>OY783227.1:7893127-12693127 GCA_963678685.1 Patella ulyssiponensis | reverse complement strand
ACCACTAATGACGAGATTGGTTAATGGGCGCCCATAATATAATGCCAGTGAGATTGGTTAGGCGTTACGAATGAATTGGGCACCCAAAACGGCGTGATAATTTTCTAAATTCAAACGGCATGTTTGCCGAGATCATGGGAACCCATAATGCCGAGATCATGGGAACCCATAATATAATGCTTGTGATATAGGTTGGCGCCCATGAATGAATTGGGCGTCTAAAACGGCTTTTTAATCTTCAATAATTCAAGGAGGGGCCCCATGATATAATGCCAGTGAGATTAGTTAGGCGCCCACGAATGAATTGGGTGCCCAGAACGGCTTGATCTGCGGGATGCCTTATCCCGGAGGGGCGCCCATATTGACTTGATTGGTGGGGCGCCTTATAATGTTGGGTCGCAAATACTACATAATGCCGAATCAGATTTGTTGGACGCCCAGAACTTGTTCAATGGGGGTCCCAAAATAGCATGCTTTGTGGAGTGCCTCATCCCAGAGGGGCGCCCATAATGCCGAGATAAAGGGCGCGTATAATTTAATGCTAGTGAGATTGGTTAGGCGCCCACGAATGAAGTAGGCGCCAAAACCGGCGTGATAATCTTCTAAATTCAAACGACATAATGTGTGGGGTGCCCCATCCCGGAGGAGCGCCCATAATGACGAGATCACGCGCGCCCATAATATGATGGGCGAGATCACGCGCGCCCATAATGCTAGTGAGATTAGTTAAGCGCGCACGAATGAATTGGTCGCGTTATATCTTCAAAATTGCAACAAGTCGCTTTCTAATCCGATTCGGCACTTTTCATTTTTCTTATAAATTATTATAGGTACGTTCAAGTCGTGTCCCTTCCTTCAAATGTCGATAATGTTCATATCCATGTATCATAACACGAGAATCATAAATTCAGCTTCAAAATTGAAATTTTCCGTCATTTTCCGGTGCAAACACTATTTTCCAAAATTTTCGGGGGGGGGGGGAGCACCATATAGACTTTTCGGGCAGACGGGTAAAGCGAAAATAAAAAAATATTATTACACGCGGTTAGCAAAATAAAGTGCCCGAAATCTTTTAATTGAATACCGCGAATTTGAACTAAATTGACTATTTTGTTTGGAACCACCCTACTTTGTGCCACATTTTTGACCAAATTTGAAACTTGGTGTTTTTAGAATACAACCAGTGATTGTATCCATTGTGTTCTGTTAAAGTTCTGGACTGATTGCTTCCGTTAAAAATTGGGTTCTGTTATTTCGACGATCTATTATTTATCCAAATATTTAAAGGTACAATTTCATATTGTTAAGTTATATTTTCAAAATATATTAAAATAGAGCACTAAAATAGATTGTATCTATAAACAGTCCTACCTTGATAAAGAATAATCCTTATAATTCACCATTGTCAGTTGAGAAATTGGCAAAAATCTCATTAATTCAAACGTTTGAAGATAGATATTCCATGGGGGGGAATAGTAAATCAAGGGATGTAATTGTGTTATTATTTCCGGCGTAAATAATTTCCAAGTGTGGATAATAATGCCTATGATCGTATAATAGTGGGTTGACAACCTTTCGAACAAGACAGAAATAATTTTGACTTCCTTAGAAAATGGGGGTTGGGATGGCCTAGTAGTCTAGAGTGCCGCGCTTCCACTTCTAGCTAGCCGGTCACCTCTGGTTTGCGGCTGTAGTTTCGACTCCTGGTGTGAGCGTATGTAACATTTGTAGTTTGCTGCTTTCCATATATAAACATAGTAACAACATAAACGGTGTTTTAGACTTAATTGATCATTGGATATAATTTTATAACAACATGAAGTCCGAAGAAAACCCTAGACGATAGTCACATCAGACACCGTAGTGTCACAGCCTGCTTTTTGCATTCGATTGAGACTATTGGCTTATATCGCCGAACATAACTGATTTGAAATTAGAGTAAAAACGGAAACCATTGAATGTAAATCAGTTTTTATACATTCATATTACTGTATTATATGTGTTGCGACCCACTTCCTAGGTCCCAAAAGTTAGCGATTTAGCTCCTTTAAATGTAAAATGTAATGTGTTAAATGACAAATGTTTTATTGGAAAGGGCTGTTTTTTTACGTGTCTACATTTCCGTCATTATATTTTACATTTGCGCCCCGCCACATCTCATTGCACCTTCACGCTTTATGCATGGGATCTTGCGCAGAGCACTAACGTTGATATGCAAATGTAGATATCTCGTGACCTATTAACATACACGGAAACGAGACCGAGATCAACCTGGTACACTGAAAGAAATTTATGTACCTTGAAAAAACGATCAAATTCAAATTTTGAATGTACGGAAAAGTTCATCATTTTTAAAGGGAATAACGTTCTGTTGATTCGAAGCTACATTATAATAATACTTCCGGTTTTGACAAAACTGGGTATTCCAACACTCTTCGAATACCGACACATTGTAACGATCTCTACGATGTCGGATTTGACAGAGTCCATTGTACTTTTAAAATATCAAAATGCCTATCTATCTTAGTCAATTAAATCATTTCTTCCCAAGATAAAATAGCTTTGGCTCCCTTATATATGTTGTTATATTAACGTAACACTTCATTAAGAAATAATAATAACTTTATGATATTAAAATTTAATTCCAAATAATCCTAGGCCTATAACATTTTTCAATAAACACATTTCAAATTATTGATTTATCTTTTACATATCATCATAACCCCCAAAAGCATGAGTAAATATTACACATGGTATGTCTATTATTAAACACCAAGAAATTGGCCATATTAAACCATTATACACGAAGATACTTTCTTTATTGATAAGAGTGCTCTTCTTTTCAAATGTTAAATCTAATAGCCAGATGTCTAGAGAGATCCTTTGTCTAAGAACAGTGGCGTCTATGCGGGTCGTCTAGAAGGTAACTTGTGACCAGGCAGTCCTCGCGTTAAGACCGGACTGCGACTATGTTATTTAGTGGGAAGTTGGCACCATGGGTGTCAAGCCAAGCTAGAACCATGGTTCCCTCAACACGACTAATTATGGAGTCTTGTACATAATATATTTGAAGAAGAATAAAAGTATTTTTTGAAGTTATACCAGTGTTGTCATACAGCGCTCCTGATTTAAATAATCAATACTGTCACATATAAATTGGGACCAGAGCAACGTTTTTGAAGTCCTAACCACTAGCAGATCACAGAAATTATTATTAAGAGGTAAGTCTTTTCTAAATCCTAACAAAGGTCACGGTGAATCCTGACATTTGGTCTTGGTAACAATCATTGGTCATAATGTAACAATGATTACTTGCATTATTTTAAAACAAAATGAAGTGAAGCTTTTCCGGTGACCTTAAAGTACATACTAGGGAGAAGGTTCTTTTCTGATTACACAACATTAAGATAGCGGTACATAAAAAAATCACTGATTTATTCATTTTTAACACATACAGATCTTAACAAAAAATAATCCGACACATAAAAACAACTTCTTTATTCATACGTAAACATGCATGATGCAAGAGCTAAATCTTAGTTAGACATTAATCAACTGATCCAGGATTTAATCAACTCCCGATGGCATCAGATTTCTCCGATATTGAAAATAGATTAAAACGGTTCAGCGATACTTTGATTTAATCAAATATGGAGGAACGAAACTTAGTTTCGATCAACCAGTACGGTGGTTGAAATTTTTGCACACGTCTGTCAAACCTTCAAAGGCTGACATCTTCACTTGCAATAGAGTAATTTGAATGAAATTTTCCAATTATTCATTTTACATTATCTACCTTCGAACTATTATAGTAAGAATGGTTATTTCTTTATCTAAATCTCACATAATGTATCTTTAAGCATTTTATATTCGCCTACATATTCATGTGACGTATTATGCTATTAGAGACTTTTGGCAAGTGAAATTTTCCGCAGCCGTATCACGTATCCGTATCATCACGTGATACGTTGCGTCAATGTAGTTTTAGCGTTTTGGCAGACTTTCGCGCCGTGTACATAAGGGTAGCTGAGCTGAGCTTAGTTCTAATACAGCATGGTGGAAGTTATTTACCTAGACCAACACCAGTACTAGTCAAGTGCCTAGCTTACAAATTCCTGAGTGGAATAAAATCGCTCGACAGTGGCTGAGCTATTTAAAATTTAAAAAGAAATTTAGTGTCGAATCTTTTTGGGGTTTCACTAATGTATCATTTCAGAAAGCATATAATATTTCGAATTATATCAAGCATTCGTTTATATGCACTCCAACGAATCAAATAGACAATGTCCTTGCATTAAAATCTTTTGACATGCTATAAGGTCTTTGTATACACTCTGTTATTCACGGGAGGGTTATAGCGGGAACATTCCATCTTATACAAAAGAAAGAAAGTACATAGATTAAAGAGATGTTAACTTACACACTGGATCCTTCTGATCCACCTGTATTGTGCTGTTTTAGCACGTGCGCAGGTGATCATTTGAGGAAGAGGAAAACTAAATTAGAATCAAAAGGAATTTACCTAATACGCAACTACACCATTTTTTAACATTCTACCATAATTAGCAGAAAAATGCTCAGCATCGGGCTTTGTTTATGTATTGATGTAATCTAAGTTATCCAGCTCCAAAGTCACGGCCAATCAAATTGCTTATCGCTCTGCTTACACTGAGCTTTGGTGCAAGATGCGCATGATCGAACACGGTCAAAGCATTCTCCTAATCAACACCAACACCAATTAGAAGGGGCGTTATAGTGTTCCAAAGTCTTGACATATCGGATTGAAGTATCTACTCAGTCTAAACAGAAAATTCTCATTATATAAGTTAGTCAATGTACTGATGTAATGAAACTATACATCAAGTTTCACCATTCTCACTCAATTAGAATCAAAGTAATCGAGCTCCAAAGTCTCGACCAATCAAATTGATTATCGTTCTGCTAACCCTGAGCCAAAAATGCTTATTATCAAACTTAATCAAGGTATTGATGTGATGAAATTATTCACCAAATTTCGCCACTCTTAACTAAATTAGCACTAAAGTTATCGTGTCCCATAAGCATTAACCAATCAAACCGCCGATCCCTGCTTCTCCTATATAGAAAATGCTTATCTTCGACCTCCATCAAGGGATCGACCTAATAAACACCTACACCAAGTTTGAACATTCTAGCTCAATTAGAAGGGGAGTTATTATTATTGTGTCCCAAAGAGTGTGACGGACAGACGGACAGATAGACCCATTTTAATAGATCCCCGCTTTCTTCAAAAGGCAGGTGACAATAAGTATGTATCTTTAGATTTCGTAATACTTATTAAATAAATATTGTTAGAAGTAAAAAAAAAACACCAAAACAGCGCCACTGTCTGATATTTAGGCTTACATTCAAGAAAATTTTATAATGTCAATGCGACCAATATTTAACTTACATAAAAAGCCTAAACACACAATACGAAACACGAAACACGATACACATTTTACCTATTGGGTCGAGCTAATTTCAAGTATTTACTAATACTATGCCCCTTGCATATACCCCAATACAACTGATTTAGAATAAATATGATTATGTTATCAATATTAAAACAGGGCTTAGAAACAGACACCCCCTTCAAATTATTTTTTAAAAATGTTTAATCTGAAATTTCTGTGTACATACATATCTTTTTAAAATACTGGTATTTATTACGGTCTGAATTTTTATAGAGAATTTCCCTAGAATCTTAACTGAATTTTCCTACATACATGTACATGTATTCAATAATGCTAATAAATACATACATAGGCCTATTTAATTAGAAAGTTGTGGATAGTAGACTAGATTCATAGTTTTTATTAGGTTCGACGAAATGTTATATGAAATAAAAAAAATTAGATTTAATAATACATGTTCCTGGAAATGATTATTGTTATAATTTATGTGTTACTGTTGTGAGACCTGTATACGGTAACATGTGCGGGGGGGGGAATGTCACGTGGGTAAGGCGCTGGCTCGCTAGTCTGGAGGTCGGGTGTTCGATCCCAGCATTGGCCGAGAAAGTTTATCTCGATTTTCCGACGTGGTTTCCCCTTGTCAGTGATGCAGAACGGAGGGCCTGACAAGGACAGCTGTCTAGTCGTTCGGATGAGAAGAAAAACCGAGGTCCCGTGTACACATTGGCTTGCACGTAAAAGATCACTTGGTAGCTGGAATTCGATATAAGAGTAGGCCGTAGCACCGCTGCCCGGGCAAAATTTCCCACATAGCACACTGTATGGCGTATGCGCGTCTCCCATTAGCCCAGAAGAAGTTGTGTTCTCTTTGTATTCCGAAGCTGACAGGTCTCATACCCATTTCTCCAGGTGTTTATTTAACCGGAAGTAATTTGTGATACTTCTCTTTCGCGCTTGCGATTTATAACATAAACGACCACTCAGGTTTGGTACAGTTCTATGATGGCCGATTCACAAACGACAAAGTAATAATTAAAAAACGTGTAGAATGGACTTTGTAGACATAAAAGGTGACCGTTTTATTTGGACTGTTCGCATATTTCACCGAATATAATTTTTTCGAAATTACAATATTATTATTTTTTTTTTAAAAAAAAAACAACTGAAAAGATACATTCATATTACATTAATATGTTTTTTAGACCCAATTTCGTCTGTTTCAAGTACATATTAAATAGAAAAAAGTTTCCAGTTATATCAAATAAAACAAAGGGCACGGGAAGAGATTAGTAAATATCTTACGACAATATAATTTACTATGAATAATTTGTAAATGTGTATTACGGAAGAGTTAGATAAATAGCAAGCATTCCTCGCTATAATAGTTTAGAAGCTTACAAATAGATAATGAAGAAACATCTTTTAGAAAAACAAAATTGAGTTTAAAAGATGCATTATGTAAGATTTACGTCTTGATAAAGAGCTGACACTTCTCGCCATACGAAAACGAATATTATGAAAATTTCATAAAGTTATTCTGGGCGAAGTTATTAATGTTGGAAGAAAGTTTTCATAAGGATAGTATATATAAACTCAATATTCCATTTCTATATTAAATTATTGAATAGCGATCGCGTTTCATTATGTTTAAAATTGCGATATTCTAGAGAGTTGTCTAAGGGTTTAATAATTCATATAATCATTAAAATGTAAAAAATGAACTTAATCGGCCCAATCCTTTGACAAATAATTGTTTTATTTTTTTTAAAAACCAATCATTCTTTTCAAGCTCATGTCGGAGGCCCTGACGCGGATCTTGCATTTCTTGACATTTTGTCTCTTCTTCTTTAATTATTCTTTCTTGTTCTCGTGTCCTTTCTATTTTTTCCAAATGTCTCTTCTCTAATAGTCCCTCTTCGCGTAGTCTTTCTTCCCCCTGTTCCATTTCTCGTCGTTTTTGTGCAAACCATCGCCTTCCGCTTTTTATTTCTTCTTTCAATTTCTCTTTTTCTTGTAGTAATGTGTTCTCCCGGAGTTTTGCTTTCCTATCGTTTTCAATGATTAACTCACAGATTCGCTCTACTCTAGTCGCAAGTTCATGTTGCTTTTCATTGTGCTCTTTCTCCAGTTGTGTACGCTTCCGTTTCATTTCTTCCTCAAGTCGTCGTTTTTGTGCCTTATTTTTCTCCTCGATGTCTCGTTTTTCGAATGCACGCTTTTCTTTATTTTCTTCAGCTTCTAATTCTTCCAATCGTTCCTGGAGGGCTCTTTCCGCGAAGGCGTACATTTCTCCTGTGTAATGCTTACCGCTGTTGTCTGCAATCGAACATTGAACCAAATCCATTATAGCGTCAACATCCTTGCTAAGATGCGGCTTGTCAGCCCAGTTATTTATTGCTTTACAGCGATCACCACACTCAACCAACAGTTTGTAATTCTTCGCTGCTATTTATATAGTTGTCTAATGTTTCCCCGTAGCGTTCGAGGGTGTCTTTGCCGGTGAACACGACAATCACAAACCTCATCACCTGCTTTCCAAAGATATCTTGAAGCCTCTTGGTGGTGTCCTGTTCTTCTTTTGTGTATCTGCCAATCCGCAAGACAAAGAAAAAGACGTGGGGACCTGGAGACGATAAACCAATGCAGCGAACAATCTCCATGGATGTTTCTTGGTTCGATTTTCTTGTATCGAAAATGCCAGACGGGTCTACAACAAGTAGTGTCATTCCGTTCAGAAGTATCCGAGTTCCAAATTTACATCTAGATGTAACTGATCCAGCAAGACCGCGAGCTTTAAAATGTTTTCGTCCCAATAAACTATTACCAAGCTCACTTTTGCCGACTCCAGTCTTACCCACCATAACAACTCTGATTTCTGCAATAAAGAATAAAGTATCATCGGTTCTTATTACAAATGTACACGATTACATAGTCTAATACTTTAGTTTCTGGTATCACCTTAGAGTATAGTTAGGGAGCTAGGTTCAGCTTGTTTCGAAAATCGCATACAAAATTTTTACTATGCTAGATGAGTGAACAGTGGTGTCCGATACTCGGAACCTTGATTCTTAAGTTGCGGGTCCACTCCCCATGGGTGTGGGGGGTCCGACAAAACGTCGAATTTTCGAGTTTAATTCGACTTTTCCGTACAACAATAAACTTTCGTGCATAAGTCGACCATCTTCAGATGTCCACTGGGGTGGATCAAGGGGCGGGGGAGGGGGTGAAATTGTAATTAAAACATCACTTTATTATGAGACAAGTGTCACGGTCTTGTGCTTTATCCTTTATCGTCAGATGGTGGGATGGAATTGGTATTCAAAGCGCGAGATAATGGTATAAACATGTGTGACATCACAATTATTGTTTTGCATCACTGAATCCGAATCATAATGCGATCGTATTAAGAGCCATTCCACGAGAAAACCATGCAGAAGGTTCGACGGTGGGAGTCGACCGATCGAGTTCATATTAACAGGGTTTTGTAGACCCATAGAGCCTACCCTCTCTCTTCCCCCTCCCCTCCCTGAAAATCGCCGATTTTAGAAATCAACTGTGTCTGAGATTACGTTTTTGGCTGATTTTCAGCATTTTGAAGTCTAATGTCGACCATTTTTATAGCATTGTTATAGCCGTTAATCGACCAATGGCGAACTAGGTTTTGGTGGATGATAATAGACCGGTTCTCACCCTACCATAGTATAATGGTCACCAAGTGCAACCTCTCTTTCCGTGGGTGTCACGTGACTACACTAAATACGTGTCTGCAGATACTTGAATAATACCCTTTCTTCAAATTTCGATAAAAATGAAAGTTATTATTTTTTATTTTTGCTGGTTGACCTGTTCTAACAACATTAAAAATAAAATCGTTATCAACTAACCGTCAACAGTGTAAAAATTTGTGTCGAAAATGGCAACAATTAGCTAAAAAACGTAATCGGCCTGTATCTTAGAAACTGTTGATTTCTGAAATCGGATTTTTGGGCTGGGGAATAGGCTAGATGGGTCGATATCTAACCCTGTGAATATGAATTCAATCGATCGACCCCCACCTTCGAACATCGGCATGATATTGCATGGTTTTCCCGTGGAATGACACTTTATTCATATTAAAAATTGGTGTCAAACGGGGCGTTGGATTTCTCTCTTTACAAATCTCAGAGTGAATATATAATACGCCAAAATGACTAAAAAAAAACATGCATTTCTCAAAAAGATACATTGTCTCCGGAATCTGGCAAACCCTCTCCTGCAAATATTCCCGGATCAGCCCCTGACAATCTACCACACATCTTGTTAAAACATCAAACAGCGATAACTTCGCCCAGAATAAAGTAATTTGAATTACAGTTAAATATATTCATTTTGTGTTATTTATTTTTGAGTTATTATAGCACGAACTGTCAGCTCTTCATCGAAATCTTACACAATGTTTCTTTAAAGCGAGAATTTCATATTTTTAAAATGTATTAAAATAAAGCCTTAAAATATATGATATCTATAAACAGTCCCACCTTGTTAAAGAATAATCCTATTAATCCTATCATTCACTATTGCCAGTTGAAAAATTGGCGAAAATATCATTTTTAACTTAAAATAGATGGTATCTATAAACAGTCCCACCTTGTTAAAGAATTATCCTATAATCCACAAATGGTAGTTGAGAAATTGGCAAAAAGATCATTTTCAACTTCAAATTCAAACGTTTGAAGATAGCTATTCCATGGAGCGAATACAAAAACAAGGTGGGGGGGGGGGATAATTGCGTTATTATTTTCGGCGTGAGGGATTTTTAAGTCTGGGAAATAATGCCTATGATCGTAAAATAGTGAGTTGGCAATCTATTGAGCAAAAATGCGTTGACTTTTTAGAAAATATGAAAGTCTCGCTTTAAGTAATTATTATAGCACGAACTGTGGGTTCTTTATCTAAATCTTACATAATGTATCTTTCAGTAGAATAACTTTAAAGGAGCTAAATATCTAATATTTTGGACCTAATGGGTCGCAATGCATATAATAATGTAATCTGGTTGTCTATGGGGGGTTGGATGGCCGAATGGTTAGCGTGCGCGCGCTGTATCGTACGGCCTGCCATTGAGTCAACTGGCGTGGTTTCGAATCCGCGGTTGTACGTGGGAAGGAGTAGGGTCGCCTGTCCAACCTCGGTTTCCTCTCACTGCTAAAGACTTATTGAAATAAAAGTGAACCATATGATAGCCCCGAAATGACCTAGTTTTTGTCGAGTGGCCGTTAAACCCTATCGATCTCTCTCTCTCTCTCTCTCTCTCTCTGGTTGTCTATAAACGGATTTTTACGTTTTGACTCCAATTTCAAATCAGTTATGTCCAGTGAAATACGGCATGAGTCTCAACCGTATGTAAATTTTTAGTGTCTGGTTATTCCAGTCTATTGCGCATGCTCTACAGGTAAGTTATCGCGTCGCCGTTTGATATGAGTTGTGGAATACGTCTAGCCTCGTTCTTTCTGGTCACTTGTTATAAATGATGCTGATTTTTTGTTGTCTTAAATATTGGATATCAGAAGCCGATCTTAAATATTGGATATTAGGAGCCTACCTTTCCAAGGTAAAATAACAACACCAATGCTGATTTGGATTGACAAATTATTCGTGTTTTCAACGTGTAAGACTTTAGATGATATTGAATTACAGACTTAGCTTCTTTAATATTAAAATACCTACCATTCTGGAGATAGTCTGACATTCTTACACCTACAAGAAGAGAATAAAATAATAGTTTACTTGTTAAGTATGTTTGTGCTGCTAACCTGAAAGTCCTGTTCAATCCTTGCGTTGGTCGAGAAAGTTTATCGAGACTTTTGGGCGTGGTTCCACCCTTATCAGAGAACCTGGTTAGGGATAAAGTATAGTCGTTCGGATGGGACGGAAAACCAAGATGCTGACATAGACTTTGACATACACTTTGACATACACTTAAAAGATGCCTTTGCAGTTGAAATTTGATATAAGCGAAGGCCGTATTGCCGCTGTCAGGGCAAAATTCCCCTCATACAAATTTTCATTAGTCCAGTCGGTGCAGAACAGTAGGACGTTAAACCTTATTTCATTATCATGTGTCGGCAATATAAATCCACTGGTTAATTCAAATAATAAAATACGGAAGACAATTAGGGTCAATTACATACCAAAAAAAACCCATTCTGATTGTATTTACAAGATAACCATTGAAAAACGCTATCTTGAAATTGCAAGTTTACTATGCTAAGCAGCAAAAGAAACGTCAGGTTGGTATGTTACTCTGAATAGACGCATTGCATAAAACCCTGCCAAAGGTCTTTATTGTATATTTGTGACCACATGTAATACAATATCATTTCGGACCTAAATATTAATTATGTATTTGAATCTATATTTTAGTTTTATATATTCTCATTTTTACCTTATTTTTGACATTTTAATTGACAGATTAATTGCAAGTTTTAATCTGTGCAGGTGTCAAGCTTTCTGGCGTGGTATTATGTAAGAGCTGATAGGTGTAAGCTTTACATGGATTGACGCCTATTGCAAAGTTAGGATGTGTGACCCCATATTCTTGAAGCAATGGCCCAAGAAATCCCTCTCTGACCATTGCTGGAATAGCGTCTGTTCCTTGAACTTATGCGGGAGTGTGTCTATTCTATCCGTTCAATGAAGGCTATCACTTAAGTAAAGCAACATGACAGTCCTTCGTTTAATCTGGGTCTTCCCTAAAACTTTGGATGATGATTTTTAAGGTATTCAAAACGGTGAAAGTATGTATGTTCGTTTCCAAGCAGTATTGTTTACATTTCATTCGACTTGATAGCCTCGTTTGTCACGCAATTAGTTTTACTGCAGTATTCTGCTATGCACGGGTTAATTAGGCATAATGAAATCGTGAGTCATGACGTAACGTTATGTAAACATATTTGGTCCAATATTGGCAGCTAGTGATTGGTTGGTAGACGGACTACTGACAAATCAAAATTTAAAACAACAATATCCACTCATAATAGCAGAGTGTAGTTGGATTACCT
Organism: Patella ulyssiponensis; assembly: GCA_963678685.1. Classification (NCBI taxonomy): domain Eukaryota; kingdom Metazoa; phylum Mollusca; class Gastropoda; family Patellidae; genus Patella; species Patella ulyssiponensis. The sequence goes on along the minus strand of OY783227.1, from coordinate 12,680,652 downwards.
CTAATCAAACGCAACACTGCGCGGAGTATGGTGTGACCCCTAATAATTAGTTTCATTATTAATTACCTGCGTTGTATAAACTTATAAATTCCGCACGCCTTTTATCTGTATCAGTCGTAGACTTAAGACATAATATTATGCAAGACATGTTAGGTTGTGCAAACGTGTATCAGTCAGAATCTGGAAACACGGAGGGTTGACAGATGTTTTTTTTTTATCTAAATAAAATCGTGAGCCATGACTTTACGTTATGTAAACATGTTTGGTCCAATTTGGAACTTTGTTTCAAATTTAACGATTTTGATACGAAGTAAGCCACTGGTTGTTAATGGGAAAATTGACCAATAATAATTTAGAACAAGAATTTTCTCTATTTACAGCAGTGAGTAGTAGGATTAGCTCTAATCAAACGGAACACTGCGAGGCGTATGGAAGTTGATGGGACTATGAACTTTATAATTTTAATGGGGGCGTAAAAGTAACGAATGATATTAATGATAACATGAATGTGCCGATTCTGTAACATAAAATAAAGTATGGTGTCAACCTAGCTATTCAATAAACCAGTGAATGGAGACCTTGAAATAAATTACTCATGGGCTTCTAGTCCCGAAATGACCTAGTTTGTGTCGACTGGACGTTAAACCCCATTTCTCTCTCTCGTCGAAACGTCGTTTAGTATTATACTCAATAATTTTGTATCTATAAAATTGTACCTTGAGTTAATTAGATAACAAACCTTATCTCTCAACCCCCCGTGTTTCGAAAAACAAACACATCAGCATATCTCGACGTTTTTAGCTACGTTCTCGTAGCTAAGTGTTAATATGTTCAATTACTAAATGCCAATCAAAGAAGATTTGCATAATAGTCGTTCGGATGGGACGTGGGTTTTCCTTCAATTCGAATGACTATACATTGTCCCTCGTCAGGCTGATAATAAATTAAACTTAGCTGTGTGTTAACGGCTTATTAACCAAATGAATTTAGCTTTGTTCTGGCAGACGGTGAATTTAATATGATTAGATCGGGGCCTACTGGTCGAAAAGTTATCCACGAATGTATTTGACAATGTTTGACGTATATTGAATTACACTACATGTACGCTGTTTATTTTAAACAGGCACTTGAAGGGATTAAAATAAAATTGGTCAAGTAGTAGGCTAGTAAGAATTTTTATTTTAATACCTTCAAGTGCCTGTGCCTGGATTAGAGCTGAATAGTGATAGCTGTGTATTTAAAGATGCATGTTGCTAGTTATAAGAACTAAATCTGCACGATTGCTTGTTACTTTTGCAACTATCCTTTTAGCGAACGATATTCGCTGACAGTTGCTATCCGGCCTTCTATAGCTGCAGTATGAAAATACGGTAAAATACCGCTATTCCCCACCCCTATACTCAGGCTGTTTTAGAACCTTTGCCATTTATTTTTCACAACAATTCTTTATTTTCGACCAAAAAGAATCCTTTCTCACTATATCTGACACAAATTTATAATAATTCAACTCGATTTTCAAGTACAATTTAGCGATGAAATAAACCTGCGGTTTGCGCATGTCCGGGTATCGTTATCGCTCTTCAGTTTAAACGTATTTGGTGTATGTTATAATCGCAGAATTCTACTTGAAAATAGTGTGTTGAATCTTTATAAATATGTGTCAGCTGTAGCATGAAATGATTCCTTTGGCGAATAAAGTAGAATGAAGGTGAAAAATAGTAGGTAAGGTTTACAAAATAGTCTTAGAACAGAGGTGGGGGAAGAACGGTATTTTCATACTGTAGCTATAGAAGGCCGGATAGCAACTGTCAGCGAATATCGTTCGCTGAAGGACAGTTGCAAAAGTAACTACACTATTGCTACATGTAGTTAAACATACATTATACACGAGTTAAATCTGCCTATTGCAGGTCTTTCTTTGTCTGAAATGTTATCTAAATTATTAATTAGACATTAATTAACCTATCCAGACCTTAATCAACTCTCGATGGCATCCCTTGACTGCGATATTTAGCGGATTTGTATACATTTTGTGAAGGATAATTAAAGGTAAAAATGGACAATCGTATCGACTTTAGTAATGATGATCGAAGCTAGCCTAAAATTCAAAAGCTAATATATCCGTTCAGACTGAAGCAATTTGACCGCAATTTTCCGCATATTCTATTTATGCTATCTTTTTTTGAACTATTATAGCGAGAATTGTCAGCTTTAAATCTCACATAATGTATCTTTAATCATAAGATCTTACGCCATTTATTGACAAACGTGTTATGACATACCATTTGGTACTTAACGAGATAACGCTAAAAAATAAAGATAAATGAAATGAAATGAAATGGGGTTCTGCTCGGACTGGGATATTGAAGACGGGCGTACGCCATACAGTGTACCTACTATTAGGGAATTTTTGACCAGATGAGACAGCGACGCTACAATCTAGTCTTATATCGAATTCCAACTGTCAATGATTCTTGTACGTTCACACGAATGGGTACACGTAAATATCGCATAGTTTGGAAGGGGGGGTGGTAGCAAAAATGAAACCGATTGATGCACAGAACCCTAATACGACTAACGCAGTAACGAGGCAAGCACCGCTGCCCACCCCACCCCCACCCCAGAGAAGTCCCTTTAAATACCATTTCCGTGAATCTGGAGGAAGATTTTACAGAATTCGCATGGCAAGACTACGCATAGGAATTCATGTTGTTTATTAGGAATTTTGCAAGAGTGCAACCCATGCATGTGTACACGGTGCAAACTCATAGCCTACGTCAGTTGTATTAGTATTAGGGTCTAATTCCCAATGAGTAAGCTGCGCGTGCGAAGTGAACTTTTGTTCGGGCTGTTTAATGGATTCCGCGATGATAATCCGCCTAATCCTACTCGGTATTCACCGTGGATCACTGCGTTATTTTACAAGTACAAGCAAGACGAAAATTGAGCGGATCGGGGGGGGGGGGCTCAGCCCAGTGACATAGTTGATTTTCATTTTCATTTGCTTTGTTACTGTTGTAGTTCACATATCTGCTCTTTAATAGATGATATAAACGTGTCTCAGCCCAAGCAATCCAAGGTTGCAACGTATTACCCGTTGCTCCAATGTATGGCCCACCTCTCGACAAAATCCTGGATCCGGGCCCGCAAACGCATTTTCCTAGTATTCCAGACAATATGAACGACAAACTCACCCTACCTGCAGAGCCAGCTACCATTTAATTTTCGTACGTTAATTACGTACGTAATCCAGCCTGTGAATACAGAAACTCCAATGTGGTCCAATATAGACTACCTTAGGTGGCTAACCTGAATCCCAAACAGCCATGGGTTATGGGGGCCTTGTGCTCCTGGAGAAACATTATCCCCGGAAATTGCATTTTGTTTTCCTGTTAATTTTTTGCACCTGAAATCCAACTCTGTGCCAACCTGAATTCTAACCATCCCATCGGACTGTTGCAGCTGCATTCACAAATGATAGTCAGTGGTCGAAAAATGTTGCACAAAGTAGAGTCATTGCTAGTTTTGTGAGAGTTAATGTAAATATGAGAAAGAGAAATGGGGTTTAACGTCCAGTCAACACAAACTAGTTCATTTCGGGACTAACATACAGTTAATTTTATTTCAATAATTCGCTCGTGCATAGGGGTCTTTAGCAGTGGGAGGAAACCGGAGTACTTGGAGAAAACCCATGAGACTGGACAGGCGACCCTGCTCCTTGCAACGTACAACCTGGGATTCGAAACCACGCCAGTTGACTCAATGGCAGGCCTATGATACAGCGTGCGCACGCTAACCATTCAGCCACCCAACCCCCCTTGGTTGCTATGATACCATGTCACTGACAATTGGAAGAAGATTACGCATATCATTGACATAATTTGCATCATTTCAATTCGGCTCTCTGGTTATTTGTGTCCTGGCCTCACTTCTTCATTTTAAATTGAATGATTAAGTGGCCAATCCATTCTGATCTACTTAGAATCGGACCAATCCACGGCATAAAGAGTGGCATAAAGAGTTAATTACGGTCTTGTCGGAGCCATCCATGACCTTGAGAGTTAATTACAGTCTTGTGACATAGAACTGAATAAAAGTATACTTGTGTGCCAATTTCTGGGCTGTTGCAACTCCCACCTTCGAGCTGTAAATGGATACCTTATACTCTCTTGAATTGAATATGGCAGATTTTCTCAACTGTTCATATTTTAACATATGAATATGTGTTTGTTGTTAGCAAATATTTTCAAAACGATAAATAAAAACAGAATTTTTTGTTGTGTTTTCCAATGTTATACATGCATATCATTAAGTACATACAATTCATAAATCAACAATTACTATCAACATAAGCATAATATAATCTAAATTTGATTGTATATATATAATAAATGATCGAAACGATTATTTAGTCTGGGAAGGGAGAGAGCAGGACCACGTGGTTAAAGTCTTTTACTCCCCATACAGTGTGCTATGAGGGAAATTTTGCCTGGGCAGCAGCACTATGGCCTACTCTTATAGCGAATTCCAAGGGAACTTTTAGGTACATGTCAGTGTGTACACGGGACCTCGGTTTTTCGACACAATTGAACAATTAGACAGGAAACCACGTCAGAAAATCCTGATGGTACAGGACAGCATCTAGTAGTTCGGATGGGACAAAAAACATCTTTGTACAAATTGGCGTGCACGAAAAGATCCCTTGACGGTATGAATTCGATATTAGAAGGAGGTAGTGCCGCTGCCCGGGCAAAATTTCCCTCATAGCACACTGTATAGCGTAAGCCCGTCTTCATTAGCCCAGTTCGGACAGAACAGTAGGACGTTAATAAACCGTATTTCATTTCCAGTAATTATACTCTCGTAACTAACACCCTAAATGCAAAACTGGAGACAATTTTCTTAATATTTACAGTCTATTTACCCTTCACGGCAAAACAGCTGAGGGTTCAATTTTCGGAATAGCCACTAAACAGGTGTGATTCTGTAGATCAGCGTCTTGCGTGAAAGATTTCAAACACAAATTACAATTATACGTTTTTTCTTTGGTATGGATCTTCATGTGTTCTCGTAGTATTATACTCTGGGCAAAAGCTACGTTACAGACGGTACATTTATATGGTTTCTCGCCAGTATGTGTTCGAACATGCTCTTGTAGAGTGTAACTTCGTGTGTATGATTTCTTACATATATCACATTTGAAGAGTTTCTTTTCGAGATGTACAACCTTATGCGCTTTTAGCGTACTTTTCTGGGTGAAAAATTTATGACAGATATCACATTCGTGTGGTTTTTCTCCGGTATGAATTCTAGCATGTTCCTTAAGACTATATGTCCCTTCTTGAAGGTCTTGAAGCACACGTCACATTCAAAAGGTTTTTTCTCCGGTATGATTTCGCATGTGTAGTGTCAGTCCTGAACTCTGCGCGAATGATTTTCCACACACCCCGCACTCATAAGGCTTTTCTCCCGTATGAGTTCTGATGTGCATAAGTAAATTGGGTTTAAGTCGAAATGGTCTGTCACAAACCTCACATTTAAAAGGTTTTTCTCTAGTATGAATACGAGCGTGAATCTCGAGTTTTTTCTTACTCGGAAATGAGTGAATACAAACGCCGCACTTAAAGGGATTGTCGCGTGTATGAATCTTATTATGTCTTTGCAAATCGGCGCTACGAACAAATCCTTTGTTGCAGATTTTACACACGAAGGCTTTGTCACCTGAATGAGTCTTGCTGTGGATATTCAGGCCAGCACTGGTGTTAAACCACTTTTCACAAACTGTGCAATTATATGTTTTTTCTCCTGTATGAACTCGTAGATGTTCCTGTAGACCACTGCTCAGTCTAAAAGCTTCATTACAAACGCCGCAAATAAATGGTTTCTCTTCGCTGTGGATTGTCATATGGCGCTGTAGACAGAGATTATCGCGGAAAGTTCTATTACAAATTTCACATGACACCGGGTTGGGTTTTTTCGGAATTTTCAGGTGACTTTTAAGATGTGCTTGAAGTCCTATTGGATTACTAAATGATTTACTACAAACCCCACATTTATAACCTGAAGACCCAGGATCCAGATCAGGTAGCAGATTTTTATTTATTATTATTATGGTTTCTAAAAGTATTACTTAAAGGTGTAGTGTATGCTGTAAACAGAAGTGGACCTAATACATATCAGATTAAGTGAATGGATCCAGGGGCTAGCCGTAAGCGTCGACTGAGCTATACAGTCCTGGGCTTGTAGTGATACAGACTTCACTCAAAATGGAAACAAATAATCAGGAATATATCCCCGAGTAAAACACTGTGTTACGGGACATGATCAGCTATATGCCATGTGAAAAGCTAATGTAAGCATATTGAAGTAAAACATTACCTGCACATGTGACGCCGTCGTTGGTAGCGGAGAATCTCTATAGTTTGAATCCAAGCCAGGCGATTATCTTGTATTTTGATTTTGTTGATTTAATCAATCTAAGTATATATTAAGCGTAGATTAACTGTAAGAAATTTGATATTTTTGCGAAAATATACAAGAATCGCACTTGTATAATGTTTCAAGCACTTTATAAGTTTCATTCTACATGAAACAGTGCCGGATTTCGATAAAGAGAAGCCCCCCCCCCCGACTCCACCATCACCAGCACCACGGCTAGAGGAACATGAAAGTGTGTTTTAAACGAAATTAAGCAAAGGCAATGATGATGATAGATGTTTAACAGACACAATCTGATTAAAATACAGATCTATATTTCGTTTTGTTTTTCTATACTCTCAATGGCCTACACTACATGAAGATCAGACCAGTTTGTTTGTGAGGTCGTGTCAGAGGTCATACGAGTGGCTTTTGACCCTATGACGCCAAGAACTTGCTGTAACAGACCGTTTCATTGGCTGATCCCCCACATCATCCAGAACACGTCAATAATAACAACTCGTCCAGATCCCAGTGTAGTAAAGATAAGAAAAACGAAATTTTGATCTATAGTTTTAACCAGTGCATCTAGAGGGGGCTTATTGTCACAGATATTATACACCCTAAAGCCAGGCTGACACTTGCACGACTGTTGGTCACGATTTTGTCGTGCCCATCAGTGTCCATATTGACACGAACCGGCACGACGAGTTTACGCATAGTTTGTGCATAGTTTGCGCATTGTTTACGCTCTTCCCACATTGGCACGACGAGTTTGCGTAAATCGGACGGTGTCGTTCCGACACGGGTCGTTCCAATGCGTACCACGGAATCGTGCAAGTGTCAGCCTGGCTTAAGCCTATATACCTGTCAAGCCTATATACTGGTAAATCAGAAAACGATCTACATGCAGATTTAAATCGTAATGTAGACATATAATGGAAGTCTTTCATATGATTTCACGGAAGTATTTTGGTTGAGGGTAAGGGGTTGAGGTGGTCTAGAGAAAAAAAAGTGTCGCGCTTTGATCACTCGATAGAAACAGACGTTAAACTCGAAGAACAACAACAAACAAATGCCTTCAGAGTGCTCAACCTCGGGGTGGGCTAAAATTCCGGCATAGGTCATTTGTAAGGAGTTGCTTGCTCTAAGGGTTTGGGCAGCCATTGAACGATAGGATGTCACCTAAAATAAAAACAGGTATATCCATCCATAATCTAGGCTCGCATATTAAAAAACAGGACACAGTGTAAGCAAAACGTCTAAATTAGACGGTTGACCCTACTCCTTGTCACGTATTAAGAAACAGGACACAGTGTAAGCAAAACGTCTCAATTAGACGATCGACCCTACTCCTTGTCACGTATAAGCGGAGAATCGAAACCATACCACTTGACTTATCGACCGACCCCCCCCCCCCACACACACACATACACCATCAAAGAAACTAATTCTGCCACCGTATTAATGAAATGCGATTAAACGCCCTACTTTTCTGCGCCAGCAGGGCTAATGATAACGGGGCTAATGGTAGCAGGGCTATTGGTAACGGGGCTAATGATAAAGGGGCTAATGATAGCAGGGCTAATGGTAACGGGCATAATGATAGCAGGGCTAATGGTAACGGGCATAATGATAGCAGGTGGGGAGAGAGAGAGAGAGAGTGGGGGGGCACACTAACCAGGTCATTTCGAGACTAAAACATGGTTCAATTTTATTTCAATAATTCGATTGCGCGAAGTGGTCCTCGGCAGTGGAAGGAAATAGAAGGACCCGTATGTAGAATTATAGAAATGAAATCCTTTGTCAATAATGTAATAAAATAGTTTGGTAGTTTTCCATGTAATGGGGGCATTCCCAGAGAATTTGTTTTCCCCAGTAAACTGAATCAACAATAGACACACGAAATTTACATAACTAAACATTCTGTGCATACAATATGTATTTGCACCCGTGATCAAGTTTTTTTTTAAACCACGACTTGAAAACGTTATATTATATCCATCTTGAAAACGTTATATTATATCCATCTTGCCAGGTAACATTTATATATTTAGTTTGTGTAATGTGTTTCAGGTAATATCAGTGGGAATGAAACCCCAGATTATTTGATCTTCTAATAAGTGACAAACGGCATATAACGATATACATGTACCCCCTCTTGAAACCGCGGTGGTTCAGTGAGTAAAATGCTGGTATACAAACCAGTAGTTCTCGGGTTCGCCCCAAGTGTTCGTCGAGAGAGTTACTCGGGGTTTTATGGTGTCGTGGAGAACCCGCTGCCTTCGAACTTGTTGCATCCTCGCGTAGATCTATCTCATTTACGCGCATCTGTCGAATTCAAAAGATCTCTTCAAATAGTGAGTGGCCTTTTGGGGAATGTTCACTAGTCCGTAGGTTCACTATAGTCCACCAATATATATATTATTAGGGTCAAAGTTGGGTGAGGGTTGGGGTTGGGGGCGGACTAGTGAACCCAACACTAAAGCGCTGTATGTTTAATTGTATAATGATCCACCAAATAACTAATCAGCTCGGCATTTGTACATAAATTACGCAACTATTCTCACCGTTCGTTTCTCTTTAGGTACTGTGTCTGGCAATTCGTAGCAAACAATTGTCAGAGATATGACCTCTGTTGGAAACGTACATAAACCCCACTAACGCATGATCGAACTACATTTGTACACAGATTACGAAACGTACTATTCTCACCGTTCGTTTCTCTTTTTTAGGTACTGAACAACGGCAACAACTTAAAAAGCAAAGAATAAAACGCCGACCCGATAATGTCTGGTAAGTATTTTATTTTAATAGAATATAAAACCGTTGGAAATGAAATGAAATGGGGTTTAACTTGCTACTGTTCTGCTCCGAACTGGGCTAATGAAGACGGGCATATGTCATACAAGTTTGTCGTGAGGGAAATTTTGCGCGGACAGCGTCACTATGGCCTACTCTTATATCGAATTCCAACTGTCAAGGGATCTTTTTCGTATAATTCGAACGACTAGACAGCTGTCCTTGTCCGGCCCACCGTCATGCATCACTGACAAAATAATGTGTAGGTGAAATTTACCTTTCATTATCAAGTACAGCACGTGAGTCATGCTCTGTATAGACATAGATTATAAGGTCACCCAACAAAAAAATTGACCCGAATTTCGAAATCTGAAAAGGGCTACGTGACTGGATAAGCATTTTAGACATTCACGTTCAAATGACTCAATACTTTGCGCTGAAATTTTGAGACAAGGTAAATTTACCACTCCTCTATATTTTGGCGCTTAAATTTCATACGTACTCGGACTTTTATTTTTGAGACTACTTTTAAATGAACAGTGATGTACTCTCTAGTTCACATATTCGAGGGGGTTATATTATATACGTAGTAAGTTCTTGACCTTTAGAGACTTTTAAAACAGAGTTGAATATGGTTACCAGGCGCGGATCCAGGATTTTTTGCAGTGGGGGGGGGGGGGGGGTCTAGGTTTGATAATTTCTTAACTAATTGCGCTCAACCAATTAACGGGGGGTTTGGTAAATTAGATTCAATTTGGTGCATTCTGACGTATTTCCGGAAAGTAAATTCCAAAATTACAGGTCTAAAAATCGCCAATTAAATCGCATAGATTTAAGTTTCAAATTTTCAAGTCTGAGCGGGGGGGGGGGGTGGTGTCCGGGTTACATTGGAAATTTTGGGACTAACATATGGTACACTTTTATTTCAATAATTCCTTGCGTGTAGGTGACCCTACTCCTTGTCACGTACAAGCGGGGGAATCATAACCACTCCACTTGAGTCAATGACAGACCTTATGACCTATAATTCGTACCCCCCCCCCCGCCGATAGAAATGCAGACCTAGATTACATAAAGGGTAATCAATTATCAAACCACTGTCTTGTACCAAATAAAAAAAAAATATCTGCCAAATCATGGTATCATAAAGTCCAATACACCCATGGCCAATACGCACATCCGATTATACAAACGGTGACACATTTGTTACGGGGAGATAACTCCTTAGAACTTCCATGATACATCCACGTGAAAATGTGGGCGTATAAAACAAATATGAAAATTTTAAGAACCCGAAAGCAACACAACAAAGACCTTAATTTTGGTTTATTTCTTCTTGTAGAAATTCGAATGGTTTTGGTTGGAAAGACTGGCACTGGAAAGAGTGCCTTGGGAAACAGTTTGCTACAGAAAAGGTTTTTTGAGTCCAAATGCTTTGCTACTTCCATAACCAGCACCTGTAAATTTGGAGAGAGGCGACTTCGAGATGGAAGCAAATTGATTGTGGTAGACACACCAGGAATATTCGATACACGCAATGACGTCACTGAAACTTCGAAAGAAGTTGCAAGATGCATCGTTCTGTCGTCACCGGGTCCTCACATCTTTGTCTTAGTTTTGAAGATTGGTCGATATACCCAAGAAGAGATGAAAACCATTCAGCATCTCAAAGATCTGTTCGGCGAACGCGTGCTGAGATTTGTAAATGTGGTATTCACTGGTAAGGATGTACTTGATCACGAAGGTATGACCATTCATCAATATATTAAGAACAGTCCAGAACAGCTGAGGTCACTAATCCACCAATGCAACGGCAGAGTAGCCAGCATCAATAACAGAGCTGAATCAGGCTGTCTTCAAGCTGATGTGTCCTCTGTCATACAGTTAGCCAAGCAAACCATACAAGAGAATAGCGGTACGCATTACACTGGAGAAATGTTCGAAACAGCCAACGAGGCCGTGCAATCCCGACTACGACAAGAAGCGGCGGATAAATTGAAAGTGGAACAAGAGCTTCGCAGAAGAGAATTGGAGCTTGAACGACGGGAGAATCGTTCAATGGAGTTGGCGCTAGAACAGGCCTTTCTGAGAATGCAATTGGGACGTCAGCGTCGGGTTAGAGTAGTTACAACTATTTGCCAGACGAGAGTACGTCATGTACCACAACCACAGTGTAATATACAATAACGATGACGTTTATCTACCGGATGATCATAGGCGTACGGACTCGATAAATGTTAGGAGGGCAGAACCTCAAATCCCCAAAATATTCGGGTTATCGACGGCGTCGCAGTGAAGCTTACCTTGTGGGGACCCCCTCCCCTCCCTAGAAAATTTAACTGCCGGGGAGAATTTTTGAAAATTTAACTGCCGCAAGCGCGTTTTCCTGCTATTCCAGTTCATGAATACAGCAGCTTCAGTGTGGTCCTGAATGTACATGTATAGCCTACCATAGCCTACCATAGGGTATTGGGCTGGAATAGCAGTAACTTCAGATTTCCCAATCGTTTTGCAACCAGACCCCACTGGATTTGCCGATTTGAATTCCCTAATGTATCATTAATATTTAGGTTTATATTTTGTTGTTAAAATGATCGATGTGGTTGACCAGCATTAACCAAGTGTTGCTGTGTACATATATTGTCTTGTTATATTTCATATTTTATCATTGTTTAAGTTATATTTATAGCACGGCTTTAACACAGAGACCGTAGGTTGAGGCGTTAAACCTGGTAACGAATGAAGATACCCCACTTCTCTATATGATTTATACTAAAATTTACTCTAGTTCACACAGTTATATTCGGCGAGAGTGGCAATCTCTAGCGTCTGGTTACACTATTGAGCAAGCTCTCCAAATGGAAATATTGCGTCACCGTTTGACATGATTTGAGGAATGTCTAGCCTTGTTTTTCGATTCCCTTGTTACAAATGGCGCTGAAACGCATCATGGTACAAGTTTCGTGTACCAATGGTAACATTTCTTGTTATCTTAAATATTGGATATCAGAAGCCCATGTTGATTTAAATTGAAAAATAATCCGTATTTTTATTGTGAAAGATTTTGGATGATATTGAATTAGCGACGTAGTTATTTTTAACGCACGTGGATTTTTATTTTTAAACATAAATGCATTTTATTAGAATATAACATAAAATCAATATACAATGTACATCAAACAAGAAAATACGTTAAAACAGTAATCACGATGCAATATTAGAAATTTTAACTTTTCGCCGAAAAGAACAGTTTTCTCTTTGTTACCGCAGTTTCAAGTGCCACATTGTAGTCAAATCTAAGATGTTGAAACATGAGGTGCCTTTAAATTTTAAAATATCTTTGGCATAGCTGTGTATACATAGATAGGGCAATACAGTTATGATTATTTAACATTACCAGCACATCGAATTACCCAATAACTGCCATAATACCCAACAACCCCAATAAATCCAAAATAACATCCGATAACTCCAAAATGTTGAATTTGGAAACACAAAATAACAATTTAGTTTAATTTAAGAAGCCTCGCTGCTCTGTGTGCAAATCTGAGTTTGAGGCCCACTCACCTGAAGGGAGATAACTAGTGTATGTGATTTTTTTTTACAGATCACTTGATTTCCCCAATATTTCGTTGAGTAGAACGCTTTATACCATAGATTGAGAAACATGTGGAAACTTCTTCCTCAAAAGCACGCATGAGGTTCACCATGGAAAACTTGTGATACACAAACCGGAAGTAAAGATTAAAGATTTAATACCACTCTTATTGTAACTGAATAATATGTCCCAATCTTTATTCTGCTCAACAAATTGTATTATTTTACAATATTCCAATTAATTGATGATATAAATTTCATTTCATCTTAACACACCTAATTTTAAAAATTGGAAAAATTCAACTAAATGATTTGAAAAGCCTAACATAAACCTTTTCAAATGTGACTTGGATTTTAAAATATTTTCGAACCCTTTGGACAAGTAAAATAAGATGTAATGGATAATTTACACAACAGGTAGGACATTTAAAGTAGCTAAGTCTCTAACTCAATATCATCCAAAATCTTAAACATTGAAAACACGAATTATTTGTCAATTTAAATCAACATTGATGCTGTGATCTTACCGGGAAAAGATGAGCTTCTAATTCCAATATTTAAGACAAAATAAACATTTTACCATAACACGTTTCAGCTCCAGTTGTAACAAGAGACTCGAGGGAGGAGGCTAGACACATTGCACTAAATCAGCGTATGTAGACTGGAATAACCAGACACTATAAATTTGCATGTGATTGGCACCGCTGAACATAACTGATTTGAAATTTAGAGTAAAATCGGATACCACTGGATGTAAATCGGTTTATGTACATTCATATTACATCATTATATGCGTTGCGACCCACTTGTGTCAATTTTTAGCTCCCAAATGTTAGCGATGTAGCTCCTTTAAACATCTAGTACTTAGAATAAGGCTATTATTTATTTTCTGGAGCTGCCAAGCCAGCAAGGGTGTTATTGTCCCTTTAATAAACATGCAATTTTCCGCCCCACATTTCAACCTGACCAACCTCTCAACGCTTGTACCCTTCCGCCTCAAAATCATGAATATTCACAAAAACCTGTCAGAAAACGTATTTTCAAAACCCTTTCTTCGATTCTACACCAAAAAGGAATCAATACCCCACCCCCTCCACAAACATCCTGGCTACACCACTGGTAACAAGGTTCACAAAGTTTGTTGAAATTCACTGTAGGGGGGGGGGGATGGGCGGGGATTGTGCATGGAGCCATAGATTGTGAATGCTCCCCTCCCCTTATTCGAATTTTGGACTGGGACTTTTTTGTGATAATATACCCTTACACCGACAATAAACCGTAGTCGACATTTCTATTGCAGCAACTGTCCGCACTTATATGCACCTGGGTTCGTATTCAAACAAAGAATAGCCCCCAAACCGTTGGTGACAATACTACTATTGACATGCATTAATTTGCTGATCAACCCTGGTACAGTGTATTTTATACTATTTAAGCCTGTCATTTATTTTCATTGTACTATACAATTGTCCATACAAGTATTTTTGTAAACTGATATGATGTATTATAAGCCAATAAACTTTTTTTTTTAAAAAAAAGAAAGAAACTGCGAATAAGGGGAGGGGGCATTCACAATCTATGGCTCCATGCACAATTCCTCGCCCCCCCCCCCTCCCTGCAGTGAATTTCAGCAAACGTTGTGAACCTTGTTGCCAGTGGTGTAGCCAGGATGTTTGTGGAGGGGCTGGGGTATTGATTCCCAAGAATGTGGAAAATTTTGACTCAATTACCTAGAATTTTAGGTCATTGCTAGCAGCAAATTCTTGTGGAGGAGAGGATCAGAAGTCGGACAGAATCTCGAGATCGGAATGAGTGGCAGAATGAGGACATATTGGAATCAAGCGATCTATAATATGAAATATTCTGAGCATTTTATTTTTTGGGACTGCGACTGAGGGAAGGGAAGTAGTCGCTGCGGAGCCGACCCCCCTCTCGCTACACCACTGATTTGGGGCACTTACTTGGTCTTACTTGTGAAGGGGGGAGGGAGATGCATATATGCTATGATACCATGTCACTGCCAATTGGGAGAGGATGGCACATACAAATACCATTGATGTAATCTGCATCGTTTCATTTCGGTACTAGTTATTCAAGTCTTGGCCTCACAACTCAACTCACTGGCGGTACTACTAACTTGGCGGTTCACTATAACCGTAAATATGAAAGTGATGATATAGAAGAAGACCTGGGAGGAGTGCTAGACTGGGGAAATGATGACATAGTGACACGTTGGGCGGGGGGGGGGGGGGCGTGTCTGATTGCTATGATACCATGTCACCGACAGTTGAAGAGGATAACAAATACCATTGACATAATCTGCATCATTTCAATTCAGCTCTCTGGTTATTCGAGACTCGGCTCGTTTCTTCTTCTAATCTTTTCCAATGCCCTACAGAGTTAATTATGGTCTTGTCAGACATTGAAATGAACTAAAGTAAATCTCTGTGTGCCAATATCTGGGCTGTTTTCACTCTCACCTTCGAATAAATGAGCTGCTGATGGATACTACATGTATATATCCCATTAAATATGGAAGCTTTGTGCAACTGTTCATATTTTGAGATATGAAATGTGTGTTTGTTTTTAGCAAATATTCCAAAACGACAAATAAAAACAAAATACTTTGTAATATTTTCAATGTAATACATGCATATCATTAAGTACATACAATTCATAAATCAACAATTACAATTAATATAAGCATAATCTAAATTTGATTGTATATATAATAATGAAACAATTATTGTCTGGGGAGGGAGAGAGCAACACCACATGGTTAAAGTAGCTAAGTCTCTAAACACAATATCATTCAAAGTCCTCGACATTAAAAACATGAATTATTTGTCAGGTTAAATCAACAATGATGTTTGGATCTTACCGAGAAAAGATGGGCTTCTGATATCAAATATTTAAGACAAAATATTTTCATGAACATAACTGATTTGAAATTAGAGTAAAAACAGAAATGATTGAATGTAAATCAGTTTATATACATTCATATTACATTATATATGCGTTGGGACCCATTTGGGTCTACATGTATTTCTAGATCCCGAATATTAGAAATTTAGCTCCTTTAAAACTAACACCATTTCTGGAATAGTGTACATGACTACATGTGATGAAAACATTGGGGAGTGATATGACTATTATAACCTTTCCATTTAGTTTACAGACTAGATGAAATGAAATGGGGTTTAACGTCATACTGTTCTGCTCTGACTGGGCTAATGAAGACGAACATACCCCATACAGTGTGCTATGAAGGAAATTTTGCCCGGGCAGCAGACTATGGCCTACTCTTATAGCGAATTCCAAGGGAACTTTTAGGTACATGTCAGTGTGTACACGGGACCTCGGTTTTTCGACACAACTGAAACCACGTCAGAAAATCTTGATGGTACAGGACAGCATCTAGTAGTTCGGATGGGACAAAAAACTGAGATCTTTGTACAAATTGGTGTGCACGAAAAGATCCCTTGACGATTGGAATTCGATATCAGAAGGTCGTAGTGCCGCTGCCCGGGCAAAACTTCCCTCATAGCACACTGTATAGCATAAGCCCGTCTTCATTAGCCCAGTTCGGACAGAACAGTAGGACGTTAATAAACCGTATTTCAATTCCAGTAATTATACTCTCGTAACTAATACCCTAAATGCAAAACTGGAGACAATTTTCTTAATATTTACAGTCTATTTACCCTTCAAGGCAAAATAGCCGAGGGTTCAATTTTCGGAATAGCCACTAAACAGGTGTGATTCTGTAAATCAGCGTCTTGCGTGAAAGATTTCAAACACAAATTACATTTATACGTTTTTTCTTTGGTGTGGATCTTCATGTGTTCACGCAGGATTATACTCTGGGCAAATGCTACGTTACAGACACTACATTTATATGGTTTCTCGCCAGTATGTGTTCGAACATGCTCTTGCAGAGTGTAACTGCGTGTGTATGATTTCTTACATATATCACATTTGAAGAGTTTCTTTTCGAGATGTACGACCTTGTGCGCTTTTAGCGTACTTTTCTGGGTGAAAAATTTATGACAAATATCACATTCGTGTGGTTTTTCTCCGGTATGAATTCTAGCGTGTTCCTTAAGACTATGTCCCTTCTTGAAGGTCTTGAAGCACACGTCACATTCAAAAGGTTTTTCTCCAGTATGATTTCGCATGTGTAGTGTCAGTCCTGAACTCTGCGCGAATGATTTTCCACACACCCCGCACTCATAAGGCTTTTCTCCCGTATGAGTTCTGATGTGCATAAGTAAATTGGGTTTAAGTCGAAATGGTCTGTCACAAACCTCACATTTAAAAGGTTTTTCTCCAGTATGAATACGAGCGTGAATCTCGAGTTTTTTCTTACTTGGAAATGAGTGATTACAAACGCCGCACTTAAAGGGGTTGTCGCGTGTATGAATCTTATTATGTCTTTGCAAATCGGCGCTACGAACAAATCCTTTGTTGCAGATTTTACATACAAAGGCTTTGTCACCGCAATGGGTCTTGCTGTGGATGTTCAACCCAGCGCTGGTGTTAAACCACTTTTCACAAACTGTGCAATTATATGTTTTTTCTCCTGTGTGAACTCGTAAGTGTTCCTGTAGACCACTGCTCAGTCTAAAAGCTTCATTACAAACGCCGCAAATAAATGGTTTCTCTTCGCTGTGGATTGTCATATGGCGCTGTAGACAGAGATTATCCCTGAAAGTTCTGTTACAAATTTCGCACGACACGGGGTTGGGTTTTTTCGGAATTTTTAGATGGGTTTTAAGATGTGCTTGAAGTCCTATTGGATTACTGAATGATTTACTACAAACTCCACATTTATAACCTGAAGACCCAGGATCCAGATCAGGTAGCAGATCTTTATTATTAGTGACAACCCCTTCCTCAATCTCCTCTTCCTCATCGCTCATCAAGTCCTCCTCGCTTTCACCATCTCCTTGTGGAATTTCATCGTCTTCAAGTCGGTCGTTAGCTTTATGCTGCTCTCGAATATCATTAGTTCGGATCTCATGGTTAGCTTCATCATCGCTCATCAAGCCCTCCTCCTCGCTTTCACCATCTCCTTGTGGAATCTCATCATCTTCAAGTCCATCATTAGGTTTATGTTTATCTCTAGTTTTATCCCAACTAATGGAGTCATCATTAGTTCCATGCTTAACACTTTCCCCGTCATTTGTTGTGCCATCTTCACCGTTTAATTCGTCGTCACTCTCTTCATCTTCCTGTGGTATTTCATCATCTTCAAGTCCGTCATTAGTCTTATGTCTATTTCTTATATCATTAGATCCAAGCTCATGGTTAGTTTCGTCATCACTGATCAATTCATCATCACTCTCTCCAGCTGCCGGGGGAATTTCATCATCTTCAAGTTCATCATTCGTCTTACGTCGGTCTCTTATATCATTAGTTCCAAGCTCATGCTTAGCATTTTTAGTTACTCTGATTTCTTGTTCCATGTCACTATCATCAAAATCTTCATCATCATATTCACTCTCCCCATCACCCTGTAAACTTGCCATCTGATTTCCTTCTTGTCTCCATCTACCTCCCATAACCTGGCGAAATTGGTTGTTAGTTTCCTTTTGCTCCCGACAAATTTTTCTATGTTCCTCTAACTCAAAGTCTTTCTGGAATTTCGCAGCACATACAACACATTGATGTACTAATTTCGTATAACCTATCTTCTCCATTTTAGTATCTTCGCGTCACCAAAATCTGTAAAATAAATTTTCAAATAGAGAGAGAGAGAGAGAGAAAAATGGGTTTTAACGTACACTCAAGACAAACTAGGTCATTTCGGGACTAACATATGGTTTAATTTTATTTCAATAATTCGCTTGCGCGTTGGGGTCTTTAGCAGTGGGAGGAAACCGGAGTGCCCGGAGGAAACCCACGAGGTTGAGAAGGCGCCCCTATCTCCATGCCACATACGCTCACACCAGGACTCGAAACCACAGCCAAAAGCCAGAGGTGACCGGCCAGCTAGAGGTCGAAGCGCAGCACTGTAGACCACTAGGCCATCCCAACCCCCCCATTTTCAAATAGACAATGAATGACAGTTCAAGCTATAATAGTTAAAAAAAGATAATAAAAACAGAATATGCTTAAAATTTCAGGCAAACAGCTTCATCCCGAAGCAAGATATTAACCATTCAATTTTTCGGTAGCCTTGATCATCATTACTAATGTTGGTTCCAAAATCAACAAAGTCTTGATTATCCATTTTTATGTTAAATTATCCAACACAAAATATATACAAATTTCCACTAAAGATGGCATTGAGTGTTGATTTTGGCCTGAATAAGTTAATTAATTTGTAATTAATAATTTAGATAACACTTAAAGCCTAAAGTAAAACCTGCAATGAGCAGATTTAGCTCTTGCATAATGTATGTTTAAGTTACAATGTTTGCTTAGCACGATCTAGATTATTACTATCAAAAAGAAAATTGACACAAACAAGGTCATTTCGGTACTAACATGTTTTTTAAAAATTTTATTTCAATAATTCACTTGCACGCAGGGGTCTTTTAGCAGTGGGAGCTAACAGGAGTACCCGTGGAAAACCCACGAGGTTGGACAGGCGACCCTACTCCTTGCCACTTACAACCGAGGATTCGAAACCATGCCAGTTGACTCAATGGCAGGCCGTATGATCAGCGTGCACACGCTAACCATTCGGCCACCCAAACGGCCGTGGCTGAATGGCTTAAACATGTTTGCATCAGATCATAAGGTCTGCATTTTTGTTCCAAGGAGTAGGATTGTCTGTCCAACTTTGTAGGTTACCTCTGGGTCCTCTGGTTTCCTTTTACAGTGCAATGAATTATTGTAATAAAATTGAACCATATGCTAGTTCCAAAATGTCCTGGTTTGTGCAGAGTGTCCAATTCCTCTTTTTTAGCTGACAACGTAGAAAGCCCATACAAATAGGGCCAACAATGTACAACGATCACAAAACACAATTTAAAGAAAATTATGAAATACATGGGATTCAACGATCTACTTTTCTGCTACGACTGGGTTAATGGAGACGGTGCAGGAAATGAAAGCTAATACATTGAAAAAGCGACTCACCTTCAAAAAAATTATTTACAGTACACAGAGTTATGTTAGGTCTTCAAATACTGGCTTGGGTGAAGTTGATGTGAGTGTAATACGCTAGAAATCAGATGATCTGAAATAGGATATAAATACTTAAATTACCGGTACTAAAATCTTTCAAATTATGAGATGAGGTGAGAGAGAGAGAGAGAGATAGAGAGAGAGAGATGGGCTTTAATGTCCACTCCACACATTTCGGGACTAACATATGGTTTAATTTTATTTCAACAATTTGCTTGCACGTAGGGGTCTTTAGCAGTGGGAGGAAACCGGAGTGCCCGGAGGAAACCCATGAGGTTGAGAAGGCGGCCCTATCTCCATGCCACATACGCTCACACCAGGGATTGAAACCACAGCCGCAAGCAAGAGGCGACCGGCCAGCTAGAGGTCGAAGCGCGGCTCTAGACCACTAGGCCATCCCAACCCATGAGATAAGGTAGACAACCCTACTATAAATAAGTGTTGGATCATAACTTCGCCACTTGACTCAATGATCTAAAATAAAGCACATGTTACACCACTCGAACACCCTAATTAACCAAAATTCATAACCCCTGTCCCGATGTGTGTGACAGAGAGAGTCTGAGGTCCACGCAAACTACAATGTAGATCATATCAGGACTAACATGGCAGGCTACAAATTTAAATTTATTTCAATAATTGTCTTGCATGTATAGGTCTAGTTCAGCTCTGAACGTCGATCTCATTACACTCGCCCTGAACGTTCAGAAACTGTCCCATTCAATCAATGTCGAAAGAAAATTCTCGCCCCAGTCAATTTTACTGGGCAACTTTTCACTACTAAACGATGGGGTGTCAATCCGTGTGGACGCATGTACAACGTTAACGAACATCTTAGTGAGAAAATAAGACCTTGCTTACTTCGCTAGAGTCAGTATGAGCGAAACAACACGCTGTTAAAAATACGTCCTCTCCTATCAAGTTACAATTTCGCAGCCATGACACTCCTACTGTAGGTTAACGTCCACTTCAGGAATGTCAGTCATACAAGACGAAACGAAATGTACAGGCTTTACATTGTACAGGCTTTCACTCGGATTGACACCCCGTCGTTAAGCAGTGAAAAGTTGTCCAGTAAAATTGACTGTTCTCCAACTTTTTTCGACATTGATTCATTGGGACAGTCCCTGGACTAGTATAGGTCTTGATGAGTATAGTTGGAGGAAGCCAGAGGACCAAGAGAAAACCCATGTGCTTGGGCACTGGCAGGCGACTCTACTCCTTCAGTCCTTGCCATGTGTAAATTTGGGATCGAAACCCTGCCACTTGCCTCAATTGCCAATGACAGACCAACGGCTATGATCTCTAATGCACACGTTAGACCAATTGGCACTTGACCACCCCGTTATTCACTGGATCACTAACGATTCGTTAGTATCAGTAATTCACCGCCGGTAGGACAATTTACCCTGGACAATACCGGTAGTACCTTCATGCAAGTCACGTGAGGGCCAGGACAGCCGGCTGGACTTCTTTGTTTTTTTGGAACAATTTCCAGTACGGTATAACAAATAAAATTCTACATTGAAGACTGAGGCAAACGTGTAAACATTTAAGAAAACGTTTAACTATTCTGTATTGATCAAATTCTCGTGCTTTGGGTCCATAAAGGATGCAAAT
Source organism: Patella ulyssiponensis (assembly GCA_963678685.1). Lineage (NCBI taxonomy): Eukaryota > Metazoa > Mollusca > Gastropoda > Patellidae > Patella > Patella ulyssiponensis. Next base: position 12,659,079 of record OY783227.1, on the reverse strand, counting down.
AAAAGTTATTATCATTTATAAATTATTCTACCTTCAATAAGACGCCATGACAGTTTTAGACTTCCGGGTAAACTTCGGGCGTAGAAGTTAATGGCAATGGATCTTTATTTTGTTGTTTGATCATTTCCAATACGGCAATATTTTTGTTGTTGTTAATTTTTTTCAATACTGCCATCTTTCCAGTCACAGCAACATTTTGAAATAAACTACCATCAGAAGGTTAAAGTCATTAGACTTTTTGTAGCACTATGATCGATGAGCATATATATGCTTTATGCATGGACTTCGTTAAAAGTGAACTATTATAAGGCCTATTAATAGTATTATTATCGTGTGTCTTGTCCGCGAGTATGGGTATTTGGTGTACATGTATGTGGTGTCGTTCCCATGCATTTTTAGGGGTGATTTTGTTACTGTATGTATCACAGAATAAATCCTCTTAGAAACAGCTTCTTTCTTTCAAATTAGAAGACTCTCTCCCATTCTTGATTTTGTACCGTGTCATTCTGATAAATATGTTCAAACTCAAAATTATAGCATGATGGGTAGATAAAGAATCGTTTAGTATCCAGTGTGTATTGATCCAATTTTGGCACACAATAAACCGATGCAATAAATAATGATTGTGATCTAGGACTCTACACTTGTCACTGAATGCCGAAGCTTGTCCAGGAAATTGAGCAGCGGTAGGTGAAGAGGAAAGGGGGTAGAGCATAGGATTTGAGCACAGTAGGATTATTAAAGGAGGGGAGTGGGGGTGACTGAACTGCAGCCTGGGGACTCCAGTTAATTCTAAAAAATATTGGCACCATAAATAGATACATCATTTATTATTTTGTATATATTTATACTAATTAAATATATCTATCTAACATACAAATTGCATTTGTCTGAGTGTGAAGGAATATGCCCCCTTTTCCCTGTTGATGCAAGGGACCTAATGAAGTATTCAGCCAAGGGCTCAAAGTGCAGGCATAATCTAACCCTGAATAAGAGAAGAGGGAGACCAAAGTGGTGGTAATGCTTTTACTAGTTTGTTTAACGTTATTTTGTTGAATGTAGGAGAAAATAAACATGCTGTGCTGTGCATAGGGTGGTCTCCCCTAGTCAGTGGTGCAGAATGGAGGGCCTGACAAAATCCTATGTAGACATTGGCTTGCACTTAAATGATCCCTTGGCAGTTGGATTTCGATATAAGAGTAGGCTATAGCTCTGCTATCCTGGCAAAATTTCACTCCTTCATTAGCCCAGTTGGAGCAAAACAGTAGGACGTTAAACTCCATTTCATTTCTTTTGTTATGCGCCTAGGGGGTTAGGGGACATTCCGACATTGTCTCACCCTGGGGTACGAAAACAATTTAGAATTTTTCGCAAACCTTAGTGGTGTTTTGGGGCTACTTTCCATCTCTCAAAAAAAGAACTAAAAGCTTGTGGTTTTCGCCTGGCCCCACTGCTTCTTTCTTTCTTTACAAAGCACTGGGGCACTGTACAAACAGATGCCCCACTGTCCACCTTAAAGCAAACAGTGCTACTCCATTGTAGGGATAATACAGGAAATAGAAATTCTATAAATTATATTTTAATCAAAGGTAATTATACATATAGCCATCATTTATATATACCTCAGGTGTTATTACAAAATTGATAAATATTCTGTTATTCTGTAATTAAATGTAATGAAGGTTTGACGTTACACATGCATTATTCAAGAGCTTCTATTTGTGAGAGAGTGACAGAAATGGGGTTTAACGTCCACGAACACAAACTAGGTCATTTCTGGACTAACATATGGTTTTATCCTCTTTCAATATTTTGCTTGCTAGGGCTGCAACGATTCATCAATGTCCGTATCGTGATTCGTTATCCAAATAAAAATTTCACAAAAATAGACTAATATTCCTTTAAATGCTTAAACAAGTACATGAGCAAACTAACTTTTTTACTTTCAGAGAGTGTTAGAGCGTTTTTGAGACTTGAAGTAGCTTATTAGTTGACCGAATAAATGCCACATTTAAAGTAAACCATAATAAAGGCCTATTTTATTTTATTTCCTATCACGATATTAATCGTATCGTAGACTATGAATCTTGATGCGCATTGAATCGAGGCCTGGCGTATCGTTGCCGCCCTATTGCTTGCGCATAGGAGTCTTTAACTGTGGGAGGAAACTGGAGGACCCAGAGAAAACCCACGAGGTTGGATTCGGCCCCCCTCCCCCATTTCTTTTTGCCAATTGCAGGTTTTTCTTTAATTTTGGCCTTAAATTATTAAATAGCATTATGCAAGAGCAAAATCTGCTTATTACAGGACTTTCTTTAGGCCTGGAATGTTATCTAAATAATCAATTAGACATTAATTAACATATCCAGACCATAATAAACTCTTGATGTCAGGGTTAGCCTTCGATGTTGGCGGATTAAATTCCTATATGCCGCTTAATGGCTGTTGATAATTAAATCAATCAAGTGGATAATCTAGACTATGTTGTTTATATTAATGATTTGAGTAATGATGACCGAGGCTATGTGAATATTTCAAACGCTTTTTTCTCGGCTAATAGTGGATCAATTTGACTGAAATTTTCAGCAAACTATCTTTACACTATCTAGTTTTTAACTATTATAGTGAGAACTGCCATCTCTTTATCTTATCTCCCATAATGTAACTTTAATTAGAGATTTACTAACATGACACGACCATAATCAACTCTTGATGCCATCTGATACTTGAGATTTTAACTAGATTAGAATGGTCTGGACATTTAATGATTTAATTTAAAAATGGAGAAGAGAGGCTAAGACTCAAATATACCAGTACCATGGTAACGATAATACACAAATTTTATCATTGAGTCAACTGGCATGGTTGTATGTGGCAAAGAATAGGGTCCTCTGTCCAGTCCTGTGGGTTTTTGTCCGGGTACTCTGGTTTCCTCCCACTGCTAACGATCCCTACGCGCAAGCGAATTATTGAAATAAAATTAAACCATATGTAAGTCCCAAAATGACCTAGTTTGTGTTGAGTGGACGTTAAACCCATTTCTCTCTCTCTTTATCTAAATCTTACATTCATGTAATGCATCTTTAAACTTGAACGGATGTGTGTGCATGTACAGGCCAGCATGTGTGAGATCTCAGATCACACGGTCTGCCAAATGCTTCGTTACAAATTTTACACTTGTGAGGTTTTTCGCCCGTGTGAGTTCTGACGTGTTCCTGAAGGTTATAGCTACGCGTGTACGCTTTCCCACAAATATCACACTTGTAGAGTTTGCCGTCAACGTGAACGGTCGCGTGAGCCTGTAAAGTACTCAATTGTGTAAATGATTTACCACAAACATCACATCTATGCGGTTTTTCACCAGTGTGAATTCGCAGATGTTCCTTTAAGCCAATACTCTGTTTGAAAGCTTTGTAACAGAAATGGCATTTGTAGGGTCTCTCGCCAGTGTGATCCCTCATGTGCAGTGTTAAGCCTCCGCTCTGAGCAAAGGATTTACCACAGACGTTGCACTTATAGGGTTTTTCTCCGGTATGAATTCTCATGTGTATCTGCAGACTTGATGGAGCCTGTAGAACCTTGTGACAAATATCGCATTCGTATCTCTTCTCATGGATTTTAACGTGCTCCTCTAGTTCGCTCTTCTCAGTGAAAGATTTGCTACAACCAAGACATTTAAAAGGGTGCCCTTCGGTATGACTTTCATTTCCAGGAGTACTCGAAGCACTGGAATCATGTTGGTCGCCAATCAAAGCATGATGGAGTCGGATATGATGCTGAAGGCTGCTCTTTTCACTGTAGGTCTTGGAACAAACGTCACATTTAAACGGTTTTTCGCCAGAATGAAGAACCCGATGTCTCTGCAGATGGAAGTTTCGACCAAACGCTCGACCACAAACTTCACAAATATACGATTTTTCTCCAGTGTGTATTTTGCTATGATTGCATAGTCCCGTACTAAATCGAAACATCTGACCACAGATACTACAAATATAAGGTTTTTCTCCTGTATGCGTTCTCATATGTTTTTGAAGGGTGCTGCTGATCCTAAAGGCCTGATTACAAACGCTGCAAATATGCGGTTTCTCTCCAGTATGAATACTCATGTGTTTTTGTAGACCATTTTTGGAACTAAATGTTTGGCCGCAAAAATCACACAAGGGCCTAACTGGCGTGGGGTTATCATTCAAATGAGTTTTTTTATGAGTTTGCAATTCAGATAAATTTTTGAATGATTTATTACAAACATCACATTTGCTTTCGCGATGGCTTTTCTTGTGTTCTAATATTTCTGTGTCATCACTAAATGGTTTGCTACAAACACCATATTTATTTTCAAGGTGGATATTCTTGTGTTTTAATAATTCTGTATGATTGCCAAAAGATTCACATTTATTTTCAAGATGGCTCTTTTTGTGTTCTAAAAATTCTGTGAAATCACTAAATGATTTACTACAAACATCACATTTATTTTCAAGATGGCTTTTTTTGTGTTTTAAAAATTCTGTGCGATCACTGAATGATTCACTACAAACATCACATTTATGAACTTTTTCCTTTATATGGATCTGTTTATGTGTCAGCATTTCTAATGGTTCACTAAATCCCTGCCAACAAATATCACATTTAAAAAGTCTTTCTCCAGAATGGCTTTGCTTATGAATGAGCAGATCCAATGGAGTACAAAACGATGATGTACACTCATCACATTTAAAGAGCATAACTCCTGTATGGATTTGCCCGTGGGTCAACAAATCCAACGGAGTATTGAACGAATCGCCACAAAAGTCACATGTGAATGGTCTATCTTCTGTGTGGGTAATTTTGTGGGTTTTCAAATCTTTTAAACTACTAAATGATTTGGTACAAACATCACACTGAAAAGGAATCTGTAGAATATGATCCCGTTTATGTACTTGAAGTTCCAGTGGATTATTGAACGATTTACTACAAACATCATATTTATAATTTGAACTGTATTCTTCACCCATGTTTTCATCGCAATTAGGATATTTTGTAATTCTTTTTTGATCATTAGTTTCAATCTCCTCTCTCACTTTGGCACGAGTTTCTGAGCTTTCGTGAAGTATTTCATTTTCCGTATCCTTGTAATCCATTGCTTCATCATTAATGTGCTTGGGTTCGTCACCAGCATTTCTTCTCATACATGTGTAACTTTCTTCATTTTCAAATGAATCATCCGTTTGCTCCATTTGGGGTTCCTCACAATCAGTGGTGTCATCTTCCTGTAGAGACACATCACTAGTTTGATGGTTGTGGTGATCCATGTGGGGTTCTTCACAATCAGTGGTGTCATCTTCCTGTAGAACCACATCACTAGTTTGTTGGCTGTGGTGTATAGTATCATCATGGTCCATCTTATTATTTTGTTCTTGCTAAGGAGAAATATCGTGCTCAGTTTGCTGGTTGTTTAAACAGTACACATATATAATGCATCTATAGGAAAACAACATCCAAATATCAACGCTAGATCATCTCCTGGCTTGGATCAAATCAGATTTAAAGTATAGGTCCAACATGTTTTTCCGCTAATAAGAGATGCCGACTTCTTGTTACACAGCGCATAGCTGAGATCGCTGTTCAAAGTTTATGGTAACTTTCAATCTAATTAAAATATAGATCTATATTCCGTTTCGTTTTTTATACTTTCGATGGCCTCCACTCATGTAGATCTAACAAGTTATAGTGGGAGCTCACGTTCTATGACGTCAGGTATCAAGCACGGGACATTTGACCCGATAATGTCCGTCATTCGATTAACCAATTAGCGACCGCCATGCTTTTTAAAATCTTCTTTTGTTTTGTTTTAATTTCTATCCGCTGGTGTTAGTATAGATACGTCATTGGCTGGTAATATCTACCCACCATTTGATTGGCTGACCCCTCATTTCAGACAGAACACGGGATAAATAACAAGTCCTCCAGATCCAAGAGTAGTGAAGGCAAGCAAAAACGAAATTTTGAACTATAAAAAACGAAACGAAATTGGATCTGCGTTTTTATCAGATTGGGTAACTTTGTAAAGACTGAATGGAATAGAACCATTTTTGGACTGGTATTTCTATTAGAGATTACCCTTTCACACCATCTGATCTTTAGTATTGTTCTTCAATGGCGCTGATGTTTCACACGGTACGGTAAGTATATTCATGTATTAACTTTGACGTTGTTTTGCAGACATCAAAACTTTTATTCACCTGAAAGATACAAAAGTTTACATATAAAATATTACAAAAATATTAGTTACTTTAAGAGAGGAATGGGGTTTAACGTCCACTCGCCACAAAGTCATTTTGAGACTAACATATGGTTCAATTTTATTTTAATGATTCGCTTGCACATGTACATGTATAGGAGTCTTTAGCAGTGGGAGGAAACCGGAAGACCCAGAAAAAACACACTGGGCTGGACAGTCAACCCTTCTCCTTGTCACATACAATTGAAACCACGTCACTTGAGTCAATGACAGATCTTATGATACATCTCAATATATTTAGTTGTATGCCCAAAATTTTGAAAGATAATGCGAAATAACACCTCAATTTTGAGCTAATTATAAGGAATGGATAAAAAAAATAATATATTCTGCTTTAATTTGATACATGTAAAGTTGGATTTTATTGGTTGATAAAAATAGATGGCTTTGGTCGAGTGTTGTCTTTATTCTGAATAGGTTGCTAACGAACTGGTTGCCAGCTGGATCGGTCAAATATACGTGTAGGTAGTTCCTTTAGGAACTGTCTTTGAGCGGACAATGTCCACTGTCAGTTCCTATCCAGCCTTCTATAGCAGCAGTATGAAAATACTGTTCCTCCCCACCTCTGTTCTAAGGCTATTTTCGAATCCTTATAAGCTTCTATTTTTCACTGTGATTCTACTTTATTCGCCAAAAGAATCATTTCTTCCCACAGCTGACACACATTTATAATGATTCAACACTACTTTCAAGTAGAATTCTGCGATTAAAAACATACACCAAATACATTTAAACTGAAGAGCAATTACGAGACCCGGACATGCGCAAACCGCATGTTTATTTCATTGCTAAATTCTACTTGAAAATGGAGTTGAATTATTATAAATTTGTGTCAAATATAGTGAGAAATGATTCCTTTTGCTAGAAAATAAAGAATTGTGGTGAAAAATAAAAGGTAGGCCTAAAGCTTCTAAAACTGCCTGAGAACTGATGTGGAGAATAGCCGTATTTTACCGTATTTTCATACTACCGGTACTGCTATATAGAAGGCCGGATAGGAACTGTCAGCGATATCGTTCGTCCAAAGACAGTTCCAAACGTGTAGGTCGCTAGGGAAATAGGTCGCCAGTTTGTGTTTGGTACCGACAAGGAAGCCACAGTGGCTAAGTAAGAAATACATACACTGGTTGCGAGTTTGATTGCGGTGTTAGCTGAGAAAACACACACATCAGTGTATGAGTAGGCCTATGCCCATCTTCATTAGCCCTATCGGAGCTGAACAGTAGGATGTTAAACCCCATTTCATTTCATTTATACTCATGGAAAGGATGTGTTGACATAATTCCTTGTATATTAAAAAAATTAGGAAGCTTTTCCGTTGACCTTTACCCTATAAGCTCTGAATCACAATTCGGACAAATTGCAATGCAATGATTTGCCGCACTAGTTCCCTACTCCCTTCATTTTTTTTCCCAGTCTTAGACGCCGTAACAGCCGGTTGACTCATTTATATGACCCTTTCAGATTCTTGAAGTTACAATGCAAATAATAAATCTATTTCTATGTACCTGTTCTCTTTATGTTGTCGAAGATACGAACACTATCATTCTTAATTTTTTCTTCATTACGCCATGACAGTTCAGCACTGGCTATATTCGGGCGTTTCATTTTATTGCCGATTAGAATGAAACTTAATATTCCCAGGTAGCAGAGAGAGAGAGAGAGAGAGAGAGAGAGATGGGATTTTACGTCCACTCGACACAAACTAGGTCATTTCGGCTGAATGGTTAGCACGTGCGTACTGTAGGCCTATCATAAAGCCTGCCATTGAGTTAACTCGCGTGGTTTCGAATCCCCGGTTGTATGTGGCAAGGAGTAGGGTCGCCTGTCCAGCCCCGTGGGTTTTCTCAGTTTAATCCGGTTTCCTCCCACAGCTAAAGACCCCTACGCGCAAGCGAATTATTGAAATAAAATTAAACCCCATGTTAGTCCCAAAATGACCTAATTTGTGTCGAGTGGACGTTAAACCCCATTTCCCTCTTCAATTTTGAATGATTCTAAATTGTAATTCGGAGGTGTGGTTGATGGCTGCCATTTTCACAGGTAGTGGAGCAGATAAGAGCAATTTTTGGAAGAATCATTTGTAGTTGTCCGATTTGCGTGATCCAAGTGTCGATTCCTATGTTTTAAAGCCTGCTGAATTACATTTTCCTGTTCTAAATGCACTCAGAGACATATCTTCACAGGAAAAGCACTCTTAGACATATTTTAATTTCTATGACAAATTTACATTAAAAACACGATTGTTTGTCTTTCTTCATACGCCGAAACATACAGAAACTCGCCGCACGTGCTTTTACAGTGAAATACGTCACACTAGTCCAATATATCACTGGTATAAATATTGTACGATTGGCAAGTTGTCTGTACGATTATTTGAAATAATGGTAAGCCAACATCAAAGGATGACGTCACATCTGTATTTTAAGTAAAATTGAAAGAGAAAATCGATTTTCGACCCAAATAATACCACCCACATCATTAAAGTTCCAATTTCATATTTTCTAAGAAAGTCAAAGCATAATTATTTCTATGTCTTTTGCTCAAAAGGTTGTCAACCCACTATTATACGATCATGGGCAAAATATTTTGGACATTAAAAAGGCTGACACAGGCTGATTGAGGAAATAGTTACTCAATTACCTCCCTTGTTTTCCCATTTGAAGATGAAAATGATATTTTTGCCAATTTCTCAACTGGCAATAGTGAATTATAGGATTAATAGGATTATTCTTTAACAAGGTAGGACTGTTTATAGGTTCAATCTATTTTATGGCTTTATTTTAATACATTTTAAAAATATAACTTAAAAAAATGCTATTGGAACTTTAAATATAAATATGGACATATATTATATCAACTCTGGGCCTCTTCGTCTCATACTAATGTCGACAACACGGTACACATTTTATACGCTCACATTTCAGTGTGAATGACAATGTATTATATCGCCATGGACCGAGATGGGGGAAAGGCCTTATTTTCATATTAGTTGTCAATAGGAGCTGGTAGTAACGTAGTAGACAGCAAAGCCGATACAATTTGCGTTACTAGAGTAACTGGATGTATTTTCAGCTTGGACGGGAAGTGGGACTAACTGACGAACGACGACAATAATTCAATGAAATAAAACTTACTTTTAGATTGAGACGTTATTTTAAAAATCTGTTATTAATGTGAAAGTCAATAGTTCGGCGCTTTATTGCGACAATTTGGGAATGAACGATACATTAGTTAAACATACATTATGCAAGAGCAAAATCTCAGGCGCGGATACAGAGGGGGCGCACCCGGCGCACGCCCCTCTATTTTTTTGCGGTGGCGAACAATTTTTAGCTCCATATATATTCTCGCGGGAAAGGAGAATAAAAACAGCTTAGGTTGGAAATCGTAATTTACAGTACTAGTATGAAATTAGTCCATGTGGGCATTTTTGTGGCTCAAAAATCATGGGTCGGGCTTCGCACTCCCAACTTGGTGCAGCACGCCCCCCCCCCCTTTCTGAAAATCCTGGATCCGCCCCTGAATCTGCCTATTGTAGGTTTTTCTTTATGCCTGAAATGTTATAAAAACTATTAATAAGACATTAATTAACTTATTCAGATCATAATCAGCTCTCGATGTCAAGACTAGCCTGTGATATTTGTTGGATTATAGTCCGATAAGCTGCAAAACTTTCCTTCGTGATTAACAATTAAATGGATGATCGAAACTATTAGTTTTGTCTTACCGACTTGGGTAATGATGATCGAGGCTAAGCGGTTCTCGGTTCATAGTGGATCAATTTGACTTAAATTTTCAGCAAACTGCCTTTACATTATCTATTTTTTTTAAAACTATTATAGTGAGAACTGCCAACTCGTTATATAATGTACCTTTAAACGTTTAATAAGAAGTTGACCATTCTTGTCCCAATAGCTCGAAAATAGATAACGTAATATGAATAATTTATCACTTTTAAATCACTTTATTGTGAACCAAGATATTAGCCTTAGAATGTTTGACAAGACGTGTGCGATAATTGCAACTACCGTACTGGATGTTCAAAGCTAAGTCTCGTACCTCCATTTTCAATTAATCAAGGTATGACTGAACACGTTCTAATCTATTTAAAATCGGAGAAAACCGAAGCCATCGAGAGTTTATTATGGCTTGGATTAGTTAATTAATGTCTAATTAACAATTTCGATAACATTTCAAGAAAGACCTACAATAGGCAGATTTAGCTCTTGCATAATGTATGTTTATTGGGTTAACTACAATAACAGTATTTCAGTAAATCAGGACGATTCTGAGTTATACATCGTGGTTGAGTACCGTAAGCGTTTGCTCTACTGATGTCCTTTTCATCTAAAGTCAATATATCTTTTTGTAAGTCGTGTTGCACAGTCGATTCATAATAACCATTACCGGGCTCTGTAGTCATAACAACGTGATAAGATATTATTTTCAAGTTCGATGCAGAATAAGGGTTCAATTGATCGGCGTGTGGACCATACTTTAGAATTTTTAAAACCTGTTTTATTCGCAGTAAAGCACATTTATTGCGCATGTCTGAAGTTAATTCATTTAATTTTGAAATCACCGTATGTATCACCCGTATCAAAACACGTGACTGTCCCACAGACTGCCAGTCTAAACACGCACACCAATGTGTACTTAATGCTGCATGTCGACATGTGCGTTCTTTGGGAATTTCTTTGAATAAACTAATTCCCCGCTTTGAAATGTTACCCATTCCCGTTCCAGTAAAATTAAGGATTTCTTTGAGAGTTTCATGTATATCCAAAGGAGTAGTTAATCGATGTACATTGATTTTGAAATTCCTAATAACTTCGGGATACACACGTTCAAACCACGGCGGAAATCTGAAGGCAAATAAGGGCATCCTTTCTTCCTGTTTACCCTGAACTGTCGACCGAAATTTCTCGAATCTGGCTCCATGGTCGCTCATAAATATTAGCAACGTATCATTTAAATAGCCACTGCTTTCTAAATACTGAAATAGCTCAACAATATCTTCATCCATATATTCGATATTATTGTTATTTTCGTGACTGATCTCACCATGGAAACCAAACATAAACTTTCTCGTGGATCCGTACACTTTGAACATATCTTTAAGATATTCCATAAAATAAATATGTTTGGGTTTCGAACCATAACAATATGGCGGATTAATAGGTGGGTTCTTCATAAACAAATTTAGGAAGGAATGTAAATATGACCTTATCAACGGCATGACTCCATAATCCAATTCCAAATCCGCTGCGACGTAGAAAGGTCTTAGGTAGTGATCTGTGGGTGGCCTCTTGAATCCCTTTAACTTAAACTGAAAACAACCGAGTCCAGGGAGATCATCACCCCAAAGAGTGATATAACCTGCTTGTTTGAAGTCTTTCCATATGAAAAGCGTTTCGTCAAATGTTGTCGCCTCTCCGAAACCCTTTCTCACGTCCGGTAACTCTTCGAATAGACGGCCTGTTAACATTGGAGCAAGAAGCCTAACAGTACCGTCCCCAACAATATTATAGTTTTCCAGTTCTATTCCTTTTAAAATCTTAAAAAAATAATCTCTAGATTTAGGAAGTTTTCTTATAGATGTCATTCGGGATACGGAATCCAACCCAAAGATAAAAACATTTAAATCTATGCGTTTATGTTGCTGCTTTGGTACGCCAAGACGACTGAGTATCTTCGGGTTATACGCAACTCCCATGTGTCTATTAGTATAAGAATGTCCTTGATTTGAGTTACATTCCGCTCTAAAGAAATCGGAGAGTAATAAAGTTCCATTTTTGATATTTTTAATGCATTCACCTTCGATAGTATGAAAATCGTCCTGGAAAACTAAGGGATATATGTCACAAGTAATATCGCCATATAATTTCTGAATGTTTTTTGAGATATAAAACGTGCCGTTGTCAACGTTCACCCAATTCTCTTCTTTGCTACACTGTAATTTGGGAATACTATAGAAATATTTTGCTAATGATGGATGGTAAGGATCTAACTTGGGATGAACACATGCTGTTTCTGAATCAATTTGAGGATGTTTTCGAGGAGGTGCTTCTATGAAATGATTTTTGTTGGAAAAGTATTCGTTCAAAATATGTGTGTAAACTTGTTCGCCTTCAGTAGATATAGGCTTTGCTCCTTCAACAAGATTCGACCCTCTCTTCTCGTTAATTCCTGTGTTATATAATATAATGGTCGCCAGAAAGCCGACAGAGATAAGAAAAAACAACCGGTTCCGTTTCTTCAAAAACCAAATTATACACTGTTTAGCCATACCGTATCAATTCAATATATAAACCATTTTATCTGCAATAGAAATAGAAATGTTTACACGATTGCCGGGAATCAGTCAGGGCCGTACCTAGCGGGGGTACTAGGGGTACATTGCACCCCCAGAAAAATAAGGCGCCCCGAGAAATGGCGACCCCCACCATCCCTCAAAAATTATGCACTTGATTATGTGTTCATCACTCAGTGGGATCGCCTATCCAACCTTCTCGATTTTCTTCGGGCTCTCCGGTTTCCTCCCGAGTCCCACTGCTAAAGACCCCTACACCCAAGCGAATTATTGAAATAAAATTACACCATATGTTAGTTCCCCGAAATGACGTAGTTTGTGTAGCGTGGATGTTTACCCCCCCCCCCCCCCCCCACACACACACACCTCTCTCTCTCTCCGGAAAAGCCTGTGTACACAAGATGTAGAAAGGGACAGGGCTATGGGCCGTGTAAACAAATAGTCTAAAATTAGAATATAATTTGACAAACCAGATTAAAAGCCGTTTATATGTCGACACGTTCACATAGTTTACATAATCCATATGCAACAATTTAGAGCAGTGATTCTCAAGCCGCGTGCCGTGAAATTTTGAACGGCACTCTCAGAAAATCCGAAAAACTACGTGATCCCAATTGAGTATTCACTGGTGTCTACTAAAAAGTTCATAGCTGTGTTTTTCTTTATTTAGTTGGAGTCATTATATGTCTAGGACTAGTCCCTGTCTACGGTTGTATGCCGTCTGACTTGCCATACTTTTATTTTTCAAATATTTTCCATATATATATTTAGCCAGGGGTGCCGTGGTAAAAAAAGGTTGTGAACCACCGATTTAGAGCGTGTATACGGATAAGGGTATTCTTCACCAGTATTACGTGTATTACATGATGGTCTATTTTAGACACTATACTAAAGATCTGCATTTATCAAATCTCATCACTACAAACAGGTAGATTAAGAAATAAAATGGGATTTAAAGTCCTACTGTTCTGCTCCTAAACTGAGCTAATGAAGACGGGTATACGCCATATGAGTGAAATTGTGCCCGGGCAGCGGCGTTAGGACCTACTCTTATATCGATTTCCAATTCCAAGGGATCTTTTACTTGCACGCCAATGTGTACATGGGTCCTCTGGTTTTCGTCCCATCCGAACGACTAGACAGTTGTCCTTGTTAGGCCGTCCATCCTGCTTCAATGACAAGGGGAACCCACGCCGGAAAATGTGGATGAACTCTCTCGGCCAATGCAGGAATCGAACACCCGACCTCTAGGCAGCGAGCCATCGTCTAACCCACTTAGCCACCGTGATCCCCATACCGCTTGGTAATGTCTAGTGTGTAGACGATCCATGAATCAAACATAGGACAAGTTAATTAATAATCTAGCTTTTTTTACCTTGTTTATGTCGTGTACGTTCAGCATGGCATGTTTAGATGACAATGATTACAGTAGCCGTTGAAATATACGAAACTTGGTCGACATAAAACAATTACGTTATGTACATAACGCTTGAGGCTATCTTCTTGTGAGTCAAACAAATGTGTATGCGTGTAAATTTATAAGAGCTGTATTGCCCTAGGCCTATTTAGTTATAAATGTTCAGCATTAATGACCCTCAACTATTTAAAATCATGGCCTACCCTATTGTATACATATGTATTACATTTTCATAAAAATAACCATTCATTGAGTCAACTGGCGTGGTTTCGAATCCCCGGTTGTACGTGACAAGGAGTAGGGTTGCCTGTCCAGCCTCGTGGGTTTTCTTTCATTAAATCTGCTATTATACGTCATAATTATGCTCGAAATTATGATTGTGAAATTAAACGTTGTATGACTATATTTTAATAAAGAGAGAGAGAGAGAAATGGGGTTTAACGTCCACTCAACACAACCAGGTCATTTCGGGACTAACATACGGTTTCAATTTTTATTTCAATAATTCGCTTGCGCGTAGGGGTCTTTAGCCGTGGGAGGAAACCGGAGTGCCCGGAGGAAACCCACGAGGTTGAGAAGGCGCCCCTATCTCCATGCCACATACGCTCACACCAGGGCTCGAAACCACAGCCGCAAGCCAGAGGTGACCGGCCAGCTAGAGGTCGAAGCGCGGCACTCTAGACCACTAGGCCATCCCAACCCCCAATATATTTTAATAAAGCCAACAAATTAACTTCTTCCTTCGTACAATCAAACAGACTTTTGAAGCCTCTTCAATAGTCAATATCAACATGGACAAAAAGAAAAAAAAAACATTAAACAATTTCCCAGTGGTGTTGTAGAATTGCCCAGTCTACCTTATGTCTATAATAGACTGGACCAGGTTTAATAGTGAACCAGAGTACTGGGTATACGCCCAATAAATTAATGTTGGGGAGAGAGATCAATATGCCCACTGATCTCATGTTTGGGTCTCCAACAGAAGAACAAGAAACCCTGCCTGATCTATATTTAAGAAATCTTAAGGAAAATATAGTTAAATCACATGAAATTGCTTGTAAAACGTTGCAAACCAGACAAAAGCGCATGAAAAAGGATTACGATGTGAAAATATGGAAAAAATCTTATGATATCGGGGATTGTGTATATATCTTGGATACTGCCTGTCTTAAGGGAAAGAACAAAAAATTAAGTCCTTACTGGAAAGGCCCAGGTGTGATTAATAAGGTCTCGACCCCTGATCTCTTAAGGGTGAAAACGCGTAATGCCCAGTCCATTATGCATCATGATCGAATAAAACCGTGTAGAGATAGGGAAATCCCCCCCCCCCCAGGGTAGAGCATTATAGAAATAAAATCATGAGCGGGGATCATTCTACCCCATGCGTCCTACTCGCAAAATTTATTGTGTTTGTCGGAGACCCTGGGGGCGAGAATTCGGAATCCAGTGCTATCATTGTTTAGAGTGGTTCCACGGAAGGTGTGTTAATTTGACCCCTGAGGAGGCGGAGTGTATAGAAATATATACCTGCCCCGTTTGTGATTCCTCTTAAAATTTTATTATCGATGTCAATAGTTTTAATTTAACAGTTTTTATCTTTATTTCTACCCATTGAGTGCAGGTAAGACCTGGGTTGGGCAGGGGCATTCTTTGGGTTATATGGATTTCTCCAGGGAGGGTCCCTTTTTCATAAAGTTGGGGGGTGTGTTGTAGAATTGCCCAGTCTACCTTATGTCTATAATAGACTGTGCCAGGTTTAACAGTGGACTGGTCCAATGCATGTGCATTGAATAAGAGATAAAAGGCCAGTTTGATATTCACATGCATGTTCTCTCTCACTTTTCTATATCCTATTGTGATTTGAATTGTTGTGATTTAGAAGACAGGCATAGGACAGAAATCAAAAGTTGACTTAGATTGATCAGACAGACTATCAGACCATTGGTTGATAAGTACCTTTTTATCTATACTCAGATATACTGAAGATATACTTAGCTGTACAGGGAAAATACCCCTTGACCCATCCAGTAGACGTGGTATAAGGGTTAATCAGTGAACTGGATGTATGAGATGTGTTGTTGACGTTTGGGAAAGTAGGTCCAGGGGAAATGTGTAGGGAGTGATAGTTAGATGTATTATGAATTGTTACATTGGCTGTGGTGTTACGTTGAAATACTCTGCCGCTACCTTAACACCACAGCTTTATGATTTGTTAGACAGGATTGATACCGTAAGTCCGACAATAATAAATAAACTATTTCTGATTTTAATGTTGTCTTTTCCCACCGGCACTGGCCGTACGCCAGCAACTGAAAATAGCTGACGAAACAGCTAGGGCGTCGATTGTTAGTTCGCGTACAACTTAAAAAAACGAATGTCGTACGCCATTGTGAAACTGAAAGTAGCTGACGAAGACAGTTAGGGCGCCGATTGTTAGTTCGCGTACAACTTGAAAAAACCGAATGTCAGTATGGTATTTCTGACATAATTGGTTATCGGTGACCTGAAAGCTGGTAATCTCGAATCAAAGCGAGTAATCTCGACTCAAAAGTATAGTGTATAACCTACTTACTGTCTACAGTCGTCGCTACTCTTATTATATAGTTCATTCATGATTTTTTGTGGACGATTTACTACTCAGTAAGAAAGCCTGTGCCCAAAAAGAGTTCTCGTCTGTTACTATTAGTATAATGACTTCCTCATGTGCGGCAGGTTCGTTTGTTTTTAAAAACACTGTTTTTCGTTCCAAAAAATAGAAAAGTAATTTTTTACCAGATGATCATGGTTTTTCACCGAGACTAGATAATTTATCTCGGTGTAAAGTTCATACACTGTTGAGAAAATAGTCCCATTGGTTTTCTTAGCTGCAAATACAGCGAGAATAAACTCTGTACTGAAAAATTTTCGCGTGATCTATATAAACTGTCTTCACACACTCGATTTATAATTAGCGATATACAGGTACAGTGGCAAGTGTTATGCTTCTCAGGCTAATACCTCAAAAGTACCTCCGCGCAAAACACCCGATTTTGGTACATGCAAAAGAAAAAGAAATAGTGCCCGTGCGCGTGCCAGTAATAGGAAAACTAAGAGTTCGCGCATAAAAATGCACGAACGTACCAGGCGCGATGTCATCAATCCTTACCAATACTTGGCCATCACCGGTGAGGTCAATAGATGGGCCTAAACCCAATTTAGAGGCAGATTGATACCCAATTTTACTTTAGTGGCAAGGAGTATAAGGGTCGCCTGTCCAGCCCCGTGAGTTTTCTCCGTTTAATCCGGTTTCCTCCCACTGCTAAGATCCAACGCGCAGGCGAATTATTGAAATAAAATTAAACCACATGTTAGTCCCAAAATGACCTAATTTGTGTCGAGTGGACGTTAAACCCCATTTCCCTCTTCCCTCTTCAATTTTGAATGATTCTAAGTTGTAATTCGGGAGGTGTGGTTGATATGGCTGCCATTTTCATAGGTAGTGGAGCAGATAAGAGCAATTTTTGGAAGAATCATTTGTAGTTGTCCCATTTGCGTGATCCAAGTGTCGATTCCTATGTTTTAAAGCCTGCTGAATTACATTTTCCTGTTCTAAATGCACTCAGAGACATATCTTCACAGGAAAAGCACTCTTAGACATATTTTATGACAAATTTACATTAAAAACACGATTGTTTGTCTTTCTTCATACGCCGAAACACACAGAAACTCGCCGCACGTGCTTTTACAGTGAAATACGTCACACTAGTCCAATATATCACTGGTATAAATATTGTACGATTGGCAAGTTGTCTGTACGATTATTTGAAATAATGGTAAGCCAACATCAAAGGATGACGTCACATCTGTATTTTAAGTAAAATTGAAAGAGAAAATCGATTTTCGACCCAAATAATACCACCCACATCATTAAAGTTCCAATTTCATATTTTCTAAGAAAGTCAAAGCATAATTATTTCTATGTCTTTTGCTCAAAAGATTGTCAACCCACTATTATACGATCATGGGCAAAATATTTTGGACATTAAAAAGGCTGACACAGGCTGATTGAGGAAATAGTTACTCAATTACCTCCCTTGTTTTCCCATTCCTCTCCATGGACGGCCATCTTCAAACGTTTGAATTTGAAGATGAAAATGATATTTTTGCCAATTTCTCAACTGGCAATAGTGAATTATAGGATTAATAGGATTATTCTTTAACAAGGTAGGACTGTTTATAGGTTCAATCTATTTTAGGGCTTTATTTTAATACATTTTAAAAATATAACTTAAAAAAATGCTATTGGAACTTTAAATATAAATATGGACATATATTATATCAACTCTGGGCCTCTTCGTCTCATACTAATGTCGACAACACGGTACACATTTTATACGCCCACATTTCAGTGTGAATGACAATGTATTATATCGCCATGGACCGAGATGGGGGAAAGGCCTTATTTTCATATTAGTTGTCAATAGGAGCTGGTAGTAACGTAGTAGACAGCAAAGCCGATACAATTTGCGTTACTAGAGTAACTGGATGTATTTTCAGCTTGGACGGGAAGTGGGACTAACTGACGAACGACGACAATAATTCAATGAAATAAAACTTACTTTTAGATTGAGACGTTATTTTAAAAATCTGTTATTAATGTGAAAGTCAATAGTTCGGCGCTTTATTGCGACAATTTGGGAATGAACGATACATTAGTTAAACATACATTATGCAAGAGCAAAATCTCAGGCGCGGATACAGAGGGGGCGCACCCGGCGCACGCCCCTCTATTTTTTTGCGGTGGCGAACAATTTTTAGCTCCATATATATTCTCGCGGGAAAGGAGAATAAAAACAGCTTAGGTTGGAAATCGTAATTTACAGTACTAGTATGAAATTAGTCCATGTGGGCATTTTTGTGGCTCAAAAATCATGGGTCGGGCTTCGCACTCCCAACTTGGTGCAGCACGCCCCCCCCCCCCTTTCTGAAAATCCTGGATCCGCCCCTGAATCTGCCTATTGTAGGTTTTTCTTTATGCCTGAAATGTTATAAAAACTATTAATAAGACATTAATTAACTTATTCAGATCATAATCAGCTCTCGATGTCAAGACTAGCCTGTGATATTTGTTGGATTATAGTCCGATAAGCTGCAAAACTTTCCTTCGTGATTAACAATTAAATGGATGATCGAAACTATTAGTTTTGTCTTACCGACTTGGGTAATGATGATCGAGGCTTAGCGGTTCTCGGTTCATAGTGGATCAATTTGACTTAAATTTTCAGCAAACTGCCTTTACATTATCTATTTTTTTTTAAAACTATTATAGTGAGAACTGCCAACTCGTTATATAATGTACCTTTAAACGTTTAATAAGAAGTTGACCATTCTTGTCCCAATAGCTCGAAAATAGATAACGTAATATGAATAATTTAAAAATGTCTTTTAAATCACTTTATTGTGAACCAAGATATTAGCCTTAGAATGTTTGACAAGACGTGTGCGATAATTGCAACTACCGTACTGGATGTTCAAAGCTAAGTCTCGTACCTCCATTTTTAATTAATCAAGGTATGACTGAACACGTTCTAATCTATTTAAAATCGGAGAAAACCGAAGCCATCGAGAGTTTATTATGGCTTGGATCAGTTAATTAATGTCTAATTAACAATTTCGATAACATTTCAGGCCTAAAGAAAGACCTACAATAGGCAGATTTAGCTCTTGCATAATGTATGTTTATTGGGTTAACTACAATAACAGTATTTCAGTAAATCAGGACGATTCTGAGTTACACATCGTGGTTGAGTACCGTAAGCGTTTGCTCTACTGATGTCCTTTTCATCTAAAGTCAATATATCTTTTTGTAAGTCGTGTTGCACAGTCGATTCATAATAACCATTACCGGGCTCTGTAGTCATAACAACGTGATAAGATATTATTTTCAAGTTCGATGCAGAATAAGGGTTCAATTGATCGGCGTGTGGACCATACTTTAGAATTTTTAAAACCTGTTTTATTCGCAGTAAAGCACATTTATTGCGCATGTCTGAAGTTAATTCATTTAATTTTGAAATCACCGTATGTATCACCCGTATCAAAACACGTGACTGTTCCACAGACTGCCAGTCTAAACACGCACACCAATGTGTACTTAATGCTGCATGTCGACATGTGCGTTCTTTGGGAATTTCTTTGAATAAACTAATTCCCCGCTTTGAAATGTTACCCATTCCAGTTCCAGTAAAATTAAGGATTTCTTTGAGAGTTTCATGTATATCCAAAGGAGTAGTTAATCGATGTACATTGATTTTGAAATTCCTAATAACTTCGGGATACACACGTTCAAACCACGGCGGAAATCTGAAGGCAAATAAGGGCATCCTTTCTTCCTGTTTACCCTGAACTGTCGACCGAAATTTCTCGAATCTGGCTCCATGGTCGCTCATAAATATTAGCAACGTATCATTTAAATAGCCACTGCTTTCTAAATACTGAAATAGCTCAACAATATCTTCATCCATATATTCGATATTATTGTTATTTTCGTGACTGATCTCACCATGGAAACCAAACATAAACTTTCTCGTGGATCCGTACACTTTGAACATATCTTTAAGATATTCCATAAAATAAATATGTTTGGGTTTCGAACCATAACAATATGGCGGATTAATAGGTGGGTTCTTCATAAACAAATTTAGGAAGGAATGTAAATATGACCTTATCAACGGCATGACTCCATAATCCAATTCCAAATCCGCTGCGACGTAGAAAGGTCTTAGGTAGTGATCCGTGGGTGGTCTCTTGAATCCCTTTAACTTAAACTGAAAACAACCGAGTCCAGGGAGATCATCACCCCAAAGAGTGACATAACCTGCTTGTTTGAAGTCTTTCCATATGAAAAGCGTTTCGTCAAATGTTGTCGCCTCTCCGAAACCCTTTCTCACGTCCGGTAACTCTTCGAATAGACGGCCTGTTAACATTGGAGCAAGAAGCCTAACAGTACCGTCCCCAACAATATTATAGTTTTCCAGTTCTATTCCTTTTAAAATCTTAAAAAAATAATCTCTAGATTTAGGAAGTTTTCTTATAGATGTCATTCGGGATACGGAATCCAACCCAAAGATAAAAACATTTAAATCTATGCGTTTATGTTGCTGCTTTGGTTCGCCAAGACGACTGAGTATCTTCCGGTTATACGCAACTCCCATGTGTCTGTTGGTATAAGAATGTCCTTGATTTGATTTACATTCCGCTCTAAAGAAATCGGAGAGTAATAAAGTTCCATTTTTGATATTTTTAATGCATTCACCTTCGATAGTATGAAAATCGTCCTGGAAAACCAAGGGATATATGTCACAAGTAATATCGCCGTATAATTTCTGAATGTTTTTTGATATATAAAACGTGCCGTTGTCAACGTACACCCAATTCTGTTCTTTGCTACACTGTAATTTGGGAATACTGTAAAAATATTTAGCTAAGGAGGGATGGTAAGGATCTAACTTGGGATGAACACATGCTGTTTCTGAATCAATTTGAGGTTGTCTTCGAGGAGGTACTTCTGTGGAATGATCTTTGTTGGAAAAATATTCGTTCAAAATATGTGTGTAAACTTGTTCGTCTTCAGTAGATATAGGCTTCGTTCCTTCGTCAAGATTCGACCCTCTCTTCTCGTTAATTCCTGTGTGTACGATGTTCAGGTTATATAATATGATGGTCGCCAGAAAGCCGACAGAGATAAGAAAAAACAACCGGTTCCGTTTCTTCAAAAACCATATTATACACTGTTTAGCCATACCGTATAAATTCAATATATAAACCATTTTATCTGCAATAGAAATAGAAATGTTTACACGATTGTCGGGAATCAGTCAGGGCCGTACCTAGCGGGGGTGCTGGGGGTACATTGCACCCCCAGAAAAATAAGGCGCCCCGAGAAATGGCGACCCCCACCATCCCTCAAAAATTATGCACTTGATTATGTGTTCATCACTCAGTGATGCTCTTAAAGCAATTATTTCATATTTTCAAAGAAAGTTAAAACATAATTGTTTCTATGTCTTTTGCTCAATAGCTTGTCAACTCACTATTATACGATCGTAGGCATTATTCCCTACACTAATAAATCATCGACTCTGGAAATAATAACACAATTATCTCCCTTGTTTCCCCATTCCCCAAATGGTATAGCTATCTTAAAACGTTTGAATTTAAAGTTGAAAATGATATATTTGCCAATTTCTCAACTGGCAATAGTGAATTATTGGATTAATAGGATATTTCTTTAACAATGTAGGACTGTTCATAGATACCATCTATTTTAAGGCTTTTTTAAAAATACATTTTAAAAATATAACTTAAAAATACGAAATTGCAGCTTTAAGACACTGATCAGTCGGTCGGCTTTAAGGGCAACCACGCGCCTATGGGTTCATTGACCTGATCCAAACTTTCTTATATCACTTCCGTGGAGGCTATGGGGCTCCACCACCCTGCCGCACCCCCACTTTTAAAATCCTACATACGGCCCTGGAACCAGTGTTGTTCATTACCTGAATGAACCGTTTCGATCCCGGACTGGGTAGTCGCTATCATCCAGAAAAAATATTTTACGTTGAAGACTAGGAGGTTCTGGGCTACCGAGTCCGATCCCGAGGAAACTAACCAGGAAATTCCGCGATCAACCCGATGATTTAAACATATTTTATTGTTCAATAAACAACTGGATAAGACACAAGTTTTACAACTTATAAAAGTCTTCTACAATACATACATATATATTACATCAATGAACTTAAATAATATTAAATAAATTTTATTCGAAAAAGAACATGAAGAATTCACCAAAAAAGGAAGGAAAAATATAAACTAGCCACCTACAAGACCAAATATGTAAATATTCTAAATCTGAACTAATCAAAGAATGTAATTCAGCTTCATCGGCAGCTGTGTGACCAATACAAGTGTCATCAGCGAAAAGTCTACCGAAACCAGCCATATTATCTGCTACATCATTAATAAATATTAAAAAAAGCAACGGACCCAAAAACGGATCCCTGTGGAACTCCAGCCTTTAATTCCCCTACTCCCATCTTTAATAACTACGCGTTGTTTTCGCCCCGTTAAATAACTTTCTAACCATATTAGAATATTTCCTTTTATACCGTATTTATCCAATTTTAGTATTAACGCTTTAATCCAAACTGTATCAAAGGCCTTGCTAATATCGACAATAAGTGATGCTAGTGGCTTGTTTCTTATCTAAAGCCAGGAGTATATAATCATATAGCTCAATTAACTGATGGGTAGTTGAATAACCTGGCAGAAACCCCGATTGAAATTTGTATAAGAGTTTGTTAATGTGTAAGTGATTATAAATATGTTTATAAACAATATTTTCTAATAGTTTACTAACACTTGATCAACCCGATGACGACAGAGGAAGTTCTTAAGGATTTTCCAGCGTATTTTCCCTTTGTCACTGATGTGGGATGCTGATCTAGCGAGGAAACTTGTCTAGTCGTTTGGATAGGACGGTAAACCACACGATCCCCTGACTGTTTGAATTAGCAAGTGAATGTGTCGTTAAACTGTATCTCATTAGGAGTCGGTTTGGGTGGCTGAATGGTTAGCACGTGCGCGCTGGATTATAAAGCCTGTCATTGAGTCAACTGGTGTGGTTTCGAATCCTCGGTTGTACGTGACAAGGAGTGGGGTCGCCTGTCCAGCCTTGTCGGTTTTCTTCGGGCTCTCCGGTTTCCTTCCACTGCTAAAATAAAATTACATCATATGTTAGTCCCGGAAATGACGTAGTTTGTGTAGAGTGGATGTTAACCCATCCCCATCCCCACCTGTCTCTCTCTCTCTCTCTCTCTCTCTCTCTCTCTCTCTCTCTCTCTCCGGAAAAGCCTGTGTACACTAGATGTGGAAAAGGACAGGGCTATGGGCCGTGTAAACAAATCGTCTAAAATTAGAATTGAATTTGACAAACCAGACTAAAAGCCGTTTATATGTCGACAGAGAGAGAGAGAGAGAAAGAAATGGGGTTTAACGTCCACTCGACACAAACTAGGTCATTTTGGGACTAACATATGGTTTCATTTTATTTCAATAATTCGCTTGGGCGTAGGGGTCTTTAGCAGTGGGGGGAAACCGGAGTGCCCGCAGGAAACCCACGAGGTTGAGAAGGCGCCCCTATCTCCATCTCCATACACTAGGGCTCCCCTATCTCCTTGCCAGCGGTCTTTAGCAGTGGAAGTAATGCGGTAGGGCGTTGGGGGGGGGGGGTACTAAGTAATGCGGTAGCGCGTTGGTTACCTAGCCTGGACGTCGCGAGTTCGATCCCGGTGTTGGGCGAGAAAGTTCATCTTCATTTTCCGGTGTGGTTCCCACGGAGAGAGGGATTATGTATGGTCGTGCGGATGGCGCAATAAATAGAGGCCCCGTGTACATACACTGAAAATAAACGCGGGTTGGAGCTCAACACAAGTACTTGTGTTAAAACTAATCTACACAAGTTTGTGTTGATTTGCATTGCATTAACACAAACTTGTGTAGATTTATCAAAATCTTGTGTGTTTTCATATAATTAACACAAAGTAATGTGTTGTTTTAATGTATTATTAATTACAGGTATGTCGTGAAATATAAAATTATTGGTTAAATAAAAAAAAATAACCAATGAAATTTATTCTTTCATGCACCAATTAAAAAATCATTACCAAATGTATCTTTTCTAAGTTAAATATACTTTGTTAAATCTTTCTGTGCGGTATCACCTCGGTGGAAGCGGACGTTAAATAAAGCTATTTCACACACTCTTTCTGTGGAGAGAGAGAGAGAGAGAGAGAGAGAGAGAGAGAGAGAGAGAGAGAGAGAGAGAGAGAGAGAGAGAGAGAGAGAGAGAGAGAGAGAGAAATGGGGTTTAACGTCCACTCAACACAAACTAGGTCATTTCGAGACCAACATATGGTTTAATTTTATTTCAATAATACGCTTGCGCGTAGGGGTCTTTAGCAATGGGAGGAAACCGGAGTGCCCGGAGGAAACCCACGAGGTTGAGAAGGCGCCCCTATCTCCATGCCACATACGCTCACACCAGGGCTCGAAACCACAGCCGCAAGCCAGAGGTGACCGGCCAGCTAGAGTTCGAAGCGCGGCACTCTAAACCACTAGGCCATCCCAACCCCCTCTTTCTGTGGAAGCAGACGTCAAACAGTCAGACGGCTACTACTATTGGATTACAATATAATATCGACGATCAGTTTAGCTGCACTGAATCCTATCGGCCATTTTCTACCGATGTTTGCCGACTTCTACAGCCATGGGACACCGCCACCGGAAGTAACGCATGTATTTCTAAAATGGCGGACAAAGCAAGGGGGAGAAAACGTAGATTATTCCGTAATTTTATGTACTTTATCTATCTAGTTTTTCTGAAATTTTACACGATTATCACTAGAAGTCCAAATATTTAAAACGGCAATTTCATTTTTTTTAGTTATATTTTTAAATATATAAGATAAAGCCCTAAAATAGATTGTATCTATAAACAGCCCTACCTTCTTGTTAAAGAATAATCCTATTAATACTATAATTCACAATTGCCAGTTGAGAAATTGGCAAAAATATCGTTTTCAACTTCAAATTCAAACGTTTGAAGATCGCCATTGCATGGAGGGGAATGGGGAAACAAGGGAGGTAATTAAAGTAATTGTGTTATTATTTTCGGTGTCAGGGATTTTTATGCCTGTGAAATATTGCCCATGATCGTATAATAGTGAGTTGACAACCTTTTGAGCAAAGGGCATAGAAATAATTATGTTTTGACTTTCTCAGAAAATATGAAATTTCAGCTTTAAAATTACATCGTTCGACTATGGTCAGTAGGTAAGAATTTGTCATGAATTTGTACGTTCCAGGAGAGTCATTTAATTTAATTTTTTCTACGCCGCCATTTTGATTTGGGAAATTTGGTCAAAATAGAAATTCACTCGTGCATAAACTAGATACTATTTTTTTTATAGATTATTTTTTTTTTCAGTCAATGACGTAATAGATGTGCAAAGAAGGACTGGTAACATTTTTGCGATGTAGTCATAACGGCCCTATGTCATAACAGGTTTGGTCAAAACGGCCCTACTTTAGTCATAATGGCCAACAAGTTTGGTCATAACGGCCATAAAAATTTGGTCCTTGATTCAAGTCAACTACTATCTAGCATATTTATTTCAGTAACCAACCGCCAAAGGGACAGTTGGAAATGGCTGTGGAATTTTTTTTCTCAGAGGTTGCCAATCAGTTAAAGGTTATGTAAGTACCATACGGATATATACTCTCCACAATACTTAGTAAAAAGTCAGACCACCACAACACTGGTTGCTGTATGCTGTGATAAAAAAAACGTGTTTGTTCGTTACCAAATAACATATATTCCCGTATTTGAAATTGTAACGCATATTACAAAACACCCTGTACAAGACACCAATATAATCGACTTTTAAAAGGGTTTTCTGTAGAATAATAGAATAATAATAAGACTCTTAGAAAAATAACAACTATTCATTTTAACTTTCAATAGAATAAATTCATATTACTATCTATTGATATCTATAGAGTAACTCCATGATACCAATTTAAAGGGACAATAACACTCTTGCTGGCTTGGCAGTCCCAGAAAATAAATAATAGCCTTATTCTAAGTACTAGATGTTTAAGAGTCCTACCTGTTGTGTAAATTATCCATTACGACCTATTTTACTTGTCCAGAGGTTTCGAAAATATTTAAAATATTTTAAAATCCAAGTCACATTTGAAAAGGTTTACGTTAGACATTTCAAATCAATTAGTTGAATTTTTCCAATTTTTTAAATTAGGTGTGTTAAGATGAAATTCATATCATCAATTAATTGGAATATTGTAAAATAATACAATTTGTTGACCAGAATGAAGATTGGGACATATTATTTAGTTACAACAAGAGTGTTACAGGGGCTTTAATGGCTTCTTTTAAATACACAATACATTAACCCACTTTTTCTATATTACCTTTTATACAATTAGATCAGTTCTTATGAATATAATAAAATGTAAAGAAATTGTTTGTTTAGCTATTTCTATGAAAGTCACCGTTACGTTGTGCGAACATGTGTTCTTATAGATACATGATAAACAGTTGATGTTAAATAGTAATATATTATATTTAATCATCTGATAAACAGTTAATGTTAAATAATATTTTACTATATATATTTAATCGTTTGATAAACAGTTGACGTTAAATAATGTTTTACTATATTTAATTATCTGATAAACAGTAGATGTTAACATTTTTTTTTGCATGTGATATTGAATAAAGAAAAGGATGAATCTGACTTAATGAAAATGATCACTGTATTTGGAGGCAGCTATAAAACTGAATTAGGCGACACCCCTTCGCCCGCCATGTGTTCCCCCGTATCAACTTAAATTCGGAGACGAAATCCTGATATTTATGATTAGAAGTGTGAGTGTTAGCATTTGTATTGCCTTTTTCAACCAGTCTTGGAATTTAACTGAATGGTGAAAGCAACCAGTCTTATCTGATAATAACTGAATTGTCATAGCAACCAGTAATCCAACCAGTCTGGTAATAACTGAATGGTCATAGCAACCAGTCTGATAATAATTGAATGGTCATAGCAACAAGTCTGATAATAACTGAATTGTCCTGGCAACCAGTCTGATAACAAGTGAATGACCGTAACAACCATTGTCAGACCAGCTTTGAAATGAAATTAATAATTATCTGTCAAATACACCCGCCAATGTTGTTTAGGATGTAGGTTGCAGGATTACACGTCATTTGGGACATTGATAATCAGTTTACCGATATCTCACAAGTCTACCGATATCCCACAAGTCTACCGATACCTCACACGTCACAATATACTTAGCATTATTCATATTTCTGCCTATATGAAATATATTTTAATCAGAAATTAAACGATTCCTTTGAAAAATCAAGAAGGAAACAGGAATAATTCTAACAGTACCACCGGTCGTGTTGATAAGTCACGTGATGTAAAAAGCTATATCACGACGTTTGTAATCTTTGTGAAATGAACTCTTGGAAATTTATAACAGTATTTATTGCTATTTATTTCATTAAAGAATAAAATGCTGTCAATGACATTAAATAGTTAGACTGTCGAACGACAAGCAGGGTGTATGACGTGGGCTTTTTAACACGATGAACTAAAAATAATCTGGTATGTCCGCGTTCTGTAGAATATATTAAAATTAGCGTTAGACCTGTTGAAAAGCGCTAAACTATAAATAATATATTAAACTACTGTTTGCAATATTGTATTCCCAACTGCCTTGGTGGAACTAATTGATAAACATGTCAATTTGTCAAGGGACTAGATTTTCAGTTGTTATTATCCATTTTCAGCAATTATATATTTTTATCCAGGAGCCGAGAACAGTTTCATTACAAACCAAACAAGGGAACTATAAAGAAGATATGACAAAAGTCAAGAAATAATGCTTGGTATGTTGATTTTACCTAATTGCATAATAACTAAAATATCACTACTTGCTTTATTAAGTAATGACCACAACAACTTTATTCTACAATTGGGTCATTATATAACACAATTTTGTTAGCATAATAATTATTTTTCTGTTTTTCTGTTAACATTCAAATGTATATTTACTTTTTCCCCATCATGTTTGAATAAATAACAATTAAACAAAAAATATTATTGTTACCTCATTAATCAAACATTACAAGTTGGTTAAACAGAGTAAAGGGGGAGAGGTACTGCATGGGAACGGTTGCTATACTGGATACAAATTGGGTGGTTATACACAAGTTTGTATGAAACCACACAAGTTTCAAAAATTTCAACACAAGTTTCAGAAATTTCAACTCAAGTTTCAAAAATTCCAACACAAGTATTGTGTAGCTTTTCACACAAGTTTCATTAGCCCAGTAGTGGGTGGATTTATGTATAAAGTGATAAGTGTGCCCTTACCTCGAACAATGTTATATTATATCAGGATTAGTCGTTGATCTGTGAACCTCTGTAGTCTAGGTGTAGTGTGTTGTCTGCGGTGTACGTTGAATAATATATAGCGATGACTTTGTAATTCTTGGAAAATACATCACGTTTTTTAGGTGGTATGTTTGGTTGTGGCGAAACCAGATCCGAACGGTTTGGGGTGCCGTGTACCGAGAGAGAGAAAGATATTACCGTTGACGCGGCGCAAACTAAGTCATTTCTAGACTGACATATAAAACTAGGGTGGTCTTTGTACCGGACTTGATTTTCCGTGAGCCCTTGTCTTAAAACATCAATCATGTATGTGGCATGGAGATAGGGGCGCCTTCTCAACCTCGTGGGTTTCCTCCGGGCACTCCGGTTTCCTCCCACTGCTAAAGACCCCTACGCGCAAGCGAATTATTGAAATAAAATTAAACCATATGATAGTCCCGAAATGACCTAGTTTGTGTTGAGTGGACGTTAAACCCCATTTCTCTCTCTCTCAATAATGTATGGCTCGTCTCTGAGGTTAGAATGGCTAGAAAATGAAATGAAATGGGGTTTAACGTCCTACCGTTTTTCTCCGAATGGGCTAATGATGACGGATATACGCGATACAATGTGCTATGAGGGACGCTTTGCCTGGACAGCGGCGCTAAGGCTTACTGTTATATCGAATTCGGGGGGTTGGGATGGCCTGGTGGACTAGAGTGCCGCGCTTCGACCTCTAGCTGGCCAGTCACCTCTGGCTTGCGGCTGTGGTTTCGAGCCCTGACGTGAGCGTATGTGGCATGGAGATAGGGGCGCCTTCTCAACTTCGTGGGTTTCCTCCGGGCACTCCGGTTTCCTCCCACTGCTAAAGAACCCTACGCGCAAGCGAATTATTGAAATAAAATTAAACCATATGTTAGTCCCGAAATGACCTAGTTTGTGTTGAGTGGACGTTAAACCCCATTTCTCTCTCTCTCTCTCTCTCTCTCTCTCTCTCTCTCTCTCTCTCTCTCAGTATTGTTTTTGAGACCGACTGCAGTGACCGATTATTTTTCTCCCTTGGTGAAATTTTGTTGTTAGACCAACATAATCACAACAGAATAAGAGTGACGTATGCAATTAGGCTCACGGATTCACGCAAATATAATAATATAGTAATTAGGATTTACTCTGGCATTGTGTTTGAGACCAACTGCAATGACTGCACTTATTTTGAGACCGACTATTTTTCACCCTAGGTGAAATTTTGTTGTAAGACCAACATTATACTCACAACAGAATGAGAGTGAAACACACCATCTTTTCAAAAATGATAAGTTGACAAGGTTATTTTATTCTAAGACTGCTCCAATTTTGCGATCGACTGCACTAATTTTGCAACCGACTATTTGTATACTAAAGTAGTGTGACGTATACACTGAGTACTTATTTTGATACCGACTACCTCTACTTTGCAACCGACTGCACTGATTTTGCTACCGACTATTTTTTTTGGCTGGGGGGGGGGGGTGTACCCCCCTCCCCCCCACACATTTACGCCCCTGTCTATGGTCTGCATACAGTTATATATAGACCAATGACTTTAACTTCAAATAGTCGATTTAGATGTATTTGATAAATGAAATGAAATACGGTTTAACGTCCTACTGTTTTGCTCCTAAACTGGGCCAATGAAGACGGGTATACGTCATACAGTGTGCTATGATGGAAATTTTGCCCGGGCAGCGGCGCTACGGTCTACTCTATCTTTTACGTGCACGTCAGTTTGTACATGGGACCTCGTTTTTTCGTCCCTTCCGAATGACAAGATAGCTGTCCTCCGTCCTGCATCACTGACAAGGAGAAACCACGTCGGAATATTTGGATGAACCTTCTCGGCCAATGCCGGGATCGAACACCAGACCTCCATGCTAGCAAACCAGCGTCTTACCCACTTGGCCACGTGATCCCCCTGATGCCTTTGGCGTATAATATTTGCCTTGTGCCTGGTATTGTTCGAGGGGCTTGGATGGCGTGGTTCTGTATCCCTGTTGTACATGACAAGGAGTAGGGTCGCCTGTCCAACCTCATGGGTTCTCTCCGGTTTCCCCCACTGCTAAAGACCCCTATGTGCACGCGAATTATTGAAATAAATTTTTTTAAAAAGCATATAGTAGCTCCAAAATGACCTAGTTTGTGTTGAGTGGAAGTAAAACCCCATTTCTCTCTCTCTGGTATTGTTCGAATTATCACTGTGTGCGACGTTCGATATTGAACGTATGTGCATAACTATATGTTAAACTGCAAATATATCACGTGATGTAATTCTCACTAAGCTTATAATAGCAATTTAATACTATGCGTTATAATATATAAATAGAAACCTTAATAACGTACAACTTATTACTAATATAAAATATTAAATCGCCGAAAAATAATAGAGAGTTCCAAATAAATACGTCAATGCGTCTACTAGAGACTGACACAGTAAAAATACTGGGGCCTGTTTTACGAAATTTTAACTAAGATAAAATCCAAATTTTAGTAATTTGATTGGATAATATTAGATTGATTTTAGTGCTTAGCAAACCAAAATTGAAGTATCTACCAAAATTTCGATTTTAACTTTAGTTAAAATTTTGAGAAACCGGGCCCTGACCATATTTCTTCTGTCGTGCCATCAGTTCATTTGGAACTAAATTAAACATAGGGGAATATAAATAAATATACAAACATTTGAATAAGATAGTCGCAAGACCATTAAACATAGGGGAATATAAATAAATAATAAAATTAACCCTTTGAATAAGACATAGTCGCAAGACCATTTAAACATTCTAATAGATTAAGCTAACATCTCATGTGTATTATTTAATAAATTCTGTACCAAAAGTGATACACAGGGGGTTAATTTACATAGATAAATTTACAAAGATTAACCCTTTAAAGATGTCAACAGGTGAGGCTAACATCCTAGTGGATGTTACCTGATAAATTTCAATCTGATTAAAACACAGATCCTATTTCGTTTCGTTTTTAATAGTTCAAAACTTTGTTTTACTGTCTTTACTACACTAGGATCTGGAAGAATTGTTAACATTGACATATCCTGGATGGTGTGAGAGATTAGCCAATGAAACGGTATGTTACGGCGAGCTTTAGGTGGGTTTCGTTTCGTTTTGTTTTAAAACTTCCGATGATCTACACTACATGGTGGGAGATCACGTCAGGGGCCAAAGGAGCGGAGTTTGACCCTATGACGCCAGACATTGATTATAATGTATGTGCAAAACACACCTAAAGGTCGCCGTAACAGTCCGTTTTATTGGCTAACCCCCACTTCAAGCAGAACAACTCTTCCAGATCCTAGTGTAGTAAAGACAAGTAAAACGAAATTTTGAACTATAAAAACGAAACGAAATAAGATCTGTGCTTTAATCAGACTGATAATGGGACATACTGAAACGTGGACAAGTTCTAAAATATGATGAACGATGCCATGTTAATTTTATAACAATTATTTTGAACAACAAAAATATCTGTAATATGAATGGGTGCGCTCGACTTTAGTCTTATCCAACAAATATGACATAATATGATTATGTTATACTGTACATAGATATAGTATAATTTTAAGGTATTTATAACAAACAAATATATACATCTTCATTTGCTTGATAAAGACGAGAATATCTTCGTCGAAACGTGACTTACTGTCAAACTCAGTAATCGTGTATCCATAAAATTCTACGTTATGTTAAATATAACGCATATCACAGACCTTGCCATATGAAAACACTGTTGTAAAGGGGTTAATACCCTTACTCTAACCCCTGCAATAATACCTAGTATACAGATTGTACTCTAACTACTGGTTGAAGGTCATATTCGAGATCAATAGAAGTTTATATTCTAGATAACTGGAAGCTCATATTCGAGATAAATGGCAGTTTGTATTCGTGATAAATAATCGACCACGGGTAGTTAATGTAACGGATACAGAAAATATTTAAACAATGTGTGAGGGAATGTTATTTATAGAACTTCACTTATATGACAAGGTCCGCATAAATTTATGGTAATCACAGATCAGAAGACGTTTGGTACTTTATAAGGTATGGCGCTGCAGACATGTTGTCATCGCAGGTTGTATCAGGTATCTGTTCATCTGAGCTTCCATCTAATCCATAGGATGAGCTACAAAATATTTACAATCATGTAAGATCAGGTTCAAATTCGCTGAACCGGCACTTGTTACTACGGATACTATTGTCAACATACACTCGGTGTGATACAGAGGATCACGTGGCTAAGTGGGTAAGACGCCGGTGCGCTAGTCTGGTGGTCGGGTGTTCGATCCATGCATTGGCCGAGAAGGTTCATTCAGATTTTCTGGCGTGGTTTCCACTTGTCAGTAATGCAGGGCGAAAGACTGGACAAGGGCAGCTGTCTAGTCGTTCGGATGAGACGAAAACCCGAGCACGTAAAAGATACCTTGAAAATGATATTTTCGCCAATTTCTCAACTGGCAATAGTAAATTATAGGATTATTCTTTAACAAGGTACGACTGTTTATAGATACCATTTATTTTAATGCTTTATTTTTAATATATTTCAAAAAATAAAACTTAAAAATATGAAATTGCAGCTTTAAGTATTGATTTATTATCACTAGCCCCAAAGGCTCCGTCGATATATTCAGAGATTCATGGAGATAAAGGAAACGATGTGGATATGGGCCTCGACCCAGGACATTTCGTCACGGTTAACATTGATGCTTACCTTTTATGGTTATATAGGAAAATTACCAGAACAAAAACAATCAAAATAACCAGAACAGAAACACTCACAATTAATGTTACAGGCACGACTAGAAAAGAAATAAAATAATTATCTTTATCATGTCAAGTTTATAATTTGAATATATCAAATAACTGTATTAAAATAAGATTCAAAGATATGATAACACGATGCCACTGCAGTGGCATATTCCTGAAGCAATGGCCCGAGAATTTGACGCTCTGTGTTACGGGCAATGCCTTTGTAACGCAGTTAGCGATTGGTAGTTAATGGGACTATGAACGAATCATAATTTAGAACAGGAATTTGCTCTCTTTCCAGCAGTTAAAGTGGGATTAGATCTAATCAAACGGAACATTGCGAGGAGTATGCTGCAGTGACTGAAGGCCCATGTTGTCAGTGACGTTTAGCTCAATTAATTCTAAATAAATGAAATGAAATGAGGTTTAACGTCCTACTCTTTTGCACCTAACCTGGGCTAATGGAAGACGGGCATACGCCATACAGTGTGCTATGAGGGAATTTTTGCCCGGGCAGCGGCGTTACGGCCTACTCTTATATCGAATTCCAACTGCCAAGGGATCTTTACGTGCACTCCAATGTGTACACGGGACCTCGGTTTTTCGTCCCATCCGAACGACTAGGCAGCTGTCCTTGTCAGACCCTCCTTCGGCATCACTGACAAGGGGAAATCACGCCTGCAAATCGAGATAAACTTTCTCGGCCAATGCAGGGATCGAACACCCGACCTCCAGGCTAGCGAACCAGCGCCTTATCCACTTAGCCACGCTGACCCCCAATTCTGAATAGATTACCTCAAAGGTTAATAAATTGAAATGCATACTATTGCACGATAACTATTAGAAATGATTATATATTTATACCATTACTTATCGTTGCATTTGCAAATAGAAATAATCCGTAAATTCCTGGTCATTCCACTTAGCCATGCTGACCCCCAATTCTGAATAGATCACTTCAAAGGTTAATAAATTGAAATCAATACCATAGCACGATAACTATTTGAAATGATTATATATTTATACAATTACTTATCGTTGCATTTTCAAACAGAAATAATCCGTAAATTCCAGGTCATTCCTCTGTTTATCCCGTAAAAAAACAGCATTATAAAGCCCATTATAGAAAAAGAATAAAACATTTTATCCCTAAATTTCACGAAAATATCTTGTTTGATATTGAATATTCCTTAAAATAATTCACATTTTTATCACATTTACTCAAAACAGAAACCAACAATTAACAGAAAAATCGTGTTTATCTACAGAGTTCGGCCACATTATAAATTGATAATTTTTACAGTGTGGGTGTTCTTGTGTGATCTTTATGTTTATCCGTTTATATAAGGATGGCTTCGGTTATTAAAATTCGTAGACAAAGAATTTAAAGATGTGTTGATAAAAGTTACCTTGAAAGGGGAGTGGGACATCAACTGGAAAAAAAGAAAATAAAGGAATACAGGAAACGTTATACGACAACAATACGTGTGTAAATGTGTTTGAAGGCAACTTTAAAGGGCCAATCCCGATAACTTTCTGAGGAATAAAACTGCTTAATTTTGTGTTAAAATCCCTTAAAACCCATTACCTAAGGCCGACCAACTAACACGATATTTGTGGAAATATATAGTCCACTTAAACATACATTATGGAAGAGCAAAAACTGACTTTTGTCGGTCTTCCTTTGAGCCTCAAATGTCATAGAAATTATAAATTAGATCTTTATTTAAACAACAAGCCCAAAATGAACCCTGTAGACCCACGGAGGTCACGTTCAGCCAGTTCAGATGTCAAGCACGCGACATTTGACCCTATAACCTCAGTCATTCGATTAACCAATCAGAATCGTTGTTGTTGTGTTTTGATTTCTATCGCTGATAATGTCTACGAACAATTCCGCGCAAAAAAGGTCAATTCCTCGATTCGACAGACAATATGATTGACTGACCCCTCATTTCAAGCAGAACACGATTTAAATAACAAGTCTTTCAGATCCTAATGTAGTAAAGGCAAGTAAATCGAAATTTTAAACTATAAAAACGAAACGAAATAGGATCTGTATTTTAATCATATTGGGTTTCGTAAGCGTTCGATCAGTTGTATATATATATAATTCATCACAAAATATTAGGTGACTATGTTTCCAGGTTTGTGAACCTGCTGCCGGCGAGTTTAATACACTGATTTACCACCAGACTGTGGTTTCTTTATGGTTGTACGTGACAAGGAGTAGGGTCGCCTGTCCAACCTCGTGGGATTTCTCCGGGTCCTCCGGTTTCCCCCCGCTGCTAAAGACCCCTACGCGCAAGCGAATTATTGAAATAAAAAAAAAATAACCATATACTGGAATACAAAGCTTGGTTATTGTAGTTTCGCTCCATTACAGTGAATAGATTACATTCCGATATCTCTCAAATCCATTGTTGAGATACAATTACATTATGTAATCTCAATATTACATTACATGTATGATTGCATTTTGACATCACTAAATATTGCAGCACATATTACAACCTCGATTTCCACAATCATTGTCCTGATTTCCACAATCATTGTCCAGATTTCCACGTACCTTTCTAGATTTCCACTTACTTTCAGAACTCCCGTGATTTCCACTTAACTTATGACCTCTCTAAATTTCCATTTATCCCTAGATCTCTCTAGATTTCCATTTAACCCAAGACCTCTCTAGATTTCCATTTACCCTAAGACCTCTCTAGATTTCCACTTATCTCAAGAACATTATGATGATCTCACTTGATATATTTTGTACTTGAAACCCGACTTCTAGACCTAGACGTTTTAGATTTATACTTCCTGGCATATTTTTGTATTAGTATTAATCTATAGTTATGTCTGCAATAAAATAAAAGACTTACCATCACATTCTGACTCATCTCTAGATCCTAGACCTCTTGTAGTTTTACCAATAGGACATCGTTTACATTCTGTTTGACGAACAGCATCTGTATACTGACCAATTTCACACAATTCGCAATAACCTTCCTTCATACAAGAACCTAAACCGCACGGCACTGGTCACATAAAGTAAATAATAATAAAATATATTTCACACAAACATAGATGCATCCAAATTCCTACTTCATTTTGATGAAGTTAATGAACACGTGTTTATGTATGGCAGCAAACAAGTAAAGATACAACTTGCCAAAAAATGCAAGGAAACAGACAAAAAATAGTCCCATCGCAAACTGATTAAAATGCAGATCTATATTTTTTTTTTTTTTTTTTTAATACTTTTGACGGCCTACACTACATGAAGATCTGACATGTTGTAGCGATAGGTCGCGTCAGAGGTCACACGAACCACTCTTGACCCTATGACGTCAGACATTTGATTACCCAATCAGCATTGATATTTCTAGTGGATTAGGGGGGTTGGGATGGCCTAGTGGTCTAGAGTGCCGCGCTTCGACCTCTAGCTGGCCGGTCACCTCTGGCTTGCGGCTGTGGTTTCGAGCCCTGGTGTGAGCGTATGTGTCATGGAGATATGGGCGCCTTCTCAACCTCGTGGGTTTCCTCTGGGTACTCCGCCCCCCCCCCCCACTGCTAAAGACCCCTACGCGCAAGTGAATTATTGAAATAAAATTGAAACCATATGTTAGTCCCAAAATGACCTAGTTTGTGTCGAGTGGACGTTAAACCCCATTTCTCTCTCTCTCTAGTGGATTACCCACAGTTCCGTGCAAAAAAACGCCTAAAGCTCGCCGTAACAGACCGTTTCATTGGCTAATCCCTCACATCACCCAGAACACGTCAATGATAACAACTCTTCCAGATCCTGCAGTTTAGTAAAGACAAGTAAAACGAAATTTTGAATTACGACATATGGATATACCCCGGTAACTACAAATTTGGTCCTAACTGAATTTTGACGAAAAAGTGAGTTACTAGGTTTTGACTTTTGACAGGAGGAATACAAACCACAATAAACATCATATGGCCAACTTCCGGCTGGACAACCTGCTTTACCCTGGCTTTCTGTAGAATTATTGTTTAATTCATAGATATCCTGTAAAACATCTACCGTAAATTCTCCTTTAAGCACGGATGAATCTAACGAATAAATCACTGCTTGAAGTTGTTTTATTTTATCACTGTGATCTGAAAAGAAGGTGCCATTTTTATCATTTCAGACAGATCTATATTTCGTTTTTTTTTAATACTGTCGATGGCCTACACTACATGGATATCTAACAGGTTGTAGCGGAAGGTCGCGTCAGAGATCATACGAGAGCCTATGAGTCAGACATTTGATTGATTAACCAATCAGCATTGATGTTACTAGTGGATTGCCCATAGTTCCACGCACTACATGAAGACGACACTACATGAAGATTTGACCAGTTGTATCGATAGGTCGCTTCAGAGGTCATGCGACTAGCAGTTTTTGACCCTATGACGTAAGACAATTGATTACCCAATGTTTTTATACTGTCGATGGCCTATACATGAAGATCTGACAAGTAATAACCCTTGACAGTTAGAATAGGAGTAGACCATAGAGCCACATCCCTTGTTGTACGCGACAAGAAGTAGGGTCGCCTGTCCAACCTCGTGGGTTTTCTCCGAGCCCTCCGGTTTCCTCCCACTGCTAAATATCCCCTACGCGCAAGCAAGCGAATTATTGAAATAAAATTAAAACCACATGTTAGTCCCGAAATGACCTAGTTTGTGTTGAGTGGACGTTAAACCCCATTTCTCTCTCGCTCTCCTTGCCCGGCCCTCCGTACTGACATGGGAAAACCACTGGAAAATTGCGGTGAACTTTCTCGGTCAACACCGTCGAGTGGACAGTAAACTCTCTCTCTCTCTCTCTCTCTCACCCATAGAGCCACTACCCGCGCAAAATTTCCCGCCATAACCTACTGTATGACGTAGGCCCGCCTTCATTAGCACAGTCTGTGCAGAAAAGTAGGACGTTATACCCCATTTCATTTCATTTCCAACGCAAACAACCTGATAATATAACAATTACCTGCACTTAAGGAAGAGATACTAATTTCAATTGAAGCTTTGTTTTCATCCAGTGACCTCTTCTGTCGGTTTGCTTCAGTACAGCTTGAAACTTTCACTGAATCCACAGTACACATTTTAGACTTGAGACAGTCTAATTTAGATAGTGATGTTGTTATTTGCTGTTTTGCCTGTTCTTGGAACATGTCCACAATATCAGTCTGGTTACAGTTTAGGTTGCTATAGGTTCCACCAAATATGACGCTTAGTGTAGCTGCTGGTTCAAACTCTGGGAGGAAATAAAACAAAACTTATTAAAGGGGAAATCTAACCGTTGTACACGTAGTTCTAGATTTTCTATTAAAAGAT
Organism: Patella ulyssiponensis; assembly: GCA_963678685.1. Classification (NCBI taxonomy): domain Eukaryota; kingdom Metazoa; phylum Mollusca; class Gastropoda; family Patellidae; genus Patella; species Patella ulyssiponensis. The sequence goes on along the minus strand of OY783227.1, from coordinate 12,619,919 downwards.
AAATTTTGCCGTTGTACACGTAGTTTTAGATTCCTTATAATTCATTTTATTATTGGAGCCGTTTCAACTATACTAAGCCCTCCGTCCTGTATCACTGACAAGGTAAAACCACGCCGGAACACCTGGATGATCTTTCTCGGATCGAATACCCGATCTCCAGGCTAGTGAGCCAGCTTCTTACCCACTTAGCTACATAATAAGAAACAAACAAATAATACCAGAACATGGTAATAAAGTCGGAGGATTGGCCGAATGTTTAGCACGTGTGCGCTGTATTATAAAGTGTGTCATTGAGTCAACTGGCGTGGTTTCGATTTCCCGGCTGTACGTGACAAGGAGTAGGGTCGCCTCTTGGGTTTTCACCGGGTTCTTCCCCTGTAGTTGAAACTTACTAGAACAATACGGAAGTCGTTTGTAAGGATTATATACGCTATGATAATTCCATTCATAGAAAGTTGATGGTCCACATATATATTGTTTTAATGGTGGTATATCATTCATGTAACCTTGGTTACACCCAGTTGTACATATCATATGATCCGTTGAATTGTCACAGTCGATGTAACCATTATCAGGAGCAATTATATCTTCACAGACTGTTGATAGAAATACAATAGATATATATATATAGTACATTAGTACATTATCACGAGGCGGGGTGGGGGGTCGAATGGTTAGCGCACTGTATCATACGGCCTATCATTGAATCAACTGGCGGGGATTCGAATCCCCGGATGTACGTTGCAACGAGTAGGATCACCTGTCCAACCTCGTGGGTTTTCTCCGGGTACTCCGTTTTTCCCCCACTGCTATAGATCCCTACGCGCAAGGGAATTATTGAAAAAAATTAACCATATGTTGGTCCCGAAATGACCTAGTTTGTGTCGAGTGGACATTAAACCCCATTTGTCTATCTCTGACATTATCACGAGCAAGGTATTTCTTCACATTCTGATTAAAATACAGAACTATATTTCTTTTCGTTTTTATACTTTCAATGGCCTACACAACATGAAGATCTGATATGTTGTAGCGATAGGTCGCGTCAGTGGTCATACGGGCGGCTTTTGACCCTATGACGTCAGATATTTGATTAACAAATCAACATTGATGTTTTTAGTGGTTTACCCACAGTTCCGTGCAAAACATGCCTAAAGCTCGTAGTAACCGACCGTTACATTGGCTAATCCCTCACTTCAAGCTGAACACGAGTTAAATAACAACTCTTCCAGATCCTGGTGTAGTAAAGACAAATATACGAAATTTTGAACTATAAAAAAACGAAACGAAATAGAATCAGCTGTGTTTTACTCTGATTGAACGTAGAAATGCTGACGTTCCAAACATCATTATTACACATGTTTCAGAATAACAGACTCTAACTCTGAAAGATGTACTTACATATGCATTCCTGTTGTATACATTCCTCAACCTCAGTATCACTTCCTTCACACTCCCGACCTCCATTATCTGGACTTGGATCATCACAAACACGTTTCCTGTACCTGGTACCGTTACCACAGGAGGCAGAACAAACTGACCAATTACCATAATCAGTCCAACCCCCATCAACTGTAGTATTAATTAAATAAACGAATAAAAATTATTTAAAGCGAGAATTTCATATTTTCAAGTCAAAACATAATTATTTCCATTTCTGTTGCTCAATAGGTTGCCAACTCATTATTATACGATCATAGGTATTATTCGCGCACTTAAAACTCTTTCACATCGGAAAAATTAACACAATTATCCCCCTTGTTTTTATATCCCCCCTCCCCCGCATATCTTCATACGTGTGAATTTGAAAATGATATTTTTGCTAATTTCTCAACTGGCTAATTTAACACGTTATGACTGTTTATAGATACCAAAAACATGTAAATTTTATACTTACCAACGACAATTTCACAGTACTTCCCCTTAAAACCAGCAGGACAGCCACAATAGTAATCATCGACGTCATCAATACATGTGCCATTGTTCAAGCATACGTCATCAATACAGTCGTTTATATTGACATCACAGAACTCATCTGTAAATCCCACGACACAATGACACGTGACTTCATTGAGTCCGTCTTCACACGTTGCATTATTTTGACATGGTTGTGATTGACAGTCGTCGGTATCTGAATTATAGAAACGAAAGAAAAAAAGTTACCATGAAACAAAGTCGAATGAAATGGAGTTTAAAGTTCTTTCTACTGTTCTGCTCCGAACTGGGCGGCTAGTGAAGACAGGTATACGCCATACAGTGTGCTATGAGGGCACATTTTGCCCGGACAGCGACACTACACCCTATTCTTAAGGGATATTTTACGTGCCCCTCCAATGTGTACACGATACCTCGGTTTTCGTACCATCCGAACGACTAGACAGCTTTTAATGTGAGGCCCTCCGTCCTGCATCACTGACTAGGGGGAACCACGCCGGAAAATCTGGATGAACTTTCTCGGTCAATGCAGGGATCGAACACCCGACCTCCAGGATAGCGAGCCTGCATCTTACCCACTTACACATCCTGATTCCCCAAAATAGAAAATGAATTGTGAACTTATAACTGTGTGAAGTGGTATCAAGTGTTCTAGAGAATCATAATTTGCATTTTATATAAGAGCATGAAACATATTATTGTTTTCATTGACCATAACCATTGAAGGAGAAATATCTGATGTCACTTCGTACCCGGTACACGGTGATTATAAGCTCGTCTCTGACTTCAGCTGACAACTGGGGCGGGGAATGGTGATGGCTTTACCGAGCTTTAGATAATTGTTTGGGACTAGAGAGAGAGAGAGACAGAGAGAGAGAGAGAGAGAGAGAGAGAGAGAGAGAGAGAGAGAGAGAGAGAGAGAGAGAGAGAAATGAGGTTTAACGTCCACTCGACACAACCTAGTTCATTTCGGGACTAACATTTGGTTTAATTTTATTTCAACAATTCGCTTGCGCGTCGGCGTCTTTAGCAGTGAGAGGAAACTAGAGGTCCAGGAGTAAACCCATGACATTGGACATGCGACCCCACTCCTTGTCACGTACAACTGGGGTACGTGTTTTAAGAGTCTTCCAGGTAAACATACTAGTCACTGAAATATATATATCAGGGGCGGATATAGGAATTTTGAAAAGGGGGGCGCCGCAGAATGAGGGCACTGACCGCGGAGATGGGGGGTCCCCAAGAAAATTATCCCTCATTTCCCTGCATCTGTAGCCATTCAAAGAGCTAATTGGCTGATATTTTCGTCTAAGTAAACTTTCGGAACGGACATATCTAGGTCGGAGAAAAGGCACTTTCAGCAGTAAAAAAGGGCACTGTCGAAAATTAGGGTACGGGCGCGCCCCTTGCGCCCCCACTGTATCCGCCTCTGTATATATAATTCCTCGTGTAATATCGCTGTCGTTAGTATATCCTTACCATCACAAGTGCTGGGGAAATCAACGAATGCATCATCAAATCCAGCAAGTATAAAATCCCTCCAGGATATCACGTCGCCACTCAAATTACCAAAACATTTAGATGGTTGATGAGAAATATCTCTTGAGGTATTCCACACGTGAAATTGACTGATTGATCCCTCGAATTCAGTACCTATAAGAAATATAATTATTACATATTATTGCTTGGAGAGTATGAAATGAAATGGGGTTTAACGTCCTACTGTTCTGCTCCTAACCTGGGCTAATGAAGACGAGAATACGCCATACAGTGTACTATGAGGGACATTTTGCCTGGGCAGCGGCGCTACGGTCTACTTTTATTTCAAATTCCAATTGCCAAGGGATCTTTTACCTGTACGCCTATGAGTACACGGGACCTCGGTTTTTTGTCCCATCCGAACGACTAGATAGCTGTCATTGTCAGGCCCTCCGTCCTGCATCATTGCCAATGCAGGGATCAAACGCTCGACCTCCAGGCTAGCGAGCCAGCGTCTTACCCACTTAGCCACGTGACCCCCCTTGAAGTTGAAGAGGAAGAGAGATCGGGACTAACACATGGTTGAATTTTATTTCAATACATTGAATCTACTTCTTAATTTGGCTGTCGGTGTCAACTTGCCGTCACTTATATCATTCTGTTTCGCACCACCTTTCAATGTAAGGTCCGTCTCTCCTCGTCCACAGAGCTTTCCGCTGTTTACACTCACCACTGCCCACACCTGGCCTCAAGTTCACAAAGCATTCTCAGACTTAAGTTAAGAATTTAATCAAAGCTATTTGCTATAAATACAGCCCTTTATAAAACTTTTGTTGTTTTAATGTATCAAATACATCAATAAGAAACTGTGTGCAAAGTTTTGTGTTTCTGGATCAAAGATATTTCTCGTAAACAGTGATTGAATGTTGAGTAAATTCTTAGCTTAAAGTAGCTAAGTCTCTAACTCAATATCATCCAGAATCTTCAACATTGAAAACACGAATTATTTGTAAATTTAGATCAACATTGATGCTGTGATCTTACCAGAAAAATATGGGCTTCTGATATCCAATATTTAAGACAAAAAAAAACATTTTACCATTGGTACACGAATCGTGTACCATAATCCGTTGTAACAAGAGATTCGAGGTACGAGGCTAGAAGCATTGCACCAAATCAAACTGCGTAGGTAGACTGGAATAACCAGACTTTAGATATCTGCATTCGATTGAGACTTCTGGCTTATGTCGCTGAACATAACTGATTTGAAATTAGAGTGAACACGGAAACCATTGAATGTAAATCAGTTTATATTCATTCATATTACAATATTATATGCGTTGCACCCACATGTGTTAATTTCTAGGTCCCAAATTTTAGCGATTTAGCGCCTTTAAGTCTGAGAACCCTTTGTGAACTTATCACTCAATTTCAAATTAAATAAAAACTCTCACCTCCTAATTCAATAGAAGTTATATTATGAGTTATACCAATAATATCTTCGTTTATTTTCAGAGTTCCATCATTCCAGACTTTAAGACTATTGTCAGTTAGGACGAGGTTCACATGATGCCATTTGTTGGTTAAGGAAGGGAGTTCGAGATTATAATCCAGGCTAGAATATACAATTAGGAACAATCTGGTTAAAATATTTCGTTTCGTTTTGTTATACTTTCGATGGCCCACACTACATGAAGATCTGGGAGAACGCTAGATCAAAGACGTTCCTACGCATTTTAGCACATATGACGTCATATATAGATTGTGGGTTAGGGTTAGGGTAAGGGCTAGGACCTGTAGATTTCGTCAAAGTCTCGAGATGTAAACAGGGCTAGCCCTAACCCTAACCCTGGACCAAGCATAACCCTTACCCGAACCCACAATCGACATGTGACGTCATAAAATGCACAGGACCGTCTCCGATCTAGCGTTCTCCGAAGATCGGCTTTTGACCATATGACGTCAGACATTTGATTAACCATTGATGTTTCTAGTGGATTACCCACGGCTCCGTGCAAAACACGGCTAATAAAGCTCGACGTAACAGACCGTTTCATTGGCTAATACCTCACACCATTAAGAACACGTCAATGATAACAACTCTTCCAGATCCTAGTGTAGTAAAGACAAGTAAAACGAAATTTTGAACTGTAAAAACGAAACGAAGTAGGATTTGCGTTTTAATCGGATTGGATTAGGGACTAACAAATGTATTACAATATAGAATTAGTGAAACTTGACTAGTAGTAGGAGGGGCTGAGGCAAACTGATCCCGCAGTGAATATTCGCTTGGCCGCTACAATCACTGATAAGCATGACCTCGACGAGGCTTAATGAGTTCGGCATATTAACTTTTTTACTCCGACAAATGGAATTCTCAAACATTTTTTTGAAGTATAAGAAAAATAAATATAGACGTTTGATGTATTTTTAGTTAAAAAATATTTCTTATTTAGTGTAAATGGGTATTAAAATGAGTACAATGCATCATTTTGCCCGAAGCATTTATGTGTTAAGTAAACAATGCACGAGCCGTTGAGCCAATGACTGCCGCCACGTGAAGTCAATGCACGTGTTGTGGACAGTCATCTGTGAGAGTTAATTCGTAAGTAATTCTCTGTGAAACAGATTGAGTCAATGTGTACACGGAACCTCGATTTTTCGTCCCATCCGCACGACTAGACAGCTGTCCTTGCCAGGTCATCCATCCTTTATCACTGACAAGGGGGAACCACGTCGGAAAATCTGGATGGACTTTCTCGGCAAATGCAGGCATCGAGCACCCGACATCCTGGCTAATGAGCCAGCACCCTACTCACCTACCCACCGTGATTTCCCAAATTTAGAATAAAGTGTACTTACTTATCTATGGTGACGATTAATGATGTATTTCTTATATTCATATCTAACCATGTCATCGTTTCATCTTTCATTTGAAACAAGTTAGTACATACTGAACAGCTAAACCAAAAACTCAAACTTATATCTTTTACTTGCACGGGACTTTCTAAATACTGAACAGCCATACTGTTGTTTCCCGTGCCCAGAAACTGTATATCAAAATCTGTGAATGTACAGAAAAAATGTACTCGTTTCAATACCTAGGAATCAAAGTATTCATTACAAAAAACAACAAATATTCCCTGATTATTTTGTGATAACATATATTACCAGGTACAATGATTTTGCTTTAAACTGGTCATTCTAAGAAATTATATTAACCATTGTGCATATACGTCGCACGAAAAACATTGTCGGCAACAAGGGGTAATCTAAGACCCCAGACATAAATAGGTTTTTGGGTGAATAGTTTTATTCAAATACGATCAAACTATAGCTTCATATCAAGACTGAACAATAATCAATCAGGCTAAAACCAAATATTTCAGTCATTATCAATGACAATAGGAATTATAAGAGTTTTTCGAAACCATACAAATCTAAAAATATCGTAATTGTCATATTCAATGAAGAATCGTCTTTTGATGGGGTTGGTAGGGTACCTTGACTTGCTTTTCGATCTAGATTACTAGAATGACCAAAACAATATCATCAGTAAGAAAGAATCCTAATACAAAGCTAGAACCGATTGCAGTACAGATTAGACACCTGTAACCACCAAAATGTTGAAATGAAAGGGAAGTGGGGTCCACAAGACCCCTGGGGACCCCTGGTATCCAACAATGTCATACTCGAAGTTTCTTATCAAATGATGAATGTTGCCACTGCCTCACGCCCATTCTATTCGCAGCATTATAATCGACATTAAGGAGCTGACAATGTGTAAAATTCTCGCTAGCCAATTATGAACAATTTCTCACAAACGTTAAGGATATGGTTGTTGGGGTCCAAAATACCCCTTGTATACACACAAGGGTTAAACAAGAAATTAATGCGAGTAAGAAATTAATGCGAGCAAGGAATGTGAACCAATTTCAATACGAATTTTGAAAAAAAAAACCCAAACTGGGTTAGATACAACGTTTATTACGATGTTACTTGGTCACAGAACGAGTTATTCTTCCATAACGGACACGTGTTCTTTTTGATAAAGATGGGATATAGAATGGGGACACTAGACAACCATAACTTATTGGAGAACGCCAGATCGGAGACGGTCCTGCTCATTTTAGCACATATGACGTCCTATGTGAGTTAGGGTAATGGTAAGGACTAGGATCTGCAGATTTCGTCAAAGTCTCGAGATGTAAACAGGGCTAGCCTTAACCCTAATCCTGGATCAAGCCTAACCCTTACCCTAACCCACAACCCAAATAAAATAAAACCAAGTACGAACAATCCAAACCATTAGACAGAATTCGAAGTCCTAAAAACGTTATTAGGCAAAATAGTGTAATCAGCAAATGGACTGCCCCCCGTGTAGAAATACACGACAAACAGCGAGGACCATTTCTAGCATTGTCCTAATTTATTAGAATAGAATCCATGTTAATCGTTTTGGAAACGGAATGGTTTTGAAATGAATTTTGATTTTCTAATTTGAAACTAATTCGTTCGTTGGATTTTGATTCCTGTGTACCAGATAGAACCCAATCAACTGGCGTGGTTTCGAATCCCCGGTTGTACACGAGGAGTGTCGCCTGTCCAACCTCGTGGGTTTTCTCCGGGTCCTCCGGTTTCCTTCCACTGCTAAAAGACCCCTACGCGCAAGCGAATTATTGAAATAAAATGAAACCATATGTTAGTCCCGAAATGACCTAGTTGTGTCGAGTGGACGTTAAACCCCATTTCTCTCTAATTATTGTCGTTCCGTTTATTTAGATGATTAGGTTATTTATATCAAAAGTCTTGTTTTAGAAGTACTTTCTGTATCCGTGACGACCACATGCTGATACCTGCCATCTGATCAGATAGTTTATGACAATTTTCGATAACCAACGTCCTGTGCGGGTTTTGATTTGTAGGTTGATTTGCAGTAGACCAATCACAAGCTGTGCTCTATAAAAACAAGACAGGAGTCTATAGTGTTTTCAACCAACGGAAAAGACCCCTGCTCGTGCGCCAAGCATAAGAAATATAAGATAATTTGTCTGTGATATCAGCATGGGTGGAAGCGGACGTTGAACACTGATAGAAGAAGATGAAGAAAACGGAACGAAATGCGGGTATATTGTTGATTCGACTGATTAAATGCACCTACCTACGCATTCAGACATATTTGTTGTGGCCTCTGTTTCAGTTGTTTGTGACCCAGGGCACTGAATACAAGACCGTTGACCAATGGCCGACTGGTACTGACCTCTAGCACACGGTGTACATGGTGCTATACCAATAGCTGACGATGTACCGACAGGACAGCCATCTACAATTAATGTTGATATTATTATAAAAAAATAAGTCTTTCTTTAGGCCTGAAATATTATCTAAATTATCAATTAGACATTAATTATCTTATCCAGACCATAATAAACTCTAGATGTCAAGGCTAGCCCCCGATGTTGGCATGATTAGCTTCCTATATGCCGCTTTACGGCTATTGGTGATTAAATTTAAGAAATGGATAATCGAGACTATCCTGTTTATATTAATGATTTTAGTAATGATAACCGAAGCTAGAGGGAAATTTCACCCGCTTCGTTGTCGGCTCATAGTGGATCAATTTGACCGAAATTTTCAGCAAATTACCTTTACACTATGTAGTCTTTAACTATTATAATGAGAACTGCCAACTCTTTATTTTATCTCCAATATCTTTAATGTACATCAGTATTAGTCTCCACATTGTTGAAATGAAATGAAATTGGATTTAACGTCCTACTGTTCTGCTCCGAACTGAGTTAATGAGGCGGGCATGCCCCACACAATGTGCTACGAGGGACATTTTGCCCGGACAGGGCACCACGATCTACTCTTATATCGAATTCCAACTGTCAAGGGATCTTTTACGTGAACGCCAATGTTTACACGGGACCTCGGTTTTTCGTCCCATTCGAACGACTAGACAGCTGACTTTTGTCAGGCCCTCCATCCTGCATCACTGACAAGGGGAAACCACACCGGAAAATCTGGATGAACTTTCTCGGTCAATGCAGGGATCGAACACCCGACCTCCAGGCTAGCGAGCCAGCATCTTACCCACTTAGCCACCGTGATCCCCCTACTGTGAACTTATATCTGCGTGAAGTGGTATCCAGTGTTCTAGAGAATCATAATTTGCATATTATTTAAGAGCATGAAACATATTATTGTTTTCATTGACCATAACCATTGAAGAAGAAATGTCGGATGTCAGGCCCGCCGTCCTGCATCACTGACAAGGGGAAACCATATAGTCTAACAACCTAACAAAGAACTCCACCTACTTTCACACTGATTAATATTAACAGCGCCATCTATTCTCGTTGTACTGTCATCTGGACATTGAATGCAAGTTATCTGCCCTTCTTGGCTTTGGTACTGGCCAATAGGACATTTTAAACATGCATCTTCCATTTTATCATGATACGAGCCTTCAGGACACGGCGCTAAAATAGATTTTTTAAAAAAAAGATAAATAGAGAATCTCCTACGAGTGTTTTTTGATTTCAAAAAATATCAACACAAGTTGATAAAGTAAAAAAAAACGAGTTGGAGATTTTATTTATCACCCAACCCTTTCTTACATGCACAAATAAATATAATTCTTTGGTATAAATTTCACTTTTACTGAATCTGAAGCGTAGTGATACATCATTTTTTAACAGCAGTTTAACTATTGCAAAGTCATATATATTGACCCAGTATTTCTTTCAAGGTCAATTAAATAAAAACAATTTCTTTTTAAGAAAAAATAAGTTACCTTTTATCTAAAAAAAGTGATTTCTTTAAAATAAAAGAAAGTAGTTCCTTTTTGATTGACCAATCAAATTCATGTAAAGCAATATCTCCTAAGGATTATGTATTTTATCACACAAGCGATATCTACTGTCAAATGTGTTATTGGACGATAAGCCTCATTAATCAGAGTACTAACACTACACAAAGGGAAATATTAAAGTTCCTATTTCATATTTTCTAAGAAAGTCAAAACATAATTATTTCTATGTCTTTTGCTCAAAAGGTTGTCAACTGACTATTATACGATCATGGACAAAAGTTTTTGGGCATTAGAAAGGCTGACACTGGCTGATTGAGGAAATAGTTACTCAATTACCTCCCTTGTTTTCCCCATTCTTCTTCATGGACGGCCATCTTCAAACGTTTGAATTTGTAGTTGAAAATGATATTTTTGCCAATTTCTCAACTGGCAATAGTGAATTATAGGATTAATAGGATTATTCTTTAACAAGGCAAGGTAGGACTGTTTATAGGTTCAATCTATTTTAGGGCTTTATTTTAATACATTTTAAAAATATAATTAAAAAAAAATGCTATTGGAACTTTAAGCAAGAGAGTGACTAACATATGGTTTAATTTTATTTCAATAATTCGCTTGCGCGTAGGGGTCTTTGGCAGTTGGAGGAAACCGCAGAACCCAAAGGAAAGCCACGAGGTTGGACAGACGACCACGCCAGTTGACTCAAGGCAGGCCGTATGATACAGAGCTTGCACGTTAACCATTCGGCCATCCTGCACTTCTGTACATTTTACAATTACTCGTTATGTGAGCATTACTATTAACAACCCGATGATATATCTCGCAAAAACGAACATGGCTGGCACCCCCGTTTGCACAAAATCGTCAATGCCGATTAGAAAAGATAAAAGCTTGATCCCGTTTTTTGATAATGTAATCACAAGAAATGACGAAGTGACGAAACTGTCTTGGCCTTCTGTGGGTGCGGATCTAAGCCCTGTGAAGTGCATTTGAGACATCTTGGGGCGTCAGGTACATGCTGGAGTACCGATTCGGTTCTCACTCAGCAGATCAAACCACCGTTCTTCACCAACAATCTGAACATCCATGGCCACACAGTGCAAACAATGTCCTTTCTAAGGTTATAGGTATCTATTTTGGCATCAAGATTATTATGCCAGACAGGGCCGTAAGTATGATTTTAAAAGTGGGGCGCCAATATAATACCAGTTACTCATCGATTTTCTATTTTATATGTTTGATTTTTTTTCAGGGGAAACATGTTTCAAGGGCGTCAGATTTTTAAGGAGGGTCATTTGCACCTGCCCCCCCCCCCGATCCACGCCTATGGTGGCGCCCCATAGCCTCCACATAAGTGATATAAGAAAGTTTAGATCAGGGCAAGCGAATTTGGTACCCATTGGCGTGTAGGCGCCCTTAAAACCCACCGACTGATCAGTACCTTAAGGGCATTACTGTGTGATCATAATCATGTGTATTATTATATAATTTGAAGGTTGTCAATTTTTTTAGGGGGGGGGCGCCATTCCTCGGGACACATTATTTATCTGGGGGTGCAATGTACCCTCTGCACCCCCGCTAGATACGGCCCTGATGCCAGAATGAATAACCCGGAATCCAAAGGACCTATTATTTTCCAATAGGCCTAATCACCAATAGTCAATTCTAAACGTGTAGTCTTTCTTATGAGGAACGGTGTTATCTTATCACCGCTTTAATTATCGTACTGCTGTCTAATATAGGCCTACATAAATATTCACAATTAGTAACACAAGCTAGGTCATGTCGGAACTAACAAATGGTTTAATTTTATTTAAATAATTCGCTTGCGCGTAGGGGTCTTTAGTAGTTGGAGGAAACCGGAGGACCCGGAGAAAACCCACGAGGTTGGACAAACGACCCAACTCCTTGTCACGTACAACCGGAGAATCGGAACCACGCCAGTTGACCCAATGGCAGACTTTATGACGCTACCCATTTAGCCCCCCCCCCCCCCGAAAATCACAAGTAATGAACGGAGTTGACATTCACTAAGAAAAGCTATTAAAATTAACCTACTGCAGTAAGTATCTGTTGCTACGTAACCATCAGAACAATCGACACTCAAAGTAGGCGTATCTATTTCGTTTATTGTAATCTCCTCATCTCCAACGGTCAAACTTGTTTCTTTTAAATCAACCATTTGCTTAATGACGTCAGTGGTCCTTGTGTTGACGTCATCCATGGTGTCGTTCTCCAAAGCCAGTATAACTATGTCAAGGTGTAGTAAATGTGTTACGTTAGTATCGAAATGCGTTACGTTAATTTCGTTAGTGTACGTTTCATTGGACTCAGAAATGACGTAGGTAAGGTTAGAGTGGACTTCATTGGTCTCGGATCTTCTTTTGACTCGCTTAGAGCCACATTCAACCTATGGTGGAATAATAACAATAATTGATAGTGAACATTGGATGAAAAGAAACTATAGACAAAGATCGCTAAATTACGGAATAGTTATTTTGTAACAACAATCTGATTAAAATACAGATCTATATTTCGTTTCGTTTTTTATACTTTCGACGACCTACGCTACATGAAGATCTGGATTAAGACAATCTGATGAAAAAACAGATCTATATTTCGTTTCGTTTTTTATACTTTCGACGACCTACACTACATGAAGATCTGGATTAAGACAATCTGATGAAAAAAACAGATGTATATTTCGTTTCGTTTTTGTTATACTTTCGATGGCCTACACTACGTGAAGGGAGAACGCTAGATCGAAGACGGTCCTACGCATTTTAGCACATATGACGTCATATATAGATTGTGGGTTAGGGTTAGGGTAAGGGCTAGGACCTGTAGATTTGGTCAAAGTCCTGAGATGTAAACAGGGCTAGCCCTAACCCTAACCCATGATCAAGCCTAACCCTTACCCTAACCCACAATTCACATATGACGTCATAATTTGCGTAGGACCGTCTCCGATCTAGCGTTCTCCTACGTGAAGATCTGACAAGTTGTAGTGGGAGTTCACGTCAGGGGTCAAACGAGCCTATGACGTCAGACGTTGATTCATCAATCAACGCTGACGGTCTCTAGTGGTTTACCAACAGTTCCGTGCACCATCGGTGCACCAAAAAACCAAAAGGTCGCCGTAACAAAACGTTTCATTGGCTAATCCCTCACATCAACCAGAACACGTCAATGATAACAACTCTTCCAAATCCTAGGATAGTAAAGAAAGTAAAACGAAATTTCTAACTATAAAATCGAAACGAAATAGGATCTGCGTTTTCATCAGATTGTTTGTTACGACAGCGTTGTTTTAATCAATTCCAAGACAAATCTAATTTGCTAAGGGGATGCTCGGTTCACAGTCCAGAACGTCCCGAATCGACAGACTTACAATCGAGTGACGCGGAATTCAGTCCTGTCACAGTTCTGTCAGTCCCGACAGCTGAGGTGGAGTGAGTAGAATCGTGACGTATTCCTAGTGTTTTAGCTGTCATGATTGGTTTAGATATTTTTTATACAGTCGGCACATGCGTTGTACTCCGAAATTCTCCTTTTCACTCGATTGACACCAGTTTGGGAATTCAATTCCGGAACTGTGAATCGAGCATCCATCCCCTAGGTTATCCTTTAGCTACATTGTAAACGTGTACACGGGGTCAAGGATATTTACGTACTACGCCGACCGGGCCAGCTTCCTCTTTCCAGAGCCTCTGATACTACTTTTTATTTGAGGAAAGAACATCAGGTCCGGTTCCAGGATTTTGTCGAGGGGGTGGGCATACATTGGAGCAAAGGGTAATACGTTGCAACCTTGGATTGCTTGAGTGGAGACAATGCGAAAATCATGTTTATATCATCTATTAAAAGAGTAGATATGTGAACTACAACAGTAACAAAGCTAACGAAAATGAAAATCAACTATGTCACTGGAGCTGGGGGGTTGGTGCACGTAAAAGATCCTTTGGCAGTTGGAATTCGATATAAGAGTAGGCCGTAACACCGCTGCCCGGGGAAAATTTCCCTGATAGGACTCCGTATGGCGTGTGTCCTTCTTCATTGGCCCAGTTTAGGAGCAAAACAGTAGGACGTTAAACGGCACTGTTTTTCGGACAACTAATATCATTATGTTTAGCAATCGTTGTGAAACTAAATCGGGAAGATTTCGATTTGGCAGTTTTTACGTAGTTTTGAAACAGGTTTCGAAGTGTTTTGGTTCTGTTATGCAAGATCTTTTTCGACGTTCCAAAGTAAATGTACGGTGCAAAGGCAACCTAAAGATAAGTTTTAAATGTTCCTTTTATCAATTAAAACAGACTTCGCTTTAGTTTTTATATTTTACGCTGACATTTTATTGCTTTAAATCTTCCTAGTGCTAAAAAGGGAAATTTGACCTTTTTGGCCTCCGTCGTCACTAAGAACAAAGATGAATTTAGCAAGTTTACATTCTGATTGAAGAAGTGATTACTTTTGATTATTTTCGGCATATTTTAATGATACAAGAACGGCTGCGCATTTACTTTCAGTGCCAATGAACTCATTTGACCTCTGACCCCGAATATCTAAAAAACGCCCCGACGGCGGACTGATTTCCACTCGGCATCGTATTCTACGCAAAATTTTGCTCTAGAAAAGTTGGGTCTGGTTTTGTGCCCATTCGATGGACACCTCTGCGCACTGAGCCTCCGGTCTACTGGTACAAATTTTCCATCATCGTCCTTTTATTTTCCTGTTAGCTCTAATCCTTTATACACCTAATTTGTTATAATTTATATGTGGAGAAAACTTATCATACGTACCTTGACATTGACGTCTACACATTTTGAAACATATTGGCATACCATATTTTGTTCCATGAAAGTACGAATAAAATTATTCTGGATGTTGCTTTTGATGGAACTATTGTTACAATCACCATCAAAATAAAAACGTCCTTTCAAAATAAGATTGGATTTGCGACAGTCTGAAAATTAAACATATTAATTTTTTTTTTAAAAGAAAAAAAGAAATAAAAATTATAAAAAAAACAACAATAAACATAGTAGGTCTGGTAAAACCGAAATAAACGACCCCGTCTATTGTCCTTTGGTGTTGGAAAAGCGCTGAACGCCTTTTAATTTCGACAAATATTAAAGTAGCCAAGTCTCTAACTCAGTATAATCCAAAATCTTCAACATTGAAAACATGAATTATTTGTAAATTTAAATCAACATTGATGCTGTGATTTTACCAGAAAAAGATGGGCTTCTGATATCCAATATTTATGACAAAATAAACATTTTACCATTGGTACACGAATCGTGTACCATAATGCGTTTCAGCCCCAGTTGTAACCAGGGACTCGAGGAAAGAGGTTAGACACATTGCACCAAATCAAACGGCGTCGCCATATTCTTATCTGGAGAGCATGTGCAATAAATACTTTGTAGACTGGAATAACCATACGCTAAAAATTTGCATTCGATTGAGACTTCTGACTTATTTCACCGAACATAACTGATATGAAATGAGAGTAAAAATGGAAACCATTGAATGTAAATCAGTTTATATGCATTCATATCATATTATTATATGCGTTGCGACAGATTTGGGTGAATTTCAAGGTTCCAAATGTTAGCGATTTAGCTCCTTTAAGCAAAGCAGACTTGATTGGCCATTAAGACTTGATATTCGTTGGTGCCGTTTATTGGATATATGCCTCAGGTTTATCTACGTAATGAAATATTCTGTATTTTTTTTTTGGCAATAATGTATTGTATTTCTTAAACAAACATTATGCAAGAGCTAAATCGGCCTATTGTAGACCTTTATTTAGACCTGAAATGTTATCTAAATTATTAACTTATCCCGACCATAATTTATATAATAGTGAGAGCTGCCAACTCTTTATCTAATCTCCCATAACCCCCCTTTAATAAGAATCGTTCTTTTAGACTATCATAGCAGATAATGGGGGGTTGGGATGGCCTAGTGGTCTAGAGTGCCGTGCTTCGGTCTCTAGCTGGCCGGTCACCTCTGGCTTGCGGCTGTGGTCTCTAGACATGGTGTGAGCATATGTGGCGTGGAGATAGGGGCGCCTTCTCAACCTCGTGGGTTTCCTCCGGGCACTCCGGTTTCCTCCCACTGCTAAAGACCCCTACGCGCAAGCGAATTATTGAAATAAAGGTAAACCATATGTTAGTCCCGAAATGACCTAGCTTGTGTTGAGTGGACGTTAAACCCCATTTCTCTCTCTCTCTATATATATATATCAGATAATATCTATTTTGTCATAGAGGTAAAACGTTGAATTAATTCTTGACACCAACAGGGGCGGATCCAGAGTGGGGGTTGGAGGGGGTGGGGGGCGTCCGAACCCCACCCTGCTCAGCTACATACTAAAAATTAATACCTGGAATCAATGAATTTAATTCACAATCTTATCCTACATCATTATACAAAAAATTCTCTCAATTGGTATATATTCCTATGTAATTTAGAGACGATGATAGCAGATTTAATTAACAAGAACCTGGCAAACCACCTCATGCAAAAATTCCTGGGTCCGCCCCTGCACCAAATTATAAGATCGCCTACTGAGCATCGTGTAAAGTTGTGGGTCTATATATAGTTCATTGCAGAATATGGTTTGATAAATCACTTTGAGAAAAAAAAATACAAATATTACGCAAATATTATTAAATTGCATTATATATCTGCCGGTAGATATCGAATCCTAGTTAAAACCAGGCCCCGAGTTCACAAAGCATTCTCAGACTTACGCTGAGAATTTACTCAACTTTCAATTACTGATTTAAAGAAATATCTGTGATCCAGAAACAGAAAACTTTGCACACAGTTTCTTATTGATGTATTTGATACTTTAAAACAACAAAATTATTATAACGGGCTATATTTTAGTTAAAATAAGGCGATCAATTTTGGGTAAATTCTGAGAATGCTTTGTGAACTCGGGGCTAGTACGTACATTTACATTCTTTTGGTACCGTTTGTGGAAAGTTAACATCGTTATTCCAGCATCCAGAATCTCCACATAAAAGCAGTTGGTTAAACCTTGTGTCTTTTCGAGACACATCATACCCCTTTTGACATTGTAACTGGCAAACCTGTCCACCGTACCAATTA
This sequence comes from Patella ulyssiponensis, assembly GCA_963678685.1. Taxonomy (NCBI): domain Eukaryota; kingdom Metazoa; phylum Mollusca; class Gastropoda; family Patellidae; genus Patella; species Patella ulyssiponensis. The sequence continues at coordinate 12,602,566 of OY783227.1, read as the reverse complement.
TCACAGGCTATAGCACCATTGTCAGGAGGTCTCAGATGTGGACAATTGGCTGTGACTACAATTAATATGCAAAGTATATGAAAGTACCATTAGAATTTAATATTTTGAATGACAATATTGGTACTGAACGAAAAAGTCAAGAAAACATTTTTCAGATCAATTTGGAACCAAGGGGTTTCTGTTCCCCAAAATACATTTATCCCACCCCCCTCCCCCAAACAATGGTAATCTTATACCCATATTTAGAGATGTGCACTGGAATTAAAAAGTAATGTTTTTACCAAGCTCTAAGAAAATCATCATTGAAATCAAGGTGAACTCATTTCCCGCCAATTTTAACCCCACCCCTCCACCCCACCCCACCCCACCCCTCCACCCCACACATGCGCACCTGCTGCCACCACCCCATAAAACAATAAGTTGTCCAGGGGCATCATAAACATTTATTTAGAGATGGACAGTCCTAGAAATTCATGTTTTTATTAATATATAACATGATCATTATTTATGTCCACATAATGAAACCCCACCCTCCAAAAACGCATACCTACACATGCTACCTCCACCCCACCTTCCCACAAACCAAACCAGTTGTCAAGGGCATCATAGACACTTATTTAAAGATGGGCAGTCCTAGAAATTTATATTTTATTAATATATTATATCAACATATCATTCCGCCTCACCCCACCACACACACGCGCTCATTGTAGACATTTGAACCCCCTTTTATCTCGGTAAATCCCCCTCAAACGGTTGATCACCACCCAGATTCGGAATCTACACAAAAATACTGGTCTAGAAAAACTTGATCTCATAAATTCGCAGCTCAGGTGGTCCCCCCCCCCCCTTCATCCACCGGACTATATTGGGTTGCTAGGTTTTTTCTGTGGCATACTAGGCAAATGAACGAAGTTGCTAGGCTGTGTAATGGGGTAATTGTTTACAAAATCAAAAGATTGGAATATCTAGTACAACAACAGGAAGCACATACCCTAGTAACTATAAATGTGGTCCTAACTCAATTTTGATAAAAAAAAGTGAGTTACTAGGTTTTGACTTTGGACGGGAGTATTTTACTTGCGAAAATAACATGGCTGCGGCCGTTTTTGTCACTTAAACAATAAGAGTACCAAGGAAAACTGCCAAACACGGGTTCTAAACCGCGACGCTGAAGTAGATCTAATATATATGTATAAAAACATTTGCCTTACTTTCACATATTGGTTGAGATTTACCGAACGACCAAACACCATATATCGGTCCAATTCCTTGTCTTGTTTTAATACATGTAGTAGAGTTATCCTCTTTAGAGAATACTGTTCCATCATCACATCCAAAAATGCACTTTGAACCATGGCGATGACCATCTGGACAGGACACTGTTTGATATACGCGTGGATATAATGTATGGCAAACTATCTCTACAAAACAAAAACATAATTAAACACATATTAATACAGCCTCAATGAACCAGTCTACCAAAAATAATTTTTCTTATTCAAATTTAAAGGGCCTATCCCGAATTAAAGAGAGTCTCGGGGGTAAGCGTTTTTTTTTTTCATCCACTGGAGCCAGGTGTTATGATTGTGGGTGGGTGGATTGTGGGTTAGGATAAGGGTTAGGCCTGGGTTAGGGTTAGGGCTAGCCCTGTCTACATCTCGAGACTGACGAAATCTGCAGACCACAGCCCTTATCCCAACCCTTATCCTAACCCACAATCCACATATGACGTCATAACACCTGGCTCCAGTGGATGGAAAAAACGCTCAAATTGATCCACTATGAGCCGAGTACGAAGCGTGTGAAATTCCACCTAGCCTCAGTCATCATTACTAAAATCATTAATATAAACAGCATACTCTCCATTATCCAGATCTTAAATTTAATTTCAATGGCCGTTCACAGGCATATGGGAATCTAATCCGGTGCAATGTTTACTTAACACCTAACTGCTTCGGGCAAAATGATGCATTTTACTCATTTTAATACCCATTTACACTAAATAGGAAATATTTTTTAACTACAAATACTTCAAACGTCTTTAATTATTTTTCTTTTACCTCAAAAAAATGTTTAAGAATTTAATTTGTCGGAGAGTAAAAAAGTTAATATGCCGTACTTATTAAGCCTCGTCGATGTCATGCTTATCAGTGATTGTAGCGGCCAAGCGAATATTCACTGCGGGATTAGTTTGTCGTTAGGCCGCTAATATCACTGAGTGGGATGACATCCTCCCTGCTCGTTAATTACCTCACAATATTCACTTTTTTTTCCTTCTGCAAATTAAATTCTAGAAAAATGTTTTGAGAGAGAGCGACCGAGAAATTGGGTTTAACGTCCACTCCACACAAACTAGGTCATTTCGGAACCTGGAGAAAACCAACGAGGTTGGACAGGCAACCCTTTGAATAGGGGTTATTGATTTAAAGAAAAAAACAAGAGATCATATTGGCAATGCAATACCCCCGACCCCAAGGAAAAGAATAGTCGTTATGTACATCCCTGACTATTTAATTAACAAGTAGCTCGCTCACCTTTGACGACCACTTTAAATTTACATGGTTTTGCTTTATTATTAGCAGAGTCCTTAGCACTATATTCAATAACATGAACACCAATGGTGAATGTAGAACCGGGTTGTTTTCCTCTGATTAACACTGGACTTATAGTTATAGGTTCTGGCGAGTCGTCAACTATCGGGACAATCCATAAGGCCGTGGTACTGTCCTTGCCTTCATCAGCTATAACAACTTGTGTACTTGGACAACGACGAAACCTGGGCGGATTTATGTCTGAAATATGTTATCTTTTTTTAATATAATTTAAAATTCATAAAGAAACGGATCACAAAATGAAATTAAATGACCAGTCAAACTAATGAAGATTGTGACCACAAAACGGAATTTAAATAATTGTGTATAACTGTCTCGTTCAATCAATCTAATGAAGAAGGTATATACGCCAATCTGGGACAATAACATTCTTGCTGGCTTGGTAGCTCCAGAAAATAAATAATACCCTTATTCTAAGTACTAGATGTTTAAGTGTCCTACCTGTTGTGTAAATTATCCATTACAACCTATTTTATTTGTCCAGAGGGTTCGAAAATATTTTAAAATCCAAATCACATTTGAAAAGGTTTACGTTAGACTTTTCAAATCAATTGGTTGAATTTTTCCAATTTTTTAAAATAGGTGTGTTAAGATAAAATTTATATCATCATTTATTTGGAATATTCTAAAATAATACGATTTGTTGACCAGAATGAAGATTGGGACATATTAGTCAGTTCGTATTGAATGTGTAGGAAAACAATGATGTGTGATATACAATGAGGTCGCGTGGGACCCGCTCCTCGACGAAATTATGTCCCTTTATTATATATCTTATTATAATTTATTTTCAATTGATGCCTGGCAATATCCCTTGATCTTAAATATGACATGTATACATATATACCTACCTACACACTCCGGTGGATCTCCTCTCCACGTTCCATCTTGCTGACAAACTTGTATCCTGGACATACCACTAGCCACACCATACCCTTCAGAACATGTATAGGTACAGACACTGCGATAGTGGCTTCCATCCGTGCACAAAACATCATAATGTTTGTTTGGGTCCCCCCGCAAAGTCGGACACTTTTTCTCTGTATAATATAATAAGAAAATATTTTAATTTGCAGTTTAATTTTAAATATACCAACATTTCGTTCCGTTATCATATAAAACACACGATGGCCTTGTTGGGGCCTTAACTCATGTAAAACACATGTCGGGGCCTGTTGTGGCTTTAAAATAAAAACCTATAAAACACTTGTTTCAATTACTCAATTTGTCGAATCCTCGGTTGTACGTGACAAGGAGTAGGATCGTCTGTCCAACCTCGTTGGTTTTCTCAGAGTCCTCCATTTTCCTCCCTCTGTTAAAGACCAATATGCGTAAGCGAATTATTGAAATGAAATTGAACCGTATGTTAGTCCCTATATGATCTAGTTTGTGTCGAGTGGACGTTAAAAACCCACCTCTCTCTCTCTCTCTCTCTCTCTCTCTCTCTCTCTCTCTTCGTATTCAACTGGGGTTAAGTGCAATATTTTACCCTTGACATTATGGCTAAGAGGCGGATATGATATCTTATAGTACTTAACATTCTTGTCATAGACTACAGACTTTACACAATTGTAATGAACTGAAATAAAATGAAATGGGTTTTGCTCCTAAACTGAGCTAATGAAGAAGAGCATACGCCATACAGTGTGCTATGAGCAAAATTTTGCCTGGGCAGCGGCGCTACGGCCTACTCTTATATCGAATTCTAACTGCCAAGGGATCTTTTAAGTACAGTGAAAGCCATTAAAACGCAATTTCAAATTCAAAGGATTTAACCTTGGTAAAGTCGATGTCAGCGTAACCCAAGAGCAGTCGGGCGGCTTCGGACTGTTTGAGGGCTGATCTGACGTTGCCGTGTTCCAACATATCCCCTGGCAGTATCTGTAGCTGACTGGAACTTGTTGCGCAGATGCTGTATTCGGATGTGGCAATCCTGAGCTGAGGCAGTTACGGGTGGCGCTCCAGGTCGGGGTCGATCGGCAACACTTCGAGTGGCCTGGAAGCATTGGCTGAGGCGAGCAATGGTCGATGGGTGGACATTAAAATGTCTGGCGACGGCTACCTGTGAAACCCCCTGATCCAGCATGCTAATAGCTTTGTTCCTGTTTTCTTGTGTAAGGCGTGGCATTTTCCCGAGGTGATGAATGTTGAAATTGTGATCTGTATTTAAAGGGCCAGTAGGCAGGGAATGCATGCGTAAAACGTATGGGACTGCTTAAAATCGTGAAAAAAAGACGAGTGTTGCGTTTACACGATTAAAGTTCATTATCGAGAACAGATATTGGGTTCAAACATAGAACTTCGCAAAAAGAGACTCATCTCAAGTTTCACCTATGTGCCATAAGATAGGAAAGCACACGAAAACGTTTACGAGAAATATTTCACGAATTAGGCATTGCATTTTTAATCTCTTTGCGTGTATTTAGATGTGGCGGATCACTCAACATTTTCCCTTGGATTTTTTGAAATGTCAATTCTTGTTTGATTTTGTTAGATCCAATTATTCCCAAAGTTTTTGTAGGGCTGATCGCTCTGTTTGAAAGGTGGAACCGTTTTAATCTAAAGTATGTATTTTAATAATTTGATAATATATTAATTAGATAATTACAAAGTCTAGCTTAACCGGAGCGCGGTCCTGGGCCTGACTATTCAGTTCCGAATTGAATACAAAGCGCGGAAATGACATATAACGGCGGTAAACTGTTATAACCAGTGAAATAGCCAGTACCCGCCCATCGCGCCGATCACCGTGTGGAACTTCATAGAAGTGATTATTAAGGGATAGTTTAGTCCTCTCCCTTGCACCGCTAGATCGATCGATTACCATGAAACTTTCATCAGGAATTTAAATTTTTGCCCTTTTTGCCATGCATCGCGGGTCCCTGGGTCTTGGCCCGTCAGGCCAACGTCTAAGCTGGGCCTTGGGCAATTGTAAAACCTTTATATCTTATATACAAATAAAGACCACAGGGGAAAAACTGGTGATGTCCACATTTATGCTTTTGTTTGATTACTTCCCCTGATTTTACCCCTTGGCCCCTTCTTTCTTCTCCATAAATATTGTATGGAACAACTGGACATGTAACTCTCTAAAAGGGAAAAACTGGTGATGTCTAAACCATGCCCTAAATACACAATAGGAATGGTGTGCACCAGCTTGTACATTGCATCGAAAGTTCAAACTAATGAATTTACTGGATTCTTGACCCCGAAAATGTGGGGGTAGACACTGAAATCACATTTCTATGTGCCTTAGTTTCAAAGTTATAGGCAAAAGTATGTCAAATATGGCGGCGATGGCGACCACCAGGGGGCGTTTCAGAGTTGGGTCCTAATCGAAAAATGATCCTACAGGGTCCCCTATAAGTGTGCCAAGTTTCATAATTTCTCCACAAACTGAAATATTTTTTGACTTAGCCGCTGGACTATTAATGTTCTCACTAAATGCATGATTCTTCATAGAAACTTGCAATATTTTAAAAAAAAAAAACTCTTCTAAAATGTGTAATGAGTGTTTAAACTGTAAATTTTCCCCTGCAATCTTCAAATACTTTATAGATTATAAAGAAATAACATAGCTATTACTAACTTTCACATTTAGGTGTAGGTTCCGACCACTGCTTTGACTGAAGACATTTATAATGGCTGGCCCCATTTAAATCATGCCCCCCATAGCAACCAGCTCGACAGTTTGCGGCTAAAACAAAATCCTGACTTGGATGACAAATTCTCCAACCATCTGTAATAGTCTCGGGGGGAGGGCATCGTATTACTGAAGAAACAAATAAACGATTATTTTTCAAGTATATGTATGAAAATTAAACAACCACGACCGTACTATGGATCAGAAACTGATTATGACATCATCGCAGCATCGCATCTGGGAATTATGACGTCATATCAAAAAACGACGACCGCCCATCGTTGCTCAGTTGTCTTTAGGACATGTATACCAAGTTTCATTTCGATAGTACAGGAATTGGCGGAGCCGTAGACTGACCCTAAGAATAAACAAGAACAAATGAAATGGGGTTTAACGTCCTACTCTTTTGCATCTAACCTGAGCTAATGGAAGACGGGCATACGCCATACAGTGTGCTATGAGGAAAATTTTGCCCGGCAGCGGCGCTACGGCCTACTCTTATATCGAATTCCAACTGCCAAGGGTAACAAGAACAAGATGATCCGATAAGTCTGATACGTTATGGGAGATTAAAAAAGGCGATGGTAGTTCACACCATAATAGGTAAAAACTAGATAATGTAAAGGGAATTTGCTGATCCACCCTGAACCGAGTATTTTGCGATTGAATATTGGGCCTAGCCTTGATTCATTTTTGATTTAATCAGAAGCGGCAGACCGGGTTCTAATCCAGTAAATATCATAGGCTAGCGATGCCATCGAGAGTTGATTATGGTCTGGATAAGTTAATTAATGTTTAATTAATAGTTTACATATTATTTCAGAACTAAAGGCTGCAATTGGCAGATTTAGCTCTTGCATAATGTATGCTTAATAATACCATTAGCAATACAAAGGTAGCAATATAGTATCAGAATAATAAGTGGTGTAGTCCCTTTATTTCATGGTTTTGGGTGGGTGGGGTAATGATGTAAACCGAAACAGAGAGAGAGAGAGAGAGAGAGAGAGAGAGAGAGAGAGAGAGAGAGAGAGAGAGAGAGAGAGATGGGGTTTTACGTCTACTTGACACAAACTAAGTCATTTCGGGACTAACATGTGGTTTTAATTTTATTTCAATAAATCGCTTGCTCGTAAGGGTTTTTGGGTGTTGGGATGGCCTAGTGGTCTAGAGTGCCACGCCTCGACCTCTAGCTGGTCGGTCACCTCTGGCTTGCGGCTGTGGTTTCGATCCCTGGTGTGAGCTTATGTGCATTCTCAACCTCGTGGGTTTCCTCCGGGCATGACAACGAACAGTTTCTAGTCGTACGTATATAACATTGGCATGTACATCAGTTAACCCTTGACAGCTGGAACCCAATTGCAGTTGTATAGGTCCAGCAAAGTTGTCGTTAAACCCTACTGTTATTCATTCATTGCAGGCAAAGTGTTTTATTATAAAATAATAGATATATTTACCAATAGAGAAAGGACCAAATTTGTAGTTACTAGGGTACATGCTTCCCGTTGTCGTACTAGATATTCCAATCTTTTGATTTTGTAAGCAGTTACACCATGACACAACCTAGCAACTTGTGCATCATTTGCCTAATATGCCACAGAAAAACCTTGTAACTCAATAGTCAAATCAATGGATAAGCAGGGTTTAATATTCATTCATTTTGTTTTCCTTTGTTCACTCAAAACAAGACAAAACGTGAGTTACTAGGTGTTGCCTTTTGACGGGAGAACTGTTATATTAAATACGGCATTTTAAATAAAGAATAGCCCAGCATTCTGGCAAATAAAATTACCTATAATATTTATAGTAAATGTACAAGTTGCCATGTTTCCAGCTTTGTCCCGAGCTGAGTAACCAACAGTATTCTTTCCTTCAGAGAAGAGAAGTCCTGGTGCCAGACCATGCCTTTTTGGTCTGAAATAAATTAAATAACAGACCACGTTTTAAACGTGTTCACATGAAAGGAACAAATGGATATTTTTAATCTAAAATGTTGACTCACATTATTATACCGTCTCTATCGTCAGTTGCTGTAGGCTCGGTCCAACTGACTTTTGCATGTGTCTGGTAAGGATCCCCAAACTGAGTTATATCTCCCGGACATTTAAGATACGGTTCGCTTCCAGCTTAAAGTAAAATACAAGTATAACAGTAAATAATATAAATTACACACCTCCATACTATATCTAATACAGCAACTATTGATGCTATTCCCGTAGCAACCTTCTTTAAAGTCATTACAAATCCAGGACTCTTGTCAGTGTTGCAGGACGGGTGGAGGGGGCTGACAAGGACAGCTGTCTAGACGTTCGGATAGGACAAAAACAAGGTCCTGTGTACACATTGGAATGCACGTAAAAGAATCCTTAACAGTTAGAATGCGATATAAGAGTAGGCCGTAGTGCCGCTGTCTGGGCAAAATTTCCCTCATAGCACACTGTATGGCGTATGCCCGTCTTCATTAGCCCAGTCGGATAAGAACAATAGGCGGTATAACCGCTTTCATTTGAAGTCATTGGGGTGATATTGAAGAAAATGTTAAACCTAATAACCGAAATGAAATGAAATGAAATGGGGTTTAACGTCCTACTCTTTTGCACCTAACCTGGGCTAATGGAAGACGGGTATACGCCATACAGTGTGCTATGAGGGAAGTTTGCCCGGACAGCGGGGCTACGGCCTACTCTTATATCGAATTCCAACTGCCAAGGGATCTTTTACGTGCACTCCAATGTGTACACGGGACCTCGGTTTTTCATTCCATCCGAACGACTAAGCGGCTGTCCTTGTCAGACCCTCCTTCTGCATCACTGACAAGGGGAAATCACGACCTAATAACCGCATGCATACCTTGAATTTCACATTTACAAGGTAAGGTAAGCAGCGGTTGATACCTGCATGGCCATAATCTTTATATATGGGTCGATGTGCAACCTATCTCTACGGTTGTTATTCGAGATAAAACCGGTGGTCTCCGCATTGTACAAAACCAAAGAAAACCCAACTTTTTAAATAAGCCAGGCTAATGTCCACCCGCACCGACGTTCTTATAATGCCGTTCATAACCCCAGCCGATGCCAAAGCCAACCGTTTTGAATTACATGCCAGATCTAATATGATCACAGGCACTTGAAGGGATTAAAATGAATCTGCTTGACTCAGTGGCCGTACCTAGCGGGGGTGCAAGGGGTACATTGCACCCCAGAAAAAATAAGGCGCCCCGAGACCCCCCCCACCCCACAAAAAAAAAAATTGACAGCCTTTCAATTATAAATTAATAAACTTGATTATGATCACAGAAAAAATAAGGCGCCCCGAGACCCCCCCCCCCCCCCCCAAAAAAAAAAAAATTGACAGCCTTTCAATTATAAATTAATAAACTTGATTATGATCACACAGTGATGCTCTTAAGACGGGCGGTTGGTTTTAAGGGCGCTCACACCCTTTAAGGGATACCCGGTTGGTTGGCCCTGATCCAAACTTTCTCTTATATCACTTATGTGGAGGCTGTGGGGCGCCATTGCGGTGTGTTTCACATCAAAATGAGAAATATCGCCGCCGAAATTGACACACAGGATCACTTGGTAGCGATTTTGATTGCGGCTGTAGAAAACGCGTTGACGCCAGTCAAATTTCTAATAAGGGCACTCAGACCCCCCCGCCACTCCTCGCTCTGTAACTTGGACATTATATTGGCGCCCCACCACTCTGCTGCACCTCCACTTTTAAAATCCTACATACGGCCCTACTTGACTTTATATATGAATTGAAGTGTCTCTTATGACCAAGTCCGCACTAGCAGTAAACATTAATCTTTCTAGTTCTCAAGAGCTGTAATAGAAACGCACTGTTCGTGGAATACTTACAGTTGGTTTCTGGTGGTAGACATTTATCAAAAGTGCAAGAACGTTTACGTCGTGACATTTTGTCAGCTTCATCTTGTTCGTATACTACAAAATAAAGTAGCAATTCTAGTATCTCCAGACAAACAAACATATGTATTGTATGTAATAATAGAGAGAGAGAGAGAGAGAGAGAGAGAGAGAGAGAGAGAGAGAGAGAGAGAGAGAGAGAGAGGGATGGGGTTTAACGTCCACTCGACACAAAGTATAGGTCACTTCCGGACTAACATACCGTTAATTTTATTTCAATAATTTGCTTGTGCGTAGGGGTCTTTAACAGTGAGAGGAAACCGGAGTACCCGGAGGAAACCCACGTGGTTGGACAGGCGACCCAACTCCTTGCCACGTACAACCGGGATTTGAAACGTATATATTAATAAGATCTATTGAAGAAACATTATATAGTATAGCATGTAACTTTTTTTTTCTTTCACAAATTTTAAGTACACTATCATATATATGCATTATAATGATTTCCTATATATATCAATATACAACATTATGAAATGGTTAAAAAAAATTGAAAAGTGCGTATGTACATTTGAAATAAAAACTTTTTTTTGTTTTAATTTTTTTTTAAAAAGTCAATGCTTATCTCATCATTGAGGCCGTGTTTAATAAGAAAGGAAGGCTTGATGAACTTGGAAATAAAAATCTTTAACACTTTTATGTTTTTGTAGAATATATGTACACAGTATAATATGATCTATAAACAACCTTTTAAAGGGACAATAACACTCTTGCTGGCTTGGCAGCTCCAGAAAATAAATAATAGTTTTATTCTAAGTTCTAGATGTTTAAATGTCCTACCTGTTGTCTAAATTAGACATTACATCATATTTTACTTGCCCACAGGGTTCGAAAATATTTTAAAATCCAAATCACATTTGAAAAGGTTTACGTTAGGCTTTTCAAAGCATTATGTTGAATTTTTCCAATTTTTTAAATTAGGTGTGTTAAGTTGAAATTTGTTTCATCACTTAATTGGAATATTGTAAAATAATACAATTTGTTGAGCAGAATAAAGATTGGGGCATATTATTCAGTTACAACAAGAGTGCTATTGGGGCTTTAAATAGTGGCTTAAACTCTATAATATCTCCATCTTTTATGGCTAACATTCTTCTTTTGTATATAGCAATTCTTACTGTACATAACATAATATTGCATAACTCTATTGGAGGAGTTTTACATGGCTGTTGATCTGTTGAAGACTAAGTAAAATTACAGTTCCTAATTCATTAATATTTATATTCCTTTTCAATATATCAACTAGTATATCTTTAATTAAAAGTTTAAAATCTGTCAAAAGTTGGCACCTAATGAATAAATGTTCAATATCTTCGTGCATTAATTTACAAACAGGGCAATGTTCGTCACTTACTTTACCTATCTTAAATAGCTTTTCCTTTGACCGTAATACCATATATTATGTACAATTTTAAAGTCAACAAATTTATAGCCGAGTAGCTTCTGATACCAGAATTTACAAGTTAATTTATTTGGTGTTACAATTCATCATCTATCACGTGACCTGTGTTAGCAGACGACATGGGTGTAACAGTTATCAGCGTTTAACGTCCACTCGACACAAACTAGGTCATTTCGGGACTAACATATGGTTTAATTTTTATTTCAACAATTCGCTTGCGCGTAGGCGTCTTAAGCAGTGAGAGGAAACAGGAGTGCCCGGAGGAAACCCAAGAGATTGGACAGGCGACCCTACTCCTTATCACGTACAACCGGGGATTCGAAACCAGGCTTTATATGATACTGCACGCACGTGCTAACCATTCAGCCACCCACCCCCTTTGTAAATTGAAGTATGTGTAAAGTAAGAAAGCATATCTATGTAACGGGTCGACATTTTCGATTCGACATTGATTTAGTTAAGTAAATTCTTTTTTTTTATCGAATTCCAACTACCAAGAGTTTTTTTTCTTTTACGTGCACGCCGACGTGGAAATGGAACCGCGAATTTTCGACCAATTCGATGACTACACGATGCCAATTGCCAAACCTGGATCAAACCCGGGACCTATTGGCAAGCGAGTCAGTGCATATATACATTCATACATTTCTCTACCAATACTAGGATTCACCTTGCTACCCACGAGGTAGAATCATTGATTTTATCAAGATACAGTGGGATCCACGGTGACTAAGCGAGTAAGGCACTAATTCGCTAGCCTGGAAGTCGCGGGTTCGCTCCCGTAGTGGGATCCATGGTGGCTAAGCGAGTAAGGCGCTAACTCGCTAGCCTGTAAGCCGGGGGTTCGCTACCATAGTGGAATCCATGGTTGCTAAGCGACTAAGGCGCTAACTCGCTAGCCTGTAAGTCGCGGGTTCGCTCCCAGTGTGGGGACCACGGTGGATGAGCGCATAAGGCGGTGGCTAAGCACTAACACGCTAGCCTGGAGCTGAGTATATTGTCTTTCTTTAATGGCAGATCTTCTATCAAATATTGATACGACGATATCAGCCATCTTACCAAGGTTGTTCAGAACAATAAATGTTACAGTTGACCTATAAAGTTGACCTAAACAATTACATCCCTGTTAATGTCAATTAAAAACTTTCAAGTGTATTAATCCGGACCTATGAGCTATACTCTAAAGAAATTTGACAAAGAATAAACTTCATGTAGAGAGAGAGAGAGAGAGAGAGAGAGAGAGAGAGAGAGAGAGAGAGAGATGGAGAGAGAATTTAACGTCCACTCGACACAAACTAGGTCATTTCGGGACTAACATATGGTTTAATTCTATTACAATAATTCACTTGCGCGTAGGGGTCTTTAGCAGTTGGAGGAAATCGGAGGACCCGGAGAAAACCCACGAGGTTGGACAGGCGACCATACTCCTTGTCACGTAGAACCGAGGAATCGAAATCCAGCCAGTTGACTCAATGACAGGCTTTATGATACAGCGCGCACGTGCTAACCATTCAGCTATCCCCCCTTGATATTGCATTAGAGGAAATGTGCAATAGAAGGCAGGATGTGGACAATAATGAAAATGAATCTATTGAATACATTTACATCAAATTAAAATATCTACATGTACTTTGTCATTTACATCTAACAATATTTTAGATATTTTGTCAAAAACAATTTTTTAATAATAACTGTATAATTTTATTTTTATACGCCCACATTTTAATTTGGACGTATATTAATGTCACCCCTGTCCGTCCGGACGTCCGTCTGTCTGTCCACAATTGTTTGTGGACATTTTACAGGTCACAATTTTTATCCGTTTTGAACAAAACTTGAAATATAGGTTTATCTCCCTAAGATTATGTACGTAACTTCATGAATTATGGCCCCTGATTGTAGCTTATGCTTCCTCTAGAGGTCACAATTATCATCTGATTGAAACAAAACTGTTCGAATAATATCACCGTCACATCGTAATGAAGGTTGAGTCCGGATTTCGTGAAAATCGGGGGAGAACTGCTAGTTCCTGTAGGAAATGTCTTTAAGCGGACGATGTCCACCATCAGTTCCTATCCGGCCTTATATAGCTGCAATAAGAAAATACCGCTCTTCCCCACCTCTGTTCTAAGGCTATTTTGGAATCTGTACCTATTATTTTTCACCCTGATTCTACTTTATTGGCCAAAGGAATCATCTCTTGCCACGGCTGACACACATTTATAATAATTCAACACTATTTTCAAGTAGAATTCTGCGATTGAAAACTTACACAAAATACGTTTGAACTGAAGAAACATTACGAGACCCGCATGTTTATTTTATCGCTAAATTCTACCTGAACCTCGAGTTGAATTATTATAAATTTGTGTCAAATATAGTGAAAAATGATTCCTTTTGACGGAAAATAAAGAATCGAATCGAAAAATAAAAGATTAGGGTTCTAAAACAGCACGAGAACTGAGGTGGGGAAGAGCGGTATTTTATCGTATTTTTGATGCTGCAGCTATATAAGGCCGCATAGGAACTGTCAGTGGACATCGTGGTTGCTGTCGATATTCTCGCATATCGAATAGTAACTTCCTGAATTATGGCCCCTGATTGTGCGAAAAACGTGTGTTTAGCTTGTGATCCCTCTAGAGATCACAATTATTATCTGATTTACAAAAACGTTCGAATATATAACCCTAACACCGTAATGTTGGCTAAAATTAAAAACCATATGTTAGTCCCGAAATGGCCTAGTTTGTGTCGAGTGGACGTTAAACCCCATTTCTCCCTCTTTCTCTCTGGCCACAATTTTTTTCCGATTTCAAAAACCGTTTAAACATATCAACATTCCACCATAACGAAGGTTGAATTCGATTTTCGAAAAATTGAAATGAAACTGCCCAGCAAAGTGGTCATAGTAGTTAGGGGGCTTGTTGAGGGACGCACGTGCGCGCATGCGCGTGCGTGCATGTGCGTGCACGTGACCCTTGCACGTGCGTGACCCCTGGCACGTGCGTGACCCCTTGCACGTGCGTGACCCCTTGCATGACCCCTTGCACGTGCGTGACCCCTTGCACGTGCATGACGTACGAAGAGGGGCGCGCGCGCGCGGGAAAAGAGAGAGAGAGAGAGAGAGAGAAGAAGAAGAAGACAAAGAAGAAGAAGAAGAAGAGGGAAGGGGAAACAACTCTTTTACATTGATTAAGTTGGCCCTGAAAAGGGCCGTTGGTTGGCCCTGAAAAGGGCCGTTGTCCTCACTCAAATGTGAGGGTACGACGCACTTTATGTCGGTTGCGTCTAATGGCCTCCACTAATTCGGGAGGAGGTCTTTTCCTGGGAGGTGTTTTTAATACCTCGTCAGGTAAGACAAAGATATCGTCAGGGGTAATCACGGCAAGCGTGTGACCCCTGAGATACACGAGAGTATCCGTGCTGTGGTTGTCTTCGATGCGTAACACCGGAGCATCCATTCTGATACTGATAGAGAGACAGATGTTGTGTCGTTTTAAAACCGTAAGGACGAGTCCATTTGAGTGGTATGACGTCACGGACGAGTCCATTCATGGAGTGACGTCAAAGTACTGAGCATAATGTTATGCATCGTAGGTTGAACGTTGTGGGCTAAATATAGACGTGATGCAACGTTATGCGTACGTTGGAGGCTAAATATAGACGCGATGTAACGTTATACAGCGCATGTGTGTACGTTTGATGCTAAAAATAGACGTATGGAAAATCCAGTATTACACAACCGCATGTAACCTGACGTTAAGTATTGCACATGTGTAATAGCATGGATATGACGTCACGGACGAGTCCATTTGTAGGGTATGACGTCATGGACGAGTCCATTCATGGTGACAGGAATAAAAGGCCTGGAAGCGACATCTTCGGTCATTTTTAAGCGATCAGCGAGCAAATCAAGATGAGTTTTACATTACGACCCGTGGATAGACGATACAGCCGATTATTTAGAACCGAATCACTGTGTGTGGAGATAGACTTTTTGGAAGATTGGTCCCACGTTCCAGCCAACGATGTACCACAACAACTACACGACACTTTTGAGGCCATCATCGAGGAAATTCGCCGAACCTTGGACGCCAGAGAAAGTGACTACGTTAGAATTGCCATTAGTCACCCAGGACTCAAAACACCGATCTGGTTACCCTTCCGTGAACATCGTTTGTTGAAAGCCGAAGACGTTTTGCAGAAAGTGGCAGCCGTGTTACAGAGTAACGAAGAATTTAGATTGGATCAACGCATGTCCATGAGTATCTGTCACGTGTCCCCTCCCGATGGTAGAGGTAGCGGTGGAACAAACATGAAGAAGAGACACTGCGCAAATTTTGACGAATATTTGAAGAGAAAGAAATGTTTGGTCACCATAAAGAATGCCGACGACTTATGTTTTCAGCGAGCCATTGTCGTCGCTCGTCATTATGCCAACAAAAAAGACACGCCTGAATGGGAAAGAGAACGGAACAGACTACAGAGGAGGGCAGGACCCCATTCGTGGCAGACGAAGAAAACCGAAGCCCTTATCGATGCCGTCGGTGGAGCCAGGCAAGCCTGTACGGGGATGGAAACCTGGGAATTGTACGCCAAGTATTTGGGAGAGCAAGGTTATCAGCTCAACGTTTTCTCTCGGGCCATCTTTGGGAAGGCGATCTATCGGGGAACAAAACACGTCACCGGGACCCCAAAACATCTGAACCTGTATTTACACGACAGGCATTATGACGTCATTACCTCCATGCCCGCTTTTGTGGAGAGGTCGTATTTTTGTGAGACCTGTCAGGTGGGATACAATGCTGCAGAGAAACACTCGTGTCACGTGATGTGTCAAGGATGTAAGACAATGGGTCCACCCTGTCCACCTGAACCCAACACAAAGACGTGTTACCGATGTCATCGCGTGTTTGTGAGCCGCCAGTGTTTCGACAATCATCTCGCCACCCGTTCCAGAGCCAAGTGCAGTGTGTGTTATCGATGGAAGAAATGTGAGAAATGTCAAAAAGAGTGGGACGTCATCAAGGCCAAGCGTAATTTGGAAGAACACCGATGCGGAGAATACGAGTGTTCCATCTGCCGAGAGTGGCACACGGCCGAGAAACAGTTTTGCTACATCCAACCACTGAAATCACCCATCGACATGAACAAAGACCGAAAGACCCAAATCGACAAACTACAGCAGACAACATTAACCCGCTTCGTCTTCTTTGACTTTGAATGCCAGCAAGATACCGGTGAACACATTCCCAACCTATGTGTCCTGCAAACCTGCTGTCACTTTTGTATCGACAATCAAGATCCCTGCGATCATTGCGACATGTACTGGAATCACCAACGAGAAATTGTGTTTAAAGGCCCAGACACACTGGACGATGTGGGAAAATGGTTTCTACAACTCGCTGCTCACGGTACGGTGGTAGATGGTCTGAAACATGACAGTCACGAATCGAGTCCCGTGATTGCCGTGGCTCACAACTTTAAAGGTTACGACGGACTGCTGATTTTACAGACGCTGCACAAACATTCCGTGGCGCAACCCGAAGTGATTATGAATGGTGGTAAAGCGATGACGATCACTGTCGGTACGGTAAAATTCATCGATTCCCTCAACTTTCTACCGATGGCTTTACGGGACATGCCCAAGACCTTTGGCCTGCAAGAACTCAAGAAAGGTTACTTCCCTCACCACTTTAACAGACCGGAGAACGAAGAATACGTGGGCACCTATCCTCCCGACACCGATTACGATCCGGATGGCATGAGTGTATCGGAACGAGAAAAATTTCACCAGTGGTACCAACAACACAGTCACGACGTCTTTGATTTTCGTCAGGAAATTCTCGCCTACTGTAAAAGTGACGTCGATGTCCTCCGCCGATGCTGTGGTGTGTTTCGCGAGATATTTCTCATGGACACGGGAATCGATCCCTTTGAAAAAAGTTTGACCCTGGCCTCTGCCTGCAGTCGCGTGTTACGCACACACTACCTACAGAAAGATACCCTCGTCGTCATTCCTCGAGCCCTGATGCAACAGCCGAAACCTGGTAAGGACTGGCACCGCTTCCAGCCTCGACAACAGTCCAACAAAGCTCTTCGATGGTTGGAATGGGAACAACACCGACAGACCATGGCTGCATTCCGAAACCAGACGCCACTACCCAACATTCGACACGGCCGCAACGGTAATGAATGCCGAGTTGGCCCTTACAGTTTAGATGGCATGGACACGACCACGGGTACGGTGTACGAGTTTCACGGGTGTGCCTTTCACGGTTGTCCCAAATGTTATCCGGGTCCCGTCCAAGACCTTCAGCATAAACATCCCTACGATCCATCTCGCAGTATGAGGGACTTGTACCAGAAGACCCAAGAACGTCACCGTCGACTCCAGGAGCAGTACGGTATGCAGACCATCCGCGTCATGTGGGAGTGTGAGCTGGAGGAAGAACGACGCCACGATCCCGAGATGAACGAATTTTTACAAGGCTTGGAAGATCAGCAATGGCCCGCTCCCGAACCTCTGATGCCCCGCAACGCTTTCTTCGGCGGAAGAACCAATGCCATTCAACTGTTGGTGAACGAGTCGGTGGAAGACATGCGCTACATCGACGTGGTGTCCCTGTACCCCTACATCTGCAAGTACGGTACCTTTCCCATCAAGGAACCCACGATCGTCACACAGCCCGATCAAGACCAGTGGCAGCAGTACGAAGGATTGATCCAGTGTTCCGTCTTGCCGCCCCGTGGCCTGTTCCACCCGGTGCTCCCGTTTCGGCGCAAACAGAAATTGGTGTTTGCCCTGTGTCGAAGCTGCGTCGACGAACACATGCAACAAGGGGAGATTGCGGAATACCAACCGTGTGAGCACACTGACGAACAGCGAGCCTGGGTGGGTACATTTGTCACCCTGGAACTGAAGAAAGCGGTGGCCCTAGGATACAAAGTACTGAAAGTCTACGAAGTCTGGCACTGGAAAGAATTCAGCACCTACGATCCCGAGGCCAAAACGGGCGGTCTGTTTACGGGGTACATTAACCACTACCTCAAGAAGAAGATGGAAAGCAGCGGTTATCCCGACACCTGCCACACCGAAGAAGACAAGGCCCGCTTCGTCAACGACGTGTACGACACGGAAGGTATTCGTCTGGATCCCGCGTCGATAAAACCCAACAAAGGAATGCGGGCGTTTAGCAAGTTACAACTCAACACAGCATGGGGTAAATTCGGACAGAGAGACAACTTTCCCAAGACCGAGTACATCACGGAGCCCAGCGTCTACTTTGAAAAAATGTTGGACGTGACCCAGACCGTCCGAGATGTGCAGTTAGTCAACGACAACATGGTCTTGATGGAAACGCTGAAAAAAGAAGAACACGTGGCACCCTGTCCCATCACCAACGTGGTTATCGCTGCCTTTGTCACGGCCCAGGCCCGTTTAAAACTCTATTCCGTCTTGGAAAAGTTGGGAGAGCGTGTATGCTATTTTGACACCGATAGCGTCATCTACCAATACCACCCCACGTCATGGAATCCCCCGGAAGGTTCGAGTTTGGGCCAGTGGAAGAACGAGTTGCCCGAAGATGTCACCATTCGAGAATTTGTTAGCGGAGGACCAAAGAATTACGCATACCGCCAGAGCGATGGTAAAACTGTATGTAAAGTCCGGGGATTCACCTTGAATTATCGTGCCTCCCAACAGCTGAATTACGCCATCATGAAGGAGAATGTACGGCACGTCAATCAAAACGAGCCTCTGGTCATAGCCAATCCGTTCAAGATTACCAGAACACGTGACCGCCGTCTTTGGACACGCCCCGAGAACAAGCGGTATAAAATCGTGTATGACAAGCGGTTTGTTCAATTCAATGACGATGGCCAACCGAGCAACACTTACCCCTATGGATACTGACTTTCGGGTCTCAGGACGATGGCGATCAAACAAAGAAGATGACGAACCAGCAGAAAATACGGAGATGATCGAGAAACTTAGACGACGATGGCTCAACTTTCGAGTGTTGAAATGTTTCCTACCCATTATAGAAGAAAGGCAACACGAAGAGTGTATCGGCTGCAAGTACGAACATCCCAGTCAGAGATACCACTCGTGTCTGGGACTAGGCGTTTCTTCCATAACGGGTCAACCCTCACACCCCGTGGACGATTACAATCACTACCTCTGGGTGGACGAGCCGAAACTTCAAGACATCGATAGCGTGCTAGGCAGTATGATGGACGATCCACGGGATCAAGTCAAGACGTGGGAGGACGAACAACGATGGCGAGAAGACGTCGAGAAAGCCTTGAAAAAGTTCTGGACGGTGGTACCGGGCTTTAAGACCGCGTTGATCAAACGCAAAGACGAGTTCGTCGAACAGAAAGAAGACCCCATACGCCAGTGGATGGACGACTTGCCGAAGAAAAAGAAACGTTGGTCTCTGGATCAAATGGATATCAATGTCATGTCCGGTAAACTGGGAGAAGGCTGGGAATGTATTGGCAGACATCTGGGGATCAGAGAAGCGCGAATCAGTCAAGCCAAGATGAGTCATCCTAACAGTGCGCGCATGCAAATTTTCACCGTGTTCAACCATTGGCGCCAAAAACACGGTAATCGAGCCGACCTGATGACGTTTTTGGAAGCCTGTCACGTGAGTGAAGCCTTGGTCGATTGGGACGAAGTGAAAAAGTACGTGGAAAGCCTGGAAATCATAGACTAAACAACGAACCAATCAAAACGAAGGAAAAGAAAGAACCAATCAAAAGCGAGTGACGTCACGACCAGGACTATAAGAAGCGAAGTGTCACACTGCAATTTCATTCTGCTCTCGATGGCTAGTCAAGCTTGTTTCTCCTGTAACAATGTCGGACACTGGTATAGAGACTGCCCTGCTCGTTCCCAACAACAACAGCAACGAAAACCAAGACAAGACAGACCAGCCTATGGTTCCTATGGAAATTGTTACCTCTGTGGAGAACCAGGACACTGGGCACCCCAGTGTGGAAAACGAACCGAAGCCCAAAAAGCGAAGAGTGATGAAGAAAGAAAAGAAACTGTCAAAAGAAAGTGTTATGGAATCAAGAGACCCACCGACGAAAATCACAAGTGCCTCAACTGTGGACAGCTCGGACACGGCCTGCTCGAGTGCCAAGAAGAAATCCAAACAGAAAACAACTTTGAAGCCGTTGCCGGTCGCATGTTCGACAACAACATCGACATGCCCAGAGACAACACCCGCAGTCAGCGATACTGGTACTGGTGCGGAGAAGCGTTCGAACTCTACAGACGATACAAAGAGAAAAAGAAAACAGCCGACGAAGCTTTCCATCCCATCTCCTATTCTCCCAACTACCAGTGAAAACGGTGAAACTTCGAACGGTGAAATCCCGAAGCCGGCTGTCCTCTTGTTGGCAGAGAAGGAAGCAGAAAGTTTTTCCCGAGCACTCATCCAATATGCGGGTCCGAGAGATATGACCGAAGTCTTGTCGTATCCCCCTTGTTTCGATATGAGTGAATGGATACCCGTCGTCGTCACGTTTGCTGAAGTGGAAGACTGGCACCCACACGACACGATGCAGAAGCTTTTGGGACATGTGTATTGGATTCCTCGCGTCCTGAGAAATGTACCCTGGGTGAGACAAGAGATCCTGAAGAGAGAACGCGATAACTAACAGTTTTTTCTTTTCCTTTGTATGATATGTTTTTTGAATTGTTGTATTGAATGTTCTTTTTGTATTTTTTGTAAAATAAATTGTGTTCTAATTTCACTCCATGTCTGTTGTTCTGTCGCGAAGGTATAAAAGGCAGGGGGAAAAGGGAATGGGGGAAACAGTGCAAGATGGATGTGACGTTCAAACATCCCTTTACCATGTTAGTCAGTGGTCCAACGGGTGTTGGAAAGACGGTCTTTGTGCAGAAATTTCTTCAAGCGTCCCTGTTCGACGTCCCTCCCCAACGTATCGTGTGGGCTTATGGCGAATGGCAAGAGAGTTACGATCGCTTTCCCTACACTTATGTCAAAGGCTTGACGGATATTGACGACGTGATGGGTCAAGTCAAAGGTCCACAAGTCTTAGTCGTGGATGATTTGATGGGAGAAGACACGGAGATATTGCAAAAGTGGTTCACGAAAAAGAGTCATCACCACGACACGAGCGTCATTTACATTGTGCAAAATTTGTTTGACAAGCAACAGCGTACCATCAGTCTGAATGCCCATTACCTGGTCTTGTTCAAAAATCCCCGAGACGCCTCGCAAATTGGTGTGTTGGCCCGTCAGATGTACCCTTCCCGCTCCAAGTATATGCAAGAAGCTTATGAAGATGCGACGAGTACCCCTCGCAGTTACTTACTCGTTGATTTGAAGCCCGACACTCCCGAAACATTGCGACTGAGATCCAACATTTTACCCCAAGAGGAACCACCCATCGTCTACGTCCAAAAAGTATAAAAGGGGGGCCTGTACCTCGAAATGACTCTTGTTTGTCACGATGGCTCGCACGAAGAATACGCAGAGGAAACACCCACCTCCCACCCTTCCCAGGGCGACGTTCCCGACCCTGGCACCGGACCTTCGTGATCCCACGGTACGAAGTCAGACTCGCCCGAGAATGAGGGCACCCAGAACACAATGGTTACCCCCGTCGTTGACACCACCCACGAGTCCCATGTCTCCCTTACCGGCCACACCACCACGCCGTACCTTACCGGTTACACCTCCACGCCTCACCTTACCGGTCACACCTCCACGTCCCACGTCACCACCCTCCGCTTCTCGGTCTCCCTCTCCGATCTTTCGCAGACCACGAAGAGAAAAGAAGAATTCTATGAAAGGACTCAAGTCCTTCATTCGCAAATTACAACATCTGACTCCCGATATGGCTTATGGACAGTTGGTCAAGAATACGGGCCGGGCACGTATTGGATTGTTGCAGTGGTTCAAGTTGGCGGCCAACCATTTGCTGAAGGGTAACATTCAACCACTACATGCCCAGCACAAGAAATGGGTGGAACGAAATCGACAAGTGTTGACCCAACTGACGGAGAGAAACATGCCGACGACCGAAAAACTCTCCCTGATCATGAAACCCGGGGGACGTGGGTTTTTTGGGGGTGTGCTGATTCGTATCTTGCTGCGATGGAAGGAAAGACTGCAAGAGGAAAGAAACAAAAAACGAAATCAATTCGTTCGACGGGCCGCCCAGCGCGGAAGGGGTCTGAGTACCGAAGAATTGAACCAGCATCGAGCGTTGCTTCGCAAACTGAGTAATCCACGAACATCCCCCAACGTCAAACGACGACTTGTCGATCAACAGGGTGGTGCCATCGGGGCATTGCTGGCCATGGCCCTCCCGGCTTTGGCCCCCTTGGTATCTAATCTATTGGGTGGACAAAAGGGTGGTAAACATCCCTTCCTTAGAAGGCGCGATAGAGCGAACGCTATGGCTGCCGAGCTATCTAAACTATTTGGTGGATAACCCCGTGGACAGAAAGGTATAAAAAGGGAACCGGAGAACGGCCCCGAGCTCAGTCATGGAGACACTGCGGTATCTATTGAACACTGCACCGAAAGACCGTCCTCTTTTACTCGAGACCCAACCCATCGTCGACGGTGTGTGTGAGTGTATTGGAAACCTGATTCGCGGCAACGTTCCTGTGACCGACAAAGAAGTCAAGCGCTTGAAAAAGGACGCCCCCTTGTTACGACGTTTGGGCACGTCTAAAACACCTTGGAAGACCCGTCGGCGACTTCTGAAGCAACAGAAAGGGGGATTCTATACCCGATTGTTTAGGTCCTTTCCCAAAGATGAAATTCGCCAAGAAAATGAAACTGGTACCCTTCGACGGACCCATCGACGTCAAACCCGTCGAAGTCATGCAAGTCGAACCCGCGTACGATCGAGATCCACTGCAGCAGGCCGTCGAGAATGTCCACCAAGACATGCAACACGTGTTAAACGATCCCACCCTAACCGACGAAAATAAAATGCAGCGTTACGGACAGTTGTTACATCGTTATCAAACGATGCAAAAGAAAAGAAAACAGGTCATTCCCTTGTTGGACGAAAACATACCCGAGCCAAAAGAAGAAATTTCGGAGGCACCCATCCTGGAGTCGGTCCCCCGACCCTATCAACATCGAGCTCGCCTTTTGTTGAAACACATGAAAGAAAAGACACCTTGGTCGTGGAACGAGAACTTGGAATTGGTTCGGAATGGCTCACGCGTACCCAACACCAATGCCATTGACATTGTGAACGATTTGGTTCGTCGGCGAAAGAATACCCAGGCTCCCGTGGGATGGTTTGGCGTGATGCAAAGTTTGAAGGCCACGAACGTACCGCGCGAAGCCATTGGTAATCAAGAACGATGGAACGTGTTGTCCACACCACCGACACGGACTCCGCCGCGACGCCCGAGAAAGAAGAAAATCTCCAGCACGGATACCCCTAGTACATCTACCAGAAGATGGCTCTCCTTGCAAAAACTATAAATAGCCTGTTCATAGGGACACCTGCTGAAACATGGAACGAAAGCTGAAGAAAGTGTATTACGACCCGAATCACCCGGCCGCTTTCGGTGGAGTCCTGGGCCTTCACAAAGCTACCGGTGTGTCCTTGGACAAAGTCAAGGCATGGTTGAAACAACAAAGGGCGTACACCTTGCACAAACCATTGAAAAAGAAATTCTCGCGGTCTCCCACGGTGGTGGCCGGCATAGATCATCAGTGGCAAGCCGATTTGAGCGACATGTCGGCCTTGGCCAAACAGAATGAAGGATACCGGTATTTGCTGTGCGTCATCGACGTGTTTTCCAAGTATGCTTGGGTGTTGCCCCTCAAAAACAAGACGGGGGACAGTTTGGTGGATGCCTTTCGTCAAATCTTTCAAAGTCGACAACCCCTGCGACTTCAAACGGACAAAGGTACCGAATTCCTCAATCGAAAAATGCAAGCGTACCTGAAGAAGAAAAAAATACATTTTTTCGTGACACACAACGTCGAAACCAAAGCCAGTGTGGTCGAAAGATTTCAAAGGACACTGAAAGAGCGCATGTGGCGTTACTTTACTCATCGACAAACACAACGGTACATCGACGTGCTAGACGACCTGGTTCGGGCTTACAATGCTAGACGACATCGGACCATCGGCATGGCGCCCAAAGATGTTCGCCCCGAACACGAATGGATGTTGACAACACCGCCTCCACGTCCCCGGAAAAAGAAAAAATCAATGAACATTGGTACGACCGTACGTTTGGCTTTACCGAAACATGGTGCCTTCGACAAAGGTTACTGGCCCAACTGGACTCTGGAAACGTTCAACGTCGCACCCAACGTCGGTCCCGGTTACAAACTGTTGGACGAAAGAGGTGAACCCATACAGGGCACCTTCTATCCCGAAGAATTGCAAGCGGTCCAAGTCAACGACGATGAGATCTTTCCCATCGAAAGAGTACTCGAAAGAAAAAAAGACAAAGTATTGGTGAAATGGTTGGGCTATCCGGCGAGTTTTAATTCGTGGATCGACAGGACCAGTCTCCAAAACGTATAAATAGGAGCGAGAGACGCCAACATCAGTCAACATGCAAGACGAAACCACGTCTACGTCCGCGAGTGCCCACAATTGGTCGCTCTTGGGAAAACGTGTGCCACAAGCGGAAATTGTCTTTTTCTGTCAAGTGATTTTAGTGTACGTCGTGGCGGGAGTTTCTTTGTCCCAACTGGCTTTCAAACCCGACGGATCGCAGACCACGTTGTGGACGGCCTTGCTCTCCAGTAGCTTGGGTTACCTGTTACCTTCTCCAACTTTGAAAACCAAACATAATGAACAACGACCGGCCCTTTTACCTCACGCTCCCTAGTGACAGTTCCATGTCGTGGTATCCCGACAACAAAGTCTCCACGTATCATACACATCTGGAACCGCCACTTCTCGTCGATCATCGGGAATGGGAAGTGGGTCTGTCCATGATCACGTTACCCGACCAATGGCAAAACATCGATCAACGAGACAACACACTCGGCTTACGCATTCATCCTTGGTCGCCCTCGAGCGACAAACCCGGAGTAAAGATATGCCGGGACCGCCACAGGATCGACCCGTCGAATTGTTTCAAAGGTGTAAAGGGTGGTGAGATCAAGGGATCGGTCGAAATGGAAACGCACATCAAGAGTGACGACTACGAGTCGCTGAGACACATCCTGGATGTCCTGAACACTAGACTGGATGATTTGTGGAACCTGTCTCCCATCTACAATCATTTGGCCCATAAACCCGTTCGCTTGGATCCCAATAACAAGGAAATGACCGACCACGAGAAGAAAGAGCAGAACGAGTACGAAACTCGAGAGGTGATGCGCCAAGGGGCCGTACAAAGAGGTTCCTTCGTGTCTTTCAAGAGAGACAACACCAACGATAGAGTGTATCTGAAGATCAATCACGTGCAGGCGCTTTTCTGGTTTGACGTGTTGCCGAAAATCGAACTTCGTCTGTGTGGACCCATCGTGGCCATGTTGGGATGGCCTGGAAACGAACTGTTGGTTACCCTGCAGTCAATCCAAATGACCGGCGAAGATGGCCAAAGTCTACGGTATTACTACGCCCACCACACCCCAAATCTTCAAATCCAGTACGATCTGTTTTACATCTACACGGACATTATCGAACCCCAGATCGTGGGCGACGTGAAGGCTACTTTGCTGGACGTGATTCCCAGTCGACGATTGTATCACCGTCCCGCCAGGATTCACTACTTACCTCTGAAGTACAGTCGACTAAACTCCATTGGTCTCTATATAAGGAACGGAATGGGGAAAGCCGTGCCATTTCTCGACGGTAAGGTGGTGGTCCAACTTCATTTTCGCCGCCGATGATGATTCGAGTGTACAAAGGTGGAGTGCTCAGACAGCGAGGGGCTGGCAATGGTCTGGTGGTGTACAAGGGGGGAATTCTGAGACAACAGGGTGCCGGTCGATGGTCGGGGTTATTGAATGCCGTCAAATCGGTCGGGAAGACCTTGTGGTCGGCCGGTAAAGCGGCCGTGAAAAAGAATGTGGCCCAAGTGTTACCCAAAGTGGGACAAAGCGTGCTCGACGCCGTCAGTGGTCGTGAAAAATGGAACTGGAAGAAAGTCGCCCAGGACACGCTTCGCCCCGCATTGTCAAACACGATGTCCGACACACTCAAGAACGTGGTCGCCCACCTGGAACCTATAAAAGACCCCTCACGAACCCCGTCCACTTCACATCGTCCGAAGAGGAAGAAGAAGACACAGGTCACTTCTCACAAACGACGTAAACTAGATATCTTCGACCATGGCTACGCAGGTAATGCGCAATGATTCCTGTCCCTGCGCGCGAGACGAATTGCAGGATTTGTTCAGTGTACCCGACACGCAGACGGCCATAAACAAGGTGACCAAAATCCGAAAGTATCCACTGACGCCCGACTTGAACCACGACGGACCCATCGAATTTTATATTTCCAATGCCACCACCGATTTCATCGATCTGGCCAACATGACACTGCACTTGGCCCTAAAGGTGACCAAGAACAACGGGGATGACCTGGATGCGGATAGTCAAGTCGCACCCATTAACAACCTGTTTCATTCGTTGTTTAAAGACGTCAAATTACGCCTGGGAAAGGATGCCGAAACCTTGGTCACCACCTCTCTGCCCAATTATCCCTACCGGGCTTACTTGGAGAATTTGTTGAGTTTCGGTAAGGGAGCCAAGAACGATCACCTGTCGAAACAAGTCTTGTGGGAAAAAGACACCGCCAGTCAGTTCAATTCCACGAAATCCGTCGCCACCGCCGGGGATGGTGGAGGACAGGCTCCGAATAACAAAGGATTGGAACAACGTCAGAAAACCATCGCTGAAAGTCGCACCTTTGAATTGCAGTCGCGTCTACACTTGGACATGTGTTTACAAGATCGGTATCTGTTGGACGGTGTGGACCTGCGATTGAAATTGGAAAAGCAATCCCCGAAATTTTTTCTGATGTACGGCGAAGGCAACGATGCAGAAGATTACAAAGTCGAGTTCACCAAAGCCTACCTGGATATCCCGTTCGTCACTCTGGCTCCCAGTACCTACACACGGGTAGCCGCGCAACTTCAATCGTCCAACGCCAAGTATCCCCTGAAGCGCGTGGTGGTCCGCGACATGGTCATTCCCGACAATCGCACCAGTCACGTCCTAGACAATCTGTTTGTCAACGAAAGCCTGCCCAATAGATTAATCGTGGGTATGGTACGTAACACGGCCTACGATGGAAGAAAAAACAGAAATCCCTTCGAATTCCAACACAATCAATTGGAAAACATCAAATTGACCAAGAACGGGGAAATTGTGGACGAATACGACGTCAACTTTCCCCAGCGACAAGCCATCGCACCTTACCTAGATTTGATGAAACGGGTGGCCGTCTTAAACACCCGAGAAGACCTGGACCTCCCTTTCCACGACTATATCAATGGGTACACTTTGTATTGTTTCGATTTGACCAACGACCACGGAGCCGACGGTAACTACTTTCATCCCAAAGCGGCGGGTAACCTGTCTTTGGAACTCAAGTTCGGTGCGGCCCCGACCAATCACCTCAGTCTTGTTCTGTTTGCCGAATACGACAATGTCTTGGAAATCGACGCCAACCGACAAGTCATCACAGATTGGTGAGGCTCTCTCCAATGGACAACTGACACGGGCTTTAGAAAAACATCTCCCCGCTAACGTATTCGGGGGCGTGTGGGCTCGTAATCATCTGGATATACTGCGCCCGACCTCGTACCCCAAAGCCTATGTCATCAACACGGACGACGAAGACCAACCCGGTAGACACTGGACCGTGTTTGTGTGCGAAGGACCAGATCACATTACCTTCTTCGATTCCTACGGGTGTCCCCCTGATGTCTACGGAGAAGCCTTTCGACGTTTCGTCCAAGATCTACAACTCCACTACCAACCCCGATGGATTCAGGGACTCGAGAGTGTCGTCTGCGGCCATTATTGTTTGTATTATTTGTGTCATCGTTTTCACGTTCCCTCCCCGCACGCCCTTTCTGTGTTCGGGCACGTGTATCGTGTGAACGATATACTCGTCGAACAATGGGCTAGGGATCATTTTCCCGACTTGCAAAAAGACCAGAAGAAGGGACAACGATGTCGATGCTTTTTTGCTCTGTAAATATGTTTTTTGTGTTCAATGTGTTCAAGTTCAATTTTGTGTTCAATTTTGTGTTGAATAATATGCTTTGTAAATGTGTTCAAGTTCAATAAAATGTCGACAACATATCACGTGTCTGGTTTTTTGTGACGTCATGTGACGTCATGCTATTCTGATTGGTGGAAAATGGTATCGTCCCAACACCTTAGACTCGTCCCGTCTCGAGCCATAAATAGGAGTGTCGAAGCCAAAAGAAGTCACAAACAAAATGGATCGTAAAGATTTCAGGTTTTGTACGACTTGTGGGGGGTATTACCCTTTGTCTAAGGGGAACCGGCCAGAAGCAGATTACCTAGTCTGCTTCTGGTGTGGGGTAGATGTGTCCAACACCTACCATAGGCGGTCGAAGCATGCTGTCAAGTGTGAGAAGCGACCTGTACCACGGTACTCGGCAGAGCATCCAAGATGTTCCTGCTAACCCTCTCATTGAGAGGACCAACGGCCCTTTTCAGGGCCAACTTAATCAATGGAAAAGAGTTGTTTCCCCTCCTCCCCCTTCTTCTTCTTCTTCTTCCTCTCTCTCTCTCTCTCTCTCTCTCTCTCTCTCTCTCTCTCTCTTTTCCCGCGCGCGCGCGCCCCTCTTCGTACGTCATGCACGTGCAAGGGGTCACGCACGTGCAAGGGGTCATGCAAGGGGTCACGCACGTGCAAGGGGTCACGCACGTGCCAGGGGTCACGCACGTGCAAGGGTCACGTGCACGCACATGCACGCACGCGCATGCGCGCACGTGCGTCCCTCAACAAGCCCCCTAACTACTGTCATTCCTTGCGCGCAAATTGTATAAAAGTATGTAATACGAAGGTTGTGGACACTCTAGAGACCACAATTGTTTTTATCTGACTTTGATGAAACTTGAAATGTATGTTCATTAACCCAAAGATCTCGGTTCCTTGCGATATTCGCAGATATTCGTCATATCTTTCTGGATTATGGCCCCTGACTGTACAAAACATCACATTATTTTTTTAGCTCGTTCTCTGTCCATCTCTTGCAAAATGTGTGCATATCTTGCATGAAAACCGCTTGTTTTTAATCAACATTGAGTCTACGCATTGACCATTGTCTACAGACGAGTTTGAGAAATCTTTTTATTGCGTTTAGAATGAGAATAGCAATTTAGGTGTTTTGGAAGTTTTTTTTTAATCAACGCATATGGTCAGCCATTACGTTTTTGTCGCTGATGACAAGAACTCTTGTACACTTCCTTAACAGGCCCGGGACTATACAGCGCAGTGGACACTTACGGCTGCCTCCCCGCCCCCCCCCCGCCCCCACTGGGTCCATTCACTTCATTTGTTTATTTTTACAATGTCTATTTTCGGTCTTGTCGGCAGGTTTATCTTGTATATTTTTTTGTTTTGCACTTACTATTAGACACACGATTTCTCTTCATTCTTCACCTTTTCTCAAAAGACTTACCAAGTAAACAAAATAAACTAAAGACAACTTTTTTCTGTATCACTATCAAAACCCATCAAAATAAACATATTTGAATTAGGTTAATATGTGTAATTACCTGGACATTCTATGGGTGGACCTTGCCATTGACCTTCAAAACATTGCCGCCATGTTGTACCAGAATAATCCGACTTACAGGTCATCCTACACGAAACTCCGTGGGATACGTAAGAATTAGCGGTGTTTACGACTTCTGGTGGACAATCGACTAAATAAATTTCTTTAACCTGTAGAGTCTGAAGAGGACAGGAGGCCTTCTGAAAGAGAAATATAAAACGATTTCGGATAGGTGTTGCAAGGACAGATGTCTAGTCGTTCGGATGGGACGAAAAAGGTCCCGGGTACACATTGACGTGCACGTAAAAGATCCCTTGACAGTTGGAATTCGATATAAGAAAAGGTGCCGCTGTCCGGGCAAAGTTTCCCTCATAGCAAACTGTATGGTGTATGCCTGTCTTCATAACCCCAGTTCGGAGCAGAACAGTAGAATGTTAAACTCAATTTCAATTCAATTCAGTTATTTATAAAATGTATTATCGGTAATGTCAATTTAGCATAGATATAAACATACCCCTGCATTGCTTGTTGCAGCTAAAGGGAGTCCTATAACACGCGCCAATAGCATATACAGCACAGCGCTCGCCATTTTCAAATCTCTCTACATAGTTATGAATGCTTTTAAGAACGAGAATAGTAAATTCTCTGCGTCATGTCAATTTCTGACCAATCGCAAAATACATGTGCCTGGGGATTTCCATTCTTAATAAGGATGTAATATTTATACGACGACAAACCAGACTGAAAAGCAGGCGTAACTGCAGCAGCAGTGAATGCAGGTTTGTTTTTAAGACATAAATTGATCAAGAAAATTGTAATGTTTTATATTTTCGAGATTAGGTGTCTCGGTGAAATATATTTGTTGATATACCATATTAAGTATTTGGACCAAACATTTAGGTCAGCATTCAGTAGTCTACCCCTCTATGTTTTTTTACTGGTGCAACATTTGACCAATAATTCTGCGACTGAAAGCAAATTATTCTATTTTATTTCAGGAATGGCTGCGTCAGTGTATAAAGTGGCCATTTTGTTGGTTTTGCTGATTAGTCCAGTGTCAGGATTGAAAAATAATAAATTTATCAAAGATATGGTAATTCAATTTTTACATATGGGGTTCCTTATTTCGCTCGAAAGCAACGAGTTAATTTAAATCTTTTTAGGGCATATTTATCTGGGGTTGCTTACAATCATATATTTTACTGGGTACTGAGTACTTTTTGCTGCGCCACAGCCCGAGAGCCATTTGAAAGAAATATACAGAACGATCTGGGTCACCTTTTCCACGAACCCCAGTTAATGGCGACATCTGGTAGCAAATTGTATAAGCATTTCAGGTAATACGATCCGAGTCGCATCGAATCAAGGCCCTTATGAAATGGCCTTCCGGACATAAACAAGTCCATTGTACCCTTTATTTAACCAGTCAGTTGTACTGGTAATTATGGTCCGTGTTCGAGCCCGTAATTATTGTCCGTGTTCGAGCCCGTATATACAGGGGGCGCGGGGGGGGGGCATGCCGCCCCCCGCGTGAAATGCTCGCCCCCACTCAGAAATTGCTAACAATCATTAAAGTATACACAGTTCCTTATATTAACCTAAAAAGGCTAAAAAAAAATTTGTTTGAATACTTATTTTAAAATGCTTATTAGACGCCTAGGTAACTACATAACTTGATGATTACAACAGTCTGTTAGAATGACATTTCCTCAAAATGTTCGCCCCCCTACCGAAAGGTTATGCCCCCCCCCCCGCTTAATGGTGTCTAGATACGGGCCTGTCCGTGTTAAACATCATTTTGAAGTTGTATTGAAATCCACTCGTTGTTCTGTTGGCGTCAAGCTTTCTTGCCGAAAAGTCTGTGTTGCGTTTTACACGAAAAGACAGGTTTTTCCCTTGGACTTCTCACATGTCTGAGGATTATGACTGCTGAACCGAATCCAGAAACTTTAAAAAAAACCCAGTCAACTGTTTGTTATTCGCGTATTTATTTCAATTATTTCAACTGTACAGAAATAACACTCGACTTTACAGCAAATATTTTTGACATTCCGTCACGTGGTCAGCACCGATTATGAGATACTGCTACACTGAAAAAACACTTGTGTTGAAACAACACAAACTTGTGTTGTTTTCAACACAAGTTAGGTTTTGTCTATTTAACAACACAAACTTGTGTTGTAACAACAGAAACTTGTATTAAATGTTGAAACAACACAAACCTTGTGTTAAAATTGATCAAACAACACAAACGTGTGTGAAAATCTACGGTTTAATCTCACTGTGCCACCCAATCAACTGGTGTTATAGGGTAATGGTGTGAAAATTTAAATAAACAAAGAATTATAGACTGTATCCTTATACGTACTGTTCACCTAGTTAAGATTTAATTATTTTAATGATTAAAATATATAAGTTAAGTTAAGCAACAGAGAGAAATATTTATTTATCACCTGTGACCATCTTCACCGGTTTCGAAATAGCAGCACAAAACGCAGCTATTGAAATATTTCAGTTTGAGCTGAAAGGTTGCCCGTTTCATTTTCGCCAAGCAATTTGGCGAAACACACAGAAATTTGGACTACAGAGAGCTTTCACAGACAGTCCAGTTGTAAATTTACTTGTGCGTCGGGCTTCCGGCCACCCATTTGTGAGGTTATGTGATATAGACAACGTATGGTTGAAAGCCTTAGAAAAAGCTGATTTGGAGGGTGACAATATTTTAAAGTTTGCAGATTATGTTACTGAACAATGGGTAGAAAGCATAGAAGGGCTATGTGTAATCACTTCAACACAGATGGTTCACGGACAAATAATCACGTTGAGGGATGGCACAGTAAAATGAAGAAAACCGGAACAAGCCACCCAAATATATTTAAATTTATTAACATTGTGTCCAAAGTGCAATTGAATATACTGACGCGATATCAGATTTAGCATGGTTACCATTCATTTTTGATACATGTATTTGTTGCTACTTTTATGTAATTTATTGAGAATAAAGTTGTTAATAAACCTAGTAGTTTTAAAAAGCGGACTATACATTTAACACCATTGTATTCGATAATCCCCTTGCTGGATTAATCTCCCAATGAGAACAATGGCGGGTGGCACAGTGTGATGTTCCCAAATCTACACAATGCTTGTGTTGAGATTTCTGAAACTTGTGTTAAGATTTTTGAGTCTTGTGATGAAATTTCTGAACTTATGTTGAAATGTTTGAAACTTGCGATGAAATTTTGAAACTTGTGTTGAAATTTCTGAAACTTGTGAAACGTGTGTGGTTTCATTCAAACTTGTGTTGTATTTCTCCCTAATTCATGTCCAGTATAGCAACCTTTCCCATGCTGCACCCCTCTTTTTGCTCTGTTTAACCTGTAAAGTTTGATAAATGAGGTAACAATATTTTTTGTGAAAATCATACGAAGTTGAATAATTAATATACATACATTTACAACAAATAAAAAGGAGGAAGTTCAGTTATATAACATGACTAATAGGTTTCTATAAATAAATGAAATGAAATGGGGTTTAACCTCCTACTCTTTTACACCTAACCTGGGCTAATGGAAGGCGGCCATACGCCATACAGAAGAATCAGATATTGAAGCATCTGGTAACATGTATTCA
Organism: Patella ulyssiponensis; assembly: GCA_963678685.1. Classification (NCBI taxonomy): domain Eukaryota; kingdom Metazoa; phylum Mollusca; class Gastropoda; family Patellidae; genus Patella; species Patella ulyssiponensis. The sequence goes on along the minus strand of OY783227.1, from coordinate 12,568,596 downwards.
TGTACTATTTTAAAGATATTATTAGATGTATCCTCATTTTCTATGCCAAAAAGTAGTGGTTTAATTGATTGCTGGTGTGATGGTAAAAGATACATTGTAATTTTTCGTGCATCTGAGTACAGTGGGCACCAGCGGGGAAAATGTTCAGAATCTTCAAATCGATGACCGCAGCTGCAGGATGGATCCTCGGAGATATGTCGTAAAAATTTATGTCCGTTTAGGTCGCTACAAGAAAGCCGCTACCTACTGTGCATTATCTGGTTCTTTCTTTTGCCCTGTAGAAATGAATTTGGAATTATTGGATCGTTTAGTTTTAGATTTTGTTTGAAAATAGTGAGAGATGGAGAAATTTTTATATTGATATCAAGTTTATTCCATTTTTTTGTTGTCCGAAAGAGTTCGAAAAGATTTTTGTTTTACATTGGTATTCAGAAAGGTTGTCATTATTCGATAATTATTTGATCGGTATAATATTAAGTTCTTAAGATACGCGGGTGTCAAGTCATTAATGATTTTACAATTAACTGTCAGCTTGTGTCTTTTGCGTCTTTCTTGCAGCGTAATAAACCCGGTTTAGTTATATAAGAGTTATGACTGGGGCAGCCCCACATATTGTTCTTAGTGCATCTAATTGTAAGTTTTCTAGTTTTTTTTTAGTATGGTCATTTGTGCACCCATCGTAGGTAACAGCACAGTAATCGAAATGGGGTAAAATAAAGGAAGTGTACAAAGTGTGCAGGGATTTTCGGGTAAGCCTATATTTAAGTGACCTTAAGGAGTTAATTAGTTTGCTTGTTTTATTTATAATTGAATCTACATGTGCGTGCCATTTGCAGTTTGACTGAAGGATTAAACCGAGGTGTTTATGCTCGTTGACTTCTTTTATGGGAATTTGATTAAATCTAAGGGCTGGAAGTGGAGGATTTTTCTTGTTAGTTAGTGCCAGTGTTTCGGTTTTGAGGAGGTTGAGGGATACCAGCCATGTTTTATCCCACCTGTTTCTAGGTCAATATTGATTGTGTCGGCATCAGCAGCTGGGTCATCAATTGTGAGATATAGGGAGGTGTCATCTGCAAATAAACGAATTTTCTATGATATCGTTAATGTGGATGAGAAATAGAAGGGGACCAAGAACAAAGCCCTGCGGAACACCGGATGGAACTGTGAAGTACATCTCCTCGGACCCCAGCCGCCGCAAGCTTATGACGAAAGTCGGACTAGCGAATATCCACTGCTGATCAGCGTGCCTCTTACCAAGTACACGCCTCGGGTCTTAACCACTCCCAGTGGCCTGCCCTTTGTTTGCCCCCCCCCCAGTTTTTAGAAAAAGTTTTTGTAATACGTTTCGGTAATCAATACCTTCTACGGTGATTAAATCCCACATCACCACTTAGTCATAGACTTGCAAGCCCAACTTGAGAAGTGTGTTCTTACGATAATTATTTGATCGGTATAATATTAAGTTCTTAAGATACGCGGGTGTCAAGTCATTAATGATTTTACAATTAACTGTCAGCTTGTGTCTTTTGCGTCTTTCTTGCAGCGTAATAAACCCGGTTTAGTTATATAAGAGTTATGACTGGGGCAGCCCCACATATTGTTCTTAGTGCATCTAATTGTAAGTTTTCTAGTTTTTTTTTAGTATGGTCATTTGTGCACCCATCGTAGGTAACAGCACAGTAATCGAAATGGGGTAAAATAAAGGAAGTGTACAAAGTGTGCAGGGATTTTCGGGTAAGCCTATATTTAAGTGACCTTAAGGAGTTAATTAGTTTGCTTGTTTTATTTATAATTGAATCTACGTGTGCGTGCCATTTGCAGTTTGACTGAAGGATTAAACCGAGGTGTTTATGCTCGTTGACTTCTTTTATGGGAATTTGATTAAATCTAAGGGCTGGAAGTGGAGGATTTTTCTTGTTAGTTAGTGCCAGTGTTTCGGTTTTGAGGAGGTTGAGGGATACCAGCCATGTTTTATCCCACCTGTTTCTAGGTCAATATTGATTGTGTCGGCATCAGCAGCTGGGTCATCAATTGTGAGATATAGGGAGGTGTCATCTGCAAATAAACGAATTTTCTATGATATCGTTAATGTGGATGAGAAATAGAAGGGGACCAAGAACAAAGCCCTGCGGAACACCGGATGGAACTGTGAAGTACATCTCCTCGGACCCCAGCCGCCGCAAGCTTATGACGAAAGTCGGACTAGCGAATATCCACTGCTGATCAGCGTGCCTCTTACCAAGTACACGCCTCGGGTCTTAACCACTCCCAGTGGCCTGCCCTTTGTTTGCCCCCCCCCCCAGTTTTTAGAAAAAGTTTTTGTAATACGTTTCGGTAATCAATACCTTCTACGGTGATTAAATCCCACATCACCACTTAGTCATAGACTTGCAAGCCCAACTTGAGAAGTGTGTTTTTACGATCCTCAAAATTTTTGGGTATAGGTTCAACCCGACGAGAATATCGTCGGTGGGGAGTCGAAAGGTCTCATGTGGATTTTGCAATTGTTCAGGAGAGCCAAAACTAGCACAAAGGTTAAAAATCCAAATGTCACGTCAAAATGTCGTATATGTAAAATGTCGTATTTCTACATGTTTCTCAAATATTTATTTACAATTGTATGTGTAGCCATTTCAACAGTATTAAACTATCTGCACATATCAAGCGCAACATCTAGTACAGAAATAATAGGTGAAAGCTTGTTATTTGCAATTTTATACAGCAAAGACGTACCTTCTTCAATTTCATAGATTCCACACAGTAGAGCCCCAACAATAATTGCAATAACACGTATTTAATCATAAAAAAATACTGGCTATGTTTCGTTTGATTATAATGCTTAGGTTAGACACAAAGTTGATTTTTTCAAGAAAATTATGACGTTTTCGCTCTTAATATTTTTTTTTGGAACACCCCATATACGACATTTTGAAACAGTGTCTATAAAACCTGGATTAGAAATACGACAACCAGATGAAAAGGTGTGCAAGAAAATTCTCATTCTGAAGAAGCAAAAACGTGAATTTCGCAAAATATGCCAGATACGACCTTTTGACTCCCCACTGACGATATGCATTCACCAGATGCACTCAATCCGTTCGTGTGACACCTCCCTCTCTGTTTGGATAAGCTGGTGATTTGGCGACTAACAGTATCTGGTCAGCTCTATTTATCTTTGCGAAAATATTCATTCACTTTGAGCCACCCACTCCGTCGTTTGACACTTTTCTCTTTGGTATGCGCTATTTATCTCGATGATCAATGTCTGAAATACTTTCAGACTGCATTTCGGGCAGTCTTCTTTTCAAATTATCGGGGGCTTCGTTGAAGTTCGCATTTGACACTTTCCTCTCTCGGGTCGGAAAGACTAGTGAATAGGCGACATATGGCATCCGGTCAGCTCATTTATCTCTACAATCGATAACTGAATACTGCCAGGCAGCATTTCCAACAGTTTATTTTTCGGTACTTTGGCGCTCACAAGGGTAGGCCTACTTCGTTCAGGTTCGCAAATCCGTTCGTTTTGTTTTCTGATCGGATAAACTAGTGATCAGGCGACAGCCGGTATCTGGTCAGATCTAATTTTCTCGACGATCGATGCCTGCCTGAATACTGTCAGACAGCATTTCCGACAGTATGTTTTTCAAAGTTTTCTATAGGGAAGGACCCCATACCCTCTGTAAGGACTCCCTACCTTTGCGCTCGTGAGTGGGCGTCATCGAAGTTCGCTAGTCCGTTCGTTTGACACTTTACCTCAACGATCAGTGCCTGAAATACTGCCAGGCTGCATTTCCGGCAGCCTGCTTTTCAAAATTTTCTAAATGAACCTCGTGCCTTTGCCCCCTTAACCCTGGTCTTTGCCCCAGCGTTGCCCCTCCAACCACCGACGACTGTCCCCGCCACTGACCACTCCCCTTTTGACGCAATAAGAAATGGTCCGGTGACAATCATTTTTACGGAATGTTTTTATACGCCCACATTTTCATGTGGACGTATTATGTCGTCGCCCCTGTCCGTCCGGACGTCCGTCCGTCCGTCCACAATATGTTTGTGGATTCTCTACAGGTCACAATTCTTATCTGATTTTGACGAAACTTGAAATATAGGTTTATCCCCATAAGATCTCGGTTCCTTTCGATATTGGCATGTATCGGATCGGAACTTCATGGATTATGGCCCCTGATTGTACGAAATATCATGTTTTTAGCTTGTGGACCCTATAGAGGTCACAATTTTGAACCGATTGTGATGAAACTTGACATGCATGTTTATAACCCCAAAATCTTGGTTCCTTTCGGTATTTGCGGCCATCGGATCGTAACTTCCTGAATTATGGCCCCTGATTGTCCGAAAAATCGCCCTTTTTAGCTTGTGGTTCCTCTGGAGGTCAAAATTATTATCCGATTTAAAAAACCGTTCGATTATATCACCGTTACATGGTAATGAAGGTTGAGTTCAAATTTCGTGAAAATCGGACCAAAATTGACAAACAAAATGGCCGCCGTTTGTACGCGAATAGTGTGAAAATATGTTATATCAAGGTTGTGGACCCTATAGAGGTCACAATTTTGAACCGATTTTGATGAAACTTGACATGTATGTTTATAACCCAAAGATCTTGGTTCCTTTCGATATTTGCACCCATCGGATCGTAACTTCCTGAATTATGGCCCCTGATTGTCCGAAAAATTGCCCTTTTTAGCTTGTGGTCCCTCTGAAGGTCAAAATTATTATCCGATTTAAAAAACCGTTTGATTATATCACCGTTACATGGTAATGAAGGCTCTGTTCGAATTTCGTGAAAATCAAACCAAAATTGACGGACAAAATGGCCGCCGTTTGTACGCGAATAGTGTGAAAATATGTTATATCAAGGTTGTGGACCCTATAGAGGTCACAATTTTGAACCGATTTTGATGAAACTTGACATGCATATTTATAACCTGAAGATCTTGGTTCCTTTCGATATTTGCGCTCATTGATTAGTAACTTCCTGAATTATGGCCCCCGATTGTACGAAAAATCACCCTTTTTAGCTTGTGGTCCCACTGGAGGTCAAAATTATTATCCGATTTAAAAAAATTTTGTGAAAATCGGACCAAAATTGACAGACAAAATGGCCGCCGTTTGTACACGATTAGTGTGAAAATACGTTATATTAAGGTTGTGGACCCTATACAGGTCACAATTTTGAACCGATTTTGATGAAACTTGACATGCATGTTTATAACCCAAAGATCTTGGTTCCTTTCGATATTTGTGCATATCGGATTGTAACTTCCTGAATTATGGCCCCTGATTGTACGAAAAATGACCTTTTTTTTAGCTTTTGGCCCCTCTGGAGTCAGAATTATTATCGCATTTACCCACTTAGCAACATGATCCCCAGTCGAATTTGAAGCCTACTGAAATGAACCTTTATAACCCAAAGATCTTAATTCATTTCGATATTTGCACATAGGAAAAATCACTTTCGGTATTGCTTGTTCTCTATCCATCTCTCGAAAATGTGGGCGTATCCTGACTGGCAGTGCCAGCCTATCTTTTTTTATTTCGTGTGAAAACCCATACTTTCAGGTAAAATTACGATTTGGGGTCGAACATGACATTGCTCGGGGTAACACAGCGTTATGTTATGACAATAACAAAACACTGCACGTCATAGGGTCAAAAGACGCTCGTATGACCTCTGACGTGAACTCCCACTATAACTTGTCAGATCTTCATGTGGTGTAGGTAGGCCATCGGAAATATAAAAAAAAACGAAACGAAATATAGATCTATATAGACTTCCCATAGACATCAAAGGATCCGAAACACTGAACACTTTTAAATCACAGCTAAAGACATCAATCTTCAAGCAAACATATGACTAGCGCTCTTGAGCAGTTTACTGGAAAGAATTGCGCTCTACAAATTCATAATTTATTATTTATTATAATCAGATTGTTAAACTGCACAATGGTTGTCTGTCATAGAGTTTGATATCTTATTGAATTTATTGAATTTCCTTTTCAATTCTAGAATAGATCATGCCTCTGTCAAATATTGAGGAAGCTTGTTCCTAAGGAATGGTGCTGTATCTTTTGAGTTGAAAGATAGGTTTGAAATTTGTGAATATATCTTGATCAAAGTTAGGTTGTTTCAGAAAAATCGTTGAACTATCCGAACAGTGTATTATTGTGTCATTGATAAAGTTCAGGATTCACAGGATTTTGCTGGAGTTTTCAGGGTTAACTTTGTGAAGAAGTCTGAGAATAATCCTTTTACCTCATAAAGTGGAATATTATAGTCAATCTGCTGTTTAATATGGCCAGTAAAATCGTTTTCTATTTGAAAAGCTTATTTAGTCGATCTTGTCACACAGATCAGCAGTGAATATTCGCCTGGGGCCGGTTGCTCAAAGCTCCGTTAACTTTTAACGATCCGTTAACGGGGGTCGTTAACTCTAACAGAGAGAAAGGTTGTTGCTGGAAGCTCCGTTAACTTTAACGTATCGTTAACTTGCCTTTATAGTTAACGGAGGTGTTGGGTTCCGTTATCTGTTATTAGTGGGCTGTAGCATATAAGTCATACATGTAGATCACCAGTGTAATTTTCTATAGAAGAAGCTAGAGGGTTGGGCGATGGGGGGGGGGGGGCTATTCAATTTCTATACGATAAAATTCTATAGCATTCTGCAGAATTTCGGGGGTCTGTAGAAAATAATGGAACCAAATATTCTGTAGTAAAAATCTCATAATTTTTCATACAGATTTATGCTAAAATTTCTAAAGGAAAAAATAAAGTATTCTATATTTTTTTCTGTAGTAAATTATCTTATTGTCTTTAATAAAATTTTGTGAACAGACTGCACAGTTAGTTGTTCCACTGTCTTCAGTTTCTTGTTAATAATAACTTCTATAAAGTTGTTATATACATGTACATTATATATATTACGTACATTTAAAATTTAGCCAACGGCAGGTTGGCAAATTAACGATCCGTTAGTGTTTAACGGATCGTTAAAATAACTTAGTTCTGAGCAACCGGCCCCAGGCCGCTACAATCACTGATAGGGATGACATCGATGCGGCTTAATGTGTCCCTAATATTAACTTTTTTCCATCTGCAAATAAAATTCCAAAACTTTATTTTAGTAGCATTAGAAAAATAAATAAAGACGTGTGCAGTATTTGTAGGTAAAAATTATTTCCTATTTAGTGTAAATGGGTATTAAAATGAGTAAAAGGCAGCATTCTGCCCGATTTAGTAACGTCTTATTGAAAGAATGCATTGACCCAATGATTGACGTCGTGCGAAGGCAGGCATATTTGACAGAGATATTGCAATATGAGCATTGTATTTAAATTATCTAATATCGAGGGAGAGAGAGAGAGAGAGAGAGAGAGAGAGAGTGGGAGAAATGGGGTTTAACGATCACTCGACACAAACTAGGTCATTTCGGGACTAACATAGGGTTATAATTTTATTTCAATAATTCGCTTGCGCATAGTGGTCTTTAGCAGTGGGAGGAAACCGGAGTGCCCGGGGGAAACCCACGAGGTTGAGAAGGCGCCCGTATCTCCATGCCACATACGCTCACACCAGGGATCGAAACCACAGTCGCAAGCCAGAGGTGACCGACCAGCTAGAGGTCGAAGCGCGGCACTCTAGACCACTAGGCCATCCCAACCCCCTTATAGAATATGGATATGGGAGTAAAGTCTATGTTAATTTATTAGCTTTTGTCTGTTTTTTATTAATTCATCACAGGCTCTGAGGATATATATACCTATCTATCTATATACCTATCTAAAACCTAACATTGTATTTAAATAGATATATGACGTAATGGTTAAAATACAGAGAGACCATGGATGTCAACTGAAAGCTACCAGAGCTGTAATAGAATGGTGTACAATACCAACTGGATTGAATACCACTGAATTAAAAGATGATTTTGTATCATTTCCTCAAAATACCAAATGTGCTCTGAAGGTGGACAACTCATCAGTTGTATGTAAAGGCTGTTATGAAAACAGATGGTACAAAACGTCTTGTAATCATGGTAAATATACACGTGTTTATTCTAACGATCCATTGAGTCCTACCCAGATCTGCTACATTCTGGTGTACCAACTGTAGCTGCCGGATTTGCTTGGTGGAATACAAATTGGATCTTTGTTCAATTAGGCCACCTTGTCTACGATATCACCCCTGGTAGAAGTGGGCGTAAACTCTAGGAACGAAGGAACGAAGTAGGTCCCATACATATAGTGATATTGTTTGAGTTCAAAACAAAGAGTTATGTGATGTTCAGATTAGAAAAATGGTTACACTTCGTGCAAAGCGGGGCTTGTGTCGACCTTACAACTCAGAGTAAATGGCATTTCGGCACCTCGGAGCAATTGGCTTTAAAGGCCTAATCCCGATAATTATTTGGAGAATAAAACTGCTTAATTTTGTGTAAAATCGCTTAAAATCCTCTACCTAAGGGCAGAGAAACTAACTCAGTATTTGTGATGTATTTTCAAATAACTTTAACCCATCAATCTTCATCTAGAAAGGAAACAAGTGTCCCAAGCTGCATTGTGCCGTGTCTACGTAAAACCAAGCTTCTTTGATATAAACAATAATGTGTAGGTGAAATTTACCTTTCGATATTATACTATTCAAAAAAAGTAGGGGATATTTGATTTTGGGGGCATAATACTAAAATATGCAAATGACTACGAAAAAAGTCACTATAGAACCTAACAGAAGAAACATTTCCAGTTACATGTGACGCCCAAACGCACCAATAGCTACCGCATGGAATGCAGGTGATGCTTGGGATCATCATGGGGGTCCAACCCAAGATTTGCACGACTCTGACTTTGAATGTTACAGTCATTGTGACATTGAATTCCAGGGTGGAAACATCGGTTTAATTGTTTTAGTGACCAGAAAACAAATTTTGATATGCGTCGGCTTACCCAAAATGAAAGGTTACGTGCCCTTGGCATGCTACAGATCGACACAACACAGGCGGTTGTGGCGCGGGCGATGAATGTTTCTCAGTCTGTCATAAGCAGGCTATGGTCCAGATACGGTGATACACAATCTGTACACGACAGACCACGCTCAGGTCGACCAAGGGCGACAACTCAAGCCCAGGATCGATTTATCCGTACCTTGGCCTTGAGAAATCGTGTCATCACAGCAAATCAGATCAGCGCTCGTCTTCAAACAGACACTGGTGTGAGAGTGAGTGGCCAGACGATTCGGAATCGACTGCATAGGGGTCACCTTCGCGCCCGACGTCCTCGCGTGATCCCTTGTTTGAGAGATCATCACATTCAGGCAAGACGTCGTTGGTGTAGGGATCGTCAACACTGGGATAATCGACGCTGGAACAATGTGATGTTTTCAGATGAGTCAAGGTTCACTGTTGATTTTTTGGACAGACGTAGGAGGGTGTGGCGTCGTCGAACCGAGCGCTTCCAAGACGTTAACGTCATCAGACATGATCGATTTGGGGGTGGTTCTGTTATGGTGTGGGGAGGCATCACTGTTGCTGGAAGAACGGCTTTACATGTTGTTGCAGGGCGTGTTACAGGCCAGTACTACCGGGACAACATCTTGGCAGTCCATGTTGTGCCGTTCGCACGACGTCATGGCCGCCGTTTCATCTTCCAGGATGACAACGCAAGATGTCACAGGGCCAGGATCCTTACAGGTTACCTCCAACAACAGAACATCACCACATTACCTTGGCCAGCACTGAGTCCCGACCTCTCCCCCATCGAGCATGTCTGGGACATGCTTGGACAGAGGTTACGTCAACGTCAACAACGTCCTGCCAATGTCCAAGAACTTGCTGCTGCGTTGCAACAGGAATGGGACAATCTGGACCAAAATGACCTAAGACGTCTCATTAGGAGTATGCCACGTCGAATCAATGCTTGTTTGGCAAACAGAGGGGGATTTACCCGTTACTGACTTTGTTGTGATGCTGTGGTAACTTTGCTGTTTGACCCCGGGTATCATTTTACCCTTATAATAGTCAGTCTGTGCCTTACTTAGTCTAACGATCATTTGGAATAAATCGATGAATGTGAACTTCATTTCATTTTGTCATTTGTTTCTTCGTCAGTTTCATTAGGTGACTTTAATAACACTTAAAAATCAAATATCCCCTACTTTTTTTGAATAGTATAAGTAATAAGTACAGGACATGGGTCATTCACTATATAGACCCCTCCATAAACGGGAGTCGATTATCAGGACATCAACGAAAAAAATAAACCCGAATTCTTAAAAGGGTTACGTGTCCAGATAAGCAGGTTTGACGTTCACGCCCACACGACTCAATATTTTGAGCTGAAATTTTGAGACAAGGAAAATACACCAGTCTTCGAAATTTTGGCGTTTAAATTTCATACGTACTCAGACTTATGTTTTTTAGACTCCGTTTAAAACGGGATGGTCCCTGTAACTGAAGAAGCGCATCGTACAACGCAAAATAGCAACTAGTTCCAGTCAGTTGAAGCAGGTCCCAGAAGTGCAAATTTCATCTGCTTGTATATAGACCATCTCCCAGAAGTGCAAATTTCATCTGCTTGTATATAGACTATCTCCCAGAACTGGGCTAATGAGGGAAATTGTGCACGGACAGCGGCACTATGGCCTATCCTTATATCGAATTCCAACTGCCAATGTGTACACGAGAACTCGGTTTTTCGTCTTCGTCCCATCCGAACCACTAGACAGCTGTCCTTGTGAAGCTATAAGAGTCATATTCGCAATTTTCTCTTTACCACTTTTCATTATTAAAACTTGGTTTTCAGATCCACATGTTCATAGACAGAAAAGATTTATCGGATGGATCATAGCTGGTATTATAGCGCTTGTTTATAGTTGTTTAATTCTTTGCCCCAGAGGAGGAAATGATAAAGGTAATGTTTTCTAATTAGATCACGGTGTTCAAATCAGTTCTTTCATTTGTTTCTTTTTAGTTTTGGTATTATCGCATGGCCCCGGTTGTACGTAACAAGGAATGGGATCGCCTGTCCAACCTCGTGGGTTTTCTCCGGGTCCTCCGGTCCCCACTTCTAAAGACCCCTACGCACAAGCGAATTATTGACAAGAAATTAAACTATATGTTAGTCCCGAATGACATAGTTGGTGTCGAGTGGACGTTAAACCCCATCGTTTCTCTCTCACTATGTCTCCCCCTCTCTCTCTCTCTTTTCTCTCTCTCTGTTATCGCATGGGCAATGAAATTCAAAGCAGAATGCAATACCATTCTCCGCCCGCGTAAACAAATTACGAATGACATACCTGGTCATATATGTCTTTGTGCTTCAAGTTATTATCTACTATGCGTGAATATTAGGCTATAAAACGTTGCACATTATGTGTAGTTAACGTCGAGTGCGAGACATTAAGTAATGTATTGATATTGTACGAGTGCGATATCTATATATTACGCAATGAAATACGTCACTCGCGTCCAATATTGCATCTAGTATAAATAATGTGCGCTAGCATCAAAGGATGACGTCACATCTGTATTTTATGTTCTCCGAGTCACCCAGTTTAAAATACGGCTAGTACTTGGAGATTAGCCGATGCCCGACACGCTATCAATACAACACCACGTGACAGTTTTGTAGCAGCAGACGTTAAGTGACTGAGGGTGTGCTTGATTGTCAGTCCGGAACGTCCCAAACTGACAGAATTGCAATCGAGTGATACGGAATTCAGTCCTGCCACTGTACTACTCTGACTAGGCTAATGAAGACGGGGATACGCCATACAGTGTGCTATGGGGAAAATTGTCCCCAGGCTGCAGCACTATGGTCTATTCTTAAATCGATTTCCAACTGTCATGGGATCTTTTATATGCACGCCAATGTATGCACGGGACCACGGTTTTTCGTCCCATCCAGACAACTAGGCCCCGTGTACACATTGGCGTACACGTAAAAGACTCCTTGGCAAATGGAATTCGACACAGGAGTAGGCCTTAGCGCCGCAGCTCGGGCAAAATTTCCCTCATAGCACACTGTATGGCGTATGCCTGTCTTCATTTGCCCAATTTAGGAGCAGAACAGTAGGACGTTAATTTACCTGTTGATTCCCAAGCAGTAAATACTTACGTTTACATTACATTACACTGCATTGTAATTAAAGCAATCATGACTTAGGGGATACTCAATTGAACGTTCCAGAATTAAATTATCTCAATTCCGGAACGTTCAATCGAGTATCCCCTAAATCATGAGGGAGAGAGAGAGGAAGAGAGAGATGGGGTTTAACGTCCACTCGACACAGACTAGGTCATTTCGGGACTATCATATGGTTTGATTTTATTTCAATAATTAGTTTGGGCGTAGGGGTCTTTAGCAGTGGGAGGAAACCGGAGTGCCCGGAGGAAACCCAGGAGGTTGAGAAGGCGCCCCTATCTCCATGCCACATACGCTCACACCAGGGATCGAAACCACAGCCGCAAGCTAGAGGTCGAAGCACGGCACGCTAGATCACTAGGCCATCCCAACCCTTCAGAATTCCGGAAACAGTGTCAATCGAGTGAAAAGGAGAATTTGGGAGTACAGCGCGTGTGTTGACACACCTGGCTAAATATAGACTGCATGCAACCATAGACACAGACTAGTCATAGACACATAGAATGACTCAAACTAAATAATGAAAAACACAACCATTAACACCAGTAGATACTCAATTGGGATCACGTGGTTATTGGATTGTCTTAGTGCGCCGTTCCAAATTTCGCAAAGGAAGATCGCGCGGCACACTGTTTTGGGATCACTAGTTTGGACCTATATAACAAACTCACCCTAACACCCCCACGCATACAAACATGGTTTGTATGTTATATTGATTGACACGTACTCTGGTTTCTTATAGCTGAACCTTATCGTCAACCAAGTATAAGCTGTACTGGACCTTCAGAAAAACGTTACTATGCATCTAAAGGCTCCAATACTGCAGTAGTTAAGTGGCCAAAACCAACTGGTGAAGATGGAAAAGGAAATACGCTAACGTATGTCATTCGTTCATTTTAAACAAAACTTTTCTTAATGTCCTCTAAACCAATCCACTGACATTACTACTATCGTGGTTTTGAATAAACGTTCTCGTGGCATCTATATATACGATATTAAAATAGCTTTCACCGTCGTGTAGAGCAATGGTGTTAGATAATTGAGACTGGAACAACAACAGCATATGCTATGTTAAATGTGTGATTAGTGCAATCGAATCCTGGCGTGGGTCGAGAAGAACATTCAGGGATCATAACCCCGGGTATCACTTAAGGAGTGGGACTGACGAAACGCTGAAAGAAAACCCGAATTCCCTGTACAAATTAGCAGATGATATTCAAATTGATGAAAGTTAAGACATACAGCCATATCTTATTTCACATGTGGTCACGGTGGCTAAGTGTGTAAGGCGCTGGCTCGCTGAGCTGGCTACGTGCCCGTTTATACATATTCCCATATTAATACAGATTTCTTGGTACTATCTGTTTGGTTTATTTTTAGTTTGAATGCAGTCATGACAAGTACCGTAGGTCGCACAGCAATCCTTAATTCTGTGTTCTTTCATTAAGCCCAAACGGAATACATTGATGCTTCTGTTTTGTAGCCCTAAACGGACAGATGGTAAAGGAGATACCGGTAGTTCTTTCGGACAAGGTAAACATACGATAGGTTATCATGTTACAGACTCCAGTGGATTTAAAGATTATTGTTCATTTACATTTGAAGTAGATGGTGAGTATGAACTGGTCTGTTTTGTTTTTAGAATTACGGTATTACCAAACAATCCACCACACAATCTACCGATATTAGTCTGGATGCGTTGTCAACATTTGAGAATAATAGGTCATTGACTAGATTATTCGGTTTTTTACATTATCATAAAAAAGTATAAGGGAGGTAACTATTCCTAAAACAAGATGTTGACGCCCATGCAACTAATTCAAGAATGCCATGTTAAAAAATCCATTTGACAGCATGCCATTTCAATCTCCAACACTATTTTTTATGGTAATATTTCTCTCTTCATGGGTCATATGTATGGTGGTTTTTTTTTACAAAATTAATGCTAATTCGTCGTCTCGATTCATATTTGTTTACATTAATGGAAGAATTGTAGGATTTATTGTGGAAATGGCACAATTCTTATTTGAGTTGACCAGACGATACTGTATGGATACTGTATGGACTCAATGTTAAATGGCTGTAACATCACAGGCTGTAGCTCTTTTCTCAACATTCCGTTGCTTCCAATCTTTATAGCCACAACGGGGACCACATTTGGCAATCTCCTCATCATAAATTTATAGGGGGGTGATTTTTTGCTACGGGGATTTGAATTTGAATGGGGTGAAAATCTCACTTCCGACACAATGATTGCTCTGCAGAAAGACACTTTACACCCCCTATCCCGCCGCTGTAATGTCATCACAATCACCCAAAACTGCTATGAAATTGAAAATTTGATGCCTTTTCTCCAATTCTAGACCAAAAAGTCAACCCAAAAATACAGGAAGAGGGGGAGAAAAAAAATTAAAGGAAAAATTGTCTATTTATAACTCGCACTACATTCGCACTACCATCATGAAATAAGGGGAAATAATTACTAGTTTTAGTCCGTATAATCACCCGCATTAAAAACCTAACTCCCGGATACGCATGGGCAATGGTCCCAGATCCTCCGTACATTGAAAACTAGGGGTTCTTGGTGACTGAGACTATACTTCCGATGACCTACACTACATGGTGATCTGACAAGTTATACTGGGAGTTCACATCAGGGGTCAAATGAACGGTTTTTCAGCAAATTGCCTTTACATTATCTAGTTATTAACTTTTCTAGTGATAACTGTCAGCTCTCTATCCAATCTCCCATAATGTATCTTTAACTGTAACAACATTGATTTATGAATACGATAATACTATTATGATTTAAACGCGCATTAGCTCAATCCTAGGTCAGGAGCTCAGTTTAATTAGACTATTGCAGTGTTTTTTATTTTCACTTACCATTTTCACTAATTACCCCATGCTCCGTGCGCTAACAACGGGCCAGTTGATGTATCGTTGATGGGCTTTTTTATACGGGCATATTTTCCCCCGTTCCCCGTCTATCCCGTGCTAAATGTGGGCATTTCCGTCATGTTACCCGCTTGTTTAATTTTTCATTATGGTTATTATTCACCATTGTGATCCAGTATGATACACTAAGAAAGCAGAATAAAGATCTTATTCAGTCCGGGGGGAGGGGGCAATGGTTATCAAGTGCTGTATCATAAGGTCTGTCATTGAGTCAATTAGCGTGGTTTCGATTCCTTGGTTGTACGTGACAAGGAGTGGGATCGCCTTGTGTGTTTGCTCCGAGTCATGCTAAAGGCCCTTACGAGCATGCGAATTATTGAAATAGTGGACGTTAAACCCTGTTTCTCTCCCCCTCTCTCTCTCTTATTCAGTCCATGTGTGTAAGCCAGTACAACAGCCACGAAATGGAAGAAAATATTGTGATGATGAAGAAATGATTTGGGGAAAATCCTGTACTATAAGTTGTAATTCTGGGTATGAACTACAAGGCAGGCAGCGTGTCACGTGTCAAAAGAATGGAAAATATGATGCTCCTATCCCCACATGTAAAGGTATACATTGTGTTTATTTGTGTATGTAAGACAGGGTTATTATGTGTCCTTAAAGGAGCAGGTCCAGATTTCACAAGGTATCCCTTAATAGACCTGGCTCAATGTTCAAAATAAAACGCTGGCTCGCTAACCAGGAGGATAATGTGGTTCCCCCATGATATCGATGAAGGCAGGGGGACTGATAAGGAAAGCCTCGTGTACACATTGGCGTGCAGATAAGAGAATCCTTGGCATTTGGAATGAAGAGATGGAGTAGGCCGTAGTGCCGCTCCCCGGGCAAACTTTCATTTATAAAATACACTGCCCGTGTTCATTAGTCCGGACGGTACAGAAACGTGGGATGATGAAACCAATTGCATTTCCTAATAAAAATGTTAGGTCGTGTCAGCAATAATCGAATACATGTACCTTTTAATAATATTTATCACCCAATAACACATTTGACTGTAGGTATCGCTTGTATGATAAATTATAATTATATTCTACTCTACTATCGCTTTTCATGAATTTGATTGGTCAATCAAAAAGGAAAAAAAGGAACTACTTTCTTTTATTTTAAAGAAATCACTTATTTTAGATAAAAAGTAACTTCTGTTTTTGATAAAAAGAAATTGTTTTTATTTAATTGACCTTGAAAGAAATACTGGGTCAATATATATGACTTTGCAATAGCTAAACTGCTGTCAAAAATGATGTATCACTACGCTGTAATGTAATCAGATTCAGTAAAAGTGAAATCTATACCAAAGAATTATATTTATTTATTTATGCATGTAAAAAGGGATCGTTTTTTAGGACTTCGTATTTTGACTAATGGTTTGGATTGTTCGTACTTGGTTCTATTTTATTTTATTGGGTGATAAATAAAATCTCCAACTCGTCTTTTTTGATATCAGAAAATATCAACATTCGTTGATAAAGTAAAAAAAAAACTTTATCAACTTGTGTTGATATTTTTTGATATCAAGAAAGACTCGTAGGAAATTCTCTATTGTTGACCTTCAGTTAAGAGATGTCCAGAACTAAGCGGATACAAGTGCCCGGAAGGTAGAAATTATCAAAGTGTATGTACAAGGACGTGCAAGAAAGGCTACCGTGCAACTTCACCATCACATACGAAATGTACAGAGTCGGGTAAATGGACAAATTCTCTATCGGTGTGTAAAGGTAAAATTTGTGGTTTAGATATTTTCAGTTTAGATATGAAGACTGCAATTTTCGGGAGCAGATGAGCATAGCAAAACTGTGGTGGTGTAGCTTGAGGCACCTTTTTATTAACAGATAAATACTTGCTCATTTACCAATCACAAGCTTTGGAGCCATTTAATATGAAGCTCCCAGCTAGGTTGCAAAATGGAGTGTTAAAATACAGATCGTTAAAAAATGATCTTTTTATCGATAAACTAGAGAAGACGACGATAAAAACTTGACCATATGAAACGTATAAACAACAGAGGGCCCAGTTTAAGTAGGAAATTTTTTTTATCCCGATTTAATTCAAACCCCCTTATTTATTATTCTAATATTTCAAAAAATGTTATGGTCGCATGTCCAACCTCGTGGGTTTTCTCTGGGTCCTCCGGTTTTCCTCCCGCTGCTAAAGAGTGGTATTGGGCCTTTAAAACTTGGTCCCGACGGCTAAAGTGTTAATGCTCGAGTGTGTGCTAAAAAAAACCCTCACGTCTCATGTGATGTACACCTTTGTTTTTAAGTAGACTCTGTTAAAAGGACCATCCCGAATTTAACAGTCTCAGAAATAAAAATCCGTATACGTCATAATATAGAAGAATAGTGTATTTACCATTTCTCAAAATTGAAACTCAAAATATTGAGTCGATTGGTTATTTATTTCCTTGGGTGACCTGACAATCTATTGTCGTTCCTTCAGAGGTCTATGGATGACCGACGTGCTGTACTTGATAACAAACGGTAAATTTCACCTACGCGTTATTTTTATAAAATAAAAGTCTGATTTTTATCAGACACTGTATAAGACAGCTTGGGACACCGGTCCCCATTTCCGGGTTTAAGGTGTATGAAAATTTATCAGGTATATTGAGTTAGTTGCTCGGTCCTAAGGTGGAGTATTTTAAGAGAGAGAGGGAGAGAAATGGGGTTTAACGTCCACTCGACACAAACTAGGTCATTTTGGGAATAACATATGGTTTAATTTTATTTCAATAATTCTTTTAGCAGTGGGAGGAAACCGGATTGCCCGGAGGAAATCCACGAGGTTGAGAAGGCGTCTCAATCTCCATGCCACATACGCTCACACCAGGGATCGAAACCACAGCCGCAAGCCAGAGGAGTATTTTAAGAGCTTTTAACACAAAATTGAGCAGTTTTATTATCCAAAATATAATCGATCTGGGCCCTTTATACTTACACTTATATATAAAATAGACACAAAACAATCTACCTATAAACGTATAATTTCAATAATAACTTGAACTTCGATGCAGTAATGATGGGATTCATCGGTACCACGTTAACATTGATCGTATGGGTTCATTCCATTTGTTGATTGGAATCAAATATCATAATTTTGAAAACATTACAAATCATTTCACCATGTGATGACGCCATTTCTGATATAACATGAAACTAATATAACATTTTCATTATCACCAGAAGTAATGTAATTTTGCCAGGATCACTTACAAGTAACAAATGTATAAAATGAATTGATTGCAGCATTTGGATGTTTATGTGTCCATTTTATTTCATGTGTGCAATGGTTATGTGGACACCTGTTTAACAGTTACATTGGTACCAGAAGTGACATAAGTTCAAGGGTAACGCGGCACTGAAAGTGACATATCAATGTTCGCACCCCATTTTATTGGGGGGGGGGGGTAGGTCAAAGTTTCAGAAAGATCCTATGAGAAATCCGATTTGCAGAAAATACACCAAAAATAATAATAATAATAACTAGATCTGCTAAGCAGATATTAAAGCTTTCATATTCACAGTCACTTCCTGTCACATGTCATGGGTCATATAAATAATCCGAAGAAGAAAAAATAAATCATAAAAATCGGTCACAATCTAGTGAAGTTAATGTCATTTTTCACTCGTAAACAACTTTGTCGGCACGAAAAACATCAAGGGCAAAATTCGATTTTTTGCAATAGTCAAATACCAAAAATTCGACCCGTATCCCGGCTATCCTGAAATCTATTAATTTCAAAAATAGGAGAAGCATTGGACATACAATGGGCTATTGTGTTTGTTTGCAAGCCCGTAAGTGTCGATTTTTCACTATTTTTCATATTCACTTCACAATGGCGACCATCAGTTGACTTTAATCAAAATTCTGCTCTGAATGTTTTAGGCCTTCTTTCAAGGATTCAGAAAATATAACTCCCATGTCTGTAAGTAAAATATCAAAAAAGCCTTGTAGATTTTTCACGTTTCAAGATGTGGGCACTTCCGGTTCGATCTACAAACTCCATATTTTGTGTACGAATCAGTAATTACTTGTCTAGTGTCGAAATTTTTTTTTGAGGTCATTCTGACCTATATTTCGTTGATTTTTTTGAAAACCTTCATCCTTAATTTCGTCAACGGGAGATAATTTTAAAAAAAATTCTAATCATATTTTTTAAGTCGCATCGGTAAGATCTACTTATATACTAAATTTCATGAATATCGTACAACTATTAAAGAAGTTGTCAAATTGGTCTATACTTCCGGTTCGAAATCACAGCGACGAATTTTCGAAATGCGAAAATCTGAAACCGCACATGAAATCGATTTTTTACAAGATACTCAACAAAAAAAATAATAGTAAAATAGGTCAATAAATAACAAAGTTACGACTATGCATTGTCAGTTTTTTCGTTCGTAAAATTCGGTGATTTCGTATTCGTAAAACGTTTTGAAAATATATTTAAACAACGTTCGCACCCCATTTTTTTTAGGGGGGTGTAGGTCAAAGTTTCAGAAAGATCCCATGGTTAGATTCTGAGAAATCCGATTTGCAGAAAATACACAAAAAAATGATAATCTTAACAAAAACAATAAGCTTTCATATGTAATTTCCTGAAAATCAGACCAACGCTGCCGAGTGTAATGACAATTCTATGTACGCAAATTGTGTTAAAATAATGATAAATGAGTTCGAATTTGGGCGTATAATGATTGTACTTTCTTAATCATAAAACATGAACTGAGCGCAGGCACTGAACATATGGAAGACCAAAAGGTTCTTTATTCAGTGTTCCTAATTCATAGTCCTCTTTTTTTTTCATTTGTTGTCGTATTTCGACATTTCTATTCTAGAATTAATATTTGTATTTTAAAATCAATATTTGTTTTACAAATCAAATATATGTCATATCCGATTCGCAAACTGTTCTTTTTTTAAAATTTAATTGTATTTTAATATAAAGATAAACTTTATGTTAGTAAAATAAAAAATATAATCTACATTTACATTTTATCATAGACATTTCCAAGTTCAAATCTCCAAATACAAATCTTGCAAAGCATTTCTCCAAAAACATTTCTCGAAATTCATCGAACCGGAACATTATGACGACATAGGGGGTTGGGATGGCCTAGTGGTCTAGAGTGCCGCGCTTCGACCTCTAGCTGGCCGGTCACCTCTGGCTTGCGGCTGTGGTTTCGAGCCCTGGTGTGAGCGTATGTGGCATGGAGATAGGGGCGCCTTCTCAACCTCGTGGGTTTCCTCCGGGCACTCCGGTTTCCTCCCACGGCTAAAGACCCCTACGCGCAAGCGAATAATTGAAATAAAATTGAAACCATATGGTAGTCCCGAAATGACCCGGTTGTGTTGAGTGGACGTTAAACCCCATTTCTCTCTCTCTCTCTCTCTTTATGACGACATGAGCGGAAGTCAACAAGGCATACAATAAGTCACCATACAACAAAGGAGAATCAAGCAAACATGACGATATACAATAAGAAAAATGACTCGATGACCGCAACATTAGTGAAATTAAACACGTGTTATATCTCTTTCTCGCTATATATATCGGTTAATCTGATATCGAGAATTTCTTATTGAAATCGTTTTTGTTATACTTTAAATATCATTCGCCCCCCCCCCTCACTTAATAAAGTTTGGTAACGTGGAACTTTGTTCTTATTTTCAAGGTATGTAAAAATAAATGTACTAGAAAATAACTTGATAAGGTGTACGCTATTAAACTCTATTAATTAAATGTCGTAGTGCGGGTCATACTACGACATTCTAGATATCACACAGTTAATATCAATGGGAAGAAGTTTCATTTACCTAAATATTCTGGCACATTTAAATTTACGTACATGTACATTGTAGAAAGGTATTACAGTTGGTGGAAGGGGTATTTAAATGTTAAAATACGGGTTATCGTGTAAATTGCATGAGCGGAAAGTATTTATTTCTTTTTCCATCTTTCAATATATTACCTTTTCCCTGAGCAAAGAAATATGTCGCTATCAGACAAAACCTATTTTCTGAAAATAGACTCCTTTCAATTTATTTTCCAAGGCCCGGCCCAATTAAGCATAATACACACGTGGTTTCACTAGATTTAGGGTCGCTGTCATTGAGCGATTCTCCTTTATGGTATGATGACTTATTGTATGCAAGATTGATTTCCGGTCATGTCATCATAATATTCCGGTTTCATGGATTCCGAGAAATGTTTTTTTGAGAAATGTTATTGAAGATTTGTATTTGGAGATTTGTATTTAGAAAATTGTTTTTCGTTGCATTTCTCTGTTGAAATTTAAATGTAGGTTAATTTTAGATTATCTAAAATAAATTTTATCTTTATATTGAAATACAAATAAAATACATTTTACAAATCTTATATGACAAATGCCTGGTTTGTAAAACAAATATTGATTTTAAGATACAAATGTTAATTTTATTATGAAAATGTCGAAATACGGCAACAAATGAAGAAATAAGAATTAAGGACTATGAATTAAGAGAAAGTACTAAGAAAACTGATTAAAGAGCTGTTTGGTCTTCCATATGAACAAAGCAGTAACAGTATGCCAAGGGGAGGGTGGGGCATCACTGAAATTTTTACCTTTAGGCGCCACATACATATAAGCTTGTGAGAGCCCTCTATGAACATAGGAGAATATGAATGGGACCATTATTACCACCAGTGCTACTGGTGGGTCGTTCCTATCCGCATAGCACTGTCTGAACACTTCTTCATGGACCGGAGATAAGTTTTTTATTGTCAATGCATTTATATAAAAAAATAAATCTTAATATTTGATAAGGATAGAAACATAAAAAGTGATAAAAACATTAGAGGGAATATAATAAAATTACACCACAAGCTTTCGTGAAAATATATTTTTCTTGACAAAAATCTGTGTACGTCCCTGAACTTTGTAAATGCGATAGTAAATGAAATTAATGATGCTATAGATGATATAGTTTCAGAACATTAATCATACATAATACAAGAGCTAAATTTGCCTACTGCCAGTCTTTTTAGGCTTCAGATGTTATAGAAATGATTAATTAGACCTTTATTTACGCGACAAGCTCAAAGACAACTCTGTAGATCCACGGATTTAAGAACGTATCCGCGAGAGCACCATGCAGGTGGTGACAGGGGTCATGTCAGCGATTTCGGTCATATATCCCATGTGGGATGGGTTCGGGCCCAAATGCCTACACAAGCGATATTTGACCGATTGGACCGCTCCTTATCCCCAGGAATGGTGTTTGAAGTTTCATCCTCGGAAAAACAGCAAAAAGTCGATTTTTAGAGGTTGAACTTTGAGAGGCTGCCTCGAGTAAACCAATCGAGATACAATAACCTAATTGGAATACAATGTAGTCAATGTTGTTGTCTTACAGTACATATTAGTTAAAGTTTGAAATCTGCACAGTAGTCCACATTCAGACTGGATGCGAAACCCAATCCCAGGAACCATAGATTTGATACCCTAACTTTGAGCGGATGTAGCGCCCCCTTTGCAGGGTTGCGGGAAAAATATGGTACCCAGGAAGAAAAAGCATGGCCACTAGAATTATATTCAAGGAAAAAATCCATTGCAACCCAATGTTGTGGATCACAGTGAACGATTAAAAATAGAGAAAAAAAGAAGAAAATTTAAGAAAAACAACGAATTTGATATATATGGCATAGTGTATTTCTCAATATTATCATACTAAAATGCTATTAAAGAGTAGAGGATATCGCACCAACGATAATATTGATAAGATTCGTAGTAAAAAACGTACAGAAGTGGGCGTGGCACCTTCATTTGCTGATGATATAACTGATCCTTTGGGTTGATCAAGTTCGAGTGAGTATGACCTGGCGTAACAAACGTACTAGTTAGTTTTCGTTACTTGATACATGCAGGTAGTCATGCAAACGACATCAATACCGACGTTTTGCTACTGCGTCTCTATGGGAGTCCGCCTGTGCACATTGAATAACAGTGAGAGGTCACTGCCACGTTTCTGACATGATGTCTGTACTAATATATACCTCAGTTTATTGCAATTATCCAAGCAAAACTAGCAAATATGGCGGCAAGACCGACAAAAGGACTATTCAGACATACAGTTGACACAATTTTAACTATTATATAGCGGGACATTAGTACCATATGGCCATGCTGATCGGATGGGTTACCGGGTATAGCAAGGACACCGAATACAATGCGGAAATGCGCGCTCCATCGCAGTACTACTGATCTATGCCAAATTCATTCCAAGAAAAATCACAATGTAAAACTGAACAGGGAGAACATGGTGCAAAAGAACAATTTGGATTCCATCGTAGTGTCGCTATTCTATGTCTAGACCCATTAGAAAAAAAATGCAGCAATGAGAATGGTACAAATTTTTACAAGGAAAAAAAAACGGCAACGAGAAAGGTACAGTATTTACAGTTTAGGGGCGGCAGCACTAAGGAACAAAAATAGGTTTAGAGATCATACTATTGCATATTAAAAAGTGTCCATGACACAAGGTCATGTCGGCCATGGAAAATAATGGACACAAAAATCTTCAGAATCTTGTCAATATGATAGGATAAATGCAGTTTTTGCTTTTTCATTTAAAAGAATCTAATTTGCTGTCAGCTCAGACCCAAATTGTATCGATGAACTGGGTATATAGTTTCTAAGCAGTTAAACTCTAGCCAGAATAAGTGTCCATTCAGTTTGAACAACTGTATCACTGCCTTGAATCAACAAACCACCTGGCCTCCAAATTTTTACAGGTGACCCAAGATCTGCTCCTAACACAGCTCGTCATATTTTACACCCAACATGGTGGAACAATTAACTCACGAACCGCCGATAGGTAAAAGTCATCACGATTGCCTAAACTTTCAAATCAAGCGTTACACTGCCCCTAGTGCTGCCCGGAAGGTGATTAAAAAGTACCATAAAGGCGACTGTGACAGCTTCAGAGAAAACGTGCAACATCATCAATGGAATTACAACCAAGACTCTTCTGTTAATGAGATATGGTCAGAGCTGTAAGATAGTCGGGCACCAAAAACAATATCCTAACAGTAACACTTAACCAAAGCAATAAAAAACCCTTAGATTGTGTATTCTTTGACTTCAAGAAGGCTTTCGACATGGCACCCCATAAAAGACTTTTTGCACAAGTGGAGATGTATGGCATCGGTGATAATGTCCTCGCATGGGTAAGAAACTACTTATCTAACCCTTCACAAGTTGCAGAAAATGGTAGGTTGTCCCAACCAACAGCAGCAATCAGTGGTGTTCCTCAAGGTTGCATTATCGGTCCCATTCTGTTCCTAATAATCATTAATGATCTACCTGCTCTAGCAGCAAACTTCGTAATGTTATTCACCGACAACACAAAACGCTTTGGTGATGCAAATTGTGACTCAATCCAACAAGACATCCAGACTTCCAAAGATTAGGCTTTAGAATGTTGTGTGAAATTCCGACCCGACAAATATGAAGTGATGAGATTAGGTAAAAGTCACCACTAGTATGAATACGACATGCACAACGATTACACAATGAGGCCGAAGTGGTGAAACTCACAACAGTGAAAGAAGAAAAGGATCTTGGTGTGTTCGTCGATGATCAGCTTGAATTCCATTCACGCATTCTTGAAACAACAAAGAAAGCAAACCAAATGATCAAAAGAGGGTTCAAGTATCTCAAAAAAAAAAACAACACTCACTAAACTCTTCCAATCCCTAGTCCGGCACGGTTTAGAGTACTGCCACTATAGTCCTTTCACTTGGATATGCTCTATGTAATCGACATTCCATGGATGGGCAAAAGGTCGAAAAGGCGCATTTTGGCTCAAATTTCGATTTTGTGAAGGGCGAGGCTCTCGCATGGGTGGAGTAGGCACTGATGGAGTGATGACACCGTTTTTAATACTCAGAGAAATTCGAGAGATGGAATGAAGCACAAATAAACGACCTGAAATAGGGAAGCAACAGGGAAGGAATATATCATAAAGATCAGATTTCACATTTGTACGGGCGCCACTGCTCATCACACTATTGCGCTGCATCCAATTTTATTTCTTATTTTGATAAAGCATGCTATGACCTTCACAAGGACCGTATGAGATACTATGACATACCTGCAAAGGGGGTGCTACAAGGATTTTTTGAATAGCTGTATTTTGCCTCTTTCAAGATATACCATTTTCACTGAGCTCTGAAACCCCCATAATGCAACATTTGCTAAAAATGGTGCCCATGTGAGAAAGTCGGAGACATGGCCTTTGTTATGAGAGCATGACAACTACCCTACATAACATACTTTATTAACAACGGTATTTCAAATGTTTGCTATTTTCAATGAAAATTCAATGAAAAAATAGCTATTTTCGTGTGAAAAACTAATGTTCCAGCTGTAGGCCCCAGGGTAGGTTTTGGGCTATGGGACTTCACCACATTTATAGTAATGCGTAGGTGGTCCAGTAACCATAGTAAGGTTAAAAAATTTGAACTTAGCACTTTGGCGTTTTTTCCGAATTTTGCATGGTTTTCTCGCGGATTCATTCTTAAACAGTAGTCCATTTAAAATTAAATCAATAAATAATATACCGAGCTAACGTTTACCGTTAGTCGCTGATGTCACTATTGGATACTGGTGATGAAAGGCTTGTTGGGCGAGGCTACTATAGCCATTGAGCAAGCCACTTGATAATTGAGAATATGTGAGTGGAGTTTAAGTCTGTCAATCAAACCATCACCAATTCTGATAGACGATACAGATACAATTTATGAAACAATCGCCAATTCTCATAGACGGTGCAGACAAATTTGATGCCTATTTGTAATCCAAACTTATAATCGTGACAATTCCTTTCAGAACAAAGTCATGTCAATGGCTGACGCCAAATTCTTATCTGGAGAGCATACGTAATAGATACTATCGGTGTAGACTGGAATACCTGGACGCTAGAGTAAAAACGGAAACGAATGAATAGCTCCTTCAACTATTACATATTTCTCTTCAACAGATGTTACAGCGCCTAAATTTGATAACTGTCCTGTTGACCCTATCACAGTTTATGCAGATCCAGGTTTAACATCAACAACAGTCATATATGGACCGATAACTGCTACAGATAATTCAGGAAAAGTAAATGTAACGTTGTTAGATCATGGCTTCTCTGCTGGGTCACGTTTTGAAGAAGGTGCGCATTACATTAGATTTAAGGCTATAGACGATGATGGAAATGAAGAGACCTGTACCTTTAAAGTATCAGTTATAGGTAACCACATTTTAGAATTATTAACCAGTTGTTAAGTAAACTCAATTAAATCCAAGATGAAAGAATTTGCCAATAAAAGCTTACATAATATTATACATATATAAGGTAATTTGACTTTTACTGCAAAGCTCACCTTCTGGGCCACGTGTTGAAAGAGGTGCGCAGCGAGTGCAACTTTCCTAGATTTATAACTCATAACTGTCTTTCTACACAATTTTTACAAATCCGAAGATATTTTAATCTCTTTTATGATTTGTATTTATCACAAACGAAACGATATAAAGTTTAAATGTTAATTAGGCTAGATACATTTTATAGCTTTCATTTTGTCTGATTATTCCCTCTTTTAGCCTTCAGGTGTGATGTTCCTGACTACAATGATACATATATGGATATCAAGTGTCCATCTGGGCTTTTATTAGGATCACAATGTTCCATTGGTTGTAGATTTGGGCTACCTTTAGTCGGACCAAACAACATAACATGTGAAAAAGATGATTCAAATCCACCTATAACTTCGTGGGATTTTAGCCTTGATACTCAGCCATCTTGTAGAAGTAGGTTTAGTTAATTCAGATATCGGATGTTTTGCGGCTGTATCTTATATGCTTGTGTCAAAATATATTTAGTTGATATACATGCAGAATTTAAATCATGAAGAGATGGTTCTTCTTAATCTCGACATACATAGTATCGGAAACGCCTGCAAGAGCAACTTAAAAGTGTACAAAGTCGGACATACCAACTTGCAGTAGGCCGTGGAATTTTCGTTTTTAGCAGTTATTGCTTTTAAAGATAATAATGAATTTGAAATCCAATATGGTGGCTGGGGATTTTAAAAGTCGTTTATATTCACGAGGTGCGATAAGCATTAGAATTCTATTTAGCATTTTTGAGATACAAATAATATCTAAAATCTAAAACGTACAAACATGAAAAAAATAAAATGATGTCAACATTACTTTAATAAAATCTTTACAGAAATACCTTGTAAAAATTTAACGGCTCCATTGAATGGCGCATTAGTCTGTGATTCCTGGTTTGGTGGTTCATTTTGTAATGTGATGTGTAATTCAAATTTCGATTTACCACGAGGTTCGAATACTGAACGTTTGATATGCGGATTTAAGTCAGGACAGTGGTCTCCCACAGATAAAATTCCTGATTGTACGGGTAAGATCTATATCTTGTATTGGTATTTTTGAATATGTAGGTATATAAAGCTACGGCGGTGGGGAGTAGTCGACAGTGGGCGTGGCGGCGTGCTGTAGCGACACCGGAAGACATAACCAATTATATCTTAGCATTAAGTATTACATCAAAGTTCATTTACATCTCACAATAGAATTTAATACATGGAATCAAACTATCCACTATTTTACTTTTGACTTTTGATCAAATGGGTCTAGCTTTTTATCATTCACGTACCAAATATTTATTATGTGCATCTTTAATTCACAGAAGCCAGACGACCTAGGAGAATGACTCTTCCTTCTGAGTTTTATTATTTTGATGGAGACTGTACAACAAGCACGGATGTTATTAAGAACAATTTTCTTCAAGCACTACAAAACTCAGATATATGGGAACAAGCGTGTCCTGTTCCAAAGGACTGTACAGTAGAAAACGTGGTTGTTAAGTGCGGTCCCACATCTGGCCGAAAAAAACGGGTAATAGTAACACCATACAAGCCTGTGTTATCTGAATGTGCCCAAAACACTATACTGGACCCAATTACTGCGCCTATCCAATGGATCCCCTCTGTTCATGATAGGGGCGCCTTCTCAACCTCGTGGGTTTCCTCCGGACACCCCGGTTTCCCCCACTGCTAAAGACACCTACGCGCAAGCAAATTATTGAAATAAAATGAAACCATATGTTAGTCCCAAAATGACCTAGTTTGTGTCGAGTGGACGTTAAACCCCATTTCTTTTTTCTCTTCTTCTTCTCTCTGTTCATATTGTATGACAGACGTGAAGAGATAAATCTATTGGCCATTTTCTTTCTAGTAGTAGTATAAACAAGGACTTTCATGTTTTATTTGTCATGTATTTATAGTCTGGTTCGTCATCTTGTTATACTGAACACTCGGTTGTATATTAAAGTAAAGAAATCTATATTTCTGAAGGGGGTGTAGGGATATTTTATGATAGCTTTCCCGAACTTTGTTTATAGCGAGTTGTCTCTAAAGAGAAATCAACATTTGCTAGATCAAATAATTCAGAGAACAAGAAATATACATTATTCCTTTAAAGCGAGAATTTCATATTTTAAGTTATATTTTTAAAATGTAGTAAAGAGAGAGAGAGAGAGAAACTAGGTCATTTTGGGACTAACATATGGTTTTATTTTATTTCAATAACTCGCTTGCGCGTAGGGATCTTTAGCAGTGGGAGGAAACCGGAGTGTCCGGAGGAAACCCACGAGGTTGAGAAGGCGCCCCTATCATGAACAGCGGGGATCCATTGGATAGGCGCAGGAATTGGGTCCAGTATAGTGTTTTGGGTACATTCAGATATCTCCATGCCACATACGCTCACACCAGGGCTCGAAACCACAGCCGCAATCCAGAGGTGATCGGCCAGCTAGAGGTCGAAGCGCGGCACTCTGGACCACTAGGCCATCCCAACCCCCAAATTGTAGTAAAACAAAGCCTTAAAATAGATGGTATCTACAAACAGTCCTACCTTGTTAAAGAATAATCCTATTAATCCTATAATTCACTATTGCCAGTTGAGAAATTGGCAAAAATGTCATTTTCAACTTCAAATTCAAACGCTATTCCATGGGGGGGGGGGGGGTAGCAAAACAAGGGAAATAATTGTGTTATTATTTCCGGTGTGAATGGTTTTCTAAGTGTGAGAATAATACCTATGATCGTGTAATAGTGAGTTGACAACCTGTGGAGCAAAAGACATTTGACTTTATTAAAAAATATGAAATTCTCACTTTTAAGTGTAAGAGGGTTCGAATCCCCAATACGTTTAGATTAATATTACGGCTATGGTAAAACCAAATGTAAACGTTATGGTATGGTTCTGAATGGGCATAGTATCCCTTAAAGCTTTTTTAATTTGTGTTTTTTTTCAGAATGTACAATCTCAAAGATATAAGAGAGAGGTCAACGAGTTATTGATAACTTTCAAAATTGTTATACCCTTTTCTGTTGATGGTGCAACTAAAGAGGATGCCAGGGATATTAGTGTAGCAAAACTTAACAGTATTGCTGATGGTATTAAACGTGAAGTTGTAAATGGTGTTTTTAGCAATGTTGCTCCAGGGTTCACAATAAGAAAAGATTCAGTGAATTTTGGCTGGGAAGAATTTGAATGTCCAGAAGGACAGATTTCCAACTACGAGTCAGTTTCATGTCGTAAGTGTTATTATTTTTACAGCAATGAACATAATATCGATAATGCTGAGTTTACGTTGCCGTTTCAGATTGTTAGAAAATGGGTGGTATCAGGGTCATTCCAGGAGAAGTGGACCAAATTGTAAAGTGACCCTCTCACTAAATTATGAAAAAATATATATGATAGTGCATTCAAATTTCTGTAAGATTACAAAGTTATGTGATTCTAACATTGACTAGATATGGCATTTTGTTAGTAGTTTTGAAACTACAATTACGTGATTCGATTTTTGTGATCTGATTTTATTCCTTGCAGTTAATAACTAGATAGTGTAAAGGTAATTTGCTGAAAATTTCAGTCAAATTGATCCACTATGAGCGTGTGAAATTTTCGCCTAGTCTCGGTCATCATTACTAAAATCATTAATATAAACAGCATAGTCTTGATTATCCAATTTTAAAATTTAATTTCAATGGCCGTTCAGCGGCATATAGGAATCTATTCCAGCCAACATCGAAAGCTAATTGATAGTTTAGATAACATTTCAGGCGCAAAGAAAGACTCGTAATAGGCAGATTTTGCTCTTGCATAATGCATGTTTAATCAAGAAAATAAAATCAAAATAAGACAAATTTCTTAACAGATGACGCACCTACAAAATTCATTTATAACATTCATTAATAAAATTCATTTACGTAATATTCATTTACCAAAATTCATTTACGTAATATTCATTTACGTAATATTCATTTACCAAAATTCATTTACGTAATATTCATTTACAAAAATTCATTTACGTAATATCCATTTACAAAAATTCATTTACGTAATATCCATTTACAAAAATTCATTTACGTAATATCCATTTACAAAATTTCATTACGTAATATTTGTTTATGAAATTAAAAAATTAAACATAAATTTACAAAAATTAAATATTAATTTACAAAAATGAAATATTAATTTACAAAAATTAAATATTAATTTACAAAAATTAGATATTAGTTTACAAAAATTAAATATTAATTTACAAAAATTAAATATTAATTTACAAAAATTACTTTACAAAAATGAAATATTAATTTACAAAAATGAAATTTTAAATCTACAAAAATTAAATATTAAATTACAAAAATTAAATATTAATTTACAAAAATTAGATATTAATTTACAAAAATTAAATATTAATTTACAAAAATTAAATATTAATTTACGAAATATTAATTTACGAGACTCAGATATTAATTTTACAAAAATTAAATATTAATTTACGAAAATTAAATATTAAATATTAGTTTACGAAAATTAAATGTTTATTTACGGCAATTAAATATCAATCAACGGAAATTAATATCAATTTACGAAAATTAAATATTAATTTACGAAAATTAAATATTAATTTACGAAAATTAAATATTAATTTACGAAAATTAAATATTAATTTACGAAAATTAAATATTAATTTACGAAAATTATATATCAATTTACGTAAATTAAATATCATCTTACGTAAATTACATGTTAATGGTTATCCTAAAACGTGGGTTAAATATTAATTTACGAAAATTAAATATTAATTTACGAAAATTAAATATTAATTTACGAAAATTAAATATTAATTTACGAAAATTAAATATTAATTTACGAAAATTAAATATTAATTTACGAAAATTAAATATTAATTTACGAAAATTAAATATTAATTTACGAAAATTAAATATTAATTTACGAAAATTAAATATTAATTTACGAAAATTAAATATTAATTTACGAAAATTAAATATTAATTTACGAAAATTAAATATTAATTTACGAAAATTAAATATTAATTTACGAAAATTAAATATTAATTTACGAAAATTAAATATTAATTTACGAAAATTAAATATTAATTTACGAAAATTAAATATTAATTTACGAAAATTAAATATTAATTTACGAAAATTAAATATTAATTTACGAAAATTAAATATTAATTTTACGAACATTAAATATTAATTTACGAAAATTAAATATTAATTTACGAAAATTAAATATTAATTTCCGAAAATTAAATATTAATTTACGAAAATTAAATATTAATTTACGAAAATTAAATATCAATTTACGGAAATTAAATATCAATTTACGGAAATTAAATATCAATAATATGTCATTTTCGTAAATTAAATATAAATTTACGTAAATTAAATATAAATTTACGAAAATGACATATTAATGGTTATCCTAAAACGTGGGTAGTTTAATACTATAGTCCGACAATTTTTAGTCGGCAAAACCAAAACTTAGTGAAAACAAATTGACATTGTATATACAGAAATAAGAATAATGTAGTTCGGCGTGAATTGTTTTATGCATGTGTATACCGAAGGCCGTTGGCTTCTGATTGAATTATTGTTATCAGGTGGGTGTCCAACTGGAACGATGTATAACAGAACAGAGAAAGATTGTACTTTTTGTCATAAAGGAACTTATCAGGATGAAGCCTTTTCTATGTCCTGTAAATCTTGTCCTGAAAATACTTCAACTATAGATGAAGGATCTCGTAACGCAAATAATTGTTTAGGTATGTCGTTTTATTGTATATTCGTAAAATCCACATGTAACAAAAGAACTCGAATAAAGGATTGTAAAATAGTTCATTTTAATCAGTGATATCAATATTTTATGTTTCACTATTAATAATTATGTGGTATAAAATCAGCAGGGCAATGTTTATTTAAAGGGACAATAACATTCTTGCTGGCTTGGTAGTTCAAGAAAATAAATAATACCCTTATTCTAAGTACAAGATGTTTAAGTGTCCCACCTGTTGTGTAAATTATCCATTACATCCTATTTTACTTGTCAAGAGGGTTCGAAAATATTTTAAAATCCAAGTCACGTTTGAAAAGGTTTACGTTAGACTTTTCAAATCAATTGGTTGAATTTTTCCAATTTTTTAAAATAGGTGTGTTAAGATGAAATTTATATCATCATTTAATTGGAATAATCTAAAATAATACGATATGTTGACCAGAATGAAGATTGGGACATATTATTCAGTTACAGCAAGAGTGTTATTGGGGCTTTAATATCTACATGCTATGTTGTACATATTGGTATGCACGTAGAAGACCCCTTGACAGTTGGAACTCGATATAAGAGTAGGCCGTAATGCCGTTGTCCAGGAAAAATCTCCGTCATAACACACTGTATGACGTATGCCCGTCTTCATTAGCCCTGTTCGGACGTTAAACCCCATTTCCATTTCATTTTGTCTTGTAATAAGTCAACACAGCAATGTTTAATAAACGATGATTTTTTATACTTTACTTATGATTTAGGATATTAATGTCCAATGTTTATTTTATGAAGCTGTGTTATGTTTTACTAGCTACTTAGCCACGAGAACGTAGCTAAAAACGTAGAGAATACTGATGTGTTTTTTTTTAGCTACGATTGGATGCCTAATTAGTTCCAAGTGGCAAAATCAGTTTCTTTAACATCTTAAACGTAACATCTTAAAAATTCGAAAAATTTATACTATTATGACCAATTAAACTTACAGAGGCCAATGTAGTGGCACAACTATCGCCCAACTTCAAATATTCGCGTTTGAAGTTAATGAAGATTTGTATTTATCCGACATACACCGTCATACATCTACCGTTTAAAATGGCGTTCTTAGTAACGGCTTAACGCCTCGATTTAAAATACGATGATTTATACCCGTTTCAGGTAGGATTGTATGTTTAATTGTAGTTGGAAGTGGCGGAAATATTATAAATAACAATAATCAATCGTTCTTTTTTGGTGAATCCTGTTGTGATTCGCGTTGGGCTTTGCTACGCGGAACTATATAGGACCATCTCTTATCTCGAAACACGGAGGGTTGAGAGATGAGATTTGTTATCTACTAGCTACGATATATTGTATGAGATTTGTTATCTACTAGCTACGATATGTTGTATGAGATAAGAGTTTAGTGTTTACTTATGAAGATATGTTATATTTTACTAGCTATATGTGGTATTGGTGAGAGTTCTCCGACTGGATTAACGCCATGTTCACCATGTCAAATAGGATCGTATCAAGATACAGAAAACAGTCAAACTTGTAAGAAATGTCCGGCAGACACATCGAGTTTATCAGGATCAACATCTCTGAGAGACTGTAAAGGTATGTCAGTAAATCCAGATATATCTAAATCAAATATGAAATCCAATTTACGATGAACCAATCTGGGATTTTATACGATGTGATTGGAGTGCAATTTGTTATTTCAATGGTAGTTTGCGAATACATAACTGACCAATGGGCGTCCTCGCTAGAGATAAAGGGGACATAATTTCATAGAGGAGCGGGTCGCACGTGACCTCATTGTCGTCAATATGGAATTTAATCCTTATGCGTCGAAACAAGATCCTGGCGACGCCTGGTGGGCATTCCCTCAGCGAGGACGCCCATTGTGATGCTAATCAAGGTTAGGTTGTTACTGAATTTGACAGCGGAGAATATGTGGTTATAATTCTGTAATACGAGATTCCCATCTCAAATACCCACCAAATGCAACACTTATTGAAATTATGTCTAGCTCACATCAAGTCAGTCCACAAATTTGGACATCATGTTTTACAAAACAATTTGGTCACGCCAGGGAAGCGTGTAATCATATTGTCAGAGTAGTCGTACTAGCATTAATCCAGATCTACGATATCATACAGTAAGTTAGTTACCAAATCTTGGGGGTTCCTTATAAGGTAAGTTCCGCTTCTTCGCCTCCCCCCCCCCCATCTAACTGTCATCGAGCCCGTGCGCCTATGGTGAGTTACTGCTGTAGAGAATATCTCCTTATATGTACCCCCCTTATAGTACCTCTTTGACAGGTCATCCCTGTCGCACGATCACGTGATAGATGTTTGGTCATGTGACTTGTTATGATGGTAAAGCGGGATTTTCCCGCGCTCTTTTCGTGGAGTTTGTAGCCCGGATTTGTGTTTTTGGGAATAAAGTGTTGTTGTGAGATCACTGTTGCCTGTTTTATAAATGAGATCCCGACCCCCGGGCGTGTGTTCAGACATCAACACACGCCACACATGGTGGAGATGCCTCGGTTCGTTTTCCCGAGACTTTAAAAAAGAATAAGATGTACGTTGTTTTGAAGAATCATTTGTGATGAAATAGAAAATGGCAATGAGTGACTGGAAAATTCCGACATTTTCTGGACTCCCTACCGAAGACAGTAGGACTTGGTTGCAGAAATTTACACACGCCACATTACCAAAGCTTGTGCAAACATATTTTATTATGTGATAATAATGTATAAATTTATTTATTTTAGGTTTTGATGTGGTATTAACTGGACCAATAAAGTTAACCAGTAAGCTACTAGAATCTGATATGGACAATTTCACACTGTCTGTTTGGTTTCAATACAAATCACTTAACTCTAATTTTACTATCAGTCTGATAAAGGAAGAACGTTCTACAATTGTTGTTGACTTTGCCAATGATATCACCATTTATATTATTGAGTACGTTTCTTTTTTTAAACCCTGTGAATTATCATTCTCTGTTAGTTATAGGTGTGTAGCGCATTAGATTTGCTATGAAATGGTGGTAAGTTCGGTCCTCAATGATGTATGTGCTTACAAAAAAAATGTTTTGATATTGGCACACATCGGACAGTAACTTCCTGGATCATAGCCCCTGATAGTAATAAAAATCACGTTTTTAGCTTGTTTATTTGATGTTAAAAATTCATTAGGGCATGGATTCGATTTAGTGCTCATTGGACATTCCGTGCTGGAGTTCTGCCCCTTGCCTTTTAACACAAAATGTGAAATATGTACGAAGTGTGTGGACCTCTTTGGAGTCCACATTTTGTTTTGTCCGATTTACACGAAACTTTAAATATATATTCAAGATCCAACGATCTTGGATTAATTTGAATTTGACTTGAATCAAACTGTAATTCCCGATGTTATAGCCTCAGTGTTATGGACTTCTATATGAATCATTCAGATGAGAGGATGAACCCTACCAATTGCATATATTGCGAAATGTAGGCGGACATTGCACGGCAACCGTAAGGTTTACATCTTTATTTCACTATTTTATTCTCTTACTACATCCAATTCGATTTGTTTATTGCTTCCCCTTATTTAAACAGTGTTGCCCTAACAACCTTGCCAAGAAATAGTGAATGGACTAACTTTGTGCTAACATGGTTGAACCTCAACAAAAGTTTAAAAGTGTATCTTGGTGATCAGCTAGTATCTACAAAAACAGTGTCTTCTCTAGAATCAAATCTCTTGGAAAATGCGTCAATGGAGATAAAGTTAACAGAGGGAAACGGTAAGTAATCTAGACTATAAGATAAACACGAGATACATTAAGTCAGACAACTGTCTAAAGGTGTTGCTGGGGCCTGTTTCTCGAAATCCAAATTTTAGTAGATACTTACATTTTGATTGGCTAAGCACTAAAATCAATCTAATATTATCCAATCAAATTACTAAAATTGTGATTTTATCTTTGTTGAAATTTCGTGAAATAGGCCCCACGACAGATTCCAATTCCCACATAACAATATGATGTTAATTTTACGTAAAGTTTACGTAAAAAGGGTCTAAATGTGTAGCTAGACAGTTTCAAATTAGACCTGTAACAGAGCAGTTGCCAGTTAGATCTGTAGCCAAAACTACAAAATGCAGGTAGTCAGACTCTTTCAGGATCCTAAAATCGCGTTAATGACATACAACACACCGAACATATTCTCTAGGTGGTTTTAAATGCATTTACCATATTTTAAACGCGACATTTTACGTTTGGGGGTAGTTATATTTACTTGTGTTATTACAATTTGGGATTTCATATTGCACACAATTTGATTAAAATACAGATATATATTTCTTTTAGATTTTTTTTATACTCGAGGGTCGTGTCAGAGGTCGTACGGGCAGCTTTTGACCCTATGACGTCATACATTGATTAATCAATCAGCGTTGACGTTTCTAGTGGTTTACCCACAGTTCCGTACATGGCACGCCAAGAAATCTCCGTAACAGATCGTTTCATTGGTTTATCCCCCACTCAACAAAAACGCCTGTAATATAACATCTCTTCCAGATATCAGTGTAGTAAAGACAAGTAAAACGGAATTTTGAACTATAAAAAAACGAAACAAAAGGATCTGTGTTTTAATCAGATTATATTGAAAAATGGATGCAGAGAAATGAAAATTTCAATATGCTAATCTTGAAGTATGTTGATAGCGATACAATTGACCACATTCAAAAAATGATGTTGAAAAGATCGTCACAGGACAGATTTAAGATTACACTAGATAGTGTCT
Organism: Patella ulyssiponensis; assembly: GCA_963678685.1. Lineage (NCBI taxonomy): Eukaryota > Metazoa > Mollusca > Gastropoda > Patellidae > Patella > Patella ulyssiponensis. Next base: position 12,531,520 of record OY783227.1, on the reverse strand, counting down.
ATCCACGTTTCTTGTGTACATTTTTGTATGTTATCTGTAGACTAATACTCTGTTTTAAAATACAGAATTGACAGTCAGACAAGTACAGTTGAGTGATATTTTATTAGATGATGCAACTATTGAAAATAGTTCTCAAACATGCGAACTGACAACATCTCAACATCTGATCTCCTTAAATGGCTTTCGACCAGATAATAAAACTAATTTAAGTATTGTCATGCCTTCTACTTGTGATGGTGAGTACATTTTTATACGCCAATATAGAAGTGTGGTTGTATATTGTCGCCACCCCTGTCAGTCTGTACATCTACTGGCCTGACATTCTATCTTCTACGTCTACAATTCTTTATGGCCCATCTAGGGTCTAAAATTTGTCCGATTATTTATGTCCATGTGACGAAGGAGACTTTTGATCATTTCAAAAGTTTTGGACACCAGAGAGGGTAAAATTATCATTCGATTGAAATTTAAGGTCATGCGACAAAGAGGCCTGTTTATTGTCAGTGATATCCCATTATTAATGCCAGTGTTTTTGCCCTTGATCCATTTGAACAATCTTGAAGATGTTCAAGATTATAAATGTATTTCTCGTGTGTTTTAAATTTCTGCTCAGTGTTTATGTTCAGGAAATATAGGAATCTAGATTACTTTCAGAGTTATTACCCTTGATCATTGTGGACCATCTAATGTTAACTCTCTCTTATTACAGCTGTAGATGAATGTTTATCATCACCTTGTGGCCAACATGTTTGTATAAATGAATTATCAGGATTTAAATGTGAATGTTCTGATGGATATACTGGTGATCTGTGTAATATTCTTCCTGATTACTGTTTATCACATGGTTGTAATCATGGTGCCACATGTAACAGCATTGCTACCAATAAATCATATACATGTACTTGTCCTAAAGGATACAAGGGAGCACTTTGTGATGTGACTATTGGTAAGTTTATCTAAATATCCTATTTAAACTCATCTGTATCAACATATTACGATATCCCATCCTTGACATAAAGTAGCTCCAAGCTACTCATCTAATTCATGTAATTTTCTAGATTTTGAAAATGTGTTATCTAATAACTTCTTTATTTGTATCACCTTAATTTTTATTCTGTTCCAACTTATGTCCATCCAACAAATTTAGAATTTACATTTCTACTTGGCAACCATTATAGGATGATAGCCATACCCATTTATTGTTTGTGTGTTTGTGTGTTGCCTACAGGTCGTAATTCTTAATTGATCGTCTTGGAACTTGGTGTGTGTATATATATATATATATATATATATATATATATATATATATATATGCTCTGGTTTATTATTATTTTGTCGTTTGTGAATCAACCGTTACTAATTACTTAGGAATTATTGTGTTGGGTATGTTTTTCTTAGTTTATTACAAACGGCCCCCAAAATCATAGGATACACGACTCGTGTAGTGATTATAAACACTTGATTGCAATGAACCAATGTTTTCATTTCAAATATTAGGGAAATATTGAGTTAGAGGCTTAGCTCCTTTAAATATTGTATTTGGGGTTTATTTTGTAAATAATTCGTTACGGAAGATGCATTTACATAAGCCCAGGTTTTCAAATCCCATAGTTAATATGATTATTGCATTTGCATCATCATACTACGTAAATATTCATTGAACAAATTCGGTATGACATGTAATCTCGTCTCCTAATTTACTCTTTGTTAACCAGTAAATGGAGGGTGGGGAAAATATACAGATTGGAGTGAATGTAGTACTACGTGTGGTGGAGGTACATCTTCTAGACACAGATTATGTGATAATCCTTCTCCCGATGAAGATGGTGAACCATGTCATGGTGATGATACAGAAGTTAAACCATGTAATACTGATAAATGCCCTGGTAAGTCTACATATATTTTGTTATACTTATAGAGTGTATAGCCCCTGGTATGATGTTATGTGTCACGTGTTGTTACTTCTACAATGTATAGCTCCTGGTTTCATGTTATATGTCACGTGTTGTTACTTCTATAATGTATAGCTCCTGGTATGATGTTATGTGTCACGTGATATTACTTCTAGAATGTATAGCTCCTGGTATGATGTTATGTGTGACGTAATATTACTTCTAGAATGTATAGCCCCTGGTATGATGTTATGTGTGACGTGTTGTTACTTCTAGAATGTATAGCTCCTGATATGATGTTATATGTGACGCGATATAGCATCCATTGTATTAAAAGTCCTGCTATATCTGTTTTCTAGAATATACCAATAATCAATCATGGTATATCATTAATCTATTTTAGAATGTTCAGATATATGTATATTATAGTTTTAATGTAAATCAAACTGTATAGGTATAAATTATCCAGAGTATAAGATTACCAATCTATAAATAGCTTTATTACTACATGTAAATCTACCTGTTATATATTGTAGAGTGTAAGGCTAGAGATTTATCGAGGGCTTATGGCTCCAGTGTTAAATGTACGGGAACCACGTCCAGATTGAATTGTAAAATGATTTGCAGACCAGGAACGGTTTATAATGGAGAGGAAACCCCGAATTACACCTGTATGCACGGTGTTTGGAGTCCCGGGAGGAAATTATTGCCATGTACAGGTACTTATTATCAGCGAGTTGACAAAATAGAAAATAAGTGTTATTTTGGTAAATGACACATTGGACATTTTTCACTACATAATAATATTGCCTGTCAATATTTATGCATACTGCAATATATTTATTGAGTTTGGAACTATATTTTCTGTAAATTTCCATGGGTTCACGGTGGCTAAGTGGGTAAGACGCTGGCTCGCTTACCTGGAGGTCGTATGTTCGACCCCTGCACTGGCCGAGAAAGTTCATCCAATTTTTTTCGGCGTGATTCCCCCCTGTTATTGATGCTGTAATAATTAAAAAAGATTATAAATATTAAAAATTTCCGTCAAATTACTTTATTCTGGACGGAGTGGTCACTGCTGGAAGTGTGGACTAGAAATAGGCATTACTTGTGTCTGCACCGTCTACTCTACCCATATATTCTCGATTATCAAGTAACGTTCTCAATAGTAAAAGTACTCGTGCTTGGCAGGCCTTTTATCACCAGTTTCCGGTAGTGTCGTCACCGAGTAACGGTAAACGTTAGCTTGGTCAGCCATTTACTGATTTAATTTTAAATGGACGACTGTTTAAATCCAAGCCATTCGAGGGTCTAAAGAGTTGATTGCGAGCTTGTCATGTAAATAAAGGTTTAATCACTAATTTCTATAACATCTGAAACCTACATAAAGACTTACAATATGCTGAGTTAGCTCTTGCGTTATGCATGTTTAAGCTTTACACAACAGTAAAATAATATTTATTTTTCACTAGTTATCAACCATCTGGCCTATTATCATATTTTCAGAGGTGACATCGTCTAGATCACTCCAAATACAAACAGTGGTTAACTTCCCATATCCAGCGATATGCGAAGATAGTGGGGCATTCAAAAATGAGATATCCAATAAAGTTCGTGAAGATACGTGTGGTGGAAGTAATACATGTAAATATGAAGTTATAATACCAGAATGTTCTCAAGGAAATAGAAGAAAACGCGATGTTGATACTGCTGTAACCATTCTATTAACCAAAGAGTTGCCAGAAGGTGATCTCGATCTGGCCGCTTATCAGGCTGATGGTACCAGTAAGTATACGATAATATTAACTTAATATATACCACAAGATGATGTCGATCTGACAGCTCATCAGGCAGAATATTTCCGGAAAGTATACCGTTGTTTGGGGGGTGTCTTCCCATAACGCCGACTCACCAGAGTTTAGAAAGTCGACAGCGGCACTCTTTGATGGGTTAAGAACGGATTAAAGGCGTTAATGAGGTAGGGACCAGTCATTATTAATATAGTTCACTTAAATTCAACTCAGTAACTATAGTTTTCTTAATCTATATAGTTTACTTTACTTTGTTCAGATTATTAATATAGTTCACTTAAATTCAACTCACTCATTAATTAATAAAATAATATACGACAGTTCAACAAGAAGCTGACATGTGATCGAAATTTAGTTCATTGTGATTATTTCTCAAAATAAGTATAAATACGTAAATAATGCCAAGACATTTCATATACATTTCTTTCCACGATGGCTAATGCACAGTTACAATCTAAGTTACCTAAACATCGACGTGACATTGTTGTGCCCGACCTTTTTCAACAGACAGATAGCGGAGAACAGTTTTTATTCATCAATGATGGTGACGATGAGAAAATTTTAGGATTTACCACAAGACAGAATCTTGAATCTTTGTGTGACTCGAATGTACTTTTGGCGACAGAACATTTTATATATGCCCGGGCGTCTAAACAAATTAATTGGAAAAGCTCATCCGAATATTTTTGAAGTGATGGCATTTTTGGAAGAAGAGCAAAAGACGATCGAAATTCAGTTGTTGCAGTATTCGAGTGGCCAGCGACAACCCCCTAAAAGGAAAAAATACACAGATATCAACAGAAAGATCGAAGATGCAAAACATAGATATGAAGAAGGAGGATTGAATTTGTTAGAATTTTTGGACTATGTTGGACATTTTATGCGTGCCAAAAGTTAAAATTATTTGTAATGTTATGTGTTAAAAGTTGTTATAAATTTTTTAAAAAATAAATCCTCCCAAAATTATCGGCTTAATTAGTTTTATCCCCCAGCTTGGGTCTATTGTTCTTGGCCAGTCGACCCCTTAACACCGACCAAAATTTTTCCCCTAAAACTCGGTGAGTCGGCGTTATGGGAATAAACCGTTTGGGGATAACGGTGGCTAAGTGGGTAAGACGATGGCTCGCTAGCCAGGAGGTCGGATGTTCGATCCCTGCATTGGTCGAGAAAGTTCATCCAGATTTTCCGTCGTTGTTTCCCCTTGTCAGTGATGCAGGGCGCAGGGCCTGACAAGGACAGCTGTCTAGACGTTTGGATGGGGACGAAAATCGAGGTCCTCAAATTCTCACACTCTAGCTCCCTGACCCTTGACTTCTCGACGTCTTGCAAACTCCATATTAATATTAGATCTTATATTTTATATCTTCAGTTTTTGGGGCAAGATCCTCACATTCACGACTATAGCTCCCTGACCCTCGACATCTCGGCGTCTTGCAACCTCCATATTAATACTGAATAATCTCCTTATTTTGTTATGTCTTTAGTTATTTATTAACGATACGTGCAACAGGAGTAGGAAAATTATAAAACAGACGTCATAGTCCAAGAAATTCACACAAATCGACCGAGTATTATTCACGGTGTCCGTCATTTTGAAAACATGGATATAGAAACCTTTAAAAAAAGCCACCGGTTCGTATTTGGAGACAAAGAATTAAATCGTTTGTCTCTTGATTAGTTTATTACTACTCTTTCTGTATATACTAATCAACGCTAATCCGATATTGATCAAGAGACAAAGGATTAGTACTTGATTGATTGATAAATGACTCCGCCAAGCGTGATAGATTGTAACGTGTGTGCACGGCGTGAAAATCACAAAACTTTGTGGCAAGAAATGTTTTTAGCCATGTTTAAAAAAGAATCGCCAAAAATTTCGCCAGATTGAATATTTTAACGCCAAAATTATATTTCTATCGCAATTGGCGGAAATGGCGAACGACAGCGTGAGCGCTGCTAGATGCCATATTGAATATTGTCCTTTTTTGTTTTGTATTTAATTTATCCCCATTTGGAAGTTGTAGAATTATAGAATAATGCCATGTATTGATATATATTCAGTTAGTCCACAGTTAAAAGCTACAGTAGAAGCTGTTGGAATATTAGAATTATCAGGTCAGATGTTACAGAATCAAACAGAGAATTTTACAGTAACGGTAAATGATGTTGTTTATAAAGCCTCATCTGTAAATGTTAATGGTAAAACAATATGTCAACCCGGATCCATTGGACAAGCTGGTGTATGTGGTAAATATATTTGTCTCTTTCACATCTTCTCAATTGATTCGAAATAACAACTTTAGGGTCACTGTTCATATTTTATAAATTAATTGACAGTATTCTGATTAAAACACAGATCCTATTTAGTTTCGTTTTCATAGTACAAAATTTCGTTTTACTTGTCTTTACTACACTAGGATCTGGAAGAGTTGTCATTTAAAATCGTGTTCTGCTTGAAGTGGGGTATTAGCGAATGCAATGGTCTGTTACTGCGAGCATTAGGCGTATTTCTTTGCACGGAACTGTGGGTGAACCACTAGAAACGCCAACGTTGATTGATTCATTAATTTATGACGTTATAGGATCAAAAGTTGCTCGTTCGACTCCTGACATGAACTCTCACTATAATTTGTCAGATCCCCATGTAGTGTAGTCCATCCGAAAGTATAAGAAATAAAACAAAATATAGATCTGTATTTTAGTCCGATTGAATTGAGAGTATCATAAAAACAGGATATATTTCGTCATTCGAGTGAATTTATAGGCACCGGTAACCTAAATGTACGATGTTTTTGGTTCTTTTAATTCTCGTTTGGTTTCTAGAAAGTTTTGATATTTTCCTGTAGGTGTGTGTGCAGAAGGAACCTATGAAAATGGTAATCAGTGTATTGACTGTAACTATGGTTATTATCAGGATGAACGAGGAACTGTTGAATGTAAACAATGTCCTAATGGTTGGACAACACCGTTTATTGGTTCTGTTGACGTATCTAGCTGTTCAGGTATGACAGATTGGTTTTATCTTTATTCTGTTTGTAGACACTCTACTGGTCACAATAATTTGTGTTCGACTTTGATGAAATTTACATTATATATTTATATCCACTACGTACAGATACTGACAAAGTATATAGTTACGCACACTAAGGTTGTCAATCCTATAGAGTCCCTATGTTGCAATGAAACTTTTGGGGGTTGGGATGGCCTTGTGGTCTAGAGTGCCGCGCTTCGACCTCTATCTGGCCGGTCACCTCTGGCTCGCGGCTGTGGTTTCGATCCCTGGTGTGAGCGTATGTGACAAGAAGATAGGGCGCCTTCTCAACCTCGTGGGTTTCCTCCCACTGCTAAAGACCCCTACGCACAAGCGAATTATTGAAATAAAATGAAACCATTATATTAGTCCCAAAATGACCTAATTTGTGTCGAGTGGACGTTAAACCCGATTTCTCTCTCTCTCTCAATGAAACTTGGATGTGTTGTGTTTTGGTATGCATCGAACCGTCCTGCCTTTTAAGTAAAATGTGATATATTAGACGATAGCTGCTTTTATACCTACACATTGTCAAATATGTGGAGCCTTTTTTTGTCCGATTAAGATGAATATTACAGTATATGTTTAGGGTCAAAAGACATCGAGGTGGCAGACCACCATTAAATTTCACCATCTCCGTACCCACACATTGTAGTTTGTCTATTTGTAGCAATTCTCCCTGTGTCTCTTTTCTCCCCTTTTACATGCCCATTTTCGTTTATTTCTTGGTCTTGAATGAATGAAGAGGTAAATATTCATGATTTTGAGGCGGGGTTATCAGGTTGGCTACGGTGATATGTATGGCAACTAGTTACATGTTTGTAGTATGCTTTTTCAAGTTTGTGTATCTCACAATTTTGGTGGTCAACCTCTTACAAATGTTAGTGCAAAGATATGACCATTTCTTCCTCTGACTGTAATGAAAAGCATTCAGCTCAAAGAAAATTTAGGGAAAAGTTGGGAGTGGGCAAATATACCAGAATTAACATTGAAGTTAATGGGGAAATTAATGGTGGTCTGGCTCTATCGGATGTCTGGAGTTATGCCCCCTTTTCTTGGAAGATTCAAGCTGTCCTTATTAAATATTGTCAACATCCAATTTTTTCTTTAGCTTTAGCATTAGCTGCTGTTGAGCAATGGCTGGTGTTTGGGCATATTTCTCTGGTTATCTTATTCGAAGTTGGTGGGTTGCATGTGGGGTCATGAGTCGACGAACCCTATTCATATTCGGCCTTTCCAGACCTTCCGATATGGAACGACCGAAAACCTTGTTAACGTGACAGAGGCTACTATACATGATCTGGCTGACTCCTGTTGATTTTCAGCATTGTCGACATCCCTGATTTTCTCCTGAAAAGGTTATGAAACGATGGAGGTCAGGCAGCTTTATTGGAGGTATATGGGATCATTATCTGGCTTAGGAGCTTTTAGTTAGAATTTAGTTAGGATTTTCAAATGATTTCAATGATATTTTATCCCATTACTTTTAGTTCCACCAGAAATGACATCGGAGCCAGAAGGCAGCAGCACTACGACCGCCAAACAGACACAAGAATTCACAACCATCACAACCATACCATCGGATGAGGAAGGCACCACCACTACGACAGTCAAACAGACAACCAGACAGTCACAAGATGATATGTCGGATGAAGAAGACAACAAGCACTATACTTTTATATTAGCTGTTTGCTTGGTTGTTGTCTGTGTTGTCGTAGTAACTACATTTGTCTGTTTAACTTACTACGTATGCAAGGAAAACAGGTTTGTGTAGTGGTGTTTATACTTGCTTTAAAAGGGAGAAATGTTGGTTTATAATTATTGTTTGGTAACACCAGACGATGTATCCATGTATCGACTATACTAAACATGTAAACTAAATATTTTCGATTATTCCTGTCTATAACATATTATATATATATATATATATAATTGAAACTAGAGATGGCGAAATAAAACTACATTTTTATGATAACGTTTTCACTGCGATTAGAATAAAAGTGTAGTTTTATTTTGCCATCTTTAATTTCAATTATATATTACCAAAGAGCAGCTTCAACTAACTATTCTACTACACACACACACACATACATTTTATAAAATGAAAGTCGATGACACCACGAAAAGGAAATTAATGGAAAATCATTTTATTAAAGAATACATTCCTCGACTTAATAGTCAATAAGTAACAATAGGCAATTAGCCTCATTTATTTATTAATTTTCTTTAATCTATCTCATGATAATCTTCCATTCATTGTTACCAAATTAAACCCATATACTACAGATTAACACACGTGTGTACATGTTTTGTATTAGTTAACGATATGTAACCATAGACAATGGTAACTATAGCTAATTAAAACCACAGTGTTACTATGTTAATATGTATAAATATACTATAATGTCCATCTTTATACAATGACATTATTTATGAATAGTCCCAAGACGGACGAAAAGTACTTTAAAATGTTAAAATGTTATTAAACCAGTGTTGAAATCAGTTTGTGTCGGCATACCTTTTATCTTTTTATCATTTACCGTGAAACAAAGTAGTGCAACTTTGCGGTTGTCCTAATAATTTCGGATATATATATATAAAGATAAAAGGTATGCCGACACAAACTGATTTCAACACTGGTTTAATAACATTTTAACATTTTAAAGTACTTTTCGTCCGTCTTGGGACTATTCATAAATAATGTCATTGTATAAAGATGGACATTATAGTATATTTATACATATTTACATAGTAACACTGTGGTTTTAATTAGCTATAGTTACCATTGTCCATGGTTACATGTCGTTAACTAATACAAAACATGTACACACGTGTGTTAATCTGTAGTATATGGGTTCAATTCGAGAACAATGAATGGAAGATTATCATGAGATAGATTAAAGAAAATTAATAAATAAATGAGCCTAATTGCCAATTGTTACTTATTGACTATTAAGTCGAGGAGTGTATTTTTTAATAAAATGATTTTCCATTAATTTCCTTTTCGTGGTGTCATCGACTTTCATTTTATAAAAAGGGAAATTTGAAATTTTATTTGTAGATGTTGCGCACATTTAAAGATATGTCTATTTACAAATAAGGGCCCATTTTCAATATTGCAATCCCGTCGATGGTTGCGTACTCTATCCCGTAGATGAGTACTTGTCTCACCTATGTAGAAAAAACCACAGCCCATACACGTCAAGACATATATGAGATTTTTTGTGTCACAATTCATATTGTCGTTGACGCTAAACGTAATGTTACGAAATTTATATTGGTTATTTGGTATTATATGATCACAACATTTGCATCGAAGATCCAGGCATTTAGATACATAAAAACCGGTCCTTGTGATAGATGAATTGAATTTTGCTCTGGTTAGGAGGCGTTTCAGATTAGGTGGCTGTCTTTGTGATTTAATGAATTGAACATTATCAAATTTCGCTTTGAGGTTGTCGTTTGATGCCAGGAGTGACCGGCTCTCGTACATTGTTTTAAAGAAGTTGGGATGTTGGGGGTTATGAGTAGCGACAAAGGTAATGATATTATCCGAATAGTCTTTTGCTTTAGTAGCTCTCAGTGTTTGGATATCAATTGCCAAAGCCTTTTTTATCCCAACTTCTATTACCTCCAGGGGGTAATACTGTTTCAATACATTTCTTTTTAGCTCACCTAATCTGACAAACCGGAGGTCTTCATCTATCACAATTGTGCATATTTTTCTAGCTAAAGAGAAAGGTATATTATTTTTGGTATGGCGTGGATGACATGATTTATACGAAAGATAATTTTTGGTATCTGTTTCTTTAGAATACATATCCGTTATAAGGAGTTCTCCCCTTCGTTTCACTAGAACGTCCAAGAATGCGATTTGCAGATCGTTCGTTTCAATTGTGAATTTTATATTTAGGTCTAAATCATTCATTATGTGTTGCAAATCTGCAACGTTGCCCAATCGTTCATTCCAAATACAGAATACATCGTCTAGGAATCGTTTCAACTGATTTTCTAAATATATTCTGTAATGCACGCCATGTTCAATTTCCACAATTGAGTATAATTTTTCCTCGAGAAATCCCATTGTTAAATTACTTAATTGTGGTGCCGCCTTGGTACCCATCGCTATACCAAGAATTTGTTTGTAATTTGTTTCGCCAAATGTGAAAGTGTTGTTAGTCAGGATGATACGTATGGCTTTGAGGATAAAGTTTTTTGAAATTCTCTCATGACTGCATTCAGGATGTTTATCCAACCAATATTCTACGGCCTGAAGGCATAGATCATGGGAAATATTGCCATACATGTTACAAACATCCATGGTTACGAAGAAGTCGCCATCATTTAGATTTTGGGGTAATGTATTAACGAAATCTATGTCATCCCGAATAACAGATTTCACATTTGGCACCTACGGCTTAAGTAAGATATCAATAAGATTTGATAGCCTGTTAGTAGGGCAGCATGGACCGGCAATTATTGGCCTGAAAGGAAGGTCGTCTGGTTGAAAAATACTGACGAATTCTACATTTTGGTGTTTAACCGACTCCTTGATTATCTTGGATTTATGGATTTTTGGAAGACCATAAAACTGACTTGTTTTATATTCGAATTTCCGAAGATAATCCTGTTCATTGTCCGTCAGTTCATTTTTGTGATCTTGGATTAAGCCATTTATTAATCCCATTGTTCTTTTATCATGGTTCGAATCTATGGTTATATGCACAAGTTTGTCGTCAAGTATTTTAAGTACGTTTCTCTCATAATATTTCGCATCCATTATAACGATGGCACCTCCTTTATCGCTTTCCTTAATAACGATCGTGTCGTTGGATTTCAAAGAATCTATAGCGCACTGTTCTTCCTTCGACACATTTGATTTTCCGTTGCGATTTATAGGCTATATATATATATATATATATATATATAATAAAAATATATGAAACGATCTAACTCTCAGTTAAACATATAAATAAAATTCAAAAATTTAATTTTTAGTGTTTTTTCTCTAATATTATATATATAAAATAAAACCAAGTACGAACAATCCAAAATAAAACCAAGTACGAACAATCCAAACCATTAGACAAATAAAGTAAAGGCAATATAGTGTAATTATAAACAAAATAGTGTAATTAACAAATGGACTGTTCACCGTGTAAAAATACAACACAAACAGTGGTAACAGGTGTCCGGTTCCATTACAAGTAAAGTTAGAAAGGGTATCGATAAAAAAAAATATAAACATAAAATTGCTGCCATGATTCTTCTCGATCAAGCCACTGAGAGTCTTGAAATGGATTAAATTATTTTTTGTCCCATGAGAAAATCTTTCGACGAATTATTGCAAAACGCTTCGGTGTTTCTTTAAACAGTTTAACTCCAAATGCAGTACCACTGTCAACTGACTGACAGTTTTATCTTGTGAGATCTATCGACACTGAACAATGACTTAAATTGATTGATTTATTTATTTATTTATTTAGGACAAAGAAAAGACACATGGTACAGCCATCTTCTGTTCCTGTATCGAATTCGTATAAACAAGTTGAGTTATCCTACTTGCAAAGGCAATAAAAGAATGGACATTCATGACTAGGATTCTTTGCACGTTTACGAATAATTGATTGACAATTGTTATAGCTATTAAGACTATTCTTAAGTTTATAGGTACGAAAAGCCTACAATGATTTTAGAAATATAAATATTACTCACTCTCAACCACTATTTGGTTATTTTTCTGATAAGCGCATGTATTTGAAACACACTGCACAGTAACTACGTCCATGGCTACTGGCCTTACTGAATCACTTATTAAAGCGTCATCACCTCACGCCCTGATTACTGCAAACGTCTTTTGCTTGATCTCTTTCCTAGCTCTCTAACTAAACGTCTCCAATCTATCCAATACTCTGCTGCACGACCCAATACACGCACAAGCATATCACCCCAATTCTCCACGATCTCCACTGGTTACCCGTGCACAGCCGCAGTGAATTCAAAATTTTCACTTTCACCTATAAACGTCTCAATCAGTTAGCACCACCTTATCTGTCTGGTCTTCAGCTAGGGTACTTCTTATTGAGTCCGCACGACTATTCCGCCAGGTGCATACGCTATTTCTGACCCTCGGTTATGGCACTCGCCCCATCTCAGGCGCGGATCCAGAGGGGGGGGGGTCCAGGGGGTCCGGACCCGCCCCGCCCCACTGCTCAGGCTTGAAAATTTTTTATGCGATTTTATTGGCGATTTTTAGACCTGTAATTTTGGAATTTACCTTCCGGAAAAACATCAGAATGCACCAAATTGAATCTAATTTACCAAATTTTTCTGCGGGAGGACTACCCCAAAACCCCCGGTAATGGTGGCGGTGGCAATTATCAAACCTGGACCCCCCCCCTGCAAAAAATCCTGGATCCGCACCAGCCTCTTTCCTTTCGCAATGCTTCCTCCCTGGATTCCTTTAAAAACACATCTTTTACAAAAGCACTACACTGAATGATACACATTCACAATTATTGATATTATTTTTGCTTTGTTTTTATGTCATATTATATGTCTGTATGTCGTATTATATGTTTTTATGTCTTATTGATTATTGTTTTTATGTCTTATTGATTATTATATGTTTTTATGCCACATATATTTTTGTACTATGCATGTTCGTATATTGTCGTCCGTCCGTCGGTCCGCTTCCACAATTGCTTGTGGACGCTCTAGGGGCTAAAGTTAATATCCGATTGGGTTTGAATTTATACATGGTGTTTACGGTCATGAGACAAAGAAGCCTATTGATTTTCAGCGATTTTCGATAATCACTGCCAAAGTTATGGCCCTTGATCACTTACAAAAAATCATGCTGGTGCTCTAGAGGCGAAAGTTAATATCCGTTTGAGTTTAAATTTATACACAGTGTTTAAGGTCATGATGCGATGTAGCCTATTGATATTTTCAGCGATTTTCGACAAATACTGCCGGGGTTATGGCCCTTGATCACCTCAAAATATCTTGTGGACGTCCAAGGCATAGGACAAAGGAGATGGACTAACATATGGTTTCATTTTAGACCTGTAATTTTGGAATTTACCTTCCGGAAAAACGTCAGAATGCACCAAATTGAATCTAATTTACCAAATTTTTCTGCGGGAGGACTACCCCAAACCCCCCGGTAGTGGTGGCGGTGGCAATTATCAAACCTGGACCCCCCCCCCCCCCCTGCAAAAAATCCTGGATCCGCATCAGCCTCTTTCCTTTCGCAATGCTTCCTCCCTGGATTCCTTTAAAAACACATCTTTTACAAAAGCACTACACTGAATGATACACATTCACAATTATTGATATTATTTTTGCTTTGTTTTTATGTCATATTATATGTCTGTATGTCGTATTATATGTTTTTATGTCTTATTGATTATTGTTTTTATGTCTTATTGATTATTGTATGTTTTTATGCCACATATATTTTTGTACTATGCATGTTCGTATATTGTCGTCCGTCCGTCGGTCCGCTTCCACAATTGCTTGTGGACGCTCTAGGGGCTAAAGTTGATATCCGATTGGGTTTGAATTTATACATGGTGTTTACGGTCATGAGGCAAAGAAGCTTATTGATTTTCAGCGATTTTCGATAATCACTGCCAAAGTTATGGCCCTTGATCACTTACAAAAAATCATGCTGGTGCTCTAGAGGCGAAAGTTAATATCCGTTTGAGTTTAAATTTATACACAGTTTTTAAGGTCATGATGCGATGTAGCCTATTGATATTTTCAGCGATTTTCGACAAATACTGCCGGGGTTATGGCCCTTGATCACCTCAAAATATCTTGTGGACGTCCAAGGCATAGGACAAAGGAGATGGACTAACATATGGTTTCATTTTATTTCAATAAATCGCTTGCGCGTAGGGGTCTTTAGCAGTGGGAGGAAATCGGGGTGCCCGGAGGAAACCAACGAAACCACAGGCGCAAGCCAGAGGTGACCGGCCAGCTAGAGGTCGAAGCGCGGCACTCTAGACCACTAGGCCATCGAAACCCCGTAAGATCATGAGACGATGTAACCTATTGATTTTCAGCGATTTTCGATAATTACTGCCCGAGTTATGACCCATGATCACCTCAAAAAATCTAGATTCCAAAGTTAATATCTGGATGACTTCAAATTGATACACAGTGTTTAAGATCATTAGACGAAGAAGTCTATTGATGTTCAGCGATTTCCGATAATTACTGCCAAAGTTATCTCCCTTGATCACTTTGAAAATTCGTGCGATGCTCTAGAGGCCAAACTTATCATCCGATTGACTTCAGATTGATACACAGAGTTTAATGGTTGAGACGAACAAGTATATTGATTTTCACTGAACAGCTAAATCCATGATATTAAATGTTTCGTATCCTAAACGTTAGCATGTTACTCTTAATCAGATTTTAGTGTATTATAAATGTTTCATTGCCGAAAAAAGTGAAAACAGGCGACAACTCTTGTTGACAGGCCGAACGATTTAGCTGCTGTGGGAGTATGTTTTGTTGCCTGGCAACCTTTCTTTTTTACGATGTTATGCGTACAATAAGAAATAATTATTATTTTGTCATATTTATTCTTATTCTTTCTGTTAAGATTATTATTATTTTTTTGTGTGTTTTCTGCCAATCGGTTTTCTCAGAATCTAACCATGGGATTTTTCTGAAATTTTTCTGTCATTAGAAATTTTCTTATTTATCTCCCCTTGGAAATATAGATCAGATTGCCTTGAAATTTTTATTTCTGTACTAGCAAGTAGTTACTGATGTGTACCCAAAATATGTAGTTTGTCAATCGAACTTGAAAATTGAAAAATCCCTAACGGCTTTTGCGATATTTTTTACTTGCATTTTCCGAATCCTTGAAGGAATGCCTAAAAAAAGTTCATGGCAGAATTTCGATTTAGATCAACTGGTGGTCCCCATTTTGAATTGAATATGAAAAATAGTGAAAAGTCTGCATTAACGGGCTTGTAAATAAACACAATAGAATTCGTCTTCTATTTCTGAAATTAGTATAATTCGATATGGCCTGGCTCAAGGTTGAAATTTTAGTATTTGCATATTAAAAAAATTCAAAATTCGAGTGAAAAATTTCCATTAATGGCTTTAAAATAATTCCAATCGACCATGTTTCGTGGATTCGTGTTCTATTTCCGACATTAAGACAATTCTGGTTAGCTCCCTTCCAAGAATGGTGGTGGCTTTGGAATCAATAGATTTTCAAAACGTTTTACGAATCCCCATTCACCGAAATTTATTTGTGATAAAATTGATCTACATAGCTGTAACTTTATGCCCTTTTGATTTAATTTACCTTTAAATAAAAGCTTTGAGTACCTTAAAACATTTACTTTAAACCTGCCATTTCTGATTTTCTAACTTGGAATATTACGTCATTGGCATGGCAACATCTTGAATATTAGTACGATTTTCATGAAATTAGGAATGTAAGTAGATCTGGTTGGTCGAACGATGCCATTAGACATTTTTCAACTTATCTCCCCTTGGGAAAAAATAAGTATTAAATTTTTCCTAAAAATCGAAAAAAAGTAGGCCCTATTTCGGAAAAGAATACATTTCTGAATAGTCGAGATCAGGGTGGAAATTTTGATGTTTGAACATTTCAAATTTCGCCTTTGCCCTTTTACGTGCCGACAAATTTCTTTACAGAACTACTGTATATTTATGACCTTGATTTTCAAAATTTACAAATGTAACTTGAATATTCGAACAACTGAGGTTAGTCTGATTTCAAATATATAACTACCATTCGATGTAATGTCATAATCGCTTATAAAATATTGGATTTGGCAACAAATGTATTTTTCCAGATGGTTTGATTTAATTAATTTTTAATCTATGCTTGTGTATTTAGATTAGCAGTTGGTTTTGTTTTCTTTTTTATTTCATATTTTATCTTTTATAATAAAAAAATTAGCATTAAGTGTGGTTTTTACTTGTGTATCGGAAGTGGCCAATGAAAACTCATATTTTTCAATCATCTAAAAAGGCTATCCATTGGCCATTTTATTAATAGAAATTATTATCAAAACTTCAAAACAATAAAATGTCGGTACCTATTTAATTAAACTAATGAACTACTTAATTATCGGTTCTCATTATATGCAGCTATGGTGTCATGTGTGAAATAGCTTTATTTAACGTCCACCTTCACTGATTTTGATATGACCGCATTATGCTGTCGCCCCTGTCCATCCGGACGCCTGCCCACATTTGCTAGTGGACTCTTTAGGTCACAATTTTTACATGTATCAGATTTTGACGAAACTTGAATTTTAGGTTGATATTCCAAAGATCTCGACCCCTGGCGATATTTATCTTGTGGGCACTCTGGCGATCACAATTTCCCCCGTCTAAAGTAAAAACCCAGTAACTCACTTTTTTGTCAAAATTGAGTTAGGACCAAATTTGTAGTTACTAGGGGAATCACGTGGCAAAGTTGGTAAGACGCTGTTATATGAGACTGTGCGAAGATATCTGTTCGAATCTGGCAATTTATACAAAGAACTAACTAGCAGTCAGTAGATAAGAAAAATAGAAACAGTCCGTGGATTACATTGTTGTTTTCTCTACTTACATATTTTAAGCGATAATTAAATATTTATTCGGTAGCCCTCTGAATAAACTTAAGTTACATAGTATTATTATTTATCTTCAAAGCTACGGCCGTCTCCGCCACATGGATTACAAATCGCTACATGGCGAACTAGTCCAAAGGGAACAGTTTATGTCCACAGTTTGTTCATTAATGCTTGGTCTATTTACTGATGAATTCTGTTTAAAACCTGGCAAATGCATATTCTAAAACCGCTACACTACGTAGATTGCAAATAGTAATTCTGCGTGTGACTATACGAACTCTATAGTTTGTCATTTTCCATCAACAAAAAAAAAATAATTGCTAACTTGTAGCTTATTTAGATTGAATTTCAGACCGGATTTGCACATTTTAAGCCCCTTTGTAGTTTTCCTTTTCATGAGTGTGGTTTTTCAGAGACTTTTTAGTATGATGGATGGATAGTGGCTCTGCCTTCTGAAATCAAAGTCTGATTAGTGGTTGGTGTTGCGTACGAGGTACTCATTCCAAAACACCTCATATCATTTCCTATGTTAGGAGTTCGCATACCTTGCCAATATTTGTTTTAATTTTGTGGGGGGGGGGGGGGGGTTGGGATGGCCTAGTTTTCTAGAGTGCCGCGCTTCGCCCTCTAGCTCGCCGATCACCTCTGGCTTGCGGCTGTGGTTTCGTGCCCAGGTGTGACCGTATGTGGCAACGGAGATAGGGGCGTCTTCTCACTTCTCAACCTCGTGGGTTTCCTCCGATCGCTCCGGTTTCCTCCCGCTGCTAAAGACCCCTACGCTCAAACGAATTATTTAAATAAAAAATTAAACCATATGCTAGTCCCGAAATGACATAGTTTGTGTCGAGTGGACGTTAAACCCCATTTCTCTCTCTCTCTTTACTTTTCTATACAAAGATAGAGTCATTATGGGGTGCAGTTGCAGTCATACAGGCGAATTTTACATTTTGTTCACAAATTCACCGTGATAATTTTCCATTTTCAACCCTGCCCTGCCCGTTAGTTTGCTTTTGTTTTATTTTCTACAAGTTACAAGTTGTTTTTTTTGTTTTGGGAAAATCTTGCTTGATTTGGAGACGTTGTTTTGTGACTAATATACCCCGCCCCACCCCACCTTACACCACCACAAGAGAATACTATTTTCAATCTGATTGAATCCAAGCTGGGAAATTATCTATTTTTTTTTATTTAATTAAATTTTAATTAATCAATATGAGTACAAATTAAGCCTTGTTAATTTCCTAAAATATGCTGCTCAAGTCGCAGTGCTGCTGCCCGAGCAAAATTCTCCTCGTAACATAACACGGGTCAGTTCATACAAGTAAGAAGCCGAACCCCCTTTCATATCATGGTATTTTGTTACTTATTATATCAATATCAATCAAAGGAAAAGTAGAAGATTAATGGAGGCAGTACAAATAAAGAGACATCAAACAGAACTTAACAGAGATAGTGGTATATATATCCCCACCTGTGATGAATTAATAAAAAACATACCAAACCTAATAAATTAACATAGACTTTACTACCATATCCATATTCTATTAGGGGTTAGGATGGCCTAGTGGTCTAGAGTGCCGCGCTTCGATCTCTAGATGGCCTGTCACCTCAGGCTTGCGGCTGTGGTTTCGAGTCCCGGTGTGAGCGTATGTGGCATGGAGATAGGGGCGCCTTCTCAACCTCGTGGGTTTCCTCCGGCCACTCTGGTTTCCTCCCACTGCTAAAGACCCCCTATGCGAAAGTGAAGTATTGAAATAAAATGAAACCATATGTTAGTCACAAAATGACCTAGTTTGTGTCGAGTGGACTTTAAATCCCATCTCTCTCTCTCTCTCTCCCTCTCTCCCATATTCTATAGTGCCTTTTACTTATTTCAAGCAGTTCAGTTTAATGTATTACACTAATCAAACGAAACATATACTGACAACTAATCGTATTGATTCAAAATAACTTACACATGTTTGAACATTTCCGATATGTCTTGGTAGTTGGTAGTTGTGCAAACGATGTTTTGTTTTATTTTATTCCGAAGCACGCAGGACTCCATACTCATTTCTTCGGGTTTTATTTTACCGGACGTAAGTATAACGTAAACCACCAGTCGGACTTTCTTTACTTTACAGTACAGTCCTATGATGCCAATATTTTTCGTCCCATCCGAGCGGCTAGACAGCTGTACTTGTCAGACCCTCGGTCCTGCATCACTGACGAGGAGAAACCACCCCTGAAAACCTGGATGAACATTCTCGGCCAATGCAAGGATGGAACACCAGACCTCCAGACTAGCGAGTCAGCGTCTTACCAACAACGTGATTCCCCTAGAACAACAACAGGAAGCAAATACCCTAGTAACTACACATTTGGTCCTAACTCAATTTTGACAAAAAAGTGAGTTACTAGGTTTTTACTTTTGACGGGGGAAATTGTGATCGCCAGAGTGGCCTCAAGATAAATATCGCTGGGGTTGAGATCTTTGGAATATCAACCTAAAATTCAAGTTTCGTCAAAATCTGATACATGTAAAAATTGTGACCTAAAGAGTCCACTAGCAAATGTGGGCAGGCGTCCGGATGGACAGGGGCTACAGCATAATACGGCCATATCAAAATATGGGCATATAAAATGAAAAGTGTATAATGACACCATACTTGTCTGCGATATCACCTCAGTGGAAGCGGACGTTAAATAAAGCTATTTCACACATGACACCATAGCTGCATATAATGAGAACCGATAGAGAGTCACACAAAGAAATATTCATCCGCCAGCATTAAGTAGTTCATTAGTTTAATTAAATATTTTATTGTTTTGAAGTTTTGATAATAATTTCTATTAATAAAATGGCCAATGGACAGCCTTTTTAGATGATTGAAAAATATGCGTTTTCATTGGCCACTTCCGATACACAAGTAAAAACCACACTTAATGCTAATGTTTTTATTAAAAAAGATAAAATATGAAATAAAAACGAAAACAAAAACAACTGCTAATCTAAATACACAAGCATAGATTAAAAATTAATTAAATCAAACTATCTGAAAAAATACATTTGTTACCAAATCCAATATTTTATAAGCGATTATGACATAACTTCGAATGGTAGTTATATATTTGAAATCAGACTAACCTCAGTTGTTCGAATATTCAAGTTAAATTTGTAAATTTTGAAAATTTAGATCATAAATATTGTTCTGTAAAGAAATTTGTCGGCACGTAAAAGGGCAAATGCGAAATTTGAAATTTTCAAATATCAAAATTTCGACCCTGATCTCGACTATTCAGAAATGTATTCTTTTCCGAAATAGGGCCTACTTTTTTTCGATTTTTAGGAAAAATTTAATACTTATTTATTTCAAAGGGGAGATAAGTTGAAAAATGTCTAATGGCATCGTTCGACAAACCAGATCTACTTACATTCCTAATTTCATGACAATCGTACTAATATTCAAGATGTTGCCATGTCAATGACGTAATATTCCAAGTTAGAAAATCTGAAATGGCAGATTTAAAGTAAATGTTTTAAGGTACTCAAAGATTTTTTTTTTTAAAAGTAAATTAAATCAAAAAGTCATAAAGTTACAGCTATATGTAGATCAATTTTATCATCAATAAATTTCGGTGAATGGGGATTCGTAAAACGTTTTGAAAATCTATTGATTCCAAAGCCACCACCCATTCTTGGAAGGGGGCTAACCAGAATTGTCTTAATGTCGGAAATAGAACACGAATTCACGAAACGTGGTCGATTGCAATTATTTTCAAGCCATTAATGGAAACTTTTCACTCGAATTTTGAAATTTTTTAAATATTCAAATACCAAAAATTCAACCACGAGCCAGGCCTTACCGAAATGTACTAATTTCAGAAATAGAAGACGAATTCCACAAAAAGCAGTCTATTGTGTTTATTTACAAGCCCGTTAATGCAGACTTTTCACTATTTTTCATATTCAATTCAAAATGGGGACCATCAGTTGATCTAAATCAAAATTCTGCCATGAACGTTTTTTATTTTTAGGCATTCCGTCAAGGATTCGGAAAATGCAAGTAAAATATCGCAAAAGTCGTTAGGGATTTTTCACGTTTCAAGATGGTGGCATTTTCGGTTCGATTGACAAACTCCATATTTTGGGTACACATCAGTAACTACTTGCTAGTACAGAAATAAAAATTTAAAGGCAATCTGACCTATATTTTGTCGATTTTTTTCAAAACTTTGATCCTCATTTTCTCCAAGGGGAGATAAATAAGAAAATTTCTAATGACATGTATCACGTCGTATCAGTAAGATCTACTCACATTCGAAAATTTAATAAAAATCGTGCAACTTCCGGGTCAATATCACAGCGACGAATTTTCGAAATTTGCAGATGAAAATGATTTTTTTTAAGGTTCTCAAACGAAAAAAGTATTAACCACAAAGTTACGACGATGCATTGTCAGTTTTTTCGTTCGTAAAATTCGATGCTTTCAGATTTGTAAAACGTTTTGAAAATATATTTAATCAAAACTCACCACCCATTTCATTTTGTTTGGGGGGATGAGCTGCGGTCAAAATTTCAGAAAAATCCCATAGTTAGATTCTGAGAAAACCGATTTGCAGAAAACACACAAAAAAATAATAATAATCTTAACAGAAACAATAAGAATTAATATGACAAAATAATAATAATTTCTTATTATACGCATAACATCGTAAAAAAGAAAGGTTGCCAGGAAACAAAACATAGTCCCACAGCAGCTAAATCGTTCGGGCAGTCAACAAGAGTTGTCGCCTATTTTTACTTTTTTCGGCAATGAAACATTTATAATACACTAAAATCTGAGAGTAACAACTTATTATTATTAAGTAATTATCAGAATTTGTTTGGTTTTTATAAAGTTCTGCCCTATGCTAACGTTTAGTATACGAAACATTTAATATCATGGATTTAGCTGTTCACTTATCAAAATTCAGTGAAAATCAATATACTTGTTCGTCTCAAAACCTTTAACTCTGTGTAACAATCTGAAGTCAATCGGATGATAAGTTTGGTCTCTAGAGCATCACACGAATTTTCAAAGTGATCAAGGGAGATAACTTTGGCAGTAATTATCGGAAATCGCTGAACATCAATAGACTTCTTCGTCTAATGATCTTAAACACTGTGTATCAATTTACAGTCATCCGGATATTAACTTTGGCCTCTAGATCGTCTACAAGATTTTTCGAGGTGATCAAGGGTCATAACTCGGGCAGTAATTATCGAAAATCGCTGAAAATCAATAGGTTACATAGTCTCATGATCTTAAACACTCTGTATAAATTAGACTCAATCGGATATTAACTTTGGCCTTTTGAGCGTCCACAAGATTGTTTGAGGTGAACAAGGGCCATAACTCTGGCAGTAATTATCGAAAATCGCTGCAAATCAATAGGCTACATCGTCTCATGACATTTAACACTGTGTATAAATTAAAACTCAATCGGATATTAACTTTAGCCTCTAGAGCCCCGCATGATTTTTTGATGTGATCAAGGGCCATAAATTTGGCAGTGATTATCGAAAATCGCTGAAAATCAATAGGCTTCTTTGTCTCGTGACCTTAAACACCGTGTATAAATTCAAACTCAATCGGATATTAACTTTAGCACCTGAGTGTCCACAAGCAATTGTGGACGCCGGACCGACGGACGGGCGGACGACGATATACGAACATGCATAGTACAAAAATATATGTGGCATAAAAACATATAATAATCAATAAGACATAAAAACATATAATACGACATAAAAACAAATGACATAAAAACAAAGCAAAAATAACATAAAAACATATAATATGACATACAGACATATAATATGACATAAAAACAAAGCAAAAATAATATCAATAATTGTGTATGTGTATCATTCGGTGTAGTGCTTTTGTAAAAGATGTGTTTTTGAAGGACTCCAGGGAGGAAGCATTGCGAAACGAAAGAGGGGGCGAGTGCCATAACGGAGGGGCAGAAATAGCAAAGGCATCTGGAGGAACGGTCGTGCTGACTCAATACGACCAGACAGATAAGGTGGTGCAAGCTGACTGAGGCATTTATAAGTGAAAGTAAGAATTTTGAATTCAGTGCGGCTGTGCACGAGTAACCAGTGGAGAAAGTGGAGAATTGAGGTGATGTGCTCATTCTTACGGGTGCGTGTATTGAGTCGCGCAGCAGAGTTCTGGATAGATTGGAGACGTTTAGTTAGAGAGCTAGGAAAGAAATCAAGCAAATGACTATTTCAGTAATCAAGGCATGAGGTGATGAAAGCGTGAACAAGTGATTCAGTAGTGTCAGTAGAGGTGCGAATACGACCAATTGTATGCAGCATATTTTAGTAACGTGACTATATAGATAAAATACCATTTTCCTCAAAATAAAAACCTAAATTACTTTTCTTGTCAGACAACACTTTGATAAGTATGGTAGCCATGGACGTGGTTACTGTGCAGTGTGTTTCAAATGCAAGCGCTTATCAACAAATAGGCAATCATTGTAGGCTTTTCCTATTTATTAAAAAAATATACTTGTAGATAAAATTAAGAGAATTCTTAATAGTTATAGCGATTTTCAATCAATTATTGATAAATGTATCCAAAATCCTCGTCATGAATTTTCATTATTTTCTTGCCTTTTGAAGTAGCTGATACCTCAACACGTTCATACGAATTCTGCACAGGAGAGAGTAACTCGAGCGGTTCATACTGATTCTCCACAGGAAGGGGAAGTGACTGTATGTGTCTTTTCCTTGTCCTAATTAAATAAATAAATAAATTTAAGCCATTGTTCAGTTTGAATATGAAACCACAACAATTTTAAGCAATATTACATTACACAATATCGAAACCCAATCAGCCCAACTGTTGGGTAGTTATGTCCCTTTCACCAGCTCACTAACCTAGGTGGTCTGGGTTCGATCCCTGTTCCCCTTATCAGTGATTCAGAGTGGAGGGTCTGGAAGGGACAAACGTCTAGTCGTTCGGATTGGACGAAACATCAAGGTCCCATCAAGTAGGTCCATATAAGTGGACAAGTTACAGAACCCCTCACAGGAGGCAATAGGCCACTGTATTGCGGATGCCGGTGTTCGTTATCCCAGTTTGTGCAGAAAAGTAGGACGTTAAACCCCATTTCATTTAATTTGCTTTTGCCATCAGTTGACAGTGGTGGTGTCAATCCGTTTCACAAAGCATTACAAAAGTCTTCTAATATCTCTGTAAAAAATGACTGTTTCAACATGTGACGCCACATCACGCGGCGTCAATCATTGGCTCAGTGGCGCGTGAACTGTTTACATCGGACGTTACTGCTTCGGGCAAATTGGCGCCTTTTACTCATTTTAATATCCATTTACACTAAATAGGAAATATGTATTACCTACAAATACTTCAAACGTCTTTATCTATTTTTTGAATACAATACAATTAAGAATTTAATTTGTCGGGGGAAAAGGTTAATGAGACTCATCAAGTCGCATCGATTTCATCCTTATCAGTGATTGTAGCGGCTTGGCGAATATTCACTGCTGATCAGTGTGTGGTGGTGCATGAGAGGTGTTTGCAGTTAAACTGTTAAAAGAAACACCGAAGCCTTTTGAAATAATTTTTACGAACGGTTTTCTCATGGGACAAAAATGATTTTATTAATTTCAAGGCTATTAGAGAAGAATCACGGCAGCAATTTTAGGTCTATATTTTTTTTCTGTGCCCTTTCCATCTTTACTTGATCCAGACTGCATTCATTGTAGTCGAATAGGAGGAAATAAAGAGAAGTGATCGAGAATATTTACGATACATCGGCAAATCCTATCTGAAAAATATTAGCGATTTAGCTCGTTTAAACAATCGCAAACACTACTGAACATACCTGGTTCTCTTGCGTACGTAGTAAATTACACACACAATAATTACTATGACAACACAGACAACAACCAAGCTCACGCTCACAGCTATTATCAATGTATAGTGCTTGTTGTCTTCTTCACCCGACTGATCATCTTGTGACTTTCTGGTTGTCTGTTTGACTGTTGTAGTGGTGGTGCCTTCCTCATCCGACTGATCATCTTGTAACTTTCTGGTTGTCTGTTTGACAGTCGTAGTGGTGGTGCCTTCCTCATCCGACTGATCATCTTGTAACTTTCTGGTTGAATGTTTGACTGTTGTAGTGGTGGTGCCTTCTTCATCCGACTGATCATCTTGTGACTTTCTGGTTGTCTGTTTGACTGTCGTAGAGGTGGTGCCTTCCTCATCCGATTGATCATCGTGTGGCCTTCGGGTTGTCTGTTTGACTGTTGTAGTGGTGGTGCCTTCCTCATCCGACTGATCATCTTGTGACCTTCTGGTTGTCTGTTTGACTGTCGTAGAGGTGGTGCCTTTCTCATCCGTTGGTCTGGTTGTGATGGTAGTGAAATCTTGTGCATGCTTCACTGTCGTAGTGGTGGTGCCTTCTGGTTCCGATGCCGAAATCATGTCTGATGGAACTAAAAATAATGGGAAAAAATATTATTGAAATCATTTGGAAATCCTAACTAAATTTTAACTAAAAGCTGCAAAGCCAGATAATGATCCCATATACCCCCAAGAAATCTGACTGACCTCCATCGTTTCATAACCTTTTCAGGAGAAAGTCAGGGAGGTCGACAATGCTGAAAATCAACAGGAGTCAGCCAGATAATGTATAGTGAGAGAGAGAGAAATGGGGTTTAACGTATACTCGACACAAACCAGATCATTTTGGGACTAACATATGGTTTCAATATTATTTCAATCATTCGCTTGCGCGTAGGGGTCTTTAGCAGTGGGGGGAAACTGGAGTGCCCGGAGGTAACCCACGAGGTTGAGGAGGCGCCCCTATCTCCATGCCACATACGTTCACACCAAGGATCGAAACCACAGCCGCAAGCCAGAGGTGACCGGCCAGCTAGAGGTCGAAGCGTGGCACTCTAGACCACTAGGCCATCCCAACCCCCCAATAATGTATAGTAGCCTCTGTCGCGTTAACAAGGTTTTCGGTAGCTCCATAACCCAACCCACCAACTTTGAATAAGATAACCAGAGCAATATGCCCAAACACGAGCTATGGCTCAACAGCAGGTAACGCTAAAGGAAAACTTGGATGTTCACAACATTTAATAAGGATATCTCCCAAGAAAAGGGGCATAACTCCAAACATTCAATGTCGTTTGCCCCTATACTGTAATATTCATCTAAATCAGACAAAAAAGGCGCCACATATTCTAAAGTGAGCGGTAAAAGCAGAGATCATCCAATATATCACAAAAGGCAGGAAGGTTCGATGCACACCAAAACAAAACACGTCCAAGTTTCATTGAAACATAGGGACTCTATAGGATTGACAACCTTAGTGTGTGTAACTATATACTTTGTCAGTATCTGTACGTAGGGGATACAAATATATATTGTAAATTTCATCAAAGTCGAACACAAATTATTGTGACCAGTAGAGTGTCTACAAACAGAATGAACATAAAACCAATCTGTCATACCTGAACAGCTAGATACGTCAACAGAACCAATAAACTGTGTTGTCCAACCAGAAGGACATTGTTTACATTCAACAGTTCCTCGTTCATCCTGATAATAACCATAGGTACAGTCTAAACAATGATTACCATTTTCATAGGTTCTTTCTGTACACACACCTACAGGAAAATATCAAAACTTTCTAGAAAACAAACGAGAATTAAAAGAACAAAAACATCGTACATTTAGGTTACTGGTACCTATAAATTCACTCGAATGACGAAATATATCCTGTTTTTATGATACTCTCAATTCAATCGGACTAAAATACAGATCTATATTTTATTTTATTTTTATGCTTTCGGATGGACTACACTACATGAAGATCTGACAAATCATAGTGGGAGGTCAAACGAGCGGCTGTTGATCCTAAAACGTCATAAATTAATGAATCAATCAACGTTGACGTTTCTAGTGGTTTACCCACAGTTCCGTGCAAAAAAACACGTCTAATGCTCGCAGTAACGGACCATTGCATTGGCTAACATCCTAGTGTAGTAAAGACAAGTAAAAGGAAATTTTGAACTATAAAAACGAAACGAAATATGATCTGTGTTTTTTAACCAGAATGCTATAAATTAATTTATAAAATATGAGCAGTGACCTCACACCTATTATTTCGAATCAATCGAGAAGATGTGAAAGAGACAAATATATTTACCACATACACCAGCTTGTCCAACGGATCCGGGTTGACATATTGTTTTACCATTAACATTTACAGATGAAGCTTTATAAACAACATCATTTACCGTTACTGTAAAATTCTGTTTGATTCTGTAACATCTGCCCTGACAATTCTAATATTTCTACAGCTTCTACTGTAGCTTTTAACTGTGGACTAACTGAATATATATCAATACATGGTATTATTCTATAATTCTATAACTTACATATGGGGATAAATTAAATACAGAACAAAATAGGACAATATTCAATATGACATCTAGTCTAGTTTTTAGTTGTGGACTAACTGAACATATAGCAATATAAGATCTAATATTAATATGGAGTTTGCAAGACGTCGAGAAGTAGAGGGTCAGGGCGCTACAGTGTGAGAATTGGAGGACCTCGATTTTTGTCCCCATCAAACAACTAGACAGCTGTCCTTGTCAGGCCCTCCGCTCTGCATCACTGACAAGGGGAACCACGCCGGAAAATCTAGATGAACTTTCTCGGCCAATGCAGGGATCGAACACCCGACCTCCAGGCTAGCGAGTCAGCATCTTACCCACTTAGCAACCGTGATTCCCAAACAACGGTGTACTGACTGGAAATATTTGCCTGATAAGCGGCCAGATCGACACCATCTTAATATGGTATATATTAAGTTAATATTATCGTATACTTACTGGTACCATCAGCCTGATAAGCGGCCAGATCGAGATCACCTTCTGGCAACTCTTTGGTTAATAGAATGGTTACAGCAGTATCAACATCGCGTTTTCTTCTATTTCCTTGAGAACATTCTGGTATTATAACTTCATATTTACATGTATTACTTCCACCACACGTATCTTCACGAACTTTATTGGATATCTCATTTTTGAATGCCCTACTATCTTCGCATATCGCTAGATAGGGGAAGTTAACCACTGTTTGTATTTGGAGTGATCTAGACGATGTCACCTCTGAAAATATGATAATAGGCCAGATGGTTGATAACTAGTGAAAAATAAATATTATTTTACTGTTGTTTAAAGCTCAAACATGCATAATGCAAGAGCTAAATCAGCATATTGTAAGTCTTTATGTAGGTTTCAGATGTTATAGAAATTAGTGATTAGACTTTTATTTACATGACGAGCTCAGAATCAACTCTTTAGACCCCCGAATGGCTTGGATTTAAACAGTCGTCCATTTAAAATTAAATCAGTAAACGGCTGACCAAGCTAATGTTTACCGTTACTAGGTGACGTCATTACCGGAAACTGGTGTTAAAAGGCATGTCAAGCGAGAGTATTATTGCTTTTGGGAACGTTACTTAATAATCGAGAATATATGGGTGGAGTTATCGTCTGTCATTCAAACGATCGACAATTCTTGAAGACGGTTTAGACACAGGTGATGCCTATTTCTAGTCCACACTTCCAACAGTGACAACTTATTTGACTGAAATTTTCAACATTTTCTTTTTTTATCATCTATTTTTGAATTATTATAGTAAGAATGGTTAACTCGTTATTAAACTATTAACTAATATATCTTTAATTGGGAAAATTTTAATATATGTATACATCTTATTTGTATTTATCTATTGTAAAATACAATCGGTCACAGTAAACTTAAATATAGTAGTTGCTCAATAGATATCTTAATGTGAAAATGTATGTATTAATTTACCATAAATATTTACTAGAATCTAATTAAGAAAATATGTATCATCGTATGTTTGGCATATTAGGAAATTAACAAAATAAAAGGGGGTTTAACGTCCTACTATTCTGATCCGAACTGGGCTAATGAAGACGGGCATACGCCATATAGTGTAATATGAGGGGAATTTTGCTCGGATGGGCACTATGCCTACACCTTATATCGAATTCCAACAGTTAAGGGATCTTTTACGTTTACGCGAATGTGTACACGAGACAGTTGTCCTAGTCAAATGTGTGATTTAGCAAAATAACACCCGTTTTCTATTTTGTCAACTCGGCGATAATAACTACCTGTACATGGCAATAATTTCCTCCCTGGACTCCAAACACCGTGCATACAGGTGTAATTTGGGGTTTCCTCTCCGTTATAAACCGTTCCTGGTCTGCAAATCATATTACAATTCAGCCGGGACGTGTTTCCCGTACATTTAACACTGGAGCCATAAGCTCTTGATAAATCTGAAGCCTTACACTCTACAATATATAACACGTAGATTTAGTAATATACAGATATCTGAATATTCTAAAATAGGCTAATGATATACATGTAGGTTAATTATCAATAGCGTATACTGTAGAAAAAACAGATATAGCAGGACTTTTAATAGAATGGATGCTATATCACGTCACACATAACATCATACCAGGGGCTATACATTCTAGAAGTATACCATATATATGTAGACTTACCAGGGCATTTATCAGTATTACATGGTTTAACTTCTGTATCATCACCATGACATGGTTCACCATCTTCATCAGGAGAAGGATTATCACATAATCTGTGTCTAGATGATGTACCTCCACCACACGTAGTACTACATTCACTCCAATCTGTATATTTTCCCCATCTTCCATTTACTGGTTAACAAAGGGTAAATAATGAGACGAGATTAGGTGTTATATAAATATAATATTTTATTTGTAGTCGAACACGTGAACTTGTAGCAATATTTCTTCAATGAATATTTACGTAGTATGAAGATACAAATGCAATAATTATATTAACTATGGAATCTGAAAACCGGCGTTTATATAAATCCATCTCCCGTAATGAATTATGTACAAACTAAACCCCAAATACAATATTTAAAGGAGCTAAGCCTCTAACTCAATATTTCCATAACATTTGAAATTAAAACATTGGTTCATTTCAATCAAGTGTGGTGTTGTTTTCTTGTCGTGAGAATATGAGATTCTAATATGAAATTTTATAATCACCACACGAGTCGTGTATCCTATGATTTTGCGGACCGTTTGTAATAAACTAAGAAAAACACACCCAACACAATAATCATTCCTAAGTAATTAGTAATGGCCGATTCACAAACGACAAAATAATAATAAACCGGAGCATCGCTAACGCTTCAATATACGTCCACACTGCAGCTTTCATTAATGTGGTACCTTTTAAATTGCATGCACCAAAATCAATAGTTGCTGTCTTGACATTATAAGGAATAAGTATGCAGAGTTCTAAGATGATCCATTCAGAATTGCAGCCTCTGGATGATAAACCAAAATCAATAGTTGCCGTATAGGGTATAAGGAATAAGTACACCAAGTTCCAAGATAATCCATTCAGAATTGTGGCCTTCGGGTGATAAATACATAAATTGGCCGTGGCTCTACCTCTGGGGATCGGGATTCGCGACATATACACATGCAAAGTTCCAAGATGGTCCAATCCGAATTGCAGCCTGTATACAAAAAACACAAACATTGGGCTTGGCTCTGTCCCTGGGTGTCGGGACATGCACCAAAATCAATAGTTGTCATCCTTAGGCTATAAGGAATATACGCCAAGTTCCAAGACGATCCATTAAGAATTGTGGTCTGTAGGCAAACACAGACACACAAAGAAAAATGGGTATTGCTCTGCCCCTGGGGGTCAGGCATTCACCTAAAAACAATAGGAACCATCATATAATGGTTACCAAAAAGAGATGTAAATTCTAAATTTTTTGGATGGACATAAGTTGAAACAGAATAAATATTAACGCGGAACAAAATAAAGAAGTTATTACACGACTAAGATGAGAGCATGGCATTAACAACGTTAGAATGATGAATCTAACATACTGCCATAAAATTGGAGTGTGGAGCTACTTTTTGTCAAGGGTAGGATATCGTAATATGTTGATACAGATGAGTTTAAATAGGATATTTAGATAAACTTACCAATAGTCACATCACAAAGTGTTCCCTTGTATCCTTTAGGACAAGTACATGTATATGATTTATTGGTAGCAATGCTGTTACATGTGGCACCATTATTACAACCATTTGATAAACAGTAATCGGGAGGAATATTACACAGATCACCAGTATATCCATCAGAACATTTACATTTAAATCCTGATAATTCATTTATACAAACATGTTGGCCACAAGGTGATGATAAACATTCATTTACAGCTGTAATAAGAGTGAGAGACAGAGAGAAATGAGGTTTAACGTCCAGTTAACACTAGATGGTCCACAATGATCAAGGGTAATAACTCTGAAAGTTATCTAGATTTCTATATTTCCTGAACATAAACACTGAGCAGAAATTTAAAACACACGAGAAATACATTTATCATCTTGAACATCTTCAAGATTGTTCAAATGGATCAAGGGCAAAAACACTGGCATTAATAATGGGATATCAATGACAATCAATAGGCCTCTTTGTTGCATGACCTTAAATTTCAATAGAATGATAATTTTACCCTGTCGGGAGGCCAAAACTTTTGAAATGATCAAAAGTCTCCTTCGTCACATGGACATAAATAATCGGACACATTTTAGACCCTAGATGGGCCATAAAGAATTGTAGACGTGGAAGATCGAATGTAAGGCCAGTAGATGTACAGGCGAACAGGGGTGGCGACAATATACAACCACACTTCTATATTGGCGTATAAAAATAGCTATGTACTCACCATCACAAGTAGAAGGCATGGCAATGCTTAAATTAGTTTTATTATCTGGTCGAAAGCCATTTAAGGAGATCAGATGTTGAGTTGTTGTCAGTTCACATGTTTGAGAACTATTTTCAATAGTTGCATCATCTAATAAAATATCACTCAACTGTAGTTGTCTGACTGTCAATTCTGTATTTTAAAACAGAGTACATATTAATCTACAGATAACATACAAAAATGTACACAAGAAACGTGGATAGACACTATCTAGTGTAATCTTAAATCTGTCCTGTGGCGATCTTTTCAACATCATTTTTTGAATGTGGTCAATTGTATTGCTATCAACATACTTCAAGATTAGCATATTGAAATTTTCATTTCTCTGCATCCATTTTTCAATACAATCTGATTAAAACACAGATCCTTTTGTTTCGTTTTTTTTATAGTTCAAAATTCCGTTTTACTTGTCTTTACTACACTGTGATCTGGAAGAGATGTTATATTACAGGCGTTTTTGTTGAGTGGGGGATAAGCCAATGAAACGGTCTGTTACGGAGATTTCTTGGCGTGCCATGTACGGAGATTTCTTGGCGTGCCATGTACGGAGCTGTTGGTAAACCACTAGAAATGTCAACGCTGATTGATTAATCAATGTATGACGCCACAGGGTCAAAAGCTGCTCGCATGACCCCTGACACGACCATCGAGTATTAAAAAAAAGCGAAAAGAAATATATATCTGTATTTTAATCAAATTGTGTGCAAAATAAAATCCCAAATTGTAATAACACAAGTAAAAGTAAAATATTGTGTTTAAAATACCGTAAATGTTTTTAAAACTACCAAGAGGATATGATTGGTGTGCTGTATATTATAACCCAGATTTTAGGATCTTGAAACAGTCTGACTACCTGCTTTTTCTGGATTGTATGGATAAGTCTGGTTATAAAAATTGTAAGAGTTTTGGCTACAGATCTAACTGGCAACTGCTCTGTTACAGGTCTAATTGGAAACTGTCTAGCTACACCTTTAGACCATTTTTACGTAAACTTTACGTAAAATTAACATCATGTTGTTATGTGGGAATTGGAAACTGTCCAGCTACACCTTCAGATAGGTGTCTAACTTAATGCATCTTGTGTTTATCTAATAGTCTAGATTACTTACCGTTTCCCTCTGTTAGCTTTATCTCCATTGACGCATTTTCCAAGAGATCTGATTCTAGAGAAGACACTGTTTTTGTGGATACAAGCCGACCACCAAGGTACACTTGTAAACTTTTATTGACGTTCAACCATGTTAGCACAAAGTTAGTCCATTCACTATTTCTTGGCAAGGAGGTTAGGGAAACACTGTTTAAATAAGGGGAAGCAATTAAAAAATCAAATTGGACAGGTTTTTGATGAAATGAAACGAAATGAAATGGGGTTTAACGTCCTACTCTTCTGTACCTAAACTGGGCTAATGGAAGACGGGCATACGCCATACAGTATGCTATGAGGGAAATTTTGCCCGGACAGCGGCGCTATGGCCTACTCTTCTATCGAATTCCAACTGCCAGGGGATCTTTTACGTGCACAACAATGTGTACACGGGACCCCGGTGTTTCGTCCCATCCGAACGACTGGACAGCTGTCCTTGCATAACAGACAAGGGGAAACCACGTCGGAAAAAGGCTAAAATAGTAAAATAAAGATGTAAACTATGCGGTTGCAGTGCAATGTCCGATTACATTTCGCAATGGAATGATGCAATTGGTAGGGTTCATCCTCTGGTCTGAATGATTCATATAGAAGGCCATAACACTGCGGCTATAACACCAGAAGTTAAGGTTTGATTCAAGTCAAAATCAAATGAATCCAAGATCCAAGAAATTATATTTAAAGTTTCGTGTAAATCGGACAAAACAAAATGTGGCCTC
The DNA here is from genome assembly GCA_963678685.1 of Patella ulyssiponensis. NCBI lineage: Eukaryota > Metazoa > Mollusca > Gastropoda > Patellidae > Patella > Patella ulyssiponensis. The sequence goes on along the minus strand of OY783227.1, from coordinate 12,497,394 downwards.
CAGAGGGATCTACATACTTGGTACATATATTGTGTAAAAGGCAAGGGGCACAATTCCAGCACGGAATGTCCAATGAGCACAAAAATCGTAATGGTTTTTTAACATCAAATAAACAATTGTGACCTCTAGCTAAAAACTAGATTTTTCTTACTCTCGTCGGCTATAATCCAGGAAGCTACTGCCCGATGTGTGCCAATATCAAAACAATTTTTTTTTGTAAGCCCATACATCATTCATACTACCAGTGCTCACTAATATTTGGTTAGACGCAATAGTAGAGAGGACCGAACTTCATTGTAAATGTAATGCGCTATACACGACACAACTATAGCTAACAGAGGGTGTACAGAAACTTACCCATTAATATAAACGGTGATATCCTTGGCAAAGTCAACAACAATTGTAGAACGTTCTTCCTTTATCAGACTGATAGTAAAATCAGAGTTAAGTGATTTGTATTTGAACCAAACAGAAAGGGTGAAGTTGTCCATATCAGATTCTAGTAGCTTACTGGTTAACTTTATTGGTCCAGTTAATACCACATCAAAACCTAAAACAAATAAATTTATACATTATTATCACATAATAAAATATATTTGCACAAGCTTTGGTAACACATTTATGATATGGTAGATCTAGATTAATTCTAGTACGTCCATTCTGACAATATATATATATATGATTACACACTTCTTAGGCGTGACCAAGCTGTTAAATAAAACCTCACGTCTAAACAACCTAGCTTTGATTAGCATCACAATGGGCGTCCTCGCTGAAGGAAATCCCACCAGGCGTCGCCAGTAAAAAGGCAGTTCCACATGACCTTATCGATGGTAAAAGGACCGTGTTTCGACGTATAGGGATTAATCCATATTAACGACAAAAACTAACGTTTATCAACACATCAGTTCGTATTGAATGCACAGGAAAACAATGCTGTGCGGTATCAAACTGATCCCGCAGTGAATATTCGCTTGGCCGCTACAATCACTGATAAGCATGACATCGACGAGGCTTAATGAATACGGCATATCAACTTTTTTACTCCGACAAATTAAATTCTCAAACATTTTTTTGAGGTAAAAGAAAAATAAATAAAGACGTTTGAAGTATTTGTAGTTAAAAAATATTTCCTATTTTAGTGTAAATGTGTATTGCCCGAAGCAGTTAGGTGTTAAGTAAACATTGCACGAGCTGTTGAGCCAATGACTGACGCTGGGGGCAGTCAACGCACGTGTTGTGGACAGCCTTCTGTTACAGAGTTAATTCGTAAGTAATTCTCTGTGAAACAGATTGGTGTGGTATACGTGTACAATGAGGTCACGTGCGACCCGCTCCTCTATGAAATTATGTCCCTTTATCTCTAGCGAGGACGCCCATTGGTCAGTTATGTATACAGAATCTACCATTGAAATAACAAATTGCACTCCAATCACATCGTATAAAATCCCAGATTTGTTCATCGTAAATTGGATTTCATATTTGATTTAGATATATCTGGATTTACTGACATACCTTTACAGTCTCTCAGAGATGTTGATCCTGTTAAACTCGATGTGTCTACCGGACATTTCTTACAAGTTTGACTGTTTTCTGTATCTTGATACGATCCTATTTGACATGGTGAACATGGCGTTAATCCAGTCGGAGAACTCTCACCAATACCACATATAGCTAGTAAAATATAACATATCTTCATAAATAAACATTAAACTCTTATCTCATACAACATAGTACCTAGTAGATTACAAACCTCATCTCTCCACCCTCCGTGTTTCGAGATAAGAGTTGGTCCTATATAGTTCCGCGTAGCAAAGCCCAACGCGAATCACAACGAGATTCATCAAAACAACGATTGGTTATTGTTTTTTTTTATAATATTTCTGCCACATCCAACTACAATTAAACATACAATCCTACCTGAAACGGGTATAAATCATCGTATTTTAAATCGAGGCGTTAAGTCGTTATTAAGAACGCCATTTTTAAACGGTAGATGTATGATGGTGTATGTCGGATAAATACAAATCTTCATTAACTTAAACGCGAATATTTGAAGTTGGGCGATAGTTGTGCCACTGCATTGGCCCCTGTCAGTTTAATTGGTCATAACAGTATAAATTTATCTTATTTTTAAGACGTTACGTGCATTATTAAAGACACTGAGGCATCTAATCGTAGCTAAAAAAACATCAAAAAAAGTATATCTCAACGTTTTTAGCTACGTTCTTGTGGCTAAGTAGCTAGCAAAACATAAATATTGGACATTAATATCCCAAATTATAAGTAAAGCATAACAAATCATTTATTTAATATTGCTCTGATGACTAATACTCCATATTACTAGTCAAAATGAAATGAAATGGGGTTTAACGTCCTACTGTTCTGCTCCGAACTGGTCTTATGAAGACAGGCATTTATCACCCAATATCTTATTTGACAGCAGATATCGCTTGTATGATAAATTACATAATCTACTGCGATAGGAGATATCGCTTTACATGAATTTGATTGGTCAATCAAAAAGGAACTACTTTCTTTTATTTTAAAGAAATCATATATTTTAAATAAAAAATGACTTTTTTTTGTTAAAAAAACTGTTTTTATTTAATTGACCTTGAAGGAATTACTGGGTCAATATATAGGATTTTGCAATATCTAAACTGTTGTCAAAAACTGATGTATCACTACGCTGTAATGTAACTAGATTCAGTAAAAGTGAAATCTATACCAAAGAATTATGTATAGGATATTAACCTACCCAAGGTTGATATGATAGAGAACACGCGGGCGCAGCCCAAGTGTTCTCTATCATATCAATCCGAGGGAGAGTAGGTTTATATCTGACATATACAACGGGTTCACCTTTAAATTTAATGGTCTCTTCTAAAAAAGGCAACGGTGATTGGATAATTGCTCGACAGTTTCCGCCAAAAAGGGAAAATTACCGAAGCTGGCACGTGCAGATGTTTATTTAAACGTCGCCATTTTGATATCAAAAAACACTCGAAGGAGATTCTCTATATACCATACAGTGTGCTACGAGGGAAAATTTGCCTGGACAGTGACACTAGGGCCTACTCTTATATCGAATTCCAACTGTCAGGGGATCTTTTACGTGCACGCCAATGTGTACAGCATAGCATGTCAACATCGAATAAACATTGCACTGCCGATTTTATACCACATAATTATTAACAGTGAAATATAACATATTGGTAAAATAAAATATTATACAATCCGTTATTCGAGATCTTTCGTTACATGTGGATTTTACGAATATACAATAAAACGACTTACCTAAACAATTATTTGCGTTACGAGATCCTTCATCTAAAGTTGCAGTATTTTCAGGACAAGATTTACAGGACATAGAAAAGGCTTCATCCTGATAAGTTCCTTTATGGCAAAAAGTACAGTCTTTCTCTGTTCTGTTATACATCGTTCCAGTTGGACACCCACCTGATAACAATAATTCAATCAGAAGCCAAATTCGATGCAACGGCCTTCGATGTACACATGCATAAAACAACTACATTATTCTTATTTCTGTAATACAATTTTTTTTCTCTATGGTTTTGGTTTTGCCGACTCAAAATTGTGGGACTATAATTATAAGCTACCCACGTTTTAAGAGATAACCATTAATGTGTAATTTTCGTAAATTAATATTTAATTTTTGTAAATTAATATTTAATTTTTGTAAATTAATATTTAATTTTTGTAAATTAATATTTAATTTTTGTAAATTAATATTTAATTTTTGTAAATTAATATTTAATTTTTGTAAATTAATATTTAATTTTTGTAAATTAATATTTAATTTTTGTAAATTAATATTTAATTTTTGTAAATTAATATTTAATTTTTGTAAATTAATATTTAATTTTTGTAAATTAATATTTAATTTTTGTAAATTAATATTTAATTTTTGTAAATTAATATTTAATTTTTGTAAATTAATATTTAATTTTTGTAAATTAATATTTAATTTTTGTAAATTAATATTTAATTTTTGTAAATTAATATTTAATTTTTGTAAATTAATATTTAATTTTTGTAAATTAATATTTAACTGATTTGTTGATAAACGTTAGTTTTGGTCGCTATTATGGAATTTAATCTCTATACGTCGAAACCCGGTCCTTTTATCATCGATATTGTCACGTGGAACCGCCATTGTACTAGCGACACCTGGTGGGAATTCCTTCAGCGAGGACGCCCATTGTAGTTTTAAAACTTGAAAAAAAGGCCATACCTTAGTCAATGCTGGAATCACATAACTTTGTAGTTTTACATAAATTTAAATGCACTATCATATATATTTTTTCATAATTTAGTGAGAGGGTCAATTTACAATTTGATCCAGTTGGCCTGGAATGACCCTGATACCACCCATTTTCTAACATTCTCAAATGACAACGGAAACTCAGCATTATCAATATTATGTTCATTGCTATTAAAATAATAACACTTACGACATGAAACTGATGCGTAGTTGGCAATCTGTCCTTCTGGACATTCAAAATCTTCCCAGCCAAAATTCACAGAATGTTTTCTTATTGTGAACCCTGGTACAACATTGTTAAAAACACCATTTACAACCTCACGTTTAATACCATCAGCAATACTGTTAAGTTTTGCCACACTAATATTCCTGGCATCTTCTTTAGTTGCACCATCAACAGAAAATGGTATAACAATTTTGAAAGTTATCAATAACTCGTTGACCTCTCGCTTATATCTTTTAAATTGTACATTCTGAAAAATACCACAAATTAACAAACCATAACGTTAACATTTGGTTTCGCCATAGCGGTAATATTAATCTAAACTTATTGGGGAACCCTCTTACACTTTAAAGCGAGAATTTCATATTTTCTAATAATGTCAAAACATAATTATTTCTATGTCTTTTGCTCCATAGGTTGTGAACTCACTATTATACGATCATAGGTATTATGCTCACACTTAAAAAAGCATTCACACCGGAAATAATAACGCAATTACCTCCCTTGTTTTGCTACCCCCCCCCCATCCCAATGAAATAGCTGCCTTCAAACGTTTGAATTTGAAGTTGAAAATGACATTTTTGCCAATTTCTCAACTGGCAATAATGAATTATAGGATTAATAGGATTAGTCTTTAACAAGGTATGACTGTTTATAGATACCATCTATTTTAAAGCTTTATTTTAATACATTATAAAAATCGTGTCTTCCATTAGCCCGGGTTAAGTGCAAAAGAGTAGGACGTTAAACCCCATTTCATTTCATTTCACATTTTAAAAATATAACTTAAAAATATGAAATTCTCGCTATAAAGGAATAGGGTACATTTCTTGTTCTTTGAATTATTTGACTTAGCAAATGTTGATTTCTCTTTATAGACTACTCGCTTTAAAAAAAACAATTAGGAAAAATATCCCTACACCCCCATTAGAAATTCAGTATAATAAGATGACGAACCAGACTATTAATAAGTGACAAATAAAACATGAAAGTCCTTGTTTATACTACTACTAGAAAGAGAAATGGCTAATAGATTTATCTCTTCACGTCTGTCATATAATATGAACAGAGGGGATCCATCATGGATAGGCACAGGAATTGTGTTCAATGTTAAATTCTAGTGTTTTGGGCACATTCAGATATCACACAGACAACTTGTATGGCATTATAATTGTTACCCTTTTTTTCCGGCCTGATGTGGGACCGCACTTAACAACTACGTTTTCTACTGTACAGTCCCCTGGAACAGGACACGCGTGTTCCCATGTATCTGAGTTTTGTAGTGCTTGAATAAAATTGCTCTTAATAACATCCGTGCTTGTTGTACAGTCTCCATCAAAATAATAAAACGCAGAAGGAAGAACCATTCTCTTGGGATGTCTGGCTTCTGTGAATAAACGATGCACATAATAAATATTTGGTACGTGAATGATAAAAATCCAGGCCCTTCTGATCAAAGTCAAAAATAAAATAGTGGATAGTTTGATTGTATGTATTAAATTCTTTTGTGAGATGTAAATCAACTTTCGTGTAATATTTAACGTCTTTAGATAGATTGCCCCACCATAAATTAATATCTCCAAATAGCTCGACAATTACACCACAATAGTTATATATATACCAATCCTTAAATCAGTTTCACACATTTATAGTCACTAAAAAAACTTCTATGTTGTACTTAATAAGCTATGGCCATTTAACCATTGATAAACTATAGACTGAAAGATAGTTCCGGGTGTCGTCTATAACATCCGCGCACTTTTGAGTAGAAAATAGGTTACGTGCCCTTGTTTTGAAATTAGTCTAGCTTAACCAGTCTACCGATCATTCTCCGACTGATTGACAACTACTTTTTTACGAAACATGACAGAAAGCTGGAGAAAGAAAATTGAATTTAGAAACACGCACGATAAGCAAATCAACAAAATGTCTTAAGAACCTTATAAAAGTACAATAAAACTATTGCTAGTATCATGTCCCTGCCTAACCCGTGTGTTTCAAAGATATTTTTGTACTAAACCAAAAGATGATGCTCCTAACGGTATAGTTAATAAAAAAAGCAACTTAAAAAATAAAACGAACGTAATTTCTAAAGCTGTTGTAATTACTAAAAAGCTAAATATTACTGCTATTCAGAATCGTCAATAATATATTTTTTACGGCTGTAATAGTTGATAGATGTGTAGAGAATTTCACGTGCGATGGCTATTTATAGACTCATAGACAGTGCGTGACTAGCCAGAAAACACTTTGAGATAAGTCACTGAAGCGTGTACATTCACCGTGCCGAGTACCACTTTCAGTAAAGAAAATTTTCAGCGCATGGGACACCCTACCTTAGACAAACCTAATGCTTAAATATAATTGATTATGTCTGCCGGTGTCGATACAGCACGCCCCGCTGCCCACTTCTTCCCATCGCCGTAACTTTATGTACCTACATATTCAAAAATACCAATACAAGATATAGATCTTACCCGTACAATCAGGAATTTTATCGGTGGGAGACCACTGTCCTGACTTTAATCCGCATATCAAACGGTCAGTATTCAACCCTCGTGGTATATCGAAATTTGAATTGCACATCACATTACAAAATGAACCACCAAACCAGGAATCACAGACTAATGCGCCATTCAATGGAGCCGTTAAATTTTTACAAGGTATTTCTGTAAAGATTTAATTAAAGTAATGTTGACATCATTTTATTTCTTTCATGTTTTGGACGTTTTATTTTTTAGATATTCAACTGTGTTTTGAATATGCTAGAAATAGAATTCTAATGCTTACTGCACCTAGAGTATGTCCGACTGTTAAAATCCGTTGCCACCATACTGGATTTTAAAATGACCATCGGTATTTATATATTCATTTTTATCTTTAAAAGCAATAACTGCTATAAACAAAACTCCACTGCCTAATGCAAGTGGGTATATCCGAATTCATACACTTTTAAGTCGCTCTTACAGTAGCCGCCATATTGGGATTCAAGATGACCACTATGTCGAGATTTAGAAGAACCATCTGCATGTATATGAATTAAATATATTTTGACGCCGCAAAATATCCGATTTCTGAATTAACTAAACCTACTTTTACAAAATGGCTGAGTATCAAGGCTAAAATCCCACGAAGTTTTAGGTGGATTTGAATCCTCTTTTTCACATGTTATTTTGGTCCGACTAAAGGTAGCCCAAATCTACAATCAATGGAACATTGTGATCCTAACATATACCCGGATGGACACTTGATATCCATAAATGTATCATTGTAGTCAGGAACCTTGCACTTTAAGACTAAAAGAAGGAATAATCAGACAAAATGGTGAATGAAAGCTATAAAATGTATCTAGCCTAATTGACTTGACATTTAAAATTTATATCGTTTCGTTTCTGATAAATATAGAGCATAAAACGAATTAAAATATCTTCTGATTTGTAAAAATTGTGTAGAAAGACAGTTATGAGTTATAAATCTAGGAAAGTTGCACTCGCTGCGCACCTCTTTCAAAAAGTGAGCCTTGCAGTAAAAGTCAAATTACCTTATATATGTATAATATTATGTAAGCTTTTATTGGCAAATTCTTTTATCTTGGATTTAATTGAGTTTACTTAACAACTGGTTAATAATTTTAAAATACGGTTACCTATAACTGATACTATAAAGGTACAGGTCTCGTTATTTCCATCATCGTCTGTAGCCTTAAATCTAATGTAATGCGTACCTTCTTCAAAACGTGACCCGGTAGAGAAGCCATGATCTAAGAACGTTACATTTACTTTTCCTGAATTATCTGTAGCTGTTATCGGTCCATATGTGACTGTTGCTGATGTTAAACCTGGATCTGCATAAACCGTGATAGGTTTACCAGGACAATTATCAAATACAGGTTTGGCATCATCTGTTGAAGAGAAATGTGCAATAGTTTAAAGAGCTAAATCGCTTATATTAGGTTCCTAGAAATTGACACAAATGGGTCGCGAAACATACAATACTGTAATATGAATGTATATAAATAAAATAAAACCAAGTACGAACAATCCAAGCCATTAGACAGAATTCAAAGTCCTAAAAAAAACGTTATAGGCAAAATAGTGAAGTCCTAAAAAAACGTTATAGGCAAAATAGTGTAATCAGCAAATGGACTGCTCCCCGTGTACAAAATACACGGCAAACAGTGGTAACAGGTGTCCGGAAGAGTAAGCTTACGCTGCCTGGCGCGCCACACCCGCCATAGCTGCATCCAAACTATTAGGCAAAATGTCGATAGAATAGCGTGATTGGCCAATGAACTATCGGTATGCAAAATGCAAGTGATGAACTGTGTTAACGATGTAGTAGACATAATCAGGGAGATAGTATTAGTATACGTGTCAATTAAATATATCTAGAATAATAGCCGAGAGAGACACGTTATATTTACCAATAAAGTCAATATGACGGCCATAAAACTTTTTAAAGGTTTTTATAAGTTTAGTGCGCACGTATCCTTGTAGTTGAAGCTTAGATGACAAATGCCTCGATCTACTTAAAAAATCAGAATAAAAGGAACAAGCTCTCGCGTAACGAATTAGCTGAGACTCAAACACTCCATAATTCGACATAATCACTAAATTTTGGATTATTAAGTGATAAAACTTCATCGATATATCGATAAGTGAAATTAAAATTTCTGACTTATCGTTTATTTGTTTTAACGAGCGCTTGGATGTAATCGGCTTCGTACGAATAGAGAAATAAATCAGCAAGCAAAGGTGCACAGTTGGTGCCCATGGGAATACCTACCACTTGCTGATATATTTCCCCTCCAATTCAACAAAGATGTTATCAATTAAAAAATCCAACATCTGAATTATCTTGATGGCGGTGAATTTGTTTTTGGAATCACTGTGATTCTTAACGAAATATGTGGATTTGTAATTAACAACTAAATATTGATATCTAGCAGTTCCCGATTTAGACGAAAAGACACTGAATAATGTCTTTCAACCTTGTTTTTAATTTACTATGGGGAATTTTAGTATACAAAGTAGAAAAGTCAAACGTTTGAATAGATGAGACTGAAGCAAGCGATCTAGATTGCAAACCATCAAGTAATTCTTTGGAATTTTTTAATATCCACATTTGATTTATACCACTACGAGAGTATATTTTGTCACAGTATTTTTGAATACCCTCTTTAACTGCCGTTAGTATAGATGTCAATATTTTTGAAAGTGGTTTCGTTGAACAACGGGAAGAACCTGCTATAAAACGTTGCTTGTAGGGATTTTTATGTAGTTTAGGTATCCAATATAACAAGGGCAAATCTGTATAGGTATCTCCACATGGAGTACCAAATGAAGTGAGTACAGATCTGTGATTGGATATAATTTCATCCTTACTAAGAGTAGATCGTTTATATGTAGCACTATCGATTGATTTCCCGAAATTAAGTTCTTTCAACAGACAGTCATAATAATATCGTTTACATATAAACACTATGTTATTGGACGCTTTGTCAGCCGGAACAATGACATATTTGTCATGCAAGGCAGTGAGGTTTTCAACAATGTTGACATCATTGAAAATAGACTTAGGCCTAGTGTCAACTGACAAACGTTGCATATATATTCTTCGTTTAAGTAAACGACTGATAGACTTAGTCCAATCTGAGAGAGTATCAGATATAACATCTTCCTTCTTGGCCCATGATCTAGCGTAGTCCTCTACAGCATCCATAATAAGTTTGAAATTTTGATCACATGAAAATGGTTGCGGTTCCCGGTATTTGGGTCCTTAGGACAAAATTTCACGTAGCTTATTATTCTGGACTATGTTCAAATCACCAGTGACCACATGTCCAGCTGGTTGATAAAGGAAGGACGAAGTAGAGCAAGAACATGGTAGAGGTTTATCATATAAGTCCTTCGCATTGATGTCAGATAATGCGTTTCTGTAATTAAATATTTTGGATGCAATGGGTTTCGTATAAGTATAAGAAATCCTAGGAACAGTAACATTTGTGAAATACGGCGGGATATGTGCTGTGACTTGCTTTTTCATTCAATCGTTTCCGTTTTTACTCTATTTTCAAATCAATTATGTTCGGTGAAATACGCAAGAAGTCTCAATCGAATGACAATCTCTAGCGTCAAGTTATTCAAGTAAACACTGATAGTGTTTATTACGTATGCTCTCCAGATAAGAATATGGCATGACTTGTGGATTTATGTCTAGCCATGTTCTTCGAGTCCCTTGTTACAAATGGGACTGACACGCTTCATGGTACACAATTCGTTTATATGCATTCATATTAGAGTATTATATGCGTTGCGACCCACTTGTGTCAATTTCTAGGTCCCAAATGTTAGCGATTTAGCTCCTTTTAGAGTTTTATAAAGAGTTGACCATGCTTGTTATAATAATTCAAAAAAAGATGATAAAAACAGAAAATGTTGAAAACTTCAGTCAAATTACTTTGTTCTGAAAGGAATTGTCACGGTTATAAGTTTGGATTAGAAATAGGCATCAAATTTGTCTGCATCGTCTATGAGAATTGGCGATTGTTTCATAAATTGTATCTGCACCGTCTATCAGAATTTCCGAACGTTTGATTGACAGACTTAAACTCCACCCACATATTCTCGATTATCAAGTAGCATGCTTAATGACTATGGTAGCCTCGCTCAACAGGCCTTTCATCACCTGTTTCCGGTAGTGACATCAGCGACTAACGGTAAACGTTAGCTCGGTATATTATTTATGGATTTAATTTTAAATGGACTACTTTTTAAATCCGTGGGTCCCACAGAGTTGTTTTTGAGCTTGTCGCGTAAATAAAGGTCTAATTAATAATTTCTATAACAACTGAAGCCTAACTAAAGACTTGCAATAGGCAGATTTAGCTCTTGTATTATGTATGTTTAAAATACAGATGTGACGTCATCTTTTGATGTTGGCGTACCACTATTTCCAATAATATATGGGCAACTTGCCAATCGAACATTATCTACACTTGGTGGAATAGTGAACTCGCGTGACGTATTTCATTGAAAAGCACGTGTCTGCATTATAATTTGTTTAATGGTATCGAGCTAAAGACATTGCGTAATATATTGAAACAACACTCGGCTAATGCCTCGTGCAGTATCAATGTAATTTTATGATTTTTATGGTGTTTTTATCAAATTTTATGATATTCCCTTTTATGTTTCTATCCTTATCAAATCGTATGATTTCTTTTTTATATATAAATGCACTGACAGTAAATAACTTATCTCCGGTCCATGAAGAAGTGTTTACTCAATGCTATGCGGATAGGAACGACTCACCAGTAGCACTGGTGGTAATAATGGTCGCAGTCATATTCTCCTATGTTCATAAAGGGCTCTCACAAGCCTATATGTACGTGGCTTGGCGCACCAAGGCAAAACTTTCAGTGATGCCCCACCCCCCTTGGCATACTGTTACTGCTTTGTTCATATGGAAGACCAAACAGCTCTTTAATCAGTTTTCTTAGTACTTTCTCTTAATTCATAGTCCTTAATTCTTATTTCTTCATTTATTGCCGTATTTCGACATTTGTATAATAAAATTAACATTTGTATCTTAAAATCAATATTTGTTTTACAAATCAGACATTTGTCATATCTGATTTGTAAAATGTATTTTTGTTTAATTTAATTTTATTTTAATAGAAAGATAAAATTCATTGTAGTAAATTAAAAATATAATCTACATTTACATTTTATCATAGACATTTCAAATACAAATCTCCAAATACAAATCTTGCAAATCATTTCTTTAATAACATTTCTCCAAAAACATTTTTGAAATTCATTGAACCGGAACATTATGACGACATGAGCGGAAGTCAACCTGGCATACAATAAGTCACCATACAACAGAGGAGAATCAAGCAAACATGTTTACAATAAGAAAAATCGCTCGATGACCGCGACATTAGTGAATGGAAATTTCGAAATACGACGGCAAATGAAGAACAAAGAATTAAGACCTTTGAATTAAGAACTAATAGTAAGTGCAGGGGGGGGGGCTGCACTACACATAATTATACATAAAAACAAATATATGGACAGGACATCATACTCAGACTACAAACAAAAACAATTCAAAAAGAGTGAATGAATCCGGATTAAGAATACTTAATAAAGAGCCTTTTGGCCTTCCATATGTTCAGTGCCTGCGCTCAGTTCATGTTTTATGATTAAGAAAGAACAATCTTAATACGCTCAAATTCAAACTCATTTATCATTATTTTAACACTATTTGCGTAAATAAAGTTGTCATTTCATCCGGCACTGACGACCTGATTTTCATGAAATTAAAACTCACTTATCATTGTATTTTTATAAGCAATAATTTTTATTAAAGCGGGAATTTCATCTTTTCCAAGAAAGTCAAAAAATATTTATTTCTATGTCTTTTGCTCAATAGGTTGTCAACTCACTATTATACAATCATAGGCATTATTTTCCACACTGAAACATCTTTCACATCAGAAATAATAACACAATTACCTCCTTGTTTTCCCATTCCCCCCATACAATAGCTATCTTTAAACGTTTGAATTTAATGTTGAAAGTGATATTTTGGCCAATTTCTCAACTGGCAATGGTGAATTATAGGATTATTCTTTAACAAGGTAGGACTGTTTATAGATACGATCTATTTTAAGACTTTATTTTAATATATTTTAAAAATATAACTTAAAAAAATGAAATTGCCACTTTAAGCTTTTATATTTCACATGAAAGCTTATTGTTTTTGTTAAGATTATTATTATTATTATTATTTTTTGGTGTATTTTCTGCAAATCGGATTTCTCAGCTACCCCCACCCCCAAATTCGAACTCATTTATCGTTAGCATGAAAATTCTAATTACATCTTTTTGTTTTCATTTACATATTATTGAAAATGTAATTTATTCATTTTAGATGATAAAATTGTATTGGTTGGTGGGCCCCCTTTGTCTCCTGCCAACCGATATTTTCCGAACCAGTTTGCCACTGTATATAACTATTTATTTAATCAACTTAATATGTAAAATGTTATGTGGTTTAGGGGAAGGGGAGACCGGTGATTTGTTCTATGTCAGCCTCCCGTACGTAACTAACGTACGAAAATTAAATGGTAGCTGGCTTTTTTTCGCACGTATACAATGAATGGCCATTTTGCTCAGTAATCCCAGCCAGGATTTGTTTTTTGTTTAAAAAAAAAAACACGTTAAATTTTTGTTTAGAACTGAAATAAATTAACTATTAGTCAATCCCCACGCTAAAAACATTAACAAAATTGATTTTGTATATCTGAAATAGACACGACCAAAGCACAAAATAGTGCCAATATGCTATCGTTAAATCTAGAGTTGTAGATGTTATTTTTGTGAAACATCATTGGAAGAAGCGATAAGACGTTATGGTTGTACGGATTATACATTCCTAAATTCTGCAGGAAGGCTATTGTTTACAATGTAACATTGTGTCTTGTAATATTGATAACTGTTGACATTTTGTTTGTTGATGTGACCCCATGACCTGTGACGTTTAGATAAAGTCATGGATATCATGGCTATTGATTGTGTCAGAGTCACTTCTCTGTAGGTAGGGTGAATCTGTCGTTCAGATTGGTCAGCCTCCATGAGGCTTGTCTATAAATATTCAAAGAAATGTCGCCCCCGGGAATACACCCACTCAGCCCTTACCTATGTGAGAGCCGTGTGTTCATATACCCACATAACATTGACTGAAAAGACAGCAGCAAGCTGGGAGTATTAAATGTCTGGATGAGTTTCTTATTCAAAACCGGCTATATTAGTATCGAAATTTATTATTGGGAGTCGCGATTTATTTATTGATATTTTTTTGTCTCATTTTATGAGAAATAGTGGAATTCTATATATATTTTCTTATAATATTTTTACATTTTATGATATGAGAATTGACGAAATGTTATGAAATTATATATGTATTTATATTGATTGATAGATATATTATATAATTTTTTGATAGTGGCGCAACATAATCCCGATTTGTTATGTTACACTGTCTATTGGAATAATAAAACTATTTTGAGTTTATTTATCAGTACAAAGTGCAACATAGTTAGCAATATGAACTCAAATTGTAGAAAGAGTAAGCATATTTTAGACCAACGGATACCATATCTCATTTGTTCTATAAACAGTAGGCACGCCCAGTTTAAAACTAGAATAATGATTTGGACCTTGATTTCAAGTTGTTTTGGTTGAAGACAACTTTAGGGTTGAAAACCGCAAGCAGATTCGCCAGCCTGGTGTTGTGAATAGAAAAATAAACCTGCGTTGGCTGTATTAACTTATCAAATAAGATGTGGTATCGGTTTGTCTAAAATGCAGTGTTAAATATATATTTAGGGTTTCACACTGCGTAGCTTGTGTAAAAACTCTTGTTTTTGTTAAGATTATTAGGGTTTCACACTGCGTAGCTTGTGTGAAACACTATTGTTTTTGTTCGGATTATTCTTCTTATTATTAGGGTTTCACACTGCGTAGGTTGTGTGAAACACTATTGTTTTTGTTCGGATTATTCTTATTATTATTAGGGTTTCACACTGCGTAGGTTGTGTGAAACACTTTTGTTTTTGTTCGGATTATTCTTATTATTATTAGGGTTTCACACTGCGTAGCTTGTGTGAAACACTATTGTTTTTGTTCGGATTATTCTTATTATTATTAGGGTTTCACTTTGCGTAGCTTGTGTGAAACACTATTGTTTTTGTTAAGATTATTATTCTTCTTATTATTTGTTTTCCACTTGACTATATCTCAGAAACTACTATCGGATCGATTCGATGTCTTCGGTTTTACTGGGAAAGTCGATGTGATTTGGAGTTTAAAGCTATTTCAAACTGTCTGCGACAAGTTGTCGTTTTTTTGAAATATTGCCGTAATATTAACAATAATCATCAGATTTTAACATTTGATACATTTTGACATAGCCCGAAACAAGGCAAATAGCTACGGCACTTTAGATGTTTTATTTTCGACATTCTGCGACAATGCGAAATGTCCGAAATCTCCGAAGATGACGTTTTTTGAAATATTGCCGTAATATTAACAGTAATCATTGGACTTTAGCATATGATGCCGTAAACAGGGGACATAGCCATGCTACTTTTGATTTTTGATTTTCGACGAATATTGGAAGATATAAGGTGCCAAATTTTGAAAATTTAAATTTTTACAAAAGTTTTTTTTTATTTATAAATATTTTTATATAGCATTTTACCCAAGGTTTTCGAGTCGTCTGATTTGAGCAAAAATGTCACCATTTTTTGTTTCCGTAATTTTCCTTTGCCGCCATTGGCTAATTAATTCAGTTTTTCAGTCCTACATTAATTATTTATTGTTTGATTTGTATAAAATCAAGTTAATATATATGCTCCGTGATTCAAAATGTCATTTTTTTTGTTACCGGTAAAGTTTCCTGTCGGCACCGGAAGAGGTGTAAATTTAGCAAAAACTACAATATTGACAGTTCGGTACCATTTTTTGAAAGCAAATATTATGTTTTTTTACAAATCTGATATTACCCAAAAGATGCGCCCTGTAAAGGTGCACAAAATCTTGGACTCAGTTTTTTATATTTTGATTTCGTTTTCGTGCTATTTCGATTAAAAGGTAAATAAGGTGTAAAATAAGCTATTTACAACCCACCAAGCGTCTTCATATTTTAAAATATTTCTTTGTAACTTTCATAAACTTATAACAGTAACCCATACAAAGAGAATGTATGTCAAAAATTAGTTTCTAATTTCAGCAGTTACGGAGAAATAGGCAATTTTGCATGAGTCACTTTTCTTCACATTATTTTGCCTGTAAAAGAATCAATTATTCGATTTTCAATTTACTTTCATTATTTGATGCCTAATGCCATTTTTGACTAGGCCAAACCATTCTAACACTTTCACTGTCATCGGCAATAACTGAATTGGTAGCCTTAAAAATAAATATTTTATTCAAATGAGTATTATTTGTAATATTTTTAAAATTTGGTTCCCATCTACACATAGAATGAACCCATACGATCATACAGATACCACAAAATGGTTTCTAACTTGTATGGTTGCAGAGAAATAGACAATTTTCCACAAGTCACTTTTCAAAGTTTTTGGTTTATAAAAGTGTCAGTTATTATTCGATTTTCATAAAATTTTCACCATATGATGTCTTATGCCATTTATGATTTTTTAGAATTAATCTAACATTTTCAGTATCACCGCAAGTAATATCATTTTGGCAAAAACTATAGTTTAACCTTCGAAACAGATATTTTATTCAAATGGGTATGATTTGTGATGTTTTTAAAATTATGATATTTGATTCCAATCAACAAATGAGATGAACCCATACCATCATATAGATACCGCAAAATGGTTTATGACTTGTACAGTTGCAGAGAAATAGACGGTTTTCTACAAGTCACTTTCCAAGTTTTTTTGGTCTATTAAAATGTCAATTATTATTCGATTTACATAAAATTTTCACCGTGTGATGATGCCATTTCTGATTTAAAGAAACTAATTTAACATTTTCATCATCACCAGAAATAATGTAATTTTGTCAGGATCACTTACAAATAAAAAATGTATAAAATGAATTGATTTCTGGATTTGGTTCATTCTGTGTCCATTTTATTTCATGTGTGCAATACTTATTTTGCAGGGGTGGGGGGTTGCCAGGTTTCTGTTAAGGAAATCTGCCATCATCCTCTCTAAATTACATAGGCATACATACACATTGAGCTTTTTAAAGAGCAAAATCATTTTTATAATGATGTAGGATCACATTGTGATTTAATTTCATTGATGCAAGGCATTAATTTTTTTCTATGTAGCTGAGCAGGGTGGGGTTTGGACCCCCCAAACCCACCCTCTGGATCCGCCCCTGAACCTGTTTAACAGTTTCATTGGTAACGGAAGTCCCATAAGTTCAATGTTAACGTGGTACCGGTGAAACCCGTCATTACTGCATCGCAGTTCTGGTTATTATTGAAATTATATGTTTATAGGTAGATTGTTTAATGTCTGTTCTATATATAAGTGTTAGTTTAAAGGGCCCAGCTCGATTATATTTTGGACAATAAAACTGCTCAATTATGTGTTAAATACTCCACCTTTACTTAGGACCGAGCAACTAACTCAATATACGTGATAAATTTTCATACACCTTAGACCCGTCAGTCTTCGTCTGGAAATGTGGACCGGTGTCCCAAGCTGTCTTATACAGTGTCTGATAAAAATCAGACTTTTATTTTATAAAAAATAACACGTAGGTGAAATTTACCTTTTGTTATCAAGTAAATCACGTGGGTCATCCATAGACCTCTAAAAGAACGGGAATAGATTATCAGGTCACCCAAGGAAATAAATAACCAATCGACTCAATATTTTGAGTTTCAATTTATAGAAATGGTAAATACACTATTCTTGTATATTATGACGTATACGGATTTTTATTTCTGAGACTGTTAAAGTCGGCATGGTCCTTTTAACAGAGTCTACTTAAAAACAAAGGTCTACATCACGTGAGACGTGAGGGTTTTTTTTAGCACACACGTGAGCATTGACACTTTAGCCGTCGAGACCAAGTTTTAAAATCTCAATACCACTCTTTAGCAGCGGGAGGACAACCGGAGAACCCAGACAAAACCCACGAGGTTGGACATGCGACCCTAACATTTTTTGAAATATTAGAAAAATAAATTAGGGGGTTTGAATTAAATCGGGATAAAAAAATGTTCCTACTTAACTTGCGCCCTCTGTTGTTTATACGTTTCATATGGTCAAGTTTTTATCGTGGTCTTCTCTAGTTTATCGATAAAAAGATCAGTTTTTAACGATCTGTATTTTAACACTCCATTTTGCAACTTAGCTGGGAGCTTCATATTAAATGGTTCCAAAGCTTGTGATTGGTCAAATGAGCAAGTATTTATCTGTTAAATAAAAGGGTGCCTCAAGCTACGCCATCACCGTTTTGCTATTTTCATCTGCTCCCGAAAATTACAGTCTTCTAAACCACAAAAATTTTACCTTTACACACTGATAGAGGAGTTGTCCATTTACCGGACTCTGTACATTTCGTATGTGATGGTGAAGTTGCAAGGTAGCCTTCCTTGCACGTCCTTGTACATACACTTTGATAATTTCTACCTTCCGGGCACTTGTATCCGCTTAGTTCTGGACATCTCTTAACTGAAGGTCAACAAATACAGAATCTCCTACGAGTCTTTTTTGATATCAAAAAATATCAACACAAGTTGATAAAGTTAAAAAAAAAAACGAGGCTCTGTCAAGTTTTTTTTTTACTTTATCAACGAATGTTGATATTTTCCGATATCAAAAAAGACGAGTTGGAGACTTTATTTATCACCCAATCATTTTTTACATGCACAAATAAATAAATATAATTCTTTGGTATAGATTTCACTTTTATTGAATCTGATAAACTATTTTTGACAGCAGTTTAGCTATTGCAAAGTCCTATATATTGACCCAGTATTTCCTTCAAGTTCAATTAAATAAAAACAGTTTCTTTTTAACAATAAACGAAGTTACTTTTTATTTAAAATAAGTGGTTTATTTAAAATCAAATTCATTTAAAGCGACAGTAGAGTAGATTATAATTATAATTTATCATACAAGCGATACCTACAGTCAAATGTGTAGATTATAATTATAATTTATCATACAAGCGATACCTACAGTCAAATGTGTTATTGGGTGATAAATATTATTAAAAGGTACATGTATTCGATTATTGCTGACACGACCTAACATTTCAATTAGGATGATGAAATGCAATTGGGTTTATCATCCCACCTTTCTGTAGCGTCCGGACTAATGAACACGGACAGTGTGTTTTATAAATGAAAGTTTGCCCGGGGAGTGGCACTACGGCCTACTCTATCTCTTCATTCCAAATGCAAAGGAATCGACAGCTTTCCTTGTCACGCCCTCCATCCTGCATCAGTGACAAGGGGAAATCACGCCGGAAAATCAGGATGAACTCTCTCGGCCAATGCAGGGATCGAACACCCAACCTCCAGGATAGTGAGCCAGCGTCTTTCACACTTAGCAACCGTGACCCCATAATGTCATCTGCTAATTTGTACAGGGAATTCGGGTTTTCTTTCAAGGTTTCGTCAGCCCCACTCCTTAATTGATATCCGGGGTTATGATCCCTGATTGTTCTTCTCGACCCACGCCAGGATTCGATTGCACTAATCACACATTTAACATAGCATATGCTGTTGTTGTTCCAGTCCCAATTATCTAACACCATTGCTCTATACGACGGTGAAAGCTATTTTAATATCGTATATATAGATGCCACGAGAACGTTTATTCAAAACCACGATAGTAGTAATGTCAGTGGATTTGTTTTGAGGACATTAAGAAAAGTTTTGTTTAAAATGAACGAATGACATACTTTAGCGTATTTCCTTTTCCATCTTTACCAGTTGGTTTTGGCCACTTAACTACTGCAGTATTGGAGCCTTTAGATGCATAGATACGTTTTTCTGAAGGTCCAGTACAGCTTATACTTGGTGGACGATAAGGTTCAACTACAGGCGTATTTCTTTTTCTATCTTTACCAGTTGGTTTTGGCCTCTTAACTACTGCAGGATTGGGGCCTTTAGATGCATATATACTTGGTGGACGATAAGGTTTAGTACGGCTTATACTTGGTGGACGATAAGGTTCAACTACAAGAAACCAGAGTACGTGTCAATCAATATAACATACAAACCATGTGTGTATGCGTGAGGGTGCTAGGGTGAGTTTGTGGAGTGGGGTGAGTTTGTTATATAGGTCCAAACTAGTGATCCCCAAACAGTGTGCCGCGCGATCTTCCTTTGCGAAATTTGGAACGGCGCACTAAGACAATGCAATAACCACGTGATCCTAATTGAGTATCTACTGGTGTTAATGGCTGTGTTTTTCGTTATTTAGTTTGAGTCATTCTATGTGTCTATGACTAGTCAGTGTCTATGGTTGCATACCGTCTATGACTTGCCATGTTTGTTATTTCGCAAAATTAAAATATTGTTCATATATATTTAGCCAGGTGTGCCGCTATTTTTTCATAGTTCCAAGATGTGTCGTTGGCAAAAATAAGGTTGAGAACCACTGGTCCAAATCATTGTTCCAGATAATTATATATGCTTTAGAGAATATCTTATATACAATTGTATATTGTTGAAAATAACTTGAAGAGAGAGAGAGAGCGGGAGAGAGAGAGAGAGAGAGAGAGGGAAAGAGAGAGAGACTGTAACGTCCACTCGACACAAACTAAGTCATTTCCCTTGCACGGAGGGTTCTTTAGCAGTGGGAGGAAACCGGAGGACCCGGAGAAAACCCACGAGGTTGGGCAGGTGTAGCACCATGGGCCTTTCTGTCTGACGTGGAGAGCGTGTGTTGTCGGTCCGGTCGCTACATCCTACGTATGACCCATGCATCTTGGTTTTTTCTACATATTACCGTTAGCCTTGTGATCGTCTAGGATTTATCTCCGATCGTCTTTTCTTCTCCTTCACGTTGTGTGTTTCTTCTTACTGGTTTCTTAAGACGTTTGTCTTCTTCAGTTATAACAATGCAACAGTTCGTTTTTACCTTTTATGTAGCATAGGTATACATACAAGCATATTACAATTACAGTCAATGCTAACTAAACTCTTCTCAACCTAGAAACCTCGCGGTGTCTAGGACTCTTAGGTGGTAACCCTCTGGAATCTAATCGAAGTCTGATTTAAAGACATACTATAGCTTCCTTTATAGCCGCAAGGGTATCACGCAGACCCATGCGTGTTCCTGACCATGAACCTGTGCAATCGACGTAATGATTGGTTAAATTAAGCCAAATAACCCATCCTTATATGGTTATGGAAATTTACTCTTGAAATTGCGCATGAGATATCTGTTATCATGTTGTTGACATATAGAACCAGTATGTTTTGTTTCTATAACCCTTTTTCATATACCAATATGTCATTCAAATGTTAGTTGATTTCAGTACACGCCTGCATATATGTGAATATGTTAGAAACATAAAACTATATCTTATCTCCCCATTCCTTGTCTATAATCTTTAAAAACAATGTCACCACGACTATATTGCTACACAGGCGACCCTACTCCTTGTCACGTACAACCGAGGATTCGAAACCACGCCAGTTGACTCATTGACAGGCTTTAGGATATTCAGCGCGCACGTTCTAACCATTTGCCCCCCCCCCCACAAATTGAATTATCTTGAAATTCAAAAGTAGAAAGGTGGATCTTATCAAGCGTTATAGAATATTGAAATGTGAAATGACATGAATTGGGGGTTTAACATACTACAGTTCTGCAAGTCCCGACAACTGAGGTGGTGTCAGTAATAGCGTGACGTATTTTAAGTAACAAATATGTTTCAGCTGCCATGATTGGTTGAGATACTATTTATGCAGTCGACACCCGCGCTGTACTCCCAAAATCTCCTTTTCACTCGATTGACACTGTTTCCGGAATTGTGAAGTGTTGGGATCAAAGGCACTTGAAGGGATTAAAATAAAACTTCTTACTACTGCTCGACTATATATAGATACAAGGTAATACAGACGACATCTTTGTTATGACTGGTTTACGATATATCGTCTGTTATTATCTCACAATACTCACTAGTTCTAAGAGAGAGAGAGAGAGAGAGAGAGAGAGAGAGAGAGAGAGAGAGAGAGAGAGAGAGAGAGAGAAATGGGGTTTAACGTCCACTCGACACAAACTAGGTCATTTTGGGACTAACAACAATTCTATTTCAACAATTTGCTTGCGCGTAGGGGTCTTTAGCAGTGGGAGGAAACCGGAGTGCCCGGAGGAAACCCACGAGGTTGAGAAGGCGCCCCTATCTCCATGCCACATACGCTCACACCAGGACTCGAAACCACAGCCGCAAGCCAGAGGTGACCGGTCAGCTAGAGGTCGAAGCGCGGCACTCTAGACAACTAGGCCATCCCAACCCCCCACTAGTTCTAAGACTTTCCCTCGTTTTAATTGCCAACGAGACTTTATTTGATCATTATACACCCTCCAATGTAATTAAATTGGTCCTTTTACAGCGTTATTAATAACAAATCAAACTTAAAAAAGCTATCACTTGTCGATATATAACTTCGCCAGCCCGGAAGTAGCCCGAGATAAGGTCAAAAGAAGTCTGTATCACCCAGTCCCTTTATAAAACTAAAGGCCACTGTTGAGCGAGGCTTGATCATCCAGTTCCTAGGCAAATATCGAGTAATGATAGAACAAATGAAAGAACTGATTTGGACACCGTGATCTAATTAGAAAACATTACCTTTATCATTTCCTCCTCTGGGGCAAAAAAATGCACAAGCAACAGCAAGCGCTATAATACCAGCTATGATCCATCCGATAAATCTTTTCTGTCTATGAACATATGGATCTGAAAACCAAGTTTTAATAATGAGAAGATATATATTTTAAAGACTCTTCAAGTGGTAAAGAGAAAATTACAAATATGACTCTTATAGCCCCACAAGGACAGCTGTCTAGTGGTTTGGATGGGACGAAAAAGAAAAACCGAGGTCCTTGTTTCCTTTCCAGATGAAGATTGATGGGTTTAAGTTATTTGAAAATGTATCACAAATACTGAGTTAGTTTCTCTGCCCTTAGGTAGAGGATTTTAAGCGATTTTACACAAAATTAAGCAGTTTTATTCTCCAAAAAATTATCGGGATTAGGCCTTTATAGCCAGTTGCTCCGACGTGCCGAAATGCCATTTACTCTCAGTTGTAAGGTCGACACAAGCCCCGCTTTGCACGAAGTGTAACCATTTTGCTAATCTGAACATCACATAACTCTTTGTTTTGACCTCAGACAATATCATTATATGTATGGGACCCAATTCGTTCGTTCGTTCCTAGAGTTTACGCCCACTTCTACCAGGGGTGATATCGTAGACAAGGTGGCCTAATTGAACAAAGATCCAATTCGTATTCTACCAAGCAAATCCGACAACTACAGTTGATACGCCAGAATGTAGCAGATCTAGAATGGACTCAATGGATCGTTAGAATAAACACGTGTATATTTACCATGATTACAAGACGTTTCGTACCATCTGTTTTCATAACAACCTTTACATACAACTGAAGAGTTGTCCATCTTCAGAGCACATTTGGTATTTTGAGGAAATGATACAAAATCATCTTTTAATTCAGTGGTATTTAATCCTGTTGGTATTGTACACCATTCTATAAGAGCTCTGGTAGTGGTAGCTTTCAGTTGACATCCATGGTCTCTCTGTGGTTTAACCATTACGTCATATATCTATTTAAATACAATGTTAGATATTAGATAATTTAATAGGTAACATTTATATTCAATGTAATGATCAAAGCAGTAACATTTATATACAGCATATAGATGAGATCCATAATATTCATAAAATTCATAAATATTCATAATATTCATAAATATTCATTATAGTCATAAATATTCATAAATATTCATAAATATTCATAAATGTTCATAAATATTCATAAATATTCATAAATATTCATAAATGTTCATAAATGTTCATAAATATTCATAAATATCAAAGTTGGGATCAATAACATTCATAGGCCTACCAATAAGTTTATACCTATTCTTTATCATTTGATGGTTAAAGACGGTAGTGCAATGGTGAAACGTTGCATTGTTATAAACCATGGTTTATAATTGAAGACGGAAGGCTAGTGTTTGAATTTCCTTTTTCAGTCAGATTTTTTTGTGGTGGAAGGCTCAGGAAGTAAACAGACGTGAATTAAGGTAATCGCCTAATAAGATAACGTCAGTGATAGACTGCTTTAACCAGGTATAGCAAACGATCAGAATGATCCATCCCTTTCAATATTTAGTGAAATATAATATTCAAGCAGATAAAAAAGGGATTAATTAGTTTTATTATGACCGATTTATTTATGGAATAGAGTAAACCAGTAAAGAAAAACTACATCGTCTATGAGAGCAATTTGGGGTACTTACCAAGAAGATAACAAAGAAGGGGTGGAGGGGGTGAAAAGAAATTTAAATCCATTCTAAACACAACTCATCAGGCCCCAGTTCTCAAGGGAGAGCGAGAGAGAGAGAAATGGGTTTAACGTCCACTCGACACAAACTAGGTCATTTCGTGACTAACATATGGTTTAATTTTATTTCAATAATTCGCTTGCGCGTAGAGGTCTTTAGCAGTGGGCGGAACCCGAAGTACCCAGAGAAAACCCGCGAGGTTGGAGAGGCGACCCTACTCCTTGCCACGTACAACTGGGGATTCGAAACCACGCCAGTAGACACAATGGCAGGCCGTATCATACAGCGCGCGCACGCTAACCATTCGCCCCCCCCCCCCTTGCGTTCTCAATGCATTCTCAGACTTGAATTTACTCAAAATTGTTTGGCTTATGTTAACTCAAATATAGCCTGTTATGAAGCTTTCGTTGTTTTAATGTATCAAATACATCAATAAGAAACTATGTGCAAAGTTTTGTGTATTTGGGTCAACGATATTTCTCTTAAACCGTGATTGAAAGTTTAGTAAATTCTTAACTTAAACATGCCTTATGCAAGAGCTAAATCTGCCTATTGCAGGTCTGTCTTTAGGCCTGATATTTTTTCTAAAATATTAATTAGACATTAATTAACTGATTCAGGCCTTAATCAACTCTTGGCATCAGATTTCTTCGATATTAATTAGATTTAAACGGTTCAGTGATACTTTGATTTAATCAAATATGGAGGAACGAGGCTCAGCTTCGATCAACCAGGACGGTAGTTGAAATTATCGCACACGTCTGTCAAACCTCCAAAAGCCTTTGTCAAAGTCTAATATCTTCGCTTGCAATAGAGCAATTTGAATGAAATTTTCAAATTATTCATTTTACATTATCTACTTTCGAACTATTATAGCAAGAATGGCTAGTTCTTTATCTAAATCTTACATAATGTATCTTTAAATCTGAAAATGCTTCGTGAACTGGGGGCCTGATCTCACTTAGAAGGAAGTCAAAATCCACAGAAAAAAATAAACATCTCCAAACCTGTGTCTTCAATCTTTAATTTTAAATTAATATATCATTGATAACGACATAGATACTTTTATTATTACAGACATGGCTTAATTGTATTTTAATGGTTGAGTGTGAGACATTAAGTAATAATATTGATATTGATATTACGGGAGTGCGTTAGCACACATGCTATACCTGTATGTAACACAATGTCTTGTGTGCGAGAGCGAGAGAGGGAGAGGGAGAGGGAGAGAGAGACAGAGAGAGAGAGAGAGAGGTTTAACATCCACTTGACACAAACTAGGTCATTTCGGGAGTAACACATGGTTCAATTTTAGTTCAATAATTCGCTTGTGCGTAGTGTAAATGGGAGGACCCGGAGATAACCCACGACGTTGGACAGGCGACCTTACTCCATGTCACGTACAACCGAGGAATCGAAACACACCAGCTGAATCAATGACAGACCTTATGAAACAGCGCGCACTCGCTAACAATTCGGCCATCCACCCCCCTAACAACATTAACCGTGATATGAATATATGGTTTGCAAACATTATTTCGAATACGCTGGCTAAGTGGGTAAGACGCTGGCTCGCTAGCCCGAGGGTCGGTATTCGGCGTGGTTCCCCCGTGTTAGTGAAGCAGGACGGAGGGCCGGACAAGTCTAGTCGTTTGGATGGGAAGAAAAACCGAGGCAATAGTATAGGCAAAATTTCCCTCATTGCACGCTGTATGGCGTATGTAGTCTCAATTAGTCCACTGCCCGTTCGGAGCAGAGCAGTAGGACGTTAAACCCTATTTCATTTCATTTCATTTTCTATTTCAAACATAAGCTAAACAGTCTTTGTTTATTTTTTTTTATTTTTGATAGGTGCAGGATTGGGAGAATTATGTTTGTTTTCTGTTTTTACAGTTGAGTCAATCAGTACCGGATCTAGGGGAGGCACAGTGGTACAGATGTCCCAGGACCCCAACATTTAGGGGCCCCCACAATTCTGGGTCATATTAATATTTTATCACGGACTGAGCCAACAAGTACCTGGGCTGCGAGGGGGCGAGGATTCGGGCCCTGGGCAGTAAGGGATAATTGGGGCCTCCGGGGTTGGTAGGTCAACGAAATCTATTGTCAATGAAATGAATCCTAATTTTAAAAAAAAGAATTCCAGGGGGAAAACACCCCAGGCACTCAATGAGGCGAGGTACATACTAGTACGATCTGCGGTCAGTACGAACAATTTGATAAACAACAATGGGCCCCGCACAGTTGGTATGTCCCGGGCCCCCAACAAGGTTAATCGGGCACCGGAGACAATTACTATTTATATAGTTGGTCTATATATTAACACAGGGTACAATTGTATGGATAGGCCTACAAGGTACTGTGTTAATACTAAAGCGACCTCACTCGGCAATCCTCGACAGATTCCGGGCCTTCCTCGACAGATTCCGGAACCTACATCTAGTCTCGGCTGTAAGTGATATGTACCTACGCCCATACATTTGCGATGCGGCTACCGGTTTACTTTAACAGGGAAATTTGACGCTATTACAAACAAACAAGACACCATGTTTCATCCGGGGCCTTTAAAGTAGTTCCAAGACAACATGGAGGCAGCCATGTTTCATCCGGGACCTTTAAATTAGTTCTAATATGGCGGAATTCGCCATACAGCCGAGACTAGAAGGTTCCGGAATCTGTCGAGATTTGCCGAGTGTGAGCGACCTTCGACGACGAAACCCTGCTGGTGCGCAATCACCAAATGAGCACGAAGTGGCGACACCAATTAAACGAGTTCCTAATGATGGTTGCTGGGCAGAAGTGTAAAAATTCTAAATTTGTTGATGCTGATGCTAAACGTGTAAAGCATCAATTAAAGTTCCGATTTCATATTTTTAAGATATATTTAAAATAAAGCCCTAAAATAGATTGTGTCTATTAACGGTCCTATCGTGTTAAAGAATAATCCTATTAAACTTATAATGCACTATTGCCAGTTGAGAAATTGCAAAAATGTCATTTTCAACTCCAAATTCAAAGGTTTGAAGATAGCCATTCCGGGGGAGGGGGTGATAACCGGAAGTGGCCGAAATTTTGCCTACTCTGCGATATTATTACTGTAACTATAATCTGCAAGTTTCATTGAAATCGGTTGGTAATTGCGGTCTGTAGCCGTGCCACATAGAATATTTGGTAACCTGGTATCTCGGAAAATCCTAACCGGAAGTGGCCGAAACTTTGCCTATATACTCTGAGATATTATTAATGTTATTATAATCTGCAAGTTTCATTGAAATCGCTTGGTAATTGTGGTCTGTAGGCGTGCCACATGAAATGTGTTGTAACCTCATATCTCGGAAACTGCTTACCGGAAGTGGCCGAAACTTTGCCTACTCTGAGATATTATTGATGTAATTATAATCGGCAAGTTTCATTGAAATCGGTTGGTAATTAAGGTCTGTAGTCGTGAGGATATTTTGAAATTCTTGCTTACCACATGTGGCAAATAGCCACTGCAGTAGTCCAATGCTAGTTCCATTTGGAACTGTCTTTGAGCGAATATATTGTTTGCTCAAGGACAGATCCAATGCCTATAACTAGATGCCAGCCTCTATAAGAAACTGCCATGTTAAATATGTAAAAATTGAATTACCATATCTTCGATAAATTTATTATTTTTCAATCCTGTCACTGGACTAATCAGCAAAACCAACAAAATGACGACTTTATACACCGACACAGCCATTCCTGAAATGAAATAGAATAATTTGCTTTCAGTCGTAGAATTATTGGTCAAATGTTCTACCAGTAAAAACGGATAGAGGGGTAGACTACTGAATGCTGAACGAGATGATTGGTCCAAATACTTAACATGGAATACTATGGTGTTCTATTTCGGCAACGTCGTGCGTCGCGCGTCGCCTGTTAAAAAAGGCGCGACGCAAACTTCGCGTCGTGCGTCGCCCTTTTCAATGTTAAGCTATAGGGGAAAAAAGCGACGTCGGCTTTTGAACACGACGTCGCCCAAAAAAACACGACGGGTCGCGTCGTTCATCACCTTTTCTAAGGTGATGAAATGCGCATGTACCAGGAGAATTCATTTGCAGTTTATTTGCCTTTTGGTATTTTATCTTCAATACAATAATTTATTTTGGACGCAAGGAACCGCCATTACTATCCTTTATATAACAATGCATTTCTATAATACCCAGATTATGTGTTCTATTTTAAATCTCTGTTCTAAACTTAAAATTTCAAACTCTACCGTGAAAGCGTGACCTGCTCTCTGCAGATACTATAGTTAAACACACGGTGAATGGGTACTGATAACGGTGTGGGTGTGGTTTCCGTTATTTACATCAGTTGTTTTATAGATTCTCAAGACAGAATTAATACGAGCATTTTTTTATTGTAGATTTACCACGACGAATATATTAGCTAACCCAATGAAATCGGGTTAAGATCGATTTTGAAAGAATCCAAGATGAGGTTCACTTCTGCAATGGTTAACATAGTCACCCAGGCAGCTACTAGCTGGACCCCTAAAAGTCTATGTGGCTCCCCAGGTCAAACGATTCAGTGACGCCCCTCCACCCAGCCATTGCATACTGTAACTGCTTTATTCAATGTCCTCGCTCAGGTGAATTATTATGATCAAAAAAAATTTAAAATATCATCTTTTATACTTTTAACACCTTGTCTAAATAACTATTTATTATTAAATTTATCTATTTCCCGTCAACTCTTCGTTTGATCGAAAAACACTATAATATGTCTTGGAAAAAATCATAATTCTACCCCTCTACTTGATGTTGTCTCAGCCTCCAAGGTGAGCACTTAGATAAATTATCCCCCTCCCCTCCAAGCAGGGTCGTCCCTGGGCATTCGCCTCTCTCAGCCCCCCCCCCACTCTAATATATTGGTCTTTGGAAATTCTCATAGTAATTATGTCTGTATAAATGTCAAGGAATGTATAAGTAATACAACTCTTGAGAACCTATAAAACAACTGATGTAAATAACGGAAACCTCACCCACAACGTTATCAGAGCCCCGTCATCGTGTGTTTAACTATAATAGTGTATTACTATAACTACAGACAGTACGAGATCATTCATTCCCACCAGAACTTGACATTTGAAGTTTAGAACAGAGATTTTGGGTACTTATTATAGACATGTATTGTTATATAAAGGATACTAATGGCAGTGCTTTGTGTCCAAAAAAAATTACTGTATATAACATAAAATACCAAACGGCAAATAAACTGCAAATGAATTCTCCTGGTACATGCGCATTTCATCACCTTAGAAAAGGCGACGTGTTAAAAAGCCAACGTCGCTTTTTTTTTCTCCATAGCTTAACATTGAAAAAGGCGAGGCACGACGCGAAGTTTGCGTCGCACGACGTAGCCGAAATAAAACACCATATAATACAGTTAGTTATCTCGAAAGTATAAAACATTACAAATTTCTTGATCAATTTATGTTTTAAAAACAAACCTGCATTCACTGCTACCGCAGTTACGTCTGCTTTGTCGTCTGGCAGTCAAGTAAAGAGTTTGAAGAAGGATATTCAATTTGTTATCGTATACGTATTACATCCTTACTGGGAAATTCACAGGCACGTGCGATTTTGCGATTAGTCAGAAATTGACATGGCGCAGAGAATTTACTATTCTTTAAAGCATTCATAACTTAGTTCTTCGATTGACACTTAGTAATTGAACATATTTAAGTAGCTAAGTCTCTAACTCAATATCATCCAAAATCTTCAACATTAAAAACACGAATTGTTTGTCAATTTAAATCAACATTGATGCTATGATCTTAACGGGAAAAGATGGGGTTCTGATATCCAATATTTAAGACAAAATAAACATTTTACCATTGGTACACGAATGGTGTACCATAATGCGTTTCAGCCCCAATTCTAGCTAAAGACTCGAACGGCGTATGTAGACTGGAATAACCAGACGCTAGAAATTTGCATTCGATTGAGACTGCTTGCTTATTTCGCCGAACATAACTGATTAGAAATTAAGAGTATAAACGGGAACGCTTGTGTCAATTTCTAGGTCCCAAATATCACCGATTTAGCCCCTTTAACACGAGATACAATTGATCATAACTATATAGAGAGATTTGAAAATGTTCAAATACGGATTTGGTCATGTTTGGTTTGAACAAGGTGTTGCTAATATTGCACAATTTATGTTGTGCTTTAAACAACGCGTTAGAGATGTAAGTCTTCAAGAATGGCACGATTTTATTACCAATTCCCCAAAATGTATGTTTTACAGTCTTCTTAAAGGACAATGTTGGTGTCAGTCATTATCACATATGTGATAGAACTCGTTAAACACTTTCCAAATATAATTTTAACACAGAGATCATTGCCATGGGAGATGTGTAACAAACTCTTGGATATGTGGGAAGTGACGTCAAACATGACAAACACGAGTTGTTCTTCTATATAATTCACTGAACTAACGATTTACTCTTCATTTATACAAAGCATTCTTTGTTTTTCTATCCAATGTTGGTATCCCTCCCTCACCGTCCAAAACAAAGCTAAGCTAAACAAAATTGTTAACACGGCAAGCAAAATTGCAAGAGTTCAGCACACCCCACTCAGTAGATTGCACAATAAATTTGTATTAAATGTGGGCAGAAAAATAGCCTTTGATGAAACACATTTTCTTTATAGTGAATACGAATTACTACCGTCAGGACGTCGCTACAGAGTGCCAAAATTTAAAACAAAAAGATGTCAGTCATCGTTTATCCCCCAAAGCATATGCATACTAAACCAAGCAATATCTGACGAAATGCAATAGACTGTCATTTGTCAACATATATCCATGTAGTATGTAATATTTATTTCTATGTATCATTTTGTACGGTTGTATCATATTTCTCAACTCTTGTCTATGCTTAAGAATTCATGTCAAGGTAATAAAGAATTATTATTATTAATTTCATTTCACTGATAATTCCGTTGAAGATAGAAAGTTGTTATGTAAGACGATGAGAGGATATCTCACAATTCAAAAATAGAATTGGCTAGATAAGACAAAACGAGAAAAATAGGAAAATCCCGTGCAATCCCCTGTTTTTATTCATCCTGCTCTTAATAAAAATATGGTAACGCACGGGCTTTTTCTAATTTGTTCGTTATCTTTTATCTACTGACACCCAATTCTTTTTGTGAATTGTCCTCTCACCTTCTCACTCATATAATAACTTTTCATCGTCAATGGAATTGTCAGTGACATGAAATTCGCCTGTGTGTCTGTTATCGGTCGTTAGTCCAGTCAGTTATATAGGAGGACAACTCTTGGTTGTCATATTTGACGCCACTTCCCGTATATTTATTAGTTTGTTACACTAATCAAGCGAGCGATGACATCCATTCCATGATATAAATGTTCAGCTATTAACCCGAACTTGATTGTGAATATTCTAATTAACACAGCAAGATTTAAATTGTAAATATCGTGTTGTAAATATATATTTAAAATCTCAAGTTTCAATTTTGTTTGAGATACGTCTTACTTTCGTTAAACATATGTATCATCAATTTAGAACATAACTTTGAATATATGATATTAATATTACTTATATCATTGTTTTTCAGATTTGTTGTATGTGTACTGTAGGCTGTTGCCTTATAGCTGCCGAGGTGCTGTTTTCTGGGGGTTGTAGCTTAATTCAACACTAACGACGAAAACTCAGATTATAGATAAAATTGTACTTTTAATAACGAGTGTCCAAAACTGGTTAACGGTCACAATAACGAGATAGGTATCGTTAGGGCGAGCCGGTCACCAGATTGAAGTTACAGTAGAATACAGAACATATTATATACAAGCTTAGGATTAAAATAATTATATAATAATATTTGATAAGATGTTAAATTGAATATATGAAACAAATGTTTAAATACAGAAGATATGGACATAGCAAGAATGCGTATTAACTATTATTACGTAATATATATCGTTACATTAAGTATAAACTCAAACAGTTAAAAGACTTGAAATATTAGCGAGATAAAAATGCGGATATTGGTGATTTACTATTTTAACTAAAATCATATAATAAAATATATATAAAGATACACTATGACATAGCTATAAATAAACTGTTTGTTTCTTTGTTTGTTTAAAAATGGTGTGCGCTGCGTGTACTGTATATTGGCGCGTGCTATAGGAATCCCCTTTGCTGCAACAAGCAATGCAAGATGTATTATATATGTATGTTAGATTGACATAACTGATAATACATTATAAAACTAACTGAATTGAATTGAAGTTTAACGTCCTATTGTTCTGCTCTGAAGTGGGGGGGGGGCTAGTGGTCTAGAGTGCCGCTCTTCGACCTCTAGATGGCCGGTCACCTCTGGCTTGTGGCTGTGGTTTCAATCCCTGGTGTGAGTGTCTGTGGCATGGAGATAGGGGCGCCTTCTCAACCTCATGGGTTTCCTCCGGGCACTCCGGTTTCCTCCCACTGCTAAAGACCCCTACGCGCAACCGAATTATTGAAATAAAATGAAACCATATGTTAGTCTCAAAATGTCCTAGTTTGTGTCGAGTGGACGTTAAACCTCATTTCTCTCTCTCTCTCTTTCTCTTGCTCTGATAAGCTAATGAAGACGGGTATACGTCATACACTGTGCTATGAGGGAAATTTTGCTCGGACAGCGGCGCTACGCCCTACGGCCTACTCTTATATCCTTGTCACACCCTCTGTCCTGCACCACTGACAAGGCGTAACCATGTCCGGAAAATCCCAATTAACTTTACGGCCAACACCAGAGTGGAACCCGCGGCTTCCAGGCTACCGACTTAGCGCCTTACTTGCTTAGCCACCGTGATACAATCACTAGGTATGATTCTACCTAGTGGGTAGCAGGTGCGATCCGAGTATTGGTCGAGAAATGTATAAATATTTGGTCCAAACTAATGGAAACCATGGATGCTCAGTGAGATATGCACTGACTCACTACCAAGAGATCCTAGGTTCGATCCCGGTTTGGCAATTGGCATCGTCTAGTCATCGGATTGGTCAAAAACCGCGGTCCCATGTCCACGTCGGCGTGCACGTATGCAGCGGCGGATTGGGGCTGGGAACCGACCCGGGCTCCCGTGTCGGAGCGGCCCCTTTTACTGACCGAGGAGCCCGGAGGGGGGGGGGGGACATTTTTGAAAAATAAACCCCAAATATGCGATTTGGTGCAATATCTGATTATAATCTCTGTCAAATAATATATTTCATAAATCGATTAACTTAAGCCAAAACCACGACCTGCAAGCAATTTACAAACATCAACCTGTGAAATTATCATATCGTCATATTATTAATTAACGTATTATCATTGTATCGTCATGAGTGAAGAGAATTTAACTGGTTGAAAAATGGGACTAGTTGAGAACATTTTGACCATTGGATTAACCAGTTAGAAATATTGAATCAGCAGGAATATTATCATTGAAAAATGTCCCATTTTTGTTGTGGGGAGCGCTAGTTGATTCCTTCTGTGATGGAAGGCCACGAAACACATTCGTACAGAGTGACGAAAATGAAAATCATAAAAGCTGCTTTTTAATTTTGGATTCTGGCGTAATTTTGCAGGTGACTTGATAATTAATCAGGTGAATCCGATGAAATTTTCGATTGAATTTCGTATCCCCATTGCAGGATTCCGAATTCTGACCCACACACAGCACGCCCGGTCCAGAAAGTCTATTATACCATCCTATTCCAGACTCCACCTGCCACATACAATATGATCATCATAGCTCCATGGTCGGTCCAATATCCCCCTCTCTAATATAATGTTCAGCAGAAAAAGGTTGTTTTAGACGAATTGGACAAAATTATTTTCTTTCATTTTTTGTCCGACCGGCCCTTCGGGCGATCGCCCGACGGCCCAATCCGCCGCTGCACGTATGAAAGAAAAAACCTCTTGGCAGTTGGAATTCGATAAAAAAGATTTTACGTAACTAAATCAATGTCGAATCGAAAATGTCTACATATACTTTATTTTACAAAACGTTGATAACTGTTACATGCTATACTATATAATGTTTCTTGAATAGATCTTATTTTTACATACGTTTTGAATATCTGGTTGTACGTGACAAGGAGTGGGGCCGCCTGTCCAACCTTGTGGATTTTTTCCGGATACTTCGGTTTGCTCCCACTGCTAAAGACCAATACGCGCAAGCGAATTATTTAAATAAAATTAACCGTATGTTAGTCCGGAAATGACCTAGTTTCTGTCGAGTGGACGTTAAACCCCATTTCTCTCTCTCTATTATTACATACAATACATATGTTTGTCTGGAGATACTAGAATGAAGTTGTATTGCTACTTTATTTTGTAGTATACGAACAAGATGAAGCTGACAAAATGTCACGACGTAAACGTTCTTGCACTTTTGATAAATGTCTACCACCAGAAACCAACTGTAAGTATTCCACGAACAGTGCGTTTCTATTACAGCTCTTGAGAACTAGAAAGATTAATGTTTACTGCTAGTACGGACTTGGTCATAAGAGAGACTTCATTTCATATATAAAGTCAAGTAAGGCTGTATGTAAGATTTTAAAAGTGGCCCCTTTTGTCCTATCCGAACGACTAGACAGTTGTCCTTGTCAGGTCCTCCGTCCTGCATCACTGACAAGAGTCCTGGAATTGTAATGACTTTAAAGAAGGTTGCTAGGGGAATAGCATCAATAGTTCCTGTATTAGATATAGTATGAAGGTGCGTAATTTGTATTATTTACTGTTATACTTGTATTTTACTTTAAGTTGGAAGTGAACCGTATCTTAAATGTCCGGGAGATATATAATTAAGTTTGGGGACCCTTACCAGACACATGCTAAAGTCAGTTGGACCGAGCCAACAGCAACTGACGATAGAGACGGTATAATAATGTGAGTCAATTAACACTTTAGATCAAAAATATCCATTTGTTCCTTCCATGTGAACACGTTTAAAATATGGTTTGTTATTTATTTCAGACCAACAAGGCATGGTCTGGCACCTGAGCCCGATTCCTAGAAAATTCTTAAGCACGTGGTTGTGCTTAGATTTCAAGTAGACTTTGCATTTAAGTAAACTTATCGCACTTTGTGTTCCCAGAAAATTCTTAAGAACGTCCTTGTGCTTAGATTATAGGTAGACTTCGGTGTAAGCACAAGTAGGTTATTATGTTTTTTAAGAAAAAACTTAAGCGCAACTTTGTTCTTATCTAAGCACAAGACTCAAGCATGGTATAGGGCTTGCTTACCCCCTTAAGTCTGTTTCTGCTTCAAACAAGATGGCTGACAGTTAGTTATTCCACGGCATTTCCTACATCTTTTGATACATAAGAGGCTATTTAAAGGCAGAGAAAATCCTTTAGAAACATATTCTCGAGAAGTAGGCCTAGGCCTATGCTATAGACAATTTCGGTTATACCATGAAACCATTTTATTTATTTACCAATTAGTAGTTGTTTTTTTTGGGGTTTTTTTTGTTGTTTTTTTTAGCTTGTGCCACATTTCATACGTGTATAGGGGAAATGCATCTAAATCGACCATTTGCCGGGAAGCAGACGACACATTTATGACGTAATTCGCATACCAAAACTGTTTTTATGACGTTTGAGAGCACCATAGTCTTATTTCACCAGTCACAACGTGCTTAGACTCATACTTGACTTGTACTTACGTAAGAACGGTCTTTAGAATTTTCTAGGGACGGTATTTTATAAAGATTCTTACGTAAGAAAAAGTGACGCATAACTTTGTGCTTAACTTTAAGAATTTTCTAGGAACCGGGCCCAGGATTTATCTTCTCCGAAGGAAATAATATTGTTGGTTACTGACCTAGGGACAAAGCTGGAAACATGGCTACTTGTACATTCACTATAAATATTAAAGGTAATTCTAT
This sequence comes from Patella ulyssiponensis, assembly GCA_963678685.1. Lineage (NCBI taxonomy): Eukaryota > Metazoa > Mollusca > Gastropoda > Patellidae > Patella > Patella ulyssiponensis. Next base: position 12,460,848 of record OY783227.1, on the reverse strand, counting down.
TTGCCAGAATGCTGAGCTATTCTTTATTTAAAATACCGTATTTAATATAACAGATCTCCCGTCAAAACGCAACCCCTAGTAACTCACTTTTTGTCTCATTTTGAGAAAACAAAGGAAAACGTAATGAATGAATATTAAACCCGGCTTATCAATTGATTTGTCTCTTAGTCCGGTATACCGTATTTAATATAACAGATCTCCCGTCAAAACGCAACACCTAGTAACACATTTATTTCTTATTTTGAGAAAACAAAGGAAAGTGTAATGAATGAATATTTTAACCCCATCTTATTCAACGATTTGACTATTGAGTAACTAGGTTACTAGGACTGGTGTAACTACTTACAAAATCAAAAGATTCGAATATCTAGTACAACAACAGGAAGCACATACTCTAGTAACTACATGTACAAATTTAGTCCTATTGACGGGAGAGATCGGGTTTCTCTACTTGTAAATATTTCCATTATTTTGTAATAAAACACTTGGACTGCAATGAATGAGTAAAAATGGGGTTTAACGTCCTACTCTTCTGTCCCTAACCTGGGCTAATGGGCGACGGGCATAAGCCATACAGTGTGCTATGATGGAAATTTTTGCTTGGGAAGCGGCGCTACGGCTTACTCTTATATCGAATTCCAACTACCAAGGGATCTTTTACGTGCATGCCAATATGTACACGGGACCTCGGTTTTCGTCCATTCAGCTGTTATTGTTAGGCCCTCAGTTCTGCATCACTGACAAGAAGAAACCACGCCTGAAAATCGAGATGAACTTTCTCGGCCAATGCAGGGATTGAACAACTGGCTATTTCACTGGTTATAACAGTTTACCGCCGTTATATGTCATGTCCGCGCTTTGTATTCAATTCGGAACTGAATAGAATATGTAATTATTTTTGTATTACAGACCGTTTAAAGATACATTATGGGAGATTAGATAAAGAGGTGGTGGTTCTCACTAAAAACTAGATAGCGTAAAGGTAATTTGCTGAAAATTACCGTTAATTTGAATTTGATTCACTAAGAGCCGAGAACGAAGCGGGTGAAATTTCCGCATAGCCTCGGTCATCATTACTAATATAAACAGCAAAGTCTCGATTATCCATTTCTTTAATGTAATTATCAATTGCCGTTAAGCGGCATATATGAATCTAATCCAACAAACACCGAAGGCTAGCCTTGACATCGAGAATTTATTATGACCTGGATAAGTTGATTTTATAATGTCTTATTGATAATTTAGATAACATTTCAGGCCTAAAGAAAGACTTGGAATAGGCACATTTTGCTCTTGCAAAATGCATGTTTGAGTGTTGAGCATGCGTGAAATTCAAAAGGATATGACATAAATTTTTCTTCGCGTTAGGGGCCCCGCGATTCTAGTCAGGCCCAGGGCTAGACTTTGCAATTATCTAATATATTTTAAAATATGTTATCAAATTATTAAAATACAAACTTTAGATCCGACAAAATCAAACAAGAATTGACATTTTAAAAGATCCAAGGAAAAATGTTGAGTGGTCTGCCACATTTTAATACTCCCAATGTCATTAAAAAGCAATGCCCAATTTGTGAAATATTTCTGTTTAACGTTTTCATGAGCTTTCCTATCTTATGGCACATAGGTGAACTTGAGATGGGTCTCTTGTTGTGGAGTTCTGGATTTGAACCCAATATCAGTTCTCGGTAATGAACTTTAATCGTGTAAACGCAACACTTGTCTTTTTTCACGATTTTAAGCAGTACCATATCATACGGTTTGCATGTGCATTCCCTGCATTCTGGCCCTTTAAATACAGATCAACATTCATCACTTCGGAAAAGTGCCACGCCTTACACCAGGAACAAAGCTATTGGCATGCTGGATCAGGGGGCTTTACAGGAAGCCATCGCAAGACACTTTAATGCCCACTCACCGACCATTGCTCGCCTCACTCAACGTTTCCAGACCTCTGGAAGAGCTGCCGGTCGACCTCGACCTGGAACGCCACCTGTAACAACCGCTGTTCAAGATCTCCACATCATCCGACTACAGCATCTACACAACACGTTCCAGTCAGCTACTGCTACTGCCAGGAAAGCTGTTGGAACACGGCAACGTCAGATCAGCCCTCAAACAGTCCGCCTGACTGCTCTTCAGTTACGCTTCCGTCGACTTTACCAAGGTTAAATCCTTTGAATTTGAAGTTGCGTTTTTAATGGCTTTAAGTGTATGTTGAGTTTACCCGCCCCATCCCCATCCTTTGAACTTACACCCTATATGGATATTTTGTTGAAAATTCCTGGACTACAACGAATATTACAAACTGGTCCGTTGTAAAATTTTGCTCGGTCGCTTCTTTCACATATGAAATACAGCGAAGTTAACGAGGTTTCAATATTTGATATCGATTAAATTCAAAATTATTTTGAAGTTATTTAAGGAAATGAATCCAATTTTGAAGCAAAAATATATACGAGCGTTACTGTAAATAGTAAAATAAATTAGTACGTGTAAGAATAAAATATGTAAATGGTGACGGTTCATTCTGGACAAGTTAGTTATATTATTAGTTATCTGCCTGTTAAAACAACACAATTTTTAATGTATTGACATTGGTTTTTGTGTATGTTACAACCTATTGTAGCATACATTCACTGTCGGTATAACAGTGTAAAAGATGACGACGGAAAATGAATAAAATCCGTTGTGAACTCTAGATGGTCATGCCCCAAGTAAACTTGAGAATTTACTTAAATTTCAGTCACTGTTTATTGGAAATATCTTTGATCCAGAAACACAAAACTTTGCATATTGTGACGTATAAGGGTATTTGATACATTAAAACAACGAAAGTTTTATAAAGGGCCATATTTTAGTTACAATAAGGCGAACAATTTTGCGTAAATTTTTGACTTAGGTATTAGAATGCCTTGTGAACTCGGGGGCATAATATAAACAGGATTGGTCGATTTTACACTAAAATTGTGTAAAGTCCAGGGACGTGTGGGTGTGGGTGTGGGTGTGTGTGTGTGTGTGTGGGGGGGGGGGGGTGGGGGGGTCGCAAAATCAGTGCAGTCGGTCGCAAAATAGGAGTAGTCGGTATCAAAATAAGTGTTCACTGCTTACGCCACGCTACACACGCAAAACTTCAGCATAAAATAACCATGTCAACTTATCATGTTTCAAAAGATGTTGTGTTCCAGTTTTTTTCTGTTGTGAGTATGTTGGTCTAACAACAACATTTTACCCAAGGAGAAAAATAGTCGGTATCAAAATAAGTGCAGTCACTGCAGTCGGTCTCAAAAACAATGCAAGAATAGATCCCAAATACTATGTATTTGCGTGAATCAATGATCCTAAATTACATACGTCACTCTTATTCTGCTGTGAGTATGTTGGTCTAACAACAAAATTTCACCCAGGGAGAAAATAAAGTCGGTCGCAAAATAAGTGCAGTCACTGCAGTCGGTCTCAAAAAGAATGCCAAAATAGACCCCAAATACTATGTATTTGCGTCAATCCGTGAGCAAATTGCATACGCCACACAAAACTTTAGTATAAAATAACCATGTCTGCGTATCATATTTGAAAAAATGTTTGTCACTCTTATTCTGTTGCGAGTATGTTGTTCTATAAAATGTTTTCTACCTTGGCAAAAGAATATATATAGTCGGTCTCAAAAGAAGTACTCACCGCAGTCGGTCTCTGTAGAGTAAAATGAATTGATGAGGTAAACAACCAATCACAAAACAGGCGAAATTAATAGATAAGCCTCAAGATTCTGCCCATTTCTTGTCCTCTCGTTAACGAGAATTTGGTTAAAATTTTCAGTCCCAGTCCCCAAAATTTAAAAGCTCTGTTATACATCTGAAATTTTTTCGCGTCTGCGGCGCTCGATGCCATTATAACATCATTCTTCTACTCATCTGTTGTGTTATACTGTCTCGGCACTATCATATTCATGATTATAGTGAATTACCCAGTTTATAGTATCACTGGTGTGTGGGTTGTGGAGCGTCATATTGTACTGATGTTATGTCAAATCTTGCAAAACAAATCTCAAGATTCTGTTCCATTGGCTGTCATTTCTGGTCCAGTCGTCCACAAGAATCTCTCCCAGCAATGACATCAAATGCCAGAATATTGAATCAATTTTCCCAAATTTTCTCAAATTACTCTGTGTTATAGGCACAATCATTATATATGACATAAACTATGATATATATATGACATAAGCTAAAGTCTGTAGCCTATGGCAAGAATGTTAATTATATAAGTACTTATAAGATATTATATCCGCCTCATAGCAATAATGTCAAGGGTAAAATATTGCACTTAACCACTGTTAGATACGAAGCGGTATCTGGCATGTTCGACAACTAACGCATTTCCCGACAAATAGAGAGAGAGAGAGAGAGAGAGGGAGAGAGAGAAGTTTAACGTCCACGCGACACAAACTACGTCATTTCGGGACAACCATGTGATTTGTTTTTTTTTTTCAATAATTCCTTGCGCGTATGGGTCCTTAGCAGTGGGAGGAAACGGAGGACCCGGAGAAAACCCACGAGGTTGGACAGTCGAGCCTACTCCTTGTCACGTACAACCGAGGATTCGACAAATTGAGTAATTGAAACACGTGTTTTGTAGGTTTTAACCCTCGACATGTGTTTTATTGCTGTGATTTAAAGCCCCAACAGGCCCCAACATGTGTTTTACATGATTTAAAGCCCCAACAGGCCCCAACATGATTTGAAGCCTCTAGCATGCCATAATTAAGGTAAAATATACTATTTTAAAAGATCAAACACAGTTAGCTACTGGTTGTTAATTGTGACCAGTGATATTTTGGAAAATAAATTTGCTTCCCTTACAGCAGTGTTAAGTGTGATTAGTTCTTATCAAACGAAACATTACAAGAAGTATTGGTCTTATTAATATGCTACCCTGCCAGTTATCAGCAGGTTGAACCGAGTGGGGGGTGGGGGGCATACCAACTGTGCGGGGGCCCCATTGTTGTTTGTTCAAATTGTTCGTAATGATCTCGCGGATCGTACTAGTATGTACTCAGCCCCCTTGAGTGCCTGGGGTGTTTTCCTCCAGGAATTATTTTTAAAATTAAGATTAATTTCAGTGCATCTGAGACAATTTAGGCATCGACCTCATTGACGTTTAGAATTCGTTGACAATCTTGTGATGTTTACATTTACTTTATTTTAGTGAAATTATTTTAGGTGACCCAGAATTGTGGAGGGGGGGGCTAAATGTGGAGGACCCGGGATATTTGTCCACTTTGCCCCCCACCCCCTTAGATCCGGTTCTGGGGTCAGACAGGATACCGTAGGTCTTGTCACCCACCCACAACCTTGGGACCGATCATCAGCTATAGCGTCGCTAGTAGTCAAAACACGAATCCCATTAAATACATTCTCAATAATCGCATGCAAAACATTTTGTACAAAACTTAGATAAATCTTAATGATGGGAAAATATATTTGGATAAATAATAGATCGCCGAAATAACAGAACCTAATTTTTAATAGAAACAATCAGTGCAGAACATTAACAGAACACAATGGATAAAATCACTGGGTGTATTCTAAAAACACCAAGTTTCAAATTTGTCAAATTTGGTCATGAATCTGAGTATTGGATACAAATTTAGATAGATAGATTTTATGGTATCTAAACACCTCGCAAGAGGCAGCATACAACAGGCGCGGATCCAGGGGCGGGGGGCTCAGCCCCAATGACATAGTTGATTTTTATTTTCGTTTACTTTGTTACTGATGTAGTTCACATATCTGCTCTTTAATAGATGATATAAACATGATTTTCGCATTGTCTCCGCACAAGCAAACCAAGGTTGCAACGTATTACCCTTTGCTTCAATAATGTATGCCCCCCCCCCCCGAGATAATCCTGGATCCGGGCCTGTACAGATATCCACAAAACATTTTTAAAAAGGTGACACCTATGTTACACGTCCTATTGTAAAACACACTGTTGTCTATGGCGTCGATGTCGCCTATGATGCCTATGCACGTGTGCAGCTTGTTCCCTTTTACGCTGTTCTATTTCTTGTCTTCTTAATTCATTTTCTCTCTCGAGTTGTCTCCCCTTTTCTATTTCTGCTTCTATTTCCTTTGCCCTTTCTTCGAGCGCCTGTTCCCTTCTGAGAATCTCTTGCTCGGCTTTCATCTTTTCTTCCTCTTGCTGCCTGATTTTGGAATGCATGGCTTCGTTTGCCTTGTTGAACATTTCTTCAGTGTAGTGGGCGTGGTTGTTCGTATCTATTGTTTGGCGGACTAACTTCAGGATAGCTGCTACATCAACTTCAAGATTGCTGGATTGAGCTCGGTTGTTGACGCTGGCCACTCTGCCTTTGCATTGATGGATCAGTGATCTTAGCTGTTCTGGACTGTTCTCGATATGCTGCTGAATGGTCGAACCCTCGTAATCAAGGGAGTCCTTACCAGTGAATACAACGATCACATGATTGACCACGGCATCTCCAAACAAATCTTTGAGGTGTTGAATCGTGTCCATCTCCTCCTGGGTAAAGCGACCGATCTTGAGAACGAAGACAAAGACGTGGGGACCAGGTGACGACAGTCCGATGCATCGTACAACTTCTTTAGATGTTTCAGTGATGTTGTTGCGCGTGTCGAATATCCCGGGTGTATCCACGACAACCAACTTGCTTCCATCTTGAAGATATCTCTCTCCCAATTCGCAGACGTTGGTTGACGAAATCCCAAATGTGTTCGACTCAAAAACATTTTTATCTAACAAACTGTTTCCCAACGAGCTCTTTCCAGCTCCCGTCTTTCCGACCAAAACCATTCGAATTTCTGCAAGTAGAAAGGGATAAACTAAAGAGTTATATGAAAGCTAGGGCGAGGGATGGGGCGACGAAATGAAATTAAATGGGGTTTAACGTCCTATTGTTCTGATCCGACCTGGGCTAATGAAGACGGACATACGACATACAGTGTACTACGAGGGAAATTTTGCCCGGACAGCAGTACTACTCTTATATGGAATTCCGATGTGTACACGAGACCTCAGTTTTTCGTCCCATCCGAACGACGAACGACGAAACAGCTGTCCTTGTCACGCCAGAAAATCGGTTTGCCCCCCCCCGCTTTGTCAGTGAGGGTCTGGCGGGGTCTGGCAAGGGTTAAAGTATTATCGTTAGGATGGGAAAATGACAATAAAAATTCTTAATTTTAATGTCCCAAACCAACGCTAGAATAACCATAGTGGGTGCATGTGGGGGCCCCTGATCAACGACTGCGGAGCTGTGGCAAGCACCGAAGGTGCCCCGTGGTTAATCCGGCATTGTCCCAAACATCTTACGCCAGTCAATAGGAAATAACAAAAACGAGTCGACACTCAGTAGAAGTTTAATGAAAGATGAACCTCACATTGACTCACAATAACAACTCGTGTTATGAATCAAGGGAGACAACTACATATTAATAAGCCTACGAGGTTAGATCTATTTCATAAGGAAATGAAATGAAATGTGGTTTAACGTCCTACTGTTCTGCTGTTAAACTGGGCTAATGAAGGCGGGCATACACCATACAATGTGCTATGAAGGAATTTCTTCCCGGGCAGCGGTAATAAGGCCTACTCTTATTTCGAATTCCAACTGCCAAGGGATCTTTTACTTGCACGCCAATGTGTACACAGGACCTCGGTTTTTCGCTCCATCCGAACGACTAGATGGCTCTGCTTGTCAGTCCCTCCGTTCTGCATCAGTGAAAGAGGAAACCACTCATGAAAATTTTGTCAAAGGTGTAAACATTGCTAGCGCTAATCCCCACTTTAACCCCAAACCCTTGACCAAACCCTAACACTTACCCTAACCCTAACCAACAATCTCGCCAACAATCACGTGCTCTAACCTTATCTACATCTCAACGACCTTGACGAAATCTTAAGTTGGCCTTAAGAATTAGATCTATCATAACATACGACTTACCAGACATTATCGAGTGAGTATTGCCTCTCTTTCAAAGTTTGAACTTTTTCACGATAATCTCGATGTTATTGACAAGCACCTGCAGTACATAAAACGTGAAAAGTATAATAATAATAATAACAATTAATTCTCAACTTCCTGGATAACTAGAAAGTATCATCATGTGTTTTATATAGAGCCAGCATACCCTACACGTACCCCATACACGATAGTCGTCACTATACACAAAATATACATACCCTAAATGTACCCCATACACGACAGTCGTCACGATACGTATAGTCTACACCATACTTATGGACTCTCAATTGGTCCCTGATATCGACCGAAAATACAAATGGAATCTCAGTTGGTCTCTGATATCGACCGAAAATACAAATGGAATCTCAGTTGGTCCCTGATATCGACCGAAAATACAATTATCTTATTACTCTGGGAGCGAACACTGACTCACAACCAGAATGGGGCTAGTCGCTCGGATGGAACTAAAAACTGAGGTACAATGTACGAATGGTAGTGCACGTTAAATACTCCCACACACCAGACAGTTGAAATTCGAAGAACAGTTGATGGAAATGCCAGTATCCGGGCAAAATTCTCGACTCGGCTCTCACGCATTGTAAACGTATAAATAGAAATGAATGAAATGTATACAGTTTTTTTAACCCACCCGAACAACTAGACCATGTTCTTTCCAGGCATTTCACCCTACATCACTAACAAACCGCCCGGGAAAATCTCTGGGAACTCTCAGGATCGAACCTCAAAACTCCTGGTTAGTAAGGAAGCGCCTTACTCACTGAGTCACCGAGCCTTAAATAATACAGAGAGAGAGAGGGGGAGAGAGAGAGAGAGGAAGAGAGAGAGAGGGGGGAGAGACAGGGGATAAAGAGGGGGAAGAGAGAGAGAGAGAGAGAGAGAGAGAGGGGGAGAGAGGGGAGACAGGGGATAAAGAGAGAGAGAGAGAGAGAGAGAGAGAGAGAGAGCAGTTAGAAAATCAAACTATACACAAGAATAGCGGTGCTCATTACACGAAAGATATGTTCAACAAAGCAATCGAGGACATGTAATCCAAAATCAGACAGGGGGCGGCCTAATAGGGAGTACAACTTGATCCTAATACATAACACTTCTCTTAACTTCCACTCGGCATAATCTACGTCATTTTGAGACTATCATATCGTTCAATTTCATTTCAGTAGGTTGTAAATTTTATACCCTAAGGCCTCAACATGTATAGATTGGACATGGTATACTCCAGGGTTTCAACATCAAGGGGGACCCCGGCCAAGGTGTGTGGTATATTGGATTAGAGATCGCATGTTCGCTCCCGGTTTTGGCTTTTTTTGTCGGGACATTTCACCCCGTGTCAGTGGTATAGGACAAGGACAATTGTCTAGTCGTTCGGATAGAACGCAAACCCAAGGTCCTGTGTACACATTGGAGTGCACCTAAGATCCACTGGCCGCTGTCCGGGCAAAATTGTTTTTATAGCACACTGCATGTCCGTCTTCATTAGCTCAGTCAGTCGGAGCAGGACAGTAGGACATTAAACCTTATTTTATTTCATCTACACCCGATTCTATGGTAGGCTGGGGTTGAATGGTCGAATGGTTAGCACATGCGCTGCATCATAAAGTCTGTCATTGGACCAACTGGTTGGGGTTCGATTCCCCGGTTGTACGTGACAAGGAGTAGGGCTGCCTGTCCAACCTCGTGGGTTTTCTCTAAGTTCTCCGGTTTCCTCCCACTACTAGACCCCCTGCGCGTAAGCGAATTATTAAAATAAAATGGAACCATGCGTTAGTCCCGAAATGACCGAGTTGTGTCGAGTGGGCGGTAAACCCCTCTCTCTCTCTCTCTCTCTCTCTCTCTCTCTCTCTCTCTCTCTCTCCCTCTCTCTCTCTCTCTCTCTCTCTCTCTCTCTCTCTCTCTCTCCTCTCCTCCCTCCCTCTCTCTCACTATATAAACTCACCTTACCGGTTTATTCCTCGCTGTACCGTGATTAAATTAAACCAAGAAATACACATCCGTGTGTTTTAATATTCTCTATTTTAGTTTACGGGGAAAATAACATTTCACGAGAATGTTTCCCAATTACTGATTTCTAAAATTACACCAGTCTGTGGAAATTCCGTATTATTGATGACACGCCGCGTGTTTTGTTCTGTTTATGAAATGAACCGTTGGTGTATTTCAGGACTATCGCTGTATCGTGGAAATACTATTTCTAAAATAACTTTTAAGCTGTGTATAGTTAAACACCCACAGAAATAGGGGGTTACATGGCCGAATGGTTAGCACGTGCGCGCTGTATCATAAGGTCTGTCATTGAGTTAATTGGCGTTGTTTCGATTCCTCGGTTGTACGTGACAAGGAGAAGGATCGCCTGTCCAACCTCGTGATTTTTCTCCAGGTACTCTAAAGACCCTACTGCTAAAGACCCATACGCACAAGCGAATTATTGATATAAAATTAAAAACTATATGTTAGTCCCGAAATGACCTAGTTAAGTTTTGTCGAGTGGACGTTAAAACCCCCTCCCTGAACATGAACGTAATAGATTTTATATTTAGTAACACGCAGCTTAATGGCGCTAGTCAACATCATACTGTAGTATTATAGACCGGGAGCCCAGAGGGTCGAACCTAGACGAACGAGGTACCAATATCTGACCATATAGGCATCTACATACTAACCTGGGATGTACAGAAGTGGGCGTCTGCCGGGGCCCAGTGCATGGGTGTGACCCTGGTGACCCCTATAATGACCCCCAAAATGGGTTGAACTCATACATTCGAGGTACGGGTCAAAACCAATTTTAAACGAAAGAATACATCCTACTGAGTACGAAATGGCCCATAACAGATGATTTTGGCCCTGGGATGGCCCAAACTGACACCCCAAATATGGATCCCAGAGGGCTTGAAAAAAAAATATATATTCATACATTCGAGGTACCAGTTGAAACCAATTACAAATTGAAGAGTATATCCCACTAAGTACGAAATTACCCATAACAGACGATTAGACCCCTGGGGTGGCATAGACTGACACCCCAAAGCCGAAGGGGGTGGGGTGGGGCAAAAATAGGGTTTGCTCATACATTCGAGCTACTGGTCAAAACCAATTTAAAATGAAAGAGTACATCTTACTGAGTACACAATTGCTCATAACAGAAGATTTCGGCCCTGGGACTTCCCAAAGTGGCACCCCATCCCAGGGGCTTAAAAAAGGGTCATATTCATACATTCGAGTTACCAGTTGTAACTAATTTCAAATGGAAAAGTATATCCCACTGAGTACAAAATTACCCATAACAGACGATTGGACCCTTGGGATGGCCCAGACCAACACACCAAAGCCGAAAAAGGGTGGTTGGGGAGGGGGGGGGCAAAATAGGGTATACTCATAGAATCTGTGGTGCCGCTCAAAACCAATTCTCTCTGAGTACGAAATTGCTCATAACAGAAGATTTCAGCCCTGGGACTGCCCAAACTGACACCCAAAACATGACCCCTGAGTTTAAAAAAGGGTTATACTCATACATTCACGGTACCAGTTCAAACTAGTTCTAAATGAAAGAATATATCCCGCTGAGTACGGAATTGTCCATAACAGAAGATTACATGTGACTGAGTACGGAATTGTCCATAACAGACGCTTGTGACCTTGAAACGGCCCAAACTGACGCCATAGTTATGACCCTGCCCTTGGGGCTTAAAAATGGTTATATTCATACAAACGAGGTACCAGTTGAAACTAATTTTAAATGAAAGTATAGACCCCACTGAATACAAAATGGCTCATAACAGATTTATACCCCCACATTGTTTTTAAATTATCTGTTATATATGGTCCAGGTTAATTGGTTTCCCTTTACTAGCGTTAAATACATTGATCTTGATAAATCAATAGGTTGCCAGCCCACTGCCTTTTAATGCCTGAAAGAGTTTCCGCTGTGATGGTTCAGTTATAAATGGCCCCCTCATCAAAGGTCTTGCGATTTTATTGTATTTCATTGCTGTGTTTGTGTTGCATGTTCTTTGTATATTTGTGTACTATTTATATATTTGCATTGTCTGTGTTATCACCCTAGGTGGGAGTGGACGTAAAACCCCAGGAACGAGCGAACATATCTGTATCATTTGCTTGATAACGTCGAGAGTATCCTTGTGGAAACATCGTTTAGTACCTTGTACATGTATATAGACGATTTTGGTTTAAACTGACACCTTAAATTTTACATCCCTAGGCTTGAAAAAAGTTATTCTTACAAATCTTGACACCCCCCCCCCCTTTCTAGATGGAAGTAGATGTAAGACCCAAGGAAGGAACGAACATATCTGCGTCGGTTGCTTGATAACGACGAGAGTATCCTCGTCGAAACGTCGCTCAGTACCTTGTATGAAGATGATTCTGGCTCTGAGATGGTCCTAACTTTTCTACACTATTGTCAACGATGCCGTAAGGTCTGGATGCCGGCCAGGAAGAATTTTTTTTATTTTTTATAACCCCCCCCCCCCCCTAAAAAATTTCACATAGCTGAAATGGTGTCATCTTAACTAAGAAAATGAGGGCTGACAAGTTACTTTTGTGTTAGGGTTAGTTCTTTCAGTGGCAGGTATTTGATAGCTTGCCCTATAGCCAGTTTTGTCCATTTCTGGTGATTCCTGATGGGTTAATCACAACAAGATGGTCTGGTATGAAAACAATATTAACACTACAGGTGCAGTTCTTATGTCTACGATTGTACTTGTTGGTGGCAAAAGTCTGTTTCAATCTGGCCTCACAATACCATTTTATGCATTTTGTCAGTTTGAACCATCATCTTTTATGGGTCATTTCGTTATCAGCGAGATGCATACTTTCATTTAAAATTAAATTGAACTGATACCTCGAATGTGTGAATATAACTTTTTCTCGAGCCTCGGCTTCGATATTATAATGGTGTCAGCTTGGCCCCCAGGGCCGAAACCAACTGTTATGGACAATTTCGAACTCAGTGAGATGTACTCTTCCATTTAAAATTGGTTTGACTGGTACTTCGAATATATGAGTATAACCTATTTTTGACCCTTCGGCTCTGCGGTCCATATTAAGGGTGTCAGTTTGGGCCGCCCAAGGGCCGCAAGCGTCTGTTATGGGCAACTTCGTACCTAGTGAGATGTACTCTTTTATTTAGAGTTGGTTTTGACCGGTACCGCGAATTTATGGCCCCATCGTCTTTGGGCGTCAATTTGGGCCATTCCATGGGCCCAATCGTCTGTTATGGACAATTACGTAATCAGCGGCATATAGTCTTTCATTTAACATTAGTTTCTACTATAACTCGAATGTATGAATATAACCCTTTTTTAAGCCGCACAGGGAGGACGGGGGGTCATATTTAGAGTGTCAGTTTGGGCAGTCCTAAGGCCAAAATCGTCTGTTATGAGCAAGTTCGCACTCAGTGAGATGTACCCTTCCATTTAAAATTGGTCTTGACTGGTACCTCGAATGTATGAGCAAACTCTATTTTTGCCCCACCCCACTCCCTTCGGCTTCGGGGTGTCAGTCTATGCCACCCCAGGGGTCTAATCGTCTGTTATGGGTAATTTCGTACTCAGTGGGATATACTCTTTCATTTAAAATTAGTTACAACTGGTACCTCGAATGTATGAATATAATTTTTTTTTTCAAGCCCTCTGGGGTTCATATTTGGGGTGTCAGTTTGGACCATCCCAGGGCCAAAATCGTCTGTTATGGGCAATTTCGTACTCAGTAGAGTGTATTCTTTCATCTAAAATTGGTTTTGACCGGTACCTCGAATGTATGAGTTTAACCCATTTTTGGGGTCATTATAGGGGTCACCAGGGTCACACCCATGGACTGGGCCCCGGCAGACGCCCACTTCTGTACATCCCAGGTTAGTATGTAGATGCCTATTTGGTCAGATATTGGTACCTCGTTCGTCTAGGTTCGACCCTCTGGGCTCCTGGTCTATTACCGTATGGTTTATCTTTTAAAACTATTTATCGGAGAAATGTAAATTTCTCTAAGTGTCTGGAAATACCGATTATGTGGGAATGTCGGTAATTTGAATACATGAATTATTTCCGTTATGTCTCAGTGACCTGACGATATTGATTAAATTATTTTTTTATTTGTCATCTATAGGCGATCTGATATCTCGTCGAGTCAAATCAATGAAGACTTTAGTGCGGACTAAAATAAATACAGTATAGATAATTACTACACGGATGTCAAAAACTTTAATTTCGGGGAACAGTTTATGATCATACTAAACTTAAGCTGTTTGCATACAGACAGAGGGAGAGAAATGGGATTTAACGTCCACTCGACACAAACTAGGTCATTTCGGGACTAACATATGGTTTAATTTTATTTCAATAATTCGCTTGCGCGTAGGGATCTTTAGCAGTGGGAGGAAACCGGAGGACCCGGAGAAAACCCACGAGGTTGCACAGGCGACCCTACTCCTTGTCACGTACAACCGGGGATTCGAAACAACGCCAGTTTTCTCAATGACAGACCTTATGATACAGCACGCACGTGCTTACCTTTCGCCCCCCCCCCCCCCGTCTACAAACAAATAGTATACTAATTTATCTTAGATATTGCGGCCATTCAGAGATGGAAATGGGGTTTAACGTCCATTCGACAAAAACTAGATAATTTAGAGACTAACATATGGTTCAGTTTTATTTTAGTAATTGGCTTGCGTTTAGGGGTCTTGGGTGGAAATCGGAGGACCCAGGCAAGACCCACAAGGTTGGACATGCGACCCTACTCCCTGTCACCTATACAAGCGGGGAATCGAAAGACAGAGAGGGAGGGGGAGAGAGAGAGAGGGGGAGAGAGAAGGGAATGGGGCCATTTCAGGACTAACAGCTAACATACGGTTCAATTTCATTTCAATAATTCGTTTGCGCGTAGGGATCTTTAGCAGTGGGAGGAAACCGGAGAACCCGGAGAAAACCCACGAGGTTTGACAGACGACCTCACTCCTTGTCACGTACAGCTGACGAATCGAAACCACGCCAGGACCCGGAGAAAACCATTATAGATAGTCACACATGGCTTTATGTGTTTATACTTAGTCAGTCAACCATGTTTATAACAGTAAACGTTATGTTGCAATATTGCCGCATGGTTAATCCTTTAAGCTAGGTTCACACTATCACGATTCGTCCTACGATTGAAATCCTGGTTTTATTCGTGGAGCAATCGTAGTGATCCTAACAGGTCTTATCATATATGGTGGTCAATCGTATTGATCGTATCGAATCGTATCTGAACGTATCCGAAACGTATCTGAACGTATTTGCACGTGGGGGGGGGGGGGACCTAGTGGTCTAGAGTGCCGCGCTTCGACCTCTAGCTGGCCGGTCACCTCTGGCTTGCGGCTGTGGTTTCGATCCCTGGTGTGAGCGTATGTGGCATGGAGATAGGGGCGCCTTCTCAACCTCGTGGGTTTCCTCCGGGCACTCCGTTTTCCTCCCACTGCTAAAGACCCCTACGCGCAAGCGAATTATTGAAATAAAATGAAACCATATGTTAGTCCCAAAATGACCTAGTCTGTGTCGAGTGGACGTTAAACCCCATTTCTCTCTCTCTCTCTCTCTCTCTCTCTCTCTCTCTCTCTCTCTCTCTCTCTTTCTCTCTCTCTCTATTGTAATGCATCGCAAGACAGTGTCTGGGAATACCCGATTATGTTGAAATACCCGATTATGTTAATTATTTACATTATGTCTCAGTGACCTGATGATATTGGTGACGTTAATTATTTACGTTATGTCTCCGTGACCTGATGATATTGATTAAATTTAATTTGTTTACCTGTTACCTAGGTGACCAGACGTCTCGTCTGTTGTCGAGTTAAATCAATGAACAATTAAGTTTCATTTTTGTGCGGACTAAAATAAACACAGGTATAGATAATTACTACACAGATGTCAAAAACTTTAATTTCGGGGAACAATTTGTGATCATACTAAACTAACGCTGTTTTCTACAATTAGCTGAGCTTGAAAACAGACACACACTTAGGCTTAGGTCTAATCAGTAACTAACTAATAATTAGATATTAGTAGTTGACTAACTTTTGCATTCTCAAAAGTCAGACTAGCTAATCTTAGACTAGAAATTGTCTTCGTCAACGATTAAGATTAAGTTTAAAGATTTGATTGTAAATCAAACATTTAAATCATTGATTTCATATTATCATTGATTAAAGACTTTTTGTTGATTATTGACGAAAAGGAAATGAAAGTATGATTGATATCTGAATTAGGGTCGTGTTTAGCGGGGGTGCAAGGAGTACATTGCACCCCCACAAAAATAAGCCCCCCCCCTCCCACGAGAATTGGCGCCCCTACGGGATTAGTTGCTAGCGACTTTGCTTGTAGCAGTCCCCGCCCTCAATAACTTGGGCATTTTATTGGCGCCACATCACCCTGCTGCACCCCCACTTTTATAATCCTACACACGGCCCTGATCTGAATATAGACCTTGATTCATATCCGGTCAGGGCAGCATTTACCTAGACCAAAGCTGCACATGATGTAAGAACTAAATCTACTCAATGCAGATCTTCCGTTTGGCCTCAAATATAATATACATCACTAAATAAACATGCTAAGCTCAATTTCAACTTTCTAGATCATCCGGGGGGTTTTGATTTTCAACGAATTTAAACACGATTGTCACTTAATAATTTAATTTAAAATGGATAATCGAGACTTTGTGTATTATTGTAACAACGGTAACAATAACAATCAGGGCTACACTGTTCTTCAAACGACCATTATACCACTGCACATCATGAAGTAATGTGACAGAAATTGTCAACATATTCCCTTTCCATTTTCAATTGTTTTAACTAATATCTAAATCGTATCCATTGCAGTTTTATGCCGTGGGAAAATGGAGACTAATTTAAAGCCAGTTGAGGAGGTTCGGGTATTTCCAGAGTCCGAAATGGCCGCTTTATATAAATGAGTATTTTGGGGAATTCTAACCCGAACTTTAACCTTAACATGTTTAAGAGGGGTTATAGGTTAATTGGACCACAGTTCAGTTTCTAAACCGGGTTAGGTTTAGGGTTCGGTTTAGTATTCCCCGGAATTCTCATGTATATAAAGCGGCCATTTTGGACTCCAGAAACATCCGAACCTCCCCAAACCGGCCTAGAATTAGCATCTCACTGGGAAATTGGATTCTCTAGAAGTCCAAATGAAGCATAGTAACTTTAACTTATAGTACAGCGCTTTGTAGCAACACCCGAAATAACGCCAACAAGTACGCTGCCAATAGTCTTGAGTATAGTTTTGAGGATGCCATCTTTCGGCGACGACTCGACCTGTTATCGCACCTGTTGACGAGTATCAGAATTCCTCAGTGCTTGTAACTCAGCCTCGAGCTTTTGCTTCTCGTTCTCATGCTCCTGTGTTCGTCTTGAAGCAGACGCTTCGATTTCTCTCTCCCGTTGATCGAGTTCTTCGTGTCTCTTTTGGAGTTCTCTTTCCCTTCGATGTTTTTCTTCGTCGATTAACCTCATTTTTTCGTTGAGCGCCTCCTCTGCCTCTCTGTACATCTCTCCCGTATAGTAAGATCCGCCATTTTCATGAATGGTTCTCCTCACCATACTGATAATGCCATCTCTTTCTCTTCGATGTTTTTCTTCGTCGATTAACCTCATTTTTTCGTTGAGCGCCTCATCTGTCTCTCTGTACATCTCTCCCGTACAGTAAGACCAGCCATTTTCATGAATGATTCTCCTCACCATACTGATAATGCCATCAACATCTGCTTGAACTTCGGCGTCATCTGCACGATTATTTATAGTGACACAGTGTGAACGACATCGTTGAACTAATTCGGTGGAACTCTCTGCAGATAATCGGCCAATGTTAGCTTCTCGAACGTCAGAGATTCTTTACCAGTGAAGACGATTACAACATGATTGATGACATCCTCTCCAAAGACAGCTACCAGATGATTTACGGTATCCACCTCCTCATTGGTCAATCGACTGATTCTGAGCACGAGGAGAAAGACGTGTGGACCGGGGGAAGACAGGCCAAGGCACCGGACTATTTCAATCTTGGTTGGTACGTAAGTTTTTTCTGGTGTATCGACGATGAGGATCTTGGTGCCATCACGAAGATTTCCCTGCGCAACTATACATGTTAATGTGACGGACTCCCCAATAGTAGTAGATTGAAAGTGATGTCTTCGCAGCAAGTTGTTTTCTAACGCGCTTTTTCCCACTCCTGTTTTCCCAACCAGGACCATTCTAATTTCTGAAATGAAACCACATCTATAATTAAATATGGTCTACTTAAATGCATTGTTAATTTGATTGGTGTAGAAACGGATGCCATTACATTTTCCCAATAGCAATAAGCATTTAATTTAGTCTGGCTTCAATTGATTTTTTATGAACGCTTGTTTTGTAACTATGGTAGCACACGTTGTGAGTTTTTGCATTTACAGTGGCCGGTACATCCCAATTAAAGCCTAAATATTTAGTTGAGTATATCACACAATAAGGCCAATTCCTCAGGTTTATCACATAGTACGGACACGTTAGCTCAGTGACTGTGTTACTATGAGGCCACAGAGGTGACAATGATCGTCTACAGCTTTCTTCTAGGGTTTTCTTCGGACTTCATTATTCCGATCTTCAATTAACTGACACTGGAACACTTTTTACGTTAAATATGTTTTTATATCTATCTAACATCCATAATAAGGTAACTACAATATTATTGCCTCTCAGCCGGGAAGGCTGTGGCGTTCTCCCAACCTCCCAATGGTATCTAAAATGTATTTCCTACCGCCCCATCAAGATATCTGAATCCGGCTTGTGAGCCAGGGCAGCTCACGGTAGGAACTTCCCCTTGAATTTCTCGAATGATATCTAAAGAAACTTAAACTGCGAATGTTCTTATAAAGAGGTTACGCGCATGAGTCAGAATTGAGCCCCGGGAAATTGACCAGGCGCTTCCTTTATCGGGTTGGTCAACTGCACAGATGCTACCCTGGATTGCAAGACAGTGTACTTAAATGGGCACCTAGGATAGGGACTAACCACGTTTTTAACTCGTGCGATTACCTTTTTTGGACTATCAGACTTATGATGTCATTGCCCCACTTTAAACTTCTAGACATATTCTTGTTAGCCTAGTTCTTGTTGTCTCTAACAATTTCAATACATAAACCAGAAGATATTTTACAAACTAAGGTAAACCCTACAGTATATAGCGTCTATATAGTGTAACAAGTTAGTAAGGCACTGTCTCATTAACCAGGTCTCGGTTTCGCTCCAGGAGTTGGCCAAGAAAAGTACGTGGCAATTTGACGCCCCCCACCTTACCAGTTTTTTAGGACAATGTCTAGTTGCGATTCAGGAAACACTTGAAAGTTGAAATTCGAAATAAAAGTAAATCCAGTCAACTTTTCCTTAATAAAACATCGTTAAATTATCAACTATTGCCTCATCCTGTTTACAAGATTTACTAAGACCAGAGACCGTGAATAGGGAGGGGGCACCGGAGACGAAGTCGCACGTTGTGGGCACCGAAAGCGTGAAACGGGGGTATCCATGTGGCCTCCCGGGGACAATTCCGGAAACTAGTATCCCGGAAATTTAATTTCAAGTGTATTTAGACAAGACAAGAATCCGGTTGTTAAGTGCGACCACTGGATTGTGGAAATGGGGGCACCCCCCACTCCCCAATCCGCCCTTGAATACTAACAGCGATACATAATTGAGAGAGCACCATGGTGATTGTGGAAGTAGTTTCGATTAACATCAGACGATAGATAAACGAAATCAAAGTTCACCTACCATTATCTGTACTCGATACTGCCATAATTAACAACTGATATTTGTGTACTTTGAAATTGTGTCTGTAATAAATGTTGTTGAATTAGTAATCATAGAAAAAGTTGGAAAGGCGGGTTAGTGTCGAGCCATATTTAGAAAAAATGCTGATTTATAATCTCCAATGCGGAGTGATAATTCAATTCTTTCTATAAAAATCGAGATAAAATCATTCCATCTAAGAAAAATTATTTCAATCACATTTAGTATTTTTTTACAAAACGCGGTATCCCATAGAATTGTGACTTTTATAATCCATTTAAAGGAGCATTAGGTAAGGTAGTTAGATTTAGCTCTTGCATAATGTATGTTTAAGATATGTTGCTACTAAATATGCATTATGTAAAAGCACATTGCAGGTCTTTAGTTTGGGTTAGATTATTATAAAAGCTATTATTTGGACATTTATTCACATAGCAAGCCTATAATTCCCAATGTCTCCATTTTACATCATCTTTTATCTGAACCAATAAAGCAGGCGCGGGCAGCTCTTTATCTAAATCTTACATAATGTATCTTTACTGATTTTAATCTGAGTATACTTAACGACCCTTATTGGCTTAATCAAGTGGGTCAGTTTCATGTTCTAGTGAACTGTGTTCATCATATGACATGTGAACTGTGTTCATCATATTTATCATGATATTATTATTAAAACTTATATAAGTGTTGAATTTCTGTTCATCATATAAACTGTGCTCATCATATGTATCATGATAATGAGCAATTTATTATCAAGTTTCACTGATTATGTCACTGAGCAGTGGGTGGAAGGAGGTCGGTGAGATGTCTGGTCCTCGCACAACCAACAACGTTGAGGGGTGGCATTCCAAAATAAACAAACTTGTCACCAACCACCACAACATCTATCACTTCATCCACCTCATCAAGCTTTCTGTGATGTGACCCTGAAGCAGATTGCTGCTGGTGCTTCTCTGCAACCAAAAAAGAGGAAGTATCGGCAGCTGGTGACCGAGAAGTGGCGCCTCCTTGAAGGACACTTCACCGTCACCCAGTACGTGGATGCTGTCTCCCACTTTGTGGGCTTGTAATATATTGGTGTCAAATCTTAAAGATACATTATCCAACTGATACATCGGACTATTGCAGGGCCCCGATTCACGAAATCTTAACTAAAGATAAAATCCATATTTTAGTAGATACTTCAGCTTTGATTGGCTAAGCACTAAAATCAATCTAATATTATCCACTCAAATAGCTAAAATTTGCATTATATCTTAGCTAAAATTTCGTGAATAAGGCCCCAGGTCTTTATTTGGGCCTTAAATGTTATATAAAATTATTAATTAGACATTTATAACTTGCCAAGACCATAATCAACTCCCAGTGCCATTGGATGCACGAACCTTTCAATGAATTTAAACAGGATTGGCGGTTAATGATTTAATCTAAAATTTGGATAATCGAGACTTTTTTCACTATCAATTTTAATCGAGAGTCCGCTATTCTTCAAACAGTCTTGACGTTGCTCCGAATTTCAAGATATTCCCTTTTAATTATCGAAGCTTTTAACTACATAACAAGAACTTACGTAATACATCTTCAACTTAGACTAAGGTGGAAAATACTGAATATTGATGCGAGTTGCGTGGTCATTTTTTTAGAATGTGAGTTCTCCTGCGCATGCTTGAAGACATTAAAAATGTAGGTTGGAGTGTTGTACATTTGCAGGTTTTGTTTGTTTGAAATCTTTTAGGAAGTTATTGGGGTTTAACAGGTGCGCTTTAGAAATCTTATTTAGCAAATACGTGACAAGGAGTAGGATCTTCGGTTGTCTCCTCAGTTGGAAAATACTGAATAAAATACTGAATATTGATGCGGTATGTTGGTATTTGTTCTTCTGTGCATTCTGGAATGCATTACAAATGTAGGCTGGAGTGTTGTACATTTGCTTGTTTTTGTTGTTCTTTTTTGACTGAAAACTTTTTACGAACTTTATTGGGGTTTAACGCGTGTACTTTAGACAAAAAGATCTATCATTGAGTCAAATACACACTTCCCCCAGTGCTAAAGACTATTACGCGCAAACAATTTATTAAAAAGATGTTAATCCCGAAATGAAAAAATGACCAAGTTGATATAAAATGGACGTTCAAACCCCACTTCTTTCTTTCTTCATACATACAATTTGACATACGTGTAATTATATACTACCAATCAAAAACTCCCATTGCCATTCAGATAATTCTACTGTATACCCGTACCATATTGGAATCCTTTGTAACTACAGCACTTCCACCGTCATCCTTTTCCTCTAAAAATTTTTTTTTTATTGTGATTGAATCCGAGCCTGGCGATTATCTTGTGTTCATATTTTCTTAATTAAATATCTATTAAGCAATGAGGCATTTGATATTTTAGCGATAATGTTCTAGAATAGCTAGCCCTCACATCCATTCACTAGATCTGCTATGTACGTATAATAATATTGTGTCTTGTCCGTAGGTTTGTCTTGAGTAATTATGTGTGTGTGTGGTGCAGCCCCCTTCACTTACTATTTAGCATTAAGGGACGTTTTCCAGCGATATACAAAGGTTCGTATAGAGGACTGCACGTAAATGAGTCTTATTTGTTCACATTCCACAACTCACAAACTGGTTAAAGACCAGTTAATAACGTTTTGCACGATGATTAAAGGAGAATAATGGTGTCAGTCAGTATAACACATACTGGCTAAGCACGTTCCAAATCCTTTTGCTTTCGACATTTCCTTTTCTTTAAATCTTTATTACGCATCTGTCGTAGCAATGATCTCTTTGTTAAATTTGTATTTGGAACTTGTTTAACAGTTCTATCACATGTGATGATGACGGACACCAATATTGTCCTTTAAAATGAAATAGGGTTTAACCCCAAAACATTAAAGTTGGTTTGTTTTTAATTTTGTTTAATGACAAAATTCCAAATGTACATCTGTGATAAAGTGCTTAATAACTTATATCATATTAAGACTATATTTTATACATGTAAAATATTTATTTACATGCATCGAACTAATTTGATCCCCACGTAATTGATATACGATATAAACTTTATTTTCCTCTTTACACGTCTAATACATGTTTGCCTTTATTTAACTACCTAATTAATAATTTACAAATGTAGTGACAATGCCCGTGATTACATAGGATGCACAGTCAGCTATAGCTGATCATCGGAAACCAAATTACTATCATTCATATTAACCACAGACCCATTTGCATCAGTAGACTGACAAACAACATTACCTGCATCAGAAAGAGGAATGACTTTACTAACTGCATCACTGTACTAACCTGACTTAACGATTCATCAGAAATACTGCACAGTTGACGAAGTAGTATCAAGTGACACTTTAGATCGGAGAGCTGGTATAGGACGCCTTGACGAACAAATAGGTAAGTGAAGATTTCTGTGAAGGGTACGTCTTTCGGAAGGTACGTCTTTCCTCGAATTTGAACGTTTCTTACCAATACAATATCTCTTAACATGAATTTTAGCGCCTTTAACTTTTGTATCATAGTGAAACTACTGTCTATGTTGGGCCTTTGCTATGTTTTGTCTTGCGATTTCATTAACCAAATTAAATTTATCTTGCAGCTTAGAAGTTTATTGTGTATATGAAGAATTAGTATCAGAAGAATTATTGTCACCAAGAATTATATCCACAGGAAGTTTCGGATCTCTGCCAAACATTAAATAAAATGGGGAATAAGAAGTGGACTCGTTTTTTGTAGAGTTATATAGGTATACTAAAAATGAGACATAATCTTTCCAGCCAATCTTCTGATCTTCTGTGAGTGTACCAAGCGTATTCAATAAAGTTTTATTGAAACGCTCGCATAACCCATTACCCATGGGATGATAAGGTGTTGTTCTGGATTTAATTATTCCCAAGAATACTTCATACTTCTTTAATAATATTAGATTCAAAATTTCCACCCTGATCGGAATGAAGTCGTGAAGGAATGCCATATGGTAAGAAAAAAAGTTGTATTAAGATTTTAGCGGTTGTTTTCGCGGTCTGGTTTCTTGTTGGTACTGCTACAGCAAATTTTGTGAAATGATCAGTTATGATTAAAATATTCTCCATACCACCTTAAGAAGGTTCCAAAGAAAGAAAATCAGTACAAACGAGTTGTAATGGTTCAGATGTAGAAATACTTACTAATGGAGCTCTGATATTATGTTCGGGAGATTTTCTGCGAATACATCTGTGGCAAGATTTGACATAATCCTCTAGATTGAAGGCCAAAAGAAAGTCAAAAGAAGCGTAATTTGACAATGTCCAACGTGCGATCACGACCCATGTTGTCATGAAGTAATGATAATATAAGTTGTCGAAGAGAAACAGGTAAAACAATTTGAAACACAGTATCGGATGAAGGTGAAGGTAAGTATTTCCTATATAAAATATCATCTTTTAAGATTAAACTATTCCCAGGAACGAAGTATAGCAGCTGTATCCTTATCAACACTGTAGGTTTATTTCCATTTCTAACTACTTGAAGTATGAACCGAATCCCTATACAAATCCCTATGTGTCTTGAAAACTTTTGCCTTATCCATTAAATTTGAATAATTTCACAAGAACACCAACAATAGAAAAAACAACACAATCTAAAAGAAAAAGTTTCAATTCTACCAAGATCAAGGTCAGTGAAATTAATTATAGCAGATACAACAGAATTATCAAGATTTGAAACAGAAAGTCTTGACAAAGCATCAGCTGCAACATTATGAATACCAGGTAAATATTCCAATGAAAAATCATAAGCTGAAAGATCGGCTAACCATCTGTGCCCAGTAGCATCCAATTGAGCTGAAGAAAGAACATATGTCAATGGGTTGTTGTCTGTCTTTACTATGAATTTGTTGCCATATAAATAATCATGAGATTTCTTGGTCACTGCTCATTTTAATGATTTTCAGATTTAGATAAAGTTCGGCAATCATCAATTAGTGGGGTTTATGTACGTTTCCAACAGGGGTCATATCTCTGACAATTGTTTGCTTCAAATTGCCAGAAATGGTCACAAAATAGGCATAGTCCAGCTTGTTATGGAAAAGTAGATTGATTACAAGACTCACTCGATATCGTTTTGTAGTGTAGCCTC
Source organism: Patella ulyssiponensis (assembly GCA_963678685.1). NCBI lineage: Eukaryota > Metazoa > Mollusca > Gastropoda > Patellidae > Patella > Patella ulyssiponensis. The sequence continues at coordinate 12,435,863 of OY783227.1, read as the reverse complement.
CAAGGTAAAATTCATCCAAAGGCGAGAAAGCTCCGTGTATAAATGGCGAGCGTGTGCAGTCTAGCCAGCTTTGCCATCAATGCAATGATATTATCTATGACAGGCAGGTAGATCTGACCTAGGTCCTGGGGATGCAAGCAAATATACACCGGGCCAGGCTTTGACGTGCCATTAGCCTTACCTCCCCCTCCCCACCACCAAAAAAATCATATATATATATACCTAACAACCTTCCCCTTAACCATTTCACAAAAAAACAGACTAACGTCGTAACTTTTATCGATTAGGTTTCTTGTGTAATATTTCAGCTACCAGTGGATTTTTCAAGACGCACTCTTAATATATACAGGGACGTCAGATTTCGTCCCATCCGGAGACGTACGCTTTTTAATATCAGCCGGAAGCCGCGATGGCTCATTAAAAAAAAATTGGGATTAATCTGGAGATTCTGTGTTCGATCATGGTGTTGGCCGAGAAACTCCCGCTGGATTTTCCTGCGTGATTCCCTCTGGTCAGTGGTGCAAGATGATAGTCCTGGCAAGGGACATTGTATAGCCGTTCGGATAAATGAAATGAAATGGGGTTTAATGTCCTACTGTTTTGCTCCGAACTGGGGCCGTTCGGATAGGACTAAAAACCGAAGTCGAGTGTACAGATTGGCATACGCGTAAAAGAATCATTGACGTTTAAAATAATTCGTCTGTCTGTATTCATTATCATGCGGTGCCGAACAATAGGACAATAAAGTAACTAAACCTGTGACTCAATATTTTTCATAATATTTACAATAAATTTTTCGAAATTAAATATAAATCACTCTATATACAATCATATAGTTTTTAGACCTATTTTCGTCTACCTTAAGCTTCCAAATAATTCAGGCCATGCATCCTATAATATAAACCAATATCTTTTCGTCAGTCCGTCCACACTTTCTTGTGAACACTCTATATAGACTATATTTATCATCCGATCTGTATCAAATTGATGTGCATTGTTTAACTTGGTAAAATAAGGCAGCCCATTGCATTTAAGCAATTTCCGTTAATTTCTGCTGGAGTTATGACCCTTGTTTCACTTTATTGAACGCTCCAACGACAAAAGTTATCATCCGATCTGTATTAAATTTATATGTATCATTTATAGTATTCTGTGGACTTAGAACCCAAGAGAAAGTATATGCAATAGCCATGCAGGAGTCTTAAAAATAACAAATTGGTAACAAAACCAAAATTTGTAGGAATATATTTTCAATTATTACCATGTAAAAGACCATGCTAATAGTAAAGACCAAATGAAAAAGACAAATTTTCAAAGTCATTAATTTGACTCCATAGTTATCTGTAGGAAACGATGTACATATGTAAAGATATTCTTGTCTAATATTATAGCTGTATATATTCCTATTCATTTGTGTATATATGTACACCTTACGGTGATTATCTACAGACGTATTTTTACTTGGGGGGTGGGGGTCACGTGGCTAAGTGGGTAAGGCACTGGCTCGCTAGCCAGGGCAACCTTCGGGTGCGCTTGTATGGTCACGACTAAACAACAGAGTATAGTTCACTACAACCGAACGAAAGCTAGTTCGACCATAGTCGTCGTCGAAATGGACGCCATTACCTTCAATGAACTGCTACAGAATCTTTTTACCTAACGAAAACGCAAGTTTGCTTAATGAAAACTTTGATATGACCACATCATTCTTTGGATGCAAATTCCAACGTTTGCCAAAAGTTTCTGACTATGCTGAAAAAGCTGTGCTTGAGGTAGAATATGATAACGATGATTTCAAGAAATCTACTCACAGTTGAGTCAGTGACAGAGTTATCCCCAGACAATAAAATAAACAAAAGAAACAAATATCCAGAGTTTATTTACTGTTACATAATTTATATTTACAATGTATATCAAACGGATGTATTCAATGAACAAAATCGTTTGTTTATGTTACTGTTTTTCCAAATAAAGTTCACAAATAGTTGAAATTTTTTTTGCTATAATACCGTCACTTTCAGTACTGTCACAATTTCAGTCTGACATCAGCCTTATGGTCGAATTGCTTGACAAAAAATGATTATCCATTTTATATAATATAGAAACTACTTTAATAATGTTATATGAATTTAAATAACTTTCAGGTTCTGGAGCAACATTGGTAGTATGCGTTCTTTCTTCAAATAACAATTCCAACACAATACATCTTTTGTGGCCAGCCACCATTTTTAATCTGACTTGACCAGCCTCAACCGACCTCATAAGGTCAGTTAAGGGCAAGGTAAAGTGACACCATTTTGTCACAACACCTGAAATGGGGGGTTCTCAAAAAGGGACTTACACTAGCTTTACTGCCAATATGTTGGTATCTATATGTGCCTGAGATGATACAGAACAATAAAAAATGGATGGAAATCCAAAATAATGACTTTGAAATAAAATATTTACCAAATAATAAAGCAAATTCATAAGTCAGGGCTACGCAGCTACAAGCTTTATAAAAAAGAACACAGGAAAACTAAACCAGTCAAAAGTTGCTCAGATAATTAAACTCCAACCATCAAGACTTGAAATCTGAAAAAATATTATCAAAACTTAATTATAGGACCTCAAAGTTTTCAAATATTTTGTAAACAAAAGGCCATTTTGTTTCATGCACTACTTTCTCTGTAGATGTATGGTGTACCACTAGTGGCACAGTGAATAGCAATATTGGCCCTATGATATGAGTTTCACAAAGATATGAATGTGACTGCATTTACCAGTGTGCTACATTGTACAAATAGCCTTCATATTCCTGATATAACATCTAATTGCAATAGAAGCAGCCCTTTTTGGGGTATGTATATGTGTGTGAGTGGGGCGGGGGTCATGACTTATTGATGAATGTATTATTTGTGAGTGACAGGGAGACAGACATACAGGTTTAATGTCCTTTGGATACAAACTAGAAAATAACACGTGGTTTAAATTTATTTCAATAATTTGCTAACACAGGGGTCTTTAGCAGTAGGAAGACCGGGAAAAAAAGAGAGAGAGAGAGAGAAATGGGGTTTAACGTCCACTCGACACAAACTAGGTCATTTTGGGACCAACGCATGGTTTCAACTTTTATTTCAATAATTCGATGCGCGTAGGGGTCTTTAGCAGTGGGAGGAAACCGGAGTACCCGGAGGAAACCCGCGATGTTGAGAAGGCGCCCCTATCTCCATGCCACATATGCTCTCACCAGGGATCGAAACCACAGCGGCAAGCCAGAGATGACCGACCAGCTAGAGGTCGAAGCGCGGCACTCTAGACCACTAGGCCATCCCAACCCTCCTTTACTGTCAAGATAGGAAATTGTTTTTATTGGCATGATGGTTGCTTTAGGCATGCTAGATTTAAAAAAAGACAGCCAACATGGTAGATACATTTGCCATCAGTTTGGAGGATTTTAAATCCACACATTTTCACAAATTTTATTTGAATAGGAATGCTTGTTTTGGAGGGTTTTTTTGATTCATATTCTTATCTGGAGACCAAATGTACAATAAATACTATCATTGTAGCCTGGAATAACCAGACGCTAGAGATTACCATTCAATTGAGACATCTGGGGGATTCCACGTCAAGTGTACACAAGGTTCTGACATGACCATCACAGATTTTGATGATTTTTGGTGTGCAACCATGACGAAAAAACATGATGTGCAAAATTTTAGCGCTGGGAGCCCCATGGGGCCCCATCAGGGGCATTCCGAAATTTGGGCCTTTTCGGCTGACCTTCAAACTTTGAAAATCCATAACTTCGTACCTAGTAATACTACTTACATGAAATTGGTATCAAATTGTTCAGAAAACATGGATCTTTCTAAAGATCAGGAGCACAAACTCGATAGAACAAAACCTAGGCAGATGTTGTTGACCTTGACCTTGGAACCCACGCCCCCGTAAAGGGGCAGCTTCGATTTGGCCAATTTTTCGTGTGAACATTGCCCCGCCTATGATTAACGAACACACAAAAAATCAAAATGGGATCTCCATGGGAACAGATTTTAGGAGCCGGTCAAGTCATGTGCTACACAGTTATTCAAGTGCACACGACCTTATCACCACGACATGACGTCGTAACAACAAATTCGTGTGGGGAAAATGTGGTTCTATTTTCGAGGTGCGTTAAAAATTTGAGGTCTGTACACTATTAATGGATCGTCCAGTGACAAGATAGGTTGCCAGGCAACGAAAAATACGCCCAGCTAAGTCGTCCTGGCGTCAACAAGGGTTGTCGCATATTTTTACTTTTGTCAGTAAGGGGAAAGTTTACAATGCATGAAAATCTTATTACTAGTAATAGCCCATTAAGTAATGGTTAGAATTCGTCCACAAGATATTTCAAAGTGATCAAGGACCATAACTCTGGCAGTAATTATGACCTTAAACAATGTGTATAAATTTAAAGTCAATTGCATAAAAACATTAGCCTCTAGAGCATCCACAAAATATTTCAAAGGGATCAAGGGCCATAATTCTTGCAGTAATTACCGGATATCACTGAAAATCAATAGTCTTCTTCGTCTAAACACTGTGTATAAATTCAAAATCAATCGGATATTAACATTAGCATCTAGAGCATCCACAAGATTTTTCTAGGCCATTACTCTGGCAGTAATTATCGAATATTGCTGAAAAACAACAGGTTTCTTCGTCTGATGACCTTAAACACTGTGTATACATTCAAAGTCAATCGGATATTATCTTTAACCGCTAGAGCACCCACAAGTTTTTTCGAAGTGATTAAGGCCCATAACTCTGGCAGTAATTATCGAATATTGCTGAAAATCAATAGGCTTCTTCATCTATTGATCTTAAACACCGTGTATAAGTTTAAAGACAATCAGATATTAACTTTGGCCTCTAAAACATCCACAAGATTTTTCAAAGTGATCGAGGGCCATAACTGTGACAATAATTATTGGAATCAATAGGATTCTTTGTCTCATGACCTTAAACACTGTGTATGAATTTAAAGTCAATCGGATATTAACTTTAGCCTCTAGAGTGTCCACAAGAAAGTGTGGACGACGGACGGATAGACAAACAGGCGGACGGACAGGGGCAACGGCAATATATGTCCACATTTCCATGTGGGCGTATAAAAAACAGAGAGTACAAGTTATCATAGTGAAATTAGTGATCAGAAGTCAGCTTGCACAAAACAACCTACAGTGAATTCGAATAAAAAATCGACGTCTGTTTTAGCGACCAAGATGGACTTCATGTCCATCAAATCTGTTCCCATGGAGATCCCACTTTGATTTTTTGTGTGTTCGTAATATATAGGTGGGGCAATGTTCACTCGAAAAATTGGCTGAATCGAATCTGCCCCTTTTCATGGGCGTGGTTTCCAAGGTCAAGGTCAACAACATCTGCCTGGATTTGGTACCAATTTCATGTACGTAGGATGACTAGGGGCAAAGTTATGGATTTTCAAAGTTTGAAGGTCAGCCGAAAAGGCCAAAATTTTAGGATGTCCCTAAAGGGGCGCCATGGGGCCCCCAGCGCTAAAATTTTGCACATCTTGTTTTTTCGTTATGGTTAACTTGCACATCAAAAATCATCAAAATCTGTGATGGTCATGTCAAAATCGCCCAAATTTTGTGTACACTTGACATGGAATGCCCCATCTGGCATATTTCGCAAAACAGAATTGATTTGAAATTTTAGTAAATCAGTTTATATACATTCATATTACATTATTATATACGGTGTTACCCATTTGTGTCAATTTCTAAGTCCCAAATATTTATCTCCTGTAATTAAGGCAACACGCCCGCCATAATCTGCGTAGATTATCTTGTCGAATTCTGTAAAAAAAAGAATAAAAATGTACCAGTGGTTATATCAATGAAGAGTTTATAAGAAACAAATCTTAAATAAACGACACATAATTATATAAGAAATTTAAACATGAAAACCCCTACAAACCATGTCTTAAAAGTATACCTAAGTCACAGAAAATAATTTAGGCCTAATTAGTAATAATATAGGCTAAAACATGATGATTTTAACATACACAAAACCCACAAAATGTAGCACTAGAAGAAATTGAAATTATCCGACAATTAATTTTCAAGTTGACAATATGAATAAACCTAATGCAAAAGTTTAATTTCAAAAAGCTCAGTAAAATGATTAGTCAAATAAACTGAAGACTGTCGTCTTTGGCACGTGCTACCTATGGCGTTCCGTAGTCCCAAACTAAATACAGGACAAGCCATTAAAGACTATTATTTTCTCAAATGGATATCACCACAATATAAGTTGCAATGCAAGAATGCAGTGTGTACTTACCAATATGAAAATAAAATTTATTCAACGAATTTGAAGTCACTTGACGACGAAACCACACATGTACAAACTTTTTTGACAGTTCATTCCACCCTTCGAAAAAAACCCACATCTCCAGAGATCGGCTATCCGATTGCAAGTGACCTCCATGCAACATGATGCTACAGTACCTTTCAATTTTTCTCCTTACAAATCATTTCTTTCAAAATATTCACAAAATAAAGTTTTTGCCAAATTTCGTAATTGTTGACATTTGGGGGCCAAATGACATCTTCTGGAAGTCCTGCAGCGAATGGCAATAGTCCGATGCAGCCAATGTGAATTCCCTAAGTTACACTTCATCAACAAATTGTGATAGAGGCAACATACTCTTACTGATATGTGCCAAACATTATAACACATAATATGACACATACTAAAGCGAATTATAAAATTAAGACAGAAACTCACTGAACGCGGAGTAATGTCTGTATAAGGTGAAGGTCATTTGCACTGTTTTCGGAACTATGTATTGTATTTAATGGGTGATCAGAAAGAAAAAGAAAAGGTTAGGGCTTTAAAAAATACATAGGTATATAAATAATTGATCCCCCACGATTTGTGTTCGGTCAAGAGGTTTGATCAACCTGGCGATTTTTCGTGCTTCAGTGATATGTCAACGGAGGGTCTCTGAACAAGAAGGTGGAGACGAAATAACAAAATGGCTAAAGCACATGCGAGTATGTACCTAACGTAATGAAATACGTATTACATTAATAGAGAGGGGTTAATTGAAAAAGCGAGTCTTGACAGTTGTTGTACACACCATGGGACAATAGTTGTGCGTAATAAGTAACGTCAGAAAGTTAAAATAAATGTTGTAGGTGTAACCGCGTTTGTTGGACATTTTGCTATATTTTCACCATAAATTTAGGCCTCAGTAACCCTAGAATGAGTTTAAAGGGCCAGTGGTAGTAAAAAAAATGGTCTGTGAGTAATGTTTGTTTATTTTAGACTTTTGTATCCAAGGGCCCTTGTTTTGGTTTTTGAAATAATTTTTTCATCATTTCAGGTGTTGTGACTATAGTCTAACCATTTCAAGTTCGGATGTACATGGTCGAGACCGAGTTGGAGGTCGGGTGATCGATCCCTGCATTGGCCTGACAAGGACCGATCAGGTCCCGTGTACACAATGGCGTGCACGTAAAAGATCCCTTGTCAGTTGGAATTTCCCTCATAGCAAACTGTATGGCGTATGCCCGTCTTCCATTAGCCAAGTTTAGTTGCATAAGTGTAGGACGTTAAAGCCCATTTCATTTCATTTCTACGGGTAGCCATCTCTAATACTCAACTATAAAAAAGTCACATATAAGAGAGAGAGAGAGAGAGAGAGAGAGAGAGAGAGAGAGAGAAATGGGAGTTAGGGTCCACTCGACGCAAACCAGGTCATTTTGGGACTAACATGGTTTAATTTTATTTCAATAATTCACTTGCAGGTGTAGTGCGACTCATAAATACACAATTTTTCCCTTATTCCTGGTTGACTTTTTTGTTTAGACTTGTGGGTAATACTGAATGGATAGGGGGTGTAAAGTGTCTTACTGCAGAGTAATTTTTGTGCCGAAAGTGAAATTTTGAACCCAGTCAATATCAAATCCTCGAAGCAAAAAACCTAAACGGTCAAACCCTACAAAGTTATGATGAGGAGATTGCCAAATGCGGTCCCCCATGTGTATTTTAATGGTTGAGTGCGAGACATTGCGTAATATAGGCCCATTGATAATGCACAAGGGCAATATCTACATATTACGCATATCTATATATTACGCTATGTCTTGCACACCACAATAAAACAACTTAAAATACAGACACTATCCTGCACGTGCATTTCAATGAAATACGTCACGCGGGTCCAATATCACAACTAGGTTAAATAATGTACGCTTGGTACATTGAAATAATGGTACGCCATCATCAAAGGATGACGTCACGTGTGAATTTTTAAGTGCCTATAAATATTGGAACCAATGGCATGTTGAGCAAAACGATACATTCTATGATGTTACAGCCATTTATAAACATTCATTTGTCAGTGGGTAAATAATTGCTAGCCTGAGTCCATATCAAAATATTTTATTCAACATTCCTCTATAAAATCTGAAGACATTTGCAAACATTAATTCCTAAAGTGGTACCGTTTGCTGTTTACACAATCTGATTAAAATACAGATCTCTATTTCCTTTCGTTTTTTTATACTTTCGATGGCTTACACTACATAAAGATCTAACAAGTTATAGCGATAGTTCACGTCAGGGAATAAAAGACCAACTTTTGACCCTATGACGCCAGACATTTGATTAGGCAATCAGCATTGGTGTTACTATTGAAATACCCACAGTTCCGTGCAAGACACGCCTAAAGCTGGCCGTAACAGACCATTTCATTTGCTTATCCCTCACACCATTCAGAACACGTCAATGAAAACAACTCTTCCAGATCCCAGTGTAGTAAAGACAAGTAAAACGAAATTTTGAACTATAAAAACGAAACAAAACAGGATATGTGTGTTAATCAAATTGGCTATTTACATTGCTATTCGTCTATACCAAAGAGTAATCTAAACAATAGGCCAATTTTTTTGAAAAGGCTTTCAAGCATTCCAAAACGACCGTTTTCTATTTCTTCCCTGACTAGTTGTCGATAATCCAGATTCTGTTCTTGAAGCTTCTTCATACTTTCTTCGATTTCTGCCTTCTGACGTAGAAGATCTTCTTCCAATTCTTTAAACTTATCCACATATTCTTTCTCGATTTTCTCTTTCTCGAGCTTTCTTTTTTCTGCCTCTTCGAGCAGCATAGCTTCGTTTTTCTTCTTCTCTCTTTCCCATTTGCGTTTTAGTTTGTCTTCGTTCGTTCTCAGAGCCTCAAAATGCTGTTCCTCTGATTTGATATTTTGCTGCTCTTCATTACGTTGTCGACTTATATTTTCCGTTTCGATCCCCAGACACAGGAGCATTTCTTGATCTTTTTCCTTTTGAGATGCTCTTTCCAGTTGTAGCCGTCGAAGCACGTCGGTTGATTGAGCCTGCTCTGTTTCATACCGTTCCCTCAATAGCGAAAACTCCTCATCTTTTGTCTTCATATCTTTTGAATATTGATCTATCTGATATTTCATCTGCTTTTCGAGGTCTTGTTTCTTCCTTAAACCTTCTTCTTCAATGCGTTTGCTTTGCTCTTCGAGTTTTATCTTTTCCTGACGTTTTTCTTCTTTCAAAGTTTGCATTCTCTCCTTAGTGACCGCCTCTGCCTCTTTGAACATGTTTGTCGTGTAAAATTTGTTCTGATTTTCCGATATAGTTGTGTTAGCTAGTTCCATAATTTGGGAAGTGTCTGCTTCACGACTTTCTCCCCAATTATCAATGACAGCAAACCGACCGTGGCAGTCTTCAATTGTCCTCTTCAGCTCATCACTACTATTAATATAGCGTTCTATTGACATTTTATTATGTTGCAGCGAATCTTTACATGTGAAAATTACCATTACATAGTTCATAACATCAGCACCAAAACCATCTTTGAGAGCTTTGATTGTGTTCTGTTCTTCTTCTGTGAATCTGGCACACGCCTTCAAGACAAAAAAGAAGAGGTGGGGTCCAGGGGCAGACAAAGCAACACACTGAGTAATTTCCTTAATGGTGTCTTCATTGGACTTGCTAGTGTCAAACATTCCTGGTGTGTCGACAACCAGCAGATTTGTGTTGTCGTGAAGTATTGTTTCTCCGGATTTACATTGTGACGTTTCGGATTTGGCAAGTCCTCCAGATTCAAAAACCGTTTTCTGCAGCAGTCTGTTTCCTAGTAGACTTTTTCCAACGCCAGTTTTACCCACCAAAACAATCCGCATTGCTGCAAGAGATATTTCATGCCATTTAGTAAAAGCACAAGCTTTCTTTTCTACAGTCATGGACCCCCCCCCCCCATTACTTTGATCGTATACAGAATTTAAAATGTACTTAATAGGTGGTAATTTGTATGAAATTAATATCAAATCATTCGAAAAAGATCATAGGGGTTCGTTTGAACAAATAGGAGAATATAAGGACCGGGGTTTTGTTCACTCTAAAGTTTATTCAAACATTGAAATGAAATTTTGCTGGATCTCCGTCTGAAAATTGTGGAATTCGTGCTTGTATAGAACGGATCGAGTATGGTTTTAGTGTCCGACTAAAGATGCACCGAATAGGATAATGGAACTTACGTGGTTGAAGTTTATCAGCCATATAGTGGAGAAGGTTTTCTCTTAAGGAGTTGACAAATGTTTGAAAACTCCCTGCACAACACTCCATCAACCTATCCAACAGCTTTCTCATTCTGTTCTCGGTACCAAGTGGTCTTCTAATTTCTTCTACGTCATTATCATTTAAAACTCCTTTAGACTTTAAAGAATCAATCAAACAATCCGGTTCCCGTATGTTCTTAATAAGTACATTGTAATGGTCTCGGATCCTGCTGTACTCTCTATCAGGCATGCGCCCTCTTGATGTTGCTTTAATTGTTAAAACAAAAATTTATATTAATGCGTTATTCTAAGAATAAAGAAGTGAGTGGAAGGAAGGGATTCTGGAACCACAATCCCCAAGTTTACTACTCATTACGGTGGGACTTCCTGAACAAATTTTGTTCTCTTCTACATATAGTTTTCAATTTTACTCTTATTTAAATTTCGACAATAGGGTTTGTTACTACGATAGGAGTTGTAACAGAGGAGTCTGTATGTCGTGTTGATACTTTGCAAACCTATTCCTTATACGATACCATAAGAATGGTCCAGCATAACTATGGCTGAATCTGGAAATTGTATGCAATTTTTTTTATGATTGATTTTAGTAGCCTAGCTAGGGTGTCCTCGTTCAGAATCTGCGGGGTGAACTTCGGTCACCTTTGAGTGTTTTGAGAAATTCAAGATGGCGACCAAGACGACCGCCACATCAAATAATCCCCTAAAAAAGCTTCCATAGTATTTGTTCTAGGATGATTATTTTGGTGTCTGACCGTACGTTTTTTGGATCAAGGAAAACACTGAAATCATTTATTATGTTGTGGGGTGATTAGATGATGGTAAAATCAAACATGCCAGACAATATGGCCCTTTAACTAGTTAGGGGTGATTATTTCACGGACCAAACTATATCTGGAGACAAACTATATATTTCTGGATATCTGAGCATATGAGTGATAGGATCATCCCGAAACTTGGCATATGTATTCCTTATATATTGTCGCCCCTGTCCACCCGCCCACTATTTGTTTGTGGACACACTATAGGTCACAACTTTTTATCTGATTTTGACGAAACCTGATATATGTTTTATATCCCAAAGATCTCGGTTCTGTTCGATATAGGCATGTATCGGATATCAACTTCGTGGATTATGGCTCCTTATTGTACGATAAATTATGTTTTTTGCTTGTGTATACCCTAGGTTACAATTTTTATCTGATTTTGATGAAATTCGCAATATATGTTTATCACCCAACAATCGCGGTTCCTGTCGATATTCGCTTATATCGACCCATGACTTCCTGGATTATGGCACCCGATAGAACAAAAAATCGCGTTTTTATCGTGTTTTCCCTGTATAGAGGCCACAATTGTTATCCGATTTTAAAAATCCTTTAAATGTTTTACCGTTACATCCCAATGAAGGTTGAATGCAAATAGTGTAAAAGTTTATAATATAAAGGTTGTGGATCCGCTAGATGTCACAATGTTTTTCTGATTTTGATGATCCCAGTTTCTGGATTATGACCCCTGAAGGTTGTGTTCAAAAATCGGAAAAATCGAAACGAAATTGCCTAACAAAATGGCCCCTCCTTGTACGAAAATTGTGTAAAAGAATGTAATATAAATGTTATGGACTCTCTACAGGTCACAAGTTTTGTTCAATTTTGATGAAACGTAAAATATATCTTTATATTCCAACGATCTCAGTCCTTTTCGATATTCGTGCATTTCAGACCGGTATAACCTCTTTGATTTTGATTATGGCCCCTAATTGTACGAAAAGTCGCGGGTTTTTTTTATCTTGTTTTCTATCCATCTCTTGCAAAATGTGGGCGTATCTAGCCTGGTAATCGTTGGTTTTCTTCTATTTTTGGATACCCCACGACATCTTCACATTTTTAAAATTTATTTCTATCAAGGATGTTTTACGTACACACCAATAAGACCGAGATCGAACACGGAACCTCAAGCTTAGCGAGCAAATGTGCTACTGACCGAGCCACCGCCACCTCCATATCTTAAATAAAGAGGCCTATATATTGGATGCACTATATGAAGATTCTCTAAATTATTTTGGCAAATCGGCATTACAGGGTATTTGGACATATGCTGATTTTTGCCCCCCCCCCACCCGTGACAGAATTGTCGACAATATAAGATATACATTGTCTGTTAACTTTACAGCACCCCTCGTTGCTCTGAGCTATGGTTACGACCCTGTATTTGACATTAAATAGTTATTAACTCATTTGTTTTAAATGGTTTTAATAATCATTGATGTCCAACGTATAATAATCCCCTTCGTTGTTCTGTATCGTAGATTGAATCAGGTCAAATATGACTTCTACATCCTTGTTACGATCTATTTCGTCATCCCAGTTGCTAATGGCTGCGTAACGACAGTTGCAATTGGACAACAGTGTTCCCAGTTCAGTGTTACTGGCGATAAACTGATCTAGGGTCATGTGTTCATGAACTAAGACATCTTTACATGTAAAAACAACAACTACATAACTTAGAATATGTTCTCCGAAAAACGCCCGAAGGCTGTCAATTGCATCTTGTTCTTCTTTTGTGTATCTACCAATTCTTACAACAAATATAAACAAGTGGGGACCCGGTGATGATAATTCCATACAGCGAATTATTTCTGGGGTTGTTTTCCAGTCCGATTCCCGCGTGTCAAAAGTCCCAGGAGTATCCACAACTATCACCTTTCTTCCGTCCTTGAGCATTCTTGTTCCATATTTGCATAAAGATGTGCCCGATCCTGCTAGAGAATGTGGTTGAAAATGTTTATAGCCCAACAAACTATTACCAAGCTCACTTTTGCCGACTCCAGTCTTACCCACCATAACAATTCTCATTTCTGCAAAAAATGTCATGGGCGCTAATCAAATACCATGGTAACATAAATGGGTTATGTGTAAAATAGGCCTATATTCGTAGTGTTTAGGTTGGCCTATAGTGGTCTAGAGTACCGCGTTTCAGCCTCTAGCTATTCGGAAACCTCTGGCTTGCGGTTGTGGTTTCCATCCATGGTGTGAGTGTATGTAGCTTGGAGATAGGGGTGCCTGCTCAACCTCGTGGGATTACTCCGGGTACTCTGGTTTCCTTAGCGTGCGCTAAGCTAATTAAAATTAAAAATAAGACTGGTCTGGAATATCACTTTCGATGGACGCGGACGTTAAACACTAAGAAGAAGAACAACAAAGGGGTAGCTGCGGTGTTTTACTTAGATGAAGAGAGGCCCTAGCGAATTTCACTTCCGGGGACTTTTATGGGTAGAGAAAGCGAGAGAGGGAGGGAAATGGGGTTTAACGTCCCCTCGACACAAACTAGGTCATTTCGGGACTAACATATGGTTAAATTTTATTTAAATAATTCGCTTGCGCGTAGGGGTCTTTAGCAGTGGGAGGAAACCTGAGGACCCGGAGAAAACTCAATAACAGACTTTATGATTCGACCATCCAACCCCGCCTCATTGGTAGAGAAAGATAACAGTGTATTTTAAACACAATTTGAAGAGCAAAGTCGAGGTTGATGACGGATCATGTTTAAGACACAGTGACTGTCAGAAACGCTTATGACTGTCAAAAATATTATGCTATATAAGTTCAACGTCCGTTACCATTTGTTTGTGGACACTCTCTATAGGTCATAATTTTTGTCCGATTTTGACAAAACTTGAAATATTGGTTAATATTCCAAAGATCGCGATACTGACATGCATTTTACCGTAACTGCATGAATTATGGGCCCTGATTTTACAAAAAGATAGGCTGGCACTGCCAGGCAGGATACGCCCACATTTTCGAGAGATGGATAGCGAACAAGCAATACCGAAAGTGATTTTTCCTATGTGCAAATATCGAAATGAATTAAGATCTTTGGGTTATAAAGGTTCATTTCAGTAGGCTTCAAATTCGACTGGGGATCATGTTGCTAAGTGGGTAAGATGCTGGCTCGGTAGCCTTGAGGTTAGGTATTTGATCCCTGCATTGGGTGACAAAGTTCATCTAGATTTTCTGGCGTGGTTTCCCCTTGTTAGTGATGAAGGATGGATGGCCTGACAAAAACAGCTGTCAATTTTGGTCCGATTTTCACGAAATTCGACCTCAACCTTCATTACGATGTAACGGTGATATAATCAAACGTTTTTTTAAATGGGATAATAATTCTGACCCCAGAGGGGCCAAAAGCTAAAAAAAAAGGTCATTTTTCGTACAATCAGGGGCCATAATTCAGGAAGTTACAATCCAATATGCACAAATATCGAAAGGAACCAAGATCTTTGGGTTATAAACATGCATGTCAAGTTTCATCAAAATCGGTTCAAAATTGTGACCTCTATAGGGTCCACAACCTATAAATAACGTATTTTCACACTAATCGCGTACAAACGGCGGCCATTTTGTCTCATCAATTTTGGTCCGATTTTCACAAAATTTTACCTCAATCTTCATTACCATGTAACGGTGATATAATCAAACGTTTTTTTAAATCGGATAATAATTTTGACCTCCAGTGGGACTACAAGCTAAAAAGGGTGATTTTTCGTACAATCAGGGGCCATAATTCAGGAAGTTACGAATCAATGAGCGCAAATATCGAAAGGAACCAAGATCTTCGGGTTATAAACATGCATGTCAAGTTTCATCAAAATCTGTTCAAAATTGTGACCTCTATAGGGTCCACAACCTTGATATAACATATTTTCACACTATTCGTGTACAAACGGCGGCCATTTTGTCCGTCAATTTTGGTTTGATATTCATGAAATTCGAACAGAGCCTTCATTACCATGTAACGGTGATATAATCAAACGCTTTTTTAATTCGGATAATAATTTTGACCTCCAGAGGGACCACAAGCTAAAAAGGGCAATTTTTCGGACAATCAGGGGCCATAATTCAGGAAGTTACGATCCGATGGGTGCAAATATCAAAAGGAACCAAGATCTTTGGGTTATAAACATACATGTCAAGTTTCATCAAAATCGGTTCAAAATTGTGACCTCTATAGGTTCCACAACCTTGATATAACATATTTTCACACTATTCGCGTACAAACGGCGGCCATTTTGTTTGTCAATTTTGGTCCGATTTTCACGAAATTTGAACTCAACCTTCATTACCATGTAACGGTGATATAATCGAACGGTTTTTTAAATCGGATAATAATTTTGACCTCCAGAGGGACCACAAGCTAAAAAGGGCGATTTTTCGGACAATCAGGGGCCATAATTCAGGAAGTTACGATCCGATGGCCGCAAATATCGAAAGGAACCAAGATTTTGGGGTTATAAACATGCATGTCAAGTTTCATCACAATCGGTTCAAAATTGTGACCTCTATAGGGTCCACAAGCTAAAAACATGATATTTCGTACAATCAGGGGCCATAATCCATGAAGTTCCGATCCGATACATGCCAATATCGAAAGGAACCGAGATCTTATGGGGATAAACCTATATTTCAAGTTTCGTCAAAATCAGATAAGAATTGTGACCTGTAGAGAGTCCACAAACAAATTGTGGACGGACGGACGTCCGGACGGACAGGGGCGACGACATAATACGTCCACATGAAAATGTGGGCGTATAAAAAATCACGCTTTTAGCTTGTCGACATCCTAGAGGTCGCAATATCTATCCAATTTTACTGAAATTACACCGTATCTCAGTTCCTTTCGATAGGCCTATACTGGCGCATATGGCCCATGGCTGTACAAACAAATCGCGTCTTTAGCTTAAAAATCGTTCAAATATATCGCTTTTACATCCATATAACGGCTACGATCGAATTACGTGAAAATCGGGCCAGTACTGTCCGACAAAAGTTGTTAAAACTTTAAATGTATGTCTGTATCCCAGAGATTTCGGTTCCTTTTGATATAAGTACATATCGGACCATAACTTCATGGATTATGGACGCCTATACGTGATTTCCTGGCATTTCAGGCACTTGTGTCGGAGCCTTTAGAAGTACCTCCCCCAGAAAAAAAATTCTGCCACAAAATTAGCGCATTCTGGCGTTATTTCAGTGGACCAATCCATGCGAGGGCTATGAAATGATGGCATTTCTAGAGGAGGGGACTGGAGTCCATTGATCCCGTTAAATCTGCAACTGTAAGTGAGCAGAGCTACATCAAACCAAATTTTGAAGTCGCTCATTGACAAAAACGGGGTTACTTGATTCGGAATCGGAATTGATGATTTGATAAGTGGAGGCCGTAACGTTACGACCAAGCCGGACTCGAATTTTTACGAACAAAATGGTAATACTAGATTTAAACAAAAAATCTGAATATTTTGTGTGATCATGATGTGCATCTCATCAAATTCAGCATATACCCACAATAAATATCAACAATAACAACAATTACAGCTTATATACAATCGTACGTCAATCTGAGGCAAAATTCGCGCTACTAGAAATGATGGGGACGTGTAATTTGTTCGAGTTATACGATAATTCGAGTTAGACGATGTTCGGTCCGATAGAAGATCTCACGACAATAAAAGATATACATGTGTTACACCCATCACCGCATTACATCGAATTCTCGTATGGATTGAGGGGGCCCCAGAGACTTCGGATAGAGGGCCCTCGGAGCATCGGAGGGGCCCGGTCACTAAATCACCGGCCGTCGGAGTCCTCGGTCCGGCCATGCTCGAGACGGGCAACTGAGATTTTAGTGGGGGCCCCCCTAATGTGGGCAGGCCCTGGGGCCTGTGCCCCATGGTTAATCCGGCGATGCCTTTAAACCTCAACGAAGTACCTTTTGATCGCCAAAGTAGCGACTCCTGGTGGGGTTTTGTTGCACGAGCTTCAACAAGGGGTAGGCCACCCCCAGAACATTTTTAAAAACAGGCTGCCGGAAATGCTGCCTGGGAGTATTTCAGGCAATGATCGTAGAGGTAAAGTGTCAAACGAACGGACTTGCGTACCTCGACGAATCCCACTCACGAGCGCCAACATAGCGAGTCCTGAGGAGGGTATGGGGGACCTCCACCAGAAATTTTAAAACAAAATTCAGGCAGCGATCGTAGAGATAAATAGAGCTGAATAATGCCAGGCACCGATCGTAGAGATAAATAGAGCTGATCGGATGCCGTCTGTCGCCTGATCATTAGTCTTTCCCACTCCAGAGAGGAAAGTGTCAAATAAACGGACTTGCGAACCTCAACGAAGTCCCCAATAATTTGAAAAATAGACTGCCCGAAATGCAATCTGGCAGTATTTCAGGCATTGATCGTCGAGATAAATGGAGCTTAACAGATACCGCCTGTCACCAAATCACTAGTTTATCCGACCAGAGAGGAAAGTGTCAAACGGGCGGAGTGAGTGACTGATAGTGAATGAATATATTCGACACTATATTTTGTAAAATACATTGCCGGAAGTGCAGCCAGGCAGCATTTCACATACTGGTCGTCGAGATAAATAGTGCTGGCCAGATTATGTTCGTCACCAAATCACCAGTTTATCCGAACAGAGAAGGAGGTGTCAAACGAACGGAGTGAGTGTATCAAGTGAATGCATATTCTCGTCGCGTTGAATCTATACCCAAAAACTTTGAGGTGTCAAACGAACGGAGTGAGTGTATCAAGTGAATGCATATTCTCGTCGCGTTGAATCTATACCCGAAAACTTTGAGGTGACAAACGAACGGAGTGAGTGTATCAAGTGAATGCATATTCTCATGCATAAGATCGTAAAAAGCACTCCTCGAGTGAAACGGCTATCATATCTCCCTTGGACAAAAACTCGACTTCTAAAGTATGTGCTATTTTTTTTAATTAGAAGATTGCTACAAAGAGAATATAAAATTCTGCCTAAAGCTACATCTGGTTAAAACCATCTGGTTATAGTTCAAAATTTCATTTAACTTTTCTTTACTACACTAGGATCTAGATGAGTTGTTATAATTGACTTGTTCTAGCTAATGTGTGGGATTAGCCAATGAAACGGTCTGTTACGGTGATCTTTCGACCGGAACTGTGGGTAAACCACTAGTAACGTCAATGCTGATTGATTATTTATGTCTGACGTCACAGGATTAAAAGCCGCTCGTTTGACCCCTGACATGAACTCCCATCATAACTTGTCAGATCTTCATTTAGTGTAGGCCATCGAAAGTATAAAAAAAACAAAACAAAACATATCAGCATAAAATAAAAATGAAGGCGTCAAATCAGCATAACCTAATAACCTAACGCGCCGGTCAGAATCTCATCGGGTTTAAAAATTATTTATCCATGTTCTTTTTTAATAAGATTACTTGAACCTCTTAATTCCACGTCGTTTCCTTTTTACGATTCTTTTTTCTACACAACCTAAGATCAAACATAAATTGAGCACGGTTGCAGTCGACTTTGTTATGGACAACACTTCAGTGAGCTTAAAAGAGACCAGATTCCTTCACTAATTTGTTGTTTATTTCTTGCAATCTCTGTGTAGTTGGCAGGCAGATTGTCTGCAGGTTTTTCTTTCGGTTTTGTTAACGTTTGGTGCGGTCCTACCCTACTGACTGTTAGCGTGTGTTGGCCAGAATTACACAAGAAGCGACAACAAGATAAATCATATCAGATGTTATGTAAAATATAGTCTGATAAAATATAGAATATAACACGAAAAACAACCGATTGTAATTCGTTCAAGCAAAATCTGATAAAATGTGAATGTGAAACGAAAAACGACTTGGAAAAACATCTGATTGTAATTGTAAAATCATTATGCGCAGGCAATCTACTCCTTCAAGCAAAATTATTTTCCGCTATACAATAACAACGAGACTTTATACACCTATTGTCGAACTGATGTATATATCAAGTGAGTTGTAATGATGCATTATGTAAGTATCAAATATTTTTGAATGAAGTTATTAATGTTGGAAGTTTTCATAAGGATACTGTACATAGACTCGACCGGTGTTAAGATAATAACGTTTCGATAATTCATTTTTAAATGAGTTATTAAAAAGCAGTTGTGTTTCAATCCATTAAAAATCGCGACCATCCGATGTACTAAAGCGTTGATTATAGGCGTAATGAATGTCTAATAATTGATTTAACGATTGAGGCCGATAGTCAGATTTAGGTCTTAAATATTGTACCTTATTCAAATAATGAACAGAAGTCGTCCCATGCACTGACAAAGAAATTTTTTACTTTGTTGAGAAACCCATCATTATTTTCAAGCTCCCGTCGGAGGCGCTCACGCGAATCTTGCAATTTTTGCTCTTCTTCTTTAATTATTCTTTCTTTTTCTTTTCGCTGCTTTTCAAACTCCCTTAGCCTCTCTTGTCGCTCCTCTTCCAATTGTGCTCTTGCTTCTTCCTCCAATCGTCTCCTCTCTTCTAGTTCCTCTTGTTCAATTCGTCTCCGCTCTTCCTCTTCGCGTAGCCTCTCTTCCTCTTGTGCCATTTCTCGTCGCCTTTGTTCAAGTCGTCGTCTTTCGCTTTGTTTTTCTTCTTTCAATTTCTCTTTTTCTTGGAGTAGAATGTCCTGCTGGAGTTTTGCCTTCCTATCGTCTTCAATGCGTAACTGACGGAGTCGCTCTGCTTCAGCCACAAGTTCATTTTGCTTTTTCTCATGCTCCTCTCTGGCCTTCTTTTCCCTCTCTTTTTGCGCTTTTTCCAATTGTGTACGCTTCCATTTCATTTCATCGTCAAGTCGTCGTTTTTGTGCCTTATTTTCCTCCTCGATTTCTCGTTTTCGTCTTTCGAGTGCAAGCTTTTCTTTATTTTTTTCAGCTTCCAACTGTTCTAAACGTTCTTTGAGGGCTTTTTCCGCGACGGCGTACATTTCTCCAGTGTAATGGTTACCGCCATTGTCTGCAATCGTACATTGAACCAAAACCATTATAGTGTCAACAGCGTTGCTGCGATGCATCTGGTCAGCCCAGTTATTTATTGCTTTACAACGACCACCACACTCAACCAACAGAGTTTGTAATTCTCTACTGCTGTTTATATACTCGTCTAATGTTGTGTTCGAGTGTTCGAGGGTATCTTTGCAGGTGAAAATAACAATCACAAACTTCATCACCTGCTTTCCAAAGATATCTTTAAGACTTTCGATGGTATTTTGTTCTTCCTTTGTGTATCTACCAATCTTCAACACAAAGAAGAAGAGGTGAGGACCCGGAGACGATAAACCAATGCAGCGAACAATCTCTTTGGATGTATCTCGGTTAGATTTTCTTGTATCAAAAATGCCAGGTGTGTCAACAACAACCAGTTTCATTCCTTGCCGAAGCGTCCGAGTTCCAAATTTACATTCAGATGTAACTGATCCAGCAAGACCCTGGGATATAAAATGCTTTCGCCCCAATAAACTATTACCAAGCTCACTTTTGCCCACTCCAGTCTTACCAACCATAACTATTCTCACTTCTGCAATAAAGAATAAAGTAACATCGGTCCCCATACGATTACATACGTAGGTCTACGATATCACCTTATTGACCCGCGGTGACTCAGTGCGAGGGAGAGGGCGAAATGGGTTTAACGTCCTCTCAACAGAAACCAGAACATTTCGGGACTAACACATGGTTCATATTTCGCTTGCGCGTAGGGGTCTTTAGCAGTGGGGGAAACCGGGGGACGAGGTTAAAGAGGCGACCCTACTCCGTGCCACGTACAACCGAGGAATCGAAACCACGCCACTTGATTCAATGACAGATCTTGTGAAATTCAAGCGCACTCCTTTGATCACAAGATAACACCAATCCACCCTCACACCCGCCGGTGAGATAGACGCTGGCTCGCTAACCAGGCGGTCTCGTGTTCGGTGTTGGCCGAGAGATTTCCTCGAGATTTTTGACGGTGTGGAGACCCCGACTGTTCTTCAAGTAAAGTTGGATTGATTAACAATTTAATTTCTGACAAAAATATTCAGTTCCCTCATAGAGCAACGTATGGCTGTCTTCATTAACCCAGTCGGTTCAGAAAAGTAGGATGTTAAACCCCATTGTATTTCTAATGTTGATTAAACTTACAGATTGGGTAACAAACGCTCTTTATATATGGTTGTGATAATCGTTGTCGGGTAAAAACTTTATATATGGCTGTGGGCGAATCCTACAACTTGTGACAAAAGCGTTGCCGGGTAAAAACTTTTAAATCCACCGCCACCGAATTTGAAATGAATCCAACGAAAACTGTAGCCTAAATTGCGTTCCTAGGGTTTTCGAAAAAAGGAGTTGGGGGAGGGGGCGCGGAAAAAGATTATTGTTGACGGACCGACAGACAGCGTGACGACATAATATGCCCACACTTCAATGACACATTTCTAAAGCTGGATAAATTTCGTAAGAAAATATCGCTGTCTGTCTTCAGGTACATGTAACTCCACTCGAGAACAGACACAAAGCTGGCTGTCAGGCATTTAGTACAATTTTCAGAAGTAAATATTCTGCTTCCATTTAGTCAATCTGGTTAAACACGGATCCTATTTCGTTTTTGTTTTTTATAGATCAAAATTTCGTTTTACATGTCTTTACTACACTACGGTCTGGAATAGTTGTTATCATTAACGTGTTCTGGATGGTATGAGGGATTCGCCAATGGAACTGTCTGCTACGTCAATCTTTTTGCATTGTTTTGTACGGGACTGTGGATAAACCACAAGAAATGTCAACGCTGATTGATCAATCAATGTCTGATGTGAACTCCCACTATAACTTGTCAGATCTTCATGTAGTGTAGGCGATAGAAAGTATAAAAAAAACGAAACGAAATATAGATCTGTCTTTTAATCAGATTGCCATTTAATGACATTTAAAATGTGTTTTTCGTCTTTGTGTGTATGACAGATGTACAAGCGGTTGTCATGCAAGATACGCCCACATGTGCAAGATATCTACAGAGAGCAAACTATCTTTTCGTACAATGAGGAGCCATAAATGCCTACTAAATGAATTATATAACATTTGAGGCCGTGCAAATGATCTGTATTGAGCAGGGGGGTTGGATGGCCGAATGCCATCTAGTCAACTGGTGCCATTTTCGAATCCCCGGTTTTACGTGGCAAGGAGTAGGGGCGTCTGTCCAACCTCGTGGGTTTTCTCCGGGTACTCCGGTTTCCTCACATTGCTAAGGACATCTACGCGCAAGCGAAATATTGAAATAAAAATTAAAATATGTACCCACACAAAACATACATATGTACCCACACAAAGCATACCAATGTTTTTAAATCACCCATATAAAATAAAATGGACTTCCCAGAAAAGTTGCCATCGGGAAATACCACGATGTAAGTAAACTACGTCCCTCATAGATAATTTGGAATAACGGGGAAATCTGATTAATACACAGACCGCCAATTTGATTTCGTTTTTTATAGTTCAAATATTCGTTTTGCTTGCCTTCAGAACACTAGAATCTGGAAGGTTTTTTTTTGGGGGGGGGGGGATTTATCAATAAAACCGTCCGTTGTGGCGAGTTCTTGGTGTTCTGTGCAATGAACTGTGAATAGACATTCGCAGCGAAGACATAGCAATGTTCGTCAAATCTCGGCCAATCCCGGTACCATACATGTAACCTCGTTTGTATGACCAATTCTGGGTTTAAAATGTCGACACCGATGAAGGCGCCATTAAAGAGTGGTTTATCCCAAGAACCTGCATGCCATTATTCAAAGCATTGAATGTCTGAAGCTGTTTTCGTTCAAGTGTATCTGTACATACTCTTCGAACGACGCCATTTTCAGATCATCTTGCTAAAAGTTTTTGAAAAATGTAAATCGCATCTCACTTCTAAGGTACCGGAGTCTTCGACGTGTGTCGAATGGAGAAATGAAATGGAGTTTAACGTCCTACTGTTCTGCTCCGAACTGGACTAATGAAGACGGTCATACGCCAAACAGTGCTCTGTGAGGGTAATTTTGTCCGCACAGTGGCAATACGGCCTACTCTTATATCGAATTCCAATTGTCAAGGGATCTTTTACGTGCACGCCAATGTGTACACGGGACCTCGGTTTTTAGTCCCATCTGTCCTTGGCAGGCCCTCCGCCCTAAATCAGTAACGCCGGAAAATCTGGATGAACTTACTCGGCCAATGCTGGGATCGAACACCCGACCTCAAGGCTAGAGAGCCAGCAATTAGCCAGCGTGCCCCCCTCCGAATGGACAACGGGGAGAGAGAGAGGGGGGGAGAGACAGAGAGAGAGAGTAATAAATGGTTCAGTTTTATTTCAATAATTAGCCTGCGCGTAGGGATCTTTAGCAGTCGGAGGATACCGGAGGACCCAGAGAGAAACCATACACTACGCCATTGCGCCACTTGACTTCATCCAAATCTTACATAATGCAAATTTAAGTAATTATTATTTTATTTCTTTAACTTTGATAAGTTTACTACAATACAGTGTTAAAATACTCACCATTCAAGAGATCGGCAGCCATTTCTATACCTAAAAAAGAGAAAAAATATTCGGTTAATTGTATTCCATAGAATTGTGACCTGCATATACTAGAGCATGAGCAATAAAAATCCACCGGTGAATTCCAATTAGAAAAACGTAGACTGAAATGCATCCTTGGTATTCCTAGTGGTCTCTTTCCGTTCTACTCCACTAAACCATGATTGGGGGAGACACGCATTCAAGGTGTTTGCCCTTGGTCGTAGCTTGACTATACGAACCAATCCAAAATCAGTTTAGATAATGATAATGATTTATTTTTGATAATGATTTATTTTTAATATAGCGATTTACATAAAAGCATTACCAGTAATTAAAAGAAATATCAACAATAATACTATAAAACTCTCGAGTGTGTTATATAATTTCTAGTATGGCATAGTTCATAATCTTACGGCCTCAACAATAAAATTTTCTAAAAACCTGTGTTTTCAGTGCGGTTTTGAATGAGGCGAACAAATCTATATCACGGAGAGAGGCTGGCAGGCTATTTCACAGATGTGGTGCATAGATGCAAAAAGCGCGTTCACCGTATGCTCGTGACGGTTTTGGTCTCATATTGTGATTCACCAGTTTTACTCTATCGCAACTTTTAGTGCAGATTTTAGGAACATGAATTTCAATCAGTTCAGTCAGGTAGAACGGTGCCAACTCACCATGATGGATCAGTTTGAATATAATGCATGGATTTTTGAATTCTACGCGCGCTTTCAATGGCAGCCAGTGGAGTTCACGTAGAATTGGTGTCGTGTCCATATGACGTTCAAATTTTCGTCTGATTACCAGTCTAGCGGCAGAATTTTGTATGTGCGCGTTGTTTTTTGATTTGGTAATCATGCAGGCCATAAAACAAACTGTTACAATAATCTATCCGAGATCTAACGAAGGCGTGGACTAATGTTTCGGTTGAGTCTTGATATAAAATATGTCTCAATTTACTGATCCGCCACAGTGAGTACGACGCCGTTCTACATAGCGATATCAGCCTCCACGGTTCCACTCGAGTCCATCAACATCACTCCCAGATCACGAACAGGCTGCACAGAAGCGGCGATCTTAACATCACCAATCCTGACCTCCGTTGAGGTAGACATGGCTTCAGCTTTCTTGAAGCGAGAAGAAAACCACACAATTTCGGTTTTCGGATCATTGAGTGCGAGAAGATTTTCAATCATCCACTCTCTGATCTCATCAACGCAGGCTTCGATTCGGCAGACCACGGAATAGTCGGTCTTTAGCGTCGCACGCGATGTAGAGCTGAGTATCGTCAGCGAAAATTACCGTGTCTAAGCCGTGGCGAATGATGATGTCCTCAAGTGGAACCATGTACAGAGCAAAAAGGACTGGTCCGAGAACCGAGCCCTGGGGTACACCATAATGCAAGCAAGTATGACCCCAGCCAATCAAGCACTGGACCCCCCAATCCCAACCGCAAGCGCAGACGTCTCAGAAGTATCTCATGATCGCAGACAGGTCAAGCAATACAAGAATGAGGTCCCGCTGCCCATTGAGAGCGAACATGGCGTCATTTTGCACTCTGAGGAGTGCAGTTTCCGTACTGTGGCCCTCTCGGTAGGCAGACTGGAACTTGCCATACAACGAATTTGACTTCAGATACAGGTGAAGTCGACTGAGAGCAGCTTTCTCCAAGAACTTGTATAAAAATGAACAATTGGACACTGGGCGGTAATTTTTCATGACCTCCTTATCAAGTCCAGCTTTTTTGAGGAGGGGACGAATGACTGCTTGTTTACAGATATCTGGAAATACACCAGTAGAAAACGAAGAATTTACGATACTAAGAAGATGTGGAGCTAGTACATCAATATACGATTTGACAAGATTTGTTGGGAACATCATCAATGTTTAGCAGACCAAAGGATTCAAGTCTGGCGTCACATTCATAAACACTACCAGCTAATCCTGATTGAGTCACATTCACGCTCAATGCACTGTCCTCATACTGGGACATTACCTCACACGGAGTCATTAGGTCCGATCGAATGACCTAAATCTTCTGAGAGAAAAAGTCTGCAAATATGTCCGGTAGAGTTGAATGGTCTTGGTCAGGCAAGACCGATGCTAGAGCTCTCTTGTTTCCAGATAAATTGTCCACAATTCCAAACAATTCCTTAGTGCTCGCTTCCCCAATTTTCGTTCGATGGAAGTACGATTTGACGTCATTCAGTTGTCGCGAGTAAGCGGATCGTGTGTCGATTAATATCTGACGGTGAATCTCAAGTTTTGAACGAAGCCACTGGCGTTCCGTGCGTCTCAATTCCTGGCGTCCCTCAATGAGTTCGTTATTAAACCATTCAGATCGTGGCTGATCAACCAAAACCTTCGTCTTACATGGTGCATGCTTGTCTAGAGCAGATCTTAGCGATGTATTGTACAGGGTCGCGAGATTATAGACATCATCAGATGACCTATTGACTGCCATCGAATTACGTATAGTGTCTCTAAATGAGTCAATGTCGAGGTTAGTTAGAACACGATATTGTTTAGTGACCTTAGTGGTCGGTGGGCGTTGAGTAGATGACGTGAAGTGCACTGCGGCATAATCAGAAGGCATTGTGTGATCGATCGAAAAATTACATACACATCGGTCAATACACGAGTCAATACACATCGGTCCTCGGCTCGAGTCGATACACATCGTTCCTCGGCACGAGTCAATACTAAATAGAGTGTGTGACCCTTGTTGTGTGTGGGTCCCTCTACATACCGGACTAGATCAAATGATGTGAATAAATCGATGAATTGGCTGGCCTCTGTGCATTGGTCATTATCTACGTGCAAGTTTATGTCTCCGGCTATGATTAAACGACCAGGTGATGTACACACGGTTTCCATTAGTGTACCAAACTCTGATAGGTAACACCTGATCGGAACTTTGTGCTTAGACGAATACGGTGGTCTATAGATTAGGACGATGTGCAGAAGTTAATTACCACTTCGGATGTTGTAATCCATAACTTCTATCGACTGATACGAGCTGCACTTGTTTTTAGTAACCTTCAAGTTGGACCTCACTAATAGGGCTAGACCTCCTCCTCTGCGATTGGGCCGTGGTGCATGGTGTGATGTGAAACCAGTGATCGACGACGCTAAATGGGCATCAGCGAAGGCAACTTTCTCATTAGTCATCCAGGACTCGCTGATCATAAATACATCAGTATGGTGTGATAGGATAGATGAACATAAAACACCTACTTTTCCATCCATAGATCGTGCATTCCATAAGGATAAATTCACGAAGATTGTACGATGACTGACATTTGATTATAGTACGCGTAGGATTTGGATTGAATTCGATCACGAGAACATATGTTCACAATGGAAGGAATTTTCGAAATTTTTGACCGCAATTTAACACCTCCACTAGAAGTTCCTTTTGAAATCTGAATACAAACCAGATTCTTGGGGTTACTGGAACTGTTGCAGTTGCATTTGCAGTTAGTGTTTTCAGGAATATCACAGATAGTTAATCGAGTAGAAATGTAGTTGGTTTCTTTACGCCTTGTCAGTTTGTTTCTCAGCAGATGTTTTGATGAATTTTTAATTTCATTATAGATTGTTTTAGAAGTAGATAGTGACACAGTATCTTTAAGCAGTATCTTTAAGCAGTAAGAGTTCAGAACGGTCATAACTCGGTGTTATACCTGATGATTTAAGTTCACAATTGACTGACATGTTGAGAAGACGGAGCAAAACAATAACACCAAACTTTACCATGCTCCACTGGCCACTATATGACTCAGCTTAACGGATGGTTAAACACAGATATTCAGCTGAAAGATTTCTGTTTTATCCAAATATCTTACTAATAAACATCCAAATGGTCACAAAGTTTATCAAAAGTGATGCACTGATATATGAGTAAGGTTTTAGATATAAAATATCCAACTAAAACTATATAACCTTGCAGAAAATGCAAACACTACCTCAGAGCTCTGAGGAGCAGCCTACACGCTCGACTAATAGGATCCACCGTTTTAGAAAACCAGCCTTAGCCTCATTGTTTATGATCAAAATATGGCAGCTTGTTCGCTTGATTATGAGAAAGTTTGCAAGAAATTTAATATAACAAAAAGTGACATGTACATAAAAACATGCCCTAAAACATCTTCTTGACGGGAAAGGTGTTTTTGATGTCATTTTATTATGTATATAACGATGTTTTGGATTAGTAGATAAAAATAGAACAGTCATCAAGTGCAGATGAGACTACTGGGGATACCGGGGATGACTGAATTACAATTAATATTTAGACCGAATTTTTCTCCGAAGTAAATAGAAAACGCGTACACGTACATGGAAAACGGGCTTAAGATCTATTGTTTCAATGGCAGTAGTTTTGGGAATACAATTACTACTGTTTATTGCTGAGCCACCCTATCACAAGTATTCTCTACACTGGGCATGGAATAGAATACCACACGAGAAATGCAATCTTCGTAATTAAAACAAACGGTTGCCATGCAAGATACGCCCACATTTTGCAAGAGGTAGTCGCAGCGAACAGGCCAAAGAGGCGTGATTTTTGGTACAGTCAGGGGGGTGGGACGATTTACCCAATACTACCCAATTCTACCCAATACCACCCCAGTACCACCTCAATATCACCACATACTACCCAATACTACAACATAATACAGCAAAATGTGTATATCAATTGAATTTTTTCAAAAATAATTAGCTACACCGTGGGAATTGTACTTCAAATGCGATTACCGATGTCTGGCTGTTCCTTTTGCCTCCCTATATCACCTAAAACAAGCAAAAACTAACCCAATACTATCAAATACTCATCACATACTACCCACTATCATCAAATAACAACCTTATATTGTCAAATAGCAAAACATTAATTTAATTACTACGACAAATATTCGATAATTCGCAGTGAATGGAAATGAATATGCAGTTATCTCCCTTTACAACCG
Organism: Patella ulyssiponensis; assembly: GCA_963678685.1. Lineage (NCBI taxonomy): Eukaryota > Metazoa > Mollusca > Gastropoda > Patellidae > Patella > Patella ulyssiponensis. The sequence continues at coordinate 12,406,886 of OY783227.1, read as the reverse complement.
ATAAATAGATTTTAGATTGCTATGCAGATTATTCATCTTCTTTTGTGTTGCAGATGATTTCCAAGTCGACGAAATTAAAATAAGAAAAACAAGTATTTTGTCCGATATGCGCCAATATACATCAACAAGAATCAAGAACCGAGATCTTTGGGATATAAACATATTTTTATAAGTTTCGTCAATATCAGAAAAAAGTTGTGGCCCCTAGGGGACCCACAACCTTTGTATTGTATGCTTTAACACTATTTACGCAAGGGGGAGCGGCCATTTTGAGGGAACGTTTTGATCTGATTTACACAACATTCGAACTCAACTGTAATAACCCTTTAATTAACGAGTACAATCAGGTATTTGTGACCTCTAGAGAGCCCACAGCCTTGGTATTATATACCTTCACACTATTTGCGTACGAGGAGTGGCCATTGCATTAGGGTGTAACGGTGATATATTTAAAGGGTTTTTTTTCGAATCGGATAAAAGTGGCCTCTATAGCGACGACAAGCTAAAACCAGCGACCATAATCCAGGAAGTTTTAGATATATTATGGGAGATTAGATAAAGCGTTGTCAATTCTCACTATAATAGTTAAAAAGTAGATAATGTAAACTTAATGTGCTGAAACTTTCAGTCAAATTGATTCATTCTGAACCGAGACTTTAGCTATTGAATTTTAGGCCTAGTCTCGATCATCATTACTAAAGTCTGAACGATAAAAAAAAACATAGTCTCGATTATCCAGTTTTTGATTTAATCATCAATGACACTTGAGTAGCAGATCTGATTCTAATCCAGTAAATATCGGAGGCTAGCGATGACATCGAGTATGTTTTAGTGGCATTTAGCGACCGAGAAACTCATTAACAAAACACAGTTTTCATGGCAAACAATCGCTGGTTTTATTCTAAAATCACGAGGTTTCAACAATTATCCTCTTATCTTTATCAAGCAATACGACATTTAGCTACGAGAACGTAACTAAAAACGTTGAGATATACCGATGTGCTTGTTTTCAGCAACGATTGGATGCCTTTGGTTCCAAGTGGCAAACTCAATTTCTTTATTAATGCATGTGCCATCTTTAAAATAAGTTAATTTTATATTACATGTATTTGTACTTATATTACATACGCAGCCCATTCCACTAAAACAAAAATCATTTATCAGCAAATATTGACAGTAAAGTAAATCAAACGTTGTTTTTATCTGTTAACGACGTTTAATTTAAAATGTCGGAAAAAGCAATCTACCATCGCTATGATTCAAAAAGAGGAGATTTGTACCCGTGTCAGGTAGGATTATGGATGTGGCAGAAATGTTATAAATAACAATAATCAATCGTTGTTTTGGTGAAAAATATTGTCAATTTTGCTTACCTTTTGCGAGTGTGATTCGCGTTCGGCTTTGCTACGTGGAACTAAATAGGACCACCTCTTATCTCGAAAGACGCAGGGTGGACAGATGGGGTTTGTTATCTATACGACATTTAGTAAACTTGAATACACAAAGCAGAAATTTAATACCAAAAGATTCCCTGTACTTTCTATGGGCGAGAAATATATAGCTACAGATATTGCCTCTAGCTATTAATAATGCATTCACATAATTCTCGGAGAAATGTTTGTACGCGGTAAAATAAATTCCCATACATCAGTATAAACTATTAGATAACATCTCTAGGATTTAGAGCAGAACACACAATAAGGCAGATTTCGAGAGATAGATAACACGTAGGCGCATGAAAATAAGTCCGCTGTAAATATTCCTTATAGGCTATTTCAGCCACATATCCAGAGAGAAATGGGGTCGGGGTCAAGCGCATTTCTTTTCTTGTACATTTATTGAATGTGCTGCATCGTCGTCGTTTTGGCCTCACTTCACTCTAATTCGAACTCTACACACAAAACCCAGCCTAAGCGGAGCAGGGACGTGAGCCACGCTTGGATCGCGGGTACCTTGTCGCCACGAAAAGATTATTTTAAAGTCCTGATTAACCAGTTCCATCGTTGGTTCCGGTGTACGTGAATGGTGAGGACCTACGTCACGGGGTTCGAGGGGTCACAGGGAAGGTCCGAATATTGCGCCGCTTGACCAATGAGTGGAACTTTCATCTGATATTTAATGTATTTCTTTTCTCTTTTTTTTGCCGTAAATCGCTGGGCCCAATAAACCGCGGAACACTGGGCCAGGCCCATTTGTCCCATGCTGAAACTGGACTATGCCTATACATGTAGGCAAATAATGTGAGCAGAATATTGCCTTAACTTTCTAAAATTTTCGGGTAATCCGCTTGACTTCACGCCAAACTTGACGTTTTCACCGAGATAAGAGATAGGACCCAAGCCTGCAGACCGATAATATAATTCGAATTGAACTTACTTGATTGATAACGGCTATTATCCAAGTGAATTTAAGTTTGTTCTGGACGACGATGTAGCTGAAATGGAATTCGACGTCTTACTTGGTCAGACAGACGGTGTGATTATGGGAACACCACAACGCAATACAGTTACCGATGACATATATTATTTGCATATAATTCAACCGGGGCGTGGTATGCAGATGTAGTTTCCACCAGGACATATTTCATACCTGATAGGTATGTAGTTAATAGACCATATAAAACTGAATATTAAAGTAGCGAAGTCTCTACGTCAATATTATCCAAAGTCTTATGCGTTGAAAACACGAATTATTTGTCAATTCAAATCGACAATGAATTTGTGATCTTACCGAGAAAAAGGTATGTTCCTGTTATCCAATATTTAAGTCAAAATAAAGATTCTACCATTGGTACACGAATCGTGTACCATAGTGCGTTTCAGCGTCATTTGTAACGAGTGACCAGAAATAACAGGGCTAGACACATTCCACATCTCCTGTCAAACGGTAACGCCATATCTTATCTGGAGAGCATGCGCAATAGGCTAGAATAACCAGACGCTAGCAATTGCCATTCGGTTGAGACAATGCCGCATTTCGCTGGACATAACTGATTTTGAAATTAAGAGTCAAAACGGAAACAATTGAATGTAAATCTGTTAATATACAATCATATAACATTATTATATTCGTTGAGTGAGACCCATAAGGGTCAATTTCTAGGTCCTAAATATTAGCGATATAGCTCCTTTAAAATGGAGTTTAACATTCTACCGTTCTGCTCCGACTGGGCTAATGAAGACTGAGAGAGAGAGACAGAAACAGAGGGAAAGGGAGAGAGAAAGGTTAAACGTCCAATCGACACAAACGTGGTCATTTCGGGACTGACATATTTAATAATTTACTTGCGCGTAGGTGTCTTTAGCATTAAGGGGAGGGGGTATAAAACACCCGAGGTTGGACAGGCGATTCTACTCCTTTCCATGTAAAACCGGGAAACCGAAACCATGCCATTGGATCGACCTTATGATGAAACACGCTCGCGCTGACCATTCGGCCATCCACCCCCGCTAATGATGACGGGCCTACACCATACAGTATGCTATGGGGGAAATTGTGCCAGGACAGCGGCGCTACAGCCTCAGCCTACCCATATATCGAATTCCAACTGACAATGGTTCTTTTACGTACACGTCAATGTGTACACGGGACGGTTTTTCGTCTCATCCCTTTTGCAAGCCCCGCCCTGCGCCAATGAAAAGTGTGTGTGTGGGGGGGGGGGGTCACACCGGAAAATCACGAGAATTTCTTCATTTGATACGAAGACTGTTCACCTTTTGGCTATTGATATCCAACTGCCTGTGCGTAACTCCCATACGGACGCAATTCTTGTTTCGGATGTTGCCAAGGACGCAGTTTCGATGAAAATGGGTTACTACTTTTGAACTAAGTGCAAATTGACGAGCATGACCATGGGAAATTGTAAGACACAGGGAAGTGTTTCTTTAATTCAAGAAAAAAATTAGTACATACTCACAAATTTACACTGTTGTTTTATTATGCCATTAGCATCTTAGTATAACACAATGGGAGCGGGGGTTAACTGTCCACCCTTTCCCCTAGCTCCTACGCCTATCCATACATAATAATAATATACACTGCATGTCATATTATATGTCATAAAGTATAGTTTGGGGGAATGTGATTTTGACAAGTTAAACTAATTTGCCTCCAAATCAATATCTATTCATACGTTAAGTTTTTATCTTTTTAATTTATAACTATGGTTGCTCATCGTGTCGTAAAAAGCAAAAACACACGACGCTGTTCTCTGAGAATTTGTTTTTCATGAACAAGCATTTCCCCGAGAATGGTAACACTATGATTAAGTGTACTGATCGATAACGAGACCTAAGAGGACCTATATGGCTCTATTCTTTGGAATCTTAAAATATACGAAAATGCGTCTAAAAGCACATATTAACGTAATATAAATGTATATAAAGTTGGGGGATCACGTGGGTAAGTGGGTGTTCGATCCCTGCATTGGCCGAAAAAGTTCATCCAGATTTACCGGGGTGGTTTGCAAATCAATTTTTAAATTTGCAAATTAATTTTGCAAATTAATTTTTAATTTTTCAAATTAATTTTTAATTTTTCAAATTAATTTTTTATTTTTCAAATTAATTTTTTATTTTTCAAATTAATTTTTAATTTTGCAAATAACTTTTTTATTTTTCAAATTAATTGTTAATTTTGCAAATAAATTTTTGACTTTGAAAATTAATGATTGATTTTGCAAGTTAATTTTTAAATTTGCAAATTAATTTTTAAATTTGCAAATTAATTTTTAAATTTGCAAATTAATTTTTAAATTTGCAAATAAATTTTTAAATTTGCAAATTAATTTTTAAATTTGCAAATTAATTTTTGAATTTGCAAATTAATTTTTACAGACTATTTTTAAAAATGAAAGATTAAAAATACAAATAGGAAAACAAAAAATTACAAAATAATTCATAATTTTTCAACAAAGTGAAACAAGGGCCATAAAGGAAATTTCTGAAATTCAATAAGAACGGTTCTTCGTTTCACTAATTTAAATGATGCATATAAATTTCATAGATAGGATGATCATTTTCGTCATTCGGGTGTTCATGAGGTTCAAAAAAGTTAAACAAGGTTGATAACTATAGAATAAATTATTGGTAATTGCTGAAATTCAATAGGAACCTTCATTTCACTCATATATATGACGCGTATAAATTTCATACAGATCGGGTGGGTGACAACTGTTGTCGTTGGAGAATTCATAACGCCAGAAGATTGCTGGCCAATCGGCAATGCATGAACACAACCAAAATATTTCCCCGGCACCCGCGCACCCGTCTGTCTGATGTGCACTACGTTTGGCGTGTTTACACTCGATCCAACACGAAGAAAGCACGCCTCAGAACATATGACGGATTAAAGAATAGGGGCAAGCGTTTATTCGCGAGACTTTCAATTCAGGTCAAGAAACCTGTTTATAACAGACGAGGACAATATTTGAAATAAGATAACTAAAATCTCCTGGATGATGTCAGAGACATAAATGTAACTACCAAAAACTTGGCATATTACCAAATTGAAATGAATATGTTTATATAGATGAAAAAAGAATATAGTTTCTAGAACGATTGAATCATGGACAAGGAAGTTTTTCTGTTCGGTAACCGTATATTTATCTAACCTTGAGATCACGTGATTACTAGTTCAACCGTCCCTGTGTTCGCAAATTCCAATTTAATCCCTTCATCACGCGCAGGCTCGAGGCATTGCACTTTAACCTTTGCATAACGTGATTAGAGTTGTGTAAGATCTTACCAATCAATTCGTCCCTTGAACACAAATATAGGGTTTTCCCCACAGAGCTGAAGTCCAAATGATCAGTCGATTTGGCATAATAAAATCGCGAGTCATAGCGTAACGTAATGTAAAGATATTTGGTCCAATTTGAAGCTCTGTTTGCGGCGTACTGCTTTTGTAACGCAGTTAGCCATTGGTTGTTAATCGGTCATAATTTAGAACAGTTAGCTATTGGTTGTTAATCATGACCAGTCATATTTTGGAAAATAAATTGGCTTCCCTTACATCAGTGTTAAGTGTAAGCTCTTATCAAACGAAACACTGCAAGAAGTATTTGGTTCTGTTTCCGTACTTATGACTAATCTTATGCTACCCTGTCAGCTATCAGAAGGTTGGGTGAACCGAGTGGTACGGGCGTTACTAAAGGATATGGCGTAATAACCAACGTTGTCATGATCGCTAACTCTTTGATTTCATTAAAGGCACAATAACAGCTCAAGAAAATAGATAATAGCCTTATTCTAAGTACTAGATGTTAAAGTGTCCTACCTGTTGTGTAAATTATCCATTACATCCTATTATGCTTGTCCAGAGGGTTCGAAGATATTTTTAAATCCAAGTTACATTTGAAAAGGATTACGCTAGGTGTGTTAAGATGAAATTGATATCATCAATCAATTGGAATATTGTATAATAGTACAATTTGTTGACCAGAATAAAGATTGGGACATACTATTCAGTAACAACAAGAGTGGTATTGAGCCTTTAAATAGTTGGGGTTATTTAACGGCCCAAAAGGACGTAATGAATGGAATTACACAAAAGAACAAGAGAGGGAGAGAGAAATGGGGTTGAACGTCCACTCAGACACAAACTAGGTCATTCCGGGACTAACATATGGTTTTAGATTTCATTTCAATACTCCGCTTCCGCGTAGGGGTCTTTAACAGTAGGAGGCTTTATGATAACAAAAGAACAAGGGAGATGGTCCCGTGATTTGACAGTTGGAATTATTTGATCCCTCTCTTACACAACCATTATTTTGGCAAGCGATCGTTTTCGTTATAGGTGCCTTGAAAAGTAAATGAAATGAAATGAAATGGAGTTTGACGTCTGCTCCGGACTGGGATAATGAAGACGGTGCCTGTGGGTCAGACAGTGCCGGATTAACCTTGTGGGGGGGGGGGACATACCAACTGTGCGGGGGCCCCATTGTTGTTTGTTCAAATTGTTCGTACTGATCGCGGATCGTACTAGTATGTACTCAGCCCCCTTGAGTGCCTGGGGTGTTTTCCTCCAGGAATTATTTTTAAAATTAAGATTAATTTCAGTGCATCTGAGACAATTTAGGCAGCGATCTCATTGACGTTTAGAATTCGTTGACAATCTTATGATGTTTACATTTACTTTATTTGTACAAACGTAGATAAATCTTCATGATGAGAAAATATATTTGGATAAATAATAGATCGCCGAAATAACAGAACCTAATTTTTAATAGAAACAATCAGTGCAGAACATTAACAGAACACAATGGATACAATCACTGGTTGTATTCTAAAAACACCAAGTTTTAAATTTGTTAAATTTGGTCATGAATCTCAGTATTGGATACAAATTTAGATAGATAGATTTTATGGTATCTAAACACCTCGCAAGAGGCAGCATACAACAGGCGCGAATCCAGGGGGGGGGGGGAAGTCTCAGCCCCAATGACATAGTTGATTTTTATTTTCGTTTGCTTTGTTACTGTTGTAGTTCACATATCTGCTCTTTAATAGATGATATAAACATAATTTTCGCATTGTCTCCGCCGAAGCAATCCAAGGTTGCAACATATTACCCTTTGTTCCAATGTATGCTCCGGCCCCTCCCCCCCTCGACAAAATCCTGGATCCGGGCCTGTAAAAATATCCACAAAACATTTTACAAAAGGTGACACCTATGTTAAACGTACTATTGTAAAACACAGCGTTGTCTATGGCGTTGATGTCGCCTATGATGCCTATGCACGTGTGCAGCTTGTTCCCTTTTACGCATTAAGGGGGTTGGGATGGCCTAGTGGTCTAGAGTGCCGCGCTTCGACCTCTAGCTGGCCGGTCACCTCTGGCTTGCGGCTGTGGTTTCGAGCCCTGGTGTGAGCGTATGTGGCATGGAGATAGGGGCGCCTTCTCAACCTCGTGGGTTTCCTCCGGGCACTCCGGTTTCCTCCCACTGCTAAAGACCCCTACGCGCAAGCGAATTATTGAAATAAAATTAAAAACCATATGTTAGTCCCAAAATGACCTAGTTGAGTCGAGTGGACGTTAAACCCCATTTCTCTCTCTCTCTCTCTTTACGCATTAATAGATGATATAAACATTGTCTCCGACCAAGCAATCAAGGTTGCAACGTATTACCCTTTGCTCAAATGTATGCCCCCCCCCCCTCTACATAATCCTGGATCCGGGCCTGTACAAATATCCACAAACATTTTAAAAAAGGTAACACCTATGTTAAACGTCCTATTGTAAAACACACTGTTGTCTATGACGTCGATGTCGCCTATGATGCCTATGCACGTGTGCAGCTTGCTCCCTTTTACGCTGTTCTATTTCTTGTCTTCTCAGTTCATTTTCTCTCTCGAGTTGTCTCCCCTTTTCCATTTCTGCTTCTATTTCCTTTGCCCTTTCTTCGAGCGCCTGTTCCCTTCTGAGAATCTCTTGCTCGGCTTTCATCTTTTCCTCCTCTTGCTGCCTGATTTTGGATTGCATGGCCTCATTTGCCTTGTTGAACATTTCTTCAGTGTAGTGGGCGCGGTTGTTCGTATCTATTGTTTGGCGGACTAACTTCAGGATAGCTGCCACATCAACTTGAAGATTGACGGATTGAGCTCGGTTATTTATGCTGGCTACTCGGCCTTTGCATTGATGGATCAGTGATCTTAGCTGTTCTGGACTGTTCTCGATATGCTGATGAATAGATGAACCCTCGTAATCAAGCGAGTCCTTACCAGTGAATACAACGATCACATGATTGACCACGGCATCTCCAAACAAATCTTTGAGGTGTTGAATCGTGTCCATCTCCTCCTGGGTAAAGCGACCGATCTTGAGAACGAAGACAAAGACGTGGGGACCAGGGGACGACAGTCCAATGCATCGTACAACTTCTTTAGATGTTTCACTGATGTTGTTGCGCGTGTCGAATATCCCGGGTGTATCCACGACAACCAACTTGCTTCCGTCTTGAAGATGTCTCTCTCCCAATTCACAGACGTTGGTTGACGAAATCCCAAATGTGTTCGACTCAAAAACTTTTTTATCTAACAAACTGTTTCCCAACGAGCTCTTTCCAGCCCCCGTCTTTCCGACCAAAACCATTCGTATTTCTGCAAGTAGAAAGGGATAAACTTAAGAGTTATATGAAAGCAGGCCGAAGGATGGGGCGGCGAAATGAAATGAAATGGGATTTAACGTCCTACTGTTTTGCTCCGACCTGGGCTAATGAAGACGGGCATACGACATACAGTGTGCCACGAGGGAAATTTTGCCCAGACAGCGTCACTACGGCCTTACTCATATATCGAATTCCAATGTGTACACGAGACATCGGTTTTTCGTCCCATCCGAACGACTAAACAGCTGTCTTTGTGACGCCAGAAAATCGGTTTTGCCCCCCCCCACTCCCGTCAGTGATGCAGGACTGAGGGTCTGGCGGGATCTGGCAGGGGGTTAACGTATTATCATTCGGATGGGAAAATGTCCCAAATATCTTACGCCAGTCAAAAGGGAATAGAAATAACAAAGATGAAACTCACAATAACAACTCGTGTTATGACTCAAGGGAGATAACTACATATTAATAAGCCTACGAGGCTAGATTTATTTCATAGGCCAACTTCAAGTTTTATCAAAGGTGTAAACAGTGCTAGCGCCAATCCAAACCCTGGATTAAAATGTAAACAGGGCTAACGTCAAACCCTGGACCAAGCCCGAACAATTACCCTAAACCTAACCTACAATATCGCCAACAATCACGAGCTCTAACCTTATTTACATCTCAAAGACCTTGACGAAATCTTAAGTTAGCCTTAAGAATTAGATCTATCATAATATACGACTTACCAGACATTATCGATTGATATTGCCTCCCTTTCAAAGTTTGAACTTTTACACGAGAATTTCGATGTTATTGACAAGCACCTGCAGTATATAAAACGTCAAAATATAATAATAATTAATTGACAACTTCCTGGATAACTAGAAAGCATCATCATGTGTTTTATATATAGCCAGCATACCCTACATGTACCCCATACACGACAGTCGTCACTATTCACAAAATATAAATAACCTAAATGTACCCCATACACCCCAGTCGTCACTATATATATACCCTACATGTACCCCATACACGACAGTCGTCACGATATTTATACCCTACATGTACCCAATACACTATAGTCGTCACTATTCACAAAATATACATATCCTAAATGTACCCCATACACGACAGTCGTCACGATATATATACCCTAAATGAACCCCTTTCACGACAGTCGTCACTATATGTATACCCTACATCTCTCCCTCTCTCTCTCTCTCTCTCTCTCTCTCTCTCTCTCTCTCTCTCTCTCTCTCTCAGTACATATAAACTAACCTTACCGTTTTCTTCCTCGGTGTATCGTGATTAAATTAAACTAAGAAATACACATCCGTGTGTTTTAATATTCTCTATTTTAGTTTACGGGGAAAATAATATTTCACGAGAACGTTTTCCACTCACTGGATTTCTAAAAATACACCAGTCTGTGGAAATTCCGTATTATTGATGACTCACCGCGTGTGTTTTTGTTCTATTTATGAAATGAACCGTTGATGTATTTTAGGACTATCGCTGTATCGTGGAAATACTATTTCAAAAATAACTTTAACCTAAAGCCTTAATACGTGTGTAGTTATACATCAACAGAAATAGGGGGTTAGAACGAATGGTTAGAACGTGCGCGCTGTATCATAAGGTCTGTCATTGAGTTAATTGGCGTTGTTTCGATTCCCGGTTGTACGTGACAAGGAGAAGGATCGTCTGTCCAACCTCGTGGAGTTTCTCCGGGTCCTCCGGTTTCCCTACTGCTAAAGACCCCAACGCACAAGCGAATAATTGAAATAAAATTAAAAGCTCTATGTTAGTCCCGAAATGACCTAGTTTCAGTGCTTGACGTTTATAAAATTTTATAAAATTGTGCGAAGAAAAGCCAAGGTGGGTCTAGAGAAGCAAGAGCGAAAGCTCGCCTTAAACGTGAAGCACTGTAGTTTTGTCAAGTGGACGTTAAAACCCCCTTCCCTAAACATGAACGTAATAGATATTATATTTAGTAACACACAGCTTAGTGGCGCTATAACACAGGGGCGGATCCAGAGGGGGGGGGGGCCAAAACCCATCCTGCTCAGCTACATAAAAAAAATTAATGCCTTGTATTAATGACATTAAATCACAATGTGATCCTACAACAGTATAAAAGTGATCGCTCAGTTTAAAAAGCTCAATTTGTATGTATGCCTATGTAATTTAGAGACGATGGTGGCAGATTACCTTAAGCGGAACCTGGCAAACTCCCTCCTGGATCCGCCCCTGTAACAGTCAACATCATCCGGTAATATTACCGTATGGTTTATCTTTTAAAACTATTTATCGGAGAAATGTAAATTTCTCTAAGTGTCTGGAAATACCGATTACGTTGAAATACCCGATTATGTGGGAATGTCGGTAATTTGAATACATGAATTATTTCCGTTATGTCTCAGTGACCTGATGATATTGATTAAATTAGTTTTTATTTGTCATCTAGGCAATCTAATATCTCGTCGAGTCAAATCAATGAAAACTTTAGTGCGGGCTGAAATAAATACAGTATAGATAATTACTACACGAATGTCAAAAAGTTTAATTTCGGGGAACAGTTTGTGATCATATTAAACTCACGCTGTCTGGAGAGAGAGAGAGAGAGAGAGAGAGAGAGAGAGAGAGAGAGAGAGAGAGAGAGAGAGAGAGAGAGAGAGATGGGGTTTATCGTCCACTCGACACAAACTAGGTCATTTCGGGACTAACATATGGTTTAATTTTATTTCAATAATTCGCTTGCGCGTAAGGGTCTTTAGTAGAAGGAGGTAAACGGGGGACCGGGAGTAAACCCATGAGGTTGGACAGGCGACCCCACCCTTGCCACGTACAACCGGGGATTCGAAACAACGCCAGTTGACTCAATGACAGGCTTTATGATTGTATTGTCCGGATTATGGTGTTTTATTTTAGTGGTTTAAATGTTTTAGTTCTTTTATGGGTTTAGTTTTGATATTTTTTGGTATAGTTGAAAGGATAACTCGTTGGACTCTTTACAGTTCTGAAGGTGGTCTCTTTCTGAAATATTGTTTATCAGGTGATTAGTAATTCTTTGTCCTGGTTGGTTATTCAGAAGTTTAGCTGGGCCCTGTTTCACGAAATTTTAACTTAAGATAAAATCCAATTTTAGTAGATACTTCAATTTTGATTGGCTAAGCACTAAAATCAATCTAATATTATCCAATCAAATTACTAAAATTGGGATCTTATCTTAGTTAAAATTTCGTGAAATAGGCCCCTGGGATAAAACTAAATTACACGCATGCATCAGTACCACATGTTACATACTTAGTGAAGGTCAATACCGGCTCTTTTCCACAAATGGGTAAGCTATTTAGTTTAACTTTCTTGTAATAGATGACTGTGCAAGTGGACTGTGAGTTTCATGAGTGTTTGATATATAATTTTCAGGGCCAACTTGTCAAGCATAAATGTATTTTGTGTTATAGTTATGTGTAATACCAACAGAAATGGTGTTTAATGGTTATGGTGAATTGAAATACATCTAGATCGACCAACATCGGCTACGCTCTTACGCGTTTTATTTAATTGTTTTTACTGTATCATGTGTAATTTGTGGATTATATAAACTTATTTAAACCTTGTATCTTGTTATCAATCAAGAAATCTATTGTCCCGAACTAAGCAGGTTCAATCTACCAACTTTACCACACCATTGCAGGTGATGGAAAGGGTAGGTCTGCAATACATGCACGTGCTAACCATTCGGTCACACCCCCCCCCTCCACATCTACAGACAAATAGTATACTAATTTATTTTAGATATGGCGGCCATTCAGAGATGGAAATGGAGTTTAACGTCCATTCGACACAAACTAGATAATTTCGAGACTAACATATGGTTCAGTTTTATTTTAGTAATTGGCTTGCGTTTAGGGGTCTTGGGTGGAAATCGGAGGACCCAGGCAAGACCCACAAGGTTGGACATGCGACCCTACCCCCTGTCACCTATACAAGCGAGGAATCGAAAGAGAGAAAGACAGAGGGAGGGGGGAGAGAGAGAAATGGGGTCATTTCAGGACTAACAGCTAACATACGGTTCAATTTTATTTCAATAATTCGTTTGCGCGTAGGGATCTTTAGCAGTGGGAGGAAACCGGAGGACCCGGAGAAAACCCACGAGGTTTGACAGACGACCTTACTCCTTGGCACATACAGCTGACGAATCGAAACCAAGCCAGGACCCGGAGAAAACCATTATAGATAGTCACACATGGCTTTATGTGTTTATACTTAGTCAGTCAACCATGTTTATAACAGTAAACGTTATGATGCAATATTTCCGCATGGTTAATCCTTTAAGCTAAGTTCACACTACCGCGATTCGTCCTATGATTAAAATCGTGGTTTATTCGTATAGGAATCGTAGTGATCCTATCAGGTTTTATCGTATATTGTGGTCAATCGTATTGATCGTATCGAATCGTATCTGAACGTATCCGAAACGTATCTGAACGTATCTGCACGTGGGGGGGGGGGGGGTGGCCTAGTGGTCTAGAGTGCCGCGCTTCGACCTCGAGCTGGCCGGTCACCTCTGGCTTGCGGCTGTGGTTTCGATCCCTGGTGTGAGCGTATGTGTCATGGAGATAGGGGCGCCTTCTCAACCTCGTGGGTTTCCTCCGGGCACTCCGGTTTCCTCCCACTTCTAAAGACCCCTACGCGCAAGCGAATTATTGGAATAAAATGAAACCATATGTTAGTCTCAAAATGCCCTAGTTTGTGTCGAATGGACGTTACCCCCCCCCCCCCTCTCTCTCTCTCTCTATCTTCACGTACCAGGCCGTAGACTAAATATGGACAATTCTGTTGGAATGCATCGCAAGACAGTTCGAACCCATACTCCGCGCAGTGTTGCGTTTGATTAGAGGTAATCCAACTACACACTGCTATTATTAGTGGATATTGTTGTTTTAAATTTTGATTTGTCAGTAGTCCGTCTACCAACCAATCACTAGCTGCCAATATTGGACCAAATATGTTTACATAACGTTACGTCATGACTCACGATTTTATTATGCCTAATCAACCCGTGCATAGCAGAATACTGCAGTAAAACTAATTGCATGACAAACGAGGCTATCAAGTCGAATGAAATGTAAACAATACTGTTTGGAAACGAACATACTTTCACCGTTTTCAATACCTTAAATCAGTGTCCAAAGTTTTAGGCAAGGCCCAGATTAAACGAAGGACTGTCATGTTGCTGTATTATACTTAAGTGATAGCTTTCATTGAACGGAAAGAATAGACACACTCCCGCATAAGTTCAAGAAACAGACGCTATTTCAGCAATGGTCAGAGAGGGATTTCTCGGACCATTGTTTCAGGAATATGGTGGGAACCTGGCATAAATCTAATTTTCTCTAAGTGTCTGGGAATACCCGATTATGTCGAAATACCCGATTATGTTAATTATTTACATTATGTTTCAGTGACCTGATGATATTGGTGACGTTAATTATTTACGTTATGTCTCGGTGACCTGATGATATTGATTAAATCATTTTTTTATTTGTTACCTAGGCGACCAGACGTCTCGTCTGTTGTCGAGTTAAATCAATGAACAATTTAGTTTAATTTTTGTGAGAATTGAAATAAATACAAGTATAGAAAATTACTACACAGATGTCAAAAACTTTAATTTCGGGGAACAATTTGTGATCATACTAAACTAACGCTGTTTTCTACAATTAGCTGCTGATGAGCATGAAAACAGACACACACTAAGCTTACGTCTAATCAGTAACTAACTAATTATAGATTAGTAGTTGACTAACTTTTGTATTCTCAAAAGTCAGATTAGCTAATCTTAGACTAGAAATTGTCTTCGTCAACGATTAAGATTAAGTTTAAAGATTTGATTGTAAATCAAACATTTAAATCATTGATTTCATATTAGCATTGATTAAAGAGTTGTTGTTGATTATTGACGAAAAGGAAATGAAATGAAATGGGGTTTAACGTCCTACTCTTCTGCACCTAACCTGGGCTGATGGAAGACGGGCATACGCCATACATTGTGCTATGAGGGACAGCGGCGATGTGAAGCGTTGAGATCATAAGAGGGTGAATTCTATCGATATTCAACGTTCTGCTTCTTTCTAATCCGAGGTTATGCCCACTTTTCCGAAAAACTATGAACGCGATAAAAGCTACAGTTTTTGATGAACGGGAGCAGTGGTGGCACAGTGAGTAAGACTTTGGCTCGCTATCCTGCCGATCACATGTTCTATCCTGCCGATCATGTGTTCTATCCCGGTGTCTGGATAGTTCCCCCTTTCAGCTGTGCTGGACAGAGGGCCTGGCAAGGGACAGCCTATTGTCGATGGGATGGAAATCTGGGGTCCTGCACGTGAAATACCGCTTAACTGTTGGAATTCGATATAAAAATCAAACGAAGTGGGGTTTAAAGTCCTTATGTTCTGCTCCGACCGGGATAATGAACTTTCTCAGCCGATGCAGAGATGGAACACGCGAACTCCAGGCTAGCGAGTTGAGGTAAAGATGTGTGGGCGTATTCTGCCATTCTTGTTGCTATTCTTATTAGAGATTCATCTTTCACATTATTATCACGTGATTCCAATAGCGCTAACATGACGCATCGAGCAAATTACAGTAAGAACTGTTTATTTAGCAGAGGCGGATCCAGAGGTGGGGGGGGGGGGGTCCAAACCCCACCCTGCTTAGCTATATAAAATAAATAATGCCTTGCATCACTGAAATTACATCACAAAGTGATCCTTCATCAGTATACAAATGATTTCTGTGTTTAAAAAGCTCAATTTGTATGTATGCCTATGTAATTTAGAGACGATGATGGCAGATTACCGTAACAGAAACCTGGCAAACCCCCTCCTGCAAAAATTCCTGGATCCGTCCCTATTTAGGTTATTGGTCAGTTTTTCAAAAGTGTTTTAATTTTGTTATTTAAATGAATTTCGATTAATTTGGATCCAGTCATTACAATGATTTAACAATTCATGAGTTGATGGTTATATTTGTTTATCAAGAAATACAACACGACTGTCGTCTTGTTGATGTCTCGAACGTATATATCTCTTGATGTCTTGGCTTTATACACCTGAAAACAGACAAATAAAGACAAGTAAGTAAAATATATAGAAATATTTAAATGCAGCATTTTGTTCTTGCAAATTCTTTTTTTAAATGAGAAATTAAAACTATATCATGCCAGTAGTTATTATGTATATACCGAGTATATACCAGTGGTTGTCATCTATATACTCATAAATATCAGCTGTTATTATCTATACACTAGTATACACCAGTTGTTACTTGTATAATACAACAGTTCATACCTGTGTAGGTAATACTCAGGTTAAAACCAGTGCATGTAAAGCCGGGACCTGAACTAAATCGCACGGTGGTGTTTTCACCAGTTGGTACTATGATAGAGTCTGGCGGTTCTGCGCCACAATATCTATAATATAAAAATGACTTTAAACGTACGGCAATTTCGGTATATATGGAAAGTAGAGATATCCAATGTTACTAGAAAAGTTCTGGATTCCCTGAATGTAAAGGTTCCTTTAATCGACAGCCCAACGATTAGGAATAGTCGCACGCATGACGTCGAAGGCTACACGCGAACATTGAAGAGAAGACATACAACATTAAAGAATTAGACGTACAACACTTTAGGAGATAAAAATCACGGAAAAATTCGCGGGCTGTGGATAATTTAATTAGGATTGGATATTTGTAATAAATAGTTATAGCGATTACAGATAACATCCCTTGACATAAACATGACGTCTTTTGATCGATTTTTATGGCAGGGAATGCCTTGGCATTTGCATTGTTTTGAGAAGGATTTGAAGCAAAATTATGATAAATTGATTAGTTTGAATATGTTTTTAGTCCACATATATCATCAAATCACCCAGTTTGTACCCGGGAATATAACTTTAACACAGTTGGTCAAATCCTTCTCTGCACTTTCACGGTCCAAAAGGGCTTCGCCCGCGTGTTTTCAATCACATCAACCTCGGGTAGGTTAATATCCTATACAGGGGCGGATTGGGGCCGGGAACCGGCCCTGGGTCCCGTGTCGGAGCGGCCCCTTTCACTGACCGCGGAGCCCCGGGTGGGGGGGGGGGGCTGGCCTCTCCCCCTGGAAATTTTTGAAATATTATGAATCCCAAATATACGATTTGATGGCATATCGGATTATTATCTCTGTCAAATACGGTGGCTGATAAGGGACATGAAAAATAATATGATTTGATTTTTTTAATATTCACCCAAGTCAATTTTAATATAATTTGTTTTTTATAATTTTCACTCAAGTCAATTTTAATTTCCACCCAGGTCAATTTTAATATAATTTTTTTTTATAATTTGATTTTTTTTTTTAATATTCACCCAAGTCAATTTTAATATAATTTGTTTTTTATAATATTCACCCAAGTCAATTTTAATTTCCACCCAAGTCAATTTTAATATAATTTGTTTTTTTTATATAATTTTCACCCAAGTCAATTTTTATATAATTTGGGTGCAAAAGAGTAGGACGTTAAACCCCATTTTATTTCATTTAATATAATTTGTTTTTTATAATTTTCACCCGAGTCAATTTTAATTTAATTTGTTTTTTTATAATTTTCACTCAAGTCAATTTTAATTTCCACCCAAGTCATTTGTAATATAATTTGTTTTTTTTTTTATAATTTTCACCCAAGTCAGTTTTAATTTTGATCCAAGTCAATTATAATATAATTTAGATTCTGTTGAATTTCCACCCAGCGCGTGATCGTGATGTCATCGGAGAACGCTAGATCGGGTATTATGACGTCATATGCTGGTTCATTTTTCTCCAGGTCACCGCGAGCGGGGAGCATAGTCTCCAGATCACCCACCAGATTTCATTAAAAAATGGTTTGTTGGCCAAAACGAGACTCTCGGTCACCTCAAATGGAGGTTTTCTCCCCTTGGGACCAGGGGATGGCAAGGGCAAGTTTTGAGGGATTTGGGTTTGTGTCCCCGGGGGGTCGGAGAGAGCATGCGCAATTTTTTAATTTCGGTCACCTACTCGCATTGTACTCTCTGAGGGTATTCCGAAAAAAAAAATTTCGGGAGGGGGATGAGTGATTGCATGTGCCCCATTTGTGTTTTTGTTATCAAAAAATTATCGGGCCATGTCTCTCCCAAAAATCGAGGTTTCACGCCCCATAGGAACCGATATAATATTTTGAAGTAATCTGGATGATTTGGAAAGGCATGTTTGGGACGTCCCTTTGCCCCGATGGTAGTGCCTCAGTGACTTGGAATTTTAGTAAATGGAAGATAATACGCCCGGTTACTGATCCGAAAGAAAAGAATAGTTTCTGATTTATAGGGGCCGAGATATAGGGCTGCAAACATGGCCCCTCGTTTCAGACAATCACTCAAACTTCGCCAATTTGGATCAAAAAACACCTGATTTTGTTCTGTAAGCACCCAGATGCACCCATTGGGAGGTTCCGAGGTTGGAAATTCTTGAAGTATATCGACGCAGGGGAGTCGCTCGGGGCCCTCACATTTCAGCCTCAGCGATCGGAATTGGGGGAAATCGTGATTTTTTGCATCAAAATGTTTGAAAGGCCCCCTTTGCCTGATGGGTCTGATCAGAATCCTACGCGACCTGATTCCCCCCCCCCCGATCTCCTACCAAATTTTTTGTCATTTCTAGAGGATTCAGGGGTTTAGTCTAAATACATAGGTCAAGGTGGGGCGGGGGGGGGGGGGGTACGCTACCTCTCTTTAAAACCCATATTCCAGTTTCTACGCGCTGGCTGCAAATTCAACAGAATTGAAATTATATTACAAATGACTTGGGTGAAAATTAAAATTGACTTGGATGAAAATTAAAATTGACATGGGTGGAAATTAAAATTGACTTGGGTGGAAATTATAAAAAACAAATTATATTACAAATGACTTGGGTGGAAATTAAAATTGACTTGGGTGAAAATTATAAAAAAAAACAAATTAAATTAAAATTGACTTAGGCGAAAATAATAAAAAACAAATTATATTAAAATTGACTTAGGTGGAAATTATAAAAAACAAATTAAATTAAAATTGACTTTTCGTGGAAATTATAAAAAACAAATTATATTAAAATTGACTTGGGTGAAAATTATAAAAAAACAAATTATATTAAAATTGACTTGGGTGAATATTTAAAAAATCAAATTATATTATTATTCATGTCCCTTATCAGCCACCGTAGTCAAATAATATATTTCATAAATCGATTTAACTTAAGCCAAAACCCCGATCTGCAAGTAATTTACAACCATCAACTTGTGAAATTATCATATCGTCATAATTAATTAACGTATTATCATTGTATCGTCAAGAGTCAAGAGAATATAACTAGTTAAGAAATGGGACTAGTTGAGGACATTTTGACCATTTGATTAACCAGTTACGAATATTGATTAAGTAGGAATATTTTCATTGAAAAATGTCCTATTTTTGTTGCCGGGAGCGCTAGTTGATTCTTCCTGTGATGGAAGGTAACGAGACACATTGGTACAAAGTGACGAAAGTGAAATTCATAAAAGCTCCCTTTTGAGTTATGGATTCTGGCGTATCCCCACAAACAGGGTGCAGGTGACTTAATATTTATTAAATTTGCGGGCGACAGTGTCGGGTGAAACCGATGAAATTTTCGGATGAAATTCGAAATCCCCATTAGAGGAGAATTCTGGCCCACACCCAGCACACCCGACCCTGAAAGTCTATTATACCATCCCATTCCAGACTCCAGTGACGGCGTGGCGGCCCGTTAAAGCCACCGACCACATACAACATGATTATCATCGCTCCATGGCCGGTCCAATACCCCCTCCCCCATAAAATGTTCGGCAGAAATAAAGTTTTTTTTTAGACGAATTGGACATTTTTGTTTTCTTTATTTTGTCTGACCGGCCCTTCGGGTGATCGCCCTATGGCCCAATCCGCCTTTGATCCAATACGTATGACGTTAAAAAAAACTTTTTAGTCGACAAAATAAAGTGTCTGAAATCGCCAATCTGGTCAAAATACGGATATATATTTCGTTCCGTTTGTTTTATACTTTCGATGGCTTACACTACATGACTCCATGACTTCAGACATTTGATTAACCAATCAGCATTGATGTTACTAGTGGATTACCCACAGTTCCGTGCAAAGCACGCCTAGAGCTCGCCGTAACAGACCGCTTCATTGGCTAATGCCTCACATTATTAAGAACAATTCTTTCAGATGGTGCACCCTTTCAGATTCTAGTATAGTAAAGACTAGTAAAAGGAAATTTTGAACTATAAAAACGAAACGAAATGGGATCTGTGTTTTAATCAGATTGTGAAATCACGCTATGTTTTTAGCCAGAAGCCATTCTGCATTATGCGATAGTTTCCCGGCATCGAGTATTATTTGTTTCATATTACAGCAGATTCTGTTCGGGAAGACAGATAAAGTGTGAAAAAACATATTTTGGCGGAAATTTTTCATTTTTTTTTCTTTTATTTTTGTCTTCTAGTCATAAAGTGTTTGGTCTGGAGGAATCCGCAATATACCACAATTTTCGAAAAACCGAAGTCTCGTGTAAAAGATCCCTTGTCAAATGGAATTCGATATAAGAGAAGGCCGTAGCGTCGCTGCCCGGGCAAAATTTTCCTCATAGCACACTGTATGGCTTATGCCCGTATTCAGCAGCCCAGCCGAAGAAGAACCGTAGTTCGTTCGTTCGTTCGTTCCTGGAGTCCAGGGTGATATCGCAGACATTGGGAGAGTAGTACGACGTTAAAGCCCATTTCATTTCACTGGCCGGAATTGCAGGCAGACGTTTTTGTGATCATCTAATTTGCATGCTTCGGGAAATACTTTTTCGTTGTACCCCCCACCTGCACACACTATGTGTCAACTTTACTACTTGTGTTATTGAGAAGATATATAGGATTACCTTACTCCCTCAAGCACTAGATAGTCATCTTCACAATCTTCCCCAGTATACTGTTCATAATCGCATACTCCATAAACTTCAATGGCATACTGTGCCTCAAGAGTTAAGGTGGTGGTCTGTCCAGGTCGGCCACTAATAAGATAGCATTTGTCGAATTGAATTGGATAAGCTCGTGGGTAATTCGGCGATGTTATACCTGAAAAAGTTAGACAGTAGTGGTAATATTATTAATTACATTTATAACGTCGTGGTCATTTCTTATAAACCATAGTTATGTGCTTCTAAACAGTCGGAGGGCTTAAAATTAAATATACTTACTTCCATCATTTACAATAATACATCGACAGTCAAATCCACCATCAACACGAAAACATGTACGCCCCTCGTTACATGGACTCGGGTCACATAAATCATCTACAAAATAATAAATGCACAGCTAAATAAAACTAACCACCACCAATTGGCTATCAATCTCATTTAAAACTGTGTTATAGTGCACAGGCATTTGAAGAGATCAAAATAAAATTTCTTACTACTCTTTGATTATATATTACTGTAATAACATGTTAATCAGCTGCCATTTTGTTTTGACTTGTTGACGACATTTCGTCTGCTATCATCTCACAAAACTCACTAGTTCTAACACTTCCCGTAGTTTTTATTGCCAACGAGACGTTATTTGATCATTTTAGACCTTCCGATGTAGTTAAATTAGTCAATTTACGGCGTTATGAATTATAAATCAAACTTGAAGCGTGATCACTTGGCTATTCGTATCTTCGACGGACCGGAAGTAAGACGAAATGTTGGGGAAGCCCCGATTTTTGATTGGTCGAGTCCAGTTACCAAAACTAAAATTGACCTTCATAGCTGATCGCGGATTAAGAATCTCAGAATGACAACTGAATACTCTTATTGGTAGGTAACATACCAAAGAAAATACATACTTGGGAAAATTCAATGCCTCAAAAGTAAAATGACTTTATAAAGGTGATATCTATAATTGCAACTTGCATAGACGTATATGTGTGTTGTGGGGGGGGGACGCATCTCTCGGGTAGACAGGCAAAGTGATAAAAAAATTAATATATTTTTTTTAGAAAAAAAGTATTTCGCCTTTTAGTCGTCCGATATCTGATATAATAGATGTTTCAAGCATCGATCATTATAAAAAATTATTTGTTTCATCAATTTTTCAGAAACTGCTATTTTAAATAGACTAATAAATTTAAAATATCTAAAATCAGTGTAAAATGTATCCCAATCAACGCCGAAGTACCATTAAATTTATTTTTACAATATAACAGTATGTGCACGTTACAGGTAGCACGGCAGTACCAGCTTACCTTGGCAAAATTCCCCTATAAATCCAAGTGGGCAGCTGCAATTCACAACAAATTCTGATGGATAACACCTACCATTATTTAAACAGGGGTTGTTTACATCACAGGGATTTACTGAAATTAAATTGAAGAAATGTAGACCCCACATCCATTGGTGTACGGGGTTCTGGGTGACCGAGACTAGATCACCACACCCGACTACAGCATCTGCGCAACACGTTCCAGTCCGCTACTGCTACTGCCAGGGAAACTGTTGGAACACGGCAACGTCAGATCAGCCCTCAAACAGTTCTAACGCGCCTGGATGCTCTTGGGTTACGCGTTGCCGTCAACCTAACCAAGATCAAATCGTTTTGCATCGTCATCGACTTGCCAGAAAGCAATGGGTCGTAAATCAGGGGTATCTGCAAAACACACATGGCGAAATGTCATCTTCGCGGATGAATCCCAATTTAACCTCAGTTTTCCTGATTCTAACGACGTCGGCATGAACGCTTTGCTTGTAACGGCGTGTTGGAAAGAGATCGTTTCTGGGGAGGTGGCGTCATGGTTTGGGCCGTTACCAAAGTCAACTTCCGGTTCCAGTAGGTGGTGGTCCAAAGCAATCTCAACGCTCAACGTTGTGTTGACACCATCCTTTGTCCGGTGTTGCTTCCATTGCTGGCTCAACATGGCGTTCGTGGACAGATGGTTTTCCAGCATGGCAACGCCCGACCCCACATTGCCACTGCCAGGTTGGCAAGAGACCTTCTGAACAATCATCATGTTCGTGTTATGGATTAACCCGCCATGTCTCCCGACATGAACCCGATCGAATACCATTGGGATGAACTTGGACGACGGGTTTGAACTAAAGCCGTGCCACCACGAACTGTTGCAGAGTTTGCACAGGCACTCCAAAATCACTGGCAAACAATCCCACAGCGTGTAGTGAGACATTTGTGCCAGTCCATGCCAAGGCGACTTCAGACATTTGTAAGAGTTCAGGGTGGACATACCCGATATTGACTTCAGCTGAGCCCTGCTCTGTTTCATGGTTCTCTGACCTTTCGGTTTGGGGCATTTGTAGAGAATTCTTTCATGAAATTATCCACAGATTCTTGTTATCTCGATTTTGTCAATTGCTATGTACCTTTGTTAAAAGTTGTTGCAGTAAATACACGTTGGCATTGTGTTTTTAATGGCTTTGAGTGTATTAATACGTTAATATACCGAAGAAGGTTACATGGTTTACAAGCAATGTACCAGCTTACCTTCACAATAGGCCCCTATAAATCCAAGAGGACAGCTGCAATTCACAACAAATTCTGATGGATAACACGTACCATTATTTAAACAGGGATTGTATACATCACAGGGATTTACTGAAATTAAATGGAAGATATGTAGACCTTACATACATTGGGGTACTGTATAACGACCAATGAGCATATGACATTACCAAGTAATAGTGCATAGTGGCATCCTATAGACAGAGTCGTCGATGCCAGAAGTAAATTATTCACATCAATTCTGTATAGCATGTTAATGAAATGGTCCGATGAGCAGCAGAGACACAATCTGAACGAACAAACCAATCTCGATTGCGAACAAACGTATAATATGGACCTATGGTTACAGTGTTATAATGTTGTGATATAATTCAGATGTAATGAGTGAATTCTAATGCCAATCTAGTGTGGAACAAGGCTGCATCCTGAGTCCTTTTCGGTTCCTGTATTGAGCTTGTTTGCTGGTAAATCAAAGTATGCTAAATTATCATAACAATAAAGAATGTAAGTAACTTACCGTCACAGTGTTGGCCTAAATATCCTGTAGCACAATTACAGCTGTAACCGTTATCAACTGGTGAACAAATACCATCATTTTTACATGGGTTAGGTAGACACACGTTCACTAGAATTGAATATGCACAAACAATATAAACATGATGGCTGATTTCTCTAAGGATTAATTCCCTCAATTTAATTTCTGGAGTAATAATACTATTCTTATTATTGCGTATTGATAATTCTCCCCCAAATTCTTAAAGGACAATATAGGCCAGTCATTATCACATATGTGGTAGAACTGGTTAACATGTTTCAAATATAATTGCAACACGGCGATCATTGCTATGATAGATGCATAATAAAGGTTTCATGAATTGGAAGTGATGAACGCAAAAGGAAAGCACGAGTTACCGCTATATGTAACTGACTGAAGTGACGAGTGATAACAGATAAACGGCCGAATTTCTGATCACTAATATTTTCTTCGAAGACCAAAAGTTGTTATATGGGACTGCAAGTGCAAGAAAATATCTGACAATTGACTGTTATAAGAGAAGAGATCACCAGAAAAATAGAAATAGCCCCTACATTCCCTTGTTTTAATTCCTTCCATACCTTACAAAAACATGGTAATGCAGGGACTTTTTCTGTTTTTCTTTCGTGTTCTCTTATCTAATAGCAGTCAATTCTTTTTATGCATTGTCAGATATCCTCTCACAGTCTCACACAACAACTTTTTGTCTTCGAAGGAATTATTGGTGAGCAGAAAGTCGCCCGTGTATCTGTTATCATTCGTTACTTCAGTCAATTATATATAGGGGTAACTCGTGTTTTCCTTTAGCGTTCGTCACTTCCGATTCATGAAACCTTTATTACTCATCTATCGTAGCAATGATCTCTGTGTTAAAATTATATTTGGAAAGTGTTTAACCTGTTCTGTCACATATGTAATAATGACTGACACCACTTGTCCTTGAAACCTTACCCACAATCTCTGTAGACGCCAGAAGCGTCTCGTTTTGTATTAAGGTAATTTTTGAGAATAATCAGTTGTCTGATCCCGTATAGGCATCGTGCAGATATTTTTGTGGTCTTAACCCCGAGGCTACTCGCTAGGGAGGCTGGGAATATCTCGTGCAGCTGGGGTTATCGTCTGTCACTGTGGATTGGAAGTTGGTACAGAGTCAGAGAGCATACTAACACGGTAGAAAATCGTTTTATCATTTATTTTTTATGTATTAGAATATCATTTATCGGTCACAGCAGACCTGTCATCGTTTATGCTCAAATTGTGGTGGAATTTGAATATTATTGTCAATTTGTCTAGTGTCTGAAATTTGCCACATTTTGCATGCACGATACTAGATCTTTCCGATCTGTGAAATATTTTTCCGTGTTATAGCCACAATTCTAACCCAAACCCTTCAAAATAGTTTTAGATAAACATAACCCGAACCCTAACCCTAACCCAAACCCTTCAGAATAGTTTTAGATAAAACTAACCCGAACCCTAACCCTAACCCAAGGGAAAATATTTCACAGATCGGAAAGATCTAGTATTATGCATTTTACACGGTAACAGTACACTCGGCTAATCTCGACAGATTCCGTAAACAACATCTAGTCTCGGATGTATGACAGTAAGTGATATGTACCTACGCCCATACATTTGCGAAGCGGCTACCGGTTTACTTTAACAGGAAAACTTGACGCTATTACACAAATTGGGAACCTATTCGGCTAGCGACCTATTCGACCGATCGAGCTGCAACCTGTTCGTTGGAAACCTATTTAGAGT
The DNA here is from genome assembly GCA_963678685.1 of Patella ulyssiponensis. Classification (NCBI taxonomy): domain Eukaryota; kingdom Metazoa; phylum Mollusca; class Gastropoda; family Patellidae; genus Patella; species Patella ulyssiponensis. Next base: position 12,380,888 of record OY783227.1, on the reverse strand, counting down.
AAAGACAACAGTCTCTATTTATCAACCAATAAAATCCAACGTTATGTCTATCAAATGAAAGTAGAATATATTATTTTTTATCCATTCCTTCAGCTCAGAATAGAAGTGTAATTTCGTCATTATCTTACAGCTGGATCGGTCGAATAGGTCGCTAGCCAAATAGGTCGCCAACTTGTGTTTGGAATGGGCGCAGCCATGTTTCATCCGGGACCTTTAAAGTAGTTCCAATATGGCGGAATTCATCATACAGCCGAGTTTAGATTGTCCGAAATCTTACGAGGTTTGCCGAGTGGGTAACAGTATGGTCGCACTTGATTCCAGGTATTGTGCATGTCTGATTAGTCATTTATTGCCGAGTGGGTAACAGTATGGTCGCACTTGATTCCAGGTATTGTGCATGTCTGATTAGTCATTTATTGCTGTCAATTATGTAAGCCTATGTTTTGCATATAGCAATAGCAAGTTAGTCTGTACATTGAAATCTCCTTCACTTTGGCTTTGGTTTGTCATGTCTAAGAAGCTACATTTTGTAGCCTATGCATGTTATTTATACTAAGTCTATGTCTTTTCAGTCAATCGCTGTGTCAACGCTGTATTACAACACTGAATAGTTTATTTTGATGTTAGAATAGTAAAGTTTATCAACACTGAACCTGTTGTATTCTGTGTACCAGAATAACCAATTTGAAGAGTCGTTGGAAGTCTGTCTCCCCCTTTTGGTTTCGGTCCTTTGGTCATAATTGCGTTGCCTGCGTATTGCGTATAGTAGTATCACCGAGTGCCTTCTACATGTTTACCCACAATCTCGTTAACAAGCACGTGCCCTGATCGTCAACAAAAGCCATTCCCTGGTCCTATTTACCTCTCGGTGGCCTTGGCCAAATCTACAGATGGCCTTAATAATTAGATTTAGCCTCGTGCATAAAACACAATCAGAATGTAAACATGCGCAATTCGCAGTCTTGTTCCCTTTACCCGTACTCTTTTAGCGATAGAGTTGCTGCCATATCTGTTAATGCAATATTTCGTTTTTATATTTCCAAATTTCGGATTTACAGAGAACGGCGCCAGTCTTCCCCGAGAGGCGAAAGAGCGGAACTTATCTTGTATGGACCCCCCCCCCCCCTCAAAATAAATTTTTTGAATATTTAACGGCTGCAAATACGTATTCCTGCTATTTCAGCCCGTGAACAAAGCGGCTTCAAAGTGGTCTAAATATAGTCTAATTAAAGCTGAACTCCGATTACAAACTACAGAAATAATTAAATAAAAAAAAATTACTGCCAAACATAATCGCCATACTTGTTTTCAATTTGCAGAACAAGTATGGCCGCTGTACGGTGTACGAAAACAGAGGCAGGCCACGCCCACATCCAGTATACACTTTGGCAACCAAACTGGCCACATCCGGCTAGCAATATTTCAACTACCAATTACCTACTGACTGAGCGGTTTTTCTCTATAAGTTTACTGAAAATATTATTGCTACACAATTATTATGTCTGATCAGGTACATATTATTCTACTAACTAGAAGAAATAAGTAAAGCCCGGTGGTCTGCCTCTGTTTTCGTACACCGTACAGTGGCCATACTTGTTCTGCAAATTGAAAACAAGTATGGCGATTATGTATGGCAGTATTTTTTATAATTTAATTATTTCTGTAGTTTTGTAATCGGAGTTCAGCTTTAAGGTGGCTGATTCGAATTCGAATCAATCGTTTCAGTCCACGAAAACGGGCCCGTTGGGAATTATATTTTTAAATTTAACTGGCGCAAACGTGTTTTCCTGCTATTCCAACCTGTGAATACAGCAACTTCGAATTGGTCGAATGTAGCCTACCTGGCTGACTGGAATTCGAAACAACCAATCAATCGTCGCTGGGTTTTTTGGGGTCTTAACCTCCCGGGGAATCTTTTGAAATTTAACCACCGCAACTGCGTTTTCTGGCTATTCTAGCCCGAATACGCAACTCCAAAAGTATCCAATGGTTATGTAACCCACTCTGAATTCCAACCATCCAATCAGACTGTTGTAGCACCATGGGCCTTTTTGTCTGACGTGGAGAGCGTGTGTTGTCGGTCCGGTCGCCACATCCTACGTATGACCCATGCATCTTGTTTTTGCTACATATTACCGTTAGCCTTGTGATCGTCTAGGATTTATCTCAGATCGTCTTTTCTTCTCCTTCACGTTGTGTGTTTCTTCTTACTGGTTTCTTAAGACGTTTGTCTTCTTCAGTTATAACAATGCAACAATTCGTTTTTACCTTTTATGTAGCATAGGTATACATACAAGCATATTACAATTACAGTCAATGCTAACTAAACTCTTCTCAACCTAGACACCAGGACTCTTAGATGGTAACCCTCTGGAATCTAATCGAAGTCTGCGGAATTCTCACGAGTATCCTAATTTTGTATCAACTGGTTTTGGACATTCAATTATCTAATTGGTCAAACATGATGTAAATAATTAGAGAGATTGGTTAATTGAGCCCAATGACGTGAAAACCCACCCTTATATGGTTATGGAAATTTACTCTAGAAATTGCGCATGAGATATCTGTTATCATGTTGTTGACATATAGAACCAGCTATGTTTTGTTTCTATAACCCATTTTTATATAACAATATGTCAATCAAATGTTAGTTGATTTCAGTGCACACCTGCATATATGTGAATATGTTACAAACATAAAACTATATCTTATCTCCCCATTCCTTGTCTATAATCTTTAAAAACAATGTCACCACGACTATATTGCTACATTACTTCCCCCTTTAAGAATATATATAGAATATAGATATTCTAACTAATTATGCACGCATCAGGAAAATATAAATGATTACTATACAACAGAGCTGTGAAAGAAAAACACAAATAATCAAAAATCAAAAATCGCATGCAAAAACTATCTCAAAGTCCTATGAAAATTCACTAAGCCGAAACCTAAACTCAAAAAACACAATTGTCTTTTTAAAATCTTCCAGTGTCCTAATTTCAAAACACTATAACACATCACCATTTCTTCTTCTTGAATTTCTATTGGTCTGGTTCAGCTACCATAGTGTGAAGTTGAAAACTTTCTTTTTTTTTTTTCTTTTTTTTTTCTAAGATTGGCTTTTACAATCTTATTCGTCAATCAAACATGTCATTGCCATCAGACCAAGAACTAACTATACATGTATTACTATTTTTTTAAAACTTTAGTTTAATTATTAACCTAACATTATTATTAATATATTATTTCTAAAACTTATAAGTAACTCTTACTCTTAATTAAAATTAACCCTCAATTAATTATTAATAAACTTGGATGTGTCTCTTTAATTTTAAATTTCCAAACTAACTTTGACCTCTTGACCTGAACTGAGTAAGTGAATAGTTTATAATTTTGTAATTTCCGTTTGTGTTTTAGAATTCCGTCATAACAATTTTATAATTCACTCGTCAGTAATGTGACCTGTTTGACCTGAACATTATACAATTTCAATTTCTATTTTGACTACCAGTGTTACATTATCGAGAATGTCAATCAAATATGGCCAGTATATGAACGACATCCCATTTTATTTAAGTTATCTTGAACTATGCCCCCAGTGAATGACTGCAGTTTCATCCACTCGAACATTAATCCATATTTATAAACATGACATTCCTAGCTTTTAACTACACATATAATACTATATCCAATATATATATATTCTATATACATTAACACAGGTGCTAGAACCTAGTGTTTGTAGTAATTCGACCTAATGTCAAATTACACATTCTAATCATCTCGTATTATGTCGACAGCGTATAACAGCAAAAATATATTAAACGTAGCCTATATATCACGTTCCTAAGCAAAAAATTAAATTCATAAAAAATATATACGGACAAAAGATACCGTATATTTACACACTTTTCTAAAAAGTGACCTAATCGTACCTTAACCTCGTATAAAACTCGTATTAATGACTTTAATCTCACAATTTAACGAGCCGTTAATTTTAGGGTTTTTTTTCCACGAAAAACTATACCCCAAATCCCTAAAGTTAACCACATGGGATTTTAACATAACCTATAACTTTTTATTCAAAAGTTAAATTATTTAATTTTGAAACCTTGGACTATAGCTTCAAAATTACCTTACTCTACTTATCTAACCACATATATGGACGACACAAAACACAAACAATGACAATTCAACCTTTTAGTCAAAAGCTGAATTACCCACATTTAGCCTAACTCGACTAAAATCCTAATTCTTGAGAGTTTGGACAAGGATCTCAAAAATTATATTATATACGAAACAACAAATAACACATATTAACGAATTACAGTAGAAAGCACAGCAAAAATTTAGAAATTAGAGTTAAACACTCACAAATGTCATCCTTAGACTTACCGTCTTTCCACTGCAATCCGGAGACAACATTAGTTCCTATTTTAGTCCTATTCCGTTTCTTTATTTATTATTCCTTGGTTATATTCCCTACTCTGTTTCTTTATTTTTATTAATTCGTAGTTATATCAAAGAATTTTTTTTTGTTTTAAAACCTACTCCGTAGAGACTCTCACTTTAAACTTTACTTACTCGAATTTACTACAGGTCATGTTAACCCGATAACCAGTGATATTATATTGTTTACCAAACCTGTCCATCAAAACTTATGAATGAACATCCTTTATTCTCTAACAGTTAAATTTTTACAATTTAGTTTCTAATTAGATTTTTAAACTTAAATTAATATTATTTGGTCTTTTAACAAATGTAACATATCTAATTTAACAAACAAAATTTATTTACTAAGATTTTTTGCGACTATCATCATCAGGTTTTCGTATTTCCACCAAAAATTTTCTCCGTCTCTGGATGGTACGGGTGATTTTTCTTCGCTGAACGTCTTCAAATATGTATTCTTCTTCTTCTTCGAAAAATGGTATTAACCCTAAAGGTCGAAACTGTTACGGCACCAAATCGTATATGTATTCTTCTTCTAAAACAATTTGGTAACCCAAAGGTCGAAACTTCAGGACGGCGCCAAATCGAATATGTATTCTTCTTCTAAATGTTGCTGCTTACCCTAAAGGTCGAAACTGTGTCAAATCAAATATGTAATACCATGGGCCTTTCTGTCTGACGCGGAGAACGGACCTTTGACAAACCGGTCGCCACATCCTACGTATGACCCATGCATCTTGTTTTTGCTACATATTACCGTTAGCCTTGTGATCGTCTAGGATTTATCTCAGATCGTCTTTTCTTCTCCTTCACGTTGTGTGTTTCTTCTTACTGGTTTCTTAAGACGTTTGTCTTCTTCAGTTATAACAATGCAACAGTTCGTTTTTACCTTTTATGTAGCATAGGTATACATACAAGCATATTACAATTACAGTCAATGCTAACTAAACTCTTCTCAACCTAGACACCGCGAGGTGTCTAGGACTCTTAGATGGTAACCCTCTGGAATCTAATCGAAGTCTGCTGAATTCTCACGAGTATCCTAATTTTGTATCAACTGGTTTTGGACATTCAATTATCTAATTGGTCAAACATGATGTAAATAATTAGAGAGATTGGTTAATTGAGCCCAATGACGTGAAAACCCACCCTTATATGGTTATGGAAATTTACTCTAGAAATTGCGCATGAGATATCTGTTATCATGTTGTTGACATATAGAACCAGCTATGTTTTGTTTCTATAACCCTTTTTTATATAACAATATGTCAATCAAATGTTAGTTGATTTCAGTACACACCTGCATATATGTGAATATGTTACAAACATAAAACTATATCTTATCTCCCCATTCCTTGTCTATAATCTTTAAAAACAATGTTACCACGACTATATTGCTACACTGTTGCAGCTGCATTCACAAATAATAATCGATGCCCGAAATATTTCGAACAAAGTAGAGAAAGTCCATAGTCAACCCAGTACAAATTTGTTGTATTCAATTAAAAGAAAAGCAAAATTAGTATTACATTAGGGCTCGAAGACAGTTAGGGAGCAAATCTAGAAATGCCCGAAACCGAAAAAATTCGGGTTTACAGACAGGCGAAGAAGCGGAACTGACCTTGTATGAAACCCGTAAGAACATTTTGGAATATTTGACGACCGCAAACACGATTTCCTGCTATTCCAGCCCGTAAAAATAGTGTTTAAGTAGATTTCGGGCACTTTATTTTACCAAATAGATGAACAATATTTTTTTCCTACTTTACCCGTCTGCCCGAAAGTCCCCCCCCCCCCGCCTCGTACGCCTATGTGGAAGAGTTGTTGTCATTGACTTGTTCTAGATTAGCCAACGAAACAGTCGGTTACGGCGAGTTCTTGACCTTTTGATGTATGGAACTGTGGGTAGACCACTAGTCTCGGATATTTGAGTTGTCAAATGAGCCGGAGAGAATACCACATGAGGTGTCTTGATTTTACCTTTCTGGAATGCAAGTTTTAACGATCTTCCCACCAGGAAATTATTGATATGATTTACAGTTTAACTTACCGTCACAGTTTTCTCCTAAATATCCAGGAATACAACTACAGCTGTAACCGTTTTCAACTGATGAACACACACCATCATTTTTACAAGGATCAGGATCACAAACTGACACTAGAATTAATATTAAATATTACGTTATTAACGGTTATACATTAATTACTTTGTAAATGTTATAAACGATTCACACAAACTTTTCAATTTTTAAAAAGTGAAACATATAATTTGGGCGTAGGTATGCCCTGCAAGAAATTTGGGCGTAAGTGTGCCCTGCAAGAAATTTGGGCGTAAGTATACCCTGCAAGAAATTTGGGCGTAAGTATGCCCCGTAAGAAAAATATTTCTTTACCATGATGAAAATCATTTTAAAAAAAATAGGGGGTATGGATGGCCGAATGGTTAGCACGTTTGCGTGCTGTAACATAAAGCCTGTCATTGACTCAACTGGCGTGGTTTCGGAACCATATGTTAGTTTCGAAATGACCAAGTTTGTGTCTTGTGGACGTTTAACCCCATTTCTCTCTGCCTCTCTCTCTAGTTAATTAATAAAAAGGTGTTCTTTGCACCCACATAAAAATATAATGGCTTAATCCGGAAAGAAATGCTGGAATTCTTCACTGTAATTGGGTTCCAATTGCAATCAGTTTTCCCCAGGGCACCGACTCCACCGAACTAATCAGTCCGTCCCTGCAGACAACAGACGTCTCTTTTCGATTCCGAGTGTTTGTTGTGTTTGGTTTGATAGGCTGACAGTCCACCTGTATTATGTAATTAGAAAATAATAAATCGTTGAAAGGAGAACCCACCAAAATATCCCCAAAAAACAAATCCTCTCACCTTTGCAGCAATTTTCACATAAATGAGCCTCTTTAATCTCTGTGCAACTGATGCATCTTGGATTTTGCATCCCGACTACTCGTGGCCAAGGCCACAAACTCTTATGTCCGGAGACAGTGACAACAGTGGTCAAGACCAGTGCAACCCACAAGATAACATGCATGGCGATAATACTAGAATTATTTCTTATTAATGCAAAGAATACGTGACACAATTAGACTACTGATCACGTAAGGTTATCGTTTATTTTATACACAAAATAACTGATCACGTGATTGACGTGTTCGTTTGAAGATAGATATGTTGTGTTTGGAAATAAAATCAATAACTTTTATGTCCAGGCCCGTAGCTAGCCCAAAATTTGATAGTCCATGGCGAAATGTATCCTGGAAGGGTCTATAAGGTACTCTCATAGGCGTAAGGGCGCGACGAATGTTAGGAAGGGGTGGAAGGCGAATGCGAATGTTAGGAAGGCGTTTTCTTGCTATTCCAGTCCCTGAACACAATAGGTGGTCTGATATAGCTTAACTTAGGTGGCTTAGTCCACAGGCACTTGAATGGATTAAAATAAGTTAAAATAAAACTTCTTACCACTGCTTAATACAAGAATACAAGGTAAGTCAGACGCCATCTTTGTTTTGACTGATTTACCATTATCGTCTGATATCATCTCACAATACTCACTAGTTCTAACACTTCATGTCATTTTTATTGCTAACGAGACTTTATTTGATTATTATTCACTTTCCGATGTAATTAAATTGGTCATTTAACACTTATTGATAACAAATCAAACTTGAACCGCTATCATTTATCGACGATCAACTTCCCGAGACCGGAAGAAACCCGAAAAAAGGTCAAAAGAAGTCTGTATCACCCAGTCCCTTTATAAACCTATCATTAAAATTTGTGTTTTATTAGATTTTGGATATTTTATTTTGACAACCAGATGAAATAATATTTTTTTTTTGTTTTCACTTTACCCGTCTGCACGAAAAGTCAGATTGCCTATGGGGCCCCTAGGTTTTGTACCTGACAATGAATTTGGGCGCCCATGGTTTCGGCATTGTATTTAAAAAATTTATCTCGCCGTTTTGGGCGCCCAATTCTTTCGTGGGCACATATCGCATATCCAATCTAACTAGCAATATATTATGGGCGCCCCTCTGGGATGAGGCATCTCACAAATCACTGCCGTTTTGGGCGGCCCATTGATCAAGTCGTGGGCGCCCAAACAATCTGATTCGGTATTATGCACTATGTACGGTATAACATTAAGCGCCCCACCAATCATGTCATTGTTGGCGCCTTTCCGAAATAAGGCACCCCACAGACCAAGCCGTTTTGGAAAGCGCCTCATATATAACGACATGATTAGCGAGGCGCCCATAAAACCAAGTGATATTGGTTGGGCGCCAATCTCGTCGTGGGTGCCCAACCAGTGTCACTTGGCTTTATGCGGCGCTCATACTAATATGGAAACGTTGGTCGTTGGCCTCGTATTGCGTCCTTTGGCGCTTATTGAGAGGGTCGATTTTTCCTTGCCCCCCTCCCCCCGCTAGCTACGGGCCTGTTTGTTGACAAGTTCCTTTCATTTTTGTCCCGGAAATATTTTATATTTGTGCTTTTTAAAAGTGTTTCCTCCTTGCTCGTGATTGGTTATTCAGGTTTTAGCTATCAACTTCTTGTCGACATTTTTTCCCGGAAATAATATTTTATATTTGTGGTTTTTAAAAGTATTTTCCTCTTTGCTCGTGATTGGTTATTCAGGTTTTAGCTATCAACTTCTTGTCCACATGTTGCTTTTATTTTTCCCCGGAAATAATATTTTATATTTGTGGTTATAATGTTTTCCTCCTCGCTTGGGATTGGTTATTCGAGATAAACGTGACTTATGGATCGATTATGTTCGTGTATGAGTTATGAAAGACCAAACATGAGTTATGAAAGGTATAGCAACATCAGTTGCAGAAATCGACATAGATATGTCTGTACATTTAGAAACAAATCGATAGTAACACGTGTTTAAACATTTTCATCCTGGCTTGTGATTGGTTGGCATTATCATCCCATTACAAGAAAATCGTGATTAATGATGCTGCCAGAGAAACATTATTATTATTTTACAAACTTTAAAAATCTCATGATTTGAATAATATAGGAAACCCTTGCCCATTGTAAAAATTGATTCTCTTATAAGAATATCGGACCCAAAATAGTTCACCAATCTATGCAGCTATCCACACATGTACCACTAACATTATGCATTCCTAGCCAATGTATAAAAAGAACATAATATAAATTACAGGACGATCAAATGATAAATGTAATCTGTAGAGTGCTCATAAGAAATTGTGGGCTGCGGATGGACGGCAATATACGACCACATTTCCATGTGGGCGCATAAAAAGTAACCAGTTGCATATTGCCTCTAAATAAGATAATGGTCTTAGGTTTTTGGAGGGGGAGGGGGGGGTAGTCTTGAATTTACGTTGTTTGGGAAGAATTGTAAAGCTTTTAAAGGGACAATAACACTCTTGCTGGCTTGGCAGCTCTAGAAAATAAATAATAGTCTTATTCTAAGTACCAGATGTTTATGTGTCCTACCTGTTGTGTAAATTATCCATTACATCATATTTTACTTGTCCAGAGGGTTCGAAAATATTTTAAAATCCAAGTCACATTTGAAAAGGTTTACGTTAACCTTTTCAAATCATGTAGTTGAATTTTTCCAATTTTTTAAATTAGGTGTGTTACGATGAAATTTGTATCATCAATTTATTTGAATATTGTAAAATAATACAATTTGTTGACCAGAATAAAGATTGGGACATATTATTCAATTACAACAAGAGTGTTATTGGGGCTTTAAGTCTTATGTTTTCGAACTCGGGGCTCCGGCACACTGTACGGCGTATACCCGTCTTAATTAGCCCTGTTCGGAGCAGAACAATGGGACGTTAAACCCAGTTCATTTCATCATTCAACATGTTATTTAATTTTCATTATAATGCCCCCAAGTTAAACAGAATACGATCAGAATTATTTCTAAAACTAGACCTATAAAGACCGATCTCCGGTTAGGCTAACTATAGCGACCAAAAGAAAAAATATAAATTATTTCTTTTCTATGAGGTGTGTTTCGTGAAACAGCTTATTTACGCTTTTATTGTCCCCTGTGTGGGTTCGTCTCCCTGTATGTATGTCTGTCTCAATCTGTTTCACAGATGAGTGTCTTCAACACGTGCAATGACATCACGCGGCGTCAATCATTGGCTCAATGGTGCGTGCATTGTTTACATAAGACGTTACTGCTCCGAGCAAAATGATGCCTTTTGGTTATTTTGATACCCATTTACACTAAATAGGAAATACTTTTTAACTACAAATACGTCAAACGTTTTTACTTATTTTTCTAATACATGTACATACAAAAAATGTTTTAGAATTTAATTTGTCGGAATAAAAAAGTTAATATGGGGGAATCATTAAGTCGCGTCGATGTCATCCTTATCGGTGACTGTAGCGGCCTAGCGAATATTCACTGCTGATCCGTGTGTGTCTGTCAGTACATCCGCTTGTGCGTTGGGACACAACAACTCTACTTCTAATTGAGCTAAAATGTAGATATTTGTTAGGTCAATGCATTGATGGGGTTCGGGGATGAGCATTTTCTGCTTGGGGTAAGCAGAGGTAAGCACTTGGTTGATCCTTTGGGAAACGAATACTTTAGTTCTAATGTAGTGAGTGATGAAATTTGGTGTATATTTTTACACACTGATCCCCAGTGAATATTTGCTTGGCCGCTTTAATCACTGATAAGCATGACATCGACGCGACGTCATGAGTCAGAAATATTAACTATTTTCCTCCGACAAATTAAATTCTAAAACATTTTTTTGGAGTATTATAGAAAAATAAATAACGGTGTCTGAAGTATATCTGGAAATAAACTAGTCCATAACATAAATAGGTACACAAAATTGTACACGGAGGCGTAAAATGGGTAACAAAATATAATTCTGCCCGTACCAGTTCATATTACTACGTTCGACGTGAACAACTTACGTGTGATCCATCAATTTGACGTTTTGTTCAGTTTGTTTGCTTTTGAAACATTTGGAGTATTTGGATGATTTTCCTATTGAACTGAACACCGTTTATGAATTGATTAAGGATTCTTCGTATAGATTGTGTTTTAAGAATGCTTTGTTGGTAAACATTATGATAGAACTATAACGGTCTGTCCTTTTAATGGTCAGTCATATTGGACAGAGATAAAAGACGCTTGTCGCATTAACTCTGTGAAACAGATTGATATTTTTATTACATTAATATCTTAACTAAGTTCGATAATGGGCATTTCCTGCTTTGGTAAGCAGAGCATAAATCAATTTGATTGGTCGAAACTTTGGAACACAATAACTCTCTTTCTAATATAGGTAGAATGTTCAAACTTGGTGTATGGTTTCCCGAGAATTATTTTTTAAAATTTAACCGCCGCACATGCGTTTTTCTGCTATCCTAACCCATGAGTTTCCTGTCGTTTCGTAACCTAAATCCCACTCTATGCCGATTTGAATTCCAACCATCCAATCCCCACAAAATTTATTGATCCATATTCAATCCAGTACAAATTCGTCGTATTTAATTAAAAGAAAAGTAAAATCAGTGATTTATTAGATTTCGGGCACTTTTGCCATCTAGAAAAAATAATATTTTTGGTTTTCACTTTACCCGTCTGCCCGAAAATCAGATTTAGTCCGGTGGCTGAAGGGGTTGGGGTGGGGCGCCACCCGAGCCTTGATTTATGAATTTTTATACGTCCACAATTCTTTTCCGATTTTGATGAAACTTGAAAAATAGGTTTATCCCCATAAGATCTCAGCTACTTTCGATATATCATGTATTGGATCGAAACTTCATGGATTATGGCCCCTGATTGTCCGAAAAATCACGTTTTTAGCTGTGGACTCTGTGTATGTCACAATTTTGAACCGATTTAAATGAAACTTGACATGCTTGTTTATAACCCAAAGATCATGGTTCCTGTCGATATTTGCGCCCATATGATCGTAACTTCCTGAATTATGACCCCTGATTGTCCGAAAAATCTCTTTTTTTTAGCTTTTGGTCCCTCTGGAGGTCACAGATATTATCCGATTTAAAAAAAAAACAACGTTTGATTATATATCACCGTTACACAGTAATGAAGGTTGAGGTCGAATTTCGTGAAAATTGTACCAAAATTGCCCTGTATAGGTCACAATTTTAATTTGATTTTGATAAAACGTGAAATGCATGTTTAAAACCTAAAGATCTTGGTTCCTTTCGATATTTGCGCATATCGGATTGCAATTTCCAAAGATTATGGCCCCTGATTGTACGAAAAAATCGACTTTATTGGCTTGTGGCCCCTTTGTAGATCACAATTAATACCCGATTTACAAAAACGTTTGATTATATCACCGGTACAGTGTAGTGGAGATTCAGGTCAAATTTCATGAACATCGGACCAAAATTGTCAAACAAAATGGCTGCCGCTTTTACACGAATAGTCTAAAAATATAGTATATCATGGTTGTTGGTCCTATAGAGGTCACAATTTTAATTCGATTTTGATGAAACTTGAAATGCATGTTTATAACCTAAAGATCTTGGTTTGTTTTGATATTTGCACATATCGGATCCTAACTTCCTGAATTATGGCTCCAGGGCCCTGTTTCACGAAATTTTAACATAAGATAAAATCCAATTTTAGTAGATACTTCAATTTTGATTGGCTAAGCACTAAAATCAATCTAATATTATCCAATCAAATTACTAAAATTGGGATCTTATCTTAGTTAAAATTTCGTGAAATAGGCCCCTGATTGTACGAACATTCGCCCTTTTTAGCTTATGGTTTCTCTGGAGGTCACAATTATTATCCAATTTAAAAAACGTTTGATTATGTAACCGTTACACCGTAATGAAGGTAGAGTTTGAATTTCGTGAAAATCAAACCGAAACTGCTGAACAAAATGGCCGCCGCTTGTACGCGAATAGTGTTACAATTTTAATCCGATTTTGATGAAACTTAAAATGCATGTTTATAACATAAAGATCGTTCGATATTTGCACATATCAAATTGTAACTTTTCGTGAATTATGGGCCTTGATTGTAGGAAAAATTATTTTCTTTTTAGCTTGTTCGCTATCCATCTCTCCAAAATTGCGCATGCGGGGATTAGCTGCTACCTTCAAACGGTACTGTGAGGTTTTTTTTCGATAATTATATATTAATCAATTATGAATGTGATAGATTTTTGATGTAATGTTTGTGCGCTATAACACAGGGGCGGATCCAGGGGGGGGGGGGATCCAAACCCCACCCTACTCAGCTACATTTTAAAAAATTAATGCCTTGTATTAATGACATTAAATCACAATGTGATCCTACAACAGTATAAAAGTGATCGCTCTGTTTAAAAAGCTCAATTTGTATGTATGCCTATGTAATTTAGAGACGATGATGGCAAACTCCCTCCTGGGTCCGCCCCTGTAATAGTCAACATCATACTGTAATATTTCCGCATGGTTTATCTTTTAAAACTATTTATCGGAGAAATGTAAATTTCTCTAAGTGTCTGGAAATACCGATTATGTGGGAATGTCGGTAATTTGAATACATGAATTATTTCCGTTATGCCTCAGTGACCTGATGATATTGATTAAATTATTTTTTTATTTGTCATCTAGGCGATATAATATCTCGTCGAGTCAAATCAATGAAGACTTTTAAAGAATGTCAAAAACTTTAATTTCGGGGAACAGTTTGATGATCATACTAAACTTAAGCTGTTTGCATAGAGAGAGAGAGAGAGAGAGAGAGAGAGAGAGAGAGAGAGAGAGAGAGAGAGAGAGAGAGAGAGAGGGATGGGGTTTAACGTCCACTCGACACAACCTAGGTCACACTAAGCTTACGTCTAATCAGTAACTAACTAATTTAGATTAGTAGTTGACTAACTTTTGTATTCTCAAAAGTAAGATTAGCTAATCTTAGACTAGAAATTGTCTTCGTCAACGATTAAGATTAAGTTTAAAGATTTGATTGTTAATCAAACATTTAAATCATTGATTTCATATTATCATTGATTAAAGAGTTTTTGTTGATTATTGACGAAAAGGAAATGAAATGAAATGGGGTTTAACGTCCTAGTCCTCTGCACCTAACTTGGGCTAATGGAAGACGGGCATACGCCATACATTGTGCTATGAGGGGCAGCGGCGCTACGGCCTACTCTTGTATCGAATTCCATCTACCAAGGGATCTTTTACGTGTACTACAATGTGTATACGGGACCTCGTTTTTTCGTCAGTTACAAGAAGTAGATTACAAAAACATGACATTGTGTTTGAGTACTGTGTTTTACAACCTGGGGTTGTGTAAAAAGACATCCAAGTGAATTACAGTATGAAATTTGTGGTATAGTAGAAAGTTTTAGTATTGGGACAGTGAATTTCAGTAGTTGTTTTCCGTCACATTTCCCACAAACGACCTAGTTGGGTTCACAATGGGGAGGTGCAGGGGTTTAATTGTCTTAACTGCAATATAAATTTCTCTTGGATTAACATCTGAATTTATCATTATTTGTCAATTTTGTATAAACTTTCAATATTTCTCTTTAAAGGGAACATCCCGGATTTTAACACAGTCTCAGAAACAAAACTGTTTGTTTTTTAATATAAGCACTAAAATATAGAGGAATGGTGCCTTTACCTTGTCTCCGAATTTCAGTTTGATATCTCGAGAAGTTCGCGTCAGAACCGCTTTTCTGTAATGTATTGAGTCGTTTGGACGTGAATGTCAAAAGTGTTTATCCAGACACGTAACCCTTTTAAGATTTCAGGTCAATTTTTTTCGTTGGGAGACCTGATAGTCTATTGTCATATAGAGGTATACAGCACATGCAGTACTTGATAAAATAAAAGTCTGGCTTTATAGAAACCGTATTATACAGCTTTGGAAAAGGCTGGACACGGGTCCAAAGCAGTATCACGTTAAAAGCTTTTAACACAAAATTAAGCAGTTTTATTCTCTAAAATATAATCGAGATTGGCCCTTAAAACCAGACTCTAGACCTGGGCCGGTCACCTGGAAGATGAAAATGTAATTATGATTTTTAATAAAGTTGTTCGCGTGTTTATTTCATGTTTCGATGTAATTTAAATACATAAAATTTCACGAGATATATTAAATATAAAAACCTGAACAGTATATTTGTAATTATCAAGCTTCAAATACATAAAATACAATTATATCTGTTTTTCGTTTTTAACATCTCTTTGTTGGAAATATATGAAACTTATACGAATGTCATTTCTAGTCGATTTTGCCTTGTGTTTTATACAATTGTCATTTTTAGTGTGTTTTTTTTCTCAACATAATCGCTTGAAAATGTCACCAAATATGCTGACCTCGATACATTCGACCTAAATTTTGATTTGGCGGAAAACCACCCCACCTCTTTTGTAAAATCATGTATCCACCCTTGTGAACAGGCCCGTAAGGCTTTTTTTCCGTACATCATATCAAGGTTGTAAACTCTCGATCGTTGCTTCAGGAAAATCCATCCTTTCATCTCGAAAATTTCTTGCACTTTGTGAGGTGGGGTGGGGACATAAATCGAATATAAATGATTATAGTTAGCGTAATTTGAGTATGCGAATAGTGGGTGTGGACAGGGTCGCACTTAGCGTGGGGGAGCGGGTACATTGTACCCCTAGAAATATTATGACGCCCCGAGAAATGCCCCCCCCCTCCATCCCCCCAAAATGATTTGACAACCTTTCAGTTTTTAAATTATACACTTGATTATGGTCACACAGTGACGCTCTAACGACACTGATCAATCGGTCGGTTGTAAGGGCGCCCATATGCCCATGGGTTCGTTTGCCCTGATCAAAACTTTCTTATATCATTTACGTGGAGGCTATGGGCCCCACTACTCTGCTGCATCCCATTTTTAAAATCCTACATACGGCAGTGTGTGTGAATTACGTAGGAAGGGAAGCTGAGACTCGCTAACCAGGAGCTCTCGTGATCGCTCACGTTGTTGATCAAGACGGTTCATCTGAATTTTCCTGCCTGGTTGGTTACCCTTCGTCTGAGGTGCCGAACGCAAGTTGTGAAAAATGAGGTCCCGCAGCGACGGATCCTGGAATTTTTGCAGGAGGGGGTTTGCCAGTTTCCAATTAAGGAAATTTTCGTTCATCGTCTCTAAATTACATAAACATACAATCAAATTGAGCTTTTTTAAGGAGAGAAATCATTTTTAAAATGATGTAGGACCACATTGTGATTTAATTTCATTGATGCAAGGCATTAATTGTATTTTGTGTAGCTGATTCGCCCCTGTCGTCTGAGGTGCCGAACGCAAGTTGTGAAAAATGAGGTCCCGCAGCGACGGATACTGGAATTTTTGCAGGAGGGGGTTTGCCAGTTTCCAGTTGAAGGAATTTTCTTTCATCGTCTCTAAATTACATAAACATACAATCAAATTGAGCTTTTTTAAAGAGAGAAATCATTTTTAAAATGATGTAGGACCACATTGTGATTTAATTTCATTGATGCAAGGCATTAATTGTTTTTTGTGTAGCTGATTTGCCCCTGTCCCGTGGACCTCAAAGAACACCTTCAGTCGGAATTCGAAATAAGAGTAGTCAGTGATGCTGGGCCGATTGATAAAGGAAACCTTGTGTAGGATTAGTGTTGAATGTGGTTTAATGCACAGGTTAATTAAATCATATTGAGGAGTTTGGAATGTAGTGCGAGGTGTGGGAATTTGGTCAAGGATTCATTTACGTGTATGTTCATGGACAGGGGCGGACAGTCGGGCTCTGAGTCCTCATACCAATTGGTTTACTTGGGCCCCGTCGCCATGATATGAAATGAAATGAAGTGGGTTTAACGTCCTAGTGTTCCGTCCTACTGGGTTAATGAAGACGGGCATACGCCATTATACAGTGTCGAAAGGGGAACTTTTGCACGGACAGCGGCACTACGGCTTACTCTTATATCAAATTCCAGCTGACAAGGGATCTTTTACTTGCACGCCAATGTGTACGTACACGTGACCTCGGTTTTTCGTCCCATCCGAACGACTAGACAACTGTCCTTGTCAGACCCTCCGGCCAGCATCACTAACATGGGAGAAGCACGCCGGAAAATCTGGGCGAATCCTTCTCGGTCAATGCATAGATCGAACACCTGACCCCTAGACTAGCGAACCCTACCCACTTAGCAACCGCGATCCCCCAAAGAATATGTGATTAGAAAACGAAACTAGTCAGATTCACTATTCCCACACCCAACTCATATACCATTTTTCTCCCCAGATTTAAGCCAGTATATTTTACAGTAGATGCGATCCGACCGAGTACCTCGCGTTTCGTCAAATACAAACAACTTAGCGCTCACTTCCCGCACAACGAGCTCTGTTCCCGTCAACCAAGGACGGGTCACTCTTGAATAGCTGTCTGTAAAATACCTGAGGGGGCGGGGAAGGAGTGGCCGTCAGAATGGTTAACACGTGCACGTTCGATCATAAGATCTACCACGGGGTCAAGTAGCGTGTTCTGGGTTCCCCGCCTGTATGTGAGTAGGGTCGCCGGGCCAACCTCGTGAGTTTTCTATGGTTCCTCCGTTTTCCACCCACTGTTAAAGACCCCTATATAAGCAAGCGAATTATTGGAATAAAATTGAACCACATGTTAGTCCCGCTTGTAAGCCTATCACATTCCTTGATCATCGCGAATACCAAGTCTCGCGCTTTCCAGTTAAAATGTCTACCTAAGATAATCGATGTTCGTTTATGTCAATGTTTCCGTGGAGATTGCGATGTCATAACCTATGATTGGACGCTACTGTTCACGTGTCTGCAGATGACGTAGCTGGGCGTTCGGGAGTTGTGAAGTACTGTAGCAACGTCCAGATGTTGTAAAGCTCGTGGTCGTTGCTTCTGGAACATGCGGAACCCCATGATAAGCGACTCTCCCTTGAGTACATTGTAAGTCTATAACCCTAAACCTAGATATACAGGGGATCACGTGGCTAAGTGGGCATGGCGCTGGCTCGCTCGTGTTCGATCCCCGCATTGGCCGAGAAAGTTCATCCAGATTTTCCGGCATGGTTTCCCCTTGTCAGTGGTGCAGGACGGAGGGTCTGACAAAGACAGCTGTCTAGTCGTTCAAATGGTATGTAAAAACCGAGGTCCCGTGTACATATTGGCGTGCATGTAAAAGACCCTTTGGCAGTTGGAATTCGATATAAGAGTAGGCCGCTGCCCGGGGAAAAATTTCCCTCAAAGCACACTGTATGACGTGTGCCCGTCTTCATTAACCCAGGTTAGGAGTAGAAGAGTAGGACGTTAAACCCCATTTCATTTCATTTCATTTTCATTTACAGGAAAGTTACCCCTGTTTCTACAGAAAACAAATGAAACCGTTTGAGAGGCATCCATTATATTTTATTAGAAAACGTACAGCTAAAGTATGATTGATATCTGAATCAGGGTCGTGTTTAGCGGGGGTGCAAGGAGTACATTGCACCCCCACAAAAAAAGCCCCCTCCCCCCACACACACACGAGAAATGGGGCTCCTACCGGATTACTTTCTAACGACTTTGCTTGTAGCAGTCCCCGCCCTCAATAACTTGGGTATTTTATTGGCGCCACATCACCCTGCTGCACCCCCACTTTTAAAATCCTACATACGGCCCTGGGGCCGGTTGCTCAAAATAAGCCCCCCCCCCCCCCGAAATATGGCGCCCCTACGGGATTAGTTGCTAGCGACTTTGCTTGTAGCAGTCCCCGCCCTCAATAACTTGGGCATCTTATTGGCGCCACATCACCCTGCTGCACCCCCACTTTTATACGGCCCTGATCTGAATATAGACCTTGATTCATATCCGGTCAGGGCAGCATTTACCTAGACACCAAAGCTGCACATTATGTAAGAACTAAATCTTCCTATTGCAGATCTTCCGTTTGGCCTCAAATATAATATACATCACTAAATAAACATGCTACAGTCTGTTTCAGGTAATACTACAACTCGAAAATCGCTTGTCATTTATTCAAATTTTAATTAAAATGGCTAAAACTTCGTGTTATACCTGGAATGGTCATCCCATTGCTTTCTGTCTTGTGAGAACTAAGTTCAGGTCATGCTTTATGTCCTTTCTCCTATGAAAAATCGTTATTTGTTTACATCTTACTAATTGAACCTGCCATATTTGGCCTAGTTATCTGGACGAGTCTAACTGGACAAGGGGTGCTTTAAGTCGTTTCACCCTACTTTGATTAGCAGTTGGTTGTTTCGTTCCTGTAGAATATAACTCTTTTGAAAGAGCTATTTACTGAATCCCAGACCACGGCTGTTTGTCCCACTAACTTGAATATTTAGTCGCCAACCGTCCGAAGGTTGTAATTTTTTATATCGATATAAGCTACATGTAAATTTTAACCCGCTATCAACGAAATTGTGGAAGGAGGCTGCAAAACATACTCAAAAGTAGTTACGAGAACATAGCCAAAAACGTTGAGATATCCTGATGTGTTTGTTTTTAGCTACGGTTGGATGCCTGCCTTTAGTTCCAAGTGGCAAACTCAGTTTCTTTATCAATGCACGTAACATCTTAAAAATAAGATAATTTTACACTATTATATCCAGTTAAACAGAGCTATAAAGTCGCAGAAAAAAATTTCAGAATCATTTTACCAGACATAATTCAAACTTTAAATAAGGCTATAACCTTTTACACCAATTTACTTATTTCTGAGAGTTCGCATGGTTACGGCATGTGCCGACTTTTCAAAATAGTTTTAATCTTTAAGTCACTCCAAATTTTCCAATGAGAATTTTTGTGCGAAATAATCAAGGTGGAAACAGAAAAAAAAACCATATCAATCTGAACAAAAACAATATTGTTTCACACAAGCTTCAAAGTGTGAAACCCTAACAAGTATTATTGTCGCGAAAAAGACGGCCGAATTCTCCTTCACTGTGTCACATTTCTGACCGAATGCACCAAATTGTAAAGTACCTGTCTACCCCAATGCGAAATGCATGTGCTCCATTTAACGCACGCGCATTCGTAATGTTGATGTTATGAGAAAGTGACAATGTCTAAATATGTGAAATTTACAAGAGTATACTGGATTTTATCTGACTTCTAGTCATTTGGGCTAAGGGAAGAAATCAAAGGGACGTCAATTCCACGTATGTCACAAAGTTTTAGCCATTTTAATTAAAAAATGAAGGCACGGTATGCATTTTTCGAGTTGGAGTATCACCTGGAACAGACAGTAAGCTCATTATCAACTTTCTAGATCATCCAGTTGTTTAGATTTTCAACGAATTTAAACACGATTGTCAGTTAATCATTTAATTTAAAATGGATAATCGAGACTTTGTGTATTATTGTAACAACGGTAACAATGACAATCGGGACTACACTGTTCTTCAAACGGCCATTATACCACTGCGCATCATGAAGTAATGTGACAGAAAATGTCAACATATTCCCTTTCCATTATCTACTGTTTTAACTAATATCTAAATCGTATCCATTGCATCTTTAAGCCATGGGGCAATGGAGATGCTAATTTAAAGCCGATTGAGGAGGTTCGGGTATTTCCAGAGTCCTAAATGGCCGCTTTATGTAAATGAGTATTTTGGGGAATTCTAACCCGAACTTTAACCTTAACATGTTTAAGAGGGGTTATAGGTTAATTGGACCCAAGTTTAGTCTTAAAAGGGTTAGGTTTCGGTTTAGTATTCCCTCAATTCTCATTTATATAAAGCGGCCATTTTAGACTCCAGAAACATCCGAACCTCCCCGAACCGGCCTAGAATTAGCATCTCACTGGGAAATTTGATTCTCTAGGGCTAAGTCCAAATGAAGCATAGTAACTTTAACTTATAGTACAGCGCTTTGTAGCAACACTAGAAATAACGCCAACAAGTACGCTGCCAATAGTCGTGAGTATAGTTTTGAGGATGCCATCTTTCGGCGACGACTCGACCTGTTCTCGCACCTGTTGACGAGTATCAGAATTCCTCAGTGCTTGTAACTCAGCCTCAAGCCTCTGCTTCTCGTTCTCATGCTCCTGTGTTCGTCTTGAAGCAGACGCTTCGATTTCTCTCTCCCGTTGTTCAAGTTCTTCGTGTCTCTTTTGGAGTTCTCTTTCCCTTCGATGTTTTTCTTCGTCGATTAACCTCATTTTTTCGTTGAGTGCCTCCTCTGCCGCTCTGTACATCTCTCCCGTATAGTAAGATCCGCTATTTTCACGAATGGTTCTCCTCACCATATTGATAATGCCATCAACATCTGCTTGAACTTCGGCGTCATCTGCACGATTATTTATAGTGACGCAGCGTGAACGACATCGTTGAACTAATTCGCTGAGCTCCGGTGGAACTCTCTGCAGATAATCGGTCAATGTTAGCTTCTCGAACGTCAGAGATTCTTTACCAGTGAAGACGATTACAACATGGTTGATGACATCCTCTCCAAAGACAGCTACCAGATGATTTACGGTATCCAGCTCCTCCTTGGTGAATCGACTGATGCTCAGGACGAACAGAAAGACGTGTGGACCGGGGGACGACAGACCAATGCACCGGACTATTTCCATAGTAGTTTCCTCGTTACTTTTTCTGGTGTCGAAAATTCCTGGTGTGTCGACGATGCAGATCTTGGTACCATCACGAAGATTACCTTGAGCAAATTTACATTTAGACGTGACGGACATTCCGATAGTGCTCGATTCAAAGTGATGTCTTCGCAGCAAACTGTTACCCAGCGCGCTTTTTCCCACTCCTGTTTTCCCGACCATAACCATTCTGATTTCTGGAATGGAATGACAAGTCATAATTACATGAGAGAGAGAGAGAGAGAGAGAGAGAGAGAGATGTTAACGTCTACTCGACACAAACTAGGTCATTTCGTGACTAACACATGGTTTAATTTTATTTCAATAATTCACTTGACGAGTGGACGGACAGACGGTTAGCCGAGCAAAGGTGGCGGCGACAATATACCACAGTATCGAGGTGGCCAACCTTTTCACATACTATGCGCCAATTTATTCATATACGAATTAAGATGTGCCATACACAATATTTTTATTCAGGATGTCTGAATGGAATTGCGGAACAGGGTTAGCGAATGTATAACCCCCGTCCATGTTGTATGCCCTCGCCTACTTGTGGCAGCTCTGTTCTGGTAACGAAATTAAGAACAAAAGAAACTAAACGAAATTTCACCTACCATTATTTATACTGGATGCCGCCATATTTATTTAATCTACAAAATAAAAAATGAAATGAAATAGGGTTTAACGTCCTACTGGTCGGCTCGGAACTGAGCTAATGACGACGGGCATACGCCATACAGTGTGCTATGAGGGGAATTTTGCCCAGGCAGCGGCGCTACGGCCTACTCTTATATCGAATTCCAGTTGTCAAGGGTTCTTTTACGTGCACGACAATGTCCCATCCGAACGACTAGACAGCTGTCTTTGTCAGGCCCTTCGTCCCGCATCGCTGACATGGGGAACCACGAAGGGAAATCTGGATGAACTTTCTCGACCAATGCAGGGATCGAACACCCGACCTCTAGGTTACCCACTTAGCCACCGTGATCCCGAAAATAAAAAATGAAGTTATTCATAAAAATGTATTGGTGTGGGTGGATAGTGTGGCACCACGAGTCGTTTGTCAGACGTGGAAGGCGGGCCGAGCAAATCCCGTCGCCATGGCTTTATTCTTCCTGTGGGTGCGACGAGGTTTTTTTCTTTCTGTAGCTGGTAAGGTTTGGGTGTGTGGGGGAGGGGTGTGTGTGTGGATGGGGTGGGGAGAGGGGGTGTTAGTGGGGCATGGCAACCACTGTGCATGCTGTGTTATTTTACTGGTTAAGATTGCTTATACTGTAGTAATGTGTGTATTTTGTTGTTCAATAGTGTGTAATATTGTTTATACCGTAGTAATGTAATGTATATATAAAAAAAAAAGTCCTTTTCTCTATAAACAAAAAAAAATTCCCGTCGCCACATCCTATGCCCTCTATTCTTACTACAGATCTTGTCAAGCCCGGCTCATACCGCTACGACTACACACAACCCGACAGGACTCAGCGTCTTAGGTAGTTGTAAAAAAAAAAAATCGGATAGCGTCTTTACTTCACTTGCCTACGACGGTACCAGTCCACACAGGTCCGACTCTCACAGATTATACGTCGTGATTTATGCCACTTCCCTCTGGAGGGTGATTCCAAAAGTAAACCGGAAAACAAGGAGCACATTACCTGCACAGTCACGTGACTAAATGCTACTCTATGATTGGCTAAACAACAGTAAGACAATTGATCATGTCGTGTGAGTATCCACACAAACATGATGGGTTACGACTGCATCCGACTACGACTGAACATGCTCAATCGTTCCGACGGACCACGACGCGAGAGAAATCGATTGAATCGTGGTCGTGGGACTGTCCACACTGCACTGATTATCTACGACAAGACGTTGCGTTTGGTAGAGTCTGGGCAAGTCGTGGCGGTGTAACGCAGGTGTAATAAGTGCTTTGAATTCAGTCCGAGATAGCTTCACTTTGCCAAAATAATGATACTATGTAACCGTATTCGAATTGAATATTTCATGATAAATATGTTGTAAGTGGTCCCTTATTTGTTTGCAATTACCACAAATTCGGATTCTACGACCTCGAATACATAGTAGTAGACATATTACAACACCATGTTTGATCGTAAAGCACAAAATACATATTTGCGGCGCCATTTTGGCCGCAATATTCGATTGCCGCCATATTGGATTGTTGCGGATCATTTTCAATGTCATATTCTGACACGCAGACCACGACAAGCCATATTTGAATCTGTGAAAGGCATTCTAAACAAACTTCTTAGTAGTGAAATGGCAGAAAAACTGATATTTTGGCTCATTAAGGGGATATGTACATGGGGGTTAGGGGTGTCGAGAGTCAATTTTGTTTTTAACACCGTACCAAAGGAATCGACTATTATCACACACCCGTAATTTAAAGAGCAAAAATTCTACCAATAGTCTTACAATAGTAAATGAGCTTTTTCTTCTCCTATTAGTTTTTAACGTTCGCTTCCACCTATTGTGATATCGCAGAAAAGTTGTCTTATTTTGTTATGCTTAGTGCATGCGCCTTTCCTGTGGGAAGAAACCTGAGTGCCTGGAGTAAAGGCAAGAGGTTCAGTAACCAAGTCAAAACGGGTACCGTGGTACCGTGTCAAACTGTGACATATGATTCACCCCATGTAACATGTGTAATGGAAAGCGAAACCGAAACCAATCTAAAGTTTCCGCCTACCTGACGGTCAATGGCATGCGTTGTGCTAGATAACCTGACTGTATCCGATATTCGACGATTCTCCAGGAATAGAACAGGAAAATGGAATGAAATGGTTTTTGTTTTGTTTAAACAATAGTTTCTCCAATAAACCGAATTGGATTGAACAACATGTAAAAACCTATAGGTTCTCTCCCAATATATAACATCGTTAAATCTTATGTTTACAATAAACAATGCTGGGTAGGCCTACATGAGTTACAAATATATATATACAGTTTATGGAGTGCAATTGTAAGATATATTACGTCTAAATGTAGAAGTGTTAAAATCTCTTGCTTTTTTGTGTATTTTTCACAATTTCAAATATTTTAAACTGATATTAGATCTTATTCCACTGCCAAGGGGTCTTGTACGTGCAGGCAAAATGTGTAGGCCTACACGGGACCCCGGTTTTGCATCCCCTTTTAGGAGTTTGTAACAGAGAGAGAGAGAGAGAGAGAGAGGAGAAGAGAGAGAGAGAGAGAGATGGGTTTAACGTCCACTCGACACAAACTAGGTCATTTCGGGAATAACATATGGTTTAATTTTATTTCAATAATTCACTTGCGCGCAGGGGTCTATAGAAGTGAGAGGAAACCGGAGTGCCCAGAGAAAACCCCCGAGGTTGGACAGGCGACCCTATTCCGTGCCACGTGTACGGCCTACTGTTATATCAAATTCCAACTACATATACCAAGGGATCTTTTACGTGCACGCCAATGTTTACACGGGATCTCGATTTTTCGTCCGACTTGAACGACCAGGCAGCTGTCATTGTCAGGCTAAATATATTGTAATTCAGTAAAATTAAAATGTCCACTTACCGTCTGCTTATCGTGCGTTGTGTAAATTGATCATATAACTATAACTACATGAATCAGTGTCGTCTGCTTGAATAAAATCATTATCTAGATACACGCTATTACTTCAGTGTATAGGCCTATACGCTAACCATACAAATCTATTATTAGTAACACAGGTTTTCCCAGAATGACTGCGTTATTGGGGAATTTCATTTCGTGAAAATCAATGGGTTTTTTTGTTGTTTACCGGAATATGAAAATATTAAATTATTCATCGTTAAAGAGGAATGTATTTTTTATGAATTGGGGTTTAACGCCCAATTGTATTTGTATGAAATGAAATGGGGTTTAACCTCCTACTGTTCTGCTCGACTCTGCGAATGAAAACGGGCATACAGTCTGCTAATGGGGGAAATTGTACCCGGACAGCGGCACTACGGCTTACTTTGACATCAAATTCCATCTGTCAAGGGATCTTTTTCGTGCAGGCCATGTGTACATTGGTAACCGCCATATATTGTGCTATGATAGGCATTTTGCTCTGGCAGCAGCACTATGGTTTGGCCATCAGATGTTCTAGAGCAGGGTTGTCCAACCCATTTCAGTTCGGGCAACAAGAACTTACATTTTACAGCAAGTAGGCCGGAGATGTACAAAAATTCTAAAAACAAAGCCAAACGTCCTTGAACTTAACTGAATTCTAAAAACAAAGTCAATCGCCTTTAGACTGAATTCCAAATTGTCAATTAAGATATTATCTCGAACATAACATTCTCTTGTATTACAAACAACTTAGATATATATGACACACAGTACAGAGTTTTACTGATAAATGATTTTACACTGCTAGTTTTTAAGAATTATCGACACGTCGGTTGTTGAAATTTGTTCCACGGGCCACATTTAAACCTTTGGTGGGGCGGATCTGGACCGTGGGCCACCAAACCGATCCCGCAGTGAATATTCGCTTGGCCGCTACAATCACTGATAAGCATGACATCGACGAGACTTAATGAGTTCGGCATATTAACTTTTTTACTCCGACAAATTAAATTCTCAAACATGTTTTTGAAGTATAAGAAAAATAAATAAAGACGTTTGAAGTATTTGTAGTGAAAAAATATTTCCTATTTATTGTAAATGGGTATTAAAATGCGTAAAAAGCATCATTTTGTAAACATTGCACGAGCCGTTGAGCCAATAATAATAATAATAATAACTTTATTTAATGAGGATAGTGCCCGTAGCACAAGTGTACTAATTTTCCAGGGGTTCCTCCTACTCTACAATATATATATATATATATATATATACATAGATATATAGTAACATGCAAATACAAAACAAATAGAGACCCCCCCACCTCCCCCCAAAGCAAAAACAACAAAAATAAAGTAATAATCATTATGAAATAAAATATGCAGCTATGTTATACACAGTAAAATAAAGGGAATTTTCAAGATTGTCCGCTTAACGGGGCGACATCTAATCCCAGTGTCAGTTAGTGCCTGTTTGTACCAATTATTACCGCCTACGTATAAGCATTCGATAATATTTTTCCATTCCTGTGAAGAAAATCCATAAATTATTTAATTTATCAAAAAAACTTATGTCGTATTTCTATACAGTTTGTTGAAACACAATACGTAACATGACAACCCTTCTCTCTGACGAGAAAAAAAAGGATATGTTCTGCGCCCCACCCCTCCCCCAACCTTTCCCCCGCCATCTTGACAAGTGCCTGTAAATTAGAGTATATTACACGCCGAAGCTACACCGATAACGACACAATTAACGATAGCACTAATAGAATTCAAAATAGTTGTAACAATGCCATCAGAGGATTGCATATCCTTCCGAACTTCTTGACGACTATCTGAACTCTTAAGCGCTGCCAACTCAGCCTCTAACTTCTGCTTCTCTTTTTCATGATCCTCTGTTAACTGTGTATTAGATTCATTGAGTTGTCTTTCCCTTCGTTCAAGCTCATCGTATCTCTTTTGGAGTTCTTCTTCTTTTTTATGGTTTTCTTCCTCGATTGTTTTCATTTTTTCTTGCAGCGTTTCTTCAGCGGCTCGGTACATCTCTCCCGTATAGTAGGCCCCGCCATTACCTTGTACAGTTCTGTGAACGACGTTCATTATCTCGCGGACATCAGCTTGGACAACGGCGTCGTCTGCTCGGTTATCTATGGCGACACAGCGTGAACCACACTGCTGGATTAACTTACTGAGCCCTGGTGGGACCTGCTGTAGATACTGGTTGAAAGTTATATTTTCGTATTTCAGAGAATCTTTAGCCGTGAAGACGATGACAACATGATTAAGAACAGCTTTCCCGAAGATGTTCACCAGATGATTTACGGTGTCCAGCTCTTCCTGGGTGAATCTGTTGGTGATGCAGAGGACGAAGAAGAAGACATGAGGACCCGGGGAAGACAGACCGATACATCGCGCAATTTCTTTCGTCGTTTCGTCGTTCGTTTTCCTCGTGTCGAATATTCCGGGCGTGTCGATGATGCATAGCGTAGTACCATCTGACAGGCGTTCCTGGGCAAACTCGGTTTTCGAGGTGATGGATGTTGCGATAGTGCTGGAATGAAAATGACGTTTTCGAAGTAGACTATTTCCCAAAGCACTCTTTCCAACTCCCGTTTTGCCAACCAATACAATTCTTATTTCTGAAACATATATAATAGAGAGAGAGAGAGAAATGGGCCTTAACGTCCACTCGACACAAACTAGGTCATTTTAGGACTAACATATGGTTCAATTTCATTTTAATCATTCGCTTGCGTGTAGCAGTCTTTAGCAATGAGGGAGGGGGCAGAGGACCCAGTGAAAACCAACGGGGTTGGACAGGCGACCCCACCGCTTGTCACGTACAACCGGGGAATCGAAACCACGCAAGTTGACTCAATGACAGACCTTATGATACAACGCAAAGGCGATAACCATTCGGCCCCCCCCCATCTTTATTTATTGAAGAAATCATTCTCAGCCTACTTAAAGGGCCAGTCTATTCATGGGAGCCACACCGACTACGATTTTTGACAACGGATGATATATTGGTAGACCGACCCTTTAGTCAGGGCCCTGATTCATGAAATCTTAACTAAAGATAAAATCCAAATTTTAGTAGATACTTCAGTTTTGATTGGCTAAGCGCTAAAATCAATCTAATATTATCCAATCAAATAACAAAAATTTGGATTTTATCTTAGTTAAAATTTTGTGAATAAGGCCCCAGAAAGCTAAAATCTTCTATGTACGCAGACCCCTCAGTTAAAACAACTGACAATGAAATGGGGTTTAGCGTCCGTCTTTAACAATGAGGGTAAACCGGGGTACCCGGAAAAAACCCACGAGGTTGGACAGGCGACCTACTTTTTGTCACGTACAACCGGGGATTCGAAACCATGCCTGTTGTTCTTCTTCTTCTTTTATGGGGTTTAACGTCTACTTCCACCAAGGGTGATGTCGTAGACAAGATGCCAGTTGACTGAATGACAGGCTTTATAAAACAGCGCGCACCTGCAAACCAGTCGACCATCCAGCCCCCTTATTAATTGAATCATTATAAAGTAAGTGTTACCGTGGACCATTATTACCTACCTTCGTTAATACTTGATGACGCCATTATTAATCATACATTATCTAGTTTTTAACTGTTATAGTGAGAACTGTCAGCTCTTTATATCATCTTCCATAGACAGATTCAATTCTTGCATAATGTATGTTTAAGCGAGACAATTTGCTAAAGGATCTCTCAGATGATTCAGCAGTTTCTGGAATAGTTAGATTAATTCTGAGAGCTGCGTTAACATTGAGGAAAATCGAACACAAATTATTTCTCGTTCAACAGTTGCAGCGGAATTTTAAAAGTTTCGCTTTCAGTTTCGTTTTTAGTGATCGGATACCAGTCAGCCTACCTAGATCGGTCGATAACAACGTGCATGATCATTCACCACCATCGTAGAACTCTACAGGTCCCGAGCAGGTCCAGAGTACCAGCCGGGGCCTGGTACCTTGACTTGGGGGGTTGGGATGGCCTAGTGATCTAGAGTGCCGCGCTTCGACCTCTAGCTGTCCGGTCACCTCTGGCTTGCGGCTGTGGTTTCGATCTCTGGTGTGAGCGTATGTGGCATTGAGATAGGGGCTCATTCTCAACCTCGTGGGTTTCCTCCGGGCACTCCGGTTTCCCCCTACAGCAAAGACCCCTGCGCGTACGCTAAGATAATGAAAATGGCAAAAATAAGACTTGTCTGCGATATCGCCTTCCGTGGAAGCGGACGTTAAACACCAAGAACAACAACACCTTGACTTGACGAGAGCCTCAAACGGAATGAGAACCGACCGGGACCTAAACGAGAGAGGGTAATGAGGTTTAACGTCCACTCGACACAAACTAAGTCATTTCGGGACTAACATATGGTTTAATTATATTTCAATAATTCGCTTGCGCGTGAGGGTCTTTAGCAGTGGGGAAACCGGAGGACCCGGAGAAATCCCACTAGGTCGGACAAGCGACCCTTCTCCTTGTCACGTACAACTTGGGATACAAAAGCACGCTATTTAACCACCGCAATTGCGTTTTCTGCTATTCTAGCCCGTCTAAGTATCCAATGGTTTTGTAACCGAAATCCCACTCTAATGCCAACCATCCAATCACACTGTTGTAGTTACATTCACAAGTACTAATCGATGTCAGAAAAATGTCACACAAAGTAGAGTGGCTCCAGACAAAATATTTTAATCCATTGTCAACTCAGTACAAATTCGTGGTATTGAATTAAAAAAAGAGTGAAATTAGTGTTTCATTAGGGCTCGATGACAGTTAGGGAAGCAAAACTAGAAATGCCCGAAGCAGGTTTACAGACAATGGCTCCAGATTTCGTCGAGAGACGCAGAAGCAGAGATGACTTTGAATGGACCCCTCAAGAAAATTTTGGAATATTTGTCGGCCGCAAACGCGTTTTACTGCTATTCCAGTCCTAGAATATTCAGCCCATCCCCCACCCATGTGACGCCCATGTGAATGTCGGGTAATGGCAACTACAATTTAATATTATTAATACAAAATATATAGGTTCATGTACCAGGCCTGTAGATTCTTTTACTAAACTAAACGGACCGAGTACCGACTACATTTCCGATCAGAATTCTGCTAAGGTGCTAAGGGTTACAAAACCGTGTATGAATAAATATGCATTTTAATTGATCTGAGGAATTTTTACCAAATAAAAAAAAGTTCAATTTGTATTTGAAGGCCCATGACAGGTTCTACAATATCTCTTTTGCAATGAATAAGTTCTTAATTTCTAAATCATCAATAAAAGAGAACTAAATTTTATTTACTTGTAATATACATAACTAAAAACAGTTGTTCATGTAACTGTAACTCGTGGCTTACTGTGCTCCAAACAATAGAGGGTTCGAGTCTTAAGATTTCTATTTAATTGCCAAACTATAGACACTCTGAATTTAAATTCGCTGTTAAATTGGACACATTCAAGAACACGATATTTTTTTATAAAGTACAATTGTGTGCCTAAATTTTCCCAGCGTTTGGTGCCCACCCCCCCCCCCCCCCAGCTCGTACGCCTACGCCTCTCCTGAGAGCCTCCCTGCTGTCTCTTGAAAATCTTACCTTAGAATACAGCTAACAATACCACAATGGCTAAAATACAGGTTTCATTATGAGCATATATTAGTAACACAGCTTTTCCATTCAATTTGATTAAAACACAAATCCTATTTCGTTTCGCTTTTTATGGTTTATAATTTTGTTTTACCAGTCTCCACTACACCAGGATCTATTATTTATACGATCTAGTTTGATATGTCAGGTTCAACGTGGCTGTGTAGGCCTGAATACTCTGAATATAACACAAATCCTGTTTCGTTTCGTTTCGTTTTTTATAGTTTACAATTTTTTTGTCTCTTCTGATATATTTATAGAAATACATTGTAGTTTGTCTATCAGTCAGGCTCAACGTGGCTGTGTAGAAAATCAATACATGCAACATTCATAATGTCGATGACGTGACATCAAAGTTATGCTATACAATATACATGTTGTTAGCTAATATTTAATTCATTAATGCCGCGTTAACACGATTCAATAAATCCATACAACCGTCGGATGCAACATATTGGCAATTGAATGAGTTGGTCGGATGCAACATATTGACAGTGGGTGTTGAGATGGCCTATAGTGGTCTAGAGTGCCGCGCTTCGACCTCTAGCTGGCGGGTCACCTCTAGCTTGCTGCTGTGGTTTCGATCCCTGGTGTGAGCGTATGTGGCATGGATATAGGGGCGCCTTCTCAACTTCGTGGGTTTCCTCTGGGCACTCCGGTTTCCTCCCACTGCTAAAGACCCCTACGCGCAAGCGAATTATTGAAATAAAATTAAAACCATTTGTAAGTCCCAGTGTAGTGGACGTTAAACCCCATTTCTCTCTCTCAGAACTGTTCCTATCCATGCACCAAGCTGTCCATCCGGTCATCCAACGGTTGTTGTATGGATTGGTTGCACCGTGTAAACGCCGCTTTAGCTGCAAGTAGACAGTATGTGAATCATAAAAATAAAACTAATCTATACATGAAACGATTGACTATACATTTAGCAGAAATGAAATGAAATATAGTGTTTAACGTCCTACTGCTCTGTTCCGACTGGGCTAACGAAGACAGACCCATACAGTGTGCTTTGAGGGACATTTTGCCCGGGCAGCGGCAGTATGGCCTATTGCCTACTCTTATATCGAATTCCGTCTGCCAAGGCATCTTTTAAGTGCACGCCAATGTGTACACGGGACATCGGTTTTACGTCCCATCCGAACGACTAGACAGCTGTCTTCGCCAGTCTTTCCGCCCTGCATCACCGACAAGAGGAAGCCACGCCGGAAAATATGGATGAACTTTCTCGGCCGAAGCAAGGACCGAACACCCGACCCCCAGGCTAGCGTCTTACCCACTTAGCCACCGTGGTTCCTAAAGTATTATTTCAATGCAGTGTGCTTTTCAATAGCTTTTAGTCACAAATTTTTAAGATTTGAAATTTTAAGCAAAACGGGTTTCACCAGGGTCCAACCCCCCACCCCCTGCTCAGCTACATAAAAAAAAATAATGCCTTGCAGCAATGAAATAACATAATGCCTATGTAATTTAGAGACGATGATGGCAGATTTCCCTAACCGAAAGCTGGCAAACCCCACTCCTGCAAAAATTCCTGGATCCGCACCTGTTCATGTGATTCAGGTGATTATTAAATATTTATCGAGCCCGCCGACAACTAAATTTATATGACCTTACAGTGAGTAGTCCTTATCATAGGCTCGGTTTCGGGTGAATTTTTTTAAGGCTGTACAAAATAACAACGATTTTCAAGAAATAGCATTCTCCAATAACGAGAGATATCTGGAAACCCATGTTACTATTAATAGATTGATATCGTGCGTGTGCCTGGTGATTTCATTCAAGCAGACGACTTTCCTAGCTGGTAGTCTACACTGAATTTTTACCTGCAGTTTATATGATCAATTTTCACGACACGCTATAAGCAAAGGGTAGGTTGACATTTTAATTTTATTGATTTTAAATACAGGGAGAGAGACAGAGAGAGAGAGAGAGAGTCGGCGCGACCTACTAGACTACGTCATTTCTAGACTGACATATAGAGAGAAATGGGGTTTAACGTCCACTCGACACAAACTAGGTCATTTCGGGACTAAGACTGTCATATTTAAAGGGCGCACTAGGTAAGTTTAGAAATGAAATGGGGTTTAACACCCTACTTTTTTGCACCTAACCTGGGCTAATGGAAGACGGGCATACGCCATACAGTGTGCTATGAGGGAAATTTTGCCTGGGCAGCGGCACTACTGCTTACTCTTATATCGAATTCCAACTCCCAGGGGACCTTTTACGTGCACGCCAATGTGCACACGGTACCTCTGGTTTTTCATCCGAACTGTATCACTGACAAAGGAAAACCACGCCGGAAAATCTGGATGAACTTTCTCGGCCAACGCAGGAATCGAACACCGACCCCCAGACTAGCGAGCCAGCGTCTTACCCACTTAGCCACGTGATCTTATTGTACAACAACAGGTAGCACATGCCCTGGTAACTACAAATTTGGTACTATTTCAACTGTGACGGGGAGTGGGGGTGGCCTAGTGGCTCTAGAGTGCCGCGCTTCGACCTCTAGCTGGCCGGTCACCTCTGGCTTGCGTCTGTGGTTTCGATCCCTGGTGTGAGCGTATGTGGCACGGAGATAGGGGCGCCTTCTCAACCTCGTGGGTTTCCTCCAGGCACCCCGGTTTCCTCCCACTGTTAAAGACCCCTACGCGCAAGCGATTTATTGTAATAAAATAAAACCATGTGTTAGTCCCGAAATGACCTATTTTGTGTCGAGTGGACGTTAAACCCCATTTCTCTCCCTCTCAACTTTGACGAGGTAAGATTTGATAAATAATTTGAAAAAAATAGATAATGAAAAAAAATGCGGTTTAACACAAACTAGATCATTTCGGGACTAACATATTCATCAATTTTTATTTCAATAATTCGCGTGCTCGTAGGCGTTTTCAGTAGTGGTGGGGGGGAGATCGGAGGACCCGGGTAAAACTCGTGAGGTTGGAAGGCGACCATGCGACTTGTCATGTAACAGCTGGGATCGAAACGGCCCAATGATCTAATGAGCACGCGTTAAACCAATCCCCCGTTATTTGTTCAAGTTGAAGGGTCGTATTTTTTTTAGCATGGAACACTAGCTTTGTGCACTCGGCATGTCTACACGGGATATATTACCTGTAGTAAGGCCATGTCTACACGGGGTATATTATCCGTTTTAGGGTAAGGCCATGTCTACACGGGAATGCGCCGTATCGGTTATAGAAATTAAGCCATGTCTATACGGGAATTCGCCGTATCCGTAGAAATACATAAAGCGGTGGACACACTAGCCGATTGAACGATTCGGCCGAATCTATCGGCGTCAAAATTCGCCTAGTGTGTCCACTGTTATTTGGCCGGATTTCTATTCAGCTAATGTGTCCACTGCTTTAGCCGAATCATTCGGCCGAATAGTTCAGCCGAATCGATCGGCACCGAATTTTATTCGGGTCGAATGGGTGGACACACTTGCCGAATGCTTCGACGGATTCACCATTCGATATGATTGAAACATGGCGGCGTCTATGTCTTCAAACTTCTCGATATGTGTGGCGATTGGCTAATGAATTCTACATTCGGTCGAATGCTTCGGCGAAACGGACACACCAGTCGAATCAAACCTGTTCGATTCGGCGAATCATTCGGCCGAATAGAAATGTATGTAAACACGGGAAATCGTCGTATCAATGTTAGCTACCCAATGTCTTCGCCTGACAAATGTGAATAGAGCCTGGTTACTTATTTTTTTTTCTATGTTATTCCATTCTGAAGTTTAAGAAATAAGTGTTATTCACTTGAAATTTATGATTGTAGTTTTAGGAGCATAAATATCTCTATGGGGTTTTTTTTGGCAGGGTGGGGCGCATGTACGAACATTGGTTCATTTACCCATCAGGAAAAGGAAATCTTTTGCCCTCCCCGACCCACGTCTACGCTTTATTAAAATGTTAATCAATATGGGAACCTCATTTTGTGAGACTGGAGTTGTGGATCTTGGTGTGACCCCGCGAAGATGGCAACAAATCGAAAAAAATCAACCCGACAAAGCGAGAGAGAGAGAGAAATGGGGTTTAACGTCTAATCGACACAAACTAGGTCATTTTGGGACTAACATATGGTTTCAATTTTATTTTAATAATTCGCTTGCGCGTATGGGTCTTAAGCAGTGGGAGGAAACCGGAGTGCCCGGAGGAAACCCACGAGGTTGAGAAGGCGCCCCTATCTCCATACCACATACGCTCACACCAGGGATCGAGACCGCAACCGCAAGCCAGAGGTGACCGGCCAGCTAGAGGTCGAAGTGCGGCACTCTAGACCACTAGGCCCCCCCCCCCTCCGACAAAGCGAGAAAATTACTTGACAATCGTCGCCTTTATTTTGTCGTTTTGTCGAGTCAATTCGACTCTTCGCCATCAAAAAATGCCATGAGTGGAAAGTAGGGGCACTGAGCCCTACTTTTATTTTAAATTACAACTGGACGCTTTATTTTTTGAATTTGTTTAATTTTATTTAAAGCCCCAATACCACTCTTGTTGAAACTGAATAATATGTCCCATTCTTCATTCTGGTCAACAAATTGTATTATTTTACAATATTCCAATTAATTGATGATATAAATTTCATATTAGCACACCTAATTTAAAAAATTGGAAAAATTCAACTAATTGATTTGAAAAAATGTGACTTGGATTTTAAAATATTTTCGAACCTTCTGGACAAGTAAAATAGGTTGTAATATATGGAAGACCAAACAGCTCTTTATTCAGTGATCTTAGTTCTTAGTTCTAAATTCATAGTCCTTAATTCTTACTTCTTCATTTGTTGTCGTATTTCGACATTTGTACACTAAAATTAACATTTGTAGGTCTATCTTAAAATCAATATTTGTTTCACAGATCAGATATTTGTCATATTAGAAAATCAAATTAGTGACTTATTGTATGCCAGGTTGATTTCTAATGTTCCGGTTGATGAATTTCGAGAAATGTTTTTGGAGAAATGTATTTGGAAAAATGTATTTGGAGAAATGTTTTTGGAGAAATGTTTTTAGAGAAATGTTTTGCAAGATTTGTATTTGGAGATTTGTATTTTGAAATTTGTTGTTCGATATTTGTTTTTCGTTGTATTTTTCTGATGAAATGTAAATACTAATTTTTTGATTTTCTAAAAAAAATAAATATCTTATATTAAAATACATTTTACAAATCTGATATGACAAATGTCTGATCTGTGAAACAAATATTGATTTTAAGATAGGCCTACAAATGTTAATTTTAGTGTACAAATGTCGAAATACGACAAACAAATGAAGAAGTAAGAATAAAGGACTATGAATTAAGAACTAAGAACATTGAATAAAGAGCTGTTTGGTCTTCCATAGTAATAGATAATTTACACAACAGGTAGGACGCTTAAACATCTAGTACTTAGAATAAGGCTATTATTTATTTTCTCAAGCTGCCAAGCCACCAAGAGTGTTATTGTTCCTTTAATATTTTGCAGATTAAAGAATTATGACGTCATCTAGAATAGATAACGGTAGGTGAAATTACAATACAAGTTCGTTTCGTTTTTTTTCTGATTTTTAGACTGCATTGTAACCTATCTTGATTTCAACCCCTGTCTCATTCTGTTGCCGAACAGAAACGTTCGTATTTTTGACTTCCCGCTTGAACGTGACAAGGAGTAGGTTCGCCTGCCAAACCTTATGGGTTTTATCTGAGCACCGCCAAAATCTCCTACGCGCAAGCGAATTATTGTCACGTACAACAACGGGGATTCGAAACTATGCCAATGGCAGGCTTTACGATGCAGCATGCACGTGCTAACACCGCACGCCACTCACGGATGCTGCTGATAGAAGGATCGTTATTCGAGACTTATTATCCTGGCATCCGAGAACATAAATTGTCACTCGGACATCGTCGGACCCTCTTTGGGCGGATTCTTATTAAACTTTTAAACACTCATAACTTTGCTCAGAATAAACTAATTTGACTGCAATAATATATTCATTTTTTAGTTATCTTTTTTTGGAACTATTACAGTCAGCTTTTTTATCTAAATCTCGGGGATCACA
Source organism: Patella ulyssiponensis (assembly GCA_963678685.1). Taxonomy (NCBI): domain Eukaryota; kingdom Metazoa; phylum Mollusca; class Gastropoda; family Patellidae; genus Patella; species Patella ulyssiponensis. The sequence continues at coordinate 12,343,560 of OY783227.1, read as the reverse complement.
TGGCAAAGTAGATAACACGCTGGCACGCTAGCCTGGAAATCGAGTGACAAGGACAACTGTCTAGTCGTTCGGATGGGGCGAAAAACTAAGGCCCCGTGTACACATTAGCGTGCACGTAAAAGATCCCTTGGCATTTGGAATTTGATATATGAGTAGACCGTAGCGCCGCTGCCAGGGCAACATGGCGAAAAACTAAGGCCCCGTGTACACATTAGCGTGCACGTAAAAGATCCCTTGGCAGTTGGAATTTGATATATGAGTAAACCGTAGCGCCGCTGCCAGGGCAACATGTCCCACACTATATGGCGTATGCCCGTCTTCATTAACCCAGTTTAGGAGCAGAACAGTAGGACGTTAAACAACATTTCATTTCATTTTTTCATTTCAGAAATTAGAATGGTTATGGTCGGTAAAACAGGAGCGGGAAAAAGCGCGCTGGGTAACAGCTTGCTTCGAAGACATCACTTTGCATCCAGTACTATTGCAAGATCCGTCACTTCTAAATGTAAATTTGCTCAAGGCAGTCTTCGAGATGGCACACAGCTCTGCATCGTCGACACACCAGGATTATTCGACACCAGAAAAACTAACGAGGAAAACACCATGGAAATAGCTCGGTGTATCGGCCTATCTTCTCCCGGTCCACACGTCTTTCTGTTCGTCCTGAGCATCAGTCGATTCACCAAGGAGGAGCTGGATACCGTAAATCATCTGGTAGCTGTCTTTGGAGAGGATGTCATCAACCATGTTGTAATCGTCTTCACTGGCAAAGAATCTCTGATGTTCGAGAAGCTAACGTTGGCCGATTATCTAGAGACCGCTCCATCGGAGCTCAGCGAATTAGTCCATCAATGTCATTCACGCTGCGCCACCATAAATAATCGTGCAGATGACGCCGAGCTTCAAGCAGATGTTGATGGCATTATTAATATAGTGAGGCGAACCATTCATGAAAATGGCGGATCTTACTATACGGGAGAGATGTACAGAGCGGCAGAGGAAGCGCTCAACGAAAAAATGAGGTTAATCGACGAAGAAAAACATCGAAGAGAAAGAGAACTCCAAAAGAGACACGAAGAACTTGAACAACGGGAGAGAGAAATCGAAGCGTCTGCTTCAAGACGAACACAGGAACATGAGGACGAAAAGCAGAGGCTTGAGGCTGAGTTAGAAGCACTGAAGAATACTGATACTCGTCAAGAAGTGCGAGAAGAGGTCGAGTCGTCGGACAGTATTGTTAAACTGATAATTAAGACTCTTGGCGATGTCCTGTCTGCCGTGCTGGCTAAAGCTGCTTCTGCTGTAATTAAAAAAAAATTGTAATTCTTGAATAAAAACAATTTATATCGAGATGTTAATCAAAGTTTTGCTTGTACCTATTTTTAGTTAGCTGTAATGTAACCTTGTAGTTTGTTGTATTTGTTATACTGATGATTTGAAATAATTGATGCCAGAACGTGAAGTCGAAGAAAGTCCTGGGACGAATAATGTCACGTCGACCTTTTTGTTGGATACCACGACGTAACTCTATCCGTAGTGTCAAAAAGTGACTAAAGGCCTATGCCTCGTTTGCCTGATACACGAATTTCTTCTGATAAACTAAAAAAAAAACAAATAACGGTGTGAAATGTTTATTCCAGTAGGGTATTTTATAGTTGTATAATTCAGTATTTTTTATACGCCCACTTGTGGACGCTCTAGAGGCTAAAGTTAAAATAGCATTATGCAAGAGCAAAATCTGCTTAGTACAGGTCTTTCTTTAGGCCTGAAATGTTATTTAAGTTATCAATTAGACATTAATTAACATATCCAGACCATAATAAACTCTTGATGTCAAGGCTAGCCTTCGATGTTGGCGGATTTTAAATTCCTATATGCCACTTAATGGCCATTGATATTTAAATCAATCAAGTGGATAATCGAGACTATGCTGTTTATATTAATGATTTTAGTAATATTTCACTCGCTTTGTTCTCGGCTAATAGTGGATCAATTTGACTGAAATTTTCAGCAAATTCCCTTTACACTATCTAGTTTTTAACTATTATAGTGAGAACTGTCATCTCTTTATCTAATCTCCCATAGTCAGGGGCGGATCCAGGATTTTCGGAAAGAGTGGGGGGGGGCGTGCTGCACCCACTTGGGAGTGCGAAGCCCGGCCCGTGATTTTTGAGTGGACTAAAATGCCCACAAGGACTAATTTCATACTAGTACTGCAAATTACGATTTCCAACCTAAACTGTTGGGTTTCCCGTGAGAATATATGGAGCTAAAAATTGTTCGCCACCGCAAAAAATTAGAGGGGGCGTGCGCCTAGTGATTTTCAACGATTTTCTACAATTACTGGCAGAGTTACGGCCCTTGATTACTTCAAAACATGTTGCGGATACTCAAGCTAATTCATCCGATTAACTTTAGATTGATACGCATCTGTGAAGATCTTGAGGCAAAAAGTATGTTGCTTTTCAGTGGAAACCGGAGGACACGAAGAAAACCCACGAGGTTGGACAGGCGACCTATTCCTTGCCACGTACAACCGGGGAATCGCAACCACGCCAGTTCACTCAATAACAGATCTTATGATACAGCGCGCATGTGCTAACCATTCGACCACCCAATCCCTTTTGAACAGCTAATTCCATGATATTAAATGACTGCTAAACATTAGCTTGGGGCAGAACTAGAAGCCAAACAAACTCTAATGATTTTCTATTAATAACTGAATGAGTTTTTACTCTTAATCAAATCTTAGCGTATCACTAATGCTTTATTACTGCGACAAAAGAAAAAAAACAATATGCGACAACTCCTGTTGTCTACCCAGACGACTTTGCTGCTGTGGGCGTATGTTTTGTTGCCTGGCAACCTATCTTTATCGGTTGTATAAAACCATAAATTCTTAATAAGATAATATCATTTTGTGAAATATATATAATTCTGTATGATATTTTATGGGTTGTATCATTCCATTATTTTTTAATGTGTGAAATATATAACCCAGTATGATATTTTGTGCGTCAGTATTATGATGTCAGTAGCGCGTGTGTCTTCAACTGGCTCTTACGCACGCTGTGCAGCGACGTAGCATGGAATTAACCATCTGTGTCATACTTTTGGTTTTGACCCCTCTGACTTTGTACCGTTGATTACAGATTAAACATCCATAAGTGTACAAATGTGTTGTTATTGATGTGTTCCCATTTGAATATTGTTCACAATAAGAAGCAAAATAAATAAGATATGTTTACAGGATCATTTTGTTATACGTAAAACTAAGTGATGCGTTTCCTATGGCGCTCAGTATACAAATACATAGTTTCTATCCTTACACACATCGGCGTCATCAGGTTTGTCCGATTTTAAGTATATTAGGGCAGTTCAGGCATTTGATGATTTTATCTAAAATTAGTGAAACTCACCCAGTCCTCTCACGACCAGGGGCACGTTTCACGAAGTTTTGATTAAGATAAAATCCAAATTTTATTGATTTGATTGGATAAAATTACATTGATTTAGCGCTTACCCAATTAAAATTGAAATATCTACTAAAATTTGGATTTTATCTTTAGTTAAGATTTCGAGAAACATGGCACAGGTCAGTGGTTCCAATCAGTGCAAACATCTTGTCTCATTGGCCAGCAGTGAATATTCGCTACGCCGCTACAATCACTGATAAGGATGACATCGATGCGACTTAATGAGCTCCAAATATTAACTTTTTCCTTCTGCAAATTAAATTCTAGAACATTTTTTAAAGTTGGGTTCCCAGATACGTATTTATCGGGTGGTTATTGCCTATAAAAGTATGACAATTTTTGTATATATGGAAAGTAGAGATATCCAATCTTACTAGAAAAATACTGGATTCACTGAAAACGCCCATGGAGCGTATACAGGACAAACATGTAAGGGTTTCCCTTAATAGTCAGACCGACGATTAAGAATACCTGCACGCTTTACGTCGAAGGCTGCATGCGAACTTGGGCACTTTGTGTACATGTTGATAAACTTTATGAAGAGAGACGAACAACACTTTCTGGGATAAAAATCACGGAAGAGACGCGGGCAGTGGATAATCCGATTAGGATTCGATATTTGTAGCAAATAGTCAGCGATAACAGACAACATCGCCTTGTGTATGTAATGAATTCTCCCCTGTCTGCTACCGCCGTTGCTATAGGTACGGAGAGGGGTAATCCCATGACGCAAACATGGCCTTTTTTGATATATTTTTATAGCTGGGTATACTTGGCAATTGAGAACGATTTGAAGAAATTAGTTTGAATATGTTTTAGTTCTAATATATCATCAAATCACCCAGTTTGTACCCAGGAACGTAACTTTAAACATTAGATAAATAAATAAAGGCGTCTCAGGTAAAAAAAAAAACCCACCTATTTAGTGTCAATGAGTATGTAAATCGAATAAAAGGCACCATTCTGCCCGGAAAGGTTACGACTTGTGTAAACAATGCACGCGCCATTGAGCCAATGATTGACGCCACGTGATGTCGCGTCACATGACAAAGCAGTCATCGTTTACAGAGCTATAAGTTTTCGCAATTAATAGCTCTGTGAAACAAATAAACATCTTGTATTTTAGAACGCATCCCCAGTGGTTTCATTACGTTCTACCCGGAAGGATACAAGAGTTGTGAGATTGGTTACGTTAAAAGGGAGGGCCGAAAATTGCTTGTTTAGTTGTCTCTACTTCCAGCTTGTGTATCTCAAGTTTTTCATGGTGAACCCCATACATGCTTTTGGGCAAGAGTTTGCCACATGTTGCTCCATCTGTGGCAGAAAGCGTTCTACCCAACGAATATTTGTGAAAAAGTTACAGCCGGTCTAATACCCCCGTCAGACCAGGGTTGCGTCCTTAAAAGGTAAAAGCGTGGTGGAAACGCTGGATATCGTACTGTGGTCTCCATGGTCGCCAATGATCGCCGAGCCACGACGTTTGTTTCGAACATGCTCATATGATCTCGAAAGCTGCGAGACCGTGATGGGGCCGCAAACGTCCTTACTGCGCTACTACGGCGACAAAAAATGATTTCAGAGCGTGCCAAGATCACCATAAGCGTGGTGGAAACGCGAGATATCGTGCTGTGGTCTCCATGGTCACCAATGATCGCTGAGTCACGGCGTTTGCTTTGAGTATGTTCAAAGCAAACGCCAAAGTTTTGCCATATGACCTTGAAAGCTTCAACACAACCCTCACGAGTCGGCCGCGACCCCACCAAGCGGCGATGTTACGATGATTCCACCACTGTTGCGCGATTGCATCACGACCTCGTGGAGCTACCTCTAAGCATATGGCGATGTTATGAGGTCCCCACTACTTGTATGGAGTTATTAATACAACCGTGGCGAGGTTACTAAGCTTGCATTAGTAACCTATGGCGACCATGCTTTTCATGTACGACTTGCTTTGAAAACGGACGATTCAAAGGTCATTTTGAAATTTCGAATAAAATCTAACGTCAGCTTACATAGTCGCCGTAATCACGTGGTGGAAACGCACGTGTAGTCCAGATAGGACGTGAGGTTGAGCGACGCGGGTTCGCGATGATCGCCGTTGCCAAGCTTATAGATCTCAATAGAAACGCCATAAGCGCGGAGAGATCGTGGCGAGCCCGCCGCGAGAATGCTGTATAAACGCACAGGTCGCAGTAAGAACGCGACTCTTTTAAGTTTGTAATTTTTGCACAATTTTCCTCGTTGTGTTCACGCTTGCCGACGACCTTGTGTATTTCCATGCCGCCGTTCGGTCTTAGAGCGCAATAGGGTCACCACTCCGGTCTGACGGGGGGGGGGGGCATAAGAGACGAGAATTAACATTAAAGTCAATGGGGAATAATTTGTGATACGTGGCCAAATGAGAGAAGTCTAAATTATTCTAAATGCGTATTTATTAACAACAAATGAAAACCAGACTTTTATGAAGGTTTAAGAGTTTTATTGCGAATCGTTCGTTCGCTCGTGGAGTATTATTACGTCGACATGATATCGTAGACAAGTTATTGTGAATCAAATTGCCAACTCTTACTTTAATAATAATAAAAATAACAGAATGAAACATTTCAGAAATAATAGTAATAATAATAACAAAAGTCATATAGATGTTATACATATTTGAAATCAGGTAATTATTCTACAGATTTTGATAATGCAATTAAATATAAATGAATTAGAAATATATACGTGATTTACATAAATCATTCAGTAAATGGACATGAATATGATTATCCACCCGAAACGACAGGTTTGTAAACTGTTTTCGATTGGTTTGTAGACCATATCTACAATCAAGGCCAGGGCAGAGAATTTGAAATTGTGGAAACCCTATGAATTAATCCGGGATATGGTGGAGTAAAACGGAATGAGATCACTGTGGATACCGCGGATGATTAAAACGGTTCAGTCATTTGGACACAGCGCACCAATTATTCCTATGACATGGCGATTTTTGTTGACTTTTTGATGTGGAATTGAAGAAATAGGGTTTGAATATACATTTTCTGTCAGGTTTGGGTGAATATTCACAATTTATTTTGAGGCGGAAGGATAAAAGAGTTAAGAGGTTGGTTAGATTGACATGTTTACTTGTCTTTACTTCCAGTTTGTGTATCCCAAGTTTTCCATACGTGCTTTTGCGCAAGAGTTGCCACATGTTGCTCCTTCTGTGGAAGAAAGCATTCTGCCCATTAAGAATTTGTGAAAATTAACATGAAAGTCACTGGGGAAATCATTACTGAACTGTTGCCATAATCAGTGGTTATAATCAAAGCACAGCAGCACACATATTGCCAAACCTTCAAGGGCTAATATCTTGGAATGAAAGTTTCAATATATCAATTTTGCGTTATCTATTAAAACAAATACGACCCACTCTTTATCTTAATCTTACATAATGTATATTTAATTATATATTTGGGATGAGCTACTTGAAGAGCGTACATAACGAAAGCTTGGTCGAGTCGAGTTTCAATAGCAGGTATGGCGTACATAGATGTGATTTGACATACACAAGTGGTTCTCAACCTATTTTACCAACGGCACACCTAGGAACACATGAAAAAATAGCGGCACACCTGGCTAAATATATATATGAAAATCTTTTGCACAATAAAACATAGACGGTGGCATACAATCATAGACACAGAATATATAGTCATAGACACATAGAATGATTCAAACTAAATAAAGAAAAACACAGCTATAAGCATACTTTATGGCAGTGTTTCGAGTTTTATCAGTCAAATAGCTGAATTATTTAGTGGGAAATATTCTAAGTGTGACGTTCAATATTTCGCGGCACACTTAGAAAGATCTTTCGGCGCACTGGTTGCAAATCATAGACATCAGGGGCGGATTGGGCCGTCGGCCGGTCGGACGATCGTTCGAAGGGCCAGTCGGACAAAAAATGAAAAAAATAATTTTGTCCAATTCGTCTAAAAAAAATCTTTTTCTGCTGAACATTATATGGGAGAGGGCGGTATTGGACAGACCATGGAGCCATGATGAACATATTGTATGTGGCCGGTGGCTTTTAACGGGCCGCCACGCCATCACTGGAGTCTGGAATGGGCTGGTATAATAGACTTTCTAGGCGTGCTGGGTGTGGATCAGAATTCGAAATCCTGCAATGGGGATTCCGAATTTCAACCGAGTTAATCGATTTATGAAATATATTATTTGACAGAGATTATAATCAGATATTGCACCAAATCGCATATTTGGGGTTCATTTTTCAAAAATGTCCACGGGGAGAGCCCCCCCCCCCCCGGTCCGAGCTCCTCGGTCAGTAAAAGGGGCCGCTCCGACACGGGAGCCCGGGCTGGTTGCCGGCCCCAATCCGCCCCTGATAGACATACACCATTAAATTTAGTTGAAAAGGCCGGAACAGTAAAAGTTTTAATAACACACGTGGAATCTATTACAGATCTAGTTGACGTAATTGGAAACAGTTTACATCCATATTTTAAACGGGAGATTATGGGAGATTAGATACAGAGCTGGCAGTTCTCACTATAATTATTAAAAACCAGATAATGTTAACGGAATTTGCTGAAAATGGGTAAGTGGGTTAGAGGATGTCTCGCTATAGCATATGCATCTAAGAATATCCCGATGCGCCATGTGAATTACGTGCTAGATGAATCTCTGATAGCAATTTTTGTCCAAAAATGACCCCATACCGTTCAGCATTTACAAATAATTTACAAAGTATCGCTCTATGAAACTTGAATTCTATATATTATATGGAATTCAAGTTTCATAGAGCGATGCTTTGTTATACATCAGCCACCATTTTGTTCTCCCTGAAAATTTATGAATTCACCTGACAGACTATCGCAGTAGGGAAACGCCATAGCGCAGACAACTATCAGTTTGTGTCGAGTGGACGTTAGGACCCCCCCCCCTTCTCAAGACCCCTACGCGCAAAATTTTGAACCATATAATGTTAGTCCCAATATGACATCATCTCTCTCTCTCTCTCTCTCTCTCTCTCTCTCTCTCTCTCTCTCTCTCCTTCGGGTTCGGATCCAACTAGTCTAACGATGACGTCACATAATAAGGTCTGTAATTAAGTCAAATGGGGTGGTTTCGATCCCCTCCTTGCACGTAATAAAGTTCTAGGTCCGCCTTCCAACCCCTTAGATTTTCCCCGCTCATCCGATGGCCTGGATAGTTGATTTTGGGATGTGCCATGTAAATAAATGTTTTATAAATCTATATAACATTTGAAGTTAATAAACGATCTTCAATGTAGATATATTTAGTTGTTACATAATGTATCTTTGGAATATTTTATTCGACATAAAAAAAAAACAAAAAACAAAAAAAAACCCCAGTTTATAGTCTTAATTGAAGCAATAACTATTATTTTTAGGTTATACGTTTGCCAACTTTAGTTCCAATTCGTGTGTTGGGATACTGGTAAGACCGACTAAGATCTAACTAAACCAACCGACGATTCCATTCCACGCGTCTTTGGCGCCCCGTGCAATGCCACGCCCAACCTTTTCTATACCCCGAGCAATATCAACAATGGCGCCATCTTTTGTCGCCACATCCTCTCGATATTCTTGTCTGGGATCGATTTTCCTTATTTTCTCGAGTTCGTCTTCTAATTCCTCCTCTTTTTGACGTTGTCTTCGCTTGATTCTCTCTAATTCTTTTTGCTTTTCAGTATTTTCTAGTTTCATGTCTTCAAGTTCTCGCATCTTTTTCTTCGCCTCTTCCTCAATTTTACGCGCCTTTTCTTCTAGTTCCCGCTCTTTCTTGTTTTTCTCTTCCTCGATAAGTCGAAGTTTTTCCTGATATGCCCTTTCTGCTCCTTCAAACATCTCACCAGTATAGTACTTTCCGCCATTTTGTCTCACGATCTCCGCCATCAAATTTAGAATAGCCTTAACATCCATTTCTAATTCCGCTGGTTTTGCTCGGTTGTTAATGGTAACTATTCGCCCATGACACTCAGCAACCAGTGTTTGTAGTTCTGGTGGACAGTGCTGGATATGTTCATGAATGGTCATACCATCGTAATCAAGTGAGTCCTTGCCAGTGAATACAAGGATCACGTAATCGACTACGTCTTCTCCAAACAAATCTTTAAGGTGTTGAATCGTCTCCATCTCTTCCTGGGTAAAGCGACCGATCTTCAGTACGAACATAAAGACGTGAGGACCTGGTGACGAAAGACCGATGCACCTTATAACTTCTTTCGACGTTTCAAGGTTGCTTTTTCTGGTGTCGAATATTCCTGGTGTATCGATGACTACCAACTTTTTCCCATTGTCCAGATACCTGTTTCCAAATTTGCAGTTTACGGTGACGGACGCGCCATAATTGTTGGATTTGAACAGCTTAGTCTGCAGCAGACTGTTTCCCGTGGCGCTTTTACCAGCCCCGGTTTTCCCTAACATCACTGTTCTAAACTCTAAAATAAACAAAAAATACACAAATTACTAACTCAGCAACAACCCATAGATTCGTTGCTGCGGTGAACCAATGGGTAACCAAACCTGTCAATGCGAGAGGAAGTTGGGCGGACGGTCCTTAGGAGGAAACCGGAGTACCCGGAGAAAATCCACGAGGCTGGACAGTCGATCCCTGTACAAGCAGGGAATCGAAACCACACCACTTGGCTCAATGGCTGACCTTATGATCAAACGCGCACACGTTGAATCCAATCTGATTAAAACACAGATCCTATTTCGTTTCGTTTTTTTACATTTAAAAATATCGTTTTACTTGTCTTTACTACACTAGGATCTGGAAGAGTTGTTATCATTGACGTGTTCTGAATGGTGTGAGAGATTAGCCAATGAAACGGTCTGTTTCAATGAGCTTTTGGGTTGAGGTACACTAGAAACATCAATGCTGATTGGTTAATCAAATGTCTGACGTCATAGGGTCAAAAGCTGCTTTGACGCGACCTATCACTACAACTAGTTAGATCTTCATGAAAGTGTAGGCCATTGAAAGTATAAAAAAAAACGAAACGAAATAAAGATCGGTATTTTAAGGAGCCATTCCACCATCCAACCCCCAAATTGAATAAAAGTCTTCGGGGATGCTCGATTCACAGTTCCGGAATTAAATTCCAAAACTGGTGTCAATCGAGTGAAAAGGAGAATTTCGGAGGACAACGCATGTGCCGACTGTATAAAAAAAATTTCAACCAATCATGGCAGCTGAAACATATTTTTTACTGGGAATACGTCACGATTCTACTCACTCCACCTAAGCTATCGGGACTGGCAGAACTGTGACAGGACTGAATTCCGCGTCACTCGATTGTAATTCTGTCGATTCGGGACGTTCTGGACTGTGAATCGAGCATCCTCTTCATCACATGGATATAAGAGGATACTCGATTCACATTTCCGGAATTAAATTCCAAAACTGGTGTCAATCGACTGACTGACTGATGAAACATATTTTTTACTAGAGGAATACGTCACGATTCTACTCACTCCACCTCAGCTATCGGGACTGGCAGAACTGTAACAGGACTGAATTCCGCGTCACTCGATTGTAATTTTGTCGATTCGGGGCGTTCTGGACGGGATGCTCGATTCACAGTCCAGAACGTCCCGAATCGACAGAATTACAATCGAGTGACACGGAATTGAGGAGTCCTGTCACAGTTCTGTCAGTCCCGACAGCTGAGGTGGTGTGAGTGGAATCGTGACGTATTTTAAGTAACAAATATGTTTCAGCTGCCATGATTGGTTGAGATATTTTTTATGCAGTCGGCACATGCGTTGTACTCCGAAATTCTCCTTTTCACTCGATTGACACTATTTTTGGAATTGAGAGAATTTAATTCCGGAACGTTCAATCGAGTACGCCCTACAGTCAGTCGGTGAGAACTATGGGACGATAACTCTAAAATTAAAACTAACAGGATGCTTTATCGCGTGAACTTAAATCTCCGTGCATAAATTTAAAGCCAACTTCAGCTTCTAGAGTAGTCATGATATTTCAAATATTAATCAGGGGTCATAACTCCAACAGTAACTAACGAAAATCGTTGAATATCGATAGGATTTCTCGTCTCTGTAACATGAAAACTGTATCTAAATTTCAACTTTATCTGCTTGAGCGTCTGAAAGCAATTGTCTGCGACGAACCGATCCATGGGCGAGGAATGACGACAATATACGACTACATTTAAATGTAGGCATAGAAAAATCTAATAACTATTTAACTTACCTTCTGGACTTGTAAAAGGCATCTTCTATTCGACTTTTTAATCTACAAAAGTAAACACTAAACAAAATATAAAATTGTTTTTATATGTCATCTAATGCAATGTAAATGAAATGGGGTTTAACGTCCTAGTGTTCTGCTCCTAAACTGGGCTAATGGAAGACGGATAATGTATGGTACTAGCCGTTTACAAGTGCTGCTATAACAACGTTTTAAGATGCAACTTTATTATTTGCACACTGGGGAATACAAATGGCAATTTCCCCATTCTGACATTTTGGACCAGAACATAGGACCAGTTGTTGTTCGTGGGGGTAGCGCTCTGAGAAAAACGCAGACGGCTACGCCAATTTTAGTACACTCGACATGACGCGTGGCTGAATGGTTAACGCATGCGCGTTGTATAATAGGTTTGTCATTACGCCCACTGGCGTGGTTTCGATTTCCAGGTTGTACGTGGATGTTCTCCCGGTCTCTCCGGTTTTCTCTCACTGCTAAAGACCCCTACGTGCAAGCGAATTATTGAAATAAAATTAAACCATGTTAGTCCCGAAATTTCCTAGTTTGTGTCCAGTGGACGTCCATCACTCTCTCTTTCTTTCTCACTCTCTCCCTCTCCCTCGCTCGTACACGGTGTGTGTACATTGTTAAGTTTGTTCTTGCTGACGTCAACGATCGATTATACAACCAGAAACTGTACTAGCGGGTCGTCGTGATCTCAGAAAAGATGAGCGTCGTGCAACGATCGATAAGACTATAAACGGGTATCTGGATTTCCTGATTCTCCAGAAACCGTATTTAGCAGCCGTTCTTAGATTACCTGGAGGTCGGATGCTCGATCCGTGCATTGGCCGTGAAAGTTTATCGGGATTTTCCGACGTGGTTTCCCCTTGTCAGTGGTGAAGTACGAAGGGCCTGAAAAAGCAGCTGCCTAACCATTCGGAAATGGGGTTTAACGTCCACATAGCACAATCTAGGTCATTTCGGGACTAACATATGGTTTAATTTTATTTCAATAATTCGCTTGCGCGTAGGGGTCTTTAGCAGTGGGAGGAGACCGGGGGACATGCAGAAAACCCACGAGGTTGGACAGGTGACCCTACTCTTTGTCACGTACAACCGGAAAATCGAATCCACGCCAGTTGACTCAATGAAAGACCTAATGATACAACGCACCCGTGCTAACCATTGCCCCCCCCCCCCCCCGCGCGTACTCCGCCTGTAAATTAACATTTATCAATTCATTCACGTGACATTACTATAATCAACTCTAGATCATCGGATGACAAAGATTTAAATGAATTAGAACACCCGCGGTCATATGGATTTGGGGAGACTTTGTCTCGACTGTCGAGTACCGTTGCTACGATAATAAACAAACTAGACGCAATATTTTCAAACTTTGCTCAGAATAAAATGATTCAATGATATTTTCAATACATTAATTTTGAATGAACTTTTAAAACTATAATATTATAATAAGAACGACCAGTCCTTTATCTAAATCTTTAAGCGAGAATTTCATATTTTTAAGTTATATTATTAAAATGTATTAAAATAAAGCCTTAAAATAGATGGTATCTATAAACAGTCCTACCTTGTTAATAAATAATCCTATTAATCCTATAATTCACTATTGCCAGTTGAGAAACTGGAAAAAATATCATTTTCAACTTCAAATTCAAACGTTTCAAGATAGCTATTGCATGGGGGGTGGGGGGAAATAAGGGGGTTAATTGTGTTATTACTTCCGGTGTGAATGATTTTTAAGTGTGAGAATGACACCTATGATCGTATTATAGTGAATTGACAACCTCTTGAGCAAAAGACATAGAAATAGTTATGTTTTGACTTTCGTAGAAAAATATGAAATTCTCACTTTAAATAACGTAGATTTAAAACAAAACAGTTATATATGTCTATAATGAAATATATTGACACTAACAGTCACGTGGGACGTGCTTTATCGGGTGGAGAATAGTCTAGCGCGTGTATGTTAGAAATGAAATGAAATGAAATGGGGTTTAACGTCCTACTGTGCTGCTTGTATACTGGGCTAATGAAGATAGGAGTACGCCATACAGAGCACTATGAATATGAAGGGAATTTTATCGGGACTCCGGCGCTACGGCCTGCTCTTCTAACGGGTAAAGGATCTTCTACGTGCACACCAATGTGCTCTCCTCCTGCACCACTGACAAAAGGAAACCACGCCGGATAATCCAGATGACCTTTCGCGTCCAACACAGGGTTCGAACCAGCGACCTCCAGCGTCTAACTCACTTTTGCCACCATGGCTCATGTGCATGTAAGATAATGAATACTGACTTCTTCGAGAAAAAAACTCTGCTCTGTTTGGCCGCCATATCGAAAAGTTCGTATACGAGAGAGGGAGAAATGGGGTTCAACGTCCACTCGACACAAACTAGGTCATTTCGGGACTAACACCTGGTTTTATTTTATTTCAATAATTCGCTTGCGCGTAAGGGTATTTAGCAGTGGGTGGAAACCGGAGTCCCCGGAGAAAACCCATGAGGTTGGACAGGCGGCCATACTCCTTGCCACATACAACAGGGGATTCGAAACCACGCCAGTTGACTCAATGGCACGTCATATAATACAGCGCACGCACGCTAACCATTCGCCCCCCCCCCCCTCCAAGTTACTATACTATTTTGTAATGCAGTTTTACTGCATATTCATATCTGCCATACACACACAGTCTACAGACTAAATAAACCCTTTCTATTTTATAAAATGGAAGCGAAAGAAATGCATCTTACAATTTGCGAAGTATACTTTGTTTTGGAATTAAAATGTCGGTCAGCTAGTTTGGTGTCTATTCTCAATCAGTACTATGTAGACAGACCAAACAGCGTTGGTTTAGTATGATAATAAGGTCTGCCATTTAGTCAGGTGTGGTGGTTTCGATTACCAGCTTGTACGTGAATAGAAGTGCAACCTCGTATAGGTTTTCTCATGGTCGCCCGGTTTCGTCTCATTGCTAAGACCACTACGCGCAAGCGAATGTCTGGAAAAAAGAACTATATGCTAGTCCCGAGATGACCTTGTTTGACTCGAGTGGTCGATAATATCTCTCTCTATCTCTCTCTCAAATTGTTTATATAGCGTGCACTTACCTCGGACTATTTTATATTATTTCAATATTCGCCGTTGGTGTGTGAACCTCTGTAGTCGAGTATGTTATCTGTTATCTGCAGTTTTCTATACGTTGACTAATTTATAGCGAGAGTGGCTGGCTATGTCAGGACTTCCCAATTTTCGGAGAATCGGGCTTTTCCTTTAAATCAGTGTACGTCAGGCGGACCAAGATTATAATGGATAAAAGGAGAGGGTAGAACTCCCAATATTAAAGCAGGGGCAGATACAGGAATTTTGCAGAAGGGGGTTTACCCAGTACCTGGAACAAGAGGGTGGGGTAGGAGGGGAGAAGGCTGTCTTGAATATGTTTTCGAAATACATGGCGTATATACATACACACTGTGCCCTTTAAAGATAATTTTTTTTTTTATTATCATTTTTCTAATTTTTTATTTAATTATTTATTTATTTATTTACTCAAAATTAAAATCTTATTTATCTGTTTAATTGTACCATAACTAAAACAATGTAATTAGTTTTTGTCTGTATCATATATAATTCGACATTGTACATGAATTATACACCCAAACCTGAAGGAAGCAAATTAATATAAGCCTACTTGGCTTGTTTTTGTATCCTATTATTTATGCTTTTTTATACTGTATAATATTCTCGAATACTGTTTAAACCAAAGAGAAAAATTCCACACCCCGTTTGACGTCAATTTCTATTATGAATTGATTCAATTTCATTGATGTAAAGCATTAATTGTGATATTCAATTTACCTATATCATTTTTTATGTAGTTGCGCAGGAAAGAGGGGGGGGGGCTCCAAAATTCGGAATACAATGTTTTTTACATAAAGTATTTTATTTATAACGCTGGCGACTTTCTTGAATTTCCTGGACATGATAGTATTCTCCGAGAATCAGTCTGTCATTAAATCTGACACGTCACGTGTTAGGTGGTCTGTTTTGGATGAACCAGATTTGGACGGTCTGGGGGTACTGTATAAGGGTTGGGTGAGAGAGAGAGAGAGAGAGAGAGAGAGAGAGAGAGAGAGAGAGAGAATTTCCTGGACATGATAGTATTCTCCGAGAATCAGGCTGTACCATTAAATCTGACACGTCACGTGTTAGGTGGTCTATTTTGGCGGAACCAGATTTGGACGGTCTAGGGGTACCGTGTAAGGAGTGAGTGAGAGAGGGGGAGGGATGGAGGGAGGGGGGGCTTACCGTTGACGAGACACGAACTAGGTCATTTGTAGACTGACACACGGGGGAGGGGGGGGTGTACCTGATTTTCCGTGAGCCCTGGGCTCAAAGGTGAAATATGTGAGATTAGATAACGAGCTGACAGTTACTAGATAATGTAAAGGGGGTTATGCGGAATATTTCAGTTAAATTGTTTCACTCTGAAACGATATATAAGCTATTGAATTTTGGAACTAGCTTCGATCGTCATTACTAAAGTCGGTGCGATACAAAAGTAGTCTCGATTATCCATTTTATACCGTTGGTACAGTTATTTCATCAATCCACCAAATAACGAAGGTTGAAAGGGGATCACGGTGGCTAAGTCGCTGGCTCGCTAGCCTAGGGGCGGGGGCTCGATCCCCGCATTGGCCGAGAAAGTGTGTTTAGTCGTTCGGATGGGACGAAAAACCGAGGGTGGACAGGCGACCCTACTCCTTGTCACGTTCAACCAGGGATTCGAAACCACGCCAGTTGACTCAATGACAGGCTTTATAATACAGCACGGCCCTCCAACCCCCTTAGCACCGCTATTACTATACTACTACAACCTCTTAAAAACTTGTCACGCCTCCACAAATATGTATTATGAAACATTGGGTTTTGTAACGGCGACGGGAAATCTTAAGTTGTTAGTCGCCAAGTGATAGCGCTTCAAGTTTGATTTGTAATAAATAACACTGTAAAATGATCAATTTATTTAAATCGGAAGCTAAATAATGATCCAATAAAGTCTGGTTGGCAATAAAACGACGGAAAGTGTCAGAGCTAGTTTGTATTGTGAGATGATAGCAGACGAAATGTCTTTAACACATGTGACCAAAGATGGCGGGCTGACCGGAGCACGCCGCCGAGGGGGGGGGGGGGCAAAGAAAATTATCCGTCATTAAAATTTCCTTGCATCTGTATCCATTCCAAGGACGATTTGGCTGATATTTTCGTCTAAAAAGGAGTAGTTAGAGGTTTTATTTTAATCCCTTTAAGTGCCTGTGGCTAGAGCTTAAGCGTGCAATAACTAGACATGTTCACTGCTCAATGCATACTTTTACTTGTTTATTTTAGTAGAAATCATAGAGACGCGAGTGGGTTTTCTGTGCGGTGAAAGCCGCGCTATAAATAGAACTTATTACAGCGTGTGTGTATTTAGTAAAGTTTGTACATGGTCACGTCAACGATTGATAACGGGAATTCCCGTTTCTTACGAAACTACTAGCGGGTCGTCCTGATCTCAGTAGGCTATAGTGGATACCGAGAATTCCCGATTCTCCAGAAACTGTTCTAACGGGTCAACCCCGATCGATAACACTATCAATGGCTAGTTGGAATTCCCCATTCTCCAGAAACTGTATTTAAAGCTGAACTCCGATTACAAAACTACAGAAATGATCAAATAAAAAAAATTACTGCCAAACATAATCGCCATACTTGTTTTCAATTTGCAGAAGAAGTATGGCCGCTGTACGGTGTATGAAAACAGAGGCAGGCCACGCCCACATCCAGTATACACTTTGGCCACCACACTGTCCACATCCGGCTAGCAATATTTCAACTACCAATTACCTACTGAGTGAGCGGTTTTTTCTCTATACGTTTACTGAAAATATTATTGCTACACAATTATTATGTCTGATCAGGTACATATTATTTTACTAATTGTACGAAATAAGTAACCTACGGTATATTTTTGCTCTAAAAGTATGGGAAAAATTGTCTTACCCCAAACAATCAACAAATCTACCGACATCATCCAACCATGTTTATTCTTATTTCTTGAAAGGTTTTGCACAACATGTTAGAAACACCAAATGATTTCTAGTATTATAAAGTTCAGTATATTATCGTTCCAAAATATATCCAAAGCAGCAATAAAACAACTGTTCTCTCCATCGAAGAAGTATGTCTTCACTTCAAAATACTTTTCATCTTGTTGTTATTTATGACGATCAAGGGACATAGGTGGTTATGTCCCTTGATGTTATGTCAACAACATAGATTTGTTGTTGTTTGGGGTAGTTTTCTTTCATTTTTAGAGCAAAGGTACACCGGACTTTACTTATTTCTTCTAATTTGTAAAATAATATGTACCTGATCAGACATAATAATTGTGTAGCAATAATATTTTCAGTCAATTTATAGAGAAAAACCGCTCAGTCAGTAGCTGGTAATTGGTAGTTGAAATATTGCTAGCCGGATGTGGACAGTGTGGTGGCCAAAGTGTATACTGGATGTGGGCGTGGCCTGCCTCTGTTTTCGTACACCGTACAGCGGCCATACTTCTTCTGCAAATTGAAAACAAGTATGGCGATTATGTTTGGCAGTAATTTTTTTTTATTTGATCATTTCTGTAGTTTTGTAATCGGAGTTCAGCTTTAAGTACTAATCTCGACAGGGTTATATTAATTAACAAGATAGGTTGCCATGCAATAAATCCCCGATTCTCCAGAAACAAGAGAGAGAGAGAGAGAGAGATACCAGGTCATTTCGGGACTAACATATGGTTTAATTTCATTTCAATACTTCGCTTGCGCGTAAGGGTCTTTAGCAGTGGGAGGAAACCGGAGTGCCCGGAGGAAGCGAGAGAGAGAGAGATGTTTAACGTCCACTAGACAAACACTAGGTCTCTTCGGGACTAACACCTGGGCTCGAGTTCACAAAGCATTCTCAGACTTATGTTGAAAATTTACTTGTTTGTCTTATTTTAACTAAAATATAGCCCTTTGTAAAACTTTTGTTGTTTTAATGTATCAAATATGTCAATAAGAAACTATGTGCAAGGTTTTGCGTTCCTGGATCAAGTATATTTCTTATAAACAGTGATTGAAAGTTGAGCAAATTCTCAACTTAAAGGAGCTAAATCTCTAACATTTAGGACATATAAATTGACTCAAGTGGGTCGCAACGCTTATAATACTCTAATATGAATGCATCTTAGCCGATTTACATTCAATGGTTTCCGTTTTTACTCTAATTTCAAATAAGTATGTTCGGCGAAATAAGCTAGCCGTGTCAATAGAGTGGCTATTTCGAGTGTCTGCAGGTTATTCCAGTCTACATATGCCGTTTGATTTGGTGGAATGCTACTAGCCTCGTTCCTCGAGTCTCTTGCTAGAACTAGGGCTGAAACGCATTGTGGTACACGATTCGTGTACCAATGGTAAAATGTTTATTTTGTCTTAAATTTTGGATACCAGAAGCCCATCTTTTTCCGGTAAGATCACAGCATCAATGTTGAATTAAATTGACAAATAATTCGGGTTTTCAATGTTGAAGATTTTGGATGATATTGAGTTAGAGACTTAGACACTTTAAGTCTGCGAATGCTTCGTGAACTTGGGGCCTGTATTTTAATCAGACTGAAGGATAGATTTTTTTATTTTTTAGAAGTGTTCAGTAGATAGATTGGGGCAGCTGGTTGCTAAAAATGGTCAATGAATCATTATAGAAATTAGTGACAAAAGCTGATTCTGCGGGGTGGCCTTTGTATGGTACCCATATTTCACAGTAAGCGTTGCCATAGCAATGGTTGGACCAGGTATGAACGAAAGCGATTCGTTTGGTCGTAGGTTCAGATTTCAAAATGTCGAGGATGTACTCCTGCCAGAAATTGGGAAATTTGTTGATTCCATCTCCCATATATCCGGTCTCAGTCAGGGCAGGAACCTTGTTTCTCTTTTCTGCCATTTCGACGACATCTTTCACACTCCGATGCAGAGTAGTTTTGAGATCTGACGGACTGGCGTAATACCAATCCATGCCGAAAATGTCCACGAAGTCATCACCGGGATAAGTTTTGAGGTAATCGTCTTTGCTGGCGAATTTATCTGGACTGTAGGCATAAAGGAAATTGTGAACACCCTTCTGATCTCTTAGATATTGAACGGTGTAGCGATACAACTCTTGTAACTCTTGTGCGGTATTCTGAGCCTTGTTATTCAGGCCCCACCAAAACCATCCGCCATTCAGTTCATGTAAATATCTGAAGCAGAAAAAGAATAAGTCCATTAAACAGGGGTTGGATGGCCGAATGGTTAGCACGTGCGCGTTGTATCGTAAAGCATATCATTTAGTCACCTGGCGTGGTTTGGACAAAGAGTAGGGTCGCCTGTCCATCCTCGTGGGTTTTCTCCGGGTCCTCCCACTGCTAAAGACCACTAAATTATGTTTGTCCCGAAATAACCTAGTTTGTGTCGAGTGGACGTTAAACTCCATTTCTCTCCCCTACAAATTTAATAAAGGTATACCTGAAAATGGCAGGGATGAGTTTTCCTTGAGAATCTGT
The DNA here is from genome assembly GCA_963678685.1 of Patella ulyssiponensis. Taxonomy (NCBI): domain Eukaryota; kingdom Metazoa; phylum Mollusca; class Gastropoda; family Patellidae; genus Patella; species Patella ulyssiponensis. Next base: position 12,323,205 of record OY783227.1, on the reverse strand, counting down.
GAAAGAGTGTGCCCACGAAGCAACCTCGTCAAGGACCTCGTTTAGTTTGGAATTGTGGTCCCCTCCTGGTAGGATTCTTTTAACGGTCTTCAACGTATCCCCTTTATCACCCCCTATCCATGGGGATCCGCCCGTCACTGGGTTTTTGAAATGTATTGATAACGTTATTATCTCATTCCGTTCATAAGCTCGTCTGCCCAACCAATGGCTGGTGATGTTGGGTTTGTAGCTCCTATCCCCAAGGTCCATTCCTAATATGGCAGGATATGAACCCGTCATTCTTTTTACGTCACACAGGTCATCTGGTTGTTGAGTCTTGGCTTGATAATCCTAAAATAATATAAGATTTAACAATTTACTCGGTGAAATCGGGTTTAACCGCCTACTGTTCTTCGCCGACTGGGTTAAAGAAGACGGACATACGTCATACCTTAAAGGAACTAAATGGCTAATATTGGGGACCTAGAACCTGACACAAATGGATCGCAACGCATAAAATAATGTAATATGAACGTATATAAACTGATTTACATTCAATCGTATCTGTTTTTATTCTAATTTCAAATCAGTTATACGCCAGAAATCTCAACCGAATGGCAATCTGTAGCGTCTGGTTATTTCAGTCTACACCGATAGTATTTTTGCGCATGCTCGCAAGATGAGAAAGTGACGTCATCGTGTAATATGTCTTGCCTCGTTCTTCGAATCCCTTGTTACAAATGGCGCTGAAACGCATTATGGTTCACGATCGTGTACCAATGACAAAATGTTTATTTTGTCTTAAATATTGGATATCGAGGCCCTGTTTCATAAAAACTTAAATCTCCTTAAAATCGCCTTAAACTAAAATTTCATCCTATCTTCAGATAGACGAGTTTCACAAAACGATTTTAAGCATTTTAGTTGAAATCCGCTACAATAATATTTTAAGTTAAAATTTAATCTTAACTTAAAAATAATGGCATTTCACAAACCTATTTTAAGGACAATTTTAACTAAAATCAATTTTAACTCAGGATAGCCGTCACCATCTCCTAACTTAAAATCACGACATTAACAAACACTGATTTGAGCTACATTGTTAAATCTATTGCGGCATATATAGATATAATTAGAACTATATCTATAAAGCAGATATTAAAGCTTTCATATTCACAGTCACATGTCATGGGTCATATAAATAATCCGAACAAGAAAAGATAATTCATTATATTAACATCAAATTTGAGTTCTACAAAAAAGACTATTCCTTACCCCATAAATCCATGCGGAAAATCGGCCATGTTGAAGAGTATCCGTCAAATATGGTGGATGACCGCCTTCTGCTCCTAACCAAGTAAATTCCTGCTGACCAAACAAAATCTGCGTTTCATCCCTAGAAACCGTCTTCAAGTACTTGTAAAGATTCTTAGTTTCGTTTGTGGCTTTTGGATCAACTTGTGCGGCTACTGTTGAAAATAGTGTAAAACCTAAAGCGGTTAAAAGATACATTTTCTGTGCGGATATAGGGGCCTACAATATCTACTTTCCAGAATGCCAGGAACCGTGCGAGCACCTGTGTACTTTAAAATCAAATAAAATCACAATACATAGTATTAATATGTCATTGGGTACCAAATGTTTATTTTCACAGAATGACCTTAGAGATAAGCTGATAACACATTGGATTAGACTGTACGCACTGATATACTGATAAAAAGGTGGGACGCCACTCCAGAACAATACATAATGTAAATAATGGCCGCTGAGAGAATTTGTATGCCCCGAAACAAGATAAATATTGCCCCCCCCCTCTAACCCACAGACATACCAACGCAATGATATAAAACACCCACATGGGAGGACAATGACAATCTGATTAAAATACAGATCTATATTTCGTTTCATTTTTGTTATACTTTCGATGACCTATCCTATACTACATGAAAATCTGACCGGAGACGGTCCTGCACATTTTTGACACACATATGACGTCATATGTGCATTGTCGGGTAAGGGTTAGAACCTGCAGATTTCGTCAGTCTCGAGGTGTAAAGCGGATTACCACACTCTAACCAGTTATAAAGGGAGGTCGCGTCAAGGGTCACACGTTTGATTATCCAATCACCGTTGATGTTTATAGATTTTTGTTATACTTTCGATGACCTATCCTATACTACATGAAAATCTGACCGGAGACGGTCCTGCACATTTTTGACACACATATGACGTCATATGTGCATTGTCGGGTAAGGGTTAGAACCTGCAGATTTCGTCAGTCTCGAGGTGTAAAGCGGATTACCACACTCTAACCAGTTATAAAGGGAGGTCGCGTCAAGGGTCACACGTTTGATTATCCAATCACCGTTGATGTTTATAGTGGGATACCAACAGTTCTGTGAATCGCACTACGCCAAGAACTCGTTGCAACCAGGGATCGAAACCACAGCCGCAAGCCAGAGGTGACCGGCCAGCTAGAGGTCGAAGCGCGGCACTGTAGACCACTAGGCCATCCCAACCCCCCTGCAAAAGGCAGATTTAGCTAATAGACTTTATTTTGACATTTAAAGATACATAATGGATTATTAGATAAAGAGTCGACAGTTAATTCTTTATAGTTAAAGCTAAAAAAAAAGATAAAGTTATGGGAATTGGCTGACAATTTCAGCCAAATCGATCCCCTACGAACCAAGATTTTATCAAATGAATATAATTGGGGCTAGCCTCTATCATCACTACTAAAGATCATCACTACTAAAGTCGGTAAGTTAAAAAACATAGTCTCAATTATCCATTTTTTGATTAAATTATAAATTAGAGTCGAACTACAAATCGGAACGTAATCCAATAAACATCGCAAGCGAGCGATGCAATCGATACAATCGAGAGTTGAGAGTTGATTATAGTCTGGATAAGTTTATTAATGTCTAAGTTATAATTAAGATAACATTTCAGGCCTAAAGAAAGACCTACAATAGGCAGATTAGGCTCCATTCAGAATAACTCAGAAATTTGGGCAGACATATATTTTAAAAACTGAAATGGTACTTTCATTTTTTTTATTTGAAAAATACAACACGAAGAAAAACAAATGACAAACAAATTATACAATAACTACATGTATAAGCTTACAATAGATATAATGATAGACAGGTACTAATATAGTCAACAACAACATTTACAAGGCAAAAATGAAATGAAATTGGGTTTATAGTCCTACTGTTCTGCTTCGACAGGGCTAATCGAGACAGACATATGCCATACAGTGTGCTAAGAGGGAAATTTAGCCCGGTCAGCAGCACTCTCACATCGAATTCCAGCTGCCACTGGATTTTTTAAGTGCACGCCAACCTGTACACAGGATCTCGTTTTTTTTTCGTCCCATATGAACGACTAGACCGCTCTCATTGTCAGACCCTCCTTCCCCCCCCCCACTGACAAAGGAAAAACCATGTTGGAAACTGAAAGACAATGAATTCTCAATTCTATGGAATACAGTTAGTACTTGTTACTGAGGGAAATTTTCCACGAGGCTTGATAAAAACTTGGTCCAAAAATGTAAGTGCACCTCTCTTCTGAACCAAATTTTGCAAACTAAAAGATGAATTATATAATAGTAAGTGCAGGAGGACCGCACTACACGAAAAACAAAAACCTATAAGATTAACCTGAGGAAAATATCAAATCAAGCGAATGGATCCGGGGGCCAGCCGTAAGCATCCACTGCGCTGTACAGTCCCGGGCCTGTTATGGTACAGGCTTCACTAAAAATGATTTGAAAAAAAAGAGGTAACAGAAATAATGTGACTGATCTTGACAATGGTCGTCTCTTCAATGGCGATAGTCTGCCAGTTGACGTAAGATCTAGATACAGAGCTGGCAGTTCTCGTTATAATAGTTCAAAAATAGATAATGAAAAGGGAATATGTTGAAAATGCCAGTCAAATTATTTCACTCTGAGTTAGGTTAAGGCTGTTTGGAGAATAGCAGAGTCTTGATTGCCATTGCTACCGTTGTTGTTATAGAAACAAAGTCTCTGTTATCCATTTTTTAATTAAATCAATAAATGCCAAGTGCAAATCAGTTCAAATCAAACGCATCTGATGGTCTAGAGAGTTGATTATGGTCGTGTCATGTTAATAAATATCTGATTAATAATTTAGATAACATCTCAGGCCTAAAGAAACACATGCAATAAGACAGATTTAGCTCTTGCATCTTGTACCTTTAATAAATGAAAATGATGAAACCACCCAATATAACATAAGGCCTAAAGAAAGACCTGCAATAGGCAGATTAAGTTCTTGAATAATGTACATGTATGATTAATAAATGAAAATGATGATTTTAACAGTTACTTTATAATCAATCTGGTTTAAATGTTTGTGTAAATATTTTACGATTTAATTCAGATAATATAATATTATATGTGTTTAATTTATCTTGAGAAACACCCGAAAAAACATCTTCTTCTACTGGCTTGCTATTCTCTGAAAAACAGAAATTTTAAAATTTATTTCATAAAGTTCATTCAGTAGATGGTTATGTCTTTAGAGCGAAAAAATTAAAGTTTCATGCAACACTTTCCCGCTATTTCCAGTGTGATAGGTCAGTTAATACAGGCTTTATTAATTTAAGTGATGAAAAGATTTTATAACAAGAAAGGCATTTGGTCAAAAACGATAAAATCAATACAGTGTTGATTGAAAATTTGAAATGGCACTGATTAAAGGGAAATAACTCTTGTTTAAGTTTTTCTCTAAGGTGCCATCTATTACTGACCTGCTACAGGTGTGGTTGGTTCTGAAGTCTTTGCTTTATTTACTGATCCTTTAGGACGACCTCGCTTCTTCTTGGGGCTTTCTTCTTCCTGAAAACCCAATTAAAACCCCGAATCATTTTACTATCCGTTACAATCTTCTAAAATTCCGTTATATGTTCTATATACAATGTATTATATAGGGGATGCTCGATTCACAGTCCAGAACGTCCCGAATCGACAGAATTATAATTGAGTGACGCGGAATTCAGTCCTGTCACAGTTCTGCCAGTCCCGATAGCTTAGGTGGAGTGAGTAGAATCGTGACGTATTCCCCGTAAAAAATATGTTTCAGCTGTCATGATTGGTTGAATTATTTTTTATACAGTCGGCACATGCGTTGTCCTCCGCAATTCTCCTTTTCACTCGATTGACTTCAGTTTTGGAATTTAATTTTGGAACTGTGAATCGAGCATCCCCATAGTCATTTGTACATTAGATTACTTTGAAATTTCCCCCCAATGCAACCGATCACGTATGTAGGCCAAATTTTTAACAATGGCCCAGGTCGACAACACACATTCCGCAGTATGGCATTACTTTGCTAAGGTAACAGACAACAAGGGAGAGAGAGAGAGAAATGGGGTTTAACGTCCACTCGACACAACTAGGTCATTTTGGGTCTAACATATGGTTTAATTTTATTCAAGAGAGAGAGAGAGAGAGATGGGGTTTAACGTCCACTCAACACAACCAGGTCATTTCGGGACTAACATACGGCTTTTTTAATTTTATTTCAATAGTTCGCTTGCGCGTAGGGGTCTTTAGCCGTGGGATCAAACCGGAGTTCCCGGAGGAAACCCACAAGGTTGAGAAGGCGCCCCTATCTCCATGCCACATACGCTCACACCAGGGCTCGAAACCACAGCCGCAAGCCAGAGGTGACCGGCCAGCTAGAGGTCGAAGCGCGGCACTCTAGACCACTAGGCCATCCCAACCCCCCAAATTTTATTCAATAATTTGCTTGCGCGTAGGGGTCTTTAGCAGTGGGAGGAAACCGGAGTGCCCGGAGGAAACCCACGAGGTTGAGAAGGCGCCCCTATTTCCATGCCACATATGCTAACACCAGGGCTCGAAACCACAGCCGCAAGCCAGAGGTGACCGGCCAGCTAGAGGTCGAAGCGCGGCACTCTAGACCACTAGGCCACCCCAACCCCCCAGATTGATGGGTGTCCAATTTACAAGCGCTTAATAAATCTCTTGATCACTGTTAAAAAATAAACAATCCAATTAATTATTAATGTACAATGATTAATTTGTGAACAGAGAACAAGAAATTAAACGCCTGGACACTCATTATCAATATTATTCATTCAGTACAAATTCGATGATTTTTGTGTGATTATAAATGATTTTTACAATGAAATGTTCAAACAAAGATTTGATATTCAATGAATGTGCAAGATACAACTTAATACCCGGTTTACAGTGACAGCAGTACAAATAACAAATCTTAGTCCTCAGCAAGTGAGTGAAAACGTTGAGAGAATACTCTTTGAAACCTCGCCTAAATAAACCAGTTATTGTTCTGTCATAAGTATATGTTATAGTTTATTGCTCTATCCAATTACTAAATGCCTCTAAAAGCTCACAAAATTAAGCAGTTTTATTCTCCAAAATATAATCGGGATTGACCCTTTAATGAAATCATGTTCGATACTTACTTCCTTGGACTTTTTTGGTTTGAGCTGCCTGGAACTATATTCTAGATCTAAAGAATTGAAGAAATCGGGTCGAACTCTTTTAGTTCTGACAGTTCTTCTTCTTTTTCCTTCACTCGATTCGTTCGATCCTTGATCACATTCTTACATAAAAGAAGAAAGAAAAGACTGTCATTCATCAGCCATTTAACAGACACTGCGGATAACTAGGTCATTTTGAGACTAACATACAGTTTAAATTTAATTTAATAATTTCCTTGCTCGTAGACATCTTTATCAGTAGGCAGAAACTGGAGAAAACCCATGAAATTGAACAGGCGGGAGAAAAAGAGAAATGGGGTTTAACGGCCACTTGACACAAACTAGGACATTTCGGGACTAACATATGGTTCAATTTTATTTCAATAATTTGGTTGAGTGCATAGGTCTTTAGCTGTGGGAGGATACGGAGGTTGGACAGGCGACCTTACTCCTTTTAACGTACAAGCAGGGAATTTTTAAACCCATGCTACTTCACTCAATGAAAGAACCAATCTGATTCACAGAGAGAATTACTTACCAATTAACTCTGTAACAGATGTCTCTCCACAAGTGCGTTGACTGCACGCGGCCTCAGTCATTGGCTGAACGGCTTTCAATGTTTACATAACACCTAACTGCTTCAGGCAAAATGATGCATTTTACTCATTTTAATACCCATTTACACTAAATAGGAAATATTTTTTAACTACAAATACTTCAAACGTCTTTATTTATTTTTCTTTTACCTCAAAAAAATGTTTGAGAATTTAATTTGTCGGAGTAAAAAAGTTAATATGCCATACTTATTAAGCCTCGTCGATGTCATGCTTATCAGTGATTGTAGCGGCCAAGCGAATATTCACTGCGGGATCAGTTTGTGAAAGACCCTAAAATGCAACCTGTTAACCATTCAGCTATCCAACCCCCTTTGAACAGGCAAACCTACTCCTTGTCAGGCTAAAGTGTGGGTTGCAACCCACATATCAGTTGACTCATGTTCTAAAGTGCATGCTATGGACCATTCGGTCGCCCAACCCCAGTCCTTCATGTTTGAAGTGAGTTTTCGCTCCAACTCTTCTCGACACACACTACGGCAAACTAGCTAAATCACTCTCCTAAATACTGAGATTAGTAAACTACTTCAGTTTTTGTTCATATTTAAACTGCATACGGTTGAGCTATCAGTTTCCATGATGATAATTCTGACACTACCATATTAATCAAGACTAAATCATAAACACAATTTGGCTCTCCTCAATTCAAGAAAATGTAGAATTACTCTTGCATTATATAATTAAGAAGAGTTTTTTTACAGAGGCTTTTATCTCATTTATGAAATTCTCAGATGCTTTTTATGACTCCTGCACAATTTTCTAACCGTGAAGGACTGCCCAACCCCTACTCACCTCTTTCGTCTGGTAAAGATGATGTAGATGATGATGTACGAACTCTAGTCGTAAACTGATGACCACAACTACAATATCTACAAGCTACAGGTATCTATAAGACAGAGAGAGAAATGGGGTTTCACGTAAACTCAACACAAACTAGACTCTTTCTGGACTAACATATGATTTAATTTTATTTCAATAATTTGCTTGCGCGTAGGGGTCTTAAGTAGTCAGAGTTAACCAGAGGACCCGGAGAAAACCCACAAGGTTGGACAGGCAACCCTGCTCCTTGTGTGTCACGTACAACCAAGGATTCGAAACCATGCCAGTTGACTCAATGACAGGCTTAATGATACAGCTCGCATGTGCTAACGACACGATCATCGAACCCCCACAGGTATCTATAAATAAACGTATCAAATACATTAACTGTAAGTCGTAACAATAACAATTCAGATATTTCTAACTGATTGGTTCTGTGTGACGTCAGCGAATGGTTGCCGTGATAGGTTCCATGACCACTCAGACCAAAGACCACTTGGACCAAATGATAAACCACTTGGACCAAGCAGAAAGACTACATATAGTGGTCCGGGTTCTGACTGTATGATTTACCTGCATGTTATTTTTTAAATAAAATCGTTTTTGGCTTATTATAAATTGATTGTACAGTTGTGTTCAACCTTTCCTTTCAACTTATTCCCGAGTCCAATGCCTCATCTACCCAAGTAAGTTCAAAGAGTCACATATACCTGAGTCCAAAACATCAAGGCCATATTTTTGGGGGTCCGAAATGACATGCAGAGCTCAGCTGACAAAAAATATGTAAATGTTGGAAACAAGACTAAGTGGCTATGATATCGTTTTTCGGGGGGGGGGGGCTATTTATGCCAAAATTTAGGCAAATCAAAACGACTAGATCAAGGGAAAATATCTGAAGTGAATGAAAATGAATCGACGGAGTTAGATTGCCTGACATTACGACTGTAGGCGAAAGCAGGAAAAATCGAGGATTAAGCAGGCATTGCAATTCTGTTCCTTTTTTTATTGTACAATTTGTATATTGTACAGTTGTGTGCGGCGTAGACTGTAGAAATTCAGACTCCTGAGTCCTGTGCCGTGGCTAAATTTATAAAAGTAAAAATTAAAAAGGAACTGAACTAAATCTACAAAAAAACGAAGACAAGAAAAATTGCGATTGTTAAAGGGACAATAACACTCTTGCTGGCTTGGCAGCTCTAGAAAATAAATAATAATCTTATTCTAAGTACTAGATGTTTATTTGTCCTACCTGTTGTGTAAATTATCCATTACATCATATTTTACTTGTTCAGAGGGTTCGAAAATATTTTAAAATTCAAGTCACATTAAAATTCTTTAAATTAGGTGTGTTAAGATGAAATTTGTATCATCAATTAATTTGAATATTGTAAAATAATACAATTTGTTGGCCAGAATAAAGATTGGGACATATTCAATTACAACAAGAGTGTTATTGGGGCTTTAACCGACTTGACGAAGACAGATAACTCACCTGCTGTCCACAAATTGGACATTTCTTAACAACCGTTCTATCGAACTTCCGTCTGCCCATTTCTATTCCAATTTCATCCACAAAAACTTCATAATATTCTCTAAGCTTTCATTTTCTCTTATTTTTATTTTGACCGGAACCGGAAACCCCGACATGACTGTGTTGTACTTGATTACTTGATTGTCAGTAGGAAATGGACGCGCGGATTCCATAGCCTAATGCAAGGGCTTTCAGTACCTTCAACAAAATATTCACCGACCGAATCTCACCACCGTAGGCGTCAAGCCGACCATTTCAAACTTCCACCGAAAAGTTGGTACATGACCTTAATTAATTTATATAAGTATGGTCTGGGACAAATAGAAAAATAGTTGGAAATAAACTAAAATATGGCAAATTAGTAGGTCATCGAACAAATTACGCAGGAGCTATAATGGAAGATAACTAAGCTGCAATCTAAGTTTTACTACACTGGAATAAAATCCCGATCGATGTGGGCTACTCTCTTTATGACTGTTATGATCGGATTATTTGGCCGTTATGACCTAAGTAGGGCCGTTTTGACCAAAATGGATTTGGGCGTTATGGCTTAGCGTCGTAATGACCACACCTCTCCTCATACCCAAGTATCGATTTTTTCGACTACAGAATTTATTATTAAATCCTAAAGTCTCCTTTCAAACAACGTATGTTGTTTTAATATATTAAATACATAAAAAAAACCAAAAAAAACCCAACAAACCAACAAAATGGGGTTTAACGTCCACTCGACACAACTAGGTCATTCCGGGACTCTAGACCACTAGGCCACCCCCGCCCCTACATATCGGATAACGTGCACGTGAATGTAATTAAATACAAGGAAATACACATAAATAAAAACTTATCTGGACATTCTGAAATCGCTACCATTTTTTTTTTATTAAAAAGGCGATAATAATTTGTTGTTAACCCATAAACTACTAGATTTTATATTAAAAACTAAAACGAAAAATATGAAAAAATCGGATATATTAAAATGAAATATTGGATGAGAAAGTAAAGGAATGCAACACAAATAATAAACATAAAACAGAAACAAAAAGTGCTCAGGTGTACTCACGGGAGTCAACGGTTTTATGAAAGTGAAAATTGTAACTCAAGCGATAAGGTTTTATATACTGGTAACGCGGACGTCATGGAAAACAATTAAAATGACGTCATTGATATTATTCCATCTCTCAAACGTTCGTAAACTTGTGTTTCTTTTTTGTAATAAATCATCAATTAAAGTTCGTAAATTGATAATAGACAACTAACTTTAAACTGCGTAATATAAATCTGAAATTTTCTATTGAAGGGCATGATATGATAACTGAACGTCAAAGGTATGGAAATAAAAAAGGCCAAAAGGAAGCGTTTTTTCGCCACATTTTCAAAAACAATTTTATCTATTGGATGAAATACCAAGGTCCCGTGTACACATAGGCATGCAAGTAAAAGATCCCTTGGCAGTTGGACATTCGATGTAAGAGTAGGCCGTAGAGTCGCTGTCCGAGCAAAATTTCCCTCATAGCACACTATATGGCGCATGCCCGTCTCCATTAGCCTACTCGGAGCAAAACAGTAGGATGTTAAACCCCATTTCATTTCATTTCGTTTTGATTTAATTTTTACATTTTTTTTAATACCAATAAGGACGATAATAATTTGTGGCTAACACATAATCTACTATATTAAAGACTTACACGAAAATGAAAAAAATATCGGATAATACGTTTTGTATTAAAATAAAATATTGGTTAAAAATAAAATATAAAGAAAGCAAATAATAACCATACAATTTTATTTATTACAATTACAGATCATTTTCAAGTCACGTGTTTAATAGTAAACCAAGGGCAGATCCAGGAATTTATTGAAGGAGGAGGTGACACTTATCTCATAAAAAAAAGTTTATTTTTATAATTTTTTATATGGCTGAGCAGCCCCCCCCCCCCGATCCGCCCCTGCTAAACCCGACTTTACTTTCAGCTTGACGCAAAAGTAATGAATGTTATTTAAGCAAAACTTCAAATAAGAACGTTTCAAAGCTTTGCAGTGGGTGCTGATCTTTTCGACAACTACGCCGAGCTCCACTAGAATCCATTGAACAGAACACATCATAAAATCTGTCGACTGTTGCATACTAAACCAAGATCCCGTGTACACGTTGGCGTGCGCGTAAAAGATCCCTTGACAGTTGGAATTTGAAATTAGAGTAAATCGTACAGCGCCTCTACCCGGGTAATATTTCCAATGAAATTACTAAATGTCTTGAAGACAAATTCAATGAAGTTTATGCCAATCTATAATCTTCAGATACCCAGAAACTAAGAACATTTAATAGGTTTCAAAAGAATAGGCCCTATCAATGCCACAGTGCCCTAACTGCAAGTTGTTAAAAATCTTAAAACTAAATCAGCAATGTCCCACCTAAGACTAAGCACACTATAAACATGCTATCGTCTAATTTCTTGCTCCTATTCATATAATTTTTAACTTTCATTCATGTAATTTCTAACTTCCATTCATGTAATTTCTAAACTACGACAATGTATAATCCAATGTCTTTATTCAGGCGCGGACACAGAGTTGGGCGCACCCGGCGGACGCCCCTATATTTTTTTGCGGTGGCGAACAATTTTTAGCTCCCTATATTCTCGCGGGAAAGGAGAACAAAGACAGTTTAGGTTGGAAATCGTAATTTACAGTACTGTTATGAAATTAGTCCTCGTTGGGAATTTTTGTCCACTCAAAAATCACGGGCCGGGCTTCGCACCCTCAACTTGGTGCAGCACGCCCCCCCCTTTCTGAAAATCCTGGATCCGCCCCTGTTATTTGTTCAGTGTAAATCCTAATTCATTTTCATCTTCTTTCTATTATTAACACTAAAAATGAATAGAAGTTAAATATTACATGAACAGAAGTTAGACGAAAGCGCGTTAGAATTTTGAATCTAATATACCGCCATATCTACCTAGCAACCATCATTATGACATCGTTTGGTGTCGCCACCGAGTGCTCAATTTGCTCAATTTGGCGATTGAGCACCCGATCGGGACCATTCTGTTGATACAAACGACTTGCTATTCCACAGGTTGAACGGTTTAGCGAGATGAAATTAAATGGGGTTTGAACGTCCAAATGTTCTGCTCCTCTACTTGGCTTACGCCATACAGTGTGCTATGAGGAAAATTCCAACTGCCATGGAATCTTTTACGTGCACGCCAATATGTAATTTAAGGGTCCTCGGTTTTTCGTCCCACCCGAACCACTAGACAGCTGTCCTTGTCAGGCACTCCGTCCTGCACCACTGACTCGGGGAAACCACACTGGGAATTGCGATGAACATTCTCGTTCAATGCATGGATCGAACAAGCAACCTCCTAGTAACTATACTTGTAACACGGAAGACATCAGTAGTGGAACCATTTCTACCAACCTCCTTGAACGTGACATTGTTTGCAAATACTATTTCTTTTAAAGACAAGTGCAGGATTTAGCGAATTTAATTTTTTTTTTTTTTAAAGTTGAGCCAATTAATATTTATATACTGGTCTATATTAACACAGAGTACAATTTTATGGATACACAATTACTGAGTTTAATACTAAAGCGGCGTTTCGACGAAGATGCACTCGTCTTTATCAAGCATCTCTCTCTCTCTCTCTCTCTCTCTCTCTCTCTCTCCAAATTTCAGCACTCCGTCCAATCTTCAACCAGACGAAGAGCGAGTCGTTTATATCAACATAACGGTCCCGACCAGGTGTGCAATTACCAAATGAGAACGCAGTGGCGACACCACGACTTCATAATGATGGTTTCTAGGTAGAAGTATCAGAATTCTATTTGTTTGACATCCATGCTTGACATGTAAAGCGACAATGAAGTAGACATTTTTAGTCCTAATAATATAAATAAGATGAAAAAGAATTAAGATTTAGGCTTACACTGAACAAATAAAGAAATTGAATTATACATTGTCTTAATTTAGAAAATAGAAAATTCATGAATAGAAGTTAGAAAATACATGAATGGAAGTTAGAAATTAGAGGATAGCATGTTAGAATTTTGAATCTAATATACCGCCATATTTGCCTAGCAACCGTCATTATGAAGTCGTTTGGTGAGACAGAAATGGGGTTGAACTTCCATTTGACACAAACTAGGTCATTTCGGGACTAACATATGGTTTAATTTTATTTCAAAGCAGAGTACCAAAAAAAAACCCATGAGGTTCAGGGGCGGATCCAGGATTTTCAGAAAGGGGGGGGGGGGCGTGCTGCACCAAGTTGGGAGTGCGAAGCCCGGCCTGTGATTTTTGAGTGGACAAAAATGCTCACAAGGACTAATTTCATACCAGTACTGTAAATTACGATTTCCAACCTAAACGGTCTTTGTTCTCCTTTATGCAGCTAAAAATTGTTCACCACCGCAAAAAAATAGAGGGGGCATGCGCCGGTTGCGCCCCCCTCTGTTGCGCCCTACTCCTTGAAAGGTACATGTACAAGTGAGGTATCAAAACCACACCACTTGATTCAATGACAGATCTTATGATAAAACATGGACACGCTAACCCCAACCCCCTTTATTAAAGACAGACAGTCACTAATGAAAAGCTATAAGAAGAAACCTTTAGCCAAAAGTCAGTCAAGTAACACAGATTCAGTATTGTTAAAGGTCAGGGGCGGATCCAGGATTTTCAGAAAGAGGGGGCGTGCTGCACAAACTTGGGAGTGGAAGCCCGGGACCGTGAATTTTGAGTGTAAAAAATGCCCACAAAGACTAATTTCATACTAGTACTGAAAATTACGATTTCCAACCTAAACTATTTTTGTTCTACTTTCTCGTGAGAATATATGGAGCTAAAAATTGTTCGCCACCTCAGAAAAATAGAGGGGGCGTGCGCCGGGTGCGCCCCCCTCTGGATCCGTGCCTGAAGGTGTATGTTTATTGAATGACCATGTAAACATCTACAGAACATGTACATGGTATACGGACAATTCCAATTTTCCCTGCTTGTTTCTATCGCAATATTGATCTCACGGATGGAAGTTTGGGATGACTCTGTTGCTTTTGGAACTGTCTTTGAGCAAACAATATTCGCTGACAGTTCCTATGCGGCCTTAAATAGCTGCAATATGAAAATACGGTAAAATACCGCTATTCCCTACCTCTGTTCTCGGGCTGTTTTAGAACACTTACCGTCTATTTGTCACCACAATTCTTTATTTTTCACCAAAAGGAATCATTTCTCACTATATTTGACACAAATTTATAATAATTCAACTCCATTTTCAAGTAGAATTTAGCGATGAAATAAACATGCAGTTTGCGCATGTCTGGATCTCTTAATGGCTCTTCAGTTTAAACATATTTGGTGTATGTTTTTAATCGCAGTATTCTACTTGAAAATAGTGTTGAATCATTATAAATGTGTGTCACCTGTGGCAAGAAATGATTCCTTTGGCAAATAAAGTGGAACAAGAGTGAAAAATAGTAGGTAAGGATTCCAAAATAGCCTTAGAACAGAGGTGGGGAAGAACAGTATTTTCATACTGCAGTTATATAAGGCCGGATAGGAACTGTCAGTGGACATTGTCCGCTCAAAGACAGTTCCTAAAGGAACTAGGGATGACTAAGAATCTTGAGAAACAAAACTAAGAAAATTATACATGGTTTTTTGCTCTTTATAAGTCAAATATACATTTGATCAAGACTATAACATTCCTTTACATGCAAATATGGGAGCAGTGCCGTGTTAGCTCAGTAAGTTAGACGCTGGTTCTTTGGCCAGAACGCTTTGAGGCCGTTCCTCGTTTTGACCGAGAAAATTTGTCAGGATGTTTGGGAGTGGTTTTCCATACCATTCAAACAACCAGACAACTGTTCTTGTCAGGCCCTCCCTCCTGCACCACTGACAGGGGGAAGCCACTGCAAAGGGAAAATCCTGAGGGAACCTGCAACCACCAGGCTAGCGAGCCAGCGTCCTACCCACTTAGTGTGGACAAACATCGTGATATCTATATAAATAAAAGTGTGTATGTATGTATGTTTGCCCATCATGCGGGGGTTGAGATGGCATAGTAGTCTAGAGTGCCGCGCTTCGACCTCTAGCTGGCCGGTCACCTCTGGCTTACGGCTGTGGTTTCGATCCCTGGTGTGAGCGTATGTGGGTGCCTTCTCAACCTTGTGGGGTTCCTCCGGGCACTCCGGTTTCCTCCCACTGCTAAAGACCCTTACGTGCATGCAAATTTATTGAAATAACGTTGAAACTATATGTTAGTCCCAAAATGACCTAGTCTCTCTCTCTCTCTCTTTGTGAATATTTTAGGTCATTGAATTTTGGCTCCAGGTAAATTCGGCCTAGGCCCTGAGTGATATAAACTTCATCCCCGTGTTCCACCACCACATATGTGATATCAAATTAACCAGCACAGCCCCATGAATGTTTTAGGCCATCAAATTTTGGTTCCCGGTAAATTAGGCCCCTGTCAAATTTAGGCGCTTTAGGTCATCAAATTTGGGTCCCTGGTAAATTAGGCCCCTGTCGAATGTGGGCCATAGACGAACTGGGGCCTGTGTGAACTGGGGCCTCAGGAGAAGCTGTGTATCCTGCTGGTTGATTATCAAGCCATTATAGAGTAATAAACAGTACTTGAATTCTATAGAATATTTCCGTCATCATTGGGAGGCACAGTGGCAAAGTGGGTAAGACACTGGCTTGTAAGCTGGAGGTTGCTTGTTCGGTTAAGGTGCTGGCCAAGAAAATTCATCCAGATTTTGTGGCATGGTGCAGGACAGAGGGCCTGACAAGGAAAACCATGTCGGAACATCTGGATGAACTTTCTTGGCCAGCACCGTAATCAAACATGGCGTGCATGTAAAAGATCCATTGGCAGATGGAATTTGATTAAAGAGTAGGCCGCAGTGCCGCTGTCAGGGCAAAATATCCCCCATAGCACAATGTATAGCACAATATGCCCATCTTCATTAGGACATCTAATCCAATTTCATTTCATTTCACGTCACTACTATAATGTTTTTTCGTCATGATGAGTTCTGATGTGATCCTGTAAGTATTCATTCCTTGTGAATGATTTACTACAGAATCCACAGTCAAATGGTTTTTCTCCGGTATGAGTCCTAAAATGTCTAATCTGGTTACTCTTTTCAGTGAAAGATTTACCACAAACATCACATTTATGGCGTTTCTCTCCAGTATGTGTTCGGATATGCCTCAGTTGATTTCCTTTGTCGTTAAATGAACGGTTACAGACGTCACATTTATAGGGTTTTTCACCAGTATGGGTTCTTTTATGTCTCTGTAAATTTCGTTTGTCGATAAAGGTCTTTGCACAAATCTCACATTCAAAAGGTCTCTCTCCGGTATGAATTCTCAAATGAGATCTCAGACTACAATTTTCGCTGAACGATCGATTACAAATACTGCATGAAAATGGTTTAACTCCTGTGTGTGTTCTAGTATGTGTATTAAGTTCGTTACTCTGAGCAAAGGACTTCCCACAGAAATCGCATTGATATGGTTTCTCACCTGTATGCGTCCTTGTGTGTCTCTGTAAATTACCCCGATCAGTGAACGATTTATCGCAAATTTCACATTTGTGGGGTCGGTGCCCAGTATGTATCCTCATGTGAGTCATTAAATTCCCCTTTTCGTTGAATGTTTTCTGACAAACGCCACATTGAAAGGGTTTCTCTCCTGTATGAACGATATTATGCTTTCGTAGATTATGGACATCAATGAATGCTTTGCCACAAACATCACATTTATAAGGTTTTTCGCCAGTATGAATCCGCATGTGTTTTTGAAGGTTATTTTGTTTTCTGAAAGCTCTAGAACATACACCACAACTAAAAGGCTTATCACCAGAATGAACAGGAGCATGAGCTCTCAACTTGCTACCTTTATCAAATGATTTACCACAAACATCACATTCAAAAGTTTTTGTTGAAGACGTTGGAAGCAAGTTCTTCTCAGCGACTTTATTTCGTTTGACTGTGCTTTCTGTTGACTCGTCGTCTTTAACAGACATTTTGCAATCAGCGTCCGAATTCATTACTTCAATTTCATCCATTTTCTGTGTCTCTAAATGCACTGGACCATATTCATCTTCAGTTTTCTCTTGCTTTAGATGCCCTTTTTTGTGGTCTTCTAATTCATCGTAATGTTGAAAGTTTTCTTCACACAAAGTACACTGATGAACACTGTTTACAGCATCAGTATCCTGTAATAAAATTTGTAAAATTACATTGATTTCTTTTAAAGAGATAGAGAAATGGGGTTAAATGTCCACTTGATACAATCTAGGTAATAAAGAGAGAGGGAGAGAAATGGGGTTTAACGTCCACTCGACACAAACTAGGTCATTTTGGGACTAACATATGGTTTAATTTCATTTCAATAATTCGCTTGCACGTAGGGGTCTTTAGCAGTGGGAGGAAACCGGAGTACCCGGAGGAAACCCACGATGTTGAGAAGGAGCCCCTATCTCCATGCCACATACGCTCACACCAGGGATCGAAACCACAGCCGCAAGCCAGAGGTGATCGGCCAGCTAGAGGTCGAAGCAGGGCACTCTAGACCACTAGGCCATCCCAACCCCCCTTCCTGTAATAAATTTGTAGACTTACATGTATATCCAGGCTGTCTTAAAAGTATTATAGGCCCCCCAGGCTGTATCCTCGACCCGCTTCCTACACAACCCCTCATAGGAATAAAAATATAAATGGTCCATTAAATTAAACATACTGGTACGTTATTGCATTTAGGTCCTAAACAACAAAAACAGCAAGTCCACAACAATCTCTTTTTTTATACTTTCCATCTTTTTAGTCAATGAAAAGGCAAAACTTGATTTTTCACAAAAAAAACTTATTGCTTGATTGTTTGGGGTGGGCTGATGCCTCCTGCACCCCCTGGCTGATACGCTCAACATATGAGGAAGTTGCCAATAAAAAAATAAAAGTCCCGGACCCTGTTTCTCCAAATCTTAACTAAAGATAAAATCCAAATATTAGGAGATAATCCAATTTTGATTAGCTAGGCAATAAAATCAATCTAATAATATCCAATCTAATTACTTAAAGGCTTAATACCACTCTTGTTGTAACTAAATAATATGTCCCAACCTTTATTCTGGTCAATAAATTGTATTATTTAACAATATTCCAGTTAATTGATGATACAAATTTTAACTTAACACATCTAATTTAAAAAATTGGAAAAATTCAACTAAATGATATGAAAAGCCTAATGTAAACCTTTTCAAATGTGACTTGGGTTTTAAAATACTTTCGAAACCTCTGGACAAGTAATATAGGATGTAATGGATAATTTACACAACAGGTAGGACACTTAAACATCTCGTACTTAGAATAAGGCTATTATTTATTTTCTGGGGCTGTCAAGCTAGCAATTGTCCCTTTAAGTCTGAATTTTATCTTAGTTATAATTTCGTGAAACGGAACCCCGGGAAAAACAATAACTAACGCCAATCTAAACTGTTTGTGTGGGATAGGCCTACCGTACATGTAGGCCTACCTGGGAAACATTGGGCAATCATGTTTGATCTGACTCCCTTTTGCATTCCATCACTTTTACTGCAGGTACGTGGGGAGGGTTTGGGTTAGGGTCAGGTATATAAGATTAAAACCTATAAATTCAGGGTTAGCATGGTAAAAACAGCAATATCATTATCTGCCATCAATTCTGTGACAATTTCTATCACAGTTTCCCATTTTCCCTTTACAAGAAAAAGGAGTCACAACAGCCATAGGGCCACAAACATCTATTTGTCGACAAAACACTGAAATTCAACATAATGATAAACAATTAAGCCACTCATGTACATGGAAGAACTAATCTTCTTTTCACTCGGGCTATTTGTTATTTACTTTCTCTGGTGCCACAACAACAATGAAATATTGAGACACAAAAATGGAAGTCACATCAAACAAACATTGCTACTAATATTGCATGTAATGTAATAAATAAAAAACTAAAAAAGAGTAAGAAATCTCACCATTTTCTTCTTTATTTATTCACGAGGAAAGGGTTGGTAGGTAATGTAATGTAGGCTGTCACAGAAAGGACGTCACTTTTGACTTTCTTCAATTTCTACCTAACAAACTACAGTTAGCAATTTATTTGTTCCGGATATATAGATATTTTTTTATGTCAAAGCCATATAAATAAAACTAAACAGTAATCTCAACCAAAAAACAACAACAACAAAAATATCTTTGACTTTACTAAAAGCATTTCCTGTCTGGTCGCCGCTTAGGCTGTATCTTGATTTGACCTGTAGATATATCCATCCCGAATAATTCACAATTTCACCATTTGTAGGCCACATCATCACTGTTCTGCACCACGAACAGACTGGACAGCAGGCAGTGAATTTGTCGCAGGATTGGATCTTTATTAGTTTTCTGCAGTTGCTGAGGTTTTGTATCCTTTCCGGAATGAACCTTAAAGAATGCGGGCCCGTATCCAGCACGTGGGGGCCGGGGGGGGGGGGGGGGGTGGACATGATGGTCATTGGTTTCGTATTGCGTCCAATGGCAAAGGTGCCAAGGGCGCCAATTTGGGTAACCGATTCTTCCCCCTTGTACCCACTAGCTACGGGCCTGGAATGTGTATCCTGTCAGGGCAGTGTACTACGGACGCTATGGCATGTTACAATATGTTAGAATGAAATGTGCGACTGTTTTACCTTGACTGTTGGGATCAACGGAGGCCGCCCAGTCAAGGCGCGAATCCAGGATTTTTTGCAGGGGGGGGGGGTGTCTAGGTTTGATAATTGCTTAACTAATTGCGCTCAACCGATTTCTCCCCCAGAAAAATTTGATAAATTAGATTCAGTTTGGTGCATTCTGACGTATTTCCGGAAGGTAAATTCCAAAATTACAGGTCTAAAAATCGCCAATAAAATCGCATAAAAAAATGTTAAGCCTGAGCAGGGGGGGGGGGGGGGTCCGGACCCCCTGGACCCCCCCTCTGGATCCGCGCCTGCAGTCGGTAAGTACGGCGGCATGTTCGTTTTTAAAGTAGACCGTGTAAGTTCGGTTCCACGGGATTTTCGAGTCTATTGCCCTCGTCAGTGGTTGAAGAAAAGGGGCGTCTAGTTGTTAGAACGGGAGAAAAACATGTCTTAGCTGTCTGTGTGTACACACGTTGAAAAGAACACATATAGACAGTCGAAATTCGACAAAGAGTAGTCGGAAATTCTAATTTCCGAGCAAATTCTTCGCCCTAGTACGCGACACGCAACACGTACCATCGTATATTTATGTCACTCTCCAGTAACCAAGTGCAAATCAGTGTGGGTGTGTGTGTGGGGGTGGGGGCGTTACACCTCAGTTCATTTCATTTCAACTGAACTCGGGCGAGATAAATTAGTTGATAAAGTGAGTCATTCGGGTTCATTCCGAGCCCAATCCATTTATTACATACAACATTAGATCAAAATGGCGTAAATATATATTTGTTTTTTTTTTATTATTATTATTATCTGAGATTCGCTCACAGCACTAGTTCATCAGCATTAAGTGAGTGATTTCTCCATGGTGGCTTTCTAATCGATGTCGGTTAGTGCAGAATAACTAAAGGCCTACTCCGATTTGATCGTATAAACTGCGTGTTTTCCTTTGTTTTCTTTGTTCGACGGAAACGGTAAGGAACCAGAAAATCTGACAATTTGTAACTACTAATCTATATAAATGAA
This sequence comes from Patella ulyssiponensis, assembly GCA_963678685.1. Classification (NCBI taxonomy): domain Eukaryota; kingdom Metazoa; phylum Mollusca; class Gastropoda; family Patellidae; genus Patella; species Patella ulyssiponensis. Next base: position 12,302,029 of record OY783227.1, on the reverse strand, counting down.
TAAAATGTTATTTCAATACATCCACCATTATTTCAACTCTTATGACCATAATTTATATCAATATTTGATGATGTGTCAAACTGCCATTTTAAATTTAAAATCGTAATGTTTATCCAAAAAATACATTTTTAACACAAAAACGGTTATAATTATTCCTAGGACAAACAGAACAATCATTTTGTTTCTAACTCAATATCATCCAAAGTCTTATACGTTGAAAACACAAATTATTTGTCAATTCGGGTAGGCTTCTGATATCCAATATTTGAGACATGAAATGAAATGGTGTTTAATTATAACGTCCTACTGTTCTGCACCTAAACTGGGCTAATGGAAGACGAGCATACGCCATACAGTATTCCAACTGCCAAGGGATCTTTTACCTGCATGCTAATGTGTACATGGGACCTCGGTTTTTTGTCCCATCCAAATGACTACACAGCTGTCCTTGTCATGCCCTCCATTCTGCAAGCCTGGAGGTCAGGTGTTCGATCCTTTCATTGTCGGAGAAAGTTCATTCAAATTTTCCAGTGTGATTTATCCTTGTCAAGTGATGCAGGATGGAGGGCCTGACAAGGACTGCTATCTAGTCATTTGGATGGGACAAAAAACCTTTGGCATGCACGTAAAAGGTACATAGGCAGTTGGAATTCGATATAATAGTAGGCCGTAGCGCCGCTGCCCGGACAAAATTTCTGTCACAGCACGTATGGTGCATGTCCGTCTTCATTAGCCTAGTTCGGAGCAGAACAGTAGGACATGAAACCCTATTCCATTTCATTCTCTTTACAAGAACACTTGCTACAAGCCATTATAGATGTTTTAATTTATGCATTAAAATTTGGGGGGGTTACATGGCCAAATGGTTAGCATGCGCGCGCTGTATCATACGGCCTGCCATTGAGTCAACTGGCGTGGTGTTGAATCCCTGGTTGTACGTGGCAAGGAGTAGGGTCACCTGTCCAGTCTCGTGGGTTTTCCCCAGGTACTCCGGTTTCCTCCCACTGCTAAAGACGATACGCGCTAGCGAATTATTGAAATAAAATTAAACTATATGTTAGTCTCGAAATGACCTAGTTTTTGTGTCAAGTGGACGTTAAACCCCTCTCTCTCTCGCATTAAAATTTTTTTTTTTTGAATTTCAGATAATAATGCCTGGCATCTGACATCAAAAGAACAAGAAGATGTCTGTTATTTGTTTTGGCACCAGACTTAGCAGATTATTTAGTTTAAAAAATATTTTATTCATTTAAAACGGATTGAACAACAGACAAGGCCTGTATAAATTATTACCCAAGGACACAGAAAATCACAATATACATGTACTATATTGGTTAATGGGAGATATGGCTATTAATACAGAAGCAGTTACCATTGTCGACAAGTTGACTCAGAGATATTATTTCGCTTACTATAACTATAAATTTAGAAATCTATAAGTGATGGGTAGGCAAACCAGATTTCTCTCATGTAGCTACTAGTTTCGGTTTCATGCAAATTCTTTTGAATTGTCAACACCTTTGTCCATGCTAAGATGTGCTCCTACTGATTATTTAACATTGCATTTCGGAAATTTGAAAATCTATAAGGGGCAGGTAACCATTCCAGATCTTTCTCATGAAGCTGCTAGTTTTGTTCTTATGCAAAGGCTTCCTAATTAAGTGATGTTATGATGTATTCGTATTTAGTCGTTTCGGGCCCAGAGCACAGTAGAAGTCTAGGGTGGAGCTTAGCAAGTCTGTTTCACCGGAGTCTCTACTTCTCACATGAAGCTGCTAGTTTCAATCTTAGACAAACTCTTTCGAATTAAGTGAGATTGTGTGGCAGTTCCCTCACTTGCTGGGGAGCGTAGCACATCAGAAGTTACGGGTAGACCTTAGCAAGTCTGTTTCACAGGGGTCACTGCTTTTATAATTATATGTAAACAGAAAGTTGGCTAGATAATTGCTGTGATATGTGGTAAAAGCTCTAAGCTAAGGCCCCAACCCTATTATTATAACACTAGCTATTCCTGAAGCTATCAAAGAAACCATGGCGACAGATATTGTGGTCGTGGACCAAAGCATTAAATGTGAGGAATGTACCTGCAGTGTTGCTACAGGAGACGAACCATGTGACATTTGTAAGCAGACGTCTAACTCAGACCATTGTTTTCTAGACTTTGTCAAATCTGAACCTCAAGATGATTATAGCTGTGATGTTTCTAGTCGTAAAGCATTTAATGAAATGGACATTCTGAACAACCTTGATATTAAGCCAAATATTGATTCATTAAATTCTAGTTCTGATTCTCAACCAAATGCCTCAATTCAAACTGAGGAACTTTATAAATGTGATGTTTGCAGTAAAACATTTAATGAAAGGGACATTGTTAACCACCTTACAACACACAGTGATATTAAACCATTTGATTCTACCTGTGACATTCAACCAAATATTGATTCATTCAAACCAAATGCCCTAATTCAAACCGAGGAAGATGTCAAACCTAACCTAAGTGATTCACTTAACTCAAATGACTTTATACCAAATTTCATCCAGTTTCAAACGAAGCAAAATACTTATGAATGTGATGTTTGCAGTAAATCATTTAGCAAAAAGACAGCCTTAACCACTCACATGAAAACACACTCTGATATTAAACCTTATAAATGTGAATTTTGTGACAAGGCATTCCGTCTTAAAGGGGATCTGCAACGACATATCAAAATTCACACAGGAGAAAAACCCTATAAATGTGACATATGTGGCAAGGCCTTTATTAAAAAGAGTCATCTTCATCGACACATCATCACGCATACGGGTGAAAAAAACTTCAAATGTGACATTTGTAATAAATACTTCACCACTAGCTTCTATCTTGTTCGACATTCACGAATTCACACCGGAGTCAGGCCCTACCAGTGTCAGATATGCAGCAAGCAGTTTATGTCCATCAGCGAATTAAAACGGCATCTCAAAATCCATTCGGATGAAAAACCTTACGAATGTGACATATGTGGTAAAGCATTTTCTTGCAAAAGTCATCTGAAGTATCATGGCCGAACTCATTCTGGAGAAAAACCTTTTAAATGCGAGATTTGCGGAAAGTCGTTCAACAGTAACAGCCATCTACATCGACATTTAAATCTGCATACAGGAGAACGGACTTATAAATGTGATGTTTGTGGTAAGTCCTTCAATGATAATAATTACCTACAAGGGCACCTGAAAACGCATACCGGAGAAAAGCCATACGTGTGCGACATTTGCAACAAGTCATTCGGATATGGCAGTGATTTAAAGACTCATAAGAGGATTCACTCGGGCGAGAAACCTTTCCATTGCGATGTTTGTAGTAAATCGTTTAGTTCGCGGAAGGTTCTGCGTATCCATTTTAAAATCCATACAGGCGAGAAAGCTTATAAATGTGATGTTTGTGGTAAAGCATTTAGCACTAGCAGTCATTTGCAGAGGCATTCAGTTATTCATACCCGAAATAAACCGTTTGTCTGTGATGTGTGCGGTAAATTTTTCAGTGTCAAAGGTTATCTGCAGAGACACATAAAAACTCATGATATCAAGAAACTTGATGATGAAGTCTACAGTGATGGTAGATCCCGTCATCCAGACGTACATATTAATGAAGACATGAAGTCAGTCCATGTTAATAACCTTGGCACTGATAGCCTGGTATCGGTATGAAGAAACTTGATTACAAAGTCTACAGTGTTAGTAGATCTAGTCATCCAGACGTACATATTAATTAAGACATGAAGTCAGTCCACATTAATAACCTGGGCATTGATAGCCTCGTATCATTATGTCTTGAAGAGAAAAAACAGTTGTTTGTGGTGAAAGTCACAGTCAACCAGACTCAACTGTGGCATAGTCTTGTGTCATAATCAACAAGCCTCACTATATAGTGTATCACAAGTCCCAATCAAAAAGACTCTCAATATACTGTGGCAGAGTCTTGTAACCAGCTTGGTTCTTAGTACAGTTGGTAGTTCATCCTACTAGTTTCTTCTTGTTATTAATTATAACAAACACTGATTCAGCTAAATGTAGAGTTTTATGTAGACCCAGCAATAACAATTATAACAGACAATATATACAGAGTGGTATAATAACTACACAGTTATGTTCAACTAAAGAAGTATAATATCAAGAGTTGGCATAACTATGAGTGTAGTCTGTAGCTGTATCTCCGACCCTAACCTGTCTTTCATAGGTCCATCTTCATATTTATATTCTTGAAGATGTAACCCCTAGATACCTACATTACAATTACCATAACACAACAATTTAGACAAAGATTAAAGTATTAAAAGTATACAAAGAGGATTAGAACATAGAAAATAAGCTTATAATATTAATTATATACATGTATTAAGATATAACAATTAACACACATTCAACCATAGAAGGTAATTATAGGGTCTAGACAGACCCTGGTGACATGGCTCCCCCTAGGAAGATGGCGTCCCCGACATCAATATTTGGGAATTTGTCATATATATATGATTAAGGCCATATAGCCAACATGACACGATCTATATCAATATATGTATAAATTAAAGAAAAATGGATATTTATAATAAGTCATAATATATTCGACTAAAATCAGTTAAAGCATATGATGCCAATTAAACAATGGAAATGTAATTAATTACATTGGTAATGTAATGGCCCCAGCCCTGCATAACTCATAAGTTATAGGTAATATACATACAATAAAACATAGTAATACAATCAAATTAGTAAAATAGCCTACTAATTAATTAATTTTATCAAAATTTGAACTAAATCATGTATATAATTAAAGTCATACTGCCAAAGATATATACTTAGATGGGGAATTAATAAAACAATTTACCCAGAATAAGTCATGGTGACTTAATAAAATAACATTACTAACCCAAATAATGTAATTAAGTATAGGGTTTAAAAAAAATGTGGTCAAATAAAAACATTCAATGATAATATTCATAAAGGATTAGCTCACATATGACTGAATAATATTAATAGTCTGGATTTAACACACTCATACAAAGTGGAAGTGTGATCAGTCTTAGATACCCATATATCTAACTAACTAATCTAACAGTTTATATCAAAAGAAAATAAAACTACTTGTTTTAAGCACGCCTCTTTTTTGCAAAGCCTTTTTGTGTTTTTGTGGCATGGAATTGTCTTACCAGATCTTGGGGCAATAAGTCGCGAATGATCCATTGTGGTCCTTTAATGTTCTTTAATCTAGTTTTATACCAAAACTGACCACGATATTTTGAAGATTGTAAAATTTTAACAATATGATCTTCCTCAAATTTGGTCTGTGATTGGGTCATAGTCATGTCTTTATCAGGTGTATCAGGTATATTGTTAGTATCATCTTGTGTATTAGGATTTTTGGAGTTATTCGGGTTCTGGCTACCCATTGTGTTAGTTAGATTATGGTTGTTAGTAGATGGATGTGCATCAGCAGTTTGAGAAATATCTGAATTGATTTCCTCAGGGTTTAAAATTTCATCACTTTCAATTGGGTTTGTTGGCCTTTTGGAAGGATCAATGTAAGGACGTAAACGGTCGGCATGGATTGGTGACTTCACTAGTTGGTGATCTGCATTTCGACGAAGCTTATAGGTGTTATTGCCTAGGTCAATGCAGATATAGTAAGGTCCGACCCATTTCCTTTGGAGTTTCTTACTGAATCCGGTTTCAGTCTTGGAACAGTATAACCAAACCATTTGTTCTTCCTTAAACTTGGGCTTTTCAGCTTTCTTGTTATGCTGATAGGTGTACTTGTTCTGAGCAGCAGTTATGTTTTTCGCTGCAATATCTTTCACAATCTCTAAGTTTTGTGTAATTCTTTCATAATGCTGTTTGGCATCCTTGCTGCCTAATGTTTCGACTGGTAGCAGTTCGATATCTATTGGGAGAGTATGCTCTTTGCCAAACAACATTTGAAATGGACTTAGGTTGGTAGATTCGGTTGCTGGAGTTGCTCTGTGAGCCATGAGGACTGCTGGGAGAACATCTGGCCAATCAGACTGGTCTGGTTTGATATAGGCTTGCAGTGTGTTGTATATGGTTTGGTTCATACGTTCACATGCTGCATTGGTTTGAGGCCTATAGCTTGCAGTAGTAAGCTTCTTAATGTGAAGTAGTTTGCACAATTCTACCAAAAGTTTACTCATGAAGTTTTGTCCTCTATCTGTCAAGATTTCTTTTGGCGTTCCATAGCGGCAAATTATTTCTGTAAACAGGATCTTGGCAATTACAGATGCTCCTGTTGATTTCAAGGGGAACGCTTCGATCCATTTCGAGAAGGGACAGACGACCAACAGAATTGATGTATATCCTTCTGTTGACTTCTTTAATGGACCAATGATATCCATGTGGATTCTGCTGAAGGTTGATTCTACAGGGAGGGGTATTAGTGTTGCTGGCTTTTTGTGGTAATATGGTTTTGCTTGTTGACACACTTCACATGATTTGACATAATATTCAATTTCAGAGTACATCCGTGGCCAGAAATATTTTAGCTGGATGGCCCTCTGTGTCCTGTCTTGTCCTTGATGTCCGAGAGAATCATGATAGGCTTTCAGGATGTCATCTCGCATTTGTTGCGGAATACATAATTGCTTTACCTCTCTTTCGATTCTTGTTCCTTTTCCTCGGGGCGAGAATAAATGATATAGGATGCCATCAGTGATTTGGTAAAAGCTCTGTTCACTAAGAATCCTATTAGCCATTTTCGGGTCATCTGGTAAGATGTCATCCTGAAGAAACTTTATGTACTGAAGCAATTGTGGATCTGCAGCTTGTGCTTCTTGTAGTTGAGGCAAGGAGATAGCCAGAACTTCTTGAAATGTGCTTACTGGATCCTGTTGCAGATAGTTATTTTCAGCGGCAACAAAAACTTCTGCAGTTGACAACAGTTTATCTCCTGTTTTTGTCTGATTTTTAGGTGACTGTTGGAGTTGTTTTGTTTTCTGACCATGTCTTAAATTCTTTTGGGTAACTAAACTTGCAACATTGTCACACATCGTCTCATAACTTTCCTTGTCAGAATAAGGTCTTCTTGATAAGGCATCAGCATTATTATGGGTCTTTCCTGGTTTGTGCTTAATGTCAAACTGGTAGCTTTGGAGGAACAATGACCATCGAAGTAATCTACCCGTTTTACATTCCATGGTTTTAATGAAGGAGAGTGCAATGTGGTCAGTAAATATCTGAAATTTTGTGTTGGCAAGGTAAACATGGTACTGTTTTACTCCTTCTATTAAAGCCAGACACTCTTGTTCTGTAATATGCCATTTCTTTTCTCTTTCATTCATTGCTCTTCCTCCATAACAAATTACCACTTCTTGTCCTGCTTCATTCTTCTGCCCCAAAATATATCCAATAGCATGGGAACTGGCATCTGTGTATAGAATGAATTCTTTATTGAAGTCTGGGAAGCTTAGAATTGGAGGTGCTAATAATGCATCCTTTAAATTTTGAAAAGCTTCTTCCATATCCATTGTCCATTTAAAAGGTTCATCTTTGCGAAGAAGTTTGTTTAATGGCGCTGCTTTTTGTGCAAAGTTCTTCACAAATTTTCTGTAGTAGCTACATAACCCGATGAATCCTCTTACATCACTAACATTTTTAGGCTGTGGAAAAGTTTGTACAGCCTCTGTTTTTGTTCTGTCAACCATAATTCCATCTTTTGATAAAATGTGCCCAAGGTATAAGACTTTCTTTGTAGCAAAATGACATTTGGAAGCTTTGAGTTTTAGATTTGCTTCTCTCAATCTTTGAAAAATTATAGTAAGATGCTGTAGATGCTCATTGAAAGATTTAGACCAAACTAATACATCATCAACATACACCAGTGCCATCTTCCAGTTGAGATCTCTTAGGACCTCTGTCATTAATCGTTGAAATGCTGCCGGAGAGTTGGACAAGCCAAAAGGTAAGCGATTGAAAGCGAAAACACCTCTATGGCAAGTGAATGCTGTTTTCTCTTTCGTTTCCGGGTCCAGATTCAACTGAAAATATGCAGAGAATAAGTCTAGTGTGGAAAATATAGTTGGTTGTGATTCTCCAATACAGTCAAAGACATCTTCCATCCTGGGTAGAGGAAATGTTATAGGTCTAGTGACAGCATTAAGGGCTCTATAGTCAATGGCGAATCGTAGCTCTCCAGATTTTTTCTTAATTAGTACAACAGGGGACATCCATTGTGATGTAGAAGGTTCAATAATTCCATTTTCTAACATCTCATCGATCATCTTAGACATCTCTTCTTTCATCTTAGGAGTAGCTCTGTAGAACCGTTTCTGTATTGGTTTGGCATCACCAGTGTCAATTCTATGGAGTGAGTTTGGTAGGGTGCACGAACCAAGTTCTGACATGTCTTTTGCGAAAACGTTTCTATTTTGCCCAAGGAATTTCATCATGGTTATCTTCTGGTGCTCTGTGAGATCTGCCTCAGTTAGATTGATGCCAATAGACTCTGCCTCTTTAATCCACCTTCTTGATTGTTCATCATGCTGTAAGCTGTTTTGATGGTCAGAAGTAAAAGAATTGATTTCTGGAACTTCATCATGTAAAGTATTTAAGATTTCGCCCTCTTTGAGCAATGAAAATTTTCCGACAACTTTATTTTGACGCAGTGTAATGTCTTCATTGGTTGGATTAAGTAATTTACATGATGTTTGGTTGTCCCTTACTTCTACTAAACATCTAGCTCCGAGAACATAGCACTGGCTGATCAGAGTTGTGTTTGATTCTATAAATCCTACAGCTTCCTTTACGAATAACTCTTTTACTGATACAGGCACAATCATCTCTGATCTTCGTGGAATTGTTATTTCATTCACCAATTGAACAGCATATGTTTCGTCCAATTGATTATCTCCTAATGGCACAACTGTTGTTCCACTTTGAAGTGACAGGGTTTTCAATTCGAAATTCGCAATTGCTTTTTGTGTTTGTAAAAAGTCGATACCTAATAATAGTGAGTGAGTTGTTCTTTCTAAAACAAGGAAATCTTGGTGCATTGTTAGACGTCCTATTAGTATAGGTAGATTAATTTTTCCCATTACCTTAATAAAGTCACCACCAACTCCTGATACATGCTTTGTCTCTGTCTCTTGTATAGAGCCTAATTTGGACAGATCATATTGTTTGTACAACGAATGAGCTATCACAGAAATATTTGCCCCACTATCTACTAAGCCTTTTATGATCTTTCTATTTATTATGACATTAATTAAGGAACTTTTAAATGGTTTGTCTTCATCTGGGGATAATTTTGCAACTCCTTGCCCTGCATAGTTATTGTTTAATAAGGGCTTTTTATAATAAGGATTTTTGCTTTTCGACTTAAAGTAATTCAATTTTTATGTAGACCCAGCAATAACAATTATAACAGACAATATATACAGAGTGGTATAATAACTACACAGTTATGTTCAACTAAAGAAGTATAATATCAAGAGTTGGCATAACTATGAGTGTAGTCTGTAGCTGTATCTCCGACCCTAACCTGTCTTTCATAGGTCCATCTTCATATTTATATTCTTGAAGATGTAACCCCTAGATACCTACATTACAATTACCATAACACAACAATTTAGACAAAGATTAAAGTATTAAAAGTATACAAAGAGGATTAGAACATAGAAAATAAGCTTATAATATTAATTATATACATGTATTAAGATATAACAATTAACACACATTCAACCATAGAAGGTAATTATAGGGTCTAGACAGACCCTGGTGACAGTCTCATGAATTCAAATGATAGTTCTGATGGGATGTTCAAGACTTATACATGTATGTGGTGATAGTCTCATTTAACAAGACCGTGAAGTTCAATGATAGTGCTAATGTGATGTTCAAGACTTTATGTGATGATAGTCATCAGAAAAACTTATGTCATGAGTAGGTGGCACATGCTGCAAGAAATCTCAAAATCTAGTAATATTTATAGCATTATTTGCTCACAAATTTTTTAAATGGGGCATAATGTAAAATTTAGATAAAGAGCTACCCTTTCTCACTATAATTTTTCAAAAATGCAAAATGAATATATTGAAAATTTCATTCAAATAAATTACCTTAGGTTGAGGGAAGTTATCAGGGTCATTCTCAGAAAAAGTGGCAAATTGAACGATTTAAAAATGTCTTCAACTTTTTTACCTAATAATTTCTTGATTATCATAAATTTTATTTATTAATGTCGTGGAACAACATTTCATAATGTTATCTAACTGAAAAAATTATTCCATTCCATGGTGGAATAATTTTTTTCAGTTAGATAACATTATAAATAACATTAATAAATAAAATTACTCCAAAAATAGACTTTTCGAGGTGTAATATACTCGTAAAATGTCCTTACCGTTACCATGTCCAAATTTGGATTCCAAAACTTTTGTACATTTGTCCTAGATGTGTGGAAACTGTGAATGTTAATTTCATACATATCGATTCATACTATAATGGTCTATTTCCATTCAAAGTCCGGGGTACCTAGGGGTTTCAATGTAACTACATGTATGGGGAGAGCCTCAATGCGTATCCTGATTATCTGTTTCAAAATGTCTTTACCGTTACCTCGCTGCATGTTTCACAGATATCTCAAGTTGAGATTCACAACTTTATTCAACAAGGCTATTGTCAATATCAAGGTAAAGGTCTTTCTCAGCCATGTTGGATTTCTGAAGGTAATAAAAGTTTACCAAGGAGGGAATTGCACAGGAAAAAGAATCACAATTTTCACATGTCAGATAAATTGTTTTTCTTTACCGTTACCTGAAATAATGAGGCAAAGAAAGGGGGAATATTTTAAATAAAAAAAATATTAGATAAGATAACTGGTATTCTTGAAAATAAGCAAGAAAAAGATAAGAATGTATCGTTCTTTTTTTTTTTCCAAGCAAAATGTGTCTTTACCGTTACCACTTGATGTCTTTACTGTTACCATTTTTAAAGGTAAAGACTGAGATATTATTTTTCGAAAAATTATAAATAACTCAATAATGCTGATCATGCATTGCAAACCTGATTTTGAACGAAAGAACACCCTCTACTTCTGATTTATGAAAAAAAATCACATACATGGCCTCATAAAAAAAATGAATGTGTCTTTACCGTTACTCATCACTTTTTCTGAGAATGACCCATCAATGGTTGTAGTTTCGACACGATGTGTGCATTGATCATAACCACCGTACTGGTCATTCAAGTCTCATCATCGCTTCTCCATTTTTAGAATGAATCATTAAGTGGAGACATTCCATGGCATCAAAAGTTGATTATGGTCTTGTTATGTTAAAATATGTCTAATTAATAATTTTAGGGCCCAAATGAAGACCTGCAATAGGCAGATTTACCTCGTACAATATGCCTGATTAACATTTAACATTTTCCAAAATTCTAGTCAACTGGCAGTCTTTTGCCCGTCAGCATATGACCACTGACAATACTGGTTACATTATTGATATTATGTATTTCTTGTACATCAGTCATTGTTTTATTTTCATTTTGAGTGAAGCCAGTATCATTACAGTCCCCGAGTTCACAAAGTATTCTCAGACTTAAGTTAAGAATATACTCAACTTTCAGTCACTGTTTATGAGAAATTTCTTCGATCCAGAAACACAAAACATTGCAAATCATTGATGTATTCATATATTAAAACAAAAACAGTTTTATAAGGGGCTATATTTTACATGTAGTTGAAATAAGGCCTGGGATCCATTTACTTGATTTGATATTTGTTGTTTAATTCTTGCAATATCTGTGTAGTTGGCAAATAGTTTGTCTTGTTGTCACATAGTTTGTCTTGGTTAGCACGTAGTTTGTGTCTTCTTGGCAGGTTTGTCTTGTTTGCAGATATGTCTTTTTGTCACATAGTTTGTCTTGCTCGAAGGTTTATCTTGTCCGCACATAGATTGTGTCTTGTCCGCATGTAGTTTGTCTTTTCAGCATATTTGTCGTGTTGGTACGTAGTCTTGTCAGCATGTAGTTTGTCTTGTCCAAAGGTTTGTCTTGTTGTCACATAGTTTGTGTCTTGTTGTCACATAGTTTGTGTCTTGTTGTCACATAGTTTTTCTTGTACAAAGGTATGTCTTGTCAGCACGAAATGTATCTTGTTGGCACATAGTTTGTGTTTTGTTAGCACATAGTTTGTGTCTTGTCAGCATATAGTTTGTGTCTTGTCAGCACATATTTTGTGTCTTGTCAGCAAATAGTTTGTGTCTTGTCAGCATATAGTTTGTGTCTTGTCAGCATATAGTTTGTGTCTTGTCAGCACATAATTTGTGTTGTCAGCAAATAGTTTGTATCTTGTCGCATAGTTTGTGTCTTGTTGGCACATAGTTTGTGTCTTGTTGGCACATAGTTTGTCATGTTGGTCATGTTGGCACATAATTTGTCTTGTCCGCTCATAGTTTGTATCTTTTTGTCACGTAATTTGTCTTGTCTGCAGGTTTCTTTTGTTGGCAGGTTTTGTTTTGTGTGTGGTGTGGTCCTCCTGGACTTACTACATGTATATATAAAACTCTACCAGATTCCTCCACGATAATCATCAACAAATGTCCCTTCGCCTTCACGTTTTATTTCATAAGATTTGAATATCCGCGAAAATAAATTCTACTAAATCAAAATGTGGCCATCCTAACGGTACAACCCCTTTTACCCCGCCGAATGGTTAGCACGTGCGCCTTGTATCATAAGTTCAGTCATTGTGTCAACTGTGTTGAAATTGATTTCCCGGTTGCAGTGACAAGGAGGAGGGTCGCCTGTCCAACGTCGTGTACTTTCTCCTGGTCCCCTGATTTCCTCATAGCTCAAGCAATTTATTTAAATAAAATTTTGTGTCGAGTGGACGTTAAGCCCTCATTTCTCTCCCTCTTTCTTTTTAACCCCCCAAAAATAAAACGGTATTCTCTAAAATTGTCAATCATGTAATAGGTACTGTAAATGATTCTAAGTGAACTTGGTTTGGATTATGGTAAAAGATAGAAGTTAAGGTCCATTGCAGAGTTGGTCATAGGTAACGTAGTTTAAATGGGTTAGGGCATGTGATTGATGACAAAATTGTCGTTTAGGTTTACATTTAAGCCCTAATTGCAGAGAATGCATCATCTTGGACACAAGTATTAAAATTTAGCGAAGTCCCTAAAACCAAGTTTTCCCGTCAGTTTATAAATATTGAAAAGAGCCTATTATGAGACCCTAGTTCAGCTCTGAACGTACGTCTCATTACACTCGCCAGTCTAGCTAGTACTGGCGAGTGTAATGAGACCTACGTCCAGAGCTGGACTAGTCATATTTCTCTAGTGTATTTATGAATCCAGTCAGATTGTATTATTCATTTTATTGGCTTACCTCACATCATTGATACATCAAGCAAAATTGTGTTTTGTTCCATTGAAATGAAATGGGGGTTTATGTTAAATAGGGTAATGCACCTACTTTTATTAAGTATAAATTGGAAGATTTTGTTAACACATGATTTGTGGTCTGAATCTGTCTGCTTAAATAACTGTAAGAGTTATGCCTTTTTATTTTCTGTAAAAACGTTCTACTTTTTTGATCCAATGAATTTAATAAGAAAAGTTATATTTTGATTAAATGGAATTTAATGAATTAGATTGAATGAAAATTATATTTTGATTGAATGAAATTTAATTAACTAATTAGTGAATAAGATTTGTAATTTACTGTTAATTATTAGTGAATAAGATTTGTAATTTGCTGTTAATTAATTAGTGAATAAGATTTGCAGTTTACTGTTAATTAAATAGTGAATAAGATTTGCAGTTTACTGTTGATTAAATAGTGAATAAGATTTGCAGTTTACTGTTAATTAAATAGTGAATAAGATTTGCAGTTTACTGTTAATTAAATAGTGAGTAAGATTTGTGATTTACTGTTAATTAACTAGTGAATAAGATTTGTAATTTTCTGTTAATTAAATAGTGAATAAGATTTGCAGTTTACTGTTAATTAATTAGTGAATAAGATTTGTAATTTACTGTTTAAGTTGGCTTCTGTTTATATAATTTATGATTGTATTTATTATATTGTATATATGTTTGTGTCAAATAAATCCTTCTCTATCTACCATACAGCAAATACAAATATCAATTTATAGAGTAGAGAAATTCTGTGATCCAGAGCACTCGGCAAAACTCGACAGATTCCGGAACCTACATCTAGTGTTCCGGAATCTGTCGAGTTTTGCCGAGTGTGATCCAGAGCTCCTCGTAGATTCAACATGTTGTCTGCAACCTGAATGAAAATACGTGTTCCTGGCCAAGAAACGTTATGGATTTTAAAAAATTGAAGAATATTTACTGGTCTGAAACCATGTCAAGAGTTGTTTCCCCATCGCTGGTCGCACGTTCATAGACTTGTGCACACTGATCAGCAGTGAATATTCGCTAGGCCGCTACAATAATTCGTAAGTAAATCTCTGTGAAACAAATTGAGACTTAGGCGTAGACTGAAATAAGAGCTAGGCCTATCCGTCTCTAGCGATATGGCGGTTGAAAAGGTAACTTGAACTTGAGTCTCGAAAAGCCCATGTTGGTCCTGAATTGAAGTCATTTCATTGTCAGTTTTCTCCTTAATCAATGACTATCATATTTGAAAAAGTCCTGGGCTAATGTCTGTAAAAGTGAGACGTCTAGCTAGGCATGTATTTCCCGAATTAAAGTCATTTCTTAGCCACTTTTCTCCTTAGTTAATGTCTTTAATATTTGATTTTCCGGCGTGATGCAGAACAAGGACAGCTGTCTAGTCGTTCGGAGGAAATAAAAAAAGGCGCGGTCCCGTGTGCACGTAAAAGATCCCGTGACAGTTGGAATTCGATACAAGAGTAGGCCGTAGCGCGGCTGTCCGTGCAAAATTTCACCCCATGGCCATAGCACACTGTTCCCTCATAGCACAGTGTATGGCGTATGCCCGTCTTCCATTAGCCCAGGTTAGGTGCAGAAGAGTAGGACGTTAAACCCCATTTCATTTGACTGCAGTAATACACCGAGTGAAATCTCTCACCCGGATTCGAAATGAAATTAGCAAACATATACCTAGAGAGAGAGAGAGAAAAATGGGGTTTAACGTCCACTCGACACACACTAAGTCATTTCGAGACTAACATATGGTTAAATTTTATTTCAATAATTCGCTAGCACGCAGGAGTCTTTAGCAGTGGGAGGAAACCGGTGTCACAGTGTGAGATGGTCGCTGGTGTGTGTTTGCTCCTGGGCACTTGCGCATTTCCGAGACTGATGTTTGCATTAGCAACACAGCTTTATCTACTTCCGCCATGGTGAGATGGTTCCTCATAACTGATCACTTCAGGAAAAAGTGTTACGTACTTAGTAATACTTGTTATCGTGATTAACTGTTGTTTTGGTGATCAGGAGTTACACGATCAACGGATTTAAGTTGATTGGCTTGAAATTGATTGTTCTATCGTTCGTGATTTGTTGCCGTTGTTTATTGTAAAGCGTTTTTACACACTTGACTTATGTGGAAATGGCGTTATATAAATTGCAGCTTATGACGCTCGACTGATCACGTAATTTCCAGTGGTTATTTGTAGATTTTTTTTTCTTTTTTTTTTGTTAAAAACATATAAAAATCACTTTTTGATGTTATAACTATTGAATATGATTGGGATTTCTCTGAATCATTATCTTAATTTTGTACGTATTAAAATTTTTACAACTTCACAATATAGCCTATGTGTTTTATCTCTCAAATACAAATACTTTATCATGCATACCATGGGATCCACATTTGAAACTAAATCTGAAACTAACGCTATTTCTTGAACATGAATCACCCCATTCCATACAAAGAAAAGAAAGTGGTGATAAATACTCCTTGTAAATTTGGATTCAAACATGCATGCACAATAATGCATTGCATACTCTACATTTATATTTTTATATAAGTGGCAGTTGTTTTCTCTTTCCACATGTGGACGGGAACATTCAATTTTTATAGCCTACTGAATTATAAAGATCGTCAATTTGTATTTTTCCTTTTTACTGAAATAAACAAACAGTAGAAACTCGACATCCTCGACTGTTGTCAGTAGTAATACTATATATTGGTAGATAATAGTAGAAACCGATCTGACCGTAAGAAAATCGTAGGGGTAATCCTATGACGGGTAGTCAACGCACACTGTGTCTATAAAATCCTCGACACCCTCGGCTGCTGTCAGTAGTAATACTATATATTGGTAGATAATAGTAGAAACCGATCTGACCGTAAGAAAATCGTAGGGGTAATTCTACCACGGGGAGTCTGAGCTGACTCCTACGATTGCGCATGCGCTAAACGGTAAACACACACCAGCGACCATCTCACACTGTGACACCGGAGTACCCGGAGAAAACTTACGAGGTTGGACAGGCGACCCTACTCCTTGCCACGTACGACTGGGGATTCGAAACTACGCCAGTTGACTCAATGGCAGGCTGTATGATACAGCGCGCGACGCTATCCATTCGGCCACCCAACCCCCCTTAGTGTCAATGAACCTATATATTTATATGCATCATTATAATAATTGTTACCTTTATAATCAATCTCGTTCCCAGAGGCAGCCTCTGGTTTCGAGATTGCTTTATAATAGAAACATTTGAAGACATGTTATTACCGTAAACATTATAAAATATCGCAAACTGGGCACGCAGAAAAAGGGTATGTTCACTTTTCATCAAACATTATTCAAAACAACTTTGGTGGCAAAATGTTTTTTATTTCAAAGAATCAAAGGATGAATAAACTACTAGACAGCAAAACTTCATATGCCTCCTATGTTGCATTGTATTCAAGACGCCTATTTCCATAAATCGTATTTTATATCCAAATGGACCCTCCATATAAATATCTATCTGCGTAATAGGTTTATGAAAATATGCTTTTAAACATTTAATTATTGTCGCACATGTAGCACTATAAATTGTTTATTGGAATTAAACGAAAACGTTGCTTTTTGCTGTAAAATACTCCATTAAAATAATAATTTCAGGCCCACCATTTCATACAAAAATATGCAACATGATTTAACAGCATAATTATCTTTGTGCATGAAATGACAATAAATGTTTATTGGATAAAACGGAAACTTTTTTGTTCCTATTTTGTAGCTGTAAAATAATGTACGAAATGTCAGTCTTCTGTATACACTGTAAATAGATTTGTGTGTATTTTTACCGTAAATTGGCTGGCAGAAAGTTGCCAGTAAAATGACTGTGTTTTAACACTGACTTGTAATCTTACATCTAAGTGGTAGATTTAGATTTACATACAGCATGTAAATTTACTATTCTTTTAAAAATCTTCTTACGTTAAAAATATTTTATTGGTAATATCTGAATAATATTTCCTTTCATAATTCATTTACCAGCGTCTCGAGATTGAAGCATTTTTAAAATTTGCAAGATAAAGAGGCCGGTCAGTATAATGTATTGAGAATGGTGAGAATATTTTCTAAAAAAAACACAGCACGTGACCAAATAAGAGCCTTTGGGTGTAAAAATGTTTCTTAATTAGTTTCATCGGGGGCTTATTGTCCACTTCACCATGCCCGAATAATTTTCTAATGGACAGTTCGTCGAAATCGTGCAAAGTAATGTAGCCTTAAAATGTACTATCAATGTTAAAGTTCAAAAGCGATGTAGAATACACGTTTCTTGTAAATTATACACAAATCCTGTATTTACGCATGTTAGAACAGTAGAATTACACATAAAAAGAAGTCAAGGTACAACATACATGGGCGTTAACAAACACAGTTGTATATCAATACGGGGGGATCACGTGGCTAAGTGAGTAAGGCGTTGGCTCGCTAGCCTGAAGGTCGGGTGTTCGATCCCTACATTGGCCGAGAAAGTTCATCTCGATTTTCCGGCGTGGTTTCTCCTTGTCAGTGATGCAGAACAGAGGGCCTGACCAGGAGAGCTATCTAGTCGTTCGGATAAGACGAAAAACCGAGATCCCGTGTACTCATTGGCGTGCACGTCAAAGATCCCTTGGCAGTTAGAATTCGATATCAGAGTAGGCCGTAGCGCCACTGCTCGGACAAAAATCTCCCTCATAGCACACTGTATGGCGTATGCCCGTCTTCCATTAGCCCAGGTTAGGTGCAGAAGAGTAGGACGTTAAACACCATTTCACTTCATGTATCAATACAGGTTACATGTAGTAAACCTACACTTTGATTGTTAATTTACTAATTTCTTTACATTAATCCCATGTTACCTCACTAATACAAAACATTTATAGAATAAAAACATGCAATGGTATTTTATTTTTACAGCGTTATGTTAAATAAATTACATATTCTTCACTGTAATTTTACATTTATTTTTAACAGTGTGGTGTAATCAAGCAATGCAGGAATTTGTAACCTGTTTTAACATGCTATCTTTCCCTTCCCTTTTTAGGGAAGTAGGGTAGGGTAGTTTCAGGGGTCCCAAAACTTGTTAGTGTTCTTAATGAATTTACGTCGCTTTTGATGAATTGCTAAGGTTGCCGCAAGTTAAATATGCGCAGAAGCTAGAAACACCAAGATATACCCCATAAAGCTCAATTTACAGTCAGTTTTTCTAAAGAAATTTTGCGCCTGTTCGGAGAGAATCCCACCCTCACGGACCGACATTTAACACAGGTTCATTTCTGCCTGTTTGGGTCGAGTGTCCATTGCTGATGAAAAACAGTATTGTTCAGCAGATCTTGTGAAATGGCAGGGTAAGCTTACTCTTCCGGACACCTGTTACCACTGTTGTCGTGTATTTTGTACACGGGGTGCAGTCCATTTGCTGATTACACTATTTTGCCTCGACGTTTTTTTTTTTGAAATTTTGTCTTATGGTTTGGATTGTTCGTACTTGGTTTTATTTTATTATTATTATTATGAATAAGACAGAAATGAACCTCACGAAGCATTACCAGTCAATGGGGGTCCAGTGGGATTCTTTTCTCACCGGCGCGAAATTTCGTTTGAAAAACTGACTGTAAATGATGTTTTCTATGATATATGTCATAATGTTTTCAGCCTATGCACAAATTCTATGTCTGACAATCTTATCGGAAATTAAGTTTTGAACCCCATATTGAAAACATTATTTTTCAAGGGATATCCAAAGGAACGAAAATCGCCATATTAGATTCTCTTTCCACTGTCGTTTTAAATTTACCCCATCTGGGCTATTCATAATTAGTTTTTTTAGGATCTAAATAAACTATGCAACATCAAAACCCTTAGCATATAGGCTATAAGATAATTGCAAGTCATATCTAACGGAAGCAAAAAAGTTGATGACGTTTAATTAAAATTCCGACGTTTGGGATTTTGTTATGGGGGCAATTTTGCATTTCTGCTATCATGGATAATAATGACGATTAGGACTAACTTAAAATCCGCCATTTTGGATTCTATTTGGCTGCCATTTTGAATTACTGCTGCATCCTAAGTCATCTTACGAAATAGCTGGTATGAAAAATAAATATTTTGAGGGTTTCAGCGCATTTCGCCTCTATCGCCATTTTTTGAAGACTTTAAAAAAAGGATACTCTCACACGAGTAAAACACCGCCATATTAAGTTATGTTAATTACGTCATTTCGGCCGAATTTGAGTATGGTGTAGTCTGAACTAAACTGTACTGGTTTCTTTTGCAATTTGTTCAAGTGACATCAAAGGTCTCACGCGAATGTAAAGTCAACGCCAATTAAGATTTAATACACATAATGTAAAGTCAACGCCAATTGAGATTTAAAAGTATGGGCACTGACAGAATTTCTATCGCTTTCACAAATTATTGATTGGAACAAATAAATGATTTATGCAGTCTAACTATATTATTTAGGTTTTATGGTTAACAGGGGGTAGTTTCTCTTTAAAGAGACAATAACACTCTTGCTGACTTGGCAGCTCCAGAAAATAAATTTCATAATAGCCTTATTCTAAGTACTAGATGTGTAAGTGTCCCACTTGTTGTGTAAATTATCCATTACATCCTATTTTACTTGCCCGGGGTTTACGTTAACCTTTTCAAATCATGTAGTTGAAATTTTCCATTTTTTTAAATAAGATGTGTTAAGATGATATTTGTACCATCAATTAATTGGAATATTTTAAAATAATACAACATGTTGACCAGAATAAAGATTGGGGCATATTATTCAGTTACAACAAGAGTGATATTGAGCCTTTAACGTATTCACGTATTATGAATTAAATATATATGATTTGGTTTTATTATTAATATGTAAAATATTATTTGAATGAATATGAATGTATTGATTCAGGGCGGATCCAGGATTTTCAGAAAGGGGAGAGGCGTGCTGCACACCACTTGGGTGTGCGAAGCCCGGCCCGTTATTTTTTTAGTGGAAAAATGTCCACAAGGACTAATTTCATACTAGTACTGTAAATCACGGTTTCCAACCTAATAAACTATTTTATGTTCTCCGTTCCCGCGAGAATATATGGAGCTAAAAATTGTTCGCCACTTAAAAAAGAGGGGCCGTGCGCCGGGTGCACCCGCCTCTGGATCCACGCCTGTGATTTTATATGATGTTTGATTAGTGTTTTACATGTCATTTGTATTAAACTATAATTTCAGAGGTTTCATTGAATACTGAGTAAAAACTTATTGAAACCCGAACCCCTTGTGTCGTTTAAATATTAGGGGTTTGGTGGCCGAATGGCTAGCGTGCGCGCGCTATATCATACGGCCTGTCATTGAGTCAACTGGCATGGTTTCGAATCTCAGGTTGAACGTGGCAAGGAGTAGGGTCGCCTGTCCAACCTCGTGGGTTTTCCCCGGGTACTCCGGATTCCTCCGGGTTCCTCCCACTGCTAAAGACCTCTACGCGCAAGCGAATTCTTGAAATAAAATTAAACCATATGTTAGTCCCGAAATGACCTAGTTGTGTTGAGTGGACGTTAAACCCATCCCCCTCTCTCTCTCTCTCTCCCTCTCTCCCTCTCTCGTTTAAATATTCATATTTTGAGCCCCTATAACATTGTAAGGGAAATATTGCTCGTGCAAAGTCCCGATGGATCTACTAGACGGACACCTATTGATCTCAATTACAATGATTTGAAATGCCGTACCATATTGTATGGTAAGAACATTAATTTAGAATTATATCAATAAATTTCAAATGCAATGATATGAAATGCTGTACACGGAAATTGAAAGTGACAAGTAAATTAATTTAGAATGATATAACACAATTTGAAATGCAGTGATATGAAATAAAGTAAAATTTAATTGAACAAGCCAACAGCGAACCTGATGTTTTCCGCCGAAGTCACAAAATATATGAATGACACATATTTATTAATTGCACATTTATCTTTTTCAAAAGAATGGGGATGGGATGGCCTAGTGGTCTAGAGTTCCGCGCTTCGACCTCTAGTTTGTTAACTTACATTTAAACGATGTACACGCATGTAAATACAAGGCTTATGTAAAATTACATCAAATATCATGTAGTAATACAATCGTATGACAGTTTACGTTATATGAGCTGAATATTAACAAATGCCGTTTGAAATATCATTTTTACAGAAAATTGTAAATTTACTGTAAAAAAAAAATGGTCATAATGGTTATTCCCCCTTTGACCAAACATCGAAATTTGTACAAAATATTTACTGTTCTGTTAGTCAGTTTTGTTCATTTTCGAGAAATAGGTTATTCGAAATCTGAATGCACCGAACTGGCTATAATAAAGACAGGCATATGCCATACATTGAGTTGTGAGGGTAATTTTGCTTCAACGGTGTCATGACACATACTCTTTCTATTGTAAGGAGGACAACAGTAGCACATTAAACACCATTTCATTTCATTTTTTTACAAGATCGAATGTTGTGTTACGTGCACGGCTGAAAGTTCCGCCAAACTCTCTGTGTTCGCCCGTATAGAACCTAGAACTAATTATTCAAGCGCGTATATACATTTTCCTTTTAGTGATGTTACATAATATATAACTCTACAGTAGTTATGAGGTATAAATACATATAATAAACTCTGTCAAAATACACATTATTCTTTTGTATTAAAAGTTATTGTACATATTTATGTAAATTAACATCATGGTAATTTTACATGTACTCCATTTACAAATATAATATTACCTTGGATGCATAATATCTAGAGGTAAAGATATATTACAGACTGTGAAAAAACATGCAATATTAAAATACGTTTATAACGATGGCGCTATATCTGCCAGTTATAAAAGGGTAAAAATACATAATAATTTTAACAGTGTAACTATGATGTCAATGCGCGAAAAAACGCAAAAAATTGCACCGTTTTCCTCGTTCTAACTCCCCGTACATCACGTGCCAATCTGTTTCACAGAGAAATACCTACGAATTATCTTTTCTCACAGATGACTGTCCTCAACACGTGCATTGACATCACGTGGCGACAATCATTGGTTCAAAGGCTCGTGCATTGTTTACATAACACGTAACTGCTCCGGGAAAAATGATGCCTTTTACTCATTTTAATACCTGTTTACACTAAATAGGAAATACTTTTTAACTACAAATACTTCAAACTTCTTTACTTATTTTTCTAATACATACAAAAAATGTTTTAGAATTTAATTTGTCGAAAGAAAAAAGTTAATATGGGAGACTAATTAAGTCGCGTCGATGTCATCCCGATCATTGATTGTAGCTGCCTATCAAATATTCACTGCTGATCAGTGTGATCACGTGCTTGCTACTCTGTTACAGCCACCTCACCCCGCTCGGTGGATTTGTGGGATATAGCGGGTGCACCATCCTCGGTTTCCCAAGTGGGTTGATTTTCCCCTTGTCAGTGATGCAGAACGGATGGCCTGGCAAGGACAGCTGTCTAGTCGTTTGGATGGGACGAAAAACGGCTAGGGCCGTTTTATAGGAAGTTATTAGTTGTTTACTTGTTGCTGTTATTGCTCCTGAAATAAAGTGTTGAAGATCTATTCCAAGAATCTGTATTGATTTCTAACACACTCCACAAGATATAATCCTAAAAAGTGGAACCCTGTTATGAGCATGAAAGGGCTACTTAATAAAATTAAAGGTCTTAAGGCTCTGCTCCAAACTAGGCTAATGAGCGAAATTTTCCCCAGACAGCGGCATCAAGCATCTTACCCACTTAGCCACTGTAATCCACCGCTACTTTATGAAATGGGGTTTAACATCCTACTGTTGTGCACCGACTGGGATTATGAAGACAGGCATACGCCATACAGTGTGCTACGAGGGAAATTTTGCCTGGGCAGCAGCGTTACAGCCTACTTATATATTAAATTCCAAATGACATGGGATCTTTTACATGCGTGCAAATGTGTACATGAGACCTTGGTTTTTCGTCCTATCCAAATGACAAGACAGTTGTCCTTGTTGTCAGGCCCTACGTCCTACCTAACCGGCAAGGGGAAACCACCCGTAAAATTCTGAGGAACGAACCCGCTACCTCCAGGCCAGCATGCCAGCGTCTTACTCACTTAGCCACTCTTGCTCCAGGCTACTTATTGTTATCTAAGTTCACCCCCATTAGTGCTTTTGAATGCTTGTTTAGAGGCAGACAGCAAATGAATTTGTAAAGCCGATTTAAATTATGACAGTCTGGCAACTCAACTAAAGTGGTTGATCTGTTCAGTTCCTTTAACTTTTATTTGCCTTAAGAATTGTTCCTTCAATAATTATGTTTATGTCAACACTCTCTTAGTAACTATTTTACATAAAAAGACAAATGTATGTAAAAGAGAGAGAGAGACAGAGAGAGAGAGAGAGAGAGAGAGAGAGATGGGTTTAACGTCCACTCGACACAAACTAGGTCATTTCGGGACTAACACATGGTCTTTACAGTGGGAGGAAACCGGAGTACCCGGAGAAAACCCACAAGGTTGGACAGGCGACCCTAATCCTTGCCACGATGTATGTAAGATGAATTATAGTTGAACTTGGGGGAAAATAAACAAAATAGACAAAAAACGATGTAATGAAATTTGAGTGGGTGCGTTTTTTATTTAAGTCAAACAAACTATTCCCAAATTTTAACCCAACCATCGACCGACTGCAAATCCAGTGGTACCTAGGGGTAATTGCCGAATTTTAATGACATGCAGAAATAGTCACGTGATCAAATTTATTTCCGTAATATGCATGCAGAAAATCTCGAGCAGAAAATCTGGAGTAGAAAATCTGAAGTTGAATTTGTTGAAAGTCGAATGTCAAAAGTTGATTATTGAAAGTAGAAATTCTGTTGTTGAAAGTAGAATATTTACGACTTAAAGTTGAAAAGGTGGACGTATTAGGTTGAAAAGCACGAGCCGCATATGTTTCCCACACGAAAATTTCCATTTTGGATTAGAATTTTCTCTGCAGATCGCATTTTGAACCTGATAACCCGCCATAATATAGCGCCCCTTTCCTCTTCGGATTTATAAGCCTTACCCTCTTGGCTTGACAACTCTAAACATTTTTTTTTTTGATATTCCTCATTTCTTATGTCCATAGAAATGTAGTCTTCATATTTTACATGTCCCAGACACCAACATAAAATGTTTGAGGGGTTATAGTTATCATATTTTTTTACGATTAGTGTTATGTTTTTGAATTTCATTGTAACTGTTCATTTTTAAAGGCAAATACCGACTTAGATGAACCTATAGACGTCATACTATGCTTTATTACGTAAGGCCTCATAGTTTCAAACGAATGGGTGTCCCTGGGATGGTAGAAATTGTGTTGCCCTCTGGGCGCCACAAACAATCAAGTTCATCGGTTTTGCTAAGCATAACGTCTGACGATACGAAAATTATATTGACATTTGGGCAGACCATTTGATCAACTTCTGCAAAGTTCTTAATTACATTTATATCAAAATTTTGAGCCATGAAGTACTCGTCTCTTTGACACGTCTCTTTATTTACCCCCCCCCCCATTTCTATCAATGCAGCTTTCCCGTGATATGTTGCTGAGAAATGCCATGTAATGTTACATAATGTAAATTTCTGCTTAAAGGTACAATTTCATATTTTTAAGTTATATTTTCAAAATATATTCAAATAAAGCCTTAAAATAAATGGTATCTATAAACTGTCCTGCCTTGTTAAAGAATAATCCTATTTATCCTATAATTCACTATTGCCAGTTGAGAATTTGGCAAAAATATCATTTTCAATTTCAAATTCAAACGTTTGAAGACAGCTATTGCATGTGGGTAATGGAAAAACAAGAGAAGTAATTGTGTTAATATTTCCAATGTGAAAGATTTTTAAGGGTCAAAAATAATGCCCATGATTGTATAATAGTGAGTTGACGACCTATTGAGCAAAAGACATAGAAATAAATATGTTTTGACTTTCTTAGAAAATATGAAATTCCCGCTTTAAAGATATTTTCACAGAAAAATATTAATAGGTTGGTTAATACCAATAAATGTATGGTCGATCCGAACGACTAGACAACTGTCAAGGGGGAAACCGCGCCAGAAAATCTGGATGCACTTTCTCATCCAAGACTAGTAAGAGGTGCACCCCCCCCCCCAAGTCTTCGTGAGTTGTATTCTTTTCAGCGACAATTATAATTTCCATAAATCACGGCTTTTTTCATGCCCAACTATAAATTGGTGAGGGTCGAGAGTTGTTCTTCAATTTTCTTTTTAAAATATTATACATTAAATTTTAGACACTGACCGTAATGAATGGTTTTAAAATAAATGTCACCAGCCGACTGTTTCAAATTTTCTTTGTAAAAATATTATACAATAAAACTTGACACTGGCCATATAAGTTGGTTGTAAAAATAAATGCCAGCGGTCATTTTTGTAGGTTTAGAAAAACAATTACAAACCGTGACGCGATACTGGCTATAAACTACTACTACTACCTGGTGTTTTAACGTCCGCTTCCACTATAAACTGTCTGGGTTTTTATTAAGTACTGTTTGTAACCAGCGAAGCGGCACTATTCGTTGAAAAGCGGTGTGACGTCTTGCCGCGACCCCTAATATACCCCTTTCAAGTCGCGAAGTTTACGGACCGTTATTGTAGCTACCCCGCGTCCCCCCCCCCCCCGTCGACTGGGAACTAACAGGCTTGGCGTCCCTCTAGCTGACAAAGCTACCCGTCAGCGGCGGTGTGTTATATAAACAACTACGCGACACAAACTACCCACTCATGGCATTGCACTTGAAACGAACACATCGAGTATCTCGTAAGACTTTGTCTTTTAGTATACACGTTGCAATTATTGGATAAATTCAGAAAGTAAGGTAAGTTTTTTTCTTTGAAGATACATTATGTAAGATTTCGATAATTATTATTATTATATTTATTATTATTACATATATTTATATAGCCATCCTTTCATGATAAAGATATACAATAAAAAATAACATAAAATCACAATTTCAATATAGAGTATAGATAGGGTTTTAAAAATATGTAGTTCATGTAAATATAGAAAAATAGAAATTAACGTGTCAATCAAAAAAGTAATATTTAATGGTGTAGATAGAGTTATAACGTGTAAAAACATTGTTTATAATAATGTAAGAATTATGAGTTTTATTTTGGAGTGGGGGGAGGGGTAGGGGTGCAACTCGTACTACACTTGGTCCAAATATGATGGATAACCAAACTCCCGGTTACGCATGGGCAATGGAAATCTGATCCGAATAAGCCACGGGCAATAATTTCAACCACCGTACTTGTTGTTCGAAGCTAAGACTCGCTCGTGCATTTCTCAGATTAAATCAAAATATGGCTGAACCAGTCCAATCTATTTAATATCGGAGAAATCCGATGCCTTCGAAAGTTGATTATGTTTTGAATCAGTTAATTAAAGCTGAACTCCGGTTACAAAACTACAGAAATAATTAAATAAAAAGAATACCGCCGTACATAATCGCCATACTTGTTTTCAATTTGTAGATGGCGATTATGTATTTTTTTTATTTAATTATTTTTGTAGTTTTGTAATCGGAGTTCGGCTTTAATGTCTAATTCACAATTTAGAAACATTTCGGGGTCTAAAGAAAGATGCGTACTAGTTGTTACATAATGTACGTTTAATAGTAACACTTACCGTCTCAGTCGGTCTGTAACGTCACTGTTTTAACAAATAGACTTTTTTTTTAAAAAAGAAATCGCAGGATTCTACGGGCATCTATATTATATTCCTTCACTTTATCATTTTTTAGGAATTCATTTAACCACGTTCAATAGAAATTGTTTCTCGAAATCTGTCATTGAAAGAGAGAGAGAGATACATGCACTCGACACAAACTGTCATTTCGGGACTAACATATGGTTTAATTTTATTTCAATAATTCGCTTGCGCGTAGGGTTCTTTGGCAGTGGGAGGAAATCGGAGTGTCCGGAGGCAACCCACGAGGTTGAGAAGGCGCCCCTATCTCCATGCCACATACGCTCATACCAGGGATCGAAACCACAGCCACAAGCACGACCCTACTCCTTGTCACGTACAAACGGGGATTCGAAACCACACCAGTTGACTCAATGACACGTGTTAACCAATCGGCATTCCAACCTCCATGGTCAACGAAGTACTTTAATTGTATGTTACATGATCGTGCCCTCATTCAAAAATTATTCATTAAGTTCATACTCTCATTAACTTCATTTCCTTATTGATGTCATTGTAATTACAAGATAGTCAGATTGACCCTTATGGGCGTCCGTATTTATTGGTATTAACCAACCTATTAATATTTTTCTGTGAAAATATCTTTAATATAAATTAATATTATATTTTATTTTTGCCATTTAAGGTACAGCATCGTTGAAGTCAGAAACTTTATACAGAGTATGATTTCATTAATGATATGTACATTGGCGCCATATCTTAATTCGATGGGTACACCCGATGTTGTTATACAACTAAGAGCAATTCTGTCGGATGCTGAATGTCTGTTATCCGCCCACAACCCTTTCATGCTGACTATACGACCAACACTTAGCCAGGAAAAAGAAACGTAAGTTTTTGAGTGTTTTTATTTTCTTTTTGGTATGTCGTGAGATAAAGGTTAGTTATAATTTGTCTTACAGTAATCCGTGGGCCAAAGACCATGAATGTTGAAGCACACGTCTTGGACTTACCCGTTACGCATTGGGGGGGGGGGGGGGGCTATACTGATTTTCATTAGTTCAAGCAGTGAGACGGTTAAATGTTTCACTTCGTTTCATTTCCCCTCATTTGAAGATGTTTTGTGTGTGTGTTTGGGTGTTGGGGTCCAGGACAATACAATTCTTTTAATATAAAATTATGCTATCTTGTAATTACAAGATATTTTTCTTGTAACTATGTTGTAATTACCAGATAGGCTAACTATACTATTCAAAAAAAGTTTATTACTAATGTAATACTATCGCTAATAAATAATAATCTATCGTGAATGTAATCATCGTGAATGTAAACATCGTGGAGAGGTTTGACAGCAGGGCTAATAATCTTCACATCGAGTGATACCCTAACAACACTAGTCTTCACGATTTACGGATACAATAATATTTAACTTTTCAAACACAACTTTCTTGATAAAACTGTCGAAATTGTCTGAATTTTTAACCCTGGCTATAAATCTACACTTTGAACTGCACCCCACCCAGCAATTCTACATAAAAACAAAATATATGCACAAGACCTTGTACTCAGAGACCCCCAAACAATTCGAAAAGAGTGAATAATAAAAAATAATAATAATTATCTAAATCTTACACAATGTATCTTTAAAGGAAAAAACTTACCTTATTTTCCGAATTTGGCCAGTAATTGCTAGGCGTATACTAAAAGACAAGGTCTTACGAGATATACACACTCAATGTAGCTTGCTTCGCGTCGCGAGGTTAAACGGCCAGACACTGACACCTGCTTTGCCAAGTAGCTAGACGCTTGGTCTTTTAAACCCACTCGAGGCCAGTAGGGGGGGGGGGGTTGCCAGCTACACGTTCACCGACAGACATCACACGTCTTTTCTGGCAATTATTTCGCGTCACTGGTTATGTCTAGTACTTGATAAAAACACCGACAGTTTATAGATGGTGTCGGGGTACGACTCGTAATTGACCCTTCTTAACCGTCAAAACCGAATGTTAAACTTTATGAACATTTGACTAGTTTTCATGATTAATATTTTTAAGTGGAGATATTTATTTTAAAATTATTCATAACGGAGCATTGTCTAGTTTTAATGTATAATATTTTAAAAGGAATATTTTAGAACAACTCGACCCTCCCAACGATTTATAGTTGCTCATAAAAGTATTCACTTTTCTTTATAAGCAGCCCGATTGTCTGTGAAAATTATCCTCACCTCTGAACGAATAAGCATCATCAACTCTCGTCGCCTTTGTAAAAAAAGAAAACCAAGACCGTCTCAAAATGTAAGTTTTTATTATTTCTTCAAAATTATGATTCGAAACCTACTTTAAAAACAGCGTTTCATGTTTACTTTTCACTCGACCCTCGTAGGACGGCCTTTGCTGTGCGTAATTAAAGACATGTGTAAATTAGCTAAATCGCTCTCCTAACAATTGAGATTAATATACGACATTCGTCTGTTTTGTTTATTTTTAAAACTGTTCATACCTAAGCAACCATATTCGTCAAACATATTCAACAAATATTAACCCCGTTAGGATCCTAAGACGCTATATTACCATGCATATACGTTGAGACCGTGAACTTTATGTTGAAAGCAATGCTTAATAGTAAGTGCAAGAGAAGCCCACTGTGTGGAAAACCAAGCAAAACCTATAAGCTTGGGGCGTACTCGATTGAACGTTCCGGAATTAAATTCTCTCTATTCCAAAAATAGTGTCAATCGAGTGAAAAGGAGAATTTCAGAGTACAACGCCTGTGCTGACTGCATAAAAATTATCTCAACCAATCATGGTAACTGAAACATATTTGTTACTTAAAATACGTCACGATTCCACTCACACCACCTCAGCTGTCGGGACTGGCAGAACTGCGACAGGGCTCAATTCCGTGTCACTCGATTGCAATTCTGTCAATTCGGGACGTTCTGTACTGTGAATCGAGCATGCCATTATCTACTGTAAGGGGATGCTCGATTCACAGTCCAGAACGTCCCGAATCGACAGAATTACAATCGAGTGATGCGGAATTCAGTCCTGTCACAGTTCTGCCAGTCCCGACAGCTGAGGTGGAGTGAGTAGAATCGTGACGTATTCCTAGGTAAAAAAAATATTTCAGCTGTCATGATTGGTTGAGATATTTTTTATACAGTCGACGCATGCGTTGTACTCCGAAATTCTCCTTTTCACTCGATTGACACAAGTTTTGGAATTTAATTCCGGAACTGTGAATCGAGTATCCCCTAAATGTCAAATCTGTAAAGGGGAGATAACACCATTTGATCTGTAACGGGAGATAACTCGAATTGTCCTGTACCTCCATGGAATCAGACCACCCTACTTTTCATCATACTCAATGTTTCTACTTTTTCGCCCTACACACACACACCGAAATTTGCATACATTTATTGGTATTAACCAACCTATTAATATTTTGACTTTGAAAATATCTTTAATATAAATTATAATATTATATTTTTTGTCGTTTAAGGTACAGTATTGACCAGGTTCGGACTTACTTGCAAAGCATAATTACCCTAATGCTTTGTACGCTGGCACCGTGCCTCAATGCTATTGGAACACCTGCTATAGTTATCCAACTGAGGGATATTCTGTTCGACGCCAATAATTTACTGGCGACACACCACCCGTATATAACCCCTATAAGGCCATCACCAGTGCAGGAAAAAGAAACGTAGGTTTTTTTTTTTGGTGTTTTTTAATTTAACTACTTGGTATGTCGGACGAAAAAAAGGTTATTTATAATTTGACTTACGGCTGTCCGTAGGACCAAAGACTGAATGTTGAAACACATGTCGAAGGCTTACCTGTTACAAATTCAAAGGGTTAGCGGAAGTTGTGTGGGCTGTGGGGGGGGGGGGGGGTAGGGGTCGGAGGGAGGTTGGAGGGGATGGTATACTGATTTTTCATTAGTTCAGGTATAGCTCACAACCCTGAGGTAGCTAAATGTTTCACTCCGTTTCATTTCTACTCATTTGTAGATGTTTGCGTGTACTTGGATTAGGATATAGAGAGGGGGAGGGGGGGGGGGGGTCGGAGGTAGACAATGCAATTCTTTTAATATGAATATTGTTTTATTTTACCAATACCTATCTGATTTGTTCTTTTCTGTAGATTGTTAGCTTTTACTGATTACATACTGATTTTCATTAGTTCAGGTATAGCAAGCAAGCAGTGAGACGGTTAAATGTTTCACTTCGTTTCATTTCCCCTCATTTGAAGATGTTTTGTGTCTGTGTTTGGGTGTTGGGGGTCCCCGGCAATACAATTCTTTTAATATAAAATTATGCTATCTTGTAATTACAAGATATTTTTCTTGTAACTATGTTGTAATTACAAGATAGGCTAACTAGTTTATTTTAAGGTCGTCCCACACTGATTTATCGGAGAGCTATAGGCCAACAAAGTGACAGAGAGAGGGAGGGCGAGAGAGGAGGAAGAGGGGAGAGAATG
The DNA here is from genome assembly GCA_963678685.1 of Patella ulyssiponensis. Classification (NCBI taxonomy): domain Eukaryota; kingdom Metazoa; phylum Mollusca; class Gastropoda; family Patellidae; genus Patella; species Patella ulyssiponensis. Next base: position 12,270,399 of record OY783227.1, on the reverse strand, counting down.
GGGTTTAACGTCCACTCGACACAAACTAGGTCATTTCGGGACTAACATGTGGTTTGATTTCATTTCTTTAGTAGTGGAGGTTGGATGGCCGAATGGTTAGCACGTGCGCGCTGTATCATAAAGCATGCCATTGGGTCAACTGGCGTGTTTTCGAATCCCCCGTTGTACGTGACAATGAGTAGGGTCGTCTGTCCAACATTTTGGATTTTCTCCGGGTCCTCCGGTTTCATTTCCCCTCATTTGAAGATGTTTTGTGAGCGTGGGTGTTGGGGTCCTAGACAATACAATTCTTTTAATATTAATATTGTTTTATTTCACTGATACTTATTTATTGTGTTCTTTTCCGTAGGTTGTTAGCATTCTTCGACTACATCCTGGCGCCTTTAATAATGGTGGAAGAAACCAACCCCGGGTTCAAGAAGACCATCACCATTCTTGAAACATATAGGGTGTCAAGTGAAGACGGAATAATTCCCTCAATTAATCTGTAAGTGGGAATACCTCGAATTGTCCTGTAACTCCTTGGAATCGGACCACCTCTACTTTCATCACACTCGAATGTTTCTACTTTTCACCCACACAGACCAAAATTGAGATACATTTATTGGTATTAACCAGCCTATTAATATTTTGGCTGTGAAAATATCTTTAATATAAATTATAATATTATATTTTTTGTCGTTTAAGGTACAGTCTTGTCCAGATTCGTGCTTATTTGCAAAGCATAATTACGTTAATGAGGTGTACACTGGCACCCTGCCTTAATTCAATAGGCACACCAGATTTAGTTATACAACTGTGTGATATTCTGGCTGACACTGAGAATTTATTAGCGACACACAATCCATACATACTCCCTATACGACCCTCGCCAAGCCAGGAAAAAGAAACGTAAGTTTTTTTGAGTGTTTTTTTTCTTTAACTACATGTTTGGTATGTCCGAAGAAAAGGGTTAGTTATAATCCGTAGGTCCAAAGACCCTGAATGTTGGAAGCACATGTCGGGGGGCTAACCCGTTACACATTCAAGGGGGTTAGGGGTTGGGGGGGGTGGGGGTATAGCCTGCAACACTGAGGTGGTTAAATGTTTCACGCCGTTTCATTTCTGCTCATTTGTAGACAAATAGAAACCTATACAATACACTTCTTTTAATATTAATATTGTTTTATTTTATTGATAAACTGTTTCAATGGCATTTAGTAATTGAACGGCGCGCTCTCTTGTTGTTGATGTTCTTATTGATACTTATCTGTTTTGTTCTTTTCTGTAGATTGCTAGCTTTTATCGATCACATCCTGGCTCGTTTGAGAATGGTAGAACAAACAAACCCAGCATTTAAAAAAATCATCACCATTCTTGACACGTATAGGGAGTTGGCAGACTGGAACATGCCATCGTATTAAATGTACATAAATATATATATAATCTTTTCAATAAATTAAAAAATATTATAAAAAAAAGGCTATTGTTGGGGGGTTTTTTTAGTATTATCACTAATTGAAGAGCGTAGACGGGTGAAATGGGTTTTTGTGGTTGGGGTCGGAGGTTTGGGGTGTGGGATATAAACAGCCATCGATAAACAATCGCAACACAATCAACTGTCAATCTTAATAGTGGAGGTCATTGTCCCTTAGCAGGGGTATAACTACCCGTGACGTGAACTCAACGCGAACCCTACACAGATGACTATAAAGGGTAATATCTCCCCCCCCCCCTACCCAATTAACAATTCGGGACCCCATACCTAACCTTTTTACAAAAGTCAAACGAGATCAAAGGATAAACATCTGCTTTCTATAACAATACCATGTTTTATTCATAACCCCATTGTTCCGACAACAATAACCATAGTCAATCTATTGAATAGAACAATAGAACAGGTGTGGACTAAAGTGAGGTTTGACGTCCATTCCAAAATTGTTCTAGACTGCCCTAATTACTACTCACTACATCATGGAATTTTCTCCTAAAGAACCCAGTGAGTGTCTGACTATTTCTAGCCCTCACTATCCCTTTTATAGGTGTCCATTCGTTACACCTGTGCACAGATCCCTCCACTGGCTCCTCGTAAACAGACGTATTCAATATAAGATAATCACCCTTACTTACAAGTGCATCCATGGTTTAGCTCCTAACTACCTGAGTGATCTTATTAGAAAGCAAAAGTGGTTAAAGAACTACTCCATTAAAATACGATCTTGTTGTTCCAAAAATCTTGAAAGTGTCATGCGGTGATAGGTTTTTTTTCAGTGGCAGCACCCATCCAATGGAATAAACTCCCAGCAACATTAAAGGAAGCCAAACCATTAGAGTCCTTGAAATTATCTTTCACGACAGCTCACTCGTTTAATTGTGAATACCGAACGTGACATTGCAGCTCAGCAGTTTGGAACAGTTGTAGATGAGGAGCGCTATATAAATTAGTTATTATTATCAATATTTCACACAGTCTATAGTTTAGCGCATTAACCATAAGATCTGCCACTGTGTCAAATGAGATGCCGTCGATTCCCCTCTTGTACGTGACAAGGGTAGCTTATATACTCACACGTCCATTTTCGTGGGGTGGGGGGTGGAATGGCTTAGTGGTCTAGAGTGCCGCGCTTCGACCTCTAGCTGACCGGTCACCTCTGGCTTGCGGCTGTGGTTTCGATCCCTGGTGTAAGCGTATGTGGCATGGAGATAGGGGCGCCTTCTCAACCTCGTGGGTTTCCTCCGGACACTCCGGTTTCCTCCCAATGCTAAAGAATCCTACGCGCAAGCGAATTATTGAAATAAAATGAAAACCATTTGTTAGTCCCAAAATGATCTAGTTTGTGTCGAGTGGACGGTTTAACGTCCTACTATTCTACACCTGACCTGGGCTAATGTAAGACGGGCATACGCCATACAGTGTGCTATGGGGGAAATTTTGCCCGGGCAGCGGCACTACGGCCTACTCTTATATAGAATTCCAACTGCCAATGACCTCCAGGCTAGCGAGCCAGAGCCTTACCTACTTAGCCACCGTGATTCCCCGTATATATTACACGATGTAAACTCTTTCAATATTCAAAGCATCTAAAATGGTTGGTAAATATTGGTAATTAAAGATTCAAGTGATTGTGCTGTTTTAAGATGGAGTAAAGAATTCCACCAAAAAAGTGCACTGTACTGGAATGTTTTCGAATCGAAAGTTTGTAGTTTCTAATTTGGAATGCGTAATAAGCACATATCTTAGTTGTGATCTTAAGTTACGGGGTGGTACGCTGCGGTTTATTAGATATGAGAGACTTGAAACATGTTATGGACAACTAGAAGTTTAGAGAGTAGATTTTGGTTTAGTCCGATAAGGATACTATCAGGGGCTTACATAAAGATTTTGTTTGGGTGGGGGGGGTAGCAAAAATGCACATGTCCCTAATACAAGTGACGCAGTCAGAGGCCGAGCACCATAGATGATAGTTTTCTAGGGGCCAGAAGCTGTTCTGGGTATAGGGGGTGGGGTGAGGGGGGAGTGTGCCATCCACAAGCACAACCCCACACAAAATACTGAGCGTTCCGGTAGAACATACATCGTATTGCCTATAGACATGTAGTTGTTCAACCGGTCGTTATCTCTTCGGAAAGCATAAAGTTGACATAAAGTTTATGTCATATAATATGAAGATTGTTATCGATTTTGTTATTAAATTTATGTAACCCTTAGGGGAAGGGACAACCTGAATAAACTTTGAAAAATTGAATCTTTATCCTGGTATTTGAGGTCATCGCTGGGAGCCAATTCTTGTGAAGAAAAGAACAAGAAATAGGAGTCCATAGAACAGAATCTCGAAATCTGCCCGTCAATTCCGCCTCATGTTTTATAAAGATGATAGTTTTCTAGGGGCCAGAAGCTGTTCTGGGTATAGGGGGTGGGGTGAGGCGGGAGTGTGCCATCCACAAGCACAACCCCACACAAAATACTGAGCGTTCCGGTAGAACATGCATCGTATTGCCTATAGACATGTAGTTGTTCAACCGGTCGTTATCTCTTCGGAAAGCATAAAGTTGACATAAAGTTTATGTCATATAATATGAAGATTGTTATCGATTTTGTTATTAAATTTATGTAACCCTTAGGGGAAGGGACAACCTGAATAAATTTTGAAAAATTGAATCTTTATCCTGGTATTTGAGGTCATCGCTGGGAGCCAATTCTTGTGAAGAAAAGAACAAGAAATAGGAGTCCATAGAACGGAATCTCGAAATCTGCCCGTCAATTCCGCCTCATGTTTTATAAAGAGTTGTCAGAACATTTGTACAGATTGATGCCCCACGACCCTACTGTACTACTAGACAGAGACAGAGACAGAGGGAGAGAGAGAGATGGGGTTTAACGTCCACTCGACACAAACTAGGTCATTTCGGGACTAACATATGGTTTTAATTTTACTTCAATAATTTGCTTGCGCGTAGAGATCTTTAGCAGTGGGAGGAAACCGGAGTGCCAGGAGGAAACCCACGTGGTTGAGAAGGCGCCCCTTTTTCCATGCCACATACGCTCACACCAGGGATCGAAATCACAGCCGCATGCCAGAGGTGACCGGCCAGCTAGAGGTCGAAGCGCGCCACTCTAGACCGCTAGGCCATTCCCCCCCCCCTACTGTACTACTAACTGGGCAGTCCACTATAACCGTGAATATGATAGTGCTGGGGCAGTATAAGACCACAGAGGAGTGGAAGAATGATGTTATAATGTAACTGACCTTTTAATTTTGAGGGACTGGGCCTGAAAGATGTTAGTCAAATGGGATGAAATTCTCCTTAATGAAAGGATAAGAAATGGTACAGAATCTTGAGGTCTGTCCGCCAATCTCGCCTGTTTTGTGAGAGTAGAAATAACAATTATACAGTCTGTCGCCCCACTCACTAGTGGTACTACTAACTAGGCGATTCACTATGCCTGTGGTCATGATAGTGATGAGATTGTATCAGACGGCGGAGTTGAAGAATAAAAATTCTTTAGATCAAAATATCGCCTTAACATTTCATAATATAAAGATTTTTTACGTATTTCTGGAACAAACTATGCTTCCGACTAATGTTATTCGTATGGCAATCAATAATTTAATTTGAGTTATCAAAATTTTAGTAACAAGTTCTCTCAATTTGTTAGACCAACAATACTCATAATAGGGAAGTTCAGTAAATGATAAGCTGTCTGAATTCAATAATTATAACAGTAAATGATAGGCTACCTCAATTGCAGAAAAAAATGAACCACGATCCAAAACGTTTGCAAAACACTGCTAAGTAACTGTCCGTGCTTCCAAGTTCCAATGATTGTTAGATAAAAGGGGCACGGTCCTTCAATCGAAAATACGGTTCGTTTCAAAGTGTCTGTGTGTGTGTGCGTGTCTGTGTGAGAGAGAGGGGGAGAGAGAGTGAGAGAGAGAATTACAATAATGACGATGTACTGGTAGGAATATATTTATAAATATAATACATCTTACAGGGGCCAAGGCCTATAACAAATACTAACTAGCCTATTTATTGTCTGTTGGCAGGCTTGGCTATTCTTGGACAGTTTATTCTTCAAATCAAAAACAAAATTAAACACATGCATCTGTGACATCAGTTATACAGCAGACGATCCATATACACTATAAATGGAGCTGGCGATATGAATAGATACAGCCAGCCACTCGGTGCGCAATCGTCTCTGTGCATTGTACTTTGCAACTCGTCCATGTTCCATGCATTTGGGAAAGCGAAACACTGTGGACCACGAACATTGGTTTGAGCAGTAGGTAGAGTCGACTGATTGATTATACGGAACTACAAGAATAGGGGAGGTAACTCGCATTTAGAGAGGCGGATTCAATGGGGGTTGCGCGATCAGTGCCCTCATTTTGCGGTTCTCCCCCTTTTCAAAATTCCTAGATCCGACCTGAGCCAAGTACAGAGTATGGCAAAGCACGAAACATGAATAAAAAAAATTTCGTATACAAAATGTTTTTTTTTTTTTTTTTATTGAAATTCAAAAAAAAAATCATTGTAGAAAAAAAAAACATTTTTCGGAAAATAAAAGAATTGTTCACAGAAATTCAAAAAAATTCTTTTTAGGAAATTCTTTTGCGCAAAAGGAAATTATTCATGAAACAATGGTGTTTTTAGAAAATAAAAAAAAAAATCATTTTCAGAAAAAAAATCATGATTTTAAAAAAAAAAGATAATAAAGATAAAAAAATATAATAAAATATATTTAGATAAAAAAAAAATATAATTAAAATGAAAATATTAATTTAGAAAAAAATAATGAAAATAATATGAATCTAAATTGTTTTTTAAATGTAAATTGATAAAATCTTTTCAAAATTTCAGGAAAACAATATGTATTTGCTATGGTAACCATAGTCCACCATACACAGTATAGTATATTTATATATATTTACATTGTAACACTAAGGTTTTAATTGGCTATAGTTACCATTGTCTATGGTTACATAGTATATCGTTAACTAATAGAACACAATGTACACACTTGTGTTAATCTGTAGTACATGTATATGGGTTCAATTTAGGAACAATGGGTGGAAGATAATCATGGGATAGATTTAAGAAAATAAATTGTTACTTATTTTTTTAATAAAATGTTTTTCCATTAATTTCATTTTCGTAGCTGTCATCGACTTTCGTGATATAAAAGAGAAATTTTTGAATTTTATTTGTAGGTCCATGTCCAACCGTCAGGGGTTGGGCCGCGTTCAATTTTTGTTGTTTTTTTTTTTGTCTACAGGAATTCTAAATGGATCATCGCGGAACTTGGCATATTTATTCCTTACACTGTAAGCAACTATTTATTTTGGTGTATGTTATGCTGTGGGCGTATGTTTTGTTTTCTGGCAACCCATCTTTGGAAACAGGCCTCATCCATGGTTACAAATCTAGCCAAAAAATTACCATGATCTTCTTCAAAACAGCGCAGATTGTCATGGAACGTCAGGGATTTGACACGTTTCTGATCCGCAGTCAAGAGATTTGGCACTCATGTTGCAGCTCATCTGTAGCAATGGCCCGATAATCCCTCTCTGGCCATTGCTGGATTAGCTTCTGATTCTTGAACTTTTGCGGGAGTGTGTATATTCTTCCCCTTCAATCAAAGCTACCACTTGAGTACAGCAACATGACATTCCTTCGTTTAATCTGGGTCTTCCCTAAAACTTTGGACAATGATTTAAGGTATTAAAATCGGTGAAATTGTGTTCGTTTCCAAACAATATTTTTTACATTTTAATCGATTTGATAGCCTCGTTTGTCATGCAGTTAGTTTTACTGCAATATTCTGCTATGCACTGGTTAATTGGGCATAATAAAATCGTGAGCCATGACGTAACGTTATGTAAACATGTTTGGTCCAATTTGGCGCTTTGTTTTAAAGGTAAAACCTTTGTAACGCTGTCAGTTAATGGTTGTTAATGGGACTACTGACCAGGAATGTTCGCTCTTTACAACAATGAGTAGTGGGATTAGCTATAATCAAACGAAACACTGCGCGGGGTATGCTTGTAGCTGTAAGTTGTCATTCCTAACGGGTGGGCGATAATATGCCCAACTCTTTCAAGCGAGATGCCCACAACACCGGCTATTTGTCGAGTGGTCATTCGTTGATCCGCGATCACCATGACTTGCACCCGGGTAATGTTTTCATGAATGGTTTCTGTTGATGGCCTTCCAGGACGCAAGTAATCGTAAAGGGTCTCTCTACCACGCAACCCACTGCTTTACTGTGGAAAACGAAGGGGAAACGAAGGGGCACCATCCCCTAAAGTGGGGCCATGTTAGCATGTATCTGTATTGGAGTTATTCCTTGCAGCTGTAAGTTTTGACATTTCTGGTGGACAGGTTTTAGATAATAATGACGTATGTTTGATTGACAGGTCTTAGATAATAATGACGTATGTTTGATTGACGTAGGTTGGTTACACCCAGTTCGTTTACTTTAAACTTTCTATTCAACTTAAATAATCATTAAACTTTACCACAATTAGAAAGGTTCTCGGTTCTAGAATAAATTGAATCACTATGTTGATTTAAAGGGGAAGGGGATGGTTGACATATGCATGGAGATGTGTGAGTGTGTGTGTAAGGCGGGGCCGGGGTACGCAGGCTGGCTGAAAGGTTTCTACGCCTGAAAAAGAAGTACAATCATTGAATAAATAATTAACTTTAACCCTTTAGAGCCTAAACCATGAAGGAGGTCTTTAAAAATTCAAAAATTTTGTTTTTTATGATGCCTGGGGTGTGAATAAACCTAATCCACAAAAAAAAAAAACAGGAATCATTTCCAAAATTTTGGACAGGTATCGATTTTGACACCATAGGCTTTAGACAAAGATGACTAGTGGGTAAGGCGCTGGTTCGCTAGCCTGGAGGTCGGGTGTTCGATCCCTGCATTGGCCGAGAAAGTTCATCTCGATTGTCCGTTGTGATTTCCCCCTTGTCAGTGATGCAGAAGGAGGGCCTGACAAGGACAGCTACCTAGTCGTTCGGATGGGACGAAAAACCGAGGTCCTGTGTACACATTGGCGTGCACGTAAAAGATTTCTTGGCAGTTGGAATTTGATATGAGTAGGCCGTAGCGCCGCTGCCGGAGCAAAATTTCCTCATAGCACACTGTATGGCGTATGCCCGTCTTCCATTAGCCCAGGTTAGGTGGAAAAGAGTAGGACGTTAAACCCCATTTCATTTCATTTCATTTCTCAACTGAGAAATATATCGGAAAACTCAGGTTTGATATCATATTTATTTGTGATAAGCTAAAAAAAAACAAATTTCTGTCTTTGTTCAGACATAAATTTACATTACAATGACAGTTGGGATGGAAATTTTGGAATTTATTTTTGGAGAAGATCAGGTATATTTGACAAATAATGCCTGTGGTAGCAAATTTAATACCACATGTTTTCACCACACACCGAGCGTTTAAGTTTGCAATTGAATATTCTGTGAACTGTTATTAAGTTTCTCTGTATTCTTATATACATGCATAATATATTAATTTTGGGTAAACTTAACTATTTTGTTGAATAATACTCCAATTTCCCTGGTCAAAAAACTTAAATTTCTCAATCGTGCGAGCTGCCATCTTTGAAAGTACAAGTGAACCTCATGTTCTCAATATAGCAGCACTGTATGGTACTATATTAGATACCATAGGCGTTCTCGTCATGAAAAACCGGGGGATAGATTATTTGTTCAAAATTTAGTTTATTAATTAGTTAAGCTAATTAGTGGTATCAAATCTGATACCGACGTCGCTAAAGGGTTAAGATACATTATGGGAGATAAGATAAAGAGTTGGCAGTTCTCGCTATAATAGTTAAAAACTAAATAGTGTAAAGATAATTTGCTGAACATTTCAGTCAAATTGATCCATTATGAGTCTAAACGAAGCTGGTGAAATTTTCGCCTATCTTGGTCATCATTACTAAAACCATTAATATAAACAGCATAGTCTCGATTATCCACGTTTTAAATTTGATTATCAATGGCCGTTAAGCAGCATATAAGAATCTAATCCAGCCAACACCGAAGGCTAGCCTAGACATCGAGAGTTGATTATGATCTGGATAATTTAATTAATGTCGAATTGATAATTTAGATAACATTTCAGGCCTAAAGAGAGACTTGTAATTGGCAGAATTAGCTCTTGCATAATGATGTGTAAAAACCACGGCTGTGGTTTTATGATTGTCTTCGTTTGACTTTTTTACACCAAACGGCCACTCGCCATACGGTGAGATATGAGAGAGGGAGAGTAATGGGATTTAAAGTCCATATAGGGGTCTTCAGCAGTGGGGTGGGGGGTGGGGGCGGAGGACCCGAGGAAAATCCACGAGGTTGGATAGGCGACCCTGCTCCTTATAACGTACAACCGGGGATTCGAAACCTCGTCGAGATATGAGGGAAATTATGGCCAGACCTATTCAACAACACCAAATGCATATTTCCTCAAGGTCACGAGGTCTGAACACGGAGTTAGGGCATGTGATTGTTGCCGAGGATTGTAGGTTAGGGCATGTGATTGTTGCCGAGGATTGTAGGTTAGGATATGTAATTGTTGCCGAGGATTGTAGGTTAGGGCATGTGATTGTTGCCGAGGATTGTAGGTTAGGGTATGTAATTCTTGCCGAAGATTGTAGGTTAGAGTATGTAATTGTTGCCGAGGATTGTAGGTTAGGGCATATAATTCTTGCCGAAGATTGTAGGTTAGGGTATGTGATTGTTGCCGAGGATTGTAGGTTAGGGCATGTGACTGTTGCCGAGGATTGTAGGTTAGGGCATGTGATTGTTACCGTGGGTTGTTGGTTAGGTTAATTCGTTAGCCTTGAGGTCCCGTGTTCGATCCCTGCATTGGTCGAGAAAGTTCATGGCGATTTTCCGGCGTGGTTTCCTGTTGTCAGTGGTGCAGAGCCTGAGGAGTATGGGACGACAAACCGAGGTCCCGTGTACACATTGTTGTGCACATAAAAGATCCCCTGGCAGTTGGAATTCGATATAAGAGTAGACCACAGCGTCTCTGTCCGGGCAAAATTTCCCTCATAGCATACTGTATGGCGTATGACCGTGTTCATTTGCTCAGAAGGGACTGAACGGTAGGACGTTAAACCCAATTTTATTTCATTTTGTTTCTCTATTTATGGAAGAAATCTACAAGGTTACAATATTTCCACAAACCCCACGACAAACTTCCATATACCAAAAATGTCGTGTCATAGGTTTTTTTTTCGAATCATTCAATAAAAATAAATTCAAAGGGAAAGAGTTTATACAACACTTCAACTGTTTACCTATTTTATAGTTTAAAGACTCGCCCATTTCAAAATAAATAAGTCCATAATTGTTCAATGTGCATACAGAGATCCACCTACTTTATACTTCGAGTATAGATCTCTGTCCAGATGACCGCCATATTCAAAAATTAGTACATTGTTTTGTGAGAGAGGGAGAAATGGGGTTTAACGTCCACTAGACACAAACTAGGTCATTTTGGGACTAACATATGGTTACAATTTTATTTCAATAATTCGTTTGCGAGTAGGGGTCTTTAGCAGTGGGAGGAAACCGCAGTGCCCGGAGGAATCCCACGAGGTTGAGAAGGCGCCCCTATCTCCATGCCACATACGCTCACACCAGGGATCGAAACCACAGCCGCAAGCCAGAGGTGACCGGCCAGCTAGAGGTCGAAGCGCGGCACTCTAGACCACTAGGCCATCCCAACCTCCACATTGTTTTGTAATGCGGTTCTACTCGCTTTCACATACGTCATACACACAAAGGCTAAATAAATTTTTGCAAATTTATTAAATCAAGCATCATAAATATAGACAAAATTCTCGAAGTATAATTCGCCTTTTCGACTAGAATCGTCGATTTAGGACTTAAAATGTCGGCCAGTTGGCTTAGTGTCTGTTCTCAAGCGGAGTTAACTGTAGACAAACAGCCTAAGTTTGGTATGTCGCATTGTTGTGATCTTTGAGAGGCATGTAGTAACTGGGTAGAGCAATAAACTATAACAGGCGTTAATGAATACACACGCCGGCTGTATATAGGTAATTAAGGAATAAACATTCCGAATATGCATTCGGTCACTGTGACGTCACTGGCGTCTGAGGGGATTAAGAGTGTTTTCAATAATTGGCAAAGTCGTTTTTACGGGAGGTCTATTTTTACGACTTTGAATGAAGATAACTGATTTAATTTTAGTGGGATTGATGTGAATTTGCCGTAAAGTGGATAAAATAACCATGAACTGCTCACATAGAGAAGTTTTCCGGGCTATTTTATGTGCACTTTAAGGAAAAACAGCTACTTATTTATTTAGGCAACGTTTCAAAGAGTATTCTCTTAACGTTATCAAGCTAATACAGTGGTACACAAATTATGAGGCTAATTTTTACAAAAAACTGTAACAAAAATTCCTGAAACTTGGCTGAAACCATACAGGAAAACATGAGATGATATTCTACAAAGACTAATTAACTAGGGTTGAATTAAGCCATTGAGTAAAGTAAGCAGCTTTGATGATATTTAAAAATATATTAGACATTAAACGACATAAAGCTAAAAGTACATTTTGTATTTATTATCTAGCGAAGAATTCGAAGTTTCTATAGAAGCAGACACAATGTAAAGATTCGAATTTTATTTTTTTTTTGTTTTGGTAAAATATTTATTCAATTTAAAAGTCGTATGGCAATTGTATAAAAAGTAGTATAGTATTAGTAACATTTTTTTCATTTATTGTATTTAACATACAATGTGAATAGATATACGGTATTTACAATCGCGGTCCTTAAAGTGTTATACAATCTTCGTTAATAACTCACCGGAAAGGGATTTTCTGCGATACCCATCGGATCTTTAGTACATTGTTTTCTATTGAGTCCCTTTTATTTTCAATACGTGGATTAAAAAAGACTGATTTTTTGGGTGTGGATAATATACCCTCGATCAACCTGTACCCGCCCTTGACTATACCATAACCACTTGGTAATTTAATTAGAAATAGAAAAATAAATGAAATGGGGTTTAACATCCTACTCTTCAGCACCTAACCTGGGCTAATGGAAGACGGGCATACGCCGTACAATGTACTATGATGGAAATTTTGCCCGGGCAGCGGCACTACGGCCTACTCTTATATCGAATTCCAACTGCCAAGGGACCTGTCAAGTGCACGCCAATGTGTACACGGGACCTTGGTTTTTCGTCCCATCCGAACGACTAGACAGCTGTCCTTGTCAGGCCCTCCGTTCTGCATACGTTTGATATCCTACACTACATGAAGATCCGACCGGTTGCGGTGGAAGGTTGCGTCAGGGGTCATACGGGCGGCTTTTGACCATATGACGTCAGACATTGATAAATCAACCAGCGTTGATGTTTCTAGTGGTTTACCCACAGTTCTGTGCACCGCACGCAAAAAACTCGCCGTAACAGACCGTTTGCATGATTAATCCCTCACATCAACCAGTACGCGGGTTATATATATATATATATATATATATATATATATATATATATATATATAGAGAGAGAGAGAGAGAGAGAGAGAGAGAGAGAGAGAGGGAGAGAGAAATGGGTTGAACGTCCACTCGACACAAATTAGGTCATTTTGGGACTAACATATGTTTCAATTTTATTTCAATAATTCGCTTGCGCGTAGGGGTCTTTAGCATTGAGAGGAAACCGGAGTGCCCGGAGGAAACCCACGAGGTTGAGAAGGCGCCCCTATCTCCATGCCACATACGCTCACACCAGGGATCGAAACCACAGCCGCAAGCCAGAGGTGACCGGCCAGCTAGAGGTCGGCGGGTTATATAACAAAAATCTTGAACTATAAAAAACGAAACGAAATAAGATCTGTGTTATAATCAGTTTGTGCAATTCTCAACCGGTGTTCAGGGTTTTAGAACATCACACGATTCACATCATAATTCATGTTAATTTGTTCATGAATTCAAACTGCAGTTCCAGAAAATCCGCTCTCTCCACTAGGCGGCGCTACTTAATGTTATTTTTCGCAATTTAACTTATTATACAGTTATTTTGTGGTAAAGTTATGTAGGTTCATTTTCGAACGCTGCCGCCGTATGTTTCGGGCAAAAATGATACGGCCTATGGATAACGCCTATGATATCGGATTTTGGAACTCTTCTAAAACGCAAATACTGGGTATATTGCTACGTTTTGTTTTCATGTCAAATATATATATAAAAAAGGGCATATAGCGTCTCTACTTACGCGTCCACGTTCAATATCGGAATAAAATAAAAAAAAAAAAAGACGCATATAGCATTTACGCGTCCGAGTTAAAAAAAATTAAAATATTTGTTCATAAACATGCCAGCTCATTCTTTTCATGTACACGTAGTACCTTTTGATTTTGAAATATTTTAATATTTATGATAATCATTCTGCGCGATAATAAATGAATTGACATATTCAAGATATTACTAAACTTGCAAACACTGTTATCGGACGAAATGAACCCGTATTTTTACACATCACAAAAGGTGTTTTTATTCTGGTTTATTTCGAGATATCTCCATTTATTTCAATTTTAAATCAATGATTCGCGAAAATTTTCGAGGAGTAAATAGTATGACGTATTCATTTTTGTGTATACATCGTAGAGTGGTCTGCCCCTATTGTAAAGCCTTGGTGAACCATGAATTAATTTGTAAATCCTCGACATTTTCTTCGGCCTTTAGAATTGCGTATGAAAAAAAAAATTATTGGTGTCTTTACCTGTTTACCTCAGTCTTTGGCCTAATAACTGAATTGATTAATCGAAAAACTAACCGAGCGAGAGAGGGAGAGAAAGGAGAGAGAGAGGGTAAGAGTGGTAGAGAGAGAGAGAGGGGGTGTTTAACGTCCACTCGACACAAAAAAAGTTATTTCGGGACTACCATATAGTTTAATTTTATTTCAATAATTCGGTAAGAGAGAAATGGGGTTTGACATCCACTTGACACAAAAAGGTCGTAGGGGTCTTTAGCAGTGGGAGGAAACCAGGGGGACCCAGAGAAAACCCACGAGGTTGGACAGGCGATCCTACTTCTTGTCACGTACAACCGTGGATTCGAAATTCACGAGGAGGTTAATATATGTACAAAGCATTTAGTCAAAGCGTTTATTATTAACCCAACTGAATAGATAAATGTATGAAATGTCTGATTGTATTACACAATGATACATAATCATATGAAGCTTATTTTCTCACATTCCATTCAGATGTATTGAACCGGTGAATAATATTGACCTTGAACACCCTGTAAAGAATGGCCATAAAAAAACACACCCATGTATTCATTCCCTCTCTCACGTCAAATCAATATTAAGATAAATACTATGGCGATAAACATAACCTTTAGGCCTCACCAATTTGAGAGAGAGAGAGGGGGGGTTAACGTCCACTCGACACAAAATAAGTCATTTCGGGACTACCATATGGTTTAATTTTATTTCAAGAATTCGCTTGCGCGTAGGGGTCTTTAGCAGTGGGGGGGGGGGGGGGGAACTGGAGGACCCGGAGTAAATCTACGAGGTAAATCTACGACGTATAACCGGGGATTCGAAACCATGACAGGCTTTATGATACAGCGCGCATGTACTTACCATTCGCCCCCCCCCCACCAATTGGAAATGAAATGAAATGTGGTTTAACGTCCTACTGTTCTGCTCCGACTGAGAGAGAGAGAGGGAGAGAGAGAGAGAGAGTAACGTCCATTTGACACAAACGGAGAATCGAAATCCCATCATTTAACTCATTAACAGACCTTATGATCTAACACGCATGCGTTAAACCATTCCTGGGGGGGGGGGCTAGTGGTCTAGAGTGCCGCGCTTCGACCTCTAGCTGGCCGGTCACCTCTGGCTTGCGGCTGTGGTTTCGATCCCTGGTGTGAGCGTATGTGGCATGGAGATAGGGGCGCCTTCTCAAACTCTTGGGTTACCTCCGGGCACTCCGGTTTCCTCCCACTGCTAAAGACCCCTACGCGCAAGCGAATTATTGAAATAAAATTGAAACATATGTTAGTCCCAAAATGACCTAGTTTGTGTCGAGTGGACGCTAAACCCCATTCCTCTCTCTCTCTCTGTTAAACCATTTCACCGCCCAATCCCCATTATATAAAAAAATCAAAGCAAGATTTGTTTGGTGTGTTATCATGCATGCAATTCATGACTGCTGTGCACTCGGAAAAAAGCAACAATATACAAGAAATTGTTTTGAATAAGTTTCATAATGTCGCTGTTGTATTGATGTGCTTTTTTAAAAAAAATAATACACATTTATCCTAACAAAAGTAAAGGGGTTTACCGCAAGACCGACCCATCCGTAACCAGTTTATGACGGCAATAACTCTAGTAATAATAGATTTTATAAAATTAACTTCAACATTTTCGTTCAAGAGAGAGAGAGAGAGAGAGAGAGAGAGAGAGAGAGAGAGAGAGATAGAGAGATGAGGTTTAACATTCACTCGGCGCAAACTAGGTCATTTCGGGACTAACATATGGTTTAATTTTATTTCAATAATTCGCTTGCGCGTAGGGGTCTTTAGCCAAGGGAAGAAACCGGAGTACCCGGAGAAATCCCACGAGGTTGTACAGGCGACCCTACACCTTGTCACGCACAACCGGGGATTCCAAACTACGCCAGTTGACTCAATGACAGGCCGTATGATACAGAGTGCGCGCGCTAACCTTTCGGCCATCCTACCCCCCACCCCCGAGGAGAATTGAAATCACACCACTTGTCTTATTGGTAAACCATATAACACGCATTCGTTAAACCATTCCGCCGCCCCCACCCCAACCATTATATAAAAAAAATCAAAGGAAGATTTGTTTGGTGTTTCATTTTTATCATGCATACAATTCAATACTTTTGTGTACTCGGGCAAAAGCAACAATATACAAGAAATGGTTAGGAGCGGCCCACCCGTAACCTGTTTATTGTTTATGACGGCAATAACGCTAGTAATAATACATTTTATGAAATTAACTTAAACGTTTTCGTGCAAGAAAACGAGCATATAATCGTAAAAAAATTAATAGCGGACTATGCTAGATTATGACTTTTATAACTAATGAGTGTAGGGTGTGTTATTAGACTCCAGTCCACAAATTGGGCTTGACTATATTATATGGATTTTTTTTTAAACTTTATTTGCTTATACTGTGTAAGCTTTTCATAATCAGTGATGATTAGCAGTTGCATTGCAGAGTCCGAAGGGGATTCGGTAAGAAATCATTCAAGCTTAGAAAAACAAACACTGAACAAAACACACAGACTTTAAGGGGCAGTGGGCGGTTGTCAAATAATCATAAAATATATCGAAAGGGCGTATTCATCCCACACTTAGGCTATCTTCTTCGAAGTTAATAATACTCGAAGTATGGTGTATACTGGTCACAATATTCTATGAAATATAATTACGGCTTATTAATGATCGACTTTTCAACTAGGCCCCCTCTCTCTCTTTCCCTCTCTCTTGAAATAAAATTGAACCATATGTTAGCTCCGAAATGACCTATTTTGTGTCGAGTTCTCTCTCTCTCTCTCTCTCTCTCCCTCTCTCTCTCTCTCTCTCTCTCTCTCTCTCTCTCTCTCTCTCTCTCTTGTACTTACACAACTATTCCATAAATAAGACGACCTTGTCTCCATGTACAAATATTCGATTGTTCACGAGAGTGGTTCAAGTCAATAGATACCTTTGTATAATTCTCTGTCACGTGAAATATAATATAATGCACACAATATACGCCGTACTCAACGTTTATTATTGAGTGTGAATTTATATTAAACGAACAGGAGACATTATTCAAAACGGTTTAATTTTCTTGAACTCTTAACCCCGCCAAGGTAAGCTTATAATTATTCAGTATTTAATTTTGTTGTGTATCTCGAACTGTCAACTACATATACCTCTTTATATCATTATTTTTTTCTTTGATTTATTTGATGTGAAAGTCTCTTAAAGGAAAGGTGATTTCGAAATATTGATTTTTCTCGATTTTGTTTTTTCAACCGTTAGAATTATCTTTTCCTTCGATTTATTTCGGTAAAGACTATAAAACAAATGGTTTTGTGCTGTGAAAGTATTTTGAAAGAAAGGGGGTCCCGAAACATTGATTTTGCTCGAATTTGTTTTTTCAACCGTTAGAATTATTTATTTCGGTAAAACTATAAAACAAATGGTTTTGTGCTCAATTCTTTCTTTTTTGAGATAACAAAGTCGTTTTATGACGTGAAAGTGTCTTAAAAGAAAGGTGATTTCGAAATATCGATTTTTCTCGATTTTGTATTTTGAAAAGATATCGTCCTCTCAATTTATTTGTTGTAGAGACATAACTTTTGGTTTTTGTGTGGAATAGAATATGACATTCAAAAGAAATTATTTTTTGCGATTGCATTTTTTTGTATATTTCTTCATTTTGCTTTTGTGGTGTGAATTTATTTTGAATGAAATTTTATGCTATTCATGGCTGGTTAAATTTATCTTGAACAAAATTAGATGTTATTCAAGGCGGGTAAAGTTTCCTTTCTGGAATTATAACCCTATTAAAGTAAAGTTTTATTTATTTTTTTCTTCATTTTGTGTTTTTGAAGAAACGTTAAACTAAATGATTTTGTGGTGTGAATTTCGTTTGAACGGAGTTTATATTATTCTAGGCGGGTTAAATATTTATTCGAAGAGAGAGAGAGGAGAGAGAGAGGAGAGAGAGCGAGCGAGAGAAATGGGGTTTAACATCCACTCGACACAAAATATGTCATTTCGGGACTAACATATGGTTTAATTTCATTTCAATAATTCGCGTGTGCGTAGGGGTCTTTAGCAGTTGGAGGAAACCAGAGGACCCGGAGTAAATTGTATTTCAATAATTTTCTTGTGCGTAGTCGTCTTTAGCAGTGGGAGGAAACAGGAGAAACCGGAGGACCCGGAGTAAACCCACGAGGTTGGACAGGCAACCTTTATTCGAGCATTTTGGTGTGTGAATTGGGTGTTATTCGGTGCGATTTGGAAATATATTTTAGTGGTCTGACACGTTGTTCTCAGTATTTTAACGTCTGCTTCCACCGAAGGCGATATCGCAGACAAGTCTTATTTTTCATTTTCATTATTTTTGCGCTCGCGCTGCGGTCTTTTCATTGGGACGAAGCCGTAAACCTGGAGTAAACCCACGATGTTTAGAAAGCACCCCACATACGCTCACACCATGGATCGAAACCACAATCGCAAACCAGAGGTGACCGCCCATCTAGAAGTCGAAGCGCCACACTCTATACCCCCTCCCGATAACACTTTGAATTGTATCTTATTTAATGCGGTTAAACATCTTCCCTGGAAGTTTAACTCTATTTAGGTAAATAGTGTAGTCGAGATTGTCATTGCTTCGATTGTTACGATAATAAACAAAGTATCGATTATCTTTCTTTAAATTGATCATTGACTGTCAATTTTATTTAAATCTTTTGATCCGAAGTACTAGAGATTTATGGGCCTGGCATTTAGTTAAATGCTGTTGTCTCGATAATAAACAAAGTCTCAATTATCTATTTTCAATCATATAATGTTGATCCGATGATCTAGAGAGTTATAGGCCTGGCATGAAAATAAATATCTAATTTATGATTTATATAACATTTGAGGCCAAACGAAAGATCCACATTTCGTAGATTTAGCTCTTAAAAAATGCAACTTTTAAGGTGTATTGTAACTTTTCACCTTCGATTATCTTAAAGCGAAAAGCTCCTTAAATCTGCCTAATGGATATCTTTTGTTTGGCCTCAAATCATTAATTAGACATTTATTCACATGCCATCTCTCTCTCTCTCTCTCTCTCTCTCTCACTTTAAAAAAATGCAATTATCGCTAACTTATGGGCGTTAGCCAAGTTAGCTCGGATGATTGTGTTCTTTTCAATATAGATAACACAGCTCTCATGAATTGTTTGCATGATAAAACATGAAACAAATCTTGCCTAGATTTTTTTTAGAATGAGAAAAGGGGCGGGGACAAATGGTTTAACGCATGTGTGTTAGCTCATAAGGCTGGTCATTGTGACAATTGGAACCACGTGGCTACGTTGGTACGATGTTATAGAAGATATAGAACACATTTTTCTTAATTTTGAAAATCAAAACAGCCTCCAAAAATTACACACATGTAGTTAAATCAATCATTTCATTCGATGTTCAGTTTAAAGAAGCTAAGTCGCTAACAATTCGGACCAAGAATTGACAGACGTGGGTCGCAACGTATATAATACTATAATATGAATGTATATAAACTGATTTACATTCAATGGTTTCCGTTTTTACTCTATTTTCAAATCAGTTATGTTCTGCGAAATAAGCCAACAGTCTCAATCGAATGCAAATTTCTTGCGTCTTTTTATTCCAGTCAACATGCGCCGTTTAATTTGGTGCAATGTGTTTAGCCTCGTTCCCCGAGTCTCTTGCTAGAACTGGGGTTGAAACGCGTTATGGTACACGATTCGTGTACCAATGGTAAAATGTTTATTTTGTCTTAAATATTGGATATCAGGAGCACATCTTTCCCTGGTAAGACCACAGCATCAAAGTTGATTTAAATTGGCAAATAATTCGTGTTTTCAAAGTTGACGATTTAAATTTCTGGCTCCTGTTTTGAGGACCCGGAGAAAGCCCACGAGGCTGGACCGGCGCCCCTACTCCTTGTCACGTACAACCGGTGATTCGAAACCACAGCAGTTGACACAATGACAGGCTTTATGATACAGCGCGCACGTGCTAACCATTCTGCCATTCAACCCCCCTCCGCTCCTGTTTGGATGCACATTCAAAAAAACATAATAAGCAAAGTAAATTCTTTAACATGATTTTTTCATCGTACAGAATAAGCATAATGAAATGTAGCTTTTCTTTCAATATGAACAATACAAATATAAATGTTTGTGTATTATTTAAGTTGATCTTAACCGATCAGTGTGAATATATGTACCATTACATGAAAAACACAAATATGACATATAAATTTGAAAACTTTATTAGCAAGAACCCCTACATTAAAATCATTGACAACGAATTAATAAATTGATTTTAAATAAATTTCGATAAAAGAGTAGGCCGAAGTGCCACTGTCCTTGCAAAATTTCCCTCATATCACACAGCATGCCGTATGTCAAACTTAATTAGCCCAGTTCGGAGCAGAACAGTAGGACGCTAAACCCAATTTCATTTCATTTTATTTATTGAGGGAGTGTATTGAGTCAAACATTCGCCCAATCCAATAAAACTGGTTCGGGTACGCCTATAAGGTGGGATGACCTTATAGTGAGATTATTTGTGTTTTCGTCTCACCTCGTAAACGGATTAATTTGTTTGATTGAAACGAAAGATTTTTTTTTCTGTGAGTTTGATTTGGTTTCGAAGCGTTAAACATAGGCTTTTAGTACAGGGCTAGATTCGGGAGTATTAGAAGGCTTTATACTGAATTAATTGTGTGTTTGTGTCTCACCAAATATACCGATTGAATTTGTTTAAAACCGATGAGAATTTGTCTGTGACTTTGGACTGGTTTCGGATCGTGAAATAGATATTTTGGATTAGTGTTCGGGTATATTAAAGTGTGTTTTAAGAATTTCCGATTTTGAAACTTTGGACGAAACGGAAATTGTAGGTAAGTATCTAAACAAAGTTCATATTGTTTTTTGTCTTTTTTAAGTCTAATTTGTGTTGTTTCTTTATTTTTCTTTTGAAGCAAGGGAGTTGGCAGACTTCTATTTTATATGTAAAGTTGGTTAGTTTTTGTTTTTCATTTTTTTATTAAAAAAGGCAGCGGGATAATTAAAGAAAGGGCTTGGTTGATTTTAGGAGTTGAGGGAACTACTTTATATTCAAATGGTAATTTAAATGTGGTTAATAATTCGATTTAACACAAATAAAAAGGGCGGGGTTTGGTGGGTTCTAGGGAACGGTTTTATATTTTAATGGTGATTTAAATTTGGTAGACTTTTCGATTTTATAATGGCTGGTGGATAATTTTAGAAAACATTTCCGTTTTAGCAAAGTGGGCAGGGTTTGGGTGAATTTTTGGAGGGAACTGTTTTATATTTTAAAGGGCCATTAGGTAAGATAAGGTAAAACCCCAGTTAAAACATAGATAATGAAAATGAAATATACTGAAATTTTCAGCCAAATCATTTCACTCTGAACCGAGATATTAACTATAGAATTTTAGGCTAGTCTCGGTCGTCATTACTGGCGTTGGTATGATAACAAGTGAAGTCTCGATTATTCATTTTACGTCAAATTGTAATCAAAACTAATAAATAGCTCAGGCTAGCGATGGAATCGACGGTTGATTATGATCTGGATAAGTTAATTAGTGTCCAATCAATAATTTAGATACAATTTCAGGTCTAAAGAAAGACCTAATATTCAGATTTAGCTCTTGCATAATGCATGTTTAATGGCGATATATATATAAATTGGGTTAAGTTTTGAAAGATGCCAGGGATTGGGTAGATAATAGGAGATGGCGTAATTCTTTGAATGAGTGTTTTATATTTCTAAATGGCGAAATAAATTTGTCTGATATTCGTTTTGGACACGAATGCGGTCAGCCGGAAAAATTAAGAATATTTTTATCTATGTTGATTCCGACGTATTTTCTTGATTACGAAAGTTATCATCCACCCCCCCTCAAAAAAAAACAAAAACCCTATTCTTTTCCAATTGAATCTATCACCGACATGCTTGATATAAAGAATAAAATAGGGTTAAACGCCCATCTCCGTAGCACCGACTAGATTAATTAAAACCGCGCAATACAGTGAGCAATGAATGCAGTCTTATTAAAACATAGATCTATTTTTCGTTTGGTTTTCTTTTATTTTCGACGGCCTCCACTACATGTAGTACAGACAAGTAAAACGAAACGACATAGGATCAATGTTTTACTCAGATTGTAATGAGCAAAATTATATTTCGAATTCCCGATACGGCGCAAGGGTACGGCAGTACGTATCGAACAGCTTTAATACGGAAAGGTCCGTATAATATCGTAGTCTTTTTACCGTATTCTTTGCTACTTTAAGACGGTAAAATGTTGTGTCGTGGCGTTATATGAATCTCTCTGTATCCTAGAACACAAAGGTGTATATTTGATGTGATTTTAACCATGATATACTATTCAAAAAAAGTAGGGGATATTTGATTTTGGGGGCATAATACTAAAATATGCAAATGACTACGAAAAAAGTCACTATAGAACCTAACAGAAGAAACATTTCCAGTTACATGTGACGCCCAAACGCACCAATAGTTACCGCATGGAATGCAGGTGATGCTTGGGATCATCATGGGGGTCCAATCCAAGATTTGCACGACTCTGACTTTGAATGTTACAGTCATTGTGGCATTGAATTCCAGGGTGGAAACATCAGTTTAATTGTTTTAGTGACCAGAAAACAAATTTTGATATGCGTCGGCTTACCCAAAATGAAAGGTTACGTGCCCTTGGCATGCTACAGATCGGCACAACACAGGCGGTTGTGGCGCGGACGATGAATGTTTCTCAGTCTGTCATAAGCAGGCTATGGTCCAGATACAGTGATACACAATCTGTACAGGACAGACCACGCTCAGGTCGACCAAGGGCGACAACTCAAGCCCAGGATCGATTTATCCGTGCCTTAGCCTTGAGAAATCGTGTCATCACAGCAAATCAGATCAGTGCTCGTCTTCAAACAGACACTGGTGTGAGAGTGAGTGGCCAGACGATTAGGAATCGACTGCATAGGGGTCACCTTTGCGCCCGACGTCCTCGCGTGATCCCTTGTTTGAGAGATCATCTTATTCAGGCAAGACGTCGTTGGTGTAGGGATCGTCAACACTGGGATAATCGACGCTGGAGCAATGTGATGTTTCCAGATGAGTCAAGGTTCACTGTTGATTTTTTGGACAGACGTAGGAGGGTGTGGCGTCGTCGAAACGAGCGCTTCCAAGACGTTAACGTCATCAGACATGATCGATTTGGGGGTGGTTCTGTTATGGTGTGGGGAGGCATCACTGTTGCTGGAAGAACGGCTTTACATGTTGTTGCAGGGCGTGTTACAGACCAGTACTACCGGGACAACATCTTGGCAGTCCATGTTGTGTCGTTCGCACGACGTCATGGCCGCCGTTTCATCTTCCAGTATGACAACGCAAGATGTCACAGAGCCAGGATCGTTACAGGTTACCTCCAACAACAGAACATCACCACATTACCTTGGCCAGCACTGAGTCCCGACCTCTCCCCCATCGAGCATGTCTGGGACATGCTTGGACAGAGGTTACGTCAACGTCAACAACGTCCTGCCAATGTCCAGGAACTTGCTGCTGCGTTGCAACAGGAATGGGACAATCTGGACCAAAATGACCTTAGACGTCTCATTAGGAGTATGCCACGTCGGATCAATGCTTGTTTGGCAAACAGAGGAGGATTTACCCGTTACTGACTTTGTTGTGATGCTGTGGTAACTTTGCTGTTTGACCCCGGGTATCATTTTACCCTTATAATGGTCAGTCTGTGCCTTACTTAGTCTAACGATCATTTGGAATAAATCGATGAATGTGAACTTCATTTCATTTTGTCATTTGTTTCTTCGTCAGTTTCATTAGGTGACTTTAATAACACTTAAAAATCAAATATCCCCTACTTTTTTTGAATAGTATATATAAAGACTGGAATTTAATCATTACTTTTGATGAGCTTTTCGCGGAGTTTTCATATTTTTGCTGTATGCCTGCTTGCTGGGTGATCTTCATGATGAATTCAGGGGAGGTGGCACCTTCCAAATCTGTAAAAGGTGTATATTCTTTCTGAAATGATACATTAGTAAAACCATAAATTGCTGTTGAGTCGAAGTAGAAAATTTTTGATAAGATTTGACACTATTTTTTTTAAATTTTAAAAAGCTCAGCGACTGTTGAGCGACTTAAAGTAGCACTTGACTAGAACTGATGTTGATCTTGGTAGATAACTGCCACCATGCTGCAACTTAACTAAGCGAAAATCTGCCGAAACTCTAAAACTACGTTGACGCAACGTATCACGCGACGATACGGATGCGTGATACGAATGAGAAAAAAATCCAATTGCCGAAAGTCTCTATTGGCTCAATGGTGCGTGCATTGTTTACATAAGACGTTACTGGTTCGAACAGAATGGTGCCTTTTACTAATTTTAATACCCATTTACACTAAATAGGAAATAATTTTTACCTTCAAATACTTCAAACGTTTATAATTATTTTTTCACCAATGCATAAAATTAATGTTTTAAAATTTAATTTGTCGGAGGAAAAAAGTTAATATTGGGGACTCATTAAGTCGCATCGATGTCATCCTTATCAGTGATTGTAGCGGCCTAGCGAATATTCACTGCTGAAAAAAAAGTTGTATTTATAAATTACGCATGACAATGAAATGAAATAAAATGGGGTTTAACGTCCTACTCTTTTGCACCTAACCTGGGCTAATGGAAGACGGGCATACGCCATACAGTGTGCTATGAGGGAAATTTTGCCCGGGCAGCGGCGCTACGGCCTACTCTTATATCGAATTCCAACTGCCAAGGGATCTTTTACGTGCACTCCAATTTGTACACGGGATGCTTCAGGAAAACCGATCACTAATCAGATCTAATAGGTTATTTCAAAATACGAAATTAAATTAGTGTAAATATTTAATACAAAGACTGCCCGTTCATCGTGTAGATGTAGGACATCTTGAAATAATAATGTCCAACGTGTAACAAGGGCGTATCTGTTAATATATTGAATATTGCCTGTTTGACGATTAGACCAATATAAAAGAACCCCGTGTTTATTGTTAAACCACCGATTCTTTTTTGGTTTATACTAGGTTTCCGCTCTTGTGTGAATCGTTACGATGGGATTGGCCCTATTGGTTCACGATTTGCTACTCGGATATGTTCGGATACATTTCAATTTGTGCGATACGTAACGATAGGATTGACCCTATCGTGTTCACAATCTGGGGGTTGGGATTGCCTAGTGGTCTAGAGTGCCGCGCTTCGACCGCTAGCTGGCCGGTCACCTCGGGCTTGCGGCTGTGGTTTCGATCCCTGGTGTGAGCGTTTGTGGCATGGAGATAGGGGCGCCTTCTCAACCACGTGGGTTTCTTCCGGGCACTCCGGTTTCCTCCCACTGCTAAAGACCCCTACGCGCAAGCGAATTATTGAAATAAAATTAAAACCATATGTTAGTCCCAAAATGATCTAGTTTGTGTTGAGTGGACGTTAAACCCCATTTCTCTCTCTCTCCCTCCAAAAATTATGTGTGAATCCGTTTACCTAAATTACAACAGTATAGCATAAAATAACCTAGTCAACTTGTCATGTTTGAAAAAAAAAGATTTCCCTGTTATGAGTATTGTTGATCTAACAAATTGAGAGAAATTGTTACTCTCTCTCTCTCTCTCTCTCTCTCTCTCTCTCTCTCTCTCTCTCTCTCTCTCTCTCTCTCTCTCTCTCTCTCTCTCTCTCCAGTTCACGATCTGCTATGTGTAGATCCGATAAACACGATTATTACGACTGACCTCAATATAAGATAAAACCTGATAGCATCACCACGATTACTTCACGATAAAGACTGTAGCGCGAATCGTGATGGGGGAACCTACCATTAGCCAAAATCGATGACACCCCCCCCCCCGACACACACACCAGGTCCTAAAACACGCTCTTGTCGTGATTTTTCTATCGGTGTATTTTTTTCAAGGATCTTACGCAATGATTTTAAAAACAAGTATTACTAGAG
The DNA here is from genome assembly GCA_963678685.1 of Patella ulyssiponensis. Lineage (NCBI taxonomy): Eukaryota > Metazoa > Mollusca > Gastropoda > Patellidae > Patella > Patella ulyssiponensis. The sequence continues at coordinate 12,244,056 of OY783227.1, read as the reverse complement.
ATAATTGACTATACTGCCCACCCCAGCCATAAAACCCCATAAAAGGAACCGTAAACCCCGGTGTTTTTTGTCTTGTCCTTAATAACAATGCATACATTGTAAACTATGATTAATAGTTATATGCTTTGTATAATAAAATCATATTGGAATTGCTTCTCCAACAAAGACCGTTATGTTGTTAGGGTTATCTAGTTGAACTACGATTATTTCACTTATAAAATATAATATATTAAAGGGATGATAACACTCTTGCTGGCTTGGCAGCTCCAGAAAATAAATAATAGCCTTATTCTAAGGACTAGATGTTTAAGTGTCCTACCTGATGTGTAAATTATCCATTACATCCCATTTTACTTGTCCAGAGGGTTCGAAAATATTTTAAAAGGTTTGCGTTAGGTTTTTCAAATCATGAAATTTCTATCATCAATTAATTAGAATATTGTAAAATAATACAAATTCTTGACCAGAATAACGATTGGGGCATATTATTCAGTTACAACAAGAGTGGTATTGAGCCTCTAAATTAGTGAAATATAAAGAGGCTTGTATCTGTTCCCTTTATTTAATTGGGGGGGGGGGGGGTCTAGAGTGTCGCCCTTCGATCTCTAACTGGCTGGTAATCTCTGGCTTACGGTCGGGGTTTCGACGATCCCTCGTCTGATCGTATGTGGCTTGGAGATATAGGCGCCTTCTCAACCTCGTGGGCTTACTCCAGGTACTCCGGTTTCCTCCCACAGGAAAGACCCCTGCGCGTCTGCGATATCACCATCGGTGGAAGCGGACGTTAAACACTAAAATATACGAAATTTGGTTTAAAAGCACATATTAATGTAATATGAATGTACATGTATATCTAGACTGTAATATGACGCAATGGGAGGATTCCTTTCTTATTTCATCTATTGTAAGCTTATGATAATATATTTTCAAGGCCATGAGAAATGTCATATTTTCAGTTTGAAATACGTGTACGTAGTCAGATTGCACTTGAAGACCCGAATAATACTGGGGAAATATTAAACCTATTTCAATTAAAGATGCATTATGTAAGATTTAGATAAAGATCTGACAGCTCTTACTGTGATAATTGAAAATTGGACTATGAAATATGAATGAAATTTTTAATTAAGTTACTTTATTCTGAGCGAAGTGTTTGAAGTTTTGAAAATATATTCTCGATTTTCAAGTACCATAATAAATAATGTCTCGATTATCCATTTTTAAATGGTGATTATATATATGTTTAAATCAATGCAAATTCACGAGGGTTGATTATGAGCTTGTCATGTGAATGAATCTCGAATTAATAGTTAAAGAAACATTATGTAAGATTTAGATAAAGAGCTGACTGTTCGTGCTTCTATAGTTCAAATAGAGATAACGCGAAATACAAATATTAAACATTTCATTCAAACTACTTCAATCTGCGCCAAGTTATCAATGTTTGTAGTTTTGACAAGATTATTGTTTATCATCATAACCACGCTACTGGTATATTCAAGTCTTAGCCTCTCTTCTCCATTTTTAAATTAAATCATTAAATGGCCGGACCATTCAAATCTACTTAAATCTCGAGTATTCGATGGCATCGAGTGTTGATTATAGCCATGTCATGTTAATAAACGTCTAATTTATAATTTATATAACATTTTAGGCCGACTAAAAGATCTGCAATAAATGCATTTAGCTCTTGAATAATGTAGGCCTATCTTTAAAATCACATTTGAAGAGACAATATATGTAGTTAAAATCTCCAGCAATGGCATTGAGTGTTGATTATGGTCTTGCCAAGTTAATAAATGTCTAACTAATAATTTTTATAACATTTACGACCTAAGGAAAGACCAGCAGTAGATAGATTTAGCTCTTGAATAATGTATGTTTAATGTAACATTTGAAGAGAAAACTAATCTTCCTGCAATAGAGAGAGAGAGAGAGAAATGGGGTTTAACGTCCACTCGACACAAACTAGGTCATTTTGGGACTAACATATGGTTTCAATTTTATTTCAATAATTCCCGGAGGAAACCCACGAGGTTGAGAAGGCGCCCCTATCTCCATGCCACATACGCTCACACCAGGGATCGAAACCACAGCCGCAAGCCAGAGGTGACCGGCCAGCTAGAGGTCGAAGCGCGGCACTCTAGACCACTTGGCCATCCCAACCCCCTTCCTGCAATAGACAAATGTAGCTCTAACATAATGCATCTTAAAGAAACGTTTGTTTAGAAGTTGGCCAATTTGATTAAAATATATTTCGTTTCGTTTTTTATACTTTCGATGACCTACACTACATGAATGTATGACCGGTCTTATTGGGGCGATAGTTCGTGGCTTTTGACCCTATGACATCAGATAATTGATTAAACAATCAGCGTTGACGTTTGTAGTGGTTTACCCACAGTTCCGTGGATCGCACACCAAGAACCCGCTACAACAGACCGTTGCATTGGCTAATATCTCACATTATCCAGAACTCGGGTAATATAACAACTTTTCCAGATCCTAGTGTAGTAAAGACAAGTAAAACAAAATTTTGAACTATAAATAAAAATTAAATAGGATCTGCATTTTAATCAGATGGGAAGTTGGTTTTAAAATACATTTGGTTTATTTCAGTTAATGGTAATAGAAGAAGACGCTAGAAAATGGCGAGGAATTGTTTTGTCAGAAGTCTTAAATACACTCTCTACTTCTTTAATGTTTTCTTCTTCGTAAGTTTATTTTGTCATTATATCATGATAGCTGTCTACAAGAAACCTCGGTTTTTTGTATCATCCGAAGGATTAGACGGTTGTTCTTGTCAGGCCCTCCGTCCTGCCACACTGACAAGGGAATCCATGTCGGAAAATCCCGTTCGTCAAGTTGACAGGGGGTGGGGGGGGGGGGCACGCGGGAAAACCGAGAATAATTTCCTCGGGCTAACAGCGGCTGGAACACAGGAACCCGGGGTAAGCGAGTCAACGTTTTACTCACCGAGTCAGCGCGACTCCGGCAACATATAAGAAAAGCAAGCAACCTATTAGGAAATTTGTCAGATATCACAGAATAGTATAACAGCAAAGACAAAACACGATTGGAGAGTTTGTTTTTATTTTTTGAAAGGTGTATTGGTCACGTGAAACTTTTGATTATAACTTTAACTATGCCTCATCTTGAAATATAAAAATCGGTACCGATAGTAACCTAAAATGCAAATCGGATTTTTAATTTGATCTCATACATGATACTTCTGGCCCTGGGTTCACAAAGCATTCTCGGGATTAAATTAAGAATTTACTCAGCTTCCAATCACTGTTTATGACAAGTATTATTGATCCGAAACACAAAACCGAATAGAAATTTCTAGCGTCTGGTCATTCCAGTCTATTGTGCATTCTCTCCAGATAAGTTATGGCGTCGCCGTTTGACAAGATTTGTTGAATATGTCTAGCCTCGTTTTTTCTGGCCACTTGTTACAAATGACACTGACATGGTAAAATGTTTATTTTGTCTTAAATATTGGATATCAGAAGACTTTGGATGATATTGAGTTAGAGAAATAGGTACCGAAGTCATATAAAATGAAAATCTGGAATATCATTTCCATATATCGTTCTTTTAGGTTGTATATATGTGTCCAAAGTCCTCTAAGCTAGAGTGATTACAATTCCATGTATTTTAATGGATATTTCTTTTTTCAATTTCAGATATTGGGAGTAGCCTCGATTGCTGTTGGGATCTATGTCTTGATTGACCAGTCTCGTTTGTCCACTATGACCAAGTTAGATAGTGATGCTACTAACCCAGGGCTGTTGGCCAATGGTAGTATTATATTTATCGCAACAGGTGCTCTACTTGTTATCTTGTCGTTCGTTGGTTGTTGTGGAATCATGAAGGAAATGAAATGTGTGCTGGCACTGGTGAGTCGGCGGCTAGAACTATTTCTTAAGGTCAACTTCAAGTTTGGTTAAAGGTCACAAGATGTCAACAGGGCTAGCACTAACCATAACCCTAGATAGCCTCAATGCTTACCAAATTCCTAACCTACAATCGCACCAACAATCAGGAGCTCTAACCTTATTTACATCTCAGCGACCTTGATGAAATCTTTAGTTGGCCTTATGAAATGGATCTAGTGGGCTTTCTTCTAATAACGATAATCACAGTGGCTTATTTAATCCATTTTCGTTTTACAAAAATACATTTGTTTATCCGATTATGACCCCGCCTCTCCCCACTCCCACCACACGAACGGTCCCCCGTTCGTTTCCGATACCTTCCTACAGAGTTCATAAAAGATTTTAGCAGAAAGGTACATCGGAGACGGCCCAGCAAATATGACGTCATATGCGGATTGTGCTTTAGGGCTAGCGCTAACCCTATTCTCAATCCTCGGCAACAATCACGTGCAGCTGCATTTGAATCATATTATTTTCGTATTTTTCAGTATTATCATGCTGTTTTCGTATTTTTTTCAGTATGTAAGTCTAATTGGTATCAACCTATTGTTTTCGTTTTTTTAAGTATCATCATGTTGTTTTCGTATTTTTTCAGTATGTGAGTCTGATTGGTATCATCATATTGTTTTCGTATTTTTCAGTATCACCATGTTGTTTTCGTATTTTTTCAGTATGTGAGTCTGATTGGTATCATCATGTTGTTACAATTAACAGGATTTATTCTCGTACTTGTCCTCAGACAACAGGTACGTCACATTTATATAGTAGTCAATTTTCATCAGGCCCTGAGTTCACAAACCATTCTCAGACTTACGTTGAGAATTTACTCAAAATAGTTCACCTTATTTTAATTAAACCACAGCCCTTTATAATAATTTTGTTGTTTTAATGTATTAAATATATCATTAAGAAACCATGTGCAAACTTTTGTGTTTCTGGATCAAAGATATTTCTTATAAACAGTGATTGAAAGTTGAGCAAATTCTCAACTTAAGTCTGAGAATGCATTGTGAACTTGGGGGCCAGATGTGTGATTTTCACAATATGTCATATTTATGGTTTAATGGTCGAGAGCGAGACATTAAGTAATATATTGATACTGCACGAGGCATTAGCCGAGTGTTGTTTCAATACAATACAGATTGTCTTTAGCTCAAGACCATTAAACAAATTAAAATACAGACACTATCCCACACGTGCTTTTCAGTGAAATACGTCATACGAGTCCAATATTTCATTTAGTATAGATAATGTTCGATTCGCAAGTTACCCGTACATTATTGGAAATAATGATCCGCCAACATCAAAGGATGACGTCACCACACGCAAAACAAAAATCTACAGGATAAACCTGCGTAAAAGACAGAAAATAGACATCGCAAAAAATAAACAAATATCAAATCAAGTAAATGGACTATGTGCAAAGGCTTGTATTTCTGGATCAAAGATATTTCTCATAAACAGTGATTGAAAGTTGAGTAAATTCTTAACTTAAAGCCCCAATAACACTCTTGTTGTAATTGAATAATATGTCCCAATCTTTATTCTGGTCAACAAATTGTATTATTTTACAATATTCAAATCAATTGATGATACAAATTTCATCGTAACACACCTAATTTAAAAAATTGGAAAAACTCAACTACATGGATTTTAAAATATTTTCGAACCCTCTGGACAAGTAACATATGATGTAATGGATAATTTACTCAACAGGTAGGACAAATAAACATCTGGTACTTAGAATAAGGCTATTATTTATTTTCTAGAGCTGTCAAGCCAGCAAGAGTGTTATTGTCCCTTTAAGCCTGGGAATGCTTTGTCAAACCAGGGCCTGGTCTCAGTGGCATACATTCATCAATATTTTCTGAATTATTTTTCTCTTTTTTTTTTTCCAGATAAACGAATCATTTGAAGCGACTTTATATCAACAGTTGAACACCAGATATGATAATTACTATAATTCAAGTGATATGTTTACTATAGCTTATGATTATGCCATGGTTTATGTAAGTAAATGTATATTTCAGGGCCGTCTTTTGATGCATTATGAGAGAGAGTGTGAGAGAGACAGAGAGCGAGAGAGCTTTGAAGGAAATTTTCCCCGGTCAGCGGCACAATGGCCTACTCTTATAACAAATTCCAACTGGAAAGAGATCTTTTACGAGCAGGCCAATGTGTACACGGGACCTCGGTTTTTCGTCCCACCCGAACGACTAGACAGCTGTCCTTGTCAGCCCCCGCCCCCGTCCTGCACAAATGACAAGGGGAAACCACGTCGGAAAATTCCGAGAAACCTCGGCCAATGCAGGAATCAAAAACCAATACAACATATAAATATGGCTATTAAATTTTTATTCATTTTAAGATCCATACAGTTCGCGTCAGGGGTCAAACCAACGGCTTTTGACCCTATGACGTCGACATTGAGTAATCAATCAGCGTTGACGTTTCTAGTGGTATACCCACAGTTTGGTGCATCAAAAGGCCAAGAACTCGATGTAACAAACCGTTTCATTGGCTAATCCCTTACAACTCTTCCGGATCCTAAAATTTTGAACTATAAAAACGAAACCAAATGAGATGTGTGTTTGTATCATATTTTATTGTATTTTGTGACTATTTTACAGTTTGAATGTTGTGGAATCAGAAACTATACAGAATTTAAAGATAGGAACAAAGTCTCTAAATGGACGCACTTTAACTCTCAGTTAATTCCAGCTCAGTGCTGTAAGATGGACAGACAAATGTATTTTACCGAAAATATACCCAAATTAAAAGTTATGTCTTGTCCAACAACACTTAGAGAGAGTAATATTAACAAGGTAGGTACACTACAAACATTAGACTGGATAACCTGTACTACATGACGTCAGACGGGTTCATACGTCACATTGGAGCGCGTGATCTTCTTTTAACTCGGCAGAAGATAACTAACCTTTACGTTAATGAGTATAATACATGAGTAGATACGGTTGGAGGGGCGGTGGGGTGGGGCAGCTACATAAAATAATTATAAATCAACACTTTTTATGAGAAAAGTGTCACGGTCGTGTGCTTTAACCTTTATTATCAGATGGTGTGATGGGATGGGCATTCAAAGCGCAAGATAATGATATAAATGTAAAATCACAATTAATGATTTGCATCAATGAAATTGAATCACAATGTCATCCTATTAATTCATTATGAAATTGACATCACACAGGGTGTGGATTTCTCTCTTTAAAATAAAAAGCTCAATATGTATAAATGCCTACGTAATTTAGAGACGATGATGGCATCATACATTGTTAACTGTCAGATTTTTTTTAACAGGAATCTGGCAAACCCCTCCCGGCAAAAATTCCTGCATCCGCCCCTGTAATAAGTTTATAGAACAACTATATTGGAGTGTTTGCTAACATAAGGAATATGATTATGTATTTGGCGTGTATCAAGTATATATTGTTGACGACGGGGTGTGTTCCTTTATTCACGTATTACGATGATAGTTCAGCCTAATGTATAAAGACCAACAATAATATACATGCATAGGTCAGACATTCACTTCATAAAAAAACTAAAAAGAAAGAGAAAAATTTGAAATGCGTTAATGCTTAAATGCCGGCATCTGCTTTTTTTTTTAAGTAACTGCATATTATGAATATTTTAAAACTTTTGTATAGATGATGACACGTACCTAAGATATGTTATATGTATTATAATGTAATAAAAAAGGTTAAAATAAACACAGCAGTTCTATGGATAATAATTACTATGTTTCTATTAAAGCTACGTTTAATACGTTATCCATAATTCTGTAGTGTTTATTTTAATGTTACTAAATGCCATTTAAAAGATATAGCCGCGGTAAATCAGTGGGTAAGACGCTGGCTCGCTAGCCTTGGGGTCCAGGGTAAATCAGTGGGTAAGACGCTTGGGGTCCGGGGTTCGATTCGGGTGTTGTGCCGAGAAAGCTCATCGGAATTGTCTTTGACAGGTCTTCCCATGTTGGGGTAATTGGGTGGCCGAATGGTTAGCACGTGCGCGTTATATCATAAGGTCTGCCTTTGAGTCAACTAGCGTAGTTTCGAATCCCCGGTTGTACAAGGAGTACAAACAACCTCGAGGGTTTTCTCTGAGTCCTTCAGGGGGGGGTGGTGGATGGCCTAATGGTCTAGAGTGCAGCGCTTCGACCTCTAGCTGGCCGGTCACCCCTGGCTTGCGGCTGTGGTTTCGAGCCCTGGTGTGAGCGTATGTGGCCTTCTCAACCTCGTGGGTTTCCTCCGGGCACTCCGGTTTCCACCCACTGCTAAAGACCCCTACGCGCAATCGAACTATTGAAATAAAATTGAAACCATAATGTTAGTCCAAGATGACTTAGTTTATGACGAGTAAACGTACCCCCGACCCTCTCTCTCTTTCTCCCTGGTTAATGTTGTAAATCAACTTCAAAAAAGTGATTTTATTAGAACTGTGAACCAAATTCCCGTTGATATATGTAGACATTGAGCTCTCTCTCTCTCTCTCTCTCTCTCTCTCTCTCTCTCTCTCTCTCTCTCTCTCTCTCTCTCTCTGTGTCTCTCTCTCTCTCTCTCTCTCTCTCTCTCTCTCTCTCTCTCTCTCTCTTTAAAACTGGAATCTGAATAGACTATATTTACAAAGACATCGAGTATGTATAATAATGCTATAAGGCCAACGTTTAACAGAGAACGTGTGCGGAATAATATCAAACGTCTTAAACTTGCACCACCCATCTTTGTTGGTAAAGTAATTAGGGTTATTGAGGAGTTCGTCCGCCATGTAATTGGACTTGTTATTCGACACCATCCTTCAAAACAAACTCGCATCAACAATAGACGGATGAAATTAGCTGTCTCGAGGGAGAACGGGTTACTTGACTTAAAATAGTTCCTTCAATACCCGTTAACCCCTTGCTATGGTATCTGTTGACATTGTTACTGGCGCGGTGTTACGGAATTTGTTGAGGAGAAACGCGCCGTTAGCATTACAAGATGAAATGAAATGGGAGAGAGAGAGAGAGAGAGAGAGAGAGAGAGAGAGAGAGAGAGAGAGAGAGAGAGAGAAATGGGGTTTAACGTCCACTCAACACAAACTAGGTGATTTCGCGACTAACTTGGTTTAACTTTATTTCAATAATTCGCTTGCGCGTAGGGGTCTTTAGCAGTTGGGGTAAACCGGAGTGCCCGGAGGAAACCCACGAGGTTGAGAAGGCGCCCCTATCTCCATGCCACATAAGCTCACACCAGGGATCGAAACCACAGCCGCAAGCCAGAGGTGACCGGCCAGCTAGAGGTCGAAGCACGGCACTCTAGACCACTAGGCCATCCCAACCCCCGAAATGAAATGGGGCCTACCGTTCTGCACTGATTAGGCTTATGACGAGGGGTCAGACAAAGACAGGTTCCATGGGGTGTAACCAGGGCTTCCACTTCAAAATTTTCACTGTCGGTCATTTTTGATAAAACATGAAAACTTCGCAAATTAAATTCAAATTTCATGGGTTTGTTTTATATATCGTAGGGTATCATGAATTCACGTGTCTATTACCACATTGTCAGCATGGCGTACAAACAAAAATATATATAAATTGAACTAGAAAATGAAATATTAGTTGGGCTTATAATGATTATTTATTATTGAAATATTCCCTTTAGTCCCGTCTTCATTAGCCCAGTCACTTCCTACTGTTCACTTCCGCCTGAGCTAATGACGACGGGTATACGCCATAGAGTGTGATATGAGGGAAATTATGCCAAGTCTTATATCGAATTCCAACTGCCAAAGGATCTTTAACGTGTACGGCAATGTGTATATGGGGACCTCGAGTTTTGTCCCATCCGAATGACTAAACAGATCTCCATGTCAGACCCTCCGCTCATACAAGGAATAATCAAGTTTCTTTTCAATTAATTTCAGTCATGTTATAACGACATTGAGGCCTGGGTAATCGAGCGTGTACAAATGCTGGTTATTGTTGCTGGTATAATTGTGTGTATCCAGGTGAGTACGTCTTTATACAAGTTCCATATCCTATTCAATTTAAGGGTGGGGGCGCTTTCCCATTTTGAAATTAACTTTTATAATGGAGAACCGTTCTAATCCAGTTAAAATCCTCGAGAGTTGATTATGGTCTGGATAATTTCATTAATCTCTTCAGGCCTAAGAAAGACAAATTTAGCTCTTGAATTATGTATGTTTAAACAATAATTGGTGACTTTATTTTTCAGTTTGCTGGTTTAATTATGACGTGCTGCTTTATGAGATATTTAAAGGAACCAAACGAACAACTGATCAGCAATAAGAGGTTCGATGAAAGGTCAGATTTTGATCACCGCAAACATCGAAAGGGCATCAATAATCGAACAGGCTTCAAAAATAGACAGCATTTCGATCAGAGAAGCGACTTCGATAATCGAAAACCGTTCAGTCAGCCGCAACTCTTTAATTCAAGAACACCACAGACATTTTATACTGGATCCAGTGGTTAAGCAAAATGGACGCAGGGTCGTATGTAGGATTTTAAAAGCGGGGGTGCAGCAGAGTGGTGGGGCGCCATAGCCTCCACGTAAATGATATAAGGAACTTTGGATCAGGGCGCTCTGTTTGATCATAATCAAGTGTATTATTTTATAATTGAGAGATTATTATTTTTTTTTGGGGGGGGGGGCTCCATTTCTCGGGGCGCCTTATTTTTCTGAGGGTGCAATATACCCCCTGCACCCCCGCTAGATACGGCCCTGAATGGACGTTCAGATTTCTTATGAATTTTCATCTTTAAAGTAATGAGGCGCCATTTGTATTTTTCGCTAAAATATCAATTTTCTCACAGCTGATTCCACGCTAATATGTACTCAGATTTAAAATTAATAATCATACTAAACCTAGGCTGTCTGTCTACAGTTAACTCCGCTTGAGAACAGACCCTAAGCTAGTTGACCGACTTTTTAAGTTCTAAACCGACGATTTTATTCGAAAACCCTAAGGATACTTCGAGAATTTTGTTAATTACTTATTCTGCTTCCAGTTCGTTCGTTCGTTCGTTACTAGGAGTTTAACGCCCACTTCCACCTGAGGTGATATCGTAGGTTAGTAAAACTGAAAGGGTTTTATTTAGTCTTCGTGTGTATGGCAGATGTGAAACGGAATAGACACGCATTACAAAACTGTATATTAATTTTTGGATATGGAGACCATTAAGGACAGAGATCTATTCTCGAGGAATGGAGTTGATTGATCTCTGCGTGCAGAATGCTAAGTAATGCGTACTCATATTGATTTTTGAAAATTAAGAAAACAAAATCTGAATACCAACGATATATAACCTCTCGGTTTGGATTCAATTGGGTTTTAAACGGGCCTATCAATTCAGTTCGCCTGCAACAAAATGGCGGTGGTTTTATTACTCAGCGAGTAGCATAGATGTAGATGGATGAAATTTGAATTCTACATGTATTTGTAAATACTGAGAGAACAATTTTTACACTGAAAGAACAATTTTCGGACTGAAAGAACAATTTTTGGACTGAAAGAAAAAATTTTGGACTGGAAGAACAACTTTTCGGACAGATATTCTTATTAGTGATTGTAGTTTGCAGCGAATCGCTATTAAGCCATAATTATGCAGTGAGACTTTAATACCGTAGTTTGCAAGCGATCGCTATTGTGAGTTAAATAAGGCAGTGAGAAATTAATACTATAGTTTGCCAATAATTGCTATTGAGCTAAATAAAGCAGTGAGACTTTAATGCTGTAGTTTGCAAGGGACTGATATTGTGAGCTAAATGGCGCATCAGGACTTTAACGGATGATTACGACTTAACAATTACCTTCAAGTGAAATGAACTTTGTTGATTGTTATATAATTGTATTTGGTTTAAACGTGATGCCATTTCCATCTGTGCTATAACCGTGTGTGGCTGTTTTCTGGATTTGGTTTAAATGTGAAGCCATTTCCTTCTATGCTCTATAACTTTGTGGAGTTTTTTTTGGATTTGGTCTCTATTTAAAGCCATTTATTTCTGTGCTATAGCTGAGTAGGACTGTTTTTTGAATTTAATCTATGTGTTAAGCCATTTCCATCTGTCCTGTAACTTTGTGGAACTGTTTTTGGATTACGTCTATGTGTAAAGCCATTTCATTCTCTGTTGTAACTTTGTGGGACTATTTTTGGAATTGGTCTATATGTAAAGCCATTTCTTTCTGTGCTATATCTTTGTGGGAATGTTTTGGTGCTGAGATTCATCACGTATATAATACTGTATATATTTATTTAATAGTATTTATAAAATATGTTTTATATAATATGATACGTCACACGTGCATTAATTATTATGTGATTGCACCATTCTGATTAAAATACAGATCCCATTTCGTTTCGTTTTTAAAATTCAAAATTTCGTTTTACTTGTTTTTACAACATTAGGATCTGAAAGAGTTGTTATATATACGGCGTTATAGATGAAGTGGGGAATTAGCCAATGAAACTGTCTGTTACGGCGAGTTCTTGGCGTGCAATGCACGGACGGAATTATGGGTAAACTACCAGAAACGTCAATGATTGATTAATCAATGTCAGACGCCATAGGGCCAAAAGCCGCCTGTACGATTCCTGACACGATCAGATCTCCATGTAGTGTTGCTATCGAAAGTATAAAAAACGAAACGAAATATAGAAGTAATTTCTCGGCTAATGCCGGGATCGAACATGGGGAACATGGGACCTCCAGGTTAGCGAGCTAGCGTCTTACCCGCTGAATCGCCGCGGGTCCCGATCATACTAGTGGTGCATGACACAATGCCAGACACTTTATTTTGATTTTTAAAATATCAATGAAAACACTGACGGAACGAACCTGACAAGGTCGGAATTTGTTCCCGACACCGCCCGTGGCAGTAGCACTATTTCCAGGCATGAATGAGTTTGACAAAATCTGAATTTACGGACACTGTCCGTGACAGTAGCCCTATTTCCAGGCATGAATGAGTCTGACAAAATCTGAAATTACGGACACTGTCCGTGACAGGTGCCCTATTTTAAGGCTAAGGACCTGTAGATTTCGTCAAAGTCTCGAGATGTAAACATGGCTAGCCCTAACCCTTACCCTAACCCACAAATGACGTCATAACATGCGTTGAACCGTCTGCGATCTAGCGTTCTCCCTAGTAAAGACAAGTAAAATGAAATTTTGAATTATAAAAAAATGAAACGAAAATCTGTTTTTTTTTAATCAGATTGCATTTGTATATGACTTCATTTCGTCATTCATGTTCATTCTGTATATTAGCATACTTCTGTAGCAATCATAAAGAGGTTATTTAATAAAAATGAAATGAAATGGGGTTTAACGTCCTCTTCTGCTTCTACTGGAGTACCCGTCTTCAATTAGACCAGGTTAGATTTCATTTCATTTCCTGCTGGGGTAATGAAGACGGACATGTGTCATGCAGTGTGCTATGAGGGACATTTTCCCCGACGCTATGGTCTACTCTTATTTCGAATTTTGTCGAAGGTTCTTTTACGTGCACACCAATAATGAGTACACGGGACCTTGTAGAAACGTCGTGATTTTAGAACAAAAGCAATGATTGGTTCCCACAATAATAGTTTTATGTTGAATTTCTTGACTGACAATCCAGCATCCCCAAGATGTTTAATCTTCATCAAGGGCAATACCTCTGTAAGATTTATTCGTCTCCCTTATATGGATGCACAGAAAGAACCATGGACAGTTGGAATTAGAAGAAAAGTGACCGTATGCGGCAACTCCTATGTCCCGGTTAGATCTAAAAGCCAAAAGCCATTGCAGATTTCGTCATAGGTCATGGGATGTAAATAGTTTTAGGGCATGGGTTATGGTTAGGGCATGGGTTGGGGCGTAACCCACAATCTCATCAACAATCACGTGCCCTAATCCTATTTACACGAATATCTTTAAGCACACCTCCGATGGCTCTACTTGGATTTCAGCCTTTACCCCTCCCACCCATGTCCCAACGTAATTCTCGCGCCTTGCATTACACCGTTAACGATAAAATTTAACCACCCCGTTTGTCTTAAAATGCTGGAAGTAGCCTTCTGTGTTGACAAGCCATAAAACAAAACTCCTTTTAGTAAAGATTTTATTTTAACAAAGACTTCATCTAAAGGTAACATAAAAAAAAACATTGTACAACCATGTACACTTATATAAAACAACTTATTGTACAGCCCTGTTGACTTATATAAAACAACTTATTGTACATCTCTGTTGACTTACATGAAACAACCTATTCTACAATCACTGTTGACTTGTGAGGATGATGAAGAATGGAGAGGAAATGGTCCCTTAGCAATACTTATTTTGTTCTCCTTCTTGGGGGCGATGCTCTTTGAAAAAAGTCAAAGGCTCTGTCACTCCAGTAAATCTAGGTTGGTTACCAAAAAAGGTTTGTATTAATTTTAAAACCTTATGGTTTGTTCTATCAGTCTGGGCATGACTGAACTCTGCTCAGAGAATAAACTATCATAAACTTTTAGTGGCATTTAGCGATCGATCGGAAAAACACATTAATAGAACATAGTTTTTATGTGAAACAATCACTAGAATAAAACTAGTGACTGTTTCCCATAAAAACTGTGCTCTGATAATAAACTATCAGATAGATTAAACTACACATAATTAAACATGGCAGCAACCATGTCTTCAAACAATCTGATAGTTTGTGGTGATCAGGTCCGGATCCAGGATTTATTCGAGGGGGGGGGGGGGGCGAGCCATACATTGGAGCAAAGGTTAATATGTTGCATCCTTGGATTGCTTGGGCGGAGACAATGCGAAAATCATGTTTATATCATCTATGAAAGAGCAGATATGTGAACTACAAGAGTAGTAAAGCAAATGAAAATGAAAATCAACTATGTCACTGTGGCTGAGGGGGGGGGCGATAGGGGTGGCACGGTCCCTTGCCCCCACCATTACCCCCCTTGGATCCGCGCCTGGTGATTGGCAAATGAATTCTACAATCAAACGAAAGTCAATTTTGATGTCTTTAGAACCCTATCCTATATGAGAAGCTGACCGGCAGTAACAATTAACTCCTTACCATGGATGGATTAAATGAAGAACCCTAAAATTTATCTTAAGAACATTAACACAATTTTAAGATAGTAAATGGTAATAAATCGTAACCTAGCATCCATTGCTATGACATCACATATAGATAATATATAAAGGCAAATTTATGATAACAAATCGAAATCGAGCAATGATTGTTATGACATCACATATAGATAATAAATAATAGATAATAAATAATAACAAATTTATGGTTACAATTAATAACCTAGCAACCATAATAATTAATAGTGAATTCATGGTAACAAATCGTAACCTAGCAACCATTGCTATGACATCACATATAGATAATAATTAATAGTGAATTTATGGTAACAAATCGTGCAGGGATTGCTATGACATCACATATAGATATTGTGAATTTATGGTAACAAATCGTAACCTAGCAACGATTCTGCTATGACATCACATATAGATAATAATTGAAAGGGTTTGTGTTTGGCTATCTCTGCTGCATGTGGTATTGAGTCCGTTATCCAGAACGATTCAAATTGAACCTTTCCCGCCTCATCGTTACTGTTGGTAAACTTTTTCCAAGAATCTTTGGGAAATACAGCATGAGTGACATAAGCACTGACCCCTGTTGCTCCTTTTTCTAATAACGCCTGAAATGGAAATTAAAGGGGTATAATGGGAGATAAGATAAAGAGTTGACAGTTAAAAAATAGATAATGTAAATTGAATATTCTGCAAGTTTCAGTCAAATGGCTCCACTCTGAAGTGAGATATTAGCTTTTGAATTTTAGGCTAAAGACCTGTAATAGGCAGATTTAGCTCAGACATAATGTATTCATAAAAAGGGAGTTCCATCAAATAATTTCCAGTCCAGGGTTATATTCTTTAATCAACAACAGTCTTTATTACCATGACTGGTGCAGAAAAATAACAGGCTAAACCTAATTTCATTTCATGTAATAAACAATACTGACAGGGGCAATAACTCTACAGCTTTTTTATTGTGGAGAGAAATGAGGTCATTGCGGGACTAACATATGGTTAATTTGAATAGTTCGCTTGCGCGTAAGGGTCTTTAGCAGTGGGAGGAAACCTGAGGACACTTAGAAAACCCACAGGCCCCTACTCCTTGTCACTAATATTCGGCAACCCCCCACCCCTCGTTCTCAGTGTTGTAGCCAGTATTTTGTTGACATTAATTATTGGGTGGGATTGTAGATGGCGCCCTAGATTTAGGTCCACCCTCTCTTTCCACAGCTTCTAGATGTGCTACTGGATATAATATATAATCTACCTTGCCACATTCTATTAGAGTTCCACCTGTTTGTACCAAATCATCAACAATAACAACATGTTTACCTGCAGGATTACCTGGAATATAAACAACAACAACATGTTTACCTGGAATATAAACAACAACAACATGTTTACCTGGAATATAAACAACAACAACATGTTTACCTGGAATATAAACAAAAAGACGTTTACCTGGAATATAAACAATAACAACACGTTTACCTTACATGGATTTCGTCTAATGGTTTGGAGGCAGCTATCCACCTCCGGCAGGGTAAGCTTACTCTTCCGGACACCTGTTACCACTGCTTGTTGTGTATTTTGTACTCCTGTTCATCCATACCGGCTACACCCACTCACCTGTCCATCCATACTGGCTACACCCACTCACCTGTCCATCCATACCAGCTACACCCACTCACCTGTTCATCCATACCAGCTACACCCACACACCTGTCCATCCAAACCAGCTACACCCACACACCTGTCCATCCATACTGACTCCACTCACTCACCTGTCCATCCATACCGACTCCACCCACCTCTCCATCCATAAAGAGAGAGATGTAGTTTAATATCCACTTAACACAAATCTGTTCATTTTGAGACTAACATAAGCTTCCATCTTATTTCAAAAATTCGCTTGCACATATGATCCTTCGCAGTGGTAGGAAACCGGTCGACACAGAGGAAACCCTTAAGGATAGACAGGCAACCCTACTCTTAGACACATACAAGCGGAGAATCGAAACCACGCCACTTGAGTCAATGACAGACCTTATGATCTAAAGCAGACTCGATTATTAACCTACCTTCCTTCACTTGAACAATTCTTTTATCTTGATCTCTTATTTTATTGCAAATAATCAAATCTTTATCTGGAAACTGTGAGTGAAATCGTTTGTGGGCCCCGTCATCAGGAAATGCTATTGTTAAATCTTTTCTATTTTCTAAAACTTTCTTCAACAGAGGTACAGCTGTTTCTAATCTGGTTAAACAAAAAAACACAAACATTACAAGATTATATTACTCACTGAGCCAAAGTGGCTCCCCCAAGACATTACAAGTAATACAAGATTATATTTCCACCAATCTGATTAAAACACTGATCCTATTTCATTTCGTTTTTTTATTGTTCAAAATTTTGTTTTACTTGTCTTTACTACTCTAGGATCTGGAAGAGTTGTAATATATCCTGCGTTCTGTTTCATGTGAGGGATTAGCATTAAACGATGTCCTGTGTACAAGTCACGTAAAGAACCCTTGACAGTTGAGATTCGAACTAAGAATAGGCTGTAGCACATGTTGTATGTCCGTCTTCATTAGCCAAGTCAGTGCAGATAAGTAGGACGTTAAACCCATCTTATTTTTATTTCCTTACAACACCCCCCCCCTCCAAACAACCGCCCGCTTATGTGCATTGCTTTGACGCAAGTAAAATGTTCCTATGATACGCAAAGATATTCATATATCAGATGTCAGATGGTCGAAGCATTTTTTTTCGGTCTGGCCAGGTGCCCCTTGTTAGTGGTACAGAATGGAGGGCCTGACAAGAACACCTGTCTAGTCGTTCAGATGGGACAAAAACGCAAGGTGCCATGTATACATTGGCATGCATGTTAAAGATCCCTTGACAGTTGGAATTCCATATAAGAGTAGGCCATAGTGCCGGTTTTGATTCCCCGCCTATTTAAAAATACCTTGGAATAACATTTTCTGAGAAATAAAATCGTTCTGATAAGGAATGTATATCGAGTATCATTATCTGTGCTGGACCTTTTGTCGTTAGTGGAATATTAGATAACATCTTAGCTAGTGTCTGAAATATAGAAAAACACGATAATAGAGTCTGAAATATTTAAAATACAATAATAAAGTCTGAACTATAGAAAACACAATAACAAAGTAACCAAGCTTCTTATTAGGGGGACCCTTCAAAATTTCAAATGAATAACAGTCGAATAGATCTCCACAGAGTCAAGTTATCACATTTTGTAGTTTTGACAAGATGTGTGCGTAGTGGTAACCACGGCACTGGTATATTCGCGACTTACCCTCGCTTTCCCGTTTTTAAATCAAATTTTTATATGGCGAACCATTCTACTCTAGTTAAAATCTCAAGTATCTGATGCCATGGAGAGTTGATTATGGTCTTGCTTTGTTAATTAATGTTTAATCAATAATTTAGATAACATTTCAGGCCTAAAGAAAGACCTACAATAGGCAGATTCAGCTCTTGCATAATGTATGTTTAAATTCTGGAGATCACCCAAGGGAGTTAACTCCCATATTTCATGCTACAATACAATGACTTGGACTAATAACAAGTAATTCTCAACACAAGCTTCGTCATCTCGGGACTAACATATGGCTAAAGACACCTACATGCAAGGGAATTATTGAAATAAAATTGAACCATGTGTTGGTCTCGAAATGACCTAGTTTGTGTCAAGTGGAGTTAAACCCCATTTCTCTCTCTCTTGGTTACCCACAAAGGTAGAGCCAAAGTCTTTCTCTCCAATTCCCTTTTCCTACTGTTTGCATGGTAATTTTTCTTGACTTTTTTGGGTATAATTACATGATTTGATTGAACATACTTTTTCTGCCAGGTTTTGGTGAATATTCGTAGCATATAGGCGGAAGCAAAAGAGGGTTAAAAGGTCGGTTATGTTGAAATGTAAGGTGGACAGTTGCATGTTTACTTGTAAGCTATTTTCAGTTTGTGTATCTCAAGTTTTCCATGGTGAACCTCACACAGGCTTTTCAGCAAGAGATTGCCACATGTTGCTCCATCTGTGGTAGATAGCGTTCAACGGTCAACCCCTCGCAAATTTAGCAAAATATAAGAGTCAGTCTACGAGAGTAAAATTAACATTAAAGTCAACAGGGAAATTAAACATATATAATGCAAGAGCTAAATCTGCCTGTTACAAGTCTTTCTTTAGGCCTGAAATGTTATCTAAATTATTCATTAGACATTAATTAACTGATCCAGCCACACCTTAATCTACTCTCAACTCAGTCTGCTGCTGCTGCTAATTAAATCAAAAATGGGTAATCAAGACTATGTTTTTTATCGTACCGACTTTAGTAATGATGATCGAGGCTAGACCTAAAATTCAATTGTTCAGGGTGGATCAACTTGACTGAAATTTCCAGTAAATTCCTTTATATTATGTTGTTTTAACTATTATAGTGAGAACTGCCAGCTCTTTATCTAATCTCCCATGGTGTATCTTCAAAGGACATCGTCATCAAACATCAAGTGCGAGTACACGAGTTAGAGTCAAGTTTTATGTCTTTTTGTGCAAAAACCATTCTTTGTTCCAGAGCATTTTAAGGCGTTTTAATGACATCCAAAGTATTACATTATCTAGTTTTTAACTATTATATTGAGAACTGATAGCTCTTTATCTAATCTCCCATAATGTATCTTTCGATGGTGCCCTACCCATTTTGAGGGTTCTAGGTAGAAAATGACTTGTTATTATGTATATCAAATAACCGTTTGATTTGAAAAAATATTATTGTATACTTATGGGAGATTAGATAACAAGTTGGCAGTTCGTACTATAATGGTTAAAAACAAGCTAATGTAAAGGCAATTTCCTCGATCATCATTACAGAAGTCGGTAAGAGACAAAACCAGTAGTCTCGGTTATCCATTTTTATTGGTAAATCATGAAGGAAAATATTTCAGCAAATTGAACTACAATCCGACAAAAATCTCATGCTAGCCTCGACATCGAGAGGTGATTATGGTCTGAATAAGTTAATTAATGTCTAATTAATAGTTTTTATAACATTTCAGGCCTAAAGATGGGCCTACAATAGGCAGATTTAGCTCTTGCATAATGCATGTTTATGTAAACTAATTGTAATTATACTGTTTTGTTGAAGAGAGTGGGTGATATAGGCCTAGCCTGTCCCCCAATCCTATTCTTATTGAATAAAATATAGTTTAAAAATAAATAATTAGTAGTCTCAATCCATATACTGAGATAAAGGTAGTCTCTACGAATGACAGTCTGGATGGGTCCTCAAAATTTGACGGAAAGCAGGTTATTGTCTGGATTATCCAGTCTTTTAAGTTACCACGTACTGAATCTATCAAAACATTTCGCTTGTCAACAATGACACTCTCTACAATTTTGTATGTAAAGGTTTTAATTGAAATGGTAAATTTCTCTCGTCATGAATCAGATATATGGCTTCTCACAATCTTCTTAATTCTTCACCGCGATTCATGCTTCATTCCTCGTATCTATTTTGTTTCTAATACCGGTAATAGATGTGCCAAGTGAATTGTGGGATATATTTCAGACTCGCTTTATAGAATCTAAGATCTAGCTTCATAAGATCTAGCACTTACTGAGACTTTAGCCAAAAGGTTCCATTGCCCGTGAGTTTGTTTTTTTATGTGGTAGATTATCCAGTAATTTTCGGCAACAATTGAGAACCGACCCAGACCCTCCATACGTTGAAGACTAGGGGGTTCTGGGTGACCGAGACTAAGAAGATAGGCTGGCACTGCCAGGCAGGATACACCCACATTTTCGAGAGAACAAGCAATACCGAAAGTGATTTTTCCTACATCATTAAGATAGAATTTGATATGTGCAAATATCTAAATGAATTAAGATCTTTGGGTTATAAAAGTTCATTACAGTAGGCTTCAAATTCGACTGAGTTGCTAAGTGGGTAAGATGCTGGCTTGGTAGCCTTGAGGTTGGGTGTTTGATCCCTGCATTGGGTGACAAAGTTCATCTAGATTTTCTGGCGTGGTTTCCCCTTGTTAGTGATGAAGGATGGATGGCCTGACAAGAACAGCTGTCAATTTTGGTCCGATTTTCACGAAATTCGACCTCAACCTTCATTACGATGTAACGGTGATAAAATCAAACGTTTTTTTAAATGGGATAATAATTCTGACCCCAGAGGGACCACAATCAGGGGCCATATTTCAGGAAGTTACAATCCGATATGCACAAATATCGAAAGGAACTAAGATTGTTAAGTTGTAAACATGTGTTTCAAGTTTCATCAAAATTGAATGAAGATTGTGACCCCTGCAGGGTCCACAATCTTGATATACCATATTTTTACACTCTTCGCGTACAAGCGGCAGTCATTTTATCAGTCAATTTTGGTCCGATTTTCATGAAATTCGACCTCCACCTTCATTACGATGTATTAGTGATATAATCAAACGTTTTTTTAAATGGGATAATAATTCTGACCTCCAGAGGGACCACAAGCTAAAAGATAGGCTGGCACTGCCAGGCAGGATATGCCCACATTTTTGAGAGATGGATAGAGAACAAGCAATACCGAAAGTGATTTTTCCTACATCATTAAGTCCTGTATTTCATACTGTATTGGGAGCAGCCATTTTGTTGGTCAGTTCCAGTCTGATATTCATGAAATTTGAAGCCGACAACCTAGAAATGTGACTTTTCGTCAAAATCGGATAAGAATTGTGACCTGTAGAGAGTCCACAACCATGATATACCATATTTTTACACTATTCGCGTACAAACGGCGAACATTTCGTCCGGCAATTTTGGTAACGATTTTCACGAAATTCGAACTGAACCTTCCTTACGGTGCAACAGTAATATAATCAGAGTTTTTTTTTAAATCAGATAATAATTGTTCGAGAGATAGACAGAGAACAAGCAATACCGAAAGTCATTTTTCCTACAATCAAAGGCCATAATTCATTAAGTTACAAATATCAAAAAGAATAAAGATCTTTAGGTTATAAACAAGCAATTCAGGTTTCATCAAAATCGAATTAAAATTGCGACCTCTACAGGGTCCACAACTTTGATATACCATATTTTTACACTCTTCGCGTACAAACGGCAGCCATTTTTTCTGGCAATTATGGTCCGATTTTCTCGAAATTCATAATCAACCTTCCGTAGGGTGTAACGGTGATAGAGTCAAACGTTTTTTTAAATCGGATAATAATTGTGACTTCCAGTGGGACCACAGGCGATTTTGCGGACAATCAGGGGCCATAATTCAGGAAGTTACGATCAGATATGTGCAAATAACGAAAGGAACCAAGATCTTTGGGTTATAACCATGCATTTAAAGTTTCATCAAAATCGAATTAAAATTGTGACCTCTACAGGGTCCACAACCATGATATACAATTTTTTAACAGTATTCGCGTACAAACGGTGGCCATTTTGTATGGCAATTTTGGTCCGATTTAACCGAAATTCGAACTCAACCTTCCTTACGGTGTAACGGTAATATAATCAAACGTTTTTTTAAATCGGATAATAATTGTGACCTCCAGAGGGACCACAAGCTAAGAAAAGGCGATTTTGCGTATAATCAGGGGCCATAATTCAGGAAGTTACGATCCGATATGCGCAAATATCGAAAGGAACCAAGATCTTTGGATTATAACCATGAATTTCAAGTTTCATCAAAATCGAATTAAAATTGTGACCTCTACAGGGTTCACAACCTTGATATACCATTTTTTAACAGTATTTGCGTACAAACGGCGGCCATTTTGTATGGCAATTTTGGTCCGATTTTCCCGAAATTCGAACTCAACCTTCCTTAGGGTGTAACGGTGATAGAGTCAAACGTTTTTTTAAATCGGATAATAATTGTGACCTCCAGAGGGGCCATAGGCGATTTTTCGGACAATCAGGGGCCATAATTCAGGAAGTTACGATCCGATATGCGCAAATATCGAAAGGAACCAAGACCTTTGGGTTATAACCATGCATTTCAAGTTTCATCAAAATCGAATTAAAATTGTGACCTATACAGGGTCCACAACCATGATATACCATTTTTTAACAGTATTCGCGTACAAACGGCGGCCATTTTGTATGGCAATTTTGGTCTGATTTTCCCGAAATTCGAACTCAACCTTCCTTAAGGTGTAACGGTGATATAATCAAACGTTTTTTTAAATCGAATAATAATTGTGACCTCCACAGGGACCACAAGCTAAAAAAAGGCGATTTTGCGTATAATCAGGGGCCATAATTCAGGAAGTTACGATCCGATACGCGCAAATATCGAAAGGAACCAAGATCTTGGGGTTATAACCATGAATTTCAAGTTTCATCAAAATCGAATTAAAATTGTGACCTCTACAGGGTCCACAACCTTGATGTACCATTTTTTAACAGTTTTCGCGTACCAACTGGCGGCCATTTTGTATGGCAATTTTGGTCCGATTTTTCCGAAATTCGAACTCAACCTTCTTTAGGGTGTAACGGTGATATAATCGAACGGTTTTTTAAATCGGATAATAATTGTGACCTCCAGAGGGACCATAAGCTAAAAAAGGTGATTTTTCGGACAATCAGGGGCCATAATTCAGGAAATTACGTTCCGATAGTCGCAAATATCGAAAGGAACCAAGATCTTTGGGTTATAAACATGCATGTCAAGTTTCATTAAAATCGGTTCAAAATTGTGACCTCTATAGGGTCCACAAGCTAAAAACGTGATTTTTCGTACTATCAGGGGCCATAATCCATGAAGTTTTGATCCGATACATGCCAATATCGAAAGCAGCCGAGATCTTTTGGGGATAAACCTATATTTCAAGTTTCGTCAAAATCAGATAAGAATTGTGACCTGTAGAGGGTCCACAAACAAATTGTGGACGGACGGACGGACGGACGTCCGGACGGACAGGGGCGACGACAATATACGTCCACATAAAAATGTGGGCGTATAAAAAGGTCATTTTTCGGACAATCAGGGGCCATAATTCAGGAAGTTACAATCAAATGTGCGCAAATATCGAAAGGAACCAAGATCTTTGGGTTATAAACATGCATGTCAAGTTTCACCAAAATCGGTTCAAAACTGTGACCTCTATAGGGTCCACAACCTTGATATAACATATTTTCACACTCATCGCGTACAAACGGCGGCCATTTTGTGTGTCAACTTTGATCCGATTTTCACGAAATTTTGACCTCCATCTTCATTACCATGTAACGGTGATATAATCAAACGTTTTTTTAAATCGAATAATAATTTTGACCTCCAGTGGGACCACACGCTAAAAAGGGTGATTTTTACGAATCAATGAGCGCAAATATCGAAAGGAGCCAAGACCTTCGGGATATAAACATGCATGTCAAGTTTCATCAAAATCGGTTCAAAATTGTGACCTCTATAGGGTCCACAACCTTGATATAACATATTTTCACACTATTCGCGTACAAACGGCGGCCATTTTGTCCGGCAATTTTGGTTCGATTTTCACGAAATTCGAACTCAGCCTTCATTACCATGTAACGGTGATATAATCAAACGTTTTTTTTAAATCGGATAATAATTTTGACCTCCAGAGGCACCACAATCTAAAAAGGGCAATTTTTCGGACAATCAGGGGCCATAATTCAGGAAGTTATGATCCGATGGGTGCAAATATCGAAAGGAACCAAGATCTTTGGGTTATAAACATATATGTCAAGTTTCATCAAAATCGGTTCAAAATTGTGACCTCTATAGGGTCCACAACCTTGATATAACATATTTTCACACTATTCGCGTACAAACGGCGGCCATTTCGTTTGTCAATTTTGGTCCGATTTTTACGAAATTTGAACTCAACCTTGATTACCATGTAACGGTGATATAATCAAACGTTTTTTTAAATCGGATAATAATTTTGACCTCCAGAGGGACCACAATCAGGGCCCATAATTCAGGAAGTTACGATCCGATGGGCGCAAATATCGAAAGGAACCAAGATTTTGGGGTTATAAACATGCATGTCAAGTTTCATCACAATCGGTTCAAAATCGTGACCTCTATAGGGTCCACAAGCCAAAAACATGATATTTCGTACAATCAGGGGCCATAATCCATGAAGTTCTGATCCGATACATGCCATTATTGAAAGGAACCAAGATCTTATGGGGATAAACCTATATTTCAAGTTTCGTCAAAATCGGATAAGAATTGTGACCTGTAGAGAGTCCACAAACAAATTGTGGACGGACGGACGGACGGACGGGCGTCCGGACAGACAGGGGCGACGACATAATACGTCCATATACTGACCATTGCTGTGGCTATTTGACCTTCTTTATCAACTCTCTCCATTGTACCCGTAGGAAAATATGGTAGGATGAAATGAAATGATTTCGCTAAATATCTACAAAATAAAAAAAAAATGTTTTTCTAAGATTCCTAAAATATAATATAATGTAAATAATAAATGTAGTCTGTAAAGTGTTCACTAGAATTTGTACACTACGGACAGACGGACAGAGGAGGCAGCAATATACGACCACACTTCCACGTGGACGAATAGAAATGAAATGAAATGGGGTTTAACGTCCTACTCTTCTACTCCGACTGGGCTAATGAAGATGAGCATTATGCCATACAGTGTGATATGAGGGTCATTTTGCCAGGATAGCGGCAATATGGCCTACTCCTATATGAAATTCCAACTGCCAAGGGATCTTTTATGGGCACGCTAATGTATAACCGGATCCTAGACATCTGTCCTTGACAGGCCCTTCTTCCTGCACCACTGAAAATCCCGATGAACTTTCTCGGCCAATGCAGGGATCTAACACGCAACCCCCAGACTAGCAGAGAGAGAGAGAGAGAGAGATGTGTTAGGGACTAACATATGGTTTATTTTTTTTATTTCAATAATTCGCTTGCATGTAGGAGTCTTTAGAAGTGGGTGGAAACCGGAGGACCCTGAGAAAACCCACGAGGTTGGACAGACGACCCTATTCCTTGTCACATACAACCGAGGATTTGAAGCCACGCTAGTTGACTCAATGACAGGCTTTATGATACATGCTAACCATTCGGCCATCCAACCCCCTTCCAGACTAGCAAGCCCATAGTTACTAAAGTAGCAAACCATCGTCTCACCCACTCAGTCATTGTGGCTTTCACTCAATGACAGACCTTGTGGTTTATCATAAGCTTAAACCACTAGATCGTCTACCCCCACCCCTCCACATAGTCAACCTCCGCCCCCACACACACGACAGTCCACCCCCACCCCTCACCATGATATTCCACCCCTGCCCCTCCACTCTTGACAGTCCACCCGCCATTCTACACATGACAGTTCCCCCCACATGGCAGTCCCCTTCCCCTCACACACACGATACCCTCCACACATGACATAAGGCCCCATAAGTTACCAAGGCATGGCATATAGTATAGAAATCGGTTTACCTCGGCATGGCATATAGTATAGAAATCTGTTCAAAGATTATTTCAGGGTTGTGAAAGCTACCAATCAAAATGACTGAAAAATAATTTGATTTCTATTTAAATTCATTAAGCCAGGCCCCAAGCTCACAAAGCATTCTCAGACTTAAGTTGGGAATTTACTCAACTTTCAATCACTGTTTAAAATAAATATCTTTGATCAAGAAACACAAAACTTTGCATATAGTTTCTTATTAGGTTATTTGATACATTAAAACAACAAAAGTTTTATAAAGGGCTGTATTTTAGTTACAATAAGGCAAACAAGTTTCAGTAAATTCTTGACTGCTTTGTGAACTCAGTCTAATTAATAGTTCATATAACATTTCAGACTTAAAGAAAGACCTGCAATAGGCAGATTTAGCTCTGGCATAATGTATATTTAAGCCACAGAATAAAAGATGTTGGGTGGAATGCATGTTTTTATTTTATGATCAATAGTGGAATACCGCGTTCTATCAGTGAAATAAAAGTGTTATTCCACTGGCGGACAAAGTAGTCCATGTTGTTTTACCTAAAATAAATAGAACATTTGTCGTTTTGTCGTGAATAACATATTTTATTTCATCTCTAAGCAAGAAAACGTTTATATTTTCATTCATGTTACGCATGATGTTATTCACTTTAAAACGACAAATATCCTCTATATATTTGTAGATAACACCCTGGCTTGCTCACTAGCCTGGAGGTCACATGTTTGATCCCTGCATTGGCTGAGAATGTTCATCAGGATTCATTTCAACGTGGGCCTGACAAGATCGCTGTCTAGTCATTCGGATGAGACGTTATTATAAACAGTGACATGAAATGAAATGGGGTTTAACGTCCTACTGTTCTGTTCTGACTTGGCTAATGAAGACGGGCATACGCCATGCAGTGTGCTATGATCTAAATTTTGTCCGCACATCAGCGTTACTTCCTACTCTTATATCGAATGCCAGCTGCCTAGGGATCTTCTACATGTTCGTTAATGTTTATATGGGACCTTGGTTTTTTGTCCCATCTGAATGACTAGACACCTGTCCTTGTCAGATTCTCCCTCCTGCACAACTTACAACAGGAAACCATGCTGAAAAATCTCAATGAACTTTCTTGGCCTATAACAGAACACAATTTCTATGGGAACCAATCAGTAATTACTGGTTTTATTCTAAAAACACAACGTTTCGATAAGTATCCATAAGAGGATACTTGTCAAAACGTCGCACAAACAGTAGGACATTAAAACCCATTTCGTTTCTTTCCTGATATACAAATGTTCACATAATTATTAATATTTTTTACCATCTTTTCCAGCCATACGTCTGACATCTTGAATAAAGAGATTAGGGAATCCGTCGTTGAACTTTTCCCATTGTATATTTTCTACGTATTCAACACTTCGTGGATCATAGTGGGCGATCGATCTCTCAATTTTCTGGAAGTAAAAAGAGAGAGAGAGAGAGAGAAATGAGGTGTAAAGTCCACTTGACACAAACTAGCTCAATTCGGGACTAACATATGGTTTAATTTCATTTCAAGAAATGGGGTTTAACATCCACTCGACACAAACCAGGTCATTTCCAACTAACATATGGTTTAATTTTATTTCAATAAATTTCTTGCCCGTAGAGGTCTTTAGCAGTGGGAGGCAACTGGAGAAAACCCACAAGGTTGGACAGGTGACCCTATTCCGTGTCACGTACAACCAGGAATTCGACATAAGTGTAAAAAGTAGCGCCACTGCCCGGACAAAATTAACCATATCGCTCACTGTATGGCATATGCACATTTTTTATGCCCAGTCGGTAGGAGATAGAGTTTAACTGCCACTCAACACAAACTGGGTCATTTCGGGACTAACGTATGGTTCAGTTATATTTCAATAAACCACTTGCATGTTTGGATCTTTAGCAGTGAGAGGAAGCCAGAGTAACTAACATATGGTTCAATTTTGTTTCAATAATTCGCATGAGCGTAAGGGTCTTTAGCAGTTGACCCGAAGAAAACCAACGAGATTGGACAGGCAAACCTACTCCTTGTCACATACAACCAGGGAATCGAAAACCAAGCCAGTTGACTAAATGACAGACTTTAATGCAAGTAAAAGAGGAAAAAGACAATGAAATGAAATTGGGTTTACAGTCCCACCATTCTGCTCTGGCTAATGAAGAACCAGCATAAGTCATACACTAATGACGGCAATTTTGCCCAAGCAGGGGATCGTGTACGTGCACACCAATGTGTACACAGGACCTCTGTCAAGGGCCATAACTCTGGCAGTAATTATCGGAAATCGTTGGATATTAACTTTAGCCTCTTCTAGAACATCCACAAGATTTTTTAAAGTGATCAAGAGCCATTACTCTAGCATTAAAAATCGGGAATTGCTGACAGAGGCTTGTTCGTCTCATAACCTTAAACGCTGTGTATAAATTTAATGTCAATCGGATATTTATTTTAACTTCTAGAGCATCCACAAGATATTTTGAAGTGAGAAAGGGCCATATAACTGACAGTAATTATCGAAAATCCCTGAAAATCTAATAGATATTTACCTTGGCCCTGTGGAGTCCAGATGGACAGACTGACGGGGGCGACAGCAATAAACCACCACATTAATATCAATCGGATATTAATTTTAACTTCTAGAGCATCCACAAGATATTTTGAAGTGAGAAAGGGCCATATAACTGACAGTAATTATCGGAAATCCCTGAAAATCTAATAGATATTTACCTTGGCCCTGTGGAGTAAATAAACCACCACATGCAAGCAAATTATTGAAATGAAATTAAACCATATGTTAGTCCCGAATTGACCAAGTTTCTCACGGCTTTATCTTATAAGTTATAGTGTAATATATATGTAGAAGACATATCACCAGTCAACCTTATGGGTTTTCTCTGGGTCCTTCGGTTTCCTCCCATTGCTGAAGACCCACACACGCAAGCAAATAAATGAAACAAAATTGAACCATGTTAGTCCCAAAATGACTGAATTTCTTACCACATCACCTAATAAGTTACAGTGTAATATATATTATATATGTCATCAGTCAACCTTGTGGTTTTTGTCTGGGTCCTCCGTTTCCTCCCACTACTACGCTGAAGCAGTTAAATGTAATAAAATTGAACCATATGTTAGTCTCGAAAGTTACATAGTGTAATATACATCATATGTAATATATGTCATCAGTCAACCTTGTGGTTTTTGTCCGGGTCCTCCGGTTTCCTCCCACTACTACGCTGAAGCAAATAAATGAAATAAAATTGAACCATATGTTAGTCCCAAAATGATTGAATTTCCTGCCACATCACCTTATAAGTTACATAGTTCAATATAGATCATATTAATGTAATATATGTCATCAGTCCATTTTCTCTACTAATTTGCTTGGATCGGAAGTTAATTTGCCATCACCAAGTCGTTGACAAACACTGATAACGAGCGAGGGTCAACGAATCACCGGAATTCACTTGAAATTTACAGGACTTTATCAAAATTAAAATTCAAATAACTCTACATTTATTGCCTTTAAAAGGAAAATTGTCATAATTATATATTGTTATATAGGATGGTAGAATGTCTTCAGAGATTGCTTTAAATTAACAAAATTGAACAAAGTTGACATTAAATTTAGTTTGTACTAATATGCTCACAAGAACGGAACTATGAAAACATTTAATGGGTGCCACAAGTTACAAAATACATTTGAATTGTTGCATGAAAGACCATGTCAAGTGACGTAATCAGTCAAGGTAATTATAATAATATCTTTATTTGGGTTCAGAGTTAGGCTTAAGGCCTGTTTCAAGTTAGTAGGCCTATATAGTTCTATTTGGAATAGGCTTAGAAATAATGCAACAATATCTTTTATATTGAAGAGGTCCAGTGGTTGCTAGGCAAACATTTTCATAGCAAATCGAAAACGGAAGGTATGAAGCGACAAATCGTGTCGGTCTGTGGTAGACGCATGCGTAATACAACGACTAGTAAACTATGAATGATCTGTTAAACAAAGTCACATCCTTAAACAAATTAAGGTGATTTAAACATACATTATAGGAGATTTAGATAAAGAGCTAGCCATCCGTGCTAAATAGTTCAAAAATAGATAATGTAAAATGAATAATTTGAAAATTTCATTCGAATTACTCAATTGCGAGCGAAGATATTAGACTTTGAACAACCGTCCTGGTTGTTTGAAGCTTAGTCTTGCTCCTCTATTTTTAGCTTAAATCAAAATATGGCTGAACTGTTCTAATCGACAAGAAGTAGGGTCACCTGTGCAACCTAGCTTGTGGGTTTTCTCCGGGTACTCAGGTTTCCTCCCACCTGGCCCGTGCTAAAACCACAACAAGCTAGTTCAGCTCTGAAAGTCGGTCTCATTACACTCACCCTGAACGTTCAGAGACTGTCCCATTCAATCAATGTCGAAAATAATTGGAGCCCAGTCAATTTTACTGGGCAACTTTTCACTGCCAAACGATGGGGTTTCAATCCGTGAGGACGCCTGTACAATGTAAACGAACATCTTAGTGAGAAAATAAGACCTTGCTTACTTCGCTAGAGTCAGTATGAGTGACACAACACGCTGTTAAAAATACGTCCCCTCTTATCAAGTTACATTTTCGCCGCCATGACACTCTAACTGTAGGTTAACGTCCACATTCAGGAATGTCGGTCATACAAGACGAAACGAAATGTACAGGCTTTACATTGTACAGGCTTTCACACGGATTGACACCCCGTCGTTTAGCAGTGAAAAGTTGTCCAGTAAAATTGACTTTCCTCCAATTTTTATTCGACATTGATTAAATGGGGCAGTCCCTGAACGTTCAGGGTGAGTGTAATGAGACAGACGTTCAGTGCTGAACTAACAACGAGCAAGCAAACTATATTGACATAAAATTGAACCATAAGTTAGTCCCGAAATGACCCTAGTTTAATTATGTCAAGTGGACGTTAAAACCCAATTCTCCCGCTCCTCTCTCTCTCTAAGTCGACCTGATTAGCATTATGAGAATATGATTGTGATTATGTTGTTAATGATGATTAATTTATTTAATTAAATAGTATTATTAATCTTACCATTCGTTTTGTCTGCGAATCACTCCAATGTTCTTGACATTTTAGTACAATTTGCTTAGCTACCTCCTTCATTGAAGGGTGCGCATAGAGCAGCACCGGACATTCGTTCATATTGAAGGATTAAGTAGGCCTGCTACCACTAGAAACACGAAGGCAGGCACCGCCCGGATAGTTTGTTTACAAACATCAATAAGCCCAATAGTCTTCTTTCACTACTTTATTGCAGAAGAGTGCAAAAAGAGAGTTGCTTCCCTTTAGTTTAGCACTCGACACTGCTCGTGAGAATCTTCCCAGTCAACGCGGAAATGAAATGGAATTGAAATGGGGTTTAACGACGTACTGTTCTGCTTCCCTAACTGGCCTAATGAAGACGTGCATACGCCAGACAGTGTGCCATGCGGCAAATTTTGCCCGGGCAGTGGCATTACGGCCGAATTCCAACTGGCAAGGGATCTTTAGACGCGCACACCAATTTGTGCACGGGAGGGACCTTGGTTTTCCGTCCCATGCGAACGATTAGACAGCTGTCCTGAACTAAGGGGGAACCACGCCGGAAAATCTGGATAAACTTTCTTGGCCAATGCAGGGATCGAACACATACCACCAGGCCACGATGCACGGGGAAGCTTTATTTTAACATTGTAGGCCTAAAAGTTGAACTTTTAAGTTCACGTGCAATATGTAAGTTTATCACCGAATAACACATTTGACAGTAGATATCTCTTGTTACATAATCTACTGCGATATCTCCTTAGTATCTCGGGAGATATCGCTTGGTTCAATTTTATTTCAACAGTAGATTTCTTCAGGGTCTCGAGATCACAGGGCTAGTGCTAACAATAAACCTAGCCCTAAACCTAAATATAGCCCCTAAACCACGCTCCACATATAACGTCATTTCTCCCATCAAAAGTCAAAACTAGTAACTCACTTTTATTTGTTATCAAATTTGAGTTAGGACCAAATTTGTAGTTAAAAGGGTATGTGCTTCCTGTTGTAGACTAGATATTCCAATCTTTTGATTTTGTAAGCAGTTACACCCATGACACAACCTAGCAACTTCGTTCATTTGCCTAGTATTCCACAGAAAAACCCTAAACCCAATAGTCAAATCAGAATGGATAAACTAAGGTTTCTTATTCATTCATTACGTTTTCCTTTTGTTTTCTAACGTTTCTAACAATAAGAAAAACGTTAGTTACTACAACCGAGGCTAGATGTAGAGTACCTGAATTTGCCGAGGTTTGCCAAGTTTAGATGTATTTTTTTTTTATTGTTTGGACTTGTTTAGTGCCGATTATGCAACGACGTAAATTTTATATTCTTTAATATTATTTTGTGTAGAAGTGATGCAGAGTGGCGGATATTTTTGTAATTTTTAGGAAATTTTAACAGCGTGTGGACGTGAGAGATAGGGGTATTTTTTTATTGTTGGGGCTTCTTTAATGTCTATTATGCAATGTTATTGTCTATAAGACAGGCTACTAGAAGCGTCTTCCGTACTTAAAGTACCTGTATCCTATTTTGTATTACCTACTTTCGCTTAAAGGGACAGTCAGTCGAGAAAGAGAGAGAGCGAACGCCCCCAAAAGGCATACGAGAGAGAGAGAGGGGAGAGAGAGAGAAATGTGGTTTATTGTCCACTCGACACAAACTAGGTCATTTCGGGACTAACATATGGTTCAATTTTATTTATATAATTCGTTTGCTTGTAAGGTCTTTTGGCTGTGGAAGGACTCGGAGAAAACCCACGAGGTTAGACTAGCGACTCTACTCCTTGTCAGGTACAACCGAAACGCATACGAAAATAGACCTTACTATCATGTTACACATACATTATGCAAGAGCTAAATCTGCTTATTCCAGGTCTTTCTTTAGGCCTTAAATGTTTTTCTAAAGTATTAATTAGACATTAATTAACTGATCCAGGCCTTAATCAACTCTTAATGGCATCAGATTTCTTCGATATTAAATAGATTAAAACGGTTCAGCGATACTTTGATTTAATCAAATATGGAGGTACGAGACTTAGCTTCGATCAACCAGTACGGTGGTTGAAATTATAGCACACGTCAATCAAAACTTCAAAGGCTAATATCTTCGTTTGCAATAGATTAATTTGAATGAAATTTTCAAATTATTCATTTTACATTATCTACTTTCGAACAATTATAGCAAGAATGGACAGGTCTTTATCTAATCTTACATATCTTTAATTAAACGGAGAGCCACTTTAGTTCACGATTGCCTTCACCGTATTTCAAAATAGTGGTATATATTCGATTAACCAGTTACGACGCCTCAGCATTTCATAATAAAAGATGGACCTGGGATGATCGAGATTGATAGCACGAGTCATGAAACTCGTGAAAATACTTGAGCCTAGTGTGGGGTTTTCCGAGTTTTACCTTATCGCGGCTTCCTATCTGATAAAATCTTCATAATATTTGTCTCGATTAGGATATGAAATACAATGGCGTTTAAAGGGACAATAACACTCTTGCTGGCTTGGCAGCTCTACAAAATAAATAATAGTCTTATTCTAAGTACCAGATGTTTATGTGTCCTACCTGTTGTGTAAATTATCCATTACATCATATTTTACTTGTCCAGAGGGTTCGAAAATATTTTAAATTCCAAGTCACATTTGAAAAGGTTTACGTTAACCTTTTCAAATCATGTAGTTGAATTTTTCCAATTTTTTTTAAATTAGGTGTGTGGTACGATGAAATTTGTATCATCAATTTATTTGAATATTGTAAAATAATACAATTTATTGACCAGAATAAAGAATGGGACATATTATTCAATTACAACAAGAGTGTTATTGGGGCTTTAAAGGAGCTAGACCTCTAATTCTATATTTTTTATAATAACTTTGAAATTTAAAATTGGGGGGTCACGTGGCTAAGTGGGTAAGGCACTGGCTCGCTAGCCTGGAGGTCGGGTGTTCGATCCCTGCATTGGCCGAGAAAGTTCATCTCGGTTCCCCCTTGTCAGTGATGCAGAACGGAGGGCCTGACAAGGACAGCTGTTTAGTTGTTTGGATGGGAAAAAACCGAGGTGCCGTGTACACATTGGTATGCACGTAAAAGATCCCTTGGCAGTTGGAATTCGTTATAAGAGTAGGACGTAGCGCCGCTGCCCGGGCAAATTTTCCCTAATAGCACACGGTATATGCCCGTCTTCCATTAGGCCAGGCTAGGTGCAGAAGAGTAGGGCGTTTAACCCCATTTCATTTCTTTTCGAAATGAAAAACACGAATTAGAATCCAGTATTGGTCCATCTCAGTCTTGCCGCGAAAACATCGTGTATTCTATGGTTTCGGTTTCCACTGTAATGAACAAAGAAAAACATGTCCCGCAAGAGAATGGGAAAGTAATTAGCTATTCCCAAAATGATAAATAAATTAATGGATCCTCATACCAGTTATAAACGTTGGAAGTTTCTATAAAATAGCGTAGTCTCGATTATAATTGCTACGATAATAATGAAAGTCTCGATTATCCAATTTTTTAGGTGAAATGATAAAATGGCGATCATGTTACAATCCATTGCAAATCGCCACCATCCGATTATGAGTTTGTCATGTCAATAAATGTCTAATTAATAGATTATATCATATTCGAGGCCAAAAGAAAGACCAGCAAGAGGCAGATTTAGCTCTTACATAATGTCTAATTAATAATTTAGATAATATTGCAGGCCTAAAGAAAGACCTAAAGAAAGACCTGCAATAGGCAGAATAAACTCTTACATAATGTATCTTTAATACGAAACAGTAATTAACTGACTTTCCGGAAAATTTATACTATTCTCGTCCTGGTTAAATATTTGTCATAGATTTCTCTTATAAACGTTTATATTCAGGGGTGGATCCAGAGGGAGGGGGGTTGGGGGGTCCAAACCCCACCCTGCTCAGCTACATAAAAAAAATAATCCCTTGTATTAATGACATTACATCTCAATGTCATCCTACATCAGTATAAAAGTGATCTCTCTGTTTAAAAGGCTCAATTTGTATGTATGCCTATGTAATTTAGAGACGATGAGATTTCTGTAACAGAAACCTGGCAAATCCCCTCCTGCAAGAATTCCTGGATCCGTCCCTGATAGTGCATGTCGTATAACAGAAGTAAAATGAAATGGGGTTTAACGGCCTACTGTTCGCGGGGGGGGGGGCTGGTGGAATGGTTAGCGTGCGCGCGCTGCATCATACGGCCTGCCATTGAGTCAGCTGGCGTCGTTTCAAATCCGTGGTTGTACGTGGCAAGGAATAGGGTCGTCTGTCCAACTTCGTTGGTTTTCTCCGGGTACTCTGGTTTCCCCCACTGCTAAAAACCCCTACGCGCAAGCGATTTATTGCGATAAAATTACAACCATACGTTAGTCCCAAAATGACCTAGTTTGTGTCGAGTGGACGTTAACCCCCATCTCTCCTCTCTCTCACTTTATTAGCAAAATTTCCGCAATGACTTTATCTCTCTGTCTGTCTCTCTCTCTCTCTCCCTCTCTCTTATAATAAATCCGAGTCGACCCTGTCTATGAAAGATATTGGCTTTAAAATTTAAGTTATAATAAGTTCTTGCATATTATATAGGTAGTCTTCGGATGTTATTTATTCTTTGTTTACATAACTTTGATCTCGTCGATTATTATGGAGGTAGTCTTCGGGTGTTGTTTATTCTATGTTTACCTGGCTTTGATCTTGTCGATTATTAGAATGGTAGTCTTCGGGTGTTATTTATTCTGCTTTGATCTTGTTGATTGAAGTAGTGTTAAAGACGAGCGAAGTCTATAAAGAGATTTGTTGGTGACGGTAGCCAATAATCGCGATTTATGGCCACTTCGTATTGTCATTAAACCACTTCAAGATTCGAGATCTCTTTGATATTCAAAATATGGGAGTCAATCTTTTAATTCCAAATATCTATATCTATGCCGTCTATTATTTCATAAATAGCCAGCTACTCCTTTTGCACTCTGGTCACCAGTGAATATTCACTAGGCTGCTACAATCACTTATAAGGATGACATCGGTGTGGCTTAATGCGCTCCCAATATTTATTTTTCCTTCTGCAAATTGAGCATAAGAATAGTAAATAAAGGTGTTTGAAGTAGGGGGGTTGGGAAGGCCTAGTGGTCTGTGGTTTCGATCTCTGGTGTGAGCGTATGTGGCATGGAGATAGGGGCGCCTTCTCAACCTCGTGAGTTTCCTCCGGGAACTCCGGTTTCCTCCCACCGTTAAAGACCCCTACGCGCAAGCGAATTATTGAAATAAAATTAAACCATATGTTAGTCCCGAAATGACCTAGTTTGTGTCGAGTGGACGTTAAACCCCATCTCTCTCTCTCTCTCTCTCTCTCTCTCTCTCTCTCTCTCTCTCTCTCTCTCTCTCTCTCTCTCTCTCTCTCTCTCTCTCTCTCTCTCCGACTGGGCACAGGTAGAATATGGTTGTGGCGAATCTGGACCGTTGATGCGATGGCGTTTGGACACCTATTCACATATGCAATAAACTATTATAACTCATATATTTTGGTGGGTAAGTTGGTAATACGCTGGCTCGCTAGGTCGGGTGTTCGATCCTTGCATTGGCCGAGAAAGTTCATCCAGATTTTCCGGCGTGGTTTCCTATTGTCACTGATGCAGGACGGAGGGCCGGGCAAGGACAGTTGTCTAGTCGTTTGGATGGGATGAAAAACCGAGGTCCCGTGTACACATCGGTGTGCACGTAAAAGATCCCTGGGCAGTTGATATTCAATATAAGAGTAGGCCGTAGCATACTGTGTGGTGTATGTCCGTCTTCATTAGCGCAGGTTAGGAGCAGGACAGTAGGGCGTTAAACCCCATTTCATTTCATTTCATTTTTTATATATTTTGGCGACATGTAATACAAAAATGTGAGGCAAATATAGAATGTTGAGAGAATACTCTTTAAAACGTCGCAGAAATAAATTAGTAGCTGTTTTATGTGTTTTAGTTTATTGCTGTATCCAGTTACTAAATACTTCTAAAAGATTATTTACATGTGAATGAAGTGAGAGAGAGAGAGAGAGAGAGAGAGAGAGAGAGAGAGAGAGAGAGAGAGAGAAATGGGGTTTAACGTCCACTCGACACAACTAGGTCATTTCGGGACTAACATATGGTTTTTAATTTTTATTTCAATAATTCGCTTGCGCGTAGGGGTCTTTAGCAGTGGGAGGAAACCGGAGTGCCCGGAGGAAACCCACGAGGTTGAGAAGGCGCCCCTATCTCCATGCCACATACGCTCACACCAGGGCTCGAAACCACAGCCGCAAGCCAGAGATGACCGGCCAGCTAGAGGTCGAAGCGCGGCACTCTAGACCACTAGGCCATCCCAACCCCCCAGTGAATGAAGTAACATGGGGTTTAACGTCTCACTGTTTTGTACCGAACTGGGCTAATGGAGATAGGCATATGTAATACAGCGGCACAACGACCCACTCTTATACCGAATTTCAACTGCCAAGGGATCTTTCACGTGCTCGCCAATGTGTACACGGGACCTCGTTTTTTTCCTATCCGAACGATTAGACAGCTGTCCTTGCCAGGCCCTCTGTCCTGCATCACTGACAAGGAGGGGGGGCGCCCAGACCTGAAAAATGTCTTTTAAAGGCGGATATAACACAGGGTTATGTGTTACGGCCAGTCTTATTCTTGTAATGAAAGAATCACCGTAA
The DNA here is from genome assembly GCA_963678685.1 of Patella ulyssiponensis. NCBI lineage: Eukaryota > Metazoa > Mollusca > Gastropoda > Patellidae > Patella > Patella ulyssiponensis. The sequence goes on along the minus strand of OY783227.1, from coordinate 12,205,722 downwards.
AGTATAATATGCAGTTCATATTATTGTTCCCTTCTATCCGCCAAGACGACAAAATATAATCCTTAAATTACTAGATGTCAAGGAATTGAAATCCCTTTTCGTCGATGTTTTTCAATAAACAGGGCCCTGTTTCACGAAATTTTAACTTAAGATAAAATCCAATTTTAGTAGATACTTCAATTTTGATTGGCTAAGCACTAAAATCAATCTAATATTATCCAATCAAATTACTAAAATTGGGATCTTATCTTAGTTAAAATTTCGTGAAATAGGCCCCAGATCTTTAATAAGTTCGGATATTTTCAAAAAGTTTTCAGGAATAGACTGACACCCGACCTTTAGTCTAGTAAGCCAGCGTTTTACTCATCGTGACCCCTCTGTTTACACATGACATATAGACTAAATCTAGTTCATGTGGTTTTACCTGTTTAATTGACTAGATTAATATCAATAATCGCCAACAGTAACTAAATGGTGCCCCTTATTATCAGTTAACCGTTACTAAATGACGCCCCTTATTATCAGTTGGCAGGTGGGTCACTTCACGTCACATACAGATTGTAGCCATTACGGCCATCGTCCAAATGAAATAAATGATTGATTTTGTTTACCCTTTGCTGTGTAATTTTCGGTAACATATATGAGGACCATTCATTTCACTACCACGCTTTGCTGTCCTTACCCTTCTGGGTTTCGTCCGGGTCCTGCAGTTTCTCCCCACTAATAAATGAAGACCACTACGTACATGCGAATTATTGAAAAAATATTGAAACATGTGTTAGTCCAGAAATGACCTAGTTTATGTCTAGTGGACGTTACCCCCTCTCTCTGTCTCACTCTCTCACTCTCACACCCCCTCCCTCTCCCCTCACGTAGACTTTCCAATTTTAGCGGTTAGTAGATTCTAATTATCAAATGTGTATTATAAAACATAATTAACTCGACACCAGACTCTATGATTGCGCATGTTCGACAATTAATCCACAAATATTCTAATTTCGTTACTGTCCATGTATATTTATTAAGACCGTTTTTACTGTCACTAATTACAAATATGTAAATCACATAAGCGTGTGTAATTTTAGCGCCCAGTTGATTGGAGACATTACAAATACGACTAGAAAACATCGCACTAATAAGACTACCTAGTAAAATTCTCAAAAATAAGGCTTCTTGGCAAATTTCGGAGAAATATGACTAGGCAAAATCGTAAAAATAAAACTAGGCAAAATTCGTAAAATTAAGACTAGTCAAGATAATACTAGTCAAGATTCGTAAAATTAAACATATATTATGCAAGAGCAAAAACTGCCTATTGTAGGTCTTTCTTTTGGCCTGAAATGTTATAAAAACTATTAATTAGACAGTAATTAACTTATCCACGCCATAATAAACTCTCGATGTCAAGGATAGCCTGCGATATTTGTTGGATTATAGTTCGATTTGCTTCAAAATTTCCCTTCGTGATTAACCAAATAAATGGATACCAGAGACTACCAGTTTTGTCTTACCGACTTTGGGTTCAAAGTGGATCAATTTGACTGAGAACTGCCAACTCGTTATCTAATCTACCATATGTATCTTTAATACTAGTTAAAATTCGTAAAAAAGAAAACAACTCAAAATCGTGAACATTAAAACATGTATGCCCGTTTTATATTTCCAAACATTTTTTAAAACGTTCGTTTAATATTTTTATTTGAAAATAAAAACCGTAAATAGATATAATAATTCAGTTATCTATCAATTAATTAATTAAATATATGATTTTAATAACTGTTTCTTATAACTGCCAGTCTATTCCTCAAAATCTTTTGAAAATATCAGATTTTATTAAAGATCTTTTTATTCAAGAATATAGAAGTAAAGGGATATTAATTTCATGACATCTAGTAATCCAACGATTATATGGGAACAATAATAGTAAATAGATACTACATTTTACGTTGATTCGTTCATTACTCTAATAAGACTGGTCGTAACACATATACCTGTGTTACATCCATCTTTGAAACAAGGGGCGTCGTTTCCCTTGTCAGTCGGCCGTGGTGCCGCTGCCCAGGTCGAATTTCCCTCATAACACACTACATGGTGTATACCCCTCCTCATTGTTGTTGTTGTTGACGTTTAACGTCCGCTTCCACCGAAGGTGATATCGCAGACAAGTCCTATTTTTCATTTTCATTATCTTAGCGCACGCGCAGGGGTCTTTGCTGTGGGAGGAAACCGGAGTGCCCGGAGGAAACCCACGAGGTTGAGAAGGAGCCCCTATCTCCATGCCACATACGCTCACACCGGGAATCGAAGCCACAGCCGCAAGCCAGAGGTGACCGGCCAGCTAGAGGTCGAAGCGCGGCACTCTAGACCACTAGGCCATTCCAACCCCCTCGTGTGCACATGATACTGTATACATTTTATTATCAGAAAAGGATTTAGGCCTATATCAACCCTCGTCGGCAATATACCACTGCATCAGAATGTGCATAGTCCGCATATACAATTTTGTGTATTCTTTGTAGTCGTGAACCCCATATACATATACAGTAAAGCGTAGCCAACCGTGCAATAACTGTTTATAATCCCGAACAGTATATCACTACATCATAGTATGCATGATCCACACAGACAATTTTGTGTATTCATTTTTGTTGTGAACCCTATATACACATACGATCTAATTGCAATTACAGTGGAAGTAATCCGTGCAATAATTGTCTATAATCCCTAACAGTATATCACTACATCATAGTGTGAATGATCCACATAGACAATTTTGTATATCACCGTTGTCGGTAGCCGTGCAATAATTGTTTAATCCCGAAATCACTACACCATAGTGTGCACGATCCACATACATACACATTTTTGTATATCAAGACCTTAGTAATCCGTGCAATAACTGTATAATCCCGAACAGTATTTATCACGGCATTGGAGTGTGCACGATCCACATAGACAATTTTGTATATTCTTTTTGCTGTGAACATATACTCATATTATTGTATTAGACGACCTAATCACAATTACCGTTTTAGTAAACCGTGCAATAACTGTCCATAACCCCTAATAATATATCACTGATTTAGAATGCGCATAATCTACATAGACATTCTTGATGTAGACCTTATAATTACGATAATTGTCGGGGTGTTGAATAGTCCATTAGTTAGTGTGTGTGCGCTGTATCATAAGGTCTGTCATTGAGTCAAGTTGCGTGGTTTCGATTCCCCGCTTGCATGTGACAACCAGTAGGGTCGCCTGTCCAACTTCGTGGGTTTTCTCCGGTTCCCCCAGTTTCCTCCCACTGCTAAAGACTCATACGCCCAAGCGAATTATTGAAATAAAAACTAGGTCATTTCGGGACTAACACATACTTTAATTTTATTTCAGTAATTCGCTTGCACGTAGGGGCCTTTAGCAGTGGGAGAAAAGCGGGAATCCGGGGCAAAGCCACGAGGTTGGACAGGCGACCCTCCATCTTGTCTTTTGCTTTAAGAAGACACACTTATAGGTAAGGACAGCAAAAGCGACAATTTGATAATAAAACTATTTCACTCCAGGGGTCAATAACACAGCTAGAAAACTATGACCTGCAACCCATGAATAATTAATGAGTTTACAATCAAGATAAGCATCAGTAATTAGTTATGACGTCATATAGTGTAATTGATAATGGTAATTGAAATGTAATACGTGTGTAACGAATGTTTAAATTACGAATTACTGAGATTAGATATCACCTTTAATGAAATTAAAGAAATGGGGTTTAACGTCCTACTTTTCCGAGCAGACTGGGCTAATGAGATAATTTAATGGAATTTTTCATTTTTTCTATGATTCATTTGACACTAGGTTGTTTTTTTTCCTGATTATTCTTCTGTTAGACCGGTAAAGGCTAATATGCATGCACCTTGAGGAGGGGGATAACGTCCACTCGACACAAACTAGGTCATTTCGGGACTACAGATGGTTCAATTAATATTTCAGTAATGAACCAGCTAATATGCATGCACCATTGGGGTCTTTAGCAGTGGGTGGAAACCGGACGACAAGGAGAAAACCCACGTGGTTGAACAACGACCCAACTCCTTGACTTGTACTTCCGAGGATCGAAACCACGCCAATTGACTCAATTACACTTTACAGACCTTATGATACAACGCGTTCATGTAAACCATTCGGCCACCCCCACACCCCACACCAGGAAAACAACAACCATGCTTTGAAATAGTTACCAGGAATTTAAGCGCATAAGATACGCATTAATAATGTGATAAATGTCCATTTTTTGAGCGCCAAATTCATCCATAAGCACGCTCAAAGCGCTTTTCAGAGCCATACATAGCTGTTCAAAATTTAGTAAACAATCAACATAAGATTGTTTGAAGAAGGGAGTTTTAAATTGGGATTTGAAACTTGTAGGAATATTTTGAGTTAACGTTATCATTTTTTTTTACTGAAAATATTGTGACTTTTAATTACTGACGATATTAGGATTTTACTTACTGACAATATTGTGGTATTAATTACTGGCAATATTGCGATTTTAATTACTAACAATATTGTGGTATTAATTACTGGCAATATTGTGGTATTAATTACTGGCAATATTGTGATTTTAATTAGTAACAATATTGAAATTTTCTTAATTGCTGACAATATTGGGATTTTATAGAACTGACAATTGTGGTTTTATTTACAGAAAATACTGTATTAAATCATATTTTACAAAATGAATAATTTGATTACTCAAACCTTTCAATCTGTTTAACTATGTCATCGCGTGTCGTTTTCAAAAATTTCATAGCGTTTTTTATTTACGTCTCCAATACGCGTGTACCTAAAACTCGGTGCGATAAAAAATCATAATTTATGACATATTATCAATGTAATGTCAATATTGATTTTCACAAGGACAGTGCATAGCTGTTCGGGTGGGACGAAAAATCGAGGTCCCGCGTACACATTGGCGTGCACGTAAAATAAACCTTGGCAGTTGGAATTCGATATAAGAGTAGTGCAGCTGTCTGGGCAAAATACCCCTTATAACACACAGTTTAGCCCTAGGACAGCTGTCTAGTCGTTCTGATGGGACAAAAAACCAAGGTCACGTGTACAAATTTGCATATATGTAAAATAACCCTTTGCAGTTGGAATCCGATGTAAGAACAGACCGTGGAACCGCTGTCTGGACAAAATGCCCCTCATAGAACACAGTATATCGTAAGCGTCCGTCTTAATTAGCCCAGTCGGTGCAGAAAAGTAGGACGTTCAATCTCATTTCATTTACTGATTTCCAGGGGCGGATCCAGGATTTTCAGAAAGGGGGGGGGGCGTGCTGCACCAAGTTGGGACTAATTTCATACGAGTACTGTAAATTACGATTTCCAACCTAAACCTAAACTGTTTTTGTTCTCCTTTCCCGCGAGAATATATGGAGCTAAAAATTGTTCGCCACCGCAAAAAATAGAGGGGGCGTGCGCCGGGTGCGCCCCCCTCTGTATCCGCGCCTGATTTCATTCCGTTACACGTGTACCTGAAAATAGGTGTGACAGCGATGACAATAATCATAATTTATGAAATGTAATCAGTTCAGAGTTAATATTGATTTTTCTGTGAAATCTTAGATATCAAAGCAAATGTGAGACAGTCAGAAGCTATATGAACGTGTTAAGTCTATCTCATGTCTTTGTGAAACATTTTTCGGCTTCTGATAGCAATTGGTGTGTCTAGGAGTTTGTTTATTCCGCTCTTCAGTTAAAGAGTTTAGTAAAGTTGTAATATATGACCGGGGTCTCGGGGTTTGTATATTCTCCGACAACTGGTGTGACATCAATATACATAATTCTATCCTAATATATAGCTTCTCGTCCAATTTTTCATTATACCCCTTTTACTTGGCATACCTCGGACATTAGGAATTAATACAGTTAGATATTTGATATCATTATAAAGTCTTATTAGAAGTCTTATCGGCCAGAAAGTAAGTCATTGTTTTAACTATTAGTCTTTAATTAACCCTGTTAGCCCCAGAGTTCACAAAGCATACTCAGGCTTAAGTTAAAAATTTACTCAACTGTCAGTAATTCTTTATGAGAAATATCTTTGATCCAGAAAGAACAAAATTTGCACAAAATTTACTCAACTTTCAGTAATTCTTTTTGAGAAATATCTTTGATCCAGAAAGAACAAAATTTGCACATAGTTTCTTTTTGGTATATCTGATACATTAAAACAACAAAAGTTTTATAAGGGCTATAGGGGCCTATTCTTGTTAAAACAAGGCGAAACATTTTGAGTAAATTTTTAACGTGTAGGTCTGAGAATGCAAGTCAAGGGCTTTTATTAATCCATCTCCTCATTTAATAAGTATACCACAAATGCAATCATGATACATGTACGTGCACTTCATATACAAAATGCATTTAGCAGTGCAGTATTTTATATTTGCCTTTAATCGTACATGTAAGCAATTTGACCTTAGTGTAAATAGAAAGAACATTAGAATCAGCAAATTTGTATCAGAAATTTGATCACATTTTCTACACATCCAACATCTACAGAAGGTTTTAATACGGGTATAATTCAGGGACATGTGTTGTGACAATTTGTATTCTTAAAATGTACGAATGCCTGTAAAATACAAGTTTTTATTTGGTCAATACAAGTTTTTATTTGCTCGTTTGGTTTAGTTTTAATTCAGTAAGTTTCAAGATTTTATTTGGTGATATACTAGTTTTATTTAGTGATATACTAGTTTTATTATGGTGGAATATTAAGATTTTTTTTGTCAAAATACTAGTTTCATTTGGTGAAATACTAGTTTTCTATTGGTAAAAATTCTGCCTTTATTACACTGGATAAGTAAAATATTGTTTTATAAGAATGCTATCGCAATAAACACAACCACAATTGTATATATTTTAATAATGTATCCCATAGCTTACTTTTTCAAAAGACGGGTTTTCAAGATGGACATAACACAGGGATGTGTGTTACGACCAGTCTTATTCTTGTAATTAAAGAATCATCGTAAAATATAATATCTATTTCATATTATTGTTCGCATTTAACTGCCAAAACGACATTTTTTTTTTAATGTAATTGTCGAATTACGTTGATCTTCTTCAATAATCAGACCTTTAATAATTTCTGATATTTTCAGTAATATAAAACAATTATTAAAATCATATATTTAATGAATTGATAGATAACTGAATTAATACGGTTTTTGTTTTCAAATTAAAATATTAAACGAATGTTTTATAAATATAAAACGGACATACATGTTTTAATTTTTACGATTTTGAGCTTTTGGAAATATATAACGGGCATACATTTTACGATTGTGAGTATATTTTAAGATTTTTGAGTATATTTTAAGATTTTGACAAGTCATATTTGTACGAATTTTACTAAGGAGTCTTATTTTTGCGAATTTCACTAGTCGTTTTTGTAATGAATCCAATCAATTGGCCGCAACAATTACACTAGTCTATGTAATTTACCTTTTTTAATTAGTCAAAGTAAAAAAAAAAATCTTAATAAATATACATAGACAGTAAAGAAATTAGACCTATGTTGATTAATTGTTTTATTATAATATCCATTTTAAACTTAGAATCTACTTGTCCGACAGTCGACGTGATTTACCTTTTTTTGTAATTAGTCATAAAAGACAATGTCTTAATAAATATACATGGACAGTAACGAAATTATAAATTTTGTTGATTTTTTGTCGAACGAGGGCAATCGTAGAGTCTATAGAGTCTAGTGTATCGTGTTTTATAATACACATTTGATGTATGGAAGCTACTAACCGCTAAAATCGAACAGTCTACGTGATTTACCGTTTTTGTAATTAGTCAGTCATACTTTTTACTTTTGTTTATATAAAGAATACATAGTATAAAACACAATTTGTATGGAAAATAATGAGTTAATAATCTGATTTCTTGCCATTACTTACGACAAGTTGAAACGTAGTGTGAAATAAACTCATATAAATTGGTTTTTTTTAAATTTTATTAATATTTCAAAACATTAATTTGTACACATGTAAATGGTGACAGGCTAATAAAATATATTTTATCTTATCTTTTTATCTTTTATAAAATTGGAAATTACAGAACTCGGAATACATAGACATTGACCGTATCAAAATTATAATTCTATAATTAATTGATATACGAGCGCAATCGTATACACGTGGGATAATTAGAATCGACACAATCTGATTAAAACACAGATCTTGTTTCGTTTCGTTTTTTATAGTTCAAAATTTCGTTTTACTTGTCTTTATTACACGTAGTAGAGGGCATCCAATGTATAAAAAACGAAACGAAATATAGATTTGTATTTCAATCTGATTGGAATATACTTAGACTATTAGGCTACATATATTATACATTTTTGAAAGGTATTTACTGACAGGAAAACTTTAAAATCACACAGACGCATCTTTATGGGTAACAATCACTAGTAACTTTAAAGTTGCAATTTCATATCATTAAGTAATATTTTTAAAATGTATTAAGATAAAGCCCTAAAATAGATTGTATCTATAAACAGTCCTACCTTGTTAAAGAATAATCCTATTAATCCTATAATTCACTATTGTCAGTTGAGAAATTGGCTAAAATGTAATTTTCAACTTCAAATTCAAACGTTTGAAGCTAGCCATTCCATGGGAGTGAATTGAAAACAAGGGAGGTAATTGTGTTAATATTTCCCGTGTCACAGATATTTATGCCTCTAAGTAATGCCCAAGATCGTATAATAGTGAGTTGACAACCTTTTGAGTAAAAGACATACAAATAATTATGTTTTGACTTTCTTAAAAAAATATGAAATTCACGCTTTAATAGTTATCAAGCAAAAGATAAAGATAAACTCTTCGATTTAGATCTGACTCAGAAATTACGGGGGTAAGGGAGGGTTGTGTGGCCGAATGGTTGGCGTGTGCGCGCTGTATCATAAGGGTGTCATGGGGGTGTGGTTTCGATTCCTGCTGCAAGCGAATTATTGAAACAAAATTGAACCATGTTAGTCCCGAAATGATATAGTTTGAGTCGAGTGGACTTTAAACCTTATTTCTCTCTCATTTGCCCAGTCGGTGCAGACGTTAGGACGTTAAACCCTATTTTAATTTTGCACTTTTCGAGGTGTCATGTCGTTTGTGACTGTAAATATGTAAATATGTGATGTCAACATTAGTGACAATATACACCATGGTGGTGATAACAATCTACAGCTACAGGTGAACCTTATCTTAACCCCTTGCTGGCAAAATGTTCATCCTTATTTTGATTCTTATCGCGGTGGGGTGGCCGAGGGTTCGGCGCTTGCGCTTTGAATCACAGGGTCTTTCACTGACTCAAATCGCGTAGTTTCGATTCTCCTCTTACACGTGACAAGGAGTATGGTCGAATTACAGAATCAAATTTAAAAGGATTTTTTTATGAAATATTTATATCTCTCCCTATACCCCCCACACCCACCTCCTCCCCGCCGACGCCAATTTTTATATCTAGTTGACTGGAGAATGCTGGCCATGATGTAACTTATCGAAGATGTCATCATGGAACGACAATACACACATTATACATCATAGTATACGTCATAGTATACGTCATTGAATACTGTTTTGTAACCAATTGAAAATGAAATGGGGTTTAAAGTCCAACTGTTCTGTTCCAACTGGGCATATCTAGTGAAATCAAATATTTCCTGATCTGTCAATCATTTGGACACGCGCCATGACAATATGCAAAACAGGACACGTGACCGCATCTCAGCGTTGGAACTCAGTTGACAGGTGTAATGATCAGATACGACAATTCTCTATAGATTTGACCCCTGACCTTTCAACTTTCACCCGTCATTAATTGGCTGATTAACGAACAAGAGGAGATTTGATTGTCTTTAGACCATAATTAACTTGTTGTAATTAAAACAGGATTGTTCCGAACACGAGCAGGTAGGATAACATTCACGATATTTTTTCACAAAATTTATTTGTTTCACTTTTAGTGAGGGGGAGAGAAATAGGGTTTAACCCCCACGCGACAAAAACTAGGTCATTTCGGGACTAATATGGTTTAATAATTTGCTTGCTTTATGATACAGCGCGCACGTGCTAATAGTCGTTCGGATGAGAAGAAAAACCGAGGTCCCGTTTACATGGACCGGTTGGGATTCGATATAAGAGTAGGCCGTAGTTCCGCTGTCCGGGCAAAATTTCCCGCATAGCACACTGTACTATATGTCATATCCCCATCTTCATTAGCCCAGAACAGTAGGACGTAAAACCTCATTTCATTTCATGTTGTTTCTCTTTTATCCAGGACCCTGTTTCTCGAAATCTTTAACTATAAGAAAAACCCAAATTTTAGTAAATACTTCAATTTTGATTGGTTTAGCACTAAAATCAATCTAATATCTAATCAAATTACTAAAATTTGGATTTTATCTTAGTTAGAATTTCGTGAAACAGCCTGTTCGTTAAACGTCGAAGCCATGGTGGCTAAGTTTACAAAATTGTAGGCGCACATTACTTTTTACGTCGTATTTCTGCGAATCTTGTAATTCCAGAAACCGAAATTGGGATGAAAATCCGAATAAATGCAATTTCCAATGAAAGTATGTTAATACGAAATTATTTAAAAAAGAATGATTCATATCATATTATGTGAATCATATCTTAGTACGAATCTGCACGATTGACATGTTACAGCCATGCAAGTATATGCAATAATATGATCGAGAATACAAACTATTTAATGACTTGACAATCGAGTTTTTAAGTGAAGATTTCCTATGTCTGAAGAAGATATCCGCTGGTTTACCGAACTTCTAGTAACTTCTAAAACTATCCACTTAAAATCAGGAAGAAATAAAATGGCCGCCCTACATATCTGCACGCACTTAGCTAACAAAGACAAGCATATATCATGCAGTGTACTAGAGGGGATATTAACCAGACAGCGGCAGCGCGGCATACTGTCATATCGATTTCCAACTGCCCATGGCTCTTTGACGTGTACGCCAATGTGTACACATCAGGGGCGTTTTAAGGTTTATCATGGCGGAGGCTGAACTATTTTGAGGGCCCTCTTTGACGGGGGGGGGGGGGGGGGTGTCTTGATTGATGATTTTTATGCCAATGCAATGACTACATTCTCATTCAGTAGTAGATTCGACAGTAACAGTGTACAGGGGCCCTTTCACTTGGCCAGAGGGGACCTTTTGCCAGACGTAGGGCCCTTTTCTCTGCCTTCAGGGCCCCCCTAACTAGGGTACATTTTCATTTTCTCATCGGTTTTAGCATTTTTCTCCCGTTTTACTTTTCCAATTTCTTTGATTTTTTTTCGCGAGGAGGCTGGCGCCTCCAGCGCCTCAGCTATAAAACGCCTTTGGTACACATAACCTCGGTTTATTCGTTCTATTCAAGCATGCCGACGTCTTACTTACTGGGCCCGGAAGAATTTCTAAATTTTTAAATTTACTTTGACAAATTTGAAAGCACTGTTTCCTGCTATCTGTGGGAAACTGACGGAAAGTTTTCCGTTACTAGAATAGATCTTCGGGTGAGAAATTACGATTTTTCCAAAAATATGATTCGTATTATTGGAAGGCTTTAATTTTATTGTAATTTATAAGTATTTTGCTATATTAGGAAAATGTATAATAAGATATTATATTTAAAAAAAGAAAATATACAAAAATTATTCAGGCTTTACCAAGTACCTTCATCGATTTCTTTTAATTTCACAATAATAATAATACGGCCAAAATATGTGGCCGACAATTGCATTATTGGGCAATATTTATTTACATGAGTAATACTCTTTTAGAGGCTTTTAGTAACTGGAAAAAACAATAAACTATAACACATACTTATGGAAGAACAATTATTTCCATGCGTATGGACAGTAATACATTCTATTGTTTTATTTACTTGATCGGCCTGTGTTGATATTTTTTGATATCAAAAAAGACAAGTAGGAGATTCTTTAATCTACAAAACAGGAATAGAAAACGCATATAGAACAGTGAAACAAACAGTAAAATTGGAAAAAAAAATTACATTACATTAACACCCCAAAATAGCATAAAATCTCAAATTAATTAAAAAAAAATAACGAGAATTATTAAATCAAAATAATCAGTAAGAATTAAAAAATTCATAAGAATGAATTAGTAACAATTAATATATAATAAATTACATCGATAAGAGAAGAAAAGAAAAGAGCAGAAGTAGGAATATTTAAAAGAAGAATTTATAAAAGAATTTATAAATAAGAATAAACAAGAATATATAAGAAAATAAAGAAGAATTTATGAATAGGAATACAAAATAGGAATAAATTAGAATAAATAAGAATTTATTCATTAGAATATATGAGAATAAATTAGAATTTATAAACAAGAATGAATTAGAATAAATACGAAATAAGAATTTATAAATAAGAATAAATTAGAGTAAATACGATATAATGAATAAGAATGAATAAGAAATATATAAGAAATAAATAAAAAGAAATACGAAGAAAGAATGAATAAGAATGAATAAGAATGAATAAGAAATAAATAAGAATAAATAAGAAAAAGAATAAAATGAAATGAAAAAGAATAAATGAAATTAAAAAAAGAATAAATGAAATTTAAAAATTATTAATCAAATCCAATCAGCCTTTTAGAGGCACTTTGTAACTGAATAGAGCAATAAATTATAACACATACTAATGAAAGAACAATTACTGATTTATTTAGGCGACCTTTCCAAGTGTATTCTCCCAGCTCATCCCAACGGCGCCTAAATAAACCAGTAACTGTCGTGCGGTTTTGCCGGTTGAATTAAAAACGAACTAAAACAAAACAAACAAGGAATGAATAAAAATAAATATGGGGAAAATCAAATCCGTTAACGTTTAGCTTTGTCATCCACGTATTTTTAAATTCTTTGACGGGTTTTCCGCGTCGCCAAGAACTTGTGACAATTGAAATAGGGTTTAACGTTATTCTGCTCTGCTCCGACTGGACAAATGAAAACGGATTTAACAATCGAATACATGTACTTGTGTAATTGCTCGTGATTGAATCAGCTGATAACATTATATCTATTTGGGGGATTTTCTAAACAATTGACGAATTCACACAATCTTGGGATTTCCGCTTAATTTGTGGCTGCTTAAAATAACCACATCTAAATACAATCTATCACATTTCCTGTCCATGTACACGAGATATAATTAGTACTAATAGTAAACCGGAACTGATTTTGAAATACAATACAGATACATTTAATCGAATTATAATATGTATAGGGGACACCGGTTTCCTCCCACTGCTAAAGACCCCTACGCGCAAGCGAATTATTGAAATAAAAAATTGAAACCATATGTTAGTCCCAAAATGACCTAGTTTGTGTCGAGTGGACGTTAAACCCCATTTCGCTCTCTCTCTCTCTCTCTCTCTCTCTCTCTCTCTCTCTCTCTCTCTCTCTCTCTCTCTCTCTCTCTCTCTCTCTCTGTCAGAGCAAAGTTTCTGCAACTAATTAAATTCTATATTTGCTTATCAACAGAAAAATAGAGGAATCATGTCATCCCCTTGGAGAATACGAATACATTTCAAGAGACTTAAACATTATTTACTGGTAATTCGTATAAAAATCAGTTTGTAATATACAATTAATTTTGCGAAACACTTTACAGGACACAATCTTCATGGGAAACAATCTTGGTTTTATTCTAAATTTGTGCTTGATAACGATACCGGGGTACTTATCGAAACGTCGTGCTTTTAGAATAAAGACAATGAGTGTTTCCCATAAAAATTGCGCTGGCGTCGGTATCCCTAAACATTCTCAGTCTGAAGTTAAGGGTTTACTCGGTAATATTCTATTTGAAATAGGGCGAATAATTTTGAGTAAATCCTTAACTTCAGTCAGAGATTGTTTTGTGAAACCGACGCATTATTTTTAACTAGAATATTGCCATTAATAAAACTTCTGTTATTTTAATGTATCAAATACAGCATCATAAGACAATGTGTAAAATTTGAATAATTAATATTTTAACTAACCTCTTATATTATTTTTCATAATTTTATTTTTTTTAACATTTTTATTGTTATTTTATTTGTCTGCACACATTATATTTTTATTCATACGGATTTTGTTAATAACTTAATTTTTAACTCTTGTAACGCGTTTATTCGAAACGAATGTGTAGAACGTTATACAAAAATAAATTATTATTATAAACCGTAAATTCTAAGAATGCATTATGAAACCAGCGATATTTGGTTTTGGTATTTTCTGTTTGTTTTGTCTAAGTGTAAACTACTATGATTTTTAACAGCTGTACTGCGATGAGTATCTGACTATTAGACCAAAAATATCACGCTGACAGACTTATTACAACTAAAAATAAACACAGTTACAAATATAAACATCAACTCAGATATGGATGATTTGATATTATGACTTTCTAAGGCACTTTTTTTTTCTCTCAAAAGTAAGACTTTTCTGAATAATCTTAAAGAAACAAAGTCTCTAACTTAATATCACCCAAAGTCTTCGACATTGAAGTCACGAATTGTTTGTCAATTTAAATCAACATTGATGTTGTTATCTTACCAGGAAAGGGGATCACTTCTGATACATGTATCATATGTTTAAGACAAAATAAACATTTTACCTTTGGTACACTAATCGTGCACCATAATGCCTTTCAGCGCCATTTCTAACAAGAGACTTGAAGAACGAGGCTATACATATTCCACAAGTCATGTCAAACGGTAACGTTATATTCTTATCTAGAGAGCATGCGCAATAAATACTATCGGTTTAGACTGGAATAACGAAACACAACTGATTTGAAATTACAGTAAAAAGTAGTTTATATACATTCATATTACATGTACCTTTTTACATGTTTCAATTTCTATGTCACAAATATTAGTGAATTAGCTCCTTTAAAGGCTCAATACAACTCTTGTTGTAACTGAATAATATGTCCCAATCTTTTATTCTGGTCAACAAAATGTATTATTTTACAATATTCCAATTAATTGATGATACAAATGTTATCTTAACACACCTAATTCAAAAAATTCAACTAAATGATTTGAAAAGCCTAACGTAAACCTTTTCAAATGTGACTTGGATTTTAAAATATTTTCGAACCCCCTGGACAGGTAAAATAGGATGTAATGGATAATTTACACAACAGGTAGGACACGTAAACATTTAGTACTTAGAATAAGGCTATTATTTATTTTCGGGAGCTGCTAAGCCATCAAGAGTGTTATTATCCCTTTAAAAGTATGTAAATAACAAACGTATATGAAATAATTGGTTCCTATGGGAACTAAAGGAAATGATATACATGTCTGAAACTCTTGTTTTTATATACCATGGATGATGGACAATTATGACGTTTGGAGACTTATTTTTTAGAAGTAAGATTAATTTGAATAGACAGTAAATGACAGTGGTGCAGGATTGAGAGCCTGACAAGTACAGCTATCTAGTCGTTCGGGTGGGACGAAAAACGGGGTCTCGCGTACCCATTGGCGCGCAGGGAAAAGATCCCTTGGCAGTTGGAATTCGATATAAGAGTAAACCATAGTGCCGCTGTCGAGCAAAATGTCCTTACATCAAACTGTATGGCCTATGCCCGTCTTCATTAGCCATGTCGAAGCAGAACTGTAGGACGTAAAACCCCATTTATTTCATTTCATTTATATCAAATAGTGGGTTCCTATGAGAACGAAATAAAATGATAATATATTTTTTGGAACTCTCGTCCTTTTCATTAACCCTATTTCGGTTCATTTGAAGATTACGTATATCAAATGATTGGTTCCCATGGGAACTATATGATTCTGAATATATGTTTGAAAATTATTTTATGTACTGCTTAAAGGGCCAATCTCAATTACATTTTGAAGAATAAAACTGCTTTACTTAGTGTTAAAAGCCCTTAAAATGCTCTGCCTTAACGCCAAGCAACTACCTCAATATACGTGATAATATGTACGTCAGTCTTCATCTGGAAACGGAGACTAGTGTCCAACGACTCAATATTTTGAGACGAAATTTTGAGACAAGGTAAACACACCATTCCTCGATATTTTGGCGCTTAAATGTGCCGCAGATTAAAACTTAACAATTTAATTTATAACTTTTTGGTATTGAATAATCTTGTTCTATGTCGGGTTGTCGTGTGAAATGAAATGAAATGGCGTTTAATGTCCTACTGTTCTGCGGGAGGTGTTGCTCGGACTACGCTTATATCGAATTCCAACTGTCAACGGATCTCTTACGTGCACACCAAGGTGTACACGGGACCTCGGTTTTTTGGATCATCCGAACGACTAGGCAACTGTCCTTGTCAGGCCCTCCGTCTCGGGTTGTCGTATTAGACGTTATTGTTATTGAACTGAAATACACAACTGGATATACAACTCTTCTTTAATAAAAGACGAGGGAAACACAGTCGAAACATCGCTCAGTAATAAACAGTCAAAGTTTTCCATGGAATTTAGACATTTTTATCACGGGTTTAACTAATTCAAAACAAACTCAGTTAAGCAAGGGGGTTTCCCCAGGGTGGTGTTCTATGACACGCATTATTTGTCTATTGAGAAAAAGATATTGATACCTTTTAAACTTAGATGTCGAAACGCTTGTTTTATGACATGTGCATTTTTCTATTCCATTTAACATGAAAAATCTTTGACTAGTTTTTAAAGCTACTCGTCGAGACACAGTGTACGTTTTGCATGTATATACCAGAATATAATCAACTATTGATTCTTTCATTTTATTTTTTAAAAACGGAAAATAATACAAATCTAGGGTACTGTGCGCGCATTAAGGGCGTGTTCATATATTGAGTTAAAGCTTAACTGCGTCATTTCAGCGCAATGCGAATCACTTCAAATCTACAATATTATGAAAGTTGAATTTCTCATAGGAATGTAACAGATTGAACCAGAAATGGTGTAATTCAGTTCAGGCCTATTTTTATATATATAAATGCATATAATACGCCATTTGTTTTCCGCGAATAATTATTGGTGGATCTATTTTAAATCCGACTGAATCCAAAGTCGGGAAGTAATCTATCCATGATTGAATATACAATAAAAAGATATAGAATCAAAAAGTCTTTACTAATAGTTTCATGTCTTCAGAAGACAATTATGAAATCATTGAATATATATATAAGAGTGAATGAAACTGTGAAAAATTTGGTATTTTAACGAAAAACTTCGCATCGTTACTTTAATATATGTACCGAAAGAACAGTTCTACAAGTAAAAAAATATAAAAAAATACGTAGTTTATCCAATTGACTTAAAATATTAAAATAAACATGACCGTATGATTACTTGGTACTTGAAACTAACAGGATTTAATTTTTTTTCATAATTTTTAACCATTTTGTTTATTTTGGGAAATTTATTAAAACTGACTCATTATGATGACTTATTTCTTGCACATCCATCGTATTTTTCGGGACACGTCTTGTGGAGCGTGGTGGAAGATAAACTAGAGTAAGGGGCTAATCTTTAAACCAAAAAAGGTTGAAATGTTTTAGTTCCATTTAAGAGAAAATCAAATTGTTGTGAGTTTTTGCAGATATTTTATGGAAAAAATAAAAACATGATTCAAATGTGTTTAAAATACATTGAAATCGACTGTGACAATTAGTTCGGTAGCCTGTCCAATCTCGTGGGTTTTTTCCGGGTCACTCGATTTCACCTCCACTGCACAAGCGAATTATAGAAATAAATTGAACCATATGTTAGTCCCAAAATGACCGAGTTTGTGTCGAATGGACGTTGAGCCCCATTTCTCTTTCTCTTGAAGGTCGACCGGAACAACAGAGACGTCTCTGACCCATAATTGAGCGTATATGGCATGGGATAGGTG
Source organism: Patella ulyssiponensis (assembly GCA_963678685.1). Classification (NCBI taxonomy): domain Eukaryota; kingdom Metazoa; phylum Mollusca; class Gastropoda; family Patellidae; genus Patella; species Patella ulyssiponensis. Next base: position 12,187,775 of record OY783227.1, on the reverse strand, counting down.
CGCCTTCTCAACCTCGTGAGTTTCCTCCGGGCACTCCGGTTTCCTCCGAATTATTGAAATAAAATTGAAACCCTATGTTAGTCCTGAAATGACCTAGTTTGTGTCGAGTGGACGTTAAAACCCATCTCTCTCTCTCTCTCTCTCTCTCTCTCTCTCTCTCTCTCTCTCTCTCTCTCTCTCTCTCTCTCTCTCTCTCGCTCATAATGTATCTTTAAATACGTTTACGTGTTATTTCTATTTATATATTTTTTTCTAGCGTGATTCTTGGGATTGTGGATTCGTGACCAGGAAATGAGTCAATTTTGGATATTGCAGGCGTTTCGTTATTAAAGGGTCTAGACAGTGGCACTAAGGCCTACTCTTATATTCAATTCCAATTGTCAAGGGATATTTTACGTGCACGTCAATGTGTACACAGGACCTCAGTATTTTTTGTCCCATCCGAATTACCAGACAGCTGCCCTTGTCAGACCCTCCTGTTCTGCATCACTGACAAGGAAGAACCTCGCAGTTAGATAGGGTTGACAGTTGATAACGTATAAATTTGAGTCAGTCAAATTGCTCCTCACTGAACCGAGATATATCTGGGGAATGATTTACCGTAGCTTTGAAAATTTAATATACCCTTTGTTAAACTCTTCCATAGCTTATTGATCTTTTTTACTATATTTAAATAACTAATTTGGGACCCTTTTTAATATCTGGACCCTCTCTGATACTGGCCCCCCTAGCTCTATTCCAAATCTCGCCCCTTCACCTCAAATTCCAAGCGTTTTACAAAACAAAATCCCAGTACTCTCAGAACGACGAGGCAATGAGATAGTCGCGGGGGCAGTAGCTAATAATATATACCCCGAACTTCACCGAAAGATATTAACTCATAAATTATTAAATATTTAATACGCAGAATCACACTACGTCATGTAATAGTGTGTAATACGTCAACATTATTGTCTTTGATGGTTGTTTGGGATATGTATAATGCAAAATGGCGGTTTATCGTGTTAGTGATAGGAATGATAAGTTGGTGACAAATTGAATAAAAGCCTGGGAAAAACTCTCCTGTCCTTTTAACTTTATTGGTCCAACCCCCTCATAAAATTATTAATTAAATTGACCCCGAACATGGTAGCGGTGGTAGGGGCAGAAAGTCAACACCACAATAACAGAATCATATACCCGCAATAAGAGTCACTTAAAATAATTTTTGACAGTTGAGATTCGAAAATGGCCCGCTATCCGGGCGAACGTCCCCTCATTGCACACTGTATGAAGTAAGTTTGTCTTTATTGGCCCAGATCAGAAGGACATTTTAAACCCAATTTCGTTTCATGAGAGAGAGAGAGAGAGAGAGAGAGAGAGAGAGAGAGAGAGAGAGAGAGAGAAAGAGAAGGGAAGAGGTTTGTTGCCGTGACGTCACTTTATACACTTTATAAGCAATATTCCGCAATATTAAGACAATAGTTTTTATTGACGTCGGTATTAATACATTTTCAAGTCTTAGTCATCATAAAGTCAAGCCCCCCCCCCCCGAAAAAAATAAACAAATGCTCTAATGTCACGCTGTACGTCTACTATTGTCCCACATACGAACAGACACGAAATAAATTGACCGACATTTTGATTCTTAAATGGATGCTATCAATTGAAAACACCCAACTACTTTGAAATGAAATGGGGTTAACGTCCTACTCTTCTGCACCTAACCTGGGCTAATGGAAGACGGGCATACGCCACACAGTGTGCTATGAGGGAAATTTTGCCCGGGCAGCGGCGCTACGGCCTACTCTTATATCTAATTCCAACTGCCAAGGGATCTTTGACGTGCACGCCAATGTGTACACGGGACCTCGGTTTTTCGTCCCATCCGAACGACTAGGCAGCTGTCCTTGTCAGGCCCTCCTTCTGCATCACTGAAAAGGAGAAACCACGCCGGAAAATCTAGATGAACTTTCAGGGATCGAACACCCGACCGCCAGGCTAGCGAGCCAGCGCCTTACCCACTTAGCCACCGCGATTCCCCAACTACTTTGAGAAGAAGTATTTGTTATGAATACGCTTAATTAATACATTATGTACGAGCTAAATCATTCTATTGCAGGTGTTTCTTTAGGGCTGAAATGTTTTCTAAATTATTAATTAGACCATAATCAAATCACGATGTCATCGCTTGCCTGCGATATTTTCTGAATTTAATCAAAAAATGGATAAATCGAGACTATACCAACTTCAGTAATGATGATCGAGGGTAGACCCAAAATGCAATCGCTAAATTCTCTCTTCATAGTGAATCAATTTGACAGGGAAGAACCACGCCGGAAAATATGGATGACCTTTCTCGGCCAAAGCAGGGATCGAATAGCCAAACTTCAGGCTAGCTAACCAGCGTCTTACCCTTACAGCGAGAACTGTCCGCTCTTTATGCACTTTATGCGCTCTTTATAACATTTGATGCCAACCGAAACGCAGGCAATATCCAGAATTATCGCTTACGCAATGCCTAAGGCGGGAAAATAGGATTTCCACGTGTTTAACCGCATTTAAAACGTGTTTAAATTTTCACAAAAAAAATCAATGTAAATACAGATTAAATTTTTGCTATCTTTTTGAATATATGTTGGTTCGTGACATGTCTAGACCAACGGGTGAGTCATTGAGACCAGACAGTGGTGTGACGGTGTGGTTACTCACAAAGTGAATTAACTGAACAGAATCAAGAACGATAACCTACATAGGGGAGATAACCCTCTCTATAATAATAATACGATAAGAGGTATTTCAATAATACATATCAAAGATCGTGGTATATCATAAAATTTAGAACCTTATCTTGAGAGTTCGAGCGAGAGAGATGGTGGGCGAAAGAGAGATAACTGGGGTTTAACGTCCACTCGACGTCATTTTGGGACCAAAACGTGGTTCAATAATTCGCTTGCACATATGGGGTCTTTAGCAGTGGGAGGAAACCGGAGGTTCCGGATAACCCACGAGGTTGGACAGGCGACGCTACCTCTCGTCACCAAACCACGCCAGTTGACTCGTTGACAGACGCTATGATAAAGCGCGCACATGCTAAGCATTCGGCCACCCACCCCCGACCCAGATCTAACCAAGTGAACTGTTTAATGATTAAGCGATTTGTAGCATAAAGTAAAATTTAGAATTTGTGCATATTATAAATGTTGTACCTTTTCTAACATAAATATTTTAAAAACGGTTGTGACATATTTGAAATCGCGGAATATTATAAAATTTAGAACGTTTTCTTACACAGTGTTTTAAAATCAAACGATGTACTGCTAATGCCCCCGTCAGACCGGGGTAGCGTCGTTACTGTGCTGCTGAAATTATGACGGAAATTAAAAACTTAAAAAAAGTCGCATTTTCTGGTCGCGGTACGGTCGCAGCAGCACAGTAAGGGTGGGGGTCATTGTAGCATATTACGAAAATTAGAACCTTTAAAATTGTTTAAAGATTTTACGTTATCTATCATTTAGCTATTATAGCGAGAAATGTCAGTTTTTTCTCCGATATCCTAGTTGTAAATCCCACTTCAATGGCTGTCTGTAGGAAGAGCTTAAAACAGTCCACTTAAAATGTATTGCACTTCATTTACGCCTTAAACAGTCCGCTTGGGATGTCTTGCACTTCATTTACGACTTATAACAGTCCACTTAGGATGTCTTGCATTTCATTTACGCCTTAAAACAGTCCGTTTGTGATGTCTTGCATTTTATTTACGCCTTGAACAGTCCGTTTGGGATGTCTTGCATTTCATTTACGCCTTAAAACAGCCCGTTTATGATGTCTTGCATTTCATTTTTTATGCAAAAAAGTTATAAATCGGTCATGTTCATGCCTCTTTATCTTAATTTTATAAACCGAGATTTTAAGGGTCAGGTACGTGTACTTTAGATTTAATAAAGTTTTGATTTCACATGATGTCGATTTCCCACGGACAAAATCTTCGCTTTTTTATTGCAAGAAAAGCCAGTCAAAACAATCAGTGGGGATGAAAATATTTCCACGGTGGCCTTGACCTTGAAGTGTCTGGCCTGGTAAATTACGACATTCATTCTTCAATTTCTACAAATCTACAAAAACTCACAGTCTGGACTTTAATCAAATACCTAACTAATCCATCAACATCTCTGTCTTATCTAAAACAACCAACATGGCCGTGTAGTTTTTAAAAGTTTCGCATATAATTACGTCAAAATAACTTTGACACTTGGAATAATTAATCATTCGACGTCTGACGCCGAACATAATTTACTATCTTTCGTCTTTTCTCTAACGCGACCAAGCATTTAATATGTTTCATAATTTGATCCATTGATGGCTTTAAAGTGCCTATCCCGATAATATGTTGGAGAATAAAACTGCTCAATTTTGTGTTAAAATCCCTTAAAATTCTCTACCTAGGTTCGAGCACATTATTCAGTACTTGTGACACGTTTTCAAACAACTTAAACCTGTCAGTCTTCACCTGGAAATGCAGACTGGTGTCCCAGGTTGTATTATGCGGTGTCAAGTACAGCACATGGGTCATTCACTGTTTGGACTTCTAAAGGAACGGGAATCGATTATCAGGTCACCCAACGTTAAAAATGACCCCAAATCTTAAAAGGGTTACGTATTCGGATAATCATTTTTGATGTTCACGTTCAAACGACTCAATATTTTGAGCTGAAATTTTGATACAAAGTAATTACAGCATTCCTCTATACTTTGACGCTTAAATGTCACACAGTCGTCAACATTCCGCACACAGAGAGTGGTCTATTTCGAGAATAGACCTCTGCCCGGAATGGCCGCCATTGGTGTAATATTTTGTTTATAATCCGTTTCATATTCAGTCAGCTATATATATTTAATTTCATTACATATGAAAATGGAAGGGGAAATTCCCCAAATGTATACATTGTATTGTGTTTTCGACTTGAATCGTCGAAATGGGAATTAAAATGTCGGTGAATTAGCTTAGTGTCTGTTCTCAAGTGGACCCAATTGTTGATAGACAGCTTATGTATCCGTATAAGTCGACTTTTATTAATCAATCACAAATCACGCCCAGTGTTAGCTTATTCATCTATAGCTTATTGCATTGCATCCAACTTTTGCGATATTGTGGCGACCGAAGTAATGGTGCTTCGCTCAGGGCCATCGTAACACGTGGACAGTTTCCCGGGGGACCGTGCGAGCACATTTACCCTATGCTTTTCTACCTCTGACTTTGTATGTTGTTACTGTGGAGAAGAAATCAAAGCTTTGCGTATTCAAGGCCTTTCTCAAGGCGACGACAATCGTTGCTAAGCCATGTGTACGTTTTCTCTTGTACATGTAATTCTAATAACATTGTTCGTTCATTTTAAAAATTGTATATGTTGCCTTAAAGGTGACAAGGTGAATTTATATAAACTTCGGTTCTTCTTTCAAAATCTAAGAGCTTCGAACCTAAAGTAAAAACTCGACAGTTTGGAAAGATTTCTTATATAAGTTTCAGTTTTGTTTTTCAATCCTCGGATCTGTATAGCGTATACTCTTAAACTAGTGATCAAATCAAGGTGGTGACAAAATGTAAGAGCTTCTAAACTGAAGTAAAACTCGACAGTTTGGAAAGATTTCTTAGAATGTCACTTTAAGTAAAACCACCCTTGCGATAAAATAGCAACGAGTTAAAACGACATTAAAAGAGAATATTATCTCAAGTGATAACCTTTCAAATATAACATTAAAAAATTACACGAAAATTAACTTTCATTCGGTGAACTCAACCCCAGTGAAAGACGTCATTGTGCGACAAAATGTTGTCCCAGGAAAAAAACATATTGCATTTATTTATTTTGCCCTGGAAATTTAGAAAAACAGCAATAAATCTCTAAAGTTGATGACAAGATAACAAACTATATAAAATAATCGTAACCAAGGCATGTGAACCTAGAAAAATACATGACAAAATTCGCTGTAAACAAAAATAAAACAAGAATTTTCTCCCCGACAACTGTCGCGAGAAATCGGTCATTTGCGAAAACATATGCTTTAAAAGTCCTAAAAAATATGTCAAATTTATGAAAACATATGCTTAAAAAGACCTAGATAAATACCAAATAACTAATTTCGGTAATAAGCATATTTTGCGGCCCTGACCTACGGAACAAATATTGTGAAATATATAGAGCGTTCAAAATTCCATTTTCTCAAATTTCTTGTTTTACTTGAATTTCTAAACAAACAGACCCGCCATTAATTAATTAAGGCTGTTAATTATAATTTGCGATACTACAATCAAAGAAAACAAACGATTGTTCGTTTCTCAGTTAAATTTTACAAATCAAAAACACCCGCCATACTGTAGTTCATCCACAGTGTAGTTATAGATAACCTTAGCAGTCTGGATAATAAAAGCTAGGCTGAAGTTGTGTAAAATTCGCAACTCGTGCTTTGTAACATGAAACGAAATGCTAATAGAATAATTAGGTGGATGGCTTTGTGGTGTGATACGTGGGTATCGCACATGTTATAGGTTCGTTATTAATTAGACAATTAACGATAGGGTTCCTAATTAGATTATGACGGTCTCTTTGATCTGAGCCCGTTAGTTTGTAGATGTGATAGAGGTTTTATTTGCATAAATTATTTAAGGAGAATAATTGGATTTGTGCAATGCGATGTTAAACGTTTTTCAAGAGTCAAGCGGCTTTATTTGTTAATAAAAGTTACGGAATTTTACCTGATCAATTATTTAAATATTGCATTAGATACCTGTTTGTCTTATCATACAAGCGGGGTCCGATATAATTCATCAAGGCGAAAACATGGTCTCTTATGAAGTTGAATTAAAATTTAAATGAATCTGAGATATTAGATAGATGACAAGAAGCGGCGTTTTTTGCCAGGGTTGGATGGCCGAATGGTTAACTCGTGGTTAACTGGCGTGGTTCCGATTCCCCGCCTGTACGTGACAAGGAGTAGGGGTCGTCTGTCCAACTAGAGAAATGGACAAATCTTGCTCTTTAGGTAGTTCAATTTTAAAAAAAAGAATCTAAGATGTAAAATAAACGAAAAAGAATTTTGCGACGGGGGTGGGTGGGGTGGGGGTTCTGAGATACAAGATACATGGTAAGAAGCCGATTATTTTGCGAGGGTCGGCGGGTGCTCCGGCTTCCTCCCACTGCAACTAAAGATCCTACGTGAAGCACAGAATTAGTACCGAAATGACATAAACCCTGTTCAATTTCATGCGCGAGAGAGGGGGTGAATGTCTGTCATTGGGTCAAATAATTTCATAAAGAAAAGATGAAACAAGTTATGGATGTTTAAAATATTTTACAAAAACGGTCTGGTTAATCAATATATCTATATATATGCGAGTCTGGTTAATCTAGTGTATCTACTGATGCGAGTCTTGAAGTAATTGTTTAACCATGATGGTTAGTTGATATACTTGCTATTGTAGGAGTTAATCTCAAGATCAAAGACGTATATTAATTGGTGATATATCTATTACATTTGTACAGTTACTTATTATACCCTATTCTTCTTCTTAAACGAGGACGCATGCATACCATTGATTCTGTCTCGGTGGAAATGAAAGGGGGTGTAACGTCCTACTGTTCTGCTCCGAAAGTGCTAATGAAGACAGACTTTCTGTAAGTGAAATTTGGGCCGGACAGCGGCGGTACCGCCAACGACCAACTCTTATATGCAGTCCCAATTACCAAGAGTTCTTTTACGTTCAGTGAAAGAGATGGGGTTTAAAACGGCCACTCGACACAGATTAGGCCATTTTGGGACTAACATATAGTTCAATTTTATTACAATGATTCGGTTAGCGCGTGGGGCGTTGGGATGGCCTAGTGGTCTAGAGTGCCGCGCTTCGGCTTCTAGCTGGCCAGTCACCTCTGGCTTGCGGCTGTGGTTTCTATCTCTGGTGTGAGCGTATGTGGCATGGAGAAAGGGGCGCCTTCTTAACCTCGTGGGTTTCCTCCGGACACTCCGGTTTCCCCTCATTGCTAAAGACCCCTACTCGCCAGCGAATTATTGAAATAAAATTGAAACCATATGTTAGTCCCAAAATGACCTAGTTTGTGTCGAGTGGACGTTAAACCCCATCTATCTCTCTCGCTTAGCGCGTAGGGGTCTTTGGCAGTGGGAGGACTTGGAGTAAACCCACGAGGTTGGACAGGCGACTCAATCCTTGTCACGCACAACCAGGGAATCGAGACCACGCCAGATGACTCAAAGTGACAGACCTTATGGTACAGTGCGCACACGCTAACTATTCGGCTATCCGACCCCCTTTAACAAATAGACATGTAACAAATAACAAATGTCCTTAAGTAAAAGAGTAGGGTCGCCTGTCCAACCTCCTGGGTTTTTGCCGGGTCCTCCGGTTTAATCCCACTGCTTAAGGCCCCTACGCGCAAGCGAATTATTGAAATAAAATTAAACTATATGTCAATCCTGAAATGACCTAGTTTGTGTCGAACGGACGTTAAACCACATTTCTCTCTCTCCCTCTCCTTAAATAAAACCCCCGTATGTTATTTAAATCTCAAACACTATCAATAATGAGATCAGATATTCACTTTATCACGGGACAAAAGATATACAAAAAACAACAGAGTTAAATGTGATCCGATATTCACTTTATCAAGCGATATAATAGATACACACAAAAACATTTAAATTAGATGAATATAAAACCAAAAATTTGTTAAAAAGATTAGAAAGCTTTATCTTTAAAAGAGATAATGGCCAAAACACACTTGGTATATCAAAACAACGCTTTTACTTATCTATCGCGGGATTGTTTATATACTTTGACCTTCGACACGTGTTATTATCAACTCGACACGTCGCGAGCGCCATCGACACTGCATTATAAAAGACCATTTATATTGTTTAGACAGCACGCGCTCGTATTAAATCGTTAGATCACTAAAATAACTCGTAAAAGATGGCGATGAAATAAACACATTTTCTTTTTCTTATTCATCATCGTCGCAACAACTTGAGAATCATAAAATGCATTGAAATATAATGGGGTTTAACCTCCTATTGTTCTGCTCCAACTGGGCTAATGAAGATGGGCATACGCCATACAGTGGGCGTATTTTCTCCTCAGCGGCGCTACGGCTTACCAACTGCCAAGGGATCTTTTACGTGCACGCCAATGTGTACACGTGACCACCCGGACAACTATACCCTATTTTGACTGGGCTGTGAAACGTCATTTATTGTGTAAAAAATAAATTGTTCTCTTTATACGCTTAATCATTATCATGCTTGGGAAAGAAAGAAATTGGGTTTAACGTCAACGCGACACAGATTAGTCCATTTCGAGACTAGTATTGAGATCTTTGTCTTTAGCAGTGGTCGAGCAATGGGTTTTAACGTCAACTCGACACCAACCAAGTAATTTTGTTACTAAAAGCTTCATTTCAATGATTAGCTTGCGCGTAAGGTCTAACCCACGAGGTTAGACAGACGAACCTAACTAACCTTGTCACGTACACGACTTGTAAGGATCTCACGGTTCTAATAGAATACATTCTCTGTGGATTACCAGTTAAAATTAGTTATTAGTGTCTAGTTAGTAGCTGATTTACATGTGTTTATACCCCTGGAGTGTCTTAAACACCTTACTCTCGGGGATTTGCGTAACAGGACAAATTTGATAGGCGATGGTTTGTGTTTATTGGCAGAACCCATTCAATTTTGCGGCATGAAAGTTTTGCGATTTACACCAATTGCGAATTCTTACATTAATAGATAAATGCGTGCATTTTGAACACCGCAATTATACAATTTTAACACGCCCACTGCCCTGAATAAATTCAAGCTTAATTTCTTAGTTCACCTTTTGATACAACCTCCGGTACGCGTTTCCAGGGGTAGCTTAGAAGGGTTAAATAAGGATATTATGTAAAAGCCCTTCGGATTGCGCGAAGCTCCTGCTGCACATTGGCACTGTATGAAAAGATGACTTGACCACGAATTTACCCGGTTCGATGTAACCAATTTGCATCAGTCTTAAATTAATTACATTCTTCAACGTCATTACATTCTGTACGAGGGAAAGCTATAGTCGCTTGGATGGGACGAAAAACCGAGGTCTTGTGTTCACAGTGGACGTAAAAGAATTCCTGACAGTTGGAATTCGAAAGCGTTGGTGAAGAAAATATCACGTTTACCCAAATTTCGTTTCATATTAACAACAATTTCAATTTGTACGATGCAGAAAAGTAGAAGGTTTTAATCCCCATTTAATTTTATTTTATTCAAAGATTTATGAAAGATTTCGCTAAAGAGCTGTCCGTTCGTGCTATAATCATTCAAAAATAGATACAGAAAAATGGCTATATTGACCATTTCAGTCAAATTGAAACAGAAAAATGCTTATATTGACAATTTCATTCAAATCCATTTAAATCTCGGCCATCTGACGGTCTAAAACGTTGATTGTAGACTTTTTACGCGCACGCCAATGTGTACACGGGACTTCGATTTTCCATCCCATCCGAACGACTAAACAGTTGTCCTTGTCATGCCCCCCATCCTGCATCCCTGACAAGAGGAAACCACTTCGGAAAATATGTATGAACTTTCTCGGCCAATGCAGGGATCAAACACCCGACCTCCAGGCTAGCAAGTCAGAATTACATAATGTCTCTTTCAGCTGTTTATAAAGAATAAATAAGAACGGCGTTAAGAGAAATGTCGTAACTCTCTAAGTGAATCATAGTATTTTCTTCGTAACAATTACTCGTGTAAATTGTTTATATAAATAGCAAATAAGTTTGTTATTTTTTATATCAGGCGGCTTTGTTATAAGTCGGAGATCACGTGATGAACAACATATAGATGTTAAACTAATTGTGAACGAGGGTCGTAAAGAAAAACTGTTAAAATTATTTTTGAAATCAAAGATGAATGTCGGCAGCACATTAGTTTAAACTGTGTTATTGGTTATCTATCCCAAATAAAACGTTGATCTTTTAACCGCGATGTCAAGAAATTCGACAGGCAATATTTGGGGTTTATAGTTAGAACGCGTTCATTTGTATCAAAATTATAAATTTTGCGATTTTACATCAATTAATACTTTATACAATTAAATTTTGAACACCGCTTTGCTGCAAGATTCTGTCTTCAGAGTAAAAGAGGGGGGTAGAAAAACGGTCAATAATTTAATCAGAGAATTAAAATGATATTGTACACAAAGACTTTGGTAGTGTTTGCCTTTTCGCGCACCTGTTTTTGTCGACCAGTAACACTGGGATATATCCAGGTAATTTACTTATACCACAGTGTATAACTAAATAAGCTAATTACTACAGGTGTCAAACAATAATAAACAAACAGAACCAACAACGATCTAAATACAGCTAGCCAATTAATGGATGGTTAACACTGGTCGGATTTCTCATATCATGCCGACTCCTTAACTAGTCTTCGATATCGATCTAGATGGAAGCGGACTTTAATAGTACTAATTCCCAAACATACATGTAGCTGGATCTCTCTAAGGAATATGGCAATCGGTTTTTTCTAAACAATTTTAAGACGGAAAGCGATGCGATGTCATCTTTAATGGAAGCGGAGTTTAATTTCCAGCAGCTGAACTAGTTCTATTAGGCAAACATACATGTTAATTTGACATCACCTCTCAAAGGATTATAGCAATTTGTGCATTTTTTATGGACATTTATATGACGATTTTGCCCATTAATATGTAGGTATAATAGCGTGTAGTATCAGTTATGTTATTCGCCATCCTAAAGAAACGGGCAGCGATCCCTTTAACTTGTTCTGGGAGCCACAGATCTCCTCCCTCCTTGACGCGACATCTCACAGGAACATTAATCCCCGAAGGAATAAATATTAATTCCCGATTACACAACACTGAAATGTAAATGTTACCCTAATACAAATAAATAGGTAGGCTGCAAACCATTTTGTTAATTTTCTAACATTATTATTATCGTGCAATACACCGAGGCTAATTTTAAGCTAAGTTTAATTACGTAATATGTGGATGTAATTTTTAGCAATTCCATAATGGATGTCACACCATGTCCACAAAAATTAGGGGGTCGCGGTGGGTAAGACACTGGCTCACTACACAGGCGGTCGGGTGTTCGACCCCTGCATTGACTGAGAAAGTTCATCTAGGTTTTCCGGTAGTGGTTCCCTCTTGTCAGTGATGCAGCTGTCGGATGGGACGCAAACCCGAGGTTCCGTGTACACATTGGCGTGCACGTAAAAGATCCCTTGACTGTTGGAATTCGATGTAAGAGTGGGCCGTAGAGGGCGTTCTATTATAAAAAAAAATGCTCCATAAAAAGAAAAAGAAAAAATGGCCCATTTTGTAACCTTTGACTTATGCATTTATCTTAATCTGTAACAGAAACTGGGGAACGGTTTTGTGGTCTCGATTCGAGTGACTTCATATAGTCAATATCTTTATTAGAAAGGCGGTCTATATGATTCTGCGTGTTCTCCAATCCAGTTTCCGTGAATAAATATTGTTTAGAAAAAAAATCATCTTTATTAAACCCTGTACTCTTTTGTTTCTTTGATGCTTTTACAGCCATATTCCAAGAGAAACCATGTCATTATCTATCGACACGTGTTCACTCCTAAACACGTTGATAAAATAACTTTGTTTATTTATCAATATGAAGCCTGGAAAACATCAATGTTTCAAATATAAACCAAGTTAAAAACGTTAAGTGGGGCACGTTTACAGGGTGTGAGAGATTAACAGTGTCCCCATTGTTCGACAATTAACACTGATTTTTAATAATTGAAGGCCCGTGAGTGATGGGATTGCCTTTTAACGTCTAATTTAATTACAAATTAATGAATGAGTGAATGAGTGGGTGGATAAATGAATGAATGAATGAATGAATGAATGAGTGAATGAATGAATGAATGAATGAATATTAAACCATGTACAGTTTCTATGAACTCTATGTCTAGTGTTAAAATATTTCGTATTTAGTGAATTATATGTTCGGCACCATGAAATCTATGCTGAGAATTTCAAAATTTTCTTACTGAACATTAAATTCTAAGGAATTGTATAAGTTATAGTTTTCTCCAAATCTAAAGAATGTGCGAATAGACCCGGTTAAAACCAAAATCCTGTAATTTTCTGATGAATTAATTAATAAATTGAAATGTAATTAGCTGAAATGTTTTTCTAAAGAATTGTACATTAACGAGAGTGTGCAGTTCGAGTCATAGTTCTATGAAAGCGACTGACATAAGATACAGTGTAAATTAAAATCCTTCCTCGTTTGTTAAACTGGTGGATATACACTGGTGATTATTGTACACTACTTATGACGTTGTCACGTGACGTGCACGCCCCACTGGCTGACGGTCTACACATATAAGTAGTGATATTACGACACTGGATTATTCAAACGGATTCTGTGTCACTCTAACGGTAAGCCGCTATATTTTCACTAACTAATACGAGATAGTCATCTTTTTTTTTAAAAAAGTATACTTAATGATTGCAAATGATTGATTAATTGGTGCTTTATTGGCAAAGAACGACAATTTTTTTAGTATCTACTAAACACAAAACAATTAGGGTTTTTTCTTCTAAAAGTTTGCTTGTTGACTGCAACTGATTTTTGAACTGATGCTTCACTTTCAAAAAGCTACCAAAGTTTAAGTTTTTACTAAAAAAAAAGGGAACATCATTTTTATTTTACCAATAAGCTGTTGAACAGTGTTTTCTTTGCTTTCTAAAAGTGTGTTCAATAATTGCGATAGATTTAAAGGTGCTTCGCTGGCAGAAAATCGAAAAACATTTTAGTATTTACTTATAAATAAGGCACATAATTTAGCTGCATTTCATTGTTGACCTAATGGTTCACTGGAAAAAGCGACACAATTTTTAGTATTTATTTTTTCATAAAAAAAATGCTTAATCATAGCGATTGATTTAATAACGCAGCTACGCTGATAAAAAAACTACAAATATTTTAGTATTATTTAGTGTTCAAAACTAATAAAACAGAACAGTTTTTACTTGTAGGCTATTGAATTAGTTTGACTTTGACAATTTAATGCTTTTTAAAAATGATTTGTTTCGCTCATTATTTCAACTGATGCTTCGCCGGCTAAAAACAAAATTTTGTTTTAGTATTTATTAAAAGAAAGATTTATAATTGATGCATAATTGATACATTTATTAAGTTCACATATTTTATTGTCGCCGTAAACGTATTGCTTTTGCATAGATTAGTTTTTAAATTGCTTACTGACTTTCGAAACGTTTTATTTCTTCATAAGGTAATTCTGATCTTTGAATTAAACGGATATTATTATCCAAGCAAGATTTTGGAGCTTGGTTTATCGTTTATTTTTTTGTGTATTTCTTTTTTAAAGATAAGCATAATAAGTATGAATACATTTACAGCGTTTTCGCGACTGGACAATGTAATTCTAGCAATGCTGTTCAAATCTGTCGCCTTTCCAACCTCGTGGATTTTCTTTGGGTCCTCAGCCCCCCCCCACTGCTAAAGGCCCCTACGCACAAGCGAATTATTGAAATAAAATAGAACCATATGTTAGTCCCGAATTGACTTAGTTTGTATCGAATGTATGTTGAACCCCATTATATTAAAGGATATACTTGTTTTTACTTGGGGGTTGGGATGGCCTAGTGGTTTAGAGTGCCGCGCTTCGACCTCTAGCTGGCCGGTCACCTCTGGCTTGTGGCTGTGGTTTCGATCCCAGGTGTGAGTGTATGTGGCATGGAGATAGGGGCACCTTCTCAACCTTGTGGGTTTCCTCCGGGCACTCCGGTTTCCTCCCACTGCTAAAGACCCTACGCGCAAGCGAATTATAGAAATGAAATTTAAACCATATGTTAGTCCCGAAATGATCTAGTTTGTGTCGAGTGGACGTTAAACCCCATTTCTCTCTCTCTCTGTTTTTACTTACTATTTATTTATCATAAAACACCCGGAGGTCTTTTACAAACGTCTGATGCCAATTCTCATGTTTTTGCATACAAATGAAATAGGGTTTAACGGACATACGCCATGCAGGGTGTTCTACGGGAAGGGGGGTCGACCTCTAGCTGGCCGGTCACCTCTGGTTTGCGGCTGTGGTTTCGATCCCTGGTGTGAGCGTATGTGGCATGGAGATAGGGGCGCCTTCTCAACCTCGTGGGTTTCCTCCGGGCACTCCGGTTTCCTCCCACTGCTAAAAGACCCCTACGCACAAGCGAATTATTGAAATAAAATTAAAACCATATGTTAGTCCCAAAATGACCTAGTTTGTGTCGAGTGGACATTAAACCCCATTTCTCCCACTCTCTCGTTATACGGGAGGTTTTTCTCGACCAACTCGGGGATAGCACACAGGGTTTTAGATTGAAAATGAGGAGATTAATTCTGTTTGGTTTTCCCGTCTTCTTCTGTTTATCCCACAATTTTGCCCATTGTTTAACGAAAACTTTAAATGTTTCGGATATGATGTCGTGTATCTATAACATATTTCCTTGTCGGTTATTTTTCCATTACTTTGAGCGCGATTGAAACCCGGTCATTCCCCTTAGCGGTGATGCAGAACGGAGGGCCTGATAAGTACATCTGTCTAGTCGTTCGGATGGGACGGAAAACAGAGGACCCGTGTACATATTGGCGTGCACGTAAAGATCCCTTGGCAGTTGGAATTCGATATAAGAATAGTTCGTAGCGCCGCTGCCCAGGCAAAATTTCCCTCATAGCACACTGTATGGCGTATGCCCGACTTCCATTAGCCCAGGTAGAACGTTAAACCCCATTTCATTTCTGTCGACGGATGAAGCATCGAATCATATTTGATTTCATGTGAATTGTTTTTTTTATTTCAGATCCGTCTTCCATTAGTATTCAAAAATCAAGTATCACAGAAACTACCAAGATGTCATCGAAAACGATTTATCCAGAGCCGCTATACACGTCACTTCCGCCCTTGCCGTACATATCGTCACCCGGGAGCCTTGGGTTGTATTCACCCCTCACACCACTAAACAGAATAGCCGCCATGTCAACTTATGTCTCGTTCAACCAGTTCGGTCTAAACAGTTTGGGATATGCATCTATGTGCGATTACCCAGACAGCAGTAGTTGTTCATCGTCACCGTCCTCCTGGTCGTCACCTTCACATCGTTCTGCTTTCACGTCTATGAAGAACTGGAGTCCAAGCTACGATCTGGGTAGAGACAGAGTCGACAGTGAACGTAAGTATTAATATTAATACCAGTAGTCAGGCCATATCAATTTGAATTTCTGTTCTAAGGGAACACCACATTAAATGCCTCCATTTTGTTCCGGAATAAAGCAATCTGATTAGAATACAGATCTCTATTTTGTTTCGTTTTTTATACTTTCAAAGTAAAACGAAATTTTGAACTATAAAATCGAAACGAAATGGGATCTGTGATTTAATCAGAAAATATGCCCCCCCCCACTCAAAAGCTTTTCATTCCAATTTTGTTAATTTTGAAATTTTAACAAAGATTCCTTGGCAGTTCTAATTCGATATAGAACCAGGTCGTAATGCCGCTGTCCGGAACAGAACAGCAGGACTTTAAACTCCATTTCATTTTATTTCAATTCCATTAGCCCAGAGAGAGAGAGAGAGAAATGGGGTTTAACGTCCACTCGACACAAACTAGGTCATTTCGGGACTAACACGCGGTTCAATTTTATTTCAATAATTCGCTTGCGCGTAGGGGTCTTTAGCAGTGGGAGGAAACCGGAGTGCCCGGAGGAAACCCACGAGGTTGAGAAGGCGCCCAGCCAGAGGGGGACAGTTAAAGACTAGCATATTTTACGTTTCTAAGTGTTAAATAGTTTTGAGGTTCTAAGTGTGGTGATATAATCATTATATTTAGAGGAGTAATTACCGAAAACAGGATATATAGCTTACAACATTCTGTAAAACCGAAGACTTTGAACCGCTTCTTTCCGTTATTCAAATAGTTGAAATCGTTTTTTATTGTGTTCTACTGATCATATGACGGCTACTTATAATGCGTCACAATAGGCACGTGACCGACATGCATTCAGATTGAGGATGTTATATACAAGAGGCCGTGGTCGGAATCCATATTTTCCGCCGGGTATCAAACGGTTTTTCACCGGATTTCAACTTTATTTTTCACCGGGCCTCAAACTTTATTTTTCACCGGGTTTCAAACTTTATTTTTCACCGGATTTCATATGTTTTTTCACCTTGTCTCAAACTTTATTTTTCACCACGTCTTAAACTAACATATGGTTCTATTATATCTCAAGGGAGGTTGGGATGGCCGAGTGGTCTAGAGTGCCGCGCTTCGACCTCTAGCTGGCCGGTCACCTCTGGTTTGCGGTGGTGGTTTCGACCCTGGTGTATGTGGCATGGAGATGGGGGCGCCTTCTCAACCCCGTGGGTTTCCTCCGGGCACACCGGTTTCCTCCCACAGCTAAATACCCCTACGCGCGGGCGATTTATTGAAATAAAATTGAAACCATATGCTAGTCCCAAAATGACCTAGTTTGTGTCTAGTGGACGTTAAACCCCATTTCTCTCTCTCTATCTATTATATCTCAATGTTTCGCGTAGGTGTCTTTAACAGTGGGAGAAAACCGAAGAAACTCCTGGAGGTTGGACAGGCGACCCTTCTTCTTATCACGTACAAGCTGAGCATCGAAGCCACTCCACTTGACCCAACGCGAACGCTTTAACCATTCGGCCAAAAAATCCCATATATTTTAGAGATATAAGCAAGATATTAATTCGTTTGGCTTTTCCCCATACATGTATATGTAAACTTTGGCAAGGCAGCACCGCCATTTTAATACGCGGATATTAATTCGTTTGGTTTTTCCCCAATAATTTCTTTTCTTTGTCATTGTTTGATGGCATCTGATGATAAGCACGCGACGTGTTTGTTGTTAGTCGTCTGCTTTATGATTCTATATTTCCGGCGGGAAAACTATACGAACAGTCATGTTTATTGTTCTCTAGTTGCTTCTGTGCCGCCCTGAATTTCACAAACTATGAAATACTTAGTAATTAACTGGCTAATTACAACGAATCAATTCATCCAAACCACAAAAATGAAATGATATAAAATAGGGTTTAACGTACTATCATTTGTTTTGCTCCTAATTTGAGCTAATGTAGACGGGCATGCGCTCTGAGGGACATTTTGCCCTGTCAGCGGCACAGCGGCCTACTCTTACATCGAATTCCAACAGTCAAGGGATCTTTTACGTGCACGTCACTTTGTACACGAGACTTCGGTTTTTCGTCTCAGTCGAATGACTAGACAGTTGCGCTTGTCGACAGTTAAAAACAATAGATGTACATTGTCCGTCAATTTTACAGCACCCCCCCCCCCTCGTTGCCCAGTACTAGTTAAGGCCTGCAAAAGGCAGATTTAGCTTTTGAATAATGAATGTTTAAAATAAATAAATCAAATCTACGTGTGCTTTAGTATGTATTTTATGCTAGTGATAACATTACGGAAGCTGCAGCGGAAAGATATTGATAACAAAAACATAATGACGATTTGTCATCAGACGCACTGGTCGGATGACATGCTACCACAGATGTTAGTTGGTCGGATTCACACTGATCAGCAGTGAATATTCGCTACGCCACTGATAAGGATGACATCGATGCGACTTAATGAGCTAAAAATATTAACTTTTTTCCTCAGACAAATTAAATTGAAAAACATTTTTTTTTATGTATTAGAAAAATAAATAAAGACGTTTGAAGTATTTGTTGGTAAACATTATTTCTTATTTAGTGTAAATAGGTATTAAGGCACCATTCTTTCGGATACAGTAACGTCTTATTTAAAAGATTTACGCGCCATTGAACCAATGATTAACGTCGCCTGATGAGACGTCACGTGTTGAAGGCAGTCATTTTTTACAGAGATATTAGAAGACTTTCGTAATCCTCTGTGAAACAGATTAGATTGTTCAGGGCTAGCGAATATTCATTGCTGATCAGTATGTAACAAAAGAGGACTGGCTTATAGGAAGTCAAATTTCACCCCAAAAATTAAGTAGGGGCACTGTAACGAGAAGTGCGTGAAGCATTAAGTCAAGGAAACTATACTGAAGTAGGCTTTCGATGTAGAAGGAAGCATTTCATATTGAGTATTTAGATATTTTTAGAAAAGTTCCGTGGTGTACGTATGATGACTCTAACAATATTTAGAGAAAACAAATGGGGAATCTGAAATACACGTTTGTGTCTTGTTTAAACTTCCTTTTATAAGTGATTTTATACTAATGAACAGTTTTAAAATTATTTCCCTAACATACAAAAACACACCTCCTTATTATATTTTCTTTATTCAATCTGGGGATGTGTTTGTTGTATTCAAGAGAGTGTGGTTAACGTGTGCGCTTCGTATAAGAAGGTCTGTTATTGAGTCAATCTGATTAAAACACAGATCCAATTTCGTTTCGTTTTTTATAGTTCAAAATTTCGTTTTTACTTGTCTTCACTACTCTTGGATCTGGAGGACTTGTTATTTAACTGGTGTTCTGCCTGAAATGAGGGGTCAGCCAATCAAATGGTCTGTCGAATCGACCGTTTGACCTTTTCATGCGTGGAACTGTGGGTAGATATTACCAGCCAACGACGTCTATACTAACACCAGCGGATAGAAATCATAACAAAACACAAGTGGATTTTGAAAAGCAAGGCGGTCGCTAATTGGTTAATCGAATGACTGACGTTATCGGGTCAAATGTCCCGTGCTTGATACCTGACGTCATAGAACTTGAGCTCCCACTATAACTTGTTAGATCTACATGAGGGTAGGCCATCGAAAGTATAAAAAACGAAACGAAATATAGATCTATATTTTAATTAGATTGTTATTGAGTCAAATAGCGTCGTTTCGATTCCCCGCCTGTCCAACTTCGTGGGTTTTCTGCGGAATCCCCCACCCCAATCCACTATTCAATACCCCTACGCGCATGCGAATTATTGAAATAAAATTGAACCATATTCTTGTCCCGAAATGACCTAGTTTGTGACGAGTGGACGTTAAACCCCACTTCATTTCACTCGGTACATATTATATATTTACCTTTAGAAATTGAGACATTACCTAAATAAAAAATATTTTAATCGTCGTTTTTTCTATGCGACATTAATTTTTGTTTTCTTTTCGGTAAATTTTGAGGCTTTCAAAATTTAAACAAAATCATTTTGTTTAATTTCAGCCGACTCACCTGAAGAGAAACCCAAGCCAAAGATAAGATTTGATTTCTCACGATTGGCCGAATCCGCTACACGTGACGATGAAGAAACGCCCAGTCCTAGAAAAGAATCTGTCAGTCAAGATGCTCAGGTGTTTAGCCACGCCCTCACCTTGTTTCAGAACAATATCAGGTGAGTTGATTGGCTATTACGGTAATCACATGATCATAGCCCCGTTTACCCAGTAGAACTGAATGTGTATAACACTCTGGAATATGACGTTAATGGCGCATTTAATCTTGAATAAATTTATGATAAATTAATCAATACACCAATTTATGAATTGATTTTTGGAGAAAAGCAAATTTAAAAATATATCATAAGTATATATACTTCTATATTTACCATTTTTCGTTTTTCTTCATCAGGTACAATAGTTTTTTCAGTGGAATGCGGCTACCCATCACCCAAAGTTCACCGGTAGAGGGCGACAAATTCAAAATCAAAAGACCAAGAAGGTAAATAAATATGTCATGCTTTTGGATTTATTATTCATTATTACTATTACTTAAAGGGACAATAACACTCTTGCTGGCTTGGCAGCTCTAGAAAATAAATAATAGTCTTATTCTAAGTACTAGATGTTTATTTGTCCTACCTGTTGTGTAAATTATCCATTACATCATATTTTACTTGTTCAGAGGGTTAGAAAATATTTTAAAATCCAAGTCACATTTGAAAAGGTTTACGTTAACCTTTTCAAATCATGGAGTTGAATTTTTCCAATTTTTTAAATTAGGTGTGTTACGATGAAATTTGTATCATCAATTTATTTGAATATTGTAAAATAATACAATTTGTTGGCCAGAATAAAGATTGGGACATTATTCAATTACAACAAGAGTGTTATTGTCCCTTTAAAGGTACATTATGTAAGAGCTAAATCTACCCATTGCAGGTCTTTCTTTGGGCTTTCGGTTGTACGTGACAAGGAGCAGGGTCACCTGTGCTCCGGTTTTCTCCCACTGCTAAGCGAATTATTGTAATAAAATTGAACCATGTGTTATTCCCGAACTGACCTAGTTTTTTTCGAGTGGACGTTACCCCCCCCCCTCTCTTAATCAACCGTTATTGTTGCTTCCCATTATGCTGGGGATTAACTTTCTGAAATTTGGAATCCTTCAATTTAAATTCGAACTTACGACGTCGCAGAATCTTTGGCCAATGGCGAGTGGGTCCCTGGGGAAGTGGACCCCTGAGGAAATGGCCCCCTAAGACATCACACAAAATCGTGAATAACATATGGTTTAATTTTATTTCAATAATTCGCTTGTTTCCATTTACATATTTTTTGAAAATTCAATATATTCATTATTCATTTTCAAAATGAAAGGATAGTATTGTGTTGGTGGGCGAGCCCCCTTTGCCTCCTGGCAACAAATATTTCCCGATCCCGCCAATTTCTAAAGGAAAAGCTTTAATAAGGATCCGCATAAAATCATTGCTTAAATAAGGTAATAATTTATAGACAATTATGAATGATATCTAATATAGATATATATGAATGAAGTTTAAACTCCCGTTTACTATGAATGAATAATTTCTGTATAATTAGATCTATAAATAGATCGAGGTGTCCTACTTCCGGTTTCGCCATCCTGAAGCTGTACTCACCGAATGTAATAACGGATATTTGACAACTGTAGATAACATCGTTTATTACTAATAATCTGATCTATAGCAGCAATAGTATGCATAGGGGGGTAAACTCAATGCACTCGGGTTTAGACTGGTTTGTGAGAGACAGAGAGAGAAATGGGGTTTAACGTCCACTCGACACAAACTTTCAATTTTATTTCAATAATTCGCTTGCGCGTAGGGGTTTTAGCAGTGGGAGGAAACCGGAGTGCCCAGAGGAAACCCACGAGGTTGAGAAGGCGCCCCTATCTCCATGCCACATACGCTCACACCAGGGATCGAAACCCCAGCCGCAATCCAGAGGTGGGTTTCTTCCCGGCACTCCGGTTTCCTCCCACCGCTAAAGACCCCTACGTACAAGCGAATAATTGAAATAAAATTAAACCATATGTTAGTCCCGAAATGACTTGGTTTGTGTCGAGTGGACGTTAAACCCCATTTCTCTCTCTCTTTCTCTCAATTCAATGATACTGGGTGAAGGCCGGTTGTTTTTAGAAAAACCCAACAGTATCATATACTCCCTTAATGGCATTTAGTAACTGAACTGAAATATACATCTCCCAAAAACTGTCCAAATGTTGTGTTGACATTTTACCTAAAACTCAAAATTTATGTCGAAATTGAAATATACTGAGGGGTCAAAACAAAAAGTGATGCGTTTTCTATGGCGCTCAGTATATTAAGACGCAATTAAGAATCAAAAATTGGGGAAACTTTTTCAGCTTAAAATTCTCACCGTTTATTGCATCTTATTAACGCCATAAGTCAGCACTATTCAATCGATTCTCGTGAAAAGGGCAGAAATGCGGACATATTTGATGACTGTTATGAACTGACTAAGATTAAAATCTTTGATGTTGAAGCCCACTTCCGTTTTCCCATCTTTCAAATGGATTTTCGTGGTTATGGCTTCATACTTTTAAGTGGTAAACCTGCCTTCACATCGCTGAGGAACAGGACACAATTCTCTGTAATACTGGACAATGTTTCTACTAGGTTACCAAGAAATACTCTGACGTACAATTACTGTTTTTGACTGGGTGACGTTTCTACTGGGTGTTGTTTCTAGAACAGGGCCGTACCTAGCGGGAGGTGCAGGGGTATATTGCACACCCAGAAGTATAAGGCGCCCTGAGAAATGGCGCCCCCATCCAAAAAAGTACTGATCAGTCGGTCGGTTTTAAGGGCGCCATTCGTTCGTTTCTGGGGTTTAACGTCCACTTCCTGATCCAAACTTTCTTATATCACTTACATGGAGGCTATAGCGCCCCACCACTCTACTGCACCCCCACTTTTAAAATCCTACATACGGCCCTGTTCTAGAGTCGGCATGTCCATCAGCAATGAACAGTAAATGGATTTCATAGAATCTGGAAAATTAAATTAAGACCCCTAACTCCTATCTAATGAGGAAACTACTAACATTAAACATGCACAAAAAAAATATAAATAAATATATCGCTAAGAGAGGTTGCTGTTACAAAATCCAAGCATTGCAAACATTAAAAACTATTTATTTTTAGATGGAAACTTTTAATGATTTTTTTTTGGCCTTTTTTCAGAGCCAAGAAAGAGTTTATTTGTAAATATTGTCAACGTCAGTTCACCAAATCCTATAATTTATTGATCCATGAACGAACTCATACTGATGAACGACCATACCCATGTGAGATATGTGGCAAGGCTTTCAGAAGACAGGATCATCTCCGCGATCACAGGTAAGGAGTTTAACGTACTACTGTTCTGCCCCGAACTGGGCTTATGAAGACTGGCATGCGTCATACAGTGTGCTATGAGGGACATATTGCCTGGGCAGCGGCACTACGGCCTACTCTTATATCGAATTCTATCTGCCAAGGGATCCTTTACGTGCACGCCAATGTGTGCACTGGACCGCAGTGTTTCGTCCTATCCGAACGACTAGACAGCTGTCCTTGTCCTGCCCTCCATTCGACATCACTGACAAGGGGAAACCACGCCGGAAAATCCAGGGATCGAACACCCGACCTCCAGGCTAGCGAAAATCGCAATCTAATGTTCAATTGATTGTAATCCCCGCTTTATAATATATGTATATACAACTCGTTGTTTATCTATATTTTAGGTACATCCATTCTAAAGAGAAACCATTTAAATGTGAAATATGTCAGAAAGGGTTTTGTCAGTCACGTACATTAGCTGTACACAGAGCTACACATACACAGGTGAGTAATCAACACAGTTTAAATTTTAAACGAAGTTCACCGTACACACCATACATGGTTATGGAGGTTATTGACGTTTGGTCATGTAATTTCATTGCAAAAAATCCGGTTTCCTCCCACTGCTAAATACCACTACGCACAGGCGAGTTGTTGAAATAAAATTAAACCATATGTTAGTCCCGAAGTGACCTAGTTTATGTCGAGTGGATGTTACCCCCTCTCTCTCTCTCTCTCTCTCTCTCTCTCTCTCTCTCTCTCGTTGCATCAAAATAAACAATTTTCGCTGTAGGCTAGAGGATTTCATACAGCTGCAATGGCGAGTGGGCAATAGTCCATCCTGCAGCAGAGTACGTCTGACGACAACGTTAAGGTCTGTTAACAGCATAATATCAACATCTTCTAGCATAACAGGACAACGTTAGAAAATAGAAAAAAAAGTTGACAACTTAAAACGTTGCAGCAGGACGTTAAAAGCCCATATCATTTCATTTCTTAAATAAAATAGATAACCGAAAATAAAATATTGAAAATTTCAGTCTGGAAGTCTTAACAAAGAAAAGCATAATCGTGCTAAGCTAACCGATTTAATGTCGCCGATGTTCTAATACAATTAATATCAAAGCAATCCCGACGGTCTAGATAATTGGATATGGGTTTGCAATGTTAATACATGTATATGCCTTGTTTATAATTTTGAATAACATTTGAAGTCCGATAAAATACATCCAATGCACAGATATCGGTCTTACATCATGCATATTTAATGTATTTCTTCTTACATTTCAGACATGAGCAGTCAAGATTTGTTACATTTGTTTGTTTTGTTGGTGAATTAGTTTGTTAAAGATACGAGAAAAGACTGGACGATCAATGCATTTACAGAAAGGACTGGACGAAGATGACAACCAACAGTGCTACCGTTGCTAAAGTTAATGGAATGGAGATTTTCAGAATCTCCAGTGTTGTGAACAATCGTATGAAGCATGTGCAGACTTCGTTTTTAAGATAATTCAAAAATTAATGTACTGACAAATCATATCATTACTGCCAAAATGATTTTTATTTTGAATTTATTTTCGAATGATGGCTCAATCTCAAAATAGAATCTCAAGATAGTTTGTTTAAGAATTTCAAAACTTTACCAAGAGACGGTTACTGCACCAAAGGTGAACGCCGTTTGGTTTGTGAATGCCCTCAACCCTTTTCATCGATATACGATCCGAGCCAATAATGTATAATAATATATATGTGCTAAAGTTTAATCCGTTGTCACAATCCATATTTGATTATTTCGTTTGGAGAATTTGTTTTCTAAATTAAAATTTTACTATGCATAATACTTATACTTTTTCTAGAAAAACAAATCTCCAAACCAAACAATTTCAAATCATTGGATTTGTGACAAATTTACAATTTGCTTTGTTTCAATATATTTTTATAAAATGACGAGTGACTTGTTGCTGTTTTTATTGTTATTTGTAAATATGTAAATCAGTAGTTTATCACTTGATGATATCCATCACGTGACTATGGTTCCCAAATAGTGCCTTCTATATATATTTTCATACAACAAAGACGTTTTAATTGGGTTTTAAATGTAGTGGAGGCAAATGCACACAAGTTAATAACCAAATTACTTATGTTAAAGCGAAATGTGGATTTTAATTTTGTTTGGCTACATAGATAATGCAATACGTAGCCTACATATAGGCCACGCCTATTTGATTATCGGCACTCCTGGGTCTTGTTAAAATTTCGAAACTTAAAAAAAGAATTGAAAGTAAAGGCTTTTAATCAGCACAACCAAGTACAAGGAAACGTTTTCTAGAGGATATAAGCAGGAAATTGTAAAAGGTGATCCCAGTGAATTGAAATTCAAATAGGTTTGGTCCTATGTAAAAAAATTCTAGTCAATGCAAATTCATTCAAGCATGTCGAAGGAATTCACAAATCATTTATTCATTATTCACTTATATATTTTCTTTTTTGTATAATTGTATATTTTTATAAAATTAGTTTAGCTGTTTTTGTATAATATAAAAACAAAATGGACGACATGTAATCATGGACCATTATGTAACCATGGACAACATGTAACCATGTGCTGCGTTATAAATACGTCATACATACTCATTAGACATTCCTTATGTAAAATACAACTGGATAAGTGAAAATTCGTATAATAAAAGAATTGATAAACAAGTCACAAATGTTTGTTTTGATTTTAGTAAATGTATTAAAATAAAATGGAAAGGTCGGCTGAGTTGATCAAAATTCCTCCTACTGAAAAATGCTTTTATTTATGCTTGGATGATATTCTCCCCCCTTCCCCTTCTCCTCTAGACGGGCAAAATATTTGCAAGATCGGTCTATGTCTGAGAATATATTAAGTCAGTCAAACCTGTTGACAAGAAAAAGAGAGAGAGAGAGAAAGATAGAGAGGGGAGGAAGACACAAATTAGATCATTTCGAGACTAACACACAAATTAGATCATTTGAGCAGTGGTTGGAATCCGAGGACACGTAGAGAAAACCCACGAGGTTGGACAGACGACCCTACTCCTTGTCACTTACAGAGAAAGAAATGGGGTTTAACGTCCACTCGACACAAACTAGGTCATTTTGGGACTAACATATGGTTTCATTTTATTTCAATTATTCGCTTGCGAGTAGGGGTCTTTAGCAGTGGGAGGAAACCGGAGTGCCCGGAGGAAACCCACGAGGTTGAGAAGGCGCCCCTATCTCCATGCCACATACGCTCACACTAGGGATGGAAACCACAGCCGCAAGCCAGTGGTGACCGTCCAGCTAGAGGTCGAAGCGCGGCACTCTAGACCACTAGGCCACCCCCCCCCCTCTTGTCACTTACAACCTGGGAATGGAAACCACGTCATCTGACTCAATACCAAAATACATTTACTTCCTAATTTAATTTGTCGTCGTCATTAAAATAAACCCGTAACTTTCTTTTACGGGCCTAACAAGGACAGTTGTTTAGTCCTTCGGATGGGACAAAAAACCGAGGTCCCGTGTATACACTGGCGTGCAAATAAAAGATCCCCTGACAGCTGGAATTCGATATAACAGTCATCTTCAATAGAAGGCTTGATCTCGCCTTAACTACATACATCTTATCAAGCCCTTCACGTAATACCCTGTATATTTCGCCACTAAGTTCGATTGTCACAAGCCCAGCTTGGGAACCTATCAGATTCATCGGTCGTCGTGAATACCAAGTCTCGTGCTTTATAGCTAAAATGCCTACATGTGACAATCGAGTTGCAAAGTTCAAAGATTGATCAACGTCACGGTTGCTGTTTTCCCACGAGTTTCTCAATTTAAAAAACCCTGTTTGTTTACAGTGTGTTTGGTGCCACGAACTCTGATTGGACAATGCTAATTAGTCACTTGTTAAAACAACTAGCGCAAAGTTCGGGGAATTGCTGAGTATTCAAGCAACGGAGAGATGTTGTATAACTCGCGAACGTTGCTTAAGGAACATGTGTAACAGTAGGCCTTAGTGCCGCTTTCCGGGCAAACTTTCCTTCACATTACACTGTATGTCGTATGCCCGTCTTCATTAGCTCAGTTCTGAGCAGAACAGTAGGATGTTAAACCCATTTTATTTCATTTCCTTCCATTTCGCGACCTAAATTATCACCCGAGTAACTAATTATATTATGAGTAACAATATACCATCTGAGTACATACGATGAGTGACACTATACATATTATGACATCAATTCCGAAATTTGCGACCTGGCGCACCGCCGTGAATATGCAAATACGACAATGTGAGGACAAAATTATCCCAGTAGAGGGAGAGGGAAATGGAGTTTAACGTCCACTCGACATATATCAGGTCATTTCGGGACTAACTAACACATGGTTAATTCTATTTCAATAATTCGCTTGCTCGTAGGGGTCTGTAGCAGTGGGAGGAAGTCGGAGGACCCAGAGAAAACCCACAAGGTTGGGCATAAAAACCTTAGGATAGAGCGCGCACATGCTAACTTTTTTACTCCGACAAATTAAATTCTCAAACATTTTTTTGAGGTAAAAGAAAAATAAATAAAGAAGTTTGAAGTATTTGTAGTTTAAAAATATTTCCTATTTAGTGTAAATGGGTATTAAAATGAGTAAAATGCATCATTTTGCCCGAAGCAGTAGGTGTTAAGTAAACATTGCACGAGCCGTTGAGCCAATGACTGACGCCGCGTGCAGTCAATGCATGTGTTGTGGACAGTCATCTGTTACAGAGTTAATTCGTAAGTAATTCTCTGTGAAACAGATGGGGAAGTTTAGTGGCCGAATAGTTAACGCGACAAGATATAGGGACACCTGTACAACCTCATGAGTTTTCTCCGGGTCCTCCCACTACCATTTCTGTGACTGTGCATCTAATTGCGCTGCCTCGTATGTATTCCTATACATTTTGCTTTTTGTTTGTTTTTGTCGAGCAGTTTTCCTGCTTTGTCTTTGACGGTCTACTGTTCTGCTCCGATTGGGCTAATGAAGACGGGCATACGCCATACGGGAGGTTGGGATGGCCTAGTGGTCTAGAGTGCCGCGCTTCGACATCTAGCTGTCCGGTCACCTCTGGCTTGCAACTGTGGTTTCGAGCCCTGGTGTGGGCGTATGTGGCATGGAGATAGGGGCGCCTTCTCAACCCGGGCACTCCGGTTTCCTCCCACTGCTAAAGACCCTTACGCGCAAGCGAAATATTGAAATAAAATTGAAAGCATGTGTTAGTCCCAAAATGACCTAGTTTGGGTCGAGTGGACGTTAAACCTCATTTCTCTCTCTATATATACGCCATACAGTGTTCTATGGGGGAATTTTTGTCAGGATATAGGCGTTTCCGCTTCTTTCTAATCCCAACTGTCTTTAAGATGTTTTTTTTTTACGTGCACGCCTTCTTGCATCTTTTACATGCACGCCAACTTGCATCTTTTGCGTCATTATTATTGGACCTATTGAGTGGGCAATAATGTCTTTCACATTGGCGTGCACGTCAAAGAAGTCTTGACAGTTGAAATTTGATATGGCGTCCAGGCGCGGATACCGAGGGAGGCGCACCCGTCGCACGCCCCCTCTATTTTTTGGCGGTGGCGAACAATTTTAAGCTCCATATATTCTCGCGGGAAAGGAGAACAAAAACAGGTGAGGTTGGATATTGTAATTTACAGTACTAGTATGAAATTAGTCCTTGTGGGCATTTTTGTCCACTCAAAAATCATGGGTCTGGCTTCGCACTCCCAACTTGGTGCAGCACCCCACCCTCTCTCTAAAAATCCTGGATCCGCCCCTGGCGTCGGTTACGCCCGTCTTTATTAGACGAGTCGGCGAAGAAAAGTAGATAGAAGGACGTTACGTCTCTTTAGATAATGCACAGTGATATATTGTTCAGAATTAATTTTATTAATTCGCTTGTGTTTGTAGCCGGTCACCTCTTACTTAAAGCGGGAATTTCATATTTTCCAAGAAAGTCAAAACATATTTATTTCTACGTCTTTTGCTCAATAGGTTGTCAACTCACTATTATACAATCATAGGCATTATTTTCCACACTGAAACTTCTTTCGCATCGAAAATAATAACACAATTACCTCCTTGTTTCCCCCCCCCCCATGCAATAGCTATCTTCAAACGTTTGAATTTAATGTTGAAAGTGATATTTTTGCCAATTTCTCAACTGGCAATAGTGAATTATAGGATTATTCTTTAACAAGGTTGGACTGTTTATAGATACCATCTATTTTAAGGCTTTATTTTAATATATTTTAAAAATATAACTTAAAAATATGAAATTGCCGCTTTAATGAAATAAAATTGAATCATATGTTAGTCCAGAAACTACCCCCAAATCCTTCTCTCTCTCCCCTCTCTCTCTCTGATTGTCAGTCATTTCGTATCGATGGCGTTCAATCTCTCGTTATCTACCACAATTAGTAAATATTTAGAATTCGTAATTCGAGGTAGAATTCTCCACCCTTAGCAAATTATCAAAATTCAGTCGCCAATTACATAAATATAGTCTTACTGACTCCCTCATTAGGCCATGAGAGTGACAAAACGTACAGAGGGTTCGACCCATCTCCACCTTAGTTTATACCGTAACACCTATATTGGGGTATAAACGTATAAAAGGTTATCTGCGAGAGAATGTGCCATGAACAACAGAAGCCATGTTTAATATACCCCACCTGTTGACAGAAATTCTGTGTACAGTGTTTAAATTTTTGTTGTAAATGGGGAGAGGGAGAGAGAGAGAGAGAGAGAGAGAGAGAGAGAGAGGAGGAGTTTAACGACCACTCGACACAAACTAGGTCATTTTGGGACTAACATATGGTTCAATTTTATTTCATTAATTCGCTTGCGCATAAGGGTCTTTAGCAGTGGGAGAAAATCCACGAGGTTAGACAGGCGACCCTACTCCTTGTCACGCACAACCAGCGATTCAAAACTACGCCAGTTGACTCAATGACGGACCTTGTGATAGAACGAGCACACGCTAATCATTCGGCCATTCAACCCCCGATATATGAAGTTTTTAAAACATACATGTAACACATGGTGATATATATCACATACATATAACCAAAAATGGTGTTTTTAAATTTGAAATAAACAGAGAGAAATGACACAGGCTATGTCATTTCGGGACTAGAACATGGTTTAATTTTATTTCAATTATTCGCTTGCGCGTAGAGATCTTTAGCAGTGGGCGGACACCAGGGAACCCGGAGAAAACCTCCGAGGTTGGGCCGTTATGTGT
The DNA here is from genome assembly GCA_963678685.1 of Patella ulyssiponensis. Classification (NCBI taxonomy): domain Eukaryota; kingdom Metazoa; phylum Mollusca; class Gastropoda; family Patellidae; genus Patella; species Patella ulyssiponensis. The sequence goes on along the minus strand of OY783227.1, from coordinate 12,156,860 downwards.
GTATAACCAGCAAGATATGTATATTCTATTCCTTAATTCCAAAATTTAAACCATTTCATAAAAATATGGCAAAAGTATTGAGCATTATGAAGATATTGTAGAAAGTATGAAATTATGTTATACCAGAAATCACCAAGAGCACGTTCGACTGCCCTGGACTAATAATAGATGAAACACTCGCTACCGGAATTTCTATAAGGACAATAAAAGGGGACGGTGGGTGGAGGTGGGCTACTATTTCCCGCATTTTAAGGTCCTATAAATCGTTCTTGGTGTGATTTTAGGCAGAGACTGAAATTTTGGTATTTATAAGAGTCGGTATCGAGAGTATTTTACAGAGGTTTACTCGGTAATTAAGCTAGAAATGCTACAAAATGAACACTTTACGGTATTTAATTAAAGTAGCGACACGTATCGATGTAACCTTATTAGTTAACAATATGATTAAAATACAGATCTGTACTTCGTTTAGATAACAAACCTCATCTCTCAACCCTCCTTACATCAGTATAGGCCTATCTCACTGTTCTTAGCTACGTTCTCGTAGCTATATTTCGTTTCGTTTTTTATGCTTTCGATGGACTCTACTACATGGCGATCTGACCAGTTGTACTGTGAGGTCGCCACATGGGTCATACGAGCGGCTTTTGATCTTATGACGCCAGACACTGATTTATCAACCAGTTTGACGTTTCTAGGGGTTTACGCCAAGAACTCGCGGTAACAGACCGTTTCAATGGCTAATTCCTCACATCAACTATGTTCCTTAAACAACGTCCGCGAGTTTTGCACCTAACGCCTTTCGGGTCCAAGTATTGTGAAGACAATTATAACAAAATTTTGAACTATAAAAACGAAACGAAATAGGATCTGTGTTTTAATCAGATTGATAAGTTCACTTAGTTCTATCAAATTTCAAGTGACAATGAGCTGAAATGAAGAAGTCAAGTGAAATGGGGTTTACCATCCAACCTTTTTTTTGTGTTCAATCACCTCCATTGGCCGAGAAAGTTCATCTCGATTTTCCAGCGTGGTTTCCCCTTGTCAGTGATGCAGAACGGAGGGCCTGACAAGGGTAGCTGCCTAGTCGTTCGGATGGGACAAAAAACCGAGGTCCCGTGAACAAATTGGAGTGCACGTAAAAGATCCCTTGGCAGTTGGAATTCGATATAAGAGTAGGCCGTAGTGCCGCTGCCTGGGCAAAATTTCCCTCATAGCACACTGTATGGCGTATGCCCGTCTTCCATTAGCCCAGGTTAGGTGCATAAGAGTAGGACGTTAAAATCAATTTCATTTCATTTCATTTCATTTCCAACCTTTTTTTGAACCACGGGGCTAATGGAGACAGCAAGTGGCAAAGGGTTATATAAATTGTTCAATCTGATTATAACACCAATCCTATTTCGTTTCGTTTTTTATAGTTCAAAATTTTGTTTTACTTGTCTTTACTACACTAGGATATGGAAGAGTTGTAATATTAACGGCGTAATGTTTGAAGTGAGGGATAAGCCAATGAAACGGTATGTTACTGCGAGCTTTTTGCCTGTGGTGCACAGAACTGTGTATAATCGGATAATCCACTAAACACATCAATGCTGATTTGTTAATCAAATGTCTAACGTCAAAAGGTGATCGCATGACACCGACGCGACCTATCACTAAAACCGGTCAGATCTTTATGTAGTGTAGACCATCAAAAGTATAAAAAAAAAAAAACTAAATACAGATCTGCATTTTACAAAAATTGAGGGGGAGAGAGAGAGAGAAATGGGGTTTAACGTCCACCTGACACAAACTAGGTCATTTTGGGACTAACATATGGTTTAATTTTATTTCAATAATTCACTTGGGCGTTGGGGTCTATAGCAGTGGGAGGAAACCAGAGTGCCCGGAGGAAACCCACAAGGTTGAGAAGGCGCCCCCCTATCTCCATGCCACATACGCTCACACCAGGAATCGAAACCACAGCCCCAAGCCAGAGGTGACCGGCCAGCTAGAGGTCCAAGCGCGGCACTCTAGACCACTAGGCCATCCCAACCCCCCATACTATGAGGAAATTTTGCCCGGACATCAAGGCAACAAACAAACGTGCTAAGCATTGTCGCTATTTGGCCTCACTCCACCCTAATACGTATGCATCTAAATGAGTAGAAATATTGTCTCACTGCATCTGACTTTATAAAATTATCTGCCAAGACCTCAAGCCAATCAACATTGTCTCCACCCCGGACCTGACACTACTATATTTTTTATGACAATAATGAATGATTTTTATTTTAAAACAATTTCCGAGCAATAAAAACATGACATGACATGAAATCTACAATGTTTGCACCATATTGAAATTTTCAGCACTGTACATTTTTATAACATAAGAACTTTCTCAAAAGTTTTACATCATAAATCTGTCACGAAAAAATCTTTAAAATATTTACTAAGTATTGGAAATCGAATGGTTCTATAATTATCTGACATTCATTGCTTTCTTTATCTGAAGACATTTATACTCCATCATTTTAGTTCAAAGTCAAATGTATGCCATGGCGAGTCGAAAATACGTCATTTTAGTTTAAAGTCAAATGAACACCATGGCGAGTCGAAAATACCTCATTTTAGTTTAAAGTCAAATGTATGCCATGGCGAGTCTAAAATTCTTCATCATTTTAGTTTAAATTCAAATGAACACAATGATTAGTCTAAAATACTTTCTTTTAGTTTAAATTCAAATGTACACTATGGCGAGTCCAAAATACGTCATTTTAGTTTAAAGTCAAATGTATGCCATGGCGAGTCGAAAATAATCTATTTGAGTCAAATACATGTACTCCATTTTGGTTTAAATTGTACTCCATTATAGTTTAATTCAAATGTACACCTTAGCGAGTCCAAAGCAGTGTTTTCTATACTCTTTTAGTCATCAATACTCCAGCTTAAATCATTGGCTTAGAGGTGAAATTTTCAGTTAAATTTTAAAAATCAACCAATGAAAACACTGCATCATTAAAATATTTTAGTTCCAAGTTTTTGTGAATAGGCCCCCAGCATTTCAGTCCAAATTTTGTGCCTGTTAGTCCAAATTATTTGTTCCCATAAAATTTATATATAGTTGTAATTTAATGTTTTAGATTTAGAAAAAAATTATTTTCTCATTAAATTGGGTTTACATCGATCAGATATTCTAACCCCCATGTTGTAATAAGGTATTGGTGATGGACTAATGCATCGTATTCTGTGACCACAAATTATTTGCTCCCATAATGAATTTAATGTTTTTAGAATAAAATTACTTTATCATTTCACGAACAAATGCATCCTTCTCCGAGACCATGGACTAGAAAAATTAACTGTCTTAAATACTGTACCAGAACTCGACTATTTCTTTAACACAGTTTTCGGATCTATACATCTGAGCTACATTTCTGCTCAATTTTGGGCCCTGTTTCTCCAAATCTCAACTAAAGATAAAATCCAAATTTTAGTAGATACTTCAATTTTGATTGGATAAGCACTAAAATCAATCTAATATCATCCAATCAAATTCCGAAAATTTGGATTTTATCTTAGTTAAAGTTTCGTAAAACCGGCCCCTGAGCTTTTACCTAACTATTTTTCGGGTGGGTTTTGATACCTAATATGAATCTATTTCTTCCCTATTTTCGATTTAATTTTCCCCATGAGTTGTCTAATCTTGGAGAATGTTCCAGTCGAACCTGGTAAATTTTCAAACAATAAATGTTCCTCGGCACCTTGTTTGAAGTTATTGCGATTTGGAAGTTGTGAAACACTTGTTGATGCCTCAAGGATGGGTGTTCCGTACTCTTTTGTTAAAGAGTTCCCGCGAGCTAGTCCAGATTCATCTAATGATTGTATCGATAATGTGCTGCTCGCCCGTGACAACGTACGCACAGATGCGTCAGAATTGTTTGTCGTCTGCCGGCTGAGAGGCACAGTGGGATTGTCCGATTCTTCACTCGCTTCCACCGTAATAACAGAATTAACTTCACTTTCAGACTGAGAGCTGCCGTCTTCATTTAGCTGTTCCAAGATCTCCTGATACTGTGCCTGTAGATTTTCAAAACTAGGACTGTCGTTTCCGTTCGATTCCTGGGATTTTGATCTCAACGTCAGGCTTACAGGTGGCGTAGGAGGGGGTGTGCCATCAGGAATTGGCGGACGACAAGGGGGTGTGTAGTCCGGTAAAGGGGGATTACTCCCATCAAAATGAGGCGGGGTTAAATTAGCAAGGGTTGGATGATAAAGAGGGCCTCGATGACTAACAGGGGTAATAGGGGGAGTTCCGACTGGTATTGGGGGCTTGGCTGGTGGTGTGTTGACAGGCAACGGAGGACGGAAATCAGAATCTGTTCCAGAAGTCTCTGTGTCATCCTCTTCATCGCTCATCTCCATATCGGCTTCTTTATTTATCATACGAATTCTCTTTCGTTCTACTTCTTCTTCTTCCTCTGCTTTACGTTTTTTCATGTCTTCTTGAACACTGACCTAGAAACAGAAAAAAAAAATAAATGAAATAAAATGAAATGGGGTTTAAACTCCTACTGTTGTGCTCCGAATTGGGCTAATGAAGATGGGCAGGGAAATTTTGCCCGGACAAGAGAGAGAGAGAGAGAAATGGGGTTTAACGTCCACTCAACACAACCAGGTCATTTCGGGACTAACATACAGTTTCAATTTTATTTCAATAATTTGCTTGCGCGTAGGGGTCTTTAGCCGTGGGAGGAAACCGGAGAGCCCGGAGGAAACCCACGAGGTTGAGAAGGCGCCCCTATCTCCATGCCACATACGCTCACACTAGGGTTCGAAACCACAGCCGCAACCCAGAGGTGACCGGCCAGTTAGAGGTCGAAGCGCGGCACTCTAGACCACTAGGCCATCCCAACCCCCTTGCCCGGACAGCTGTACTATCCAATTCCATCTGTCCAGCGATCTTTCAAGTGCACGCCAACATGTACGCAGGACCTTGGTTTTTCGTGTTCTATAATAAAGGAAATTTTGCCCGAGCAGCAGCGGTACGACCTACTCTTACATCGACTACCCACTGACAAGGGTTCTTTTACGTGCACAACAATGTGGTTCCACCTTGTCAGTGGTGCAGGACGGAGGACCTGACAAGGATGGCTGTCTAGTCATGGGACAAAAAACTGAGGTCCTGTGTGCATGCACATAGAAGATTCCTTGGTAGTTGAAATTTGATATATGTGTAATTAGGCTGTAGTGTCGCTGCCAAGGCAAATTTCCCTCGAAGCACACTGTATGGCGTATGCCAGTCTTCATTAGCTCAGTTTGAGCAAAACAGTTGGACATTACACCAATTTCATTTCATAATACACAAACATTTCTGTGTGTAAAGTGTGTTAGTGTGACTAGCACCTGGATAATTACATTATTAACATGTAATTGCTGTCTGATCCCTTGGAAGGGACACAACTCTTGTTTGGATTTATCTTCACATCACTCTGCAATCCTCAACAGATTCCGGTTCCGGAACCTACATCTAATCTCGGCTGTATGACAGTAACTTGAGTAAGTGATATGTACCTACGCCCATACATTTGCGATGCGGTTACCGGTTTACTTTAACAGGAAAACTTGACACCGTGGGCGCAACCAAACACAAATTGGCGACCTATTCGGCTAGCGACCTATTTGACCGATCCAGCTGGTAACATGTTCGTTGGAAACCTATTCAGAATAAAGACAACAGTTGCCCAAAATTACCTTTCCGATTATATATATAGCTGGATGCTCAGAATTCTGTACGATGGTCCAAATTTTGAATATTACCGTTCTTTCACTTTAAAATATTGGAAAAATGGCGACGTTTAGGATATGATTGTGCCAAGTGTTACTAATAATATTTAGAAAACTTATTCAATTACCTTTCAGAATATATATAGCGAAATTACACTTCTATTCTGAGTTAAAGGAATGGATAAAAAATAGGTTGCCAGGCAACGAAACATACGCCAACACAGCAGCTAAATCGTCCGGGCAGTCAACAAGAGTTGTCGCATATTAAGTTTTTATCAGTAAATCATTAGAATTTGTTTGGTTTTTATTAAGATCTGCCCCATGCTCAATTACCATGTAACGGTGATATAATTAAACGTTTTTTTTAAATGGGATATAATAAGTTTGATATCCAGGGGGACCACAAGCTAAAAAGGGCGATTTTTCGGACAATCGGGGGCCATAATTCAGGAAGTTACGATCCGATGGGCAAAAATATCAATATGAACCAAGATCTTTGGGTTATTAACATACATGTCAAGTTTCATCAAAATCGGTTCAAAATTGTGACATCTATAGGGTCCACAGGCTAAAAACATGATTTTTCGTACAATCAGGGGCCATAATCCATGAAGTTTCAATCTGATATATTCCAATATCGAAAGCAGCCAAGATCTTATGGGGATAAACCTTTATTTCAAGTTTTGTCAAAATCGAATAAGAATTGTGACCTGTAGAGAGTCCACAACCTTGATATAACATATTTTCACACTATTTGCGTACAAACGGCGGCCATTTTGTCCGTCAATTTTGGTCCGAATTTCATGAAATTTGAACTCAACCTTCTTTACCATGTAACGGTGATATAATCAAACTGTTTTTTAAATCGGATAATAATTTTGACCTCCAGAGGGACCACAAGCTAAAAAGGGCAATTTTTCGGACAATCAGGGGCCATAATTCAGGAAGTTAAAATCTGATGGGCAAAAATATGTAAAAGAACCAAGATCTTTGGGTTATTAACATACATGTCAAGTTTCATCAAAATCGGTTCAAAATTGTGACCTCTATGGGGTCCACAAGCTGAAAGCGTGATTTTTCGTACAATCAGGGGCCATAATGCACAAAGTTACGATCCGATACATGCCAATATCGAAAGCAGCCGAGATCTTATGGGGATAAACCTATATTTCAAGTTTCGTAAAAATCGGATAAGAATTGTGACCTGTAGAGAGTCCACAAACAAATTGTGGTCGGACGGACAGGGGCGATGACAATATACGTCCACATGAAAATGTGGGCGTATAAAAATTTGATAGACGTAACGCTGGATTTTATTTGTTGATAAAAATAGATGAGTTTGGGCGACTGCTGTCTTTATTCTGAATAGGTTGCCAACGAACAAGTTGCCAGCTGGATCGGTCGAATAGGTCGCTGGCCGAATAGGTCGCTAATTTGTGTTCGGTATGGGTGCAACCATGTTTCATCCGGGACCTTTAAAGTAGTTCCAATATGGCAGAATTCGTCATACAGCCGAGTCTAGATGTAGTTTCGGAATTTGTCGAGGCATGCCGAGTGATCTTCACATTTCTGTATAGTGTATTTTTGAGACTAGCACATGGATAATTACTTTCAATACAGTTAATATTCTCCATAATGTCTATGTCAAAACAGAACTTTTTAGTGTTAGTTAATGGCTGTCTGTTCCCTTGACAGGGAGGCAACTCTTGTTTTGATACTTGGTTTGTACATGTAGGTAAAATCAAAAGTAGCCAAAAACAATAAGTTAATTACGATGCTTGGCACATCCTGAACAGTACAAGATTTATATGAAGACAGGCAACAGTTTTGATGCCTCTCTCAATCCCCCCACCCACCACCACACCCTCGCAACCATGTGTGTTTTATACACAACTGAACTCAACAACAAAGATGATGGTGTCTGTCATTTTGATATTATTAATACATATCCAGCACTAAGTTGAAAATGTCAAGCACAGCATGTATTTCATTAATGCCTGATATCTTGTCAGATACATCAAAGATAGGTTGCCAGGCAACGAAACATACGCCCACAGCAGCTAAATCGTCCGAGCAGTCAACAAGGGTTGTCGCATATTTTTACTTTTTTTTGGTAATGAAACATTTGTAATACACTAAAATCTGAGTAACAACTCATTATGTAATTATCTGAAAATCATTAGAATTTGTTTGCTTTTCATAAAGTTTTGCCCCAAGCTAACAATTAGTATAGGAAACATTTAACATCATGGATTTAGCTGTTCAGTTATCAAAATTCATTGAAAATCAAAATACTTGTTCGTTTCAACACCTTAAACTCTGTGTATCAATCTGAAGTCAATCGGATGATAAGTTTGGCATCTACAGCGCCACAAGGTTTTTTGAAGTGATCAAGGGAGATAACTCTGGAAGTAATTATTTGAAATCGATGAAAATCAGTAGGCTTCTTCGACTCAGGACCTTAAACAGTGTGTGTAAATTTAAAGTCAATCGGATATTAACTTTGGCCTCTAGAGCATCCACAGAATTTTTTGATGTTATCAAGGGCCATAACTCTGGCACTAATTATCGGAAATTGATGCAAATTAATAGGCTTCTTCGTATCATGACCTTAAACACTGTGTATAAATTTAAAGTCAATCGGATATTAACTTTGGCTTTTAGAGCGTCCACAAGATTTTTTGAAGTCATCAAGGGAGATAACTTTGGCACTAATTATCGGAAATCGCTGAAAATCAATAGGCTTCTTCGTCTTATAACCTTAAACACTGTGTGTAAATTTAAAGTCAATCGGATATTAACTTTGGCTTTTAGAGCGTCCACAAGATTTTTTGAAGTGATCAAGGGCCATAACTCTGGCACTAATTATCGGAAATTGTTGAAAATAAATAAGCTTCTTCGTCTTTTGACCTTAAACATTGTGTACAAATTTAAAGTCAATCGGATATTAACTTTGGCTTTTAGGGCGTTCACAAGATTTTTTGAAGTGATCAAGGGCCATAACTCTGGCACTAATTATTGGAAATCGCTGAAAATCAATAGGCTTCTTCGTCTTATGACCTTAAACATTGTGTATAAATTTAAAGTCAATCGGATATTAACTTTGGCTTTTAGAGCGTCCACAAGATTTAATTATCGGAAATCGCTGAAAATCAATAGGCTTCTTCGTCTTATGACCTTAAACACTGTGTATAAATTTAAAGCCAATCCGATATTAACTTTCGCCTCTAGAGCGTCCACAAGATTTTTTGAAGTCGTCAAGGGCCATAACTCTGGTAGTTATTATTGGAAATCGCTGAAAAACAATAGGCTTCTTCGTCTCATGACCTTAAACACTGTGTATAAATTTAATGTCAATCGGATATTAACTTTAGCCTCTAGAGCGTCCACAAGCAATTGTGGACGCCGGACCGACGGACGGACGGACCGGGGTGACGACAATATAAAAACTGTTATGTCTAGGCCTACATAATTGCGACTTTGGCAACCGAAAGTTTCAAGCCCTTCATACATGTACCTTGCGTATAAACCACTAACCTGTCTCTCGAGCGTATTTTTCAGCTGATGTGTTTGTAATGGCGGCATGTTAAAAAGATGACAATCATCGACAACGCCATCTGGTAACGGGACAGTGAACCCGGGATACTCGATAATCTTGTCGACCTCCACCGTCGGATCTTCCGTTCCCTCTGCGTTGATCTCACCATCTTCTAGGGTCTCACCCTTTAAATTCGTCTCTTTGCCCTCTTTATCGAAAATAACAATTCCTGACGAATACCCCTTCTTAGCACTGACGAGCCAGCCGGGCGGATAACCCAACAGCCTCATTTTATAAATATACATCGGCAACTGCGATCTATCGATCCCCATCGCGGAATAGAGTTCATCACTTATTTCACCTGGACGAAACTTTTTAAATCGAGGATTGTCTTCGAAATCTGAATAATTTTTAGACAAGCTTAATTTCGGCACAGAACTTGCATCTTGGAACTTGCGTCGATTTTCACGTATCTTGTTCTGGTCTTTGGGTACGGGGCAGTCGTTTAGGTTGTGTTCTCCCCCGCAATTAAAGCAGCCATTTTTCTTTTTCTGATCCCTTTTCACAATCTTTAAATCTTCCTCATCTACTGGTAATGGAGTCTAAAAAACATATAAAATAGGTTGCCAGGCAACGAAACATATGCCTACACAGCAGCTAAATCGTCCGGGCAGTCAACAAGAGTTGTTGCATATTAAGTAATTTTCAGAAAATCATTAGAATGTGGGCGTATAAAAAGATAGGTTGCCAGACAATGAAACATATGCCCACACAGCAGTTAAATCGTCTGAACAGTCCACGTTCAACAAAGGCTGTCACATATTTATTCTTTTGTAGGGGAAATGAAAAAATGAAATGAAATGGGTTTTAATGTCCTCCTGTTCTACTCCCATTGGGTATACGCCATATGGTTTGGTATGAGGCAAATTTTGCCTGGACAGCGGCACTATGGCCTACTCTTAATATCAAATTCTAACTGCCAATGGATCTTTTAATAGCACGCCTTGGTTTTTCATCCCATCCAAACAACTAGACAAAACACCACAAGATTGGACAGGTGACCCTATTGCTTGTCACATGCATCATGCATTGCATGGAATTGAAAACAAACTACTTTACTCAATAACAGACATTATAATTCAATGAGTAAATGTAAAACCATACGGCCACCCAGCCCACAAGTAGTCTAAAAGCCAGATGGGGGCTAAAAATTCATGGAATCCCTGAATCTCATTTGTGCAAGGATTCTCCCAAGAGATTACGCTGCGAATCTACAAGGACTCGTATCTCAGAGAATTGTTGTGTCCGACTATTGAATGTCAGTCAGGTTGTTTTGAGAGAGAGAGAGAAAAATGGGGTTTAACGTCCACTCGACACAAACTAGGTCATTTCGGGACTAACACATGGTTTTAATTTTATTTCAATAATTTGTTTGCGCATAGGGGTCTTTAGCAGTGGGAGGAAACCGGAGCAACCGGAGAAAACCCACAGGATTGGACAGGCGACACTACTCCTTGTCACATACGGCCGGGGATTCGAAACCACGCCAGTTGATTCAATGACAGGATTTTATGATACAGCATGCACATGCTAACCATTCAGCCATCCACCCCCCCCCCACCAGCACAGAAAGGAATCTGTATTATAACGGTGCACGTGCACCTCAATTTACATTTGTATTTATGCATTCAATTTCTGTTACAATCAAAATTTGTTACCCAATTATCTATTTTAATCCCTCTCAAATAATATATAAAAGAAATTGCTTTAGCAGGCCAACCTTGAAACAAGATAATTTTGGGTTAAATTTTATCCTTTAGAGTGATTTGATTTGACTAGTTCCACATCAATAATTGGGGTTAAATTGGGACATTCCAATTCTAATTTCTAATCTGTCACTGTCAAGGTCGGTCACTTGGTTTTTTTCCACTTTCGTTTATGCGGACCTAAACTATATTTCTTTATTATAATACTTTGTGCAGTTATCAATTGAATTTTTCAGACATTGACATGGCTTCCAGAAGCAAAATTAAAGCTATTCTAAAGAAACTGAACATTATGAAATGGAGTAAGGAACTAAATGAAAAGTACAAGGGTTTTTTAAATTATTATTTAAGGTTCCTAGGATTCGTGCAGTTTGCATGACAATCCTCTTAGATTCTCGCAAAAAATGAAGAGTTTCTAGCCCTGCAGATTAAGAAACATACCTCAAATAATTGTTCAAACTTAATGAATTCCCAAGTAACAGAATGGTCGGAAGAACCAGGTAGAAGAGGCCAACCTCGAGAATCCACCATAAACAACTGATGAAATTGTGCACAGCCAATGATAGCATGAGCATCCCACATCTCGGCCGTTCTTTTTTCAACAGGTAATTTTTCGTTAATATCTACGCATGTTGGCGTCGAAGCTTTCAGATTTAGTTTCGGCAGATTCACCTCTCCGTGGTTGTATTCTTCGTGTCGATCTCGATCCATTAAATTCAATATAAAGTCTTCAATCTCTGCTCTGTGATTCCGTGAAAATTTGTTATTTTGGAATAAAATCTGAAAAAATATTTGTGATTCATTGAAATTTGTTACATAAGAATTAAGAGAGAGAGAGAAATGGTGTTTAACGTCCACTCGACACAAACTAAATCATTTAGACATAGAACCAGTCAAAGGATAGCTATGACAACTATAGTTCAGCTCTCAACGTAGGTCTCATTACACTCGCCCTCTATATTAGAAGCTGTCCTATTGAATCTTTGTCAAAAACCGTATTGGTTCCCAGTCAATTTTACCAGGTAACTTTTCACTGCTTATAGGGCTATGAATGCTGTGACGTCATCGTGGCTAATTTTGATCGATGGCGTTAAAAATCAGGACACACATTAGAAAACACTTATTCACAAGCGGTTGTCTGTACTTAAAATTATAATGATTAATATGTTATGAATCAGCATTTAAATAGGCCTTTCAATGGTGTTATTTATATTTGGATACGTTAATTATATGCTGAGAAATTGTCAGTTGAACGGCGCATACCAAAGAAATAGCGAGGGATTTTCTCGCCATGAAATTTTATGGCACACAGTTTTTTTCAACTTTCTCGTTTTGTATGCTATTTTTAGTCCTTCGGTAGCTAATGGTGACACACGGGAGAGGGGAGATCCAGAATTTTTGTCCAATCAAAAAGAGGGTATGTTGAATTTATAATAATCTCGTTTGCGCCCGACCTCTTAACTCAATTAGAAACCAAGATATGCCAAATTGAAAGGAATAATTAGCTTTTTAATATCATTTAAAAATGAAATTTTCACAGACGCAAGCAGATTTGTTTAGACGAATATGTGATTATGTCTTCAACAAACTGCAAAACAAATTATTCTAAAATATTAATAAATAAATAGCTACGACGCGAATATGTGATGTGGCCCCGCCGCGTTAGCTTCGCCAGATTTTCAAGGACATTTCCACAGAAGAAGATTGTGGAACATAATGTTTATTTAATGTAAGTTTTCAATAAAGTCGCGTGTCAGTAAATCTCAGAATTCCATAACTTTATATCTAATTGGAATATTTTGATGAAATAACAAAATTTGGGATAGTATTTACGTATATTTTCACAAAATATTTAAAAAAAAAATTCTGTCATTCAAAACTTTCACTTTGAAACTTTGACCTGAAGCTGAAAGTGAAACCCCTAATTTTGATCATTTCAACATTTTAATTGATATTTTACCTGAACTGCTGGACTCGGGCCATCATATACATATTTTGTTGAATCAATTATTTTAGCAAAAGAACGAAATTTATTTCTTTCATATAAAATCTTGTGCTGTGTAGTTTTTGACACCGTTTCTTCCCCCGTTTCCATTTCATCAGATCCGTCATCGACTTCACCAGAAACCGAAACTGTATTTTTGACGTCACAGTCGTCTGATTCTGAACTACTGTCGCCATTATCAATCGATATAGCATCATTTTCTTGATCTTTCGTATTTTCTACATCTTCTGAACCATCGGCATCGTCAAGAAATCGCTGGGTTTCGCGGTCTTTTTCAAATTCAGAAAACAAACTCGCATCACCAAATACGTCGGCAGCCATGTTTTGTGCCGAGATCAAGCTAGCATACAATAGCGTACCAGACAATAAGACCTTCTACCAGACAATTAGGGACAATCAACTCAGCATGCAATAAGGAATTTGCTGGATGACCATGACTTCAGTGAAATCACGTGCTCCGTTTGGGCTAATCCGAGCCTTCGATAAATAAAATAAATTGAAAGTAGTCTATTTTTAGTAACTAGGTTATTGTTTGATGGCGACAAAATTTTAGCTCAAAATAAAAAGGGTTTTATCTCTTCTAAAGTGTGTTATTATGAATGTGCCAGAAAATAACAAGTATATTCAAAGAGCCATTGAAACTTACTTTCCGGTGATGTATGACACGATAACTGGAATTTCGTAATAAGACCCTTATTTTGACATTAATGACTCGCCCCACCCCACCATTGAATACCCCCACCCCCCCTTCATAATACAGTTTTTCACCACCCAACTTTGATCGCTTTATAAGGTAAGTAAATAGGAATGTGCCAGAAAATTATTTATATATTTGAAGAGAGCATTAAACAAGCTTTTCAGTGATATATTACATAATGGCTGGAATTTCGTACTAAGAACCGTATTTTGGCATTGAATACCCCCCCCCCCTCATAATACAGTTTTTCACCAACCAACTTTGATCGCTTATTAAGGTAAGTAAATATGAATGTGCCAGAAAATTATTTATATATTTGAAGAGAGCATTAAACGGGCTTTTCAGTGATATATAACATAATGGCTAGAATTTCGTACTAAGAACCGTATTTTGGCATTGAATACCCCCCCCCCCCCCTTCATAATACAGTTTTTCACCACCCAACTTCGATCGCTTATTAAGGTAAGTAAATATGAATGTGCCAGAAAATTATTTATATATTTGAAGAGAGCATTAAACCAGCTTTTCAGTGATATATAACATAATGGCTGGAATTTCGTACTAAGAACCGTATTTTGGCATTGAACACCCCCCCCCCGCCCTTCATAGTTATGGTAATATAGTTACGTACCACCCAGCTTTGATTGCTTATTAAGGTTAGTAAATATGAATGTGCCAGAAACTTATTTATATATCTGAAGAGATCATTAAACAAGCTTTTCAGTGATATATAACATAATGGCTGGAATTTCGTACTAAGAACCGTATTTTGGCATTGAATACCCCCCCCCCCTTCATAATACAGTTTTTCACCAACCAACTTCGATCGCTTATTAAGGTAAGTAAATATGAATGTGCCAGAAAATTATTTATATATTTGAAGAGAGCATTAAACAAGCTTTTCAGTGATATATAACATAATGGCTGGAATTTCGTACTAAGAACCGTATTTTGGCATTGAATACCCCCCTCCTTCATAATAGAGTTTTTTTTTACCCCCCCCCCCCAACTTTGATCGCTTATTAAGGTAAGTAAATATGAATGTGCCAGAAAATTATTTATATATTTGAAGAGGGCATTAAACAAGCTTTTCAGTGATATATAACATTATGACTGGAATTTAGTACTAAGAACCGTATTTTGGCATTGCATACCCCTCCAACCTTCATAATAGAGTTTTTCACCACCCAACTTCGATCGCTTATTAAGGTAAGTAAATATTAATGTGCCATAAAATTAGTTATATATTTGAAGAGAGCATTAAATAAGCTTTTCAGTGATATATAACATAATGGCTGGAATTTCGTACTAAGAACCGTATTTTGGCATTGAACACCCCCCCCCCGCCCTTCATAATTATGGTAATATAGTTACGTACCACCCAGCTTTGATCGATTATTAAGGTTAGTAAATATGAATGTGCCAGAAACTTATTTATATATCTGAAGAGATCATTAAACAAGCTTTTCAGTGATATATAACATAATGGCTGGAATTTCGTACTAAGAACCGTATTTTGGCAATGAATACCCCCCCTCCTTCATAATAGAGTTTTTTACCACCCAATTTTGATCGCTTATTAAGGTAAGTAAATATGAATGTGCCAGAAAATTAGTTATATATCTGAAGAGATCATTAACCAAGCTTTTCAGTGATATATAACATAATGGCTGGAATTTCGTACTAAGAACCGTATTTTGGCATTGAATACCCCCCCCCCTTCATAATAGAGTTTTTTACCACCCAATTTTGATCGCTTATTAAGGTAAGTAAATATTAATGTGCCAGAAAATTAGTTATATATTTGAAGAGAGCATTAAACAAGCTTTTCAGCGATATATAACATAATGGCTGGAATTTCGTACTAAGAACCGTATTTTGGCATTGAATACCCCCACCCCCCCTTCATAATACAGTTTTTCACCACCCAACTTTGATCGCTTATTAAGGTAAGTAAATATGAATGTGCCAGAAAATTATTTACATATTTGAAGAGATCATTAAACGAGCTTTTCAGTGATATATAACATAATGGCTGGAATTTCGTACTAAGAACCGTATTTTGGCATTGAATACCCCCCCCCTTCATAATACAGTTTTTCACCACCCAACTTTGATCGCTTATTAAGGTAAGTAAGTATGAATGTGCCAGAAAATTATTTATATATTTGAAGAGATCATTAAACACGCTTTTCAGTGATATATAACATAATGGCTGGAATTTCGTACTAAGAACCGTATTTTGGCATTGAATACTGTGAAGGTTCGTTTATACCTCACGTTCTTAAATGAGAGAACAACATCAGTTGAATGGTGAAATGTAATGTTTTCTGTTTATTATCATATAAAAATAATAAATAAGTTTCATAACAAAATATGATATAACATTTAATTACGTAATTGTAAACATCGAATATTAGAATATAATATTCAATTACAATTACATAGTTTTAAAACATTGGAATATAAAAAGGTTGGGGGTGGGGGGAATTATTTATAAGTTAGACTCGCAAAGATAGTCTTGAATAACAAGTCACTCTGGGAGGACTTGATATTCAAGAACCTGGCAGTGAGGGGCACTATTTGTAGTCCCAGGAGGTAACACCTTAATTAGCCTCTTAATATATATAAGGCATCTTAAACTTGCGCTGTATCACTAATCGTGTTTTGGCGCGTAATGGATTCAAAGCATATAGAGTATAATAAATACACAAATTATCTGTAGGATCGGTTCATATAAAAGCTAATGCATGCAATACTGCTAATAATTACGGTACATGAAAATATACTTCGCACGGCATCACGAGACGTAGTCTTAATATGCATATTGTGCTTTAGTAATATTATTCAATATAACGCGTACGTGTAAGTTATTTAGCGCATGCTAACGTGTCGCCGAACACTTGAACGGTTGACCTACAGGTAAATTATGCATACAAACTTAATACTAAATATATTTGGAATAAATGATTATACACTGTTTGTAGTAACACATAATAAAATACAAGTAAAACATAGACATAAAATAAAGAAGTAGAAATCGCTTACCTTAAATGAGAGAACAACATCAGTTGAATGGTGAAATGTAATGTTTGGAGATTCGAATGTGAACTGTACTTATATACCCACAATTGTTTATTTGGTTGGTAACCTATAAACAATTGGAGTTTTAATCCAAGTCTAATTATTTCTACAGCATTCGAGTCTCCGAACAATACATAATTATCCAACCTCTGTTGCTTCTCAGGTAAAGCTTAACTCTCTTAATCTCTTAATCTTTTTCTGTGATCATAGTTATCTGGCTACTAATTAACAATGCGTTTCTAATTAAACGTCTAAAATATTATTTTTATAATTAAAATTAAGTTGTGGGTTTGTAGGTATTTTACTCTACTACAATATCTCCACCGTCTACTTTGCTTTTGCCCTCAAAAGCTACTTAGGAATGGGCCAGTATGAAAGTAGGAACACTGATGCCATGATAACTATGAACACCTACACCAGTGTAATGTAAATAAATGTGTATATACATTTTAAAAGAATGAAAACTATATATACAATACGTAAGTAATAATAAAAGGAAAAATACATATCAAATACAATTATAAGAATTAATTAGAAAATATATATCAAAAACATTAATTGAAAAATACATATCAAATACAAATGTAAGAATTATTTGAAAAATACATATACCGAATGAATGAAAAAGGTATGTATTATAGTATCAATATCAGTACTATATTCTAACTTATGATGGCTTAACGTTTATTCCTTGTGGGTAGTAAGGTAATAATTCTCTTTCAGTAATGGGAAATGCGTAACCTTGGTGAGTTACTAAAATATATGCCTGAAAACATTGTTGTTTTAGAATGGATCGCAGGCGATAAGCATTATAGAAAGAGATTGGGAACCTATTGGGGATGTGAAGTGCTTGTGATGTTATAAGATTAATCACTTGAAAATTTGGCCATCTTACTGTGATATAAGGTAATGGCGTGATTGAGAGGTAGAGGTCCTCGATAGCATCTGGCTACTAATTAACAATGCGTTTCTAATTAAACGTCTAAAATATTATTTTTATAATTAAAATTAAGTTGTGGGTTTGTAGGTATTTTACTCTACTACAATACCCCCCCCCCTCCTTCATAATAAAGTTTTTTACCACCCAACTTTGATCGCTTATTAAGGTAAGTAAATATGAATGTGCCAGAAAATTATTTATATATTTGAAGAGATCATTAAACAAACCTTTAGTGATATATAACATAATGGCTGGAATTTCGTACTAATAACCGTATTTTGGCATTGAATACCCCATACCCCCCCCCCTCATAATAGAGTTTTTTACCCCCCCCCCCACTTTGATCGCTTATTATGGTAAGTAAATATGAATGTGCCAAAAAATTATTTATATATTTGAAGAGAGCATTAAACGAGCTTTTCAGTGATATATAACATAATGACTGGAATTTCGTACTAAGAACCGTATTTTGGCATTGAATACCCCCCCCCCCATAATAGAGGTTTTTTACCCCCCCCGCCCCCCACTTTGATCGCTTATTATGGTAAGTAAATATGAATGTGCAATGTGCCAGAAAATTATTTATATATTTGAAGAGAGCATTAAACCAGCTTTTCAGTGAAAAATAACATAATGGCTGGAATTTCGTACTAAGAACCGTATTTTGACATTGAATACCACCCCCTCCTTCATAATAGAGTTTTTTTTACCCCCCCACCCCCCAACTTTGATCGCTTAATAAGGTAAGTAAATATGAATGTGCCAGAAAATTATTTATATATTTGAAGAGAGAATTAAACAAGCTTTTCAGTGATATATAACATAATGGCTGGAATTTCGCACTAAGAACTGTATTATTGAATACCCCCCCCCTTCATAATACAGTTTTTCACCACCCAACTTTGATCGCTTATTAAGGTAAGTAAATATG
Source organism: Patella ulyssiponensis (assembly GCA_963678685.1). Taxonomy (NCBI): domain Eukaryota; kingdom Metazoa; phylum Mollusca; class Gastropoda; family Patellidae; genus Patella; species Patella ulyssiponensis. Next base: position 12,138,130 of record OY783227.1, on the reverse strand, counting down.
AATGTGCCAGAAAATTATTTATATATTTGAAGAGATCATTAAACGAGCTTTTTAGTGATATATAACATAATGGCTGGAATTTCGTACTAAGAACCGTATTTTGGCATTGAATACCTCCCCCCCCCTCCTTCATAATAGAGTTTTTTACCACCCAACTTTGATCGCTTATTAAGGTAAGTAAATATGAATGTGCCAGAAAATTATTTATATATTGAAGAGGTCATTAAACAAACCTTTTAGTGATATATAACATAATGGCTGGAATTTCGCACTAAGAACTGTATTATTGAATACCCCCCCCCCTTCATAATACAGTTTTTCACCCCCCCCCTCCCAATTTGATCGCTTATTATGGTAAGTAAATATGAATGTGCCAAAAAATTATTTATATATTTGAAGAGAGCATTAAACGAGCTTTTCAGTGATATATAACATAATGGCTGGAATTTCGTACTAAGAACCGTATTTTGGCATTGAATACCCCCCCCCTCCTTCATAATAGAGTTTTTTACCACCCAACTTTGATCGCTTATTAAGGTAAGTAAATATGAATGTGCCAGAAAATTAGTTATATATTTGAAGAGAGCATTAAACAAGCTTTTCAGTGATATATAACGTAATGGCTGGAATTTCGTACTAAGAACCGTATTTTGGCATTGATACCCCCCCCCCTTCATAGTACAGTTTTTCCCCCCCCCCACTTTGATCGCTTATTAAGGTAAGTAAATATGAATGTGCCAGAAAATTATGTATATATTTGAAGAGAGCATTAACGAGCTTTTCAGTGATATATAACATAATGGCTGGAATTTCGTACTAAGAACCGTATTTTGGCATTCAATACCCCCCCACCCTTCATAATAGAGTTTTTTACCACCCAAATTTGATCGCGTATTAAGGTAAGTAAATATGAATGTGCCAGAAAATTATTTATATATTTGAAGAGAGAATTAAACAAGCTTTTCATTGATACATAACATAATGGCTGGAATTTCGTACTAAGAACCGTATTTTGTCATTGAATACCCCCTCCCCTCCTTCATAATAGAGTTTTTTACCACCCAACTTTGATCGCTTATTAAGGTAAGTAAATATGAAGAGAGCCATTAAACAAGCTTTCAGTGATATATAAGATAATGGCTGGAATTTCGTACGAAGAACCGTATTTTGGCATTGAATCCCACCCCCCCCCCACCCTCTTCATAATACAGTTTTTCACCACCCAACTTTGATCGCTTATTAAGGTAAGTATATGCCAAAATACGGTTCTTAGTAAGAAATTCCAGCCATTATGTTATATATCACTGAAAAGCTTGTTTAATGCTGTCTTCAAATATATAAATAATTTTCTGGCACATTCATATTTACTTACCTTAATAAGCGATCAAAGTTGGGGGGGGGGGGGGGGTAAAAAAAACCTCTATTATGAAGGAGGGGGGTATTCAATGCCAAAATACGGTTCTTAGTACGAAATTCCAGCCATTATGTTATATATCAATGAAAAGCTTGTTTAATTCTCTCTTCAAATATATAAATAATTTTCTGGCACATTCATATTTACTTACCTTAATAAGCGATCAAAGTTGGGTGGTAAAAAACTCTATTATGAAGGGGGGGGGGGGTATTGAATGCCAAAATACGGTTCTTAGTACGAAATTCCAGCCATTATGTTATATATCACTGAAAAGCTCGTTTAATGCTCTCTTCAAATATATAAATAATTTTCTGGCACATTCATATTTACTTACCATAATAAGCGATCAAAGTTGGGGGGGGGGGGGGGTGTTAAAAAACTCTATTATGAAGGGGGGGGGGTATTCAATGCCAAAATACGGTTCTTAGTACGAAATTCCAGCCATTATGTTATATATCACTGAAAGCTTGTTTAATGCTCTCTTCAAATATATAAATAATTTTCTGGCACATTCATATTTACTTACCTTAATAAGCGATCGAAGTTGGGTGGTGAAAAACTGTATTATGAACGGGGGGGGGGGGTATTCAATGCCAAAATACGGTTCTTAGCACGAAATTCCAGCCATTATGTTATATATCACTGAAAAGCATGTTTAATGCTCTCTTCAAATATATAAATAATTTTCTGGCACATTCATATTTACTTACCTTAATAAGCGATCAAAGTTGGGTGGTGAAAAACTGTATTATGAAGGGGGGGGTGGGGGTATTCAATGGTGGGGGTGGGGCGAGTCATTAATGTCAAAATAAGGGTCTTAATACGAAATTCCAGTTATCGTGTCATACATCACCGGAAAGTAAGTTTCAATGGCTCTTTGAATATACTTGTTATTTTCTGGCACATTCATAATAACACACTTTAGAAGAGATAAAACCCTTTTTATTTTGAGCTAAAATTTCGTCGCCATCAAACAATAACCTAATTACTAAAAATAGACTACTTTCAATTTATTTTATTTATCGAAGGCTCGGATTAGCCCAAACGGAGCACGTGATTTCACTGAAGTCATGGTCATCCAGCAAATTCCTTATTGCATGCTGAGTTGATTGTCCCTAATTGTCTGGTAGAAGGTCTTATTGTCTGGTACGCTATTGTATGCTAGCTTGATCTCGGCATGTTTTGTCACATTTGGTGTTGCATTATCCATTTATTAGATTCGGATCGAAGCCAGGTCATTTCGCCCTGCACAACAAGACAAAAGGATTTCATCTTATTCGTGACAAATCCTAGTAGTTGATGCGACAGCCCTCCAACTTAGTCATATTTTAATCTACACTATATTCGGATAGTCATGACATTTTGCGCATCAACTTGAGACTTGATCCACGTCAAAATTCTATATTGATATTTGTAGTAAATACAAGAGTTATTTCGCTTTGCTGTCACGAGATGAAAATTGACAACAATCTTTTTACCTCGTAAGAACTTAAGATGACAACAGAACACCTATTCAAAGGTTAGATTAAAATCACTAAGCATTAAAGCAAGGGGTCCCCCTCATTGTTACAGACAGTAAATTTGCCCTATCAAAAGGGGTTTTTGTTCTCTGGATTTCCTAACTGAGTTAAGATTAAATTAAGAAAAAAAAAAAGTGAAATATAAACTTGCTTAGTAATAATGCTCCGAACTTGGTTAATGGAGAATTTTGCCCGGACAACAGCACTATGGCCTACTCTTATATCGAATTCTAACTGCCAGGGGATCTTTTACAGGCACGCCAATGTGTACATGGTCACTGGTCCTCGGTTTTTCGGCCTATCCGAATGACTTGACAGCTGTCCTTGTCAGACCCTCCTTCTGCATCACTGACATGGGAAACCACACCGGAAAATCTGGATGAACTTTCTAAGCCAATGCAGGGATCGAACACCCGACCTCCGCCCGGATAGCGAGCCAGCATCTTACCCACTTAGCCTCGCGATCCCCATCTTAATTATTCACGCCTGTCCAACCATATATATATTATATATATATATATATATGTGTTAGTCCTGAAATGACCAAATTTGTGTTGAGTGGGCCTTAAACCTCATTTCTCTCTCTCTCCCCCTCTCTCTCTCTCTCCCCCCCTCCTCCCCCCCCTCTGTCCCTCTCCCCCCCTCTCTCTCTCTCTCTCTCTCTCTAATTAGCCTTGGCATATACCCATTTGATCTTCATTAGCCTGATTGGTTCAGAAAAATAGTAGGATGATAAACTCCATTTCATGTCATTAATAAATTATGTTTTTTCTTATCACAGATTTTAGTGTTCTATACAGCAGACTGTTTGATCATCATCCAGTTCTTCAAGGAAATATTAATTTATTCCTCAGAGAATTTGAGGTATAGTTTTATACACTTGGTCTAAACTATCAAATATAATACAATTAGTAATTGATAATAATAGTGAGGTTTTATATAGGGTCTTCTCAACGTTGAAACATGCTCAAAACGCTTTTAGTAATGAGTAATGACTCTGCTGGTAAAACTGTTGAATCAGGAAAGTCTTTAGTGCCAATTTAAATTGTTTAAAAGTCTGTTTATCCTTGATCTGCTGTAGAAATTCATTCCATAATCTAGGACTGAAAGACCTATACCCATATGACTTTAATTTATATCTTGGAACAACTAGTGACCGTTTATTTGGAGAGCAAAGTGAAAAGATATCTTATGTATAAGACTAATTTTTTTAAAGAATAATTGAGTGACTTCAACATTGCTACTAAAGAAGCTAAGCCTGTATTCTTTGGCACCTAGAAATGGACACAAATGGGTCGCAACACATCATATAATGAATTATGAATGTATATAAAATGATTTGCATTCAATCGTAAGGGTAAGCCCTTTACAAAAGCATCTGATGGGGAAAACGTTTGTGGTTTCGAGTACAAAAGGACAGTGCAGATTAAAAGCTCTTGTCACACTAATGGCATGAATGATTATAATATCTTTTTGTTATTTTTAGGATAAACGAGGGGAGAGAGAAATTGAGAGATTACGATTTACATCTGACTCATGTAAAAGTATTAATGATCATGTGATACCACATATTTGTCAAATACTAGAAGATAATCTTAAAAAAATATCGGATAAAGGTATGTAAAAGTATATACATAGGATGATGAAATGAAATGAACGTCCTACTGTTCTGCTCTTACTGGGCCAATTAAGATGGGCATACGCGCAATTTTGCCAGGTCAGCGGCACTATGGCCTATTCTTATATCGAATTCCAACTGCCAAGGACTTTTTACGCACAAGCCAATGTATACACATAGGCCTATGCAGGGAGCGAACACGCCAGGGACAATTTATTGTCGTTCACCTGGATGGAAAAACTGTAGTCTTGTGAACCCATGACAGTTGGAATTCTATATTATAAGAGTAGAGTATAGCGCCTTTGTCAGTCGAACAATAGAACGTTAAACCCTTATTCAGTTGATTTTTTCCTGCATCAGATTTTTGGAAGGATTATCCAAGAAACGGAATATATTTTTTGTATGGCCTAATTGATTGCAGTGATTATTACTACTACCTGTTTATGTTTTATATTAGTTTCCACAGCAACACAAATGACGCTAGATTTAGCTGAAAGTGAGGAAAATGTTCAGGTAAGGGCAGTAACTTATTTTTTGGGGATAATTGATTTTCAGTTCGAAAAGTCTCGAAATGAAGGAATTGCAATCAAGGGACGCTGAATTTAGTCTCTTAACAGTTCTGACAGTCCTGCGGAGGTGGTGTGCATAGAATCGTGACGTAATTAAACACAGCTGCTATATGTCAGCTCTCATAGTTGGTTGGGCTATTTTCTTAATCAGCGGGTGTATGCGTTGTAGTCTGAAGTTTGCCTTTTTACTCGATTGGCGCAGAGAGAGGGAGAAATGTTGTTTAACGTCCACTCGACACAAACTAGGTCATTTTGGGACTAACATATGGTTTCAATTTTATTTCAATAATTCCCTTGCGCGTAGGGGTCTTTAGCAGTGGGATGAAACCGGAGTGCCCGGGGGAAACTCGATTGGCGCAATTTTGAGGTTTGCAAGAACTCAAATTTGGAACGTTTAATCGAGCATCCTCATAGTGTTTTTGTGGGGTTATGGGGCTGAAGAGTTAACACATACACATTGGATCATAAGGCCTGTCATTGAGTCAAGTGGCGTGGTTTCGATTCCCCGCTGGTACAACTTGACAAGGAATAGGGTCGCCTGTGCAACCTCATGGGTTTTCTCCAGTTGTAGGTGACAAGAATAGGGTTGCCTGTCCAACCTAGTAGGTTTTTCTCTGGGTCCTCCAGTTTCCTCCCACTGCCAAAGACAACTATGCACAAGCGAATACCGAAATGACATGGTTTGTGTTGAGTGGACTTCCTGTCAGTGGTGCAGGAAGCAGGGCTGTCAAGAGACGTGCATGAAAAGAAAACCTTCACAGGCCAGACAGAATTTTCCTCATAGTACACTTCACCACAAATGTCCGTATTCATGAGCCAAGTCGTTGCACATTTAAGACCATTTCATTTCATTCTTGTCAATGGGAAAATTAAAGGTGTATGTATTTCTTATTTCAGAGACCATACCTGACGGAACAGAGAGCCAGACGGAAAGAAGAATGGACAGAATTTATGTCTGGACAAGTAGCAAGAAGTGGTCGAGTTGATCAAGACTACGAAACACAAGTACAGCAACTACAACAGAATTATAATGAATTAGAAACAAAGTTAGACAATTCTCTAAAACCAGTTTTATAACATTACTTTGACTTCGGCAGTCATTGCCATTTGATAATGTTATCTAATGGGACCATTTTTGTAATACATAATTCAAATACTCAGTCTATAATATTTGTGAAAAAGTTTGAAACCATTATTTATCATAATGACTACATCTTTAGTATATTTCACTAGATGCGAAATAAATGTCACCAATATTAATGCTTGTCATTCCATGTGAAACAAAATCAAAAAGTTGATTTTGAAATGGACTTCTTGCGTCCCAATTTTCCTTCTGCAGAATATATCTAAATCCAGTCGAAATATGTCAGAAATCATTTGAAATATGTCTTATGAAAAATCAGTCATTTTTTTATTGTAGACCCTAATTATGCCTTTTGTCAAACATACATTATGCGAGAGCTAAATCTTCCTATTGCACGTCTTTCTTTAGGCCAGAAATGTTATCTAAATTATTAATTAGACATTAATTAACATATCCAGACCATAATGATGGGTCTGATTTTAAACAGATTTGAATCCGATCTACAGTTTAACGGCTGTTGATGATTAATCGTAAAACTGGATAATCAAGTCTTTGTTTATTATTGTAATAACGTTAACAATGACAATCAAGACTACAGAGTTATTGAAATGAGTTTGTTTTTAGTATTTTTAGTGCTTTTTAAAGACTTTTAAACTATAATAACATTGTTAATTCAGAATCACAGATTGCTTTATCTCTTTGTTATTTATTATCATTATAAGTGCAGGGGCGGATCCAGGATTTTCAGAAAGAGGGGGAGTGCTGCACAGACTTGGGAGTGCGAGGCCGGGAACCGTGATTTTTGAGTATAAAAAATGCCCACAAGGACTAATTTCATACTAGTACTGTAAATTACGATTTCCAACCTAAACTATTTTTGTTCTCTTTTCTCGCGAGAATATATGGAGCTAAAAATTGTTTGCCACCTCAGAAAAATAGAGGGGGCGTGCGCCGGGTGCGCCCCCGCTTTGGATCCGCACCTGAAGTGATTTAGACCAAATAAAAAGATAGCTGTGTGTACGATTATCTGACCCTATAACTTGGTCTTGGCGTGATTTTCTGTAGCCAAATTAAAACACTGAAATTTCAGTTTTATTTTTAAGAACCTTATTCAAGAATTAAGCAAGAAATGCCAGGAAGTAGATAACACAAACTCACAAAAAAAGGGTTTCCGACGGACCCTTGTTTTTTGGAGCATAGTTACCATAGAAACAGTTATTTTTATCTTAACCTTTTGTATGTTTAATTACCTATTGTTATTGTTGAAAAGTATATTTTAAATATGTTATATGTATAAAGAATCGTCTCTAAATTTCATCACTTGCGTTTTAACGAATATTCCGGAACCTGGTGGGTAGGTTGAACAACAGTTGTTGTAGGTTATTGTAGGATGAGCAGATGGGTGGGTGGGTCGAGATAGATCTACAGGTTATACACAAGTTTGGACATTTTAAGACAGTCTCTAATAGTTATTTTATGATTCATGAATAAAAGTTGAAAATAACTAATGTTTGATGTTCTGTGGTAATTTGAGGCAGGGTTTGTACTCCCTAGAGCATTTCATACCACTTCTTATTTGAGGAGTTAACTCACATAGTTTTTACAAACTTAAGTTTTCTGTTGTATTCTTGGTAATTTGTGTTGGAAGCAGCAGACACAGGCACTTGAACGGATTAAAATAAAGCTTGCTTGACTATATATTATTTTTTAATACCTTTAAGTGCCGGTGGCATGAGACAAGGTATGTACACTCATTTAAAAACAGCATTGGCTGAGAAAATTCATCCAGATTTCCAGGCATGGTTTCCCCTTGTCAGTGATGCAGGATGGAGGGCCTGACAAGGACAGCTGTCTATCTAGTTTTTCGGATGGGACAGAAAACCAAGGTCCCGTGTATACATTGGCATACACGTAAAAGATCCCTTGCCATATGCCTGTCTTCATTAGCCCAATTCAAAGCAGAACAGTAGGACGTTAAACCCCATTTCATTTCTAGAAGACCTGGTAACACTTCTCATTTGAGGTGTTCATAGTCTCCCAACCCTTTCTAGAGCAAAGCTATTACAAACTTTGTTTTTCTGTTGTATTCGATACAATAAGACTAGTGTCCTTTAGCTCCAAGGGTAGCTTCTAATTCTGAAAGCCAGATCCCTAAAAATCCCTAAAATAACAAGGGGTTGCCTTATTAGATCATAAGGTCTGTCAACTGGCCTGGTTGAGCAGCATCAGGCCGTCTTAACACATGCAGTGCCGGACTGGGCCCACCAGTATCTGAAGTTCAGTATAAATGTGATGCGTATTTTATTTTTCAGTTGCTTTGTAGCAAATTTTTTATACTGTCCAGGGCCAATGCCCTCAGTTTAGAACTCTCTGTCTACCCTAACTGTACGCTTGTTCAGATAAAACTGAACCGTCTGTGACTGAAAATATATTCCACACACCATCCCTTATCAAATATCGCATGTAAACAAAATAATTACCACATCATGGGAAAACCTTTAAATGCAAAATCATCAAAGATTCCTTATTGACAATGATAGAACGAACTTAGAGGGAGGTAACTCGTCTATACTTAGAAATAGGATGCAGACCACAACTAAATTGTTATTCACCTGCATGTATCATTGTAGCAATTCTCTCTCCCTTCCTTTTCTCCCCGTTTGCATGGTCAGTCTTGTTGATACCCACTTCATTTCTTGTATTCTATAAGCGATGACCAACACACTGAAATGTTGCTGTGATTATGTGGAGTCGCGTGGCTACATGGTGACCAATTACTATTCAAGCGAAATCCAATTTTAAAAATGCATTCAAGAAATCGGGGGAAGAAAGCATGGAACCCGAAAAAAATCCTCATGGCTAGGCAGTCGGCCCTGTCACTCAGACGTGGCCTTGTTAGTTACCTAACGTGCAGCCCTTATCCACTAACCTGTACTTCCCATTATGGCTATCTACAAATACTTTATTGAATCACACTTAGACCCGTTGGGGTTGGGGGGGGGTCTTCTGGAGGCACCTATGTAACTACACTTTACGGTCTACGTCGAACGGATGATCTCCCCCCATTAAATTTTGGAAAAAAGGGTTTTTACCCGAAGAGAGGAACTATGAAAGTGATGGGAAATTTCAATTGTGAGGCTGTATTTGCGATATAGGCGTATTTATTATGATATTTAAATATGAACATTATAAAAATTTAAAGGAAGGAAAACTGCTTTAGCCCCTCCCCATCCCTACACACATAGGCGTAGGAGCTCAAAGTAATTCAGGGGGGCATAAGAGAAAATTGCCCGAAATCAATATAATATAATTAATATAGTATATATATCGAAATCAATATGATCAATATATAGTATATTATATTGATTATATATAATCAATATAATATAATATAAATCAATATAATTCTAACAAATTAAACAATATTTTGATATTCAGAGATAATCGTCTCACCAAATTGATCGTACAAATCAGGACTCCGGAACAAAAGTAAAACATTTTAGAAATATGAGAGGCACGTCCATACGGCAGAATGTTCACAATTTCGTACAGTTTCTCAAGTAGTCCAATAGTCTCTTTAGAAAAAGTGAGAGGCACGGCCATGACGTCCAGCCAAAATGACGTCCAAAAACCCTGGCAACTGGCTGTTTCCTAGCATTTTTCCATTTGGCTCGTTTCCTCTGCCGTTTTCCGGCCCGATACCCGTTTTTCGGGCAATACCGTTTTTTCGGGCATACCTATCATAGGGGAGCTTCGGGCATATTTTCGGGCATGCAGTGGACAAGAAAAAGACGAGAAAATACTTTTCGGGCAGTGTGGATCTCATAGAAATAAGTTAGTTATATTTTTTCCCTAAACATTAATAGAAAAAAAAGGTCGTCGAATTTTTCATTGCCCGAAAATAAATTTTTGGGGGGGCAAATGCCCTCCCTGCCCCCCCGGCTCCTACGCCTATGCCTACACACACACCCCTAGCTACGGGCCTAAATCACACTTCATTTTCACTTAGAGGACGCTTAATTTGAATTTTTGTCTCGGCGTCGCCTTTGTAATAGGCTAAACTTGCGTATAGCTACGCCTCTGTTTTAAATTGTTGTGGACATTTGATGTTTTAGGGAATAATCCAAAAGCAATATTCACACAAAACCATTTCATTCATTCATTAATGGCAAATATGTTTACTTATTTTATTGGTAACAAAAAGCATTTTCATTCCACTTGATGATGTAAACGTGTGACAGTCAATCTGATTAAAATACAGATCGATATTTCGTTTCGTTTCGTTTTATTATAAACTTTCAATGGCATCTGTAACTAAAATAAAATTTTGAACTATAAAAAACGAAACGAAATAGGATCTGTGTTGTTTTAATAATATTGCGTGACAGTCACCACTTAATCAACAATATAATTATTAACAGGAACATTCCATAAATAACTACCCACACGTATGGAGGCGTAAAATAGTTAATAACGCGCTATTATAATAAGGCAATATGTCAACGCAACATGATCATGGCGGTGAATTTACCCCTGAAAAGACGATTTTTGCCGAGTTAATTAAATCATTGCGCTAGGTTGCATGTCGTCATTACATTTTCTCTGCACTTTGAGCATGCTTAGTCATGGAAACCGCACATTATTCATAGGCTATTATTTCATTTTAGGGTAGCCACGGTGGCTCAGGGAGTAAGGCGTTGGCTCGCTAACCCGGAGATCCCGAGTTCGATCCCTGAGTTGGCCAATAATGCTTATAACAAAGACATTTTCTGGCGTGGTTCTCCCATGTCAGTAGTGCAGAGACAACATATAGTCGTACGGATGGGAGGAAAACCGAGGTCCCGTGTACACATTGTTGTGTACGTTAAAGATCCCTTGACAGTTGGAAGTCGTTATAAGAGTAGGCCGTAGCCGTAGGAACAATTTCAAGTCGGAGCAGAACAGTAGTACATTAAACCCCATTTCATTTTACATGTGCACCTTTGCGTTTCAGTGATAAAATCCTCTCCACGATCACAATATGTTGAAATGTCACCTTATTAAATAGAGAATCTCCTACAAATGTTTTTTGATATAAAAAAATATCAACACAAGTTGATAAAGTAAAAAAAAACGAGGCTCTGCCGAGTTTTCTTTTACTTTATCAACGAGTGTTGATATTTTTTGATATCAAAAAACACGAGTTGGAGATTTTATTTATCACCCAATCCTTTCTTACATGCACAACTAAATAAATATAATTTTTTGGTATCAATTTCACTTTTACCGAATCTGAATACACTACAGCGTAGTGATACATCATTTTTTGACAGCAGTTTATCCTATTGCAAAGTCCTATATATTGAACCAGTATTTCCTTCAAGGTCAATTAAATAAAAACAGTTTCTTTGTAACAAAAAAAAGAAGTTACTTTTTATTTAAAATAAGTGGTTTCTTTAAAATAAAAGAAAGTAGTTCCTTTTTGATTGACCAATCAAATTCATGTAAAGCGATATCTCCTAAGGAGATATCGCAGTAGATTATGTAATTTATCACACAAGCGATATCTACTGTCAAATGTATTATTGGGTGATAATATCGACTACCCACACACGCTATATCAATTTATAATAACACACGAAACACACGTAATTTGCACGTTGTCTAAACTGTGACAACAATTTACAGTTAAATATCACTATCGCGAACTCCATAGTCTCAGAGATCTGGTAACATCACTATTGTTAATCCCTTAGTATCAAAGATCTGGATATATCACTATCCCGAACAACTTAGTCTCAAAGACCGAGAAATATCACTATTGTTAACTCCTTAGTCTCGAAGATCTTGATATCTCATTTTCCCGAACTCCTTAGTATCGAAGATCTGAATATCTCACTATCCCGAACCTTTTTGTCTCGAAGATCTGGAACCATCACTATCGCGAACTTCTTAGTCTCGAAGATCTGGTTTATGTCATTTCGAAGTTGGCTTCTATTACAAAACATCGAATTAACAAAAGATAAGAAATAAATCCACTCTTGTTATGAATAAGCATAAATAAGCAAACTCGACACAAGCAAATGCAATATCTTTTAGCAAGCCACTGGATAGTAAACGCGTTTCTTAATTCATGACAACTACGGTACACCATACCATAAAGGGCAGGGTTAAGTTTTATTAATCTAACACTCAACGTAACGTTCCCAGTTAACAGAGCTTTATATAGCAGTTGCGAATCCAGGATTCTTTGCAGTAGGGGGTTTGCTTTGAATGCAATCCTATTCCATCATCTGATAAAGTGTTGTTTTACATTTTTATGTAGCTGTTCAGTGCAGGGTAGGATTTCGATCCGCCCCAGGATAGTCTGTCTTACTGTCCCTCGCCCAACTCGGTGTCTATCTGCAGCACGTTATGTCTAAGGATGTTACAAATGATCGCTTCCGCTATCAATAATCGACAAAAAGCCTAAATTATCATTCGTCTCCGGATCGATTTGGAGTCAGTTGCAAGCGAATGCTGATGTACCACCGGGGAGCTATACGCTAAACATTATCGGTCCAACAACACGACGAAACCTACCGAAATTTAATATTACCATTCTAGATGAATCATACCAATTATTGCTACATGTAGTTATAATCTAATCTCATTAAAACGCAGGTCCTATTTCGTTTCATTTTTATACTCTTCACAATTTCGTTTTACTAGGATCTGGAGGAGTAGTTATCATTGACGTGTTCTGGATAATGTGATTGATTAGTCAATGAAACGAGTTCTTGGCCCTTTGATGCACGGAGCTGTGGGTAAACCACTAGATACTCAACGCTGATTGGTTAATCAATGTCTGACGCTCGTGTGACCTATGACGCGACCTCCTAAAGCAACCGGTCAGATCTACATGTAGTGTAGGCCATCGAAAGTAAAAAAAAACGAAACGAAATATAGATCTGTATTTTAATGAGATTGCTAGTTATAATCAACATGGATTGACAGCTGAATTAGACTAAATCAACCAGTTCAAACTGCTGTGGTTAGATGATTAGATGAAGTCTCGTAACGTTGTCACAAGGCTGGACGTAAAGATGTTCGGCAGAAAGTTTTCACGATGAAACCTTTGAAATGGGCGGAGTCTATCACTGTCCTGAAATGGACGGAGTCTATCTCTTTCCTGAAATGGGTGGAGTCTATCGCTTTCCTGAAATGGGCGGAGTCGATCACTGTCCTGAAGTGGGCGGAGTCTACCACTGTCCTGAAATGGGCGGAGTCTATCGGCATCCTGAAATTAGAAAATCAGGATTGACGTACATAAGAGTTAATGTTCTTCTCTGATGGATCTTTACCTGCAAGTAGTTCAGGGAGTATTAAGTGTAGTCAGATAGATAATCAATTGAAAAAAGAATCAAAAAAGTGAGAAGGAGTAAGGTCGCCTGTCCAACCTTGTGGGTTTTCTTCGGATCCTCTGGCTTCCTCCCACTGCCAAAGACCCGATAGACGTAGTTTTACGACGAAGGCGACATAATCGATAAGACTATAATAATAAAACTATATTGTATTGTTTTGTTTTATTATGTGATTTAACAACAAAGATAAAAACAAGAAAACAACATGGAATCAATGCATGTAAACTTCCCATGGCATGGCAGGGGCATATTCAGGGATTTCAGCAGCTGGGGGGGGGGGGTGGTGGTTCATCATGGAGACAATGTCAAGATTGGCGTGAGGTCTGGGGAATTATCCACAAATTTTACAAAATTTCTGATCATTTAAATGCATACATGTATTTATAATTAGAGTTGAGTGAGGCCAAAATGGTGATAATGTTTCGCATTTTTCTATAACGTTAGTAGTTGGGATGGACCAGGGCCGTATGTAGGATTTTAAAAGTGGGAGTGCAGCAGAGTGGTCGGGCGCCAATATAATGTCCAAGTTACTGAGCGCGGGGACTGCCGCAATCAAAGTTGCTAGCAAGTAATCCCGTAGAGGTGTCATTACTCGGGGCGCCTTATTTTTCCGGAGGTGCAATGTGCACCCTGCACCCCCGTTAAATACGGCCCTGAATGAGACGAAAAAACGAGGTCCCATGTACACATTGGCGTGCACGTAAACGATCCGCCAGCAGAGGGAATTCGTTATTAGATTAGGTTATAGTGCCGCTGTCCGGGCAAAAGTACTCTTATTGCACACTGTATGGCGGATGCCCGTCCTCAAAATAGTCTAGTTTCGGAGAAGAACAGTGGGAAGTTAAACCTCATTTCTATGAAAGTAAGGGTATGAATTATGTTTTGTACGAGCAAAGGGGTGTCTGGACCCCCCCTCCACCCCTGGTACACACGCCTGCAAGGATCACTTATCAATATATCGATTTTGAATTATCTATTTTTGAACTGTTATTGTTATAACAAGAACGACCAGCCCTTTATCTAAATCTTACATAATGTATCTTTAATAGTTTTGCCATTGCTGAGGTAGGCCCCCAATTTCTATACGGGACCAAAGTGTATTATTGCCATTGCTGAGGTAGGCCCCCAATTTCTATACGGGACAAAAGTGTATTATATTTGTGAGACTATCTTAAGCCTTTCTTTCACGCACCGTAAACATCCGTTGATCGTCCTTGACTTTTCTCAATTATGTTTATAATAAACTTTTTATCTTCTCTAGTCGTGAAGGCGGGACATTGTAAACAAGGGTGGATCCAGTGTGAGCGCACCGGGGGCACCACCCTCCCCCACGCCCCCCCCTCCCCGCCTATCTGGATATCTGTCTGAAAAAAGTTCATTATAATTCATTATTATTTTGGATCCGGATTCTTTTTTTAAGATTACTGGAAATGGCACTTCCGGGCCTCTAGTTTCATCTTCCGTACCCCCGACCCAATCTGTTTCACAGAGAATTACTTACGAATTATCTCTGTAACAGATGAATGTCCATAACACGTGCGTTGACTGCACACGGCGCCAGTCATTGGCTCAACGGCTCGTGCAATGTTTACTTAACACCTAACTGCTTCGGGCAAAATGATGCATTTTACTCATTTTCATACCCATTTACACTAAATAGGAAATATTTTTTAACTTCAAATACTTCAAACGTCTTTATTTATTTTTCTTTTACCTCAAAAAAATGTTTGAGAATTTAATTTGTCGGAGTAAAAAAGTTAATATGCCGAACTCATTAAGCCTCGTCGATGTCATGCTTATTAGTGATTGTAGCGGCCAAGCGAATATTCACTGCGGGATCAGTTTGCTCCCGACCCTTGTCCTAGCCTCTGGATCCGCGCTTGGTAAAATAGACTAATGCCCCTCTTCATCTAAATCCGGCACTGGAATTTTCTTATATAACGTTTTATTAACACATGTTCTTCGTTATAGACCAGTTAATCTATTAACGTCATAACCAGAGGTGACTGTAATTCTTAAAACGAGTGTCATAAATGACGTCATCACTGAGCTATTTAAATTAGCTCGCATAAAATTATACATAACATGCATTAACCTGTTTAAATCATGCCTTAAAATAAATCGTCATCTATTTTTAGTAACACGTCACACTCTTCAGCACAGTGAGTATATAAGTAACACGTCACACATAATAATATATGAATTTTAATGGCTTGTTTTTTTTATAACAAGATAACATATTTAGTTTTATTAATAAATAAAATCCATGCAATGTCTTCTTGTTAACATAATCACATACATGAACATGCAAACTTATCGTTATTAGACTATATTTAAGTGGGTAAGACGCTGGCTCACTAGCCTGGAGGTCGTTTTGTCGATCCCTGCATTGGCCGAGAAAGTATATCGGGATTTTCCGACGTGGTTTCCTCTTGTCAGTGTTTCAGGAAGGAGGGGTGACAAGGACAGCTGCCTAGTCGTTCGGATGGGACGAAACCTGGGGTCTTGTGTACACATTGGCATGCAATAAAACATCTCTTGGCATTTGGAATTCGATATAAGAGTATCTCATAGTGCCGCTGCCCGAGCAAACATTCCTTCATAGCACACTGTATGTCGTATGCCCGTCGTCATTAGCCAAGTCGGAGCAGAACAGTAGGACGTTCACCCCCATTTCAATACTATATACATTAATATGTTCGCGGACATAACCATTAGTACAATGTATAATGGGGCTATAATTAGGGCCATTACTCATTCGTGTGGGTTTTCCCAATAAATAACACAATTAAAATCATTTTTATATTTAAAATACGTGATTCGAATTTCTTCTCCTTGTCATAAATTTATTTACTTCACCACTGTTCGGTGAGTCATAGGAATGTTATTATCGTTATAAGGTATAGGGGGTATTCTGGAAACATATCACCCAAGGTTGTAACGGACGTTATACCCGATTTCAACAATAATCTTCGTTATAATGTTATCTATGCTTTAACGTTATTTGAATTGTATGTATAGTTCTAACATTACGGTTTTGGCGTCGTTATGATCTTGATGTGACGCTATCGTTAATTATCACGATGTTATATCAGAAATTGACGGAATCTGTAAAGATGCCTGGTCTGCAATATCAATCTGGGTAGAAGCGGACATCAAGATGTCGCAGAGTTATATCTAACAGTTTATCAACAACATTCTTCGTTATAAATGTTTTGATGTTATCTTTCATGTCTATAACGTCTCCTTGATCACAATGTTATCTAAGAAGTTGCCTATCAGGTCAGAAATTGTCTGTAACGTCACAATTTTTTTACAATGTGAAGTGCGTTTAATTTTGGTTTATGGTTATGTTTAATTAACACCGTTTTAACCACAATGTTATCGCACACAGTGTCGGTAACGTCTGATTCTGTTGTAACGTTATCTTAACCGCCATCTTGATTTCAAAGTTACGTTGATGACCATATTCTGTTGGTGTAACGTTTATTCGGCTGTAACATTACAAATACGTTATTAACATAGAACTTTCTTAGTCTCAGAAGCTGTCTCTAATGTGACACCGTTCTCTTTAATATAAAGTTTGTTTCTCCCATAACGTTATCTTAACTGTCTAGCGTTTATTTTCTATACGACGTTAACACAGAACATTCTTAGTCTCCGAAGTTGTCGGTAACGTCACACCGGTGTATTCAATGTAAAGTTTGTTTCTGCTGTAAAGTCCTCTTAAGTAAAACGTTTATTCTATTTTAAAGTAACCTTTAATTTGACGTTACCATAAAACTTTCTTAGTCCCGTAAAGACTTATTCAAAGGTTATATAATACTTGTCGGCTTTAGACAATGTCAATATGGAGCACTAGATCACAATAAAAAGCCAGTGCCAATCAAAATGGGTTCTTAATACACACATTCAAATTTCAATTCTTCCAAGCAGAGTGGTCTTTCCTTTCAGTCCACACTTGCTGGATAGGGGGACCAGAGATTCTCCCAAGTAGAGTTGCCTTCCCGGTCAGTTCAGGTTTCCATTCTTCCAAACAGGGTGGCCTTTCCTTTCAGTTCACACTTGCTGGATAGCTAGACTTGCAGAGGAGAATCCCACCTTTCCATTCTTGCAAACAGAGTCAACTCCCCTTACATGCGATAAGTCACATTTCAAGAGCCACACACAGTATAATTCCATGCATGAGTTAAAACACATATTTTAGCGTTTTATTTATTAGTACGCTTGTTGTTACAGTTTTTGTGATAGTTTGTGGGTCTTTTATCCCGAGTAGCACTGAATAATATTTTTATCACAATTAGCAAGAATATCTATAGGTGTCGTGCATGACCCAGTACATGCTTATTCTAAGGTGGTGAACCCGAATACAATCCACGACGTCGATGTCGATGACGGTGAAATTTCATTTTTTTGGTGCATATGCGTCGTGGATAGTCACGTCATACTATTCATAGATAACCCAGGAACGCTGCATATCTAAACAAAGACTGAACATACCATACACAAGCACCGATCAGCATACCTAGGTTCAATTCTGGACCACAACAAATGTATTTCACCACATGCCAACAAAAAAGCAATCAATCAATTAAACCAATTCATGCTCCTAAATGCATTCCGTGATTTGGGTTATTTTTAGTAACACAAGGGGGTTTCCCATGACGTCATCACACCGTTACCTCAATATCCTGTCTGATATACGATGAAGAACCGGAACTGGACTCCGACTCGGAATATTTGTGGAAATATTTCGAATGTTTGTCGGAATTTGGCGAAGATAATGAGGAGGAAACGGAAGGAGTTTTTCGACGAGTTTCAAAATCTGTCTCTAAATCTAAACATTGTTTCTCTAAATCTTTACACTCGTTAACACTCTTGTCGAATGCTCTGTCGAACTCTGAAATATCAAAAAATACAAATTCTTTTAAAGAGAGAGCGAACT
The DNA here is from genome assembly GCA_963678685.1 of Patella ulyssiponensis. Lineage (NCBI taxonomy): Eukaryota > Metazoa > Mollusca > Gastropoda > Patellidae > Patella > Patella ulyssiponensis. Next base: position 12,119,598 of record OY783227.1, on the reverse strand, counting down.
GGAGTTTAACGTCCACTCGACACACACTAGGTCATTTCAGGGCTAACATATGGCTGAATTTTAATTCAATAAATCGCTTGCATGTAGGGGTCTTTAGCAGTGGCGGGAAACCAGGGGAATCAGGGAAAAACGCATGTGGTTGGACAGGCAACCATACTCCTTGTGACGTACAAGGTGATAATCGAAACCATGTCACTTGACTCAATGACAGACTTTATGATCTAAAGCATATTCAATTTCAAAATAGTATACTAACTATTGGATATGATGGTCATTTTCATTAATTATCCAGTTCAATTAAATGGTCATCGTCTAACAATCCATTAAAAACGTCGACCAGCAGATTGTCTAGAGCTGATTATGGGTCTCTCTCTCTCCCTTCTCTCCTCTCTCGCCCCCTTCTCTCCTCTCTCCCCCCCCCCCCCCCTTCTCTTCTCTCTCCTACTTCTCTTCTCTCTCCCCCTTCTCTCTCTCCCCATTCTCCCCCTCCCACTCTCAAAATTGTGTGACCCCCTCTCTCTCTCTCTCCCTCTCTCCCTCCCCCCCCTCCTCCCTCTCTCTCTCCTATACTGAGCTCAGTTCGAATTTGTGAAAATGTAGCACGTTCTACCATCTCACCTGATATTTCCCAGTCCTCCCAGTGACCTTCATCTTCATCAAGGTCATCCTCTGACATGTCCCCGTCATGCCACGTGTTTTTCTGTATTTTCAGGTTTTCTATCGTATCCTGGCATCGCCTCAACTGACCCAATATTTGTTGATCTTGTATCTTAAGATTCGACTGAAATAAATAATAAAACAATGAAGATACGAATAAATATATATAGAGAAATGGGGTTTAACGTCCACCAACACACTTGGTCATTTCGGGACTAACATAATTAAATTTTATTTCAATACTTCCCTTGCGCACTGGATTCGTCAGCAGTGGTAGGAAACTGGAGGACCCGGAGAAAGCCCACGAGATTGAAAAGGTTTTTCAAAGGTAATTCAAGAGACAGGTGGCAAAAATAAAATCCCTAAAGTCGTTTTTCATATCGTGATTCAAACGATCAGTTATATTTCAAATGACGTTCCGTAGGACGTTGAAACCTATTTCATTTCAAATGACGTTCCATAGGACGTTGAAACCTGTTTCATTTCAAATGACGTTCAATAGGACTTTGAAACCTATTTCATTTCAAATGACGTTTCGTAGGACTTTGAAACCTATTTTAGATCAAAGGACGTTCAGTAAGACGTTAAACTCTGTCCCATTTCAAAATAACGTTCAGTACTACGTTAAACCCTATTTCATTTCAAATGGCATTCCAACGATCAGGAAGTAAACATGACGTAAGGAACTTTACGATCACTATAAATGATCAATTTAAAAAATTGCTTTTGATAAGTCTAATGCCGCATTTACACCTTGGTCTGTAATTTCATTTAAAATACAGATGTGACGTCACTCTTTGCGTAGCATTATTTCAAATAATCGTACGGGCAACTTGCCAATCGTACTTTATTTATTCTTGTGAAATATTTGATTCATGTGACGTATTTCACAGTAAAGGCACATGCGGGATAGTGTCTGTATTTCAAGCTGTTCAATGGTCTCGAGCTTAAAACATTGCATAATATTATATTGTAAAAACACTCGGGCCGTGCGGCTCTCTTGTTGTTACGATGTATTACTTAGTGTCTCACTCTCAACCATTAAACCATACAGATTTAAGTTTTTTGGGTTGTAAGCTGAAGTGGAGTATTCGTTTATTTATGTAGTGTAATATGATCCTTGATGAAATAAGAGGGGGTTGGATGGCCCAATGGTTAGCATGCGCGCGCTGTATCACATGGGCTGCCATTGAGTCAACTGGCGTTGGTTTCGAATCCCCGATTGTACGTGGCAAGGAATAGTGTCGCCAGTCCAGCCTCGTGGGGTTTCTCCGGATACTCCAGTTTCCTCCCACTGCTAGAGACCCCTACGCGCAAGCGAATTGTTGAAATAAAATTAACCATATGTTAATCCCGAAATGACATAGCTTGTGTCGAGTGGACGTTAAACCCCACCCCTCTCTCTCTCCCTCTGCCTTGACGAAATAAGGAAGATAGAAAACTTTCTGTGTTAATTTATTCTGCGTATTGTTCCTTTAACGACCAGTGTAATTTGGTTAACGATGTCTATTACTGACGGTATGTAATGTTTATACACAATGGCAGCTATAATACCAGGAATAACTACGTCGATGCCAAACCCAGAATTCTTCAAACCACCTGTAACAAGTACTATTAATCACAAAATGAAGTTAGTGCCAACGCTGCCTGGCAACTATAACAGTATATGAGAGTACTATTCCATCAATTCACCATGCATTACAGGCGAACGTATTAACATAGTTCCAACAGGTGTAAATACAATATGGCGTCCTAGAAAGTAAAATTTCCCTGCCTGTTGCACTGCACCCGACACAAGTATCTCGTACTGGTATGTTAGTAGTAACAAACATACATGTATTAACAAAAGCCTCGGATTTTGTGTTGCTTGTATACGTTTCATGCTATGCTACTTCCAGTTTGTGTATCTCAAGTTTTCAACTTTGAACCTCATACATGCTTTAAGAACAATAGGTTGTCATATTTTGCTCCAATAAAAAACAAAAAATTTATAGGTGGTCAATGAGACAAGAATTAGAATCAATGTGGAAATCAATGGTGTGGTGAGACTGAATACAAACAGCTGCTGTTTTATAAGATTGATTCTGGTACTGTAATGGTTACGATATGTTTTATGCTGTTCTTGAGTTTTTCTAGTATAACTGGCGTGGTTTCGATTCCCCGGCTGTACGTGACAAGGAATAGGGTCGCCTGTCCAGCCTCATAGGCTTTCTCTGGGTTCCTCGGTTTCCTACCAGTGATAAAGACCCATGCGCGCAAGCGAATTATTGAAATAAAATAAATTAAAACATATGTTAGGCTCGAAATGACCTAGCTTGTGTCGAGTGGACGTTATCCCCTCTCCCTCTGCTCTCTCTCTCACTGTCTCTCTTCACCCCCTCTCCCTGTGTCCCCTTCCCCCATCTCTCTCCCCCGTACCCTCCCCCTCCCCTATCTGCCTCTCTGTCTCTCTCCCGTCTCGCACACCCTCTCTCCCTCTCTCTCCCTCTCTCTCCCTCTTCATCCCCCTCTCCCTGTTTCCCCTTCCCCAATCTCTATCCCCCGTACCCTTTCCCTCCCCCTCTCTGTCTCGCAACTCGTCTCCCCCCTCTCTCTCTCTCTCTCTCTCTCTCTCTCTCTCTCTGTGTGTGTCTGCCTCTCTCTCTCTCTCTCTCTCTCTCTCTCTCTCTCTCTATCCTAGCTAGAACACCTCTAGAGAGTTAAGTCTAGAATAAGAATGTGTTATATGATCAGCTGTTGAGTTGAGCTGTATTGATTTATCGATTAGTTAATAATGATCGGGGTAGAAATAGATTAACTACATTCCAGACATACTTTCCTACTTTACACCCGATTTCAACAAATGTCAAATGATTCTAAGACCCGGTTCCGTTTTCCTTCCTACCAGCCAGACCATTGAAAATTATAAATTTATCTCTGTGAAATGAAGTAAATGTATGCCTTTTTCATTTATTTTTAGATTAATCTTCGTTAGATGATTAAAAAGAACACCAAGAAAACCAGACGGATTAATTTTGATATTAAACGAAATGAAATTGAATGGTGTTTAATGCTACGTCAACATCAACTGGTGTATATCGCGTCTTAATAATTATAATCACAGGTTGGTATATGAAAGTTTCCGGCGTGATTTCCCCTTGTCAGTGATGCAGAAGGAGGGCCTGGCAAGGACAGCTGCCTAGTCGTTCGGATGGGACGAAAAACCGAGGTCCCGTGTACAAATTGGAATGCACGTAAAAGATCCATTGGCAGTTGGAATTCGATATAAGAGTAGGCCGTAGTGCTGCTGCCCGGGCAAAATTTCCCTCATAGAACACTGTATGGCGTATGCCCGTCTTCCATTAGCCCAAGTAGGACGCTAAACCACATTTCATTTCATTTTGGTACATGAAAGGGCCGTGGTGGCTCACTGAATAAGACGTTAATTGCCGGGTTCGATTCCGGGGTTGACCGTGAAAGTTGATCGGACGTATAGTCGTTCGAATGGAACGAAAACAGGCCCCGTGTACATATGGGCGTGCATGTAAAAATAAAAGAATCCTTGGCATTTGACATTCGATGTAAGAGTATGAAATGAAATGGTGTATTCTAATAAAGACGGGTATACGTGAGGGTGTGTGGTCTGCCAGAAATCATTATATTTCGGACTAGCTGGATCTCAAGCGCCACTCATATTTTTGTTCTTCTTCTTCTTCGGTATCGGGTCTATACTGTATAATATGAGCAGGTGTGTGAATTCTTCAAATGATCCTATTATTGTTCACCTGTCACACCTGTATTCATGAATACAGTATTATCATTATCTCTTTATATTATTACATAATATTTATATCATTCCTCTTTAATGACGGATACTAATATATCTTGTTAATGGTCGTTACAAAATAATAAGGTTGTTGACAACACATTTACCACAGAGAGAGAGAGACAGAGACAGAGACAGCGAGAGACACAGAGAGAGAGAGAGAGAGAGAGAGAGAGAGAGAGAGAGAGAGAGAGAGAGAGAGAGAGAGATGCATATTTTATGTTTTGGGATGGTTTTTTTTACAAAAAAAACCTGTGAAACCTACCGTCGTTATTATTAATGGCGGGCGCTGTGCTATATAACATATTCAAACTGTAGGCGAAAATCTCTGTTTACACGGGTCCTCGAGTTACGGACCATTCGAACGACTATACGTTGTCGCCTGCTTATCCCTCTGTCCTGCACCACTGACAAGGGGGAACCACGCCGTAAAATATCAGACGGAATTTCTCGGCCAGCGTCTTACCCACTGAGCAACCGTGGCTCCCAATTTTATATAACAAATAAAAGGAGGAAAGAAGATACTTACTAATTCTGTCCGTAGCCAGGATAAAGCATCATCTATATTCTTCTTCCGGTCTCTCCAGGAAGTATATGTAGCGCCATCTAGAGGTTGGGGCGGAGGTATGTTCACCTTGATTGGCTCCCACTGTCGCTCTATGAATATCGGTATAGACACAGGTCTCATCTTCACTGGTAGATCAAGACTTGGTTTGATGGCAACACTTTTATTCGTGATGTACATGTCTACAAAATATAAAAAAGTTTCAAATGAGTGTCTAAAAGGAGGCAGGGTTTAAAAGGCGAGAGAAATGGGGTGTAGCGTCCACTAGACTAACATACTGTTCAATATTTGTTTCAATAATTTGCTTGTAAATAGGGTTCTTTAACAGTGGGTGGAAAAGAAGCACCTGGAGAACGCCCACGAAATTAAGTCATTGACAGACCACATGATCTAAATCGCCCACGTTAAACCCAAACTCCCCTGAGTAGCTAACAGAGTAACCGCCCATAATTACTTCAGACACTGAAAGCTTTGTATGATAAAACATTCTTTACAGGCGTCGTCATTGGCAACGCCATTCGTAATTCGGTAACTGGAGAGAGAGAGAGAGAGAAATGGGGTTTAACGTCCACTCGACACAAACTAGGTCATTTCGGGACTAACATATGGTTTCAATTTTTATTTCAATAATTCGCATGCGCGTAGGGGTCTTTAGCAGTGGGAGGAAACCGGAGTGCCCGGAGGAAACCCACGAGGTTGAGAAGGCGCCCGTATCTCCATGCCACATACGCTCACACCGGGGTTCGAAACCACAGCCGCAAGCCTGAAGTGACCGGCCAGCTAGAGGTCGAAGCGCGGCACTCTAGACAACTAGGCCATCCCAACCCCCAATTCGGTAACTGGAAAGTAGTTCCTATGGCGGGTTCTGGGGTCTGTTGAGGTTTGCCGAGTGGCCTAGTGGGCTTTTACGGCGTTGTGGGACTTATCTGATCGAAACTTTGTATACGCGTAAACAGTAGTCTCGTACGTGTTGTCTCGGTTGTCATTATTGGTTTAAGAAGAAGGTGATGGTCATTAAGTAAATAACAATTTGGTTATGTTGAGATTATCCAGAGCGTGAAAGCAAACAAAATGGCGGAGTAGACAGTTTTAACATGGCTATGATATAGTCGGCTGTTATCCGCTGGTTTAAGACAAAAATGTCATGTTGTCAACATTCCGAACGCGACAAAAACAAGGAGCAATGTGTTTACCCTAACCTTGTCCATTGTCTTTTTTATACTTTCGATTGCCTCAACTATATGAAAATTTGACCGGCTGTTGTCGAGGGTCTTTGACGTATGTTTTTTTTTTGATAAACCAATCAGCGCCTTTGTTGTAAGAGGATTTTCGGAAATAAAACTTTAGCTTTGATTTGTTTTCTGTCGCTGTGAAGTTCTGCCCACAGTTTCGCGTGCCAGGCGACAAGAACCCGACCCAACACACAATTGATTGGCTATTTCCTCACATGAACCAGAACCACTCGGCAAACCTCGGCAGATTTCGGTACAATCTAACCTCGGCTGTATGATGAGTTCCGCCATATTGGAACTACTTTAAAGGTCCCGGATGAAACATGGCTGCGCCCATACCGAACACAAATTGGCTAGCGACCTATTCGACCGATCCAGCTGTAAGATAATGACGAAATAACACTTCTATTCTGAGCTAAAGGAATGGATAAAAAATAATATATTCTACTTTCATTTGATAGACATAACGTTGGATTTTATTGGTTGATAAATAGATGAGTTAAGGCGACTGTTGTCTTTATTCTAAATAGGTTTCCAACGAACAGGTTGCAGCTCGATCGGTCGAATAGGTCGCTAGCCGAATAGGTTCCCAATTTGTGTAATAGCGTCAAGTTTTCCTGTTAAAGTAAACCGGTAGCCGCATCGCAAATGTATGGGCGTAGGTACATATCACTTACTGCCATACAGCCGAGACTAGGGGCTAATTCGATTATGCAGTCCGGACTCTCCACGTTCTCCAATCCGGATTCTCCGCGTTTACGGTGTAATCGAGTACAGGTGGAGAACCAAAATGGCGACTGTAACTCTAGTTTTGATTCTAGAGAATCTCCTGGATCCATCAAATTGCCAGCGAGAGCACGTCAAGTGAAGACGACCTATTGCTTTATTGTCAACATTGTAAGTCGGTTAAATTAATCATTTGGGGGTATAATAAATATCTGGATCTCCGGTTATGGGCTGCATTTTGAAGATAGGTAAAAAAAATAAATTCAAAATCAAATTTAGTTTAGGCCTGATTTTGAGACAGACAACTGTTTTTAGAAAACTAGGTTCTATCCCTCGATCCGCCATCTTGTTACGTCACTCTCCGCAATCGCACCGGTCGAAAAATTGGAGAGGTTGGACGATCCGAACTCTCCAAAAATGGTCACGTGACCAATAAACGAATGGAAATGGAGAGTCCGGACTGTCCGGACTGCATAATCGAATTGACCCCTGATGTAGGTTCCGGAACGTTCCGGAATCTGTCGAGATTTGCCGAGTGGAACCAGAACGCGAGATATTCATAAACCCGTCCAGATCCTAGTGTAGTTCAAACAAGTAACGGGAATTTTATACTATGAAAAAGAAACGTAATTGGATCCGTGTTTTAATCATATTGTCGTCGTGGATAAAACAGCAAATTGATTTCACCATGTATCGTCAGTGAGGCGGGATAGGTGGCCAAGGGACAATGAAATAAAATGGCGTTTAACGTCTTACTGTTCGTGTGGGGGGGGGGGGCGGCTAGTGGTAGAGTGGTTCAGAGACGCAGTATTTGTCCTTATAAAAACTGACCCGCTTATCTGTGTGATTGCTCCGTCGAGAAATCTTCTGAAGTGAGCAGAAGTTAGCGCCGCGCACGTGGTTTAGGAAGTCGCAGCAAATATACGTCACATGAGGTATTTTTACAAACATGTATTGGTATATAACGCCGAGTAAAAAATACACTCATTACGGGCTTCGACTTACGTGTTTATTTAATAGCGAACGTGAGCAAAAATTTCGATTTCACTCCTTGATTTGATTTTTGATTTTGGCGATTTTGGTGATTTAAATACAGAGCTAGCTATAATAGCTTCGTTTCATTTCTAACTTTCAAGTAGGTGAAATCGCCCAGATAAATTCACTACAACCTTTCGAGATTTACTTTTATTAAGTGGCTACATTCTTGGTTTACGCTGGCGACTATTGTGGTTAGGAAATAAATATTTGTTAGCTCTAAATACGCAGAACTATTTGAAACCGGAAAATAACCGAAACAAACTTTTTATTTGTAGTCTTTATTTTTCAGACCCTTTTCGGTAACATGGTGTAAATTATTTTTATAATCATAGTATATTATCTAACCATCCTGTAGCCATAGGCTTTGATCGACGGACTTATTTTTTTCTAGATTTGAGACTGAGCCCTGCAAGATATCGTCCACGGATGATTTGCTATCCAGCATTGGATTGGACAAGTACCCCCATGATTTGGGAACTGTAACAAACTACCTATGACAAAAATCACAAATAGGCTTTATGCTAGACAAATGTTAATAAATTCCCGACAACTTCGGAGCATCGGTCTATCATGACTGCTTTACATGACGACTGTGTGACTTTTGGTGACAAATACATTCAAAATAGACAACAAAGACTAGGAAGGTGAGTAAAAGTAAGGTTAAGTCCACTAAAATGTATGAAATCATACGATGATTTTCTTGACACCCCATTTTTTCCGTGATAGTTTACGTTACTCCATCGGCAGACACAAGTGAAATTAATTTAATAAACAGAGAGACCTTAACTGATTTAGATAGAAAGAAAAGTATTTGCGGCGATTGTCATAAAAGCACAATCACCAAGTTTAAAAAAAAAATCAACTTCCGGAGACTAAAAAAGAAATGATTCGCATGAAGGCTAATAATGAAAATAAAAAACAATTGGCAGGTAAAAAGAATGGTTGCAAGTCCAAACCTTTTTAGATGAACGAAGGAATTTAGTATGATGTCAAAAATCAAAGATACACAGCAGAATGCCATAATTTGGTCATGAAACTTAAAAATCGAAACGTTTCCAATGGTAACGTAGCAGTGGTTATAACCGCATGTTTGGCTCTCGCGGAAAAAAAATATAATTACACTCCATCAAAATCTACAGTTCAAAGAATATCATGTGAGCGCGTCGGTGTCCGCATGTTTAGGAAACCTTGAAGTCGGCGAAAAATACCACCCTTTATAGGCCTACAGACGAAACTACAAAATTTGGCTCTAAATTCGGTACATACGCAATAATCGCTGGCTCGGCGCATACGCCACTTACCCAGCAATGTGGTTTTTTTTCATAACAAACATCATGCAGTACAAAATATTTATTTATCTGAGGGACAAAAAATAAAGTCTTAAATTAATAGTTTTATTGGGGTGTTTATCCCTCTCTCTCACTCCCCGTATTACATGTCATTATATTTTCCTCGTACTTTACCCGGCAATTTATTTTTCATAACAAACATCGTACTGCACAATATAATATTTAGTTATCTTTGAGATAAACATTAAAATGTTACATTATTAGATTTATAGACCCCTCTCTCTCCCTCGCTCCCTCTGTATAACATGCCGTTATAAATAGGCCAGTGTCTGGGTATAAATAAGTAAACGCATTGTTCATTTTAATATATGTATGAGGCTAATGTTGATATAATTCATGTCAACACTCAAATGCCGATCTTTTCATCTCCAGCTTAACATGTATTTTAATTTCTACTGTAGCATTATAAACACAGTTAATATAAAGACATTTGAAGGCGCGGGTTTACTGTTAAAACAACGAAGCGTTCGCGCATGCGTACATATGTCAAATCCAATCGTCTCATAGAGTGTATTCGGCTACTTTGCAGTATGGAAATAAACGATATTTTCCGACTGCGATCAAGTTATTTCGTTTCCGGGACGTGCGTAGCTTGGAGCATATTTTTTTTAGTACAACCAAGGGACATAGCTCTTATTCTCACTAAGAGATAACTCCTTTGATTATGGAAGCCGGGAAGATTTTGAGCCATTTATTATATATGTCCAAATGATTATATATCCTCAAAATTCAGAAGTGGCCAGACTTCCATTGTTGATCAATGAAGTTTTTATAGTAAGTCTTATCATATAATGTCTTTACTGTCCCGAAATAGTGTCTGTTTGTTATAAAACATTTTTAGCCTGAACCACTCTACTAGTGGTCCAGAGTGTCGCGTTTCGACCTGTAGTTGGTCGGTCACCTCTGGCTTGCGGTTTTGGTTTTAATCCCTGCCTGGTTTGAGCGTATGTGGCTTGGAGATAGGGGCGCCTTCTCAACCTCGTGGGTTTACTCGGGGTACTCCGATTAATACAACTTGTCTGCCCCGACCAGGCTAATGACGACGGGCAATGTGGTAAATGTTGCTGCCTACTCATATAACGAATTCCAACTGCCAAGGGATCTTTTACGTACACGGGACCTCGTTTTTCGTCCCATCCGAACGACTAGACAACTGTCCATGTCATGCGCTCCGTTCAGCACCACAGACAAGGTGAAACCACGCGGGAAAATCCCGATGAACTGTCTTAGCCAACACAAGGATGGAACAGCCATTTTACTCACTGAGTCACCGTGGCCCCCATGATAGATGGGAATCAAAGTGGTAAGAATACAGAGAGAGAGAGAAAAATGGGGTTTAACGTCCACTCGACACAACTAGGTCATTTTGGGACTAACATATGGTTTCATTTTATTTCAATAATTCGCTTGTGCGTAAGAGTCTTTAGCAGTGGGAGGAAACCGGAGTGCCCGGAGGAAACCCACGAGGTTGAGAAGGCGCCCCTATCTCCATGCCACATACGCTCACGCCAGGGCTCGAAACCACAGCCGCAAGCCAGAGGTGACCGGGGTAAGAATACAGATAAGTAAAAGCTTGTGATGTTGTAAATAATATATTACGGTTGTCATGTTTTCTACACGAATTTCTCTCTTCTGCTTTTAGATTTAATTACTAGCCATCATCAATAACCTGAATACATCCTGGTCAATAAACAGCTTTATCTGCACGCAATAAAACATTACAACGTAGCACGATATCTTCTCGTGGTTGGCCGTATTTAGAACATTACAACGTAGTGCCGGCGAGCACGACATCCTCTCGGGGTTGGCTGTATTTAAAACATTAGAACGTAGTACAGTCGAGCACGATATCTTCTCGGGGATGGCCGTATTCAAAGTATTAGAACGCAGTACAGTCGAGCACGATATCTTCTCGGGGTTGAGCGTATTTAAAAGATAAAACATTACAAAGTAGTTCAGTCGAGCACGATATCTTCTCGGGATAGGGCCAATTTAAAAGATGAAACGGCATCGAGTTTATCCTGTCACTTTTCCTCAATGGAATGAATTGAGATGGGGTTTAGTGTTCTACTGTTTTGCTCCAACTGAGCTACAATGAAGACTGACATAATGTGTTATCAGTTTGCTATGAGTATCAGTCAGATCTGAATATTAAGACCACCTGCAGACTTCACCAAGGTTACGAACGACAAAGAAATAGGGGTAATGCGACTTGACGTTCGGGATTCCTTTATTCTGTTGTACCTGAAAATTCACAACGAAATGAAGAAATGCCATGTGCTGATAATAATACGAGAAGGCGTATATTTTAAAAGCCATTTAAATACATATATACTATTCACTATAAAAGAATAAAGTTATCTGTCCTTTAACTTGACACCTTTAACAAGTCGGTTAATTAAAGGAACTTGTCTGTTTTCTCTGATCGTTTTTTACTGTTAATTATCGCCAACCATCGCCCGACCATCTTCCACGCTGATCAATAAAAATAATTATCTTCTATTCTTTTATTACAACATAAAATGGCGATAAACCATCGCTCACGACGACATGACTACGGGGGTAAAATTATAACAACATTTGGTTTAGTATTTCACGTATCATCTCCAAGTGGGCTTATATGAGAAAGGGAGAGAGAGGGAGAGAGAAAGAGAGAGGGGGGTAACTAGGTGATTTCGAGATTCACATATGGTCCATTTTAATTTTAAAAATTCGCTTGTGTGTAGGGGTCTTTAACAGTGGTAGGGAGCCGGAAAATGCGGAGAAAACCTGCGAGGCTGTACAGGCGACCCTATTCTTTATCACGTGTAAGCGAGGAACGCAACCACTATGACAGACCTCATTTATAGCGTGTGACATTTCGTATTTTTGCAACTCATAAATATTGTAATTAAATTGTTTCTTTATTTTGTTTAACGCTCTGATCAATTAGTGTTTCCGGAGGGCCTGCCGAGGACAGCTGTCAAATCGTTCGGATGGTCCGATAAACCAATGGTCCAGTATGAAGATCGGCATGTACGTAAAAGATCCCTTAGCAGTTGGAATTCGATATAAGGTTAGGCCAAAGCGACGTCGTACAGAGAGGGAGAGAGAAATGGGATTTAACGTCCACTCGACACAAACTAGGTCATTTTGGGACTAACATATGGTTTCAATTTCATTTCAACAATTCGCTTGCGCGTAGGGGTCTTCAGCAGTGGTAGGAAACCGGAGTGCCCGGAGGAAACCCACGAGGTTGAGAAGGCGCCCCTATCTCCATGCCATATACGCTCACACCAGGGCTCGAAACCACAGCCGCAAGTTAGAGGTGACCGGCCAGCTAGAGGTCGAAGCGCGGCACTCTAGACCACTAGGCCATCCCAACCCCCCGCGACGTCGTACAGGCAGAATATTCCTCATAGCACACTGTATGACGTATTCCAGTCTCCATTAGCCGAGTCGGCGCCGAACATTGGACGTTTAACTCCGTAGAACCCTAATTATTTCTGTTAAATGTTACACAAAGTGATTTGACAGGTTTCGCCAAGTTTAACTATTGTCACGATCAGGCAGTATTAAAATACGTCCAGAGAGTGATAATTTAACTCTTTACAGGAACATTTGTTTTATTTTATACGTGACTCAGCTGTTGGCTTTCAGATGTTATCTCTGGTGAAAACAGATAAACAGAAAACAGTGTGATATTAACAATCGTCTTATAAATAATAAATAAGGAATTATCGGATTTCCAGATCTGTTTTTGTGTTTTTCATTATCTCGAACCATCAGTGGAGTGAATCAATATAAAAAACTCAGACTTAATCTGCCGTAGTTGAATTTTATTTCGGTGGTTTTGTGGCCGAATGGTTAACGCGAGCGCATTGCATCATTAGGTCAGTCATTGAATCAAGTGGTGTGGTGTCGATTCCCCGGTTGTACATGGCAAGGAGTAAGGTCGCCTGTCCAACCTCGTGGTCCGGGCACTTCGGTTTCCCCCCCCCACTGCTAAAGACCCCTACGCGCAAGCGAATTATTGAAATAAAATTAAAAACCATATGTTAGTCCCGAAATGGCCTAGTTGTGACGAGTGGACGTTAAAACCCCATCTCTCTCTCTCTCTCTCTCTCTCTCTCTCTCTCTCTCTCTCTCTCTCTCTCTCTCTCTCTCTCTCTCTCTCTCTCTCTCTCTCTCTCTCTCTCTCTCTCTCTCTCTCTCTCTCTCTCTCTCTCTCTCTCTCTCTCTCCAACCTCGTGGATTTTCTCTGAGTCTTCCGGAGTTCAATTATATTTCAGTCATTGAGTCAAGTGGCGTGGTTTCGATTCTCCGGTTGTACGTGACAAGGAGTCGGGTCGCCTGTCCATCAACGTAGATTTTCTACGAGTCCTCCGATTTCCTCGCACTGATAAAGACCCCTATGCATGGATAATGTGTGGCGTGGATAATTAAAAGTGACAGGCTACTTACTGAAACAACAAAAAGATTAAAAAAAAAAAAAAAAAAAAGGATCGCGAAACTTCTATTCAGAGTTTCGCGGTTTAGTACGCGAATCGCAAGAAGGTGAATCGCGATACACCGATACATGAATTTAACAATATATCGCGCTGGCACTAATCAACATGTAAACTAAAGGCCGAATTTCATTCTGTCGCCATTTCGTTTCCATTCCTTGAGGGGCATTGTCTATTGCAAGAACTATTGGTTGCCATGGTGAAAAATTAAAGTTATTATTGTCTAAAGTTGAAAGTAATGTCTCTTGAGGTATTTCAATTAATCAGCTCTCAGGTGTGACTTCCGTCGCCTAGGGGACTTTAGACACCATTGGGTTTTTAAATCAATTTCTGCGTGGTTCTTCCGTGGACGCGTTCTTCCGTCGCTTTGGGGATCCCAGACGCCAAGTATGATTGGAAATTGTCGCATCCACGATTATTGGAATTTTTATTCAATTTCTGCGTGTTTCTGTCGTTGACGCGTTCTTAAAGACTTTATTTTCTCGCTGAAAGTAATACCTCTTTAGGTGGCTAAGTGGGAAAGACGCTGGCTCGCTATCCTTAAGGTCGCGTGTTCGATCCCTTAATTGGGCGAGAAAGTTCATCGGGATTTTCCGACTTGGTTTGCCATTGTCAGTGGTGCAAAACGGGGAGGGGGGTGACAAAGAAAACTGTCTATTCATTCTGATAGGACGAAAAACCGAGGTCCCGCGTCTACATTAGAATGCACGTAAAATATCCCTTGGCAGTTGGAATTCGATATAAGAGTAGGCCATATTGCCGCTGCCAAGGCAAAATTTCCTTCATATAAAAATGTATGAAGAAAGCCCTTCTTCATTAGCCCAGTTGGAGCAGGACAGTAGGACGTTAAACCCTATTTCATTTTATCCATTCTATATCTCTTTATTGTATTTCAATTAACGAGTTTATTGAAGTATAGGAATATTTGCATGTGCCTTGAGCCGGGTTGATATTAAATCTTGATGCCATGTAATGGATCTACCTGTCAACATTTCTATCGATTCTTCTCCGTGTTTTCACAGTTAATTATCTCCATTCTATTTTCGGCCATTTTGAAATGAACGTCCCTTGATTACTAAGTATTTTTTATGTCTTCTTTTAGGTCTGTGTACCATTGAAATGAAATGGGTTTTAACGTCCTACTGTTCTGCTCCGACTGAGCTAATGAAGACGGGCATACGACATCCAGTGTGCTATGAGATGAATTGTTTCCGGAAAGAGACGCTATGGCCTACTCCTCTATCGAATTACAACTGCCAAGGGATCTTTTAGGTACACGCTAATGTGTACAGGGGATCTCGGTTTTTTCGTCCCATCCGAATGAATATCGACAGCTCTTCTTGTCAAGCCATGAAAACGTTAAAACCTAAACCTAAACAACAAAACATTAAAACCAAAAAGTAAAACCAAACGTTTTAACCAAAACATGATATCAAATGAAATTAAATGGAGTTCAGTGCCAGACATCGAATTCCAACTAACAAGGGATATTTTACGAGTACGCCAATGTGTACACGGAACCCCTGTTGTTCTTCCTATCAGAACGATTAGACAGTCACCAGGAACAAAAACTGCAACCAGTTCACGATAAGGGAACAAAAAAACTGCAACCGGTTCAGGATACCGGATAAATGCAATCGCAGTTTACGATACCTGGAACAAAAACTGCAACCTCCCACTGCTAAAGATCCCTACTCGCAAGCGAACAATTGGAATAAAATTAAACCATATGTTAGTCCCGAAATGACATAGTGTGAGTCGAGTGGACGTTAAACCCCATTCCCCCCACCCCCCATCTATATAATTCTAGAAACCGTAACGAGGTGTTAATTTCACAATATGGTTATTAGAAAAAAAAATATTCAGTATTTATGTTTATGTCACGTTTCCATGGCGATGTTTACAATAAAAGCTGTTGTTTACATATTTATTTTTGGATAAACAACATTTGTTTACATACCTTCTTATTAATATATTAGTCGCAATTAGCCCCCTTCCATGATTTTCATGTAAATATTTACTTTTTGTATTGATAATTCTATTAGCATGACGTTGTAATATTCATGTAATCAAATATTTACCTAAACAATTATTCATAACTAAATTAGACTCGTAAATATTTTTTATGTAAGTGGAATGTAGTAAAGAGAAATGAAATAAAATGGGCTTTAACGTCCTACTGTTCTGCTCCAATGTGTACACGGGACCTGGGGTTTTCGTACCATCCGAACGACTATACGTTGTCCCTCGCCAGATCGTCGGTCCTGCACCACTGACAAAAAGGAACCACTGCCGTATGAACTTTCTCGGCCAACGCAGGGATCAAACACGGAACGTCAAAGTCAGCGAGCCAACGTCCTACCCACTGCGTCATCGTGGCGCCTATAAACTATCAAATTGTAGGTTTTATTTCTACGGTTACAAGGTTCGGGGAGAATTTTGCCCGGGCAACGGTGATTCCTTCCATCCGAGCATCTGCACCCGATTATACCCTTGCCCAAAAGGCACTAGCTCGGGGCTTGAAAATTATCGAAGATTTGTCTCGGACTAAGCCTATATATAAGAAACCGAACGTTCTAGCCGTGGGATGGGAGATAGTCTAGAGTGTCGCGATTCGACCTCTAGCTGGCCGGTCACCTTTGGTTTGCGGTTCTGGTTTCGATCCCTGTTATGAGCGTACGTGGTTTTCAGATGGGGACGCTTTGTTAACCCCGTGGGTTTACTTTGGGTACTTCGGTTTTCTCCCACAGGAAAGACCTCTGCGCGTGCGCTAAGAAAATGAAGAGAGAGAGAGACAGAGAGACAGAGAGACAGACAGAGACAGACAGACAGACATACAGAGAGAGAGAGAGAGAGAGAAATGGGGTTTAACGTCCACTCGACACAAACTAGGTCATTTTGGGACTAACATATGGTTTCATTTTATTTCAATAATTCGCTTGCGCGTAGGGGTCTTTAGCAGTGGAAGGAAACCGGAATGCCCAGAGGAAACCCACGAGGTTGTGCTAAGAAAATGAAATAAAATCTGACTACAGATCTATATTTCGTTTCGTTTATTTTTATACTTTCGATGGCCTACACTACTGGCCAGTTGTAGTGGAAGATCGCGTCAGGGGTCATACGAGAGGCTTGTGATCCTATGGCGTCAGACATTGATTAACAAATTAGCGTTAACGTTTCTAAGCGTTTACCCACAGTTATATAACAACTCTTCCAGATCCTAATGTAGTAAAGACAAGTAAAACGAAATTTTGAACCATAAAAAGCGAAACGAAATAGGGATCTGTGTTTTAATCAGATTGCGGCGGCTATGATATCGTGAATACAATCAATAATCTAGAAGTGATTTAATCAAATAACTCAATCTTCAATTGATTTCTGACCACATACATTTATCATTGTGACAGTTATTGTGATTGATGATGTCATATAATGTCACGTGATGTAAATGATATCATAATACAAATATTGGACTAGAACCGTAAAAAATTTTACACATTCGAATAAAATGACACAACACCAGTCACTGTTTCGAGTATGCGACATTTGCCTCATAGCACACTGTACAGTAAGCCCGTCTTCATTACAGAACAGTGGGAAAGAACAGTAGGTCATTAAATCCCATTTCATTTCACTTCATATCACGTTTTGGTTTTAACGTTTTGATTTTTTACGTTTCCGTTTTAACGTTCTGTTGTTTACGCTCTGTTTTTTATACGTTTTTGTCAATAAATATAGACTTGTTTCTTTATTCTGTTTATATCTTCTATAGTCGTGGTTTCCCTTTGTCAATGGTGTAGATCCTCGAGTCTGTCAAGAAAAGCTGTCTAGTCGTTCGGATTTGGCGAAAAACCGAAGTCCTGTGTACACATTGGTGTGCACGTAAAAGATCCGTTGGCAGTTGGAATTCGATATAAAAGTAGGCCATAATGCCGCTGTTCGGGCAAAATGCCCTCATAGCACTCTGTGTGACGTATGTCCGTCTTCATTAGCCCAGTTCGGGCACACCAGTAGGACGTTAAACCCTATTTCATTTTATTTCATTACAGACACCAGTCACAACCTCAGTTGACCTTGAATTAGTTAGTATAATATAGTCCAGTGGCAGTGGGTGTTTAATCCCTTTGTTAATCCACGCTAATCCGTGTTAATCTCAAAGCACGTGTTGGTTATACAGTTGCCGTGTACATGTTATATGTGTCACTTGACCCGATAAGTTTAACACCAGTATTCCGACACGCCATGCCGGACACGATACGGGTCACACGAGGTCAATATGTACCATTCAAGGTCAATGGTGTGACAGATAACCACGTATCGTTACAGACGTCCCGTTAACAGATTAATGAATTAAAGAGAGAGAGAGAGAGAGAGAGAGAGAGAGAGAGAGAGAGAGAGAGAGAGAGAGAGAGAGAGAGAGAGAGAGAGAGAGAGAGAGAGAGAGAGAGGCACACAAACCATGTCATTTCGAGACTAACATATGATTTAAATTCACTCGATACGAACTGTGTAATTTTGAGAGAGGGAGAGATAGGGAGAGAGAGAGGGGGAGAGGGAGAGGGGGGTGAGGGAGAGAAAGAGAGAGAGACAGGGAGGTCACACAAACCATGTCATTTCGGGACTAACATATGATTTAAATTCGATACGAACTATGTAATTTCGAGAGAGGGAGAGATAGAGAGAGAGAGGGAGAGGGAGGGAGAAAGAGAGGGGGGGACCTCAACTCGACATAAACTGTGTCATTTTGTGACTTAGCCACCGTGACATCCAAACAAATAACGAGTTGTAACACAAATGTGGTTTGATAAATAGATAACAATTAGAAAACATTTAGCAGAAAAAAAAAAACATATTCCTAAAGCAATGGTCCGAGAAATCTCTCAAAGTGGGATTAGAATCCTAAGAAACAATGCGAGGAGTATGATAAACCGAATTAACAAATAGTACACACTAAATGTTTTTAATTTTGTGAAATCTATTTCTATATATGTCGTATCAGGATTAATTCAATTGATTACTGCGTTTCTGGACACCTCAACATTCTAATAGTATTATAAATATGTAGTATCTAATAGAACAATAAAACGAAGCGCAGTTAACATATTATTTTCAAATTCTTTGTTATTTTTTTTTTTAAATTTTGAATCAATGATTAAATGACTGAAAGAATGACTGGCTGACTGACGGACGGACGGACGGACGATTTTTTTTTCTCACGAATCAGTCCTGTTACTATACTGAACATAAAGTTGACATAGAGTGTGAAATAGCGGGTATGTAATTATGTTATATTGTATTGGAGTATAAAATGGCGGCTAGGTAATTATATTATATTGTATTATTAGAAAAATAATACAAACTCTATATTGACTTCATTTAAACCTTATTGTGTCTCTCTCATGGTAAGGCCACACAAATTCATTTTATGTTCCCCGGGAACACCTTGAAAAATTTTCCTTCTTAATTCTTCGCCTCGGGAAATTACTTATTTAAAACCAAAAGTTCTTAGCTGTGCTATTCTAGAAACTTTTGGAATTTTAAACAAAACTTCTTTCTCGAAAACAGCGTGGAGGTGGATGGCCGAATGATCTGAACGTACGCGCTGTTTCATACAGCCTTTCTTTGAGTCAAGTGGCGTGGTTTCGATTCCCTGGATGTACGTGACATGGAGTGGGTTTTATCCGGGTCCTCCGGTTTCTCCCCACTGTTAAAGACCCCAACGCTCAAGCGAATTGTTGAAATAAAATTAAACGATGTGTTAGTCACGAAATGTCTAGTCATTCGGATTTCCCTCATAGTACACTGTATGGCGTATAGCTTCAATAGCCCAGTTCGGAGCAAAACAGTAGGACGTTAAACCCCATTCCAGTTCATTTCATTATTCCCCACCCCACCCCCTGCCTCTCCTCCGCTTTCTGAACAAAACATCCGATCGATGTTGCTTATAAACCAGTTAAACTACTTGTTAAATGTTCTCCAGAATAGCCAAATCAAATTGCCCTTGTCAAGCGTCATTGGTGTGTCAAACAGGATGATTTATATGTTTGATGACGGATTTTAAATACAGAGTAATACAACTATTTCAATATAATCAACTTATTTATTTCACTTACTTCAAGATAAGAAATCAGTTTTATGGATACAGTAAAATCTATGGATTTAACTATAAAAACGTTTCATGAAAGGATTGGAGGTCAACGTTTTGTCACGTAGTGGCGATATTCTTGACGTTAGAAGGATTGGGTTCGAATTCCGTTGTCAGGGTTAGGCTAAGTAAAATGGTCCAGGTCGGTTCCCTTTTCTATTAAGATACCAAATATAAGTTAGCCCAACCTGGATATTGGAACATATTATTCGAATTCAGTGAGAGAGAGAGAGAGAGAGAGAGAGAGAGTTGGGACGAGAAGATCCTTCTGTATTATTCTAGCCTTGTCTTCGCGACAGTGACATGCACATGAAAGAGTCGCCATGGCCCGGGGGTTAAACTGGTACATTGCTCCGGCTGGTTAGTATATGTACAGAAATACAAAATGTCCATGTGTTCGTCTCCAAAATATATCGTTATATTCTTCAGGCCTGTATCTTCATCGATATATAAAACCAAGACTAACGTAAATAATTGCGGATGATGCCCCCTTTTTAAAGAATAAAAAACTAAATGTATAACTCAATTGTTGGCACATACGACAGGATAAATACTAATTTCTTTTAACGGAAATTTGTTATAAAGTGAATCAAGGGAAATCTAACATAATATCTACACGCTAAATATTTGTCCAACAAAGTTTTTCAAATCACAACGGAGGTGTCACTAAAAAAACTAAATAGATATTTTTTGTCACTAAAGGTGTCACTTAAAATTGCTAAAGGTATCACATAACAGCATAAAAAAATGATGTCTCTTAAGAAGAGAGAAAGAGAGAAATGGGGTTTAACATCCACTCGACACAAACTAGGCCATTTCGGGACTAACCCACGAGGTTGAGAAGGCGCCCCTATCTCCTGCCACATACGCTCACACCAGAGATCGAAATCACAGCCGCAAGCCAGAGGTGACCGGCCAGCTAGAGGTCGAAGCGCGGCACTCTAGACCACTAGGCCATCCCAACACCCTCTTAAAAAGAGAGAAAGAGAGTGGGGGAGCAATGAAATGAAAATGAATGGGGTTTAACGCCCTACTGATTCGCTCTAAAATGGGCTGATGGAGACGGGCATACGTTATACAGCGTGCTGTGATGGAAATTTAGCCCGGGCAGCGGCGCTACGACCTACTCTTATATCGAATTCCAACTGCCAAGGGATCTTTTACGTGCACCAATTTGTACACGGGACCCTGGTGTTTCGTACCATCCGAACGACTAGACAGCTGTCTTTGTCAGGCCCTCCGTCCTGCATCACACACAAGGCGAAACCACGCCGGAAAATCTAGATGAACTTTCTCGGCCAATGGAGCAATCGAACACCCGACCTCAGACTAGCGAGCCAGCGTCTTACCCACTTAGCAGAGATTTGGTTTAAAGTTCACTCGACAAAATTAGGTCATTTAGGGACTAACATTTGGTTCAATTTTATTTGGCGTTGGGATCTGGAACAGTGAGAGGAAACCGGGGGACCCGGAGAAAACCCACGAGGTTGGACAGGGGACCCTATTCCTTGTCACGTACAACCAGGGAATGGAAACCACGCCAATGACAGACCTTATGATACAGCGAGCACCTGCTAACTATTCCGTCACCAAATGCATATTAAAGACATAAAGAAAGAAGATAATAACTGCATTGTGAATGAATGAATGAATGAATGAATGAATGAATGAATGAATGAATGAATGAATGAATGAATGAATGAATGAATGGATGAATGAATGAATGAATGAATGAATGAATGAATTAGGGCACGTCAGCTCCAACCGGGCTGTATTGCGCTAAACCTAATGGTGAAATATGAGACAGGTTATATCACATAAACAATTTATACGTAACTCATTCATAATATACACATGTGAAATATTTGTCATAACTAAGTTGTCATATAATAAAAAAAAGTGTCTAGATAATTCAACAAGTATTAAATACATGAAGATAGTTTGTTACACTGGGACCTCTTGAATATTATATATAGAGCGTTTGTTACACCGGGACCTTTATTGTACTGTCAACATAATACACCCAATTTACAAGCTCAAACAAGATTTAAAAGAGACATTACGCTGAGAGAGAGAGAGAGAGAGAGAGAGAGAGAGAGAGAGAAATGGGGTGTAACGTCCACTCGACACAAACTAGGTCATTTTGGGACTAACATATGGTTTCATTTTATTTCAATAATTCGCTTGCGCGTAGGTGTCTTTAGCAGTGGGAGGAAACCGGAGTGCCCGGAGGAAACCCACGAGGTTGAGAAGGCGCCCCTATCTCCATGCCACATACGCTCACACCAGGGCTCGAAACCACAGCCGTAAGCCAGAGGTGACCGGCCAGCTAGAGGTCGAAGCGCGACACTCTAGACCACTAGGCCATCCCAACCCCCCATTACGCTGAGATATTAAAGTCTGCGACATATCACTTAAAGGGCCTAAATCGCTAATATTTGGGACCTAGAAATTGACACAAGTGGGTCGCAACGCATATAATACTGTAACTTGATTGTATATAAACTGATTTACATTCAATTGTTTCCGTTTTGACTCTTATTTCAAGATTTAAAAGGGACATTATTGTCTGCGATATCATCCAATGGGAAAGCGGACATAAAAAAAAACCTACGAACGTACGAACGAACAAAATCCCCCACCCCCTCCCTTGTGCATGTAACCAGAGCAAAACAAGATTCACTAATCCTAAGTAATGTGTCTAGGAGACGTTACGTTAAAACACGAATACGAAAATATCGCTGCCTAGGCAAAATTTTCTCATTTTGAACATTTAACCATAGAAAAACAAAATGCTAGTCTTAAAGTAACGTGTCTAGGAGACATTAAACCCGTTCCAATCCATAGTATTCTCGCGACAAAAAAAGGATGTGATCTTATAAAGCTGCAAGAGCTGGTAAAAGTTCGCACGGAATAAAAAATACCGCTGCCTGGCCAAAATTCTCAGCCCCTGGAGCATTTAACCATAGAAATACAAAATAATAGTCTAAAATTAACGTGCCGAAGAGACGGTTAAACACGTTTTAGTCCATTTATTAACCTAATAAAATCGCAAGGAATATAAACATAATGCTGCCTGGGCAAGATCCTCCCCTTGTGAACATGTAACCATAAAAATACCAAACAATTGTGTCAAAATAAGTCAAGTAACGTGTCGAGGAGGCTTACACACGTCTCAGTCTATTTCTTGACGCAGTATAATTATAGGATAAAGTGATATGAAATTGGTTACAATATTACACGATATAATATGTAGTTTAAATAGTCCACTTAATTCATAGTGTCCAATCTTTATAGGACATCTTTTACATGCTTGGTTTGCTTTAAATTAAAGATATAGTTAACTATTGAAAGAGGCTACGTTCTTTATGTAATATTATATCTTTATCGTTATTCTCGATCAACTAGGAATATGGGCTAGAAACCGTGTAAAGGACTCCGCTACCCGGACCACAACGTGACAGCTATGAGGTCCTTTTAAATGACTTAAAATTGAAAATTAATTCACTTGAGCATCTTAAAATAACACACCCACCTGGTTCTGGAGTTAAAAACTTATTATTGATAGCAGTTAAAATGGAGTTTCAACGTGTAAGGGCATAAGTCATACAGTGTGCTATGCAGTCGGGAGGGGTAGAACAGGGGGGGGGGGGTAGTTTAATTTTATTTCAATAATTCGCGTGCTCGTAAGGGTCTCTAGCATGGGGAGGAAATCGAATGACCATGGGAAAATCCACGAGTTGGACTGGCGACCGTACTCCTTGTCACACGCTAACCATGTGGCCATCCACAACATAATTCCCCCACCCCCTCGAAAATTAAAGGGAAACCTGATTATAGAGAGAGAGAGACAGAGAGAGAGAGAAATAGGGTTTAACGTCCACTCGACACAAACTAGGTCATTTTGGGGACTAACACATGGTTTCAATTTTATTTCAATAATTCGCTTGTGCGTAGGGGTCTTTAGCAGTGGGAGGAAACTGGAGTGCCCGGAAGAAACCCACGAGGTTGAGAATGCGCCCCTATCTCCATGCCACATACGCTCCCACCAGGGCTCGAAACCAAAGCCGCTAGCCAGAGGTAACCGGCCAGCTAGAGGTCGAAGCGCGGCACTCTAGACCACTAGGACATCCAAATCCCACGAAACCTGATTATAGACGTTTGACAATAATAAATATTAAACGTCACGAAATATGATGAAACTTACAACTGTAATTAGTCCATGGAGGGGATTAACAGACCTATTAGTTTGTATCATCTTCGCTATGTCACGATTTTGCGACAGGATAGCCTAATGCCTGGTTGTGTTATATTTGCTACGTCACGATATTGCGACATGATAGTCTTTGTCTAGTGTATATCTACGCCATGATACGTAGGATTTCAAAATAAAAGTTTGAATTTAGAGCTCAAACAATAAAAAATACCTTTAATATATAATTCAGTAATGAAATAAAAAGAGGTCGTCCTACTGTTCCACGCCGACTGGACTAATGAAGACGGACATACGCCATACAGTGGTGCTATGAGGGAATTTTTTTCCTGGTCAGCGGCACTATACGGCCTATTCTTATATCGAATTCAAACTGTCAAGGGATCTTTTACGTGTACGCCAATGTATACACGGGACCTCGGTTTTTCGTCCAATCCGAACGACTAGACATCTGTCATTGTGAATTCCTCCATCATGCATTACGGACAAATTCAATAAAGTAAATTAATCAAATTGACCACGAATGAATGAATGAATGAATTAATGAAATGTTGTTTAATGGCACGTCAGTGACCACTAATGACCATTTCATGTTTATATTAGTTGGATTTCTTTCAAAGATTTCACTTCGCCATTGCTATATGTTTTACATAATGATTCTAGGATCGTTTCAAAATTTTGTTTTATTCACATATCAATAATGGAAAGTTGATACATTGAAATTTTCATTCAAATTATTTTATCTATAATAACGATAGACTGTGCACTAGAATATAGTGTGGCGTGGTTTCGATTCACTGGTTGTACGTGACACGAGTCAGGGTCGCCTGCATGAGAAAAGTCACACTGTGTCACGTACGACCAGGAAATCGAAACCACGCCAGTTGACTTAATAACCGGCTTTGTGATACAACATGCACGCGCTAACCATTCGGCCACCCCTACCCCCTCAATTGCTTAAGACCCCTACGCGCACCAAATTATTGACATAAAATTGAACCATTAGTCCCGAAAGGACTCGTCGCGATAGCAAGGCGTTTTCACAAAGTTTATAAATGTCACTATATTTATACATAGTACACTTTAATTAAATGGTTTAAACAATTATTTATAATATGAAGGGTTATCTTTACCAGAATTATTTCTTTTTCCATATCATATATACTCACTGTTATTACATATAATATCCTAGAATATATCCAAGTCACTACTACTACATGTAATATCCTAGAATATATCCAACTCAAGTCTACAATCGATACAGATCGACTAAGCCAAGATAATTCTTATGTTTATTTTTACACATTTTTAAAAGATAAATAAATATATTGCACTTTAGATAAGAAATTCATAGGCCACTCAGATAAATGATTTGAATTTATGAGAACAGGGGCGATGTTCATCTTCTTATCAGAATCAGCTACTTCCTTGTTAGCTGAAAGTTCTTCGGGATTTTCCGTTCCTGTTTCCCTTTGTCAATTGAAGTGAAATGGGGTTTAACGTCTAACTGTTCTTCTCCTAAACTGGGCTAATAAAGACAGGCCATACAGTGTGCTATGAGGGAAATTTTGCCTGGGCAGCGGTTCTACGGTCTATTCTTATATCGAATTCCAACTGCCAAGGGATCTTTAATGTACACGCAAATGTGTACACGGGACCTCGGTTTTTCGTCCCATCCGAACGACTAGACAACTGTTCTTGTCAGGCCCCCGTCCTGCATCACTGACAAGGAGAAACCACGACGGAAAATCTGGATGAACTTTCTCGGCTAATGCAGGGATTGAACACCCAACCTCCAGGCGAGCGAGCCAGCGTCTTACCCACATCACCCCCCTTGTCAATTGTTAGTAAAAAAAGTCCTCCGCATGCATATTCGGCGCGGTCTCCCCTTGCCAGTTAAGCAGGACGGAGAGTCTGACAAGGACAGTGTCCAGATGTTAAAATGTGAAAATCCGAGGTCCTGAAGACATTGGCGTGTACGTAAAAGAACCCTTGACGGTTGAAATTCGATATAACATAGGTCATAGCGCCGCTGCCCAGGTAACATTTACCTCATAGCACACTGCAAGGCGTATGCCTACCTATCTTCATTAGCCCAATTAATCCCCCCCCCCGCCCCCAAGAGCGCCTAGTGGTTCAGAGAGAACGTAAAATCTAGGTAGGATATCGAAATAGCAAACGACACGGCGCAAACCCGTCTTTGTTTCGTACATAAAATTTAAATTATTAATTTTTATGAAATTCTCAAATCAGAATTTCAATTTAGAATGTGTAACGTACCTAAAACACAGAGACTGGTGGTGGGTTAGTTCCAGTGTATCGCTCATTTAGTGTTAGGTGTCGTGTTCAGGACAGAATATCCTAATTTTCATTTAATCAGCTAAATTCATTCATTCATTTATTCAGTCAGTCAGTAAATAAGTCATTCATTCCTATATAGCAAATAACATATATATTACATTTTAACATTCTTTAATTCATTGTATTGTGTATAACATAACATACGGGTAATGACATGACCTCCAACACTAGGTAAATAACCAATATGTCATAATACCTATATCTATATATACATCACGAACTACGAACTTCTTATTAGTATACATACGACTACAACAAAAAGTTCGTGTTCGACGGAAATCAAAAACCCAAATTTAGATATGAAAGGAAATGACTGTTCAACTCCGACTGGGCTAATGAAGACAGGCATACGCCATACGGTATTCTATGAGGGAAATTTTCCCCGTGCAGCGGAACTATAGTCTTATATCGAATTCCAACTGTTAATTTAGTTTTTTTATTATCTATATTTACAACAAAAAGGTTTGTGTTTGACTGAAATAGACCCCTTTAAATTTAGAGCTTTTCTTACATTATATTTTGTTTTAAAAAATTTATTTTATCAATTTTAAAAAAAAAATATTTTTAATAAATTTTCATAGCAAAAATAAAAAAAAATCATATCATTTCCGCCACTACTTTATCAAAACGTAGGCGTCACCACTCCCCTTTTTTACGATTGTACCCGCTGTACGGACAGGTATAGTTTGCCTAGTCAGTCGGATGGGCCGTAAACGCGATGCCATCCGTGTACGTATTGGCATGTACGTAATTGAATCCTGTAGCAGTTGAAAATCGAAATAGGCTAAAATTCTTCCAGCTAGCATAATTAGTGTGTCGTCTTTAATCAATGTGATTAAAATGCAGATCTATATTTCGTTTCGTTTTCTTATACTTTCGATGGCTTACACTACATAAAGATCTGACAAGTTATAGTAGGAGTTCACGTCAGACATTGATTAATCAATCAGCGTTGACGTTTGTAAGGGTTTACCCACAGTTCCGCGCAGAAAACACCAAGAAATCGCCGTAACAGGCCGTTTCATTAGCTAATCCTTCACTCCAACCAAAACACCACTAATATAACAACTCGTCTAGATCCTAGTATAGCTAAGACAAGCAAAGCAAAATTTTAAACTATAAAAAACGAAACGAAATAGGATCTGAGTTTTAATCAAATTGATCTTTAATGCTTGTCTTGAGAAGATGTAAAATACAATTACCCCCCCCCCCCCCCCATTTATTTTGTGTCGGGATTGCGTGCTGATTCTGACACAAGTAATTCAATGTCTTGCCATCTGTCACATCTTATGGCATTGCTGCTGACGGTCTGACTCACAGCACACCATAAAAATAGACGGATGAAATGAAACAAAATGGGGTTTAACGTCCTACTGTTTTGCTCATAACCTGGGCTAATGAAGACGGGCATACGCCATACAGTGTGCTATGAGGGAAATTTTGCCCGGGCAGCGGCGCTACGACCTACTCATATATCGAATTCTAACTGCCAAGGGATCTTTCACGTGCACGCCAATGTGTACACAGGTCATAGGATGGTTTAAATATATTTTAAAAGTTAAATATTATTATGTACTTTTCGTTGTGTAAGACTTGTGGTTTTTATGTAATAAAGAACATAATGTAATAAAGAAAAACCAAGCACAACTGTCTAGTCGTTCGGGTGGTACGATAAACCGAGGTCCCGTGTGTATATTGACAGTTGAAATTCGATATAAGTGTAGTCTGCAGCACCACTGTTCGGGCAAAATTTCTCTCAAGGCACACTGTATGACGTATGCCCGTCTTCATTAACCCAGGTCGGAGCAGAACAGTAGGACGTTTATGTCTCTCCATAATACATCTTTCAGGGGCGGATCCAGGATTTTCAGAAAGGGGGGGCGTCTGCACCAAGTTGGGAGTGCGAAACCCGACCCATGATTTTTGAGTAGACAAAAATGCCAACAAGGACTAATTTCATACTAGTACTGTAAATTACGATTTCCAACCTAAACTGTTTTTATTCTCCTTTCCCGCGAGAATATATGGAGCTAAAAATTGTTCGCCACCGCAAAAAAATAGAGGGGGCGTGCGCCGGGTGCGCCCCCCTCTGTATCTGCGCCTGTCTTTTAAGTGGATATATATGTATTATAGCAGGTAGGAGCATAATTTAAACAATTTTGATGTTTTTATGATAGTCATAAATTATAAAATATGTCACCGTGTTTTACACCATATCTAAATGTATACACTCCTTAAAATATACAGTTATAAAAACTTTATCATAGTTACAATAGACTACTATCAACTTAGAAGACGGATGTATTCACTTATCTCAAACTCTCGGTTTAAAACCTACTTTCTTAAATTATTAGGCAACCAAAATGACGTTGTTTTTTTTTTTAAATTTTTTATCGTAAGCTACGCCATCGAGAGATAATCAATGTCTTTTTTATGACGGATGTTGAATGACTAGAATTTTTTAAAATTTATTGTTAAATTGAACAATTAATACGTATATATACATTGATTTTATGACGACATTATTATCCCAAACCTAGTGTGAGCGTATGTGGCATGGAGATAGGGGCGCCTTCTCAACGTCGTGGGTTTCCTCTGGGGACACAGGTTTCCTCCCACTGCTAAAGACCCCTACGCGCAACCGAATTATTGAAATAAATTTAATAACCATATGTTAGTCCCGAAATGACATAGTTTGTATTCGAGTGGACGTTAAACCCCATTTCTCTCTCTCACTCTCTCTATTATCCCAACCTAGACTCGTGGGCGATGCTAAGTGTACGCCGGTTGGAGAGGTTCGGGAATATCCAGATTCCACAATGTCTAATCATTCGTGTGTTGCGCATGACCCTTTTCATTATAACCCCGTCGGTACATAAAGCAAGTTCAAAGGCAATTATTACGTGTCACATCTTTTACCGTCCGATTTAAATAAATCTTTTAAAAAAATAGAAATTGTTGTTTTTTCATTTACCATAATCGCTTTATACTTTCACTTTTAAAGTTTTTTATCTTTAAACTGTATCAATCCCTGGCAATCTGATTCAAACGCAGATCCTATTTCGTTTATTTTTTTATAGTTTAAAATTCCGAAAGTATAAAACAAGCGAAACGAAATGAATCCCCTGAGCCTGTTGAATACTGTCATACCTAATTTGTTTATACATTATAACAGGCTCTTATATAACCGGCTGTTGAATACTGTCATACCTAATTTGTTTATACATTATAACAGGCTCTTATATAACCGGCTCTTAAAAAAAGTTTGCATTCCACCATTAAGAGTTTTAACGTTTACGTTGTAAAATGTCAAAACTTCTTTCATTTTAGCAAAAGCAAAACGGTCGATATGATTGGATTTCACGATTTCATTGTTGGGATGACATCGAATATCGAATTCCAACTGACAAGAGATCTTTTATGTGCACGCCAATGTGTAAGTGGGACTTCGGTTTTGTGTTCCATCCAAACGACCCTCTGGCCTGCACCACTGATTTCGAGAAACAGGGTCATGGACGTTGCTAGATTAATTCACGATTCCTCAACTTATAGCTTCGTGAACAGTAGCATCCAATCAGAGACTGTAACATAGCGACCGGAAGGGAAACCTTGACATTGAACGAACCTTGAACTTTGCCACTCGATTATCACGGGTAGACATTTTAGCTTGAAAGCGCGAGACTTGGTATTCATGACGATCGAGAATCTCCTGGGCTTGTACGCAATTAAAATTAGTGCCGAAATATGCAGGGTATTACGTACGTGAAGGCCTTGATAAGATGCACGTGGTTAAAGTGAGATAAAGCCTTCTGTCAAAGATGATTGAACCCATGCATTGAACCATGTTTCGTGAAAACTATTAATTAGTAACAACACTTGATAATAAATATATTATCTTATCTGCATGTCAATTTCAAAACTTGTTAATTCTTAAACAAACGAGTGTCACTCCTGACACATTTTAACTTCAGTTTGTTTGTTTTGAAATCAATTGTGAGATTTGAATGAACAGTAGTCGTTCGGATGGGACGAAAACCGTGTGCACTATGGCGTGTACGTTCAAGATTCCTTGGCGACTTAAGAGTAGACCGCTGTGTCGTTGTTTTGAAATCAAAGTGAGACTTGAATTTAAAAAAAAACAGTAGTCAGTCGGATAGTATGAAAACCGAGGTCCCGTGTACACATTTTCGTGTACGTGAAAGATTTCTTGACAACTTGAATTCGAAATAAGACCGTTGTGCCGCTGCCCGGGCAGCACACTGTCTGGCGTAAGCTCGTTTTCATTGGACAAGTCCGAGCAGTAGGGCGGTAAACCCCATTTCATTTCATTTTGAATAAAAACAGATATTAACAAATATCATGTATCCATGTCATTTGATATTTAACAAATATTTAAGAAAATCGTTTTAGTTTCAAGCAGGGATGGGCGGTAACCGGAGAACCCGGAAAAAACACGCGGCTAGATGCGCGATCCTATTTCTTGTCACGCACCAGCGCAGTATTCAAACAGCGGCCACATTGAATCGTTGACAGACCTTAGGATTTAAAGCGTACACTTGCCCCACCCCACCCCTTTATAAGAAACACATTTACTTAAACAATACACAGTGGTTGCCTATTTATACAAGGCCAAGAAAATCTATATCAGTTTTTGCGGTAACATGGCCCCAAAAATAGGATTGGTCCATCGAAATCTTATTTTTCCACCTGGCCACGGATTCACAATACATTTTCAATTTTCACACTGAAATTAAGATTATACTCAAAATTGTTTGACTCATTGTAACTAAAATATAACCCTATATGTATCAAATACATCAATTAGAAACTATGTGCAGAGTTTTTTTTGTTTCTGGATCAAAAATATTTTGGGGGGTTGGGATGGCCTAGTGCCGCGCTTCGACCTCTAGCTGGCCGGTCACCTCTGACTTGCGGCTGTGGTTTCGAGCCCTGGTGTGAGCGTATGTGGCATGGAGAGAGGGGCGCCTTCTAAACCTCGTGGGTTTCCTCTGGGCACTAAGGTTTCATCCCACTGCTAAAGACCCCTATGCGCAAGCGAATTATTGAAATAAAATTAAAAACCATCTGTTAGTCCCGAAATGACCTAGTTGTGTCGAGTGGACGTTAAACCCCATTTCTCTCTCTCTCTCTCAAAAATATTTCTCATAACGAGTGATTGAAAGTTGAATAAATTGTTAAGTCAGAGAATGTTTTGTGAATCCGGGGCCCGGTTTGTATTATCTGTTTCCTTGCATTTTAGGAAAATAATACCGAAATGTCACTGTTGGAATTTCTCCACAGAAAACCATGCCAAGACTAAGTTACAGGGCTTGGCAAATGAGAAAAAAGATTAAGTCCGCGATTTCGGCTAATGAACATAGGATGTATGATTTTTCTTGCCCCACCACCCTCACGCATCGCCTACGGGAGCATGTAAGAGGTTTTTAAATGTACGTATTTATCATAGACTCCCACTGTGATATAAAAATAACCCAAACGTCACACTTTATTTATTACGTAATTCCCCTGTGATATAAAAATGACCCATACGTCACAATGGATTTATTATGAAATTCTCTTGCGGTGTGAAAATAAACCATACGTCAAATTGCATTTCATACAAAAAAAAATGTTTTTTCTGCGCACACTGAATGGAGAGAGAGGGCAAAATGGGGTATAACGTACTCGAAACAAACTAGGTTATTTAGGGACTAACATATGGTTTTATTTTATTTCAATAATTCGCTTGCGCGTAGGGGTCTTTAGCAGTGGGAGGAAACCGTAAGTCTTGGAGTAAACCACGAGATTGGATACACTGAACGGCCTGGCGAAATAATCGGTGTAAATCATATACCAGTCGTTAGGAATAAGCTTGTGAAAAGGTTCAGTGTAAATCATATCCCAGTCCTTAGAAATATTATTAATATTGTTGATCATCGTTATGACAAACGCATGGACGAGACAGAACAAAACACGGATATTGAAGAGTAGTACCGTACTTAGGGCGGGGTGACGGTCATTCCCGGTTGTCAGTTTTGGTCTGCTGAATTGAAAAATAAAAGTCGGTTCGGGTATATGAATGCCGTGTGTGATATTTTGAGGTTGTTTATGTGTCGTACGGTAACAAAACAAACAAGGCCTGTGTGGTTTCGATGTCCCAGTTGCGCGTGACAAGTAGTAGGATTTTTTACCGGGTGCCCCGGTTTCCTCACACTGCTATAGACCCTTGCGCGCAACCAAATTATTGAATTAAAATTGAACCATATGTTAGTCCCGAAATAAAATTGAAACATGTGTTAGTGCCGAAATGACCTAGTTTGTGTCTAGTGGACGTTAAACCCATTTCTCTCTCTCTCTCCAAGATAGAAAAAGTTTTGATTCCGCAATGGTCCCTCTTATGGGTCATTCACATTACCAATTATTAAGGAGACAGAGAGGTAAGTGGGATTTAATATCCACTCGATGCTAACTATGTCATTGCGGGACTAACATATGTTTTTTTTCTATCTTGGCATGAAGTACACATTGTTCGAGATCTATTTGATGTCTGACATTCGTCACCTCAGCCCCCGATTAATTTATCCACACTAGAAACCAATTTCATTGATACTAGATTAAACCATATTTTAACGGTTATTCGTGCCAAACGAGAAATAAAACAAACACCAAAATGAAGCACAAAGGATCCAACTCAGATCGACATGGGCTTGAAAACAAAGCAACTAACCGTACACTCTAAATCCAGTGGACGCTGGAAATAAAATGAAATGGGGTTTAACGTCGTACTGTTCTGCTCCAACTGGGCTAATGAAGACGTGCATACGCCATACAGTATGATATGACCTACTCTTATATCGAGTTCCAACGGCAAAGGAATCTTTTACACGGACGCTAATGTATACACGGTTTTTTTTTAACTCCATCCGAAAGATTAAGGACACGTTCGGACGCATAAGATTATAAACACACGAAGCGATAATTTGCACCCATCCTGTCTGTTATTTAACACAAGCATTAAAAAGAGGAACACAAACCATTCCTTATATGACATGGATTTATAACGCCTCTAAGAATATGTAACTTAAAACCCATCATCTCAAAATACTTTTCACGTCAATTGTTCCATTGACAGTTAGTAATGGAATACGTCACGATTCTATGGAATACAATTACTGATGCTGTACGTATTCATTTTGGGATACAATCTGGCGCGGATCCAGAGAGGGGCGCACGCCCCCTCTATTTTTCTGAGGTGGCGAACAATTGTTAGCTCCATATAATATTCTCGCGAGAAAGGAGAACAAAAATAGTTTAGGTTGGAAATCGTAATTTACAGTACTAGTATGAAATTAGTCCTTGTGGGCATTTTTTACACTCAAAAATCACGGTTCCGGGCTTAGCACTCCCAAGTTTGTGCAGCACGCCCCCTCTTTCTGAAAATCCTGGATCCGCCCCTGGCAATTACTGATTAATACTAAGCGACGTTTCGACTTGGCTCCTCTAGTCATTATCAAGCAATGATAAAATATGAAAATATAACAAGACAATATATACATGTACACAACAATACCTAGTTGATTCTGACCAACTAAAGATATCCATATTACCTATACCGACATCTCGGCATCGCATTAACAAAGTACATAATTATTTTCCTTCAGTTCGTTGTATTTGATCGA
The DNA here is from genome assembly GCA_963678685.1 of Patella ulyssiponensis. Lineage (NCBI taxonomy): Eukaryota > Metazoa > Mollusca > Gastropoda > Patellidae > Patella > Patella ulyssiponensis. The sequence goes on along the minus strand of OY783227.1, from coordinate 12,085,341 downwards.
TGAGTTTGACTGCGTGTGTGGATAACGTAATGTATGTAACAACGAGCGGATTCCGACCCCGATCATTAATGGCAGGAAAACAAAGGAACTAACCGTACATCGTTAGTCATATGTAAATCAACCCATTATTTCAGTACACCATCGATATTAGAATGTGTTGATAACGTAATGCATGGAACAACGAGGGGGAACACAGCGGATTCCAACCTAGATCATTAATCGTATGAAACAAAGTCAACTAACCGTACATCTTTAGTGATATGTACACCATTCATATTAGCGTGTCTGGGTAGCATAACGCGGAGTCGTTAATATCAGATTAAAACATAATAGCACGGTAACTGATGTGACACGGGAGACGACAAACATAACCAAAATGGAACACAAAGGGTTTCAACCCAAAGTATGAAATTGTATGAAAACAAAGCACCTAATCGTCCATCTTTAGGGTTAGGTAACTATTCTCGAGGATTATAAAGCTGTTCTCGTCTACCCATCCTTTTAGTAAACCATTAATGTTAGCGCGTGTTAATATTGTGATGTATCTAATATATGTAGAATAATCTTAACGTTCTTTGGTATAAATGTTTCCTGTGCAGTACGAGGTGATACTTTAGCCAAGACAGTGGTATGTCGACATTTCTTAATCCCTACATACTGTCAATATATATCTATTAATATTCCATTTGTAACAAAACGTGATATTATAGCCAAGGCAGTGGCCTGTCTACAGTTCTTAACCTGACATGCTATTAAATCACAATATAATATATCTTTAATGTTCCATTTGTAATTAAATGTGATACTATAGCCAAGGCAGTGGCATGTCGACATGCCTTAAACCTGACATGCTATTAAAACATAAATCTTCCATGTGGCAATGGCCTGTCGACATTTCTTAAACACAGTATATATTTAGTGTTCCATGTGCAGTACGGGGAGATACTACAACCAGAATAACATTTCTTAAACCTGGCATAATTTCAAAACATATATCCTTCTTTTACCTGTATTTACTTCATAATGTCATTTAAATCCTTCAGGTACACAGGTAAAGTATATATATCCTTAATATTAATATACACATCTTATATACCACACTTCATAGTGAGTCTATCGCTATATACCACACTTTATCACATATACCACAAGTTATAACGGGCCGATAGTAATATACCAGTCCAATAACTATCTATATACCACCGCTCTTATATCATATATGTATGTTGTATTTACCAGTATTTAAAACGAGGCTACTGGGATATATATTACAGGTAAAAATATCAAGTTCTATTTTTAGCTTCCACCAAATAAATATACTGTTTTCCCTAGAATAAATGTAGTGAGTCGAGCGGAAAATGCTAAATCATATAAAGCGAGTAAGATATAGAGCGAGGAACATGTCAGTCAATTTGATTGACAGTTCAATGTACGGCCTTGACATTATGTATAGTAGAGGCTAAAATCAGATGTTGGATCTACTTGTAAATATTAATTTGTTTGGCCTCACTGTAACTGCGTCTGTTTAAATTAAAAGATTTTGGAATACCTTTTAAAATAATTTCCATAAAAAACACGAAATTTGAGTGATTTTATTATTTTACATTAAGAATATTATCCTAAATATCCTAGAAATAGAGAAAATCATCGCATTATACCACACATAGAATTAGAACCCATCGGTTTCGCTTTATCTTATATTTGAAAGAAATTTGGAGTATTTCTTTCAATTAATTTCCATAAAATAAAGATATTACAGGGATTTTATTGTTGAGTATTTTTTGCAATTAATTTCCATAATAAAAACGATATTAGGGTAATTTGAATATATAAATTAAGAATATTATAGTTAGTCCTTTTCTTACGTTTAAAAGATTTTGGAGTATTTTTTTCAATTAATTTCTATTAAAATAAAATTGATATTAAGGTGATTAGATTATATAAATTAAGAATATTATCCTATATATTCTACATATAGAGAAAATCGCTGCCTTATACCACACATTGAACCCAATGGTACTCGCTTTATAGTGAGTCTTTTTCTTATGTTTCAAAGATGTCGGAGTATTTTTTTTCAATTAATTCCCATTCAAAAACTAAATGAGGGTGATTTGATTATATAAATCAAGAATATTTTCCTATATATATAGACATAGAGACAATCGTTGCCTTATAACACACATTCAACCCGATCTTCCTCGCTTTATAGTGACTCTTTTTCTTATGTTAAAAAGATGTTGGAGTATTTTTTTCCATTAATTTCCATTCAAAAACGATATTAGCTTGATTTTATTTTATAAATGAGGAATATTACCCTACAAATCCTGGAAATAGAGAAATCGTTGCCTTATACCATACATGGAACCCAATCGGACACGCTTTATAGCGAGTTCTTTTCTTATGTTTAAAGGATTGTGGAGTATTTTTTCAATTGATTTCCATAAAAAAAAACTATATTAGGGTGATTTGAATATCTAAATTAAGAATATTATCCTATATATCCTAGATGTAGAGAAAATGGTTGTCATTTACTACATATAGAACCCAATCGTCCTCGCTTTATAGTGAGTCTTTTTCTGATGTTCAAAAGATGTTGAGAGTATTTTTTTCAAATAATTCCCATTCAAAAACTATATGAGGGTGATTTGATTATATAAATCAAGAATATTTTCCTATATATCATAGATATAGAGAAAATCGTTGCCTTATAACACACATTCAACCCGATCTTCCTCGCTTTATAGTGACTCTTTTTCTTATGTTAAAAAGATGTTGGAGTATTTTTTTTCCATTAATTTCCATTCAAAAACGATATTAGCTTGATTTTATTTTATAAATGAGGAATATTACCCTATAAATCCTGGAAATAGAGAAATCGTTGCCTTATACCATACATGGAACCCAATCGGACTCGCTTTATAGCGAGTTCTTTTCTTATGTTTAAAGGATTGTGGAGCATTTTTTCAATTGATTTCCATAAAAAAAAACTATATTAGAGTGATTTGAATATCTAAATTAAGAATATTATCCTATATATCCTAGATATAGACAAAATGGTTGCCATTTACTAAATATAGAACCCAATCGTCCTCGCTTTATAGTGAGTCTTTTTCTGATGTTCAAAAGATGTTGGAGTATTTTTTTCGTTTAATTCCCATTCAAAAACTATATGAGGGTGATTTGATTATATAAATCAAGAATATTTTCCTATATATCATAGATATAGAGAAAATCGTTGCCTTATAACACACATTCAACCCGATCTTCCTTGCTTTATAGTGACTCTTTATAGTGTTGGAGTATTTTTTTCCATTAATTTCCATTCAAAAACGATATTAGCTTAATTTTATTTTATAAATGAGGAATATTAACCTATAAATCCTGGAAATAGAGAAATCGTTGCCTTATACCATACATGGAACCCAATCGGACTCGTTTTATAGCGAGTTCTTTTCTTATGTTTAAAGGATTGTGGAGCATTTTTTCAATTGATTTCCATAAAAAAAACTATATTAGGGTGATTTGAATATCTAAATTAAGAATATTATCCTTTATATCCTAGATATAGACAAAATGGTTGCCATTTACTAAATATAGAACCCAATCGTCCTCGCTTTATAGTGAGTCTGATGTTCAAAAGATGTTGGAGTATTTTTTTCATTTAATTCATATTCAAAAACTATATGAGGGTGATTTGATTATATAAATCAAGAATATTTTCCTATATATCATAGATATAGAGAAAATCGTTGCCTTAGAACACGCATTCAACCCGATCTTCCTCGCTTTATAGTGACTCTTTTTCTTACGTTAAAAAGATGTTGGAGTATTTTTTTCCATTAATTTCCATTCAAAAACGATATTAGCTTGATTTTATTTTATAAATGAGAAATATTACCCTATAAATCCTGGAAATAGAGAAATCATTGCCTTATACCATACATGGAACCCAATCGGACTCGCTTTATAGCGAGTTCTTTTCTTATGTTTAAAGCATTGTGGAGTATTTTTTCAATTGATTTCCATAAAAAAAACTATATTAGGGTGATTTGAATATCTAAATTCAGAATATTATCCTATATATCCTAGATATAGATAAAATGGTTGCCATTTACCACATATAGAACCCAATCATCCTCGCTTTATAGTGAGTCTTTTTCTGATGTTCAAAAGATGTTGGAGTATTTTTTTTTCATTTAATTCCCATTCAAAAACTATATGAGGGTGATTTGATTATATAAATCAAGAATATTTTCCTATATATCATAGATATAGAGAAAATCGTTGCCTTATAACACACATTTAACCCGATCTTCCTCGCTTTATAGTGACTCTTTTTCTTATGTTAAAAAGATGTTGGAGTATTTTTTTCCATTAATTTCCATTCAAAAACGATATTAGCTTGATTTTATTTTATAAATGAGAAATATTACCCTATAAATCCCGGAAATAGAGAAATCGTTGCCTTATACCATACATGGAACCCAATCGGACTCGCTTTATAGCGAGTTCTTTTCTTATGTTTAAAGCATTGTGGAGTATTTTTTCAATTGATTTCCATAACAAAAACTATATCAGGGTGATTTGAATATCTAAATTAAGAATACATGTATATAAATCAAGAATATTTTCCTGTATATCATAGATATAGAGAAAATCGTTGCCTTATAACACACATTCAACCCGATCTTCCTCGCTTTATAGTGACTCTTTTTCTTATGTTAAAAAGATGTTGGAGTATTTTTTTCCATTAATTTCCATTCAAAATACGATATTAGCTTGATTTTATTTTATAAATGAGGAATATTACCTTATAAATCCTGGAAATAGAGAAATCGTTGCCTTAGACCATACATGGAACCCAATCGGACTCGCTTTATAGCGAGTTATTTTCTTATGTTTAAAGCATTGTGGAGTATTTTTTCAATTAATTTCCATAAAAAAAAACTATATTAGGGTGATTTGAATATCTAATTTAAGAATATCATCCTATATATTCTAGATATAGACAAAATGGTTGCCATTTACCACATATAGAACCCAATCGTCCTCGCTTTATAGTGAGTCTTTTTCTGATGTTCAAAAGATGTTGGAGTATTTTTTTCAATTAATTCCCATTCAAAAACGATATTAGGGTGATTTGATTATATAAATCAAAAATATTATCCTATATATCCTAGATATAGAAAAAATCGTTGCCTTATAGCACACATTGAACCCGATCGTCCTCGCTTTATAGTGAGTCTTTTTCTTATGTTAAAAAAATGTTGGAGTATTTTTTCAATTAATTACCATTCAAAAAACGATATAAGCTTTATTTATTATATGAATGAGGAATATTACCCTATAAATTCTGGAAATAGAGAAAATCGTTGCCTTATACCATACATGGAACCCAATCGGTCTCGCTCTATAGCGAGTTCTTTTCTTATGTTTAAAGGATTGTGGAGTATTTCTTCCATTAATTTCCATAAAAAAAACTATATTAGGGTCATTTGAATATATAAATTAAGAATATTATCCTATATATCCTAGATATTGACAAAATAATGGTTGCCCTTTACCACATATAGAGCCCAATCGTCCTCGCTTTATAGTGAGTCTTTTTCTAATGATTAAAAGATGTTGGAGTATTCTTTTCAATTAATTTCCATTCAAAAAATGACATTAGGGCGATTTGATTATATAAATTAAGAATATTATCCTATATATCCTAGATATAGAGAAAATCGTTGCCTTATAAATATATCACACATTGAACCCAATCGTCCTCGCTTTATAGTTAGTCTTTTTACTTATGTTTAAAAGATTTTGAAGTATTTTTTTCAATTAATTTATATTTAAATAAAATCTATATTAAGGTGATTTGATTATATAAATTAAGAAAATTATCCTATATATCCTAGATATAGATAAAATCGTTGCCTTATATCACACGTTGAACCCAACCGTCCTCGCTTTATAGTGAGTCTTTTTCTTATGTTAAAAAGATGTTGGAGTATTCTTTCAATTAATTTCCATTCAAAAAGCGATATTAGCTTGATTTTATTATATAATTCAGGAATATTACCCTATAAATTCTGGAAATAGAGAAAATCGTTGCCTTATACCATACATGGAACCCAATCGGCCTAGTTTTATAGCGAGTTCTTTTCTTTTGTTTAAAGGATTGTGGAGTATTTTTTCAATTAATTTCCATAAAAAAAAACTATATTAGGGTGATTTGAATATATAAATTAAGAATATTATCCTATATATCCTAGATATTGACAAAATAACGGTTGCCCATTATTGGAATTAACTTCAAAATTTTCAACAAACTTATTAAAATTTTCATCAGATTGAAATACTTCTGTAGACATATTAGGTGATATTGGAAATCGTACTGCCTCAGAGAAAGATCCAACGATAGTAGTCTCAACTTCAGGGAGAATAAGTTTTATGTTCATCATAAGATAATAATAATAAACGGCCCCTTGCAACCTTAACCTTCAAAAAAGTGGGAAGTGCCTAAACAACAAAAGGGCGGGGCTTAAATTATACTCGCTTTATAGAATTTAGCAAAATCGTCCCCGCTTCATGATATTTAGCACCTACCGAGTCGAGCGCGTGTCGGTCTCGCGCTGGTGTTGTTGTTATAACGTATGAGTTGTGTTCACTTGGTGTTACAAATAATGTTGTCAGCGCTTGTTGATCAATATCGGCAATCCGTGAGAGGCCTTTGATTGGTTCGTTTATAATTCGCGGTGTGTGTTTTGTTATTGAACGGCTGTAATTGTTTGTATTTTTTAGTGATTGAAGTAAGTGTCAAGTTTTATTGCCTGGGTTGTCCAACTTACTGACATCAATGACACGGACTGTTTCGGAGAGTTCTGGTCGCCGCCGGTCATTCCGGCTTGGTTTCACTTTGACAGTGGTGCAGAGTGAAGGGCCAAGCAGGGAACGGCGTCGGAGAGTTCTGAAATGAAATCAAATGGGGTTTAACGTCCTGCTGGGCTAGGGAAATTTGGTCCGGACAGCGGCGCCACGGCCTTCTCTTATATCTGTACACGGAACATTGGGTTTTCGTCCCATCCGAACGACTATACATTGTCCCTTGCCCCGCCTCGATCCATCACTGACAAGGAAGAACCAGGTCAGGAAATCCCAATGAACTTTCTAGGTTATCGCGGGGGGTCACGGTGGCTAAGACGGTAAGATCCTAGCTGGCTAGTTTGGAGGTCGGGTGTTCGATCCCTGCATTGGCCGAGAATGTTAATCCAGGTTTTTCCGGCGTGGTCCACCACCCTTGTCAGTGATGCAGAACGGAGGGCCTAACAAGGGAAGAGAGAGTGAGAGAAATTGGGCTTAACATCCACTCGAAACAAACTAGGTCATTTCGGGACTAACATTTCAATAAGTCGCTTGGGCTTTGGGGTCTTTAGCAGTGAGTGGAAACCAGAGGAGAAAACCCACGAGATTGGACAGGCAACCCACTCCTATTGACTCAACGTCAGGCTTTGTGATACAGCGCGCACGTGCTAACCATTCGACCACCCACCCCGGTCTGACAAGGACAGCTATCTAGTCGTTCGGTTGGTACGAAAAACCCGAGATCTCGTGTACACATTGGCCTGTACGTAAAAGATCCCCTGACAGTTGGAAATCGACAAGATTAGGCCGTAGTGCCACTGTCAGGGCAAAATTCCCCTCATAGCACAGTGTATGGAAAATGCCCGTCTTCATTTGTCCAGTTTGGAGCTAATTTCATTTAGATGGTACGAAAACCGAGGTACCGTGTGCACATTCTCTGTTGTTTATAGCCCGCTTCTACCAACGGTCATATCTTAACTGTATTTTTATATTTTCATTATCCCAGGCCATCCCAACACCCACCCCAAAGTTACTGAATAATTTGGGAGAAGTTAGTATGAAGTATATATGTTCAATTTGTCAAAATTTCGATTTGACAAGTTTCAAACGTCATACGCATAATAATACTGTATTGACCAATCAGAGGAGACGTGACAATCAACACGTTTCCTCGTCATCAATAAATTGAACACGTAGATCAAAGGTATGTATAGTTATTCATGTGTATATTTATTTTAAGATTGACAAGGTTATAAGGGACAAATAGTACAAAATATCATGGCTAAATCTAACTAACGGAACACAACTTTTATAGGAAACATTCACTGGTTAAATCTAAAAGCACGACGTTTCGATAAGTAAACTCTTATTGTTATCAAGCACGTTGTCGAAACCAAAGCCCAGTTTAACCGGAGCGGGACCCTGGGCCTGATTAGAATCGCGGGGCCCCTAACGCGGCGAGAAGATTATTTCATATCCTTTTGAATGGCACGCACACGTATATCACACAATTAAACGGCCTGTAATACAAGAATAATTGTATAATATGTGATCACATACGAAATCTATTCAATTTCGAATGTCATACATGTAAAAGTCTAGAAGCCAAGACCGATCACCGAGTGGAACTTCACAGAGAAGGTTGAGGGATAGCTCAAGTCTCCACTTTCGCCCACCAGATCGATTACCGTGAAACTTTCATCTGGAATTTTGATTTTTTTCCCATCAACCGCGGGGCCCCGGGGCCCCTCAGGCCCATGCCTAAGCTGGGCTTTGGTCAAAACTTGTCGAAACGTCGTACTTTTAGAATAAAACTAGTGATCGTTTCCCCAAAAAATTGTGTTCTGTTAATGTGTTTTCCAATCGCTAAATGCCACTTAAAGAGTACTAAATCTATTTGTTAAGGCCAGCTAAATTTTCGTCAAGTTCGCTGAGATGTACATACGGTTAGAATAGGTGATTGGTGACGAGATTGAAGGTTAGGGTTGGGTTAGGGTTAGGGCTAGGCTAGCTCCGTGACCTTTGACCAAACATGAAGTTGGCCTTATTAAATAGATCTAAAAAAGGAAAACACTTTCTTGGTCACTTAAACAGTTAAGTTTGTTAGAGGGGGGGGGGCGCTGTGGATCGGTCAGTAAGGCGTTAGCTTGCTAATTTTGACATTCCGTGTTCGATCCCGGTGTTGGCCAAGAAAGTTTATTGGGATTTCCCGTGTGGTTCTCCCCTTGCAGTTGTACAGACAAGGGACGATGTATAGTCGTTCAGATGGGACGATAAACCGATCGAGGCCCCGTGTAAACATATGCGCGCACTTAAAAATACCCTAGACAGTTGGAATTCGAAATAAGAGTAGGTTGTTGTGACAGTCACCTGGTAAAATTTACCTCAGAGCACACTGCAAGTCAGAGCAGAAGAGTAGGACGTTAAACCCCATTTCATTTATGTTCCCGTCTTTGTACGTAGATGTAATGTCTTCATTTAGATAACGTGGCACTAAAGGGGGACAACTCCAAATAATTGATCAGGGTTGAGACTGGTTTCGCCATCGACTTCAATTTTAAAATCCATGCTATTTCTTGGCCTATAACATTTGAGAGAAGTTGGGTTTAAAGTCCACTCGACATAAACTAGGTCATTTCGGGACTAACATGTGGTTTAATTTCATATCAATAATTCGCTAGCGCGTAGGGGTCTTTAGCAGTGGGATGAAACCGGAGTACCCAGAGAAACGCACGAGGTTGGGCTGGCGACCCTACTTCTTGTCACGTCAGGCTTTATGATACAGCACGCATGTGCTAACCATTCGCCCCCCCCCCCGCGCCCTATAACATTTGTTTTGAATATTCCGATGACCCTAATCTTTACAACATGTTACAATCATCTAATCAAGCATGGTCAAGGTCAAAGGGAATATAATTGGGTTTAACAACCACTCGACAAAAAACTATGTAATTTTGGGACTAATATATGGTTAAATTGTATTTCAATAATAGACCGTATCACCCTTTCCGCCGCGCTTTGAATTCTGGGAAGACACAAATGTAAACAAACCAGTCTGACGTCTCGAGCAGACGGTCACTTTGTGAAGCGAAAACAATGTCGAGGGCGAGAACACGAGAAGTCGAGGGCGAGGGAGCGAGAACACGAGGTTTTTCAAAGGTGAGAACACGAGGGAGCGAGAAGTCGAGGGACGAGAAGTCGAGGTGAAAGTAATCTCTTGTTCTCGGGGCGAGATCCTCGTATCCTCGCCCTGTTTCCTCGCGTTCTCGCTTTATGGAAGCGTATTTGGGTCACTACTTATTGAGATAATATCCCAACATATCGACTAAAAATATGTCAACTTTATTAGTTATATTACAAGAAATCGACTTAATAATAATATGGCCACAGACCACTAATGATTTCCCTATTAACTTTAAAGGACAATATTGGTGCCAGTCATTATCACATATGTGATAGAACTGGTTAAACACATTCCAAATATACTTTTAACAGAGAGATCAATGCTACGATAGCTGAGTAATACAGGTTTCCCAAATCGGAAGTGACGAACGCCAAAGGAAAATACGAGTCACCGCTTTATATAACTAACTGAAGTGACTAGTGATAACAGATACATGGGCGAATATCTGCTCACTAATAATTCCCTCGAAGACCTAAAGTTGCTATGTGACACTGTGAGAGAATATCTTACAATTCATAAAAAGAATTGACTGCCACTACATAAGAGAACACGAAAGAAAAACAGAAAAAAAGTTCGTGCATTACCATGTTTTTATAAGGTAGGGGAGACCGGGGCACATTGAACCACCATGGATATATCCTTTATAAATAATACTGTACAACCCAACACTATACAGTGTTCAATGTGTCCCGGTCTCCCCTATGGAATGAATAAAAACAAGGGGCTGTACGGAGTATTTCTATTTTTCCACTGTTTTCTTATCTCATGACACTTAATTACTTTATTGAATCGTCAGATATGCTCTTGCGGTCCCATATAACAACTTTTTTGTCTTCGAAGGAATTATTATTGAGCAGAAATTCGGCCGTTTATCTGTCACCACTCGTCACTTCAGTCATACACATAGAGAGATAACTCGTGTTTTCCTTTGGCGTTCGTCACTTCCGATTAATGAATCCTTTATTACTCCTCTATCGTAGCGATGATCTCTGTGTTAATATTATATTTGGAAAGTGTTTAATCAGTTCTATCACATATGTGATAATGACTGGCACCAATATTGTCCTTTAATGTTAATTTTGTTGGGTAGAACGCTTTCTGCCACAAATGAAGAAACATGTGGCAAACCCATGCCCAAAAGCATGTATGAAAATGAAATGAAATGAAATGGGGTTTAACGTCCTACTCTTCTGCACCTAACCTGGGCTAATGGAAGACGGGCATACGCCATACAGTGGGCTATGAGGGAAATTTTGCCCGGACAGCGGCGCTACGGCCTACTCTTTTATCGCATTTCAACTGCCAAGGGATCTTTTACGTGCACGCCAATATGTACAAGGGACCTCGGTTTTTCGTCTCATCCGAACGACTAGACAGCCTTCCGTTCTGCATCACTGACTATTGGCATGATGTAATATAACTCATAAAGTTGACATATTTTTAGTCGATATGTTGGGATATTATCTCAATAAGTAGTGACCCAAATACGCTTCCATATTCGCTCCCTCGCCCTCGACTTCTCGCTCCCTCGCGTTTTCGTGTTCTTGCGTTCTCGCCCTCGACTTCTCGCGGCAAGAAGACGAGATTCTGAAATGGCCGCAAAAGGCTCCCATAGTCATCGTTATCCCAGTCGGTACAGAACAGTAAGACGTTAAACCACAGTTCACTTCATTTAATCATGTTATACAAACCGAGTTAAATATTGTGAATAAAGGCTTTTATTTCCTCTGTTTTACATATTTATAATGTCTTTGTTTGTCACATTTCTCAGTACTAGTTTAGGGCACACACATTCAAGGAGTTAGTCACCAACTGGAGTCTCGGTGGCAAAGTGGATTAGACCTAACCCCACTTAACACTGCTGTAATGTAAGCAAATTTATGTTCCAACTTATGACTGGTCAATAGTCCGATTACCAACCAATAGCTTACTGCGTAACAATTTCATTAGGCTTGAAGCAGAGCGTCAAATTGGACCAAGTATGGTTACATACAGATACAATCTAAACAATATTGTTTGGAGGCGAACAATACTTTCACCGTTTAATACCATAATTCATTGTATGACGTTGCCGGCAAGACCCCAGATTAAACGAAGGGCTATCGTGTTGCCGTACTTCGGAGGGACTCGATTGAACACTCCCTCAAAAGCTCAAGCATCAGGCGTCGATCCAGCCATTGCTTCAGGATAAATAGGAGTAAGACGCTGGCTCGCTAGTCCGAAGGTTGCATGTTCGATCCCTGCATTGGCCGGGAAAGTTCATCGGGATTTCCTGACGTGGTTTCCTCTTGTCAGTGACGCAGAACGGAGGGCCTGACAAGGGTAGCTGTCTAGTCGTTCGGATGGGACGAAAACCGAGGCCCCGTGTACACATTGGCGTGCACGTAAAAGATCCCTTGACAGTTCTGTTGGAATTCCATATAAGAGTAGGCTGTAGCGCCGCTGCCTGGGCAAAATTTCCCTCATAACACACTGTATGGCGTATGCCCGTCTTCCATTAGCCCAGATTAGGTGCAGATGAGTAGGGCGTTGAACCCCATTTCATTTCATGTCATTTCATACTGACATAGAGCTAGGAAATATTGCTCACTCTAATTGGTCCAATTCTTCACATCGAATAAGTAAGAAATATGTTAAAAACTTTAGCCTCTAAATCTAATGCGTTCATAGCACAGTGTCACAAGTAACGCAACGAATTGATAAAAGAAGTACATTATATCCTGGACAACCGGATCTAATACGTCAGACCCGCCACGCCTTTCGTACCTGAATAACTCCGTCGCGTAGTAGACTCCAACCAGTAGCTATCAACAGTAACGGTTATCAAATCTAAATAGAATCGAATGGTTCACGATAATTGCTGTAGTCAGAATGGTATTTAAAATAAATAGGCAATTCGTCATCTTTATTGTCTATCACAAGAGTAAAGTATTTCTCGGGTATCAAGTCTTTCATGACGACATAATCTTGTAGATATTGTGGTAAACCAACTTGAGTTATTTTACTCTGGATTCCTGGTCCGATACAGTTTCTGATTTCTCTCCTACATCTTGACTTCAAACTTCTTGATTTACAGAAATCGCGGAATGCCTCAAGTTCATCATCACATTCTTTCCGCATTGCAGAACAACTTATTCGCGACAAAGTAGTATTTAAAGCCGGCCACGAATGAAAAAGGTCCTCCAGTTCAAGGATTGGTGCACCACTTTCAAAAAGAATTTTAGAAAGCATAAACGTATCAGAAAATTGAAATTGGTGTTTTACCGATGCAAGATCCATATCTTCGAGAGAACAATTTTCTGTGACAAGATACCATAATATGAGATTTGCTTCTTGTTCGTGTATGTAACTGAATAAAGTTTTACCTTCTGTTCCTGGGATATATAGAGACAGGATACTTGAATTAATCAAAAGTAATTTTAGACATTTGATCCAATTCCGACCCCTAAAATATTCAGCAACCATGATATAATGTATAGCTGATCTTCTATATCTATCTTTTTTATTAACATCAGCTCCAGCGCTTACTAGAGATTCTAAAATAGATAGATTACATGTTCTTGCTGCTGCCATCAAAGCCGTCCGTTGATTGTTATCGCTGAGATTAACATCAGCTCCAGCCTTTAGTAAACTATATACAATATCCTGGTTATTCCCCTTGACAGCAATCAATAATGCTGTATTTCCTTTGCTATCACCCTGATTAACGTCCACCCCAGCCTTGAGCAAATCATGTACATCACCCTCCTTATTCCCTTTGACGGCAATCAACAAGGCTAAGTTTCCTTTGACGTCACTCTGATTAACGTCTGCTCCAGCGTTTAACAAACCATTCATGATATTGGAGTTGTTCATTTTGACGGCGATCACCAATGCTGTATTTCCGATTGGAGATCTCCCGTTTACGTCTGCACCCGCTTTGAGAAGAACATCTACCATACCATAGTCAGACTGCTTCACTGCAATCATCAATGGAATATTGCAATGATTTACATTAGCACCAGCTTTCAATAAATCGTAGGTAATAGACCTTTCTCCTCTACCTACTGCTATGGACAAGGCCGTGTGTCCATCGACGTCACTAAGATTCACGTTTATTCCATTTTGTAACAGCAAAACCCTTATTACTTTCGGTCGATTGTGAAATATATCTGTTGCTAACCCTCGTACAGCTTTATACAACGCTGTCTCGCCTTGTACATTTTGGTGATTTATATCGCAATCTTTAGATGTTAACAATGTAACCAAATCTAATTCATATCTTCCAGAAGCAACAGCAAGGGCTTTATCTCCATTTTCGTCAACCTTATTGACATCGATGCCGTGTTCAATAAGTATTGAAGCTGATTTAGATTCTCCGCAACTAATTGCTTTACACAACAGAGTATCACAGTTGTGAATATCAGCCCCAGCCTCTATCAACATCTTACAAATATCTGATCCCGAGGATTTAGGTTTAATGTAAGAGTGATGATGGTCGGAACGAAATAAAAAGTCCAGTACAAAAGTTCCGTCGTTATCTTTAGCGTTCACAGATGCACCGCGGTCAATAAGTTGTTTAACTAAAACAGGGTTATCCATTTTTACACATTCCATTAAAGGTGTAACTCCTTTTTTATCAACCTTGTTAACATCACAACCAGCTGTAATCAATGTTTCAGAGATAGTCATCTCTTCCCGTCTTGTTGAGGTTAATGATACAGATTCCTTGCCGTCATCTCCTTTACTATTGGCATCACAATTTGATTTAATTAACGGCTCCATCTTCGACGAGTGACCACTAGAAACCTCGCCGGAAGGTCAGACAACACTCGAGACCTGGTTCGCGGGCCACCGCAGCCATCAGTATGTATAGAGCTAATCACTTCAAGGTACGGGCTCGACGTACAAGTTAATGTATAATCACCACACTCGACGTACAGGTTAGTGTATAATCATCTCACTCGACTTACAGGTTAGTGTATCATCACCTCACTCGACGTACTGGTTAGTGTGTAATCACCACACTCGACGTACTGGTTAGTGTGTAATCACCACACTCGACTTACAGATTAATGTATAATCACCACACTCGACTTACAGATTAATGTATAATCATCACACTCGACTTACAGGTTAGTGTATAATCATCCCACTCGACGTACTGGTTAGTGGTTAATTACGACACTGACGTTCAGTTTAATGTATAATCACCACATGCGACTTACAGGTTAATGTAGCATCACCTATTCGACTTAAACGTTAATGTATAACAAAATCACCAGTATAAGTATAAACATATCATTGTATAGGTACATACATAATCACTCCACTTCATTTAAAACCCATATATACACTTGATTTACAGGTCGAATTACCTTCCTATACAATTACCTCACTCGACTTACAAGTTAATGTATGACATTATCACCAGTATATGTATAAACATATCATTATATAGTTACTTACAGGTACTACGATGTAGAATCGCCTCACTGCTTAAAACCCATACATACACACAAGTAAAATAGAATAGTCGCCAGTGACGTCAGCCAACTCATTGCAACAAATATAATGTTCACAGCAACACTTAGTAACACTCATAACAAGTGTCGCATAACCATTATAATAGAAAAGAAGAACGCGATATGCCTGATTGAACAGGGAAAAATTACATTCATCTCTATATGTATTTTTATTTCTAAGAAATACAAGCTAATGTAAAGTAAAAATGAATGTACAATATTGACTGGAGTAACTAATAATTCATCCTGCAGTTAACGATGTTAACTTTATAACATATAGTCCGGTGGCTGAAGGGGGTGGGGGAATCGCCACCCGAGCTGTGAATTTGTGAGACCAAGTTTTTCTAGTCCAGTTGTTTGTGTAGATTCCGAACATGGAACATAAATTTCTAGGATTGCCCATCTTTAAATACGTGTTTATGATATCATGGACTACTGTTTTGATTACATACGTCCATTGTAGACATTTTACCCCCTATATCTCGAAAAAAAAACCTCAAACGCCTGATCCCCACCCATATTCGGAATCTACACAAAAATCTGGTCTAGAAAAACTTGGTCCCATAAATTCAGAGCTCGGGTGGCGATTCCCCCCCCCCTTCAGCCACCGGACTAGTATGTTTACACATACATGTACATATCCAAGTCCATGCGTTTGGTGATGATGGGATTTCGAGTTGATAAGATATTTATAACAATTCAGAATGTGGCTTATACATGCGTGTAAATGTCTGAGGAAATACATTTGGGGGTGGGGGAGAGAGAAATGGAGTTTAACGTCCACTCGACACAAACTAGCTCATTTTGGGACTAACTTAAGGTTTCAATTTTATTTCGATAATTCGATTGCGCGTAGGGTCTTTAGCAGTGGGAGGAAATCGAAGTGCCCTGAGGAAACTCACGAGGTTGAGAAGGCGCCCCTTTCTCCATGCCACATACGCTCACACCAGGGATCGAAACCACAGCCGCAAGCCAGAGGTGACCGGCCAGCTAGAGGTCGAAGCGCGGCATTCTAGACCACTAGGCCATCTCAACGCCCTGGGGAGGGGATCTTTCTTCACGGGATCAACAAAAGAAGACAACACATGTAATAGAGAGAATTGACGATTTAAAACGATATTCAACATTTTGGGACGAGCAATAATTCGCTTGTACGTTTGGGTCTTTAACAGATGGAGGAAACCAAGAGGGAGCCGGAGAAAACCCACGAGGTAGGACGAAATCAAGTTTCTCGGCATAATAATAATCATTATTATTCATGGTGAGAAAGAAATTAAGACAAGGGGTTTTAAATTTTAATGAAGGACCTCAACCACCCGTTTTGACGATCCCGTGAGAATGTGACTCTATAATAATATAGAAAATAATGGAATGTAACGACCTTACAAATGGTGATGATGCTGATAATTCGCTTAAAGTGAAAGGAAACCGGAGGACCCAGAGGTTGGCCAGGTGACCCCACTCCTTGTCACGTACAACCGAGGAATCGTAACCACGCAGTTGACTAAATGACTTTGATTGATATTTTTATTATATTAATATCTTTACTAGTTAAGACATTCGCAGTTAAGTAACTCGTTATAATAAAGTTTATGACAATTATGCATATTTTATGTATGTTGTGTGGGTATCTACGGAAGCTCAAATACGAACTATTTTTTTTTTTTTATTTAATATTTTTATTTTTAATATTTAATTTTGAAAAAAAAATTATAATTTCCATTTTTGATTTAAGATTTTGTAGTATAATTTCTAATTTTGTACTTTGTATTTCCTATTTTTATTTTTCAATTTCTAATTTTGTAAAATAATTTTTAATTTTGTAAAATAATTTTTAATTTTGTAAAATAATTTTTAATTTTGTAAAATAATTACTTATTTTGTAAAATAATTTCTTATTTTGTAAAATAATTTCTTATTTTGTAAAATAATTTCTTATTTTGTAAAATAATTTCTAATGTTGTAAAATAATTTCTAATTTTGTAAAATAATATCTAATTTTGTAGAAAGATTTTTAATTTTGTAGAATAACTTTTTATTTTGTTAATTTGTTTTCAAATACACGAAATCGACTTAAAACAGTGAAAATTCATTGAGGGGAAAATATAGTTTATTGACATCAATACTGAAAGGTACACCTATCTCAGAGACACAATTTTTGATATAGACGGAGGTTATTGGAGACGATTAACTGAAAATGAAATATATTGCTAATAAATATTACAAAGTATACTGTTCATTATTAGGCCACTTAACTAATACCAGAATAAGAACACACAGACGGGGGGTTGGGATGGCCTAGTGGTCTAGAGTGTCGCGCTTCGACCTCTAGCTGGCCGGTCACCTCTGGCTCGCGGCTATTGTTTCGATCACTGGTGTGAGCGTATGAGGCATGGAGATATGGGCGCCTTCTCAACCTCGTGGGTTTCCTCCGGGTACTCCGGTTTCCTCCCACTGCTAAAGATCCCTACGCGCAAGCGAATTATTGAAATAAAATTGAACCATATGTTAGTCCCAAAATAACCTAGTTTGTATCGACTGGACGTTAAACCCCATTCTCTCTCTCTCTCTCTCTGTACACACAGACCCTATCTTAAATTTATGTCTTCTTTACATCCTTATCAGTTTTCATCACCTTTGACCTAAATTGACAGTAAGATTCTGTTAGGGTGCTATGTATAGCACACATATGTAGTCAAATAGACTCTTCCAAAGTACTAGCTTGTAGACGCAATGTAAAGGAATGGTACCTCGTCTCTAAATAATCCAAATTTGAAGAAACAAAAGACAACATATCGTTCTTAGATTATAGAAATAGCCAAACCTTCCATACTATGCAAGAAATAATTAATACAAAGATCCCAATCAGTGCACGAAAGATATAACAGCACCGAGCACAACAATAGATTTTTTTTCATGGCTGCAATAGTTGATACATTATTTATACGTTATAAATACCCTAAACTTGGTGTAAAGTCCACATTTTATTGTATTCATTAAAACAAAGGGATATATAGATTACAACACAGTGTCTTTTGAAACATGGCAGAGAGAGAATCAGTATACCGACCAAATCTCAAACTTATAATAACGAAAATGATAATGTTAAATGTGGATGTAATGTCCTATGTAGCCATTTTGTTGAAAAGACGCATGTACATTCAGCCTTCCTCGGCTAATCTGCCTTCTATCTGACCTCGGGCTGTGGTGCTCGAGAAAAAACAAAATTATAAATTATTTTACAAAATAGAAATTCAAATACAAAATGTAAAATTAAAAGTTTAAAATTAAAAATTAATTTACAAAATTGAAAATTAATTTACAAAATTGAAAATTAATTTACAAAATTGAAAATTAATTTACAAAATTGAAAATTAATTTACAAAATTGAAAATTAATTTACAAAATTGAATATTATTTTACAAAATTGAAAATTATTTTACAAAATTGAAAATTAAAAATAGAAATAGGAAATCGATAAAAAAACAAAATAGTTCGTATTTGAGCTTCCGTAGGTATCTGACCTTGAAAATGAAATAAAGTAATTTATTATTTTAAAAAAAACAAATATGATACAGCGCTCGATTGTGCAAACCATTCGGCCATTCACCCCCCCCCCCTCCTCCTCCTCGTCAAGAGATACTATATAGTCTTAGTCCAATTAGGTTAAGAAAAACGCTGGGGACAATGACTGAGTGACACATTTTAATGTTATATAAGATGAAATAAGAGTTTAAAAACTCTTATTTCATCTTATATAATAAAAACTCATAAATTACACACTCTCGATAATATAACGTGCTCGGTGGATGGTGATATGAGAAGGGAAGTAACTCTTGTGCAGAATTAGGTCAAAGAACACGAACACGTGGAGAACAATGTCTGGAGTAAAGTTGGTATATTTCAATGGAAGAGGAAAGGCGGAGCTAATCCGATTGGCACTGACTTATGTAGGATTAGAGGTAACGTATGATATTGTATATAAACTCTAACAGACGTGTTAACACACAGTGATAGTGTGATAGTCCACGTACACGCTACACCGCCCATCACTGCATCGATATAATACTGGGATCAGACCACATCAGTTATCAAAAAAAGACAATCAACTCACCATCACCATCTTGTCAGATCTCACATTTGTTTTAATCTTGAAAATGCGCATGCTTTTGTTTTGTTTATTGTTTGGGTTTGGGGGCGGGAAGCAAATAGCACATTTTGTTATTTATGACACATGCATGTGTTTATATTGTATGCTGTCCACCTTATCTTATCTATGAAATGATATTTAGCATCTCACTTTTTTCATCAATCGGGCTAATGAAGAAGAGGTTGTGTTTAGCCGCGACTGCGCCTTGGGTGTATTAATGGTAAGCCTATATCGTTAATAAACCTAAAACACGAATATTAATATTAAAATGTTGGGGAAAGAAACATCGTATTTTGCTAAGTGAGTAAGGCGCTGGCTCGCTAGCTTAGAGGTCGGGTATTCGATCCCTACATTGGACTAGAAAGATTATCGTGATTTTCCGACATGATTTCCCCTTATCAGTGTTGCAGGACTGGGGGCGGGGGTGCTGACAAGGACAGCTGTTTAGTTGTGTGGACGAAAACCCGAGTTCCCGGGTATCCATTAGCTTGCACGTAAAAGATCCCTTGACAGTTGGAATTCGGAGTATATTCCATTTTCCCCATAGCACACTGTATGGTTTAGACCCGTCTTTATTAGCCCAGGTTAGGAGCAGAACAGTAGGACGTTAAACCCCAGTTCATTTCACATACAGACGTCTTTAATACATCAATCATTCAAAGCAATGGGTGTATGTGGATTTTCGTTTCAGTCATTAGATTCACGTTTTAGAACATTTCAGTGTGTTCTTCACATTACGTAACACTATAAGGGACATAACTCTTAATTTCAATTCTCAACGGACATTTGATTACACGAAACATACTGTTTAACCCAACAAAAAGGCAGTGGCTTTATATGTATTTTTAGCTTTTGATACGAGATCGAAATCAAATTTGGTGGCAGCTTCATGTAACTGAAACGCATTAAATTTACAAGTAGTATTTTGTTTATATGAATGTATTGTGTATGTGCACGTATTATTAAATGTATATGACTATGTATACATGTATATGTATGCATGCTGTCCATAATGGACGTTTTGATGCAATAAACTTCTTATCTTATCTTATCTTGCTGTTCTGATTAAAATCTCTTAATTAAAATATTTTTATTCATATCAATACAAAGTGTGACATTGGTGCAGTCAAGCAAGGGTGTGCTTTTGGCCCACAGCAGTTCAGTGTTCGTATAAACGCTTTCCATAATATAGCGAATACCGTAAACCGTAACTATTTCAGATATATTGCGTTCTTCGCTATACAGAGAGAAATGTTGTTTAACGTCCACTCGATACAAACTAGGTCATTTCAGGACTAACATATGGTTTCAATAATTATTTCAATAATTCGCTTGCGCGTAGGTGTCTTTAGCAGTGGGAAGAAATCGGGGGACCTGGAGAAAACCCACGATGGGCGACCCTACTTTTTGTCAAGTACAACCGAGGATTCGAAACCACGCCCGTTGACTCAATGACAGGCTTTCCGATAGCCTACAGTGCACACGTGCTAACCATTCGGTCATCCAACCCGCTTCTTCGCTATACAATTACACGCATTAGAATAAAACAGTCCAGAGTATCTTTTCATTGTCCATCGGCACAAGGGGGCGTTGGATGGCCGAATGGTTAGCGTGCGCGCTGCGTCATACGACCTGCCATTAAATCAACTTGCGTGGTTTCGGATCCCCGGTTGTACGTGTCGCCTGTCCAACCTCGTGGGTTTTCTCTGGGTCTTCCTGTTTCCTCCCACTGATAAAGACCCCTACGCGCAAGCGAATCATTGAAATCAAACTAAAAACCATATGTTAGTCTCGAAATGACCTAGTTTGTGTCGAGTGGACGTTAAACCCCATTTCTCTCTCTCTCTCTACATCGGTATAAAATATCTGAAATAACCAAACAATATAAGTTATTTCCGGTGTGGTTTTCATGGTCTTTGAAGGCGAGGAGTGGGCGTGTGTACAAATTAAATATTGTATTAAATTTGTATCATGTGTATGTCCACAATGACCCCCCACACCATCGTTTAAGCATTGTGTTCAAATTTAGGGGTGAAATATAGGGCCCATAGTTTAACGTATACTTGATCAAATGGGTAAGTGTTGGGATTCCCAAGAAGAATAAGGCGAGTAAAATGGTATTTTATAACATAATGTTGTTTAAAATACAATATGTTATTAAGTTTTTATTTTAGTTTGAAGAAGTTTATCTGAAAGAAAAATCCGAGGTCGAGAAGTTAAGATCAGGTAATTTACAAAGTATTATCAATAATTTCACTTTTTCAAGTTACACGTTGGTTTAGTGGATACGACGCTGGCTCCCTAACATAGCTCCGTGTTCTATTCCTACGTGGCCGAGAAAGTTAATTGGAATATTGCGAGCTTGGTCCCTCTTTGGCAGTGGTGTAGGGCGGGGAGGGGAAAGGGCTGACACAGGGCCGTAAGTGATAAACGAACCCATTGACGTGTGGATGCCCTTAAAACCAACCGATTGGTCGGTTCCTTAAGAGCTTCATTGTGTGATCATAGTTTATATAATTGAAAGGTTGTCAACTTATTGAGAGGGGGGCGGAGATGGGGGAGCCATTTCGCTGGACGCCTTATTGTTCTAGGGTGCAATGTACCCCTTGCAACCCCGCTAGATAGGCCCTGGTCAACTGCCAATATTTTACCCACATATCTCAAAATACCCGTATGGTCATTCCATTCCTCTATTTATGTCCGTGGGTCGTTCGGAAGGGTTTTACGCTCGCTTCCACCCTGGGTGATATCCGTGAGTCGTTTGTTCGTTCCTTGGGTTTTACGCCCGCTTCCACCGTGAGTGAATTTTTGTTTCTTTTTTAATTACAGATGGTTGTCTGTTGTTTCAACAACTTCCATTGTTAGAAATAAATGGGAAACGTATCGTTCAATCTGGAGCTATTTTACGATATTTAGCGAGACGTGGTGGTATCTATGGTAATAATAATGACGAGTCAACCAGGTAAAAATATATTCTAGACTTGGGATATGACCAGATCCATTGACAATGACCAGTCAAAACACTGAGTAGGTTATCAAATATTCAAACCTGGAAATAAGGTACCTGTCACAGACAATGTCAGGCACAGATTCAGGCCTTGTCAGGCTTAAAACCTTTTGTGCCTGTCATGTTGTCCGGCACTGATTGTCTTTTTTATTGAAACATGTTCGGCACTAAGTAGAAAATGTCCGGTAGTATTTCATCAGTGCTTGCCATTTTGTCTAAAACCGTTCTTTCCAGGCCTACAAATATTCATTCTGTCCAGTCGTAACCCGCACATATTCTCGAAGTAATGGCACTCGGGCAGAAACAATGCGAGTAGTATGTAACCTACACGACCAAGGACATAACGGTCTGACATTTCCACATTAATTAACGTCCAATGGTCTCTGGTGGAATATGCCCCGTTTATTATGTTAACAACCCCCGCCCATTGATGTTATCATCCCTCGCCCATTAATGTTAACATCCCCCGTCCATTAATGCTAACATCTCCCGTCCATTAATGTTGCAAGTTCCAATCTTCTGTTCATTAATGCTAAAATCTCCCCACCATTAATGTAACATCTGTGCTGTTGTATTTAATTACTGCAGGTGCCTTACAACATTCAGCGCGATTTTGTCCCTTTTATATCAATGTACTTTAAATGTCAGGAGGGTTGGATGGCGTGCGCGCGCTGTGTCATATGGCCTGCCATTGAGTCAGCTGGCGTGGTTTCGAATCCATCCCCGGTAGTACGTGACAAGGAGTAGGATCGCCTGTCTAGCCTCTTGGGTTTTCTCCGGGTACTCCGGTTTCCTTCCACTGCTAAAGACCCCTACGCGCAAATGAATTATTGAAATAAAACTGAAACCATATGTTAGTCCCGAAATGACCTAGTTTGTGTCGAGTGGACGTTAAACCTCATATCTCTCTCTCTTTCTTTAAATGTCAACAATAATCATCTGTCCACAGGCTCCTTTTCTTAATGGAACTTGATGTCATTTTCAGGGGTGCTTCATAAAAATTGTAGAGAATTGATGAAATATTTGACATTTCTACTTGTGGAAATGTTACTGGATAACAGATGAGCCATTCTCGAAACACCGAGGATCTAATAATGGTAATTTATATTCCAGGATAGATGAATTATTTGAGGGCACCAGAGATTTTTGTGGGCCTCTCTTAGGCATGATCTTTAGACCAGAAGAAGACGTTTTAAAAGATGCAAAAGAAAAATTATTACCCAGATATTTGCCTGCCTTTAATAAAGTAACTTTGTTTGATGTTCTAACTTTAAATGGCAGAATATAGCCAATCTTATTGCAGGGGAATATGTATGGAAGATAAAGCGCGACAAGTAAACGAATTTCCAGAAAATGAATAAACTTCCAGAAAACAACTGCTATGATTTTTATACGCCCACATTTTCATGTGGACGTATATTGTCGTCGCCCCTATCCGTCCATCCGTCCACAACTGTTTGTGAACAGTCTACAGGTCACACTTTTGATGAAACTTGAAATGCATGTTTATAATTCCAAGATCGTGGTTTCTTTCGATATTTGTGCATATCAGATTGAAAATTTCTGAATTATAACCCTTGATTGTTCGGAAAATCGATTTTTGTTTAGCTTGTTCTCTATCCATCTCTTTCAAAATATGAGCGCATTCTGCCTGGCAGGCACTGGTTGTTTTATTATCTGTTGTGTCCAGAGATTTGGTTCTGTTTTAATCGTTGAAAAATTGGTTTTAGGTATTAGAAGAGACCGGAAGTGGTTATCTTGTTGGGAAAAGTTTGACCCTAGCTGATCTTGGTTTAATAGAGCCGCTACTCATACTTGTAGAATATCTGGGTGATCAAATCTTAACTGGATATCCACAACTGCAGGTGAGATCATTTAAAATCATTATAAATTCCAATCTGTTTCATAGTGGTATTGTGGAAGTCTTATAACTCCGTTTAAATTTACTGACCTTTATAAGTTCAAATGTCTTTTACCGAAGTGCCCGGAGGAAACCCACGAGGTTGAGAAGGCGCCCCTCTCTCCATGCCACATACGCTCACACCAGGGATCGAAACCACAGCCGCAAGCTAGAGGTGACCGGTCAGCTAGAGGTCGAAGCGCGGCACTTTAGACCACTAGGCCACCCCCCCCCTACGGAATTTATAATACATGTGTAAAGTCCATGGTCACACCATACGGCGCCGATCATTGGCTAGACGGTGTGTACATTGTTAATGGTCCGGTTAGAATGGTGCTTTTTACTCATTTTATATACACATTTTTATCTAGATATACTTCAAACAATGTTTTAGAATTTAATTTGCAGAAGGATTAAGGTTTCTGTGATTGTCGCCGCCTAGCGAATATTCAATACTGGTTAGTTCTTAGAAATTAAGTGTTTTAGGGATACAGATGGTTACCATAGAATGCAAGATGTTTAGCATACTGTTGTTTTCTGGTCATTTTAAATGCATTGCGTATACTGCATGGGCTGGACAAACCAAACCATGTGGGACGTGGCTTTAAAAAAATTCTCACCAAGCTGCCTATATTGTTACCCATGTGTCTCAAAATTCCTGTACTGTAAAGCCAGTCCACCTTTTTGGTGGAGTCGCCTGCATAGATGAAGTTGTTGTTTGGCCCAACCACGATTTTTAACAAATATTTTTCAATTTCAGTCGTTCTATAAAAATATGACTTCAGATGAAAAGATAGCATCATTCCTGGTGGGACCACACAGAAAACCTAAAAATGACCAGACCTACGTGGATACAATTAGAAGAGTGTTGCATTGAATGCTATCATAGTCTGAGAGTAAAGGGAAAATTGTACGATCAGCATTTCATAAAAATGAGATTCTTTAGAGATTAAAATTTCAAAATGTGTTTATTAAGATACAAAACGGGGTTTAGCATTTTACTATTATTCACCAACTGTGCTCTGAGGGACATTTGGCCTATTCTTATCTCAAATTCTGTCAAAGGTTCCTTTACGTGCCCACTAAAGTGTACAAGGGACTGCAGCTTTTCGTCAAATCCGAATTAATAAAAACTGTCCTTACAGGGCTCTCTGGGGAAGTATGCGGGGAAAATGCCCAGAAACTTTTCAAGCAAACACCCAGACCACCTCGTTAGCGAAGACCCATGTGCTGCTCCTTTATAGGAATTTAGTCAGGAGGGCTTGGAAATCTATTATATTATCAGTGTTGACTTACTCTTGGTTGGGTGATGGGAGCAGAGCAGTATGTAAGATTTTAAAAGTGGTGGTGCAGCAGGGTGGTGGGGCGCCAATATATTGCCCAAGTTACAGAGAGCGGAGACTACCTCAATCAAAGTCGCTAGCAAGTTATCCAGTAGGGGCACCATTTCTCTAGCAAGTTATCCCGTAGGGGCGCCATTTCTCGGTGCGCCTTATTTTTCTGGGGGTGCAAAGTAGAGAGAGAGAGAGAAATGGGGTTTAACGTCCACTCGACACAACTAGGTCATTTCGGGACTAACATATGGTTTAATTTTATTTCAATAATTCGCTTGCGCTTAGGGTCTTTAGCAGTGGGAGGAAACCGGAGTGCCCGGAGGAAACCCACGAGGTTGAGAAGGTGCCCCTATCTCCATGCCACATACGCTCACATCAGGGCTCGAAACCACAGCCACAAGCCAGAGGTGACCGGCCAGCTAGAGGTCGAAGCGCGGCACTCTAGACCACTAGGCCATCCCAACCCCCCAGGGTGCAAAGTACCTCCTGCACCCCTGCTAAATACAGCCCTGGATGGGATATACCAATTGTAGACCGGTTGGGCTGGTTCGGGAATTTCTGGAGTCCACAATTAGCATTCACCTTGGTGGGATTGACGCAGAGATTTGTTGGTAGATAGAGATCAACGTCCGCTTCCACTTCCACAACAGGATGATATCGCAGACAAATGTTTCTTGCTTAAGAGCAAGAGAATATATGAGAGACTAGTACATGAGGGTGAGAATGCCAGGTGCAATTCTGCCTTTCCAGACACAAGTACTAAATTGCATTGGCTGTCAGGTTATTATTTATAGTAACCAATTAGCAGCCTTGTAAAGGGAACTCAAAACTTTTTGATTGGTCATCGAGATGAATAATTAATCTCTGACATCACAGATGTTCAAAATGTAAGGTTTCGTGTGGCTTGTGGACATGGGTCCAATCCTGAGTGTGAGTGTATGTGGCTTAGAGATAGGGGCAGCTTTTCAACCTACATGTAGTGGGTTTATTTCAATCTAGTTGGTAGGACAGGTTCTTCGCAGTTGGAGGAAACCTGAGAAGACCCACAAGGTTGGAAAGGTGATCATTGTCTCTGTCACGTACAAGCGGGAGAAAAGCAGATCACTTAACTCGATGACAGTCCTAAGGATGCAATGCGCACGCGTTACCCCCCCCCCCCCGCAATCATCCCATGCGTCATGCCAGTTGCGTAGTCTCTCCTGGTTAGTGGTGCACGGCGGATGACCTGGCAAGGACAACCGCCTAGTCGTTCGGATTGGCCGAAAAACCGAGGTTCTCTGTACACATTGGCACGCGAACGAACTTTAAACAGTGGAATTCGATATAAGAGTCGGCCATAGCAACGTTTTCCTGGTAATTTCCTTCATAGAAGATTATGTGACGTATGTCATTCTTTATTAGCCCTATTCGAGCAGAACAGTAAGACATTAATCCCATTTCATTTCTGGTTTTTCCCCCTGCCTTCCCGATCGGTGAAGGGGGTTCAGGGGCCCAATAACCCAATAACCATGATTGGATAAAAGGTGACGCAATATGCGAAGATGAATTTTATTCGTTTTGATTTTTTTTTTAATTCTGTTTTTAAAAAAATATAATCATTTCGAAAAAATATAAAATCATTTTGAAAAAAAAATATAATCATTTTGAACAAAATATATAAACATTTTGAACAAAAAATATAATCATTTTGAACAAAAAATATAATCATTTTGAACAAAAAATATAATCATTTTGAAAAAATAATATAATCATTTTGAAAAAAATAATATAATCATATATAATAATTCTGAAAAAAATATATAATAATTCTGAAAAAAAGATAGTATTATTATATACAAGACTTTCAATAGATTATTACATTGTAACGTACATTTAAGCAGGGGCGGATCCAGGGGGGGGAGGGTCCAAACCCCACCCTGCTCAGCTACATAAAAAAAAATAATGCCTTGCATCAATGAAATTACATCACAAAGTGATCCTACATCAATATAAAAATGATTTCTCTGTTTAAAAAGCCCAATTTGTATGTATGCCTATGTAATATAGAGACGATGATGGCAGATTTCCTTAACTGAAACCTGGAAAAACCCCTCCTGCAAAAAAAATTCCTTGATCCGTCCCTGTTAAGAATTTCATCCTGAGAGAGAGAGCAATTACACATGTATGAAATCTACGACGAAACACACGCCCACAGCAGTTAAATCGTCCGAGTGGTCGACAAGGGTTGTCAAATATTTATTCTTTTGTAGGTAGTGTTTGTGTTTGGGTGGAGGCATTTACAAATCAGTTTCATACAGATTAGATTTATATTATTTTTTTGATGTTTCAGGGTCCACAAGGTTCTACAAACTGAAACACGAACCTTAACTCTGGAAGTAATTTACATAAAGTCTCGAAATTCAATAGGATCTTTAGTTTTGCTAATTTAAATAACGCATATATATAAATTTCAAACCGATGGTGTGATAACATCGTTCGACCCTTCTCAAGGTCCAAAAAGTGAAATAAAGGCCACAACTCTAGAAGTAATCAACTGAAATTGCCGAAATTCAACAGGCTTCATCGTTTCAATAATTTATATGAGGTATATACTTTTCATACAGATCGCAAGATCACCTTTGTCACGAGAGCCTTCACAAGGTCAAGAAAGTAAAACAAGGGCCATAAGACTAGACCTAACGGAAACTACTAAAAATCAATACATTTATTTGTGTGTGTGAGAGAGAGAGAGAGAGAGAGATAGAGAGAGGGAGAAATGGGGTTCAACGTCTACTCGACAAAAACTAGGTCATTTCGGGACTAACATATGGTTTAATTTTATTTCAATAATTAACTTGCGCGTAGGCGTCTTTAGCAGTGGGGGGAAACCGGAGTGCCCGGAGGAAACCTACGAGGTTGAGAAGGCGCCCCTAACTCCATGCCTCATACGCTCACACCAGGGATCGAAACCACAGTCGCAAGCCAGAGGTGACCGGTCAGCTAGAGGTCGAAGCGCGGCACTCTAGACCACTAGGCGACCCCCCCCCCCTTCTGTGTTTCACTAATTTAAATGCTACATATAAAGTTCACATGGATTGTATGATAACTTCTGTTGTAAGAGCGTTCGCATGGCGGCTATGGATATACACACGGGATTTTGGGGTTATTCTTCTGAAAGTTTTTCTTTAAACCTGTATCGAGTTATTCTTCCAGGGTAGGCTTTTTTCCCATAAGAAAACATGAAATAAGGTTTTTCGTACGGGAATTCTGGGATGTTGTCATTTTGCGAACATGTAAACATAGGCGGTTTTTAAGCAAGATAAAGTCCTCGACTTTGGTTATGCTGGGGAGAAAGACTTCAGAAAAAAAAAACTCTGCCTGCCGACCTCAGTTTTTCCTTTTCTTGGATTATTTTCGGCAGTCGTTTTTTCCAGCATAACCCCAGTCTCGTGCTTTATCATACACACATATTTTCAATAATTTCACCCTGAACTAAATCCAAGAAATTACCGTTGAATATTTGAACATATCAAAACAATTACAAATATATGAAACTTAGAATAACAATCTAAGACACTGCTACGCCCATTGGTTGCTGTTGGCAACGGATCCGTCCATTTCACACCACGCTCGAATATACTGTTATCTCCGAAGCTTATTGTAAGACGCTGGTATTTATTGGATCTCTGGGTATCAAACACAACGGGTAGAAGCTGAGTGGTGTTTCCCGGGTGGGTTAGAAAAGCAAACCCCCCAGTTGTTTCCATTTTGAATTCATTTGCTTTTTTGGTAGTGTTTAGAGTACCTTTTAAGTACGTCATATTGAAGTAAAGTGATTGGCCATAAGCAATGATTTGTACGTCTCCTAGAAACCGGTGGCCATATTCCCCTACAAATTGACTGACGTCATCTACTGGCAAGTTGGTGACGTCATCTGTGTTGTTTTTACTTGGAGATTTCGGAGCCCATGGCGAGGGATATGAACACGCCGTTGTTTTATTTAACCAAGGTTCTTTCTCCATGATTAGGTCAAATATATACGGAAATATAGTTGTGAACACTTTTGATGTATCGGCTGCACCCGCAGGCCCGTTGATGTTGCTGAAGAAACCTATGTCTAAATCCGGAAATATCCACAGCATTGCTGAATATCCAAACAGCCCCCCGCTATGCCACAATTTCTTGTACCCTAAACAAAAAATGTAGAATTTTAATAAATCTATATGGGATACTCGATTCACAGTTCCGGAATTAAATTCTCTCAATTCCAAAACTGGTGTCAATCGAGTGAAAAGAAGAATCTCGGAGTACAGCGCATGTGCCGACTGTATAAAAAGTATCTCAACCAATCGTGACAGCTGAAACATATTTGTTACTAGGAATACGTCACGATTCTACTCACCCCACCTCAGCTGTTGGGACTGGCAGAACTGTGACAGGACTGAATTCCGCGTCACTCGATTGTAATTCTGTCAATTCGGGACGTTCTGGACTGTGAATCGAGCATCCCCAATAATTACAAGGGAGAGAACTCTCATATATATTCGGGATCAGATCACTAAAAATGAAATGGGGTTTAACGTCCTACCGTTTCGCTTTGACTGTGCTAATGAAGACGGACATACGTCGTACAGTAAGGGGAAGCTGCGACCAAGAATCTCGATGAACTTACTCGACGAACATCAGGAGCGTACCCGCGATCCCCAGGCTAGCAAGTCAGCGTTTTACCCACTTTGCCTCTGTGGCTCCCCTGTGACAAGGACTGCTACTTCCAACGTTGAAATCCGAGAAATGCTGCATCAATTAAAATTTTTAAATCCTATTCATTCACCGGTTTTGCTATCACGAAATATTGCACTTATTCCAGATTTTTTGCAGAGCTTAGCGCTCGCTTCCAACGCAGGTGATGTCGCAGACAAATTGTCTTAATTTAATGTATTCTGTGAGAGCCACACCCGCTCACACCAGGTATTGAAACCACGACATCAAGCCAGAGGTGACCGCCCAGCTGAAGCTCACAGAGCGACACCCCAGACCATCTATACCCCCCCCCTTTCCCACCTTTAGTATTGTTATCGGAGACAAGTTGTCATCCTTTACTGTATCCTTTAGTGCACAGGGATTGTTCTGCGAGAGCCACAAACGCTCACACCAGGTATCTAAACCACAACATCAACCCAGAGGTGACCGGCCAGCCAGACCTCACAGAGAGACACCGTAGACCATATATACCCATTCACTTGATTTTATATTTGTTTATTTTTTGCAATGTCTCTTTTCTGTCTTGTATGCAAGTTTATCTTGTAGATTTTTGTTGTGCGTGTAGTGCGGTCCTCCTGCACTTACTATTGTAGTTTTATTACCGTACTAACATTAATAAGCTGCCATTACTAAAAATAAAATCTTCTCACCATCATGGTTGCCATGAAACCAACCGTAACCATAGCCTTCATTTACATCAGCAACTGGAAACGTGGGTTTCTCCAGACTTGACGAATAAACATTGTGCGCTTGAAACGCCTCTTTATATATTGTCCAATTAGCAAGCGCCTCACCGTCTGTTAAATTACCCTTGCTAAGGATGAATTGGATCCATTTCGACATGTCTTCTGCTGAGGATGCAATAGCTCCTGCAGGTTCCCCCGGAGTTAATCTGGAAACATAACATATTTAAACTACCCAGATCGATTAATTAACATTAAATTACATTATGTAAGATTTAGATAAAGAGCTAGTCATTCTTGCAATAATACTTCGAAAATAGATAATGCAAAATGAATATATTGAAAAATACATTCAAATTACTCCATTACGAGCGACGATATAAGCCTTTCAGGTTTGAAAAGATGTGTGCATTAATTGCAACCACAGTACTGGTTGTTCGAAGTTAAGTCTCGCTCCTCCATTTTTAAATTAAATCAAAATATGACTTAACCGTTCTAATCTACATTATATTTAATATCGGAGATATCCAATGACACAAATCTCCGGGCAAAATTTCCCCCCATTGTACACTGTATAGCCCAGTCGTCTCCGAAAGTAGGACGTTACACCCATTTCATTTCAATTCCGATAAACCCCTTTTCATTTTCCACCCCTATCGAATAGAAAGGTTCGATATCTATTCTGCTTATAAAAAAATATAATGGTGTAAAGTGTCAACGTACGTATATATTTCTGGCGAAGACGGTATGACGTCATCGTCAACCATTGCATAAGGTTTCGCCATCTTGTCATCAGTAACATTGATATCTATATCAATTATTCTGGTATCTAACATCTCAAGAGGATCCAAGATTCTCGCTCTCAGTTCTTCCTCCCACGTATTACCTGAAATTGAAATGGAATAGACTCTTTATGATGCCTATATCTATAATTCTTGCTCTTAGTTCTTCCTCCCACGTATTACTTAAAATTGAAATGGAATGGAGTCTTATAGCACGTAGTTTCGAGGGGGGTTGGGATGGCCTAGTGGTCTAGAGTGCCGCGCTTCGACCTCTAGCTGGCCGGTCACCCCTGGCTTGCGGCTGTGGTTTCGATCCCTGGTGTGAGCGTATGTGGTATGGAGATAGGGGCGCCTTCTCAACCTCGTGGGTTTCCTCCAGGCACTCCGGTTTCCTCCCACTGCTAAAGACCCCTACGCGCAAGCGAATTATTGACATAAAATTGAAACCATATGTTAGTCCCAATGTTAGTCCCAAAATGACCTAGTTTGTGTCGAGTGGACGTTAAACCCCATTTCTCTCTCGTAGTTTCGATTCCACGGTTGTACGTGACAAGGAGTAAGATCGCCTGTCCAACCTCGTGGGTTTTCCCCGGGTCCCCTGCTTTCCTGTCACAGCTAAAGACCCCTACGCAAGTCCCGAAATTACCTAGTTTGTGTCGAGTGGACGTTAAAACTCGTGACGATTGAGATTCCACTACTTTCCAACCAAATCCTACGTAGCCCCGAATGAAGTAATTTGACAAGATTTCCAAGTATTCCCTTTCCATTTTGTAGTTTTTAACGATTATAGCGCGAACTGTCAGCTCCTGATCTAAATCTTACATAATGCATCTTTAATTAAAGGTTCTTTCTTCTCGACCAAATAATCACAAAAACAACCTGCTTGACCTGGGGAACTTTAACCCCCCTGGATGATTAGGACTACATCGCGAGATTCCTTGTTAACCAGGCAACACTTTTCGGAAATAGCGTTGGGGAGGGTCGGATGTTTCCTGAGTTCAAACTGGCCGCTTTATATAAATGAGAATTGTGATGACTACTTACCCTAATCCTAACCCTCTTAGCTGACTGAACTCTGGTCTAATTTACCCTTTTCACTTCTTAAAAGGAGTTATCGGAGTTTAAAGGGACAATAGCACGCTTGCTGGCTTGGCAGCCCCAGAAAATAAATAATACCCTTATTCTAAGTACTAGATGTTTAAGTGTCCTACCTGTTGTGTAAATTATCCATTACTTGTCCAGAGGGTTCGAAAATAATTTAAATCAAAGTCACATTTAAAAAGATTTACGTTAGACTTTTCAAATCAATTTGTTGAATTTTTCCAATTTTTTAAATTAGGTGTGTTAAGATGAAATTTATATCATCAATTAATTGGAATATTGTACAATAATACAATTTGTTGACCAGAATGAAGATTGGGACATATTATTTAGTTGCAACAAGAGTTGGGGCTTTAACTGTTAATTAATGGAACAGCGTACACATTAGCACGGATGAAGGACAGTGTGACGTTTGATCGTTTGGGTTATTTACTAAATGCATGTAGGTAACCTGCTAAAGGTGTGTTACCCGATAGCCCCCCACCCCCACCTACCTGATATAACCTGCTAAAGGCGTGTTACCTGATAGAACCTCCACGATATAACCAGCTAATGCATACATCCAATTATTATACACGAAGGTATCACGGAATGGCTTCAGTTCACCCAGATAGTGTAATCTCCTGCAATGTTAAAATAATCATTAATATTGCTAGATAAAATATCTAAAACATACAGGGAGGGGCGGGGGTTAACGCTTGCGCGTTCCATCACAAAGTCTGTCATTGACTCAAGTGGCGTGGTGTCGCATTCCCGGTTGTATACTTGGCAAGTAGTATGGTCGCATTCCAACCTCATGAGTTACGGTGGCTAAATGACGTTGCAAAATGTGGAACATTGTTACTTATGTTTTCAAATTTCATTCGTGCATTGCAGGAACCTGGTTGCAGAATTTACAGGGAGCCACTGAGTGTACCGCTAGTTGCTATGTTTCAACAATAGGACGTTAGACCCCATTTTATTTGCAGAATGTACAAT
Organism: Patella ulyssiponensis; assembly: GCA_963678685.1. Lineage (NCBI taxonomy): Eukaryota > Metazoa > Mollusca > Gastropoda > Patellidae > Patella > Patella ulyssiponensis. The sequence goes on along the minus strand of OY783227.1, from coordinate 12,051,126 downwards.
TTAAAAATGCAGCTCGACAAGAACTTACTTCACCATTTCTTTTCTTGTAAATACGGTGGGATAGCCAGCGATTAAACCAATATCCCCGGTAGTAAGTCCAGTTCTGTGAGCCAGTATATCTCTAAGCATCGTTTCGTTGCTTCGTATTGCGTCTACCATTTTAAAGTCTTCACCCAACACATCTCTTAGTTTACTTGTCCAATTATACCTGATAAAAAAAGAGAGAGAATGGGTTTTAACGCCCACTCGACACAAACTAGGTCATTTCGTGACTAACATATGGTTTTAATTTTATTTCAATAATTCGCATGTACGTAGGGGTCTTTAGCAGTGGGAGGAAACCGGAGTGTCCGGAGGAAACACACGAGGTTGAGAAGGCGCCCCTATCTCCATGCCACATACGCTCACACCAGGGATCGAAACCACAGCCGCAATCCAGAGGTGACCTGCCAGCTAGAGGTCGAAGCGCGGCACTTTTTTTTTTCTTGTAAATTATAGACATAGCAGTTACCCCATACTCCCTGAATAATCCAGCAATGGCCAGAGAGGGGAGAGAGCGAGAAATGGAGTTCAACACCCGCTCGACACAAACTAGGTCATTTCGGGACTAACATATGGTTTAATTTTATTTCAATAGTTCGCTTACGCGTAGGGGTCTTTAGCAATGGGGGGAAACCGGAGTGCCCGGAGGAAAGCCACGAGGTTGAGAAGGCGCCCCTATCTCCATGCCACATACGCTCACACCAGGGATCGAAACCACAGCCGGCCAGCTAGAGGTCGAAGTGCGGCACTCTAGACCACTAGGCCATCCCAACCCCTAGACCACTAGGCCATCCCAACCCCCCTTTTGGCACGGACATTATTTCTTGTCTTTTTGAACGGATTAATTATACATTATGCAAGAGCTAAATCTGCCCATTGTAGGTCTTTCTTTCAGCCTCAAATGTTATTTAAATTATTAAGTAGACATTAATTAACCTATTCAGATCATAATCAGCTCTCGATGTCATCGCTAGCCTGCGATATTTACTGGATTTGCATTCGATTTGCTGCTTAACTTTCATTCATTAATAAATCATGAAATGGATAATCGAGACTATGTTTTTATTGTATTGGCTAAATTCTCGGTGCAGGGGGGGGGGGGCAATTTGACTGAAATTTTCAGCAAATTCCCTTTACATTATCTTTAAGTACCTTTGACGGTTAAAATATCAAATACAAAAGTGCCCGGGAAGACCAGCATTCAGTCGTTCATATAGGGTGAAAAGCCGAGGTCCTGTGTACACGTTAGAGTGCACAAACAAGAAACCATGACATTTTGAAACTGAAAGAGTAGGCCGTAGCGTCGCTGTCGGGGCAGAAGGTTAACCATAGCACACTTCATGGCACATGCCCCCCCCCCGGAGCAGGAAAGAGTAGAACATGCGCTGCTGTCCGGGCAAAATGTCACCCATAGCACACTACATGACAACTGCCGGTTCTAGAGCAGAAAAGTAGTACGTTAAACACCACTTCAATTTTACTTACCCATCTGACCTCTCTTCAATATGCATTGATAATAACATGGAAGTAAATGCTTTTGTTATGGAGCCTATTCCAAACAATGTTGACGTATTTACAGGCCTTTTATTCTCAACATCAGCATAACCAAAGCCTTTATTCCAAGTCTCGTTGCCCTTAACAACAGCTAACGTCAAACCTGGCACCCTCACGCATTCCATAACACTAGTAACAAAATCGTCTATTTCCTGTGTCTGTATTGGTGTGAAAATCTGACACGAGCTCAAGGTGATAAGCCCAAAGAAGAACAGGCATTTTTTTAACACCATTTTGACTCCTTTCTGCGCTAGTACACCTCCTATACTCGCTAGAATATGTCTCGTTCCAGCGACGAGATACACTCACGGGTTCCTTAAAACTTAACCTATACACGATAAAAGAAGCCTCGTTCGTTTCTGGGATTGTACGTCCACTTCCTCCTAGTGTGATATCGCAGACAAGGGGCCGCGGCTACACTGGTACACCTATATACCATAGAAGAATTCTCGTCTCAGCTACACTAAGAACCCTCGTCTCGGCTACACCGTACACCAATACACGGTAGAAGAACCCTCGTCGCGGCTACACTGGTCCACCTATACAGAAAAGAAGAAACCTTGTCTCCACTACACTGGTACACCCGTGTACCATAGAAGAACCGCCGTCTCCGCTACACGGGTACACGACAGAAGACGCCCTCGTCTCCGCTGCACTGGTGTCCCGATACACTATATAAAAGAACCGGTCACGGCTTCACTGGTACACCGATGTACTATAGAAGAACCTCCGTCTCGCTACACCGATACACGATATAAAATAACCCGTCTCGGCTACACCTATAATGTACGATAGAAGAGGTCCTGTCTCGACTGCACTGGTAGAACCCCTGTCTCGGCTACACTGGTAGAATAATCCCCGTCACGACTACACTTATAAACGATAGAAAACCATACTCTCACTGGATCCGAGGTACCTTAAACATAAAATCTTAAAATGTCCCAAAACCAAAAATCCACGGAGTGTATATAAATAAACGCTTTAATTCTGAGATATTTCAAATTGATTGGCGCAAGTTTAACGTTCTGTATAGGTAATATCACGAGCCTTATAGGCAATATCACGAGCCTTACAACAGAACACCGAAGATAAAATATACCACAATAAATTATTCATTTTTAATAACGATGACATGTAATGTTTGCGACGTTGGACTGCAATTGTTAATACTTAAAGGCCGTGGGTTTGGGTACCGTAACTAACTTATCCAGACCATAATCAACTCTCGATATCAACGCTCGGCTGTGATATTTGTTGGATTATGATCCGATTTGCTGCATAACTTTCCTTCACGATTTACTGATTAACTATGATTTTTGTCGTCGAGGCTAGGCGGAACTTTCAGTCGCTTAATTCTCGGTTGATGGTGGATCAATTAGGCTGAAATTTTCAGCAAATTTCCTTTACATTATCTAGTTTTTAACTATTATAGTGAGATCTGCCTACCCGTTATCTAAACTCCCATAACGTATCTTTAAACTTTACGGTAGATTAGGTATATAATAATAACTTGAGAATGAGTGGGCCTTTAATCTTGTGTGTTTACTTATTATACCTATATATCATGGTTTGTTTGAATAACATCTAATATTTATGATAAAATGAGGTCGTAATTCAAAATTATATTAATGCTCTTCATGTACATAGATAATGCTATTTTAATACCATGGTCGTCATTTTTCATTTGTGAAATGAAATGAGGGGGGTTGGGATGGCCTAGTGGTGTGAGCCCTGGTGTGAGCGTATGTGGCATGGAGATAGGGGCGCCTTCTCAACCTCGTGGGTTTCCTCCGGGCACTCCGGTTTCCTCCCACTGCTAAAGACCCCTATGCGCAAGCGAATTATTGAAATAAAATTAAAAACCATATGTAAGTCCCGAAATGAACTAGTTGTGTCGAGTGGACGTTAAACCCCATTTCTCTCTCTCTCTCTGTGAAATGAAATGAAATAGGGTTTAACGTCTAACTGGTCGGCTCCGAAATGGCTAATCAAGACGTTCTATAATTGAAAATGTGACCGGACAGCGGCGCTACGGCCTACACTTATATCGAATTCAAACTGTCAGGGGATCTTTTACGTACGCAACAATGTGAACACGGGACCTCGGTTTTCGTCCTACACGTATATCGAATTCCAACTCCCATCCGTACGACTAGACAACTGACAAGGAGAAACCACACCGGAAAATCCCGACACCGGGAGCGAACTCGCAAACTCCATGCTATAGATCCAGCGTCTTACTAACTTAACCATCGTGGCCCCTATGAAACCCCCCTGTCTTTTTAATCCAAATACGATGTTACATTGGAGTTGGACAGGGATGTGTGTTACGCCCAATCCTGTGAAATGCCCATGTTATGCCGTGCATGCCACATGCTACTATCATCTACTCTGTATACGCAACATCAGAAACTATCTCACGGCTGACGCTTGTAAACTCCCTGTGAGATCACTGATTTTATCTAGGACTGATTACTGTAATAGCTTACTCTCTGGAATTCCACAAGCACTTCTAGCCAAGATCCAGAACGTTCTTAATACGTACCGCAGCCCGAATAATGACAAGGACACATAAGTTTGGTCACATCCAGAATGTACTAGCATCGTTACACTAGTTACCTGCTGAGACACGAGTCACATACTAAATACTTACATTGGTGTATAAATGTCGCAATAACACAGCTCCTCAATACTTATCCACTCGAAAAATAAACAGCCACTAGTTGTTCCAAGATATAACTTAAGTCATACGGATATTGGTCCTTCAGTTCAGCTGGCCCTTGACTATGGAATGAACTTCCACAACAGATCCAGAATCATCAGAATTTTAATCAATTTAAGTCCTCGTCATAAACTTTCCCGTTTCGACAGTGTTACCAGTAGAGCCATTACTAAAAGCGTTTTGGAGAAGTCACTATATAAAACCTCATTATTATTATTCATGTCCATGATATTCACTTACCATATCATTTTCTTTTAGCAGCAGCAGGATGTAGGATCTGACAAGGATAGCTGTCTAGTCGTTCGGATGGTACAAAAAACCGAGGGAGTTGGAATTCGATATAAGGTCGTAGCGTCGCTGCCCGGGCAAAATTTCCCTCATGGGACACTAAATAAGCCCAGTTTAGGAGCAGAACAGAAGGGCGTTAAACTCCATTTCATTTCATTTCCTTTAGCAGCACGTTAATGGCGTTCATAGAGCAAATTCTAATTCTAAAATACCCCGACCAGCTTCGGTTACTAACATTAGCTGCTCTTCTTGGGGGCGTCGATACAGCCAAATCTTATATTAAAATGCCCTAGCAAGCCTCGGTTACTAACACGCTAAACTATTTCACTATTGATAACCCTGCTTATGACTTGAAACTAAATTGCAATGCACATACATCCAGTTCAACTAACCATAACGTCCCTGTAACAGAGATGTCCCGGTTACACGAAATGAAATGAAATGGGGTTTAACGTCCTACTGTTCTGCTCCGACCTGGGTTAATGAAGACGGGCATACACCATACAGTGTGCTATGAGGGAAATTTTGCCCGGACAGCGGCGCTTGGGCCTACTATTATATCGAATTCCGACTGCCAAGGGATCTTTTACGTGTACACAGGACCTCGGTTTTCCGTACCATCCGAACGACTGAACAGCTGTCCTTGCCAGGCCCGCCGTCTTGCATTCCTGACAAGAGGGAACCAGGCCGGAAAAACTGGATACCAACTGTGACGGGATCTTTAAAATACACGCCAATGTGTACACAGGACCTCGGTTTTTCGTCTCACCTGATTGACTAGACAGCTGTCCTTATCAAGTGGTATGTCCTGCACCAATGACAGGGAGGAACCACGCCGGAAAATCTCAATGACCGTTTTCGGTCAATGGAGGGATCGAACACCCGACCTCCAGGCTAGCGAGCAAGCGTCGTACCCACTTAGCCACCGTGACCTCTTAGTGCGATATCAATCGAGTGGATGTTACTTTAGGCCTGTCTTTAAGCCTTAAATCTTTTATAAATTATTAATTAGACATTAATTAAAGATACATTATACAAGATAAGATAAAGAGATGGCAGTTCTCACTATAATAGTTAAAAACTAGATTTTGTAAATGGAATTTGCTGCGAATTCAATCAAAGTATTGAAATTGATCCACTCTCAACTGAGATTTTAGGGATTGAATTTGGGGTCTAGCCTCGATCATCATTACTAAATATTTAAAATGATGTACATAACCAGAAATAGTGCCTTTAATTTAGCCTTTTAATTGTACCATTCACAGCCTGTAGAATGTGGATAATTGTAATTTATATATAAAAGCACATGTGTGCTGTATGATAAAGCCTGTCATTGAGTTAACTGACGTGGTGTACATTCACTGGTTGTAGGGGTAGGGTCGTCTGTCCAACCTTGCCCATTTTCTCCCGGTCCTGAGGTTTTCTCCCACCGTCAAAGACCCCTACGCGCACGCGAATTATTGAAATCAAATTGAACCATGTTATTTTAGACCCGAAATGACCTAGTTTGTTGGGATGGCCTAGTGGTCTAGAGTGCCGCGCTTCGACATCTAGCTGGCCAGTCACCTCTAGCTTGCGGCTGTGGTTTCGAGCCCTCGTGTGAGCGTATGTGGCATGGAGATAGGGGCGCCTTCTCAACCTCGTGGGTTTCCTCCGGGCACTTCGGTTTCCTCCCACTGCTAAAGACCCCTACGCGCAAGCGAATTATTGAAATAAAATTAAAAACCATATGTTAGTCCCGAAATGACCTAGTTGTGTCGAGTGGACGTTAAACCCCATTTCTCTCTCTCTCTCTCACCTAGTTTGTCTCGAGTGGACGTTAAACCCCATTTCTTCCTACTGTATTTGCTGTTCCTGATAAACATAAGTTTTTGCTGCTGTAAATACGTACATAATATGGAGTCTGAGTGAAGTCCTAGAGTAGAGAATATTACAACAATATCCACGCTTGACTCCGAACTAGACGGTCACAGGTTAAAAGTAGAAGATATGTAGCCGGATAGTGCGTTATACATGTGTACCTTTGCGTGAACATGCGTTATATTTGATATCTATACATAAACCTATTTTCTTCTTTTCTATTATGTTAATGTCGACTGTTCGTGTATGGTAATATTATATACGTATAGATTGTACACTGTACGGTCTGGGTCGCTAGGTGCACGTGAAACCATAAGGTCCGTCATTGTCCCCTTATTGCTAAAACTCCTACGCACATATGTTATAGTCAAAATACCCTACTTTATGTCGAGTGGACGTTAAACCCCATTCCCTACATCTCTCTATTAGTTTAATGATACAACTATGTAACTGGGGTTTAACGTCCTACTCTTCTGCACCTAACCTGGGCTAATGGAAGACGGGCATACGCCATACAGTGTGCTAAGAGGGATTTTTTGCCCGGGCAGCGGCGCTACGGCCTACTCTTATATCGAATTCCAACTGACAAGGAATCTTTTACGTGCAAGCCAATGTGTACATGGGACCTCGGTTGTTCATCCCATCTGAACGACTAGACAGCTGTCCTTGACAGTAACAAGGTGAAACCACGCCGGGAAATCGAGATGAACTTTCTCGGTCAATGCGTGGATCGAACACCCGACCTCCAGGCTAGCGCCTTACCCACTTAGTCACGTGATCCCATAAATCGTATTTATATTCGCTGAATAACAACTTATATGTTTTCTATATAGAGGGGGTTGGGATGGCCTAGTGGTCCAGTGTCGCACTTCGACCTCTAGTTGGTCGGTCACCTCTGGCTTGCGGCTGTGGTTTCGATCCCTGGTGTGAACGTATGTGGCATGGAGTGATAAACCTAGAGGAAATAAAACTAACACAAAGCTTTTGTTTACACTCCTTTATGTCAGTCATTAATATCTTACACTAAAGATCATATAAGGGGAGACAACAACTAAATAATTCAGACCACAAATAGTAATAATTCAACATGGAGATAGGGGCGCCTTCTCAACCTCGTGGGTTTCCTCCGGGCACTCCGGTCTCCTCTCACTGCTAAAGACCCCTACTCGCAAAACGTCCTGAAAGATAGGTCATTTAAAGTGCGACTGGGATCAATATTCTCTGACCCATTCAGTATATGGTGGTTCCACAGGGAAGTATTTTATCTCCTACTCTTTTTGCTATAAAAATTAACACGATCCCAGTGTGCCTTAAACCAGGTACAAATAGTGCTCTTTATGTTGATGACTTTCAGTTGTGCTATGGTAATACAGACCTGCGGATAATCGAACGTCAGTTGCAGCTTTGTTTGAATTCATTCAACAACTTGAAACCAAAAATGGAAATCCAAGACTGTCGGTATGCATTTCTGTCAGAAACGAGATTTACATCCAGATCCAGAACTTTTCTTGGATGGCAACCGCCTTCCAGTTGTGAATAGAACCAAATTTCCGGGGCTGATATTTTTGATAAAGAAATTATCATTTATCCCCCACATTAAAAACCTAAAAAGGAAATGTCTGAAAACCCTCAACATATTGAGAGTCTTATCAAATACTGACTGGGAAGAAGACCGTAGGTCTTGCTCAGATTATTTCGAGCACTTATAAGATCAAAACTCGATAATGGGTGTATTGTGTATGGGTCTTCCGCGAGTCAAAGAGCTCGACATCATACACAACCAAGGACTTAGAATCAGTTTAGGAGCATTCCGTACATCTCCAGTAGACAGTTTATACGTGGAGGCGCACGAGCCCCCATTGCACAACAGACGTGATAAACTGGCCCTGTTATATGCTACAAAAATAACATCTTTACCAAATCATATTTCATTTAACACAATATTTAGACCCTATCATGGGAGAGAGAGAGAAATGTGGTTTAACGTCCACTCGACACAGCCGCAAGCCAGAGGTGACCGGCCAGCTAGTAGAGGTCGAAGCGCGGCACACTAGGCCATCCCATCCCCCTCCCCCGCACGGGATATATAAAAATTAATCATAAGATACGCCTCAATATTTTTTCTCACAATTTAATTTTAATAAGAGACAGCACTATTAATGGTAAGGCTGTTTTAATAAGAGTCAGCACTATTAATGATTGGATCGTTTTAATAAGAGACAGCACTATTAATGGAGGTGACCGACCAGCTAGAGGTAGCACTATTAATGATTGGGCCGACTTACACTCCCCAAGCCTCTGTTTTGGGGGTGTTTTGTTTTTTTTGAAGGATGTAAACAATTTTTCATTTTAACTTAGCCGTTCTTTCTCGCCAGCAGCTAATCAGTCTCGTCTCCTATGGCATTTATATTATTTGCTACCATCATTGTATTGTCATTGGAGTGGTAACACAACACCAACGATGATGTAGTGATAGTAGGGGAGACCGGGGCTACAAGTAACACTTTCTACTTAAATCAATTGGGCACTCCGGTTTCCTCCCACCGCTAAAGACCCCTACGCGCAAGCGAATTATTGAAATAAAATTGAACCATGTGTTAGTCCCGAAATGACCTGATTTGTGTCGAGTGGACGTTAAAAACCATTTCTCTCTCTCTATATTTTCAAACTACCCCAATGTCGCATACTATAAAATAATAAGTGTAAAATTTCCTATTATGGGTTGGTTGTAACACGATGAAGATGTGTTTCGCTTCTTGATAAACATTTGGCAAGTTTATTTGGCAAATACTGATTCATTGTAGGAGTTTTTGCTTTGTTTCAATTTATAAAACACTTTTACACATAACGCATAATTTTAACTTTTTGCACGCATACAGTGTCCAGCATAGCCGAAAAATTCATTCTTATTGTTCATATCTATGTGTCGAATCTTCAATTTCCCTGTTGATATGGAGTTGTCCCAGATCGCCGACTCAAAAGAATTTGGAAAGTCGACCGCGGCATTCTAAACCGAATATAGTTCACGCAAATTACATGAACTTGTCAGAATTCAATTCACTGAAGAAGAGAAAGAATAATGGCAGTGTTGTGAAAAAAGCAAGGGATGTAGGGCTACAGATTAACGACATAGTTAGCAGAATACACGTCGACCACAACCACCCCATTCCGATATACAAGTAAGCTACTGTGTTGTAAAAAAGCATCTTTAACATTACTTCAATTCTCGATTTATTGTAATTTCTGTTGTAAACTTCTGGTTTTCCAGTTATTTTTTTTTGGGGGGGGGGGGCATTTGTGCCATCCCTCCAAAGATTTGTTGGTTCTTCGCGTGGCTTGGTTGTGGTTCCATTGTATCTGTGTAAATTTAATCTTCTAACCATTGTGTAACCATTTAGTCGGCCAGTTGTCCATATTTCTCATTATCTGGTACTTCGGCCATTATCTGACTTCATGCTTCGTCTCAATCTGCAAATAAAAGAAAGATGCATATGAATTGTGGTCGACATCTGCAATGTTCAAAACGGTCCACCATAGTTTTTACTGGATGAAAGAGTCTTCTTTTATTTGTACAGGAATCTTATGCAACTGGTGTGATTGTGTCTACTTCCGATTATTATAGTATAGAAAAAGCGTGCTTAGAAACACAGTGAAAATGGCGTGAATGTGAATGTCAATACGTGTGAAGCCGTCTTCTCGAACGGCGGTTGTGATATCGGTTTTTTACCGAGCCACTGTATGTAATTTAGTGTAATGTGTTAGTGAACTCTTTATCTACCTATCGTGGAGCCTTTCCACCTAAATTACAAAACTTTTTTTTAAAAATCTAAAAATGTGTTAATATGATCCAGAAGTGTATACATTATTGTGAAAAACAATTTAAAATTGTGTCTGGTCGCTATCTTGTTTATTTTTCAAAAAATAATAAATTTTGGAGCTTATGTATTAAAGGGAGATAATGTTAGCAAAAAACTTGGTTGAAAATATAAAAGGGGAACAACTCTTGTTTTAATTTTTCAGAGATTTCCAGCTATAGTCTGTTTCAATATAAGAAGCTTCAACAAGATTGTGATATATTGTATTTGGATTATGTTAAAATATAGTTCCAGTGCTAACTTTATCTTACAAAATCATTTAGTTATTAAGCAGTAACAAGTTTTAAATGTGCAGATACATGCATTATGGTATAGACATGGCCATATTGGTAGCACATACATATATTGAAGGGGGGTTGGGATGGCCTAGTGGTCTAGAGTGCCGCGCTTCGACTTCTAGCTGGCCGGTCACCTCTGGCTTGCGGCTGTGGTTTCGAGCCCTGGTGTGAGCGTATGTGGCATGGAGATAGGGGCGCCTTCTCAACCTCGTGGGTTTCCTCCGGGCACTCCGGTTTCCTCCCACTGCTAAAGACCCCTACGCGCAAGCGAATTATTGAAATAAAATTAAAAAAAACATATGTTAGTCCCGAAATGACCTAGTTGTGTCGAGTGGACGTTAAACCCCATTTCTCTCTCTCTCTCTCACATATATTGAAATGAATTATAATCTAAGGAAGACAACTCTGTTATAATAATTTCACCAAACAAGGATTAGACATTAATAATCAAATTCATCCTGGATATTTCATGAAAACTGTCTAAACAGTATTAAAAAATAAATACTTTGCCAGCAGAACATTAATTATTTTTTTTTATAGATCTATAAGTCGATGACAATTTAAATAAATCTTGTACCATATACTTTGCACAGAAATTTTTTATCTTTGGAGTTTTGGTTGGATTTATCATAAAACTCATCTAAAACAACTTGTGACAAACTCTTCTCTATCATAACATTGAGCAGACATTGAATGATTTCAACTTCCTGTTTCAAGAGTTACCCCCCTTAGAGCAGATAACATGTTTAGTGGAAAGGCTATATGACCCAAGCCACGATAAGGTGTAGAACTTCAGAAGAAAAGACAGCAAAATTTAAATCAATTTTTTCCAATTCTTGAGCGGTCAAAAACTTGTATTAATAATTCATCTTTCAAATTTTGTAAAGGAAAAGATAACTTGTTGTTCTGTATTTGTGCAAATACACATTTTGAAGACCATGTGAGCTTGTAACAGACGTTACATGTCCAATTAATATTTGCTCTAAATTTGCTAATAAATACCTGCTCAGTTGATTTGTAGTGTGATAATATCAAAATCTATATTCATGAATATAAAAATATGGCTTTGTGCCCAGTTACCCCAAGAAATTGGCAAGAATCTTTCCTGGACATCTGGTTTCAAAGCACTGGGAAATTTCTGAACTGATTACTCTTCTACACTTTTTCTTGGACTTGATTTCATTGTTATTCGCAGCTAATATTGTGTAATATTTGATAAATTTTTATTATATTATTAAATTTTACTGATTTGTACTGTTTTTTCCATAATGTACAAAATATTTGTAACGGACGTGACACCCTACTATGTAACGGACGTGACTTTTTGTAACGGACGTTACTATTGACCATATCAACAGGGCAAGATCTTATTTTGAAACAGACTATAGCTGGAAATCTCTGAAAATTAAAACAAGAGTTGTTCCCCTTTTATATTTTCAACCAAGTTTTTTGCTAACATTATCTCCCTTTAATACATAAGCTCCAAAATTTATTATTTTTTGATTATGAAAAATAAACAAGATAGCGACCAGACACAATTTTAAATTGTTTTTCACAATAATGTATACACTTCTGGATCATATTAACACATTTTTAGATTTTTAAAAAAAAGTTTTGTAATTTAGGTGGAAAGGCTCCACGATAGGTAGATAAAGAGTTCACTAACACATTACACTAGGGGATGCTCGATTCACAGTCCAGAACGTCCCGAATTGACAGAATTGCAATCGAGTGACACGGAATTGAGTCCTGTCACAGTTCTGCCAGTCCCGACAGCTGAGGTGGTGTGAGTGGAATCGTGACGTATTTTAAGTAACAAATATGTTTCAGCTGCCATGATTGGTTGAGATATTTTTTATGCGGTCGGCACATGCGTTGTACTCCTAAATTCTCCTTTTCACTCGATTGACACTATTTTTGGAATTGAGAGAATTTAATTCCGGAACGTTCAATCGAGTACGCCCTATATTACATACAGTGGCTCGGTAAAAAACCGATATCACGACCGTCGTTCGAGAAGACGGCTTCACACGTATTGACATTCACATTCACAGAAATTCTCAAAAGATAGGCATCTGGCAGGATTGAGGAAGTCTGACTCAGTATCCACCATTCCCACTAAATACAAAACTTTTCTTTCAGGAAGCTATTACTATTAATAATATTAAACTAAAGAGTAAATTATTAATCACAAGATAATACCGCTTGAACTAAGAAGTTTGTTAGTTTGACTTTTTTGTTCGTTGAAACTGGGATGATTAAGAAGTCAAAAATAATTCCCCAAGTTTTTGGATAGGATTAAAGATGCATTGTGTAAGATTTAGATATAACATGTAGTTAAAAAAAATCAAAAATGCAAAATGAGTACATGTTGAAAATTGCAGTCAAATGAGGTAAGAAATTTTGACAAGGAGCTTAGTCTCAATTGCCAAAGCACCAGATCCCCAAGATAACAAAGTCTCGTTTTATCCATTTTAACATTTAATTATTACATGTCTCAGGTGTTCTAATCCTGTGAAAATAAAAGCCATCCAGACGACCTAAAGAGTTGATTATGGGCTTGTCATGTAGATAAATGTATAAAAAATAAAACATTTGAAGCCAGAAAAAATACCTGCGACAGGCAGATTTAGCTCTTACATAATGCATCGTTAACAACTATATTGGGGGCATTTCTTGCACGTTAACAGAACATAAACTAAATGTATTTGTAATGAATTTTTATTTATTCGGCAAAAAAGTGTATGTAATCCGAGTCCCCTGCATTTGCATCTGCGGGTTTGGAACAATTGACAATATATCACCAGCCAAAATATTATATTCTGCTTCATCAGCAGTCAATTTGTCGTTTCGAATTTTTGTAAAATACAGAACAGACAATGATTTGGTAGATGTGATCTGAAATGATAGAAAAGCATGATTAGTTAGATACATGAAAAAATATCATTACTAATGACTCTAGTTAAAGTTGCATCCAGGCTTTGGCTGGAAATCAGACTCTGTAAATTAGTTAAGATTCTTGGTTCTAATCTATTATTAAGTTTTAATATGTAGTCTTTTCTGTAATCTAACCCCTAAAATGTCTTTAACTTATATTGATTTATAACTTTTTTGTACAAGTATTACCCAAACGAAACAAATAAATAAAATGAAGTTTAACGTTCAACAGTGACACTACGGCCGACTGTTTTGGTGGAATCAAGATAAAAAATATGGTAACAGTAAGTAAATACGAAATTGGTTCAGGAATTCGATGTGACAAGCAATTTGACTAGTTGAAGAATAATAACCTGAGGTTTTTGGAACACACCCTAGAAATTGGTGTGAGTAGAAGACCATGTGCTCTAATGGTACTAGTTTCATAGATTTATGCCACCATACAGGACAATATTTGTGTGATTGAGCATCATTAGTGATATAGCTGGTTTGACATTTCCGAATATAATTTTAACACAAGAGATTATTGCTACGATGGATGTGTTATGACAATTTCAAGAAAGGTAAGTGACGAACGCAAAAGGAAAACACAAGTTATCCTTCTACTACTCACTAATAATTACTTCAAAGACCATAAGTTGTGGGAAGATATCTGACTGTGGGAAGATATCTAACAATTAAAAAAAAAAATAATTGTTTCTAGATAAGAGAAAATGATAAAAATAGATAGTCTGTGTATTACCATGTTTTTATTAAGTACAGAATGAATAAAAACAAGGTAAGGTATGGACTATTTCTATTTATCGTTTTCCCAATCTAGTGACATTCAATTACTTTTTTGAATTATAAATCCCTTTTGCAGCCTCACATAACTTTTGGTCTTGGAAGGAATCATTAGGAATAAGAAATGTGCCTTTTTCACTTGTCACTTATGTAGGATAACTTGTGTTTTCCTTTGCATTCGTCACTTCCCTTTCTTGAAATCTTTAAACTGTTCAAGCAAAATAAAAAAAAGAAACTATATCAGGAACAATAACTCATGCTTGATTGTCAAATGAATTGCTCATGAGGCTGAATGAAAATAAACCCCCAAGTTTTGCATACAGGGGTGTTTATCTCCAAAATAATATGCAACAAACTGTAAAATAACAAATAAATACTGAAACAATTCGTGAACAAGTCTTACCACAGGCTTCAAACTTAAATGATCACCCTACTTTACAAAAGAAATTGTAACATATACAGTAGATTTTTTCTTATTCATACCCATGCTACAATCATTAGTTTTCATGGGGAGGGGCTTAGGTGTGCTACAACTTCGAAATTTCACTAGTTGTTGCACGGTAGCCATTTTTTGGGAGTGTCTTGGCAAAGCATCAAGGTCCCGCCCAGTTTTACTTGGCTTGAAGTCAAACCTTGTTAACTCAAGGTGACAACTTTTCAAAATAAATGAACTCCAAAACAGTGTTTTTTTTCAACACCTCATAAACAGTATTTTTATTACATAAAAGTAAATTTACAATTATTGAAATGTACTGGTCCGCAAGTGTTGATAAATTCGTTAAAGCGTGTGTCCTTCAGTGGGGGTGAGGAAGCCGAAATTTTCGCTTTTTTAGAAACAGGTTCGCTATTTTCTTTAGCACTTATTGGCGCCTCTAAGACACTTGAAATCTGTTTCTGCATTTCGTCGGATTTAATTTTGTAAACCCTACACGCCTCGACAGATCTATGACCTGTGCGTTCCATGATGGATTGTTCATCTTGTCCATTGCGGTACATTTCAGTGGCACAGGTCTTCTTACCGGAGTGGTTAGTGTAATTTCCGACTAAACCAGCTTGTTGACACATTTCTTTCATGAAATTACCTAATTTATTTATCCCAACAGGCTGCTTTCCGTATCTTATGCCATTCTGTAATGGCTTTCTATAAAAAATTCCAGATTCTATCGCGTCTAAATAGGTTTTAAATACTGTATACAAACATCTTTGACCTAAAATACACAAATATAAGAAATAAATGAAATGAAATGAAATGGAGTTTAACGTCCCATTTTTATGCACTGTAAGGCTATTTAGAGACGGGCATATGCCAAGTGTGTACAATGAGGGTGAATTTTGCCAAGGCAGCGGCACATGGCCTACTCTTACAACCGATTTTTAACTGCCGAGGTGTCTTTAACGTGCTCGATCGAATGAACACGGGACTCCGTTTATCGTCGTCTCAGATGAACTAGAACGCTTTACCATGTCAGCCCTCACCTGACAAGGAAGAACCCAGTCGGAAAAATCCACAAGGTTGACCTCGGCCTCGCCGGGATGCGAACCCGGGACCCCCCAGCATGAGCGACAAGCGTCCTAACCACTCGGCCACACCGGGCCCCCATATAAGAAAGGATACCAATTGTCAGACAGCATACAAATTTCATAATGTGACTAAAAAGGCCATAAAAGTCAGAATGAGTAATTTTGTCAAAAATCTCGCATATTATCCCTTTAACATTTCTACAGGCTACACTTTGATAAGGATACATAACCTTGTGGTGTATGATTACTTTGATTATTTTCTTATACAGATTTTAGAACTCACCTCCGTAATTAGTGCAATAGTGCTTTATATCTTTGTTCTTTAACTTCAAATGGGCTAGACCACCAGTAAATGTTTTGTTGTTTCTTCCTATGTATCGTATGTAGTAACCATTTTTATCACTACCCAATTCAAACTGGTCAGCTTCTAAATGGCGGTGCTCATCTCTTCCTCGTAGTCCAAACAGTTTACATGCGTAAAAAAATACTGTGTACTGTAAACTCGTTGAGTTGGTAAAACCAAAGACACCAGAATTCCACAACTTATCCTCATCTTCGTTTGATACGGGGTCAGCGGTTTTCGCTTTACAACCGACTCCTTTGCTTACTAATTCCTTCATCTTGGCATCTAACACCTTTCTGGTTAACACAAAACGTTTATCAGCTTCCTCTAGAATGTTAATGTAAATATTATGGTCCTTCAAGTGTCTCATAAGCCCACAAATGATATAATAAACTGATTTAGGGGAATACTCATCTCCGTTCATTTTACGCAATTCTACAAGAAATCGCTGTAACCAATAATCTAATTCTTCTGCTGTCATATCTTGCAATTCAGGTATATCATTATCGCCCTTCGATCGACATTTCCGCCATTCATTGAATATATTTAGTGACCATTTAGTATTCTTTCTGGTATTAGCGTTTGTTTGTGAATGTATTAAAGTGTCTATTTCAACCTGAGATACTGGCGTTTGAAACCTTTCAACCACAACCGATTTTACTTCCTCTTTAACGTGTTCCTCGGCTGTAGAAATTAGGTTAAATTCACCATAATCAGATTCTTTCTCCATCTCTGCTTTAACAAATTCCTCTGCAGTAGAAATAAGGTTCAATTCGCCGTAATCCACATCTTTCTCAATATTATTTTTCTCTGCTAATTCCTTTTCTATATTGTCTAAACTTTGTGAAAGAATAATATCATCATCGTCGTTCTCAATATTATTTATCACTGCTAATTCCTTTTCTATATCGTCTAAATTTTGTGAAAGAATAATATCTTCATCGTCGTTATCACTAAATAAACAATGCGACATTGCGTCTGTACGTCGCGAATTGAAATATATCAACTGATGTATACAGGTGTTGATGACCTATTTTAATATGTTCACCGCTCGTTATGCACGTGTAGTTTTTAAGAACAACTCACTTGTCTATACGTCACCTGTCAATCAATATGTTACAAGTATTTTATAGCACGTTTATTCGTTAAATTATTGAAGACACTCGGGGGCTACGCCCCCTCGTGACTCCAATAATTTAACTCATAAAACTTGTGCTATAAATTATACTTATTAATTGTACTCAATACAGTTCGTAAATTTATTAATCAGCGTTAATTTAAATTTAAGGAATCCTATGATCTAAGGGTGTCATTAAAACACATCCCCAGATTTCAATGTCCTTTTTAGGCCTTAGAATTAGAAGAAACAAATGTACCTGTTTTCTGTACTGAGGTCTGTTGTCTTCTCTGACCCTATGTTAATTTCCGGTTCCATCAAACTGTAAAATAACAAATAAATACTGAAACAATTCGTGAACAAGTCTTACAACAGGCTTCAAACTTAAATGATCACCCTATTTTACAAAAGAAATTTTAAATTGTACTCAATACAGTTCGTAAATTTTATTAATCAGCGTTAATTTAAATTTAAGGAATCCTATGATCTTAGGGTGTCATTTAAACACCTCTCCAGATTTCAATGTCCTTTTTAGGCCTTAGAAGAAAAAATGTACCTGTTTTCTGTATTAAGGTCTATTGCCTCCTCTGGCACCATGTTCGTTTCTGGTTCCAACAGATCTATACCTAGATCCCCATACAATGATAAATCTATGTCTAAATCCATACCCTTTATTTCTTCTGTTTCAAACTGTGTCGTTTCTACTTGTAATTGTGTGGTAGCACATGTTAAAATTGGAAGGAGAAGGACAAAATGGTTTGGGCTCCATAAGGCTTCATTCTTAGCCTTGCCATCCGTGTTCGTCCAGAAAATATAACAGGGTTCTTTTGAAGATGATGAAACTTCAATGGTTGGTAAAATTTCCCTGTTTAAATGTTTTTTGACATTGAAACCAGCATACTTGGGATAAACCGAAATGACAGAACGCTCAAGTATATTGGACAAAGCATGCAGCTGCCATATGCCCATAAAGGACCCTGCTTTTCTAAGAGACATAGTTTCCATGATGAACGTGTCTTCAATGACCTGTTTTGAAATTCTTCTGCCAAATCTGTATTCATCAGAATACATTACGTAAGACTTAACAAGATCTTCCTTTACAGACAATCCACGACTTAACAATATACTATCAATAAGTGTTTCCTTGTTCAATATCATTTCCATAACAATTCGATATCGCATTTCTTCATGGTTTTCTTCATTACCAAAAATAAATTGACTGCAACATCGGGGTAAGCAATTTCCATCCCCAAATATACGTACTGGAAATCTATTTTCCAAAAAATCATCTGGTATGAGTTCTAATGCTAACTTGTCGATGACCCCACCTTTCATCTCCAAAATATATAGGTTTGCGGCAGGATCAATATCAATTGGATATGCTTTAATTTCTTTCAAATAACAGGTGCATAAACTGCAGAGGTCTTCATAGTTTTTGCAGAGAGCCATCTGATGAAGAAGTGCACTGAAAAAGGGCTTCCGTTCATTTATTAAATTCTTTTTCTCCAGATGAATTTTCTCCAAATGTATTTCAGGACTTGTATTGAATGTCTTTCCTCTCAAGTCATTTTTTTCATTTTCAACTTTACATTTATTTGTTGAAGCTAACCTAACTTCAATCTGATTAAAACACAGATCCAATTTCGTTTCGTTTTTTATAGTTCAAAATTTCGTTTTTACTTGTCTTCACTACTCTTGGATCTGGAGGACTTGTTATTTAACTGGTGTTCTACCTGAAATGAGGGGTCAGCCAATCAAATGGTCTGTCGAATCGACCCTTTGACCTTTTCATGCGTGGAACTGTGGGTAGATATTACCAGCCAACGACGTCTATACTAACACCAGCGGATAGAAATCATAACAAAACACAAGTGGATTTTGAAAAGCATGGCGATCGCTAATTGGTTAATCGAATGACTGACGTTATCGGGTCAAATGTCCCGTGCTTGATACCTGACGTCATAGAACGTGAGCGTTCACTATAACTAGTTAGATCTACATGAGTGTAGGCCATCGAAAGTATAAAAAACGAAACGAAATATAGATCTATATTTTAATTAGATTGACCTAGCTTTTTTCCAGGTTTGAACATATTCATTGTTAATACAGTTAACAAAGTCTTTCTCAAGGCAGTTGACACAAAAGCATGATAGGTTTCTTGTCAATATGTAATCAGAATCTTCGGGGAACTGTTTCACAGAATGTACCTTTTGTGTTCCTGGAATAGTTTGAACATTCATTTGTTTGTTGTGACATACCTGATCAGATGGTACAAGAATAAATTTAATGTTGTGATGCTGATGCTGATCATCTTCTTTTTCAGCATATTTCTGATTCAGAAATCTGTGGATGTCTCCTGCTGTGTTAACAATAACTTGCCTTGATTTAACAGCACGTGATATGGCTGACTTTACAACAGCAATTACCTGGTCACATGGACCTTTTCCGTGACGACTTCCAAAGTAATTTCGTTGAACTGGTATTTGATTAGTACTAATATAGCTAAAGGCTGTGCAACTCTTGTACTGTCCAGCACAGCCATCTGTGTATTGGAGAATATTGTCGAATGGCACATTGGAAGTTTTAAGATGATCAATGGTCTTATTCTCAAAATGATTTACCATATGGACATCATGTTTTATATCCTCTGATAGATAAACCAGATCTTCTTTTACAACTTCTTCACAGCTGTCCACAAGACATCTATAGTAGCAAACAACAGGATGCACTGTGACTTGCTTATGAGAATAAAAAACAGACTGTGGTTCATCTTGATATTCAATTGTATAATTTCTTCCAAAATCCATAACAGTGACTACTGAGTTGACTGGAGGGCTTTTTGATATTGCTTGAAATTGCCTATATTGCCAATAAGCATTGAAAAGATGTTTGGATAATACCACAACTTCTGAGTAGAACTTGTCCAAGAGGGTTGTTATAGAACTAGAATTGGCGAATAAGCCTTTCTGGCTTTTGCCTTTTAACTCCCACGAATACCATTCAACATGTCCAAGAGTACGTGTAGTTGACAGAGGATTTAGCTTCTTCTTAAGCAGTTCGGGTCCACATTTTTCCCAATTTCCCAAATAACAATCCACGTGATGGAATTCCTTCCCCTCAGGGGGGGGGGGGGGCACAACAGTGACCGGATGGCATCATACTTGTCTTTGACTCTACATTTCACCTGCTGTCGATCACATGCCTGGTTAATAGCTTTGATCTTGAGTTCTACATTGAGACAAATATCACAGAGACATTGTTTCATTGGTTGGTTTGTGTAGTTCTTCACATTCCTTGGTTTTAAGGACTTGAATTTATTTAATCCAATATTAACTCTAGGGTTCACCGTTTTAAAATCATTATATGTGTCTTTAAGAGTTTTATTCAAAATATGTCTTGACTCACCATATTTGTTAACAAGATTTTTGTCTGGTAAACTTGTGGATATCTCAGGGTGAAGAAAATAATCTTTAACGGTTAAACACGTTTCTTCTGTTATCCTATGGTTCATAAAAGGATGTCCCTCTTTAGTCTCAGTGTTTTCCAGCTGACAACATCTCACTAAGTAAGACCACCGCACACCGAGATTTTTTGATATTCGGTTTGCACTGTTGACTTTTGACCGTATGCATGCATTCACTAAGGCTCTTCTCATGTCCCTGTCTTTCTTACAGTTGCTTCCTTTCAACTGTTTAATTCGTGTTTTGATATTCTGGAAACAATCGTCAACCGTCTTTCTTTTTCTTGGTGATACAATTCCATTCGAAAAAGCGCATAGTTTCTTCTCAAACGTCTCCAGATCGACATAAATACTTCTATTATATCAACAAAGTATACCTCTTCATTTATAACATAAACATTACTATAGATTCAAGTGGTGAGTCACACTTTCAAAGCAATAAAAAGATGAGTTTTTTGGACGGAATTTGTAACGTCCGTTACACACTTTTAAAACGATTATTTTTATTGAAAAATATTAAAAATTTTAGGATTTTGCACTTCTGGTGGATAGAAACATTCCTTACCTTCACTTTAAGATATAACTTGAAGATTTCAATCCATGTCTTCAGTATCAATATACTTCCTTTTTTTAAACACCACCAAAAGGGACAAATTTAGACCCCAAAAAAGGGTGTATTTTTATTTTTGTCTCGCAATAAATACTTTATTTGTACTATTTTGATCATGAAGTTGTGTTTATTATCCCTTTATTATATTTTGTGTATAACCATACCAAGAATTACAGTGGATTTGTCATAGTTTCGAAAAAAATCAATTCTCCCAAAACTATATGTTAGTTCTACACCTTATTGTGGCCTGTGTCATATCGTGAATAGTGAACTTTGTTGAATATTGTGAACTTTATGTGAAATTAGACTCAATTGCCGAGTCAGCTGTGACTAACTTTCAAGTGATATCGTGGTCTGTCAAAATGTGAAGTGTGAACTGTGAATGTAACTTTTTGTCTTTTTATCCTTTTAGCTCTTATTATTAACATTTCTGATTTTTTATTAAACCGTTTATTCGTTTAATCAACATAGAACTCTGTTGTTTTGTTCAAGTGACCTGCTGCTATTCAGTATTATGATGCTGACCTTTGACCCCTGAAGTGATCCGTTGACTATATACAGTGTCTGGCGTACAAACGGTATCGTCATAAACGCGGGAAAGAAACGTGTTACGACGGCCCTCACAACATCTATTCTGTTGATTATATCGTTAATGGTAGATGCTGTAGCCGTACCTCCTTTGCTTTTTTCACAGCACTGCCATATCACTGAGTTGCTGTTCTTTCCCTTATTCAGTAACACATAGGTATCTGCCACCTTTTGATGTAGGAATAACTGTGCATTAGCCATCGTAGCAAGAAATGAATATGACATGTTTTGTTGTTGTTGTTTATTAAAGATTTAACGTCCATTACATTATAGACGATATTGTGGACAGGTTGATTAAATTAAATTATTTACACATTATTGTTTGAAAGTTGGTAAAAACATACAATTCAGATGTCCGTATGTCTCTACATTTTGTTGCCAGCGGCACCAATGTGACATATGAAAAAATAGCGGCATACCTGGCTTAATATATAGGAAAAACATTTGAATTTCGCATACAACCGTAAATGAAATGAAATGAAATGGGGTTTAACGTCCTACTCTTCGGCACCTGATCTGGGCTAATGGAAGACGGGCATACGCCATGCAGTGTGCTATGAGGGAAATTTTGCCCGGCAGCGGCGCTACGGCCTACTCTTATATTGAATTCCAATTCCCAAGGGATTTTTTTACGTGCACGCCAATGTGTACACGGGACCTGGGTTTTTCGTACCATCCGAACGACTGGGCAGCTGTCCTTGCCAGGCCCTCCTTCTGCATCACTGACAAGGTGAAACCACGCCGGAAAATCGAGATGAACTTTCTCGGCCAATGCAGGGATCGAACACACAGACTAGTCATAGAAACATAGAATGACTCAATATTTCATTCGTTCAAGTTCATGTAATTTAAATGATCGAGAGTCATTTTATTAATTAGTGAGTGAGGCGAATTCTGATAAAAATATCAATTTAAGTGAACTATATTAATAATGACTGGTCCCTGCCTCATTAACGCCTTTAATCCGTTTAAATCCATCAAAGAGTGCCGCTGTCGAATTTCCAAATTCTGGTGAGTCGGCGATATGGGAAGAGAAATACCCCGACGTTAAACTCCATTTCAGTTTAGACTATGAACAATGTGTTTTACAGTGAAATATAAATTAACAACACTATGCTTGTACTTATGAATGGATGGTTAGCAGGCGACATCTGCTTATCAAGAAGGTTATTTTCAATACATTATTCAGAATGACAATAATATCATAACTGACACGTACCAAGAATGGTTTTGTTCGCTCCATAATAAAGGGAGATTATATCTAAAGGGCGGGGGTTAGTAGTGGCAATATCGCAAATTAAATGTATAATAACGGGTCCCTTTTATAATATTGTAGGCTCTCGAATTATCTTTATATTACTAGAGACTACGGCGAGCGGGTAGCGAGGTTAACTGCATATTCCTGAAGCAATGGCCCGAGGAATCTCTCTCTGGCCATTGCTGGATTGGCTTCTGATATTTGAACTTTTAAGGGAGTATGTCTATGCTTCCCGTTCAACCAAATCTATCACAAGTACAGCAACATGACAGTCCTGTGCGTTTAATCTGGGTCTTCCCTAAAACTTTGGGAACTTTGTTCGTTTCCAAACAGTATTGTTCACATTTTATTCGATTTGATAGCCTCGTTTGTCACGCAATTAGTTTTACTGTTATGTTCTGCTATGCACTGGTTAATTGGGCATAATAAAATCGTGAGCCACGACGTCACGTTATGTAAACATATTTGGTCCAATTTGGCGCTCTGTTTTAAACGTAATGCTTTTGGAACGCAGCTAGCCGCCATTGGTTGTTAATCGGACTATAGACTAATCATAATTTAGAACAAGAATTTTCTCTCTTTACTGCAGTGAGTAGTGGGATTAGCTCTAATCAAACGGAACACTACATGGAATATAGTGCATTTTACCAAGCCTCGTTCTGAACAAAATACCTCGTTCCAAAAAAGGGCAATTTAAAAAACCTCGTTTCGGAACTGCAGACAACGAGGCATTTTCTTTACCTCGTTTGGACAGAAATGCCGAACGAGGCATTCTGAGGTTTATAGTGTTAAATATTGAATATCAGAAGCCCATCTTTTCCCGGTAAGATCACAACATCAATGTTGATTTAAATTGACAAATAATTCGTGTTTTCATTGTCGAAGATTTTGGATGAGATTGAGTTAGAGACTTAGCTACTTTAACATTGCCGTTGAATAACATTTACCCTTAAAGGGGAAGACCAACGATTTTCAACAAGGTTTCCATAAATAATAAATATATATTTAGAAATAATCCCCTCTGTAACATATGCAAAAAACAATTTGTAAGCGAGAGATTAAATTTTATTAATATCGGAAGTGACGTAGTTGGTTCAACGCGCTCACCGGTCTCTATAGTAAACATTCAAATTTGGAGTAAGTTTAGCGCTGTATTTTGTGACCGTCTCGCCGTTTAGGAGAACATTTGATGAAAGGAAATGTTTATTAGGATATTAAGAACATTAACTTACGTTTTTTTTAAGGTATAATACACAAAACCTCTGCGTAAATTAAGTTTCTAAACTGGACACTGTGACCCAATTTAAGCCACATGTTTAGTTGTTTATATCACGTGATGACTGGCACGTGACAGGTGTTACATCACGTGATAGACACGTGACTCAATATTTCGTCTGCATCGTTGTTTTGTGCTTACCGACTGACTGTTGTTTTTTTTTGCATTTCTTCTGCTTGTGTTGTTTGACTTTGACTGAACTCGCACCATTTCCCTTTTTGCAAATGCTGACCTGTCATTTTGTTGAATTTCTAGTAAGAAAGGGAAAATACTTGGAATAGCGTCTTTCTTCAATATAGACTTTCTTTTTGATCCAGTCAGTTCATGCTGTAAATCTCTGACATAATCGGATGGTACAAAATGTTTGCCACACACCCTCAAATTCTTTACTTTTTTATATGAGGAATTTATTGGGAGATTCTTGTTTCTAATTTTCACAAGCCACTCTCTTCGACGTCTTGCACCTGAGGGAAACCGATGAAATGGCACGCCTATGCTTCTTGTAATCTCGTAGTTCTCACAACCTGGCACATTACAAGAGGGCATTTTCTATTGTTTACGTGAAGCCTGCTCATTTACCCAACAAAAACAAGTCATCAACCTCAACATTAATTGCCAAAAGTCAATATTATTCACAGGCCGCTAATATTGGTCTGTTTACTTTTATAAATGTAAAAAGATACGCAGTCAGTTACTAAAACCAACGGTGCAGACGAAATATCTGTCAGCTATCACGTGATGTACAAATATCTGTCACGTGCCAGCTATCACGTGATATAAACAACTAAACATGTGGCTTAAATTGGGTCACAGTGTCCAGTTTAGAAACTTAATTTACGCAGGGGTTTTGTGTATTATACCTTTAAAAAAACGTAAGTTAATGTTTTTAATATCCTAATAAAGATTTCCTTTCATCGGATGTTCTGCGAAACGTCGAAACGAACACAAAATACAGCGTTAAACTTACTCCAAATTTGAATGTTTACTGTAGAGACCAGTGAGCGTGTTGAACCAACTACGTCACTTCCGATATTAATAAAAATTAATTTCTCGCTTACAATTTTTTTTTGGCATTTGTTACACGGGGGATTATTTCTAAATATATATTTATTATTTATGGAAACCTTGTTGAAAATTGTTGGTCTTCCCCTTTAACTTATAGGAGGTTACGTATATTTTAGTGAAATGTACTAGTTAAGTGGCTATCTTAGACTTAAAATGCCCTTGAATACGGGCCCAGATCTCAGCAACCTAATAACCATTACGTAAGATATATTTCGAGCCATATCCAACAGAAACAAATGCCGATTTCAAAAATAATAACAATAATAATGGCAACAGTTATAACGAACATTTAAAAAACACACACAAATTTCAACATTTTTTTAAAATAAAAAGCAAGACAGCCTTTTAAATTAAATATCGGGTTATGTGTATATCTAAAAATCGACGTAAATTATTCACAACGCAAAATCAATAACTACCATACTAGTTTTCAATCTATCCATGAAAAGAGAGTGGAAAGATAAGACGTACAATATATTGAAACTTCCAGCAGTATTTGATTGCCTAATTACCTGTAAAAATACGCCGTATGAAATGATAATTCGTTTATTATTATTTTACAGCTATATGATAAAGGGTTTCCGTTTTGTTCTATGAAAAATGTATGGTTATACCGTATAGACAGTTGTGTTTGGTCCTATAGAAAGATATGGTGATTAAACGGGTTGCAAATTATCTTATTTCATGGTAGACCTAACCTTATCATATAAGCAATTGGTATCTATTTTACAGGTGTAAAGAAACTGTTTTCCTTTTATGTAATGAACAATTTATTGTTGATTTGCGTAGAAAGATATGATGTTAAGCGTGTAACAAATTAACAATTGGTATATTAGTCGAGAATTTTACAAGCAAGTTTATGTTTAATCGAAAATTCCAATAAATGATTCATTTTTATGTTGAAAGGAATGTGCTACAGGTGTTAGACCATATCACACGTTGTTTAAATGTGTATTTTCGCAAACTTTGTATGTAGCTAGATTATTATATGGAAGGTCTGTCGGGATAGAAAATAAGATTGTGTGTTAAAAATCACAAATCATTTTCAGACTTAAGTTGAGAATTTACTCAACTTTTAATCACTGTTTTTAAGACATATTTGATCCGGAAACACAAAACTTTCCACCTAGTTTCTTATTCATGTATTTGATACTTTAAAACAACCGAAGTTTTATAATGGCCTGTATTTTAGTTAAAATAAGGAGAACTATTTTGAGTAAATTCTTAACTGAAGTCTGAGAATGCTTTGTGAACTCGGGACCTGGAAACAAATGGGTTCACCTACACCAAATATCTGGTTCTAGAATTAGATTTGTCCCTTCTCAGCTAATTCCTATGCGTAACAAACATTTCCGTTTCATTGAAAATTCCAATGCAAAAATGTATTTGTAGTTCGTGGGGAAAGTGCTACATGTTTTAGGCCATATTTAAATGTTGTTTAAAGGAACCAAGTCTACAACTCAATATCACCCACTGTCTTCGACATTGCAAACACGATTTATTGGTCAATTTAAATCAACATTGATGTTGTTATATCACTGTGAGAAGGTGGACTTCTCACATCCAATAATTAAGACAAAATGAGCGGCATTTGTATGAAGCGACTTGATGAACGAGACTAAACACACTCCACGTAGGGGTATACTGCCGATGTAGACCGAAAAAAAAACACGCCAAAGACCACCACTCAATTCGGACTCTTCGCGTATTTTTACCGAACACAACTGATTAGAAATTACAATAAAAGCAGAAATGATTGAATGTAAATCAGTTTATATACATTCATATTACATTATTATATGCGTTGTTACCTACATGTATTTGTATTCTTTTCTAGGTACCAAAGAATAGCGATTTTTTAAATGTGGATTTTCTTTTAAAAAAATATGAACCTGTGATTACCATTGGTCTGTAAGATATCAGGAACGGTGTCGCCCTTCACCGTTAAGGACTCCCACACTATGTGGAGAGGGGCATTGGGTGTCTCTCCAACCGGGTTCGAAATTAAATGTGTTTGAAATGGTACTTTCTATATCATGGTGTCCCTAGCTAATGCGCATATTTAACGTGTGGCATCAAAAACAACGTAAATTCATGACTAACAGGGGGACCATAAACTAACTAGTTTAGATATAAGAGTAGTGCCGCTGTCTGGGCAATATTCCCCTCATAACACACTATGGCGTATGCCCGTCTTCATTAGCCCAGTTCGGAGTAGAACAGTAGAATGTTAAAGTCTATTTTATTTTTAGAAATTAATGGTCGGGTGATTTAAAGTATTTTTTAGCCTTTTAAACAATTTATGAAGTGTGCAATACGCGTTGGTTTCGTTTTCCACTTCTGAATGGACAGTACATGGTTTTTCAATACATATCAGGATATAGTGGTAGCGCTCTTCACGGTCGTACCCACGGGGACAAGTGGGGTTGTCCGGATAAACAGTTGGCAGTTCTCACTATAAAAGTGTTAAAAATAGATGTACGCAAATAAAAGTCATTTAAGATGTTGAAAATTTCGGTCAAAATGCTCCACTATGAACCGAGATATTAGCTTTTGAATTTTAAGCATAGTCTCGACCATTATTACTAAAGTCGGTACAATGATAAAATAGTCTCGATTTTTAATTTCATGATTTATAATCATGAATGAAAATTGGGGAGCAAATAGGATCCTAATCCAGTAAATATCACAGACTAGCAATGCCATCGAGAGTTGATTAAAGTTTGAATAAGTTAATTAATGTCTAATTAATAATGTAGATATCATTTCTGGCCTAAATAAAAACCCTGCAATATTTCATCCAACTTTTACAAGTCGACATGTTGTCCCTTTAATATAATATGATAAAAAGTCTAGGTGATCACGTGTTGCTGACTGTGACTCATAACCTGATGGAGGAGTGTATGTAAAGGTACCATCGATACTTTACTCAGATCACCGATTCGAGGCAGATTGAAAGAATTGTTTCATAGGTAAGATTTATTGTTTAGTCGGGTTGGGTTGGGTTGGGTTTGGTATACAAATCGGGTAAAGTATCATTTTCATTGCCGCAAAATGCACAATACATCTCGGCGTTTGTGGAGTATGTATAAGACCGAGATCTCTTCCTAAACATGACCAATTTTTTAAAAAAATTTAAAGGTAAAAACTGTTAATATCCCGTGTCAAAATTCGGACCATCGTACAAAATTCTGACCATCCAACTAAATATATTCTAAAAGGTAATTGAATAAGCTTTCCAAATATTATTAGTAAAAGTTGGCACAATCATATTAAAGGGGCACGCTCTCAACCTGAACATAGCCAATTTTTCAATATTTTAAAATGAAAGAACGGTAATGTTCGGAGTCAAAATTCGAAAAAAATGCCGGTCTATCTTTACATATAAAATATTAAAAAAATGGCTATGATCAGGTTGAGAGCACGCCCCTTTCATATGATTGTGCCAACTTTTATTAATAATATTTGGAAAGCTTATTCAATTACCTTTCAGAATATATATAGCTGGTTGCTGAGAATTTGTACGATGGTCCGAATTTGGACTTTGAAAAAAATGCTGGTCTATTTTTACATATAGAATATTGAAAAATTGGCTATGTTCAGGTTGAGAGCGCGCCCCTTTAATATGATTGTGCCAACATTTACTAATAATATTTGGAAAGCTTATGCAATTACCTTTCAGAATTTATATTGCTGGATGCTCAGAATTTTGTACGATGGTCCGATTTGGACTTTGAAAAAAAATCTGGTCTATCTTTACATATAGAATATTGAAAAATTGGCTATGTTCATGTTGAGGGCGCGCCCCTTTAATATGATTGTGCCAACTTTTACTAATAATATTTGGAAAGCTTATTCAATTACATTTCCGAATTTATATAGCTGAATGCTTAGAATTTTGTACGATGGTTCGAATTTTGACTCGGAATATTACCGTTCTTTCACTTTAAAATATTGAAAAATTGGCTATGTTCAGGTTGAGAGCGCGCCCCTTTAATATGATTGTGCCAACTTTTACTAATACTATTTGGAAAGCTTATGCAATTACCTTTCAGAATATATATAGCTAGATGCTCAGAATTTTGTACGATGGTCCGAATTTGGACTTTGAAAAAAATTCTGGTCTATCTTTACATATAGAATATTGAAAAATTGGCTATGTTCAGGTTGAGAGCGCGCCCCTTTAATATGATTGTGCCAACTTTTACTAATAATATTTGGAAAGCTTATCTAATTACCTTTCAGAATATATATAGCTGGATGCTGAGAATTTTGTACGATGGTCCTAATTCGGACGTCGAAAAAAATACCGGTCTATCTTCACATATAGAATATTGAAAAATTGGCTATGTTCATGTTGAGGGCGCGCCCCTTTAATATGATTGTGCCAACTTTTACTAATAATATTTGGAAAGCTTATTCAATTAGATTTCAGAATATATATAGATGGATGCTCAGAATTTTGTACGATGGTCGGAATTTTGACTAGGAATATTACCGTTTTCTCACTTTAAAATATTGAAAAATTGGCTATGTTCAGGTTGAGAGCTAATAATATTTGGAAAGCTTATC
The DNA here is from genome assembly GCA_963678685.1 of Patella ulyssiponensis. NCBI lineage: Eukaryota > Metazoa > Mollusca > Gastropoda > Patellidae > Patella > Patella ulyssiponensis. Next base: position 12,020,977 of record OY783227.1, on the reverse strand, counting down.
CAATTACTTTTCAGAATATATATAGCTGGATGCTCAGAATTTTGTACGATGGTCCGGTCTATCTTCACATATAGAATATTGAAAAATTGGCTATGTTCATGTTGAGGGCGCGCCCCTTTAATATGATTGTGCCAACTTTTACTAATAATATTTGGAAAGCTTATCCAATTACCTTTCAGAATATATATAGCTGGATGCTCAGAATTTTCTACGATGGTCCTAATTCGGACTTCGAAAAAAATACCGGTCTTTCTTCACATATTGCTCAGAATATTGAAAAATTGGCTATGTTCATGTTGAGGGCGCGCTTCTTTAATATGATTGTGCCAACTTTTACTAATAATATTTGGAAAGCTTATTCAATTACATTTCCGAATTTATATAGCTGGATGCTCAGAATTTTCTACGATGGTCCTAATTCGGACTTCGAAAACAATACCGGTCTTTCACTTTAAATAATTAAAAAATTGGCGATGTTCAGGTTGAGAGCGCGCCCCATTAATATGTTTGTGCCAACTTTTACTAATAACATTGAGAAAGCTTATTCAATTACCTTTCAGAATATATATAGCTGGTTGCTCAGAATTTTGTACGATGGTCCTAAATTTTGACTCGGAATATTATCGTTCTTTCACTTTAAAATATTGAAAAATTGGCTATGTTCAGGTTGAGAGCGCGCCCCTTTAATATGATTGTGCCAACATTTACTAATAATATTTGGAAAGCTTATGCAATTACCTTTCAGAATTTATATTGCTGGATGCTCAGAATTTTGTACGATGGTCCGATTTGGACTTTGAAAAAAATTCTGGTCTATCTTTACATATAGAATATTGAAAAATTGGCTATGTTCATGTTGAGGGCGCGCCCCTTTAATATGATTGTGCCAACTTTTACTAATAATATTTGGAAAGCTTATTCAATTACATTTCCGAATTTATATAGCTGGATGCTCAGAATTTTGTACGATGGTCCGAATTTTGACTCGGAATATTACCGTTCTTTCACTTTAAAATATTGAAAAATTGGCTATGTTCAGGTTGAGAGCGCGCCCCTTTAATATGATTGTGCCAACTTTTACTAATACTATTTGGAAAGCTTATGCAATTACCTTTCAGAATATATATAGTTAGATGCTCAGAATTTTGTACGATGGTCCGAATTTGGACTTTGAAAAAAATTCTGGTCTATCTTTACATATAGAATATTGAAAAATTGGCTATGTTCAGGTTGAGAGCGCGCCCCTTTAATATGATTGTGCCAACTTTTACTAATAATATTTGGAAAGCTTATCTAATTACCTTTCAGAATATATATAGCTGGATGCTGAGAATTTTGTACGATGGTCCTAATTCGGACGTCGAAAAAAATACCGGTCTATCTTCACATATAGAATATTGAAAAATTGGCTATGTTCATGTTGAGGGCGCGCCCCTTTAATATGATTGTGCCAACTTTTACTAATAATATTTGGAAAGCTTATTCAATTAGATTTCAGAATATATATAGATGGATGCTCAGAATTTTGTACGATGGTCGGAATTTTGACTAGGAATATTACCGTTTTCTCACTTTAAAATATTGAAAAATTGGCTATGTTCAGGTTGAGAGCTAATAATATTTGGAAAGCTTATCCAATTACTTTTCAGAATATATATAGCTGGATGCTCAGAATTTTGTACGATGGTCCGGTCTATCTTCACATATAGAATATTGAAAAATTGGCTATGTTCATGTTGAGGGCGCGCCCCTTTAATATGATTGTGCCAACTTTTACTAATAATATTTGGAAAGCTTATCCAATTACCTTTCAGAATATATATAGCTGGATGCTCAGAATTTTCTACGATGGTCCTAATTCGGACTTCGAAAAAAATACCGGTCTTTCTTCACATATTGCTCAGAATATTGAAAAATTGGCTATGTTCATGTTGAGGGCGCGCTTCTTTAATATGATTGTGCCAACTTTTACTAATAATATTTGGAAAGCTTATTCAATTACATTTCCGAATTTATATAGCTGGATGCTCAGAATTTTCTACGATGGTCCTAATTCGGACTTCGAAAACAATACCGGTCTTTCACTTTAAATAATTAAAAAATTGGCGATGTTCAGGTTGAGAGCGCGCCCCATTAATATGTTTGTGCCAACTTTTACTAATAACATTGAGAAAGCTTATTCAATTACCTTTCAGAATATATATAGCTGGTTGCTCAGAATTTTGTACGATGGTCCTAAATTTTGACTCGGAATATTATCGTTCTTTCACTTTAAAATATTGAAAAATTGGCTATGTTCAGGTTGAGAGCGCGCCCCTTTAATATGATTGTGCCAACATTTACTAATAATATTTGGAAAGCTTATGCAATTACCTTTCAGAATTTATATTGCTGGATGCTCAGAATTTTGTACGATGGTCCGATTTGGACTTTGAAAAAAATTCTGGTCTATCTTTACATATAGAATATTGAAAAATTGGCTATGTTCATGTTGAGGGCGCGCCCCTTTAATATGATTGTGCCAACTTTTACTAATAATATTTGGAAAGCTTATTCAATTACATTTCCGAATTTATATAGCTGGATGCTCAGAATTTTGTACGATGGTCCGAATTTTGACTCGGAATATTACCGTTCTTTCACTTTAAAATATTGAAAAATTGGCTATGTTCAGGTTGAGAGCGCGCCCCTTTAATATGATTGTGCCAACTTTTACTAATACTATTTGGAAAGCTTATGCAATTACCTTTCAGAATATATATAGTTAGATGCTCAGAATTTTGTACGATGGTCCGAATTTGGACTTTGAAAAAAATTCTGGTCTATCTTTACATATAGAAAATTGAAAAATTGGCTATGTTCAGGTTGAGAGCCCGCCCCTTTAATATGATTGTGCCAACTTTTACTAATAATATTTGGAAAGCTTATCTAATTACCTTTCAGAATATATATAGCTGGATGCTGACAATTTTGTACGATGGTCCTAATTCGGACGTCGAAAAAAATACCGGTCTATCTTCACATATAGAATATTGAAAAATTGGCTATGTTCATGTTGAGGGTGCGCCCCTTTAATATGATTGTGCCAACTTTTACTAATAATATTTGGAAAGCTTATTCAATTAGATTTCAGAATATATATAGATGGATGCTCAGAATTTTGTACGACGGTCGGAATTTTGACTAGGAATATTACCGTTTTCTCACTTTAAAATATTGAAAAATTGGCTATGTTCAGGTTGAGAGCTAATAATATTTGGAAAGCTTATCCAATTACTTTTCAGAATATATATAGCTGGATGCTCAGAATTTTGTACGATGGTCCGGTCTATCTTCACATATAGAATATTGAAAAATTGGCTATGTTCATGTTGAGGGCGCGCCCCTTTAATATGATTGTGCCAACTTTTACTAATAATATTTGGAAAGCTTATCCAATTACCTTTCAGAATATATATAGCTGGATGCTCAGAATTTTCTACGATGGTCCTAATTCGGACTTCGAAAAAAATACCGGTCTTTCTTCACATATTGCTCAGAATATTGAAAAATTGGCTATGTTCATGTTGAGGGCGCGCTTCTTTAATATGATTGTGCCAACTTTTACTAATAATATTTAGAAAGCTTATTCAATTACATTTCCGAATTTATATAGCTGGATGCTCAGAATTTTCTACGATGGTCCTAATTCGGACTTCGAAAACAATACCGGTCTTTCACTTTAAATAATTAAAAAATTGGCGATGTTCAGATTGAGAGCGCGCCCCATTAATATGTTTGTGCCAACTTTTACTAATAACATTGAGAAAGCTTATTCAATTACCTTTCAGAATTTATATTGCTGGACTCGACAGTCCTTAAATAATGGGTGTTTAGGTCCAATACTTCCTCCGGTTAGATTCGATAAATCTTCGAACCGAAAAATTCGGTTTTTGTACAAAAAATTTGTTTCGAACTATCGGCACCTCCACCTAGCAGACTGTATCGAATATTTGAACAATGCGCTGTATTTGTCATGATTTGAATTTATGTCCCGTATTTAATATCAATATATATATTTTAATATTTCCAGTTAGAGATCAAGATGAATATCATAGGTACAGCTATTGTGTTTTGTCTGTGTCTTGTCAGGTAACGTGTTTTATGTTTACGGTTGTAAAACAATATATGATTGCGATATCATACTCTTGAGTGTACCCATCAACAATATATTATTGTGATTCGGGGTAATTTCTTGGGTTTAGTTCTTTTGTTTACTCTACAACACGATTGTATTAGGACGCGTGGCACCTTCTTAGGTTTACTCTACAACATCGACATGGGTTAATAAGTTTTCCTCTTTATTTTTAACATACATTATGCAAGAGCTAAATCTGCCTATTGTAGGTCTTTATTAAGGCTTATTAATTAGACCTATATTTACACAACAAGCTCAAAATCAACTCTGTGGACACGACGAAAGGCCTGCCAATGAGGGTACCATAGCCACTGAGAATGTTACTTGATATTCGAGAATATGTGGGTGGAGGTATCGTCTGTCACTGTCAATCAAACGGTTGGTAATTCTCGTAGACGATGCTGACACAGTTGATGCCTATTTCTACAACAAAATATTATTGCGATACCTTTAGTTAACTTACAACCATTATTAGTAATCTCTAATAATATCATGAAAATTTCATAAATGGTGGGGGTTACCACATTGTTTTGTTATTATGAAAAAAATCCTCGGTATATAGTTGCAGTTATGGTGTGAAATTCGAAGTTGTGGACCGTAATAATGATACGAAATTAACATTAGATGAATTTGAAGGTTTCTATAAATCGTTTGATTTGAATGGTATGTACTATTTCCATTGAAATAATTGGGTTGGAGTGTCCCGGAAAACAAAGTGACTTTAATGACGCAGAGATGTGAGTTTATTATCCCATAAACTCCAGATCCCCACGTGACCGTAGTCGTGACGTCAGAAGCATATCGACATCATGTCTGGTTAACGTTTATGGGAAAACTGGTTCGTGACACATTCAAACCCGATAAAACAGTGTTAATTTGAAACATTTTTAAGTTCCGCCACGTCATGTTGGCCTACAGTAAATATATGTATATGAATTATCTATATCATTTCTGGACTAACAAGTAGAGGGTGGTTTGATGTCCAGTCGACACAAACTAGATCATTTCGGGAATTACATATGATACAGGGTGGTTAGCAGTTTGAGAAACCAGTGATCCCCCTCCCAAAGAGGATGGACAGACCCCCCCCCCCTCCCGGTTGGACGGCCTCCCCCATAGGCTGGACAGACAAACCTACTGTGTGTCGCGTGCAAATTTGGGATCGAAACGCAATCGATCACCCAAGTCTAAAATTTTCCTAAGGGTGGAGTTGGGTGTGGATTGCCGAATGGTTACTGTCCAACCACGTGGGTTTTCTCCGCCCCCCCCCCCACATACACACTGCTAAACACCCCTACGCGAATTATGGAAATAAAATAGATCCATATGTTAGTCCCGAAATGGCTTAGTTTGTGTCGAGTGGACGTTAAACCCCATTTCTCTCTCTTTTAAGAGGACGGTGCAGTTACCCTGGCGGAGCTGATGAAGAAGTCCGGATTGGAAAAATCTAGAGCCGAAGTTCTATTAAATGTATATGATAAAAATAAAGACGAAAAAATTGATATGAATGAAGTAAAAAAACGTTTTAATATATTTGATGCTAATGGTATGTTTGTTACTTCAATAATAACAGGTCACGTGATATCTGACCACACCTACTTCTATTCGCCAATTTAATAATAACAGGGGTCACGTGATATCTGACCACGCCTACTTCAATAAAAACAGATCCAGTGATATTTGAGCACGCCTACTTCTAATCGCCAGTGTAATTGATGAATCCGACCTGTCAATCATTGTAAAGATATTGACCAATCAGAAAGCCCGATTATATTTGGCCCGCGTAGTTCAAGATTGGCAGCCATTTTTGTCCCACAAACAAACAAGGCCGTGCTCTGTGGGAAGTTTGTTATTTCTACATTTATCGTCGAAATGGTATTACGCTGCGCGTGGGGAACTTGTAACAAGCATGAACGAACGTTACCCCGAAAGACGGCATGGCGCAAAAATTTATACTTTTTCAGAAATCAAAAAGAAACAATTAAAAATGTGTTTGCCCTGGATCAAGGGGATACGGTCAGTTTATCCCACGACCGTTTCAACCCGGGCTGTTTCATCCCAACCTAATTTTTTTTTTATCCCAGATTGTTTCCCCATTTAGGTCCACTTACTGTTAAATAAACATGTCCTTTGTTATTTATTATTAAATTAACACTTAGTTGATTGTTATGGATTAGTAATAAAACATGTGGTGAGGGTTGAGTTGTATTTATACATTTTTTAAGTAAGAAGCCAGATAATATTTAATTTAACAACATCTGACGTCAGCTCTGTTTTAACATGTTTTTATTTATGATAAAGGGAGAAGATGATCGCCCTCTCTTCTCACGACAGTGTGATTGTAAATAATTTAATTAAATCAGCCTGTCCTTAATAATATCATGCATAACAATTAACAATTTGGACACAATAAAGCCTGCATCGTAACAATTGTTTCCGTTTTGTCTCCAATAAAAATATAAATTCAGAACATTGTCCGAAAATAAAGTTTATGTATAATTTACAGGACAATTTGACAATAGAAAATAATTTGGCCAAAAGAGTATTTTTCACATTATAATTTTTTTATCGTAAATTAGTTGGAATGCGAGAAAGGAATTACAGGGGGCGTGATCAGCTGTCCTCGGCACGTGATTGGAATAGTGTCATGTACAGGTGCAATGTCGGGCTTGACATTCAATTTAAATTTTATACCGATATTTTAGAGTCCGAAATCTACACATTTCTCAACGGCAGTGTCATACACCTGTAGTACATTCAATTTAAAGCATCATTTGGGATGCATGCTTTTACTAAGCGAAATCCACGCCAACTCGAGTCAGAAACTTACCGCTAAAAATTGCGGCGATTCGTGTGAATATTTAGTCCGGCCGATGTCGAAGAAATTAATTATGATATTCACATCAAATATGAATCATTTAATCGTGTTTGTGCACATGCCATGGATAATGTGTGAGTAGTGTGACGTGGAAAATTATAAATGACAGGTTAGTTACGGTACTAAAGCGACATTTCGAGGCCTGTCCGAATAAAGTTTATACTCTATATTTATTTATTTCTATTTATGTAAACTCTTTTTTTTTTTGAAAACCATTAAAACCACACTATACAGTTACTATTTGATGACAATATGCATGCACGAATCAAACTGTGAGGTGCTGGGTCGCCATATTGAACCGCTAATGCTGTTAAGCTTGGGGGACATAGTAACAGTATCTAAGGGGGCGGAGCTTAACTCCAAATCTCGGAATCATGAATAATAACAGAGGTCCAGTGATATCTTCGCCTGTCCAACCTCGTAAGTTTTCTCCGGGTCCCCCCACTGCTAAAGACCCTACGCGCAAGCGAATTATTAAAATAAAATTAAACCATATGTTAGTCCCGAAATGACCCAGTTTGTGTCGAGTGGACGTTAAATTCCATTTCTCTCTCTTTCTCTGTCTTCGCGTTCAGGAATCAATTAGGAATAGAAGCAGGAATGGCCAGAAATTGCCATTTTACTTGATTTGTAGACTATTTTATTAGAATCACGAAATAATCTTGTAATGCCATAATATATTATTTTAAAAATTGTATTTTTATTTAATTTTATACCTGAAGTATAGCTTTAAGTTAGAGATATCTAGAAACTTCATCTTGATCTTGATCTTCTTTATTTGATTACAGGCGATGAGTCAGTATCTAAAACCGAATACTATGCCAAATTAACTAAATATGTAAGAAATAGATTTTAGCTTTTTATTTCAATTATTTTATCAATTGATTTTGTAAGAATTATATAAATATCTCAGCATTCGTCTACTTTCCACCATACTCTTGTAGCTAACATGGCAATAATTGTTCCCCTGCGCATTATAACAGTTCCAGTAATACCCCCCGTGCAAGTAAATGTTTTCTTGATGGTAAAATACTGTTATCGTTTTAGGGTTAAAAAAAACCTTATTGAAGAAATAAAAAATAACTATTTGATATATCCCATCCATTATACCAGGAGATTGTGACCAGTGTTTAAATTGCAGTGGAAAACATCACAGTGATAGAGTTTCGACCGGGCCAAAAGTTCACATAGCTTTCTCAGACTTAAGTTGAGAATTTACTCAACTTTCAGTCATTGTTTGTAAGAAATATCCAGAAACACAAAACTTTGCACATAGTTTCTTATTAATGTATTTGATACATTAAAACAAGAAAAGTTTTATAAAGGGTTACATTTTAGTTACAATAAGGCGAACAATTTTGAGTAAATTCTTGACTTAAGTCTAAGAGTGCTTTGTGAACTTGGGCCAGAGATAGATTTTAGCTTCCTGCATAAACTGTTAAAATAATATAAAAGAATTACAGAGTTCTGATTCTACAATACATATTTTATCTTACAGTAACGGCTACCAGAAGAATTATCTCATTCACATCAATAAAATTTTCAAAACGTTCGTTGTATATAATTTTGTGTATAGTTTCCCAATGGACTGGACACACAGGGTGCAGCGGCAATAAGGACATGGTGTCCTGCCCCCACCCCATTCCCACTCCCTACTCTGACGCTTGAAATGGATCAGATTAACCAATCTGGCAGTCCAGCAGCAAATGTAACATGGCCGGGAATCTTGGATCTTTAATGTCTTAAAGTAGCTAAGTCTGTTACTCAATCTCATCCCAAATCTTTGACAACGAAAACACGAATTATTTGTCAATTTAATTCAACATTAATGTTGTGGTCTTAGCGGGAAAAGATGGGCTTTTGATATCCAATATGTAAGACAACATAAAAAATATACCATTGGTACACGAATCGTGTACCATAATGCGTTTTAGGCCCAGTTTTAATAAGGGACTTGGAGAACGAGGCTAGACGGTGACAACTGGAGTGCACACGCAATAAATACTATGTAGACTGGAATAACTAGACGCTAGACATTCGATTGAGACTTCAGGCGTAGGCCCTATTTCGCCGAACATAGCTGATTTGAAATTAGAGTAAAGACGGAAATGATTGAATGTAAATTAGTTTATATAAATTCATATTACCTTATTATATGCGTTGTGACCCATTTGTGTCAAATTCTAGGTCCCAAATATTAGCAATTCAGCTCCTTTAAATTGGATGGAAATGTTATAATGTTGATTATCATTTTATAGCATTTTACATCTCTAAATATGTGTATAGCTATTATAGCACCCTCTTGGATAACTGTTTTGTTTCGTCTATGGGCCCGGAGAGGGCGGGGACTGTGATAATGTTGATATAAATGATCATCCTCGAATGGATTAGTCAACCCTTAATTAATAGCTCTGTACATCTATTATTAAATGTATATAATGCCCAGTTTTGCTCTGTGAGGGGTGTATGTGTGGGTGTGCGTGCGGGGGAGAGGGTAAATTGGCGGTAAATTTGATAACGTTGATTTTTTTCCACCAAATAAGCGTATGAGATTTCCCTTTGGGAACACTTTTACCTTTTCGGGTAGGGGAAACCACGATGGCAGGATAGGTAAGGCGTTGGCTCGCTAACCTGGAGGTCGGGTGTTCGATCCCTGCATTTGACCGAGAAACTTCATCCAGATTTTCCCGCGTGGGTCCTTCTTGTCAGGTCCGGGCAAGGAAAAGCGTATGGTCATTCAGATGGGACGAAAAACCGAGGTCCCGTGTACACATTGGCGTGCACGTAAAAGATCCCTTGGTAGTAGTAATTCAATATAAAGAGTATGTCGTACTGCCACTGTCCGTGCAAAATGCCACTGTATGGCGTATGTCTGTCTTCATTAGCCCAGTTCCACAGGCATTTGAAGAGATTAAAATAAAATTTCTTACTATTCTTTGACACTATAGCCTATCACAGTAATAAAAGTGAATCACCTGCCATTATGTTTTGACTTGTTGACGACATTTCGCCCGTTTTCATCTCACAATACTATAGTCAAAGAGCAGTAAGAAGTTCTACTTTAATACCTTAAAGTGCTTGTGCCCAGTTCGGGGCAGAACAGTGGGACTTTATAGCCATTTAATTTCTTTTTTGTAATTGTCCTGTTTTCCACAGCATAGACGAACTGAAGGGGTCTAGTTAATACATTCCTGACTGAATGAACTCCTGATATTTTATTATGTAACGTGACAAGGAGTAGGGTCGCCTGTCCAACCTCGTGGGTTTTCTCCGGATTCTTCCACTACTAAAGACCCATATGTACCAGCGAATTGTTGAAATAAAATTAAACCATATGTTAAACCCGAAATGACTTAGTTTGTATCGAGTGGACGTTAAACCCCATTTCTCTCTCTCTCCTCCATGTTGTATTAAAGATATATTAGTTAAGAGTTTAATAAAGAGTTGGCCATTCTTGCCATAATCATTCAAAAACAGATGATAAAAAAAAGAAAATATTGAAAATTTCAGTCAATGAGTTATCAGTTATTATATTATTCTGAACGGAGTTATCAGTGTTTGAAGTTTGGACAACAAATGGATACAAACTGCGTCTACACCTTCTACGAGGAAGATAACTCCACCCACATATTCTTGATTATCCAGTAACGTGCTCAATAGCAATAAGGTGCTCAATAGCAATAGTACTCTCGCTTGAAAAGCCTGTCATCACCAGTTTCCGGTAGCGACGTCACCGAGTAATTGTAAACGTTATCTTGGTCAGCCATTTGCTTATTTAATTTTAAATTGGCGACTGTTTAAATCCGAGCTGTATCCAAGCCATCCGTGGGTCTACAGTGTTGATTTTGTGCTTGCTGTTTAAATAAAGGTCTAATTAATCTTTTCTATAACATCTGAGGACTAAATAAAAACTTTCAATATGTTGATTTAACTCATGTTTGTTTAATGCATGTTTAAGAAATAGCTGATTGGCTAGAAGTACATATTAGCTATAGCATGATGTAATACTACAATTTTACGGAAGCATTAAATTGACGCTGCCATTTATTGGAAAATTCAGAATAAAATATATGTAATTTTTCAAAAGTTATTAACGGTAATTAGATGATCATACTCACATTTTCTGGCGAGTTGGGACATTGTCAATCCCACCTTTTAAACACACCCCCACACCCAGAAAAGCCAATTAGTTGACCATCTGAAATGAAATGAAATTTAACGTCCTACTCTTATGCAACTAACCTGGGCTAATGGAAGACGGGCATACGCCATACAGTGTTAGGGTGCCCCATCCTAAATGAATATCTCCAAATATCTCGACAATTACACCACAATACTAATATATTTAGAAAGCCTTAAATCTGTTTCACACATTTATAGTCACTAAATAAACGACCATGCTGTACTACATAAGCTATGATCATTAAACCATACATAAGTAATACTGAAAAATGGTTTGGAGTGGCGTCCATAACATCCAGACACTTTTGAGTAAAAGATAGGTTACGTGCCCTTGTTTTGAAATTAGTCTCGCTTAACTAGTCTACCGATCATTCTACGTCTAATTGACGGGTCGGGATAATCAAGACTACTTTTTTTTACGAAACATGGAACAAGAAATTGAATTTAGAAGCACCAACATCAGGCAACTCAACAATATTTTTAAGAACCTTGTAAAAGTAAAATGAAACTACTGCTAGTATCATATTCTTGCTGTACGGCATTGAGTCAGAGATATTATTTGTACTAAACCAAAATATGCAGCTTCTAATGGTACAGCTAATTATAAGGCAATTTAAAAAATAAAACGAGCGTAATTTCTAAAGATGCCGTAATAACCAAAAAGTTAAATATTATTGCTATTCAGAATCGTCAACAATAGATTTTTTACGGCTGTAGTAGTGTTTGGTGTTTTGAACATTTCCGCATGCTGTTGCTATTTATAGCCTCAACGAGTATGCGAGACTGTTAGAAATCAGTAGTAAGTTATTCAACTAAAACGTGCAGGATCAACGTGTCAAGAACAACTTTTCAGTTGGCACGTGGGGCACCCTATGAGGGTAATTTTGCCCGGGCAGCGGCGCTACGGCCTACTCTTATATCGAATTCCAACTGCCAAAGGATCTTTTACGTGCACTCCAATGTGTACACGGGACCTCGGTTTTTCGTTCCATCCGAACGACTAGGCAGCTGTCCTTGTCAGGCCCTCCTTCTGTATCACTGACAAGGGGGAAATCACGCCGGAAAATCGAGATGAACTTTCTCGGCCAATGCAGGGATCGAACACCCGACCTCCAGGCTAGCGAACCAGCGCCTTATCCACTTAGCCACCGTGATTCCCAAGTTGACCATCTGTACTCTATTTATACTAATAGTGTTGAATTAATATGTCTGTGTGTGTCAGCTGTGACAAGAAATGATTCCTTCGGCAAACAAAGAACAATCTGGGTGAACAAAAAGTTGGTAAGGATTCAAAATATAGCCGTAGACCAGAGGTGGGGATGAGCGGTATTTTCATATTGCAGCTGTACAGGGCTCGATAGGAACTGTCAGCGGAGATATCCGCTCAGAGACGATCCTTAACTTTTTTAATGTCAAACTCAATGACGGCATTTTTATTTTATCGACTTTTGTCTTTGTTAAAAATTAATTCTTTGACTAGCTCACACATGTCTATTAAATTTAAGGCTAAGTCGAATTGAAAAAGCTAAGGATCTTTGTTTTTTTAAAAAAAAGGTTGCCAGGCAACGAAACATACGCCCACGACAGATAAATCATCCGAGCTGTCAACAAGAGTTGTCGCATATTAAGTAATTACCAGAAAATCATTAGAATTTGTTTGGTTTTTATAAAGTTCTGCCCCATGGTAACGTTTAGTATATGAAATATAATGGATTTAGCTGTTCAATTATCGATTTTCAAGAAATTCAAACTCAACCATCATTAATGTGTAACGGGGATAGAGTCAAACGTTTTTTTAATTCAGAATAAAATTGTGACCTCCATAGGGTCCACAAGGTAAAACATGATTTGTCGTACAATCAGGGGCCATAATTCAGGACGTTATGGTCCAATGTGCTTGAATATCGAGACTAACCAAGATCTTTGGATTATGAACATGCATTTAAAGTTTCTTCAAAATTAGATTAAAGATTGTGACCTCTACAGGGTCTACAACGTTGATATACCATATTTTTTTTATAGTATTCGCGTATAAACAGTGGTCATTTTGTTCATCAGTTTTGGTCCGATTTTCACGAAATTCGAACTCAATCTTCATTACAGTGTATCGGTCATATAATCAAACGTTATCTTCAATCCGTTATTTGTGACCTCCAAAGGAACCACAAGCTAAAAACATAACGCTAACGCTACAATATACGTCGACATTCCTGCTTTGATTGATATGGTACTTTGTCAAGAAGGCTAGGCGTTTGGATTGTTAAGCGTTGAGGGTCGTGCCTCAACATCAATAGTTGCCGTTCTTAGAGTTAAAGAAATAAGTATACCAAGATAATCCATTCAGAATTGTGCCTTCCTAACGCTAAAGGCAAAAAGTGGGCGTAGCTCTGCCCCTGGGGGTCAGGACATTCACCAAAATCAATAGTGGACGCCCTCAGGCTATACGGAATACATATGTCAAGTACCAAGCTGATTCATTCAGAATTGCGGCCTGTAAACGACAAACACAAAAACTGGGCGTGTCTTGCCTGTGGGAGTCGGGACATGCAGTTGTCGTCCTTAGGCTATAAGGAATACATATCCCAAGTTTAAAGACGATCCATTAAGAATCGTGACCTGTAGACAACACACACAGACACGAAGTAAAACTTGGCATGGCTCTGCCCCTGGGGTGGGGGGAGGGAAATCACCAAAAACAAGGGGTCATCCTTAGGGTATAAGGAATAGGTATGTAAAGTTTTAAAAGGATCTGTTAAGAATTGCATCCTGTAGGCGAACACAAGACACAAAAGCATTTGGCGTGGCTCTGTCCCAGGGGGTCCTACATGCAACAAAAATAATAGTGGTCAGCCTTAGGGTATAAGGAATAAGTATAAAAAAAAGTTTTCAAGACGATCGATTAAGAATTGTGGCCTGTAGGTGACACACAAAAAGAAATTGGGCGTGGCACTGTCCCTCGGGCAAGCACCAAAAACAATAGGGATCTTCCTTAAGGTACAAAAAATAAGTATTCAAAGTTTCAAGATGATACATTAAGAAATGCAGCCTGTAGACGACAGGCAAACAAATACAAGAAATGGGCGTTGCTGTCCCACGGGGGTCGGGCATGCACCCAAAACAAAAGGGATCATCCTTAGGGTATAAGGAATAAGTATTTTAAGTTTCAATATGACCGATTAAGAATTGTGGCCTGTAGGCGACACACAAAAAGAAAATGCACCCCAAATGATAGGAGTGTTCCTTAGGGTACAAAGAATAAGCATTCAAAGTTTCAATATGATACCTTTGAGAATTGTGGCTTGTAGTAGAGTGGTTCAGAGACACAGTATTTGTCCTTATAAAAACTGACCCACTTATCTGTGTGATTGCTCCGTCGAGAAATCTTCTGAAGTGAGCAGAAGTTAGCGCCGCGCACGTGGTTTAGGAAGTCGCAGCAAATATACGTCACATGAGGTATTTTTACAAACATGTATTGGTATATAACGCCGAGTAAAAAATACACTCATTACGGGCTTCGACTTACGTGTTTATTTAATAGCGAACGTGAGCAAAAATTTCGATTTCACTTCTTGATTTGATTTTTGATTTTGGTGATTTAAATACAGAGCTAGCTATAATAGCTTCGTTTCATTTCTAACTTTCAAGTAGGTGAAATCGCCCAGATAAATTCACTACAACCTTTCGAGATTTACTTTTATTAAGTGGCTACATTCTTGGTTTACGCTGGCGACTATTGTGGTTAGGAAATAATTATTTGTTAGCTCTAAATACGCAGAACTATTTGAGACCGGAAAATAACAGAAACAAACTTTTTATTTGTAGTCTTTATTTTCCAGACCCTTTTCGGTAACATGGTGTAAATTATTTTTATAATCATAGTATATTATCTAACCATCCTGTAGCCATAGGCTTTGATCGACGGACTTATTTTTTTCTAGATTTGAGACTGAGCCCTGCAAGATATCGTCCACGGATGATTTGCTATCCAGCATTGGATTGGACAAGTACCCCTATGATTTGGGGACTGTAACAAACTACCTATGACAAAAATCACAAATAGGCTTTATGCTAGACAAATGTTAATAAATTCCCGACAACTTCGGAGCATCGGTCTATCATGACTGCTTTACATGACGACTGTGTGACTTTTGGTGACAAATACATTTAAAATAGACTGGTTAGACTGACGACAAAGACTAGGAAGGTGAGTAAAAGTAAGGTTAAGTCCACTAAAATGTATGAAATCATACGATGATTTTCTTGACACCCCATTTTTTCCGTGATAGTTTACGTTACTCCATCGGCAGACACAAGTGAAATTAATTTAATAAACAGAGAGACTCGGACATCTGCCGATGCGACCTTAACTGATTTAGATAGAAAGAAAAGTATTTGCGGCGATTGTCATAAAAGCACAATCACCAAGTTTAAAAAAAAAATCAACTTCCGAAGACTAAAAAAGAAATGATTCGCATGAAGGCTAATAATGAAACTAAAAAACAATTGGCAGGTAAAAAGAATGGTTGCAAGTCTAAACCTTTTTAGATGAACGAAGGAATTTAGTATGATGTCAAAAATCAAAGATACACAGCAGAATGCCATAATTTGGTCATGAAACTTAAAAATCTAAACGTTTCCAATGGTAACGTAGCAGTGGTTATAACCGCATGTTTGGCTCTCGCGGAAAAAAAAATATAATTACACTCCATCAAAATCTACAGTTCAAAGAATATCATGTGAGCGCGTCGGTGTCCACATGTTTAGGAAACCTTGAAGTCAGCGAAAAATACCACCCTTTATAGGCCTACAGACAAAACTACAAAATTTGGCACTAAATTCGGTACATACGCAATAATCGCTGGCTCGGCGCATACGCCACTTACCCAGCAATGTGTTTTTTTTTCATAACAAACATCATGCAGTACAAAATATTTATTTATCTGAGGGACAAAAAATAAAGTCTTAAATTAATAGTTTTATTGGGGTGTTTATCCCTCTCTCTCACTCCCCGTATTACATGTCATTATATTTTCCTCGTACTTTACCCGGCAATTTATTTTTCATAACAAACATCGTACTGCACAATATAATATTTAGTTATCTTTGAGATAAACATTAAAATGTTACATTATTAGATTTATAGACCCCTCTCTCTCCCTCTGTATAACATGCCGTTATAAATAGGCCAGTGTCTGGGTATAAATAAGTAAACGCACTGTTCATTTTAATATATGTATGAGGCTAATCTTGAAATAATTCATGTCAAATGCCGATCTTTTCATCTCCAGCTTAACATGTATTTTAATTTCTACTGTAGCATTATAAACACAGTTAATATAAAGACATTTGAAGGCGCGGGTTTACTGTTAAAACAACGAAGCGTTCGCGCATGCGTACATATGTCAAATCGTCTCATCGAGTGTATTCGGTTACTTTGCAGTATGGAAATAAACGATATTTTCCGACTGCGATCAAGTTATTTCGTTTCCGGGACGTGCGTAGCTTGGAGCATATTTTTTTTAGTACAACCAAGGGACATAGCTCTTATTCTCACTAAGAGATAACCCCTTTGATTAGGGAAGCTGGGAAGATTTTGAGCCATTTATAATATATGTCCAAATGATTATATATCCTCAAAATTCAGAAGTGGCCAGACTTCCATTGTTGATCAATGAAGTTTTTATAGTAAGTCTTATCATATAATGTCTTTACTGTCCCGAAATAGTGTCTGTTTGTTATAAAACATTTTTAGCCTGAACCACTCTACTTGTAGACCAAAAAACAATACGGATCATCCTTAGGGTGTAAAGAGTAAGTATACACAGTTTTAAGAAAATCCAGTTACAATTGCGCCCTGTAGGCGACAGAGACACACAAAAAGAAAATGGGCGTGGCTCTGTCGCTGGGGGTTGGGCATGCACCCCAAACGATAGGAAATGAAATGAAATGAAATGTTGTTTTATGGCACCGTCAGCTCCAACTGGGCTATATTGCGCCAAACAAAATGATGATTCTTTTGAGACAAGCTAACTCATATCAAAAACTTGTATATGCATAAATAAAAACAATATCACAGTTTATCAAATTTAAAAATAAAAAACAATCTTTTATGCATATAAACAATAAAAGTTAAATATTACATATATATATATATTATAAACAAATTAAAATTTATAATAAAAACCTGTCTCTTTTAAAAAGTTTAGTATTTCGCAATATAGCCCAGGCTGGGCAAACAAGTGATGTAGTGACTGGCAACGGTAATATCGCGATCCTGTATTCTTGAGACGGTTGCACTCAATCAGAATGTGCTTCACTGTCAAAGGAACATGGTAGTGTTCACACTCTGGTTGAGGCTCTGGCTTCAAAATGAAAATATGAGTTTAAAAAGTATGACCAATGCCAGAGCGACACAAAACCACTTCATCCCTCCTACTGGTTCTATAGGAGCTTGGCCAGTCTCCTAAGAGAGGCTTAATGTGATGAAGTTTATTTGTCTCTGCAAGATCCCAAGACCGTTGCCAACGGTCAAATATATAAAAGTTGATGGACGATTTAAAATCGGTGAAAGATAAAAGAAATTGTGATATGGGAAGATCTAACGCAGACTTGGCAGCTAAGTCTGCTTCATCATTCCCTTTAATATCAACATGACTGGGGAGCCAGCAAAGGACAGTGTCCTTGCCGTAAAAACCGTGTGACAGTAGCAGGCGATATATGTAAATATGGAAGGGTATCGCTGCCAATATTAAATGCTCTGCTAAAATGTCTTTTCCATTGATTATATGTAAAAAGTACAATGCACAAAGTCACAATACCGGTAATGATAAAGTCAAAATACCTCTAAGGCCAAAGTTAAATGTAAAACAACAAATGTAATGTGTCAAATGACAAATGTTTTAATGCAAAATGCTCTTCTTTGACATTTCTACATTTTACTCATTACAAATCACATTTGCACTCTGCCACATCTCATTTGTCATTCACGCTTTCTCTTTATCAACTTGCGCATATCATCTTCTTAAATATGCAAATATAGTATACCACGTGACTTATTAACATATATGCGTAAGCGTCCGATCTTTCTTGAAATAAGAATATGAATAATTGCTCCCAAGGAAAGATAACTCAGTTAACGTGCTGCCATTTTTTTTATGCCTCCGGCGTCTCCACATACCGTAAGAAACTCTTCAGATGACTTCATGCCATTCATGGGTTCTTATTTAAACAATTAATGAATTAAGTTGACCTCAGTTGTTTGTCCCGTACTAAGGGATACTTTCTCGGCCAATACAGGTCGATCCATATAAGCCCACGTGATTTCATGCGCGCAGAATCTCTTTTAATACTTTTAACTTTTATTTCAATATCATTATTCCACTTTCTAAATTTTTGTTTTCGTAAGATTATATAAAATGAAACAGGCCAAAGACAAAATTCAGTACATGTACTACGGCTGTGCCACTATGGACATACAGATCATTTATATTCATACATTTATAATATAATTATTGATACCGTAATATACATAATAACACAGGTATGTGAGTGAAAAATTAAAGCGGCAAGTTCATATTTTTAAGTTATATTTTTAAAATATATTAAACTAAAGCCTTAACTAGATGGGATCTATAAAAAGTCCTGCCTTGTTAAAGCGGGAATTTCATATTTTCCAAGAAAGTCAAAACATATTTATTTCTATGTGTTTTGCTCAATAGGTTGTCAACTCACTAGTAATACTTATTATACAATCATAGGGTTTATTTTCCACACTTAAAGTTTACTTAAACATCTTTCACATCTGAAATAATAACACAATTACCTTAATTGTTTTCTCATTCCTCCCATGTAATAGCTATCTTCAAATGTTTGAATTAAAAGTTGAAAGTGATATTTTTGCCAATTTCTCAACTGGCAATAGTGAATTATAGGATTATTCTTTAACAATGTAGGACTGTTTATAGATACCATCTATTTTAAGGCTTTATTTTAATATATTTTAAAAATATAACTCAAAAATATGAAATTGCTGCTTTAAAGAATAATCCTATAATTCACTAAATTGCCAGTTGAGAAATTGGCAAAAATATCACTTTCAACATTAAATTCAAATGTTTGAAGATAGCTATTACATGGGGGTAATGGGAAAACAAGGAAGTAATTGTGTTATTATTTCCGATGTGAGAGATGTATAAGTGTGGAAAATAATGCCTATAATTGTATAATAGTTGTCAACCTATTGAGCAAAAGAAATAGATATGTTTTGACTTTCTTGGAAAGTATGAAATTCCCGCTTTAATACGTGTATAGGCCTAATAACTAAATATTGCCGAGGTCTATTATGACAATCACAATAGATGAAAAAATTCCCTGGCTAATAATTAAATTAAACCTGGAATAATCAATTCGCATCAAAACAGGTTCAGTTTAGTGTCACTAATTATATTTCAAAATTATCCAAAAATTAATATGTTTTGTAATGCGGCTCTCTACTCTGGTACCTGTCAGAGACTAAATAAACATTAACATTAAACATATTCAATTATACTAAATGAAAGAATAAATGAAACGACCACTGTTAAGATTGGTCGCATTATTTCTGTTACGTCTTCTTTTTTTTGTAAATCATTTTTAGTGAAGCCTGTACCATAACAGGCCCGGGACTGTACAGCTGGCCCCCAGATCCATTCACTTGATTTTATATTTGTTTATTTATTGCAATGTCTTTTTCTGTATTGTACGCAGGTTTATCTTGTAGAGTTTTGTTTTGCATGTAGTGTGGCCCTCCTGCACTTACTATTAAAGTATGCTTAATGTCTTTGACTAAAAATCATCAATTTAGGACTTTTTAAAATGTCGGACAAGAAGTTTAGTGACTGTTCTCAAGCCGAGCTAACTGTAGAAATGAAATGAAATGTGGTTTTATGGCACTTCGGCACCAACCGGGCTATATTGCGCCAAACCTACACAGATTTATGCGAGACAAGTTAAATAAATATCACAGAAAAAGGATTATATGCATAAATAAAAACAATATCACAGTAAATAAGATTAAAAAATCAAATAAATCTTTTATGCATATAAATATTTAAAATATAGAAAATGAAATGATAAATATACAATTAAAATTTATAATAAAAACTTGTCTCTTTTAAAAAGTCTAGCAATTTACAATATAAGCCCGGTTGGGCAAATAATTGATGCAGAGACTGGCAACGGTAATATTTCCATCTTAGGTTCTTGAGATGCTTGCACCCAATCAAAATGTGCTTCACTGTCAAAGGAACATGACAGTGTTCACATTCTGGTTGGGGCTCTCGTTTCAAAATGAAAAAGTGTGTTAAAGAGGTATGACCAATACGAGAGCGACACAAAACAACTTCATCCCTCCTGTTAGTTCTATAGGAGCTTGGCCAGTCTCCTAAGAGAGGCTTAATATGATGAAGTTTGTTTGTGTCTGCAAGATCCCAAGACCGTTGCCAGCGGCCATAAATGAAATGATTAATCGATGATTTAAAATCTTGATATGGTATTAAAATTGGTGATTGGGGAAGATCTAAAGCAGCTTTGGCAGCAAAATCTGCTAGATCATTCCCCCTTATATCAACGTGACTGGGGAGCCAGCAGAAGACGACGTCTTTGCTGCTGAGCTCGTACGATAGTAGCAGACGATAAACATCTGCTACTAATGGGTGTTCAAGCTGTTTATTGTTAATTGCTTGTAAAGAGGACAGAGAATCAGTAAAGATGATATGCTTTAAAGCTGAAGAGGACTGAATGAACTCCAAGGCCTGAAGAATGGCCTGGAGTTCGGCTGTAAATATGGAAGCAGCAGGTGGGAGACACACTGAAATGGTCTCAGATGGCGTCACAGTAGCCGAAGCTACCCGATCACCATCCTTAGAACCATCTGTGTATATAGGAGCATAATCACCATACTTAGACCTTAACTCTCTAAAGAGAGATTGGAACACTGTAGAGCTAGTATCTCTCTTTTTATGTTGAGAAAGATCGAAATCGATCTTTGGGGGAGACAAAGCCCACGGGGGAGTCCTAAAGACAGGGGTATTCGCAATACTGTCGAGGCTGATGCCAGCCTCAGACAATAGGGGTTGTATGCGAATACCGAATGATGGAATGACTTTAGTCTTCACCAGATATAAATGCTCATAAAGCGGTCTAAATATGGTGTTAAATGAAATGTGATTTGGAAGTGATGCTATTTTCGTAGCATACTGCAAGGCCAGTTTATCACGTCTGTTGTGCAGTGAGGGCTCGTGCGTCTCGACGTATAAACTGTCCACTGGAGATGTACGAAATGCTCCTAAACTGATTCTAAGTCCTTGGTTGTGTATGGTGTCGAGCTCTTTGAGATAAGACTCGCGGGCAGACCCATACACAATACACCCATAATCGAGTTTTGATCGAATTAATGCTCGATATAATCGGAGCAAGACCTTACGGTCTGCTCCCCAGTCAGTATTTGATAAGACTCTCAATATGTTGAGGGCTTTCAGACATTTCTTCTTTAGGTTTTTAATGTGGGGGATAAATGATAATTTCTTATCAAATATCAGCCCCAGAAATTTGGTTTCATCCACAACTGGAAGGCGATTGCCATCCAAATAAAGTTCTGGATCTGGATGCAAACCTCGTTTCTGACAGAAATGCATGCAGACAGTCTTGGATTTCGAAAAACGAAATCCATTTTCGGTTGCCCATTGTTGAAGGGAATTCAAACAAAGCTGCAACTTACGTTCGATTATCCGCATGTCTGTAGAACCATAGCACATCTGAAAGTCATCAACATAAAGAGCGCCGTTTGTACCTGGTTTAAGGCACGCTGGGATAGTGTTAATTTTTATTGCAAATAATGTTGGAGATAAAATACTTCCCTGAGGAACTCCCATTTCCTGAGGAAATGGGTCAGAGAATATTGATCCCAGTCGTACCTTAAATGACCTATCTTCCAGGAAATTTTTAATGAAGATAGGTAAGCGACCTCGTAGGCCGAGGTTATGGAGGTCGCGCATGATACCATGTTTCCATGTAGTATCATAAGCTTTCTCCAGATCGAAAAAAATAGCAACTAAATGTTGCTTCTGGATGAAAGCGTCCCTGACGAACGTTTCAAATCTAACGAGATGATCAAGAGTGCTCCTTTGGGACCGAAATCCACATTGGAGGTCTGTAATGAGGTTGTTGGACTCTAGGTACCAAACAAGCCTTCGATTGATCAATCTCTCCATGGTTTTGCAAATACAGCTAGTTAAAGCGATCGGACGATAGTTGGTAGGATTCGTATGATCTTTTCCCGGTTTAGGGATGGGAATTATTGTGGCTTCATGCCACGAAGGAGGGAAATTCCCATCAGCCCAAATTCGGTTGAAAAGATCCAGTAAGATTAAGAGTGTAGGAAAAGGTAAATGTTTTAAAATTTGGTAGTGTATTTCATCTGGACCAGTTGCAGTGTCCCGCTTTAACGAATCACGGAGCTCTGCAATGGAAAAACGATCATTATAACATTCATCATTGCGGGACTTGAAATTAAGTCGCCTTTTCTCCTGTTGCTGTCTTATGCCTCGAAAGGCATCGGAGGAGAAATTGGATGATGAATTGAATGAAAAGGTACTGGCCAGAGAATTAGCAATATCAGGAAATGTTGTTAGGTTGGTATTATCAACATTGAGATGGTTAACTGATAACGCACTACTTTTACCTTTAATCCTACGAATCCTATCCCATACCGACTTAGATGTGGTACGGGAATTGATCCTGGAGACATATCCCTCCCATGAAGACTTCTTTGCTTGGCGTATGGTTCTACGGGCCTTCGCCCGGACCATTTGGTATGCTGCAATATTCTCCATGGAAGGATGGTTCTTTAGTCGTCTCAGGATACGATCACGCTCTTTAAGAGCGGATTTGCAATCGTCGTTAAACCATGGTTTATTGAAACGTTTTGGTTCTGTCGTGGTTTTTGGAATCGCCTGCTCAGCTACATCTTGGAGAATTGAAGTGAATAAGGCCATAGGCTCATCTGCATCTTCTAACTCCTTTGCATCAAAAGAGAAGAGACACAAAGATTCAAAAAGAGCCCAATCAGCCTTATGCAACTTCCACCTCTGGGGTCTTTCGACCGGAGAGGGACCATTATTATCAATTATGATAGGAAAGTGGTCACTACCACATAGATCCTCATTTACTCTCCATGTAAAATCCTGAAACAGGACCGGGGAGCAAATGGTGAGATCCAGGGAAGAAAAAGAAGCTGTGGCAGGATGTAGATAAGTTGGCGATTCGTCATTTAATAAGCACAAATTATTATTATTAATGAAGTCTACTATTTGTCTACCTCTTAAGTTATCATCAGAACTACCCCAGAGTGGGTGATGACCATTAAAATCTCCCATAAGAACATATGGGAGAGGAAGTTGGGAAATAAGGTCATCAAGATCTCTGGGGTTTAAATTTAGGCTTGGTGGTAAATAGAGTGAACAGAGTGTAAAAGGAATGTGTAATGTCACCCGAGCGGCTACTGCCTGCAAGGGGGTATTCAGGGTGACTTGACTCTGTGGGATGTCTCCATTGACAATAATGGAAGCACCACCATGTGCTCTACCATCATTGTTTGAAAAATGATGATAGGAAACAAAATGTCTGAATGACAAACTGTCAGAATTTTTCAAAAAGGTTTCTTGTAGACAAATAGCTAATGGATTTTTATTTTGAATTAAAAGTTGAACTTCATTAAAATTTGGCTTAAGACCACGACAATTCCACTGTATAATGGAATTTGGCTTAAGACCACGACAATTCCACTGTATAATGGAATTAACCATAATCAGGGAGGTTTTACAGGACTTCTATGTGGTTTGTTATGGGGAGGGGGGTTGTGTATATCAACAACAATAATGCCCTCTTCCTCCATCGACTCAACTCCAAATCGATTATATAAGTCTATGGGACCAGAGCCTTTCCGGTTCCCTTTTTTATATTTATCTAGAGAAGAGTCTATTTTTTTAACTGGCTTCTCGGGAATGGCAGGTTTTTGGTTATTACCTCCTCCCCTGACGCCAGTCTGTTTATTATTGTGACAACCAACGGCCACTCTACCTTAAAATAGGACAGTGCAGACTACTGGTTATTGTCCGAGGGAGTGGTTTTTCTTGAGCCTCGCCTCGGCCCCGACGTCTCTAGAGAATAACGGAGTAAGTGTCAGCTAAAAAGTGACTATTAAGTTAACGATCACCTCGTTCGGACCCAAATCCAAACCCTTAACCCGAATCAATGTCTTGACTCGAAGTTAACCCCAGCTCGATATACCTTGTTTCGATCAATCACAAAGTTCTAAAAATCATACACTTTATTACAACAAATAAACAGAAAATATACAATAACACAGCGAAATGGGCACGCGAATATGTACAAGAGCAAGGTAGCCTTTTTAATCGCGACGTTAACAGGAACTCTGCTAATCCATATATACTCGTATCTCCTGAACAACGTCTCACACCAACACCTAGACACTCACGACTTCCACTGGTAATACCTGCAACAAAACCTCTCTAGAAGAGACACAACACAAGGTCTAGTGACCGCAAGCAGGGCCTAGCTGAAACCGGGCTGAGTCCAATGTAATTGGGGGCTCACCGGTGACTACAACTAAGGCACTGGTGCTCAACACTTACGTTGAAGCAACTAAAGGGGCTAATCCAATATGCACTGACACAGAGGGATTAAACACATGTGAATTTTGATATATATATGCACAGTCCTAAACGCGGCCACTGATTGGTACACGTACACGCGATAAGCTTCAATAGTGGCCCCAAAATAGGACGTCACTACACAGCCGACACAGGTACACGTAAGAACCCAAGCAGGGCGCACACTACACCAACACTTGACTAATGCACAAGGCTAACACCAGCCTAATATCGGGCTCACGACACCTGCCCCAAACGCGGTTTGACATAATCCAAAACACCAACTAGACACTATCCACGACCTACCGATTTCAATCCAATCTTCGTTCTGCCGAAAAGTTGAGTTCCCGCTAGTTTTATTACACGGCGTGACGTCAGCTTCTC
The DNA here is from genome assembly GCA_963678685.1 of Patella ulyssiponensis. NCBI lineage: Eukaryota > Metazoa > Mollusca > Gastropoda > Patellidae > Patella > Patella ulyssiponensis. Next base: position 11,995,647 of record OY783227.1, on the reverse strand, counting down.
GCTGAGCGGATATCTCGCTAACGAGACACGGCGATACTTACAGAAAATAAACAAACACGGGTAAAAGAAAAATGATGCGTAGATTTATTAAAAAGAACGGTGATTGATGATTGATTAGAAAATTAAAATGAGATGAGGGGGTGATTATTGACGGAAGCAGTGAGCAATGTGAGACAGTAAGCCTAAAGTTTTAATTTAGAATTTAGAGACAAAAAAAAATAACCCAAAGACGATCGCCAAAACTAGTTGTAGAATTTTCCGGTCGTCACATTACCCACGCCTCCGCCCAATGCGTCCCGCATTGCAGCAATGAAAACAAACGTTGGATGAAAATAATAAAATAAATAAATCACAGTTAAATCACAGATGATCAAAACGAGTTATCTTCGCATTACAGCCTCTTTACTCGCAACAATTCCATTGCCTCCTGGTATTCTTTTACATCGGTCTCCCACTCCTCCTCAATTACCACCCTCCTTACTCTACCATCCTCCAGTTTCTCTTCCGTTGTTGTAATCCTCCGCACTTTACCAACTAACTTCTCTGTCTCCCTGGGCCTCTCTGCTGGCATACTCTCGTCCACAACTTTCGGTACACCATGTTCCAACACCTCCCCCTCTTCCTCTGAACTAACGTCGGAATATAAAGAAAAATCTAACTTGGGTTCGTCCCCAAAGTCACTGCCCTTTTCCTTTACGGTGACCCTATTTATGTTAAGACGTAACGGGGACACCACGAACGTGCGGTCTTGGCTTACTGATGGCTCGCTCTTCCTAACCACTACGGACTTAACAGTGCTCTGTTCACGCTTCTCTTTCTCTAGTTCTAGTTCACTTAGCTTGTGTGTCTTACTACTGCAGTGTCGGTCGTATTTGGATCTGCTCTTAAATTGGGCGTCTTTACAAATCATACAAGTGAAGGGTTGCGGGGTCGAAGATGATGCCATGGTACCTGAATATAAAGAAACGGACATCAAATAAGCATCAAGGTACGATGGTCTCACAACCTTCCTACCACGCCTGGTCATGTGCGGTGCAAAACCCTGGATGTCCAGTTCGTCATTTTCGTCGTCCTCTATATCGTCCTCACACACCACGACGTTCTCGTCACTATCGCTATTATAACCATCTAATCTTTGCGTAAATTTACGAAGTCGATCAACATGAACCACTTGTTTACGATGACTCTGATCATCCTCAATTTCATAATTAATGTCGGTGACCCTCCGAATTACGGTGTAGGGCCCACGCCAATGTTTGGCAAACTTATTAGGTATTCCTGCTGTCGCAGTTGGGGTAAACAACCACACTTTATCCCCGGGAGAAAGACTTTCCATACCGATCCGATGATCGTAATAGTTTTTCTGGCGTTTTGTTTCACTTTGGAGGTGATGTCTAACAAAATCATGACACTGAATAAGGCGATCACTTAACACCGTATTCCACGAATTCTGATCACATTCCCACTGTGGAGGCTTACCAAATTGCAAGTCAAGAGGAGTATTAAACTCCCTACCAAACATAGCAAAATTTGGCGTCACACCAGAACTTTCATGCCTACTAGATCGGTACGCGAACATAACATATGGAAGATACTGATCCCACTCATCACCCTTTTCGCGTACAAATGACGATAACATTCCTTTTATCGTCCTATTATTCCGTTCGACTTGTCCATTCGATTGAGGTCGATACGGGGTCGTACGTGTTTTATGAATACCGAGCAGGCTACACATTTCCTGAAACAGGGAACTCTCAAACTGCTTCCCCTGGTCACTGTGTATTTGGCGCGGAATACCAAACCAAAGCAAAAACTTCTCTACCAGGACCCTTGCTACAGTTTTAGCTTCAATATTCATAATTGGAAAAGCATCTGCAAATTTTGTAAAGTAATCGCACACGACTAATATGTATCTGTTTCCTTCCTGAGTTGGAGGATCAATACGTCCCACAATATCAATAGCTAAACGTTCAAAAGGTGCCCCAGCCGCATACGAGCTCATGGGTGCTTTCCGCTTTCTCAATTTAATGGATGCACATTCTTTACACGAATTTATATAATTTTGTACATCACTCTTAAGTCCAGGCCAATAATAGGCTTGCTTGATCTTTTCTGTTGTTTTACCTATACCGAGATGAGCCCCGGTTGGAAGATCATGTGAAAATCGTAGGACTTCACCCTGTTTAGACTTGGGCACTACAGCACGACTAACTTCCATATCACCCAGTTTATTCTGTTTTAGGTATAACACACCGTCTTCTAAGTGCAAGGAGTCCCATTTAGTTAACACTTTCTTCACAAAAGGGCTCTGTGGAGACACTTCCTCCCATTTAGGTTTCACGTCATTTTCTATCCAGCGGATTATCGCACTTACTTCTGGATCATTCTCCTGCATTTGTTTCATGCCACTTGTATCAATGCCTATTAGATTAAGCTGGTGATGGGGTTTCCATCCACACTGCACACAAGGTTTACGGCTTAACGCATCTGCGTTAGAGTGTACCCTTCCAGCGCGATGTTGAATGTCAAAGTCATAGGCGGAGAGTTGCTCAATCCATCGCGCGACTTGTCCTTCAGGGTTTTTGAAGTTAAGAAGCCATCTTAAGGCACCGTGATCAGTGCGAATAAGGAATTTGCGGCCATACAGATAAGACCGAAAATATTTAACGAAATAAACAACCGCGAGTAACTCCCGTCGGGTAACACAATAATTACGTTCAGACTTGGATAGCGCCTTGCTACCATAGGCAATAACACGTTCCACACCATCATGCACTTGGGATATCACAGCTCCCATTCCATATCCACTCGCGTCAGTATCAAGTATGAACGTTTTAGCAGGGTCTGGGTACGCTAAAATAGGGCTTTCCGTTAATTTCCTTTTTAAATTCCTGAAAGACTCGTCACACTCTTTGGTCCAAACAAATTGTTTCCCCTTTTCTGTCAGTTTACTTAAAGGTTTGGCAATCTCTGAGAATTTTTCTATAAACCTCCGGTAATAACTGCAAAGCCCCACAAAGCTACGAACCTCAGTTAAATTCTGAGGAACAGGACAGTTTCGAACACACTCTATCTTCGATGGGTCTGTCGAAATGCCACTCGCAGAAACCACATGGCCCAGATATTGGACTTCATCACGGAACAGGTTACACTTGCTGGCTTTTAACTTAAGTCCGGCTGCTCGAAGTCGATTGAGAACCACTTCTATCCTATTGAGATGTTCATCAAAGTTCCTCGAATAAATAATAATATCATCAAGGTACACCAAGCACACTTCCCATTGGAGTCCACACAGAACATTCTCCATCAGACGTTCAAATGTCCCTGGAGCGTTGCACAGCCCAAAAGGCATCACATTAAACTGATATAGTCCTTTGAAAGTCGTGAAAGCGGTTTTGGGTTTGTCCTTAGCGTCCATTTCCACCTGCCAGTATCCACTTGCCAGATCCATTGTGGATAGCCACTGAACGCCGGACAAGGAATCTAACGTTTCATCAATACGGGGAAGCGGATATGCGTCTTTGATGGTAATTTCGTTTAGCTTGCGATAATCTACACAAAACCGTAAGTCGCCGGATTTCTTCCGTACCAACACTACGGGACTGGCCCAGGGACCAGTTGAAGGTTCAATAATGCCATTGTCTAACATCTCGTTCACCATTTTATCCATTTCTTGTTTCTGGTGCAAAGCTACCCTTCTTGGTCTTTGCTTAATTGGCATAGAGTTTCCGATTTGGATTGTATGTTTAACTAGTCCTGTTTTGCCTAAATCTTTCGATGATGCCGCAAATAAATCGTGATGTTTCATCAACAGTTTCTTCACACCCTCTGCCTGAGTTTGAGTTAACCCACTAGAAGCTCGTTCCCACAAATCCAAAATATGGCTTGGCATATCAATCGTTGGTTTGTTGGACACACTGGAAACATTGACACAATTTTTGTTGGGTACAACTTCAACACAAATAGCGTTCCCAAGGTTGGTCCTTTGAAACAGTAACACATCATGTTCATTTGCATTTAAAAGCCTAATAGGTACCCATGGTTGTTCACTGGAGGGTTGGCACAAGACTCTCGCTGGAATTATTTTGTGTTTTTCGTATATTTTAGCAATTGGTTCAATCATTACATCAAAATGCGACAACTGCTTGGCGAATTCCGGTGGTATATCCCCTTTCACGATAATCTCTTGCCTAGCAGGGATGTAAGTATTCTCTGATAATGACACACGGCAAATACCCACAGGTCCCTCTAGGTGGGTATCACAACTTTTACCATTAATGAGTAAGGTTTTGTCTTTCACATTAACTATTCCGTCATGTTTTTCAAGGAAATCCAAACCAAGAATGAATTGAGACCCAATAGAGGCAACTACACATGTAGGGAAATAATTGTCCCCATAAATTTCAAGTTCGAGTTTTACCTTACCCAAAACATCCAACGCACCCCCGTTAGCTGCACGAAATGTGTGAGTCACATGCTCCAATTTAGGTCGTATACGCGCAGGAATCCTAAAATAGGTTTCTCGAGACACAATACTTATGGTTGCCCCGGTATCTATCAATCCATTCACATCCACGGTACAGACACGAGCTTTCACGTGAAGACCGGTCTCATTTGGGGTTCCGAAAGACCTGTTATCGGGCCTAGAACTGGGCCCAGTTTGAGGATTTGGTTGGGCATTTCTCTTCCGTGAAAGAGGTCGTTGGGGTCTATGAACAGTTCTGGCATTTTGTCCACGGTTATATGTCCGATGAAAAGTTTTATTAGGCGGTCCATTTAATTTTGGTGGCGTCGATTTGTGTTGATTCGATTTCATAAGATCTTTAATTTCACTCAACTCTTTACTTAACTTTTTGATTTCAAAGGAATCACACGCATCGGCATGGGAGCCACTAACACTACGAAATTGATTACTACTAGACCTACCAGCTGCACGGTGAGCCTCAAGCTCCACTGCTAGTCTAACTGCATCTTCCAAATGCCTAGGTCTCGAAAGCTGAATTTGCCACACCATGTCACGATCTTCCGTGAGTGCATCACAAAATGCATCCTTAGCCAATATGCTAAGTAACTCACCAGATGCTGTAGGATACGACATTGCCACTTGCCGTTTAATACTTTCCCCTAACTCAGGTAAACTTTCTCTTGGGCGGCGCTTTCTAGCCTTTAACTCGGCACGATAGAGTTGGGTCTGATTTTGGGGTAGAAACCTGTCTTCTAGAGCCGTAATTAACTTATGGTAATTCCGCCTTTCACTTAAATTCACAGACGTTAACACTTTTTGAGCACTACCCTTTAGACTACTGGCTAAATGGAGGGCCATCTCCTCACTATCCCATCCATTTAATTCTGCACATATCCCAAAATGAGATTTGTAATCCATAAATGAGGTGGAACCGTCGTAATCTTGTGGGGTTCGAATCGGTCTCCGAAACGAGGCTATTGATTTTGTGGCAGGCGTTGACGTGCTGATAGGTTCAAATGTCACCATCTTACGATCCTCTCTGGGGTCACACAGTGTGTTGTTAGACTCACTGTCAGGCACAGACCCACGCATTTGTCGGATCTCACTCTGATTTTTCTCAATCGCGTCGGATAACATTGTCAATTGGGCTAGCACCGCTTGTTGCAAATTAGAATCACCACTATTAACGATGCCACTCAACTTGGGTGCAGTCTGATCCATAGATGCGGCACCCCTTAACGTCACATCTGCAATATGCTCGATGACACGTCTATTATCATTTAATTCCTGTGTTAACAGCGAGAATTGTTCCACAATCACTTTTTGGAATTCTTTAAAATCACCATGCACCTCAGGGTCTGCTATACTCCTAGGCCCTTTACTAGGGTCTCCGGGTGAGGCACATTCACTATTCACATCACTGTCACAGTTTGTGTAAATCATATCCTCGTTTGGAATACCAGAGTCCCGAGACACCGGGGGCGCATCTTTTAGAACATTATCCAAAGAGATCAAGTCCATATCAAGTAAAGAATAAGTAGTCATGTCAACACCAAAGGTTTTGCACCACAATGACACAAATGTAAGAAAATGTATGAACTAGCTGAACAAGTGAATAGATCGAAACAAGAGAGCTATAAGGGTTTATGTAGAAGGGATGATTTAACTATCCCACCTCTGCCACCAAAGAAAAACCGGATATGTGACAACCAACGGCCACTCTACCTTAAAATAGGACAGTGCAGACTACTGGTTATTGTCCGAGGGAGTGGTTTTTCTTGAGCCTCGCCTCGGCCCCGACGTCTCTAGAGAATAACGGAGTAAGTGTCAGCTAAAAAGTGACTATTAAGTTAACGATCACCTCGTTCGGACCCAAATCCAAACCCTTAACCCGAATCAATGTCTTGACTCGAAGTTAACCCCAGCTCGATATACCTTGTTTCGATCAATCACAAAGTTCTAAAAATCATACACTTTATTACAACAAATAAACAGAAAATATACAATAACACAGCGAAATGGGCACGCGAATATGTACAAGAGCAAGGTAGCCTTTTTAATCGCGACGTTAACAGGAACTCTGCTAATCCATATATACTCGTATCTCCTGAACAACGTCTCACACCAACACCTAGACACTCACGACTTCCACTGGTAATACCTGCAACAAAACCTCTCTAGAAGAGACACAACACAAGGTCTAGTGACCGCAAGCAGGGCCTAGCTGAAACCGGGCTGAGTCCAATGTAATTGGGGGCTCACCGGTGACTACAACTAAGGCACTGGTGCTCAACACTTACGTTGAAGCAACTAAAGGGGCTAATCCAATATGCACTGACACAGAGGGATTAAACACATGTGAATTTTGATATATATATGCACAGTCCTAAACGCGGCCACTGATTGGTACACGTACACGCGATAAGCTTCAATAGTGGCCCCAAAATAGGACGTCACTACACAGCCGACACAGGTACACGTAAGAACCCAAGCAGGGCGCACACTACACCAACACTTGACTAATGCACAAGGCTAACACCAGCCTAATATCGGGCTCACGACACCTGCCCCAAACGCGGTTTGACATAATCCAAAACACCAACTAGACACTATCCACGACCTACCGATTTCAATCCAATCTTCGTTCTGCCGAAAAGTTGAGTTCCCGCTAGTTTTATTACACGGCGTGACGTCAGCTTCTCGCTGAGCGGATATCTCGCTAACGAGACACGGCGATACTTACAGAAAATAAACAAACACGGGTAAAAGAAAAATGATGCGTAGATTTATTAAAAAGAACGGTGATTGATGATTGATTAGAAAATTAAAATGAGATGAGGGGGTGATTATTGACGGAAGCAGTGAGCAATGTGAGACAGTAAGCCTAAAGTTTTAATTTAGAATTTAGAGACAAAAAAAAATAACCCAAAGACGATCGCCAAAACTAGTTGTAGAATTTTCCGGTCGTCACATTATTTTTATTTTTATCCGAGCCGACAGACGTCTGTGAAGAGCTCGATGTACTCGTTGAAGTATTTTTGTTTTTATTATCCTGTAAAACCTGTGTTTCTCCTTTAAGACAGGACTCTGATGTCTGGACGCTAATAGATCTTGTTTGGACTTTCGCTTTACTGGCGAAAGATCCAGTAGGTGGAATAAATGTTGTTATTTCCACCTGTTTTTTAGCGTCATAATAAGGGATCTTTCTTTCAGACATCACCTGTTGAATTTTCTTTTCCTTTTGCCAAACGGGACATTCTCGGGAATAAGCAGAATGTTTACCTTTGCAGTTTACACAGCAAAATTCAGCAGCACAGGTAGAGCTCTCGTGACCATCAAGGCCACACCGGGCACACGTCTCTTTACCTCTGCACACTGTTTTGCTGTGACCATACTTTTGGCATTTAAAGCATCGTAAAGGATTAGAAATGTAGGCATCAACAGGAATGTTAAGATAACCTGCCCTTATCGATTTCGGGATGTCGGGACGGTTGAAAGTGAGGATGTACGTACTAGTGGGAATTATTTTATCACCACGTCGAACACTGACTCTTTTAACATGTGTGACATTTTGTGATGATAAATGTTCTACCATTTCTTCCTCACTGCTGCCTTCAAGGTCCCGGCAGCGAATAACACCTCTAGAAGAGTTAAGTGATTTATGTGGAGTCACTTTGATAGGATATGTAGCAAGCATGTCTGATTTTAATAACATTGTCGCATGTTGTTCTTTATTACATTCTATCAGTAGTGCTCCACTTTTTAATTTCTTGATATTTTTGGGCTCTCCAGCCAAGCTGGCGATGCCTTTCGATATCAAGAAAGGTGACACTCTTGAAAAATCTATATTAGAGGTGCTCTCGATAAGGAGAAACCTCGGCCAAGATCTAGATACCTTTACAGGAATATCAGGACCTTCGTCTGTCTTCTTTCGTTTCAATGTTGTATTTGGGATTGGGGGATCCATGAAAATAATTCTTGGATATTCACCCTTCGCCATCCCCCAGGTTACTTCCCTGCCTACAAGGGGAGGACTAGCGCGGGTGCCAGCGCATTGCCTCAGGGCTAGGCGAAGGGTATACTCAAGTATGATGTATAAAATATATCAAACTTGATTGACCCAGGCCACGCGTCAAAGAGGGTACCTAGGACACAAAGGTTAACCAGCTTAGTTAAAAACAAAGCATTAAAGACAAAAAAAAAGAAGTACCCTCTTTGATGCTGAAATGACCAGAGCCGATTGATCAGAGTGGGCCACTCTGACCTCCCGTCTAGGTGAACCATGGGCCAAAGTAATGTGTTGCAGAGAAAGGGCTCGCAAGCCAAATCCCCACTCAATTACCAGGATTCCACTCTCCACCGACACGGGTCGCAACGCACGGCAAACACGTTGCCCCATGACAGGGATCCTTTTAGTCGCCTCTTACGACACGCAGGACATACGAAGGGTATATTCTTATCACCCCCTACACCCCAGGGGGGGCTAACTGTAGACAGCCAGCGTAAGTGTAGTATGATTATCATGCATGAGTGAGAATTGTTTTGAAATTAGGTATGCTTAAAATGAACAGTTTATTGTACAGATGACTGAAAGGAGCTAAATCACTAATATTTGGTACGGTACCTAGAAATTCACACAAATAGGTCGCAACACACATATATATATATATAAATTAATTTACATTCAATCGTTTCTGTTTTTTATAGGCCTAGTACTCTTAATTTCAAATCCCCTATGTAGGGCAAAATACTCCAGAATTCTCAATCTAATGGCAACTTTTACCGCCTGGTTATTCCAGTCTACACTGATAGTATTTATTGCACATGCTCTCCAGATAAAAATATGGGTCATCATTTGACATGACTTGTGGAATATGTCTAACCTTATAAAATGTTTATTTTGTCTCAATAATATTGGAGGTCAGAATCACGTCTTCCCAGTTAGATACTTGAACTGCAGGTGGTCATATGTTTAGATTTATTTTTAAAATACAAATGTGTGGGGGGGGGGGTGAGTGCATCATACAGACTTAAGTCAAGTGGCATGGTTTTGATTCCCTGTTTGTTAATGACAAGGAGTCGGGATTCCCCCCACTGCTAAAGACTTCTTCACACAAGCTAATTAGTGAAATAAAAATAACCATTCATTATGAAATGACCTAGTTTGTGTCAGGTTGATATTAAGCTCTCTCTCTCTCTCTGTCTCAGAGATGTGAGGTTATCCTTTGATGTTGGCACCATTACGTGTATTTCAAATATTGTACCTAAATGTATTCGCCAAAATCTTATAAAGAATGTTTATTGTGTTATCTCTTTGTTTATTTACAGATGTCAAATTTAAATAAAACTATACAGCTGCTGAGGCAGGCAGCCAATTCTTTAGAAGTGCACATTGATAAAGACGCAAATAATTCGGCAGTCCCTGTACCGGAAGTATCATCCCAACCCACAATGACGGACTAATTCCATCTCCGAAGTGCGGAAATTATTTTCACCGTATAATAGGCCAACAAGCTGTATTACCAAAACCAGAGGGGTAAACCATCTACAAAAATGGGAAATGGGCCCACAAATTATCCTGTATTTCAGACCCTCGGCAGGTAAGATTAAATGTCAATTATTCCCAGCTGATTTTTACAAAAGGATGCTTCATAAAAAAACAAAAATAATTGACATGTGAGATCACATGGTTTCACAATTACTCTGTCATTGAATGTGGCTTAAAAGCAAAATAGGCCTTATTTAATGATTTGGAGACTATCATGTTAATTCTATATTTTGATAACTCACTTTCACAGGAGTATTAGCGATGGGGACAACATGAGACAGAAAGTTTATTGCAAACAAAGCATCCAATTCCTTTTGACATCGATTGCAACTTTCACTAATTTCCAGAGATAAATTTTTATGGAGACATCTGACAAGCTCCCAGATGAGCGAAAATGCACTTTAAATTTAAAGATTAGATAACGCGCTGAAAGTTCTCACTATGGTAGTTGAAAACTAGATAATGTACAGGGAATATTCCCATTATTTCAGTCAAATTGTTACACTATGAACGGATATATTAGCGTTAGAATTTTAGGCCTAGCCTCATCACTACTATAGACGGTACGATAAAAAACATCATCTCAACTATCCATTCAGTGAACCTTGGGCAGCAAATTAGATTCAAATCTAGTGAAAATCAGACATAAAAGGTGACATCGAGACTTGATTAAGGTCTTTTCATGTTAATAAATGTCTACTTAATTATTTACATAAAATTTCAGGCCTAAAGAAAGCCCTGCAATAGGCAGATTAAACATATGTCATGCCGTACGTAACTAACGTACGAAAATTAAATGGTAGCTGGCTTTTTTTTCCGCACATATACAATGAATGGCCATTTTGCTCAGTAATCCCAGCCAGAGAATTTGGCTATTTTCTAAAAATTGCGTTAAAGTTTTAAATTTTTGTTTAGAACTGAAATAAATTTACCATTAGTCAATCCCCACGCTAAAAACAATTACAGAATCTGCCTATTACAAGTCTTTCTTTAGGCTTGAAATGTTATCTTAATTATTGATTACACATTAATTAACTGATTCTAGCCATAATCAACTCACTTGACAAAATAACTGTACTACATGCAGGTCTTAGAGATTCTACCACATGAAATTGGAAAATTGAGTACTTTCGATAATACCCACAATTCTGAACCTGTTTGTTATTTTTTATGACCAAAAGGTATTCTTTTCTTACAGGATTATGTTCCAAACAGGGAAATGAAAAAAAACTTGCTGGAAGCTGGACTAGGAGAAAAAAGAATAACATTCGACAGAAATAATAATCCAATTCATTTTAAGGATAAAATATTGGAAACTTATCCGAAATTGAAATCTGGTGGGGGGTTTGAACCTTAGAGCTAATTCCACCACCAAAATGTGGGTATCATGCTGAGTATATGTATGATTCATGTTCTTTAGGACAGGCAATTGTATACATTAGGTCTTTACAAAAGGCACTAGATACTGAGCCATCGGCAGAAGAACAAGTTATGAAAACTCTAAGAATTTTTATAAATACGGCCCCAGGTTACAAGGAAGCCGGAGCGAACATGGAAGACGATCAACACCACAAGATGGAAACAAGAATGCGATAAAAGGGCGAAGGAAAATAGAATTGGGTTGGTTACATGAATATGGTGCAAATGGATTGAAACAAGTTAGCTCTCCAAATGGTGGTGGAACCAGAACATTTGATATGCAGTTAGATAATTCGCTTACCGAGTTACTTGTTCAGGCCAAGCAATTGTTTTGTTTTTTTCCGAACGAAATATCAAAAAAGGGTCATGCTAAAGACTTCAGTTTCTACATTACTGACCAAACACATACGAAATTAGATTTGACCATAACACTACATCATATTAGTCAAACAACTAAGCTAACAGCTCTGAGGTTTTACATGGTTACGAAAGCCATTGATAATGAAAATACATTACCAGATTTAGCTTCTCAGGTGAAGAAAGTCCGAACATTGAAACCAGACAGTGAAGCAACAAATAAATCGCATGAAGACGATACGGGCAGCGATCTTGAACCAACAGAATTTTTGGACAGGTATGTCTATAATGATATTCAAACGCCATCTTTTGACATTTTGCAACAGGCCATGATGGGTTCTGATATACCACAGCAGCCAATCCGTATACTTGACACTCAGAGTCACAGCACCAGTTACCAACAATCTGGAAATGAAATGAAATGTTGTTTAATGGCACGTCAGCACCAACCGGGCCATACTGCGCCAGACATATGGTGAATTTAACGAGACAAATTAAAACAATATCACAGGGGTATATTCATATATGTAAATAAAAGCAAATATCACAGAAAATATGATTAAAAATAAATATATCAATTCCTTTACATATATAAATATTTAAAACACAATATATGATAAATATGTACAATTAAAATTTAGAGTAAAAGTTTGTCTCTTTTAAAAATGCTAACAACTTATCATCTAGCTCCGGTTGGGCAAAAAGCAACAATCTGGAAATATCGACACTCAACTATAACCCGAAAACAGTACCAATCCTTTTCAAGAACATATACAGGATACAAGTCATCGTAACGTATCCAGTTCATCTACCGATCGAGAACAGCCTAGAAGAATTAGCCAGGATCAAACTAGAATCAATCACCACAACTACCAAAGTGTATTATAGGCACGTTTAATTTGTCACTAATGTATGGCAAGCCAAAGCGGAATTAATTGCAAGACCGTTTTTCTGTACGGAAAGAGAAAAAATAATATAACAATTTTTTCATCACCTTCCAAGCATTTTACACCATCAAGACAAAAAAATACACATTCAAGACGGAAAAATTCACATTTCAAGACTAAAAATTCACATTTCAAGACGGAAAAATTCACATGTCAAGACGAAAAATATCACATGTCAAAACAGAAAAATTCTCATGTCAAGACGAAAAAAAAAATCATATATCAGGGGATATACTACGCAAGTATTATTGGCTCTAAAATAAATAGACTATGTCAGGAAATAAATAGACTGTCAGGGTACAACTGTCACGTGACATAGTCTAGTCATTACACACTACATAAAGTGAATACAGTCTTTAAACCTTGTGTGAATTGCCAAAAGTTTAGGTTTTTCAAAGCTTTGGTAAAATCAACAATAATATTTTTGTTGTCTGAATTAAAGAGTGGATCACTGATTAGCGCAGGGGACCCGGATTATGCCCCCCCCCCACTGTACCGTGTACAAGTTGATTCAGCTGATGGAACTTAATGTCAGCTCTTCGCTGGATAGGTCGCCAAATTGTGTTCGGTTAAACAGCGCCACCTGTTACCATAATGAGTGTTAGAATTATGTCGTGTTTACCGCATCTTGTAACGTTTGTAAAATATAAAAATGTTTACCTGCTTTAATATTAAAAATATGACAGTAAATTAAAAATAATAATGGAAATAGAACAAAACACAAATTCATACTGCGATATTTAAGAAATAAGTCATATAACTTAGCATTTTTACATGTGTAAATAGCCAATTTAACATATGTAAATAAGAAGTTACATGCATTGAAGTAAGCATATTAGCATACGCATTACCAGTTTAAGAGTCGTCGTGAATTATGTCGTGAATTCCGCTCCATAGTTCTCACACGCCTAGAACTGGGTCTAAGAATCAGCCAGATATCCCCCTGTGGAATGTGACCCTGTTGTGAACAGATTGAACTTTAACATTATTTAACATTAACATTTTTGTTATTATAAGTTTTATACTTGGTCGGTGCACTGATAAATTCTATATTAGGTTTCACGTATATCCTGTGTTATAATAATTGTTCCTTTGTTTTAATTACTTCGACCTCTAGCTGGCCGGTCACCTCTGGCTTGCGGCTGTGGTTTCGAGCTCTGGTGTGAGCGTATGTGGCATGGAGATAGGGGCGCCTTTTCAACCTCGTGGATTTCCTCCGGGCACTCCGGTTTCCTCCCACGGCTAAAGACCCCTACGCGCAAGCGAATTATTGACATAAAATTGAAACCGTATGTTAGTCCCGAAATGACCTGGTTGGGTTACCCCCCATATTTTAGACATCCCAAAGTTCAGACCACCCATTTTTCAGACAAATCAGTCAGTCGTGACATGTGATTACAACCAGTGTTACCTACTTACACACATAATGAACCTGACCAAAAGGCTAACTAGATTATTTTATTAAAGCGACTAGAGGTATATTTTACCATTAAACATGTTTTCATAGCATTTATTTTAAACAATCAAGGATTATAATTTCTCTCACTGCTTTCACAGTATTCTTTTAGATCATGCAAGGATTTTAATAGAATAATTTTTTTACGTAGTATAAAACACTTATTTTTATATCATAAAAATCATAAAAGAAAGAAACAAACCCAACAATGTTTGCATTTACATGCAATAACAATGACTATAGTTTTTAGTGACACTAATTGAGTTACTTAGTTATATTGAGTTTTCCATGAAATGTAATAAAATGCAGTACTGGGGTCAGAGTCAACACAAACATGGCTGGACTTCAGCGAGTAGAATATGTGCAGTCGCAGACGGGTATTCAGGTGTTCATTCAAGAAAATACATACTCGAAGAACAAAGTCAGGGGACAGTTTGTTCACTGGAGATGTTCCGAGAAGAATTGCTCAGGAAAGTGTACTACTTCCGGTGATTTCATTGTAAATTTGACGGGAGTTCACTCCCACCCACCAAAAGACAACTCTACCGTTAGATTTCTCAGCACCTTGAGAAAGCGAACCAGAGAGGAAACAACGCCTCTCCAAGCTATATACAATGATGAGATCTCTCGATTGACTGCTGGTGTAGCACAGAACATGCCTTCCTTTCCAAGTGTTAGTAGTGCACTATACAGACACAGGCTAAAATCTATACCCGTCCTTCCACAAAGTCGACGTGATGTCAACCTTGAAGGCGCCTGGACCCAGACTCAAGACGGTTTCTGCTCTTCAGTGATGGTGAAGATGACAAGTTGATAGCTTTTTCGACAGACGACCAGCTTGCCACTCTGCAGTCGGCAGACACTGTCTACATGGACGGCACCTTTTCCTCCTGTCCAGCCTTATGGAGTCAGTTGTACGTCATCCATGCACGTAGTGGTAATACCATGTATCCACTTGTCTTCGTCCTGATGCCCGACAGAACACAGACAACCTATACCAGACTCTTTGGTTTACTTAAGGACAAGATCCAACAGACCTTTAACCGCCCCTTTCAACCTACTATAGTGCAGACAGACTTCGAACTGGCAGCCATCCGAGCAATTCAACAGGATTTTCCAGCTGCAGATGTGAAAGGGTGCTTCTTCCATTTCACCCAGGCAATTGGGAGGAAAACACAAGACCTTGGCCTTTCAGTCCCCTACAAAGAAGATCCAGAGGTACAGAGGTGGATACGACGGGCTGCTGGACTTCCTCTGCTCCCCCTGGCTGATGTTCAGGATACTTGGCTAGCCGCCATGGCTGCGACACCTAACGTTCCCCGAGCAGTGGAGATGAATGATTACGTGGTGGAGACATGGGTGGACTATGGTGCCCGATTTCCGCTACATCTATGGAACCACCACCAGACTATCGGCCCTCGAACGAACAACAATCTCGAAGGGTTCCATAGCAGATTAAATAAGGAACTCCCTCACAATCATCCCAATATATACAGATTTGTACAAATTTGCCAAAAAATAGAGACTGCAGAGAAAACAAAGTTTGCCCAAATCTGCCTTGGTGCTGCTCCCCCACGCAGAAAGAGAGTCTACCGGGAGACAGAAAACCGACTAGTCAGACTCCAGGAAAGGCTCCGTGCTGGCCAACAAACTCATTTGGAGTTTCTCGACGCTGTTGGACATTTGCTTAAACTGGGATAAATTGGATGAATTGGATTGTAATTATGTGCTTGTGACTATTTCGTCTTACATGCATCATTTGTGTTTTGATTTATATTTGTGATTACTAATTGAAAAAGTCTTTGCATATATTTGTTCGAATTATGTATGATTATAACCAAAAAACTAAAAACCACTGTAAAGAAAATGTTTTTAAAAAAATCATACATGATTCGAACAAATATATGGATATGTAGTAGCCCATTATTGTCATTAGGGTACATTGTTTATATTTTATGTTTATTTAAATTGGTATTGTAATAAGGTAGATCTACTCAATTAAATTTAAACCTATTATCCTATAACTTTGTTTATTACTTTTTATGAAAATAAACTCTTGTATGTTTTAATTGTCTCGATTGTTTATTTATCAATACCCAGAAAGTTTCTTAACCTGAACAAAAATCTTTAATTTTATCTTATCATGTTATCATGGCATTTGGAACAGTCCATAACTACAGAGAGGTAACAGTGTAATTAACTTGAGTGCAACCATTCATACCTTTTGTTGACTTAACGTGTCTAAAAAATGGGAGGTCTGAAAAATGGGAGGACACCCCTGGTTGTGTTGAGTGGACATTAAACCCCATTTCCCTCTCTCTCACTTCTAATTAACACATTTTAACTTGTTTAGGCGATTGAGAAGGTGGACATTCACACAAATTGTGAGCTATTTAATATTTTGATTAATAATTGTTTAGTATTTTATTTACCATATTTTATTACTAGGCCTACTGTCAATCTCTCAATTAGTTGCTTAGCCAAGGTTTATTTTATATATTTTCAGATATTAAGAAATACTTCATTCAATACTTTTATTTAAGCCATGCCTGTCCTGTATGTTGATTTGAAGATTAAATATTATACTCAAATTATTGTGAAAAGCCTTTGCCTGACCAAAAATTGCCATCTCAATCGTGCCTGCCTGGCGGCAACCCCCCAAACACTACTCAAATCTAGGCCTATTTTGGCTTATTCAAGTCACTTTGCAATGAGCCTACACAGGCTAAAGTACAACGACATCATCGGCCCTGCCCGAGAAATGAAATATGGTAGTTAGGCCTTGTGCTCCTATAGTCCTGTGGCTTTAGGCCTAGAACTGGGCTAATGAGACACATACGCCATCATAGATCGTATATTATTGTAAGGTTCAAAATATACTTTATAGAAGAATTGTGGTCTGTATAGGTTATTTTGGCAGGGGTTCTCTCCTCTTTCCCTTTGACTATTTCAAATTCTGATTGTCACGTGATTACGAGAAGAGAAATGAAATGAAATGTGGTTTTTTGGCACGTCCGCTCCAACCGTGCTATATTGCGCCAGGCATATGGTGAATATTACGAGACAGGCTACATGATATCACAGAAAAACATTATATGCATAAATAAAAACAATATCACAGTTTGTAAAATTAAAAGTAAAATACAACCTTTATGCATATAAGTATTAAATACAAAAAAGAAATGACACATATATATATATACATACATAATTAAAATTTATAATAAAATCCTGTCTCTTTTAAAAAGTCCAACACTTTACCATATAAACCCGGTTGGGCAAACATGTGATGCAATGACTGACAACGGTAAAAATGCGATCTAACATCCTTGAGATGCTTGCACTCAATCAAAATGTGCTTAACTGTCAAAGGAACATGACAGTGTTCACATTCTGGTTGAGGCTCTCGCTTTAAAATGAAAATATGAGTTAAAAAAGTATGACCAATGCGAGAGCGACACAAGACAACTTCATCTCTCCTGTTAGTTCTATAGGAGTTGGGCCAATCTCCTAAGAGAGGCTTGATGTGATGAAGTTTGTTTGTGCCTGCAAGATCCCAAGACCGTTGCCAGCGGCCATAAATAAAAAGATTGATCGAAGATTTAAAATCTGAAAATGGTAATAACAATTGTGATATGGGAAGATCTAAAGCAGACTTGGCAGCTAAGTCTGCTTGATCATTGCCTTTAATATCAACATGACTGGGGAGCCAGCAAAGGACAATGTCCTTCCTAATGAACTCGTGTGATAGTAGCAGACGATAAATGTCTGCTACTAATGGGTGTAGGAGGCTTTTGTTGTTTATTGCCTGTAAAGAGGACAAAGAATCAGTAAATATAACATGTTTCAAAGATGGAGAGGATTGAATGACCTCTAGTGCTTGAAAGATGGCCTGGAGTTCAGCAGTAAATATTGATGCAGCAGGAGGAAGGCGAACAGAAATGGTCTCAGATGGCGTGATAGTAGCCGAAGCTACCCGATCGCTATCTTTGGAACCATCTGTATAAATTGGAGCATAATCACCATATTTAGACCTCAACTCTCCGAAGAGAGTTTGAAACACTGTGGAACTACTATCTTTCTTCCTATTTTTTGTAAGATCTAGATCGATCTTAGGAGGAGATATAGACCATGGTGGTGTTTCAAAGAAAGGGGTATTCGCAATACTGTCATGACTTATACCAGCCTCTGACAAAAGGGGTTGAATGCGAATACCAAATGATGGAATAGTATTAGTCTTCATCAGATACAAATGCTCATGAAGAGGTCTAAATATGGTGTTAAATGAAATGTGATGAGGAAGAGATGCAATTTTTGTGGCATACTGCAGTGCAAGTTTATCACGTCTGTCGTGCAATGAGGGCTCGTGCGCCTCGACGTATAAACTCTGCACTGGAGATGTTCGGAATGCTCCTAAACTGATTCTAAGTCCTTGGTTGTGTATGGTGTCTAGCTCTTTGAGATAAGACTCGCGGGCAGACCCATACACAATACACCCATAATCGAGTTTAGATCGTATTAATGCTCGATACAATCTGAGCAGGACCTTACGGTCTGCTCCCCAGTCAGTGTTTGATAAGACTCTCAATATGTTGAGGGCTTTCAGACATTTTTTCTTGAGGGTTTTGATATGGGGGATAAATGATAATTTCTTATCAAATATCAAACCCAAGAATTTCGTTTCATCTACAACTGGAATGGGACTACCATCCAGTGTAAGTTCCGGATCAGGATGTAAACCTCTTCTTTGACAAAAGTGCATACAGACAGTCTTGGATTTCGAAAAACGAAATCCATTGTCAGTTGCCCATCGTTGAATAGAATTCAAGCAAAGCTGCAACTGACGTTCGATTGTCTGCATACTTGTCGATCCGTAACACATCTGAAAGTCATCAACATAAAGAGAGCCGTCGACCCCGCGTTTAAGGCACGTTGGTATGGTATTTATTTTGATAGAAAAAAGTGTGGGAGATAATATACTTCCCTGAGGAACCCCCATTTCCTGAGGAAAGGGGTCAGAGAATATTGATCATAAACGTACCTTAAACGACCTATCTTCTAAGAAGTTTTTAATGAAGATAGGTAAGCGACCCCGCAGACCGAGGTTATGCAGGTCGCGCATGATACCATATTTCCATGTGGTATCACAAGCTTTCTCAAGATCAAAGAATATAGCAACTAAATGTTGTTTCTGGATGAAAGCGTCCCTGACGAACGTTTCAAATCTGACGAGATGATCAAGAGTGCTCCTTTGGGACCGAAATCCACATTGGAGGTCAGTAATGAGGTTGTTGGACTCTAGGTACCAAACAAGCCTTCGATTGATCAATCTCTCCATGGTTTTGCAAATGCAGCTAGTTAAAGCGATCGGACGATAGTTGGTAGGATTCGTATGATCTTTTCCCGGTTTAGGGATGGGAATTATTGTGGCTTCATGCCACGAAGGAGGGAAATTCCCATCAACCCAAATCCGGTTGAAAAGATCCAGTAAGATTAAGAGTGTGGGAAAAGGTAAATGTTTTAAAATTTGGTAGTGTATTTCATCTGGACCAGTTGCAGTGTCCCGAGCTCGCTTTAACGAATCACGGAGTTCTGCAATGGAAAAATGATCATTATAACATTCATCATTGCGGGACTTGAAATTAAGTCGCCTTTTCTCCAGTTGTTGTCTTATGCCTCGAAAGGCATCGGAGGAGAAATTGGATGATGAATTGAATGAAAAGGTACTGGCCAGAGAATTAGCAATATCAGGGAATGTTGTTAGGGTGGTATCATCAACATAAAGCACTACTTTTACCTTTAATCCTACGAATCCTATCCCATACCGACTTAGAAGTGGTACGGGAATTGATCCTGGAGACATATCCTTGCCATGAAGATTTCTTTGCCTGGCGTATGGTTCTACGGGCCTTCGCCCGGACCATTTGGTATGCTGCAATATTCGCCATGGAAGGGTGGTTCTTTAGTCGTCTCAGGATACGATCACGCTCTTTAAGAGCGGATTTGCAATCGTCATTAAACCATGGTTTATTGAAACGTTTTGGTTCAGTCGTGGTTTTTGGAATCGCCTGCTCAGCTACATCTTGAAGAATGGAAGTGAATAAGGCCATTGGCTCATCTGCATCCTCTAACTCCTTTGCATCAAAAGAGAAGAGACACAAAGATTCAAACAGAGCCCAATCAGCCTTATGCAACTTCCACCTCTGAGGTCTTTCAACCGGGGAAGGACCAATATTTTCCACTATGATGGGGAAATGATCACTACCACAGAGATCATCATTCACTCTCCACGTGAAATCCTGAAACAGCCTGCTCAGCTACATCTTGAAGAATGGAAGTGAATAAGGCCATTGGCTCATCTGCATCCTCTAACTCCTTTGCATCAAAAGAGAAGAGACACAAAGATTCAAACAGAGCCCAATCAGCCTTATGCAACTCCCACCTCTGAGGTCTTTCAACCGGGGAAGGACCAATATTTTCCACTATGATGGGGAAATGATCACTACCACAGAGATCATCATTCACTCTCCACGTGAAATCCTGAAACAGGACCGGGGAGCAAATGGTAAGATCAAGAGAGGAAAAAGAAGCAGTGGCTGGATGTAGATAAGTTGGCGATTCGTCATTTAATAAGCACAAATTATTATTGTTAATGAAATCTACTATTTGTCTACCTCTGAAGTTGGGGGTTGGGATGGCCTAGTGGTCTAGAGTGCCGCGCTTCCACCTCTAGCTGGCCGGTCACCTCTGGCTTGCGGCTGTGGTTTCGAGCCCCGGTGTGAGCGTATGTGGCATGGAGATAGGGGCGCCTTCTCAACCTCGTGGGTTTCCTCCGGGCACTCCGGTTTCCTCCCACGGCTAAAGACCCCTACGCGCATGCGAATTATTGAAATAAAATTGAAACCATATGTTAGTCCCGAAATGACCTGGTTGTGTTGAGTGGACGTTAAACCCCATTTCTCTCTCTCACCTCTGAAGTTATCATCAGAACTACCCCAGAGTGGATGATGACCATTAAAATCTCCCATAAGAACATATGGGAGAGGATATTGGGAAATAAGGTCATCAAGATCTCTGGGGTTTAAATTAAGGCTTGGTGGTAGGTATAGCGAACAGAGCGTAAAAGGAATGTGTAATGTTACCCGAGCGGATACTGCCTGCAAGGGAGTATTAAGGGTGACTTGACTCTGTGGAATGTCTCCATTGACAATAATGGAAGCGCCACCATGTGCTCTACCATCATTATCTGCAAAATGATGGTAGGAAACAAAATGCCTGAATGATAAACTATCAGACTGTTTCAAAAAGGTTTCTTGTAGACAAATAGCTAATGGATTTTTATTTTGAATTAAAAGTTGGACTTCATTAAAATTTGGCTTAAGACCACGACAATTCCACTGTATAATGGAATTAACCATGTTCAGGGAGGTTTTACAGGACTTCTATGTGGTTTGTTGTGGGGAGGGGGGTTGTGTATTTCAGCAAAAATAATACCTTCCTCCTCCATTGACTCGACTCCAAAACGATTATACAAGTCAATTGGACCAGAACCTGTCCGGTTTCCTTGTTTGTATTTATCTAAAGAAGAGTCTATTTTTTTTATTTGGCTTCTTAGGAATGGAAGGTTTTTGGTTATTACCTCCTCCCTTGATGCCAGTCTGCTTACTATTTTTATTTTTATCATTATTTTTATTCGAGCTGACAGACGTTTGTGATGAGCTCGCATTACCCGTAGCAGTAGTTTTATTCTTGGTATTATCCTGTAAAACCTGTGTTTCTCCTTTAAAGGACAATATTGGTGCCAGTCATTATCACATATATGATAGAGCTGGTTAAACACATTCCAAATATACTTTTAACAGAGAGATCAATGCTCCGATAGCTGAGTAATACAGGTTTCCCAAATCGGAAGTGACGAACGCCAAAGGAAAACACGAGTCACCGGTCTATTTAACTGACTGAAGCGACGAGTGATAACAGATACACGGCCGAATTTCTACTCAATAATAATTCCTTCGAAGACCAAAAGTTGCTGAGTGAGACTGTGAGAGGATATCTGACAATTCATAAAAAGAATTGACTGTCACTAGATAAGAAAACACGAAAGAAAAACAGAAAAAGTCCGTGCATTACCATGTTTTTATAAGGTATAGAATGAATATAAACAAGGGAATGTACGGACTATTTCTATTTTTCTCGTGTTTTTTTATCTAATGACATTCAATTACTTTATTGAATTGTCAGATATCCTCTTACAGTCCCATTTAACAACTTTTGGTCTTCGAAGGAATTATTAGTGAGCAGATATTCGGCCGTGTATCTGCTATCACTCGTCCCTTCAGTCAGTTATATATAGCGGTGACTCGTGTTTTCCTTTGGCGTTCGTCACTTCCGATTTGGGAAACCTGTATTACTCAGCTATCGTAGCATTGATCTCTCTGTTAAAAGTATATTTGGAATGTGTTTAACCAGCTCTATCACATATGTGATAATGACTGGCACCAATATTGTCAAGGCAGGATTCTGATGTCTGAACGCTAATAGATATTGTCTGGACCTTTGCTTTACTAGCGAAAGATCCAGTAGGCGGAATAAATGTTGTTATTTCCACCTGTTTTTTAGCGTCATAATAAGGGATCTTCTTTTCAGACATCACCTGTTGAATTTTTTTTTCCTTTTGCCAAACGGGGCATTCTCTAGAATATGCAGAATGCTTACCCTTACAGTTAACACAGCAAAAATCAGCAGCACAGGAAGAGCTCTCGTGACCGTCAAGGCCACACCGTGCACACGTCTCTTTACCTCTGCATACAGTTTTGCTGTGACCGTACTTCTGGCATTTAAAACATCTCAAAGGATTAGAAATGTAGGCATCAACAGGTATGTTAACCTGCCTTTATCGATTTCGGAATGTCGGGACGGTTGAAAGTGAGGATATATGTACTAGTGGGAACTATATTATCACCACGTCGAACACTGATTCTTTTAACATGTGTGACATTTTGTGATGACAAATGTTCAACCATTTCTTCCTCACTGCTGCCTTCAAGGTCCCGGCAGCGAATAACACCTCTAGATGAATTTAGTGACCTATGTGGAGTCACTTTGATAGAGTAATTAGCAAGCATGTCAGATTTAAGTAACATAGTTGCATGTTGCTCTTTTACGCATTCTACCAATAATGCTCAACTTTTCAGTTTCTTGATATTTTTGGGTTCTCCAGCCAAGCCAGAAATACCTTTCGATATCAAGAAAGGTGACACTTTTGAAAAATCTACATTGGAGGTGCTCTCGATAAGGAGAAACCTCGGCCAAGATCTAGATACCTTTATAGGAATACTAGAATCTTCGTCTGTCTTCCTTCTTTTTAATGTTGAGTTGGGGATTTGGGGATCCATGTAATAATATCTTGGAGATTCTCCCTTCACCAGGTTACTTCCCTGCCTACTAGGGGAGGACTAGCGCGGATGACCAGCGCATTGCCTCAGGGCTTGGCGAAGGGTATACTCAAGCATGATGTATAAAATAATATATCACACTTGATTGACCCCGGCCACGCGTCAAAGAGGGTACCTAGGACACAAAGGTTAAACAGCTTAGTTGAAAAACAAAGCATGAGAAAAAGGAAAAAGTACCCTCTTTGATGCTGAAATGACCATTGCCGATTGATCAGAGTGGGCCACTCTGACCTCCCGTCTAGGTGAACCATGGGCCAAAGTAATGTGTTGCAGAGAAAGGGCTCGCAAGCCAAATCCCCACTCAATTACCAGGATTCCACTCCACCGACACGGGTCGCAACGCACGGCAAACACGTTGCCCCATTACAGGGATCCTTTTAGTCGCCTCTGACGACACGCAGGACAAACGAGGGGGTATATTCTTATCACCCCTACTTCCCGCTTTATATTTTCATTTTTGATTGGTTAATTCAGAGAACATTCAAGGCTACGCACTTCCAAACAGCCAGCAGTAAAGATATCATTTTTTGAAGCAAAAGAAACAAAATGTAAGTTATATTATTCCATGACAATTTTAAATTGTGTAATTTTATATACATATTTTCAACAACAGTATAATTAAGATCTTATTTTTTATTCTTTTATTTCATTCTTAATTCCTCATTTATCAACATATGTTTATTGATTATCATACATCTTTCCTTTTTCACTCCCAGGAATATTGATGAAGTTAAGGAAATTCTGTACTCCACAGTTTCTTTGATGCTGTGTGCACCAAACATTGACAGCGTGACCACGGCGGCGAAATTGAGGAGTATCATCGAAGAGGCTGACCGGCTACTAGCGGGGGTGGGGCCACCCCTAAATGTACACCGAAATAACCAACAGGAAAAAGACTGGTAAGTTATATTTAAGATTGTTTACATTTCTTTTGTTTTAGTTCTTTTTTTTTTAAAAAAATACCCCCATTTCAATAATTCAGTATGTTTAACTGTGAGAGGAAACCGTTGGTATGTCTGGTTAAAGCATATCCCCACGTCGAGAGTTGATCATGGTTTGGATAAGTTAATCAATGTCTGAAGAAAGACGTGCAATAGGCAGATTTAGCACTAATAAATTATGTTACTTAGATAAAATGTTATATTTATATTGTGTTCTTAACTATTATTGTTTGCAGTCTTGACTAGCTGTCTAAATAATGTCCCCAAAACAACAACAAACATATGATTGAATTTTCAACCATATTGAAAATTGAGAGAAAAAAATATGGAAAGAAAATAAAAATTAGATTTTATGCTTCGAGCATCAAAATATAGTATTGTGATTAAAGATCTGGAAAAAACTTGATGAAGACTTCCTAAACTTTAGCAATGAACTTGCATCCCATAAACGGAATGAGGAGGACTTTGTAGGAAAATTTAAATTTCACCTGACACAAATTGCCCAAGAAGAGTATTTATTGAAATATGAATTGTAAAGATCTGGGAAAAAATCACAATGAAAACCAACTGAAATTGGAATTATTAGAATCTAGTTTGGCAATTATATCAGATTCTAAAACAGATACTGAATTTGATGATTTATCTTTTAATAAAGCAGGAAATATTGTTGCTTCCACCCCCAGAAGACAAAAATATTTGTATTCCAGAAGAATATCTTACCCAAAAAAGTGTTCTTGCTTGTCCCTTTTCAAATATTGTTACTTCTGCCCCAGATGATAACACTTTTCTTTCATCCACTGAAAAAATTATTACTTCTAATTCAGAATCAAAAAACTTTTTGAAGATACTTCTGATCATATGCTGCCTTTATTGACATACCCCAAAAAACAATCAAAAAGAAAGTATGATTCAGATGTTTGATTATTCTACATCTAAAAATGGTAAGAATCTTAAATTATATGTTTTCTTGTTTCAGCAAAATTGTCTACCTCAAATTATGATTCATTGACTGAATCTGAAGAATTCTTCAAAAGATGAGAAGATATACCAGATAATCTTAACATGAGACAAGGTGTTTTTAAAAACTGTTGCTTCTAAAGTTGACCATCATAGTCAACTTTTGAAACAACACACAACCCTAATTTCAAAATTTGATTTAGGAATTTCTACCCACAAAAATGACACTTGTAATAATTCAACTGCATAGCATAAGAAAAAGAAAACCTGCTAAAAAAAACTTAAACTGATGCAACAAAAAATAAACGAACATATTCAAAGGTCCAGTGAAGTAAATATTAAAAGAATGAAAACAAATACATCAGTGTCAATTAAAAGAGCTGATGTTGAAATTCAACCAGCAGTTAATATAGAAATAGCTCATTTTGAAAATAAATCAGTAAATATATCGAAAAAGTCATTTATTGAAATAATCAGTAAAAAACCAAACGATTTGAAGCTAAAATACCACAAATGACTGCTGCAGATATCATTTCCGTCTCATAGATTAAAGCGTACTAGAAGTTTTGAGAATATCACACAAAGCTTAGAAGACCGAGAACGTGTATTTGAAATGGGATATAAAGTAGAAAGAAAAGCTAAAATTGTATTTTTAGGGGATAACGACATCCAAGATCTGCTAGGTAATAGGAAATTAGTCAACTGACACCAATGTTATAATCCACTGCAAACCTACAGGAACTGAAAAGAAATAGAAGTTCCTTACCAACAAATAATTACAAATAATGGTGTACGAAAAATTATAATAAGTTTTGGATCAAACTATAAAATATAAACCCAGAATAACAGAAATTCCACGTAAAGTCTGAAGAAATATTGAAATTATTAGCAGAAACGTTGGTATGTCTGGTTAAAAAAATACCACCATAATGATTGATTCGTTGCCGTTATGTTACCTGGGTACAGACAATCACTTAAACGTGACTGGGTTAAAACACATAATTTATATTGTAAAACATTATTGAAAGAAAGTTAACATAATGTCTGTAGACCTTTTAGAAAATATGAATACGTGTTGTAAGACTTCGGTCTTTAAGACCATATTGTGGCTTTCGAATATTGTTACACCACTCTTTCTACAGAGTCAAATCACACGTACTAAGTGAAGTTTTAATAAAATCTTAAATAATGTCCATCACATTCTTCCAGTTATTTGACCTATGGTTGTTCGATCAAATACGGTGTCAGTTCATTTAGTCGTGTGAAATATTAAGGTTTATTAACGTCAAGGCTGATCTGTAGTTATTACGATCACAAGAACAAACACAGGGAAAGAAGTCCGATAGTACTACAGTAATCATTTGATGCCGTGAATCCAGGGACAGATATATTTAGCCAAATTTATTTTGTGAATTACAAAGCCGATAGTACCTATAACAAAAATGCCGGGGGCTAACATCCAATAAAAATGCCAGGACTGTGACGGGTTTGGGCATGTTTATGGTTTTTACTTTTTAATCTGTATGGCCTCTAAGAAAAAGATGGCTCTGTTACTGGTGCCACCAGAGGATAAAAACAAAACGGAATTTTCGACACGGCGAACGTTGCCATTGTCGTAGTTTGTGGGTGTCGCGATCCAAAAGTCCACACACTCCTTGAATATATGTGAAACCTTTCGGTCGAACAATGTACAACATGGATTCGATAAAGTCAATATTTTTTTTTTGTTTCATTCTTATTTCTAATTGGACATATAAGGAGCTGTGGTTGTCAACATGAAATTCGTATTCCTAATTTTATTAATTATTATTTGGATTAAGCTCAGGACATTCTTGATGGCAAAGTCGAAGACTGGCAGATCACCAAAAGTATTTGTCGAGCATCATTACAGGCTCACAGAGGATAACAAAACATCATTTAATAGCATGGTGATAAATATACATGTGTAGGAGACGCACTCGTCAACAAAAAATAAACAAAATCAAATGGGGTTTAACATCCTCAGAAATTTTGCACGGACATCGGCACTATGCCCTACTCCTTATTTCGAATGAACCCGTCAAAGGTTTAAATATGTGTGCTCCAGTGTCGTTAGAACAGCTCCGAGGGGAAAAGGTCTTTGGGAAGGATTACTTCTCTGCAGACGTCATTCTTCAAGTGAACGAACTAAGAACGAGAAGGGTGTTCCACGGGACTTTGTCGTACAACCTTCTCCCGGGTATCGTAGCGAAAAACTTCGCGTTCTCGTCCACACCGCAGGCAAACTTACTGAACACTTTGATGTTTTATTCAGCTTGGGAACATCTTTGAGAGGACAACGAAGTGCACTTCTCTTGAAGAAGACAAACATTATTGATTCAGAAACAGGGGATTGTGGAGCAGACAAAGCCTTTATAAACACCCTCTCCCCAGTTATGACTTCATTAATAAATTAATCAGCAAATTGATTTTCCATTTAACCGATAAGTATTAATTCTGTATAACATAAGGACCGAAGTCTTCTCACAGGAACTTGATAAATTCATCAACACTCACTCCAGAGAGGAAGTATCCGTGAAATGATATTGTAC
Source organism: Patella ulyssiponensis (assembly GCA_963678685.1). Taxonomy (NCBI): domain Eukaryota; kingdom Metazoa; phylum Mollusca; class Gastropoda; family Patellidae; genus Patella; species Patella ulyssiponensis. The sequence continues at coordinate 11,967,529 of OY783227.1, read as the reverse complement.
AGAGTATGGAAACAGCCGGAAAAACCATACAAACCACTATTAAGAAAACAATGCAAATGGTGGTTGAGGAGGAACGGGATGAATTCATCAGTGGCTTCATGATATACATGGACAGTTTCAGAGATCACGCGCGTAAGGCAACAACTCAATACGAACATATTCGTCTATTGAAAACACAGCTGTACTGTTTAGAAATCACTATTCAGCCTGAATTCAATGAAAATGATGTTTATAATTATGGAGAGGAAGTCAGTAGTGCTTAATATTCGAAACAACAAATTACTATGTACCCCGCAGTTGTCCTTTACAAAGTTACGTATGAATCTGCTCTAGAACACAAATCTATTGTAATTCTTTCAGACGAAATAGCGCACTCATCATCTACAGTGTTCCGTTTATGTGAAGCACATAGTGTGGTGGATCAAATCCCACCTTAACTTTGCTTTCCGTTCTGTCATTTATTCAGTTTAGAGAAGTTATTTTGGATAATTTTATATGTATTTAATGCATGATATTGTTCATATGCAGTTACTGAATAAATGACCTTTTAACAAACAGATCCTGTTTTGTCAAATCCTTTGTAATAGGCAAGCAAACTAGCTTGGACTCGATTTTTGTGGGGTGATATAGCGATAAAAGCTGCTTGGTGCTGTGTCTGTCGTAATCCTGGCAATCCTAAAACATTTTGATGTAAATAAAATAGTTTATGATGCAGGGTGAGAAACTTTATCAATAGGCCAGTCTATCTTTCAATAAAGTATATACAACATTATTGTAACTATTAGCTTAATGGGATGCAATGCTTCAACTTAAGAAATACAGCTGGGTTCATGGTTTCTCAAAATGGGTGATTATGATTGGGTTTGTCCCCCATTTCACTAACACACAGTTATAAACAGGTATTTTGGTTTTTCTATCACCCTGAACAAGGAAGGATTTTTTTCTCACGGTAAATAATGGACAAACCTCTTTAGTAATTGCAAATCCATTGTGTAAAATTCAACATCAAGCTAATTCATTCAGAAAATATGAATAAGTATCTAGACTGCATGTCTTCAATAAGATGAAATTCATATAAACTTTGATAGTTTTGGCCATCTTTAACATATTAGTGAAAAATTGAACATTCACTTTCAGATACAATCATAAATGACATAAAAACCTCATTTCAAAATTTAAGCCAATGCAAGGAGTGTTGACAAAATTGTCACTTTATTTGCAAGAATGTAGGTTATACGACACAATTATGTAATAGCACTGGCTATATGGCATCATGAAAAAGATGTGGAAATTATGACCACTTTGCTGCATTTTACACAACCTAGTAATTCTGTCATGACAACACACCATTCTGCCTCAGAAATTTAATATCGTATTAAAGTTTTGATGAATTTTTAACCCCGTGTTTGTTTTTACATACTGATATTGCTGGTTGTGGACGTCCGGGCATACTGGTTTGGGGTGGACTCGGCCTGGGAAGTGGGAGAGGTGGTGTCACAGCCGTGCGCTTCACCGATCAAGCCCTCAGATCCCACGTTATTATAGAGATCGCCTTGTTATCGACAGATCACCAAAAGTATTTGTTGAGCAACATTACCGGCTCACAGAGGATAACAAATCATCATTTAGTATCATGGTGATAAATATACATGTGTAGGAGACGCACTCGTCAAAAACAAAATGAAATTTTGTACGGACATCGACACTATGGTGTTACTCTTTATTTCGAATGAAACCGTCAAAGGTTTATTTACATGTGCTCGAGTCTCATTCGAACAGCCCTGAGGGGCGAAATGTCTTTGGGAATGATTACTCTTCTGCAGACGTCATTCTTAAAGCAAACGAATTCCGAGCAGAATAAACAATGACCTAGCCCAGAAGAAAACGAACTACAATACATAACATGTTTGCAACGTCAGTTTGCTCTAATTCTGGTTCCGATGACAGTAAGTTTATGATAATTGAGTGGAGTTTAAATTGGATGAAATTGGCGACAGTTCAAGTACCGATAGTGATTCTGACATGCACAACAATGACGTGCCCGACAATAACAATTCGTTGCATTTGGATGCTGTGAATGGAAGGCCTAAAGCAAAACGGAGTCGAAATTGAGTCCGGGCTCCTGGGATTAGTTGGCAGGATAGGGATCATATCCCAAATAACGTTCCTTTTTCTGGAAATCCTGGATGTGGACTGCCAAAACTTCGATGAGAACACACCAGCGCTGCAAATGTTTTCTTCTTTAGTTCCACCTGATCTTGTAACTAAAATTGTTGAAGAAACTTAACATTTTTGCTGAACAAGCTAACCCACGCCTAAAAATATCTGGACATGATATTTCTTTGAACAATATTACCTGAAACGAAAATTAAGTTTATTTGGCCTGACTGTGCTAATGGGGATTGTTGGAAAACCCGAAATCGACATATATTGATCCCGTGAATCCCCCGTGATCCACTTATGGAAACCATTTTCTCCAAATACAATACCGAGGTATCAGTGTTTAGATATTTTGCAAAACCTCCACTTCAATTCAAATGAATATGATAAGGGTTTAACGTCCTACTTTCTGCAGCTAACCGGGGCTAATGAAGACGGGCATACGCCATACAATGTGCTATGAGGGAAATTTTGCCCGTGCAGTGGCGCTACGGCCTAGTATTATATCCGAACGACTAGACAGCTGTCCTGTCAGGCCCTCCGTCCTGCATCACTGACAATTGGGAACCACGCCGGACAATCTGGATGAACTTTCTCGGCAAATACAGGGACCGAACACTCGACCTCTAAGCTAGCGAACCAGCGTCTTACCCACCGTGATTCCCACGCGGCATGTGATAGACAAGCTAAATGAAACGTTCCAGGCAAACTACATCCTGACACAATTCATTTCAATTGCCGAGTCGCTGATGAGATTCCATGAACGTATTGCATTCAAACAATACAGTCCTACAAAGAGGGCTCGTTTTTGCATAACAGTGTATCAACTCCGTAATGAATCCAAGACATGTGCTTGTACATCCTCGTCTGTTTTCGCAGGATTATTTCCCACAACGAAAGATACATGATAGGCTACCATCGAAATACTAAAGTAACCATTGGCCACATGTTAGTCCCGAAGATATAAAATGCGGTTTAATACCCGGTTCTGCTCCGACTAGGTGATTGAAGACGGGCATGCGCCACAGTGTGCTCTGAGAGAACTATAGGATAGGCCGGACAGCGGCGCTTCGGAGTTCTGTTTCATTGAATTTCAATTTTCATCGAATTTCTATTGCCAAAGGATGACTATTTTAAAACACGCCGGAAAATCAGCCCCGAAGATAACAAACTCAATTGACGTGCAGCCCTATTCTTAGCTCTCACTCTCTTTGAATCTTTTCATTTCAAAATCGATTTGAACGTAATCAACCCATATTGAACGTAACCAGCAACCGAAGATAAATTCAATTGACGTGTAGCCCTATTCTTAGCTATAGCTCTCTTACGCTAAATGTTAGAACTTGGAATCTGTTCATTTCAAAATCGATTTGAACGTAGTCAACCCATATTTAACGTAATCAGCAACCTAACGGTAGCAATAACGGTCGATTAGTTCATGGCATCAGCTCTATGCTCGAAAGATGGAGGTCTTTGTTGTAAAACCGTTAGTACGATTAGCAGTCTGTTAAAAGAAAGGGAGGTAATAAGTAGGTCACATCTATATAATTGCCCAAAATGACGTCGTTTAGTCAAATTTATTACCAAATTTGGTCTTTAGGCCACTTATTTTGTCTAATTAAGTAAATTAATGTCTTGTTGTGTACATAACAGTGACTAATGTACCGTTATTCCAATTATAGGTCAACACAAGTCGAGTTACCTGCCCTTGGATTTAAATATCATATATTAAAGAGATTTCCCATTCAAATTTGAACATGCGATATGTTGGTCACAACAAACAAATGAAATCTCGAACATGATTTAGATGCATTATAATATATCATTCATTTTTAATAGAGATTACTGGCGCTGACTTGAAAAATTTTATGTGATTTTATTGGCGATTTTTAGACCTGTAATTATGGTATTTACCTTCCGGAAATACGCCAGAATGCACCAAATTGAATCTAATTTACCAAATTTTTCTAGGGGAGCCCCCCCCCCTTAATTGGTTGAGCGCTGGGCGTTATCAAACCTAGACCCCCCCCCCCTGCAAAAAATCCTGGATTAGTTTATACGGTACCAATAATGAGCTGTCGTACAAATTGATTTTCAAGCTTTGCAAATAACTGATAGGAGGATTATTATATCAAGCTCATACGGCCTACTTCTTGGTGATCATAAACTGTGACCTAAATTGACGTAACATGATATTCAGGCATGAATTCATACTGAATGCAGCTTACACGACGGGCCTACTTCTTGTATTAGGACGTTAAACCCCATTTCATTTCCTACCTCTCGTTTTTGTACAGACTGGACTGAGATCATGCTATTTGGACAATATTATACCAATACTGGAAATGAAATGAAATGTGGTTTTATGGCATGTCAGCTCCAACCGGGCTATATTGCGCCAGATATATGGTGAATATTAGGAGACCGGCTAAATAATATCACAGAAAAACATATGCATAAATAAAAAAAAACTTTTATGCACATCAAGGTAGCTTAACACGGAAGTAAATGTCAAAACATGTAAAATTTTGTCCATTAGCTGAAGTTTTGATGCCCATAGGAAGACGTAAAAATTTATACGTTCCAAAGCAAGTTGAAAATGCTGTATAATTAGTGGACTCCTCAGACAACGGCATTTGAAAAGATAGGTTGCCAGGCAACGAAACATACGTTTCTGAAGTGAGCAGAAGTTAGCGCCGCGCACGTGATTTCGGATGTCGCAGCAAATATATGTCACACGAGGTATTTTTATACGCCCACATTGAAATGTGGTCGTATATTGTCGTCGCCCCCGTCCGTCCGTCGTCCACCATTGCTTGTGGACGCTCTAGAGGCTAAAGTTAATATCCGATTGACTTTAAATTTATACACAGTGTTTAAGGTCATAAGACGAAGAAGCCTATTGATTTTCAGCGATTTCCGATAATTAGTGCTAGAGTTATGGCCCTTGATCACCTCAAAAAATCTTGTGGACTCTCTAGAGGCCAAAGTTAATATCCGATTGACTTTAAATTGATACACAGTGTTTAAGGTCATGAGACGAGGAAGCCTATTGTTTTTCAGCAATTTCCGATAATAACTACCAGAGTTATGGCCCTTGATCACTTCAAAAAATCTTGTGGACGCAAGTTAATATCCGATTGACTTTAAATTTATACACAGTGTTTAAGGTCATCAGACGAAGAATCCTATTGATTTTCAGCGATTTCCGATAATTAGTGCCAGAGTTATGGCCCTTGATCACTTCAAAAAAATCTTGTGGACGCTCTAGCGGCCAAAGTTAATATCCGATTGACTTTAAATTTATACACAGTGTTTAAGGTCATAAGATGAAGAAGCCTATTGATTTTCAGCAATTTCCAATAATTAGTGCCAGAGGTATGGCCCTTGATCACTTCAAAAAATCTTGTAGACGCTCTAGCGGCCAAAGTTAATATCCGATTGACTTTAAATTTATATATGTTTAAGGTCATGAGACGAAGAAGCCTATTAATCTTCAGCGATTTCAAATAATTACTTCCAGAGTTAACTCCCTTGATCACTTCAAAATACCTTGTGACACTATAGAGGCCGAACTTATCATCCGATTGACTTCAGATTGATACACAGAGTTTAAGGTGTTGAAACGAATAAGTATTTTGATTTTCAATGAATTTTGATAACTGAACAGCTAAATCCATGATATTAAATGATTCGTATACTAATTGTTAGCGTGGGGCAAAACTTTTTAAAAAGCAAGCAAATTCTAATAATTTTCTGATAATTACATAATGAGTTGTTACTCGTAATCAGATTTTAGTGTATTACAAACGTTTCATTCCCGAAAAAAAGTAAAATTATGTGACAACCCTTGTTGACTGCCCGGACGATTTAGCTGCTGTGGGCGTATGTTTCGTTGCCTGGCAACCTATCTTCTAGATTTGAGACTGAGCCCTGCAAGATATCGTCCACGGATGATTTGCTATCCAGCATTGGATTGGACAAGTACAGGGGCGAATCGGGCGATCGTCCGAAGGGCCGGTCGGACGATCGCCTGAAGGGCCGGTCAGGCAAAGAATGAAAAACAATAATTTTGTCCAATTCGCCTAAAAAAAACCCCACCTTATTTTCATAATCATAGTATATTATTTAATCATCCTGTAGCCATAGGCTTTGATCGACGGACTCATTTTTTTCTAGATTTGAGACTGAGCCCTGCAAGATATCGTCCACGGATGATATGCTATCCAGCATTGGATTGGACAAGTACAGGGGCGAATTGGGCCATCGGGCGATCGCCCGAACGGCCGGTCGGACGATCGCCTGAAGGGCCGGTCAGACAAGAATGAAAAACAATAATTTTGTCCAATCCGCCTAAAAAAAAACCCACCTTTTTCTGTTGAATATTTTATGGGGGGGGGGGGGTATTGGACCGGTCATAGAGCGATGATGATCATGTTGTATGTGGCCATCATGCCATCACTGATATGGGCTGGTATAATAGACTTTTTGGGCTGGGTGTGCTTGGTGTGGGCCAGAATTCGGAATCCTGCAATCGGGATTCCGAATTTCATCCGAAAATTTCATCGGATTCACCCGACAGTCGCCCACAAATTCACTAATTATTAAGTCACCTGCACCCTGTTTGTGGGAATACGCCAGAATCCAAAATTCAAAAAGCAGCTTTTATGAATTTCACTTTCGTCACTCTGTACGTGTCTAGCGGCCTTCCATCACAGGAGGATTCAACTAGCGCTCCCGGCAACAAAAACGGGAAAAATATTCCTAACTGCTTAATCAAATGGTCAAAATTTGGGGTTCATTTTTCTAAAATTTCCCCCGGTCACCCCCTATGCGCCCCTCCCCCGTCCAGGCTCCGCGGTCAGTAAAAGGGGCCGCTCCGACACGGGAGCCCGGGCCGGTTCCCTGTCCCAATCCTCCCCTGGACTAGTACCCCTATGATTTGAGCACTGTAACAAACTACCTATGACAAAAATCACAAACAGGCTTATGCTAGACAAATGTTAATAAATTTCCGACATCTTCGGAGCATCGGTCTATCATGACTGCTTTACGTATGAAATCATACGACGATTTTCTTGACACCCCATTTTTTCCGGGATAGTTGATATAAAGACATTTGAAGGCGTGGGTCTACTGTTAAAACAACTAAGCGTTTGCGCATTCGTACGTATGTCAAATCCAATCGTCTCATAGAGTGTATTCTGTTACTTCGCAGTAAGGAAATAAACGATGTTTTCCGACTGCGATAAAGTTATTTCGTTTCAGGGGCGTGCGTAGCTTGGAGCATATTTTTTTTTATTACAAACCAAGGGACATAGCTCTTATTCTCACTAAGAGATAACTCCTTTGATTATGGAAGCCGGGAAGATTTTGAGCCATTTATAACATAAGTCCAAATGGTTATATATCCTCATAAATTAGACGTGGCTAGACTTCCATTGTTGATGAATGAAGTTTTTATAGTAAGTCTTATCATATACTGTCTTTACTGTCCCGAAATAGTGTCCGTTTGTTATAAAACATTTGTAGCCTGAACCACTCTACTAGAGGCCAAAGTTAATATCCGACTCTGGCACTAATTATCGGAAATCGCTGAAAATCATAGGCTTCTTCGTCTTATGACCTTAAACACTGTGTATAAATTTAAAGTCAATCGGATATTAACTTTGGCCTTTAGAGCGTCCACAGATTCTTTTCTAAGTGATCAAAGGCCATAACTCTGGCACTAATTATCGGAAATCGCTGAAAATCAATAGGCTTCTTTGTCTTATGACCTTAAACACTGTGTATATATTTAAAGCCAATCGGATATTAATATCTCTCTAACACCAATAATCCAATACTTCTGGCGAGCTTCTGCAACTAGACGTTTGTAACCTGGGTGACCTAATTTCCGATGCAAGGACTCTAAAATTCTTCTAACAAATATGTGATTACTTGGCAATATAATGGGGTGACGTATACTGTATGGAAGGCTTTCAGCTTGTTCAAGTCTTCCTTTGGCTCTCCATATCCCATCTTTATCAAGAAACGGCTGAATCCCAAGAAGTTTCTTATCCTCGACGTCAAAGTCTCTTTGGGACTTTTTTGATTAAAAACAAATCGGCTTGATCTAGTTCATCTGGCGTAAGATTACCGGATTTCCTCTCATCTGAAGATAATTGGCAGTTCTTCAGAAAACGTAACCATATGGCAGCATAGCGACGTATTTTGGACCAATCAAAACTGCGATTTGCGAAACAGTTTATAACATCTTCAACTACTTGAACAGCTGAAATTTTAACAGGTTTGCGTTCAGGATCATCTTTACCAGATCTTTTGACGACCTCAAGAATAAGCCATTCGTCTTCAGGCAACCGAAGGAATTTTGGTCCGTTATGCCAATTTTCCAGTTGATCAGGTCTAATTCCTTTGGTAAGAGAATCTGCTGGATTGTATTCGCTGGGTACATATCTCCATATAACTGGGTCGTGGCTCTCATGAATCTCAGCGATTCGTACTCTAACAAATGGCTTACACGATCTAGGGGGGCTTCTGATCCATCCAAGAGCAGTTGACGAATCACTCCATAAAATGATTCTTTCGAAGTTAGTACTCAAGGTAGACGTGACAGTATCTACAAGGCGAGAAAGGGTAACACATCCCATCAATTCAAGTCTTGGAATGGTTTTCCTTTTAAGTGGGGCTACAAATGGCTTGGAGGCAACAAATCGGCAATCTATGGATCCGTTTGCAAGGCGCCATTTAAGAAATACACATGATCCATAACCATTTTCTCCTCCATCAGCGAAACCATGTAACTGTGGCAGACCAATAGCATCAATAGGCTTCATATTTCTATGAGTTTTAAAATCTAAAATAGCAGGTAAGTCACTAAATAGTTTATCCCATTTAACAGTAATGTCTTTAGGTAAAACTTCATCCCAACAAAATCCTTCAGACCACAGATTTTGCATTTCAATTTTGAACTTGATCATTGACGGGCCTATAAGTCCTATTGGATCCCAGCATTGAGCAATAACACCAAAAACAATCCTCTTTGTAAGTTTTCCTGGGATATTTGAGAAATCTTTCTCTTTTAAGCCGAAACAGTCATTATCTTTTATCCCATTTATGTCCTAACACAGAAATAACTATCAGTAGCTGGTGCTTAGTCAACAAGTTGATGATTACTATGCCAGGCTTTAATATTGAAGCATCCTTTCTGCAGAATGTGATCCACTTCGGCTATGGTTTTCAGGGCAGTGTTCTCATTACTACTTGAGTCGGCAACATCATCCATATAAATATGATTTATTAAAGCGTCCTTACCTTTAGGGAATTCAATTTCATTGTTCTGTGCTAGAATCTGGATTCCTGAACAGCCTAGGTCTGGTGATGACTTATAACCAAAACTCAGTCTTACCCACTGGTACACACTCGGCTCCTCTGACAAATCACAATCTCTCCGAAGGAATCGATAAAAGGGCTGATCATCGGGATGGATACTGATCATGTTAAACATCTTGCTCCAAAAACTTTAACCCTTTGTTGCATGACCACTTTCATCACCATGAATTTTGTTATAAATACACATGTCTGAGTGATTTGTAACATATAAAGGGAAAATGGTCCAAATTTGACCTTTGATGTCCCGGACCAAAATTTGGGAGTTACGGGTTGGTTACTATAGTAACCATCATGCATAGGAGGAATGAAATAGCTAAAAAAAATCAAGAACATTCTTAGTTATAGAAATACAGCAAAAATGTTTATTATTCAAATTACAATACCATGTTTGTACTTCTGGACATTTATTGCAAACTAGGTCAACATATTCTATTCAATAGTGTGGTATTTACAGAAACAGTCGCTCTTGTCTATACAGAGATACACCTTACACTTCACACAGAGAAACTTTGTCCTCCGTTCACATCCCTTCTGCTTACAACGCCTTGGCACCTCAGCCAACTGTTTGGGGAGGTGGCCAACACCATCCAACCTAAGGGCATTTGGAACATTCTTGGCACGCACACTACGCATGTTCTGAGGCATGTCTGTCATCTGCTGAGGATGGGGGTCTGCTACACCTTATATCAGGCACTTTGCTACATTGAGTTTGAATCTTTACAATTTAGACTTGACCACAGTCGCGGCTTTCTCAATGGCCCAGGCATTCACCATACATAGGTATATATTGGAGAACAAATTGTCTCCTGGAACAAACTTTAAATGTAAGTTCAAAACTGACAAGTGCAGAGGAACACCTTGCACTTTGTACAGATTACACGAGACTTCCCCGTCTTGCACCCAGGATGTCTGCAACGAGCAGCATTCTTCAAATCCGCAAATCTCGGCAAATGCGTTGCACCAGCTTTACTGGCTGCTTGTGGAGGTATTGGGACTCTTTTTCCGGGGAGGTTCATCTGGCATAGGAGCTGCATGGAGCCTGGTGAGACCAGTTTCGAACAGCTCCATGAAATGTGAATGATGTTTAATTAATATTCAAGCAAAATGGAACAACACATGAAGGCGATTTCCTCTGTAGCGTGGAAGAATACCCCTTGGTAGTTTTTTTCGGCCCAAGAAGGTCACGAATTCCTGAGGGCTGCCCTTCCCATCTTTGAACCTAAATTTGTTTGTTGCAAGCACTAAATTTTTCCCCAGGCAACCGTTTCCATGAAGCTTGCCTTTCTTTTTCCAACCTTCTTCCAACTTTTTTTAGAGCATATTTGCATGATGTAGCCATGCTGTCAAGAGGGTGAAGATGACAGTTCATCTCGTTTAGTTTTTTTTTTTCCAAACTGAATTGACAGTCCTAATTGCAGCACATCTGTCGCTCATGGTGTTCGAAATGTTGATCAGCTTCAACCTCGTATCCTGAAAGTTACTTTCACTACTGAAATGACAATAGGTATGTGCTGAACTGTCCACGGTTTGGCAGATATGATTGGAATAGTTTCTGCTGTGCCACCAGGCAGTTCTTCAATCGAAGCACACAGGCATTCCTTACATGTTGTAAAATGTATCTCCTTGATATGGGTGCCCTCGTGGGTGGTAGCGTCAAAACCTATCGTGCAGTGGAGATTTTCTAATTGAAGTTAAATTATTACTGCTGACAGAATGTGATATTAAACCACTGAGTAAATCCATTAATCAGACAAGAACCCTTAACCGGACCGTAGGATTAAAGCCAAAATTGTAAACGATCGATTTGCCCTGAAGCCGCTGTGATCTTTTTCGAGGTGAAATAATGCTGAACCTAAAAACATTAATATCTAAATGATAACATTAACTAAAAACAAAATCTAAGCCCCCTCTATAGGTGAACAGTAGAGGTAGGGCTAGGCTAATTAATACTGCATGCATTCAACCCCTTCTGACAGTATTGCGAATACCCCTTTCTTTGAGACACCGCCATGGGCTATATCTCCCCCTAAGATCGATCTAGATCTTACAAAAAACAAGAAGAAAGATACTAGTTCCACAGTGTTTCAAACTCTTTTCGGAGAAGTAAGGTCTAAATATGGTGATTATGCTCCTTTTTACACAGATGGTTCTAAGGATGGTGATCGGGTGGCTTCGGCTACAGTGACGCCATCTGAGACCATTTCTGTGTGTCTCTCCCACCTGCTTCTTCCATATTTATAGCTGAACTCCATGCCATTCTTCAGGCCTTGGAGTTCATTCAGTCCTCTTCAGCTTTAAAGCATATCATTTTTACTGATTCTTTGTCCTCGCTTCAAGCAATTAACAATAAACAGCTTGAACACCCATTAGTAGCAGGTGTTTATCGTCTGCTACTATCGTACGAGCTCAGCAGCAAAGACGTCGTCTTCTGCTGGCTTCCCAGTCACGTTGATATAAGGGGGAATGATAAAGCAGATTTTGCTGCCAAAGCTGCTTTAGATCTTCCCCAATCCCCATTTTTATTACCATTTAAAGATTTTAAATCGGCAATAAATCATTTTATTTATGACCGCTGGCAACGGTCTTGGGGTCTTGCAGGCTCAAACAAACTTCATCACATTAAGCCTCTCTTAGGTGATTGGCCAAACTCCTATAGAACCAACAGGAGAGATGAAGTTGTTCTGTGTCGCTCTCGTATATGTCATACTTTTTTAACACACTTTTTCATTTTGAAACAAGAGCCTCAACCAGAATATGAACAATGTCATGTTCCTTTGACAGTGAAGCACATTTTGATTGAGTGCAAGCATCTCAAGAACCTAAGATCGAATTATTACCGTTGCCAGTCTCTGCATTAATTATTTGCCCAACCGGGCTTATATTTTAAATTGTTAGAATTTTTAAAAGAGACAAGCTTTTATTATAAATTTTAATTGTATATTTATCATTTCATTTTTTATATTTTAAATATTTATATGCATAAAAGATTTATTTGTTTTTTATTTTATTTACTGTGATATTGCTTTTATTTATGCATATAAAATTTTTTCTGTGATATTTATCTAACTTGTCTCGCATAAATCATTGTAGGTTTGGCGCAATATAGCCCGGTTGGTGCCATAAAATTTCATTTCATTTCAACAGAATGTGTTGTCCGTCTTTATCTTTCGAGCGTCTTTATCTTTCGAGGTTTACGGATTTCAATGAAAAAAAAATATTTGGGAAGATTAATTCTTCAGAATTTTTATCCATAAATATACTTATTGGAATATTACCTTATCATGAGCAACTTTATGACGTTTCAATGACACCTTTGGTCGCCAAATGACAAACTATCAGTGCTTTTCCTTCTGAAAACTCTCTTGCATCTGGTTCATACTATATCATGCCTTTTCATGTTACTCCGTGATTAAAAGGAACACACTAACTTTTTGTCCATTTTTGAAAATAATTTTTGCCAAAATTGAAGTCATTATGATCATTAGTGTGTATACATTTACATTCTTTTTGACATTCGTTTTACAAGATACTGCTGATACCTCTAACATACACATGGTCAATTATAGTTCCACACGAGCTGTCGGAAGCCAATACATATTTCTATTGTTGAACTGAAATGCAGTATATTCGGATTGAAATCGCCTATCACAATAAAATTACCACAAGTTTCTTGAAAGTATATCTAGCTTTAATAAATTATCAAATAGATATTGCACTGCAAATAATGCACCAACTCCATATTAAGCTCTAAAGCTGCTTTAAACATCAACATAAACAATTCTATTCTATCATCAATATCTAATAAGTAATTATTTAATTAAATAACTAATAAGGTAAGGTCTGGATTCCATGTGTACGCAGTGCGTGCGTAACGCGTATTGTTAGTTTCCATGTGTGCGTGAGTGGCGTATTATATGTGGATGAGAACCGAATATTGCCATCCCAAAACTACATCGGATATGCCTATTGCAGTGACAGTGCGCATGTCCATTCCAGGATAATACCATTATCCAAATTTACCTTTCTTGGCGTATTGCACCACACGGCAAATTCCGTAAACTACATCTAGCCTCGGCTGTATGACAGTCAGTGATATGTACCTACGCCCATACATTTGCGATGCGGCTACCGGTTTACTTGAACAAGAAAACTTGACGCTATTACACAAATTGGCAACCTATTCGGCTAGCGACCTATTCGACCGATCGAACTGCAACCTGCTCGTTGGAAACCTATTTAGAATAAAGACAACAGTCGCCTTAACTCATCTATTTATCAACCAATAAAATCCAAAGTTATGTCTATCAAATGAAAGTAGAATATATTATTTTTTATCCATTCCTTTATCTCAGAATAGAAGTGTAATTTCGTCATTATCTTGCAGCTGGATCGGTCGAATAGGTCGCTAGCCAAATAGGTCGCCCACTTGTGTGTTTGGAATGGGCGCAGTCATGTTTCATCCGGGACCTTTAAAGTAGTTCCAATATGGCGGAATTCATCATACAGCCGAGTTTAGATTGCCCGAAATCTTCCGAGGTTTGCTGAGTGTGTATTGCACAAGAGAGATGCCTTTGTCAAAATACAAGCTCGAGAGTCTTCAGAGAGAAGTTGAGTTTGACGAAGATGTTGTGTTAATTGTTGGACTTAAATTGTTATTTGAAGAAAAGGAAGCAGAGGAGAAGGCACAGGTGGTGGGTCCACGATATACTTGGAGGGCGACAGCAATTTGGAAGTTACCACCACCTCATGAAAGAATTAGAGCTCGACTCCGAGCAATTTAAACGATATTTTCGTTTGACTAAGGAACAATTTGAGCATGTATTGATGTTGACCGGTCCAAGCCTGGAGAAACTAAGCCTGACCAGAAAAGCAGTTGATCCAAAGGAACTACTGGCAGTTTGTTTGAGGTTAATAAAAGACATTTGTACAGGAACTGGTTAACTTTTGTAACCATTCTTTATTGTGAGAAGTATAAAATAAACACTCATTCTGAAAAAACGTAGCATATTAATAAAAATATCACCCGCTTCATTGGCACTTTTTGGGTAGCATGAGGACATTAAAAAAAGCAACTCGAACAAAATTAATTGAGTTCTTGCATAGCCATGCCCAAAATGTCAGAGGTGTCACCTCCCGCCATCTGACTGGAGTAATCTCGTTGAGGCAGAGGCATGTTTGGCTGCTGGGGAAGATGTATATTTTCTACATCTTGGTATACTGAAGGGGGAGGATTCATATAGCGGCTTGAGTTCTGAGCATACTGTTGAGGCAGAGGCATGATTGGTTGCGGGGGAAGATGTGTATTTTCTGCATTAAAGAATAATTGAGCAATCTGGAGTTGCACTGCCCCCTTGATATCTTTGGGTAGCCTGCTTAGTCTATAATAATAGGACTGTAGGAAAGTTTCATCTTCATCCGATCGATCAGAGCTTTCTCAATACCATCTTCGTTGTTTCTCTTTTTTCTCTCTCTTTTTTGTTTGTACTTGGAGTAGGCGATGGCGTTCTAACATAAGGGAACGGAGACGGCCTTGTAGATGAAGATGTAGATGGAAACTCGCGTGAAATGGGAGATGGCGTGTAGAATGCACGCTTTGATTTCTTCTCCCGTAGTACGCTGATGCTGCACAAAATAAATGAATGATTGAAATGTATAACATTAAAACATATTTGCTTTTCTTTCAGATATTTGGCAACAGGAGAAACGTTTAGATCGCTTGCATTTAGTTTTCGTCTCGGTGCAACGACCGTCGCAAATATTGTTGCAGAGGTTTGTGAAGTAATTTGGGACAATGAAGGATTTGTACATGGCACCGCCCAAAACGAGCAACGATTGGAGGATAATTGCAGAAAACTTCGAAAACATGTGGAATTTCCCTAATCTGATAGGGGCAATTGACGACAAGCATGTGGTTATGAACGCGCCAGATAATACTGGATCTCTGTATTACAACTTCAAGAACACTTTCCCCATGGTGTTATTAGCTCTAGTTGATGCCAATCTCCATAGACATAGGGTCTTATGGACGAAACAGCGGTGGGGGTATTTTTGCTCATTCAAGTTTTGGAAAAGCATTAGCTGCAGGAAAGTTATATTTGCCTCCAGATACTCCACTTCCAGGTGCACAGCATCTTGGATCAGTGCCCTGCGTAATTGTAGGTGACGAAGCCTTTCCCCTGCAAAAAAACCTCCTCAGACCCTTTTCAGTAAAGAACCTCACAGCAGACCAGAGGCTTTTAACTATAGATTAAGCAGAGCTCGTCGCATTGTAGAAAATGCTTTTGGGATTCTCGCTGCTCGTTGGAGAGTGTATCACACCAAAATTGCAACGAATCCTGCAAAAGCCAAATCTGTTGTCAAGGCAACATGTGCCTTAAATAACATGTTACAGCAACCGCGCACCCCAGCACATATTCAGGTACTGCAACAAGCATATGAAGAAAGTGCAGTCTGTCAAAGTCTCCAAAACCTTTTGGTCTCGGGCATGCCCGTTTGTTATGTGGTCCGCGACAACGTTGGCATATATGTGCAAATTGGTACTGGGTGTTTGTGCATCCAGTGTTGTTGTAGTCAGCAATATTTGCGAAATCGAAACCTGCGAAAGGACGAAGCATTCCAAGGCTATTCTGCAGGGCAAGTTTCTCGCCATTGCCTAAACCCTAGCTTGAGTTGCTAATTTCTCTATAGTTAGAACATATTTCATAATAGGAACGACTTCAGCAATAAATGCCTATATAGATATGAAAAGCTGCATGCCACTTTGCTAACATCAATTTTTTCACCAGTATTCTTTTGTTTGACAAATACAACACTTTCTTTCCCCTCAGTCATACATATTTATCCATTATATTGTTGTTTTTAACCAAACAACTTAGCTCTATATATTCTCTAGTCCAGATTTTTGACTTTCAATTTAAACAATGTTTAAGGTCATGAGACGAATAATCCTATTGATTTTCAGCGATTTCTGATAATTAGAGTTGTGGCCCTTGATCACTTCAAAAACTCCCGTGGACGCTCTAGAGGCCAAAGTTAATATCCGATTGACTTTAAATTTATACACATTGTTTAAGGCCATAAGACGAAGAATCCTATTGATTTTCAGCGATTTCCGTAAATAAATTGGTGCCAGAGTTATGGCCCTTATTCACTTCAAAATATCTTGTGAACGCTCTAGAGGCCAAAGTTAATATCTGATTGACTTTAAATTTAAACACAGTGTTTACAGTCAGGAGACGAAGAGGTATATTCATTTTCAGCGATTTCCAATAATTACTGCAAGAGTTATGACCCTTGACCACGTCAAAAATCTTGTGGACGCTCTAGAGGCCAAAGTTAATATCCGATTGACTTTAAATTTAAACACAGTGTTTAAGGTCATGAGACGAATAAATAATAATTACTTTCAGAGTTATCTCCCTTGATCACTTCAAAAAACCCTGTGACACTATAGAAATGAAATGGGGTTTAACGTCCTACTCTTATGCACCTAACCTGTGCTAATGGAAGACTGTTCAGGGCGAGTGTAACGAGATCGACGTTCAGAGCTGAACTAATGGAAGACAGGCATACGCCATACAGTGTGCTATGAGGATAATTTTGCCCGGGCAGCGGCACTACGGCCTACTCTTATATCGAATTCCAACTGCCAAGGGATCTTTTACGTGCACTCAAATATATACACGGGACCTCGGTTTTTCGTCCCATCCGAACGACTAGGCAACTGTCCTTGTCAGGCCCTCCTTCTGTATCACTGACAAGCGGAAATCACGCCGGAAAATCGAGATGAACTTTCTCGGCCAATGCAGGGATCGAACACCCGACCTCCAGGCTAGCGAACCAGCGACTTAGCCACTGTGATTCCCTTGTGACACTATAGAGGCAAAACTTATCGTCCGTTGACTTCAGATTGATATACAGAGTTTAAAGTTGGGTTCCCAGATAAGTATTTATCGGGTGATTATTGCCTATAAAAGTATGACAATTTTGGTATATATGGAAAGTAGAGATATCCAATCTTACTAGAAAAATACTGGATTCCCTGAGAAACACGCATGGAGCGTATACAGGACAAAATTGTAAGGGGTTTCCTTAATAGTCAACCCGACGAATAAGGATACCTGCACGCTTGGAGTTCAAGGCTGCACGCGAACTTGAGCGATTTGTGTACATGTGGAAAAACTTTATGAAGAGTTAGACATACAACAATTTCTGGGGTAAAAATCACGGAAAAAGACGCGGGCATTGGATAATCCGAGAATTTAATTAGGATTCGATATAGCGACGTGACACCATTGGTTGGCAAAATCGGTTGTTTACAAATGGCTGACTGACTGAACAGTGTTCCAAACTCTCTTCGGAGAGTTGAGGTCTAAATATGGTGATTATGCTCCAATTTATACAGATGGTTCCAAAGATGGCGATCGGGTAGCTTCGGCTACTGTCACGACATCTGAGACCATTTGTGTTCGCCTTCCTCCTGCTGCTGTGATCACTGTCATGTTCCTTTGACAGTTAAGCACATTTTGATTGAGTGCAAGCATCTCAAGGATATTAGATCTCATTTTTACCGTTGTCAGTCATTACATCACTTGTTTGCCCAAACTGGTTTATATGATAAAGTATTAGACTTTTTAAAAGAGACAGGATTTTATCATAAATTTTAATTGTATATATATATATATATATATATATCATTTCTTTTTGTATTTAAATATTTATATGCATTACTTACTGTGATATATTTTAACCTGTCTCGTAACGATCATCGTATGTTTGGCGCAATATAGCCCGGTTGGAGCTAACGTGCCATTAAACTCCATTTCATTTCATTTGTTGACTGCCCGGACGACTTCGCTGCTGTGGGCGTATGTTTCGTTGCCTGGCAACCTATCTTTAAAAACAATATATAATTGTGGTTATGATGGAACAAATAACAAAACTATTGAATTCTCAACCCATTCTTTCCAATAGTACTGCAATCTGTAAATTTAAATGTTGAAACCGGAAGCATAAAATTCTCATATGGTTACAGCCGGAATAATTCAGTGAACACCCTGCAAATTTCATCTGACTTCAAAGCAGTTGTAGATGAACTATTCGTAGTTTTTCCAGAAGGTGAATGTGTTGATTATATAATGGAAGAGTACAGAATCGATAGAGCCTAGCACACAATTGGCCAATTTCAAATATCCTTTGCCGTCAAAAGTTTGATCGTTCATTCAAATGCTGATAGTGAAAGGGATTTCAGCGGGGTAACAACACAAGTAAAAACAATGTTTGAACCAAATATGTCCTTAAACACTAAAAGCAGTTAGAACTCTCCAAATTACAATGCAAAATGATAAGTCTCCTGTTGAAGCCGTCGTCACAAGCGCTGAAACAGACTTAGAAAGCAACATGTAGAAATAAACCTTTCAAATATTGTAAATATCATCTGAATGCAGGAAATGATTTTTCTTTAGACCTTTCGAGATGTACAATTATGGAATATTTTTGAAAAAAGGCTGAAGAACACAACAAAGTGAGTTAAGAGTATTTATTCATCTCAAAAACTGGAATTAGAACTAATACCACATAGAAACAGAATCTCTAGATAAGGCAGCGAAAGCTACTCCTAATGTTGGTTGACAGCGTCTTCACACTGACATTAGGGCAATCGTTAGTTCGATGGTTATAGGACAAAAGAAAGCGGCAGTAAAGTTACTTTTAAAATTAGCAGAATATGAGATTAACATCGAAACGAAGAACAGGTCCGGGGTAAACAGGGTGTAGTTTGTTTAAACCTCTATTAAACTATTGTAACAATGGTCAAACGGCAGGAATTCTTGAACTGAATCCGCCGATGATGTATTAGCTCAATTGTTTGAAAAAAAGATGAGTCATCATGGAATTCCATTTACAGACGAATGCAACAACGATGTGGATAATGCAGTCGATTGACAAGGGCAACCCACCTAAATTCCAGTACGATTTTAACTGCTGAATGATCGATTGACATTCCGGCAAATGACAAGACATCATCCGACAATGTATCTATATCAGACACAGAAATAGACATCCCTCATCACAGCAATAGTGACGGTTCTTTAAAGTTCACATACTGGACCGATAATTGTACTGTTACATGAAATGAAATTGAAATGGGGTCTAACGCGCTGCTGTTGGGCTAATGAAGATGGGCATACGGTGTGCAGCGCTACGAGGGATATTTTGCCCTGACAGCGGCGCTACGGCCTACTCTTAAAACGAATTCCAACTGCCAAGGGATCTTTTATGTTAACGCCAATGTGTAAACGGGGCCTCGGGTTTTCGTCCCATCCGAACGGTCGCAAAGCTGTACTTGTCAGACACTCCGTCCTGCATCACTGACAACGAAAAACCACACCAGAACCTGGAACAAGAATATCATTGCCGGGGCGGTTACTTTTCGAAATCCATACCACTTTAACGTCTTGATATATCTTTGGAATCATTTACACGAAACATTACGAGTAAAGGACTTGAGGCACCCTGGACAGTTGTAGCATGTGCAGAGACCTGTAAACCATGACATTGCTAAATGAAACTCTTAATGCGCATTCATGTTCAAGGCACACAGTCTTGCCATATAAGAAAGAAAGTATGTTCATGGCAAAATGATTGTGTATATTTGCTGACCGTAATGTTATATTTGCTGACCGTAATGTTAACGCATATCTGAAATGAATGTGGTTCCTAAAATTGGTGATAACTTATAGAAACAGTATTTGGCATGATGTTGCCCAATCAGAGGCGAGACCATACGTAACTAACGTACGAAAATTCAATGGAAGCTGGCTTTTTTTTCGCACGTATACAATGAATGGCCATTTTGCGCAGTAATCCCAGCCAGAATTTGGCTATTTTTTTAAAATTGCGTTAAAGTTTAAAATATTTGTTTAGAATTGAAATAAATTAAGTATTAGTCAATCCCCGTGCTAAAAACATCAACAGAATTGATTGTGTATATCTGAAATAGACACGACCGAAGCACAAAATAGTGCCAATATGCCGACGTCAAATCTAAATTTGTAATGTTATTTTTGTGAAAAATCATTGGAAGATGAGATAAGACGTTATGGCTGTGCGGATTATATATGAGTCTTAAAGGCTTCAAGAAGGCTATTGTGTACAATGTAACATTGTGTTGACATTTGTTTGTTGACGTGACGTCATTAGATACGATAAGACGTTATGGCTGTGCGGATTATATATAAGTCTTAAAGGCTTCAAGAAGGCTATTGTGTACAATGTAACATTGTGTTGACATTTGTTTGTTGACGTGACCTCATTAACTGTGACGTTTACATAACGTCATATGGATATCATGGCTATTCATTAACCCCGTTTATATTACAAATTTTAAGCGTGCCAGGTACCGTTCCTGGTACGGCACCGTTAATTTTTTTGTAGTGTAAACGGGTCAAACACAAGCGTGCCGTACTGAGTACCGTGCCAATCTGGCTCACTGAAGTGAGGTGGTCTCGGAACCGTGCCAAGAACGGCACACTTTAAATTTTCGTAGTGTAAACGCTAACCGGTCTGAGCACGGATTACTGCGCATGCGCCAAATGAACCTTGACCTTATTTCCCCGCGAACATTGACAGTTCTGTCATAAGTTCTGTCAAAATGGCTAATACGAGCTATTTATAAACGACATGATTATTCGCTTTCGCCGCCTCTGGTAGCATGATATAATTGAATAATTCGAAAAGACTGCTAACTCATTTAAAATAGGCATCAAGTCGGTTAAAAATTGACCATTCTTTCTTGATTTTTTTTCGAACTCTCAATAACAGACAAAAAAAAAAGAAAGGGCCAAACGTATCAAAATCTACCGCCATAATTGTTTTCATCTGGGTAACTTGCATAGGGACTGAAATTAACTTTTCAGTGAAGAGTTCCACATTTGGCGTGCTTGGCACGGTTCCGAGACGGGTAATGTAAACGGGGACATTTCTTGAAATTTATCGCGGCCTGGCACCGTGCCTAGTGCGGCACGCTTATCGCGGCCAAGTGTAAACGGGGATATAGTGTCAGAGTCACATCTCTTCATGTAGGGGGATTCTGTCGTTCAGATTGAGGCGAGAGAAATGAAATGATGTATATACATTATTTTTTTAAATGGAGCGATTCCAAGTAAGATAGCCGTGATGTACATGTGTCCAAAGAAGTAGATGAGAGTAGTGTAAGTAATAAGAATAGTCTACAACCAGATAGGGCGCATGGACCAGACCTTTCCACTAGTTACAAAATTCAGATGACCAAGAGCGAATGCCATGTTGATATACGCTTTAGTCAGAATATTGGATATGTCCTTTCTTCGTGTATTTCTTAAAGAAAACAGAAAGAGCACGCGGGCCATCCAACCAACCACTGTTGTAAGAAAACAGTATCCAACTTTGAAACAGCATTGCAAAAACTGGCACTGTATATTTTGATGCAATGTCTGTGGGAAAATGTCTGATAGATCCAATGCAACATGTGTAAAGGGCAGGAGGGAAACTTCAAATTTCGGACTTTATTGCGAATTTCCGATGTGCAGAAAACAACAGAAAGAGCACACAATCAAAACAACTGACCTGTGATTGGGGAATGGTCGTTATCCTCTCGGAATTTGGGTATGGTTAACTCTCCGACAATACCTTAAGCGAACGTGGGAAATAGTATGTGGGTCAGGAAATGCAACAGATGATAAACTATCATTCACATGTGTTTATGCCACCATGAAGTTCATAAAACAGAGGATTACTTCCATGGGTTCACCCGAGTCCTCTTTTAAAATGTATTTTGCAATAGAAATTCTTGTTGACGGCATTATTATCTTGATAAGTAAATAAATATCTCAAGCATTTGAACTGTGCTCAAGTGTTTAATATTTATATGCATAAAAGTTGTATTTTCAATTTCACTGTGATATTGTTTTTATTTATGCATATATTTTTATACGCCCACATTGAAATGTGGTCGTATATTGTCGTCGCCCCCGTCCGTCCGTCCGTCGGTCCGGCGTCCACAATTGCTTGTGGACGCTCTAGAGGCTAAAGTTAATATCCGATTGACTTTAAATTTATACACAGTGTTTGAGGTCATGAGACGAAGAAGCCTATTGTTTTTCAGCGATTTCCGATAATAACTACCAGAGTTATGGCCCTTGATCACTTCAAAAAATCTTGTGGACGCTCTAGAGGCCAAAGTTAATATTCGATTGGCTTTAAATTTATACACAGTGTTTACGGTCATAAGACAAAGAAGCCTATCGATTTTCAGCGATTTCCGATAATTAGTGCCAGAGTTATGGCCCTTGATCACTTCAAAAAATCTTGTGGACGCTCTAAAAGCCAAAGTTAATATCCGATTGACCTTAAATTTATACACACTGTTTAAGGTCATAAGACGAAGAAGCCTATTGATTTTCAGCGATTTCCGATAATTAGTGCCAGAGTTATGGCCCTTGATCACTTCAAAAAATCTTGTGGACGCTCTAAAAGCCAAAGTTAATATCCGATTGACCTTAAATTTATACACAGTGTTTAAGGTCATAAGACGAAGAAGCCTATTGATTTTCAGCGATTTCCGATAATTAGTGCCAGAGTTATGGCCCTTGATCACTTCAAAAAATCTTGTGGACGCTCTAAAAGCCAAAGTTAATATCCGATTGACTTGAAATTTATACACAGTGTTTAAGGTCATAAGACGAAGAAGCCTATTGATTTTCAGCGATTTCCGATAATTAGTGCCAGAGTTATGGCCCTTGATCACTTCAAAAAATCTTGTGGACGCTCTAAAAGCCAAAGTTAATATCCGATTGACTTTAAATTTATACACAGTGTTTAAGGTCATAAGACGAAGAAGCGTATTGATTTTCAGCGATTTCCGATAATTAGTGCCAGAGTTATGGCCCTTGATCACTTCAAAAAATCTTGTGAACGGTCTAGAGGCCAAAGTTAATATCCGATTGACTTAAAATTCATACACAGTGTTTAAGGTCATAAGACGAAGAAGCGTATTGATTTTCAGCGATTTCCGATAATTAGTGCCAGAGTTATGGCCCTTGATCACTTCAAAAAATCTTGTGGATGCTCTAGAGGCCAAAGTTGATATCCGATTGACTTTAAATTTATACACAGTGTTTAAGGTTATGAGACGAAGAAGCCTATTGATTTTCAGCGATCTCTGATAATTATTGCCAGAGTTATGGCCCTTGATCACATCAAAAAATCCTGTGGACGCTCTAGAGGCCAAAGTTAATATCTGATTGACTTTAAATTTACACACACTGTTTAAGGTCATGAGACGAAGAAGCCTACTGATTTTCATTGATTTCAAATAATTACTTCCAGAGTTATCTCCCTTGATCACTTCAAAAAACCTTGTGACGCTACAGATGCCAAACTTATCATCCGTTTGACTTCAGATTGATACACAGAGTTTAAGGTGTTGAAACGCACAAGTATTTTGATTTTCAATGAATTTTGATGTTTCCTATACTAATTGATAGCATGGGGCAAAACTTTATAAAAAGCAAACAAATTCTAATGATTTTCAGATAATTACATAATGAGTTGTTTCATTACCAAAAAAAGTAAAAAAATATGCGACAACCCTTGTTGACTGCCCGGACGATTTAGCTGCTGTGGGCGTATGTTTCGTTGCCTGGCAACCTATCTTTTTTACTGTGATGTAATTTAGCCCGCCATCTGGAATCATTTCTGTCAGTCTTACACCAGCTGCTTCCATATTTACTGCTGAGCTCCAGGTCATCTTTCAGGCAGTGGGTTCATTCAATCCTCCCCATCTTTAAAACATGTTATATTCACTGATTCTTTGTCCTCGTTACAGGCAATAAACAATAAACAGCTTGTACACCCATTAGTAGCAGACACTTATCGTCTGTTACTATCAAACAAGTTTAACGGCAGGGAAGTCATTTGCTGGCTCCCCAGTCATGTTGATATTACGGGGAAGGATCAAGCAGACTTAGCTGCTAAGTCTGCTTTAGATCTTCCTATTTCAGAATTCCTTTTACAATTCAGATTTAAAATCACCCATAAACTGTTTTATATGACCGCTGGCAACGGTCTTGGGATCTTGCAGACACAAACTCCATCACATCAAGCCTGTCTTAGGAGACTGGCCATGACAAGCTCCTATCGTGCGAGCAGGAGAGATGAAGTTGTCTTGTGTCGCTCTCGCAAAAGTCATACTTTTTTAACACATATTTTCCTCTCAAAGCGAGAGACTCAACCAGAATGTGAACACTGTCATGTTCCTTTGACTGTGAAGCATATTTTGATTGAGTGCAAGCATCTCAAAGATACAAGATTACGGCATTACCTTTGCCAATCACTACATCAGGTGTTTGCCCAACCGGGTCTATAATGTAAAGCGCTAGCTTTTTTTAAAAGAGGCAAATTTTTTATTGAAAATTTTAATTGTATATATCTGAATTTCACTTTCATGCTTTAAATATATATATACATAAAGTTGATTGATATTTATTTTTAATTGATATTTACTGTGATATTTGTCTTTATACGCCCACATTGAAATGTGGTCGTATATTGTCGTCGCCCCCGTCTGTCCGTCCGTCCGTCGGTCCGGCGTCCACAATTGCTTGTGGACGCTCTAGAGGCTAAAGTTAGTATCCGATTGACTTTAAATTTATACACAGTGTTTAAGGTCATGAGACAAAGAAGCCTATTGTTTTTCAGCGATTTCCGATAATAACTACCAGAATTATGGCCCTTGACCACTTCAAAATATCTTGTGGACGCTCTAAAAGCCAAAGTTCATATCCGATTGACTTTTAATTTATACACAGTGTTTAAGGTCATAAGACGAAGAACCCTATTGATTATCTCTTCGTACGTCCCCTTATTGTAAGTTGCGACTGAATGGATCCCTATAATGGGGCAACGTGTTTGCCTTGGGTTGCGATCTGTGTTGGAGAGTGAAATCCGGGTAATTGCAAAACATTGCTTTGGCCCATGCTTCACCTAGACCATTTCATTTCGTTTTTTACGACCACATTTCAATATATTGTCGTCGCCCCGTCCGTCCGGCGTCCACAATTGCTTGTGGACGCTCTAGAGTCTAAAGTTAATATCCGATTAAATTAAATTTATACACAGTGTTTAAGGTCACAAGACAAAGAAGCCTATTGATTTTCAGCGATTTCCGATAATTAGTGCCAGAGTTATGGCCCTTGATCTCTTCAAAACATCTTGTGGACGCTCTAAAAGCCGATTGACTTCAAATTTATACACAGTGTTTAAGGTCATGAGACGAAGAAGCCTATTGATTTTCAGCGATTTCTGATAATTAGTGCCAGAGTTGTGGCCCTTGATCACTTCAAAAAATCTTGTAGATGCTCTAGAAGCCAAAGTTAATATCCGATTGACTTTAAATTTACACACACTGTTTAAGGTCATGAGACGAAGCAGCCTACTGATTTTCGGCGATTTCAAATAATTACTTCCAGAGTTAACTCCCTTGATCACTTCAAAAAACCTTGTGACGCTATAGATGCCAAACTTATCATCCGAGTGACTTCAGATTGATACACATAGTTTAAAGTGTTGAAACGAACCAGTATTTTGATTTTCAATGAATTTTGATAACTGAACAGCTTAATCCATGATGTTAAATGTTTCCTATACTAATTGTTAGCGTGGGGCAAAAATTTATAAAAAGCAAACAAATTCTAATGATTTTCAGATAATTACATAATGAGTTGTTACTCTAAATCAGATTTTAGTGTTTTACAAATGTTTCATTGCCAAAAAAACTAAAAATATGCGACAACCCTTGTTGACTGCCCGGACGATTTAGCTGCTGTGGGCGTATGTTTCGTTGTCTGGCAACCTATCTTTATTTATGTATAGATAATATTGTGATAATTTGTTTCTAGTTTGTCTCGCAAAATATCACCGTATGTTTGGCGCAATGTAGCCCGGTTGGAGCTGACGTGCCATTAAACTTCATTTCATTTCAACCAGGGCTTTAACTGACGTGACGATTCGGTCAAATATTTCCAAATTTAAAGCGGCAATTTCATATTTTTAAGTTATATTTTTAAAATATATTAAAGTAAAGTCTTGAAATAGATGGTATCTATAAACAGTCCTACCTTGTTAAAGAATAATCCTATAATTCACTATTGCCAGTTGAGATATTGGCAAAAATATCATTTTCAACATTAAATTCAAACCTTTGAAGATAGCTATTGCATGGGGGAAATGGGCAAACAAGGAAGGTAATTGTGTTATTATTACCGATGTTTAAGTGTGGAAAATAATGCCCATGATTGTATAATAGTGAGTTGACAACCTATTGAGCAAAAGACATAGAAATAAATATGTTTTGACTTTCTTGGAAAATATGGAATTCCCGCTTTAAATAACCCAGGAACTGTTTTATCCGTCATCATATTCCTAGGTGAGTTCAGTTTTTATATGCCCACATTGAAATGTGGTCGTATATTGTCGTCCACCCCGTCCGTCGCCCACAATTGATTGTTGGCGCTCTACAGGCTAAAGTTAATATTCGATTGACTTTAAATTTATACACATTGTTTAAGGTCACGATACGAAGAGGCTTGCCGATTTTCGGCGACTTCCGATAATTACTACCAGAGTTATGGCCCTTGGTCACTTCAAAAAATCTTGTGAACGCTCTAGAGGCCAAGGTTAATATCCGATTGACTTTAAATTTATACAGTATTTAAGGTCATGAGACGAAAAAGCCTATTGATATTCAGCGAATTCCGATAATTACTACCAGAGTTATCTCCCTTGATGACTTTGAAAAATATTTTGTAACGCTCAAGAGGCAAAACTTATCATCCAATTGACTTCAGATTGATACTCAGAGTTTAAGGTCTTGGGACGAACAGGTATATTGATTACCATGATTTTAAATGTTTCGTATACTAAGTGTTAGCATGGGGCAGAACTTTATAAAAACCAAACAAATTCTAATGATTTTCTGATAATTACTTTGAAATCTGATTAAGATTAACAACTCAAAGTATTAAAAATGTTTCATTACCGAGAAAAGTAAGAATATGCGACAACTCTTGTTGACTTCCCGGACAACATAGCTGCTGTGGGCAGATTGACTTCAGATCGATACACGGAGTTTAAGGTTTTGAAACGAACAAGTATTTTGATTTTCAATAAATTTTGATAACTGAACAGCTAAATCCATGAGAGAGAGAGAGAGAAATGGGGTTTAACGTCCACTCAACACAACCAGGTCATTTCGGGACTAACATATGGTTTCAATTTTATTTCAATAATTCACATGCGCGTAGGGGTCTTTAGCCGTGGGAGGAAACCGGAGTGCCCGGAGGAAACCCACGAGGTTGAGAAGGCGCCCCTATCTCCGCTAAATCCATGATGTTAAATATTTCCTATACTAATTGTTAGTGTCGGGCAGAACTTTATAAAAAGCAAACAAATTCTAATGATTTTCAGATAATAACCTAATGAGTTGTAGTGTATTACAAATGTTTCATTACCAAAAAAAGTAAAAATATGCGACAACCCTTGATGACTGCCGGATGATTTAGCTGCTGTGGGCGTATGTATCTTTACTTACGCAAATATTTTTTTCTGTGATGTAATTTAGCCCGTCTCGTAATATCCGCTCTATGTTTGGCGCCATAAAACCACATTTCATTTCCGTGCCCACATTTCTATGACACGCACTTTTGTAAGCAAACACTCCAACCTTAACACTGTCCACGATTTAAACATTTTACATTATGACACGGGCTATGTTTAAACAAAAATTTTAAATATTAATTTGTGGTATTCACAATATTTTAACCTATGAAATAATAATGTTTAATTACTTATATTTACGCATGTGACATTATCGCATGGACCATCGGGAAAACTTCTTTTACCGGTAAAATGTTGATAGATTTTTACTTCCTCTGGTTACTCGATTTATCGGTCTGGGAAGATATTTAAATACAAGGTATATGATGTCGATCTACATGATCCTGCACTACCTTTTATAATTTTAAAAACCTAACACAACTAACATTTTCCATAGACCCCGCCACTCTTGGTTTCATTGGGGATATCAAGGTATCATGTTTTGCCATTTAATATATCATATCCATCCGTACTAATAATACTTACTGTCCACACGACACAAACTGGGTCCTTTCGGGACTTTCTTGATCCTGTCGTTTCCATTTTATAAGGCCGTGGTTAATAAATTGTTTGTTTCTCATGACCCGCCCGCATGTCCGTTTTGATCGGTAATAATCACGCACTTCCTTGATTATTTAGTCAAATTTAGTGAGGTCAACAATTTGTCCTGTAAAACTATGTATGTTTGCCTTTGAATATGAACAATGAATTGACGAATTAAAATCCACTATTTATTGATGAAAATGACACCGTAGGTGATAAGTAAAGTAGGCTAGAATGTGAATAAATAGTAAATACAGGGTCCGTCCGTAAAACAGGAAGTGAATCAAGCCGTATAATATCTGTCATCCAAACCAAGGAATGGAAGCTGCAACATTCACCACAGCCCACATAAACTCTATTAGGCACTTGTCATTTGTAATAAAATTCACAGAGATATAATGTCTTTAAATTCCTGCTAAATTATTTTATTTACGTGAGTAACGGTCTCAAATCTGTCGCCACGAGATAGCCTCGATCATAAGGTACGGACTGATTGACACCGCTTCACGGCACTATAATATAAACAGTCTCAAAAGGACACAAAGATACAAATAAATGTAAAGAGTTTGATTATGACAGACACAATAATAAAACTATTTATATTATCATGATGCCATGTGCTGATGGGTTCAAAGTTGAAGACAATTAGCCTAATTACATGTACATACGGTACGGGCCATTGCATTGACAATGCCCTTGTTGCTGTCTTCCATCACGACTAGACAGAAACGACCACGTTTGTTGTAAATTCTTTCGAAAGAAATGTTAAATAATCTAACTTATTTTGTATATCCAAGGGTATGCTTTTAATTATTTATGTCAGAAAAAATCACCAACTAGTTTGAAACCGGTCATTTCTTAACCTGTTAAAGTAGGGATAGATAAAGAAATGAAATGCCAAGAATGAATGAATTAACGAATCGTTAACTTAGAAGCATATCACTAATATCAAAAGATATGTATAAATATTTTTTTAAATTATTAAATATGAATAAATCAGGGACACTGGTTACCCATGTGTTTTCAAGGACCAAGAAACTGACCTTAGTTATTGCTGAAATAGATACAGCGTTTAACTAAAAAAAATAAATTTCATCTCAATAATTAATAATTACCTCATGTAGCATGTATATTTCACAAACTCAGGTCATGAGAAACTGACAATTAATTAACCGCGGCCTAATCTACCCTAAAGAAAACATTTTCGGTTATTAATACCCTCTTATTTGGCTCAACCCAAATAATAATAAAAAATAGCGGGTAACATGTATTTCATGTTGATAACCACCGCTCCTTGGATGTCCTATAATTGATTTCACCTTATCGCGACAATGACAAATTGTCCCATGGGGTTGCCTATGACAACGTTCGGCGTGTTGAAATATTGTGTTTATTTTCACGAATTGTTGCACTAGAAACTAGGCCATCATGTGCCAAAGGCATGCGTACAAAAAATCCACAAACGGGACCAAACCCCGCCGCATTACTTTTTTTGAGAATGATAATCTGATGTTAACCCAGACATTCTGGAATTAAAAGCTCTATAGATACTATCCGACCACAAATTCAAAAAAAAAACTGTTTTTAACATTCTCAACTAAAATTGCCTCGCTTAATTCGGCGATTTTTTAAGTTTTGTTTTTTAATCATTCTGGGGACATCTAGATCCATTTTGCGTTCATCATCTGAGTTATAAACTTATAACGGTAAAAACAAAGGTAAATCTCTTCTATCGTTGGGGTAAATTCTATGTGCCCGGAATAACTTGCGATCTCGAAGTCGGGAGCGGTTTTGAACATATATAGGGGAATTTGAGGTTATTCTTATGAAAGTTTTTCTTTAAACCTGAAACGGGTTATTCTTCCACTGTAGATATTTATTTCCCGTACTAAAACATGGATAGGGTTTTTCTTACGGGAATTCTGGGATATACTCTCCATCAAGATAGCGGGTAAAATTTGAGTTTTTAACAATCATTCCTCTTGCATGAACCAACAGGTAAACTGCAGTGAAAATGCAGCATTAGTTGAAAAAAAAAATTATCAGATACTGAAAATCAATCGGTATTTAAATTTATCGAACAAAAAGCACATGTCTTTGATGTGAAAACCCAAGCTGTACAGATGAGCCCTGGGTTGGCGAAACATGTTTTAAAGAAGTTACATTATAAGAATTAGTTATACAGTTTGACATTCTTTCTATTATGTAAACAAATAGATAATGAAATGGTACTGTGCTGACACATATACAGGAGTTTTCAATTAAATCATTAGAGAAATACACACACTGATGACGTCACACAAAATCCATACGGATACGCACTAGGAATTTACGCTTGCCAAAAGTCTCTATTGTATGAATTAATCATGAGTAAACAGATGGACAGAGATTTGTGAGTGCATAGCAGACAACAAATATTTTGTCAAGATGTCTTGAACATCCTAGACTAGTGTATTTTAGACGTACACTACCAATAAACCGCTCCTAGTGAATCCGTGCGTTTATAACCGTTCTGTTACCCGCGCACCAAGAAGTTTCACAATACACCATCAAACAAAACAATATGTATTATGTAATATACGGTTGGGGATGTTTACAGCGGTTTGGGTAATAGGTGTGAAATCGGGACGTTTTGTGGTCGTCTCTGACAATATCAAACAAAAATATTTAAAAATCACCTTCTGTAAATACTTACAAATACTTAAATAACAAATCTTCACAGTCCAATCGTATTATCAAAACACTGAACTCACAGCGAAAACAAGTTCACTTATAAACCCATAGAACATGGGGGGAAAATTCACTTATAAACCCCTGGGGCCAATTCGATTATGCAGTCCGGACTCTCCACGTTCTCCAATCCGGATTGTCCGCGTTTACGGTGTAATCGAGTACAGGTGGAGAACCAAAATGGCGACTGTAACTCTAGTTTTGATTCTAGAGAATCTCCTGGATCCATCAAATTGCCAGCGAGAGCACGTCAAAAGAAGACGACGTATTGCTTTATTGTCAACATTGTAAGTCGGTTAAATTAATCATTTGTGGGTATAATAAATATCTGGATCTCCGGTTATGGGCTGTATTTTGAAGATAGGTAAAAAAATAAATTCAAAATCAAATTTAGTTTATGCCTGATTTTGAGACAGACAACTGTTTTTAGAAAACTAGGTTCTATCCCTCGATCCGCCATCTTGTTACGTCACTCTCCGCAATCGCACCGGTCGAAAAATTGGAGAGGTTGGACGATCCGAACTCTCCAAAAATGGTCACGTGACCAATAAACGAATGGAAATGGAGAGTCCGGACTGTCCGGACTGCATAATCGAATTGACCCATAGAGCATGGGCGAAACAGTTCACTGACTACGGGTACGTTACATTCTATTATGCAAAATGGCCATTATTAATCTTAGTGGTACAATGCAACATTAAACCAAAGATAACAAATAAACGAACCCGCGCCTCACCTAAAACTACACATATAACTAATTACTAATGCAATATATAAAATTTGGTATTAATAAAATGTAAATACATGCCATCGATAAAGCGTGCCACGGATAAATAACATTTTTTTACCTATTTTCCGAAGAAATGAGTTACCATGCCGAACAGTTTGAAACAGTAACAAAAAATGCTTATAAATATCGGCACGTAGTCGGCACACTAAAAGTAGCGATAGGCACAATCAAAAATACCATATATCTATACAAAATTCATGTAAAAACTTATTTAATTTTAATCATATTTTCCGTGATATTTGCTTTTATTTACATATATGAATACACCCCTGTGATATTGTTTTAATTTGTCTCGTTAATTTCACCATATGTCTGGCGCAATATAGCCCGGTTGGTGCTGACGTGCCATTAAACAACATTTCATTTCATTTCATGTAAAAACTTTAGTAAGTTATACAATAAATATGTGCCGATCACATAATAAAATCAACCCATTTACTTCCATTATGAACATATGGTAACAAATATAACGTGGCCAGCCAATCCTAAGCAGCCTATACAAATGATATTTATACTAATAAAAAGAAGAAATATCATTTTAAAACCTAAAATATATCCACCGTAGGGAAAACCGAATCACAGAGGAAGGCAGTGTATACAGACTGACAGTAAACTGACGTCACAAGATATTAACAAACAGACTTTAACCCTTTCCGTCACAGTTCTCGTGGACTTCTCGTCCGAAGCGATTCACTGTTTTTGTCTCCATAAATGCTAGGTTAAATGACCTCAGCTCCAACTGTTCTTTAATTTTAAACCTCTGTCAGCTAGCTAGCAAATAATTCAAAAATTTCGGAATTAGCTGTAAGGTGTTTATCAGAAACTCTTCCCCCCAGCCTTCAGAAATAAGTCACAGATCCTTTGGGGATAATTGCAATTAGAAGAGAGAGAGAAATGGGGTTTAACGTCCACTCGGCATAAAGTAGGTGAATTTGTGATTTACATAAGATTTCAATAATTTGCTTGCGCGTAGAGGTCTTTAGCAGTGGGAGGAAACCCGCGAGGTTGAGAAGGCGCCCCTATCTCCATGCAACATACGCTCACACCAGGGATCGAAACCACAGCCGCAAGCCAAAAGTGACCAGCCAGATAGAGGTCGAAGCGCGGCACTCCAGACCACTAGGCCATCCCAACCCCCCTTTAATTGCTATTAAATATTTTAAAGTATTATGCTTTTAACTGGAGAATGTTTACACACGTGCCGTCATATTATAAGGTCTGTCGATAAATATTTCGAAACAATCAATCATGGTTGTCACTTTTCTTCCAAAGTACTTCCTATAAACCATAGGCATGGTTTCATACAGCTCACCTATTAGGCCATCTCCCCCAATGGCCTCAAGTGAAAAAAAACATATCTACCATTTCTATAAATACATTAGAAACCAGTGGTCTTCGAAACACCAAATCAGTAACTCACATCAATTATGGATACACAGCCTTAGCCTCATTAATGTTATTATAATTTTTGTCCCCCGCCTTTCGAAGAAGGTTGGGGGACTATTAAAATGGGTTCGTCCGTCTGTCTGTCTGTCTGTCCGTCACACTTTTTGGGACACAATAACTCTCTTCCTAATTGAGCTAGAATGTTCAAACTTGGTGTATGTGTTTATTAGGTCAATGCCTTGATGGAGTTCGAAGATGAGCATTTTCTTCTTAGGGTAGGCAGAGATAAGCAATTTGATTGGTTGATGCTTTGGGACACGATAACTTTAGTTCTAAGTAAGTGAGATTGATGAAACTTGGTGTATAGTTTCATTACAGTAATACCTTGACTGAGTTCGATAATGAGCATTTTCTGCTCAGGGTAAGCAGAGCGATACGCAATTTGATTGGTCGAGACTTTGGAACACAATAACTCTCCTTATAATTTAGTTGAAATGTTCAAACTTGGTGTATATGCTTATTAGGTCAATGCCTTGATGGAGTTCGAAGATGAGCATTTTCCGCTTAGGGTAAGCAAAGATAAGCAATTTGATTGGTTGATGCTTTGGGACACGATAACTTTAGTTCTAATTAAGTGAGAGTGATGAAACTTGGTGTATAGTTTCATTACAGTAATACCTTGACTAAGTTCGATAATGAGCATTTTCTGCTCAGGGTAAGCAGAGCGATACGCACTTTGATTGGTCGAGACTTTGGAACCCAATAGCTCTCCTTCTAATTGAGTTAAAATGTTCAAACTTGGTGTATATGCTTATTAGGTCAATACCTCGATGGAGTTCAAATTAGCATTTTCCGCTTGGGGTAAGCAGAGATAAGCAATTTGATTGGTTGATGCTTTGGACATGATAACTTTAGTTCTAATTAAGTGAGAGTGATGAAACTTGGTGTATAGTTTCATTACAGTAATACCTTGACTAAGATCGATAATGAGCATTTTCTGCTCAGGGTAAGCAGAGCGATAAGCAATTTGATTTGCCGAGACTTTGGAACACAATAACTCTCCTTTGAATTGAGTTAAAATGTTCAAAATTGGCGTGTATGCTTATTAGGTCAATGCCTTGATGGGGTTCGAAGATGAACATTTTCTTCTTAGGGTAGGCAGAGATAAGCAATTTGATTGGTTGATACTTTGGGACAAGATAACTTAGGTTCATCTTGATTGATGATTGTTATGCCAATACAATGACTGCATTCTCATTCAGTAATGGATTCGACAGTAACAGTGTATAGAAACGATGACTCGGACACAAGGGCCCTTTTGTCAAGCGTGGGGGCCCTTTTGTCTGCCTTTAGGGTCCCCCTAACTTGGGTACATTTTAATTTTTCTCGTCGGTTTTAGCATTTTTCTTTATAAAACCCTTTTGGATGACACTTCGTGTACAGTTTGATTGCTCGATACGTTTGAAAAAAATAAATGTGCGATTAATTAATATGTGTCATCTATTCATTTTGGGATTTCGGCGGGGGACATCAGCCTCACTGTTGGCTTATTTGAAATTTAATTGATCTAAATGTGCCAGGTCTTCGTCAATTATATTGAGAGAGATAAATGGGGTTTAACGTCCACTCGACACAAACTAGGTCATTTTGAGACTAACATATGGTTTCATTTTATTTCAATAATTCGCTTGCGCGTAGGGGTCTTTAGCAGTGGGAGAAACCGGAGTGCCCGGAGGAAACCCACGAGGTTGAGAAGGCGCCCCTTCTCCATGCCACATACGCTCACACCAGGGCTCGAAACCACAGCCGCAAGCCAGAGGTGGCCGGCCTGCTAGAGGTCGAAGCGCGGCACTCTAGACCACTAGGCCATCCCAACAGCCCGAGACATTTGAACACAATAACTCTCCATCTGATGGAGGTAGAATGTTCAAACAAGGTGTAGGCGCTTATTAGGTCAATGCCTTAATGGAGTCCGAAGATGATCATTATCTTGATGTAGATGCTCATCAGGTGAATGTCTTGACATTTAAGTCAATGAGTAACATTTCGGGCTAAAGCTAAGCAATTTCATTGGTTAATGCTTTGGGACAAGATAACCTCCATACTATCTGATAGTGATGAAACTTATAGTATAGTATAGTTTGATTGCTCAGTATTTTTTAAATTAATTAATGTATCATCTATTTTTGAGGGGATTTCGTCGGGGTACATCAGCCTCACTGTTAGTGTGTTAAAATTTAGCCAGAGAAATTTTATGGGTTTCTGGAATACTGTTAACTATAAAGTTATGTAAAGCCAACACGCAGAATAGGTAAAACCTGGGTAATGTTTCACCATTGCTTCATCATATTTCAAGGACTCGTGTGAATAACCCTGCTTTGCAATAGATTCGTTTAATTTTCGGTTTTAACAAGTCTATCTATGCAATTCAGTCCTATATTTCGGTAGAACTAGTTTCCCCATGGGTACAAATTTACTAGTTTTTGTCGTGCAGGCATCTTCTGATATGATTCCCACATTACTTGATGATCCAGATTCATCCAAGAAACCTGTGGTGTCCCATTTAAGACATTTTCTTCATGGAGGTTTAAAGGACTTAATTACAGGGCAGGGGGTCAGTCTTATTGTAAAGGTTAGTTTATATGTTTCAGACTATAAGGCTATGAAAAATTATTAAAAGACTTATTAATTGCCAAGTTATGGATTGAGACTGGTCAAATGCAATCAATGACACGAGCTTTGTCTTGACTGGAATAGAAAATTTTTAGTTTTAAATTAGTACTAACTACTTTGTCGAAATAATTATATACGTCAGTAAACAAGCTAAGTAATACAGATTTTCCGGTGACAGTGAGTTAGAATCTGGATCAAAATCTTCCCTCGTCAACCATAATTCACGTGTTTCTCTTCACAAAATTTATAAGCATGGCCGAAAAGCTCATTTGCGCGGCTAATAGTCGGAATAGTTACTATTCCCATACCTGTATTGCCTTTAGGCCGCGGTACGTATGAGTGATCAATTAGGCTGCTTATACATCCTCTTAACCGCGAAACGCTCATTTGCGCGGCTAATAGTCGGAATAGTTACTATTCCCATACCTGTATTGCCTTAAGGCCGCGGTACGTACGAGTGATCAATTAGGCTGCTTATACATCCTCTTAACGCCCTTTGCTACCAGCACTGGATGTCGACAATCCAAATGGCGAATTGATTGGTCGCGCGTGGTTTATCAGACATGAATTGAAATGGCGTTTAACGCCCTGCTGTTCTGCTCCTAAGACGCGCACACGCCATACGGTGTGCTATGAGAGAAATTTTATCCGGGCTACGGCCTACTCTTACAACTGCCAAGGGACCGTTTACGTGCACGCCAATGTGTACACGTGACCTGTTTTTCGTCCCACCCGAATGACTACGCAGCTGTCCTTTTCAGGCTCTTCGCCCTGCATCACTGGCAAGGGGAAAACCACGCGGGAAAAACTGGAGGAACTTTCTCGGCCATTGTAGGGATCGACCACCAGACTAGCGAGCCAGCGTCTTACCCAGTTAGCCACGCCATTCCCTTACGTCATACCTTAATACATAAATTTTCATTATTTTGCTATCTGTTCCCTGGTTGACTTTTATGTATTATGGTAAACAAACAAATGTCAACTGCTCAAGGTTTCCATGTTATACAAGTACATGTAAAGCATGTCGTTTACTAGTTTTATGATAAAGGGATTTTCAAAAAATGAAAATTCCCACATTTTAACTTGAAAATTACTGCCACTTACTTTCTAACTTTTTGACAAAAGTATGAAAATTGTAAACAATGATTTCTCCATCCCCCTTTTCTTCTGCTTTTACTGAGAAGCTTGGACAAATGATGTCGAATATTTGATGTTGTAAGACAATTAGTGATAATGACTGCCGCTTCATCTGCTTGTTTCTGAAGGACATCATAAATACCATGTAGTCCCAATCCTAATAATAACGAGATTTGCCATACAAGTTAATATTTGCCTGGCACTGTTAAACTCTGATATTCGCGAATATAGAAAGGAACCATGATCTTTGGGATATAATAAAAAGAAATGGGGTTTAACGTCCTACTGTATTGCTCCTAAACTGGGCTAATGAATTAACATGCATTTCATGTATCGTCAAAATCGGATGAAAGTAGTGAGATCTGGAATGTCCAAAACCTGCAAACGTGATTACAATGTTGAACGGAACAAAGATCTATGGGAGATAGACCTATATTTCACGCTTCGATAAAAATTGTGACGTCCGGACGGACAGAGGCGATGGCATAATACGTGCAAATCGGGTATAGAAATAAGTTTTAACTTACATCTTTTATAGAACGGAAGACACTCATTGGCAGTGTCTTCAATGTTTGGTATTGTATTGCTTAGTATGTATTTTACTAAATATCTAGGGGTGGGCAGTGTGGCCCTTGGTTTACAATCAATATATGCAGTTGCTCTGTCAATTGTTAGAAAATTTCGTTAGTCAAATGATCACAGTTTATGGAGTAGTACCATTATCAAATACAGGAGTTTATTCAAAAAGTAATGTAAAAAAAACTCGCCTGTCAACCCACCATCATCTACTTCTCTTATCTAAAAGGTTGTTGTAATCTACATCAACAAGGTTTTCCAAGACCGTTTTCAGAAACCGTGTCCTGAGTACAGAAACATTCTACTTTGGTGCATCTGTAAATATCATCACTCATACTTACTGAAATAATAATAATAAAAAAAACAACCGGGCTGTCACCCTCGGTGGAAGTGGACGTAAAACGCTAGGAACGAACGAGCGTCTTAACTCGTCTCTGGCCATCGCTTAAGCAATATACCAAATAACCAATCAACAACACCGTTTAAGCAAATGAAATATAACCAAGTACGAACAATCTTAACCATTTCAGGAAATGCCCGGGCACGTCTCAACCCCCGGAGAATCCCCCTTCCCGTTAGGAGTAGCCAGATATACCGTGGGATAATCAGTAACTGTTCACTTTATATAGGCTCTATCATGTATTCATATGTCCTATCCATTTTACAGGGTAGACGAGTGACTGACCTAGCGGCAATAATAGTATATGGGGTACTATCAGTATTACGCGTAGGCCTTAGTCCTGTAGGGGTGTTTCTTTAAAGTTTGGGCCTTGCGCAACTGGGATTGAGGGAAGGCCCACTGCCTCGTCCCTTGATTGTTTTATGTTTCGCTTTCTTCTTTAATCCTTAAAGATCTTTTTTATTATGGCCTGCCTACCTGTCCGCATCCAAAACATGTTACTCGTGTCCTATAAGGTGAAGGGGAGGACCTTTCCCCTTTTCAAAGTTAAAATTAAAGTGGCCATCATATCCTTAGTTTACTTATTTCCGTTTTCATCTGACCCATTTCCGACTCCTGTGTGTTTTTCAGGAATTGCCCTAAATTTTAAACTGGGAGGTTTAAATGGATTGGGCATAGGCGAAGGACTAGTTCTACGTACATGGCGATATACATGACTATATTCCACTGCCGAATGGTTAGTGTGTGCGCTGTATCATACGGCCTGTCATTGTGTCAACTGGCGTGGTTTCGAATCACTGGTTGTACGTGTCAAAGAGTAGGGTCGCCTGTCCAAACTCGTGGGTTTTCTCCGGGTACTCCTACGCGCAAGCGAATTATTGAAATAAAGTTAAACCTTATGTTAGTCCCGAAATGACCTAGTTTATGTCGATTGGACTTTAAGCTTCATTTCTCTTCCCTAAATCCTACTTCAGAGGGACTGGGTGACCATGACTCAGGATAATAATAAGTTCTACTAACGCGAGGGGATCGAGATTGGCGAGAAATAAAGCTTACCGAATCATGATCATCATGTCTATCTCGGGGAAAATTTCCTGTCTCAGGCGAATTAAGAAATCCTACTTCTCTAACTGCCATGGGATAATCATTCTTGCCGGAATTGGATCTTCTAGAAACGCCTCGGTTTCCTGAAGGAAAGCCTCCCTATAATCAAAGGGCTTAGTTTTAACTGGCCATTTATAATCTGGACCAACACCTATCAAGTCCTCTGCTATGATGTCAAATCAATATATTTATGTCAAATCCCAAACTTTTCCGAATAACCCTTTCAATCAAGACATGAATACAAGGACTTAACAACCTACCTGTATAAAATCAAGAATTAAACTTTAGTTTTAAACAGTCCTTCCTGAAATATCGATCTTTTTCTCAAAAGTTGACCATCTTGGTTGTTTACTTCCGGTAAAATGCCTATCGGGATATTCCTAAGTCAAATTATTTCCTCCAAACGAAATCTGGAGGAATCAAAACTCGACTAATTAATTTTAATTCTCTATTCTTGAGAAATATTACTATAAGATAAGATTGTATTGTATCTAAACACCCCATAAGAGGCAGCATACAAATATGAAATGCTTTCCTACCAAATAACTTGGTATGTCCATTAACTAAGAAGGGAAATCAGGAATAATACCAACTCCCATTCAAATCCTATCCGCTAAAGTTCGAACTCGCAATTTATTGTAATCTCGGGGGTTATTCAATATTTATATTGCAGATATTGTCCTAGTTTAGTTAACCTAACTAAACCTGTGGTGGCTAGGGGTGTGGAGATTACTAGACAAACTACTACTACTAACACTACATAGGCCTACACTAAGCTACATTTAACATGTAACACTGAAAGTATAGATAATTCGGCCAGGAATATAATAATATACCGTCTACTCACTATAGACAATCCAATTATTAAGAGTACAAAACACCGTAAGCATCCAAATAGCCGCTCATCCGAGAAGGTTGAGCATCCAAATCCAAGTAGGGGGAATATGAACCTGTTGCAGATTTGGGGTTATTCACTGGTACTAAAGGTAGGTTTTTGGGGCCCTAATTAGCCCATCTAATCCTCAGATAGCCCGAGGAGGCTAATAGTTGGTCGAGGGGTATGGAAGTTGTTAGACAAGACTACAGACACACAAATTACTAACTATACATGTACAACATCTAAAATGCAACATATATTATCAAAAAAAAGTAGGGGATATTTGATTTTGGGGGCATAATACTAAAATATGCAAATGACTACGAAAAAAGTCACTATAGAACCTAACAGAAGAAACATTTCCAGTTACATGTGACGCCCAAACGCACCAATAGCTACCGCATGAAATGCAGGTGATGCTTGGGATCATCATGGGGGTCCAACCCAAGATTTGCACGACTCTGACTTTGAATGTTACAGTCATTGTAGCATTGAATTCCAGGGTGGAAACATCAGTTTAATTGTTTTAGTGACCAGAAAACAAATTTTGATATGCGTCGGCTTACCCAAAATGAAAGGTTACGTGCCCTTGGCATGCTACAGATCGGCACAACACAGGCCGTTGTGGCGCGGACGATGAATGTTTCTCAGTCTGTCATAAGCAGGCTGTGGTCCAGACACCGTAATACACAATCTGTACAGGACAGACCACGCTCAGGGCGACAACTCAAGCCCAGGATCGATTTATCCGTATCTTGGCCTTGAGAAATCGTGTCATCACAGCAAATCAGATCAGCGCTCGTCTTCAAACAGACACTGGTGTGAGAGTGAGTGGTCAGATGATTCGGAATCGACTGCATAGGGGTCACCTTCGCGCCCGACGTCCTCGCGTGATCCCTTGTTTGAGAGATCATCACATTCAGGCAAGACGTCGTTGGTGTAGGGATCGTCAACACTGGGATAATCGACGCTGGAGCAATGTGATGTTTTCAGATGAGTCAAGGTTCACTGTTGATTTTTTGGACAGACAGTACTACCGGGACAACATCTTGGCAGTCCATGTTGTGCCGTTCGCATGACGTCATGGTCGCCGTTTCAACTTCCATGATGACAACGCAAGATGTCACAGGGCCAGGATCGTTACAGGTTACCTCCAACAACAGAACATCACCTTGGCCAGCACTGAGTCCCGACCTCTCACCCATCGAGCATGTCTGGGACATGCTTGGACAGAGGTTACGTCAACGTCAACAACGTCCTGCCAATGTCCAAGAACTTGCTGCTGCGTTGCAACAGGAATGGGACAGTCTGGACCAAAATGACCTTAGACGTCTCATTAGGAGTATGCCACGTCGGATCAATGCTTGTTTGGCAAACAGAGGAGGATTTACCCGTTACTGACTTTGTTGTGATGCTGTGGTAACTTTGCTGTTTGACCCCGGGTATCATTTTACCCTTATAATGGTCAGTCTGTGCCTTACTTAGTCTAACGATCATTTGGAATAAATCGATGAATGTGAACTTCATTTCATTTTGTCATTTGTTTCTTCGTCAGTTTCATTAGGTGACTTTAATAACACTTCAAAATCAAATATCCCCTACTTTTTTTGAATAGTATATAAAGCCAGGCAATAGATATAAACAAAAGCTTCTACTTACTATCAGCAATCCAAATGGAGAATATTTAACACTAATATTAATATAACACTCAAAGACTAGGCTAACAGTAACACTTGTCTTGTAACGTTGATCTTTTATTGACGATGGAACTATCCAAATCGCTCTGATCTGTGTGGGACGACTATGGACCAACCCCGGCCTTTATACTCCAAAATCAGCACGTGCAAAAATAATAAACGTCACAAACAGGCTGATCCATTTTAGCATAAGGGAGATCAGCTCACGTCTGCAACAAACCAAACGCACGTGCAGAAAATGAATAAACGTCAAACGGGCCAGTCCACGTCTGCAGCAGTATTCACAATCTAACCAGTTAAATACATTTTTTAAAATACTAAATACGTTCAGCGAAAACTATGGTGGTCCGTTTTGAACATTACAAGCTCAGCGATAAATTATGGGAGATTATATG
This sequence comes from Patella ulyssiponensis, assembly GCA_963678685.1. NCBI lineage: Eukaryota > Metazoa > Mollusca > Gastropoda > Patellidae > Patella > Patella ulyssiponensis. The sequence goes on along the minus strand of OY783227.1, from coordinate 11,924,979 downwards.
GAAAAAAACAGGCAGTTCTAAATTAATAGTTAAAAGCTAGATTATGTTAATGCGAATATTGTGATCTAGCTGGGGCGATCATCAGGCTGTCAATAATAAGAGAGATAATTCTTACCGTGTTGAAATCTACAGGTATACTATCGTGTGTGGTGAAATAGTTCCGGTTCGTTAATATGGACTGAAGGGGCGGTGTGATATGTAACAAGCGACGGCAGAACAGAATAGGTGGAAATTGTTTTTGGAAAAGTCAGAGGTGACGAATATAAGCCTCGCAAGGGACTACTATTCAGAGAGGGACTTCCTGTCTGAGGTCGGGACGTACTACAAAGACTATACCCAATGTCCATTTGAGAACTAACTGGACTTCTTTAACTTCTTTAAGTGGCATTTAGTAATTGAGCAGTAACACAATAACACTATTTATGGATTAACAATTACTGGTTTATTAACATGCAACGTTTCGACGACGATACTCTCGTCTTTATCAAGCAACTGGACTATCGGAATATATGTATTTATTCATTCCATTCTTGGGCCTACTTTACGGGGATTATCGTGATATGGCACCGAATCATAACGCCTATAAATTGAGGAAGGGTCCGCCGCTGGTCGACAAAGAGAACGAAGATCCTCTGTGAGACGGCAGTTGGGCTGGTAGAACGTGGGTTTGAGAGTTGAAGTCTCAATATGTCCCATAGATTTACAGAAAAATTGAAAGGAAATATTTAAGCATGATGACAAGTCATAGGCAAATCAACAATAATGGTACGTACACGCTCAGAATACTAATTCGCAGTTATAAGTGGTCTATATATCCAAAATTATTAGCGCAACCGTAACGCTGTACTTCATATATATATATATATATGAAAGACAAAGGGTTAAAGGGGCGACACACCAAACACATTAAAGAAATAACTATAATTTATTTTGATAAAGCGATTTCCATTAAAACTAAATCTCAAACCGCTGTACAAACATAAAATTTAACGTTCCAGATTTAAAAATTTACAATAGAATAATTAAAAATACATGTTACAAATTTAATATTAAAATATGTTAATGACTAAAGCCGCTATTTACATACAGAAATTTAACGGTAACATTTACCTTGAAAACTAAATAAAATTATAATTGTAACATAAACTAACAAGTGGACGTTAAACCCCATTTCTCTCTCTCTCTCTAAACTAACAAGTAGAACTTCACAATAAATATTTTCTAAAAAGACAGGTTTTAAGAATTCAAATTGTCAGTAATTATTTTCAATGAAGATGGTATACTGTTCCACATTTTAGGTGTGAGAGAGAGAGAAATGGGGTTTAACGTCCACTCGACACAAACTAGGTCATTTTGGGACTAACATGGTTTTAATTTTATTTCAATAATTCGCTTGCGCGTAGGGGTCTTTAGCAGTGGGAGGAAACCGGAGTGCCCAGATGAAACCCACGAGGTTGAGAAGGCGCCCCTATCTCCATGCCACATAGGCTCACACCAGGGATAGAAACCGCAGCCGTAAGCCAGAGGTGACCGGCCAGCTAGAGGTCATTTTATACATCGTACACCACCATCATATCATCATTTATCTGGTTTTGTTTTGTTTTTTTCATTATTGTCCCACAGAGGCAATGTAATTAAAAACGGTTACATAAAATATTACAGTTATACATTTTAAAAACATAAAAGATTCATACAAATATGTAAAAGATAAAATTGATACAGATAATTAAAGGATACATAACAATATAGAATTGATAAAGATACATATAATAAAGGATACATATAATTAATCAAGATACATATAAATATTTAAAATATAAAAATGATAGTGGACTGTAGCATAAAGTCATACATGTTGATTACAAGCGTATTTTTCTATAGAACATTCTACAGGGTTGGGCGATGGGTGGGGGGGGGGCTATTCCATTTGCTAAAGGCTGAAATTCTATATGCCGAATTTTGGGGGTCTGTAGAAAACAATCGCCCCAAAAATAAAGTATGCTTTAATGTTTTCTGTAATCAATTATCTATGGGTGTTTAATCAAGTTTTTCGAACAGGCTGCACAGTCAGTTGTCCCTGTGCCTTCTACGAAGTTGTTATACATGTACACTGAATTTAAATTTCTGTCAATTAACAAACTGTCTTCTCTTGGATTAACTTTTATCAACCTGTTTGCCTACAGATAATGAAATTGACTTTCCAGCAAGATAAAAATTCTTTAGTTTAAGGGATCGTTAAAATAACTTAGTTTTGAGCAATCGGCCCAGTACTTTTTGTGATGCAAATTGATAATCTGAAAACATTATTAAACAATGTTTAACTTATTTTCGTTTAATTGAAATCGTATTTATTATCGTATGTATTTATGATTTAAAGGGACAATAACACTCTTGCTGGCTTTCAAGCTCCAGAAAATAAATAATAGTCTTATTCTAAGTAGTAGATGTTTAAGTGTCCTACCTGTTGTGTAAATTATCCATTAAATCATATTTTACTTCTCCAGAGGGTTCGAAAATATTTTAAAATCCAAGTAACGTTTGAAAAGGTTTACGTTAGACTTTTCAAATCATTAAGTTGAATATTTCCAATTTTTAAAATTAGGTGTGTTAAGATGAAATTTGTACCATCAATTAATTGGAATATTGTAAAATAATACAATTTGTTGACCAAAATAAAGATTTGGACATATTATTCAGTTACAACAAGAGTAGTATTGGGGCTTTAAGTATTATGAAATCTTCCCAAAGCCATACATATTTGTTTTTATTTGTGTACATATATGAATACTTTGTGATAACATATCGTATGTCTTGTACGTTTCACCATATGTTCGGCGTAAAATAGTCCGGTTCCATTTCATTCTATTTCCTTCATTGATTCATTGCGAAATGAAATGAAATGTTGTTTAATGGCACGTCAGCTCCAACCGGGCTATATTGCGAGACAAACTAGAAACAATGACAATATTAGCTATACATATACATAAATAAAAACAAATATCACAGTAAATATCAATTAAAAATAAATATCAACTTTATGTGTATATATTTAAAGGGACAATAACATTCTTGCTGGCTTGGTAACTCCAGAAAATAAATAATACCCTTATTCTAAGTACTAGATGTTTAAATGTCCTACCTGTTGTGTAAATTATCCATTACAACCTATTTTACTTGTCCAGAGGGTTCGAAAATATTTTAAAATCCAAGTCACATTTGAAAAGGTTTTCGTTAGACTTTTCAAATCAATTGGTTGAATTTTTCCAATTTTTCAAAATAGGTGTGTTAAGATGAAATTTATATCATCATTTAATTGGAATATTCTAAAATAATACGATTTGTTGACCAGAATGAATATTGGGACATGTTATTCAGTAACAACAAGAGTGTTATTGGGGCTTTAAAATATGAAAGTGAAAATCAGCTATATACAATTAAAATTTTCGTTAAAACTTTGTCTCTTTTAAAAAATCTAGCGTTTTACAATATAGTCCCAGTTGGGCAAACAACTGATGCAGTGATTGGCAACGGTAATGCCGTAATCTTGGATTCATTGCGAAGCCATAAACCCTTTAACATTTGAATAGTATTTTCCCGCATAACCCGTCCCCTTTATTGGTTTAATTGTAGAAAAAGTGGCATCCCCTGTCCCCGATAGTTGTGGTACTGTAGAACAAACCGCACTACCTGTCTCTTCTTGTGGTGTTGAATAATACGCAGCACCTGTTGTTGATAGGTCTTTCGAGGGGCTCTCAATTAAGAGGAACCTCGGCCAAGACTTTGACATTTTACTATTGTTATTAAATATATTAGAAACGTCCTCTGAACTTGGACGTTTCTGTTTATTTTCTTTTAATATTTGGGTGGGGGGATTGGGGGATCCATGAAAATAATGTTTTTTTGATTCACCTCTCATCGTCCCCCAGGTTACTTTCCTGCCTACCGGGGGGGGGGGGGCCTGGCACGGATATCCAGTGCGCGGTCTCAGGGCTAAACGAGAGGTATACTTAAGCCAGAAAGTAAAAATACTACTCCAACCCGATTGACCCAAGCCGTCGCTCTGCAGAATGTACTAAGGACACAAAGGTAAACTTGCTGAGTGAAAAATACAACAAAGCAATGGAATTAGGATTGTACATTCTACAGAGCTAAAAACGACCAAAGCCGATTGATCAGAGTGGGCCACTCTCACTTCCCGTCTATGTGAACCATGGGCCAAAGTAATGTGTTGCAGAGAAAGGGCTCGCAAGCCAAATCCCCACTCAATTACCAGGATTCCACTCTCCACCGACACGGGTTGCAACGCACGACAAACACGTTGCCCCATTACAGGGATCCTTTTAGTCGCCTTTTACGACACGCAGGACATACGAAGGGTATATTCTTATCACCCCCTACACCCCAGGGGGGGGGACGATGAGTTAGCAAATGACACTGGGTCAATGTCTCCATCAATTGAAGCGTCCAAAGAAGTTTTCAATTTTTTAAACGAACCAAGGCTTAAGAATCAATCGTCATTAGATTTTTTAAACGATCCAAGGCTTAAGAATCAATCGTCATTAGACTGGTACAAATTAAACGGAGCACGATTTCCAAGAATATCTGTTTTGGCCAAAAAACTGTTATCAGTCCCGGCAACCTCGGTCCCGAGTGAACGCGTGTTTAGCACGGCTGGTTTTATTGTTAATAAATCGAGAAACTGCTTGTTACCAGAAAATGTGGATAGACTTATATTTCTTAATAAAAACTACACAAGTACCAGCAATTAGCTAGTATTTTCGCAATGTGAGATAAGATCGCTGTCCACTAAGCATGTGATATACGTAACGTAATAAATGTCACAGTAATCTACCTTCCTTCATGGACTCTAGTAATGAAGATAAATAACTTCACAATTTACTTTCGTTTGTTTTTTTTATTACGATTGAGTATTTACTGATTGTAACATAATATGAATAAATATAATGTGTTTAAATAAACATTAATAAAGACCGAAGACGTTTTGGAATATTTTTATTATACAATACTATTATTAAACATGACTGTTGAAGAACAAATACAACAAAATAGTGGTAGCCTGTGTCGACCAACACAAATAACAGGTCGGTAAAGTTCGGATTTTTCCGGAAAAATTATAATCGATTATGATCGATAATCGCCGACAAATTCTTGTCGATAATCGATACTGAAATTTCATATCGATTCCCAGCCTTACTCACTGGTCAGCCCATCAAGGGGATGGACATTACACTTTAGATCGAGAAGTTGGATATCAAGAAGTTCCTGAAGCTGATTTCTCACACAGCGATTGGTAGGTACTCGGTCACCCAGAGTGCTTTTGAGTTTTTGTACTACATTTTCATGGACATTTCTTGGATCAATATCAGAATATGAAGCATATGTCTCAGTAACATCCTGAGTGCTTCTTGAAATATGGTCCACATAATCACAGGCCTTACCCCCAGAAAGCGAATCAATTTGAAGAATGAGGCTTTTTGGGGGATCGACAGACAAGTTAATATGCACTTCATTAATATGTTCCCCATCAAGAGAGGTGGCATCCCATGCCAGGTTTAAATCGCACCCCCCCCTCCACCATAGCCTCCCCCACATGCACATCATCAAGTACAGACAATTCATATGCCATTTGGCTAATTGTTGAGGCATCCGCACTATAGTCCACAGTATTCCGAGTCATCTCTGTAACTACTTTGGAAATCAGAGAACCCGCGGTCTCAACTGGCACCTGATTCACCAAACACGCATAAGCAGCCTTTCGGTAGGAGTAGGAGAAGGTCTTTCCATCCTTCTTGGCCTTAATCACGTTTGATGAAGAATTCTTCAGGTCATCATTTACACATGTCACACGTTCATTTTCAGCTCTTAAGTTTTTCATTTTCACTCCCCAATACTGTCACCCTTCTCTTCAAAGCATTAAGCTCCCACAGGGATATGGCCTGCAGTTTATTTCTTGGCTTATTGCATTTCTGTTTCTTTATAACCTTCTTAGGCCCACCATCTGCTTTCAAAAAATTTGATTTGACTTGAATCCTCAGCACGCAAGCGATTCTCAATGTTTTTCTTTCGGTCCAGAGCCTGCCGAAGATGGTGATCTGGAGTTTTCCGTCTCGTTAACAATTTGTAATATTTAGATTTAAGTTGCAAAGGACATTGCAAATGTTGGGGTTGCAGCCTCAACCAACTTCCTTGCCGAAGATGGTGATCTGGAGTTTTCCGTCTCGTGAACAATTTGTAATATTTAGATTTAAGTTGCAAAGGACATTGCAAATGTTGGGGTTGCACCCTCAACCAACTTCCTTGCTTCCGGGTAAGGTATATTTTCTTCTGTTTTCACCTGCTGAACTTGTTTTTCTTTCTTCCATATTGGGCACTCTCTAGAATATGCGAAATGAGGCCCTTTACAGTTAATGCTGTCCACATGAGCACACCCCGCTTTCCCCTTACACACGTTTTTACTGTGTCCAAAGCGTTGACAATGAAAACAACGCAATGGATTTGGGATGTAAGGGGTAACTGGTATGGCAAGAAAACCAGCTTTGATCATCCTAGGAAGATCTGGTTTATCAAAGGTCAGGATATAGGTGTTGGTTTGAATAATATTACCATTACGTCTAATGGAAATTCGTTTGACGTAAGTAACACCTTGTGAGGCGAGATTTTCAAGCATCTCATCCTCACAGCTGCCTTCTAAATCCTGAGACCGAATAACATCTCTTGAAGAATTAAGAGAGTTATGCGGTGCAACTTTGATCGGAATGTTGGCTAAAGTTTTTGATTTTAATAATGATGTAGCATTTGATTCTTTAGTACATTCCACTAACAGAGTACCATTTCTCATTTTTTTTAACACTTTTGGGATCGCCAGCCAAGCCAGCAAGACCTTTAGAAATCAAAAAAGGAGAAGTTTTAGCTAAGTTGATATCATTCGTATTCTGTATAACCAGAAATCTAGGCCAGGTTCGGGAAGTTTGGTTCCAATGCCTCGGTCGACGTACGCTATAAAGGACGAGTCTTCTTCGATTGGGAGGCCATGAGTAATTTTAAAGATTCATCCCTGCCTGCTCTCCAACAGGTTGCAATATCCATGCGGGCTACTGCGCTGCTATCCAGCGCATACGCCCTAAGAGGACAGACAGGGATATACCTAGACAAAGTAAAGATGAAATATTTTTACTTTACCCAGTTGACCCAAGCCGCTGCTTTAGAGTAGGCACTTAGGACACAAAGGTAGAACTTCAATAAATACATTACAGATTTATGGGAAAGATGCGCCTACTCGTGGGCTGATTTATGGGAAAGATGCGCCTCCTCGTGGGCTAAACACGACCAAAGCCGATTGATCAGAGTGGGCCACTCTAACCGCCCGTCTAGGTGAATTATGGGCCGAAGCAATGTGTTGCAGAAAAAGGGCTCGCAAGCCAAATCTCCACTCAACTACCAGGATTCCACTCTCCACCGACACGGGTCGCAACGCACGGCAAACACGTTGCCCCATCACAGGGACCCCTTTAGTCGCCTTTTACGACACGCAGGACATACGAAGGGTATATACTTATCACCCCAGGAGGGCGATCTGAATGAAACTTGGTAATGAAACTTGGTAATGTATCTGTGTTTGCACAAAATCTAGGACGATGTGAATTTTATGATTCGATAAAAGTAGTCAGTTACTCGACTGTGTACAACCCGTCTATAGTTAGCCTAATTAGTGCAGAAAAATGGGACGTTATTTCATTTCATTCATTTGGACTATGTAGATATAAATTTATTGTCAAATCTACCGTGGGCGTATATCGCATGTTTTTAATACTTACGATATAATTTAATTTCTCTTGGAATTGTTTATCTGTTTTCAAAGAAGCTTAACAAAATGTGCAGTTATCAACATTTTCCATCACAATTTAGATCTTGCTGAAACAATGCTGCCAGCTCTTGTTATATGTCCACATCACTCAATATGTGGACCTATATTGTTATATGTCCACATCACTGTATATGTGGACCTATATTGCTATTATGTTGTATACTGTTTGAATGTATCTGAGCAATAATCGATTGATAAATGTGTTGGTTTTGTTTTCAGAACTGGTAATTTAAAATATGATTTGCATCAACTGTCCGAGAAAATTTTTGGTCAAAATGTAAAGGAGAGATACCATGTCTCAGTAGTTAGAAAAATGTTTTTGCAAACCGCCATGGAAAATCTGGAATATTTTGAATTTGATCAACTGTTAAATGTAATATTCATAGGGGTGGATGCAGGCGGCTTAACCAGGGAGTTTTTCTCTATTATCTTTAAACATACTCCCATTTTTGAAAATCTACCACAGTTTACTAAATTCATCCTTCAGAATGCACAACCTGCAGTTGATGAAATTTCAGATGAAATGTTAACTGGAGATGTTCTCCAAGCTCTTAAAGAGGTAGGTTGGTAATTGCAGCTCAAATGAAACCATTCTCATTTTATAGTCCATATTAAATTGTGGCCTGTGAACACGATAAGGGCTACAGTTGTTACCTGTGTAGTAAAAAATGTTTGCGAACACAAGTTATTGGCCATTGTTTGTCCAAAAGTCATATAATTGACTTTGCGTACATTCAATCTATGGCATGTTCAACTTTTGTTTGATTTATTAAAAGTAGTTCTTACTCTCCTGTTTAAATATAAATTTATTGTCAAAGCTATCACTTGTTTATCTTTGCTATTGTAGATTGATTCTTCAGAAGTTCTAAATGTATCAGAGGTTTTTGAGAAAAATGCTGACATATTGTTGACATTAGAAAACAAAAAAGAAGCCATGTTATCGATTCAATGCCATTATGGATTTTATCGTTTTTTGCCACCATTACTGCATTTCATAGAAGGTAAGTCGGTGTCAGCCCGATAAATTGGCCTCGCGACAATTTGACCCGCTGAAATATGACGGTCGGATGCGATCACAATGGGCCATTTATGTGACTTACTAATTCCATTTATAAAGCTTTATAATTAATTACTTACTTACTTATATTCTCCTACTTCCTGTTTACATTTTCGCTATTTATAGCTAAGCGATCAAAATAAAAACATAACTACAAATTGCAAGTCAAAAATGGATATTATTATACGATTTTACGTCAAAATGGCTAACCGAATAACGTTAAAGGAAGTCTTACAAGAAATTGTGGCTGATAGGGCCTAATGATTCGGATTACGGCGATTTTGATGACGAAGCCGACGGCAATTTTGTCGCAAAAAACTCCGTACGCATCTCTAGATTGACTAGAACCTGCGGATATGGAAACACAGTCCGATCATGGTGCCAATGGTGGTAGTGATGATGGTGAGGGGTATGACCCCCCTCCCCCATTTTTTGTGAGGGGGGTAAATATGGAAACAAATTGTATTGATGATGATGATGATGAAGGATTTGTCTGACGTGTATCAGTCATGTCAGTGCAAGTGCACATTGCCGGCGTTGTGCACGTCATGACAACGGTGTGGTGACTTGCAGGGGTGGATCCAGGATTTTGGGATGGGGGGGGGGCGTGAGGGCATAGCCCGAACATGCGCCCCATCGGGTTCGCACTGAGGGACCTCCCCCAGGAATTTTTGAAAACTGGAAGCCCATAATGTGATTTCAGGGTTCCTGAGGACCATTTGATAAGAGGCATGATAAAAAAGGCACTTTAAAAAAAAAAAATTGTAACGTCTCCCAAAATTAGGGGTGGCGGGCAGTCCCCCCCCCCCTTGGACCCGCGCCTGACTTGATACTCCTTGCCTGCTTTCTTACATGAATGATTGTCTTTTAACCCCTTTCTAGACAGCAGTATTTAGACCATGTGCTTCATTATACAACATGTAGGCCTAGGTATTCTAGACTAATTGATTGTAAAGTGGTCCCAGTTTGAAATGGGCAAAAGGAGGTAGGAGTGTTGTCCCAAATCGAAGTAATTTTCTGAAAACAAAACTTTTGCATTATTCATTTTCTGTTTAGGTCATGCTGTAAGTACGGGGGATGGGGCACCCAGTGCCTTAAGCGCTACCAGAGCAAGAATCAGACGAACGAGTCAGATTTTTACCAGCCGGATTGGGGAAATAATGGAGAACATTGATGACTTCCTCACTTCACTTGGCACCAATTTTGAGTCCTATTCGCGACAACAAGCCAGTGCCTGTGGCACCAAACGTCAGAAAAGACAAAGTGGGGGGGAGCAACGGAAAAGATAAGAATTAAGTTGACTTGCTTGGATGGACTCCGTGTCAATCGTGCCCAAAAGGTCAATTTATCAGCCTTGGAAGAGGTTGGTTTGGGTAAGCTATTTCTGTCCACTTTGCATATTATTGAGCAATAGTCATGTCCAGAGTCTTTGTTGAATTGGGCCTGTCTGTTCTTTGCAGGCAGCACCAAAGGCATGTTAAGGCTTAACCATGTTGAGAAAAAAATCAGACGTAGAATTATGTATTCGTTCTGAAGATGTCGGAGTATAAATGAAATGAAATGGAGTTTAATGGCACGTTAGCGCCAACCGGGCTATATTGCGCCAAACTTATGATGATCGTTACGAGACAGGTTAAAATATATCACAGAAAAGCATTATATGCATAAATAAAAACAATATCACAGTAAGTAAAAACTAAAAATAAAACACAACCTTTATGCATATAAATATTTAAATACAAAAAAGAAATGATATATATATATATATATATATATAGAGAGAGAGAGAGAGAGAGAGAGAAATGGTGCAATATATTGGGTCTATCGAATTAAACATGGGTATTGGGACCACCATTAATGAGTGTATATATCCACTATGTGAAATTTCTATCATCATCTTCAGACCATCAGTAATCTATATATACCAAGTGATTTGTGATGTATATTGCCATTTTGCCTCAAAAAGCAACACTCTAAAACATTACTATTGGTACACAACCCAATAATACATGTGGGACTGTGGGTCACTTATAGAATTTTATTTAATATAGGGTCCTGAGATTATGTCCCAACAATGGAATTTTTTGATAGCTTTGTTTCATTCAGTTCAGCATAAAATACTGCAAAGTTTTGAAATGTACTTATATCGTGGCTTGCAAGAGTTAACCTACTGAGAGCAAGCTTGTGCCTATCTCAAAATAATGGAATTTTTCTGTTTTATAGCAGAGCACAGAGTACATTTTTGATAATCTTGTTTCATTCAGTATGGCATAAAATATACTGCAAAGTTTTGAAATATACTTATATCATGGCTTGCAAAAGTATACCAACTGTGACTTAACAAAATATTCTGATCTTGCTTAGCCTTCATTTAGCAATATCTACTAAGCAAAAGCCTCTCAAATGTGACAACAACTTAATAAAATGTTGTGTTATCAGGATATTAGTTTTGATATAGATCAGATAACTACTATAATCTTGAGCAGAAAAAAAGATAAAAAAGAGTTTCAGTCGTTACAACTTTATTCAGTATTAACTATACATAGTTGAAAAGTTTCTTTGATAAATTTAAAATACACGAAAACAAATCATGCCTCATGTTCAAAATGATTTTATACTGATACAAATATTCCTTCCACTTACTTGAAATCAGTTAATGAACAAATGAAATGAAAAATTTTAAGTAAAATGTACTTAACATACAAACTTTTAGCTTCATGATATGATAAGTAAGTGGCATTATTCATATTAATGAACCAAACTTTATAAAATTCAAAACCTGAACACAATTTCGAACAAAGTAGATTTTAGATGAAACTTCGTTATGATTTCAGTAATATAAACTTAACATATAAACTTTTAGCTTCATGATATGATAAGTGAATGGCATTAATGGCTTTTATGAGCCACACTTCAAAAATTTCAAAACATGAAAACAATTTTCCATTATTAAATAATGCAGACCAAAAAATAAATCTATGCACTTTAGGCCTATTTCACCTTCAATATGCATATATAACTAAACAAAAGTACCAATAATTAGGAAAATTGTCTCTCTTAGACTACATATGACAATTAAATTGAATAAATGTCATTTAGTAAGCAAATATCAACATATAAATACATTTAGGGATTACACTTACTGTTTAAACATTTTCGTTGCTGGCGATTAGGTGTCTAACTCTGATGGGGTGTGGGTTCGAATCCCGGTGGATCCTCCCACAATTTTCCAGGTGAAATCTTGGAAAGATAATGGATGCACAGTGAATGTTTAATAAATATCTGATAAAATGTGTAAAATGCACATCATTTTTATCATTTACATACTATACAATATTGGGTCTTTATAAAATATACATGTATTATTGGGTCTTTATATCTTACTACTGGGTCACAATATATATACACTTATTATTGGGTCTTTATATCTTACTACTGGGTCACAATATATATATACACTTATTATTGGGTCTTTATATCTTAATACTGGGTCACAATATATATATACACTTATTATTGGGTCCTTATATATGACTATTGCATAACTTTTGATAAGATCTACAATTGAGATTGACTATTGATGTGGGTCATACCCTGAAATTGTCTCCCCTTAGACCACAAGCCACAAGGAAATCCATAAAAAAAACCTGTCCCTCACTTAAAATTGGATTTGGTTTTAACAGTAAGTGTAATCCCTAAATGTATTTATATGTACATATGACAAGATTACAATTCGAAATAAGTCAATGAGCACTGGACAAAATGACTCATTTACTTTTGCCCAATTTTATATTATTAAGTTTACAACGAATTTGTGCATTGGTTCGTTTTCCAAGTAATTCGTTTTCATCTTTGGCAGCTTTTATATCATGGTTTGAAACAGGTACCATTTTACCACTTATGTAAGCTTTAAATTTCTTTTTTAGTACAGCTGTTTCCTCGTCTTGCCATTTTCTTTTACCCATTACAGGATGAAGAGTGGTTTTCACTGAAAGGTAATTAAGATTTAAGAAAACAAAGTAAAACTTATCTATGGCTGGGATTAGAGGAAAAAACATAATGCTATGTAGAAATGTCTAATGCAAAAGACAAATGTCAAAAGACAAAATACTAACTTTCTACATAGCATTATGTTTTTTCCTCTAATCCCTGCCATACTTATCATTGTACAAGCTTATAGCTTTCATTGAACATTTGATACAATCTTATCAGTTCCAGCAAAAAAGGCCTATTTTTCTTGTAATTCATCCCACTGCACACAAATTAAAATAATCAAGAGAATTCTTATTCTAGTCATTTAGTCTACATTGTCATGTTAAATAAAATACCTGTATCTGATCTTTTACTGGATTCTTTGGTAACTTCAGTTTTGCTTGTTAGTGCTATATCAGATGGACCAGTATTAGTTGTCAGTTCCTCTACATCATCATTGATATCAATATCTTCTTCTTCAAAATTTGTAAAGTCTGTAAATAAATAATTCAGCATATCATTGTGAGCTCTAAATTGCTGTAATCCACCCAATAAAACTGAGTGATTAGGCATTATAGAAATTTTTAGCAATGAATCCCTATCAGAGAATCTATATAAAACTTGATGGTATGTTGTGGTTGATTGATATCACTCTCAATAGACCTGACATAATAAGTGACATGCAACATGATCCATTAAACATTATTAAGAAACATCCATAATTAGAAAGTCATTCACTTACATGAAACATCTATATCTTTCAACTTCTTTCCTTTAAATTTATACATATCACCAGCCTCCATAGCCAACATCATTTGGGATACCTACAATAGTTTTTTTTATTATTTTTATATTCCCAACTCCCAACTGTTGCGCCAAAGCTCACAACAAAAGATTATATATTCATGATGCACCAAAGCACTGTATAAGCTGAGTAACATCTAAAAAACAAGATTAGTTTTTAAAATTCTACCTCATCCAAAATTTCTAGTGCCAATCTGTAACTGGGTTTGTCATCTAAGCATTCTTGTCAGAGAGTCCAAATATTTAATTTTGTACTTTTGAAAGTTATATATATGTATACAGAACACAAACAAAATAATTATTTACCTTCGAAAGCTCAATTGTACTGTTTGACAATCGGTAAAACTCCTTATGAGTTTTTACGTCGTGACCAAGATGGGTCGCTAAAATTTCCACTTCTTTATCCGTCATATCTAAAACCTGAAAATCACAATAAACACTTAATAATTAAACTCTGTCTGAATCCAGTAAGGTATGTCAAATTGGGAATTAAAAATCTTACATTATTCACTGTTTGCAAGTACTCACGAGATCGACACTTTAATTACATCACAACTAATAATTCCACGAGGAAACTCTGATTAAAATCATCTTGTGGTAGTTAAAAACTATTTTTTGCATACCTGTGAAACAGTTGCAGCATATTTGCGGATTGCTCTTGAACTTATTCTTTCGCTGTACTTTATGCCAGGGCATGCTTCTGCTAAATCTTTTATTTCCATATATCCTGACAGTGGAGTATCGCTGTTCATTCGTGAAAAGATGTAAGGATTAGTGCTTCTCACACCTACCGCAGATCTGGAGCTGATCAGCAAATCAATTGCTCTTTTACATTCAGGCGGTATCAAAACAAAGGCATTCACATTTTTCCTGGATTTTCCAGCAGAAATTACCATATCCATTCTGAAAATAAAGCCATCAATGAGATTAATGTATACACAAAATACAATACTATGTTAGGTTGAAAAAAACATGTATTTTCATTACCGTAATTAATCAAGATCCCAAATATTTTTGTTATAAAATTAAATTTAAGACATAAAATCTCCTCATACATTTTATTCACACACTATTTTTCCACATTAAAATGAATAGTCTTGGTACTAACTATATTTGGAGAAAAATGTAGATTCAATATGTGAATGGAGCAGCAAGCAATCAACCACATGGACAGAGAAATATTTGTCCACATTAAGGGTGTGTAATTGTATTACAAAATATTATTTAAACAGAATACCTACCTTTTCATAAGTAATTTATCAGATTCTGACAATGTTAGGTCTATTTCCCTGTTGGTATCCTCACTCCATCTTGGCCTTCCTTCATAATCTGACATTTTCAATTCAGTTACCTCTGCTCTCCTGCGTTTGTTGAATAGTATAAGCCGTGCCAGGGTCAGTTGTGCTAACCTTGTCCAGTTAGTTTGTTTGGGGGAGCTCTGTAAATTGGAAATAGCTTCCTTGATTTGATCTAGAATGTATAATCTAAGTTTCTGGAGGTCTTCTGTGAGTGGAATTATCTGTAGCTTATTTCTTTTTTCTGAATTTATTTTCTTTGTGAAAAATGAATTGACACGGCAAAGCCATTCAGATCCAAATATTTTATGGAAGTTGTTTGCTTCCTGATTTTTAGTTTCATTGTTTTCCCTAAGAGAATCTCCAATTTTAATTTGAATTAAATGACCCAACAGGTTACCAACAAGTCTACCCAATGTTAAGGCTGGTTTATCTTTCTCGGTATGCATGGCCATGGACTTGGTGCACTCAACAACAAGGTCAAAATATTCTGGTTTAAGTAATCCATCTAGTGACAACATTTCAGCAGGTCTTCGTTTCCTAGCCTCTAGGACTAATCTTCCTAAAGTCCTGCCCCCCTGGCTTACTCTATTGATATCATGGTTCTTCTGATCTTCTTTGTCTCCTAACGATTCCATCTTTAATTGTAAAAATCTTTTAATAAGTCTATCTCCGGTTACTATGCATTTCACTTCGTCATCATTCATGCGGGTGAATAATTCTTCAAGTTTATTTGTATCTTCTTGAAACAAGGCACTATTTAAAAGATGCCTGCCTCTCCTGGCGTAATTTGACAGCTCATTTTCACCAGTTTCTAAACTTTTAGAATGATACTCTTTCCAAACTAAACAGTTTCTTCTATGGTGCCATAAATTCTTGTTAAGAATGAATTTTTTGCAAAATTCACATGGAATATAATCTTTTGGTTCATGCATATCCTCCTTTAAACTTCTTCGGGCAATGACGATATGTCCTTTCTGATTCTTTATAACTTCAACATTGTGTTTAAAATTCCCCTCATTAGCTAGTATTTCCAAGTCAGCCATACGTCTTTTAGATCGTTTAGGTAAATGTCTTATGCCTCTTACACGCACCTCATCACCATGGACTGTTAATAAATGGCGTGACATTTTGGACTGAATACCTTTTCCACAAAAGGTACAATAATTCATTTTGTCGTAGGTCCGCTGACATCCTTTCTTGATTCCTCTTCGTTTCTGAACCCAAACGCTTTTTCAGTCAATATGGTAGATTTTCTCGTTCTGTTTAAAGAATCATTTGTATTATTGCTCCCTAAAACTGTCATTATATTGTAATCCTGGCATGGAATTTCATCTGAACAATCACTATCAGACACAACATCAGAATCATTCTCATAGTCAGGATCATTGTCGTCATCATCTAGATCAGAAGACATTATTTCAAGAGAATCACTGGTTTTTGTGGCATGGGTTTTAACATAAGCTGTTCGATCAAAAGATTTTCTGACAAGAACATCCTCACATTCAGTAAAAGATATCTGTTCTGCTATATCATCTAGACTATCTTCAGCTGGTTTTAGAACATTAGGAAGTCTTCCTTGGGAAATAAAATCCTGAGTGGTTCCTGTTTCAACTTCCTGAGTGGTTCGTCATAACATCCAGAGTTGTCCCAGCAATAACATCTTGAGTTGTTTGACCAAGACCATCCAGAGTGAGTCCAGCAATAACATTCCTAGAAGTTCCAGTCATCTCTTCGATTGTGGTTTCAGCTGTAAAATCTTGATTGGTTCTACTAATAACATCTTGAGCGGTTCTGCAAAGACCATCTAGAGTAGTTCCACCAATAACATCTTGAGCAATAATGCCAACATCTTGAGTAACATCCAGAGTGGTTCCTGTAGTAACGTCCTGAGTTGTGCCACCATTAAGATCTTTAATTGTTCCAGCAGTGACATCTTGAATGGTCCCAGCAATTACATTCTGAAAGGTTCCAGTCATACCATCAATTGTGGTTTCAGCTGTAACACCATCAATAGCATCCCGATTGGTTTCAACCAAAACATCCAGAGTTGTCCCACCAATAACATCTGGAATTGTTCCAGCCGACGCATCTTGACCTTTCCCAGCAATAACATCCTGAGTAGTTTCAGTCATACCATCAATTGTGGTTTCAGCTGTTTCAATAACATCTTTAGTGGTTCTGTCAAGACCATCCCGAGCAAGTCCAGAAGTAACATCTTGAATGGTTTCAACTACGACTTCCTGAGTAGTTTCATTAATAAAATCCTGAGTGGTTTCGATAATAACATCCCGATTTATTCCAGTCATAACATCCAGAGTTGTCCCACCTTTAATATCTTGAGTTGGTCCAGCCATAGCATCTTGTACGGTCTCAGCAGTAACATCCTGAGTTGTTCCACTCAAAACAATTGTGGTTTCAGCTGAAATATTTCCATCAATAATATCCTTACTGGTTCCACTAATAACATCTTGAGTGGTTCCTTGAAGACCATCCCTAGTGAGTCCAGCATTAAATCCCTGCATGGATCTAACAATAACATCCTGAGTGGTTTGGTCTATAACATCCGGAGTGGTCTTAATAATAACATCCTTTGTGGTTCTGGCCATAACATCCTGAGTTTTTCCAACAATATCATTCTGAGTGATTCCACAAGTAACATCTGGAGTGGTTCTCACATCATCAATACTTCCACCAATTATTGTTACATTTGGTTCTTTTAATAGGTTTCTAGCCTTCTCAACATCATTTTTAAATTTGGTTAAGTGTTTGCTCTTTGATTTTCTAAGCTTTGCTGAAAAATTTTAAAATTACCATTAGTTTTATGTTTTTGCTCATTAAATTATTTTGTACTTAGTATGCAAGTGCTTAGAACACTGGTACTTATCAAAAATATGTGACTGATTTTTACATATTATTTCATTTGGATATTATGAACAGGTGTCATGTAATGTTTAATGTTATAGGTTTGTAAGGTGTAAATCAAAATTTAGGCAAATCAATCAAATATATAATCTTAACATAAAAATCAAAATCAGTTAAAATCTGAAGTCACTAAGGTATATTTACTGAAGGGGTAATCTAGAATATACAAAAAATAAAACACAACAATCTGCTATCTGCGATTTGTTGCATTCAACTGAAAATAAATTAGTAATTAAAAATTTAAATAAATAAATAAAATATAACACAACAATCTCCTCTTCAGGATTTGTTACTTTGAACTGCTAACCATTACCTTCTGATTTCAGAATCTGATCATCGTTTCCATGAAAGGGATTTATTTTCTTGTGACTAACCTCTTGACTAATTTAAATATTTAAAAAATAATCCTTAATATTCAACAAAAAATGCCTAAATTTTGAAGTGCAATCTTCTCATTCAATAATACTTTTTTGAAAAAAAAGCACATGCACCAGAAGGAAAAAGCACATGCACCAGAAGGAATAAGTCTAATACCCCGTTCTCATTACCAAAATATAAATCAATTTAATTCATTTGCGGCTTAAAATTTAAACCGAATTAAAATTTCGAGCATTCACACGCTTAATTGCTCAACTGGATAACTCCAGTTGTTTTTCTATTTTTAGACGTCGTCTGCTAGTGGAAGTCGTCAGCCATTTTGTTCACGCGAGGTTTCTACCCGGATGAGTGTAGTGCGCATGTGCACAAATAGTTAATGCGCAACATTTAATCCTGTTACGTTCTCACGGCAAATCTAAACCGATTTAAAAATTTAAACCGATTTTAAACCACCTCCTCGATGGGGAGTAAATAAATCCATTTATTTGCTGCGATTTGCGTTCTCACTACCCAAGTTAAACCGATTTTAAGCCGCAAACGACTTAAATCGATTTAAATTTT
Source organism: Patella ulyssiponensis (assembly GCA_963678685.1). Lineage (NCBI taxonomy): Eukaryota > Metazoa > Mollusca > Gastropoda > Patellidae > Patella > Patella ulyssiponensis. Next base: position 11,906,102 of record OY783227.1, on the reverse strand, counting down.
GGTAATGAGAACGGGGTATTAGTTTGCCTATCTTTCAAGATATTGTTCCTTTTAGCTAATCCAAAATTAGGCATTGTTGTGACCATTAACCTCTAGATAGTTTCATTTAAAAATAAATAAAACAGAAAATCCATTTAAAGATAAGTAATGTCACATTAAACTTTTAAATCTATTTTTCCATTGATTAAAATGATTCAGTCGTAATTAGACATGTAAATAATTCAAGACTAGCCTACAACCACACTTAGAATTCAGATGGTATACATTTCCCGTGGAATTGTTTTTCAATTACATTTTTAAATTAAAATATATTTGAAAAATATATTTTATTTAATCAGGACCTTGTATCAGTCACCATTATCATTCATATGTTAATAATCCTTTCTAAATTTTTGGTGAAAACTAATGGAGTTTAAAAAAAGAAACTATGCTGTAACAGTATCTGAATTCTTAGGATATTAACTGAAACTTTCTGATAATATATTATGAATAAACGGATTACGGTGGTTTCATCCCTTTTCCAGTTCATCCCCAGGTGGTTTCATCCCATTCCCATTTCATCCCCAGAGGTTTCATAACCACACACATATGTACGGTATATATCATCCCTTATATGTAAAAAACGATTGGAGATATATTTATTATCTTAAACGTAACAACCTTTAACATTTAGTAGCAAATGACCATTTAATTGAAGATATATCTATTACATGGATCTGAAACTTAACAACCTTAAACATTTAGCATCAAATATTCTATTATTTGCCGGAATAGACAAACCCAGTTTTCTTTAGGAGCACTCGAGTTGTGATTTTTTTCATCATATTCCTCCCACAGATTATACAAATCTTAAGTAATTTTGTTGTAATGTGGATTAGTTCGTATCAGATGAAACCATATTCAAAGATCAAAAGATTTGGTGTGAATACTTTACATAAAAACACACTTGCATTAACATTATATTAAGGCTTATAGTAAAGTAAACATTTTACAGAACTTGATTAACACCTTTAATTAGAAGACAAACTCCCCCAATCAGATGACTGATTTACATTACGTATATTATTAGTGGGAATGAAACCACCACGGGATGAAACTTCTGGGGATGAAACCTCTAGGGACGAACTAGTAAAGGGATGAAACCTCTGCATCCCAAATAAACTACTACCACTATTATGAAAGATTTGCAAGATAATATCTCAATAATCCATGGCAACATAAGTAATAATTGATGAATTATACTTACATGTCACATTCCTCAAAAAATTTTATTTGTGCTTTTTTGACATCAGTGCTAGATCTACTCAAAAGTATTCCTGGCCACCAAACCCCCATATCCATTTTAACTAAAACTACTTTGTCCTGCTTAAAAAATAAAGATAAAATTTATGTAAATTGCATGTATTTGACTCGAAATTTTTCTGTTTAAAAAATAGATCTACTTTAGTTTTAAAAAATGGTCCTCATAGGCTATAATAGATCTATATCTATATCAATTTGACAATATGAAATATTATCTAGTACTAGTTATCAGTGATCAAAATTGGAGAAACAAATCAATGAAAATAATCATATAGTATTCTTACCATATCAGAATATTGAATGATTTAATTTTAAGCCAACTCCAACCAACAAATCAATTTTATCAAGATTGACAAGAAAGACCAAACAAAGTCGGCAATACCTGTAAAAAAATCTGGAAATCAACAATGACCGCCATCTTGATGAAAAACTATTTCCGACCATACAATCACATTTAATAGTGTGTCATAAAAAAATGGAATCAACTAGATTTGTAGAGAGCCTGCTGGCAGATGTAAAACGAAACAAAATAATTTTTCTAGTTTTAAAAAGATTGTTTTATATTCAATCAACGAACCTTTTTCCTTTCTATCAGTATCATGCATATAGCATACATGGAATGCTTCAAGGTTTCTGGGTAATGGATGTCATGTGTATTATGTAAATATGTAATTGGGTCATTCTATGCTAACTGCCTTATTTATGGAAGCCGGTTGCGGCCATCTCTTGTTCTCGCTTCCTCGCCCGTAATCAGAAGGCGAGAAAGCAGAACGCGACAACAAGAGAAAACAGAGTGAGAACGCGAGAAAATGGGGACGAGAATGCGAGGAAAAAAATCCTCGTGTTGTCGCGTTCTCGCCCCTGCTAATTTTGATAATCAAGTGCTTTTCCTTGCTTTCTCGACCTCCGTTTTCCTCGCGTTCTCTAGAACTAGTGACAATGGTGGCTGTAAAAATATTTCCAAATAATTAATTGAGCATGCCTTTGCGTTTGCGTGCATGGGAAGCGGGAAGGCGAGAAAGCGAGGAAACAAGCATTTTCACAAAAAAAGTACAAAATACAAACACGAGAACGCGAGGAAAACGGAGGTCGAAAATGCGAGGAAAAGCATCAGGGGCTTGAACACGACAACACGAGGAAATTTTTCCTCGCATTCTCGCCCCCATTTTCTCGCTCTGTTTTCTCTTGTTGTCGTATTCTCGCGTTCTCGTTCCTCGCTTTCTCGCCCTCTGAACAAAGGCGAGAACACGAGAAATTGAATGGACGCAACCGGCTTCCATACTTATTAGAGCTGCATTTTTTAAAAAAAATGAAGTGTGTTGGATTTTTTTCAAACACTTCTAAAAGATTTTGTATGTATTCGGCTATAAGAAGCAGGAAGAGATAGAGCTTAACAACGATCGTTTATTATTTTTTCTTTTCATCAAAGCACTCCAAGTAGAGCTAGAAAGTCAGTTGTGTTACCGAAACATAATCAAATATAATTGATAAGGTAAAGCCTACCTGAAAAGATAATGTGTGTAAGTTTGAAAAAATAAATTACCATGTTCAACCAAATATATAATTTATGTTTAACTTTAATTATGCTGTCTAAAACTTAAATGGTGATTGACAAGAGAAGAAATACGAAAAAATTCACACCTGTAAAAATTATCTTCTGTTAAATAGAAAGTTCCACGATTCAATAAGTCGTAATAGTTGTATAACTACTTTGTTAAGTTTTAATCCTAGTGTTATCAGAATAATAGATGTTACTAGCGTGAAAACCAGAAAAAGTGATAAAACTATGTATATAATGAATGAATGAATGAAATGTTGTTTAATGGCACATCCGCTCCAACCGGGCTATATTGCGCCAAACATATGATGATGTTACGAGACAAACTAGAAACAAAAAATCACATTATCTATATATACATAAATAAAAACAAATATCACAGTAAGCATCAGCTAAAAATAAATCACAAACTTTATGTATATATATTTAAAACATGAAAGAGAATATTCGGATATTTACAATTAAAATTTTCGATAAAAATTTGTCTCTTTTAAAAAGTCTAGCGCTTTACAATATAGGCCCGGCTGGGCAAACAAATGATGAAGTGACTGACAACGGTAATACCGTGATCTTATATGCTTGAGATGCTTGCACTCAATCAAAATGTGTTTAACTGTCAAAGGAACATGACAGTGTTCACATTCTGGTTGAGGCTCTCGCTTTAAGATGAAAATGTGAGTTAAAAAGGTATGACCAAGACGAGAGCGACACAAAACAACTTCATCTCTCCTGTTAGTTCTATAGGAGCTTGGCCATTCTCCTAAGAGAGGCTTAATGTGATGAAGTTTGTTTGTGCCTGCAAGATCCCAAGACCGTTGCCAGCGGTCATAAATATAGGAATTTATAACACATTTAAAATCCTTAAAAGGAATGCAATAATTGGATACGGGAAGATCTAAAGCAGACTTGGCAGCCGAGTCTGCTTGATCATTCCCTTTAATATCCATATGACTGGGGAGCCAGCAAAGAACAATGTCCTTGCTACTCAACTCGAATGAAAGTAGCAGACGATAAATGTCTGCTACTAATGGGTGATCAAGCTGTTTGTTACTAATTGCTTGAAGACAGGACAAAGAATCAGAAAAGATGATGTTTTTTAAATTTGATGAGGATTGAATGAACTCCAAGGCTTGGAGAATAGCCTGAAGCTCAGCTGTAAAAATAGAAGCAGCAGGTGGTAGGCGAACAGAGATGGTCTCGGATGGCGTCACTGTAGCCGAAGCTACCCGATCACCATCTTTCGATCCATCTGTGAAAATAGGAGCATAATCACCATACTTAGACCTTAACTCTCTAAAAAGAGATTGGAACACCGTTGAGCTAGTATCTCTCTTTTTGTGCTGAGAAAGATCGAAATCAATCTTTGGCGGAGATATAGCCCACGGTGGAGTCCTAAAGACAGGGGTATTCGCAATACTGTCGAGGCTGATACCAGCCTCAGACAAAAGGGGTTGTATGCGAATACCGAATGATGGAACAGCATTAGTCTTTACCAGATACAAATGCTCATGGCGAGGTCTAAATATGGTGTTAAATGAAATATGATTCGGAAGTGATGCAATTTTCGTAGCATACTGCAGGGCCAGCTTATCACGTCTGTTGTGCAGTGAGGGCTCATGCGCCTCGACGTATAAACTGTCCACTGGAGATGTACGAAATGCTCCTAAACTGATTCTAAGTCCTTGGTTGTGTATGGTGTCGAGCTCTTTGAGATAAGACTCGCGGGCAGACCCATACACAATACACCCATAATCGAGTTTAGATCTTATAAGCGCTCGATATAATCTGAGCAAGACTTTACGGTCTGCTCCCCAGTCAGTATTTGATAAGACTCTCAATATGTTGAGGGCTTTCAGACATTTCTTTTTTAGGTTTTTAATGTGGGGGATAAATGATAATTTCTTATCAAATATGAGCCCCAGAAATTTGGTTTCATCCACAACTGGAAGGCGGTTGCCATCCAAGAAAAGTTCTGGATCAGGATGTAAACCTCGTTTCTTACAGAAATGCATGCAGACAGTCTTGGATTTCGAAAAACGAAATCCATTTTCGGTTGCCCATTGTTGAAGTGAATTCAAACAAAGCTGCAACTTACGTTCGATTATCCGCATGTCTGTAGAACCATAGCACATCTGAAAGTCATCAACATAAAGAGCGCCGTTTGTACCTGGTTTAAGGCACACTGGGATAGAGTTAATTTTTATTGCAAAAAGTGTTGGAGATAAAATACTTCCCTGTGGAACTCCCATTTCCTGAGGAAATGGATCTAGAGAATATTGATCCCAGTCGTACCTTAAATGACCTATCTTCCAGGAAATTTTTAATGAAGATAGGTAAGCGACCTCGTAGGCCGAGGTTATGGAGGTCGCGCATGATACCGTGTTTCCACGTGGTATCATAAGCTTTCTCCAGATCGAAAAATATTGCAACTAAATGTTGCTTCTGGATGAAAGCGTCCCTGACGAACGTTTCAAATCTAACGAGATGATCAAGAGTGCTCCTTTGGGACCGAAATCCACATTGGAGGTCTGTAATGAGGTTGTTGGACTCAAGGTACCAAACAAGCCTTCGATTGATCAATCTCTCCATGGTTTTGCAAATACAGCTAGTTAAAGCGATCGGACGATAGTTGGTAGGATTCGTATGATCTTTACCTGGTTTAGGGATGGGAATTATTGTGGCTTCATGCCACGAAGGAGGAAACTTCCCATCTACCCAAATCCGGTTAAAAAGATCTAATAAAATTAAGAGGGTTGGAAAAGGTAAATGTTTTAGAATTTGGTAGTGTATTTCATCTGGACCAGTTGCAGTATCCCGAGCTCGCTTTAGCGAATCCCGAAGCTCTGCAATGAAAAATGTATCATTATAGCATTCATCATTGCGGGACTTGAAATTAAGTCGCCTTTTCTCCTGTTGTTGTCTAATGCCTCGAAAGGCATCGGAGGAGAAATTGGATGATGAATTATATGAAAATGTACTGGCCAGAGAATTAGCAATATCAGGAAATGTTGTTAAGGTGGTATCATCAACATTGAGATGGTTAACTGATAATGCACTACTTTTACCTTTAATCCTACGAATCCTATCCCATACCGACTTAGATGTGGTACGGGAATTGATCCTTGAGACATAACTCTCCCATGAAGATTTCTTTGCTTGACGTATGGTTCTACGGGCCTTCGCCCGGACCATTTGGTATGCCGCAATATTCTCCATGGAAGGATGGTTCTTTAATCGTCTCAGGATACGATCACGCTCTTTAAGAGCGGATTTGCAATCGTCGTTAAACCATGGTTTATTGAAACGTTTTGGTTCAGTCGTGGTTTTTGGAATCGCCTGCTCAGCTACATCTTGAAGAATTGAAGTGAATAAGGCCATAGGCTCATCTGCATCTTCTAACTCCTTTGCGTCAAAGGAGAAGAGACACAAAGATTCAAATAGAACCCAATCGGCCTTATGCAACTTCCACCTCTGGGGTCTTTCGACCGGAGAGGGACCATTATTATCAATTATGATAGGAAAGTGGTCACTACCACATAGATCTTCATTTACTCTCCATGTAAAATCCTGAAACAGGACCGGAGAGCAAATGGTGAGATCCAGGGAAGAAAAAGAAGCTGTGGCAGGATGTAGATAAGTAGGCGAGTCATCATTTAATAAACACAAATTATTAATGTTAATGAAGTCCGCTATTTGTTTACCTCTGTTGTTATCATCTGGACTACCCCAGAGGGAATGATGACCATTGAAATCTCCCGTAATAATAAACGGGAGAGGAAGTTGTGCAACAAGGTCATCAAGATCTCTGGGATTAAGATGTAAACTTGGTGGAAGATATACAGAGCAGAGTGTTATAGGAATATGCAAAGTCACCCGAACTGCAACTGCCTGTAAGGGCGAGTTGAGAGTGACTTTACTCTGAGGGATATCTCCATTAAGAATAATAGAAACACCCCCATGAGCTCTACCATCACCAACTGCGTGATGATGGTAACCAACAAAATGTCTAAAAGATAGAGTGTCAGAATTCTTTAAAAAAGTTTCCTGTAAACAAATAGCTAAAGGATTGTGTTTTTGAATTAATAATTGGACTTCATTAAAATTTGGTTTTAAACCACGACAATTCCATTGAATAATGGAATTTAACATTGTCAGGGAATTTTATTTTTTGACGGCTTCCCATGTGGGTCCATATGGACATCCGCATAGGTAACACCGTCCATCAGATCATCCCCATATCTATTATAGAGGGAGATAGGGTCTTTTGAACCCTTCTTTCCTCCCTCTTTAAACTTTGCTAGTTTTTCTTTCTTTGAAGAACCCTTTAACTGCGACCCTGATCCAGTAGAACTGGAATCCAGGATGACAGTTTCAAGGGGAGGCGAGGGAGATGACCCCTTGCCCTTCTCGGTTGAAGTGTTAGGAATGATCCTAACATCCTCAGTTTGAGGCAAGGAAGGTGGACCCTCGCCAGGCAAAGAATTAATGATTTTAACAGAGCTCTCACTTGTTTGTGATGAGCCTGATACCCCTTTATTATGATCTGATATTATTTTAGGCATGTCCTCTTTTTCATGCCAGGTTCAATCTGTCTGAATAGAAATACTTCTAGTAGAAACTTTGACCACACTTGAGTAAGATTTCCCTTGTGGTGCAATGGGAAAAAGTGTAGAAAGTTCTACTTGCTTTTTAGCATCAAAGTATGACATTTTCCGTTCAGACATAACCTGTTGGATTCGTTTCTCTTTTTGCCAAATAGGACATTCGCGAGAGTAAGCAAAGTGCTTACCCTTGCAATTGACACAACAGAAATCCGCCTGGCAGGTAGCGCTCTCGTGGCCATCATGACCACAGCGTGCGCAGGTGTCTTTACCTCTGCAGACGGTCTTGCTGTGTCCAAACTTTTGGCATTTATAACAACGAAGAGGGTTGGAAATATACGAATCCACAGGTATGTTTAGATAACCTGCTTTGAGAGTCTTTGGTATCTCGGGACGATCGAATGTGAGGATATAGGTGCTTGTGGCAATCACCTTATCTCCTCGGCGTACACTAATTCTTTTTACATGTGAGACGCCTTGAGATGAAAGGTACTGCACCATTTCATCCTCACTGCTGCCTTCTAGATCCCGACATCTAATTACTCCTCTACTTGAATTCAGTGACCTATGTGGAGACACCTTGATAGGGATGTCTGCCAAAGATGTTGATTTAAGCAGCATGGTAGCATGCTGCTCCTTGGCACATTCTATCAGTAATGTTCCATTCTTAAGTTTTTTGATAGCCTTGGGCTCACCAGCCAAGCCAGCGACGCCCTTGGTTATCAAAAATGGAGAAACTTTAGAAAGGTCTGTAGAGGGACTCTCAATTAAGAGGAACCTCGGCCATGCCTTTGATATTTTTGATTTTGTATTAAATAATTCAGAAACGTCCTCAGTGCTATGACGTTTCTGTTTTATTTTATGTTTATTTACAACAGGTGGTGTGGGGGGGATTGGGGAATCCATGTATAATATTTTTTGGTTTCACCCCTCGTCGTCCCCCAGGTTACTTCCCTGCCTACCAGGGGGAGGACTAGCACGGACTACCAGTGCATTGCCTCAGGGCTCGACGAGGGGTATACTCAAGCCAGTAAGTATAAATACTTAGCCAACCCGATTGACCCGAGCCGCCGCTCTGTAGAATGTACTAAGGACACAAAGGTAGGTATTATGCTGAGTGAATAAACAAACGAGCATTAAACTTGGAAAGGGTACATTCTACAGAGCTAAAAACGACCAAAGCCGATTGATCAGAGTGGGCCACTCTGACCTCCCGTCTAGGTGAACCATGGGCCAAAGTAATGTGTTGCAGAGAAAGGGCTCGCAAGCCAAATCCCCACTCAATTACCAGGATTCCACTCTCCATCGACACGGGTCGCAACGCACGGCAAACACGTTGCCCCATTACAGGGATCCTTTTAGTCGCCTCTTACGACACGCAGGACATACGAAGGGTATATTCTTATCACCCCCTACACCCCAGGGGGGCTATGTATATAAAAGTCTCGAAATCAACAATGGCCGCCATCTTGGTGAAAAACTATTTCCGACCATACAATCACGTTTAATAGTGTGTCATAAAAAAATGGAATCAACTAGATTTGTAGAGGGCCTGTTGGCAGATGTAAAACGAAACAAAATAATTTTTCTAGTTTTAAAAAGATTGTTTTATATTCAATCAACGAACCTTTTTCCTTTCTATCATATACACGGCACAAAAGTTCAAGATAATTACTGGGTCATGCTGTGGTTTCTGGGTAATGGAAGTCATGTGACTTAAGAGTCAAATTTCATTGGTTAGTTAATATATAAAATATATACACAAGGATGAGAGAGAGTGGAGAAACCTGATTCAGACATGGGAGGTTGGATGGCCCCAATAATAAAAGATACCGACCCAACAATAATGTTTTACATTGTTAGCTATTTTGATTTGAATATTCATGAGGAATGGAAATAACTTGTTACATTATTGGGTCTCATCTGATATTGGGTCTTAGACCCACTATTTAAAAAATGTCCTCTTAATCAGTCAAAACCCCAACAGTTCGAGTATAAATTTGACGAAAGTCCCAGTATTCATACACTTTTAAAACTATATATATATATACAATTAAAATTTATGATAAAATCCTGTCTCTTTTAAAAAGTCTAATACTTTATCATATAAACCCGGTTGGGCAAACAAGTGATGTAATGACTGACAACGGTAAAAATGAGATCTAATATCCTTGAGATGCTTGCACTCAATCAAAATGTGCTTAACTGTCAAAGGAACATGACAGTGATCACATTCTGGTTGAGGCTAAAAAAGTATGACCAATGCGAGAGCGACACAAAACCACTTCATCCCTCCTACTGGTTCTATAGGAGCTTGGCCAGTCTCCTAAGAGAGGCTTAATGTGATGAAGTTTATTTGTGTCTGCAAGATCCCAAGACCGTTGCCAGCGGTCAAAAATAAAAAAGTTGATGGACGATTTAAAATCGGTGAAAGGTAAAAGAAATTGTGATATGGGAAGATCTAACGCAGACTTGGCAGCTAAGTCTGCTTCATCATTCCCTTTAATATCAATATGACTGGGGAGTCAGCAAAGGACAGTGTCCTTGCCGCTAAACTCGTGTGACAGTAGTAGACGATATATGTCTGCTACTAAAGGGTGTACAAGCTGCTTATTGTTTTTTGCCTGTAAAGAGGACAAAGAATCAGTAAATATAACATGTTTTAAAGATGGAGAGGATTGAATGAACTCCAGTGCCTGAAAGATGGCCTGGAGTTCAGCAGTAAATATTGAAGCAGCAGGAGGAAGGCGAACAGAAATGGTCTCATATGGCGTGACAGTAGCCGAAGCTACCCGATCGCCATCTTTGGAACCATCTGTATAAATTGGAGCATAATCACCATATTTAGACCTCAACTCTCCGAAGAGAGTTTGGAACACTGTGGAACTAGTATCTTTCTTCCTATTTTTTGTAAGATCTAGATCGATCTTAGGAGATATAGACCATGGTGGTGTCTCAAAGAAAGGTGTATTTGCAATACTGTCATGACTTATACCAGTCTCTGACAAAAGAAGGTTGAATGCGAATACCAAATGATGGAATAGTATTAGTCTTCATCATATACAAATGCTCATGAAGAGGTCTAAATATGGTGTTAAATGAAATGTGACGAGGCAGAGATGCAATTTTTGTGGCATACTGCAGTGCAAGTTTATCACGTGTGTCGTGCAATGAGGGCTCGTGCGCCTCGACGTATAAACTCTGCACTGGAGATGTTCGGAATGCTCCTAAACTGATTCTAAGTCCTTGGTTGTGTATGGTGTCTAGCTCTTTGAGATACGACTCGCGGGCAGACCCATACACAATACACCCATAATCGAGTTTAGATCGTATTAATGCTCGATACAATCTGAGCAGGACCTTACGGTCTGCTCCCCAGTCAGTGTTTGATAAGACTCTCAATATGTTGAGGGCTTTCAGACATTTTTTCTTGAGGGATTTGATATGGGGGATAAATGATAATTTCTTATCAAATATCAAACCCAAGAATTTCGTTTCATCTACAACTGGAATGGGACTACCATCCAGTGTAAGTTCCGGATCAGGATGTAAACCTCTTCTTTGACAAAAGTGCATGCAGACAGTCTTGGATTTCGAAAAACGAAATCCATTGTCAGTTGCCCAAGCAATTGTGGACGCCGGGCGTGACGACAATATATTGAAATGGTCTAGGTGAACCATGGGCCAAAGCAATGTTTTGCAATTACCCGGATTTCACTCTCCAACACAGATCGCAACCCAAGGCAAACACGTTGCCCCATTATAGGGATCCATTCAGTCGCAACTTACAATAAGGGGACATACGAAGGGTATAAACTTATCTACCCCTACACCCAGGGGGTCAAGCCACAGGAGGACTCGTAAACGTAAGGAACGTGATGGGGTTCGTGCCAGAGGGTGCTCGTTCTGTTCATCTCTCGCTTCAGCACTGGCGGGGGGTGATGGAACGCACAGGACAGCTTACTGCCGTCCCATGCACATTAAATCTTGGGGATGGTGTTTCATCATGTTTAGTTCTTTTTCCGCCTGTCCGTCCGAAGAAACCGTTGACAAAATTTCACTTGGGGTGGGTGGGGTTGTGAAAACGTGCAAGTTCAGCTCGAGGGTGCAAGACACAACCACAAAGTTTACGCACGCCTTGCATAATCTCTAGCGGAATTGGGCTGCGAACTGCGTAATCATAAGCAGTGTAAGGATAAAATAAAGAAGCTAAAGGTGATATACCGTCAAGTGTTGGACAACAACAGGTCAGGAAAGGGGAGAAAACCCTGGGAGTATTTCGACATACTTGATCGAATCATAGGCTTCTTCGTCTCGTGACCTTAAACACTGTGTATAAATTTAAAGCCAATCGGATATTAACTTTGTCCTCTAGGGAGTCCACAAGATTTTTTGAAGTGAAATCGCTGGAAAAACAATAGGATTCTTCGTCTCATGACCTTAAACACTGTCTATAAATTTAAAGTTAATCGGATATTAACTTTAGCCTCTAGAGCGCCCACAATATACGACTACATTTCAATGTGGGCGTATAAAAAAGTGAGGTGGAAGATGCTTCATCCCTGTGAGTCGAAATGCCAGTGTTTCCAGTCCATTAGTTTAAAAAAAAAATGTGTAGTATACCATTAAAGTCTGCTAAACTTCAAGGTGTGATAGGATTTTGTGGCAAGGGGTTGTTACATCCAAGAGCCGGGGCATTTTACAGAAACTGGCACAAAGACCAAAATCTGCATTTAAATAACAATCGAAGCGATTATGTTGATGTTTCGGGAGAATGTCGAGTCTAACTCCCGTGCATGCCAAAAATTTAATATTTTCTTGAATTGTCAAATATCTAGCTTTTTTTATGCTTTATAGAAGCTTTGCCAGTCTCCTAAGAGAGGCTTAATGAGATGAAGTTTGTCGTTGCCCGCGGTCATACATAAAATGATTATATGGTATTAAAACATTTGATAGCTAAATCTGCTTGATCATTCCCCCTTGTGACTGGGGAGCCAGCAAAAGACGTTATAAGAACTACGCTTAAGGAGTTCGACCCCTTCTATACCATGCAAATGGGTAATTCCAGTTTTCATCTGGGGTTTTTCTTCACTTACATGTACCAAAATTTTAATTTATTCAATAATATAATACTGAAGCTATGTTTAAGGTTTTGAGACTCACCATAAAACTTTCCGTGATCGTGTTTTTGGCGTGACTTAGACCCTTTCTTCATATAGCCCGCTCAATTGTCGGAATCTTATCTAAGAAGTAAATCAACTTTGTTAGTAGAGAGGAATGGCTATTTACATCCAAATAATGCTGAGCTTTCGTAGCTAGCTGGCCAACAGGATTATCGTCAGTAATTGACAAAATTGCGGCTTCCTGACATTTAGGAATATAAATATCGTCGAGGAAGAAAACGAATCATGCTTTGTTACATTTGGCGGCAGTACATTTATAGTATCTAAATACTGGAATACCTTTTTATTTTTAATTCACACACCAGAAGTACTTGAAGATTATTATCTGAGATTGGTAGATGCATATTATTACATGTTCGAGATATTACAGAGTCTACCAGCACTGTAATGAACTAGCAGTTTCTATGGAACTAGGTCCACAAACTCAGTTGAAATAACAGGTATTAACATTGATATTTTAACCGAGTACCTATAACAGACAGATATACCCCAGTCTATAGATCGAGAGTGTAACTCTTTCAGATTTAGACAACTGTCCCTGTCGCTCGTGGTCCATCTAATGATGATATTATCTCTCGTCACTTCCGATTGTTGAAACCTTTACCGCAAACAACGGTACAGGCCAAATTTCATATGATGCGGTCATCAGCTGTTATGCCTCCTACATCGAGTAATATTGAACAGGCAGACAAACTATTAAATTTATTATCTACAAAGAGAGATGACATCGGTATTGCTTTGATACATGATCATGTCATAATACGTTTTGGACAAATTAGGAGTTAGAAGGAAAAATGACATTTCACAAAGAATGCCCCAGTTGATGCATTTTAAACTAAAAATCAATGAAGAATCTCAAAATACCATTGATCAGCTCTATGATGTTCTCACGAAGATATTTTGATAAGAGTGTTGAATGCCGTAAAATCTTTAATGGTTATGAAACAGAGTGACGGGGGTATAACTGTATGTGAAAAACCTGGACTTGCTCTCAGGTTTGGGCACAATCTTGCAAAGGCTGCGCAGATAAAATATGGCATGGCCATGTGGATTGATGACACTGTTGCTGAAAAGGAAGCAGAATTTTTTTTACCAAACTTATGAGCTATGAGAGGTGTGACACCATTTCAACCGTTGCATTAGCAACACTCAAAACCAATAAATTTAACAAGAAATTTTACCATTGACTGTAAAGCTAAAAGATTATCTTGGAAGTACTTACTGGTCAGCTTGAAAGTAATCCAGACTCATCGACATGGCGAAAATTCATAATAAAATCCTGCCTCCTGCAATATAACCCAGGTTGGGCAAACAAATGATGAAGTGACTGACAACGGTAATATCTTGTGTTGCTAGAGTCGACATCAGGTACACAAAACGATTATGACATTCCATCTACATCTAATCCTGGAAATATATCTACTCTTCTTCCTTCTGATCACTTGGGCAGCAGGAGAGAATTGAGGTCTAAACCTAAAAAAACAACACACAAGATGATGATAGAAACATGGATGCTACAGAGGAAAACAGAATCATCAACATTGAAAAAATGGTTGATATGTGGAATTCAGTCATCAAGCTTAATTTCCAATTGGAGTCTTCGAAGAAGCTTGCTTAATGTCAAACTTTTAAGTCGCAACCGAGGAGAAATGGGGAGTAGGCTGGAAATATTGATGCTATGCACCAAATGCGGATTCACCTCCCCTGTTTACAAAGTATATGTGGAGGCAGTAAGGGACGGGAGGCTGGCTTGTTGGATGGAGCAGTCCATTTGCTGATTACACTATTTTGCCTAATAACGTTGTTCGTACTTGGTTTTATTTTATTTATGCCTATTGGAAACACCAAGGCCAGGCTTACGTTACTGTTAAGATATTACTGAAAACAAAGCCCAAGTCAATTTTGAAGCAGAATATAACATTTTGCTAAGAACGGGTTCAGAACTGGATACCAATACAGCCACGTTCATCGAGAAAAAACAGTTTTACAAACAATGCTTTGCTTTTCTATGGGTCAAGAGGCCGCAACGAGAACACAGCTAGATTCAGGAAAGAAATATCAGATTTGCCATTTAAAAACAGCTGAAGAAAACCTTACAAATAATGGGATCATCAGTTACAAGGAGTATGAAGGGTAAAACGTTAATCCGAAAATATCTTGCTGCCCACATAACCGACCTGAATCTACAGAAAAATGTTACTGTGAATAATGACAGTGAACATCATAACTAGGTCAGACTGTGAATAGTACACTACCCCAATACGTTTGCTGTTTCTCCGATATCGGGTACAGAGACAAAATTTTACAGCCTTTTGTCATCCCAAGTCTTCGTCAAATTGGAACAGGTTCTGTTCTTCAAGATGACAATGCTAGACCGCATAGAGCACGAGTTGTTAATGATTTTCTGACTCAAAATGGTATTGAAGGAATGGATTGGCCTGCATAATGGTGTTGTTCATTATGTGGAAGACTCAATCGAAGATATAATGTAAGATCCTTAACTTTATTTTAAAAGACAAAAATTTATTACAGTGTTTTATGAGTACATGTAACCCGTTTTCGTTCATTTTAATTGTTTTTGTTCATAAAGTATTTGATATTTATTTTTTATATATTATCTGTGATATTTGATTTTTGTTTAAGGACAAATTCATCACAATGTTTAATTGTATACATGTCACCCGTTTACTTTCATTTTAATTTTTTATATTCATATTTAATGTTACACAAGGTGGAATCTCTGCTGTACTTTTGACCTATCCGTCACTGGTAATTAAATTTACTGCGGTGCTGCGGTCACTTACATCAATATGACTTGTCAAATAATCTTCTAGTATAAACAAATGGTCATGTTGGAGAACATCTGAACCAGACACTTAAGTCTGGGAATGCTTTGTGAACTCGGGGAATGCTTTGTGAAATCAGGGCCTGACCTTTAAGTACATAGTTATTATATTTAATATCAATAATGTATGTATATCCTAATTAACTTTTTGCCTCTAGATCCCATTGTTGCACACGTGCAACGTTTCCAAAATACCCCCCTTAAACACATGAATATTGTTTTATACCCTTTAAACCCCAATGATGCACTCATGCAGCACTGTTAGTGTTCTGTGCACTGTATAGAGTGTTTGCACTGACGTCATAATTTGTCGAGTTACCCGGATTGGCGGCCATGTTGGCGATATCGGCGAGTAAACAAAGACTGAACGCTAAACTGTAAACACACGTGTGAGATGGCAAAATCAACAAAAAACGTCGAAAAATTAAGAGTTAGCCAACAAATATCGAGATGGGCTTAATTCACAAGAAAGGACGAGATATGAAGGTAAATTAAAGTTAATCGGTGGTGAAGATCCGTATGAAATGGTACCGTCAATGTGGTCAGAAGATGTATGTTTACTTCCGACAGTCACCTATCCAGACATCGTCAATTACTTGTTTTTTTTCTCCTAGTCCATACACATCTGATGATCTGAAGAGTTTTAAAGGATTGATGCTTATAACCAGTTTGTTTGCGGATGGGTCAGAGACAAGACGTCTCGAATTATGAATGACAAATATCTCGTCAAAGCAAAGGTAATACTAATTGTGTTAAATTATTTATTGGTTTAACAATTTCAATAAATAAAATATTACAAAACTAGCACAGTACATATCTCGTCAAAGCAAAGGGGATTTTGTTGAATTATAACAATTTCAATAAAATAAATATACAAAACTAGCATAGTGCAATCATGTCATAAGAAATCTGCTGCTATTTTTGAAGAATATATTATATATTTAATATAAATTTATGCGACCATTCACACCCAAAAGTACAGACAAATTTATCTTGTTGAGACTAGGTCTAAACTACTGACATCGGTTTTAATACTGTGCGAATATTCTATGGTACCATTTACTGACTAGGTTAGTAGGTATCAGAAGACTTGTTTGTTTTCAATTGAGCTTATTGAATAATAATTTTGATATCTTATATCTTTTAGGTCCTACATTCGCAGCCACTGCAGCCATGGGTCATTGCTGACAAAGAAGGGTGTATCTTGGGAGCTCATTGTACCTGTATGGCAGGCCTTGGTGAAGCTTGCACACATGTGGCAGCACTCCTTTTTTCAATAGAAGCTACAGTTAAACTGAGGGACTCAAAAACTGTGACTGAAGCGAAATCATACTGGCTTCTTCCCGGCTCTGTTAAGGGTGTGACATACAAACAATGTCGGGAGATAGATTTCACGTCAGCAAAAACAATGAAGAAAAAATGGACACCATGTTAGATACAAGCTGTAGTTCGGTCTTAAGTACACCCTCTCATAATATAAAGAAAATTATTCCAGAACCAACGGAAGAGGAACTGTCAACCCTTTTTAAATCCCTGCATGCAAGTGGGTCAAAGCCAGCAATTCTGTCATTAATTTCTCCATATGCAAAAGAGTTTGTGCCAAAACCGGTTACAGAAGATTTTCCTGTTGTCCTTACGGAACTCAGAAATGAAAGTTGTGTTTACATGAATTATAATGAATTCTTTAAAAAATGTCAAGACATCAAGATCAGTGTTACTGAAGAACAGGCCAGATCTGTTGAGATAGCTACTCGTGAGCAGGCTCACTCAAAACTTTGGTACCGGTTTCGCGCTGGGAGAATAACAGCATCCAAAAAATTGTACAGACCCAACATTACCAGCACAAAGTTTGATTAAAAGTATTTGTTATCCAGAAAATTACAGATTTTCATCAAAGGCAACTCAGTGGGGCTGTCAGCATGAGAAGTATGCGTGTGATATATTTTTAGACAAATTAAAGCCCTTACACGATAATGTTAAAATTGAGAAAGTAGGATTTTTTATAAACCCAGATGTCCCATATATTGGTGCATCGCCTGATGGAATTGTAACCTGTGACTGCTGCGGTATGAGTGTTGTTGAAATAAAATGCCCATTTTGTGACAAAGATGCTACACTGCATGAAAAGAGTGACAAGAATTTCTTTTTAGCAAAGGAAAGAGATGGGAAACTTAAGCTTGATAACAAACACTCATATTATTATCAAGTGCAAACTCAACTTGGTGTGTGTAAATTAGAATCAGCATATTTTGAGAAGGACCTTCACATGGAACAAATTATGTTGAATTGTGAACTGTGGCAGGAAATATGTAAAAAATCCAAACACATATTTGACACCGCAATTTTGCCAGAATTAGTAGGCAAATTTTATTCTCGTCTACCGAACAGTAACCCTTTAACAGATATCTCGCGCAATGCTTCATCTAAATTAAATTCAGATAAATCTGTAGCTAATGACGGAGAGTTGACTTGGTGTTTTTGCGATCAAGTAGAGTCTGGCAAAATGATTTGTTGCGAAAATCAAAACTGTAAGTTACAATGGTTCCACTATTTGTGTTTGGGGATAAACTGTGCACCAAGGGGTAAATGGTTTTGTCCAGACTGTAGAAAACTCCCAGAATTTCAAACAAAGCGTGGTCATGGTCGAAAACTAGCGCCTAACTAATGCAGATGCATTGCGTTATTGCATTGGTTTTTACATCATATATTTTTGTGAAGCAATTGTTGTCATTTTTCCTTTTGTTGATATTTGTAATAAAATGTAATGTATAATTATGTTTCCCTTGGTTTGACTAAAAGTTAAAATTATATATTGTTGAATTTGTTATTTTATACAGGGAGTGGCAATTGTACCCCAAAGAATCAACCTATCAGATTCCTTATCTCTGCTCACCCGCTAACCCTAAGCAGAATATGCTCATCTTCCAGCATTCTAGCTCAATTAGAACTTGAGTTATTGTGTCCCCAAAAGTGTGACAGACAGACAGTCCCATTTTAATAGGCCCCTGCTTTCTTTGAAATTCGGGGGACAAAAAAATTACAATAGTTTTATTACTTTCATTTTTACATGAAGACATAAATATATTCTAACTACGATCCTGAGAGAGAGAGAAATGGAGTTTAACGAGAGAAATGGGGTTTAACGTCAATTCGACACAAACTAGGTCATTTCGGGACTAACATGGTCAAATTTTATTTAAATAATTCGATTGCACATACATGTAGGGGTCTTTAGCAGGGGGAAGAAACCGGAGGACCCGGAGAAAACCCACAAGGTTGGACAGGCAATCCTACTCCTTGTCACGTACAAACAAGGATTTAGAACCATGACAGTTGACTCAATGACAGACTTTATAACTACGATCCTAAATAAATTTAAATATTTTGATAAGATAATTAAGTGTAAAAATCCATTATTATGCCCTTAGCCTTTACTTGACAGACTTTATAACTACGATCCTAAATAAATTTTAATATTTTGATAAGATAATTAAGAGTAAAAATCCATTATTATGCCCTTGGCCTTTACTTGAATAAAGTTGATATAGTTTAGTCAAAATCAACTACAGATTCACATAAATTAACACATGCACAGCAAATCAAACCAATTTTATCTATTGTTGTGAAACTTTCACCTTCCTTACATGTCAGAAACTCCAGAGGTAAAGGTCCGTTCAAAATAGAGTATTTTTGGCGCACTGTCCCTATAACCCGCTCTACATGAATTCTGACATTGGCGATCTTTCTGGTAGTTTCTAAGTCTATTGGTGACAACTGACTTTTTCCTCGGGTAAATGCTGGTATCTTAACTTCTGCCATCATGGACCCAACAGTAGCTTGAATATCAAATCCTCTGTCTGCTAGAACCAAGTCACCGGGTAAGATGTTATTTAAAAAATCATCATTTTCAGTTATATATTTGTCACTTACTCTGCCTCCCCATGCTTTTGATATGTAAGACACGGTTCCTTGGGGTGTAATACCTATGAGGAATTTGACTGTATTATGGTGCTTATATGAGGACCATGTCTCAGCTCTCGCCTTTAGATTTGTTGGTCGGTCTATAAAAACTTCAAAACAGTCAATGATAGCTACACATTTAGTTCCGAAGTGTTTTCTGAATTGCATAGGCATAGTTTTACGCAGAGTATCTCGTGATGGCCAAACTACAAGTGGCTTCATCCTTACATACATAACGTCAATAACATCAACCAAAACTCTGGACACGGTTGAAAGTGAAACATTAAATTCATATGTTAAAAAAGATGCAGTAACATTCAATCTAAATCTCATGAAACATTTCAAATTTGGTAAGAGACTTTTTGACCGGTAAAAAATGTTCCAAGTACACAAACAAAGACAATAACACCTTAAATGTTGGTAAACCTGTGAAATGCAACACCTTCTCGTCTTCACCCTCAAAAGCCATTTTGTCATACTTGTGCGAGACTTCTTTTACTTTACATCTAAGCTTCATGTTATCCGTTCTTAAAGCCTGCAGTTCACTCGTCATTGAGGAAATTAACTCTTGCGTCAAATCGGTCTGTGTTTCTATACCAGTGTTACTGTTAGTGTCACAAGATTGACCCTCTATTATCTCTTGATTCTCTTGTAGTAACATCAGTGACTCTGCTGCTACATAGTCTTTCTTTTTTTCTGTTCTCTGTTGTCGACGTTTAAACCGATTAACCTCCGGTGACATAATTACTTCCTGTGTGTTTTCGTCTTTAGATGCAGTCATATTAATACAAGGAACCCAGTCAGGACAGTCCTTTTCATATAGACCCGACCTCTTTCCTGAAAAACGTGAAGAAAAAAATCTTTAAATATTCTGAGATCTGTAAAATTACAAGACCTGCAATGAAAAACAGATAGGTCTATGGTAGACAAAGAAAGATTAAGTTGCATTTCTTTTTTTTTGCTCCAAATGCTAGTAATAGAGAGCAAAGTCCTAATAAAGCATCGCGCGAAGCGCAGTGCTTGAGAAAAGCTCTTTTCTGGTAACACAGGAGCGTAAGTAAAAATGTCGCCCACAGACTGATGATTAAAAAAAAATTCAGACCGAAACCAGATACACTGGGGGAAATTGTCAATGCACATGTCAACTTACCAATTCTCGCCCAAGCGTGATTACGCGTCTTATAAAAATATTTCTATGACGCGTCTAATCAATGACATGACGTTGCATATTTTTGACGTCAATGAAAATAATTCTCACACTTTTTTGTTCTTTTTTTTCAAAAAATTAATAATAAATCATTTTAATTTTGATTTAGATTAAAATCAAGTCAGAAAAACGAAATTATTTAACACTACTTCACTTGGGAAACTTAATATGAAGGTTTTATATTTGACAACAATCACAACACTCAACAGCTTCGCTCTACTCGTAACTCAGGCAAGGCCTGTTACATATTAGTAGTAGTACCGTTTTAATGAAAAATCAGTCAGGCATTTTATAAACTTATTAAGTCATAATTAATATGAACAAAAATATCACTAACCTGTAATAAAGTGGGCAGAGCATACTCGAATATTTTCCAAATTTTTACCGATGAAATTCTGTTGAAGACTTGCTAACCAAAGTCGTCTCCGCTCGCCGGACAAAACTTCACATTCTTTCCCTTGGTTTTTTATCACCTTGGGAAGCCGATAATAATGTAGTTGTATCTCTCTGTCGGATCTATTGTGACATCCAGCCACTCGACAATAGTTAACCATCCTTTCACATGTAAATCAGTAGCCCCAGGCTTTGTATTGTAATGTAAACAAGGCAATTCGATATCTCCAATATGGCCGACTTCCGGTTTACTGACGTCATGCGAAAAGACTCTATAGGGGGCGTCTGTGTTCACAATGTCAGTCATGTGACATGAAACAAAATGGTGGATATTTGAACCGTATGACCTAGAGGCCTTTTTATTTAAGCAACTCGCATCAACACCGATCAAAGCGTGCATTTATATAAGCGAAGCGCCAACAACGATTTGTCTACAATGCACATTTATTTTATCGATTAGTCAACGCGCGTACCGGTACCCAACTCGACCAACTCGTCGCGCACAGCACTTTGGCACGATTCGATTTGGTTTCAAGATGGCGGGCGACAGTAGTAGCAGGTAAGAACATTTCGAGAAATTGTTCTAAAGTGATGTGAATAAAGACAAAAATATTGTTACCGGAGTTTAGAAGTTGACTTACAACATAGAAAAGAGGGGTGGATTCTATTGACAGAATAAATTGTTTTCAAATCCAAAATTAAACATGTGGTCAGCTGTTCGTCTATCGAGACAACTCGATGCCGGGCATGGCATGGTCAAGTCGATACAAGGCAAGTTGTAGAAATCACTGTCAGATTTGTTAACAGCAGTTTTACCGTGCCCCCCCCCCCCGGGCCCGTACGCTTCATGTCTTCAGAATTATTGAATAACGGTGTATTTTTTGTTTTAATACCGCACTAAATTACTTGGTACATGTAGTTCGAGTCATTCTTAAACTCTACCATTACTTTGAAGTCACATTGCCCTCACTCAAAATTGACAAAATACTATGAAATGATGGGTTCGAGTGTCGGGGAAAGGGCCTGACCTTTTAATTTTGGCCTTTAGCCTCCCGGTGCTTCAGCTCATAATTTGACTCTGCATGTAGAGGTCACTTAACAAGGAAGAACCAAACAGAAAAATTATTTGCCTCATTAATACAAGTGTAATTTTGTTTTGCAGTATGCCCTATTATAGAAATATTACTCTCGATATGGGTGATGTAACGGTTTCATTTACTGTAGATCTACCAACTTACCAAGCGATTGTTGAAAGAAAAGGTGAGACTTTACACCCTACCTGCTTTAACAGATCCAGTTGGCTTAATTTGAATAATAACATTGCTTTCACAGTTTATTGCACAGTTAGTCTTCAGGGCATTTTTGTTCATTCATTTTCTTCCTTCTTTCCTCGTGTGGGAAACTCAATGTTATCCCAAAGTGAGTGGTAACCTCGTCTATACTAGAGTGTGTTGATGTAGATTTAATATTAATAGTCATAAGTACGGAGTAGAAAAGTGATTGTGTGATGTGCAAATACATGTAAATAAATACCAGTACAAAAGAGTAGCGACCGGCAGCTATTTTGAAATATTATTTTTTTCTCTAGACGCTTGATATTTTCTGAAAGCTGTACATCTCAGTATTGTAACAACACCAAGTTTATCAAAATCGGCACAGAATTGGCTGAGTTACAGTCCGTTTAGTAACGCGAACTGGCACACCCCTTGTTTGCATATAGGTCTAGAAGTTTATTTTATAATGTTTGTAATAACGGTACAGAAGATTAAAAAATTACGTAAACTTTAACTTTAGGGTATAAATCATTAACAATTATACAATGGAATCAACATATTTAAACAAGACTTTGTTTCTGAGTATTCAAATACTAAAGTACATGTTAACAAAATATTTAAAAAAAAAGAAAGATATAAATAAATACATAAAATAAAATTATTTATCCACATACCCATATTTCTATATCATAAAATTTATAATACTCTCCTCCTTGCCTAAATTTACAATACTACCACCCCATAAAATAAAAATAATTTAAATGAACTTGAACTATTAAAATAAAACTATTTATCAACCACTTATGTAGTTAACTAACAGTGTCATAACATTAAAAATAACATTATATAATAATATTAATAATACCCCCCCCCCCACACACACACACACACCCAAAAAAATAAAAATAAAATAAAATAAATAAATTAGCAAAAAAAATATATATTGAAAAAATTAAATAAATAGGAATTGAAAGAAAATTATTTATCAATGATTTATATAGGTAACTGTAGTAAACAGATCAATTCAATGTAAATAATGTAAATAAAAACAGATTTTTCTCCAAACCAGCACTCTCCTGAATACCAAAATATAGGTCTAGCATACTAATAACTCTTTGTCAATTTGTGCTCCTTTTAGTTTACTCTAAAACTCTTTCTGAAACAAATAGATACATCTGAGTAGAAGTACAACCACGGTAGTGTAATCAGATTTTTTTTTTAAACCAGCTGGATAATACTTCAGGCTTCAAAAACACTTCTTTGTATAGCATGATGCATGTACTTACTTCAGTTTCTGAACCAATGGTTAGATGAAAGCTATCATCTTCAGAATCTGATGAATTAGCATTCATTATGGAACTGTAATGCTCTCAATTAAAATGGACTGTATTAATTATACTTTCAAAAATAGCATCTGCATTTCAAATTACACTTACAAGTCTAATAATACACACTAGTAACTCGATGACATTTCTCTTGTCAAAGTCAGTCAAGCTATTAACAGTGGTCTGTACCCATAATTTTGGTGGAGTTGTGTCCCTTTCGAACGCGACACGGTGCAGATTTCCAGGAATTGCCAATTTCCACGGGGGTTTCCGTCCCCAGCAATATTTTTTATCACTAATTTAATGTTTATATTCACGATTGTAAGCAACACTTTGAGCGTATATGCGCGTATGGGACAATTTAAAAATAAAACTTCAACAATAAAATAAAAAGCAACTTACCGCATGTCATCCGCCATAAACCATATTTACAGGCGCGCTTGACCCTTGTCTAAAATAATCATGTGTTTTCCGACTCGGATTCCGATGCAAAAGCCTGTACCAGCTCCGCGAATATATGACCCAAAAACAGGTGCAATGGGGTTGAAAATCGGCCATAGCTGTGTACAGCACTGTCTGAGCCCTCTAGCAGAGGCGCTGGTCGCTAAAAAGAGCCGAACCGTTATACAATATGTATATAAATCCATGAAACGACAAGTTCGAGTAAAATGATCAGTGGACAACTCGGATGGGATTAACATAACTTCGCACAAGGGCAATACCAGTTCATGCTCATCACTATAATTTATTTTTTCTAGCATCTTCAGTGCTTCATATTTGTTAAGCATGATGGTTATGATTGATTTCTATTTCAGACGCTGCTGAAATTGAAAAACTAAAAAATGCCTATGACAAGCTTCTGAATTCTGGGGGTATTCCAGCTGATACTATTGACTGTAGCAAGAGCACTACACTAGATGCGGCTGACAATGATGACTCAATGGATCTATCTACCAGCAGTATCAACCCAAACCCCAAAAATGGGGATTTAAGTTATGGGGTCGTTGTGACGCCAGTGGTTTTTTACACGACTTTAATGTGTACCAAGGCAAGGGAACTCGGATTGATGTT
This sequence comes from Patella ulyssiponensis, assembly GCA_963678685.1. Taxonomy (NCBI): domain Eukaryota; kingdom Metazoa; phylum Mollusca; class Gastropoda; family Patellidae; genus Patella; species Patella ulyssiponensis. The sequence continues at coordinate 11,881,383 of OY783227.1, read as the reverse complement.
GAAGGTATGAAAGACTGTGGTCTCGGAGGAAATGTTTTAATTTTGATGTGCGAGTCCTTAGATCGTGACTGTGGGTACAAGGTCTTTGCTGATAATTTCTTTTCCAATTTCAATATGGTAAAACAACTGAAAAGTATAGGTTTTGAGTATACTGGAACGATTAACAAAAATTGAATACATGATGCTCCTCTGAAGTCCGACAATGAACTGAATAAGAAGGGACGAGGCTCGTACAGTACGGTTTCTGTTAAAGATAATGATATTGCCTTTATAAAATGGAAGGACAATAAAAATGTCACTATGGTTTCAACATACCTTACAGTTGAGACATACTATGAACTATTGTTTCACACAATGCTCCCAAACCCCCCAAAAAATCAGCCCGTGTTCACAAAAGAAATTGCATGAGATGCACATGAAAATCTCAATATTCACGTGCAGCATTGTGTGAGCCCTTTAAAAGCATGTTTTCAACTTAATGTGCAGTACATGAATTGTGAAACGTCAATCTGTCGAGACTTACTGAAAATCAACGGAATGAAGCCATGGTAATGTCTACACGTGCTATTGCCATACACTTCAATTGTAATGTAAGGTTGGTGGAACGTGTTCGAGTTACTGGATCAACGCGTTACGACCAAGGCTCAAGACCGCTACATCCGGATCACTCATCTGCGTGACAGATTCCGCCCAGCGACTCTAACAGGTGAATCATTCGTCGGAAGACCTGGACCAGTAAGTGACAACACCGTAAGACGTCGTCTAAGAGAAGTAGGACTCTGTGCACGACGACCTTATGTTGGAGCTATCCTCAGAGATTATGGCCCCAAGGACACCAGACATGGAGAAGAGTAGACTCGCAAAGTGTGCTCTTCAGTGATGAGAGTCGCTTTCATCTTTATCACGGTGATGGCCGTCAACGTGTGTGGGGACGTCTTGTAGACTGCTGCGTCTTCGAAACGGATCGATGGGGTGGGGGAAGGCTTCACATTTGCAGGTGTGGGGTTAAGGCTGTAGCCTACCTGGATGATGTCTGGCAACCAATTGTTGCTCCGATGTTTCGAGCGCACCCACAACTTCAGCACTTCCAACAGGATAATGCACGTGTCAGTATGTGGTTGAAAGAGACTGAGTGGATGCGCGCGTTGCTAGGTGATTGAATATTATAGAATGTGAAAGCAGACGCATGGTGAACTGTGAGCCAAGCCCTCGTGTGTGTGTTATGGGGGTTTTGATATCGTTTTTCACGATGAATTTGGTGTTGACACTTAACTTTCCTTTATTATTATGGTGAACTGTGAACTCAATATATGTCATTCATGAGAAATAATAAATTAAAACAAGGCCTCCCGCAGGAGAAACTGAGAAGAGTGTAGATTACAGATATTTCTATTTCACCAATATTGAATTTCAAATAGCAAACGACTTTACTTCTTGGGTCAAATTTGATTTCCACTAAAATAATTCTTGGGTTTGTATATTTCAGATGAAAGTGAAAACGACAATACATTACCATTTATATAAAAATTTGAGACAACATTGGTTTAGAAGTGAATCCGGATAATCCACAGGATAAAACTTTTACCTGCAGTTGTAAACACAACAATGGGAGAGCCTGTATAACCAACTTCACCCCAAGACCAAATACAAAATGTAAGACTGCAGTACATGGAACTGTCCAGAGAAGAATTGAATGTTTCAATTTTATCTAAGATTTGTTGTGGAATCCACAAGTCTGCAATGACATCCCATTCAAGACAAAAAGAACAATCAGTTCGAAAAACACAAAGAATAGACTATTTTTTCCACGGTTTCAAAATATGCAGGGAACATTTCAGTATCTGCATAACATAGGTCAGGATAAACTGAACAACCTCATTAAACATTTTCCGTCTTCCATTAGCCCAGGTTAGGTGCAAAAGAGTAGGACGTTAAACCCCATTTCATTTCATTTCATTAAACATTTTAAAGAAAATGGCGTTCAGCCACGAGTGCACAAGAACTCAAAACGACGACCAGTCAAAGCACTGGCAGTTGCAGAATCTCGTGCAGTGTATGATTTCATAATCAATTATGCAGAAATTAACTGTATAATGCTACCAGGACGAACCCCAGGACAATGGAAAACAGATATAAAGCTACCACCAACAAACTGCAGCAAAAAGAAAGTTTATGTAGCATATTGTGCATCTGTCGAGGTAGCTGGTACGCGGACTGTGTCCCTTCGCACTTTCGATCATTGTGGCAGAAACTTACTCCGTTTGTCACAATGACGAAGCCCGCCACGGATTTATGCTGCCAGACAAATTCAATAAAAATAGTAAGATCAGCAAATTTGCCAGATAAGAAGAGCGCTTCAATCAAGGAGGCCGAAGTCCATTTGGAACGAGCATCAATGGAGCGGAGGTATTACCAAACCGTGACCAAGGAGTCTGCTGTGAACCCCACCCTGTATGTTCTTTTGGTGGTATGATGCATTACTCCATTACCCAAGCAACCTACTACAGCCCGGTCCAATATTTTTTAAAACGCCGAGGAAGTGTGGACTCTTTGGTATCTGTTGCGAGGCTCTACCTAACCAGGTCAACTTTTTATTGGATGAGAGTGTGCAGACTGGAAAGGGTGCGAATAGTGTTGTTTCTTTTTTACATTATTTCCTGCAAAATTTTGGCTTGGGGGAAAAACATTTTCACTTGCATGCGGATAATTGTTCTGGCCAGAACAAAAACTCTTGCATGATGGCATACCTCATGCGGCGTTTTTTGACCGGTCGACACATGTCGATCAAGATGTCCTTTTTATTAACCGGCCACACTAAATTTAGCCCTGGTTGGTGTTTTGGACTTGTTAAAGGGGTGTACAGGAAGACAGAAGTGAATTGTTTGAATGACATTGTACAGGTTGTGGAGCAGTCTTCAGAGAATGTTAACATTGCCCAATTGTGTGGACGTGAAGATGGTTCTGTGATAGTGCCAATTTATGATTGGACAACATGTTTAGGGCAATATGTCATAAAAATTAAAGGAATTAAGAAGTATCATGACTTACAATTAAATACAAGTGTATGTCTGAAAGAGTACTGCAATTCCGTAGGAAGACATACTTGCCCCCACCTGACGCTATGCCAATAAGGACTTGATAATAAAAGGGAGTGGTATTTGTATAATGAAATAAGACAATTTTATAGAAGAATTGCAGGCTATTGTTACACCGCTGCCTGATCAATCAAAGAATCCCCAAGCGACACCGAGTTCTGACACAGAAATTGAAGAGCATTTTCCAGTTTCAAAGAGGGCTCGGAACTAAAATTCACAGTTAGTAAAAGGGCCTAAATATTGTAAGTATTTGTTATAATATCTGTTAATTTTGTATTATTATAAACAGTACTTGGTTTGACAATGTGTACAATGCTCAAAATCTTTGAAATATACTGCGGAATATAAATTTTTATGTTTAAACAGCATTTTCTCCATTCCCCAAAATGTGCCACTTTCAACAAATTGTTGAATATCTCCAAAAGTTCTCAACCGATTTTTTCACTTTTAAAGATTATTATGTTCCTCATTTGTTTTTATTTTTCACCATGAAGAGGGTTTTCCTGCGCCGCCATACATATTCTGTGTGCATGTATAGTGAATCTTCTATAAATTTATTATAAGGTGAATTTAGACCTTTTACTTGGTCATTTGTGTGTGATCAAACCGTGAACTCTGTATGACATTTATTTAATTTATAATCGTACGAAAATAATATTGGTTTGTGATTGTTGATGTCGAATCACCAGTGATACAGCAGAACTACGCCCTTAATACGCCCTTAATACGACACACCGGTACTATAACTGTGAATTAGCAGCCAAGCACGCGGCGCTGGAAAATATTCCTAAACAAAGAATGGAACGTCTGTTTTGTTTAGGAGTTTGTTTGGGGTTTTTATTTGGGGGGGGGGGTAATTTGGCCTGTCCTACTCTTCTGCACCTGACCCGGGTTAACAGAAGACGGGCATACGCCATACAGTGTGCTATGACGGAAATTTTGCCCGGGCGCTACGCTACGGCCTACTCTTATATCGAATTCCAATTGCCAAGGGATCTTTTACGTACACTCCAATGTGTACACGGGACCTCGGTTTTTCGTCCCATCCCAACGACTAGGCAGCTGTCCTTGTCAGGCCCTCCTTTATCACTGACAAGGGGGGAAACTTTCACTTTCTGGGCCAACACAGGGATCGAACACCTGACCTCAAGGCTAGCGAGCCAGCGCCTTATCCACTTAGCCACCGTGATTCACCTATTTGGAGACGAATGGAATGGAATGTGGTTTTATGGCACTTCTGCACCTACCGGGCTATATTGCGCCAAACACATGATTTAAGCGAGATAAGCTAAATAAATATCACAGAAAAAATATTATATGCATAAATAAAAACAATATCACAGTAAACAATACAAAATTAAAAATGAAATAATTCTTTCATGCATATAAATATTTAAAATACAAAAATGAAATGATAAATATACAATTAAAATTTATGATAAAAGCTTGTCTCTTTTAAAAAGTCTAATATGTTACAATATAAACCCGGTTGGGCAAATAGATGATGCAGTGACTGACAACGGTAATAATTTGGAGACGAACACAGGCGAAGTTCAATATGGAGAAGATAGGAAATACAGAAGACTACATTGTTATTGATAACGAAACATTTGTTTGTTTCAACGATAGTGAAGTGTCCACAACCAAATATTTGTGGATAAATAATAATAAGTTGGATACAGAGGTACATCATATGGATAGGAAATACAGAAGACTACATTGTTATTGATAACGAAACATTTGTTTGTTTCAACGATAGTGAAGTATCCACAACCAAATATTTGTGGATAAATAATAATAAGTTGGATACAGAGGTACATCATATGGATAACGTAACATTTGTTTGTTTCAATGACAGTTAAGTATCCACAACCACATATTTATGTAGGGAGAGCCGAAACAGAAAAGGCACACAGTTATTTGAATATTCGAAAAGCGTTAATGATGGTTAGGCATGTCAGTGTTGTTACATTTGAAGATGCTGATGGTGTTGTTTATTATGTGGAAGACTCAATCGGAGATATAATGTCGTATAATTACTAGTTTACTCTAACAATATTGGAGTTATTTCCCTTTTGTTCATTCTTTTGTAATAGAGTTATTTCCGGTTAATAAAGGACCTTGACCTTCGGGTCCCACACCTTCTGGTGTGTGGGTGAACTGCACAATGGCTCTGTTAATTATTTTGCTTTAGCGAGTTTGCTCAATCCGATAGCATCGGAATTGATGACCGGTTTAATGGATCCCAATACCACATGGTGAAGATGCCGCTTGTCGTCAATTAAGAATTTTCAACAATTTGTGATAGATGATCAACATTTTCTGATTTGGCCATGGTGAAGATTTTCGCGGGGTTCCGAAGAATGTAGAATTTTGACCAGGACCTAGGTACTTTCTGAGTCAAAGGACCTAACTTCGTGGCAGTAATTTTTTTACAACTTGAAGATATTTGATATGCAGAGTTCGACTTAGTTTTGACTATACAGCAGTCGAAGAACTTTTTTTTCAACGAATGATGTCGTCGATTTAGAGAAGCAGACGATTTGTTTGCGCCAGCGTTAGTTTTGTTGTCTAACGTGACTTTTTTTGACGTTTTGGACATTGATATAGGTCTATAAGAGTCAATTTGCTGGTTTTGTGACAATTTTGTGAATTTTTGCACGGGATTGATTAATCGCACGTGCTCGTGAAAAGTTATGTGCCCTTGGTTGACTTGGTGGCGCTGAATTCAAGATGGCTGACAATTTTCTGATTTTCAACAATTTCGTCATTGCGAATGCCGAGTGAACTGTATTTCCAGTATTTGTGACATTTCAATTTTTAATATCGTTTTTTTACCAGTATAATTCGTGACGCTGAATATTAATATTGCGATGTTCTTTGTTGACATTAATCTTTGCGTGTAATACGTGTCGCACTGTCGGTGATGTTTTCAATTTTTTTTTCACATTCACATGTGTGATGTTATGATGATGTAAATATGTTCCAGTTCCTTTAAGGTAAAGTACCAATGTCTGAAAGTGTGTGTGCATCATTATTATGTTATTTTCATTCATATTATTTTGTTGTACTTTAAGTAATTTTATGATGGCTCGTCGCGGCCAAGGTCCGCCAGAGCAAGTTCCGCCTGACCAAGTTCAGCAACTCGTACAACCATTAGCCTTATCTATTGATATCGACAAATTTGATGGGACTTTATTAAATCGAGATCGTGCTTTATCTCATTATCTATCATACCTCGATTACTTAGAGATCCACAGAGAACCTCTTGAGCCTGTAAATATTGCTGATTTGAATTGAATAATAACCTTATTTAAACATAGTCTAAAAGGCGAGGCCAGATTATGGATAGAAGGAAAGGTTTTCCGGTCTTTAGACGATCTGAAAACTCGTTTTGTTGCACCATTTTCAGAAAATCGTACTGATTTTAGCCTCCACAATGCATATACCCATTTCATATACGATGTTAAACAATCACCCTTAGAGTAATAATAATACAACACTATTAGATAGTATAGAGAATAGTTGTCAATTTACAGATGTGCAAGGTAACTTTTTGCCAGAATATGATGATTCTTCTATTTTCTATAATAGATTTACTAATCCAATAAATATGGATTCGTTAATTCAAAATAGTCATTCAAATCTTAACCTTGCTTGTATGAGTATTTTAAAAGATTCTCAATTTCAAAGTCAATTGCTGTATATGCAAGATGTAGATGTAAATAGAAATATTCATATTAAGAAATGTCGTTTTAAGTATGGCAATTTACAGTTATTAATTAATTTTGATATGAATAATCCTAAGATTTCAGAATGGATTGACGTAAGAAATGATAAGATGTTATGTGATATTGTTGAAAATCTTATTGAGAATAATCAACTTAATATTGTTGGTAGTCCTTGTCACTTTCTTTAAGAGATAATTTTGTGAGTAATCTTATGTGTTGTAGATATTTTACTTTGTTCAAAGTACTTCAAAGTCATATTTAGATGTTCTTTTGAATTTTCTCTACGCACTATTGTTAGTTAATATGTTAGTAATTTGCTTCCTTATTGAACAGCTCTTTGTAATTTGTAATACTTATATTTCTATATTGTTCATTAGGTCATAGTTATTATGTCAACTGATTGAGCTTAATGTTATTATTAGCATTATTATATTGTATTACTACAAGATAAGCTTTGAAATACATCTTATCTTTTTATATTAATATTGCTTTGAATCACATTTTTGTATTTGTCTGTTTTAATACATTTTCGTATGAATGTGTGAACGAATGTTTAGTACTTTAATTTTAATATTTTTCAATTATGTATATTCCCTTATTTTGTTTCCGAGGGAGCCTTTCTTTAATAGGAGGGATGTCGTATAATTACTAGTTTACTCTAACAATATTGGAATTATTTCCCTCTTGTTCATTCTTTTGTATTAAGAGTTATTTCCGGTTAATAAAGGACCTTGACCTTCGGGTCCCACACCTTCTGGTGTGTGGGTGAACTGCACAATGGCTCTGTTAATTATTTTGCTTTAGCGAGTTTGCTCAATCCGAGAGCATCGGAATTGATGACCGGTTTAATGGATCCCAATACCACAATAATGTAAGATCCTAAACTTATGTGGAAGACTCAATCGGAGATATAATGTAAGATCCTAAACTTATGTGGAAGACTCAATCGGAGATATAATGTAAGATCCTAAACTTATGTGGAAGACCCAATCGGAGATATAATGTAAGATCCTAAACTTATGTGGAAGACCCAATCGGAGATATAATGTAAGATCCTAAACTTTTTTTTTTTAAAGACAAACATTTATTTAATTGCATACATGTAACCCGTTTTCTTTTTTTTGTTTATATTGATAAAGTATTTGATATTTATATTATATTACTTATTATCTGTGATTTGTTTTTATTTATGGATATAACAATATTTCTTGTGATTTTTTTTTATTTTGTCTCGAATATTTTCACGTTTGACGCTGACGTGTCAAAACAACTCGTGTCCATTATGTGGAAGAGGAATGAACATAATATGCATTTTGTCAATCCGATGTATAAAATACTTCAAATGACTTCAAAAAGGTAATATCTTTACTTACAAAATCCATCTGTTCCTTCCCATCAACAATCAAAATGTCTTCGTTGGTTGCCGGACTCGTGAGAAACTTGCTAAGCTGGAGGAAGAATACATCTCCCCTCGTCAGAGAGAGGAAGGCCTTCTTCACAAGGGTGTGGAGGCATTACACCAAGGCAGTCAGTGAAGCTATACAAAAGCGTCCATGACAAGATGAACATGACCTGCTTAGGCATGCTCGATTTGTTGGTTAGAGAAGCAGTCCCTGGACCCCGGTTTCGTTAAAACTCACTCATTTTAGGTTGGCAGCTATATCACTGCTTTAGGTATTTCCTTCTTTCGTAAAATGTAATTAGGTTTTTTAAGGTGATTATTGTATTACCGGTTTATAATTCAGCGGAGTTTTGAATTAGCAACCAAGGCCGCGGCGCTGGAAATATTCCTAAGCCTGTTTTTGTTGGGGGTGGCGGGTATTATTTTGTCCTGTACTACACCGTTATTAATAACTAAACATCTTTATGGAATAACAAAAATTTGGATACAAATGTACTCCTTTTTAAAAGACATTTCGTTCCCATGCTCCTAATTTTTGAGGATAATCGAGAGGCATATCACGTGATTTATTACCTTCATGGACTATATTGCAGACAATAAATCTTGAAATATACCTGGTGCAAGGTCAAGATAGTTGTGAGCCTTATGAACAATAATTTTGGAAACAGTGGTGCGAGAAATCATAGTGGTACTACCAACTTGGCACAGAGGAGTGCTTAATCAGGAGACGCTTGGGTATATTCTTATTACCGCCTACACCCCGAGGGAAACGTCTGGTAGAAAGGTAAAAAGATTAGATCCTGGTTATGGTTCTAGAGATAAGCAAAAACACTCTGATTTCCCATGAAGGAAATTTCTGATAAATAAGATATTGTATTCTGAGTACACGGAATCGGAGATATACTATTCAAAAAAAGTAGGGGATATTTGATTTTGGGGGCATAATACTCACCAATAGCTACCGCATGGAATGCAGGTGATGCTTGGGATCATCATGGGGGTCCAACCCAAGATTTGCACGACTCTGACTCTGAATGTTACAGTCATTGTGGCATTGAATTCCAGGGTGGAAACATCAGTTTGTTTTAGTGACCAGAAAACAAATTTTGATATGCGTCGGCTTACCCAAAATGAAAGGTTACGTGCCCTTGGCATGCTACAGATCGGCACAACACAGGCGGTTGTGGCGCGGACGATGAATGTTTTTCAGTCTGTCATAAGCAGGCTATGGTCCAGATACCGTGATACACAATCTGTACAGGACAGACCACGCTCAGGTCGACAACTCAAGCCCAGGATCGATTTATCCGTACCTTGGCCTTGAGAAATCGTGTCATCACAGCAAATCAGATCAGCGCTCGTCTTCAAACAGACACTGGTGTGAGAGAGTGGCCAGACGATTCGGGATCGACTGCATATGGGTCACCTTCGCGCCTGACGTCCTCGCGTGATCCCTTGTTTGAGAGATCATCACATTCAGGCAAGACGTCGTTGGTGTAGGGATCGTCAACACTGGGATAATCGACGCTGGAGCAATGTGATGTTTTCAGATGAGTCAAGGTTCACTGTTGATTTTTTGAACAGACGTAGGAGGGTGTGGCGTCGTCGAAACGAGCGCTTCCAAGACGTTAACGTCATCAGACATGATCGATTTGGGGGTGGTTCTGTTATGGTGTGGGGAGGCATCACTGTTGCTGGAAGAACGGCTTTACATGTTGTTGCAGGGCGTGTTACAGGCCAGTACTACCGGGACAACATCTTGGCAGTCCATGTTGTGCCGTTCGCACGACGTCATGGCCGCCGTTTCATCTTCCAGGATGACAACGCAAGATGTCACAGGGCCAGGATCGTTACAGGTTACCCCCAACAACAGAACATCACCTTGGCCAGCACTGAGTCCCGACCTCTCCCCCATCGAGCATGTCTGGGACATGCTTGGACAGAGGTTACGTCAACGTCAACAACGTCCTGCCAATGTCCAAGAACTTGCTGCTGCGTTGCAACAGGAATGGGACAATCTGGACCAAAATGACCTTTAGACGTCTCATTAGGAGTATGCCACGTCGAATCAATGCTTGTTTGGCAAACAGACGAGGATTTACCCGTTACTGACTTTGTTGTGATGCTGTGGTAACTTTGCTGTTAGACCCCGGGTATCAGTTTACCCTTATAATGGTCAGTCTGTGCCTTACTTAGTCTAACGATCATTTGGAATAAATCGATGAATGTGAACTTCATTTCATTTTTGTCATTCATTTTGTCATTTGTTTCTTCGTCAGTTTCATTAGGTGACTTTAATAACACTTAAAAATCAAATATGCCCTACTTTTGTTGAATAGTATAGTATGAATTACTACATTCAATTTCTCAGTCAACGGAAAAGTCTAAATCCCGAGAAAATAAGCAAATTTCATTGTTTCAATGAGTTCGCTTTTCTCAACAAAGATGTAAATTGATGTCAATAATACTGAGTATTTCACACTTAGTGACTACACAGATAAATGCTGCAGCGTTACAGGACAATTTATTCAACACTCATATATTAACAATGGAAAAACCCGGTGCATTACGCTATTCAAAAGACAAGTTTTTCCATAATCTAATGGGTTTTTTTCTCAAATCTCATCATGGTTTTGTTTTAACTACTTAAATTGATGGCTACAAACACAAGATTTAGTTTATTTATACCCAACAACGAATGTGGTATATATTTAAGGAGGGACCTGCATAGCGTGCATTACATGTTTTTTCCAAATCCTGTGTATAAATTCGCAGAAGATGTGAACAGAATTGATAATACCTGAAAGGGAAGATTTAGTAGATTTATCTGATGTAAATTCTGAATACGGTCATAAGTCTGATACTGGGGTTAGACCCGATGTACACTTACAGGCAACAAAAATTTCTAAACCTCGATATGCGAAAGAAACAAAAAGATAGGTTGCCAGGCAACGAAACAGCAGCTAAATCGTCCGGGCAGTCAACAAGGGTTGTCGCATATTTTTACTTTTTTTGGTAATGAAACAACTCATTATGTAATTATCTGAAAATCATTAGAATTTGTTTGCTTTTTATAAAGTTTTGCTCCACGCTATCAATTAGTATAGGAAACATTTAACATCATGGATTTAGCTGTTCTGTTATCAAAATTCATTGAAAATCAAAATACTTGTGCGTTTCAACACCTTAAACTCTGTGTATCAATCTGAAGTCAAACGGGTGATAAGTTTGGCCTCTGTAGCGTCACAAGGTTTTTTGAAGTGATCAAGGGCCATAACTCTGGCACTAATTATCGGAAATCGCTGAAAATCAATAGGCTTCTTCGTCTTATGACCTTAAAAACTGTGTATGAATTTTAAGTCAATCGGATATTAACTTTGGCCTCTAGATCGTTCACAAGATTTTTTGAAGTGATCAAGGGCCATAACTCTGACACTAATTATCGGAAATTGCTGAAAATCAATACACTTCTTCGTCTTATGACCTTAAACACTGTGTATAAATTTAAAGTCAATCGGATATTAACTTTGGCTTTTAGAGCGTCCACAAGATTTTTTGAAGTGATCAAGGGCCATAACTCTGGCACTAATTATCGGAAATCGCTGAAAATCGATAGGCTTCTTCGTCTTATGACCATAAACACTGTGTATAAATTTAAAGCCAATCGAATATTAACTTTGGCCTCTAGAGCGTCCACAAGATTTTTTGAAGTGATCAAGGGCCATAACTCTGGTAGTTATTATCGGAAATCGCTGAAAAACAATAGGCTTCTTCGTCTCATGACCTCAAATACTGTGTATAAATTTAAAGTCAATCGGATATTAACTTTAGCCTCTAGAGCGTCCACAAGCAATTGTGGACGCCGGACGGACGGGGGCGACGACAATATACGACCACATTTCAATGTGGGCGTATAAAAATCAGAGATAACACGTGTGTGGTTATGGCACTTGACACAAATAACCAAAGGCAACTGAGGTAAGCACATTGCACGATTTATTGCCGTAGTCAGCGACAAAGAATGTCTAGCCACCGGGTGGTGGAACACTAGGCGGGTGGTTGATTATTCATTGTCATTGAGTGTTTCATTATTCACAGCGTAGTGTCCGTGCCAGACTACACATTATGGGTTAGGGACATTATATTCAACGGCAATTATTGCGGCGTTATGTATCATGTCCGGCGCTATTGCACTTTCGCACCTCTACCAGTTCCCGTGATCGTAGCGACTTGAAACTTTCAGGGGATGTACAGGAGGACAATTGATGACCCCACACCAAATTTCAGCCGAAACGATCAATAACTTGTCATTTTACCGACCTTTTACGTTCAGCTCCCAGATAGTCTTATCTGGTCGACGCCATTTTCTTTGTTTAACATTTTAGATTTTAGGTCTAAGGGAAGTAACTCCTGTTTAACATATTAGGGATGAGACAGGTAATTCTCTACAGTTTTACTTTAGCGGAAAATCGATGATATTTCTTGGCCTATAACATTTTTCCAGTAACATTCCTATGATCTTAATGCTTTTTAAACACAAAGGCTCCGGCATGTCACAGTCATCTAATAAAAATATCGTGGCCTGTGGAGGTCACATGCACCTTTCACATTGACCACACCCATTGACTTCCTTTCCGACACGGACCCTCAGCAATTGATCGTTTTCTGATCAAGCGGTGTGCGACAGGACCAAGGTCAAGGTCGGTGGTTCAAGCCAAGATTGTGGCCTTTGAAAATGGTTACTGGATGAAGGTCATAAGTCAAGGTCAAATGTCCAAAAACTGAGTTTGAAAAGTCTGAGTTCAGTTTTCTGTAACATGACCTTGACCCACGGCTTTGACCCAGTTACCTTTTTTGAAGGACGTTGTCTCTGCTTTCACCTCGAACATTGACTTTGATAATACAGCGAGAAATAGGGTCATGGCAAGCATAAACGCAAAGGCCCCAAGAACGATGGGGAGTTTGGACTCAAGGTCAAAGTCAAGGTCACGGATGGTTAGTCTTGACTAGTGCAGGTCACCACGACCATCTACATTGACCACGCCCATTGACTTCCTTTTCGTCACGGACCCTCGGCATTTGACAGTTTTCTGACCAAGCAGTGTGTGACAGGACCAAGGTCAAGGTCGGTGATCCAAGTCCAGATTGTGGCCTTTGAAAATGGTTACTGGATGAAGGTCGTAAGTCAAGGTCAAATGTCCAAAAACTGAGTTTGAAAAGTCTGAGTTCAGTTTTCTGTAACATGACCTTGACCCACGGCTTTGACCCAGTTACCTTTTTTGAAGGACGCTGTCTCTGCTTTCACCTCGAACATTGACTTTGATAATACAGCGAGAAATAGGGTCATGGCAAGCATAAACGCAAAGGCCCCGAGAACGATGGGGAGTTTGGACTCAAGGTCAAAGTCAAGGTCACGGATGGTTAGTCTTGACTAGTGCAGGTCACCACGACCATCTACATTGACCACGCCCATTGACTTCCTTTTCGTCACGGACCTTCGGCATTTGACAGTTTTCTGACCAAGCAGTGTGTGACAGGACCAAGGTCAAGGTCGGTGATCCAAGTCCAGATTGTGGCCTTTGAAAATGGTTACTGGATGAAGGTCGTAAGTCAAGGTCAAGTGTCCTAAAACTGAGTTTGAAAAGTCTAAGTTCAGTTTTCTGTAACATGACCTTGACCCACGGCTTTGACCCAGTTACCTTTTTTGAAGGACGCTGTCTCTGCTTTCACCTCGAACATTGATTTTGATAATACAGCGAGAAATAGGGTCATGGCAAGCATAAACGCAAAGGCTCCGAGAACTATGGGAAGTTTGGACTCAAGGTCAAAGTCAAGGTCACGGTTGGTTAGCCTTGACTAGTGCAGGTCACCACGACCGTCTACATTGACCACGCCCATTGACTTCCTTTTCGTCACGGACCCTCGGCATTTGACAGTTTTCTGACCAAGCAGTGTGTGACAGGACCAAGGTCAAGGTCGGTGGTCCAAGTCCAGATTGTGAACTTCAAAATATAGTATTGGGTGAAGGTCGTGCCCCAAGGTCAAGTGTCCAAAAACTGACTTTGAAAAGTTTCAGTTCAGTTTTCTGTAGTATGACCTTGACCCACGACTTTGACCCTGTTACCTTTTTTGAAGGACATCGCCTCTTCTTTCACCTCGAACATTGAATTTGATAATACAGCAAGAAGTATGGGGACAGCAAGCATAAACGCAAAGGCCCCGAGCTCGATGGAAAATTTAAAGTCAGGGTCAGCATCAAGGTCACAACGTTATTCACACGTAAACGACAATCCAAATGGTCAATGCCAAATAGTCATTTACAGAAAATGGTGGCTTAGCGCAAAAATTAAAATATACCAAAATTATTATTATTATTATGAACTGCATCGTTAGGCGTGTAGCGTAGAGTGTCGGGGCCGTCTGAGTGTCTTGTTATTCGAGTCTAAATAGTCAACAAAGAAAATGGCGTCGAACGGATAAGATTATCTGTGAAACAGAACGTAAAAGGTCGGTAAAATGAAAAGTTATTGATCGATTCGGTTGAAATTTGGCGTGAGGTCATCACTAGTCCCCCTTGACATCCCCTGAAAATTTCAAGTCTCTACAACCACGGGAACTGGTAGAGGTGCGAAAGTGCAATAGCGCCTCATGTCCTGGGTCCCATCATTTGCTCTTTTTACATCGTCTATCTAATGGTACGTCCACTTTCTTATAAGTTGTTAAAAAAAAGGGAGGTAATTCAGTTTCACATACTTATTATTTAGGTCAATGGTTATTAATTAAATGTTATAGTAATTAACTCCATGTGAACATATTCAATAGTCATTATACTACTTTATTTCATGGTTAAACAGCTCAATATTGAACTTTTGTGAACAGTAATGTCGCTTTACTTTATTTAACCTAATTATTATCTCCCCTTCTTTTCACTACACAAAGATGTATTAATGTTTCTGTTCGTTTTTACTAGAACGGTTATAAATACCACGATATTCACCATACCAGGGGTTGGGGTGCTATAGCAAGCCAAAGCGGAATTAAGACCGTTTTTACACACCCACATTGAAATGTGGTCGTATATTGTCGTCGCCCCTGTCCGTCCGCCCGTCGTCCACAATTGCTTGTGGACGCTCTGGAGGCTACAGTTAATATTCGATTGACTGTTATAAAAATATGGTAATGCGCGGACTTTTTCTTTCTGTTTTTCTTTCTTGTTCTCTTATCTAGTAGCATCCAATTCTTTTTATGATTTTTCAGATATCCATTCACAGCGAAATGTTCACAGGTATATCCACTAACAATATCTCCTTCAACTTGTTATTGTTTTACAGATGGCGGATTGTGGCGCATGGTGCCGTTGATGGCTATTCTAGGCCTGAAGGCTTCCACAAACAACCGAGCATCAACAGTTTTGGAATCGTTTATTGGAGCAGTGAATCAGTATGGTCTGCCCTCGCGTGTACGTGTAGATAAAGGGGGAGAAAATGAATCATTTTGCCAACTGATGGAAGAAAGAAGAGGAACAAATCGAGGAAGTGCCATTCGCGGACGAAGCGTTCATAATCAGCGTATTGAAAGGTTATGGCTAGAGGAGTGGAATAACACCGTAAATGTGTTCTACGATATTTTCACTTCATTTGAAAGGGATTTGGTTCTGAACCCTAACAGTGAAGAACAGATCTTCGCTCTTCATTATATATATATCTTCCACGGATTCATAAATCATTGGATACATTCATCATGCAGCATAATCACCACAAAATTCGAAGTGATAATGCTTCACCAGTACAACTATTTGTCTCTCGCTCATTGGAACTACATGGATCAACCCATACAGCAATAAGAGATATATTTGTCAATGACCATGATGATGTGAGGGAGGAACGCGAGATTCAAGCCGACAATGATTCAGCCTTAACGATTGTTGATGTTCCCGATACCATAAATCCCCTATCAAATGATGATTTTCTGGAGCTGGCTACCCTTGTTGACCCACTTTCTAATCTTGATGCTGAAGGCCAGTGCCTGAGCAGATACTTAGAAGTTCTTGATTTTATTTCACAGAAAACTGGCTTTGAAGCTTCGCACTGATATTGATAACACTAAAATTTCCCATCTTAAATGTTTCATGGGATATGTACATTGTAGTAGGTTATTCCCTCTATATAGCTGACTGAAGTGACGAGTTGTAACAGATACATGGGCGAATTTATATCACATATGTGATAATGACGGACACAAATATTTTCCTTTAACTTTAACTAACTTCAGCCGTGAGCCTACCTGTAGAGTATGTATTTTACCATGGAGGTATTATTTGACTAAAAACAGATATCATCGAATGATTGTCACAATGTCACATTGCTTCACATTGCTGCAAACTGTGTTATCTCTGAAGTGTAATATCATAATTCCTCGAAGGTCTGAAGGATGGTCAGGTCAAAGGTGGTACCTCAAAGGTCTGAAGGGTGGTACATGTACCTCAAAGCATTTCTGTGCACATAAATATACCTCCATAGTGGGGTTTTCTAAGCAAATAAATACTGTTTTAAATTTAATTCCAATTACTGCTTTATAACAAATTAAACATGGAATAATTTTTATTTAATGCCGGTTCTGCCAGGAAAGGTTTACTGAAGTTCATTTATAATACATACCTATTACAGAGCAGGGTATTTAAAGAACACATGGCGCCCAGTGATGATATCTTTGCTTGGACTTTTTTAAAAATAAAGAAAACCCTATCAACTGGGTACATGTCTGGTAATGAACCCCCACCATCATGTGAGATATCATGTGTAAATCTAGATCTTCAGGGGCCATAATTCAGGAAGTTACGATCCGATGGGTGCATATATCGTAAATCGAACCAAGATCTGTAGATTATAAATATGCATGTCAAGTTTCATCAAAATCGAATTAAAATTGTGACCTCTATATGGTCCACAAGCCAAAAACGTGTTGTTTTTTTTTTTTCAAACAATCGGGGGCCATAATCAATGAAGTTTCGAAAGCAGACAAGATCTTTTGGAGATAAACCTATATTTAAAGTTTCGTCAAAATCGATAAGAATTGTGACATGTAGAGTCCATAAACAATTGTGGGCGGACATGGGCGACGACAATATACGTCCACATGAAAATGTGGGCGTATAAAAATGTTAGACTGGAATTTGACCCTGACTTGATATAGCTAATTTTCAGTTCCAAAATGAGTTCGAATGAACAATGAAGACTAGAATGAGACCCTGACGGGATTATGCATGTACATGCATCGACTAAGTTGCTTGAAAACATTGAGTTCCAAATGTGTTTGAATTCAAATTGAAGAATGTAAGACTAGAATGGGGCGCGACTTTAAACACTGACCATCCACTTGAAAATACTATGAAAAACTTTAAGCAGTTCCAAAAGAGTTAGAATTTAAAATCCCAAAAGACATGTTCTTTTTAAAGACACCATACTTGTTTTCCCTATCCCTAGGGGCAACTGTATGATGCAGGCACACGTATTGACCTTTCGAAGACTCCCTTCATAGAACTCTATTGATGGCTCCTCATCAAAACCCAATGGTGGAATACTTTTCACATCCCGTAGCAAACATGAAAATTTGTTTCAGACTTGGCATGATCACATCTTCATCTACCCCATCAAGGTTATCTTCATCTTCAAGGGTAGACCCTTCATTTTCTGAAGAAAATATAATACATGTACCGGTAATTGACCTTTCACCGATTTTAAATCGTCCATTAACTCTTTTATAAACGACCGCTGGCAACGGTCTTGGGATCTTGCAGACACAAATAAACTTCATCACATTAAGCCTCTCTTAGGAGACTGGCCAAACTCCTATAGAACCAACAGGAGGGATGAAGTGGTTTTGTGTCGCACTCGCATTGGTCATACCTTTTTAACTCATCTTCATTTTGAAGCGAGAGCCTCAACCAGAATGTGTTCACTGTCGTGTTCCTTTGACAGTAAAACACATCTTGATTGGGTGCAATCATCTCAAGAATATTAGATCTAAATTTTACCGTTGTCAGTCAGCACGTCAGCTATTTGCTCAACCGGAGCTTTATGATAAATTGTTAGCATTTTTAAAAGAGACAAACTTTTATTCGAAATTTTAATTGTATATATTTATCATATATTGTGTTTTATTTATATATGTAAAGGAATTGATATATTTAATTTTAATTATATTTCCTGTGATATTTGTTTTTAATTACATATATGAATACACCCCTGTGATATTGTTCTAATTTGTCTCGTTAATATCATCATGTTTGGCGCAATATGGCCCGGTTGGCGCTGACGTGCCATTAAACAACATTTCATTCATTCATTCATTGTACCGGTAATTGACTTTTCATTAAACATACATCATTATGCAATAGCTAAATCTGCCTACTGCCAGTAGGGTGCCCCACCATATATAAATATCTCCAAATAGCTAAACAATTACACCACAATATTTATATATATAACATGTCTTAAAACTATTTCACACATTTATAGTCACTAAATAAACGGTCATGTTAAACTTAATAAGCTATGACCATTTAAACATCATAAATAATACACTGAAAAATGGTTCGGAGCGTCGTCCATAACATCCAGACACTTTCGAGTCAAAAATAGGTTACGTGCCCTTGTTTTGAAACTAGTCTCACTTCACCAGCCTACCGACCATTCTCCGTCTGATTGACAGGCCGGGATAATCCAGACTACTTTTTACGAAACGTGACTGAAAGCTGGAACAAGAAATCGAATTTATAAATAACACACAGTGTTGACTCAACAATTGTTTTTTCTAACCTTGTAAAAGTAAAACGAAACTGCTGCTGGTATCATGATTCTGTCCAACCCAAGTTATTCATAGATATTATTTGTACTAAACCAAAATATGTCGCTTCTAACGGTTATGCGAAGGATAAAGCAATTTAAAAAATAAAACGAACGTAATTTCTAAAGATGCCGTAATAACCAAAACGATAAATTTTACTGCTACTCAGAATCGTCAACAATAGATTTTTTACGACTGTAATAGTTACCAGTGTGTTTAGAATTTCCACGGGCTGTTGCTATTTATAGACTCAACTAGTGTGCGAGACTGTCAGAAAATTAGTAGTAGTGAACCAAGTAAAGCGTGCATATTCAACGTGTCTAGTACAGCTTTTCAGTAGGCACGTGGGGCACCCTAGTACTGCAGGTATTTTTAATCTGCCTACTGTCGGTATTTTTAAACAGATTTGTTAAAAACTGTGACGATGACACCCCCCCCCCCCAACACACACATAAAATATCCTATACATGTATTTACTTTTGGTACATTTACAAAACTTACCTATTTGAACTAAGAGATAGTCGTGCCAATAGCCCAGTGTAACATCCTGCCTCTTGCGTACATTGCTTCCCTTTTCTTCTAGCAATACAGGCTGAAACAGAACTTGTAGCACAGCTGCTGTTAGTTGAGCAGCTTGGTCAGTAAACAAGCACCTTTAAGTGCTCCGATTTTCTCTCATCATGGCTAACACACCCAGTGTCTCCAATCCAGAGCACATTCTGAAATTGGTTTGAAGTTTAAAATACAAAATAACAAAGCCGGGATTTACAATCTCAAGCTTAAGATTAAATAATTTAAACAACAACTCAATAATAAAAAAAAAAAACAATTTTAATACATCAAACACCAATCATCAAAATCATCTATAATAATTATCGTATAGGCTTCTATCCACACTGATGAGTACTAATTAGCACTTTTATATACCGACCAATCAACCCTATAATATACTGGTCATGAAGGTACTCGGACCAACCCAAAATACCACTCGGACCAACCCAAAAGACCACCCGGACCAACCCAAAAGACCACTCGGACCAACCAAAAAAAAACAATATTTGTTGCCTCTCGGACCATTCAATTTACGTTGGAAGACCACTCGGACCAATATTTGTTGGTCCGAGTGGTCTTTTTGTTTGGTCCGAGTGGTCTCCGTTTTGGTCCGAGTGCTCTTGGTCCGAGTGGTCATGTATTCGTCATGAATACGCCGATTTTACCGGTAATAAATTAGCCTGGTAATGAATACGCCTAATACCATTTTCACTTATGTTTAAATTTCGATGTAATTCTCTGTCCAAGGAAAATGTATATTTATGATGTAATGAAATAAATTTTATTAATAGACTTGTTTGACTTACGTATTTCAAGCTCCAAGTAGTGGGACTATTTTACTGAAAAGAAAATGGCACGAAATTCAAAACAAAGTGAATATTGATATGGTAATTAAACCTCGCAAGTAATATCCAGAATTCAGCCGGGCAATCAGCAGACTGGTTGTTGTCAATAATAAGAGAAATACTTCTTAACGTGTTGAAATCGTGCATAGTAGTGAAATAGTTCCGGCTGGTTAATTCTGAATAAAAAGGCTGTCTGCTTTGTAATGCCACACTGACCAGCAGTGAATATTCGCTAGCGCGACCTTCGGGTGTAGACTATGGTCGCGACTACAGTCTGAACCAGCAACCGAACGTAAATGGCCTTAGCCATTGACTATTCAATATGGTGGCAACCATGTCAGTTGTTCCCCCTGCTATATTTTCTGCTATTTACTCACGTATTTTTAAAAAACTGGTTAATTTTCCATACTGCGGTATGGAAGCAAGCTTAATATAGATTACAAAAAGGACTAGTCAAGATCAGAATTTTTTTTTTTTTGTCATTGGATTTATGTCACTCAAGATCATTTCACACATACAGTTTTTCGTCGTGGGCCTATATATTCGAATATAAGAAGATCCTAATCTGTCAAATTCATAAAAAAAAGACGATACAAAAATCAAACATAAGATCTATACTCCAATGCCCATTCACTAGCTTTCAGGTGTTAATATGGACCTTATAATACCGACCAAGGTGTAAATAACTCAACGACAATATTTTTCAGAAAATCTTCTCAAGTGTCCGTTTTGTCAGCCATCTTTGAACTATCCCGACCGTGCTTTATCGCATGGTACGGCTGATCACGACCACTGGTTGAACTAAATGTCATTCGGACGCAGATGGTTGACTATAGTACTAACATACGTGCAACCGAAGGTCGCCTAGGCCGCTACAATCACTGATAAGGGTGACATCGATGCCGCTTAATTAGCCAAAAATATTAACTTTTTTCTTCCGACTTTTTTTTATGTTTTCGACAAGGATACTGTTGTTTTTATCAAGTAATTGATGAATATTATGGACCAGTTGAGATGATTATGATAAATGATATATTTCTGACTTCTACTGGATTGTGAGTTATTCGTGCTGATCATATCCACGTCTCTATTTCCGTTCCACCATTTTCGGGAAAACCGGAAATGACATATTTTTCTCGCTCAGAAAATTGCGTCCTAATTAGTACCTTTTTTTTTTCGCATCGGACTCCTGACCTGTGTTGTATTTTTACTAAGACGTGAAGTATCTTTACAGATAAAAATTGAAGTAAACATGGTGAGTTGATGTACCGAATATGGCCTTGGTATCGGGAGAATTAAGAACAAAGTCAACTTCGATCTAAAATTAATATCCAACAAAAAAACAGACGTAGTGGATATTTTACCGAATTCGGCAAAGTATCTACTTTCGCTGTTTTACCGTACATCGTTTCTGATTGGTTTAATATCCACTTCCGTCACTTCCGTTCGACATGCGCAGTTGTGCGATTCTTGATATATTCCACCATTTTGATTACTCTGTATATCAAGTTTGGCGCAAAGCACGATTTTACCGGAAAAACACAAACACCACTGACAGTCTTAGTACTTAAATTAAAAACCAAAATTTGCAGAAATGCGCCCTCGACCAAAATAGAGTAAAATTCTAAATGTTTTTTCTACAATTTACATTTATTATCTTATTTTTTTAAAAAATAATTCTATCAAATTCTACCATAGAAATTCAAGTAGGCTATTTTCGTCTCTTTATAATAAAAGGAGAAAGAAGCATTGTTAGTCACAGGACGGATAGAACTGTTGGGTTAGGGTGAGGGTTTGATTTGGTGTAGATTTTGGGTTAGGGTTAGGGTTTGTGTTATGGGTAAATGCCAGACGGAAAAATAGCCGGCATCATTACCTTAGCGAAAACGGCTAAGTCCAGGACACAGAGAACTGCGCATGTCAAACGGGAGGTACGGCAAAACAGCGAAGCAGAGTAAAGTGCCGAATTCGGTAAAATATCCACTGCCAAAAACAGAACCAAAATTTAATTCTTACCTGGGCTAGAAACTCCTGCCCCTTTTTTTTTTACATTATCTAGTCATTCTTATACCCTGTCACACTGTGGACATTTATAGATATCAATACTCTCAGCCTCTTGAGGGGTAATACCGGCACAATGACCATGAAACTACTTGAGACAGAAATCACATTGTAATCCAAATTGTGTAGGTATGTGACTAAAAAAATGAAAATTTTGGCATCATTGGTCTAGAAAGGGCCTTGAATATGCATTACTATGGTCTTTAGATTTAGGTTCTACTCCAAATAGAAAAAAAGTTACATCATTTTGAAAAATAGAAAATCGGGTCAATATTGACCCTTTGTTTTAAATTGATAATCCGTTCAAAGACTTGAGTGTGATCACTTTTCGGGTGAAAATAACAAGTACACACTTTAAAACTCAAAAGTCAACAGATATCAATGACTTTTGCATGGTTGGAGAGCTATTTGAAATCACAATACAATTACATTAATTAATTGATTGATTAATTTGATCAATTATTAATTAATTATCAATTAATGAATCAATTCGCCAATTCGTGGAGAATAATTGACGACTGACCAAATCACAAAAATGCTCATAACTTCCTTAATATTTGATCTTTTTTAATGAAATTTTCACTAAAAGATACATTTGTAGCTGTTCAAAAACACTAATACATGCACAGTTAATCTCTTAATTACAGATAAATATCACCAGTCATACCATATAATAAGATGAATTCCTACACACAGATGAGTCCGTAATTTCTACACACAGATGAGTCCGTCGTCTAGTCTTAACCAAATCATAAAAATGCTCATAACTTCCTTAATACTTGGTCTTTTTCATTGAAATTTCCACTAAAAGATAGCAGTTCAAAAACACTAATACATGCACAGTTACAGATAAATATCACCAGTCGTACCATATAATTTAGCACTCCGATGAGTCCGTTGTCTAGTCTTAACACAAAATCAAGTCACTTAAGATGAGATCAGAAGCAAGGAAATATTTCGAAATGTCGTACGACTCTCCATCATCGAAAGTCTCCCCCCTCATCCCAGTAACACACACGATAAACGATGCCATTCTTCCGGAGTTTCTCTATTCTACCATAATACAGTTCTTTAACGCCCTTGTCCGTGTCAAACCAGTAGTGACAAAGGTCTTTGCCAACGACTTTACCCTCCAATATATCCCCCAAATCATCCAGAATCCCTTCATCGGTGCCAGGAAATGCTTCAGCCAGAGAAATTGGATCTGTATCAGTGGTTTTTAATTTCTTTTCCATTTTTCTTAGTTCAGTCATGTTTTTTTTCTCTTGTAAGACATTTCTTCTTTTTATTTCCACCATCACATCCTTCTGCTTAGTTTTCTTTCTTTCTCTCTGTTTTCTCGAATACGTCACTGCAAACTGAACAACCTTTTCTCTTTTATCACCACCCATGTTGTCTAGAAAATCAATTACACGGTTTTTCTGCGCCCTGATTTTGGATGAGAGGAAACACAGAGTCGCATTCTGAGCTTTCTGTTTTGCTGCCGAAAACATCCCCAGCTTTCTGTTTTGCTGCCGAAAACATCCCCAGCTTTCTGTTTTGCTGCCGAAAACATCCCCATTACCTCCTCTGCATCTATATTGTGCGACCTGGCCGACTCTGTTTGCTTCTCTAATTCGTCTGTGATGTCAAGGTTAAAATACTTCTCATATTGTCTCTCTAGCGCTATCACGAAAGCAAACTTTCACCATTTCAGCAAACAAGGTTGTGTCGGATGGTACCTCTTGTTGTAAAGCAAACAGTATCGGGTCTTTTTCTAGAATATTATCAAAGAAATCACTCTCACGAGAAAGAATGGTTGCAGGGTTCTTTTCCTGGAGTTTAACACGCTTTAAGACCTCTTCTACATTCTTAATCTGTCTAATGTGATGTATTTCACTGTCTGCCGAAGTGTAAAACATCTTCATCCAGGGTCCAGAAAATAACTTTCCAATCAACCCCAGAACCTGCAGCTCCAACTTTGTAACAGAATTTTCGAAATCTAGCATCAAACTGGATCGCAAGCCACCAAGAGAAGTACAGGAATTAAAAAACTTAAGGAAATCAGCATGATAAGCGAAGTACTTCCCTGCGAGATGGAAAAGTATCGGGGAATAAATCCCTTCCCTAGTCCCATTTCCTCCAGAAATATTTTAAAACCCATTGGGTCGCCTTTCCCATCCTTAAAACGAACTTTATTCATTCACAACCATACATAGAATCAAATCATATACATTAATAAGTTATTCAAACTCACCTTGATACCGCAATTTGCACCGTTCCACGACTAAAATTCTCACTTGGTAACAAAAACACTCGTAATATTGTCAATTTTCAAGCGATTGTAAAAAATCGAAAACGAGGTAATATATTCGGCTACGTCAGAGGTTATTTTCCACAAGGATTTCCCACTCACAGCCAATCAAAAAGCGCCCTATATAGCGTGGTCAGAAATGTCGCCCTGGGGAAAACACTTAATTACGTCACAACTAATTAGCGCCAGCACGGCTGGTTCTCAGCGCGGGATAGTCACATACCTACAAATTGATTTCCCCACGGTTTCCTGCACACACAGTAAATTTACCTTCAATAGCTTTTTTACGTGCTTGAATTGCCCAAGGGGGAGCATTCGTGTCCTGACAACTTTTTAATCGGTCATGGTGCATGACTGACAAGGAACTTCTAGTTTTAACCAGATACAATCCAGCAGCCAATTTCTCAGTCATTAATTTTCGAGCTTTTCCTTTGGGAGTAGAAGTATCCAAAATATATACAAAAGCCCTCACTTCATAAAGCCGTTCTCTCAATTTTATATCATAGTCCCTTTTCATGCGCTTCTGTGCCATTCCTAGATTTTCCCTAGCAATCTCGTGTGCCAATGTTGCAGATTCCTCCAAGTCAACCAAGTATTGATTTGCCGTTTGTATGTCCCCCTTCCCTGGACTCTTAAACATAAGATTTACTGGAATATTTATTTCCCTTCCTAGCATTAACCGATTTGGGGTAAATCCGGTCTGTCTGTTTACCGACGACCTTAAAGCGTCAGCTAATTGAGCTAAATGTTGATCCCAATTATCTTGTTTCTCATCCACGAAACATCTAACCGCGTCCATTAGTGTTCTGTTATACCTTTTCGCTTGTCCATTCGACGAGGGACGATACAGAATAGTTCGCGCTTTATGGATTTGCATCTGAAGGCACAATTCATTGAACAAGTCACTTTGAAAATTCCTACCTTGATCAGTGAAAATTTGGAAGGGATACCCAAAACGAGAGAAAAATTGATCTATCACGGCTTGTGCAGTTACTTCTGCGGTTTGCGATGATAACAGAACGCACTCTACCCATTTTGTAAACTGATCTACATGTACCATCATTAGAATGTGTTCATTACCATAAGTTGGCAAAGGTCAAAAAAAATCTTAATGTACCCTATCTTGGGCGAACGTGTTAAGAAATCTGAGTTTACATGTTTCGCTCCGGGTCGATGCTTAATCGTCATATCATATTGTGACAACTCCTCCAACCATCTACATGTAGCTAGCTGTCCATTCGGTTGTTTAAATCTCAAGAGCCATGTTAAACTACTATGATCCGTTCGTAACGTAAAATTCCGTCCCAACAAATAATGTCTATGTTGTCGGGTTAACCTAACTACTGCTAGAAGTTCTTTCCGGGTCGTGCTATAACGCTTTTGCTCTGGAGTTAAGGAAACACTACTATACGAAATCACTTTTTCTTGTTGATTTTACGTACACTTGACTTAAGACAGATCCGATAGCCATGTTAGACGCATCTGTGTCCAAGATGAAGTGATCCTGGAAGGGATCAAACCGTAGGAGTTATCAAAGCCCGCTTAATATTTTCAAAAGCCGTTTGTTTTTCTACATCCCATGAAAAAGGCTGCTTTCCGGTTATCGCATACAATGGAAAAGCCATTTGTGCCAAATTCTCTATGATAATTTGCAAAACCTAAAAATTTCTCGACTTCTTTAGTATTCTTGGGTACTGGCCAAGATTTGACAGGCTCTATATGATTATGACTCCTTTTTAACCCTTCCCCGTTTACTCTCCTCCCTAAAAATTTTACTTCCTCTTGGAATAAAACGCACTTCTTTGGTTAACTGTAAATCACTGTTTATAAGATTCTAGAATAGTCTACCATGCCTGAGATATATATATATGCCCATCAATGTTCAGAACGTTTGATTCCAACTTTTTACAACACAAATGCCCCATTTTCTACTCATCTCATTCAATTTAGAGGTATACGTCACAAAAAGAACGAACATGCACGATACCATGTATACGCGAATAACGTGCCCCTATAAGCGTATAGACCGATGTGAACCGCTAAGCAAACTCCTACTGTTCGAACACAGGTATTCGCGTATACCGAATACTGTATACCCCTATGTAACATCAGCCTTATGAAAGCGGTCTTTTTCTGATCTTCTCGCTTTAAAGGAATTTGGTAATAAGCATTTGTCATGTCCATTTTAGAGAAAAACTTACTACCCCCTACTGTATCAATGCATTCCTCGATTAAAGGTAAAGGAAAACTATCTTTGACAGTTACCGCATTAAGTGCACCATAATCAATACACCCCCTAACAGAACCATCAGGTTTCCTTATTAACACTGGAGGACTTGCCCAGTCGGATGATGATGGATGAATTATCTTAGCATCTAACATTTTCTTTATCAAAGATTCTTCCTTATTTGCAAAACTAATAGGCGTACGACGAATCCGTTGCTTAATCGGTTTAGCGCTGCCCGTATCTATAGAATGTTCCAAGTATTCCGTTTTAGCAAAAACATCCTGAAACTCAATTAAGATTTTAGCCAATGACTGAGCTTGTTCCTCTGATAAATTACTTTTAGATTTTTCAAATAATGAGATCAAATGCTCCGGGATAGTTTCTTTATACTGTTTTCTTTCCAATGCTTTCTCCATGCTACCTTCCCTTGGAAGAATAGAGACATTTTCTATTTCTACTGCTTTTCCAATAACTTCCTTATTTTTAAGAGCTACTGACTCATTGGAACAATTAATCAAACACACACATTCGGTTGATTCCCTAAAGCATTTAAAGTGCGACTGATTAACACGTCATTCCTTTCCAGTGGCTCTACCATGTAGAAGAACCCACACCCCCTGACTCGGCATGACACCTTAATCTAAGAACCGTTTTAGGGGGGATGATAGTTCTACTAGGTACTGTCACTCTATCTACATGAGAATTGTTACTTTGTAATTCTATAGTTTCACCCTCAGCGATTAGACAATGATTCCCTAAATCCAAAATCATATTCTTAGCCATTAAAACATTCAAACCTATTATCACATCATCCGAAATATCTGCCACATAAACAAAATCCTCCAATTTAACCTCCCCCCTTATTTGTACAGGGCCTATAATGAAACCATCTAATTTAGCCTTACCCGCCGTATTTAAACATGCATCCTTAATCTTCAAGGGTTTTTCAGGTAACTTGTCATAAAATGCCCTACAGTACGGCCGTCGCGACTCTTTGATAAAACACAATATTACCGTGTTTTTTATCGTGGAATTCCGAGTACAAACAAATATTGACACATTATTGAATAATCAAAACTGTTCCGCTATCGAGCCGCAAATGATTCCTTAAACCCCCTTCCCATGCATTCGTAATTTTATGTCTGGTCAAATTCATTTCTCACTTAGCAGTGTTACATTCTGCTAATAATAAATTCAACAAAGCTCATTTTAGAAAATAAGAGTGCTTGAAATGGAGTAATCCAACCCTTACTGATACATGTATACAGCGATTTTTACCAACTACTGCAATGACATGTCTAAATATGAAAACGCGTAAAGATTCGGTTTTAGTTACAACTCTATTTAGTGAGTATCTTACCTTTATCAAAATAAAATCTATAAAATAGAAATTCCCATGTGTATGAATATCGCAACACACCTAACCACAAGTTGTAGATCACGAAAAATGTAAAAATTACAAATAAATTTCCAATAACGATGCGTTTATCACCTCACAAAATTTATACATTGCAGAACACAAGCTAATTTGTATGGGATTGGCTTCAAAAGAACGGAAGTTGTCAATCTCCCTTTGAACTCTGGGTATTCCCCGTGAACCAAAGGAAGACAAATGTAAATATAGTCTGGCTGCACGATTATTTCAAGACAATGTTTTTTGGTGCAAAGACATGTCTCCAATGTTCAACTAATGATATTGTGGATTTGATTATGTATTAATGTCTGCTGCATTATTACTTGTCGGTGACACCCGATTTCCACTTTATGTGATATCGTAGACATCTACCCATGAATATTTGAAGTTGTTGCAGGCGTGTCATTAGGCCATTGTATTTTGGGTTGCATAATATGCGGATCCCTTGTACCCTGGTGCAATGTTCGCTTTCTTTTATATATGGGGGATCACGTGGCTAAGTGGGTAAGGTGCTAGCTCGCTAGCCTGGAGGTCGAGTGTTCGATCCCTGCATTGGCCGAGAAAGTTCATCTCGATTTTCCAGCGTGGTTTCCCCTTGTCAGTGATATAGGATGGAGGGCCTGACAAGGATAACTGCCTAGTCGTTCGGATGGGACGAAAAACCGAGGTCCCGTGTACACATTGGAGTGCACGTAAAAGATCCCTTGGCAGTTGGAATTTGATATAAGAGTAGGCCATAGTGCCGCTGCCCGGGCAAAATTTCCCTCATAGCACACTGTATGGCGCATGCCCGTCTTCCATTAGCCCAGGTTAGGTGCATAAGAGTAGGACGTTAATCCAATTTCATTTCATATAATCTGGGCGGATCTATTATGAAACCACCGAGAGAGAGAGAGAGAGAGAGAGAGAGAGAGAGGGAGAGAGAGATGGGTTCAACGTCCACTCGACATAAAGTAGGTCATAAGGGTCCCTGGGCCTGGAGCCCCCCCCCCCCTATACTGTAGCTGGGTGTCCTGATAATATTGCAGTTAGAATACGGATTTAGAAATTAAGTTCCAATCAAATCTGACGAGTGTGTGGTTTTTTTTTATTAATTTCATCTCCGCTTCCATTAGCCCAGGTTAGGTGCATAAGAGTAGGACGTTAATCCAATTTCATTTCATTTCCTTTCTTTTATATACATGTATGCATGCAACCTGGGTATAAATTCTATTGCAGGATTAACCCACGAAATTAATTGGTTGGGAACCTTATAATTTCTCTTTTTGCTTGAGGTTAATATGCCTTCCTCGACTATGAATGTTTGATGTCAGACTATGGGCGGAAATTGTGCACAAAGCAATAAGACAACATATTTAGTTTCATAATGTTTAATCATAATGTTTAATCATACTAGATACATATAAATTGTATAACAAGACATAAAAATAGAAACACTCAATTTCTTTGAGCTAAATCCATAAAATTCGAAATTTAAAAAAAAAACACACAAATTTGAACTCAATATTATGTAATCAGTACACTAGACATGTTTTTATATGGTTACGGCTGCCATTCTGTAATGAAGAAAATAAAATAAAATACCATACACCACAATATAATAAATAAAGGCCGATTCACAACTAATAAACAATCTGCACCACATTATGTAACAAAGAAAATAAAATAAAATACCATACACCACAATATAATAAATAAAGGCCGATTCACAACTAATAAACAATCTGTGCCACATTATGTAATGAAGACAATAAAATAAAATACTATACACCACAATATAATAAATAAAGGCCGAGTCATAACTAATAAAAAATCTGTGCCACATAATAAATAAAGGCCGATTCACAACTACATGTAATAAACAATCTGTGCCACATTCAGTCAATAGTTTTAATGTATCCTATTTCTTTTTCTTTTCGGGCCTACATAAACATCTGTTTATGGCAGCCACTACTGTTGTTTTATATAGGGTTTGGTCTGCCATCTGGGGGTATCTGTGCAAAATATACCTCTGTAAGTATTGTTTCTTTTCCCTATTAATCTCAGTTTTATTTTTTTTGAACCCCCATTATACGAGTAGGTAAACCTATGGTTGTCAGGACCAAAATGTGTCACTGTTTTGGATGAGGCTGCAAGCTTTGCCATTTCACTGTCACTTATTTTGTGGGTTCCGGTATATCACAGAAGTCTGCGGATTCTGTCGAGGTAGAGGCTATAATTATAGGTGCATTTTCTGCCACAACATCTTGCGACCCCCTCCCGCCAAGAAGCTGTATTATATATGACTGGTTTTCCAATAACTTTTTTTGATTTTTCAAAATTTGCATGTTCCGTTTGTTAAAAACTTCTAATTTGCTGTCAAGACTTACTAAAATAGCAGTGTTCTCAATATCACTATCGGGGATTAACTGGGGCTCATCTTGTCCAATATAGTCAAAAAGCTTGTGCAAAGTGTCATTTCCAATGATTTCTGTTGGTTCCATACTTGCTGCCCTTGCTCGATATTCGGGAGTGGCTGGGAGTGGGGATTCGGGACTAGTTGGACTGGCTGGGAGTGGGGATTCGGGACTAGTTGGACTGGCTGGGAGTGGGGATTCGGGACTAGTTAAACTGGCGGGGAGTGGGGATTCGGGACTAGTGGATGTTCCGTCCTCGGAAATGATGGCCATTTCGGATTCGGGACTTCCTCTTACCACAGATTAAATGATGGGCGCTTCTGTAAATGTTATTATTCGTGCAGCGATTTTCAGAAAAATAGAAAATGCTTCATATTATTTGCAAAAAAGACATGTCTGACATTTCACAAATCAATAATATCATGCTAATTCAAAACGTGCATGTGTATTAGTGGCACATCGTCAATGTGTCTGTAAAAAACACACACAAATTTGAACTCAATATTATATACATGTAATCAGTACACTAGACGTGTTTTTTATGTAGATGAAATAGTAATCTCTGCCCCTGTATCAATTATTCCATTAGCCTTCCCCTGTATCAATTATTCCATTAGCCTTTACTGTTTGAATTCCTGGGAACTGGGTGATCAAGTCTCACTCAACAGCGGCCTCGCTTCGTAAGTTCTATCACGTGATAAAGCCTACGAAGCGAGGCCGCTCGATCATCCAGTTCCTATGCACATATCGAGTAATGATAGGTTTATAAAGGGACTGGGTGATACAGACTTCTATTGACCTTTTTTCGGGTTTCTTCCGGTCTCGGGAAGTTGATCGTCGATATATGATAGCGGTTCAAGTTTGATTTGTTATCAATAACAGTGTTAAATGACCAATTTAATTACATCGGAAGGTGAATAATAATCAAATAAAGTCTCGTTAGCAATAAAAATGACATGAAGTGTTAGAACTAGTGAGTATTGTGAGATGATATCAGACGATAATTGTAAATCCGTCAAAACAAAGATGGCGTCTGACTTACCTTGTATTCTTGTATTAAGCAGTGGTAAGAAGTTTTATTTTAACTTATTTTAATCCCTTCAAGTGCCTGTGGCTTATTAGGTCAATGCCTTGATGGAGTTCGAAGATGAGCATTTTCTTCTTAGGGTAGGCAGAGATAAGCAATTTGATTGGTTGATACTTTGGGACAAGATAACTTAGGTTCATCTTGATTGATGATTTTTATGCCAATACAATGACTGCATTCTCATTCAGTAATGGATTTGACAGTAACAGTGTATAGAAACGATTGACTCGGACACGAGGGCCCTTTCTCTTGGTACGAGGGCCCTTTCCCTTGGCCAGAGGGGGCCTATTGTCAAGCGTGGGGCCCTTTTGTCTGCCTTTAGGGCCCCCCTAACTAGGGTACATTTTCATTTTTCTCGTCGGTTTTAGCATTTTTCTTTATAAAACACTTTTGGATGACACTTCATGTACAGTTTGATTGCTCGATACGTTTGAAAAAAATAAATGTGCGATTAATTAATATGTGTCATCTATTTATTTTGGGATTTCGACAAGGGACATCAGCCTCACTGTTGGCTTGTTATTTTTGAATTTGATATACTACATGTATCATTTTGTATATTTCATCATATGTTTGGCGCAATATAACCCAGTTGGAGCTGACGTGCCATAAAACAACATTTCATTCATCCATTCCTTTCAATACTTGCACATTTCCGACCAAAACTTCCTGGAGTATGGCCCCGGATTGTTTGAAAATCACAGGGCTTTTTATACATCCAGATGAAAATGGGGACGTATATTGCCGTCGCACTGGGCCGTCCGTCCGCATCCACAATTTCTTGTAAATACTGTAACTCTAAAAGTTATCTGATTGTTTTAAAATTGATCGATGTGGTTTAGTGAGATGAAGAAGCCTATTTAATTTCAATAATTTCTTTTTTTTTACGTCTAGAGATATGGCCTTTGTGTCACGCCAAAAATTATCGTCCGATCTTTGTGAAATTAATATACATTATTTAAATTACTTAAACGAAGCCTATTGAATTTCAGCAATTTCTGTTTATTACGCCTAGAGTTGTATCCTTTGTGTCACTTTATTGGATCTTGTGATGCTAAAATGCTGAAAGTTATCATCCAATCTTTCTGAAATTCATATGCATTATTTGAATTAGTGAATCGAAGAAGCCTTTCGAATTTCGGCAATTTCAGTTTATTATTTCTAGAGTTATGGCCCTTGTTTCACTTTGTGAACGCTCTAACACCGACAGTTATCACCCAATCTTTGTGAAATTGATATGTATGATATTAATTAATGAAACAACGAAACCTACTGAATTTCAGCAATTTCTGTTGATTACGTCAAGAGTTATATCCCTTTTTTACTTTATTGAATCTTGTGAACGTTTTAACACCAAAAGTTATCATCCAATCTTTCTGAAATTTTCATGTATTATTTAAATTAATGAAATGAAGAAGTCTATTGAATTTCAGCAATTTCGGTTTATTACGTCTAGAGTTATAGCCCTTGTTTCACTTTATTGAGCCTTCTGGTGAATGCTCTAACACCGAAGGCTATTATCCAATCTTTCTGAAATTTTTATGCATTAAATTAGTGAAATGATGAAGCCTTTTGAATTTCAGCAATTTCCGTTTATTTCGTCTACAGTTATGGGCCCTTGTTTCACTTTATTGAACCTTGTAAACGCCCTGCTCTCTGTGTAATTTATATGCATGATTTGAATTAGTGAAACGAAGAAGGCTATTGAATTTCAGCAAATTCTGTCAATTACTTCAAGAGTTACAACCCATGTTTGACTTTGTTGCACCCTGGAAATGCTCTAACATCAAAAGTTATATGCCGATATGTGTACATGTAAATAAAATAAAACCAAGTACGAACAATCCAAACCATAGACAGAATTTGAAGTCCTAGGCAAAATAGTGTCATCAGCAAATGGACTCCTCCTTGTGTACAAAATACACGACAAACAGTGGGAAGAGTAAGCTTACCCTGTATGAAATTTATATGTGTCATTTAAGCCAATAAAGAGAAGAATCCTATCGAATTTCAGCAATTTACAATTATTACTTCTAGAGTTATGGCCCTTGGTTCACTTTGTTCAACCTTGTTAATGCTTGATTGATGAAAGTTTTCACCCAATCTGTATGAAATTTATATACATTATTTAAATTAGTAAAATGAAAAAACCTGTCAAATTTCAACAATTTCTGTAAAGTACTTCCAGAGCCGAGGCCCTTGTTTGTAAACCCTTATGAACCCTCAAACGACAAAAATTATAATCTGATCTGTTTTGAAATGTCTTGTAAAGGCCCCAAATTACCTACAATGGAATAAATATGTGACCTCCCGGATGATTTAGCTGCTGTATTCTTATGTTTCATTGCCTGGCAACCTATCTTTTTAGCTTGTTCTCTATCCATCTCTTGCAAAATGTTGGCGTGCCTTGTTGGCAACCGCTGCATTATATAATCAATCCAATTTTGTGAAGAAAATATATGAGAAATAAAAAAAGCAAAATCTTTGATTGTAAATTCTGCTTGTCGACTTCGAAGAAAATGGAGAAGATTTGATTCACAAAATGTCGCGCAAATCCAGTTTTTGAGATTTTAACTTTTATTTGTTACAAAGCAATAATGATATTATGAACTTTTATATATTACAGGACAATAATCATGTTATAACTGACCCTGTATATGATGAGATTATTCAACAAGTTAAAGAAGAACAAACTAATGATAATGAAACAAACTATCAGTGTAATTTATGTGACAAAGAATTTAAATCTAGCACCGATTTAGAACAACATTGTGAAGTACATGTGAAAGAAGAGAAAACTGATCATGTACCGGTAGATGAATATTGTCATGTTGAAGAAGAGCAAATGGATGAATATTGTCATGTTAAAGATGAAATTGCAACATGCTATCAGTGTAATTTATGTGATGAAGAATTTGAATCAGAATTTGATTTAGAACAACACTGTGAAGTACATGTTAAAGAGGAGGATGACTCTGATTTACAGCATGGTAAAAATTTGAAATCAAGTTTAACTCAGTTAAATGAAACAGAGATAGAATATAACACAGGTTCTAAAGGTGATGGATATAGTAAACCACCTGAGGCCATCAATATTGGAGAAAACTGTTACAGATGCTTTGTTTGTCGTAGATCATTTAGTAGTGACACAAATCGTCAAGCACACTTAAGAACACATTTAGGAGAAAAACTTTATAAATGTGATGTTTGTGATAAATCATTCAAACATTCTTGGACTCTAAAGACACACATGACAATTCATACAGGAGAAAAACCCTACAAATGTGATGTTTGTGGTAAATTATTTAACCATAATGCTACCCTACACAACCACATAAAAATTCATACTGGAGAAAAACCCTACAAATGTGATGTTTGTGGTAAATCATGTAATCTGTATGGTAATCTACAGACACACATGAGAATTCATACTGGTGAAAAACCTTACAAGTGTGATGTTTGTGGTAAATCATTTAATCAGAGTTGTCATCTACAGACACACATGAGAATTCATACTGGTGAAAAATCTTACAAGTGTGATGTTTGTGGTAAATCATTTAATCGGAATGATACTCTACAGACCCACATGACAATTCATACTGGTGAAAAATCTCATTTAGGAGAAAAACTTTATAAATGTGATGTTTGTGGTAAATCATTCAAACATTCTTGGACTCTAAAGACACACATGACAATTCATACAGGAGAAAAACCCTACAAATGTGATGTTTGTGGTAAATCATTTAACCATAATGCTACCCTACACAACCACATAAAAATTCATACTGGAGAAAAACCCTACAAATGTGATGTTTGTGGTAAATCATGTAATCTGTATGGTAATCTACAGAAACACATGAGAATTCATACTGGCGAAAAACCTTATAAATGTGATGTTTGTAGTAAAGCATTTAATATGAATCACCATTTACTGATACACATGAGAACTCATACTGGTGAAAAGTCATGCATGAGAACTCACATTATTGAAAAACCTTATAAATGTGAAGTTTGTGGTAAATCATTTAATCAATCTAGTAGTCTACAGAGACACCTCCGAATTCATACTGGAGAAAAACCTTATCAATGTGATGTTTGTAGTAAATCTTTCAACAAGCAAGATAATCTGAAGCGTCACATGAGAATTCATACTGGAGAAAAACCCTACAAATGTGAAATTTGTAGTAAATCATTCAGTAAGCGAGATCATCTGAAGCGTCACTTGAGAATTCATAGGGGAGAAAGACCCTATAAATGTGATGTTTGAAGTAAATCATTCAGTCAGTTAAGTGGCCTACAGTGTCACCAGAGAACTCATTCACCAAGATCAACCACTGAATGTGATATTTCTTGTAAAGTAATCAAAGGCAATTGTCAACTACATGGCTGCATGAAGACTCATCCTTATAAATGTGATGTTTGTAATAAATCATTTAATCAAAAGGCTAATCTTCTTGAGAATTCATACTGGTGACAAACCTTATAAATGTGATGTTTGTAATAAATCATTTAATCAAAATGGTAATTTACAGACACACATTAGAACTCATACAGGTGAAAAATGGTGATGCTTGTGGTAAATCATTTATTGTTGTAATCTGCAGACACACATGTGAATTCATACTGAAAACCCCTACAAATGTGATGTTTGCAATAAATCATTTAGTCACACATGTGAATTCATGCAAATAACAATTATTTTAAGTGTGATGTATGTGGTTATTCATTAACTCAGAACAGTGATCTACAGGCATACATCAAGATTTCTACTGATGAAAAATCTTATAAATGACATTTTGTAAGAAACAATATATTGAGGATTGTCATCTGCAGGGTCACATGAGGCTTCATACTAGAGATAAACCTTGCAAATGTCATCGCCCCCCGAAAGACACACAAACTCATACCAGAGAGAAACCATATCAATGTGAAGTTTGTAGCAAATCATTTATTTGTAAGAGTAATCCAAATAGTCACATTCTAAAGGTACACAGGTGAATTCATAGTAAAATACTTATAGATACATTTAACACTGATGGGTGGGTGGCCAAATGGTTGAACAGAATACAAGTGTATACTTTGTCAGCCACACCGTCCACATCCGGCTAGCAATATTTCAACTACCAATGGTTTACTTATTTCGTCAAATTAGTAAAATAATATGTACCTTATCAGACATAATAATTACATACATGTAGCAATACTATTTTTAGTAAACTGATTGTGAAAAATCCTTCAATCAATCAGGAGGTAATTGAGAGTTGAAATATTGCTAGCCGGATGTTGACAGTGTGATTGACAAGGTATATACGGGATGTGGGCGTGGCCTACCTCTGTTTTCATACGTGGTACAATCGTCATGCTTATTTTACAAGTATGGCGATTATGTGGGGCGGTATTTTTTGTTATTTAATTATTTCTGTAGTTTTGTACATGTAGTTCAGCTTTAAAGAAATAAAGTATTTTTAATTGTGTATTGTTACAAGAAGTTAATCTGTTAATCCCAAAAAGTTATCCCCCCTGGGGTGTAGGGGGTGATAAGAATATACCCTTCGTATGTCCTGCGTGTCGTAAGAGGCGACTAAAAGGATCCCTGTAATGGGGCAACGTGTTTGCCGTGCGTTGCGACCCGTGTCGGTGGAGAGTGGAATCCTGGTAATTGAGTGGGGATTTGGCTTGCGAGCCCTTTCTCTGCAACACATTGCTTTGGCCCATGGTTCACCTAGACGGGAGGTCAGTGTGGCCCACTCTGATCAATCGGCTATGGTCATTTCAGCATCAAAGAGGGTACATTTTCTTTTTTTCTCATGCTTTGTTTTTCAACTAAGCTGTTCAACCTTTGTGTCCTAGGTACCCTCTTTGACGCGTGGCCGGGGTCAATCAAGTGTGATATATTATTTTTTACATCATGCTTGAGTATACCCTTCGCCAAGCCCTGAGGCAATGCGCTGGTCATCCGCGCTAGTCCTCCCCTAGTAGGCAGGGAAGTAACCTGGGGGATGGTGAAGGGTGAATCTCCAAGATATTGTTTCATGGATCCCCAAATCAACACTAAAAAGAAGGAAGACAGACGAAGATTCTAGTATTCCTGTAAAGGTATCTAGATCTTGGCCGAGGTTTCTCCTTATCGAGAGCACCTCCAATGTAGATTTTTCAAAAGTGTCACCTTTCTTGATATCGAAAGGTATTTCTGGCTTGGCTGGAGAACCCAAAAATATCAAGAAACTTAAAAGTGGAGCATTATTGGTAGAATGCGTAAAAGAGCAACATGCAACTATGTTACTTAAATCTGACATGCTTGCTAATTATTCTATCAAAGTGACTCCACATAGGTCACTAAATTCTTCCTCGAAGATAGGTCATTTAAGGTACGACTGGGATCAATATTCTCTGACCCATTTCCTCAGGAAATGGGAGTTCCCCAGGGAAGCATTTTATCTCCTACTCTTTTTGCTATAAAAATTAATACGATCCCAGCGTGCCTTAAACCAGGTACAAACGGCGCTCTTTATGTTGATGACTTTCAGATGTGCTATGGTTCTACAGACATGCGGATAATCGAACGTAAGTTGCAGCTTTGTTTGAATTCACTTCAACAATGGGCAACCGAAAATGGATTTCGTTTTTCGAAATCCAAGACTGTCTGCATGCATTTTTGTCAGAAACGAGGTTTACATCCTGATCCAGAACTTTTCTTGGATGGCAACCGCCTTCCAGTTGTTGATGAAACCAAATTTCTGGGGCTGATATTTGATAAAAAATTATCATTTATCCCCCACATTAAAAACCTAAAAAAGAAATGTCTGAAAGCCCTCAACATATTGAGAGTCTTATCAAATACTGACTGGGGAGCAGACCGTAAGGTCTTGCTCAGATTATATCGAGCTTTAATAAGATCAAAACTCGATTATGGGTGTATTGTGTATGGGTCTGCCCGCGAGTCTTATCTCAAAGAGCTTGACACCATACACAACCAAGGACTTAGAATCAGTTTAGGAGCATTTCGTACATCTCCAGTGGACAGTTTATACGTCGAGGCGCATGAGCCCTCACTGCACAACAGACGTGATAAACTGGCCCTGCAGTATGCTACGAAGATAGCATCACTTCCAAATCACATTTCATTTAACACCATATTTAGACCGCTTTATGAACATTTATATCTGATGAAGACTAAAGTCATTCCATCATTCGGTATTCGCATACAACCCCTATTGTCTGAGGCTGGCATCGGCCTCGACAGTATTGCGAATACCCCTGTCTTTAGGACTCCCCCGTGGGCTATGTCTCCCCCAAAGATCGATTTCGATCTTACTCAACATAAAAAGAGAGATACTAGCTCTACAGTGTTCCAATCTCTCTTTAGAGAGTTAAGGTCTAAGTATGGTGATTATGCTCCTATATACACAGATGGTTCTAAGGATGGTGATCGGGTAGCTTCGGCTACTGTGACGCCATCTGAGACCATTTCAGTGTGTCTCCCACCTGCTGCTTCCATATTTACAGCCGAACTCCAGGCCATTCTTCAGGCCTTGGAGTTCATTCAGTCCTCTTCAGCTTTAAAGCATATCATCTTTACTGATTCTCTGTCCTCTTTACAAGCAATTAACAATAAACAGCTTGAACACCCATTAGTAGCAGATGTTTATCGTCTGCTACTATCTTACGAGTTGAACAGCAAAGACATCGTCTTTTGCTGGCTCCCTAGTCATGTTGATATAAAGGGGAATGATCAAGCAGATTTAGCTGCCAAAGCTGCTTTAGATCTTCCCCTATCAAATATTTTAATACCATATAAAGATTTTAAAACATGTATTAATCATTTTATCTATGACCGCTGGCAACGGTCTTGGGATCTTGCAGGCACAAACAAACTTCATTACATTAAGCCTCTCTTAGGAGAATGGCCAAGCTCCTATAAAACCAACAGGAGGGATGAAGTTGTTTTGTGTCGCTCTCGCATAGGTCATACTTTTTTAACTCACATTTTCATATTAAAGCGAGAGCCTCAACCAGAATGTGAACACTGTCATGTTCCTTTGACAGTTAAGCACATTTTGATTGAGTGCAAGTATCTTAAGGATATTAGATCTAATCATTACCGTTGCCAGTCCTTAAATCAATTATTTGCCCAACCGGGTCTATATTGTAGATTACTAGACTTTTTAAAAGAGACAAATTTTTACACAAAATTTTAATTGTATATTTGTAAATTTCATTTGTTATTTTCTAATTATATATACATAAAGTTTTGTGATAATTGTTTTTAATTGATAATCTCTGTGATATTTGTTTTTATTTATGTATATATAGATTACTACTGTGATTAATTTTTAGTTTGTCTCGAATAGCTCGTCATATGTCTGGCGCAATATGGCCCGGTTGGTGCTGATGTGCCATAAAACCACATTTCATTTCATTTCATTTGTCACTAAATTCATCTAGAGGTGTTATTCGCTGCCGGGACCTTGAAGGCAGCAGTGAGGAAGAAATGGTTGAACATTTGTCATCACAAAATGTCACACATGTTAAAAGAATCAGTGTTCGACGTGGTGATAATATAGTTCCCACTAGTACATATATCCTCACTTTCAACCGTCCCGACATTCCGAAATCGATAAAGGCAGGTTATCTTAACATACCTGTTGATGCCTACATTTCTAATCCTTTGAGATGTTTTAAATGCCAGAAGTACGGTCACAGCAAAACTGTATGCAGAGGTAAAGAGACGTGTGCACGGTGTGGCCTTGACGGTCACGAGAGCTCTTCCTGTGCTGCTGATTTTTGCTGTGTTAACTGTAAGGGTAAGCATTCTGCATATTCTAGAGAATGCCCCGTTTGGCAAAAGGAAAAGAAAATTCAACAGGTGATGTCTGAAAAGAAGATCCCTTATTATGACGCTAAAAAACAGGTGGAAATAACAACACAGGTTTTACAGGATAATACCAAAAATAAAACTACTGCTACGGGTAATGCGAGCTCATCACAAACGTCTGTCAGCTCGAATAAAAATAATGATAAAAATAAAAATAATAAGCAGACTGGCATCAAGGGAGGAGGTAATAATCAAAAACCTTCCATTCCTGAGAAGCCAAATAAAAAAATAGACTCTTCTTTAGATAAATACAAACAAGGAAACCGGAAAGGTTCTGGTCCAATTGACTTTTTTAATCGTTTTGGAGTCGAGTCAATGGAGGAGGAAGGTATTATTTTTGCTGAAATACACAACCCCCCTCCCCACAACAAACCACATAGAAGTCCTGTAAAACCTCCCTGAACATGGTTAATTCCATTATACAGTGGAATTGTCGTGGTCTTAAGCCAAATTTTAATGAAGTCCAACTTTTAATTCAAAATAAAAATCCATTAGCTATTTGTCTACAAGAAACTTTTTTGAAACATTCTGATAGTTTATCATTCAGGCATTTTGTTTCCTACCATCATTTTGCAGATAATGATGGTAGAGCACATGGTGGCGCTTCCATTATTGTCAATGGAGACATTCCACAGAGTCAAGTCACCCTCAATACTCCCTTGCAGGCAGTAGCCGCTCGGGTAACATTACACATTCCTTTTACGCTCTGTTCGCTATACCTACCACCAAGCCTTAATTTAAACCCCAGAGATCTTGATGGCCTTATTTCCCAACTTCCTCTCCCATATGTTCTTATGGGAGATTTTAATGGTCATCATCCACTCTGGGGTAGTTCTGATGATAACTTCAGAGGTAGACAAATAGTAGACTTCATTAACAATAATAATTTGTGCTTATTAAATGACGAATCGCCAACTTATCTACATCCTGCCACTGCTTCTTTTTCCTCTCTTGATCTTACCATTTGCTCCCCGGTCCTGTTTCAGGATTTCACGTGGAGAGTGAATGATGATCTCTGTGGTAGTGATCATTTCCCCATCATAGTGGAAAATATTGGTCCTTCCCCGGTCGAAAGACCTCAGAGGTGGAAG
Organism: Patella ulyssiponensis; assembly: GCA_963678685.1. Lineage (NCBI taxonomy): Eukaryota > Metazoa > Mollusca > Gastropoda > Patellidae > Patella > Patella ulyssiponensis. The sequence goes on along the minus strand of OY783227.1, from coordinate 11,839,469 downwards.
TTGCATAAGGCTGATTGGGCTCTGTTTGAATCTTTGTGTCTCTTCTCTTTTGATGCAAAGGAGTTAGAAGACGCAGATGAGCCTATGGCCTTATTCACTTCCATTCTTCAAGATGTAGCTGAGCAGGCGATTCCAAGAACCACGACTGAACCAAAACGTTTCAATAAACCATGGTTTAATGACGATTGCAAATCCGCTCTTAAAGAGCGTGATCGTATCCTGAGACGACTAAAGAACCACCCTTCCATGGAGAATATTGCAGCATACCAAATGGTCCGGGCGAAGGCCCGTAGAACCATACGCCAAGCAAAGAAATCTTCATGGCAAGGATATGTCTCCAGGATCAATTCCCGTACCACATCTAAGTCGGTATGGGATAGGATTCGTAGGATTAAAGGTAAAAGTAGTGCTTTATCAGTTAACCATCTCAATGTTGATGATACCACCCTAACAACATTTCCTGATATTGCTAATTCTCTGGCCAGTACCTTTTCATTCAATTCATCATCCAATTTCTCCTCCGATGCCTTTCGAGGCATAAGACAACAACAGGAGAAAAGGAGACTTAATTTCAAGTCCCGCAATGATGAATGTTATAATGGTCGTTTTTCCATTGCAGAACTCCGTGATTCGTTAAAGCGAGCTCGGGACACTGCAACTGGTCCAGATGAAATACACTACCAAATTTTAAAACGTTTACCTTTTCCCACACTCTTAATCTTACTGGATCTTTTCAACCGGATTTGGGTTGATGGGAATTTCCCTCCTTCGTGGCATGAAGCCACAATAATTCCCATCCCTAAACCGGGAAAAGATCATACGAATCCTACCAACTATCGTCCGATCGCTTTAACTAGCTGCATTTGCAAAACCATGGAGAGATTGATCAATCGAAGGCTTGTTTGGTACCTAGAGTCCAACAACCTCATTACTGACCTCCAATGTGGATTTCGGTCCCAAAGGAGCACTCTTGATCATCTCGTCAGATTTGAAACGTTCGTCAGGGACGCTTTCATCCAGAAGCAACATTTAGTTGCAATATTTTTTGATCTGGAGAAAGCTTATGATACTACATGGAAACATGGTATCATGCGCGACCTCCATAACCTCGGCCTAAGAGGTCGCTTACCTATCTTCATTAAAAATTTCCTGGAAGATAGGTCATTTAAGGTACGACTGGGATCAATATTCTCTGACCCATTTCCTCAGGAAATGGGAGTTCCACAGGGAAGTATTTTATCTCCAACACTTTTTGCAATTAAAATTAACTCTATCCCAGCGTGCCTTAAACCAGGTACAAATGGCGCTCTCTATGTTGATGACTTTCAGATGTGCTATGGTTCTACAGACATGCGGACAATCGAACGTAAGTTGCAGCTTTGTTTGAATTCACTTCAACAATGGGCAACCGAAAATGGATTTCGTTTTTCGAAATCCAAGACTGTCTGTATGCATTTCTGTCAGAAACGAGGTTTGCATCCAGATCCAGAACTTTTCTTGGATGGCAACCGCCTTCCAGTTGTGGATGAAACCAAATTTCTGGGGCTGATATTCGATAAGAAATTATCATTTATCTCAAAGAGCTCGACACCATACACAACCAGGGACTTAGAATCAGTTTAGGAGCATTTCGTACATCTCCAGTGGACAGTTTATACGTCGAGGCGCATGAGCCCTCACTGCACAACAGACGTGATAAACTGGCCCTGCAGTATGCTACGAAAATTGCATCTCTTCCAAATCATATTTCATTTAACACCATATTTAGACCATTACATGAGCATTTATATCTGTTAAAGACTAAAGCCATTCCATCATTTGGTATTCGCATACAACCCCTTTTGTCCGAGGCTGGTATCAGTCTAGACAGTATTGCGAATACCCCTGTCTTTACGACTCCACCATGGGCTATATCTCCCCCAAAGATCGATTTCGATCTTACTCAACATAAAAAGAGAGATACTAGTTCTACGGTGTTCCAATCTCTCTTTAGAGAGTTAAGGTCTAAGTATGGTGATTATGCTCCTATTTACACGGATGGTTCTAAGGACGGTGATCGGGTAGCTTCGGCTACCGTGACACCGTCTGAGACCATTTATGTGTGTCTTCCACCTGCTGCTTCAATATTTACAGCTGAGCTCCAGGCCATTCTTCAAGCCTTGGAGTTCATACAATCCTCTTCATCATTAAAGCATATCATCTTTACTGATTCTCTGTCCTCGCTTCAAGCAATTAACAATAAACAGCTTGAACCCCCATTAGTAGCAGATGTTTATCGTCTGCTACTATCTTACGAGTTCAACAGCAAAGACGTTGTCTTTTGCTGGCTCCCCAGTCACGTAGATATAAGGGGGAATGATCAAGCAGATTTAGCTGCCAAAGCTGCTTTAGATCTTCCCCTATCAAATATTTTAATTCCATATAAAGATTTTAAAACTTGTATAAATCATTTTATTTATGGCCGCTGGCAACGGTCTTGGGATCTTGCAGGCACAAACAAACTTCATCATATTAAGCCTCTCTTAGGAGATTGGCCAAGCTCCTATCAAAGTAATAGGAGAGATGAAGTTGTTTTGTGTCGCTCTCGTATAGGTCATACTTTTTTAACACACATTTTCATCTTGAAACGAGAGCCTCAACCAGAATGTGAACACTGTCATGTTCCTTTGACAGTTAAACACATTTTGATTGAGTGCAAGCATCTCAAACATACAAGATCAAGATATTACCGTTGTCAGTCACTACATCATTTGTTTGCCCAACCTGGGTTATATTGCAAAATGCTAAATTTTTTAAAAGAGACAGGTTTTTATTATAAATTTTAATGTAAATATATTTATATATATATCAAGTATTTTAGATTTTTATATGCATAAAAGATTGTTTTTTATTTTTAAATTTGATATACTGTGATATTGTTTTTATTTATGCATATGTAAAATTTTGTGATATCATTTAGCTTGTCTCGCATATTTCATAATGTTTGGCGCAATATAGCCCGGTTGGAGCAGATGTGCCATAAAACAACATTTCATTCCAAAAAGTTATAAATTAATTAGCACCTGACTGTTATGGGTAAAGGTTGCTGATTGGATAAACAAGTACTGTTTGTAAATCATCCAACAGCCTTCCACGGCTATTTTCTCTTAGCGTCATGACTGCACTTTTTCAAAGTAAGATTTATCTGACTTCCGCTACAATTGGATATGGATAGACTAGCTTTATGAAAAGGAAACAACATTTTGAAAACAAACTTAATGGGTAGGCCGAATTCCAGGGCAGCTTGATTAATTAATGACAATTTAGCAACTAAATCTGCTTGGTCATTCATTACCCCTTATAGCAATGTGACTGAACTAGCAGAAGATAGCGTCTTTGCTGACAAAATCGTAAGAATATTGCCTTTGGAGATCGGTGTTAAATATGGAAGCAGCAGGTGGGATAAAATACTTCCCCGTGGAACACCAATCTCCTGAGGACATGGGTCAGAAAATACTGATGCCAGCCGTACCTTAAACATTAACTATTCAAGAGCTACACTTTTCTTAATGTTCTCGGGAAGAGGGTCGGTCATCCGAGCTCTCAGACGATTAGAAATGTAGGCATCAACAGCTATATTAAGATATAGTGCCTTTGTCGATTTCGGGATGTCGCGACGTTTGAAAATAAAGACTATTTTATAACCATTTCTGACACTGATTCCTTTAACATGTTTGACATTTAGTGGTGATAATGGTCCCAGCAGTAAATAACACCTCTATATGAGTTGAAAGATCAGTGTGGAGTTACTTTTACTGGATTATTTGCAAGCATGTAAGATTTACGTAAAAACATATTTGCATGTTGCTCTTTGATACCTTCTATCAATAGTGCTCCACTGTTAAGTTTCTAGGTGTTTTGGGGCTCCCCAGCGGTGGCGGCTGTTCCTTTGGATATCACGAAAGAGGTGCCCTCGATAAGGAGAAACCTCGGCCAATATACCTTTGAAGACATATCCGGATCTTCATCTTTTTTAATGTTGCGTTGGGCATTGGAGGATCCATATGAAATAAATATGGATATTTTACCCTCCGCCTTCCCCCAGGTTACTTCCGTGTCTACAACGTGAGGGCTTACATGACTGACATGTGTATTGACCCAGGGCCAGGCGAAGGGTATACTCAAGTAAGATGTATACATAAATATACAGTAATACCCTCCCCCCTCCTCCATTGACTCAACTTCATATCTATTACACAGATTTACTGGGCCGCAACCTTTCCAGTAACCCTTTTCCTTATGTTTTTTTGGGGGGAAGATCCTCCCCTATAACATTTTTAAAATTTGGGGCTCTCTCTCGGCATCTGAGTAAGTTGCTGGGCCTGAAATTGAAGTGCCTCAGGCAGGATTTTATGGCTGAATTTTCTGAAATTTCCTTCTTCGACTCCTCCCACCGATATCATCTTGAGGGTAGTAGAGAGCATCTGTTGATTTACGCGGAGGACTCTAGGCTGGGCAATACAGCTGAAGTATCAAATTTGAAACGAAATGAAATCGGGTTTAACGTCCTACTGTTCTGCTCCTAACCTGGACTAATGAAGACAGGCAGGCTCCGTACAGTGTGCTATGAGCGAAATTTTGCCCGGGCAGTGGTGCTACGGCATACTCTTATATCGAATTCCAATCGCCAAGGGATCTTTTACGTGCATGCAAATGTGTATACGGGACCTCAGTTTTTCACCTCACCCTTGTTAGGCCCTCCATCCTGCATCACTGTCAAGGGGAAACCAACCCGGAAAATCTGGATGAACTTTCTCGGCCAATGCAGGGATCGAACACTCGACCTCCAATCTAGAGAGTCAGCGTCTTACCCACTTAGCCACGTGATCTCCCAGTATCAAATTTTAAGTGAACTATAGGTATTCTATTCTTCTATTCATATAATTACAGTATAGGCTGCACAATATGCACCTTATGTTAGATACCATAAGCACCTACATTTTGACCGTCTTTCTCGACAGCAAATAATGGCCTTAAGATTAATTTTACATGTTAAACATATCGACGACGTTTACCCTCAACTAGACAAATTGGAAATTCTTACAATAATAAATCGACATATCTCTAATCAATGTACTTATTTATAAAATTCTTTTAAAACAATGCCACGATTCCTTATTTGACCTCTTACTAGTATTATCGAACTCCTTACAATCATCTTTACAAAATGAATAAACTTACTACTCTTAATTAATGTAGGTAAAAGTAGTATACGCTTTAAAGACTCTGGAATTCGTTGCCACCTTCTTTAAAAACTTTAAATAACTTGAATTTCAGGAAAAAACTTCTTCTTTACCTTAAATCTACTTCAAATATCTTATCTTAAAACCTCTTAGCTTATCTATATGTGTTCTGTGTATCTCTATATAATAAGCATGTACATATTGTATGTTTGTTAATACATGTTATATCTGAATGTATTCGAACTTTCTGTTAAATTAATCTTTTAACTGATTTGTATATATATTTTTCCGCTATTGTAAATTATTGTGGTGTGTTGTTTAATTTTACTAGCTATATCTTTTGTATTATATTTTCTACGAAGGACTGGATGTTAGAAAGGCTATTATAGCTAATCTTCAATCCTTCTTAACTTAAATAAACTCATTATTATTATTATTATTATTATTAAATAAACCCGGATTGGGGGGCAAATATTTAGTCTTGAGTTGCGGCTGTCACTGGGCTGGACGACTGCTACAGTGTGAGTTATTCGTGTTGGTTAGATCCGCGTCTCTATTTCTGTTTCACCCACCTTCCTGCATTCCAGAAATGACGCAATCGTCATTGGTAGGCGTGTCATGATAAGATCAGCTCTTTGCGAATCTGTCTGTTTAATATTTGTAAGAAGACGTGAAATATCTCTACATATAAAATATTGAAGTAAACTATTCCAACAAACATGGTGAGTTGATTTGGTACTAGTTACTTTGCAACTGTCCTTTAGCGAACGATAGCCTCTTCGATTCGCTGACAGTTGCTGGGTATCCCTATTACGAAGTAGTATGAAAATAACGCTTTTTCACATCTCGGTTCTAAGGCTATTTTAGAATCCTTACCGTCTATTTTTCACGGAGATTCCTCTTTCATCACCAAAAGGAATCATTTCCTATCACATCTGACACAAATTTATAATAATCCAACACTATTTTCATGTAGAATTGTGCTCTAAAAAAAGTACACAACTTTCATTCAAAACCAGGCGCCATTTTTAACTGATGTCTGCGCAGACCGGTTCATAGCTGCTGTCAGCCAGTATTCCAAATTTAGGAATGGAATTTTTACCGTAAACGAAAATTCGTGCTGTTTTCATCAATACCCTTTATTATCATGCTTTTGGGTCAAGGTTAGAACATAGTTGGTAATTATAATTGGTCTTTTTTGGTGATAAAGATGTATTTTATCACTGTAATCGAAGAGGCTATCGTTCGCTAAAGGACAGTTGCAAAGTAACTAATTTGGTACCGAATATGACCTTGGTATCTTGTTCCTTCTGGAACTGTCTTTGATCGGAATATGACCTTTGTATCTAGTTCCTTTTGGATGTGTCTCTGGGTGGAGTATGAACTTGGTATCTCTTTTCTTCTGGAACTGTCTCTGAGCGTAATATGACTTTGGTGTCTAGTTCCTTTGGAACTGTCTTTGATCGGAATATGACCTTGGTATCTATTGTCTGTCCCATGGTAAATAATAAACGGATTTCTACGATTATGAACAAACTACTCTACTTTGGTTATTATAAACTTACCTGTGTGTTTGAAATGAACTCCCCTTAAATAAAATCCATTATACAACTAAATATATAAACGAATAAAAAGGTTCTCTCTTGTAAAATTGAACTTCTCACAAACTTTGACACCGAGAAATAAAAAAATGGAAGCTTATTACGTCACTTATCGGAATGGATCATTTCGTATAAGGGGGTCAAAGCAATTTTTTACGACAGTTCAAATTTTGTGTTGATGCGTTCGATTACTGGCGCTGCGCTTACTCTAGCCACCGCGAATGCGTTCGGGTTACTTCTGGAAGTATCCCATTATTCAACATGGAAGCAAATAAATTATTTGATCGAAGTTATATTTGCAGATAAAGTTTAGGCGACGGAAGAATTATTGTTGACTCTACATCTTGGTTTAACGATTTCAAGAATTAGAACAATCCACTCAGCGTCCTTTCAGTTGCCCAACTGAGATGTTTATCAAATATTATTTTTTCCTTGATAACGGGTCAGTTTCCCCAAATCAATGTATGGAGTCATAAGCCATGATGGCTAAAGAGAGCAGACTGGGTCCCCAAGTAGGAATTCTTCCTACTGAATTTGGTATCTGATTACAGCCTGCAGTACGACTGAGTGACCTTTTTGCGGTTTATGTATGATATTCGATAGTCATTCATCTTGGGTGCCATAATTCGAATATGACAGCCATCCATACCTCCGATTATTCCAATCCGGGAAATTTACAATATTTAGCAAAACCGTAATAAATTTCTTCACGTTTGTGGGGTAATGGGCAATTGTAACACGGACAGGAGATCTTCCTTTGTTCTTTTCGCAGATTGTTTTACCTCTGCTAAACTCACTGGGGCGTAACTGTGCAATAACTAGACATTTGCAGTGTTGTTGCACACTTTTGCTGGTTATCATAAATTACCCCCTTCAACATAATTACGATGGTTTGTTTGAATCTTTGTGTCTCTTCTCTTTTGATGCAAAAGAGTTAGAAGAAGCAGATGAGCCCATGGCCTTATTCACTTCCATTCTTCAAGATGTAGCGGAGTAGGCGATTCCAAAAACCACGACTGAACCAAAACGTTTCAATAAACCATGGTTTAACGATGATTGCAAATCCGCTCTTAAAGAGCGTGATCGTATCCTGAGACGATGAAAGAACCATCCTTCCATGGAGAATATTGCGGCATTCCAAATGGTCCGGGCGAAAGCCCGTAGAACCATACGTCAAGCAAAGAAATCTTCATGGCAGGGTTATGTCTCCAGGATAAATTCCCGTACCACATCTAAGTCGGTATGGGATAGGATTCGTAGGATTAAAGGTAAAAGTAGTGCATTATCAGTTAACCATCTCAATGTTGATAATACTACCTTAACAACATTCCCTGATATTGCTAATTCTCAGGCCAGTAATTTTTCATTCAATTCATCATCCAATTTCTCCTCAGATGCCTTTCGAGGCATAAGACAACAACAGGAGAAAAGGCGACTTAATTTCAAGTCCCGCAATGATGAATGTTATAATGATACCTTTTCCGATGCAGAGCTTCGAGATTCGCTAAAGCGAGCTCGGGATACTGCAACTGGTCCAGATGAAATACACTACCAGATTTTAAAACATTTACCTTTTCCAACACTCCTCATCTTTTCAACCGGATTTGGGTTGATGGGAATTTCCCTCCTTCGTGTTATGAAGCCACAATCATTCCCATCCCTAAACCGGGTAAAGATCATACGAATCCTACCAATTATCGCCCGATCGCTTTAACTAGCTGTATTTGCAAAACCATGGAGAGATTGATCAATCGAAGGCTTGTTTGGTACCTTGAGTCCAACAACCTCATTACTGACCTCCAATGTGGATTTCGGTCCCAAAGGAGCACTCTTGATCATCTCGTCAGATTTGAAACGTTCGTCAGGGACGCTTTCATCCAGAAGCAACATTTAGTTGCTATATTTTTCGATCTGGAGAAAGCTTATGATACTACATGGAAACATGGTATCATGCGCGACCTCCATAACCTCGGCCTACGAGGTCGCTTACCTATCGTCATTAAAAATTTCCTGGAAGATAGGTCATTTAAGGTACGACTGGGATCAATATTCTCTGACCCATTTCCTCAGGAAATGGGGGTTCCACAGAGAAGTATTTTGTCGCCAACACTATTTGCAATAAAAATTAATACCATCCCAGCGTGCCTTAAACCAGGTACTAACGGCGCTCTTTATGTTGATGACTTTCAGATGTGCTATGGTTCTACAGACATGCGGATAATCGAACGTAAGTTGCAGCTTTGTTTGAATTCACTTCAACAATGGGCAACCGAAAATGGATTTCGTTTTTTCGAAATCCAAGACTGTCTGCATGCATTTCTGTCAGAAACGAGGTTTGCATCCAGATCCAGAACTTTATTTGGATGGCAATCGCCTTCCAGTTGTGGATGAAACCAAATTTTTGGGGCTGATATTTGATAAGAAATTATCATTTATCCGCCATATAAAAAGCCTGAAAAAGAAATGTCTGAAAGCCCTCAACATATTGAGAGTCTTATCAAATACTGACTGGGGAGCAGATCGTAAGGTCTTGCTCAGATTATATCGAGCTTTAATAAGATCAAAACTCGATTATGGGTGTATACTGTATTGTATATGGGTCTGCCCGCGAGTCGTATCTCAAAGAGCTCGACACCATACACAACCAGGGACTAAGAATCAGTTTAGGAGCATTTCGTACTTCTCCAGTGGACAGTTTATACGTCGAGGCGCACAAGCCCTCATTGCACAACTGACGTGATAAACTGGCCCTGCAGTATGCTACGAAAATTGCATCACTTCCAAATCACATTTCATTTAACACCATATTTAGACCTCTTCATGAGCATTTATATCTAGTGAAGACCAATACTATTCCATCATTCGGTATTCGCATACAACCCCTTTTGTCTGAGGCTGGTATCGTCCTCGACAGTATTGCGAATACCCCTGTCTTTGGGACTCCATCGTGGGCTATATCTCTGCCAAAGATCGATTTCGATCTTTCTCAGCATAAAAAGAGAGATACTAGCTCGACGGTGTTCCAATCTCTCTTTAGAGAGTTAAGGTCTAAGTATGGTGATTATGCTCCTGTTTACACCGATGGATCGAAAGATGGTGATCGAGTAGCTTCGGCTACTGTGACGCCATCCGAGACCATTTATGCTCGCCTACCACCTGCTGCTTCTATTTTTACAGCTGAGCTCCAAGCTATTCTTCAGGCTTTGGAGTTCATTCAATCCTCTTCATGTTTAAAATACATTATATTTACTGATTCTTTGTCCTCGCTACAAGCGATAAATAATAAACAGCTGAAACACCCTTTGGTAGCAGACATTTATCGTCTGCTACTATCACACGAGTTTATCAGCAAGGACATTGTCCTTTGCTGGCTCCCCAGGCACGTAGATATAAAAGGGAACGATGAAGCAGATTTGGCTGCCAAGTCTGCCTTAGACCTTCCCTTATCTGAATTTTTAACGCCTTATACGGATTTTAAATCCTGTATAAATAATTTTATTTATGGCCGATGGCAACGGTCTTGGGATCTTGCAGGCACAAACAAACTTCATCACATAAAGCCTCTCCTTGGAGACTGGCCAAGCTCCTACAGATCAAACAGGAGAGATGAAGTTGTTTTGTGTCGCTCTCGAATAGGTCATACTTTTTTAACTCACATCACATTTTCATCTTAAAGCGAGAGCCTCAACCAGAATGTGATCACTGTCATGTTCCTTTGACAGTTAAGCACATTTTGATTGAGTGGAAGCATCTCAAGGATATTAAGTTGTTAACGCGCTACTCGATCACAATGATGGTGTCATAAAACTTCCAACTGATGATGTAACTGATTTACCTAATAGATTTGCTAACTTCTTTTCTTCCAAAATTACGAAAATCAGGAATGATTTAAATAAGTCAGCTTCATCAGGCAGCACTACAACTAAAACCGCCGAGTCTAACGTAAACTGCAATCTAGAAGCTTTTTCACCTGTTGCAGATCATGAAATTAAAAAGTTAATCTGTTCATCAAATTCAAAGTCTTGCATCCTTGATCCGTTACCTACCTGGCTTCTAAAGGAATGCCTCGACTGTATGCTTCCTTCAGTAACTAACTTGATCAACTGTTCAATCGAAAGTGCTGTTTTTCCAGATGTTTTCAAAACTGCAATCGTTGTTCCCTTAATTAAAAAGCCAACTCTTGACCCGAACCATTACAACAACTATCGACCAGTTTCCAATCTCAGCTTTATCTCCAAAATCCTCGAGAAATGCATAGCTAATCAATTAAAAACTTACATTTCTGACAATAGTCTTCTTGAAGTATTTCAGAGTGCATATCGCAAGCATCACAGCACAGAGACTGCTCTTATTCGAGTTCAAAATGACATTCTAAATTCACTAGACAATCACAATTGTGTTCTCCTTATATTGTTAGACCTGTCGGCCGCCTTTGATACCGTTGACCACAGCATCCTTATTTCTCGTTTAATATCTGAATTCGGTATATCTGGCTCTGCAATCAACCTACTCAGATCCTATTTAAATGATAGAAAACAATCTATTGTTGTCAGTGGCAAATCATCCGAAGATGTTGGCCTTCTATACGGTGTCCCACAGGGCTCTGTTTTAGGCCCAATTTTATTCAGCTTGTATACCTCACCCTTGGGTAAAATAATTAAAAAGTATAATATCCAGTATCATCTGTATGCAGATGATACGCAGTTGTATATCTCATTCAAACCAATTGTTAAAGATGGCTTTGTTTTAACTAAGCATATTTTAGAATCCTGTATCAATGAAATCCGACAATGGATGTCAACCAATTTTTTAAAGCTGAACGATGATAAAACCGAGTATCTTCTAATTAGCTCACCAACAGTTGAAGCAAAAATTTCAGATAACATTGCTATTTCTATAGGCGATGTTTCTGTGGAGCCAGTAAAAACTGCCAGAAACATTGGTGTAATGTTTGACAGTCACCTAAACTTAGAGTCTCATGTAAATAATGTATGTAAATTATGTTATTATAACCTACGTAATATTAGTAAAATCCGCAGTAACCTCTCCACTGACGCAATACAAACACTTATAAGTACCTTAATTACCTCCAGACTGGACAGTTGCAATTCCTTACTGATTGGTCTTCCGTGTCGCATTATTGATAAACTCCAAAAAGTGCAGAATTCTGCCGCAAGACTGGTCACAAGCACGAAATATAATGAGCACATAACCCCAGTTTTATTTCAACTGCACTGGTTGCCTGTTGTTTTTAGAATTAAATATAAAATACTTTTATTAACTTTTAAATGTTTTAATGGTATTGCGCCCTTTTACTTGTCATGTCTCTTGAATATATATAAACCTTCTCGAACGTTACGGTCATCCAAAGACAACTTTTTATTAACGGAAAAAAGAGCCAACCTTTCAAGTTATGGAGAACGATCGTTTTCGTTTCAAGCCCCAAAGCAGTGGAATCTATTGCCTCTTAGTATACGCAGTTGTACCTCTTTAACAACTTTTAAATCTAAACTTAAAACTTTTTTATTCCGAGAGGCTTTTAATTGCTGAATTAATTTTAATTATTCACTATATGTATTTTATAGATATTTATTTTTGTACTGATTTTTATAGATATTTAGATTTTTACTGTTTCTATAACTATTATTTTCTTTTTAATGATTTTTTATATATCCTATACATTTATCTATCTATTGTAAAGCGCATCTGAACACGTATGTGGAAGTTAGCGCTATATAAGTGTTGTATAATAATAAAGTATAATAATAATAATATTAGATCTCATTTTTACCGTTGTCAGTCATTGCATCACGTGTTTGCCCAACCGGGTTTATATGGTAAAGTTTTAGACTTTTTAAAAGAGACAGGTTTTTATCATAAATTTTAATTGTATATATATATATATATATATATATATATATATATTATTTCATTTTTGTATTTAAATATTTATATGCATAAAAGATATGTTTTATTTTTAGTTTTTGGCGCAATATAGCCCGGTTGGAGCTAACGTGCCATTAAACTCCATTTCATTCATTCATTCATTCATCAAAACTTAGTAAAATAACATGTGGAGAAGAAACAAGTTATCAATTTTACATGGCCTAATGATATAGCTTTTATACATTACAGGACAATAATGTATATAGTGAGATTATTCAACATGTACCCCTAGATGAATGTTGTTATGTAGAAGAAGAGAAAACTAACCATGTGCTGGTAGATGAATGTTGTCATGTGGAAGAAAAGAAAATGGATGAATATTGTCATTTCAAACAGGATGATGACTCTGCTTTACATCATGGTAAAAATTTGAAAACAAGTTTTAGTCAGTTTAATGAAACAGAGATAGAAAATAAAACAGGTTCTAAAGGTAATGGATATAGTAAACCACCTGAGGCCATCAATATTAGAGAAAACTGTTATAGATGTTATGTTTGTCGTAAATCATTTAGTAGTGACACAAATCGTCAAGCACACTTGAAAACTCATTTAGGAGAAAAACTTTATAAATGTGATGTTTGTGATAAATTATTTAAATACCATTCTCATCTACGGGAACATATGAGAATTCATACTGGAGAAAAACCTTATAAATGTGATGTTTGTGGTAAATCATTTAGACATACTTATATTCTTAAGACACACTTAAAAATCCATACTGGTGAAAGACCTTATAAATGTGATGTTTGTGGAAAATCATTTAAAAGTACTTGTAACTTAACCACACATTTGAAAATTCATAATGGAGAGAGACCCTACAAATGTGATGTTATCAGGGGCGGATCTATGAATTTTTAAAAGGTTGGGGGGCGCAAAATGAGGGCACTGACCGAGGAGACGAGGCATGCCGCCGAGAGGGAGATTGGAGGGGGCCCAAGAAAATTTTCGTCATTTCCTTGCATCTGTAGCCATTCCAAGAGCTATTTGGCTGATATTTTTATCTAAGTAAACGTTCGGAACAGACGTATTTGGGTCTGAGAAAATGCACTTTCCACAGTAAAAAAAGGCGCTGTAGAATATTAGAGGGGACACGTGCCCCTCCTGCCTCCCATTGAATATATGGAAGGGTATCGCTGCCAATATTAAATGCTCTGCTAAAATGTCTTTTCCATTGATTATATGTAAAAAGTACAAAGTCACAATACCGGTAATGATAAAGTCAAAATACCTCTAAGGCCAAAGTTAAATGTAAAACGACAAATGTAATGTGTCAAATGACAAATGTTTTTATGCCGAATTCTGTTCTTTGACATTTCTACATTTTACATTTCTCTCATTACAAATCACATTTACGCTCTGCAACATCTCACTTGTCATTTACGCTTTCTTTTCATCAACTTGCGCATAGCAATGAATGAATGAAATGTTGTTTAATGGCACATCCGCTCCAACCGGGCTATATTGCGCCAAACATATGATGATGTTACGAGACAAACTAGAAACAAATAATCACATTATCTATATATACATAAATAAAAACAAATATCACAGTAAGCATCAGCTAAAAATAAATCACAAACTTTATGTATATATATTTAAAACATGAAAGAGAATATTCGGATATTTACAATTAAAATTTTCGATAAAAATTTGTCTCTTTTAAAAAGTCTAGCGCTTTACAATATAGGCCCGGCTGGGCAAACAAATGATGAAGTGACTGACAACGGTAATACCGTGATCTTATATGCTTGAGATGTTTGCACTCAATCAAAATGTGTTTAACTTTCAAAGGAACATGACAGTGTTCACATTCTGGTTGAGGCTCTCGCTTTAAGATGAAAATGTGAGTTAAAAAGGTATGACCAAGACGAGAGCGACACAAAACAACTTCATCTCTCCTGTTAGTTCTATAGGAGCTTGGCCATTCTCCTAAGAGAGGCTTAATGTGATGAAGTTTGTTTGTGCCTGCAAGATCCCAAGACCGTTGCCAGCGGTCATAAATATACGAATTTATAACACATTTAAAATCCTTAAAAGGAATGCAAAAATCGGATACGGGAAGATCTAAAGCAGACTTGGCAGCCGAGTCTGCTTGATCATTCCCTTTAATATCCATATGACTGGGGAGCCAGCAAAGAACAATGTCCTTGCTACTCAACTCGAATGAAAGTAGCAGACGATAAATGTCTGCTACTAATGGGTGATCAAGCTGTTTGTTACTAATTGCTTGAAGACAGGACAAAGAATCAGAAAAGATGATGTGTTTTAAATTTGATGAGGATTGAATGAACTCCAAGGCTTGGAGAATAGCCTGAAGCTCAGCTGTAAAAATAGAAGCAGCAGGTGGTAGGCGAACAGAGATGGTCTCGGATGGCGTCACTGTAGCCGAAGCTACCCGATCACCATCTCTCGATCCATCTGTGAAAATAGGAGCATAATCACCATACTTAGACCTTAACTCTCTAAAAAGAGATTGGAACACCGTTGAGCTAGTATCTCTCTTTTTGTGCTGAGAAAGATCGAAATCAATATTTGGCGGAGATATAGCCCACGGTGGAGTCTTAAAGACAGGGGTATTCGCAATACTGTCGAGGCTGATACCAGCCTCAGACAAAAGGGGTTGTATGCGAATACCGAATGATGGAACAGCATTAGTCTTTACCAGATACAAATGCTCATGGCGGGGTCTAAATATGGTGTTAAATGAAATATGATTTGGAAGTGATGCAATTTTCGTAGCATACTGCAGGGCCAGCTTATCACGTCTGTTGTGCAGTGAGGGCTCATGCGCCTCGACGTATAAACTGTCCACTGGAGATGTACGAAATGCTCCTAAACTGATTCTAAGTCCTTGGTTGTGTATGGTGTCGAGCTCTTTGAGATAAGACTCGCGGGCAGACCCATACACAATACACCCATAATCGAGTTTAGATCTTATAAGCGCTCGATATAATCTGAGCAAGACTTTACGGTCTGCTCCCCAGTCAGTATTTGATAAGACTCTCAATATGTTAAGGGCTTTCAGACATTTCTTTTTTAGGTTTTTAATGTGGGGGATAAATGATAATTTCTTATCAAATATGAGCCCCAGAAATTTGTTTTCATCCACAACTGGAAGGCGGTTGCCATCCAAGAAAAGTTCTGGATCAGGATGTAAACCTCGTTTCTTACAGAAATGCATTTCAAGAAAAACGAAATCCATTTTCGGTTGCCCATTGTTGAAGTGAATTCAAACAAAGCTGCAACTTACGTTCGATTATCCGCATGTCTGTAGAACCATAGCACATCTGAAAGTCATCAACATAAAGAGCGCCGTTTGTACCTGGTTTAAGGCACGCTGGGATAGAGTTAATTTTAATTGCAAAAAGTGTTGGAGATAAAATACTTCCCTGTGGAACTCCCATTTCCTGAGAATATTGATCCCAGTCGTAGCTTAAATGACCTATCTTCCAGGAAATTTTTAATGAAGATAGGTAAGCGACCTCGTAGGCCGAGGTTATGGAGGTCGCGCATGGTACCGTGTTTCCACGTGGTATCATAAGCTTTATCCAGATCGAAAAATATTGCAACTAAATGTTGCTTCTGGATGAAAGCGTCCCTGACGAACGTTTCAAATCTGACGAGATGATCAAGAGTGCTCCTTTGGGACCGAAATCCACATTGGAGGTCTGTAATGAGGTTGTTGGACTCAAGGTACCAAACAAGCCTTCGATTGATCAATCTCTCCATGGTTTTGCAAATACAGCTAGTTAAAGCGATCGGACGATAGTTGGTAGGATTCGTATGATCTTTACCTGGTTTAGGGATGGGAATTATTGTGGCTTCATGCCACGAAGGAGGAAACTTCCCATCTACCCAAATCCGGTTAAAAAGACCTAATAAAATTAAGAGGGTTGGAAAAGGTAAATGGTTTAGAATTTGGTAGTGTATTTCGTCTGGACCAGTTGCAGTATCCCGAGCTCGCTTTAGCGAATCCCGAAGCTCTGCAATGGAAAATGTATCATTATAGCATTCATCATTGCGGGACTTGAAATTAAGTCGCCTTTTCTCCTGTTGTTGTCTAATGCCTCGAAAGGCATCGGAGGAGAAATTGGATGATGAATTATATGAAAATGTACTGGCCAGAGAATTAGCAATATCAGGAAATGTTGTTAAGGTGGTATCATCAACATTGAGATGGTTAACTGATAATGCACTACTTTTACCTTTAATCCTACGAATCCTATCCCATACCGACTTAGATGTGGTACGGGAATTGATCCTTGAGACATAACTCTCCCATGAAGATTTCTTTGCTTGATGTATGGTTCTACGGGCCTTCGCCCGGACCATTTGGTATGCCGCAATATTCTCCATGGAAGGATGGTTTTAATCGTCTCAGGATACGATCACGCTCTTTAAGAGCGGATTTGCAATCGTCGTTAAACCATGGTTTATTGAAACGTTTTGGTTCAGTCGTGGTTTTTGGAATCGCCTGCTCAGCTACATCTTGAAGAATTGAAGTGAATAAGGCCATACACTATAAACCGCAGATTGCCTCGTTCGGCATTTCTGTCCAAACGAGGTAAAACAAATGCCTCGTTGTCTGGAGTTCCAAAACGAGGTTTTTTAAATTACCCTGTTTTTGAAACGAGGTATTTTGTTCAGAACGAGGCTTGGTAAAAATGCCTCGTTTACTAAACGTGGTTTTTTCAAGATAGTTATTAGCAGTATTTCCTATCAGCGAATTTGTAAAAATTAAAATTTATGTTATTTAATACGAAAATAAAACCAGTCCAAACTATGATATTATAATCAGAGAAATAGACAAGACAAGAATACACGCCATAGATGTAGGTGTAAAGCAACATCAGCTACCTTGATTGATTTATTGGCCCAATCAGTTATAGGTGTTAAGAAATAACTGTGGTGTTGTGACAATTTATTGGGGCCAATAAATTAATCAAGTAGTTATGTGTCTGCAATAGTTTTGCACCTAACTGATATCGCAGACAACAAATTAGTGTTTATTTGGTCTAAATACAACAAATAATCCATTCTTATTAATCAAAAAAGCATATAATTTCATTTCTTATTTCCAATACGCCAGTTTATTATTTATATTTATTGTAAAACAATAACTTGACTATAGCATTGACTGTTTCTGTTGAAACCCCATAACATTGCACAAAATTTTATTGGAGCAAAATTACATAAACGCGCAGCGATGAATTTGTTGGCTTATACCAATTAAATGGGAAATAAAGTACAGTTGTTTCTTAACACCTATAGTCAAGTTATTTCATTTCTTATTTCCAATACGCCAGTTTATTATTTATATTTATTGTAAAAAATAACTTGACTATTATAGCATCGACTGCTTCTGTCGAAACCCCCATAACATTGCACAAAATATTATTGGAGCAAAATTACATAAACGCGCTGCGATGAATTTGTTGGCTTATACCAATTGTCAATTAAATGGGAAATAAAGCAGTTATTTCTTAACACCTATAGTCAAGTTATTTCATTTCTTATTTCCAATACGCCGGTTTATTATTTATATTTATTGTAAAAAAATAACTTGACTATAGCATTGACTGTTTCTGTTGAAACCCCGTAACATTGCACAAAATATTATTGGAGCAAAATTACATAAACGCGCAGCGATGAATTTGTTGGCTTATACCCATTGTCAATTAAATTATTATTTATTATTATTATTATTATTACAAAATTTATATAGCGCCCCTTTCACAGACGTGTTCAAGGGCGCTTTACAGTGTAACAAAAATATACATTCAAACAAAAAAAAATAACTAACATGAAAAATGTTTAAAAAAAAATACAAAATATACAAGAACTACAATAAATTAAATGATTGGTGTTAAAATTTTTTATAAGCCTTTAAAAATAAGAAAGTTTTAGTTTGTTTTTTAAAATCAACTAGTGATGATAAAATTCGAATATTAAAAGGTAATTGATTCCATAAAATAGGCGCTTGATAACTAAAAGAGCGTGCCCCATAACTAGAAAGGTTCACAATTTTTTGCTTTAAAAGTAATTTATCAGATGAACGTAAAGTTCTGTCTGGGGTATATAATTCTAAAAGTTCAGATAAGTACTTTGGTGCTAAATTATGAAGGCATTTGAAGGTTAAAAGTAAAATCTTAAAATCTATTCTATATTTAATGGGCAACCAGTGCAGCTGATAGAGAACAGGGGTTATACTTGTATATTTATTCGTCAGGGTTATTACTCTGGCAGCAGTATTTTGTATTCGTTGAAGTTTGTTAATAAGTTTAAGGGGTAAGCCAGCTAATAGAGGATTAAAATTATCAAGTCTGGAAGTCACAAGGGAGTTAATGAGAGTTTTTGTTGCATCTCTTGACAAATAGTTACGTATTTTACCAATATTGCGAATATTAAAATAACAAACTTTAGATATATGATTAACTTGTGCCTCCATATTCATAAAATTATCAAACATTGCACCAATATTTCGACTAAAAGCAGTAGGGTTAATCTCCCAATCACCTATAACAATGGATAAGTTAGAATGTACATGTTTATTTAATTGATATTTCGATCCCAAAAGAAGAAATTATGTTTTATCGTCATTTAATTTAAGAAAATTCTTAGACATCCATAGTCTTAGTTCACTAATACAGTCTTCAAGTTGTTGTTTAGATATGTTAAAAGAAGATGGATATTTTGGGTTAAAAGAAATATATAGCTGAGTATCATCAGCATATAAGTGAAATTTAAGATTATATTTATCAACAATATTGCTAATAGGTGATGAGTATAATATAAAAAGTATCGGGCCTAAAACCGATCCTTGCGGAACACCAAAAGATAAAACAGTTTCTTTCGACAATTTGCCATCTAATAAAACAGATTGTGTCCTACCCACTAAATAACTTTCTAACAGTTTTAATGCATCACTCTGTATACCAAATCTAAAACGTAGTCTATGAAGAAGAATGGAATGGTCAACAGTGTCAAATGCTGCAGATAGATCCAATAAAAGCAAAAACACACACTTCTTATCATCTAATTCAAGAAGTATATCATTGGATACCCTTGTTAGGGCAGTTTCAGTACTGTGGAATTGCTTATATGCACTTTGAAATGGCTCATCTAAGCAGTTGTCTTCTATATGGCTCTTTAGTTGGATTGCAATTAATTTTTCAAGTAATTTTGAAATGAAACTAAGGTTCGAAATTGGTCTATAATTTTTAAAGATATTGGGGTGCAGATTCGGCTTTTTAATCAGTGGAATGACATGTGCTAACTTAAAAACATCAGGAATAAAACAAGAATCAATACTAGAATTGATAATATCAACAATAACATGAATAATTTCATCTAAGCATTCTTTGAGAATAGAAGTAGGTAGAGGATCTAATGTACATGATTTGGAAGGTGACGATTTAATTACTTTTCTAACTGTATCCTCAGATACAAGATGAAACTTATTTAAAGTAGAAGAAACGTTAGAGTTATCGAACATATGTGGATTGTAATCAAAGGTTGTATTTTTTGCATCTAGCCCCTCTCTTATAACTTGTATTTTAGATGTAAAATAGTCAGAGAAACAGCTAGTTAAATCAGACAAGTTATCAATGCTCGGAATAATAGTTTTCTGCGAATTATGACCCAGTAAGATATTTACAATTTTGTACAAATCTTTCTGTTTATTTGTTCCATGTTCAATTTTATCAGAATAAAAATCAATTTTAGCCTTATCTATCATATAATTCACTTGGTTTTTTAAATGTTTATATATCTGTTTGTGTATTTCTAAACCAGTTCTTCGCCAGACATGTTCTGCTTTATTCCGTTCTCTTTTAGCTTCCAGAATAGTTTCATTATACCACTGAGTGTTAGGGCGAACTGTTACAGTTTTGGTTTTTAAAGGAGCTACTGATTCAATAGCTTCAGCTAACTTGACATTGTAGGTGATCGCTTTATTATGGATGTTTTCAATAGATGTTATATCGATACGTAAATTATCAAGTTCCGATTTAAGCTTATTTATGTCAAGTGATTTAAAGTTTCTATAAGTAAATGTTCTTCTGACAGGGTTAGGTGGTTTAATATGAAGATTGAAGCACACTGGGAAGTGATCAGATATTAAACAATCTGAAACAGAGGGGGTATTTAAAGTTAATCCATCACATCTGGTGATAACAAGATCTAAAATATGTCCACCTGTATGCGTTGGATTTGTCACATGTTGAATCAAAGATCTATTGTCTAAAATCTCACAAAACTTTCTTGTTGATGGATCACATAAATTGTCTAGGTGTAAATTAAAATCTCCCAAGATTATAATATCACATTTTGATATCATTAGATGATCTAAAAGTAATGAAAATTCATCCATAAATTTATTACAGAGAGTTATTTTGGGGGGTCTATATATAGTGATAACTCGAATAGTTTTAGATGGAAATTGCAGCGTACAGTCTTGATACTCAAACGATTCAAACTTATCCTCTTGATTGTTCTTGTATTTAATCGATGACTTGTATATAAGTGCAACTCCGCCACCACGCGAGCCCCTCGGACGATGTTTGATAGAATAACCACTAGGCACAAGTTCAGCAAGAGTCGATGAATCCGAAATGTCGTCATTTAGCCAAGTTTCGGTAATGCTGCATACATCCAGAGATTTCTCAATGATGAAATCTGACAAGCATGTTGTTTTATTTCTCACAGATCTAGCATTTAACAATCCAAAAGAAGATATTGTTTTCTCATCTTTAAGTTCTCTATCAGTTTTAACATGTTTTAAATTATTATGGTTTTTAGAAGAGAAGTTAGACTTATTAGTTTTAAGGGGCACATCAGCTGTTTCTGTCAAATGAATCAAATTACTATAATTGATCTCACTGAAGTGATTAGTTTTATAAACTTTGTCCACTCTATTGGTGGTGATAACTCGTATTGTCCTTTGTTTACGTTTACCAGCTCTACAACCCCTCATCTGGTGAACACTGTTATTGTTGTGTATAAATCTCTCAGCCAGTGATTGATTAAGAAAGTACATTATGAGTAAGAGCACAAAACTAAAAAGTTTAACCATAACAAGCTAACAAGTACTCACTGGTTCACAACACAATGAAATATATAAAAACTGTATATATTTGCATAATCCTCAAAGTTTTTACATGTATATCCTAATTGTTAAAACCAAATTGATATCACACAGCTATACTCCAAATTTGACACAGGTAAAAGTAATTGTAAAACATAAAAACTTATAAACAATTGCAGAGCAAAATATTGTGGCTGCCACCAAGGGGGCGCTCTTTACAACTTGATGGGAAATAAAGCACAGTTGTTTCTTAACACCTATAGTCAAGTAATTTTTTTACAATAAATATAAATAATAAACTGGCGTATTGGAAATAAGAAATGAAATTATATGCTTTTTTGATTAATAAGAATGGATTATTTGTTGTATTTAGACCAGATAAACACTAATTTGTTGTCTGCGATATCAGTTAGGTGTAAAACTATTGCAGACACATAGCTACCTTGATTAATTTATTGGCCCCAATAAATTGTCACAACACCACAGTTGTTTCTTAACACCTATAACTGATTGGGCCAATAAATCAATCAAGGTAGCTGATGTTGCTTTACACTTACATCTATGACGTGTATTCTTGTCTTGTCTATTTCTCTGATTATATCATAGTTTGGACTGGTTTTATTTTCGTATTAAGTAACATAAATTTTAATTTTTACAAATTCGCTGATAGGAAATACTGCTAATAACTATCTTGAAAAAACCACGTTTAGTAAACGAGGCATTTTTACCAAGCCTCGTTCTGGACAAAATACCTCGTTCCAAAAACAGGGTAATTTAAAAAACCTCGTTTTGGAACTCCAGACAACGAGGCATTTGTTTTACCTCGTTTGGACAGAAATGCCGAACGAGGCATTCTGCGGTTTATAGTGATAGGCTCATCTGCATCTTCTAACTCCTTTGCATCAAAGGAGAAGAGACACAAAGATTCAAATAGAACCCAATCGGCCTTATGCAACTTCCACCTCTGGGGTCTTTCGACCGGAGAGGGACCATTATTATCAATTATGATAGGAAAGTGGTCACTACCACATAGATCTTCATTTATTCTCCATGTAAAATCCTGAAACAGGACCGGAGAGCAAATGGTGAGATCCAGGGAAGAAAAAGAAGCCGTGGCAGGATGTAGATAAGTAGGCGAGTCATCATTTAATAAACACAAATTATTAATGTTAATGAAGTCCGCTATTTGTTTACCTCTGTTGTTATCATCTGGACTACCCCAGAGGGAATGATGACCATTGAAATCTCCCGTAATAATAAACGGGAGAGGAAGTTGTGCAACAAGGTCATCAAGATCTCTGGGATTAAGATGTAAACTTGGTGGAAGATATACAGAGCAGAGTGTTATAGGAATATGCAAAGTAACCCGAACTGCAACTGCCTGTAAGGGCGAGTTGAGAGTGACTTTACTCTGAGGGATATCTCCATTAAGAATAATAGAAACACCCCCATGAGCTCTACCATCACCAACTGCGTGATGATGGTAACCAACAAAATGTCTAAAAGACAAATTGTCAGAATTCCGTAAAAAAGTTTCTTGTAAACAAATAGCTAAAGGATTGTGCTTTTGAATTAATAATTGGACTTCATTAAAATTTGGTTTTAAACCACGACAATTCCATTGAATAATGGAATTTAACATTGTCAGGGAATTTTATTTTTTGACGGCTTCCCATGTGGGTCCATATGGACATCCGCATAGGCAACACCGTCCATCAGATCATCCCCATATCTATTATAGAGGGAAATAGGGTCTTTTGAACCCTTCTTTCCTCCCTCCTTAAACTTTGCTAATTTTTCTTTCTTTGACGAAGAATTACCCTTT
Source organism: Patella ulyssiponensis (assembly GCA_963678685.1). Classification (NCBI taxonomy): domain Eukaryota; kingdom Metazoa; phylum Mollusca; class Gastropoda; family Patellidae; genus Patella; species Patella ulyssiponensis. Next base: position 11,815,790 of record OY783227.1, on the reverse strand, counting down.
GACTGCGATCCTGACCCAGTAGAACTTGAACCAAGGATGACAGCTTCAAGGGGAGGCGAGGGAGATGGACCCTTGCCATTCTGGTTAGAAGTGTTAGGAATAATCCCAACTTCAGATTGAGGCAAGGAGGATGAACCCTCGCCAGTCAAAGAAATTATTGTTTCATTCGAGCTCTCATTTGTTTGAGAGGAGCTCGATACCCCTTTATCATGATCTGATGATATGATAGACAATTTCCCTTTATCTGGCCAGGTTATATCTGTCTGAACAGAGATGCTTTTGGAAGATACCTTTACTGCGCCTGCAAAAGATTTCCCTTGGGATGGAACGGGAAAGAGCGCAGTTAGGTCCACTTGTTTTCGAGCATCGAAATAAGATATTTTTCGCTCAGACATTACCTGTTGAATTCTTTTTTCTTTTTGCCATACTGGACATTCGCGAGAATAAGCAAAGTGCTTACCCTTGCAATTGATACAGCAAACTTCCGCCTGGCAGGTAGCGCTCTCGTGGCCATCATGACCACAGCGAGCGCAGGTGTCCTTACCTCTGCAGACGGTTTTACTGTGTCCAAATTTCTGGCATTTATAACACCGAAGTGGGTTACTGATGTAAGAATCAACAGGTATGTTCAGATAACCTGCCTTGAGAGTCTTTGGAATGTCGGGACGATTGAAAGTGAGGATATAGGTGCTTGTAGGAATCACCTTTTCTCCTCGGCGTACACTTATTCTTTTAACATGTCGGACGCCTTGGGAAGAAAGGTATTCCACCATTTCTTCCTCACTGCTGCCTTCAAGATCCCGACAGCGAATTACACCTCTACTTGAGTTTAATGACCTATGTGGAGACACCTTGATAGGAATGTCTGCTAAGGATGTTGATTTAAGCAGCATGGTAGCATGCTGTTCCTTAGCACATTCTATCAAAAGTGTTCCGTTTTTAAGTTTTTTAATGGCCTTGGGCTCACCGGCCAAGCCAGTTATGCCCTTGGATATTAAAAATGGCGATACTTTGGATAGGTCCGTAGAGGGACTCTCAATTAAGAGAAACCTCGGCCATGTCTTTGATATTTTTAATGTATTTTGAAATAAATCAGAAACGTCCTCTGTACTAGAACGTTTCTTTTTCTTTTTATAAATTGGTGTGGGGGGGATTGGGGAATCCATGAAATAAATTTTTAATGATTCACCCCTCGTCGTCCCCCAGGTTACTTCCCTGCCTACCAGGGGGAGGACTAGCACGGACTACCAGTGCATTGCCTCAGGGCTCGACGAGGGGTATACTCAAGCCAGTAAGTATAAATACTTAGCCAACCCGATTGACCCGAGCCGCCGCACTGTAGAATGTATTCAGGACACAAAGGTAAACTTGCTGAGTGGAAACAACAAAGCAAAGAAATTGGAAAAACGTACATTCTACAGAGCTAAAAACGACCAAAGCCGATTGATCAGAGTGGGCCACTCTGACCTCCCGTCTAGGTGAACCATGGGCCAAAGTAATGTGTTGCAGAGAAAGGGCTCGCAAGCCAAATCCCCACTCAATTACCAGGATTCCACTCTCCACCGACACGGGTCGCAACGCACGGCAAACACGTTGCCCCATTACAGGAAGTGAGGATATAGGTGCTTGTAGGAATCACCTTTTCTCCTCGGCGTACACTTATTCTTTTAACATGTCGGACGCCTTGGGAAGAAAGGTATTCCACCATTTCTTCCTCACTGCTGCCTTCAAGATCCCGACAGCGAATTACACCTCTACTTGAGTTTAATGACCTATGTGGAGACACCTTGATAGGAATGTCTGCTAAGGATGTTGATTTAAGCAGCATGGTGGCATGCTGTTCCTTAGCACATTCTATCAAAAGTGTTCCGTTTTTAAGTTTTTTAATGGCCTTGGGCTCACCGGCCAAGCCAGTTATGCCCTTGGATATTAAAAATGGCGATACTTTGGATAGGTCCGTAGAGGGACTCTCAATTAAGAGAAACCTCGGCCATGTCTTTGATATTTTTAATGTATTTTGAAATAAATCAGAAACGTCCTCTGTACTAGAACGTTTCTTTTTCTTTTTATAAATTGGTGTGGGGGGATTGGGGAATCCATGAAATAAATTTTTAATGATTCACCCCTCGTCGTCCCCCAGGTTACTTCCCTGCCTACCAGGGGGAGGACTAGCACGGACTACCAGTGCATTGCCTCAGGGCTCGACGAGGGGTATACTCAAGCCAGTAAGTATAAATACTTAGCCAACCCGATTGACCCGAGCCGCCGCACTGTAGAATGTATTCAGGACACAAAGGTAAACTTGCTGAGTGGAAACAACAAAGCAAAGAAATTGGAAAAACGTACATTCTACAGAGCTAAAAACGACCAAAGCCGATTGATCAGAGTGGGCCACTCTGACCTCCCGTCTAGGTGAACCATGGGCCAAAGTAATGTGTTGCAGAGAAAGGGCTCGCAAGCCAAATCCCCACTCAATTACCAGGATTCCACTCTCCACCGACACGGGTCGCAATGCACGGCAAACACGTTGCCCCATTACAGGAAGTGAGGATATAGGTGCTTGTAGGAATCACCTTTTCTCCTCGGCGTACACTTATTCTTTTAACATGTCGGACGCCTTGGGAAGAAAGGTATTCCACCATTTCCATCTCACTGCTGCCTTCAAGATCCCGACAGCGAATTACACCTCTACTTGAGTTTAATGACCTATGTGGAGACACCTTGATAGGAATGTCTGCTAAGGATGTTGATTTAAGCAGCATGGTAGCATGCTGTTCCTTAGCACATTCTATCAAAAGTGTTCCGTTTTTAAGTTTTTTAATGGCCTTGGGCTCACCGGCCAAGCCAGTTATGCCCTTGGATATTAAAAATGGCGATACTTTGGATAGGTCCGTAGAGGGACTCTCAATTAAGAGAAACCTCGGCCATGTCTTTGATATTTTTAATGTATTTTGAAATAAATCAGAAACGTCCTCTGTACTAGAACGTTTCTTTTTCTTTTTATAAATTGGTGTGGGGGGGATTGGGGAATCCATGAAATAAATTTTTAATGATTCACCCCTCGTCGTCCCCCAGGTTACTTCCCTGCCTACCAGGGGGAGGACTAGCACGGACTACCAGTGCATTGCCTTAGGGCTCGACGAGGGGTATACTCAAGCCAGTAAGTATAAATACTTAGCCAACCCGATTGACCCGAGCCGCCGCACTGTAGAATGTATTCAGGACACAAAGGTAAACTTGCTGAGTGGAAACAACAAAGCAAAGAAATTGGAAAAACGTACATTCTACAGAGCTAAAAACGACCAAAGCCGATTGATCAGAGTGGGCCACTCTGACCTCCCGTCTAGGTGAACCATGGGCCAAAGTAATGTGTTGCAGAGAAAGGGCTCGCAAGCCAAATCCCCACTCAATTACCAGGATTCCACTCTCCACCGACACGGGTCGCAACGCACGGCAAACACGTTGCCCCATTACAGGGATCCTTTTAGTCGCCTCTTACGACACGCAGGACATACGAAGGGTATATTCTTATCACCCCCTACACCCCAGGGGGGCTTGCGCATAGCATCTTCTTAAATATGCAAATATAGTATACCACCTGACTTATTAACATATTTACGGAAACGTCCGATCTTTCTTGAAATAAGAATATTAATTATTTCTCCCAGTTAACGTGCTGCCATTCTTCAGTTGACTTCATGCCATTCATGGGTTCTTATTTAGCTAACAATTAAGTTGACCTCAGTTGTTTGTCCCGCACTAAGGGAAACCTTCTCGGCCAAAACAGGTCGATCCGAAAGCCCAAGTGGTTTCATGCGCGTAGAATCTCTTATCATTATTCCACTTTCTAAATTTTTGTTTTCGTAAGATTATATAAAATGAAGTAGGCCAAAGACAAAATACAGTACTACGGCTGTGCCACTATGGACATACAGATCATATATATTCATACATTTATAATATAATTATTGATACCGTATTATTATACATAATAACACAGGTAAGTGAAAAATTAATACATGTATAGGCCTAATAAGTAAATATTGCCGAGGTCTATATTATGACAATCACAACGGATGAAAGAATTCCCTGGCTTCTCCGTCCTTTCATTATCCTGTTCTTGTTTAGTGTCATTAATTATCTTTCAAAATTGCGATTAGTTTAAAGGAGCTAAATCGCTAACATTTGATTTGGGACCTAGAAATTGACATAAGAGAGTCGCAACGCATATAATAATGTAACATGAATGTATATAAACTGATTTAAATTCAATGGTTTCCGTTTTTACTCTTATTTCAAATCAGTTATGTTCGGCGATATAAGTCAGCAGTCTCAATCGAATGCAAATTTCTAGCGTCTGGTTATTCCAGTCTACACACGCCGTTTGATTTGTTTCTAGCCTCTTTCCTCGAGTCTCTTGCTAGAACTTGGTTTGAAACGCTTTATGGTACACGATTCGTGTACCAATGGTAAAATGTTTATTGTGTCTTAAATATTGGATATCAGAAGTCCATCTTTTTCCGGTAAGATCACAGCATCAATTGTTGATTTAAACTGACAAATAATTCGTGTTTTCAATGTTGAAGATTTTGGATGATATTGAGTTAGAGACTTAGCTACTTTAAACTTTAAACCTTTCACAAACATCAATAAATGTTTACTAATTCGGGGAAGAAATTGGTCAGGATGCTCATATTTTTAGATCCAACAAAAAGTTATATTTTCCTTTTACCAGCACAAACATATATAAATAATTTAAAAAGAAAAACAACTGCTGCCGCTTTAACTGAGTTATCTTTCCTTTGGAACAATTATTCATATTTTTATTTAAAGAAAGATCGGTCTTTTCCGTATTTATGTTAATAAGTCACGTGGTATACTATATTTGCATATTTAAGAAGATGATATGCGCAAGTTGATAAAAAGAAAGCGTGAATGACAAATGAGATGTGGCAGAGCGCAAATGTGATTTGTAATGAGAGAAATGTAGAAATGTCAAAGAACAGCATTTTGCATTTTAATCATTTGACACATTACATTTGTCGTTTTACATTTAACTTTGGCTATAGATGTATTTTGACTTTATCATTATCGGTATTATGACTTTGTACATTGTACTTTTTACATATCAACGGAAAAGACATTGTAGCATAGCATTTAATATTGGCCGCGATACCCTTCCATATGAATACGCCTCTCCTTATAGATGATATGCATCGATGTCATTTTTAGAATTAGGCCTGACATAACTATATACAGGTAATATACATGTAATGATTTCATTGTTACATGTACATTTGCATCTAGTTGTTCGAAGAAAGGAAAACCGAGGTCCCGTTTAGACATTTGCGTGCGCGTAAAAAATCCCTTGGCAGTTCGGTATAAGAGTGGGCCATAGCGCCGCTGCCCGGGCAAAATGTTATAAGTATATAATATACATGCACTGATTTCAGATTTTCCGGCATCATTCCCCCTGACAAGGACAGCTGTCTAGTTGTTCGGATGGGATGAAAAACAAGGTACGCATTAGCATGCATGTAAAAGATCCCTTGACAGTTGGAATTCGATATAAGATTTGGCCGGGCAAAATTCCCCTCATAGTACATTAGCCCCATTCGGAGCAGAACAGTGGGAGGTTAAACTCTAATTTATTTCATTTCATTGTTACATTAAATTTCAGGACATTACGCACAAAAAATTACACTATTTTGATATAAAGAAACCTATTAAACAAATCTATAAACCTTGTACACCTGTATACTTACTTATATAAACCTTGTATATGTATATAAACCTTCTATACTTGTATAAACCTTCTATACTTACTTGTATAAACCTTGAATACTTACTTGTATAAACCTTGAATACTTACTTGTATAAACTTTCTATACTTACTTATATAAATGAAATGAAATGAAATGTGGTTTTATGGCACTTCGGCACCAACCGGGCTATATTGCGCCAAACCTACACAGATTTATGCGAGACAAGTTAAATAAATATCACAGAAAAAGTTTTATATGCATAAATAAAAACAATATCACAGTAAATAAGATTAAAAAATCAAATAAATCTTTTATGCATATAAATATTTAAAATATAGAAAATGAAATGATAAATATACAATTAAAATTTATAATAAAAACTTGTCTCTTTTAAAAAGTCTAGCAATTTACAATATAAGCCCGGTTGGGCAAATAATTGATGCAGAGACTGGCAACGGTAATATTTCCATCTTAGGTTCTTGAGATGCTTGCACCCAATCAAAATGTGCTTCACTGTCAAAGGAACATGACAGTGTTCACATTCTGGTTGGGGCTCTCGTTTCAAAATGAAAAAGTGTGTTAAAAAGGTATGACCAATACGAGAGCGACACAAAACAACTTCATCCCTCCTGTTAGTTCTATAGGAGCTTGGCCAGTCTCCTAAGAGAGGTTTAATATGATGAAGTTTGTTTGTGTCTGCAAGATCCCAAGACCGTTGCCAGCGGCCATAAATGAAATGATTAATCGATGATTTAAAATCTTGATATGGTATTAAAATTGGTGATTGGGGAAGATCTAAAGCAGCTTTGGCAGCAAAATCTGCTAGATCATTCCCCCTTATATCGACGTGACTGGGGAGCCAGCAGAAGACGACGTCTTTGCTGCTGAGATCGTACGATAGTAGCAGACGATAAACATCTGCTACTAATGGGTGTTCAAGCTGTTTATTGTTAATTGCTTGTAAAGAGGACAGAGAATCAGTAAAGATGATATGCTTTAAAGCTGAAGAGGACTGAATGAACTCCAAGGCCTGAAGAATGGCCTGGAGTTCGGCTGTAAATATGGAAGCAGCAGGTGGGAGACACACTGAAATGATCTCAGATGGCGTCACAGTAGCCGAAGCTACCCGATCACCATCCTTAGAACCATCTGTGTATATAGGAGCATAATCACCATACTTAGACCTTAACTCTCTAAAGAGAGATTGGAACACCGTAGAGCTAGTATCTCTCTTTTTATGTTGAGAAAGATCGAAATCGATCTTTGGGGGAGACATAGCCCACGGGGGAGTCCTAAAGACAGGGGTATTCGCAATACTGTCGAGGCTGATGTCAGCCTCAGACAATAGGGGTTGTATGCGAATACCGAATGATGGAATGACTTTAGTCTTCACCAGATAGAAATGTTCATAAAGCGGTCTAAATATGGTGTTAAATGAAATGTTTTGGAAGTGATGCTATTTTCGTAGCATACTGCAGGGCCAGTTTATCACGTCTGTTGTGCAGTGAGGGCTCATGCGCCTCGACGTATAAACTGTCCACTGGAGATGTACGAAATGCTCCTAAACTGATTCTAAGTCCTTGGTTGTGAATGGTGTCGAGCTCTTTGAGATAAGACTCGCGGGCAGACCCATACACAATACACCCATAATCGAGTTTTGATCTTATGAGTGCTCGATATAATCTGAGCAAGACCTTACGGTCTGCTCCCCAGTCAGTATTTGATAACACTCTCAATATGTTGAGGGCTTTCAGACATTTCTTTTTTAGGTTTTTAATGTGGGGGATAAATGATAATTTCTTATCAAATATCAGCCCCAGAAATTTGGTTTCATCCACAACTGGAAGGCGGTTGCCATCCAAGAATAGTTCTGGATCAGGATGTAAACCTCGTTTCTGACAGAAATGCATGCAGACAGTCTTGGATTTCGAAAAACGAAATCCATTTTCGGTTGCCCATTGTTGAAGTGAATTCAAACAAAGCTGCAACTTACGTTCGATTATCCGCATGTCTGTAGAACCATAGCACATCTGAAAGTCATCAACATAAAGAGCGCCGTTTGTACCTGGTTTAAGGCACGCTGGGATCGTATTAATTTTTATAGCAAAAAGAGTAGGAGATAAAATACTTCCCTGGGGAACTCCCATTTCCTGAGGAAATGGGTCAGAGAATATTGATCCCAGTCGTACCTTAAATGACCTATCTTCGAGGAAATTTTTAATGAAGATAGGTAAGCGACCTCGTAGGCCGAGGTTATAGAGGTCGCGCATGATACCGTGTTTCCACGTGGTATCATATGCTTTCTCCAGATCGAAAAAAATTGCAACTAAATGTTGCTTCTGGATGAAAGCGTCCCTGACGAACGTTTCAAATCGAACGAGATGATCAAGAGTGCTCCTGTGGGACCGAAATCCACATTGGAGGTCTGTAATGAGGTTGTTGGACTCAAGGTACCAAACAAGCCTTCGATTGATCAATCTCTCCATGGTTTTGCAAATACAGCTAGTTAAAGCGATCGGACTATAATTGGTAGGATTCGTATGATCTTTACCCGGTTTAGGGATGGGAATTATAGTGGCCTCATGCCACGAAGGCGGGAACTTCCCATCAACCCAAATCCGGTTAAAAAGATCCAATAAAATTAAGAGGGTTGGAAAAGGTAAATGTTTTAGAATTTGGTAGTGTATTTCATCTGGACCAGTTGCAGTATCCCGAGCTCGCTTTAGCGAATCCCGAAGCTCTGATCTGATTCGTTTCGTTTTTTTAAACATCGATGTCCTACACTTCATGAAAATCTGACCAGTTGTACTAGGAGGTCGCGTAAGGGGTCATACAGTGGCTTTTGACCCTGTAAGGTCAGACATTGTGTAATTAAGCAGCATAGGCGTTTCTAGGGCTTACCCAGTGAGTTTACCCTCAGTTCCACGCAGAGCACGCCAAGAACTCGCCGTAACAGACACTTCATTGACTAATTCCTCACATCAACTACAACGTTGTTATATAACAACTCCTCTTCGGGGACAAGTAAAACGAAGTATTGAACTATGAAAAACAAAACAAAATACAATCTGGGCTTTTATCAGATTGACACCACTGGTGTTAGCCTGCTGATTCATCGCCAAGAAGCAGGGGGGGGGGGGGCGGGAATGGTCTGTCTTCAAGACGATGAGAAAAGAACATTACCGCCCGCTTAATTATGGAGACTTGTTAAATCAAGCACAAGGATTGGTTAACCCGTATCCTAATATGATTCTCCTAATGGAGATGTGGGGTTGGATGGCTGAATGGGCATGAATACTCTTGATGAATAAAGGAGGATTGCAATGAGGGAGGGACCACCACTTTCAGAATTTTGACCATCACCTGCTTTAAAGACGAATATACAAGGCTGGCGTTGGGTATAAAGTAGGAATGGAAACTAGGTCATTTTGGAACAAACATATTGTTCAATTTTATTTCAATAAATGAATGAATGAGAGAGGAGAGAGGAAACAAAGGCATGCCCGTTGACCCAGTCGAAGACCTTAAGATTGTACAGGACACGGGTGGTCTACCAAACTCCTGTCACTGTAAGACTGGTACCGTGGAATCTCAGGTAAATAGCGTTATTTTCTAAGCTATGTGGAATTATTCATAAATATTGTTGAATTTGGGATAATAGCGTTCAATTTGTAGTTGTATGTAACTTAAATCTCAACGTTCAATTTTTATTACCAAGCGTTAATTATAAGCGTCCCGCATAATTATCACGACTGTTCAATAATTAGCTGGACCATTCAATTTCTCGAGCAATGATTAAAATTAGTCGAGGTGTCCAATTACGCCAGGTGTTCAGTTCTGTTGCCGAACATCCAATTTCACGTGCGTTGTTCAGATTTTAACATGTTTAGTTGCACCTCGGCGTTTAGTTTTGCCTGCAAGTGTCCACTTTACCGTACGGTGTACAAGATCTGACAGTATATTCAATATTGCAGCGGGGGTTAGTTTTTCAAGATTAATATTTAGATTCTATTGCCAACGTTTAGAAAATATAACTATATTTAGTTTCTCTGCGCGGTGTTTAGATATTGTAATGAATTTGTCGATTTGTCGAATACTGTAACGCCCTACGAGACGTAATGTTCGTTTTTGATTAATCTGTTATTCCCACAAGATTGTATTGCGCTACGGCAGGGCCCAGTTTAAGCATGGGCCTGAGGGGCCCAGGGCCCCGCGGTTCACGGCAAAAACCCCCCTGGGGTGTAGGGGTTGATAAGAATATACCCTTCGTATGTCCTGCGTGTCGTAAGAGGCGACTAAAAGGATCCCTGTAATGGGGCAACGTGTTTGCCGTGCGTTGCGACCCGTGTCGGTGGAGAGTGGAATCCTGGTAATTGAGTGGGGATTTGGCTTGCGAGCCCTTCCTCTGCAACACATTACTTTGGCCCATGGTCCACCTAGACGGGAGGTCAGAGTGGCCCACTCTGATCAATCGGCTTTGGTCGTTTGTAACTCTGTAGAATGTACCCTTTCCCAGTGTAATGCTCTGTTGTTTATTCACTCAGCAATTATCTACCTTTGTGTCCTTAGTACATTCTACAGGTCGGCGGCTCGGGTCAATCAGGTTAGACAAGTATTTTTTACTTTCTGGCTTGAGTATACCCCTCGTCGAGCCCTGAGGCCATGCGCTGGTTACCCGCGCTAGTCCTCCCCCCGGTAGGCAGGGAAGTAACCTGGGGGACGACGAGGGGTGAACCTTAAAAAAATACTTTCATGGATTCCCCAATCCCCCCACCCCAATAGTTAAGGAAAATAACAAATATAAACAGAAACGTCCGACTTCAGTCGACGTTTCGAATATATACTATTCACAAAAAGTAGGGGATATTTGATTTTTAAGTGTTATTAAAGTCACCTAATGAAACTGACGAAGAAACAAATGACAAAATGAAATGAAGTTCACATTCATCGATTTATTCCAAATGATAGTTAGACTAGGTAAGGCACAGACTGACCATTATAAGGGTAAAATGATACCCGGGGTCAAACAGCAAAGTTACCACAGCATCACAACAAAGTCAGTAACGGGTAAATCCTCCTCTGTTTGCCAAACAAGCATTGATCCGACGTGGCATACCCCTAATGAGACGTCTAAGGTCATTTTGGTCCAGATTGTCCCATTACTGTTGCAACGCAGCAGCAAGTTCTTGGACATTGACAGGACGTTGTTGACGTTGACGTAACCTCTGTCCAAGCATGTCCCAGACATGCTCGATGGGGGAGAGGTCGGGACTCAGTGCTGGCCAAGGTAATGTGGTGATGTTCTGTTGTTGGAGGTAACCTGTAACGATCCTGGCCCTGTGACATCTTGCGTTGTCATCCTGGAAGATGAAACGGCGGCCATGAAGTCGTGCGAACGGCACAACATGGATTGCCAAGATGTTGTCCCGGTAGTACTGGCCTGTAACACGCCCTGCAACAACATGTAAAGCCGTTCTTCCAGCAACAGTGATGCCTCCCCACACCATAACAGAACCACCCCCAAATCGATCATGTCTGATGACGTTAACGTCTTGGAAGCGCTCGTTTCGACGACGCCACACCCTCCTACGTCTGTCCAAAAAATCAACAGTGAACCTTGACTCATCTGAAAACATCACATTACTCCAGCGTCGATTATCCCAGTGTTGACGATCCCTATACCAACGACGTCTTGCCTGAATGTGATGATCTCTCAAACACGGGATCACGCGAGGACGTCGGGCGCGAAGGTGACCCCTATGCAGTCGATTCCGAATCGTCTGGCCACTCACTCTCACACCAGTGTCTGTTTGAAGACGAGCGCTGATCTGATTTGCTGTGATGACACGATTTCTCAAGGCCAAGGTACGGATAAATCGATCCTGGGCTTGGGTTGTCGCCCTTGGTCGAGCTGAGCGTGGTCTGTCCTGTACAGATTGTGTATCACGGTATGTGGACCATAGCCTGCTTATGACAGACTGAGAAACATTCATCGTCCGCGCCACAACCGCCTGTGTTGTGCCGATCTGTAGCATGCCAAGGGCACGTACCCTTTCATTTTGGGTAAGCCGACGCATATCAAAATTTGTTTTCTGGTCACTAAAACAATTAAACTGATGTTTCCACCCTGGAATTCAATGCCACAATGACTGTAACATTCGAAGTCAGAGTCGTGCAAATCTTGGGTTGGACCCCCATGATGATCCCAAGCATCACCTGCATTCCATGCGGTAGCTATTGGTGCGTTTGGGCGTCACATGTAACTGGAAATGTTTCTTCTGTTAGGTTCTATAGTGACTTTTTTCGTAGTCATTTGCATATTTTAATATTATGCCCCCAAAATCAAATATCCCCTACTTTTTTTGAATAGTATATTTAATAGTAATTTTAAAATGTCAAAGTCTTAGCCGAGGTTCCTCTTAATTGAGAGTCCCTCCAAAGACCTATCAAAAGTGTCACCATTTTTGATATCCAAAGGCATAGCTGGCTTAGCCGGTGAGCCTAAGGCTATCAAAAAACTAAAAAATGGAGCACTCTTAGTAGAATGTGCCAAAGAGCAGCATGCTACCATGCTTCTTAAATCTTCATCTTTGACAGACATTCCTATTAAGGTGTCTCCTCATAGGTCTTTAAATTCAAGTGGAGGTGTAATACGTTGCCGGGACCTTGAAGGCACCAATGAGGAAGAAATGGTAGAATACCTTTCTTCTCAAGGTGTACAACACGTGAAAAGAATTAGTATTCGTCGAGGAGATAAGGTGATTCCTACAAGCACATACCAAAGACTCTTAAGGCAGGTTATTTGAACATACCTGTGGATTCTTACATATCCAATCCTCTTCGTTGCTACAAGTGCCAGAAGTTTGGACACAGCAAAACCGTCTGCAGAGGTAAAGACACCTGCGCTCGTTGTGGTCATGATGGCCACGAGAGCGCTACCTGCCAGGCTGAGTTTTGTTGTGTAAATTGTACGGGAAAGCACTTTGCTTATTCCCGTGAATGTCCAATATGGCAAAAAGAGAAAAGAATCCAACAGGTCATGTCTGAACGAAAGATACCATATTTCGATGCTCGAAAACAGTAGATCTATCTGCATCGTTTCCCATTGCACCACAAGGGAAATCTTTTGCGGGTGCAGGTAAAACCATCTCCGTTCAGACAGATATAACCTGACCTGATAAAGGAAAAATGAAGACTTTGACACTATCAGATCAAAATAAAGGGGTCTCAGGCTCTTCACTCTCATGTGAGAGCTCGATCCAAACAACTTTGCCCTTACCTGATGAGGGTTCATCTTCTTTGCCCCAAACTGAAGTTATTGGGATCATTCCCAATACTTCCTCTCGCAATGGCAAGGAATCGCCGCCGCTGGATAAAACGAAAGCTGCAACTCCTGATCCCAGGTCCACTGGGTCAGGATCGCAGTCTACGGTTATCCCACCCTCACAGGAAAAAGTATATATCTCGAACAGACAAAAGAAATATTGTTCATTTCAATAAATATGGGGTTGATCTGATGGACGGTATTACCGTAGAAGGGGTCCGTAACGACCCCTTCGGCGGTAAGCCGCCACCAATAAATTATCCCTGACAATGGCAAATTCCATTATTCAATGGAATTGTCGTGGTTTAAAACCAAATTTTAATGAAGTTCAATTATTAATCCAAAAATACAATCCTCTAGCTGTTTGTTTACAGGAAACTTTTTTGAGGAATTCTGACAATTTGTCTTTTAGACATTTTGTTGGTTACCATCATTATGCAATTGGTGATGGTAGAGCTCATGGGGGTGTTTCTATTATTCTTAATGGAGATATCCCTCAGAGTAAAGTCACTCTCAACTCGCCTTTACAAGCAGTTGCAGTTCGGATGACTTTGCATATTCCTATAACACTCTACTCTGTATATCTTCCACCAAGTTTACATCTTAATCCCAGAGATCATGATGACCTTGTTGCACAACTTCCTCTCCCGTTTATTATTACGGGAGATTTCAATGGTCATCATTCACTCTGGGGTAGTCCAGATGATAACAACAGAGGTAAACAAATAGCGGACTTCATTAACATTAATAATTTGTGTTTATTAAATGATGACTCGCCTACTTATCTACATCCTGCCACAGCTTCTTTTTCTTCCCCCGATCTCACCATTTGCTCTCCGGTCCTGTTTCAGGATTTTACATGGAAAGTAAATGAAGATCAATGTGGTAGTGACCACTTTCCTATCATAATTGATAATAATGGTCCCTCTCCGGTCGAAAGACCCCAGAGGTGGAAGTTGCATAAGGCTGATTGGGCTCTATTTGAATCTTTGTGTCTCTTCTCCTTTGATGCAAAGGAGTTAGAGGATGCAGATGAGCCTATGGCCTTATTCACTTCAATTCTTCAAGATGTAGCTGAGCAGGTGATTCCTAAAACCACGACTTAACCAAAACGTTTCAATAAACCATGGTTTAACGACGATTGCAAATCCGCTCTTAAAGAGCGTGATCGTATCCTGAGACGATTAAAGAACCATCCTTCCATGGAGAATATTGCGGCATACCAAATGGTCCGGGCGAAGGCCCGTAGAACCATACGTCAAGCAAAGAAGTCTTCATGGGAGAGTTATGTCTCAAGGATCAATTCCCGTACCACATCTAAGTCGGTATGGGATAGGATTCGTAGGATTAAAGGTAAAAGTAGTGCATTATCAGTTAACCATCTCAATGTTGATAATACCACCTTAACAACATTTCCTGATATTGCTAATTCTCTGGCCAGTACTTTTTCATTCAATTCATCATCCAATTTCTCCTCCGATGCCTTTCGAGGCATTAGACGACAATAGGTGAAAAGGCGACTTAATTTCAAGTCCCGCAATGATGAATGCTATAATGATACATTTTCCATTGCAGAACTTCGAGATTCGCTTAAGCGGGCTCGGGATACTGCAACTGGTCCAGATGAAATTCACTACCAAATTCTTAAACATTTACCCTTTTCCACTCTCTTGATTTTATTAGATCTTTTTAACCGGATTTGGGTTGATGGGAAGTTCCCTCCTTCGTGGCATGAAGCCACAGTAATTCCCATCCCTAAACCAGGTAAAGATCATACGAATCCTACTAACTATCGTCCGATCGCTTTAACTAGCTGTATTTGCAAAACCATGGAGAGATTGATCAATCGAAGGCTTGTTTGGTACCTCGAGTCCAACAACCTTATTACTGACCTCCAATGTGGATTTCGGTCCCAAAGGAGCACTCTTGATCATCTCGTCAGATTTGAAACGTTCGTCAGGGACGCTTTCATCCAGAAGCAACATTTAGTTGCAATTTTTTTCGATCTGGAGAAAGCATATGATTCCACGTGGAAACACGGTATCACGCGCGACCTCCATAATCTCGGCCTACGAGGTCGCTTACCTATCTTCATTAAAAATTTCCTCGAAGATAGGTCATTTAAGGTACGACTCGGACCCATTCCCTCAGGAAATGGGGGTTCCACAGGGAAGCATTTTATCTCCTACTCTTTTTGCTATAAAAATTAATACGATCCCAGCGTGCCTTAAACCAGGTACAAACGGCGCTCTTTATGTTGATGACTTTCAGATGTGCTATGGTTCTACAGACATGCGGATAATCGAACGTAAGTTGCAGCTTTGTTTGAATTCACTTCAACAATGGGCAACCGAAAATGGTTTTCGAAATCCAAGACTGTCTGCATGCATTTCTGTCAGAAACGAGGTTTACATCCTGATCCAGAACTTTTCTTGGATGGCAACCGCCTTCCAGTTGTGGATGAAACCAAATTTCTGGGGCTGATATTTGATAAGAAATTATCATTTATCCCCCATATTAAAAACCTAAAAAAGAAATGTCTGAAAGCCCTCAACATATTGAGAGTCTTATCAAATACTGACTGGGGAGCAGACCGTAAGGTCTTGCTCAGATTATATCGAGCGTTAATAAGATCAAAACTCGATTATGGGTGTATTGTGTATGGGTCTGCCCGCGAGTCTTATCTCAAAGAGCTCGACACCATACACAATCAAGGACTTAGAATCAGTTTAGGAGCCTTTCGTACATCTCCAGTGGACAGTTTATACGTCGAGGCGCATGAGCCCTCACTGCACAACAGACGTGATAAGCTGGCCCTGCAGTATGCTACGAAAATAGCATCTTTACCAAATCATATTTCATTTAACACCCTATTTAGACCCTATCATGAGCATTTATATCTGCTCAAGACTAAAGTCATTCCACCATTCGGTATTCGCATACAACCCCTTTTGTCTGAGGCTGGTATCAGCCTTGACAGTATTGCGAATACCCCTTTCTTTAGGACTCCACCGTGGGCTGTATCTCCCCCAAAGATCGATTTCGATTTTACTCGGCATAAAAAGAGAGATACTAGCTCCTCGGTTTTTCAGTCTCTCTTTAGAGAGCTAAGGTCTAAATATGGTGTGTATGCTCCAATATATACAGATGGTTCGAACGATGACGATCGGGTAGCTTCGGCTACCGTGACACCATCCGAGACCATTTCTGTCCGCCTCCCACCTGCTGCTTCCATATTTACAGCTGAACTCCAGGCCATTCTGCACGCTTTGGAGTTCATACAATCATCTCATCAACAACAGCACATTATCTTCACTGTTTCTCTGTCCTCACTTCAAGCAATTTACAATAAAAAGCTTGAACACCCATTAATAGCAGATGTTTATCGTCTGCTACACTGAAAAAAAACTTGTGTTGAAACAACACAAACTTGTGTTGTTTTCAACACAAGTTGGGTGTTACTATTTAACAACACAAACTTGTGTTAAATGACGAAACAACACAAGACTTGTGTTAAAATTGATCAAACAACACAAACTTGTGTTGAAACTTGTGTGTAAATCTACACAATACTTGTGTTAAAATTTCTGAAACTTGTGTTGAAATTTCTGAAACTTGTGTTGAAATTTCTGAAACTTGTGTTGAAATTTCTGAAACTTGTGTTGTTTCATACAAACTTGTGTATAACCACCAACAGACCCTCCTTTTATTCTGTTTTAAATGTAATGTTTGATAAATGACATGACACCAATTTAGTTCATAGAATTTATATTTATTCATAAAATTATTATTTATTTAAAAAAATTACACCAATTTTATTCATAAAATTACACTAATTATTATTTATTCATAAAATTACACCAATTATTATTTATTCATAAAATTACACCAATTATTATTTATTCATAAAATTACTATTTATTCATAAAAATACTATAAAATTATCATTTATTCATAAAATTATCATTTATTCATAAAATTATCATTTATTCATAAAATTATCATTTTTACGAATTATCATTTATTCATAAAATTATATGAACAATTAAATTAATGCCAAATCAAAACTAGACTAACATTTTGATGGATAATGAAAAAAAAAGAAAATCTAATACTAATAAAATTGTGGTATATAATGACCCCCCCACTCCACAGAAAATAAAAAAATAAAAAATAAAGAAACCATAAAATAAGCATAGTTATTTAAATTGAAAAAAAAACCCCTCAAAACAAGCACAGAGACATTTGGAATACAAATAAACAAAGTTAATTCCAATGCTAATAAAATTGTGTTATATCATAACAATTTATTCCCCCCATCCCCACCAATTTTTTTTTTTTTATAGTTACCTTCTTAAAAAAGAAATAATAATTTAAACGCTATGTACACAATATTCCTACTCCATGCCCCCTAAAATAGGATTTACATACATTGTATATCTAAATTACAAGCATTAAAGACATACTAGTAAATTATGCACAAAAACTGAAAAACTACTTACAAATGAAATATAAGAGGCATGTACAAATATTTCTATACAAGTCATAAGCAACGGGGAGACATGTTGGCCTACATAACAAAGAAAAGTAGGGAGAGAGAGAGAAATGGTGTTAAATGACCACTTGACACAAACTAGGTCATTTTGGGACTAACATATGGTTTAATTTTATTTCAATAATTCGCTTGCACGTAGGGGTCTTTAGCAGTGGGAGGAAGCCGGGGTACCCGGAGAAAACCCACGAGGTTGGACAGGCGACCCTACTCCTTGCCATGTACAACCGGGGATTCGAAACCACGCCAGAATGGCAGGCCGTATGATACAGCACGAACACTAACCTTTCGGCCTTGCCCCCCCCCTTAAAGAAAAGTAGGATGTTAAACCCCTTTTCACCTTTTAAAGAGAGAGAGCAAAAAAAATGGGGTATAATGTCCACTCGACACCTAGTTATTTCAGGACTAACATATGGTTCAATTATATTTCAATAATTAGCTTGCAAGTAGGGGTCTTTAGCAGTGAGTAGTGAGAGGAAACTGGACGACCTGGAGAAAACTGACTAGGTTGGTCATGCAACCCTACTCATTATCATGAACACAGGGGGAATCGAAACTACGTTATTTGACTTAATGACGGACCTTATGATACAGCATGCACGTCCTACCCCCCCCCCCCCCCCCCTTCATTTAATAAGCAAGGGAAAGTCACCTTAATATACCCGAGTGCCCTATATAATACTTCATGATTGACGACCAAATCTGAGTGATTTAAAAGTCACTTTACATTCTATATTTTACACAAATTTCTGGAGAGAATTACAACATAATTGTTTTTTCCAAAGGATATTTAACATTAAAAACAAAAATAAAATCAGATCAAATGCAACGGATGACCTATTAGCTTTTATAATCACTACATTCTTTTTCAAAATTATAAAACAATTTGATGGCTTAATATTCAAAGGGTATATGGTTGAGTTCTCTTGTTGCTGGAATCATACATGAAATGCTCTCCAGTCTGAAAAAAAATATTATACATTATTATAGTAGGCAATAAATATACTTTCTATGGTTCAGAATGTTTAAATAAACAACTCATTCTACCACATGTGGGATCTCTATTTTGTTTCAACTTTGCATAATACTTATTGTGCCTTTTTTAGTTACAGACCTAGGCAGATGATTAAGCCTCCATGGGTAAGAAGCCAGAACAAAACTCTTGAAAAAATGACAATATAAATGGGTTTATTGTCTTACTGTTTTGCTTCTAAACTCGGCTTATGAAGACGGGCATACGCCATACAGTGTGCTATGAGGGGAAATTTTGCTGTGCATGCCAATGTGTACACGGGACCTCGGTTTTTTGTCCCATCCGAACGTCTTGACAGCTGTCCTTGTCAGACCCTCCGTCCTGAATCACTGACGAGGGTAAAACCACGCCGGAAAATCTGGATGAATTTTCTCGGCCAATGCAGGAATCGAACACCTGATCTGCAGGCTAGAGAGTCAGAGTCATACCCACCTAGCCACATGATCCCCTGCTCCACTAAGACAAGTGTGAATACAGTATTGTATACAGTAATATAATATGATATTATTTATATTTTACAAATTCGTGCATTTACTAATATACTATAATTGAATAGTTACCCACCAAGAACAAGCCGCTCTATCATCATTTATTCAGTCATTTATTCCATTTTTTTTCTTTTTTAATTTCTTTTATTGTATGATCTTTTTCTGGGTGATTTTCATATGCATCCATTATTGAAACTGAAAAAATAAATAGATGACATGTACTTAACTATTAAAGATACTTTACCATATACAAACTGTGTGAGGGATCATGTGGCTAAGATGCTGGCTCGCTAGCCTGGAGGTCAGGTGTTTGATCCCTGCATTGGCCGAGAGAGTTCATCCACTGATGCAGGGCGGAAGGCCTGACAAGGACAGTCGTCTAGCCGTTTAGATGGGAAGGAAAACTGAGGCCTCGTGTACACGTAAAAGACCCTTTGGCAGTTCGAATTCAATATAAGAGTAGGCCTTAGAGTCGCTTCCCGGGCAAAATTTCCCTCACAGCACACTGTATGGCATATGCCCGCCTTCATTAGCCCAGGTTAGGAGCAGAACAGTAGGATGTTGTACCCGGTTTCGTTTCATTTCACAAACTCTGTGATATGAAATTGAAACTAATGTATCTATACGTATCAAAAGTTGTAATCTCAAGGAACTACCTAAGTCGTAAAAAGCTATTTTAATAATCTTTGTTTGTCACATGAGTTAACTGTCGCAGTAATTAGAAGATGGCCATGGTGACTGAGTGAGTTAAGTGCTTGCACACTAGTCTGGAGACCGCAGGTTACCTCCTGGTGTTGAACGAGAAAGCTCATTCGTATTTTGTAGCATGGTTTCCCCGGACGTCCAATCTACACATTAGCGTACAAATAAAAGTTCCATTGGCAGTTGGAATTTAATATGAGAGTAGGCCATAGTGCCATTGTATAATGTCCAGGCAAAATGTTTACTTAGCACACTGAATTAGACCAGTCGGAGCTGAACTGTAGGACTAACACCCCTTTCCTTACAGGTAATCCAGTATTTTTTTCCTAGTAAGACTAGCAAATATCTTCATAAGCCATGTTTTTTTTCGATATAGGGTGGGGTGAATGGTCTACTAGTGGTTTAATACATGAACATGGCATGGTTTCGATGCCAAGGAGTCGTGTCGTCGGTCCAATTACATGCCATTATTTCGGACTACAGCCTCAATGTTTCGGACTCCGGTAGGTGACATTTCGGACTTGGGTGGGTTATATTTCGGACTCGGGAATAAGTTGAAAGGAAAGATTGAACATGACTGCCAAATCAATTTATAATAAGCCAAAAACGATTTTTTATAAAAAATGCAGGTAAAATTTACCGCTCACCATCAATATACAGCACCTTGATCACGCACGTACATTTTGAATGTTTACGAAAATAATGTTTTCTTTATTTTTATATATTATGTACTATGTATATAAACAAAAGTTGCTGATGAATTTATCAGAAATAGAGCAATTCAAAACAGTTTTCAGGAGTCCGAAAATTTGGCAAGTAAATCCGAAAAAGTCGTCATACCGAGACCAACAGATCGGCTGTGTTTAGTCCGAAATGATGTTGTACCAAAATGTTGTGCTATCGGCTGTCCAACTTCTTGAATTTTCTGTGGGTTCTACGGTTTCCTCTTTTTGCTAAATACCCAAACACGCCAGCGAATCATTCATATTCAATCTAACCATACCTTAGTCCCAAAACGACCTAGAGCCAGTAGTAAGTAGATAAGGACCCGTCTACAACAATTCTGGGTTCATGCAGAATTAATATTGCACAATAAACCAATTTTGAATACATGTAGTTGAATGAGGCAATAAAACGGAAGTCGGCTAATCGTTGTAGTTGATTACCGGTAGCCTATGCATGTGCGAACTTGAGTAGGACATAGGATAACTTGGACTACTTGATTCGGCAAAAACAAGTACATATAGGCCTTGTGTATGTCAATCCCCCCTCTCTCTCTCTGTTGCATATAAGTGCCCTATAAATTGTGTCTTCGCATACACTTATAATTGTAAGACATTGGTAAACAAAAAAAAAGAAGAAGAAAATATAAATTATAAAGATTGAATGAAATTCAAATTGTTACCAGTTTTTTTCTTTTTGGAGTACTTGGTAAATTCTCAATTATGGCTTAAAAGCTGGTAGGTGGAAAGAGTCACATAGCAGCATTGACTGAAAAATAAAATGAAACTAAAGAGAAACTTCCAAAGACTCATTCTATCCTTTTTATTGACTGAATCAGTGAAATAATTACACGGATTTGTGTGTGCAAAATATTTCATTAGAGAGGATCTTTTTTAAACATAAATTAGATTACATTTCAACAAACACGACACTGTAAAAAGTTATTTTCTAGTCCGTGCCCGGGTTTATGTCTACTCTTGCCAAAATGTTTTTTATAAAAAAAACAACAAAAAAACATAAGAATCAAGTTATCAAGCAAGATGGCCGTCAATCCAAATACCAATCCAACCGCCCAAGGTATTATTTTATAACAGATTACCTATTACCTATTGGCTCAACTCGAGCCGTTTCTGGTTTAATGTGATTCTGTAACATATCGTGGCACCGAACAACTAATGTTCATTAAGCAAGATATCAAAAAAATGAGACAGATTCAACAATATTATCATGCCAAAATATTTTTCTCACGGTCCCCGCCATTGTGAATGACAAATTATCACCGCGCATGCGCGAATCTCCGTCCTAATTTCCGATGAGTAATCTGCGCGCGCGAAGTGAATTACTGCGATGATAATCCGCTTAATCTTAATCGGTATTCACCATGGATCACTGCCTTAGTATTATAAGTCATTTTAATGAATTTTGCGACGGTCAGTTTTTTGCTACAAGTACGAGCAAGGCGATACGGAAAGAAAAGTATGACCGTATATAATTCCGGGGGAATGGTTGAATTTTTTTAAAGGAAACGAAATACTAATATATACAAAGAAACAATATCGATGCTAAAGAAATAAATACATGGTATTTTTTTTTTTTTATAAATATTTACCAACCTGCGGTCTTGTATTCTCTGTGGTGACCAATATATCACTGCTCAAAAATCATTTCAGCACGCTGTTAATGGTAAATGTTTGTGTGTGAAATCGGTTTATTTAACGTCCGCTTCCACCGAGGAAAATGTAGCTTAGATTACGTTGATTTTATTAACAAATTACATTACAAAAGAGTTTTACCCATTTTCTTGTCAACGCGTTTGGAGTCAATTGTTAAAACCACACCGGAATGCTCACCAGGTGTATTAGGTATTCCTTTAATCTACCAGTTTATTGGGCCAATAAAAAAATCAACAACTTTATTTTAACTACAGACATCTAAACACCAATTAACATTCAACTCTGTCTGGCTATATTGTCTGTGTAATAAAAATACCCTTTTTATAACTTGTGGACCCCACAATTAAGACTTTCTACGGAGTTTATTTTTTAAAATTAAAAACACAAAATATTTATTGACGATAGTATACACATTACTTGTGTTAATTTTATGACAAAAACACAAGATTTTATAAATCAACACAAGTTTGTGTTAAAGCATTTTAATGCTTTAACACAAACTTGTGTTGATTTATAAAAGAAGAACACAAGTTTGTGTTGATGCAATGCAAAACAACACAAGTTTGTGTTGAATGCTTTTAACACAAGTACTTGTGTTGTGACCCAACACAAGTTTTTTTTCAGTGTACTATCTTACGAGCTTTCAAGCAAAGACATCGTCTTTTGCTGGCTCCCCAGTCACGTTGATATAAGTGGGAATGATCAAGCAGATTTTGCTGCCAAAGCTGCTTTAGATCTCCCCCTATCACCAATTTTAATACCATATCAAGATTTTAACTCATCGATTAATCATTTCATTTATGGCCGCTGGCAACGATCTTGGGATCTTGCAGGCACAACCAAACTTCATCATATTAAGCCTCTCTTAGGAGACTGGCCAAGCTCCTATAGAACTAACAGGAGGGATGAACTTGTTTTGTGTCGCTCTCGTATTGGTCATACCTTTTTAACTCATATTTTCATTTTGAAGCGAGAGCCTCAACCAGAATGTGTTCACTGTCATGTTCCTTTGACAGTTACGCATATTTTGATTGAGTGCAATCATCTCAAGAATGTTAGATCACAATATTACCGTTGCCAGTCACTAAGTCAACTATTTGCACAACCGGAGCTATATGAAAAATTGTTAAACTTTTTAAAAGAGACAAACTTTTATTACCAATTTTAATTGTATATATATCCCGTATTTTGTTTTAACTATTTATATACATAAAGGACCTATATTTAGTTGTATTTATTTTTAGTACCATTATTGACTGTGATACTTGTTTTTATTTATGTATATAAATATATTTATGTGATATTTATTTAATTTGTCTCTTTAGAATCATCATTTGTTTGGCACCATATAGCCCGGTTGGAGCTGACGTGCCATAAAACTCCATTTCATTCATTCACGGCAAAAAGAGATACAATTCAAATTCCAGATGAAAGTTTCACGGTAATAGATCTAGCGACGCGAGGGCGGAGACTGTACTATCTGATGATGATCGGTCTTGGCTTCTTGCGACGATTTCACTTGTTATAACAGTTCCCCGCCGTTACATGTCATTTCCGCGCATTGTATGCCATTCGCATACAGCCCATGGCCAATCGTAACTGACATGTAATTTTTCTTGTATTACAGACCGTGTAATTGTGTGTTACGCATGCGTGGCATTAAAAAGTGTATGAAATAATCTTTTCGTCGCGTCAGGAGCCCCGCGATTCTAACCAGGCCCAGGTCCCCGCTCCGGTTAAGCTGGGCTTTGCGCTACGGTGGTGTCTGTGCCATGTCAGGGGATTATTTTTCAGAACCATACCGAGAACGATGTCTTGGTAACGGCGACGGGACATGGTGGTAGTTGTTTTGAAAGTGTCGATTTGTCGAATACTGTAATGTTCGTTTAAAATTAATATTATTCCCACGCGGTCGTATTGTCATGTCAAGGGCTTATTTTTCAGGGCCGTTACGACTAAACGATGTCTTGTTTGCATCATCGTGGTGATTGTACCCATTTACTCATCGTTTTGCCAACGGTCACAAATAATGTTCAATGGCCGGTGATATAAGAAACAACTCAAAACTAAACAAATTCGATATAAAATATAAATATATTATACACACTATATAAATGGGAAACAATACATAATATACACGCACTATTTTTTTTAATGGTATGTGGGCTGATTCATATTTCTGCCACTAATCACATCTTTTGGCGTAAATACCTAACGATAACTGTATACGCGTAACAACTAGTGTGAATAATATTATCATGGTGATAATTCGCTATTAATTATTGTTATTTAGATTGAAGCCAAATATCATTACGGGTCCGGGACTAAAATGTGCACACCTACGACTAGTTGTCGGATCTAGTCACTTAGTGTGATATTTGTTCATTTCTTTCGTTTGTGCTTCTGGGTATTTCCTGTGTTCTCCGCATTGTGATTCTCCGGCAGCTACTATATGAATGCCACCAAACAGGCTAAAGGATCATTGACACACGATTGTCTACCATTTCCGACATCTTCCTAAAGACGGCATACTTCCCTAAATGTCACACAAGCCAATTTGATCGATATTCGGTCGAGCAAAGTTAATTAACAGTATAACTAACAAAAACAGTAACCAATAAACCCTATACAACAAAATAAACAGCAAAACAAAAACAATAAACAGTAAAGATAACAAAAACAATAAACAGTAAAATAATATAAACAGTGAAATAAAACAATAAGCGATAAAGTAAAACTAACAAAAACAATAATCAATAACCAGCAAAACTAACAAAAACAAACTCCCAACTAACCAAGTAAATAAACAGTAAAGATAACAAAAACAATAACAAATGCTTGTTAACGCTCAGCCCCAAAAACAGTTAATAGCCACAAAGTTTCCCTTTCCCTTGCATATGGAACCGGTCTAAAAAGATTTTTAATGTCCACGGGAATGCTAACATCCCATTGGCTTTTTACAACAAAGAAGCATTTCGATGCACCACAATGCTTCACTATCCCGGTCCAATCGACTTCACTGGTCACAACCGTTTCTGTTCTATTGGTATAAAAACGAACAATCTGGCCACAGATCAAATGTCCCGTATGACTCATTGTAACAACTGATGGCGATTTTGTCGTAAATTCTCCGCGAAAGGTAATGTTTCCGTTGTTTCTGGTAATATTGATAATTTTTCTTTCGAACATCTCTTCTCTCATTTCCAACTGAAGTTTGTCCAGGATCTCTTCTGAGACTTTATTACTCAACTTCTTCTCAGACCTTTTTCCTTTTCTGGCTGCAAACCCACACGAAGCCATAACTGAATGTAACCACTGATACTAAAAAAACATAAAGATATACAGAATTAATGAGAGAGTATATGCTTAATAAAATTGTTTTCATAGCTTAGTAGTATGATGGAGATACATAATGCTTTTATGGCCATATCAAAGCCCTCCATTAATAGGGACAGTATAACAAACCAAAAGGGAAATGATGAAGGAACAATAAATGACCGTTTCTCGGTGGAACAATCAAATGTATGATCCTAGAGCGTTATTTTTATTTTATTGCAGAATTATCGCTAAGATATGACGACATACACGTTTACCTGTTGTTATTTAGCTGAAAATAGATTGATGACACCCTAGTCGGTTCATTGTGTTATCAATCAATAATAATGAGCCGATTCTATCCTCATTTATTTGTTGCCTTTTTATCATGAATATCTTACCTCTATTATATGCATTGCAGATTTTTCTGGATGTTTGCGACTCTTTATCGCATCTACCAGAGTCTGATTATATCGCTCGAATCCAAACATCCAGAAACTTTGCACGTGTCCAAATCGCTGAATATAGTAGGGTAGATGATGGGCAATGTGAAAGTTTATGGTCTAAAATAGAAAAATATAATTCGTGTTATAATATAATTCGGTCGGTATTGTAAATCATACCAATATATTTAGAAGTGATACTGGCCATAATAAAGATTTTGTACCAACACTTCTATTTGTATATAGTATAAAACATAATTATGTTTCGTATATAATTATAATCGTTAAAAACTGAATAATGGAAAGATAATATTCTGAATATTTCAGTCAAATTGGTCCACAAGCGTTTGATAAAAAACAATCTCGATTATCAATTTTGATTTAAATCAGCAATGATCGTTGAGCAGGAAATCGGATTCATATCAATTGAAAATCTGACACATAAATGAAACCGATAGTTGATTTATGGTCCTGATAACAAATAGTTTATATAATTTTTCAGGCCTAAAGACAGTGGGTGGATGGACGAATGGTTAGCACGTGTGCGCTGTATCATAAATAAAAATGAAATAAAATTGAACCATATGATAGTCCCGAAATTACCTAATTTCGATTTCTCTCTAAAGACCTACCATAGGAAAATTTAGTTGTTGCATTATGTATGTTTAACAAGAGTAAAACAGAGACTATAAAAACACACACCTGAAGGGACATTGGGAAGTCCCGCTCAATTCTGGCTAGTGCTACATGCCACTCTCTTTCTATTATGCTAGCTAATTCTGGTTTGTGGAACAGCAGACTGAGGTTATAACAGAAGTTACTTAATGTCTCCTGTTGTCTGCTGTTCAATAAACCGCGAATACAGAAATTCAAGATTCCGGTAGTCATAACCTATAAATAAAATGATTTAATTCAAATAAAATTAGACAAGGTTATGGAAAGGACTATCTCATTGACGTAATAATTAAAAAACCTCTGAATAAGTATTACATAACAGAACTAAACCGCATTATACCACCACCAAAATCTTGAAATATGGATACCTTACCTGCATCCAAGTATGGCTCTTTGTTTTCCCTTATTTCTTGGTAAATAGAGACCTTGGCATGTCGCAAATCCATCCGGAAAAATTATGCCATTCAGTCTTTTGTCCGAGTCAGATTTTTCGGTCTTTGTTAGTGTGTAGTCCTGGATACTGGAGCTGTAAAATAACCATATAATTTTGCAACATGTCAAAAACAATTTAGTTATTTAGTCTGGTTGTGTGTGACAATTGTATTATACCTATTGATGAAAACTAAAAAATGCTTACCCGTCATCGGCAGGTCATCTTCTTCTCTTAGCCTTAAATAAATTTTTTGAACAATAATACATATAGAGCAGAAAGTAAGTAAAGATATCACATTGTATTTACCACTGTCCAGAATCAATATAATAAAATTAATTATCATATTAATTAAATCGTTGGAAATAGATAAACTCACTGTGCTTTGCTGAAATCGACCAATTTCAACCTCTGCGGCCAAAACTTTCGCAGAGACGTCACCATTTAACAGTTTTATGATGGATGAAGGCATTCCCTGAGGGAGTGATAAATGAAATGAAATGAAATGAAATGTTGTTTAATGGCACGTCAGCACCAACCGGGCCATACTGCGCCAGACATATGGTGAATTTAACGAGACAAATTAAAACAATATCACAGGGGTATATTCATATATGTAAATAAAAGCAAATATCACAGAAAATATGATTAAAAATAAATATATCAATTCCTTTACATATATAAATATTTAAAACACAATATATGATAAATATGTACAATTAAAATTTAGAGTAAAAGTTTGTCTCTTTTAAAAATGCTAACAACTTATCATGTAGCTCCGGTTGGGCAAAAAGTTGACGTGCTGACTGGCAACGGTAATATTTACTTCTAATAGACTTGAGATGATTGCACTCAATCAAGATGTGCTTCACTGTCAAAGGAACATGACAGTGAACACATTCTGGTTGAGGCTCTCGCTTCAAAATGAAAATATGAGTTAAAGATAGGTTGCCAGGCAACGAAACATACGCCCACAGCAGCTAAATCGTCCGGGCAGTCAACAAGGGTTGTCGCATATTTTTACTTTTTTTTGGTAATGAAACATTTGTAATACATTAAAATCTGAGTAACAACTCATGTAATTATCAGAAAATCATTAGAATTTGTTAGCTTTTTATAAAGTTTTGCCCCACGCTAACAATTAGTATAGGAAACATTTAATATCATGGATTTAGCTGTTCAGTTATCAAAATTCATTGAAAATCAAAATACTTGTTCGTTTCAACACCTTAAACTCTGTGTATCAATCTGAAGTCAATCGGATGATAAGTTTGGCATCTACAGCGCCACAAGGTTTTTTGAAGTGATCAAGGGAGATAACTCTGGAAGTAATTATTTGAAATTGATGCAAATCAATAGGCTTCTTCCTCTCAGGTCCTTAAACAGTGTGTGTAAATTTAAAGTCAATCGGATATTAACTTTGGCCTCTAGAGCGTCCACAGGATTTTTTGATGTGATCAAGGGCCATAACTCTGGCACTAATTATCGGAAATTGATGCAAATCAATAGGCTTCTTCGTCTTATGACCTTAAACACTGTGTATAAATTTAAAGTCAATCGGATATTAACTTGGGCTTTTAGAGCGTCCACAAGATTTTTTGAAGTGATCAAGGGAGATAACTCTGGCACTAATTATCGGAAATCGCTGAAAATCAATAGCCTTCTTCGTCTTATGACCTTAAACACTGCCTATAAATCTAAAGTCAATCGGATATTAACTTTGGGTTTTAGAGCGTCCACAAGATTTTTTGAAGTGATCAAGGGCCATAACTCTGGCACTTATTATCGGAAATCGCTGAAAATCAATAAGCTTCTTCGTCTTATGACCTTAAACACTGTGTATAAATTTAAAGTCAATCGGATATTAACTTTGGCTTTCAGGGCGTTCACAAGATTTTTTGAAGTGATCAAGGGCCATAACTCTGGCACTAATTATTGGAAATCGCTGAAAATCAATAGGCTTCTTCGTCTTATGACCTTAAACAATGTGTATAAATTTAAAGTCAATGGGATATTAACTTTGGCTTTTAGAGCGTCCACAAGATTTTTTGAAGTGATCAAGGGAGATAACTCTGGCACTAATTATCGGAAATCGCTGAAAATCAATAGGCTTCTTCGTCTTATGACCTTAAACACTGCGTATAAATTTAAAGTCAATCGGATATTAACTTTGGGTTTTAGAGCGTCCACAAGATTTTTTGAAGTGATCAAGGGCCATAACTCTGGCACTAATTATCGGAAATGGCTGAAAATCAATAAGCTTCTTCGTCTTATGACCTTAAACACTGTGTATAAATTTAAAGTCAATCGGATATTAACTTTGGCTTTTAGAGCGTCCACAAGATTTTTTGAAGTGATCAAGGGCCATAACTCTGGCACTAATAATCGGAAATCGCTGAAAATCAATAGGCTTCTTCGTCTTATGACTTTAAACACTGTGTATAAATTTAAAGCCAATCGGATATTAACTTTGGCCTCTAGAGCGTCCACAAGATTTTTGAAGTCGTCAAGGGCCATAACTCTGGTAGTTATTATCGGAAATCGCTGAAAAACAATAGGCTTCTTCGTCTCATGACCTTAAACACTGTGTATAAATTTAAAGTCAATCGGATATTAACTTTAGCCTCTAGAGCGTCCACAAGCAATTGTGGACGCCGGACCGACGGACGGACGGACGGACGGACCGACGGACGGACGGACGGACGGGGGCGACGACAATATACGACCACATTTCAATGTGGGCGTATAAAAAGGTATGACCAATGCGAGAGCGACACAAAACAACTTCATCTCTCCTGTTAGTTCTATAGGAGTTGGGCCAATCTCCTAAGAGAGGCTTGATGTGATGAAGTTTGTTTGTGCCTGCAAGATCCCAAGACCGTTGCCAGCGGCCAAAAATAAAAAGATTTATTGAAGATTTAAAATCTGAAAATGGTAATAAAAATTGTGATATGGGAAGATCTAATGCAGACTTGGCAGCTAAGTCTGCTTCATCATTCCCTTTAATATCAACATGACTGGGGAGCCAGCAAAGGACAGTGTCCTTGCCGTTAAACTCGTGTGGCAGTAGCAGACGATACATGTCTGCTACTAAAGGGTGTACAAGCTGCTTATTGTTTATTGCCTGTAAAGAGGACAAAGAATCAGTAAATATAACATGTTTTAAAGATGAAGAGGATTGAATGAACTCCAGTGCCTGAAAGATGGCCTGGAGTTCAGCAGTAAATATTGAAGCAGCAGGAGGAAGGCGAACAGAAATTGTCTCAGATGGCGTGACAGTAGCCGAAGCTACCCGATCGCCATCTTTGGAACCATCTGTATAAATTGGAGCATAATCACCATATTTAGACCTCAACTCTCCGAAGAGAGTTTGAAACACTGTGGAACTAGTATCTTTCTTCCTATTTTTTGTAAGATCTAGATCGATCTTAGGAGGAGATATAGACCATGGTGGTGACTCAAAGAAAGGGGTATTCGCAATACTGTCATGACTTATTCCAGCCTCTGACAAAAGGGGTTGAATGCGAATACCAAATGATGGAATAGTATTAGTCTTCATCATATACAAATGCTCATGAAGAGGTCTAAATATGGTGTTATATGAAATGTGTTGTGGCAGAGATGCAATTTTTGTGGCATACTGCAGTGCAAGTTTATCACGTCTGTCGTGCAATGAGGGCTCGTGCGCCTCGACGTATAAACTCTGCACTGGAGATGTTCGGAATGCTCCTAAACTGATTCTAAGTCCTTGGTTGTGTATGGTGTCTAGCTCTTTGAGATAAGACTCGCGGGCAGACCCATACACAATACACCCATAATCGAGTTTAGATCGTATTAATGCTCGATACAATCTGAGCAGGACCTTACGGTCTGCTCCCCAGTCAGTGTTTGATAAGACTCTCAATATGTTGAGGGCTTTCAGACATTTTTTCTTGAGGGTTTTGATATGGGGGATAAATGATAATTTCTTATCAAATATCAAACCCAAGAATTTCGTTTCATCTACAACTGGAATGGGACTACCATCCAGTGTAAGTTCCGGATCAGGATGTAAACCCCTTCTTTGACAAAAGTGCATGCAGACAGTCTTGGATTTCGAGAAACGAAATCCATTGTCAGTTGCCCATCGTTGAATAGAATTCAAGCAAAGCTGCAACTGACGTTCGATTGTCTGCATACTTGTCGATCCGTAACACATCTGAAAGTCATCAACATAAAGAGAGCCGTCGACCCCGCGTTTAAGGCACGTCGGTATGGTATTTATTTTGATAGAAAAAAGTGTGGGTGATAATATACTTCCCTGAGGAACCCCCATTTCCTGAGGAAAGGGGTCAGAGAATATTGATCCTAAACGTACCTTAAACGACCTATCTTCTAAGAAGTTTTTAATGAAGATAGGTAAGCGACCCCGCAGACCGAGGTTATGCAGGTCGCGCATGATACCATATTTCCATGTGGTATCATAAGCTTTCTCCAGATCAAAGAATATAGCAACTAAATGTTGTTTCTGGATGAAAGCATCCCTGACAAACGTTTCAAATCGAACGAGATGATCAAGAGTGCTCCTTTGGGACCGAAATCCACATTGGAGGTCTGTAAAAAGGTTGTTGGACTCTAGGTACCAAACAAGCCTTCGATTGATCAATCTCTCCATGGTTTTGCAAATGCAGCTAGTTAAAGCGATCGGACGATAATTGGTAGGATTCGTAGGATCTTTACCCGGTTTAGGGATGGGAATTATTGTGGCTTCATGCCACGAAGGCGGGAAATTCCCATCAACCCAAATCCGGTTGAAAAGATCTAATAATATTAAGAGTGTAGAAAAGGGTAAATGTTTTAAAATCTGGTAGTGAATTTCATCTGGACCAGTTGCAGTATCTCGAGCTCGTTTGAGGGAATCACGAAGTTCAGCAATAGAAAACTTATCATTATAACATTCATCATTACGGGACTTGAAGTTAAGTCGCCTTTTCTCCTGCTGATGTTTAATGCCCCGAAAGGCATCAGAGGAAAAATTGGATGATGAATTGAATGAAATTGTACTGGCCAGTGAATTAGCAATATCAGGAAATGTTGTTAAGGTGGTATTATCAACATTTAGATGGTTAACTGATAATGCACTATTTTTACCTACGAATCCTATCCCATACCGATTTGGAAGACGTACGGGAATTTATCTTTGAGACATAGCCCTGCCATGAAGACTTCTTTGCCTGGCGTATGATTCTACGAGCCTTCGCCCGGACCATTTGGTATGCTGCAAGATTCTTCATGGAAGGGTGATTCTCAAGGCGTCTTAAAATACGATCACGCTCTTTAAGAGCGGATTTGCAATCGTTATTAAACCATGGTTTATTGAAACGTTTGGGCTCAGTTGTATATATATCCCGTATTTTGTTTTAACTATTTATATACATAAAGGACTATATTTAGTTGTATCTATTTTTAGTACCATTATTGACTGTGATACTTGTTTTTATTTATGTATATAAATATATTTATGTGATATTTATTTAATTTGTCTCATTAGAATCATCATTTGTTTGGCACCATATAGCCCGGTTGGAGCTCACGTGCCATAAAACTCCATTTCATTCATTCATTTGGGCTCAGTCGTGGTCTTTGGAATCGCCTGCTCAGCTACATCTTGAAGAATTGAAGTGAATAAGGCCATGGGCTCTTCTGCATCCTCTAACTCTTTTGCGTCAAAAGAGAAGAGACACAAAGATTCAAAAAGAGCCCAGTCAGCCTTATGCAACTTCCACCTCTGAGGTCTTTCGACCGGAGAGGGTCCATTATTATCTATCAAGATCGGAAAGTGGTCACTGCCACACAGATCTTCATTTACTCTCCATGTAAAATCCTGAAATAGGACCGGGGAGCAAATGGTGAGATCGAGGGAAGAAAAAGAAGATGTGGCAGCATGTAGATAAGTAGGCGAGTCATCATTTAATAAACACAAATTATTAATGTTAATGAAGTCCGCTATTTGTTTACCTCTGTTGTTATCATCTGGACTACCCCAGAGCGAATGATGACCATTGAAATCCCCCGTAATTATAAACGGGAGGGGAAGTTGTGCAATAAGGTCATCAAGATCTCTGGGGTTCAGATGTAAACTAGGTGGTAAATATACAGAGCAGAGTGTGATTGGAATATGTAGAGTCACCCTAACTGCAACAGCCTGTAAAGGCGAGTTGAGGACGACTTTACTCTGCGGAATATTCCCATTAAGGAAAATGGAAACACCACCATGCGCTCTACCATCATTATTAGTAAAATGATGATAGTCAACAAAATGTCTGAGTGTTAAAACGTCTGAATTCTTTAAAAAAGTTTCTTGTAAACAAATAGCTAAAGGATTAAATTTTTGAATTAAGATTTGAACTTCATTAAAATTTGGTTTAAGACCACGACAATTCCATTGAATTATGGAATTAGCCATTTTCAGGGTGGTTTAACAGGACTTCTATGATGTTGTTTGGGGTCATGTACATCTACAACATCCATTAGAGTGTCCTGTATCCCGAACCTGTTATAGGTTCCGACAGGATCCTCGTCACCCTTCCTACTGCGGAAGGTATGTAACTTTCGAGGAACTTCTTTCTCAGAACGTTCCTTGTTTTTGATATTTGTGGGTGGATTTCCACCATTTGATTGAGGAGTGGGGGGCACAGTCTCCTCCATCTCAGACTCCCCAGACTTATTAACAGCCTGAGTGCCGAGAGATTTAACAGGTTTAGGTGGAACGATAGGTTTTTGTTTGGACGAGGAATCTTCTGTCTCAGCTGGAAATACAGCAGGTGTTTGGCAAGCAATAGAAGTGGTCTTCGGCTTGACAGCATTTGCAAAGGACATTGCAAATGTTGGGGTTGCAGCCTCAACCAACTTCCTTGCTTCCGGGTAAGGTATATTTTTTTCTGTTTTCACCTGCTGAACTTGTTTTTCTTTCTTCCATATTGGGCACTCTCTAGAATATGCGAAATGAGGCCCTTTACAGTTAATGCAATGGTGATCGAGTTGACAAGATGTACTTTCGTGACCATCAAGTCCACATCGAGCACACACCGCTTTCCCCTTACACACGTTTTTACTGTGTCCAAAGCGTTGACAATGAAAACAACGCAATGGATTTGGGATGTAAGGGGTAACTGGTATGGCAAGAAAACCAGCTTTGATCATCCTAGGAAGATCTGGTTTATCAAAGGTCAGGATATAGGTGTTGGTTTGAATAATATTACCATTACGTCTGATGGAAATTCGTTTGACGTAAGTAACACCTTGTGAGGCGAGATTTTCAAGCATCTCATCCTCACAGCTGCCTTCTAAATCCTGAGACCGAATAACACCTCTTGAAGAATTAAGAAAGTTATGCGGTGCAACTTTGATCGGAATGTTGGCTAAAGTTTTCGATTTTAATAACGATGTAGCATGAGATTCTTTAGCACATTCCACTAACAGAGTACCATTTCTCATTTTTTGACACTTTTGGGCTCGCCAGCCAAGCCAGCAAGACCTTTAGAAATCAAAAAAGGAGAAGTTTTAGCTAAGTTGATATCATTCGTACTCTGTATAACCAGAAATCTAGGCCAGGTTCGGGAAGTTTTGTTAGGTATATTATTTGGTTCCAATTCCTCGGTCGACGTACGCTTTAAAGGACGAGTCTTCTTCGATTGGGAAGCCATGAGTAATTTTAAAGATTCATCCCTGCCTGCTCTCCAACCACCAATGGGTTGCAATATCCATGCAGGCTACTGCGCGGCTATCCAGCGCATACGCCCTAAGAGGACAGAGAGAGAGAGAGAAATGGGGTTTAACGTCCACTCGACACAACTAGGTCATTTCGGGACTAACATATGGTTTAATTTTATTTCAATAATTCGCTTGCGCGTAGGGGTCTTTAGCAGTGGGGGGAAACCGGAGTGCCCGGAGGAAACCCACGAGGTTGAGAAGGCGCCCCCATCTCCATGCCACATACGCTCACACCAGGGCTCGAAACCACAGCCGCAAGCCAGAGGTGACCGGCCAGCTAGAGGTCGAAGCGCGGCACTCTAGACCACTAGGCCATCCCAACCCCCCCTAAGAGGACAGACAGGGATATACCTAGACAAAGTAAAGATGAAATATTTTTACTTTATCCACTTGACCCAAGCCGCTGCTTTAGAGTAGGCACTTAGGACACAAAGGTAGAACTGCAAGAAATACATTACAGATTTATGGGAAAGATGCGCCTACTCGTCAGCTAAACACGACCAAAGCCGATTGATCAGAGTGGGCCACTCTAACCGCCCGTCTAGGTGAATTATGGGCCGAAGCAGTGTGTTGCAGAAAAAGGGCTCGCAAGCCAAATCCCCACTCAACTACCAGGATTCCACTCTCCACCGGTCGCAACGCACGGCAAACACGTTGCCCCATTACAGGGATCCCTTTAGTCGCCTTTTACGACACGCAGGATATACGGAGGGTATAAATAAATTAGTGTCAATTAAAACAGCTGATGTTGAACTTCAACCAGCAGTTAATATGGAAAAAGCTCATTTTGAAAATAAATCAGTAAATATATCGAAAAAGCCATTTATTGAAATAATCAGTAAAAAAACCCCAAACGACTTGAACCTAAAATACCACAAATGATTTCTGCAGATATCGTTTTGAGAATATCACACAAAGCTTTCAAAACCGAGAACGCAAATTAGAAATGGGATATAAAGTAGAAAGAAAGGCTAAAATGGCATTTTTAAGGGATAACAAGTGTTAGGTAATAGAGAATTATTCAATTGGTCAACTGAAACCAATGTTACAATCCGCTGCAAACCCTCAGGAACTGAACAGAAACAGTAGTTCTTTACCAACAAATAATTGTGTACGAAAAATTATAAGTTTGGATCAAACGACATAGAAAATATAAAACGAGAATTAGAGAAACATCACGAAAAGTCTGAAGAAATATTGAAATTATTAGCAGAAAAGTTGGTATGTTTGACTAAAATATACCACCATAATAGATCAGTTACCGTTGTTACCTGGGTACAGAAAATCACTTAAACGTGACTGGATGACATCGCGCCTGGTACGTTCGTGCATTTTTATGCGCGAACTCTTAGTTTTCCTATTACTGGCACCTGTGTATCGCCAATTATAAATCGAGTGTGTGAAGACAGTTTATATAGATCACGCACATAATTTTCAGTACAGAGTTTATTCCCGCTCTATTTGCCGCTAAGCAAACCAATGGGACTATTTTCTCAACAGTGTATGAACTTATCCATAAGCGGTAATATCCTTACACCGAGAGAAATTATCTAGTCTCGGTGAAAAACCATGATCATCTGGTAAAAAATTACTTTTCTATTTTTTGGAACGAAAAACAGTGTTTTTAAAAACAAACGAACCTGCCGCACATGAGGAAGTCATTATACTAATAATAACAGACGAGAACTCTTTTTGGGCACAGGCTTTCTTACTGAGTAGTACATCGTCCACAAACAATCATGAAGGAACTATAGGAAGACTAGCGACGACTGTAGACAGTAAGTAGGTTATACACTATACTTTTGAGTCGAGATTACTCGCTTTGAGTCGAGATTACCGGCTTTCAGGTCACCGATAACCAATTATGTCAGAAATACCATACTGACATTCGGTTTTTTCAAGTTGTACGCGAACTAACAATCGGCGCCCTAACTGTCTTCGTCAGCTACTTTCAGTTTCACAATGGTGTACGACATTCGGTTTTTCAAGTTGTACGCGAACTAACAATCGACGCCCTAGCTGTTTCGTCAGCTATTTTCAGTTGCTGGCGTACGGCCAGTGCCGGTGGGAAAAGACAACATTAAAATCAGAAATAGTTTATTTATTATTGTCGGACTTACGGTATTTATTGATAGGCTGTATCATTATGAATATTCGACATAGTATTGAGTATTGGAAGCGAAGTACAGAGTCAGCGTACAAACACTTTTCAATTTCAAAAGGTTAGTGGAAAGGAACTTTTTTCTTCAACAGTTCTGTACAAACATTCCTCCCTTTATAATATGGAATGACCCATTACCTCACCTTCGGAACACATAATACCACTTTTTATGCCATATGGACCGTTCACATAACTACTTTTGTTTATGTTATGTCTGTGTTTCTCTACTCGTTTTAACAGTTTCCTTTGGTTGTTAGGATTTCTTTTCTCATACACCCCTTCGGAACACCTAATACCACTTTTTATGTCATATGCATGATATGGACCGTTCACATAACTACTTTTGTTTATGTTATGTCTGTCTTTGTCTTTTACTCGTCTTAACAGTTTACTTTGTAAGGATTTCTTTTCTCATACAGATTGCCATGTTTGCTCGACTCCTGAGAGAAGATGTTCCTGCTGCAATGGCCATCATTAATGACCCCTGTGTAAAAACCCTGCATGTCAACAATCTGGAACTTGACGACACCCCAGAGAATATACGCATGCATCCTCGCACATGTACTGCGAATCAAGAAAGCGTCCAAGTACAGGTCTAAACTGGCTACCCGAGACACTGGCAGTAAATCCCTGAAATTTGATCTGCCATATGATCGCCTTCTGTTGTGCAGGTAAGTACACAGTCTGTTTCGCACCCTTCAACACTACAATCTACAATCTCGCAGGTGGTCCGTTCGCCGAACTGTAACGTATCGGTCTGTAAATCAGCCTACTTCCTATGATTATTGGGTGAAGAACCATTTTAGACTTCATACTAATGTCATAATATGGGAAAATGTCTTTAAGAATTACAATAATACTACAAGTACAGATCTAGACTATAAAATATCACACAACATCATCTGCACAATGGAAAACTTATTTCAAGTTAAGATTAAACACTCAGATATATGCTTAGTGTGCAAATTAGATAGAAAACATTACTCATATGTTTGTAGACTGTGATAAACTTTTTCACCTAAAATCATTACTAAGGGAGATAATTCGTGATATTGTGAATATTAGTATTGATGACTGTACTTTTAGATTCTTCTTATTGTTTTGTACTTATCATTATGTAAATAAATTCCCAACTCAATTATGCAGTATTGTTCTATCATTTCATAGAATCTTTATATAAGCGTACAATGATCATGTTACATAATGAACATGCAATTGTGAATTATATAATCCTGTTCAAAAATATACTTAGAGATAATTTAGTAAATATTTTGATAAGAGTAAGTGTACGTTTGTTAAAACATTTATTTTCCGAATACCAGACCACTCGGACCAAAGACCACTCGGACCAAAACAAAAAGACTACTCGGACCAAGTTAAAAGACTACTCGGACCAATCAATATTGTGTTAATAATGTGTTTTTTTTTAAGAAATTGAGATTGTTCTCAAAACTTGTGTTTATTTTAATATGAGTCCTCGGACCTATGATTAATTCTTGTTTTAATAAATTATGTTTGTTTTAATATGAAAATGCTAAGTGTTATGTACTCACCCGTGTTATTTGCTGATAAGGAAGCCCATCAAATAAGATTAATTAACAAAACAACTATAACTGAGTAGTGATTAAAATACTTCATTTTCTTTTCTTTCTCAAATAGTAAATGAGTTTGATTGACCGATGACTGCTAATGTTTTTTCGTGAATTAAACGGGATAATTGCAAACAACCCACGATCTTATATTTTCCTGAATAAAAACCCTTGCTTTGTTGAACGCACTATAATTTATCGATTGGTATTGCCATCTACGACCAGATTGTCGAGGAATGCGTCAACGCACAGCTTACGGATTATCCTTAACAATTTCTAGGGGCTTGTTTTTGTGTATGTTTTTAACAAATTTATACAACTTTTATGGGAAACTATGATTATCAAACAACCGTAAACCCAACTGATGTTTTATCGTTTGGTTGGGCCTTTTACGAACCACGTGAAAGTCATGTTAATAAATATTTTCTTCAAACCTAACTAACGTGACGAAATTTATGACGTAGCTGGCTTTTTTTGTGTAATTCTTGCAAGAATCGCCCTACAGAATCTATATATACGCGCAGAATGATCATGTTACATAATGAACATGCAATTGTGATTCATATAATCCTGTTCAAAAATATACTTACAGATAATTTAGTAAATATTTTGATAAGATTAAGTATAAATTTGTTAAAACATTCATTACCCCCCCCCCCTCCTCCTCAAAACATGTTATCAAGGCAACCCCTCCAGGGTTATAGTTATTTTTCAGGCATATTGATGTTGCCTGCACTGTCTCGAAAACTTTCACCTTTGAAAACCTTTTATTTGTTAATAATATTTGATATCACAACATAAACTAGTTAGTCAGTTAAGATTCAAACATTTTTTTATAAAACACTATGCAGTCAATTTACGACAAACTATAATTTAAACTTTAATCTTATATATATGGTGAATTCAATTCTAATTGAAAAAATATGTATCGAAGTAATAAACAGAGAAAAAATTTATGTAACGCATAGACATAATAAATATTTTTAATAGTACCATACATTATTGACGGTCTCCTCCTGTAAGTGACGCAAGACAAAAGACCTGCCAAGACAGATGCCTAGTCATTCGCATGGGAAGAGCAGCTTCGGTCCTGTGTACACCTTGCCATACACGTTACAGATTCCGTTTCAGTTGATACTCATTTTAAGAGTAGGCTGTAGTGCCGCTGTCCCGGCAAAACCTCCCCCATATCACATTTTATGAGAATATAAACCCCATTACCTTTATTTCATCCTAACCATACCAATTTGGTGACTTTAAACTTACAGTGAAATAGTGTTACAAAAATCAAAATTAACATAATGATCGATAATAAGGTTACGACGAGTGTTTCATTATACTTTATTAACTTCGAAAACAAAAAAAAATCCATTAAACCATATACAGAAATAGCAATTTTTTGAAATAATTAATATATCATTACATTATGACAATATGACCAGTCAGTGTCAAGGACAATAATTGCCTCAAACTTTAATATAAATCTTAAACATATAAATATAGTGCAATTTTTAATGACTTTAACCTCAAATATAATAGTGTACAATAAAAAGAACTTAATTAATATAATAATTTGTAGACAAAATGGAATCAAACACTTTCAATTCATAATCTTCTCTGAGTGACAATTCTTGGACATTGTCCACAAAAATAGGTTTCAAATGTAATTCACAAACCCTTCCCATGTCCCCATATTTACTATATTTAGTGATTAACGTGATTAACCAACAAAACAATACAGATGTAGGTATGACAGTTGTGTTAAATTAATTATCTGCAGAGAATTCTGCCTTTACAGGTTTACAATACACCTTTTCAATGTTAAAATTGTAAGAACACTGGAATAACAAGACTAAAATAATGTTTCGTGTTAAAATAGAACTGGACAGTAAAGGCTTGTATACATGTAGCTCACTGAGATTTTCAGACGTGTTAATAGTTAAAGTCAATAACTGGGTAACAGGGTCACGCACACTAAGTAATACACATGATTTGAAACAGATAGTTACTAATACTTCTAGAAATGACATTTAGTAATTGAACTGTAACACACTATATGTTTGTGTGGGTGATAGGTGCTGCTTAGTTCATTGGCGTGAGGCGTTTTGAGGCATTGCATATAGAGGGCTTCGTCCTTTTCACTAACCTATCCCATGATGCATTGCCGGTGGCCATTTTGAAAGGCTTTGTTTACCAAGCGTCATTGTTCAAGATAGACGTATTATATTCAACACGTGATATTTCCGAATTATTAAGTGAAAATTAACATTTCACCGACTTTGCTAAGATGGATAAATACTCTGAGACACTAGACTCGAAAGCCTTTACCCGTTACCAGGAGAAAACGGCCGTAATTGGGGGTATTGATCCTTACCAGATCGACAAATGTGAGTGGATTTCTGGTGATAACGACGTCTTCCCCGAAATTATATACCCAGACTAAGTGAATTATTTAATTTTCCAACCAAGCCCATTTTATACTTTGAAGGATTTTCAAAATTACAAGAGTCTTGAAAGCATCGACAGGTTTCTGTGTGGATGGGTTCGTGACGTGTGTGTTTATCGCCATAAACCCAGTGGACATAGCATTGTCAAGGCTAGAGTCATGCACTCTATGAAATTATCAGAGACAAGTTTGACACCCTGGCTAATCACTGATAATGAATCCAAAATAATTTCAGCACACTGTGACTGTAAGACAGGATTGGGAGAAAGCTGTTCTCATGTAGCTTCGGTATTATTTTATGTGGAGGCCATATGCCGAATGAGAGAAAAGAGGACAGTGACTCAGAAACCGGCTTACTGGATGCTGCCTACTTCAAAGATAGGTTGCCAGGCAACGAAACATACGCCCACAGCAGCTAAATCGTCCGGGCAGTCAACAAGGGTTGTCGCATATTTTTACTTTTTTTGGTAATGAAACAACTCATTATGTAATTATCTGAAAATCATTAGAATTTGTTTGCTTTTTATAAAGTTTTGCCCCACGCTATCAATTAGTATAGGAAACATTTAACATCATGGATTTAGCTGTTCTGTTATCAAAATTCATTGAAAATCAAAATACTTGTGCGTTTCAACACCTTAAACTCTGTGTATCAATCTTAAGTCAAACGGATGATAAGTTTGGCATCTGTAGCGTCACAAGGTTTTTTGAAGTGATCAAGGGAGATAACTCTGGAAGTAATTATTTGAAATCAATGAAAATCAGTAGGCTTCTTCGTCTCATGACCTTAAACAGTGTGTGTAAATTTAAAGTCAATCAGATATTAACTTTGGCCTCTAGAGCGTCCACAGGATTTTTTGATGTGATCAAGGGCCATAACTCTGGCAATAATTATCAGAGATCGCTGAAATTCAATAGGCATCGTCGTCTCATAACCTTAAACACTGTGTATAAATTTAAAGTCAATCGGATATCAACTTTGGCCTCTAGAGCATCCACAAGATTTTTTGAAGTGATCAAGGGCCATAACTCTGGCACTAATTATCGGAAATCGCTGAAAATCAATACGCTTCTTCGTCTTATGACCTTAAACACTGTGTATAAATTTAAAGTCAATCGGATATTAACTTTGGCTTTTAGAGCGTCCAAAAGATTTTTTGAAGTGATCAAGGGCCATAACTCTGGCACTAATTATCGGAAATCGCTGAAAATCAATAGGCTTCTTCGTCTTATGACCTTAAACACTCTGTGTAAATTTAAAGTCAATCGGATATTAACTTTGGCTTTTAGAGCGTCCACAAGATTTTTTGAAGTGATCAAGGGCCATAACTCTGGCACTAATTATTGGAAATCGCTGAAAATCAATAGGCTTTTTCTTCTTACGACCTTAAACACTGTGTATAAATTTAACGTCAATCGGATATTAACTTTGGATTTTAGAGCGTCCACAAGATTTTTTGAAGTGATCAAGGGCCATAACTCTGGCACTAATTATCGGAAATCGCTGAAAATCGATAGGCTTCTTCGTCTTATGACCGTAAACACTGTGTATAAATTTAAAGCCAATCGAATATTAACTTTGGCCTCTAGAGCGTCCACAAGATTTTTTGAAGTGATCAAGGGCCATAACTCTGGTAGTTATTATCGGAAATCGCTGAAAAACAATAGGCTTCTTCGTCTCATGACCTCAAACACTGTGTATAAATTTAAAGTCAATCGGATATTAACTTTAGCCTCTAGAGCGTCCACAAGCAATTGTGGACGCCGGACCGACGGACCGACGGACCGACGGACGGACGGACGGACGGACGGACGGACGGACAGGGGCGACGACAATATACGACCACATTTCAATGTGGGCGTATAAAAACAAGTGTACCCTATGCTCCACTACACGAGATTGACTTCACTTCTGTCAAGACACTGAAGAAGCAACTTGACAAACAAATTGAAACAAACTCAGTGAACTCACAGTTAAACAGAGTTGAAACCCCAGGAAAAAAAACAACTGTAAACATTTCTCAGGCCAGATATGACAGCTTTTTTGAGACATTAAAAGCAGACAAACCAGTTTGTTTGGCTGTGATGAAAAAGTACAATGCAGACTATGTACCAAAAAGTCTACAAGCCAAGTACCCGAAAGTTTTGAGTGAACTGACAGATGAAAAATGCAAAGGAATGGTCCGTGACGAACTCATAGAACATTGTTCTACATTACTTCCCAGTATCGTAATTACCGAGGAAGAAGCCAGCAATGTCGAGCAAGCTACCAGGCAACAAGCTAAAAGTAAATTGTGGTTTCGGTTTAGGACCGGACGTATAACATCCTCAAGGATAAAAGCAGCCTGTGCGACTTCATGCGATACTCCATCGTACAGTTTATTGAAACAGATTTGCTATCCACATGAGCACAGTTTTTCAAACGCTGCTATGCAATGGGGGTGTGACCATGAAGATGTTGCCAGAAAACAGTACACTGACATGTACCTGGAAAAGCACCTGAATTTTAAGACTCAACCATGCGGGTTGTTTCTTAACAAAGATTATCCTCATCTCGGCGCTTCTCCAGATGGCATAGTAGAATGCGATTGTTGTGGACGTGGCTGCATTGAAGTTAAGTGCCTTTAC
This sequence comes from Patella ulyssiponensis, assembly GCA_963678685.1. Taxonomy (NCBI): domain Eukaryota; kingdom Metazoa; phylum Mollusca; class Gastropoda; family Patellidae; genus Patella; species Patella ulyssiponensis. The sequence continues at coordinate 11,772,091 of OY783227.1, read as the reverse complement.
TGTATGAGAGATGAGAATGTCAGTGCCAAGAAAGGGTCCTGTCTTGAGGAAACTCATAATGGACTTAAACTAAAAGAAAACCATGCCTATTATTCCCAAGTCCAGACTCACATCCATATCGCTGATGTTGACTATTGCGACTTTGTCGTATGGACTCCAAAAGACATCTATATACAGCGGATCGAGGCCAACACTGAGGTGTGGAAAAAGTTAGTAGATAAATCTACTAAGTTTTTTGCTACTGTAATTCTTTACAGTGATGAGAAGACAACTATGTCTGTACAGAAGAAGCCCCTTAGTCAGTCTGAGTCAACAAACAAGACGGCAACCACATCAAAGCCTGCTACAAGAGGAAAAAAGTCGAAAGATGCAACAAAGTCAACCAAAAGTTCACCTGATGCAAACAGATTGGACACATCTGAGGAAAACTTAGAACTGTATTGCATCTGTTATGGCGCAAGACAGGAGGTTATGGTCGGCTGTGACTCTGAAGATTGTCCAAACAAGCCCTTTGAGTGGTTTCATTTGTCGTGTGTCAACTTAAAAGCTATACCTGAGGGAGACTGGTTTTGTCCGGACTGCTTAGAAGGCAAATTTCTGAGGAGTCTCAAAAGGAAATAAATCAGACTGTGAATTAAATGTTTGTTCTGACCCACCAAAAAAAAAAACATGTCTGTAGTTTTCTCAATTATTAATGAGAAACCCTAGCTACACTGATGAGCCTTGGGAAGGCGAAACATGTTTCCATTTTATTTAGTTTTGTATAATAAATCTTGTTTATTCTTCAATTTTTTTGTGACAATTTATTTGTCCCCCCTTGCCATCACTGAGACAAGGCGCATACACATCAAGCTGACAAAAATAGATGTCGTTTAGAGAACAATTACAACATGAAAGTTATTTATCATACATGTTCATAAAAGACCTACAGCAATTTTGCAATGTTCTATTTTAAATTCCCTATTAAAACACATATACAAATTGATTTAATTTATTTGAATGTGAACAAAATACAAATAACAAAATTTAGAAATCTGAAAATAAGTATAATATTGTATTTGTTATACAGTATAATATTGTATTTGCCATACTTAGTTTATGACAGTTGTGCCTGAATACTGTCATATTCTTTACCCTTGCTCTGGATATATATATCTCCACACATTTTGCTTTGAAACAGTATGACACCCACAAACATATTCTATGTTAAAATTTAACATGTTTCGCCCTCCCAGGGCTCATCAGTGCAGTTTGGGTTATCAAATACTCAGATGATACCAATCTCAAAGTATAGATAAACTGCAGACATGTTTTTTTTTTCTCTCTAAAAACTAACTAAGTCATGTAAATTCTATATATTAATAGTATTCATGTCAGTCATATGGCACAACAGAGGGACACATGTTGGTAAGAGCACAACATACAATAACAATTTTGTCAAGAATTACACATTTGTCATCACCTTTTGAAATCAGGTAATCTATCGGAATTATTCCTCCAAGAATCATGAATTTTTGACGCACAGTTCCTATGACCCTTTCTACATGAATTCTCACATTAGCAATTTTTCGAGTCGATTCAACCTCTGTAGCACTTAACTGTTTCTTCCCTCTCATGAATGATGGAAAATTAACTTCGGCTCCTTTCATTGCAACCAATTCCTGGATCTCAAATCCTCGATCTGCAAGTATCAAATCTCCATGCATCAGATTGTCAAGGAACTTGCAGTTAGCTGTTAGGTGTTTGTCGCTTACACGTCCTCCCCAGCCCTCGGAGATAAAGCTAATACTGCCCTGAGGGGTTATACCTATCAAGTACTTGGCCGTGTTATGATGTTTATAGTTAGACCAGGTCTGTGCTCTTGCTGTCATGTTAGATGGACGGTCGGTGAAAATTTCAAAACAGTCAATGATGCATGTCACTCTCTTTCTGAAGTATTTACGAAATGCCATTGGCATAGTTTCCATTATTTCATCACGATCAGGCCAGCGCACTAAGGGTTGTAAGACCAGATACATGATGTTCAAAGTATCTAAGAAAGCCTTAGACAATGTAGCTTTAGATACACCAAAGCGATAGCTCAAGTCTGCGATAGGCAAATTTAGTCTAAGTCTCATAAGTGTTATGATCATCTTCTGGAATTTGCTCAAAGATGAATTCCCGTTTTCAGTCATTTCTGGTGCCAAAAGTTGAAAAAGTCCCATGAGAGCTATGAAACTATTTAATCCGGTGTAGTATTTTACTTTTTCATTGTCGTTTTCAAAGTCATCCGGTGAATGAGCCTTCATTTTGTGAACAATTTTCTTCAAACACTGATTTTGTTCTTTCAGTTGCCTAATTTCCTCTTTTTGTTCACTTATTTCTTGATTAGCAAGCACAAGCTTCTCAATCAGAGTCGGTTCCCTTTCAACAGTTGGTGTATCGGGGAGGGGTTCAGCTAAATCGCTGTCAGATCCTTCTTGAAAGTAACCACTAAGTTCAAGCAAACTAAAAGCAGCTTCTGATTTTTTAGCAGATTCCTTTCTGGTTCGCAATCGATCATGGCGTACAGCTGCTTTCGTTAGTGACTTTTTCCCACCATAGCCTAGTTGTTTGTTGGGAGCCCAGTCTGGGTGTGATTCGTCATATTGATGTGGTTTTCCTGAAAATATATTAGGCATTCATTAGTCAATAGTAAACAAAACACAAGTTGTACTGTGTCTGTAGCCTAGTGTCGTAGTGAAATTCTTTACATCGTAAGGAAAAAGTTAATCAACGTTAACCTAATGTTAATTAATTATTTAGATAACAACAAAATGCACACTGACTGGAATAATAATAAAAAAAAAATAACTTTATACATAGCGTACACACAATTACAAATTCCCTATCATTCGATTTAGTCTACTGCCTACAGTACTAGTACTGGAAGTACTTGCTTTTTACGAACACACGGTCAAGACTGAATTACATTCAACACAACTACTTTTAAAGCTATTCGACCATGTACATCAAGTTAATACAAAGTGGGGCTATTATTTATTGTATACTAGGGCCTAGTAAATTTTCTTACCTGAAATGAAATGATCTGAACAAACACGAAACTGTTCATAGGACGTCACATCAGATCGATTTATTGCAGCAATCCATGCTTGTCTTCGCCGATCACTCTTCTGTTTAGCCGCCCCCCCCCCCCTGTCCAGAAATAACCTTTGGAATGCAATAAAAGCTAATTTTATCCCTCCCACCTCGATTGTGACAGTTAACAATAGCACACGTCGTAGGCATTATTGGTTTAAATGGATGAATGATCAATAACAATGACAATGAGTGAATAGTCAAGACAATGACAATGGACGTGTTTACAAACAATGCCTGTTAAAATGGCCGCCGGCAATGCATTGTGGGTAATGTTAAAAAGCTCGAAGCCCTGTATAGATGAACCTGTAGTTGTTATCCACAAATAGTGTTTAACTAATTTTAACTTTAAATCCATTCAGTATCGTAAAACACATCAAAACAAATATAAAATCTCTCGCAATTTTATTGTCTATATCATCAAAACTCTTTACGTGCCTCTGGCAACGGATAAACAAGTCGCTCAATATGAAGCAGCGATGGCAATTCTTACGTGACCATCTTCAGACTTTACATACTTATTCCTTATACCCTAATAATTAGGTATGTGACAATCTCGGCATTAGGCAGACGCCATTTTCTCCAGGATGACGTGATAGCAGTTTCTGCAGCGCGCTGGGATAACCCTTGGAACTTTCGCTATATTTGGCGTTCTTATAGGAGTTTCCTTGTGAAATCACCGCTATTGCGTAGTAGAAACGTCACTGATTCGCCTCGTTTTCGAATTTTTCACTTCTGTCATTGTTTTCATTATTTGTGAACCGTTTCAAAATTTCGCTCAAGTTCCAGTGCTCTTAAATCACACATTGATATAACCGACGCTATTTTAAGGTAAGTGGACGTTTGTTATTATGTTTCATCATGATAAAATACTCAGAAAGGTTTTTATATTCTGAGGAATGACCCCTTGTCAAATCCAAAATCCAACATGGCGGCCGAAATTTTAATGAAAAGGGCCCTTCTTTCTGGGCGACCTTCGGATGTAGACTATGGTCGCGACTACAGTCTGAACCAGCAACCGAACGTAAATGGCCTTAGCCATTGACTATTCAATATGGTGGCAACCATGTCAGTTGTTCCCCCTGCTATATTTTCTGCTATTTACTCACGTATTTTTAAAAACTGGTTAATTTTCCATACTGCGATATGAAAGCAAGCTTAAAATAGATTACAAAAAGGATTAGTCAATATCAGAATTTTTTTTTCATTGGATTTATGTCACCCAAGATCATTTCACACATACAGTTTTTCGTCGTGGGTCTATATATATTCAAATATAAGAAGATCCTAATCTGTCAAATTCATAAAAAAGACGATAAAAAAATCAAACATAAGATCTATACTCCAATGCACATTCACTAGCTTTCAGGTGTTAATATGGACCCTGTAATACCGACCAAGGTGTAAATAACTCAACGACAATCGGCAATTTTATTATATTTTTCAGAAAATCTTCTCAAGTGTCAGTTTTGTCGGCCATCTTTGAACTACCGTGCTTTATCGCATGGTACGGCTGGTCGCGACCACTGGTTGAACTAAATGTCATTCGGATGCAGATGGTTCGACTATAGTACTAAAATACGTGCAACCGAAGGTCGCCCTGGCATGATTAAAGTAATTTAAATGCATTTAATTGTGATTATTTTTATCCAGATTATATCAATAACATCTAAAGATACATTTTGCACTGTTTACCGCTTGATATATGTACATAAAGTGGCCGATGGTTGTGGATTGTGTTTGTTTACTTTCTGAAATAAATCTCCGCTGATTTTGACAATACGGTCACGTGACCCGAATACAGCGATCTGATTGGCCTAGGAGGTTTGTTTACAAACTAAGTGACAGGCCTAGTTGTTACTAAAGTAAATATTGCTATTCTTGTGAATATTTTAGATGGATTTTCTTGTGTAATGGCTTTGCACTGTTTTAGCTATTTTTTTTGATGGATGCTTTGTTAGTTTAGTAATCCTATTTAAATTAAACATATCCATTAAATTTAAACAAAGTAAACTGTTAAAAACAGTAAAAGAAAATCACATGCATAAAATAAACAAAACTAGTTTAGCTAAAGTTATGTGGACTTTCCATATGGCATGAAAAGTGGTATCTGGTGTTTCCGGAGGGGTAAGCATACCCTGCCCTGTGTACAGCACCTACCACAAAAACATTAACTAGCAATGAAACACATCCTTTATGTAATCGACAAATGATTTCAGTAGTGCTTTATTTCTTTTACAGAGTTGATGAAAATGCCCCCAAAGAAAAAGAAGAGAGTAGTTAACCCAGATGCAGAGGCTGGTACAGCAATTAGTCACATCATCCAGAACTTCTCATCTTTTCCTTCTATTAACGATGTCAAAAATGGTCACGTTCTTCATGTTTACGTTACAGTGGGCGAAAACAGGAGTCGTGCAAAGACTGAACGACAGCTGAAGAGTCACTATTCGTCTGTTCAAATTCAACGTTCCTTAGATGCCAGCATTAAGAAACTTGTCACAAACACTACAGAAATTTCATAAACTGACAAACCCAACTGAATTTGAGAGATTTGCCGCCATTTGTGATGAACATTTTACGCTTTTTGATAGTAATACCGTTGACCCTACAGCAGTTCAAAGCAAAAGTAATGATAATGTTGACCCTGATCCAGTTCCTAGCACTCGTGATGATTCTATCCAAGAGACCACTGTCCAATCTCCAACGCACCAAGAAGAACATGTTGTACCCTGCAAGTCAGATCTTCTTACTTCACCTCTGCCGACATCTTCAAGTCTTCTTACTCCACCTCTGCCGACATCTTCAACAAGGTCCACCAGGAGTCAGACGCAGTCACTCACACCTCGCAAAGCCAGCATGAAGCGCCGACTTGATTTTTTATCAGCATCCAGTGTTAAGTTGAAGAAGCAACATAAGGAGAGTGTATCATACTTAAAAGAAAAGTTAAAAACACCTAAACGAGTTATCAATCAGGCAATTCAAAGAAAGCTTAATATAATTAAAAAAAGGACCAAAAAATTCATGATCTAAACCTGAAGTTAGCAGGCTGTAAACTATCTAACGAACTGAACCAGCTGGAGAATGCCCACCAAAAACTTCTGCAAAAAAAGAAGAAAAAAAGACTCCAACATTCTGTGAAAACTGTTTCTGTGTCAAAGTATAGGCAAGTTCAGCAGAAAGTTAAAGAAAAGGATGCAGTCATTACAGACCTTCAACATCAGCATCTGCTCTTTCAGGAAGATGTATAGGATAAGACTTGTGGCCTGCGTTCAAAAGTTGATGGAAAGACGTATTCTTCATCGATGAGATTAAAAGTATTTGATTGCCTCGTTAATAATGTGCCAACAGCCAGTATTCCTATCATAATTAAGCAGTTAGACAAACGTTCTGGGATTGATAAAGGTGAGGTACCAAATAGGACAACAGTCGAGCTAATGGCACGGGAGCTTGGTGCAATTTCTGAGTTACAGGCAGCGGAAACCATTCTCGCCAACAACGATGTCACTGTAGGATTCGACGCTACCACACAGGAAGGGACTCATATCAACGAGATCCATTTCACCACTGCAAAGGATTGTGTGTCGTCTGCCGTAGATGAATTACCTGGTGGGACAGCAGAGGACTATTCTAATCATATATGCCAGTCAGTAAACAGCATGGCCGAGACATATACGTTCTTCAATGAAGGAAGCAATTACCAGGAGACCAGGCTCAGCATCATTAACAACATCACAAATTCTATGAGTGACAGATGTGCCGCCAACCATGCTGCCATCCGTCTCGTGAACAGTGAATGGAAGAAGACACTCAATGAACTTCACTGCCACCTACACCCCTTAGATTCAATTGCATCATCGACCAGGGCAGCTCTTAAACGTCTTGAAGAAACTAAGGGAAAGATTTATGGAAATGATTGCACTGCAGCAAACATTGTTGTTCAAATGAGTAAAATGCGCTACAAAGATGGGAAGGGGGACCCACGGGGATTTGTGACATTTTTACAGAGAAATAACCTTCCTAAGGGCATCCTACCTAGATACAGGGGCAATCGCCTTCACATATTGTTTCACAACGCTGGAGTGTTAATTGAGCATTATGATGTTTTTACTGAGCTCCTTAAAACTGGAACATCCCTTGGTGGACTGAGGACAAGTCTTTTACAGGATTTTAGTACTGATGTCGCGAAGGTTGAACTTCAGGTATTGGGTCTGCTTGGGAAGCACCTCACAGGTCCGTGGATGAAGAAGTTCTACACGTCCACAGAGAACGAAATTAACCATATGGATGGGATCCGTGTCGTCCAGGATGTGATCGGGACAGTGAGAAAGATGCTACAGGAGCCACAAAGCATTTTGTCCAATGACAAAGATTTTCTTGGTGCTGACATTATTGTGGACAACACTTTAATAAAGTTAAGGACTGTTCCAAGTAACCCCCAATTTGGCCCCATGATGACAGTTTGCCTGCAGTCTGTGATAGATGTTCTCGAGCGCCAATACAGCAAATATTTTGCCCTTGACATTACAGAGAAGCTACGAGAAGAAACTGCATCAGCCAGATCACATAACATTGACTCCGAAGAAATTATGGGGATGTTTAGTGCGGCCCAAAAAAAATCACCAAATGCCACGCTTTGTTTTTTGAGTTCAAGGATGCGGTCAACTAAAAACAAAACAGTCCAATACCTAGATAGTCTCGAGGAGGATCGTCGGGAGGAGCTTATAAGGAAGGCAGTTATGTACGGGAGGATTCAAAGAGACCGAAGGAGGAAGACGCAGAAAGACCTTTGTCAAGAACTTGTCAACAGGCAGACAAAGAAGGAACAGCAGCGGGACACTGCAGAAAGAAAGAAACTTGAGAAGGTCATCAAAAAGTCCGGTTTGGCAGCTGCTAAAAATGACTTTCCAAATTTAAATTATGCTTGTTGTGAAAAGCTGCTTGCTGACATTCTGGAGGGAAAGGTTGTGGGGAGAAAGATATGTCATGTGTGGTCAGAGGATGGTAGTCTTGTTGTGTACAATGGCCTTGTAAGAAAACTGTATGCGAACAAGATGTACAAGGTTGGGTACTGGAGCCAAGCAGAGGATTTCGATGACGCTACAGACTTTAATGTGTCCATGTTTGAGATGGCCTCTGACCTTTTACATGATGACCTTGTGTTCTCGAACTAAATATCTATATCAGATTAATTTAAATGACCAATCGTTAAAGGTAATTGTTTGAATTCTGCTGGAGTTTTTAGGGCATTTCCGATTTATTAATTAATTAAAAAATTAATTTATAATTAAAATCACACTACTTTTAAATAAAATGATAGTACATTATGTGTAAGATAATGCACTCTAGCTTTGGTGAAAATTTCATTAGGTTATCTTTAATATTAAGAGAGATATTCAGCATTTTCGATATTTTAGATCACAGTTTTCCGATTAATTAATTAAAAAATTAAATAATTAAAAAATTAAATTATTATTAAAATCACACTACTTTAAAATATAATTGATAGTGCATTATGTGTAAGATAATGCACTCTAGCTTCGGTGAAAAATTTCATTAAGTTATCTTTAATATTAAGAGAGATATTCAGCATTTTCGATATTTTAGGTCAGTTTCCGATTAATTAATTAATTAAAAAATTAAATTCTAATTAAAATCACACTACTTTAAAATATAATTGATAGTGCATTATGTGTAAGATAATGCACTCTAGCTTTGGTGAAAATTTCATTAAGATATCTTTAATATTAAGTGAGATATTCAGCATTTTCGATATTTTAGATCACAGTTTTTGATTAAGCTTAATGATAATTACTTAGAACAAAAAGCCCGCATATCGTGCGACTAAATTCCTCATAACTTTCTTAATATTTAAGATACAGACATGGTTCAACTATCAAATTGGTAGCTTTTTTTACACTCTGTTTGAATAAATTGATAAAAGATGTATTTTGTGACTTTTCATTTTTTTGTCACATACCTATAATAATCATTCCTATTGCTTTTGGTGCATGCCCGACCCCCCAGGGGCAGAGCAACCCTCATAATTCAACCACTATGACTATATAAAATCTAATCTATTTTTAGTGCTTCGCCTTGTTGACAGGTGCTTTCACCCACGTCCGCGCGCTTATGCAATTTGCAGTGACTGCGTGTTAGCGAGGGACACCACGCGTATACATTCATAGGTATACAGTATTTTGATTGTGTGTTTCGTTCAGTTTGTGTATTTATAACAATCAAATGATATGAAAATATAATATTGCATACTAAAATGACTGTCAAGGAGTTCTTCATTCAAATTTTATCTTGGATATATTCTAGCTGTCAGAATTGAATTAAGTTACCGGTACTCAAGAAACAACATAATGCAATCTCTAGTTTTAGGTGATCGTCACCTGGTTGAAACCTCTGGTGATCAGAAAATCGATCACCTGGACCAAAAAATAACAGTTTATGTGCAAAAGAGTTTGTTCTTATTCTTGACAGTTTTGTTCTGACTTAAAATAAAAACATTCACATACTTTTTTTTTTATTTTATATATAAATATAAACAACAGTTTGGTAATACGAATAATATGGGTATTGTCACATAATTCTGTGATATAAGAATTCTATTACATACTAAAACAAACTGCTAATCCATTGGTAAATTTTGCTACTCAATTATACAATTGATTAGCATTCTTACACAATTGTTCTGGAAACTGCTAATCACATGTAAAAAAGTAAAATATTCCCTGCATACATACTATTTACATTGTCTAATTATATCTTGATTGAAGTTTAAAGTGGAATGCCACATTATTTTAGTACATATTTTGATTTACCTAAGATAAATATATTTATGAAATAATGTATTGATCCATTCATTTATTTACTTATTGTTTCATCAATGTAGTAGTGCGCCAATAGTTTTGTATTTTGATTTATGAATGTATTTCTTTTCTTTTCCCTTTTCTTGTACACAAAATAACGTTTCAAAAATAGTGATTTTCATTAATTACGGATTGGCGCAAATTGAACTGTTTCTTTCAGTGTCGACATGCCATACAACACCATTCATTCATTCATTACTGACATTCCTTTCTTTTACAGGGACATCAACCAAGGAGATTTATTTTACATCTGTTCCAAAACCACTGCACAATCTATTGACCTACTCATGGTCAAATCCACTGCCTGGATTGGTCAAGTTGTTGCAGTGTTCGAGCCCAATTTCATCTGCAGCATTGCACACAACATTCGAGTACTTGAGACAGCACATCCACTGGTACCTTTGGATAACCACGACCTTGGCAGCATAAACCAGCCCTACAAAGAATATTGGGCAGCAGGCATTGACATGCAGTCCCTTTTTATGACAAATGCTGATATTTCTATACAAATAAATTAATAAATGAAATTTGGGTAGTGAATCAAAAATTTAAATTGCAATTTTCTCAAAATCAGGCATTTTGACTTATCACAAGTGTGTTTTAAACCCTCGATATATAACAGTCATTAAAAAACGTCTGAATACGGCACCACCTGACTTAAACATGATACACGTTGTACAGGCCTATTCATTGCACTTTCATGGCATGTCAAAGGTTAATCGGGGATAGATGATAAAAACACCAATGAAAGCGTCTATAAATCAAAACGCGGTTGATTCAACAACACGACTTCATTAGTTATTGAATACGTCCTTAACCCCGTATAACCTTTCACACGTCCAACCACAATATCCTGCAACAGGTGTATTAATTTGATTTTTAGGTTTAACGCCGCAAACAATGCCAAAATAGTGTTCTCACTGCTCATGCCTGACACATACTGTCAACATTGTATATTTTTCCGTTTCCGCCCTTCACCCCACAATATATATTCCACGGCTACGTTGCGACGGTACCAGCACACCCAGTTGTTGACACCCATTAAATCACTCCTGTCTAACAAATCATAAAGCTGTGGTGTTACGGTAGCGGCATAGTATTTCACCGTAACACCACAGCCACTCTAACCATTCATAATACATCTAACTATCACTCCCTACACATTTCCCCTCGACCTAATTTCCCAAACGTCAACAACACATCTCATACATCCAGTTCACTGATTAACCCTTGTACCACGTCTACTGGATTAAAAATAGGTTGCCAGGCAACAAAACATACGCCCACAACAGCTAAGTCGTCCGGGCAGTCAACAAGGATTGTTGCATATTGTTTCTTTTGTCAGTAAGGAGAACATTTACAACACATGATAATCTTATTACGAGTAATTACCCACCAACTAATTATCAGAAATGATTAGAATAGTTTTTATGGTTTGTCTAAAGGCCTTCGTCCACAAGATATTTCAAAGTGATCAAGTGCCAGAATTATCAGATATCACTGAAAATCAAATACGATTCTTCGTCTCATGACCCTAAACACTGTGTACAAATTTAAAGTCAATCGGATATTACCTTTAACCTTTAGAGCATTCACAGGGTTTTTCAAAGTGATCAAGGGTCATAACTCTGGCAGTAATTATCGGATATCGCTGAAAATAAATAGGCTATTTTGTATCATGACCGTAAATAGTGTGTATAAATTTAAAGTCAATCGGATATTAACTTTAGATTTTTCAAAGTGATCAAGGGTCATAACTCTAGCAGTAATTATCGGATATTGCTGAAAATCAATAGGATTCTTTGTATCATGACTCTAAACACCGTGTATAAATTTAAAGTCAATCGGATATTAACTTTAGCCTCCAGAGTGTTCACAAGATGTATCAAAGTGATCAAGGGTCATAACTGGGGCGGGAATTATCGGATATCACGGAAAATCAACAAGCTTCTTCGTATCATGACCTTAAACACTGTGTATAAATTTAAAGTCAATCGGATATTAACTTTAGGCTCTAGAGCGTTCACAAGATTTTTCAAAGTGATCAAGGGTCATAACTCTGGTAGTAATTATCGGATATCACCTAAAATCAAGACTTCTTCGTCTCATGCCCTTAAACACCGTACATAAATTTAAAGTCAATCGGATATTAACTTTAGCCTCTAAAGCGTTCACAAGATTTTTCAAAGTGATCAAGGGTCATAACTCTGGCAGTAATTATCGGATATCACCGAAAATCAATAGGCTTGTTCGTCTCATGACATTAAACACTGTGTATAAATTTAAAGTCAATCGGATATTAACTATAGCCTCTAGAGCGTTCACAAGATTTTTTAAAGTGATCAAGGGTCATAACTCTGGTAGTAATTATCGGATATCGCTGAAAATCAATAGGCTTCTTCGTCTCACGACCTTAAACACCGTGTATGAATTTAAAGTCAATCAGATATTAACTTTAGCCTCTAGAGCGTTCACAAGAAATTGTGGACGATGGATGGACGGGGGCGACGGCAATATACGACCACATTTCAATGTGGGCGTATAAAAACACATAGTTGACATTGTAAGACATTATTGAAAGAAAATAACATAATTTTGATAGATCTCTTTATCAAGATGGAATTCAAAAGTTGCCATTTGTTGATCAGTTGCGTCAGATATTAGGGAGTATCGTACAAACTAAAACGTGTCTTGCTGTTGATGAGTCGATGGTTCCCTAAAAAAGGTGGAGACGTCTCTTATGATTTCTTATATATCCAATAAAGGAATTAATTTCTTTTATAAGTAGAAACATGTAAAGTACTAGTGGGCTCTTTTAAAGTACTTACAAATTGCCATCCGCCTTTTTTTGGTTATCATCTGGAAAACATATGTGGTAAATGATTTTCTAGAGATTATGTTGAAAACATGTGTTAGACTATTATTGTGGAAAATTATTAAATGTCTATTTCTATAAAATCAAAATCACACGTACCTAGTGAACGTGAAATAAAAGCTATACATAAAAAGCAGTGATGTTTTGGTAAAATCATAACCTTCGTCAAAATATCCATCACGTCCTTCCTGTTACTTGACCTATGGTATCATCACTTCGTTTATTTCTGTGAAATTTAAGGGGCTATATTACGCATTTGGAATGGAAATTAACGTCAAGGTGAAATCCTGTACGTGCAGGGATGAGGGTACAAATTTAATGTGTAGACCCAGTCCCATTAGAAACTCTACTAGATATTGGAGCAGCCATTATCTGTTGAGAACAAGGAACCTGCCAAGCCATTCGGCTTGGTAATAAAGTTACTATATACCTTTAATGCTGTAGTATTATTTACGATCACAAGAACACAAAGAAGAAGTCCTATAGTATTACACATGTCTTACCAAGTTATGATGTGCTAAGAAAAAGAAATTTAGATTTTTGAAGAAAACAAAACTTATACAGTAACTACAAATATTTAAGTTCATTTGCTTAAATGACAATACCACTATCAGGTCTTGCGTGATATGCCACCAGATTGGTGCGATTTTTAAGTAGATCATAACAGTTCGATTGCAAACAGAAATAAGAGGGTTGTAAAAGAGCAGCTGTCATCTATGCTATATTAAGAACGAGGGATCTTCGAATTCCATGGCCAGCAATGTGCCGATTTGAACCTAATCGAACATATTATTTAATCTACCTTTCTGGGGTTTTTTTCAACTTTTAGGTTATTAATCTATATACAATATATATTTTTTTAAGACAGACCTCATAGAAAATTGTACAATAATGGTTCCATGGAATATTTAACCCCCGGTTTATTTTTACACTGATATTTCAGGTTCTTGAGGTCCAAGCATAATGGTGTGGGGTTCCAAAATTTTTGTCTAGGAAGAGTAGGCGGCATCACAGCAGTGCGCTTCATCGATCAAGTCCTCAGATCCCACGTTATTATAGAGATTGCCTGAAAATCGCCCAACAAAAAGACGAAACATTTGTTAAATCTTATTACTAGAGTGAAAAAGGAAACGTTGTTATATTTTTTAGGCAATATCCACAGCCGGTAGTGGTTATCGACTATAGAAACAGAATGTCGGATTTTTGGAGATGTGAGGGGTTTTGTCCTGTTTATGGTTTTTTCTTTATAATGCGTATGCCAACGGCGAGTAAATGGCCATGCAACTGGTACTACCAGAGAATTAAAACAAAAAGGATTTTGCGACACGGCGACCGTTGCCATAAACAGCCACTTGGGCATGTGTGTGGTCGGTTAGATTCAAAAGTGCGCACACTTCTTTAAAATGTTAGAAAATCTTAGGGAAAAGCAGGAAAATTTCGCAGTAGTGTATGACATGTTTCCTATCACAAGACCTTTCTTCATAGACGACAATGTAATACCTCTTCGTTCACGTGCAGTGAAATAGCATCTGGCAAATAATCTGTCTATAAATGGAAAGACTTAAGTCCATCATGTTAGCTTCCAATTTCCATGGTTCCGAGATAGAGACATGCACTAGCACATTACAGGACGGAACTAAGAAAGAGTTTGACTGCCCAAAAGCTGTTGTGGATTACAATAAGTCGATGGGGGGAGTAGACAAAGCGGAATGCTTTGTGCAATACATGGCAGAGACCACAAATCAATGAAGTTGTGGCACCGAATCTTCTTCGGACTCATCTATCGAGCTATCATCAATAGTCAGGTGGTATATTCCAAACTGCAACGTGGTCAAAATAACATATCAACATTTGATTTTAGAAGGGCAGTTGCACAGAGTCTTGTTACTCTTTCAAGGAAGCCACAAGTTGGTAGACCATTGAGTGTTGAACCCACTCCCACAGCACAAAAACGTAGAAGACAAGCACCCAGTGTATCGCGGGATGTAAGATTGCACAATTTAGGGGCCCATTGGATAGTTTTCTCCGAAATCAGAGGAAGATGCGAAGTTTGTAGTATTACCGGTGTGGAATCCCGTCCCAAAAGTAAGTGCAAAACCTGCGGAGTGCACCTATGTTGCAATCAAAGCAAAGATAGGTTGCCAGGCAACGAAACATACGCCCACAGCAGCTAAATCGTCCGGGCAGTCAACAAGGGTTGTCGCATATTTTTACTTTTTTTGGGAATGAAACATTTGTTATACACTAAAATCTGATTAAGAGTAACAACTCATTTTGTAATTATCTGAAAATCATTAGAATTTGTTTGCTTTTTATAAAGTTTTGCCCCACGCTAACAATTAGTATAGGAAACATTTAACATCATGGATTTAGCTGTTCAGTTATCAAAATTCATTGAAAATCAAAATACTTGTTCGTTTCAACACCTTAAACTCTGTGTATCAATCTGAAGTCAATCGGATGATAAGTTTGGCATCTATAGCGTCACAAGGTTTTTTGAAGTGATCAAGGGAGATAACTCTGGAAGTAATTATTTGAAATCGCTGAAAATCAGTAGGCTTCTTTGTCTCATGACCTTAAACAGTGTGTGTAAATTTAAAGTCAATCAGATATTAACTTTGGCCTCTAGAGCGTCCACAGGATTTTTTGATGTGATCAAGGGCCATAACTCTGGCAATAATTATCAGAGATCGCTGAAAATCAATAGGCATCTTCGTCTCATGACCTTAAACACTGTGTATAAATTTAAAGTCAATCAGATATTAACTTTGGCCTCTAGAGCATCCACAAGAATTTTTGAAGTGATCAAGGGACACAACTCTGGCACTAATTATCAGAAATTGCTGAAAATCAATAGGCTTCTTCGTCTCATGACCTTAAACACTGTGTATAAATTTAAGGTCAATCGGATATTAACTTTAGCCTCTAGAGTGTTCACAAGATTTTTCAAAGTGATCAAGGGTCATAACTCTGGCAGTAATTATCGGATATTGCTGAAAATCAATAGGCTTCTTCGTCTCATGACCTTAAACACTGTGTATAAATGTAAAGTCAATCGGATATTAACCCTGGCCTCTAGTGCGTTCACAAGAAATTGTGGACGATGGACCGACGGACGGACGGGGGCGACGGCAATATACGTCCACATTTCTATGTGGGCGTATAAAAATTGTTTTAATGTGTACCATGGTGTGTCTGAAGTATAAGTGAAAACTAAATTTATCTGCCAATAGATGTCATTGGAGATGAAGCGGGGCCTACCGGTATGCGGAAAAATGTAAAATATAAAAAGTTTTGGTTATAGAGTATTAAAGGAGTAAGGATTGTTTGTCCGCAAACGCCATTACAAGAACGGGGAGGGTGTTCCATGGGGTAGGTATGTGGACCAATCCCAGATTAGCGCCCGCGAGCATGACCCACTTCCGTGTTTCCAATTTTAACGCGCTGCGGAAAGGGCATCCCCGCTAAAACTCTCCCCTCATTGGCTGTGTGTGCGGAATTCCCTGGAATCCCCGTCAATGACGTAGTGGGAAATCCCCTCTATGGCCCAGTTTTCGAAATTTTCAATTCCATGCGATTTTTGTGTTTGTGTGCAGAATTTCAGATTTTAGTCCACCTTCCGCACGCTAAAACCACCCGATAAACTACACAGACATATATGAAAAGTAAGTGGATACATTTATATATATCTTTTCCCTTATCTTTGAACATATCATCCCAATCTAGCGCAAGGAAAATTATTTATACTTTCCACAAATGCGAGTGTCGAGATCGAAGTGAGGCAAAAAACCAAGATGGCGGATCAAAGACTCCACTTTTCATCCACCGAAATAAGGTATAAAAATGCCACATAAGTTGTGAGTGCCTCATAGATGTGTAAAAACACCTTAAGAACATATAATATCCCTTATATCGGGTATATCGCCATTATATCACCGGATGATGATGGATTTCTGAAGGCCATCACTTCAGTCTATTTGGACTCGTTTTGGCGAATCTGGTCACGTGACCTATTTCCTGACTTCTGATTGGTTGAGACGCATTGTTTACAAACACAACAACACGTGGAGCTGTGTAAAAGTTTGGTTTATTGCCAAATATCAAGGAGATGCATTATTTTTCTTTTATATCAGGCATTATCAATCAAAATTCTGACAATTTTCCTCCATTTCAGCTAATCAAGATGCCAATTAAGAAGAGAAGAGGACCATTACGTGGCGCCGTGAGTCCAACAGGGAATCGAGGAAGCACCTTGTCGATAACTATTCCGAACGACCTGATGCTCCGGATGATCTTCTTAATGGACATGTCCTCTACATTTATCTTGTAAAGTGTTGCAGTAGCCGTGCCAGGACGGAAAGGGAACTTCTGTCATTTCTACCTCCTGCTTCTTCACATCCGGGTATCAACAATGCTATCAAACGGGTAGTTGATAGAACATTGAACACAGTAAAGAGACTTTCTGATCCAAAGCAGTTCGGAACATTTAGTTCTGTTTGTTCTGAGAAGTTCTCCTTTGGACGTGTTGATGCCGATGGAGTTGAAGAGATGCCTGACTGCCAAATGGAAGTCGATTTGTTGCCTAGCACAAGTACTTCAGCCCAACCAATTCCATTTTCTGGTAAAGGGAATGCCAAGTCGTCCACTGTGAGTGTTGCCAAGTCCCCTGTGAAAACACGTCAGATTTCGAAATGCACGTCATGCAGAAGATCACATCTAACTGTCAAGTCCATGCGAAAGAAGCAACTTGAAATGCGAAAGGAGCATGGAGCGAGGATAAAAGATATGCGAATAGCCCAGAAGAAAAAGGCAGCGATTAAGATGTTGAACCAGAAACTAAAGAGAAAAGAAATACAGTTAGCCAAAGTCAAGTCAATCCTGGATAATTCTGCCCTTGCTACAGATTTTGAAGCATCAAAGAGAACCGTCTCGACCTTGAAGAAGAAAGAGAAAAGACAGAAACGAATCAATAAAATGAGGAGAGCTGCACTGTTTCAACCCCAGCCTGAAGATGAACTTATAGGAAGAGTTGCTGAATTGGAGGAACAGCTAGCTGAGAAAGATGAGGAAAACCTCAAGCTCCAGGATGATGTCCTTAAACTGGAAGAACAAGTGCAATGTCTAGAGGATGGTGTAGAGCAGATAAATTCACGTGTGTATTCTCCAGACATCAGAATGAAAGTGTTTGACTGTATTGTTGCTCAAGTTCCAACAAAAAACATTCCTGACTTGCTCCTCAAGACATCTAGTCGCTCTGGTATAACACTTACCAATGTTCCACACAAGAGTACTGTTGAGGCAATGGTGAGAGAACTTGGTGCCATAAGTGACCTCCAAACGGCCGAAGCCATCCTAGACAACAAGGATTGCACTCTTGGGTTTGATGCCACGACTCAAGAAGGTGTTCACTTGAATAGCATACATGTCACAACGGAGACGAGTTGTTATGTTGTTGATGCTGATGAGCTTCCTGGCGGAACTAGTGAAGATTACTTTCACCATATTGATGACTCTATTACGAATTTGGCCAATGTTTATTCCCATTTCCTTGAGAAGGACTTCAAAACTACTCGTGAGGGAATAATTGCAAACATTTCGAACAGCCTTACTGATCGTTGCAGTGCCAATCATGCAGCAATACAGCTAGTAAACACAGAATGGAATACAACTTTAAACGAGCTGAATTGCCACTTGCATCCATTGGATTCGATTGCGACAAAAGTTAGGGGAGCATTGCGGGCATGTGAAGGTGGCATCAAAGGACAAGTTTGGGGCAATGATTGTTATGCTGGGAAAATTGTTCTTCAGATGAACAAACTCAGATTTAAAGATGGAAAAGGTGACCCCCAGGGCTTCAAAACATTTCTGGACGACCATAACCTGCCTCGTGGACTTGTACTGAGGTACAGAGGTAACCGTCTGCATGTGCTCTTCCATATTTGTGGGGTTTACATACAATACCATTCTTTATTCAGTAAATATCTTGAACAAGGGACAGCATGTGGTGGACTGAGGGCAAGTATCCTGGCAGACTTTGTTTCAATTCCAGGACATGTTGAAATGCAGGTGTTGGGTCTGTTAGGCAAATTGTTAACAGGCCCTTGGATGAAGACCTTTTATACGGCAGCTGGCGATCAGATTGACCATGTTGATGGGATTGGATTAGTAAAGGAGGTTCTGCAAAAGCTGAAGGACCAGAAGGATTCCCCCTTGGACTTGCTATCCTGGGATACTGACTTTTTTGGTAAACATCTAAGTCTTGATGACAACACTCTATTGAAATTGCAGGAGGCGCCCAAGGACGAAGCTATGTTCTGCAACATGATGAGCGCTTGTATTGAAGCCGTAATTGACGTCCTTGAACGACAGTACAAGAAGTACTTTGACTGGGAGATATCAGACGAGTTGAGATCACAAACAAAATCAGCAAGGTCCCACAATATGGACGCAGAAGAGATAATGGGCATGTTCAGTGCTGCAAAGCAGAAGGCCACCAATGCAACTGTCTGTTATCTCTCCTGCAAGATGAGAGCAAAGAAGAACAGAACTGTAGATTACTTAGATAGTTTGGAGAAGGAGAAAAGAGACATGATTCTGAGAAAGGCGGTTCAGTTTGGGGCGAAACAGCGACAAAAAGAAAAAAGCTACACAGAAAGACTTGAGAGTGGAATTGTCTAGACGACAGGCTGCAAAACAACAAGTACGCGAAACTACTGTCAGAAATAAGCTGGAAAATCGATTGAAAAATGTCAAGCTGGAACAAATTGGACAGGAATTTCCAGAACTTTCAGAGAGCAGACAGGAACAACTTGGGGAATTGCTCGGAGGAAAATCTGTGGGCTGTAACATTTGTCATGTGTGGTACGAAGAGGGGGAGCGGGTTCTTTACAATGGGAGGATTGAGAAGATGAAAGCGAAGGGAACTAAGTGTGTTGTTGCATATTGGTCACTGACTGAGACGTATGAGGATGCAACTGACTATGACATATCTGTTTTCGCGTTGGCTGCAGACTTCATCTCGGATGATCTCACCATGTGAATTCATTCAAAATCATGTTGGGAAAACAGCATTGACTGATCTCTAACATGCTTGGTGGTAGTGTTTCAAGGAACTGTGGCATTCTTATGAATGACTGGACCACTACTGGACTGATGTTTATTTGGAACGAAGTGACTCTGAACTTGACTTCGACAAGGGACTCGATCTCGCTGACTTAAACAATGTGAAAATGAAATAACATAAAGGGAACACTTTCTTTAGGTATAGAAAGGGTTTTATTACTGTGATTTAAGAGTATACATGTTAAAGAATCACCACTGAAAATTTCGTGTTGATATCTTCAGTATTAAAAAAGTTACGACACTTTTTATGAAAAAAAGCCCGGTTTTCGGTCACGAAGTCGCAATGTTAAAACAGTAGAATAGTGGAACGCAATTAGCCGATAATTTCCGATCTTCAAAATGTCATAACTTCTTTAATATTCAACATAATCCCATGATCTTGGTGTTTTTGGACTCGTATTGGCAAGCCCTTTCCATATATGCTATTGACATATTGATTGGGCAAGTTTGAAAATTTGGTCCACATACCTACATGGGGCTTTGTCACATTTCTAGATGAGCCCAGACAGTGGAGTTATACGGCGTAGCCTTTCATCGTATTTCAATTGACAAGGTATGACTAGCTACGGCGTAGTCTTTCATCGAATTTCAATTGACAAGGGATGACTATTTTAAAACACGCCGGAAAATCAGCCCCTCATCAGCTAAATGTTAGGACTTTGAATCTCTTCATTTCAATATCGATTGATTTTTAAGATAACAATATCTACATCCATATTGAACATAATAAGCAATCTAGTGTTATAAATGTTGATTAGTTCATTGCGTGAACACTTAACGCCCAAAGATGGAGGTCTTAAACCCGTTAGCACAATTAGTAGTCTATCTGCTGTTAAAAGAAAGGGAGGTAATAAATAGGTCACATCTATTCAATTGCTAAAATAAGACCCCATTTTATCAAATTTACTACAAATTTTTGTCTTTCAGCTACTCACTTTGTTTACTTAACTAAATAAATATTTTGTTGTGTACTTAACGGTTACTAATGTACTGTTATTCTATTTATAGGTCAACACAAGGCGAGTTACCTGCCCTTGGATTTAAATATCATATATTAACCCCATTAACGAAGTAGATTCAAATTTGAACACACGATATGTTGGTAAAAACAGACAAATGCAAACTTGGGACATGATTTAGATGAATTATAATGTACTATTTACTTTTCAATGTGACAGTGACATCGTTGTTGGCGAGAATGGTTTCCGCTGCCTGTAACTCAGAAATTGCACCAAGCTCCCGTGCCATTAGCTCGACTGTTGTCCTATTTGGTACCTCACCTTTATCAATCCCAGAACGTTTGTCTAACTGCTTAATTATGATAGGAATACTGGCTGTTGGCACATTATTAACGAGGCAATCAAATACTTTTAATCTCATCGATGAAGAATACGTCTTTCCATCAACTTTTGAACGCAGGCCACAAGTCTTATCCTCTACATCTTCCTGAAAGAGCAGATGCTGATGTTGAAGGTCTGTGTTTCATGATTGTACGGACGATGTGGACGGATTGGTAACCTTGAGATATAAAATACGAATTTATGGTTCAGCCATCTTTAATCAACGAACTTCCTAAATGGAGATAACTCTATTCTGCTATAAGCCAGGAGGGGTTATCTCCCATTTTACATGTTAATACTAATACATAATAAAGAGTACAAGGAAAGCTTGTACATCATATTACATCCCTTTTGTTTTGGAATAAAAATAATTTTAAGCATTAGTAAATACTTCATTGATTACGCATATAGTTCAAAGCTTAATTTTTAACTTTTGCATGTAATAAATTTGATAATGAAAATTGAAACTTGAATAAAATTATATGAAATACTCTAAAATACTACTTGTTATTTTGTTATCACATTTTAGTGATCACATTTTATAACACAGTTTTTGGCACATGTTAAATGTCTAATTTCTTTGGTTTGGTTATAGTGCGACTAGATTTCTTTCTGGATGGTATGCTGCTATTGGCTTCTGGTTTTTGGTTGTTGAGTTGTATGGAGTGTTCTGGACCATTTTCAGAGGATCTCTGTTTTATGTGTCGTCTGTTTCTCCGATACGTTTGGTCATCTGATGTTCTGACGAGGTAAGATCTGTGTGGCAAAACACTGGAAATTATGCCAGGTGTCCAAGATTTGTTGTTGTCGCTTTTCTGGACGTACACCTTGTCGTTATGTTGAAGGTCTGGAAGCGGCTTAGCTGTTCGGTCATAAAAGCGTTTCTGTTGGGTTTGTCTGTTTTCTCGTGTGGCACATACATTGGCAGGATCTTGTATTTCAGGTTGGAGTTGTGTTTCTGTTACTGGGAGGATGGAACGTAGACGGCGACCCATTAGTAATTGTGCTGGGGAAGCTAACTTGTCTATTGGAGTCACTCTATATTCCAGAAGACTGATATATGTGTTTCCACCATCTTTCTTCGTTTTGTTTAAAATGTTCTTTGCTGTCTGTACACTTTTCTCAGCCAGACCATTTGATTGTGGGTACTTTGGACTAGACGTGATGTGTTTGAAATCCCAAGTCTTGGCGAAATTGTAAAATTCACTGGAGGAGAATTGCGGACCATTATCACTGATAACTATGTCTGGAATGCCGAAGCGAGCAAAGTTTGCTGATAGTTTACTGATAACTGCTGCTGATGAGAGAGAATGAAGTTTGTCGATCTCGAAGTATCGGCTGTAATAATCAGTGAGTACGATGTAGTTCTTGTTGTTAATGGTGAATAAGTCCGTGCATACTTTCTGCCAAGGTCGTGTTGGTATCTGATGTGGTTTTAGTGGTTCCTTCGTGTTGGAAGACTGTTTCTCGCCACATATTGTACAGTTGGTGACAATCTTCTCAATGTCTCGGTTCATGCCGGGCCAAAATAAGATGTCTCTGGCACGCTGCTGACACTTTTCTATACCAAAGTGACTAGAGTGTATCTTTGTCAACATTTCGGATCGTAGGCTCTTGGGAATTATTATTTTGTGTCCCTTGAATATAAGATTCTCCATGACTGTGAGTTGGTCTCTGTAATTCCAATATTCTTGTACCTCTGATGGGCATTTCTTGCGGTGTTGTGGCCATCCATCTAGAATAGTTGTTTTCAACTTGTTCATTTGTTGATCTGTTGTTATCTCTTTCCGTAGTTTTGACATTTTCTGATCACTAACTGGTAGGTTGGCTATTACGCTGTGGACTAGTAAATCCATTTCTTGAGACATGTTATCTGGTGGTATTGTGATGAAATTACGACTAAGTGTATCTGCTACAGGAATGTCCTTTCCGGGTACAAAGATAACGTTAATGTCGTATTTCTGTAGTTGTAGGAGCATCCGTTGTAAACGTGTTGGTGCTGTCGCTAATGGTTTCTTCATTATGGTTTGGAGAGGTTTATGATCAGATTCAACTGTGATCTGATGTCCGTATACCATTTGATGAAATTTTTTGCAACCAAATAGCACTGCATACAGCTCTTTTTCAATTTGAGCATAATTCTGCTCTGATGTTGTTAATGATTTTGAAGCGTATGCTATTGGTTTCTGCTCCTGCATAAGTATTGCTCCAAGTCCGTGTTTTGATGCGTCAACTTGTAGCGTGATATGTTTTGATGGATTGAAGTACGCCAGCACTGGTTCACTGGTGATTAGTTTCTTGACATGGTTTAAAGCGCTGTCATGTCTCTGATCCCAGTGGAATGCTATCGTCTTCTTCGTTAGTTCCCTTAATGGAGTTGTAATTTCAGAAAGTGAAGGCGAGAATCTGGCTAGGTAGTTGATCATTCCTAATATTGTTTCCAGTTCTTTCTTGTCTGATGGAGCCTTCATTTCGTCGATTGCCTTTACTTTCTCTGGATCTATTTTGATTCCATCAGCTGTAATAAGGTGACCGAAGTAGCTAACTTCTGTGGTCCCTATAACTAATTTGTCTGGATTCAATTTAACATTTTTCTGGCAACTTCTATTAAGAACTGCGAGCAAGTTAGCGTCGTGTTCTTCACGTGTTCTGCCGAATATTAATATATCATCTACGATCGCTATGCATCCGGGAATATCGCCATAGATTTCGTCAATCTTACGTTGAAAAACATCTTGAGCTGAGATGATCCCGAAAGGCATGCGCAGGAATCTGTATCTGCCGTATATTGAATTGAAAGTTGTTAGGTATGAAGAAGATTCCGTTAGCTTGATGTTCCAATAACCAGATCTAGCATCTAATTTGCTGAAAAACTTGGCTCCATTAAGTAAGGCAAAAGCATCATCAATAGTTTTAAGATGGTAATGAGGTCTTTTAATCGCTCTGTTTAGGTCCAGAGGATCCAGGCATATTCTGAGTTTTTTGCTGTGTGGTTTTTCTACCACGACTAACGAATTTACCCAATCTGTAGGTTCTGTAACCTTTTTAATGATGTTATTCTTCTCCATATTATCAAGTTCATTCTTGAGGCGATCCTGTATGGAATGTGGAACTCGTCTCGGAGCATGTACTGCTGGGACGGCATTATCTTCGATTTGAATTGTGACTTCGCCATCAAATTCGCCAATTCCTTTAAATATATTTTTGTATTCATTCAAAACGGATTCACGTGAGAGTGGAATCGTTGCTTCTTCGAGAGAAAATATGAATTTTACCAACTTCATTTTGGTTAAGAGAGGCAAGCCTAGTATGGGAGGACCTGTGGTATTTATGATGTAAAATTTATCAGTGGCTGATTTGGTTTTATAGCTACACTGTAAATCTATGAATCCGTGGACTTTTAATTGTTGTCCTGAGTATCCGGTGAGTCGCTCTTCTGTGTTCTTCAATAGAGGGGGGTTTGGAATTTTCTGGAAATGGTCGAATGGTAGGACATTGACTTGAGATCCTGTATCAATTTTGAAAGTTGTTGTTTGCCCTTGACCTATTTCCAATTTTACAAAAGCTTGGTCTTTTGGTGTCCCTTTGCCCTCTATAGAGTCAATATATAACTCGCTGACATCAGTATCCGAGTAGCTGTCATCATCCTGATCTATTGTGTGTATCTTTCTGTGATCTCTGTAATTGAAAGAACCAGAACGGCAAACAATTGCAAAATGATGCCATTTTCTGCATTTCGAACACTGTGATCCTTTTGCTGGACATCTTTGATGTTTTCCGTGCTGTTGACCACAGAATGAACAGCGTTCATCAGGTTGTCTGGAACTCTGATGTGATCGTTGCCTTTGGCCTTGTCTTCGGTTTCGGTTAGCATCACTGTGTTGCGATCTGTCAGTGTGCTTATGTCGGAACTTTGAAATAGCGTCTACTGTTTCTAGAGATTGCTGTGGCTGTGCTTTGGAGCTTGACATTGATTTAAGGTGAGATTGTGTTATTTCATGTGAACGACATACGTCTATAGCCTTTGTCATGTCCAACGTATCTCCAATATCGAGAAGTTTTTCCCTGACTTTCGAGTGCAGGATTCCACAGACAATTCTGTCTCTGACCATTTCTTGGGGCTTATCATAGGCACAGTCTTGAACCAAGAGCTGCAGGTCTGTTGTAAATTGTTCTATTGTTTCCCCTTCATGTTGTATTCTTGTCTGAAATTGATATCGGGCGAATAACGAACTTGACTTTGGGGTCACATACGAGTCAAATTTATCTAGAACTGAATTTAAACTTGCTGCTTCTTGTTCTGTAACTGTGAATGTGTTATAGATATCTCTGCCTTTCTCACCGGCCCAAATTAAAAGGTACGCACACTGCTCAGCCTGTGTTGCTTTCTTTAATGGTCCCATAAACATCAAACGGACGTGTTGCTTGAACTTTTTCCATGCTTCGGGAAGGTTCTTTGAACTCCAGTCTACGTTAGGATGCGGTGTAGAGGACATTGTTTTGCTAGTGTGTGTAAATCAGTTATGGCGCCGAAATTAGTGAGTTTGACAAAAAATGTTCCTGTATCTTAATTCCGCCCCATCTGTCGGAAATTCGTATTTTATAATGAGGAGTGAGGATTTCTTTTTAGTTTTGATCCCACTTCTGACACCATGTTTCATGATTGTACGGACGATGTGGACGGATTGGTAACCTTGAGATATAAAATACGAATTTATGGTTCAGCCATCTTTAATCAACGAACTTCCTAAATGGAGATAACTCTATTCTGCTATAAGCCAGGAGGGGTTATCTCCCATTTTACATGTTAATACTAATACATAATAAAGAGTACAAGGAAAGCTTGTACATCATATTACAGTCTGTAATGACTGCATCCTTTTCTTTAACTTTCTGCTGAACTTGCCTATACTTTGACACAGAAACAGTTTTCACAGAATGTTGGAGTCTTTTTTTCTTCTTTTTTTGCAGAAGTTTTTGGTGGGCATTCTCCAGCTGGTTCAGTTTGACTTTAACTCTGCCCAGTTCGTTAGATAGTTTACAGCCTGCTAACTTCAGGTTTAGATCATGAATTTTTTGGTCCTTTTTTTTAATTATATTAAGCTTTCTTTGAATTGCCTGATTGATAACTCGTTTAGGTGTTTTTAACTTTTCTTTTAAGTATGATACACTCTCCTTATGTTGCTTCTTCAACTTAACACTGGATGCTGATAAAAAATCAAGTCGGCGCTTCATGCTGGCTTTGCGAGGTGTGAGTGACTGCGTCTGACTCCTGGTGGACCTTGTTGAAGATGTCGGCAGAGGTGAAGTAAGAAGATCTGACTTGCAGGGTACAACATGTTCTTCTTGGTGCGTTGGAGATTGGACAGTGGTCTCTTGGATAGAATCATCACTAGTGCTAGGAACTGGATCAGGGTCAACATTATCATTACTTTTGCTTTGAACTGCTGTAGGGTCAACGGTATTACTATCAAAAAGCGTAAAATGTTCATCACAAATGGCGGCAAATCTCTCAAATTCGGTTGGGTTTGTCAGTTTATGAAATTTCTGTAGTGTTTATGACACAAGTTTCTTAATGCTGGCATCTAAGGAACGTTGAATTTGAACAGACGAATAGTGACTCTTCAGCTGTCGTTCAGTCTTTGCACGACTCCTGTTTTCGCCCACTGTAACGTAAACATGAAGAACGTGACCATTTTTGACATCGTTAATAGAAGGAAAAGATGAGAAGTTCTGGATGATGTGACTAATTGCTGTACCAGCCTCTGCATCTGGGTTAACTACTCTCTTCTTTTTCTTTGGGGGCATTTTCATCAACTCTGTAAAAGAAATAAAGCACTACTGAAATCATTTGTCGATTACATAAAGGATGTGTTTCATTGCTAGTTAATGTTTTTGTGGTAGGTGCTGTACACAGGGCAGGGTATGCTTACCCCTCCGGAAACACCAGATACCACTTTTCATGCCATATGGAAAGTCCACATAACTTTAGCTAAACTAGTTTTGTTTATTTTATGCATGTGATTTTCTTTTACTGTTTTTAACAGTTTACTTTGTTTAAATTTAATGGATATGTTTAATTTAAATAGGATTACTAAACTAACAAAGCATCCATCAAAAAAAATAGCTAAAACAGTGCAAAGCCATTACACAAGAAAATCCATCTAAAATATTCACAAGAATAGCAATATTTACTTTAGTAACAACTAGGCCTGTCACTTAGTTTGTAAACAAACCTCCTAGGCCAATCAGATCGCTGTATTCGGGTCACGTGACCGTATTGTCAAAATCAGCGGAGATTTATTTCAGAAAGTAAACAAACACAATCCACAACCATCGGCCACTTTATGTACATATATCAAGCGGTAAACAGTGCAAAATGTATCTTTAGATGTTATAGATATAATCTGGATAAAAATAATCACAATTAAATGCATTTAAATTACTTTAATCATGCCAGAAAGAAGGGCCCTTTTCATTAAAATTTCGGCCGCCATGTTGGATTTTGGATTTGACAAGGGGTCATTCCTCAGAATATAAAAACCTTTCTGAGCATTTTATCATGATGAAACTTCGTCAGTTTATAGTTCAAACATCATAACAAACGTCCACTTACCTTAAAATAGCGTCGGTTATATCAATGTGTGATTTAAGAGCACTGGAACTTGAGCGAAATTTTGAAACGGTTCACAAATAATGAAAACAATGACAGAAGTGAAAAATTCGAAAACGAGGCGAATCAGTGACGTTTCTACTACGCAATAGCGGTGATTTCACAAGGAAACTCATATAAGAACGCCAAATATAGCGAAAGTTCCAAGGGTTATCCCAGCGCGCTGCAGAAACTGCTATCCGTCATCCTGGAGAAAATGGCGTCTGCCTAATGCCGAGATTGTCACATACCTAATTAATACCGGTACCATAAAAGCTGTGGCACAAATTGATTTTCAAGCTTTGCCAATAACTGACAATGACACAGGATGTAGCTTATATACGGCCTACTTCTTAGCCTGGACTTGTACGATGAAAATATATTATCATTAGCAGTGACTCAAATTGACGCGACAACATGATTTTCGGGCTTTAATTAACACTGAATGCAACTTATACGACGGATCGAGTTCTTGTACTAGGACGCTAAACGCAATTGCATTTCCTATGGTTAAATCATGCAATTACGATAATATCAATACTGGCTCGATGAGTATTTTGTTAATCATTTTAAGGTATGTGGATAAAAATTTCAAAGCCCACATAATTCATATTAATCTATACTGTTTAAAAGAGCTTTAAAAATGCTTTCCAATGATACCTGGGTCAAACTTCTAGCTCAAATAATAAAAAAGTTATGGAATTCTAATATCACGAAATTAGGCCTTAATTTGTCACATTAATTTCAATTAAAACAATAGGAACTGCCGTGATAAAAAAAACACAAATATTTAGTAAAATGAACATAATTTTTATGTTTTTAAAGATAACTTCCTGAAATTTTCAGCAAAGCTGGTCCTAAACAAGAGCTACAAATAAAACTAGACAAATTATGTTTATTTTAATTATTTTCAATTAATTAACACAAGAATGACATTAACTTAGAGGAAACGAGGGTCGAAATTATCTTTTTTTTGTTAATTAATGTTATTTTGGGTTCAAACTTTGCAACTACAATTAAAGCTATTTAAATAATTGAATTAGCTTTTTTTTTTGTCATTAAATCCAATAGCCGGTGGTTACCAAAATATCGGTTGCCATGGTTACTAACATTCCAAGAAAATTTTTGGTCATACCTTTTTAACTCATATCTTCATTTTGAAGCGAGAGCCTCAACCAGAATGTGTTCACTGTCATGTTCCTTTGACAGTAAAACACATCTTGATTGGGTGCAATCATCTCAAGAATATTAGATCTAAATTTTACCGTTGTCAGTCAGCACGTCAGCTATTTGCTCAACCGGAGCTTTATGATAAATTGTTAGCATTTTTAAAAGAGACAAACTTTTATTCGAAATTTTAATTGTATATATTTATCATATATTGTGTTTTATTTATATGTGTAAAGGAATTGATATATTTAATTTTAATTATATTTCCTGTGATATTTGTTTTTAATTACATATATGAATACACCCCTGTGATATTGTTCTAATTTGTCTCGTTAATATCATCATGTTTGGCGCAATATGGCCCGGTTGGCGCTGACGTGCCATTAAACAACATTTCATTCATTCATTCCAAGAAAATTTTTAGAAAATTCGTAGAAGCGCTAGAAATCAGTTGAAAATAACTCTTACAGTTCTTCAACTTTTACACCTTTTGAACAAAACATAAAGCTAGGAAATAACAGATATTTGGAGTCAACTGTATATTTATTAATTTTGAAACTATCCAAAAAAGTTATTTTGGTAATTAAAAATGTACATTTTTTCAACCCTTGTTACCTGGTATGGGTCTTGGGTGTGAAAGGGTCAGCTTGATTTACCTCCATCAATTTACAGAATCGCCAAGTCATCGGTGATCAGATCCGCGCCAAGTGAATACTTCGAAAGTAGAAAATCCTCTGCATCTTCAAATGAGCCATCTAAGTCCCAGTAGGCAACCTTAAACATTGCAGTTCTCTTCATAAATTTGACAATCCTCCCATTATAAAGGGTCTTTTCCTGGGATTCACTGTCATACCACAGGTGACAAATGTCTTTCCCAACTACCCTTTCCTCCCATAAGTCCAAGAGACTTTCAAGTTTCCCACCTTCGAGATTCTGATACTCTTTTTCAATATCTGTTTTACTCATGGTCTTTAATTTCTTTTCCAGTTTCCTCAATTCCACCATGTTCTTCTTCTCCAGCTTCTGAACACAACGTCGAGACATCTCAGCAGCAATGTCCTTTTGTTGCCTTCTGTTTCTAGTGATTCTTTTCCCGGCATAAGAAATGGCAAAGCTGATTAACTTTTCCCTTTTTTCCACAGACTGATTGTCAAGGTACTCCATGACATTGTTCTTCTGCGCACGCAACTTTGAGGAAAGGTAGCAGAGGGTGGCATTTGGGGCTTTTTGTAAGGCCGCGCTAAACATACCCATCACCTCCTCCGCATCTATATTATGTGATCGTGCTGAGGCTGTCTGTCTCTTCATCTCCTCAGTTATGTCCATGTTGAAATATCTCTCATATTGTCTGTTCAAAACTTTGATGGTTGATTCAATACACTGTTTCATCAAGGTTTTAAATAACTGAATATCATCTGGGATGGTCTGCTGAAGTGCTGCCAAGATAGCGTCCTTATCTGGATCAAGTTTTGTACCGAAACAGTCAACATCTGTCTTGAGGATGCCTTCAGGATCATCAGCTTGACTTTTCAATCTTTTAATCACTTGTTGGACAGTTTGGATTCCTTCCAAGTG
This sequence comes from Patella ulyssiponensis, assembly GCA_963678685.1. Lineage (NCBI taxonomy): Eukaryota > Metazoa > Mollusca > Gastropoda > Patellidae > Patella > Patella ulyssiponensis. The sequence goes on along the minus strand of OY783227.1, from coordinate 11,741,365 downwards.
ATTGATTTCATTCTGATGTGATGTGTAAAAAGAAGACATCCATGGCCCTGTCAGCATCTTTCCAAGTAGGCCCAGAACTTGAAGCTCAACCTTAGCAAGTGAACTTTCAAAGTCCTGCAGTAAGCCTGACCTCAAACCACCAAGAGATGTCCCGGACTTCAGAAATGTTGCGAACAATGCATGATGTGTAAACAATTTACCAGCAATATGAAAAACAATGTGGAGACGATTACCCCGATATCTCGGCAGAAAACCGCGTCCAAGGTCGTGCTTTGACAAGAATGTTTTCATTCCCTGAGGGTCACCCTTCCCATCTTTATAACGAATCTTATTAAATTGGAGTACAACATTTCCTGCATAACAGTCGTTGCCAAAGAGCTTTCCCTTCGTAGTTTCGAGCTTTTTGAGACATGACCTTGTTTCTGATGAAATTGTGTCCAGGGGGTGAAGGTGACAATTTAACTCAAGAAGTGACTTGTCCCATGCTTCGTTGATGAGAAGAATGGCAGCATGGTTGCTGGCTACACGATCAGTTAAACTGTTGGAAATGTTCGAAATAAGTTCCTTCCTGGTGTCCTGGTAGTCAACCTGATTGAATGAAGAATAAACATTTGCAAGTTCGTCAATTGAAGTACATATGTGGTCCTTGTAGTCCATTGCGGTACCCCCTGGCAGCTGATCGATACCCACAACCAAACACTTCTCGGATGGAAAAGTAACATGTACACTATTGATATGCACTCCCTCTTGGGTAGTAGCATCAAATCCTACTGTCAAATCTTTATTATCCCGAATGGCTTCAGCACTTTGTACATCTGTTATCACCCCCAGTTCTCTCACCATCATCTCCACAGTGGTTCTATGTGGTATTTTATCTAAACTGGCCCCAGTTCTCTTAACAAAGCTTTCTAATAGTTTAGGAATATTGCGCGTAGGAGTTTGAGCCACAACTGCATCATAAACGAACAACCTTGTTGCAATCGAATATGTTTTCCCCACATTAGAAAATGTGGTCTCTGATGTAGAGTTTTCAATTGTATCCTCCAATAAACTTTTTTCATACTGTAATTGTCCTATTTCATCATCCTTAGATCTCACTTTATTCTGAAGGCCACAAATAGTACCATCAGCTTCTTCACGGATTGTCATTGACTGATCCAAGGACTTCTTTCTTAATCGTAAAGGCTTCCTCTTGGCATTTTTCAATTTTTTTCTCATTTTGTGAAGTTCTGTTTCTTGGGTGGATTTCAGATTGCATTTCTCTTTTTTTAAGTCTCAATGCGGGCATCCTTCCTCCTCAACTTCTGATTTAGAACTCGAATATTGGAGGCTTGTGTACTAGCTTTCAGCCTGCTTCGGTACGAATTTAACAGCGCCATGTCCTTCTTCCTCATTTCCACCCTATGCCTGATAGCTTCACGTAGCCGCTCCCGCCGTTTCACACAAGAAGAACACTGTGAAAGCACTGGTATTTTACTTGCACTGCCATGCCCCACAGCACCATCTTCATCACTTATCGCTCTCTCCTGACCCATACTATCAGAAACACAAGCATCGATAGAAGGCATGGGAGGTTCCACAGGCACGTCTGAACTGCTCGTCACACTATCCTGACCCATACTCTCAGCCTGACTTGTGCTAGCATCAACAGAAGGCATGGGAGGGGCCACAGGCTTGTCTGAAGTACCAATACCATGTCTCAAACAATGAATGGATAACCTGTCCTCTGAAATAGCTTTAAATTTAGCAAACACGTTGTCCTTTGTCAGTTGCCTATACTTTGTCAAGGAATTTGCCACCAAAGTCCTGATCATCCTCTTAGCAGAATCCACCTCCGGGAACTTAGAAATGAACGACCGATCTGTCCGAGTTGGACTGGACCCATTGTTTAAGTACATAAAGAGGATATGTCCATTCAAAACATCTGCCAGATTTTCCGGAAGAGCACCAAAATTCTTTTCTAAGTATTCACGAGCAACACCTGGCTTTGAACCAAATCCAGTCTTTTTCTTCTTTGTTGGTGGCTCATCCATACCTGAAATGAAGGACAACAATTCAAAAGAGAGAAGAAATGGAAAAACCTGTGAAAAACAAGCTTATTGCAAAAGGAAACAGAATAACAGTTCAGTTTGACATCCCACCATGTGCTTTTGTTTTGTAAACAAAGCCTTTCAACCAATCAGGAGTGAGTATCCGGTCACGTGATCATGAACCTCAAAATCAAAACATAATTCTATGAGGATGACAGCCTTGTTTATCCGTCTCAATCCTACGAAATCACAAGCCATCATTAATCATCGATATCAATATGATGAATTAAAAGGATTGTATTTTCAATATGACATATTTGGAGAACATTATAGCTACAAACTGATTATTTTGAGACCTGTGAAGTTGACGTAAAATCTCACCTCAACCGTCCGCCATGTTGGAAATTTTTCAATCTCAGTTTCTGTCACATTTTTTTGTCAAAGATTTAAGACCTGTTGTCCCGAATCAAACTTTATGAAATTTCAGCAGTATGCACAGAAGACATTGATAATTAGCGCCAGTATCTTAATTTTTAGGCCCCGACTTACCTTCAAGGTGCTTTTGGGTGACTTTGACGAGAGAAAATTTGAAAATCTGCGTTCTCGAAAACAACTCGAGGGATTTCCAAAATTCGAAATAGAGGCTGTAGATGGCGATTCCATGAGGTCATACATACGTCATATCGTAGTATTTTCCGTCTTTAACCAATGAGAGCAGCGTTTTTCCAGACCGGGGGTTTTCCGTGAAGCGAAATCGCGTCACAACAATGGCGGCCCACTCGTAAGCCTGCATAGCAGTGTACATTCACATACCTTAATCACCATTTAAAGTTTTGTCTGGCGTGAAATCGCTATTCCTAATTGATTCATAACTGACGCCAGTGCGAGAAGCTGAATGTTTCCAATACGCCAGCTATGCAATAACTACTGTACCACCACTAACGGAACAAAATCCACCGACCCATTACCAACGTTGCATTCAAAAGACTAAAACTATTCCAAGCTGTTCTTGCCTGCTTTCCAATAATCTCAAAAGTTTCTTGAAAGTACCCCCCTGGGGTGTAGGGGGTGATAAGAATATACCCTTCGTATGTCCTGCGTGTCGTAAGAGGCGACTAAAAGGATCCCTGTCATGGGGCAACGTGTTTGCCGTGCGTTGCGACCCGTGTCGGTGGAGAGTGGAATCCTGGTAATTGAGTGGGGATTTGGCTTGCGAGCCCTTTCTCTGCAACACATTACTTTGGCCCATGGTTCACCTAGACGGGAGGTCAGAGTGGCCCACTCTGATCAATCGGCTCTGGTCATTTCAGCATCAAAGAGGGTACTTCTTTTTTTTTTGTCTTTAATGCTTTGTTTTTAACTAAGCTGGTTAACCTTTGTGTCCTAGGTACCCTCTTTGACGCGTGGCCTGGGTCAATCAAGTTTGATATATTTTATACATCATACTTGAGTATACCCTTCGCCTAGCCCTGAGGCAATGCGCTGGCACCCGCGCTAGTCCTCCCCTTGTAGGCAGGGAAGTAACCTGGGGGATGGCGAAGGGTGAATATCCAAGAATTATTTTCATGGATCCCCCAATCCCAAATACAACATTGAAACGAAAGAAGACAGACGAAGGTCCTGATATTCCTGTAAAGGTATCTAGATCTTGGCCGAGGTTTCTCCTTATCGAGAGCACCTCTAATATAGATTTTTCAAGAGTGTCACCTTTCTTGATATCGAAAGGCATCGCCAGCTTGGCTGGAGAGCCCAAAAATATTAAGAAATTAAAAAGTGGAGCACTACTGATAGAATGTAATAAAGAACAACATGCGACAATGTTATTAAAATCAGACATGCTTGCTACATATCCTATCAAAGTGACTCCACATAAATCACTTAACTCTTCTAGAGGTGTTATTCGCTGCCGGGACCTTGAAGGCAGCAGTGAGGAAGAAATGGTAGAACATTTATCATCACAGAATGTCACACATGTTAAAAGAATTAGTGTTCGACGTGGTGATAAAATTGTTCCCACAAGTACATACATCCTCACTTTTAATCGTCCCGACATCCCGAAATCGATCAAGGCAGGTTATCTAAATATTCCTGTTGATGCCTACATTTCTAATCCTTTACGATGCTTTAAATGCCAAAAGTATGGTCACAGCAAAACGGTGTGCAGAGGTAAAGAGACGTGTGCCCGGTGTGGCCTTGATGGTCACGAGAGCTCTACCTGTGCTGCTGAATTTTGCTGTGTAAACTGCAAGGGTAAACATTCTGCTTATTCCCGAGAATGTCCCGTTTGGCAAAAGGAAAAGAAAATTCAACAGGTGATGTCTGAAAGAAAGATCCCTTATTATGACGCTAAAAAACAGGTGGAAATAACAACATTTATTCCACCTACTGGATCTTTCGCCAGTAAAGCGAAAGTCCAAACAAGATCTATTAGCGTCCAGACATCAGAGTCCTGCCTTAAAGGAGAAACACAGGTTTTACAGGATAATAAAAACAAAAATACTTCAACGAGTACATCGAGCTCTTCACAAACGTCTGTCGGCTCGGATAAAAATAAAAATAATAAACAGACTGGCGTCAAGGGAGGAGGTAATAACCAAAAACCTGCCATTCCCGAGAAGCCAGTTAAAAAAATAGACTCTTCTCTAGATAAGTATAAAAAAGGGAACCGGAAAGGCTCTGGTCCCTTAGACTTATATAATCGATTTGGAGTTGAGTCGATGGAGGAAGAGGGCATTATTGTTGTAGATATACACAACCCCCCTCCCCATAACAAACCACATAGAAGTCCTGTAAAACCTCCCTGATTATGGTTAATTCCATTATACAGTGGAATTGTCGTGGTCTTAAGCCAAATTTTAATGAAGTTCAACTTTTAATTCAAAATAAAAATCCATTAGCTATTTGTCTACAAGAAACCTTTTTGAAAAATTCTGACAGTTTGTCATTCAGACATTTTGTTTCCTATCATCATTTTTCAAACAATGATGGTAGAGCACATGGTGGTGCTTCCATTATTGTCAATGGAGACATCCCACAGAGTCAAGTCACCCTGAATACCCCCTTGCAGGCAGTAGCCGCTCGGGTGACATTACACATTCCTTTTACACTCTGTTCACTCTATTTACCACCAAGCCTAAATTTAAACCCCAGAGATCTTGATGACCTTATTTCCCAGCTTCCTCTCCCATATGTTCTTATGGGAGATTTTAATGGTCATCACCCACTCTGGGGTAGTTCTGATGATAACTTAAGGGGTAGACAAATAGTAGACTTCATTAATAATAATAATTTGTGCTTATTAAATGACGAATCGCCAACTTATCTACATCCTGCCACAGCTTCTTTTTCTTCCCTGGATCTCACCATTTGCTCCCCGGTCCTGTTTCAGGATTTTACATGGAGAGTAAATGAGGATCTATGTGGTAGTGACCACTTTCCTATCATAATTGATAATAATGGTCCCTCTCCGGTCGAAAGACCCCAGAGGTGGAAGTTGCATAAGGCTGATTGGGCTCTTTTTGAATCTTTGTGTCTCTTCTCTTTTGATGCAAAGGAGTTAGAAGATGCAGATGAGCCTATGGCCTTATTTACTTCAATTCTCCAAGATGTAGCTGAGCAGGCGATTCCAAAAACCACGACAGAACCAAAACGTTTCAATAAACCATGGTTTAACGACGATTGCAAATCCGCTCTTAAAGAGCGTGATCGTATCCTGAGACGACTAAAGAACCATCCTTCCATGGAGAATATTGCAGCATACCAAATGGTCCGGGCGAAGGCCCGTAGAACCATACGCCAAGCAAAGAAGTCTTCATGGGAGGGATATGTCTCCAGGATCAATTCCCGTACCACATCTAAGTCGGTATGGGATAGGATTCGTAGGATTAAAGGTAAAAGTAGTGCGTTATCAGTTAACCATCTCAATGTTGATAATATCACCCTAACAACATTTCCTGATATTGCTAATTCTCTGGCCAGTACCTTTTCATTCAATTCATCATCCAATTTCTCCTCCGATGCCTTTCGAGGCATAAGACAACAACAGGAGAAAAGGCGACTTAATTTCAAGTCCCGCAATGATGAATGTTATAATGATCGTTTTTCCATTGCAGAGCTCCGTGATTCGTTAAAGCGAGCTCGGGACACTGCAACTGGTCCAGATGAAATACACTACCAAATTTTAAAACATTTACCTTTTCCTACACTCTTAATCTTACTGGATCTTTTCAACCGAATTTGGGCTGATGGGAATTTCCCTCCTTCGTGGCATGAAGCCACAATAATTCCCATCCCTAAACCGGGAAAAGATCATACGAATCCTACCAACTATCGTCCGATCGCTTTAACTAGCTGTATTTGCAAAACCATGGAGAGATTGATCAATCGAAGGCTTGTTTGGTACCTCGAGTCCAACAACCTCATTACTGACCTCCAATGTGGATTTCGGTCCCAAAGGAGCACTCTTGATCATCTCGTTAGATTTGAAACGTTCGTCAGGGACGCTTTCATCCAGAAGCAACATTTAGTTGCTATTTTTTTCGATCTGGAGAAAGCTTATGATACTACATGGAAACATGGTATCATGCGCGACCTCCATAACCTCGGCCTACGAGGTCGCTTACCTATCTTCATTAAAAATTTCCTCGAAGATAGGTCATTTAAGGTACGACTGGGATCAATATTCTCTGACCCATTTCCTCAGGAAATGGGAGTTCCTCAGGGAAGTATTTTATCTCCAACATTATTTGCAATAAAAATTAACACTATCCCAGCGTGCCTTAAACCAGGTACAAACGGCGCTCTTTATGTTGATGACTTTCAGATGTGCTATGGTTCTACAGACATGCGGATAATCGAACGTAAGTTGCAGCTTTGTTTGAATTCCCTTCAACAATGGGCAACCGAAAATGGATTTCGTTTTTCGAAATCCAAGACTGTCTGCATGCATTTCTGTCAGAAACGAGGTTTGCATCCAGATCCAGAACTTTATTTGGATGGCAATCGCCTTCCAGTTGTGGATGAAACCAAATTTCTGGGGCTGATATTTGATAAGAAATTATCATTTATTCCCCACATTAAAAACCTAAAGAAGAAATGTCTGAAAGCCCTCAACATATTGAGAGTCTTATCAAATACTGACTGGGGAGCAGACCGTAAGGTCTTGCTCCGATTATATCGAGCATTAATTCGATCAAAACTCGATTATGGGTGTATTGTGTATGGGTCTGCCCGCGAGTCTTATCTCAAAGAGCTCGACACCATACACAACCAAGGACTTAGAATCAGTTTAGGAGCATTTCGTACATCTCCAGTGGACAGTTTATACGTCGAGGCGCACGAACCCTCATTGCACAACAGACGTGATAAACTGGCCCTGCAGTACGCTACGAAAATTGCATCACTTCCCAAACATATTTCATTTAACACCATATTTAGACCTCTTCATGAGCATTTGTATCTGGTAAAGACGAAGGTTGTTCCATCATTCGGTATTCGCATACAACCCCTTTTGTCTGAGGCTGGCATCAGCCTCGACAGTATTGCGAATACCCCTGTCTTTAGGACTCCACCGTGGACTATGTCTCCCCCAAAGATCGATTTCGATCTTACTCAACATAAAAAGAGAGATACTAGTTCTACGGTGTTCCAATCTCTCTTTAGAGAGTTAAGGTCTAAGTATGGTGATTATGCTCCTATATACACAGATGGTTCTAAGGATGGTGATCGGGTAGCTTCGGCTACTGTGACGCCATCTGAGACCATTTCCGTGTGTCTCCCACCTGCTGCTTCCATATTTACAGCTGAACTCAAGGCCATTCTTCAGGCCTTGGAGTTCATTCAGTCCTCTTCAGCTTTAAAGCATATCATCTTTACTGATTCTCTGTCCTCTTTACAAGCAATTAACAATAAACAGCTTGAACACCCATTAGTAGCAGATGTCTATCGTCTGCTACTATCGTACGAGCTCAGCAGCAAAGACGTCGTCTTCTGCTGGCTCCCCAGTCACGTCGATATAAGGGGGAATGATCTAGCAGATTTTGCTGCCAAAGCTGCTTTAGATCTTCCCCAATCACACTTTTTAATTCCTTATAAAGATTTTAAACCTTTAATAAATAATTTTATTTATGACCGCTGGCAACGGTCTTGGGATCTTGCAGGCACAAACAAACTTCATCACATCAAGCCTCTCTTAGGAGATTGGCCAAGCTCCTATCGTACGAGCAGGAAAGATGAAGTTGTCTTGTGTCGCTCTCGCATAGGTCATACTTTTTTAACACATATTTTCATCTTAAAGCGAGAGCCTCAACCAGAATGTCAACACTGTCATGTTCCTTTGACAGTGAAGCACATTTTGATTGAGTGCAAGAATCTCAAGAATATTAGATCTAAGTACTACCGTTGCCAGTCAGCACGTCAGCTATTTGCACAACCGGAGCTTTATGATAAATTGCTAGCATTTTTAAGAGAGACAAATTTTTATTCAAAATTTTAATTGTATATATTTATCGTATACTGTATTTTAAATATTTATATATGTAATGTAATTGATATATTTATTTTTATCTATATTTTCTGTGATACTTGTTTTTATTTACATATATAAATACATCCCTGTGATATTGTTTTAATTTGTCTCGATATTTTCATCGTGTTTGGCGCAGTATGGCCCGGTTGGAGCTGACGTGCCATTAAACAACATTTCATTTCATTTCATTTCTTGAAAGTATATTTGGTGTAAAGAAAAATCAACTAGATTTTGCACTGCAAATATTGCACCATTTGTTTTTTTAATGAACTCCCGTTACTTAACCCCTGTGCGTGCACGTCGCACTTAAAACGTTGTCGTCAACAAGAGGCAATCTAAGATCCCAGACATAAATAGTTTTTTGGATGAATAATTTTATTCAAATACGATTAAACTACAGTTTCATATCAATCGGTCTAAAACAATATTTCAGGTATTATCACTGACGATAAGAAATAAGATTTGTTTGAAACAATTCAAATCGAAAAATATCGTATTGTCATGTTCCATGTCGAATCGTCTTTGGTGAGGTTGGACGGGTACCTTGATTTGCTTTCAGATCTACACTACTAGAATGACCAAAACAATATCATCAATAAGAGATATTCCTAATACAAAGCTAGCATCGGTTGCAGCACAGATTAGGCAAAATGTTGAAAGGGGAATGGGTCCAGAAGACCCCTGGTGTCCGATAATGTAATACTCAAACTTTCTTGTCAAATGATGAATGTTGCCAATGCCTCACCTCCATTCTATATAAAGCATTATACTCCACATTAAGTCGCTGACAATGTATAAAATTCCCGCTAGACAGTTATATGGTCGTTGGGGTCCAGTATACGCACAAGGGTTAAGACGAAAGCCACCTCTCGCTCAGCAGTTGATTTGTAATACAAATATGTCAAATGATGAATGTTGCCAAGGCCTCACCTCCATTCTATATAAAGCATTATACTCCACATTAAGTCGCTGACAATGTATAAAATTCCCGCTAGACAGTTAAATGGTCGTTGGGGTCCAGTATACGCACAAGGGTTAAGACGAAAGCCACGTACCTCTCGCTCAGCAGTGGATTTGTAATACAAATATGTCAAATGATGAATGTTGCCAAGGCCTCACCTCCATTCTATATAAAGCATTATACTCCACATTAAGTCGCTGACAATGTATAAAATTCCCGCTAGACAGTTATATGGTCGTTGGGGTCCAGTATACGCACAAGGGTTAAGACGAAAGCCACCTCTCGCTCAGCAGTTGATTTGTAATACAAACTGCTTAACTTAAAGAAAGGGTCCCCGCCCCCCCGCGTACGTTGCTATGGGTGGAAAGACAATTGTCTAAAAATAATGTAAAATTTCATTTTTTATACGCCCACATTGAAATGTGGTCGTATATTGTCGTCGCCCCCGTCCGTCCGTCGGTCCGTCCGTCCGTCGGTCCGGCGTCCACAATTGCTTGTGGACGCTCTAGAGGCTAAAGTTAATATCCGATTGACTTTAAATTTATACACAGTGTTTAAGGTCATGAGACGAAGAAGCCTATTGTTTTTCAGCGATTTCCGATAATAACTACCAGAGTTATGGCCCTTGACGACTTCAAAAAATCTTGTGGACGCTCTAGAGGCCAAAGTTAATATCCGATTGACTTTAAATTTATACACAGTGTTTAAGGTCATAAGACGAAGAAGCCTATTGATTTTCACCGATTTCCGATAATTAGTGCCAGAGTTATGGCCCTTGATCACTTCAAAAAATCTTGTGGACGCTCTAAAAGCCAAAGTTAATATCCGATTGATTTTAAATTTATACACAGTGTTTAAGGTCATAAGACGAAGAAGCCTATTGATTTGCATCAATTTCCGATAATTAGTGCCAGAGTTATGGCCCTTGATCAGATCAAAAAATCCTGTGGATGCTCTAGAGGCCAAAGTTAATATCCGATTGACTTTAAATTTACACACACTGTTTAAGGTCCTGAGACGAAAAAGCCTACTGATTTTCATCGATTTCAAATAATTACTTCCAGAGTTATCTCCCTTGATCACTTCGAAAAACCTTGTGGCGCTGTAGATGCCAAACTTATAAATCAAGAGTTATGGCCCTTGACGACTTCAAAAAATCTTGTGGACGCTCTAGAGGCCAAAGTTAATATCCGATTGACTTTAAATTTATACACAGTGTTTAAGGTCATAAGACGAAGAAGCCTATTGATTTTCACCGATTTCCGATAATTAGTGCCAGAGTTATGGCCCTTGATAACTTCAAAAAATCTTGTGGACGCTCTAAAAGCCAAAGTTAATATCCGATTGATTTTAAATTTATACACAGTGTTTAAGGTCATAAGACGAAGAAGCCTATTGATTTGCATCAATTTCCGATAATTAGTGCCAGAGTTATGGCCCTTGATCAGATCAAAAAATCCTGTGGATGCTCTAGAGGCCAAAGTTAATATCCGATTGACTTTAAATTTACACACACTGTTTAAGGTCCTGAGACGAAAAAGCCTACTGATTTTCATCGATTTCAAATAATTACTTCCAGAGTTATCTCCCTTGATCACTTCGAAAAACCTTGTGGCGCTGTAGATGCCAAACTTATAAATCATCCGATTGACTTCAGATTGATACACAGAGTTTAAGGTGTTGAAACGAACAAGTATTTTGATTTTCAATGAATTTTGATAACTGAACAGCTAAATCCATGATGTTAAATGTTTCCTATACTAATTGTTAGCTTGGGGCAAAACTTTATAAAAAGCAAACAAATTCTAATGATTTTCAGATAATTACATAATGAGTTGTTACTCAGATTTTAGTGTATTACAAACGTTTTATTACCAAAAAAAAAGTAAAAATATGCGACAACCCTTGTTGACTGCCCGGACGATTTAGCTGCTGTGGGCGTATGTTTCGTTGCCTGGCAACCTATCTTTCAAAATCGGTCTAATAGTTTAAAAGATATGAGCCGTTTAAATTCCAAAATTATCACCTGTCCGCAGAACGGAAGTGAGTATACCTGTGTTACTAAAAATAGTTGTGACGTCGCGCGAGTTAACATTATTGTTTTAGTACGGCGGCGCTATACCAATGACCATGGATCCGGACAATATTTTAGATTCGGAGAGCGATGAGCGTGACATTGTATCCTTCGAGTCAGATTCCGACAGCGAATTAACCCAAGAGAATCATTTAGTGAAAAATTTAAAACCGTACGTGTCTGATGAAGAAATAGACGAGGAGGCCTACGACCGGTGCAAATCAAAGGCTTTTTTCCACAAACTGGTCAGTTTAACTGTTGTTTCAAAACAATGGTATAGTGATATGAATGATGTGCATAAAGGAGTATTTGTGATAGGCCTAAAAATGTATTAGTCCATATTGATTTAACTATTATAAAGACTTGGTATACCGGTCCTTTGTTTACGTTTTTTTTTTTTTTTGGACGCATTGATTTATGGGTTGGCCCCATTAAAGTAGGTAAGTCTCTAACTCAATATCATCCAAAATCTTCAACATTGATAACATGAATTATTTGTCAATTTAAATCAAAATTTATGATGTGATCTTACTGGGAAAAGATGGGCTTCTGATATCCAATATTTAAGACAAAAAATATTTTACCATGGTACACGAATCGTGTAGGCCTACCATAATGTGTTTCAGTCCCAGTTCTAGCAGACTCGAAAAATGAGGCTAGAAAGATTGCACCAATTCAAACGGTGCATGTAGACTGGACGCTAGAAATTTATTTCCCTCGATTGACACTGCTGCATTGTTTCGCGGAAAAAAATCAGTGTAACTGAGCTCTTGGTTGCAAAACTAAAATTATAGCCATGGTTGTATAGCTTACAAATAGAGAAAAAATGCAAAAGCAACCATTACTTACTTAGACTGACTAGATGAGGAAGTTTTCTGATGGAAGTAATCATAAAATGAACGCCTAAGCTACCTTCCACTGCTAAAATCTGATGATTCGTCTGTAGATTCAGGCTCATATTCAAACTCTGATTCATCCTCAGAATTTGTATCGCTGTTTGACTCATCTTCCTCCATATCAGGTCACTACTATAAGTAGATGTGTTCTCATCTTCTGTTAGATTTATCTAAACATGTTTCACCAACTTGCACACCAATACTTCTGTGGTACGGTTAAAAACAGTAATTTAACAAATAATTGCAAAATTGATTTAATTAAAATTGTGACGGATGTGACCAGGAGATATCGAGAATATGGCACCTTTTCCATAAATCACATACACTTAAACCAATCTTGGTTCCTGAATTATGACCATGCAATTTAGTTCTATAATAAAAGAGAAAAGTAAATAAAAATATTAAATATACGTACCTGTCTCCCTGCATTTGTGACACTACGGGTATAATAGGGTAATGTCAGGACCATCCTGGTCACAGACTCCCAAATAGCAGGCCGGTGTCACAGATGGGACAATGATCGTCTAGGGCTTTTCTTCAGACTTCACGTTGTGGGACTGTGACACTATCCTGTGTCGCGGTACCAACACGACGACTGTGACACTCTAGAGACACGTACTGTGTGTCCGTACGGCCAAATCTTCTGTGTCACACTGTCGTTTGTTTAGGTAGGACTTGACGTTGTGATCAATAAGAATTCAACTCTTTTCTGTACTCTTGAGATATTCTTTATATGTTACAATAATATATTCTACAGCATAGCCACTACTATTGTTCTTTAGGTATATATAACATCCCCGGTCTGAGTTTAATATCCTTTTTTTTAACTAAGACCTGACGACTTAAACGTGGCAAGAGCCACGTACGTTTTTATAGTTCTGCATAATGTTCACGGCCTCACGCTAGGATAAGTCTACACCCTAGGCTCTGAGCCCGGGCAGCTCACGGTACTATCTTCCCCTTGAATTTATCGAATGATGTCTGCGTCCGGCATGTAAGCCGTGCAGCTCCCGGGGTGAACTTCCCCTTGTCTCTATCGGATGTTGTCTGAGATTAAATCAAACGAGTTCTCTCCTATAAAGAAAGTCTAATGCGTCATCTAGTAGGGCGGGACAATTACCATTTATGGGAAAGTGTTTCGTAAAGGCACCGTTTTACATCAACACTATTCTAGTTAATTGTACTAATCTGTGCACGTGATGGCTGGACGATAGTATCCTACTTTCCAGAAATGGATACTGACATATCTGTCTGCGAGTTAGTAGAATAATGCAAGCTACTTCATTACCCTAGTTTTCATCATACATCATGTAGGTAAAGAATTCTATATCAAACAGACCACTAAGTCTATAGTGTTACAAATTGAGGTGTAGCTTGGACTTGAACTGACTTTAACATATTCTACAAGATAAAACATTCTGTTAAACTAAGGATTAATTCATATCCAGATTATATACAGCAGTTCCGGATTTTATGGAAGTAATCTACGGGTTTATAGTATCAATGTCTCACTCGACCATACCCTTTAAAGCCCAAAATGATAATACTTTTCGTTTTTGTATTCAGATCGCAGAGAGCCAACCAGAAGGTTTTACTGGTTTGGCAATAGCCTACGACAGCCAGGAGGAAATTTTGACCATGGAAGATAGAAGAATCAAAAGAATTATCTTCCAAAACAGTCATACAAAAAATAAATTCTATAATAATAAAAATGAAACCGATTACGATTGAAGTTAAAGAAAATAAAATAATTAAATTAAACGGTATGTTTCTCTCAAATTTATGGAATAACAGTTACTGAATTACTATGCAAACGTTTCGATCATAACACTCTAGTCCATGTAGCAAATAATACACGTTATTTAACATTTATTCCATAAATACTTTTTATTGTATTACTAAACTCTTCTTAAGACGTTATTTAAGCCACTGATTTTGGGACGGCGACTATTTCCCGGCTTAAACCAGGACAAAATCAACTAGAAATGATTTATATATCATGGCAGATCTCCCCGTTTGAAATCAATTCCAGGTCCTTCCACAACCTTGTTTGTTTTTTTTTTGTGCCCAGATCCTAGCAGACAAGTACCACATAGTGGCATAAGGTGCATGTTCTTGAATATACCAACTCGACATAGAGGGTTTTAAGATTTTATTATCATCACTGTCGGAAAAAAAATTTATATAATAAGAAAAATATAGCTCTCCGTTGTTACCCTTTGAGCGAGTATGTCTGATATACTTAAATTATTAATCTGGAAGTGATTTAAAGTCCTTGTATTAATTTTGTTACTGTCTCCCGAGACGATGACATACTATAATATACAGCGTTTGATTTTGGCAATCCTCCTTAACAATCCCGAGCCAAGCAGTTAATCTGCGACTGGTTTGAACGAAAATAAATCTCCAGAATAGTCAACATATTATTAAGTCGCTGTGGAGATCGAAGGATTTTTTTTTCCACTTCGAAATAGGTCAACCAAAACCCAAGATTAATTTTCACGCAATTCCATGAAAGGTATTTGAAGCGGACTTAGAAATATAGTATAACTGACACTTGGCACACACTCATCTGTAGGTAAAGAACCCTTTTCCTTTTCAATTCCGTAGGGGAAGGCGGGGTAAGTTGAGCCGAAATTTACCTTAAAGTATTTAACTCCTCACTATATTTTCCAATTGCATAAACTATTTTTTTGTTACACAATTTCTTCTTTTTGGGAGATTTTGTTATCATTTATAGATCCGTAGCATTAATTAAAAATGAATGATAACCTTGAGAAACAGTAGGTCAACTGGCTCAACTTGTCCCATGTCACGGGGAAGTTGATCCAGCCACTGGGGTAAATATTTAGGTGTAAGTTAATCTTTTGTCATAAAATTAAAAGAAACCCTGGCTGCTGTTTAACGGAACATATTTCTTATTCACATTTTTGTGCGCTAACAGAGTAATTGTAGTTCGTCTTTAATCTCTTCGAAGTTCAGATTTACATATAATGTACAGTGACTTTAACCTTTTCTGTATATATATTTTCATAGAAATTATTGGGGAGGAATAATTCTTCAAATTTTTATCAATAAATATACTCATAGGAATAATACCTATATCATGAGCAAAATGACGAGTTTTCTATTTAAAAAAAAAAAAAAAAATCTTTCTGTCCTAGTATTATTCCAATTGGTCAAGAAATGCTAGAAACTAAAATGACCTAACACGTTTAAAAGTTCAATTGACCGGTTTTTTTCTATAGGAATATACCCCCTTTTCAATAGTTATCTTTCTAAAATTGTATATGATGCTTTTAGTCCATGTAGAGTTCAATTACTTCTTCTTTGGTCGCTAAATGACAAACAATCAGTGGATTCTCACTTAAAGTAAA
The DNA here is from genome assembly GCA_963678685.1 of Patella ulyssiponensis. NCBI lineage: Eukaryota > Metazoa > Mollusca > Gastropoda > Patellidae > Patella > Patella ulyssiponensis. Next base: position 11,725,501 of record OY783227.1, on the reverse strand, counting down.
TTCTCACTTCTGGTTCATACATAACCATGTCCGGATTTAAAGAATACTGGGAATGGTCGGTAACTTGAGGCCATTTAAAAAAAAAACAAAAAAACTTTGGCCCTAGATTTCGTAGTTCTGATAAATATGGTATGTTATTTTTATTGCAAACAATTTTGCTTTTTTTACAAATAGGGGGTGATCCTCTCATGTTTTCAATATCATGTACCCTTCATGGAAATGCACAAGCTTTGGTTTTGTGTTAAAGATGCTTTCAGCAGAAAGTGTTGTTCGTCTTATCTCTTCGTGGTTTACATATTTCACTTTAACTTTTTCTGTACATATATTTTCTTTAAAAAAATATATGGGAAGATTAATTCGTCAGAATTTTTATCCATAATATACTCATGTGAATATTACCTTTTATCATAAACAACAAGACACTGCTGATCCCTTTAACATACACATGGTCAATTATAGTTCCACACGAGCTGTCGGAGCCATTATCTTCCATACATATTTTTATTGTTGAACTGGAATGCAGTAGATTCGGATTGAAATCGCCTATCACAATAAAATGACCACCATTTTTTTTATCAAGTTTCTTGAAAGTATATCTGGTTTTAGGAAAATGTTCCAATAGATATTGCACTGCAGATAATGCTCCAACTCCATGCCCAGTGTAAGATGGTATTATTACCACTGTCCTGTTTTAAACAGGAGCTAAATAATGTCTGACATTTACTAAGTGTTTACTGAATTATTTTGCATTCTTTACATAAATCACATACACTTACACCAATCTTGGTTACCGAATTATGACTATGCAATTTAGTTCTATAATAAGAGACGAGTAAACAATAAATAAAAATATTAAATATACGTACCTGTCTCCCTGCATTGAGGTGTAGCTTGGACTTGAACTGACTTTAACATATTCGACAAGATAAAACATTCTGTTAAACTAAGGATTAATTCATATCCAGCAGTTCCGGATTCTATGGAAGTAATCTACGGGGTTATAGTATCAATGTCTCACTCGACCATACCCTTTAAAACCCAAAATGATAATACTTTTCGTTTGTTTGTATTCAGATCGCAGAGAGCCAACCAGAAAGTTTTACTGGTTTGGCAAATAGCCTACGACAGCCGGGAGGAAATTTTGACCATGGAAGATAGAAAAATCAAAAGAATTATCTTTCAAAACAGTCATACAGAAAATAAATTCTATAATAATAAAAATGAAACCGATTACGATTGAAGTTAAAGAAAATAAAATAATTAAATTAAACGGTATGTTTCTCTCAAATTTATGGAATAACAGTTACTGAATTACTATGCAAACGTTTCGATCATAACACTCTAGTCCATGTAGCAAATAATACACGTTAATTAACATTTATTCCATAAATACTTTTTATTGTATTACTAAATTCTTCTTAAGACGTTATTTAAGTCACTGATTTTGGGACGGCGACTATTTCTCGGCTTAAACCAGGGCAAAATCAACTAGAAATGATTTATATATCATGGCAGATCTCCCCGTTTGAAATCAATTCCAGGTCCTTCCACAACATTGTTTTTTTTTTTGTGCCCAGATCCTAGCAGACAAGTACCACATAGTGGCATAAGGTGCATGTTCTTGAATATACCAATAGAGGGTTTTAAGATTTTATTATCATCACTGTCTCAAAAAAAATTTATATAATAAGAAAAATATAGCTGTCCGTTGTTACCCTTTGAGCGAGTATGTCTGATATACTTAAATTATTAATCTGTAAGTGATTTAAAGTTCTTGTATTAATTTTGTTACTGTCTCCCGAGACGATGACATACTATAATATACAGCGTTTGATTTTGGCAATCCTCCTTAACAATCCCGAGCCAAGCAGTCAATCTGAGACTGGTTTGAACGAAAATAAATCTCCAGAATAGTCAACATATTATTAGTCGCTTTGGAGATCGAAAGATATTTTTTTTTCCACTGCGAAATAGGTCAACCAAAACCCAAGATTCATTTTCACGCAATGCCATGAAAGGTATTTGAAGCGGACTTAGAAATATAGTATAACTGACACTTGGCACACACCCGTCTGTAGGTAAAGAACCCTTTTCCTTTTCAATTCCGTAGGGGAAGGCGGGGTAAGTTGAGCCGAAATTTACCTTAAAGTATTTAACTCCTCACTATATTTTCCAATTGCATAAACTATTTTTTTGTTATCATTTATAGATCCGTAGCATTAATTAAAAATGAATGATAACCTTGAGAAACAGTAGGTCAACTGGCTCAACTTGTCCCATGTCACGGGGAAGTTGATCCAGCCACTGGGGTAAGTTAATCTTTTGTCATAAAATTAAAAGAAACCCTTTAATATGCCAACCCATTTTAATTAAAAGAAACCCTTTAATATGCCAACCCATTTTTATTACTGTATCAGAAACACTGGCTGCTGTATAACGGAACATATTTCTTATTCACATTTTTGTGCGCTAACAGAGTGTTCGTCTTTAATCTCTTCGAAGTTCAGATTTACATATAATGTACAGTGACTTTAACCTTTTCTGTATATATATTTTCATAGAAATTATTGTCCTAGTATTATTCCAATTGGTCAAGAAATGCTTGAAACTAAAATGACCTAACACGTTTAAAAGTTCAATTGACCGGTTTTTTTCTATAGGAATATACCCCCTTTTCAATAGTTATCTTTCTAAAATTGTATATGATGCTTTTAGTCCATGTAGAGTTCAATTACTTCTTCTTTGGTCGCTAAATGACAAACTATCAGTGGATTCTCACTTCTGGTTCATACATAACCATATCCGGATTTAAAGAATACTGGGAATGGTCGGTAAATTGAGGCCATTTTTTAAAAAAAAAAACAACTTTGGGCCCTAGATTTCGTAGTTCTGATAAATATGGTATGTTATTTTTATTGCAAACAATTTTGCTTTTTTACAAATAGGGGGTAATCCTCTCTGTTTTCAATATCATGTACCCTTCTTGGAAATGCACAAGCTTTGGTTTTGTGTTTAAAGATGCTTTCAACAGAAAGTGTTGTTCGTCTTATCTCTTCGAGGTTTACATATTTCACTTTAACTTTTTCTGTACATATATTTTCTTTAAAAAATATATGGGAAGATTATTTCTTCAGAATTTTTATCCATAATATACTCATGTGAATATTACCTTTTATCATAAACAACAAGACACTGCTGATCCCTTTAACATAAACATGGTCAATTATAGTTCACACGAGCTGTCGGAGCCATTATCTTCCATACATATTTTTATTGTTGAACTGGAATGCAGTAGATTCGGATAGAAATCGCCTATCACAATAAAATGACCACCATTTTTTTATCAAGTTTCTTGAAAGTGTATCTGGTTTTAAGAAATTGTCCCAATAGATATTGCACTGCAGATAATGCCCAGTGTAAGATGGTATTATTACCACTGTCCTGTTTTAAACAGTAGCTAAATAATATGTCTGACATTTACTAAGTGTTTACTGAATTATTTTGTATTCTTTACATAAATCACATACACTTACACCAATCTTGGTTACCGAATTATGACTATGCAATTTAGTTCTATAATAAGAGACGAGTAAACAATAAATAAAAATATTAAATATACATACCTTTCTCCCTGCATTGAGGTGTAGCTTGGACTTGAATTGATTATATACAGCAGTTCCGGATTTTATGGAAGTAATCTACGGGGTTATAGTATCAATGTCTCACTCGACCATACCCTTTAAAACCCAAAATGATAATACTTTTCGTTTTTATACGCCCACATTGAAATGTGAACGATCTAGAGGCCAAAATTAATATCCGATTGACTTAAAATTCATACACAGTGTTTAAGGTCATAAGACGAAGAAGCCTATTGATTTTCAGCGATTTCCGATAATTAGTGCCAGAGTTATGGCCCTTGATCACTTCAAAAAATCTTGTGGATGCTCTAGAGGCCAAAGTTGATATCCGATTGACTTTAAATTTATACACAGTGTTTAAGGTCATGAGACGAAGAAGCCTATTGATTTTCAGCGATCTCTGATAATTATTGCCAGAGTTATGGCCCTTGATCACATCAAAAAATCCTGTGGACGCTCTAGAGGCCACAGTTAATATCTGATTGACTTTAAATTTACCCACACTGTTTAAGGTCATGAGACGAAGAAGCCTACTGATTTTCATTGATTTCAAATAATTACTTCCAGAGTTATCTCCCTTGATCACTTCAAAAAACCTTGTGACGCTACAGATGCCAAACTTATCACCCGTTTGACTTCAGATTGATACACAGAGTTTAAGGTGTTGAAACGAACAAGTATTTTGATTTTCAATGAATTTTGATAACAGAACAGCTAAATCCATGATGTTAAATGTTTCCTATACTAATTGATAGCGTGGAGCAAAACTTTATAAAAAGCAAACAAATTCTAATGATTTTCAGATAATTACATAATGAGTTGTTTCATTACCAAAAAAAGTAAAAATATGCGACAACCCTTGTTGACTGCCCGGACGATTTAGCTGCTGTGGGCGTATGTTTCGTTGCCTGGCAACCTATCTTTTGTATTCAGATCGCAGAGAGCCAAACAGAAGGTTTTACTGGTTTGGCAATAGCCTACGACAGCCATGAGGAAATTTTGACCATGGAAGATAAAAGAATTATTTTTCAAAACAGTCATACAAAAAATAAATTCTATAATAATAAAAATGAAACCGATTACGATTGAAGGTAAAGAAAATAAAATAATTAAATTAAACGGTAGGTTTCTCTCAAATTTATGGAATAACAGTTACTGAATTATTATGCAAACGTTTCGATCATAACACTCTAGTCCATGTAGCAAATAATACACGTTGATTAACATTTATTCCATAAATACTTTTTATTGTATTACTAAATTCTTCTTAAGACGTTATTTAAGCCACTGATTTTGGGACGGCGACTATTTCCCGGCTTAAACCAGGACAAAATCAACTAGAAATGATTTATATATCATGGCAGATCTCCCCGTTTGAAATCAATTCCAGGTCCTTCCACAACATTGTTTTTTTTTGTGCCCAGATCCTAGCAGACAAGTACCACATAGTGGCATAAGGTGCATGTTCTTGAATATACCAACTCGACATAGAGGGTTTTAAGATTTTATTATCATCACTGTCGGAAAAAAAATTTATATAATAAGAAAAATATAGCTCTCCGTTGTTACCCTTTGAGCGAGTATGTCTGATATACTTAAATTATTAATCTGGAAGTGATTTAAAGTCCTTGTATTAATTTTGTTACTGTCTCCCGAGACGATGACATACTATAATATACAGCGTTTGATTTTGGCAATCCTCCTTAACAATCCCGAGCCAAGCAGTTAATCTGCGACTGGTTTGAACGAAAATAAATCTCCAGAATAGTCAACATATTATTAAGTCGCTGTGGAGATCGAAGGATTTTTTTTCCACTTCGAAATAGGTCAACCAAAACCCAAGATTAATTTTCACGCAATTCCATGAAAGGTATTTGAAGCGGACTTAGAAATATAGTATAACTGACACTTGGCACACACTCATCTGTAGGTAAAGAACCCTTTTCCTTTTCAATTCCGTAGGGGAAGGCGGGGTAAGTTGAGCCGAAATTTACCTTAAAGTATTTAACTCCTCTCTATATTTTCCAATTGCATAAACTATTTTTTTGTTACACAATTTCTTCTTTTTGGGAGATTTTGTTATCATTTATAGATCCGTAGCATTAATTAAAAATGAATGATAACTTTGAGAAACAGTAGGTCAACTGGCTCAACTTGTCCCATGTCACGGGGAAGTTGATCCAGCCACTGGGGTAAATATTTTGTCATAAAATTAAAAGAAACCCTGGCTGCTGTTTAACGAACATATTTCTTATTCACATTTTTGTGCTCTAACAGAGTAATTGTTGTTCGTCTTTAATCTCTTCGAAGTTCAGATTTACATATAAATATCTTCGAAGTTTAGATTTACATATAATGTACAGTGACTTTAACCTTTTCTGTATATATATTTTCATAGAAATTATTGGGGAGGAATAATTCTTCAAATTTTTATCCATAAATATACTCATAGGAATAATACCTATATCATGAGCAAAATGACGAGTTTTCTATTTAAAAAAAAAAAAAAAAATCTTTCTGTCCTAGTATTATTCCAATTGGTCAAGAAATGCTAGAAACTAAAATGACCTAACACGTTTAAAAGTTCAATTGACCGTTTTTTTCTATAGGAATATACCCCCTTTTCAATAGTTATCTTTCTGAAATTGTATATGATGCTTTTAGTCCATGCAAAGTTCAATTACTTCTTCTTTGGTCGCTAAATGACAAACTATCAGTGGATTCTCACTTAAAGTAAATTCTCACTTCTGGTTCATACATAACCATGTCCGGATTTAAAGAATACTGGGAATGGTCCGTAACTTGAGGCCATTTTTTTTTAAAAAAAACAAAAAAACTTTGGGCCCTAGATTTCGTAGTTCTGATAAATATGGCATGTTATTTTTATTGCAAACAATTTTGCTTTTTTTACAAATAGGGGGTGATCCTCATGTTTTCAATATCATGTACCCTTCATAGAAATGCACAAGCTTTGGTTTTGTGTTTAAAGATGCTTTCAGCAGAAAGTGTTGTTCGTCTTATCTCTTCGAGGTTTACATATTTCACTTTAACTTTTTCTGTACATATATTTTCTTTAAAAAAATGTATGGGAAGATTAATTCGTCAGATTTTTATCCATAATATACTCAAGTGAATATTACCTTTTATCATAAACAACAAGACACTGCTGATCCCTTTAACATACACATGGTCAATTATAGTTCCACACGAGCTGTCGGAGCCATTATCTTCCATACATATTTTTATTGTTGAACTGGAATGCAGTAGATTTGGATTGAAATCGCCTATCACAATAAAATCACCACCATTTTTTTTATCAAGTTTCTTGAAAGTACATCTGGTTTTAGGAAAATGTCCCAATAGATATTGCACTGCAGATAATGCTCCAACTCCATGCCCAGTGTAAGATGGTATTATTACCACTGTCCCTGTTTATTCAGGAGCTAAATAATATGTCTGACATTTACTAAGTGTTTACTGAATTATTGAATTATTTTGTATTCTTTTAAATTCCGTCATTTAAAATAGCATTATGCAGGGGCGAAATCTGTTTATTACAGGTCTTTCTTTAGGCCTGAGACGTTATCTAAATAATCAATTAGACATTAATTAACATATCCAGACCATAATAAACTCTTAAAGTCAAGGCTAGCCTTCGATGTTGGCGGATTAAATTCTTATATGCCGCTTAATGGCCGTTGATAATTAAATCAAGTGGACAATCGAGACTATGCTGTTTATATTAATGATTTGAGTAATGATGACCGAGGCTATGTGAATATTTCAATAGTCTCTATCATCCAAACAAATATTCTACGAATATTAGTCTGGATGGGTCCTCAAAATTTGACAGAAAGTCGGTCATTGTCTGGATTATCCAGTCTTTTACTTTACCACATACTGAATCTCTCTTTCAGTTAAAGAGCGTAATAAGGGAAGTAATAACCAAAACACAAGATGGCGACTCCCATTAAATTATTTTCAAGAATTCTCATTTCAGACAAATCCGTTTGCATTTCCTGCTCAACATCCAACACTCCCAAGTTTTTTATTGTAAAAAAACAATACACAAAAGGGCCGCATTTGACACCGTGGGCAGGTTTTATTCGGTAAACTTTGATCTTAGTGAAAATGCTGGAGCATATGTATGTCGTGCCTGTTTAACCCTTAACCGGTCAGCGTCATTTTGACGTCATGTCCTGAACTGGTCAGGCAAAATATAGGCTATGGTGAAATACTTCGTATGCCTATTTCAAACTTCCACTGGCGGATAACTATAAGTGATAGACTCCGATAAAAAAGTTGAAGATGATAAGTTGATCTATAATCTGCACTATTTGTTTCACCTCATTTCAAAATGCAAATTTAGTTAATTTGCAAATAAACTTTTTTTTTTTTTTTTTTTTTTTTGCTGATTTTCTACTTCAAAAGGTGTTTTCTTTGCTGTATTTATCATTATTTGTTTTTTGGTCATTCTCTCTCATCGAATATCTTTGAGGTAAAACAGACCCTGAGTGAAGAAAAATTTAAGACCTGTGGGGTGAGGGGCCATTTAACTCGTAACCGGTCCACGTCATTTTGACGTCATGACGTCAATTGGTCAGGATACTTTCCACCACGGTGGTACTTAAAAAAAAGCGAACAAAAACATTATTCAGATTAGTAACTTTATATAAATCCAGTATTAATGCATTTGACAATGTTCATTTCATTCACAAATAAACTAAATTTTATTGTATGATATCATTTAAAATATTTATCAATGCATAAAGTTCAGTAACGAATTTTATAGTTTGTTTTGTGTGATATCGTTCAAAACATTTATCAATGCACATAGCTTGATTACAACGTTTACAGTAGGTGTTCACTTGTTTTCGATTTCCAGTTTTCCTGTCCGAACAAACTATACATTCGGTCCTGTGGGTTTTATCCTCATAGACGGCTGGGAGATGTGCCTCGGGTTTGTTGTAGTCGACCGATTGAATTTTATTAGCAAGAAGACTTTTAACAACAGCTATGCGGTAATCTTTACTGTTAAGTTTTTTCGCAGGGAAGGCCAGATTGTAGGCCACTATAGCATTAGCTAATGCGACTTCCGTACAAAAGTGGGAAATGACACGGTACCCCTTTCTTTTCTTATGGGGATATCTATAATATGACATTACTTGATCTAGTCGATCAACACCACCCATGTATTTGTTGTATTCATTTATTAGAGATGTTTTTTCAATTTCACGATATCCGCCCTCGCAACTCTTTGTACGAATTCTTTTGGAAAAGACGGAGCTGTCATGAACAGTAGATAATGCTGACACACGTTTTACGTCTTGCCAAACCACCGTCAACAATTTATCATCTAATTCAAAAAAGCGTGGGGGGTCACCTTTCTTCATTTTGGCTTTATAATCTGGTATCTTTGGAAGATGTTTCCTATCGATACGTACAGTACCACATGCACCGTATCCAAGATTCAATAGTTCGAGATATAAATTTACAGAAGAATAATAATTGTCCATGTAGATGACGTGTCCTTTTGCATGTAAGGTACTGACGAGATCGAGGACAACTTGTTCACTTTTGTTAAAACCAGCAGTAGTAGGTCCTTCTTTTCCAGTATAACAATGGAAGTTTAGACAAAAACCAGTATGAGAATCACATATAAAATTTCACACCCCACGTGAGGTTTATTCGGTATATATTGTCAATAAAATACACGCCCTTTGAAGTGACACAAACTTTCATCAATACTAAGTTTTTGGCCTGCCTGAAAATGTGTCAGAAATCATTGGCCTCACTTTATATAAGGGATCATAGTTAACACTTGTTCTCTCTGGTTGATAGGTATTATCACTGTAATGAAGGAACGAATTGAGTAGGCGATACCGTCTTATAGTCATGTCGTCACTAAAAATAGGAGTCGAAAGCAAAACATCTTTCGACCAGTAGTCACGTAGGTCTGGTTTCCGTACAATACCAATTATCAACTGTAGACCAATGCCTTCTTTAATTTCTGAAGCGAAAGTTGGTTTCCAATGTTGAAAAATTGAACCCGTAGTAACATCACACGAACTGTCGAAAAATTGTTCAGCATAACGGTTCGTTTCAGTTGCTATCATATCAAATATGTCTTCTGGGAAAAATTTGAAAAAGAAATCCACAGGCTGCATACCATCAGCATTAAATTTAATTCTAGGAGTAGGAGGGCCTGAATACACGAGAACTGAAGAAGGTGTCCACCTGCCATCATGAAGATAATTCCATATATAGTCAGTTTTATTGTGGTCTTCTAAAACGTCATCACCATTTTCACTGTCGCTTTCGGTTTCTACGGCAACAGATTCGTCTAAAACATTATTAATTTGATCTCGACAATTACTCGAATTACTGAAATCGGCAGCCTCACACGGTCTCTCGTTTTCTAAATTAGTTCCATTATAAATATCGTCTTCTGAATCAGTTTCATCAATATAATCCGAGTCGGAATCGTTCATAAGGATTTCAACCACATTCCTAGTCTTTAACCTTCTCGCCCGATTGGAACGGATGTGCCATTAAACCACATTTCATTCATTCGTTCATTTAACCTTCTCGACATATCGTTAAACAAACTACGTTTTTTGTCAAAAATCGTAGAACAAAGGTATGTTTTTTTCAATGTTGTTGACAAGACAAGTTCCTGTCTGACACGCATGCTTGGCGATAGCAATTAGATACGAAACTAAATAATCAAATGCCGCTTATGTATAAGGTGCACCCTGAAGTCGCAAATATGCGACCGTGACCGGCTAGGAATGTAACGTTGTGGTGCAAATATGCAACTCTGACCGGTTAAGAAGGATAGAATGTATTTAGTCCCTGACCATCGAATTGGATAACTTAAAAGAAACACTGAAAAACACAAAAATTTACCCATGTTTCCGCTAAGAAAAGATCATTAAAATTAACGCCGTCTTCAGCAAGTTCATCAAAGAAATCAGGTAAACAAAACATAGCATAGAGTGTCACTATAACTGACATTTTATAAGAAAATTAATGATGTAAACGGTAAAATCAAAAAAATAAATTCTTTAAGTGGCATTTAGTAAGTGGGCAGATAAATAACTATAAACATACTTATGGAAAACAGCTACTGATTTATTTAGGCGACGTTTCGAAATGTATGGTTATAGGTATCAAATATATTATGTATTTATTTTCAATTTTTCGTTACCTTTAGCCATCCCTGGTGTGAGCGTATGTGGCATGGAGATAGGGGCGCCTTCTTAATCTCGTGGGTTTCCTCCGGGCACTCTGGTTTCCTTCCACTGCTAAAGACCCCTACGCGCAAACGAATTATTGAAATGAAATTAAACCATATGTTAATCCCGAAATGACCTAGTTTGTGTCGAGTGAATGTTAAACCCTATTTCTCTCTCTCTCTACTTTTAGCCAAGGCAGCTATTTAGATTTTTGACATGACTTGGTGATGTATTGATGGGAGTAATTGCAACTCTTTTCTATACACCAACTTTTTCACATGGATGTATTATATCATTGCCTGTCCGTTCACATTTTTTTTTGTTGTAGAAATCGCAGATGAATTAAAATATTCCCTGCCCATCTCTTTCAAAATGTGCCTGTATCTTGCATTAACCCCATTACATGTGTATCACACTTGACCGATTTGGTAATAAATAACATCCATATAATTTTCTTTTAGGCTCAACACCTAAAAGACCCAACATTTATGGACGTCAAAGATTATTTCAGCCACATAGACCTACAACCGAAACAGAACCAGTAGAATTGCCAGGCTATGAAGTTTTAGTACAGCCTTTTAGATTTAGATGAACAAGTATGTCAAAATCCTATTGAACTAGTGAAGACAGACCCTGTTCATGAAAAACTAGCCACCACACACAAAAAGACTTCATCTCCAACAAAAGTTAAAAGAAAAGAAGTTATTATTACATTTATGAGTATTGATCTTGTGAAGAAAATGCTGCCAATAGTCAAGAAGATAGCAGCTGGGAGAATAACGTCTGCTGTTGAAAGCCTTTTGAAGAGAGAAGAAGAACGACAGATGACATTGACAGCAGTAATACGTTCCATTGATAAAGAATGCAAAGAATTTAGTAAAAAATCACGTAATTTTGCAGACAACAAATCATCAGTGACACACATTTTTAAACAGTTTAGCTGACTCATTAAATAAATTTGAATCTGGCGGGGTAGCAGGGGATAGCAGTGATGGTGTCCATAATTATGCTGTTAATATTACCAAATATGGTCTGCTTCGTAAAAATGCTGTTATGTCCACAAGGAGTGGGGATGGTATGAGAGTGATGCGCCATTGGAGATATGCTTTCTTGGTGTAAGATCTTGCCCACAAATACAAATATAGGCTAGAGTCATTTTTGCTTACGGCTGGTGTAAATCCATTATACACCCCACGTCAGTGCAGACAGATTGTGTGGAACAGATTTGTGAATCTAAGTGGGGGTCCAGATAAAAACTTGGATGGAGATTATGTCCTGGAATTATTGAAGGTTATGCCAATCGAAGATAAAAACATTAGGACCGAACCACACAGCTGATGTAGTTGATAGAATGGGCAGGATAATGTTATTTTGTAGTGAGACTTCGAAATCACCAGTTTCTAGATACCATACAAAGTCCGACGCTTCCAAGGAGATGAAAATTGTTATTAAGGAGCTACAGTCCGCAAATGTCTTCAAAATCATCAATGGGCGCCAAAATTCGTCTTTTGCTGAAAAGTATGATCTCTCCCATAATATAAAAATAAGGGATTTATTCAAGTACATTGCGGAGAAAAAGAAAGAATACACAACAAACAGGAAATATGCATTTTAATTACAGTGCCAGATTCAGTATAAAAACTCTATTTCTTAAAACAATGTGTTATAAAAGGGAACTATCTATTTTCTATCAGTAAATTAAGTAAGTTGTTGGAATCAATCCCCCTATCATACATTGTAACTATCAGGTTTAAAACTAAGTTATCTTCCAAATCGGTTGGTTTTTTCCAATCCTCTAAATAGAAGTTATGAATTCCACAATACAAATTCCACAGCCTTTTAGATTTAGATGAACAAGTATGTCAAAATCCTATTGAACTAGTGACGACAGACCCTGTTCATGAAAAACTAGCCACTAGTATCAAATATATGTTTACTTGAATTTCCATATTATCTCGTGTATATACTGTATATTCATAAAAAGTTAATTATAAATTCTACTCCTAGGTAAATGTACATGTATATAGGGCTACATAATACATTGTTTATAAAAAAGAAAAATCTAATTTCGTCTTAGCTACCACCTTTATCAGTGGATTTTTAGGCATTAAATATATATATATTATATATATATATAAATAAGATGTTTGAAAAGAACACAAACTACATATTTATAGCTAGTTATCGATATACCTGATTAGTACTTTGACAATGACCTACAGGTACTCTTGTATTGCACTTCTGCAAGTTGTTTGTGTGACTGGGTACAGATAAAGAAAAGTGTTTTAAATAGACAATACCTTACATGTAGCAGAACATTGGGGAGAGATTTAACCTAATAAACTTTGTAAAATTTTCATTATGTCACTGGCAATTGTTTTGTTGTAAACGTAATCAAACAAGTCTTCCCCACGGCTGATGTAATGAGCATTACTAGTTATGGATGTAATCATGTCATCACTAATACAAGTTAAAACACTTAAGTTTAGGAGCGTTGGTTCAATGTCCTCCCTGCATTGAGACTGTCTATACAAAAATAGCTGATCTTTTATTTTGTCACGGACATCCTCTGAGATATTCTTTTGAATTATCATGTCAGAGTCACCATGACCCTCAGCATTCTCTGCAAGGCTTTGTAGTTCAAATAAACATTTTTCAGGACAATTTCCACATTTGCAAAGTGTTTCACAATTGTCACAACACACATGCAGGGGCACAATAGTTCTTACTCTTTCAATATTGGGTGAGAAGTGTTGAATTAAAATTTCCCTTCGACAAGTATCACTTTTTATACGCCCACATTGAAATGTGGGCGTATATTGTCGTCGGTCCGGCGTCCACAATTGCTTGTGGACGCTGTGGACGCTCTAGAGGCTAAAGATAAAATCCGATTGACTGTAAATTTATACACACTGTTTAAGGTCATGAGACGAAGAAGACTATTGTTTTTCATCGATTTCCGATAATAACTACCAGAGTTATGGCCCTTGATCACTTCAAAAAATCTTGTGGACGCTCTAAGAGGCCAAAGTTAATATCCGATTTACTTTAAATTTATACACAGTGTTTAAGGTCATGAGACGAAGAATCCTGTTGATTTTCAGCGATTTCCGATAATTAGTGCCAGAGTTATGGCCCTTGATCACTTCAAAAAATCCTGCGGACGCTCTAGAGGCCAAAGTTAATATCCGATTGACTTTAAATTTATACAGTGTCTAAGGTCATGAGACGAAGAAGCCTTTTGATTTTCAGCGATTTCCGACAAATACTGCCAGAGTTATGGCCCTTGATCACTTCAAAAAATCTTGTGGATGCTCTAGAGGCCAAAGTTAATATCCGATTGACTTCAAATTTATACATAGTGTTCACAATCATGAGACTAAGACGTCTATCGATTTTCAGTGATTTTCAATAATTGCTTCGAAAAAATCCTGTGGAAGCTTTAGAGGCCAAAGTTAATATTCGATCGACTTTAAATTAACACACAGTGTTTAAGGTCATGAGACGAAGAAGCCTATTGATTTTCAGAGATTTCAAATAATTACTGCCAGAGTTATCTCCCTTGATAACTTCAAAAAATCTTGTGACGCTATCGATGCCAAACTTATCATCCGATTGACTTTAGATTGATACACATAGTTTAAGGTGTTGAAACGAGCAAGTATTTTGATAACTGAACAGCTAAATCCATGATATTAAATGTTTCATGTATATACTAATTGTTAGTGTTGGGTAACACTTTATAAAAAGCAATCAAATTCTAATGATTTTCTGATAATTACATAATGAGTTGTTACTCTTAATAAGTTTTTAGTGTATTACAAATGTTTCATTAGCGAAAAAAGTACAAATATGCGACAACCCTTGTTGACTGCCCGGACGATTTAGCTGCTGTGGGCGTATGTTTCGTTGCCTGGCAACCTATCTTGGCAACTTGTTTTTGTTCAGGAAATTGAGAAAACCCCGTGAGTCCCCCTTCCCATCTTTGAATCGGAATCTATTCATTTGGAACACAATGTTGGCTGCCATACAGTCTCTTCCAAACAGAGCTCCACCTGTTTCCTCCAATTTTTTCAGGGCAGAGCGGCATGAACTAGCTATTGGGTCTAGGGGATGGAGGTGGCAATTGAGTTCATTTATCGTCTTCTTCCAGTTGGCATTGATGACGCGCATGGCTGCACTATTTGCAGCACATCGATCTGTTGAGGTATTTGATATTAATTTTTTCCTAGTTTCCTGGTTATCAATGTCGTGGAAGTATGAGTAGGTACTGCTAAGGTTGTCAACGGTTTGACAGACATGGTTCGCGTAATCCTCAGCAGTCCCTCCTGCTAATTCATCGACAGCTCCAGCAACACATTCCTTTTCAGTTGTGAAATGCATGCTATTCACGTGAGTTCCTTCCTGTGTTGTGGCATCAAAGCCAATAGTAACATTTTGTTGTCATGGAGAGTCTCGGCAGCCTGGAGTTCTGCTATAACCCCAAGCTCCCTGGCCATCAGCTCCACAGTATTTCCGTGGGGTACAGTATGATGAGTATCAATTTCTTCTCCGGGTCGGCGTGCAAATTGTTTAATAAGGGTTGGTACATTTGATGTAGGGACATTGCTGCAGATACAGTCATACACCTTGAGTCTTGTCGTTTAGGAATAAGTCTTTTTACCCTTCTTTGAACTCGTCACATCAATACTACCAATCATTAAGAGATCAACAGTTTCTCCTAGTTGACACTTTTCATATTCTAAATGCCTTATAGTTTCATCCCTATCCTGCAGTTTAACTCTCAGTCTGTCATAATCAGCCCTGGCTACTGATTCTGCCCTTGCCTTTTTATTGCGCTTCAGCAGCTTCTTATGTTTCCTTTTTTCAGCATGTAATAGTCTGTCTTTGTATGGTGGCTAAGCAGAATATGCTCAGACAATTGTTGATGGGGGCGGGGACAAAGGCAACATAAGTCCACATGCCAGATAAAGGTGATAACAGTACTCATATGTGAAGATTTTAAAAGGCAAATATGGTGGGGGGGGTTTGTGGGTGGGGGGGGGGGAAATGATAGGAGCAATATTGTAGTACTTTAACGATTTTAGATTCTTTTGATTGTTGTGGCTAAATACTTACAATAATCTGCGTCGTCGATGTTGTGTTAGTTGTTTTTACTCCATTGTATTCAGATATGACGACATTTTTAATGTTAGTCTTTGCTTTGTTTGCATTGGTTCCTCACAATATCGGTTCCATAACTTCATCTCTTTTTCTATTCTTCCCTTTGCTTGCTGAGGCAACCTTCAAATAGAGCATGCAATATATAAATGATATACCTTGTAAAACTTATGTTTAATGAAATCTTCCAGGGACCATGTGCTCACTTCGTGTCATTTGGAGATGACTAATGGTGAATAGATAGAATGATGGGCGTCTGGCACTAATTCGACCTTAAAACCCATGTGGATTGGAGTGAATGTTCAAGAAATTGGTCCGTATCAGCCAGAAATTTCAATAAAACACAGCGCAGACCTCTGCTTTGCATGAACAATTCATTATAATCAATGTATTACAGTTATCAGCATAGAAAATATGAGTCATTTAATGAAGGCCCGTTCTGACTTTAGGGTTTAAAGGGACAATAACATTCTTGCTGGCTTGGTAGCTCCAGAAAATAAATAATACCCCTATTCTAAGTACTAGATGTTTAAGTGTCCTACCTGTTGTGTAAAGTATCCATTACAACCTATTTCACTTGTCCAGAGGGTTCGAAAATATTTTAAAATCCAAGTCACATTTGAAAAGGTTTACGTTAGACTTTTCAAATCAATTGGTTGAATTTTTCCAAAATTTATATCATCCATAAATTGGAATATTGTAAAATAATACAATTTGTTGACCAGAATGAAGATTGGGACATATTGTTCAGTTAAAACAAGAGTGTTATTGGGGCTTTAATATATTCCCGGGAATCATAAAAGCGGAACCGGGAATAATAGATCATATAGGGGGTATAGATAACTGAGCCCCAATCAAAGCAATCATTGTATATTTTCTCATATAATGACTCCAAGCACCTGGGAAGGAAATATGCGTATCTCGCATAAATAAATAAATATATTAGAACATGAAGTGAACATCCATGATTCATTACCAACTGTCCAATTCATTGAATTTAATACCAGATAGCTATCTCATATTATGAACTTCTTAATGTCCAGCTATAGCATGTATTTAAGTCAAGAAATCCATTCGAAGAAACAGTAAGTCACACAGGGAAATCTTTGCATCAATTATTTGCCCAACCGGGCTTATATTGTAAATTGTTAGACTTTTTAAAAGAGACAAGCTTTTATTATAAATTTTAATTGTATATTTATCATTTCATTTTGTATGTTTTAAATATTTATATGCATAAAAGATTTATTTGATTTTTTAATCTTATTTACTGTGATACTGTTTTTATTTATGCATATAAAACTTTTTCTGTGATATTTATTTAACTTGTCTCGCATAAATCTTTGTAGGTTTGGCGCAATATAGCCCGGTTGGTGCCGAAGTGCCATAAAACCATATTTCATTCATTCATTCACACAGGGAAAAATCTCTTTGACGCGATCAATTTTTGGTCGCGAACAATCTCGCTGATTCAACAGACGTAGCCGTACCGCTGACCAGCGTCTTGTAGAGAAATTCTAAGTTCTCGGTCCTTACTCCATTTGTTTCAACTATCAAATAAATGGTTTTCTGCTTTCATATTTAGACCTAATACGGGATATATGGTGTCAGTAAATTCCAAATGAGGCGAGAGCGGGGCATAATTAAACATACAGAAAAAAAGTAATACAGCAGTAATATGGCGAAATATACTATTGGACTCTCGATCTCTATTCCCGCGAACTGAAAATATATTTCCCGGGAACAGGAATGTCTGCCGTTCCCCGGAATCGGGAAATTCCCGGTCTCGGGGTTAAACACTAGTTCTGACCCCCGAGATGCCTTAAATAAAATATATGTCAAAGTCCACGTGTTAGTTTATGACAAACTTTGCTCATCGTACATTGTGCAGTCATCAAATTGTTTCACTGCGGGTAATCATCTGCAACACTTGATAAGTGGTCTTTGGGCTCCACATAGTTTTTAGGGACTACTTTCCCCCAGATCCTTTCTCACAAGAACCAGTTGGAAAAAAATTAAGATCATCCTTACGGTGTAACGGTGATATAATCAGACGGTTTTTAAAATCGGATAATAATTGTAACCTCCAGAGGGAGCACAAGATAAAAAATGCGATTTTTCGGACAATCAGGGGCCATAATTCAGGAAGTTAAGTTCCGATGGCCGCAAATATCGAAAGGAACCAAGATCTTTAGGTTATAAACATGCATGTTAAGTTTCATCAAAATCGGTTCGCAATTGTGACCTCTATAGGGGCCACAAGCTAAAAACGTGATTTTCCGTACAACCCCGGGGCAGATGATAGAAGCCTTTAATTTGGGAGGATGGCTTCCCTTGGACAGCCAGATTAGAACGGCGCACAGACCGATATTGGAGGCGGTTTGTAAGAAGAATGGTTGGTCCGTCCCATCCAGATTTAAGCTGAATCCAGTCAATTCCCCGGCATGCCTACTATATTGGCGATGTGTGATGGTGTGCATGAGTTATCTCAGTCTGGCTCAGTAGGCTGAATTCATAATTCTTTTGAGGGTTCCTGCCGCACATCTCGCTCTTGATCCTGCTGAGGACTGTGACGAAGAATTAACTTTTACTGCCATAATGGAAGATTGGGCATCGGATATTGATAATGAAATTGAATTGTCTTAATAGTAGTACACGTACTAGTTAGTAGCGAATGATGAGTGATTAATACGGTGTACATAATATACCGCTACCAGTGCGATTGTAGGGCGTGAATGGGTATTCGTACATGTATATACTCGCTTGTATATATTCATTTCTTTACTTGTTTTTTTTTCCGTTTTTATTACCGCACAAAGGTTGCTGATGGCATAGGAAATGCCCCACCTTAGGAAGAAATGGGGTGGTGTGTTGTGGTTTTACCAGGACTATGGCGTTCCGGTAAAGCGCCTGGTTGACCGAGCCTACCTGCTGAGGATATATGCACGGGTCTGCCGACGAGAGACTCTTCGACTTTTGGATATTCACAAGGTATTATTGATTACGCAGACACGCCAAGCTGGGAGCTTGGAACAAATAATATATTCCCTCGATCACCATATTTAACTATTCTAGATAGATTAAAAAAAGGGGGGCCTCACTTTTTTTGTAAACCACTTTCAATCTGGGCAACCGACGATAAAATTTCAAAAAAATCTTCTGTAAAATGTTGAAGTGTTGTTTGGTTTAGGTCTAACAAAGTTTGTCCAAGGTCTAACAAAGTTTGTCCAAACTTCACCCACTGCCGTCGAATTGCCTTAATTCTTCAGGAAAGAATGCGTAGACACATTACTGGTAGCATCGGCACTACAGCCGAACAAAACACCTATTGACCACCTCTCAACAAAAATATATCGGTAGAAAAACTCGTCTGCTGCCTGCCAAATCCGCCATTAATATCTTACCCTTCCTGAGATGACGTCACCACCGAATGTTTCCGGAGATTGCCGAAGAATTTCATTATTGTTGCATCGGTAGAAGGAAATGTTACAAAAAAATACCTTCGAGGCCTTTTATCGTACGTTCCCTAAACCCCTGATTCGACGACATTCAGTTATATCTTTAATCCAACTCTTTTGGAAAGCAATCGGTATAGAATCACTGGAAAGGCCATTGCAAAGGCAATTCTGTAAGGTCATCCTGGACCTAGGTGTCTAAATCACACCATAGTGAATTACATTTTAACTGGTGATGTCCCCAAATTTGTAAATGTTTCCACATCTACAAAAGTCCCAACCCCAAACTACTTCATCGTTTGTCGCAGTGCATTGTGGGCTTAACCCGGGGTCAGTTACGTCTTTGTTTACACTGAATAGCTTGTGGGCAAACAGCATTTTTTCATTAATGCCGAAAGTGAACTGTTGTACCGCATTGTGTCTCGTCAACAAAGAGAACACCAAAATTGTGCTTTTATCAACTGCCAGTCGAAGATAAGAGAGAAAAGAAAGAGAAATGGTTATTTAACGTGGCACTCTAGACCCCCCCCCCCCAATTTTCAAAGAATTTTGATTACTGAACAGCTAAATAAATGATATTAAATGTTTTGTATATCATACTATATGTTAGCATGCGCCAGAACTTAGTAAAAAAAAAATTCTAATGATTTTCTGAGTCGTTACTCTTAATCAGATTTAAGTGTAATATAAATGTTTCATTATCGAAATAAGTAAAACATGCGACAACTCTTGTTGACTGCCCGGACGTATGTTTCGTTGTCTGGCAACCTATCTTTTCATTTATTTACATTATATGTAAGTCACTCATTTGAAACCTCACACCACACATATTTAACAATATATATGAAATATCTTCCTTCCTAATAACTGCTAAATTTAATTAAAAAACATTTTATATATAACAGACTTATTGGATGTGAATAACATCGCAGAGACACAAAATGGTACTGACCCAACAGAACAAAACCAATCAATGTCCGATGGTGTATGTTCGGTAGGTATAATGTTAGACATATTGTTGTTGAAAATGAATTGATATTAACATGATAAAGCTTGCTAAATAAAATTAGCAATTGTTCTTACATAAATAAAATATGACTTTTGACATTATTATTTTCATTGAAATTGGCATTTACTTGTTATTGTTTATAATTTATTTCATTTGTTACAGGTTACCAGCAAACCGTACTACCCTGTTACCCACCTGCTTTTGAAGGATGACTTGCAAAATATTTTAGATAGTATTTTGAACTCTATGGAAAATGATGAATGTCTTAATGATCTAGTTGCATTAAAGTCCATTCTGAGAACTGTTATACAACTCTTAAAATATTTATCAAAGAAGAGTTTGATAGAGATTGGGACAGATTTCTCTTTAAACGATTTGAAGGGTCAGATGATGATATAAACGTCTGGGCAGGTTTCTACAGCCATGACGCATTAATGGCCTTTTACCAAAACCTGCTTGAACCAAAGTTGGGGATATCAATTATTGGGGCTCAAAAAATAATGATGGAAAGAATTCCCCGTTTACAAGGGGATCCAAAAAGAAAGCTGCATCCCATCGACGAAATGTTTTCAACTTTGGTGAACCTAAAACAAGGCTCTGCCAATTTAGATTAGGCCGAGAGGTTGAGCATTAGTGACAGTCACGTGTCCCGAATCTTCACAACTTGGGTAAAATTTATGCTTTGCATACTATCGGATATCAATGCTTGGATGCCACGGAAGAAAGTTTATAGGTTCATGCCAAGATGTGCGCGTGATTATTGATTGCACCGAAATACCTCTGCAGAGGTCATCCGACTTTGTATGTCATTCAGCTACCTACTCAACATACACTGTAATACTTTGAAGGGTTTAGTAGGTATAAGCCCCTCTGGTGTTCCAACATTTGTATCCAGTTTGTTTGAGGGAAGTATCTCGGATAACCAAATAACATTTGAATCTGGGTTATTAAAACTGTGTGAAAAGGGGGCTGCAATTATGGCCGATCGTGGCTTTACGTGTAAGGAGGCTGTATCCAAACAGGGTATTCGTCTCGTTATTCCTCATTTTCTTGGAGCTAATGATCAACTAAACCTATTACAAATTACAGAATCTGTAGCTATTGCCCGGGTTCGAATTACAGTTGAAAGAGCTATGGGTCGTATAAAACAATGGCATATTTTAAGGTGAAATATACTATTCAAAAAAGTAGGGGATATTTGATTTTTAAGTGTTATTAAAGTCACCTAATGAAACTGACGAAGAAACAAATGACAAAATGAAATGAAGTTCACATTCATCGCCTGGATCACACACATAACGTGACTTCCCACTAGTGGCCAAGTCTTTAATTCTGGAAGTAATATAAAATCTAAAATTAATATATGATAAAAATCAATACTTGACAATAATGTATACTATATAGTCTTCTCTGTAGTAATAGGACTACAGAAATAATACGTATACTATTACTATACAGTACTTCAGCAGAAAGAAAGAAAGAAAGAAATAGAGTTTAATGGCACATCAGCTCCAACCGGGCTATATGGTGCCAGACATATGATCTTTACGAAACAGGCTAAAATATATCACAGAAAAGCATTATATGCATAAATAAAAACAATATCACAGTAAGTAAAACCTAAAAAAATAAAACCTATCTTTTATGCATATAAATATTTAAATACAAAAATGAAATGATATATATACAATTAAAATTTATGATAAAATCCTGTTTCTTTTAAAAAGTCTAACACTTTTCCATATAAACCCGGTTGGGCAAACATGTGATGTAATGACTGACAACGGTAAAAATGAGATCTAATATCTTTGAGATGCTTGCACTCAATCAAAATGTGCTTAACTGTCAAAGAAACATGACAGTGTTCACATTCTGGTTGAGGCTCTCGCTTTAATATGAAAATGTGAGTTAAAAAAGTATGACCTATGCGAGAGCGACACAAGACAACCTCATCTCTCCTGTTGGTTCTATAGGAGCTTGGCCATTCTCCTAAGAGAGGTTTAATGTGATGAAGTTTGTTTGTGCTTGCAAGATCCCAAGACCGTTGCCAGCGGCCATAAATGAAATTATTAATAATGGATTTAAAATCCTTATATGGTGTTAAAAATTCGGATATGGGAAGATCTAAGGCAGACTTGGCAGCCGAGTCTGCTTGATCATTCCCTTTGATATCCATATGACTGGGGAGCCAGCAAAGGACAATGTCCTTGCTGATTAACTCGTAAGATAGTAGCAGACGATAAACATCTGCTACTAATGGGTGTTCAAGCTGTTTATTATTAATTGCTTGAAGCGAGGACAGAGAATCAGTAAAGATAATATGCTTTAAGGCTGAAGAGGATTGAATGAACTCCAATGCCTGAAGAATGGCCTGGAGTTCAGCTGTAAATATTGAAGCAGCAGGTGGAAGACGCACAGAAATGGTCTCAGATGGCGTCACGGTAGCCGAAGCTACCCGATCACCATCTTTAGAGCCATCTGTGTAAATAGGAACATAATCACCATATTTAGACCTTAACTCTCTAAATAGAGATTGGAACACCGTAGAGCTAGTATCTCTCTTTTTATGCTGAGAAAGATCAAAATCAATCTTTGGCGGAGACATAGCCCACGGTGGAGTCCTAAAGACAGGGGTATTCGCAATACTGTCAAGGCTTATACCAGCTTCCGACAAAAGGGGTTGTATGCGAATACCGAATGATGGAACAACATTAGTCTTCACCAGATACAAATGCTCATGACGAGGTCTAAATATGGTGTTAAATGAAATATGATTTGGGAGTGATGCGATTTTCGTAGCATACTGCAGGGCCAGTTTATCACGTCTGTTGTGCAGCGAGGGCTCATGCGCCTCGACGTATAAACTGTCCACTGGAGATGTACGAAATGCTCCTAAACTGATTCTAAGTCCTTGGTTGTGTATGGTGTCGAGCTCTTTGAGATAGGACTCGCGGGCAGACCCATACACAATACACCCATAATCGAGTTTTGATCGAATTAATGCTCGATATAATCGGAGCAAAACCTTACGGTCTGCTCCCCAGTCAGTATTTGATAAGACTCTCAATATGTTGAGGGCTTTCAGACATTTCTTCTTTAGGTTTTTAATGTGGGGGATAAATGATAATTTCTTATCAAATATCAGCCCCAGAAATTTTGTTTCATCCACAACTGGAAGGCGATTGCCATCCAAATAAAGTTCTGGATCTGGATGCAAACCTCGTTTCTGACAGAAATGCATGCAGACAGTCTTGGATTTCGAAAAACGAAATCCATTTTCGGTTGCCCATTGTTGAAGTGAATTCAAACAAAGCTGCAACTTACGTTCGATTATCCGCATGTCTGTCGAACCATAGCACATCTGAAAGTCATCAACATAAAGAGCGCCGTTTGTACCTGGTTTAAGGCACGCTGGGATCGTGTTAATTTTTATGGCAAAAAGAGTAGGAGATAAAATGCTTCCCTGTGGAACCCCCATTTCCTGAGGAAATGGGTCAGAGAATATTGATCCCAGTCGTACCTTAAACGACCTATCTTCCAGGAAATTTTTAATGAAGACAGGTAAGCGACCTCGCAGGCCGAGGTTATGGAGGTCGCGCATGATACCATGTTTCCATGTTGTATCATAAGCTTTCTCCAGATCGAAAAATATTGCAACTAAATGTTGTTTCTGGATGAAAGCGTCCCTGACGAACGTTTCAAATCTGACGAGATGATCAAGAGTGCTCCTTTGGGACCGAAATCCACATTGGAGGTCTGTAATGAGGTTGTTGGACTCAAGGTACCAAACAAGCCTTCGATTGATCAATCTCTCCATGGTTTTGCAAATACAGCTAGTTAAAGCAATCGGACGATAATTGGTAGGATTCGTATGATCTTTACCCGGTTTAGGGATGGGAATGATTGTGGCTTCATGCCACGAAGGAGGGAAATTCCCATCAACCCAAATCCGGTTGAAAAGATCCAGTAAGATGAGGAGTGTTGGAAAAGGTAAATGTTTTAAAATCTGGTAGTGTATTTCATCTGGACCAGTTGCAGTATCACGAGCTCGCTTTAGCGAATCTCGAAGCTCTGCAACGGAAAAGGTATCATTATAACATTCATCATTGCGAGACTTGAAATTAAGTCGCCTTTTCTCCTGTTGTTGTCTAATGCCTCGAAAGGCATCAGAGGAGAAATTTGATGATGAATTGAATGAAAAAGTACTGGCCAGAGAATTAGCAATATCAGGAAATGTTGTTAAGGTGGTATTATCAACATTTAGATGGTTAACTGATAATGCACTACTTTTACCTTTAATCCTACGAATCCTATCCCATACCGACTTAGATGTGGTACGGGAATTGATCCTGGAGACATAATCCTGCCATGAAGATTTCTTTGCTTGACGTATGGTTCTACGGGCCTTCGCCCGGACCATTTGGAATGCCGCAATATTCTCCATGGAAGGATGGTTCTTTAGTCGTCTCAGGATACGATCACGCTCTTTAAGAGCGGATTTGCAATCATCGTTAAACCATGGTTTATTGAAACGCTTTGGTTCAGTCGTGGTTTTTGGAATCGCCTGCTCAGCTACATCTTGAAGAATTGAAGTGAATAAGGCCATTGGCTCATCTGCATCCTCTAACTCTTTTGTATCAAAAGAGAAGAGACACAAAGATTCAAACAGAGCCCAATCAGCCTTATGCAACTTCCACCTCTGAGGTCTTCCGACCGGAGAGGGACCATTATTATCAATCAAGATAGGAAAGTGGTCACTACCACATAGATCTTCATTTACTCTCCATGTAAAATCCTGAAACAGGACCGGAGAGCAAATGGTGAGATCCAGGGAAGAAAAAGAAGCTGTGGCAGGATGTAGATAAGTAGGCGAGTCATCATTTAATAAACACAAATTATTAACGTTAATGAAGTCCGCTATTTGGTTACCTCTGTAGTTATCATCTGGACTACCCCAGAGTGAATGATGACCATTGAAATCTCCCGTAATAATAAACGGGAGAGGAAGTTGTGCAACAAGGTCATCAAGATCTCTGGGATTAAGATGTAAACTTGGTGGAAGATATACAGAGCAGAGTGTTATAGGAACATGCAAAGTCACCCTGACTGCAACTACCTGTAAAGGCGAGTTGAGAGTGACTTTACTCTGAGGGATATCTCCATTAAGAATAATAGAAACACCCCCATGAGCTCTACCATCACCAACTGAATGATGATGGTAACCGACAAAATGTCTGAAAGACAAAGTGTCAGAATTCCTCAAAAAGGTTTCCTGTAAACAAATAGCTAAAGGATTATATTTTTGAATTAAAAGTTGGACTTCATTAAAATTTGGTTTTAAACCACGACAATTCCATTGAATAATGGAATTGACCATTGTCAGGGATAGTTAATTTTTGACGGTTTGCCGACGGGTTCCTTATGGACCTCCGCTATGACAACACCGTCCATCAGATCATCCCCATATCTATTATAGAGAGCGATAGGGTTTTGTGAACCCTTTTTCTCTCTCTCACGGATCTTTGCTAATTTCTTTTCCTTTTTAGAAAGAATTTTTTGTGTGGGTGGAATACCCTTTGGCTGCGAGCTTGACCCAGTAGAACTGGAATCAAGAATGATAGCTTCAGGGGAAGGCGAGGGCGGTGACTCCTTGCTATTCTTTATGGAAGTACTGGGGGTGGCCCCAACATCTTTAGTTTGAGGCAAGGAAGATGGACCCTCGCCCGGCAAAGAATTTATAATTTTTATTGAGCTCTCACATGTTTGTGAGGAGCTCGATACCCCTTTATTATGATCTGATGTTATTGTTTTAGGCATATTCTCTTTATCAGGCCAGGTTATATCTGTCTGAACGGAAATGGATTTTGTAGAAGCTTTAACTGCATTTGAGAAAGATTTCCCTTGTGGTGCAATGGGAAAAACTGCAGTAAGCTCTACCTGTTTCCGTGCATCGAAGTATGGAATCTTCCGCTCAGACATAATCTGTTGAATCTGCTTCTCTTTCTGCCATACTGGACACTCGCGAGAGTAAGCAAAATGCTTACCCTTGCAATTTACACAGCAAAACTCAGTCTGACAGGTAGCGCTCTCGTGGCCATCATGACCACAACGCGCGCAGGTGTCCTTACCTCGGCAGACAGTTTTGCTATGTCCAAACTTTTGGCATTTATAGCAGCGAAGAGGATTAGCAATATAAGCATCAACAGGAATATTCAAATAACCTGCCTTGAGAGTCTTCGGTAATTCAGGACGATTGAAAGTGAGGATGTAGGTGCTGGTTGCAATCACCTTATCTCCTCGGCGTACACTTATTCTCTTAACATGTTGGACGCCTTGAGATGAAAGGTATTCCACCATTTCATCCTCACTGCTGCCTTCAAGATCCCGACAGCGAATTACTCCTCTACATGAATTTAACGACCTGTGTGGAGATACTTTAATAGATATGTTTGCCAAGGATGTTGATTGAAGGAGCATGGTAGCATGCTGCTCCTTGGCACATTCTATTAACAGTGTTCCATTTTTAAGTTTTTTAATAGTTTTGGGTTCACCGGCCAAGCCGGCTATACCCTTGGCTATTAAGAAAGGTGAAACTTTTGACAGATCAGTAGAGGCACTCTCAATTAAGAGAAACCTCGGCCTTGCCTTTGAATTTTTTTTTGAATTCATAAATAAATTAGAAACGTCCTCTGTATTAGGACGTTTCTGTCTTTTACTTTGTTCCTTATTTGTTGGTGTGGGGGGGACTGGGGAATCCATGAAAGTATTTTTTTAAAATTCACCCCTCGTCGTCCCCCAGGTTACTTTCCTGCCTACGATGGGGAGGACTAGCACGGATATCCGGCGCGTGGCCTCAGGGCTCGACGAGGGGTATACTCAAGCTAGAAAGTAAAAATACTTGACTAACCTGATTGACCCAAGCCGCTGCTATGTAGAATGTACTCAGGACACAAAGGTAGATGATTGCTGAATATCAAAAAACAACAAAGCAAAAAAGAGAGATGTACATTCTACAGAGCTAAAACGACCAAAGCCGATTGATCAAGAGTGGGCCACTCTGACCTCCCGTCTAGGTGAACCATGGGCCAAAGTAATGTGTTGCAGAGAAAGGGCTCGCAAGCCAAATCCCCACTCAATTACCAGGATTCCACTCTCCACCGACACGGGCCGCAACGCACGGCAAACACGTTGCCCTGTTACAGGGATCCTTTTAGTCGCCTCTTACGACACGCAGGACATACGAAGGGTATATTCTTATCACCCCCTACACCCCAGGGGGGGTACTTCAGCAGGACAAAGTCAGTAAGTGATAGAAGGTGTGGGTGAACTCGCATCTTTTAAAACACAGTATTGATAGATATTGCATAAATATGTGAGGAATAACTAGGATGCCTGTGCCGTTAATGTCTTTAAGGGTGGGACCACCTACCTACTATGCCATCTTTTTCGTCGCCGTCATTAACGGAGCCTAGAAGACGGACAACCATCAATAGTTCTTGGGGGACTCGGCCTGGTCCACTGCCAAGAAGTAACTATGGATCAAATTCTGCTGAACGGTTTAGAGTTCCCGAAATGGTCTTTGCTAGTAGAAGACCCCCCCCCCACCGTCGCTCAAAGTTGTAATGGTATGGTTCCTGACATGAGTTTAGGGGGAGGGAGGTATGGTCAACAGTCATCCGGATATGGATCGACAATAGACAGGGATAGCTTGCCATTGAATTAGGGGGGGGGGGTGTCAAAGGAAAATAGATTTAGGTTCTTGTCCTATAGGGAATTCTCCGGTGCCTCCAAAGAGGAAATTAACTTATGATGAATATGTCCAGGCAGAATCTGGTGGTAGACCGGTCCCGGAGAGAGGTTTTCACAGTTGTCTAGGTCAAGGTACAATTCAGAGTCAGGCATGGGAGAGGGTAGACAGATCGAGATTAGTGAAGGCCTCCTTATGTCCAGTTCCGGGGTGTGGTTATAAGACCAATTCTTTAAAAATACATGTTTTTGACAAACCTCTAACTCCCTATTTCAGGATCCCGCGAGGCGGGATGTCAATTCCTAGTGTGGAAATTGTCACTAAGAGGGTATTGGCAGTAAGAGCTCTTTTGGAATCATTTACGCGAAGCATTTCGGGTAAAGGACTTGAGGCATCCTGCACATTTCGACGTGTAAACATGGCATTGAATCAAACTCTTATTGCGTTTTTTACGTTCAAGATACACAGTGTTGCCATGTAAGAATGGAAATCGGTTCATGGCAAAAGGATAGTGTGCATCTAACTTTGAATGCGGTCCCCAGAATGCTGATAACACATGAAGGCAGTATTTAACATGATGTTACCCACTCAGCGGTGAGACCTATTACAAAAGTAGAAATGAAATGAGAGAGAGAGAAATGGGGTTTAACGTCCACTCGACACAAACCAGGTCATTTTGGGACTAAGAAATGAAATGAGGTATATACATTTTTTAACATGAGGCAACTCCAAGTAAGGTAGCCGGTAATACACTTGTGTCCAAAGAAGTAGAAGAGGGTAGTGTTAGTAATAAGAATATTCTACATAAAGTGAAAGTAACCAAATAGGGCGCATGGATCAAGACCTTTTGACCAAGTCCAAGAGCGAATGCCATGTTGATATACGCTTTATTCCGAATATTGGATATGGCCTTTCTTCGTATATTTCTTGAAGAAAACAGAGCACGCACGTGCTAACCATTCGGCTATCCAACCCTCTTTGACAGCATTGTAAAAATGGGCAGTGTATGATGGCAATGTAGGGAAATGTTTGATTGATCCAATACAAAATGTGTAAAAGGCAGGGGGGGGGGGTCAACTTCAAATTTCGGACATAATTGCGAATGTCCGATATGCAGAAAACAGAATAACTGACCTGTGATTGGGGAGTGGTGATTATCCTCCGACAATACCTTAAGCGAACATGGGTCACGAAATGCCAGAGATGATAAACTATCATTCACATGTGTTTATGCCACCATATGAAGTTAATAAAACACAGAGGATTACTTCCACGGGTTTACCAGAGTTCCCTTTTAAAATGTATTTTGCAAAAGAAATTCTTGTACATGGAATTATTATCTTGTCTAGTAAATAAATATCCCGAATACTTGAACTGCGCAACAGAGATTGTCATACACATTCATTTGACTTCGATATCAAAATTTTTCTCTAGATTTCCATATTATATTGAATCATATTATCATTCTTATAGCATCCAAATATCATAACTAAGTCTTGTTGTTTATAATATGACATCATTTACCCTAAGCCAGAATAACTATATAAAGTAACACCACTCTACGTTCACCGCAATAATGGAAAAAGTTGTCGAAAAGATCTATAAAGGTGCTACTAAACATTGTTGCTATGGCATGTGCATCAGTGTGATATCTCGATCGCCCTTCTAGCACAATTTATTTTTTATTCGTTTGCGTTATAAAAAAAGAAAGAACCTAAAAAATGCGGTCGTTAGGTAGAAGCGTGTAGCAGAAAGAGATTCGGCGAATACAAGGTCAATAAAGATAGTCCAATTCTAAAAATAAGATAGTGCATTATTCTTATAAAAAAAATAATGGTTAGACTGAGACACTCTAACAGTACAGTGGAGCGTAAAACAGGTGTGGCATTTTACCTATATTTCAAGTTTCGTCAAAATCAGATAAGAATTGTGACCTGTACAGAGTCCACAAACAAATTGTGGACGGACGGACAGGGGCGACGACAATATACGTCCACATAAAAATGTGTGCGTATAAAAACCGTTTGATTATATCACCGTTACATCGTAATGAAGGTTGAGGTCGAATTTCGTGAAAATCGGACCAAAATTGACTGACAAGCCGCCTCTGATACAGTATGGAATACAAGGTTGTGGATCCTCTACAGGTAACAATTATTATCTTATTTTGATGAAATTAAAATATATGTTTATTAAACAAAGACCTTGGTTACTTTTTTTGCGCATATCAGACTAACTAGTATAGCAACAATCTCTAGATCCTCATTCAGACTCAATCTTATAAAATGTGCTTTTCACTTTAGTTGAATTAAAATTTCAACTTCCTTTTCAGATAAAAAGAAATGTAATGTAGACAAGTGTAAGCTTGTAATGAGTCATTTAGATTCATTTGAAATGAAAAATAGGGAAAGAAAGGAGGGAAAATCTAGAGCTACAAGATATAGTTTAAGCAAAAGAGACCTCACCATGGTTGAGAAAGATTGTATTTCATTTGAGCATTTGATAAGATGAAGAAAGAGAATTTTGAATTATTGAGAAATGATAAAATGAAAATGGAACTTTCAATGTTTTCATTTGATGATTCTGATCTTCTTGCTTGACGAAGATACGCAGTTGACTTGTCAGGCATCTACATGATTAGATCCTAGCAATGAAGAATTAGCGCCAGTCAAAATTACTGAGTTTGAAAGCGAGAAATGGGGTTTAACGTCCACTCAACTCAAACTAGGTCATTTCGGGACTAACATGGTTTAATTTTATTTCAATAATTCGCTTGCGCGTAGGGGTCTTTAGCAGTGGGAGGAAACCGGAGTGCCCGGAGGAAACCCACGAGGTTGAGAAGGCGCCCCTATCTCCATGCCACATACGCTCACACCAGGGCTCGAAACCACAGCCGCAAGACAGAGGTGACTGGCCAGCTGTAGATCGAAGCGCGGCCCTCTAGACCACTAGGCAATCCCAACCCCCCGACTGAGTCTGAAAACAAAAGAAAATCTTCATTTGATGAAGATACTTCTGATATTAAACAATGTAAATAATATTTTTATATTTTCAGAATTGTTAATGGACATCGATAATGAAATGTCGGAGAATGCTCAGACAGCAGAAAATGTTACTGAGCCCACTACTCGTGATAAAGCAGTCAGAAATGAAAAAATGAAATTGGAAAGACTTCTGTTGAGGACTTATTGCAAGTTCTTATCAACAAAGTTGAGTACAATGCAACAATGATTCATGATTTAACTTTACGTCTTGAAACAAAGGGGGTAAGGAAGCCATACTACAAACACAAGTAGCTGGTCTTCGGGTTGAAAATGATACCCTGAGAAATGAAAATGGTCGTCTTAAGGCCGAAAAGAGCTGTCCTCATCAATTTTACATGGTGTTCGAAACACTTTGTGGCTCATGAATTCAAGATGCCTGAGGGACTTCCTTCAGTTCATCTTCAAAAATCAAAGAAAGTCGGTCAGGATAGTAAATTAACAAAGGGGGATATTAATCATATTCAGAAAAAAAGACGATTAACTGCAACTGTTACTTCAATGCAAGTTTCACCATCTACAAGTAGTTATGAAACTTACACTGATGGAACACTTGGCCTGAACAACAAGAAAAGTATTGCAGAGACCTGGCAGCTTCAATCCTGAACCAGGTTGCTACTATTTCAGCTCTGAACGTCGGTCTCATTACACTCACCCTGACCGTTCAGGGACTGGCCTATTCAATCAATGTCGAAAATAATTTGAACCCCAGTCAATTTTACTGGGCAACTTTTCACTGCGAAACATCGGAGTGTCAATCCGTGTGGACGTCTGTACAATGTAAAGGAACATCTTAGTGACAAAATAAGACCTTGCTTACCTCGCTAGACTCAGTATGAGCGAAACAACACGCTGTTTAAAATACGTCCCCTCCTATCAAACTACCCTTTCGCCACCATGACACAGCGTGTTGTGATGCTCATTCTGACTCTAGCGAAATGAGCAAGGTCTTATTTTCTCACTGAGATGTTCCTTTACACTGTCCACGCAGAGTGACACCCATCGTTTAGCAGTTAAAAGTTGCCCAATAAAATTGGGGGTCAAATTATTTTCGACATTGATTGAATGGGCCAGTACCTGAACGTTCAGGGTGAGTGTAATGAGACCGACGTTCAGAGCTGAACTAGGTTGCTACTAAAACTGTGACGAAAAAAAAGGTCACATTCGCAGATAAGCCAGGGTGTGAAATTAACACTTCTGGCAGGTAAAAAAGAGCAAAATTGCGGTCATCGGCAGCAGTAATATTAAAGCACTCTTGGTGCACATGCTATTGCAGCATTGGGCATACCAAGAGTGTGTAGTAATAAGATGTAAGAGAGCTTGGATATTCCAGAGGAAAATAATCTTAAACATGTTATACTCCACTTCGGTGGCAATGACTTGTTGAGATGTAAGCAAGAATTTATTAAATTGGAAAGTGATAACCAATCACATGTAGTAGAAATTACGTACAATATGATTGCACAGACTATAGCAGAATTAACTTAAAAATACTTGATGCCAGGAAGACGTGTCTGAGTCATGCTACCAGGCCTGCAGAAAAATATTAAAACTGATTCGGTGAAAAAAGTAAATTCTTTCTGTATATCCTTGTTAGATGAATTCAATATCCACTATATTGACATCGCAGAAGATAAGTTACAAAAGGATAAAATTCATTTTAAGCGATCTTATTTTGAATATCTATGTGGCAATTTGTTGAGCAAAATAACAGGAAAAGTAGTTTCCTTTCCAGGTACTGATTATTCAGTTGACTGATTTAGGACAACTCAGAAAATCTGTAAAAACTGTGGTAAAAAAGCACACCGATATTGCGAGTCTTCACTTGCTCAATAAAATGTATGCAGAATTTATGGAAGAGATGGTCATTTAGAATCATGCTGCAATGCTAATTATCTTAAATGCTATAATAGCGGCAAACATGGCCATTTTAAAGAAAAATGTAGTAACTGAAAAAAAGAGCCCAATATCCCCTCTGTAGTAAATGAAGAAGAACTTTCTAGTTCTTCGGATGAAAGTCACTATAGAACCCAACAGAAGAAACATTTCCAGTTACATGTGACGCCCAAACGCACCAATAGCTACCGCATGGAATGCAGGTGATGCTTGGGATACCCAAGATTTGCACGACTCTGACTTTGAATGTTAGTCATTGTGGCATTGAATTCCAGGGTGGAATCAGTTTAATTGTTTTAGTGACCAGAAAACAAATTTTGATATGCGTCGGCTTACCCAAAATGAAAGGTTACGTGCCCTTGGCAAGCTACAGATCGGCACAACACAGGCGGTTGTGGCGCGTACGGTGAATGTTTCTCAGTCTGTCATAAGCAGGCCATGGTCCAGATACCGTGATACACAATCTGTACAGGACAGACCACGCTCAGGTCGACAACTCAAGCCCAGGATCGATTTATCCGTACCTTGGCCTTGAGAAATCGTGTCGTCACAGCAAATCAGATCAGCTCTCGTCTTCAAACAGACACTGGTGTGAGAGTGAGTGGCCAGACGATTCGGAATCGACTGCATAGGGGTCACCTTTCGCGCCCGACGTCCTCGCGTGATCCCTTGTTTGAGAGATCATCACATTCAGGCAAGACGTCGTTGGTGTAGGGATCGTCAACACTGGGATAATCGACGCTGGAGCAATGTGATGTTTTCAGATGAGTCAAGGTTCACTGTTGATTTTTTGGACAGACGTAGGAGGGTGTCGCGTCGTCGAAACGAGCGCTTCCAAGACGTTAACGTCATCAGACATGATCAAAATCGAGGGTTGGTTCTGTTATGGTGTGGGGAGGCATCACTGTTGCTGGAAGAACGGCTTTACATGTTGTTGCAGCGCGTGTTACAGGCCAGTACTATCGGGACAGCATCTTGGCAGTCCATGTTGTGCCGTTCGCACGACGTCATGGCCGCCGTTTCATCTTCCAGGATGACAACGCAAGATGTCACAGGGCCAGGATCGTTACAGGTTACCTCCAACAACAGAACATCACCATATTACCTTGGCCAGCACTGAGTCCCGACCTCTCCCCCATCGAGCATGTCTGGGACATGCTTGGACAGAGGTTACGTCAACGTCCTCCCAATGTCCAAGAACTTGCTGCTGCGTTGCAACAGGAATGGGACAATCTGGACCAAAATGACCTTAGACGTCTCATTAGGAGTATGCCACGTCGGATCAATGCTTGTTTGGCAAACAGAGAAGGATTTACCCGTTACTGACTTTGTTGTGATAACTTTGCTGTTTGACCCCGGGTATCATTTTACCCTTATAATGGTCAGTCTGTGCCTTACTTAGTCTAACGATCATTTGGAATAAATCGATGAATGTGAACTTCATTTCATTTCGTCATTTGTTTCTTCGTCAGTTTCATTAGGTGACTTTAATAACACTTAAAAATCAAATATCTCCTACTTTTTTTGAATAGTATATTATTAGTTCCAACTCAAATATAACCAATCAATAATCCCAAAGTTCTATTTCGTTAAAAAAAAAATGCATTAATATTAATGCGACTTTTCACAATATTGTAATTTTGTATTCCATATCTTTGAAATATTGTAATATATACATTGATTCACAAGGGAAATGACACAAACAGGTCAAATACCATTATCAAACACATATTACTGGTCCTATTTTGATACCTTCAATGTGAATCAATGTTGTGGTCATGTGATATCCAATTTTAAAGTAGCTTTTTAAAAACCATGTAATTAAAAATTATGAAAGTCACTCATACTGTCACTTCAATGCTTTTATATGTATTGAATTGAAATGGGGTTTAACGTCCTACTGTTATGCACCTAACATACATGTATGTATATATATATATTACAGAATATTTTATATCCACCATATGGGTTTTCCCCTTAAAATCTTACTAAGTGCAGTACTCAAAAGGTTCATTAAATAAATGCACCTTCACTTATATGGCAAACACGTTAAGAATTTAATGGCAATTAAATGCCCCACAGTTTCTTAACATATCAGTGTATGACATATACTTTAAAATAATTAACTGTATGTTTTATATAAAAATCATAGTTTTTAATCATTTGTTCAATATTCATTCTTCTGTCAATTATATTTTATATTAGAATATTTAAATGTACATGTATATCGTCTAAATGGAGCTATCCGATTACAATTTCATAATAACCTAATAAGGGAATAGGCAAAAGAAACGAAAAAGAAAAATTTAGCAATCAAAACTGACTGACGATTGTGTAGGGGTGAAGAGAGCCTACAATTTTTTTTAACTTTAATACACTTATGACATATTTTTCGTGGCGTTCAGATTAATAAAAAGAAACAAAACTCCCATTTTGAAACTAAAAATTCATTAATACGCCAATAAAACTACAATTTCAAACTTAAATACATTTATGGCATATTTTTTGTGCCGTTCTGCTTAATAAAAATGAAACCAAACTCAATATCAAATAAAATTGCCATGCACCATTCACATTGTGAACGCTCTTTTACTTTGAGTTACTGTCATGGTAATTTTCTACAAAACCACCATTTTTAAACTTAAAATTAATTAACATGCCAATAAACCTACAATTTCACATTTTGTCTTAAATAGCCATGCAAAGTTCACATTTTGGAAGCTCTGCTACAAACAGTGCAAATTGCCCTGTGTAATGGTCTTGGAATATTGGACATCGGTACTTTTTTTTAAAAAGATTTTAATTTGTGTAAAATGAATGAAATGTGGTTTAAAGGCACATCCGCTCCAACCGGGCTATATTGCGCCAAACATATGATGTTACGAGACAAACTAGAAACAAATAATCACTTTATCTATATATACATAAATAAAAACAAATATCACAGTAAATATCTACTAAAAATAGAAATCAACTTTATGTATATATATTTAAAAACATGAAATAGAATATCAGTATATAAACAATTAAAATTTTCGATAAAAATTTGTCTCTTTTAAAAAGTCTAGCGCTTTACCATATAGAAATGAAATGAAATGTGGTTTTATGGCACTTCGGCACCAACCGGGCTATATTGCGCCAAACCTACACAGATTTATGCGAGACAAGTTAATTAAATATCACAGAAAAAGTTTTATATGCATAAATAAAAACAATATCACAGTAATTAAGATTAAAAAATCAAATAAATCTTTCATGCATATAAATATTTAAAATATAGAAAATGAAATGATAAATATACAATTAAAATTTATAATAAAAACTTGTCTCTTTTAAAAAGTCTAGCAATTTACAATATAAGCCCGGTTGGGCAAATAATTGATGCAGAGACTGGCAACGGTAATATTTCCATCTTAGGTTCTTGAGATGCTTGCACCCAATCAAAATGTGCTTCACTGTCAAAGGAACATGACAGTGTTCACATTCTGGTTGGGGCTCTCGTTTCAAAATGAAAAAGTGTGTTAAAAAGGTATGACCAATACGAGAGCGACACAAAACAACTTCATCCCTCCTGTTAGTTCTATAGGAGCTTGGCCAGTCTCCTAAGAGAGGCTTAATATGATGAAGTTTGTTTGTGTCTGCAAGATCCCAAGACCGTTGCCAGCGGCCATAAATGAAATGATTAATCGATGATTTAAAATCTTGATATGGTA
Source organism: Patella ulyssiponensis (assembly GCA_963678685.1). Lineage (NCBI taxonomy): Eukaryota > Metazoa > Mollusca > Gastropoda > Patellidae > Patella > Patella ulyssiponensis. The sequence continues at coordinate 11,688,601 of OY783227.1, read as the reverse complement.
TTAAAATTGGTGATTGGGGAAGATCTAAAGCAGCTTTGGCAGCAAAATCTGCTAGATCATTCCCCCTTATATCAACGTGACTGGGGAGCCAGCAGAAGACGACGTCTTTGCTGCTGAGCTCGTACGATAGTAGCAGACGATAAACATCTGCTACTAATGGGTGTTCAAGCTGTTTATTGTTAATTGCTTGTAAAGAGGACAGAGAATCAGTAAAGATGATATGCTTTAAAGCTGAAGAGGACTGAATGAACTCCAAGGCCTGAAGAATGGCCTGGAGTTCAGCTGTAAATATGGAAGCAGCAGGTGGGAGACACACTGAAATGGTCTCAGATGGCGTCACAGTAGCCGAAGCTACCCGATCACCATCCTTAGAACCATCTGTGTATATAGGAGCATAATCACCATACTTAGACCTTAACTCTCTAAAGAGAGATTGGAACACCGTAGAGCTAGTATCTCTCTTTTTATGTTGAGAAAGATCGAAATCGATCTTTGGGGGAGACAAAGCCCACGGGGGAGTCCTAAAGACAGGGGTATTCGCAATACTGTCGAGGCTGATGCCAGCCTCAGACAATAGGGGTTGTATGCGAATACCGAATGATGGAATGACTTTAGTCTTCACCAGATATAAATGCTCATAAAGCGGTCTAAATATGGTGTTAAATGAAATGTGATTTGGAAGTGATGCTATTTTCGTAGCATACTGCAGGGCCAGTTTATCACGTCTGTTGTGCAGTGAGGGCTCATGCGCCTCGACGTATAAACTGTCCACTGGAGATGTACGAAATGCTCCTAAACTGATTCTAAGTCCTTGGTTGTGTATGGTGTCTAGCTCTTTGAGATAAGACTCGCGGGCAGACCCATACACAATACACCCATAATCGAGTTTTGATCTTATGAGTGCTCGATATAATCTGAGCAAGACCTTACGGTCTGCTCCCCAGTCAGTATTTGATAAGACTCTCAATATGTTGAGGGCTTTCAGACATTTCTTTTTTAGGTTTTTAATGTGGGGGATAAATGATAATTTCTTATCAAATATCAGCCCCAGAAATTTGGTTTCATCCACAACTGGAAGGCGGTTGCCATCCAAGAAAAGTTCTGGATCAGGATGTAAACCTCGTTTCTGACAGAAATGCATGCAGACAGTCTTGGATTTCGAAAAACGAAATCCATTTTCGGTTGCCCATTGTTGAAGTGAATTCAAACAAAGCTGCAACTTACGTTCGATTATCCGCATGTCTGTAGAACCATAGCACATCTGAAAGTCATCAACATAAAGAGCGCCGTTTGTACCTGGTTTAAGGCACGCTGGGATCGTATTAATTTTTATAGCAAAAAGAGTAGGAGATAAAATACTTCCCTGGGGAACTCCCATTTCCTGAGGAAATGGGTCAGAGAATATTGATCCCAGTCGTACCTTAAATGACCTATCTTCGAGGAAATTTTTAATGAAGATAGGTAAGCGACCTCGTAGGCCGAGGTTATAGAGGTCGCGCATGATACCGTGTTTCCACGTGGTATCATATGCTTTCTCCAGATCGAAAAAAATTGCAACTAAATGTTGCTTCTGGATGAAAGCGTCCCTGACGAACGTTTCAAATCGAACGAGATGATCAAGAGTGCTCCTTTGGGACCGAAATCCACATTGGAGGTCTGTAATGAGGTTGTTGGACTCAAGGTACCAAACAAGCCTTCGATTGATCAATCTCTCCATGGTTTTGCAAATACAGCTAGTTAAAGCGATCGGACGATAATTGGTAGGATTCGTATGATCTTTACCCGGTTTAGGGATGGGAATGATAGTGGCCTCATGCCACGAAGGCGGGAACTTCCCATCAACCCAAATCCGGTTAAAAAGATCCAATAAAATTAAGAGGGTTGGAAAAGGTAAATGTTTTAGAATTTGGTAGTGTATTTCATCTGGACCAGTTGCAGTATCCCGAGCTCGCTTTAGCGAATCCCGAAGCTCTGCAATGGAAAATGTATCATTATAGCATTCATCATTGCGGGACTTGAAATTAAGTCGCCTTTTCTCCTGTTGTTGTCGGACGCCTCGAAAGGCATCGGAGGAGAAATTGGATGATGAATTATATGAAAATGTACTGGCCAGAGAATTAGCAATATCAGGAAATGTTGTTAAGGTAGTATCATCAACATTGAGATGGTTAACTGATAATGCACTACTTTTACCTTTAATCCTACGAATCCTATCCCATACCGACTTAGATGTGGTACGAGAATTTATCCTGGAGACATAACCTTGCCACGAAGATTTCTTTGCTTGGCGTATGGTTCTACGGGCCTTAGCCCGGACCATTTGGTATGCCGCAATATTCTCCATGGAAGGATGGTTTTTTAATCGTCTCAGGATACGATCACGCTCTTTCAGAGCGGATTTGCAATCGTCGTTAAACCATGGTTTATTGAAACGTTTTGGTTCAGTCGTGGTTTTTGGAATCGCCTGCTCAGCTACATCTTGAAGAATTGTGGTAAATAAGGCCATGGGCTCATCTGCATCTTCTAGCTCCTTTGCATCAAAGGAGAAGAGACACAAAGATTCAAATAGAGCCCAATCAGCCTTATGCAACTTCCACCTCTGGGGTCTTTCGACCGGAGAGGGTCCATTATTATCTATCAATATTGGAAAGTGGTCACTGCCACATAGATCTTCATTTACTCTCCATGTAAAATCCTGAAATAGGACCGGAGAGCAAATGGTTAGATCAAGGGAAGAAAAAGAAGCTGTGGCAGGATGTAGATAAGTAGGCGAGTCATCATTTAATAAACACAAATTATTAATGTTAATGAAGTCCGCTATTTGTTTACCTCTGTTGTTATCATCTGGACTACCCCAGAGTGAATGATGACCATTGAAATCTCCCGTAATAATAAACGGAAGAGGAAGTTGTGCAACAAGGTCATCAAGATCTCTGGGATTAAGATGTAAACTTGGTGGAAGATATACAGAGCAGAGTGTTATAGGAATATGCAAAGTCACCCTAACTGCAACTGCCTGTAAAGGCGAGTTGAGGGTGACTTGACTTTGAGGGATATCTCCATTAAGAATAACAGAAACACCCCCATGAGCTCTACCATCACCAACCGAGTGATGATGGTAACCAACAAAATGTCTAACAGACAAAGTGTCAGAATTCCTTAAGAAGGTTTCTTGTAAACAAATAGCTAAAGGATTGTACTTTTGGATTAATAGTTGGACTTCATTAAAATTTGGTTTTAAACCACGACAATTCCATTGAATAATGGAGTTTAACATTGTCAGGGAAATTTAATTTTTGGCGGTTTACCGTGTGAGTCCTTATGAACATCCACTACGGTTATACCGTCCATCAGATCATCCCCATATTTATTAAAGAGAGTGATAGGATTGTTTGAACCCTTTTTACCCCTCTCTTTCAACTTTAAAAATGTTTGTTGTCTCTTGGTTAGTACCGTTGACAACTGAGTACCCTTAAACTGCACCGCTGACCCAGAGGACCTGGAATCAACAGTGTCAGCTTTAGAGCAAACAAAGGGTTGAGCCCCCTTGCCATTTTGGGTGGGAGTATTGGGAATAATCTCAATGACTCCAGATGCAGGCAAGGGAGATGTACCCTCGTCGTCAGGAACGATATCAATGCTTTGAGTCGAGCACTCCCGCGATTGGGAAGAGCTCGAGACCCCTTTACCATGATCTGATGTAATATTTCTAGGCTTTGTAACTTGATCAGGCCAGGTTATGTCTGTCTGAACAGATGCAGATTTCGTAGATGCTTTAACAACACTCGAAAAAGATTTCCCTTGTGGTGCAATGGGAAAGAGTGAAGTAAGCTCTACTTGTTTCCTAGCATCGAAGTATGTAATTTTTCTTTCAGACATAATCTGTTGAATTCGTTTCTCTTTCTGCCAAATGGGACATTCGCGAGAGTAAGCAAAGTGCTTACCCTTGCAGTTGACACAACAAAATTCCGCCTGGCAGGTAGCGCTCTCATGACCATCATGGCCACATCGAGCGCAGGTGTCTTTACCTCTACAGACGGTCTTGCTGTGACCAAACTTTTGGCATTTGTAGCAGCGAAGAGGGTTTGAAATATACGAATCAACAGGAATGTTTAAATAACCTGCCTTGAGAGTCTTTGGAATGTCGGGACGATTGAAAGTGAGGATATAGGTACTTGTTGGAATTACCTTATCCCCTCGGCGTATACTAATTCTTTTGACATGAGAGACGCCTTGAGGTGAAAGGTATTCTACCATTTCATCCTCACTGCTGCCTTCAAGATCTCGACATCTAATTACACCTCTACTTGAATTAAGTGACCTATGTGGTGACACCTTGATAGGAATGTCTGCCAAGGACGTTGACTGGAGTAACATGGTTGCATGTTGCTCCTTGGCACATTCTATCAAGAGTGTTCCATTTTTAAGTTTCTTGATAGCTTTGGGTTCACCAGCTAAGCCGGCTATACCCTTACCTATTAAAAATGGCGAAACTTTAGATAGGTCGGTAGAGGGACTCTCAATCAAGAGAAACCTCGGCCATGCCTTTGTAATTTTTCTTTTTAAATTAAATAAATCAGAAACGTCCTCTGTGCTATGACGTTTCTGTTTATTATTTCCTATTATTGGGGTGGGTGGGACTGGGGAATCCATGAAAGTTATTTTTTTATATTCACCCCTCGTCGTCCCCCAGGTTACTTCCCTGCCTACCGGGGGGAGGACTAGCACGGATAACCAGTGCGTGGCCTCAGGGCTCGACGAGGGGTATACTCAAGCCAGAAGTAAAAAATACATTCCAACCCGATTGACCCAAGCCGCCGCTCTGTAGAATGTACTAAGGACACAAAGGTAAGTAGTATGCTGAGTGAATAAACAACAGAGCATTAAACTGAAAGGTGTACATTCTACATAGCTAAAACGACCAAAGCCGATTGATCAGAGTGGGCCACTCTGACCTCCCGTCTAGGTGAACCATGGGCCAAAGTAATGTGTTGCAAAGAAAGGGCTCGCAAGCCAAATCCCCACTCAATTACCAGGATTCCACTCTCCACCAACACGGGTCGCAACGCACGGCAAACACGTTGCCCCATTACAGGGATCCTTTTAGTCGCCTTTTACGACACGCAGGACATACGAAGGGTATATTCTTATCACCCCCTACACCCCAGGGGGGTTTACCATATAGACCCGGCTGGGCAAACAAATGATGTAGTGACTGACAACGGTAATACCGTGATCTTGTTTGCCTGAGATGCTTGCACTCAATCAAAATGTGATTAACTGTCAAAGGAACATGACAGTGTTCACATTCTGGTTGAGGCTCTCGCTTTAAGATGAAAATGTATGTTAAAAATGTATGACCAATGCGAGAGCGACACAAAACCACTTAATCTCTCCTGTTGGTTCTATAGGAGCTTGGCCAGTCCCCTAAGAGAGGCTTGATGTGATGAAGTTTATTCGTGTCTGCAAGATCCCAAGACCGTTGCCAGCGGTCGTATATAAAAGAGTTAATGGAAGATTTAAAATCGGTGAAGGGTAAAAGAAATTGTGATACGGGAAGATTTAAAGCAGACTTGGCAGCTAAGTCTGCTTTATTATTCCCTTTTATATCAACATGACTGGGGAGCCAGCAAAGGACGGTGTCCTTGCCGTTAAACTCGTGTGATAGTAGCAGACGATAAACATCTGCTACTAATGGGTGTACAAGCTGCTTGTTGATTATTGCTTGTAAAGAGGGCAAAGAATCAGTAAATATAATGTATTTTAAACATGAAGAGGATAATTGAATGAACTCCAATGCCTGGAGTTCAGCTGTAAATATTGAAGTGTAAAACAAGCCATGCACCCTTCACATTTTTGAAGCTCTGCAACAATGCATATGGTCATGGCTCAATTCTTTCATATTTTATTTTATTTTTAAATTACAGAATAATCTAATATTATTTCTTTCTTTCAGATAAACCTAATAATTCTTTCAGATAAACCTAATATCTTTCTTTCTTCTTACAGATTAAAGCTTAAATCTTTCTTTCAGTAGAACCTAATATATATTTCTTTCAGATAAACCTAATGTCTCTTTCCTACAGATAAAGCATAGACCTAATGTCTCTGTCTTACAGATAAACCATAGACCTAATGTCTCTTTCTTACAGATAATCCATAGATGTGTTCAATGCCAAGAAAGCAACTAACTAATCTTAATACTACATTTTTATTTATGCAGATAAAGCATACATAGCTTTCACAGCAGAAAATGAGAAAATAACACTGATTCTAAATTTATCCATGGCCAGATGATTTATTAAGATCTAATTATATTACTTATTCTACTTTACTTCAAACACCTTTAAAATTTTCTACCCGGCCTTTAGAAGACCTTTTGACTGGTATGAACTACTTAGAGCAGAAAGGTCAGTACCACAAAAGAAGATGGCAATTAAAACAATAATTCTACCATCACCTTTGTGAAACATACCTTTCTGTTAATACATCAAAAATCATGGATTGTTTCCCTTTGTTCTCATTTTCAGTAAAATCTGTACAACCAAGACCCTGGACTCATACTGCAACGAAGGTTACTTACTCACCTACTTATTTTATTTGATATATCTATGAATTTAAATAAAATGATCATATCTATCTTTTTTTCTTTCTTTAGATAGATGTTCTTACTGCTACTCAGCACATTCCTGTAATTGAAACTTTCTTTACAAAACTGTTTTATACTTCATGTTTTATCATTCATTAACTAAATTTCCACTGTCGAGACCTTTCCGTTTATATTTACGATGACCGAGTCTATATGTGAATATTTCACTCGCTTCGTTCTCGGCCATTAGTGGATCAATTTGACTGAAATTTTCAGCAAATTACCTTTACACTACGCCTATCTATTATTTTTAACTATTATTGTGAGAACTGCCATCTCTTTATCTCCCATAATGTATCTTTGAGTTCTGAGTCTGAAAGTGTAAAAGAATCACGTATTCAAATTTATTGGCAAAGGACCTCGGTGGAATACGCATTTCAAAGAGCTCTGCACATAGCCAATTATGATGGAAGCAAATTAATTTCTATATCAGTGTTAGTCAAAAGAAGGTATCAAATCTGTGTGACATAGTAGCAATGCCAAGAAAAACGCGTCCTATTGTATTGAAAACGATGTCATTTTCAAACAAACCTGTTTGAGGTAAATGTGTACGTCACATAAATCTCTATAATAAGCTAGATTAAAATTACCGCTGCCTTATTTGTAAATATTATAAATATATGTACATGGTGAATGCTGTCTTAAATGGACGTTTCGATACAACAAAATCTTATCGCATAAAGAGAATTACTAGTCTGACACCCTGGGAAGATCATGTGGAAAATGGTCGATTTACCAGACCAGAAAAATGAGATATAGGTCAATCGACATTAAAACACAAATTGAAATGTATTCAGTTTTTAACGGGGTGTGAAATCATACATTATGCATAATTGAATTCGTATGTGCTGAATTATGATATTAAAATTAATAGCTTTATAGTTTTTTTTTCTTGTTAACCTATATTTATTACCTCCCTTTCCAGTAGAGCCGTTACGAATAGGGGCCTATTACTCTAAAGCCAGCAACATCAAATATAGGTCAACTTCAAATTTGATACATGGTAATAAGAGTGTCATCTTATATATTCGTTCTATTCAAAGTAATTTCTTCAAAATCATAAGTGTGATTTTTCTGCATTGACCCAGTTATTACTTCCCTTTAATTAGAGACTATTATATACAATATTCTAACACGCCATCGCCTACCAAGCCATAACGGTACATTATACGTTGCTCTCCTGTGGACTGTAATGCCAAGTCATTGCCAACCAGACTATAATGGCTCAAACATATGGTATTTCCACGCGAAACAGACAAAATCGTAGAATTGAAAAAATAAATATAATCTTATTATGAACTCAGGCACCACAGAAAACCGTGGTATGACTGGATGTTGTCTTTGATTTTCCATGTTGTGCTTTTCATCCGTGACCAAATAACATCATAATACTACAGTTGTGGTTCCTTTGAACGTTTATTCTGTTTTGTTCCTAAACAGGACTAATGAAGACGGTTTGGGTTAAGGAGAAGTGAAAGTCACCAATTCACCCACTGTCAAAAATAGTACTTGGCTTTGAGATGTTATGACACTCGGGGGTAGTTGTCGAGTCACAGCCCCGCTAACACTTAAATAATAATATTTTACATTTTAAATCCACCCATCACAGCCCCGCCAACGGCCCTATGCCAATTGCTTTGGAAATGCACCGGGTTTTATTTGTGCCTTGATATTGCCCGCTATTTACACACATTACATTATCACAGTATATATTTACACCTGATAAAACACATGAAGATTACTTCCTTTGTTATACGTGGTACTCGGTGCCCAAATTCCTAATGGTCTAATGATGATGCGTCCATTTGCTAATCGTGGTACTCGGTGCGAACATTTCAAAGGATGACACGCCCATTTGTTATATGGTACACACAATTCTAACGATGACACGCCCATTTGTTATACGTGATACTCGGTGCGCACAAATCTAATGATGACGCGCTATTTGTTAGACGTGGTAATCGTTGCGCACATTTGTAACTATGACATTCCTAGTTGCAAACATCCCAACCTTCACACTTCCAGGATTTCACCATTTGTAGTACTACTGCTACTTTTAGGACTTCCTGCTTTGTTGTGGTTTTGTGATCGTAAAATAATACCACAGTATTTAAAGTATAAGAACTTTATTGCCAAGCTAATGACTTTGCAGGTCCCTTGTTCCCAACAGATAATGGCTGCGGGAATATCTGGGTGAGTTTCTAACGAATCTCGCTCTACCCCCTATTTTATATCCCCCAGTTCCTGCAGGCTCAAGATTAACTTTGACCCTAAATTCATACATGGTATTCGGTGCGCACAATTCTAATGGTGGTGCGTCCATTTGTTAAACGTGGTACTCGGTGCGAACATTTCAAAGGATGACACGCCCATTTGTTATATTGTACACACAATTCTAACGATGACACGCCCATTTGTTATACGTGATACTCGGTAGGCACAAATCTAACGATGACGCGCCATTTGTAATACGTGGTAATCGTTGCGCACATTTGTAACTATGACATTCCCAGTTGCAAACATTCCAACCTTCACACTTCCAGGATTTCACCATTTGTAGTACTACTGCTACTTTTAGGACTTCTTGCTTTGTTGTGTTTTTGTGATCGTAAAATAATACCACAGTATTTAAAGTATAAGAACTTTATTGTCAAGCTAATGACTTTGCAGGTCCCTTGTTCTCAACAGATAATGGCTGCTGGAATATCTGGGTGAGTTTCTAACGAATCTCGCTCTATCCCCTATTTTATATCCCCCAGTTCCTGTAGGCTCAAGATTAACTTTGACCCTTAATTCCATTCCAAATATGGAATAAAGTCATATAATTCTCACCACTAAAATGAGGTGATACTCCTTATATGGTCTTCCAACCATAGGTCAAATAACAAGAAGAACTTGACAAATATTTTGACAGTAATTAGGATTTTACCAGATGAAAGTATTGGAAGATATTTATACCCAGGGTATATCGTATAGATCTACATCATTCTTCACTGCCCTTTATAATTTTAAATCTTTTGATTATACCCGGTCACATAGCGACAGCCACACTAATCCGTTAAGAATCCAAAAATCTTCTACTGCCTTTCAGTTGATCAGAAATTCCACTGCTTGCATCCACTCTTGTTCCCCCCAAAATAATATAAATTCGTACTATAATATAATGAAGACACATCGGTCCCAATTTTAAGAATTGCATCTACTGTGCCAAACTGAATATTCGCTTGGCCGCTACAATCACTGATAAGCATGATATCGACGAGGCTTAATGAGTACGTCATATTAAATTCTCGAACATTTTTTTGAGGTAAAAGAAAAATAAATAAAGACGTTTGAAGTATTTGTAGTTAAAAAATATTTCCTATTTAGCGTAAATGGGTATTAAATGAGTAAAATGCATCATTTTGCCCGAAGCAGTTAGGTGTTAAGTTGTGCAGTCAACGCACCTGTTGTGGACAGTCGTCTGTTACAGAGATAATTCGTAAGTAATTCTCTGTGAAACGAATTGCTACTGTGCATGCAAGGGAACCTGGCCCCGATATACAGTACAGTTATACCTACTGAACTATGGAACGAATACATCACAGGGATTTAAGGGAAAGCGTCTTTTACTGGTGAAATGCCCTCTGGTTACTAAATGTAACGGCCTGGGAAAATATTTACAGTGGACTCTTGTCAAATCCGACATCGCATGGGATCGTCACAGTGTGTCGGAATACCCAGTTTTGTCTATCTAATTAAGGTATATCATATAGGCCTACGCTATTCCGTGCTTACCATTTATCACTTTTATGCGCCCTAATGTAAAAGTACGGCGCTGAGACGACCTGATGATAGAAGTTCATATTATTAATTAAAGCATGTGTCGCTTTAGTGTTTAATGTTTCACACAAATCGGCCACCTCGATGGGATTCGGCAGTCCCACACCTACTTATTGATAGTCTACATCTCAATTTCTATTCTCGCTATGGAGATATGGAAACGTGTAAATAAAAAAAAGCTCTCTAATCTCAGCCCCGCTTACACTTATAGATGCCAATAGCACTATTTGCTTTGCGCCAATTGCTTTGGAAATATGCCGGGTTTTATTTGTACCTTCATTGCCCACTAGTTATACACGTGACATTATCACATGGATCAACTGTAAACAGTTTATTTACACCTAACAAAACCCATGAAGATTACTTCCTTTGTTTTGTTCTACGTGGTAATCGGTGCCAAAATGTCTAATGATGACACGCCCATGGTAATCGGTGCGCATTTATAATTTGAAAAAACCTACGTTATAGTAATATGGTTATGGTAAATATTCTCTCTTCAAATCTTTGACACTCATTTCATTTTCAGTTCGGCGTGATGGACCAACAACTACTGCACCGCCTGCCAGGACCCAGGGCTCCAGTGCACCGCCTGCCAGTGTTGAGAGAAGTCTTTCCACAGGTATGAATTTCATGATGCCGAATTTTATATGACTTACACCCCATTCTCCCACATTTTAGCAATTGAATTTGCAAATGATATTGCGCAAAATAAGTTGAACGGTTAAAAAAATCTAATATTGTGGGTACCTTATCAAACCCAACCCAGAATTGAAATGTTTATTATTGAGTCATTTATGTTAAGTAGCTCAGTTGGTAGATCATTCGCTGAGGTAATAAAGAGATATATTATATTATTTTATTGTATATATTTCTCTAGTTATTTCCTATATATGTCCTATGTCAATATGTATTTATTTGCACATTAAGTTAACTAGGAAGACCATTTACATGTATTATGATTTCAGGTTCAACAGACTCTGAAGAACCTAAAGGATCTCCATCCCTGCAACAACCCGACAGAAGTACTGGTAAGTTACTGCGATAATACAGAGGTGATACTGATAAATTGTTATAGTAGGGGCACCAACAGCAAAAATGCAAATGCATATATAGTCATCCTTATCATAATTTACTTAATATACCAGGATAACTTATTGACGTCAGAATATGTAATTTTTTGTGATGTTAAACGTGCATCCATATCATAATTGTTAAATATGGCTGCATAAACATTACTTTGTTTTATCTAAACTTCCATGCACAAGTAATAATAAACAATATTATCAATAGCTTTTGTATGTCCACAGAAAGCTGCAGAAGTCTGTTCAACCGACAGCAGACACTAATGCTTCTGGACTTGTACAGTGACCGGAAACAGATTCGAATCGGCAAGTTACAAGAAGAAGTTGCTGTGGGAGGAAATAGCTAAAGAAATCAATAGACACTGCTTTCAACTCCCAACAAGTGGAAGGTCGTTAGAAGAACATTGTTGCCGCCTACAAGAGGCATAAAAAGGATCAGAACACCATTGGGCGGGATAAAAAGGACTTTTGAGTACGGGACTCAAATGGACGAGCTATTGGGCAAGCGACATGACGTGGTGCCAGTTTGTGTCATCGCAAATTTGCCCGGTAGACACATCAGTCACCTTAGATGAACCAGCAACACCACCTTCAACGCCAACCCCATCTTCCTCAAAGGGAACGAAGAGGAAGCGTCATGCAAGTGGCGCGTCTAGTGTCTTAGACTTTCTGAAAGAATACACTGAAGAGCAGAAGAAGAAGGAAGAAACAAGAAAGGAGGTCAAAGAAATGCACGAGGAAAAAATGTCCTTGTTCAAGCAAATGATCGATGCCATGAAAAAGTGAACTTTATTAATTATATATAATGATTAAAATATACACAACAAAATACTTGTTTTTCTTATTTTAATTTCGTCGACTTGGAAACTCACTGCAAAGCATAAGAAAGTGATTAATCTGAATAGCAATCTAAAATCTATTTATCGGTTATAAAGGGAGATAACTGCTCAAACATTTCATTTTTCTACAAATTAACGAATATTAGCTGCAGTAATTAACCTAATGTGCCACTATTTGACAATATTCGGTTGTTAACTGATTATATTGGGTAGTATGTGTTAAGTGTTTGGCAGTATTAGGTTAGTTTTTGCCCCCAACTCATTAGGGAGGTAACACCGTCCTAACCACTGTTAGGGTCACATCGACTCCAGGACATCTGCCGGGTTACCCGATATATATTTTTCTTGGTATTGTTTGTGTAACTGACCTCAATTTTGTACAAACCCTATGCAAGTCAAAACAATTACGATTTCTTTGCAGAATACTCTTTGAGATTATTAACACCTATTAGGATTAATACCCAGCAAATGTGTTATTGATAACTTTCAATTGAAGCTAAAAGACAGTCATGTGTGACCATATATTTAATATCAATCACTATACTGAGCATGATGCTGTACATTTTATTATCATTCATAGTTAGTTACATACACAATATCCTTTTCCATGTTATACAAGGCTTTAGAAAACAAAGCAACAACAAATACAAAAGTAATTCCAGAAAATGCGAGTTTGTTATTTCTTGATGTATACTAGACACAAAATAGTTTGGGATATCTGTAAATTGTAAATATTGATCTGATTCACACTGATCATAAGATATCAATATCCCGGATATATTTTTTTCCAGTATATTCTTAATGCGATCAGCACTTTCTAAGATCACATGATGAAACTGTTGCTAGCTTCTGATTACAATGATCCTATAAAAAAAACTGCAAGTCACCAACTTACTGGTGACACATGGGCAAGTCAATATGTAACATCATAAGTGTCAAATCAACGGTTCAGTTGACAGGTGATCTGCAGTCTGCGCAGGGGGCCTTCTGCGTCATTTTCACCCAAGTGTCCTTGGATGAAATTATGGGCAGGTTGGTCATCTTCAAAAACATCCAACAGTTCATCCCCTCCGATGACACAGATGTTGTGGAGAATGCAAGCTGCTAATATGGCTTTTCATATGTAAGACACATCTGCCATGTCAATGAATTGCAGATGCCTGAACCTTCCCTTCAAAATGCCAAATGAATTTTCAATTAGAACCCTTGTGCCTGACAGACATTTGTTGTATTTTACTTGGTGTCTTGTTAGTTTCCCATTGTCTCTGTACGGTGTCAGCAACCACCTCCGGCATGGGTAGGCACCATCTCCAAGAATGAGAAATTGTCCGCATAATTGTGGACCACGTTCCCACAAGGGAGAATTTCTCAGGACACGGGCATCATGCACAGGCCCTGGCCATCCAACACAAACATCGGTGTACCTGAGGTCCTCTCTGCATACGGCCTGAAGAATTATTGAAAGGTACCTCTTCCTGTTGAGATAGTCAGGTTCATGATTATAAGGAGCTTTGATCCTGATGTGGGACCCATCCACAGCTCCTAAGACACCTGGAAACCCTTTCTTTTCCTCCAATGCATCCGCTACTGTGTTGTATTCTGGATGCATTGGCCAGGTTATCATTCTTTCCATTAATTAGGTGTTCATCACATCAAGAATCCTCCTATTGTGACTGACAAATGTTGACTCGGACACGTCAAAACGGTCGGCAATTGATCGGACACACTCCTGGGAGCCCATGTACCATAAGTGCATGAGAAGGTCTTTTTCCAGGGGAAACTGAACCCTGCCACCTGTGGAAGTCCTCATTTGCAGCGGTGGACATTCAGTCAAAATGCGTGAAAGTCTGAAAAAGGTCTTAAAGGTGTCCATCGAGTATAAAGGGACGACTTCCTCAACGTAGCGGTTAATTCGTGGTCGTTTGTTGCCTCCCCTGTGGAAAGAGAACTTAATATTAAACACAATCACGCCATGAATATTGTTTTTGCCACACTAAAATATTATGGGGTTACATGGGAAACCTTCAGGTGTCTTACTTATGGCATGGTACTGTAAATACAAGCCAATATATATAGTTATTGCAACAGATAGCATAGATCTTGAAGGATTTACATGATGATGCCAACAACACAGTTTATACCAAATGCAATGGTAATGTGCAAAATGTGACGAGGAATTGAAGTAGGTTAAATCCGTGAAAATAATGTATGCTACGATAAATTAACATGTAGGTCTAATACTTGTCTATAAAAATAGCATCACTATCCGAATATACACGTGCAAGTGGCATGGGACTACTGTCAGTTGAGTAGGCTACCACACTGTTTACCCTAGTTACTATGTTTACCCCACAGCGACGGACATTAAAAATAGCTTATAGTTTGAAAATATGACATGTACTTACGTGACTAATGTGGCAAGTGCAAATACAAAAGGAAAATCACTGTCAGATTCGTCAGAACTATCACTTTCCTCAAAAAGTTCATTATGCATTAACAACATTAATGCGTTGTCAGCCATTTTGTTTGTCTTCTGCCTGTTCGCGCTAACCTACAGAAGAGCTCTCTTCCGGAAGAGGCTTCTTACTTCGGAAGTTGTTGAATCGCACGCGCCTTAGGTTCTCTGAATCGGTCTGATGAAGCATTTAGCCTGGCCAAGATAACTTATGGCTAAATACTCAACGGAATATCCATGTTTGCCAGGTTTGATTACTGATAAGTTGGACCTTGATCCCCCATTGGTTCTAAGGAGTTCCCATCCGCCACAACCTTTTAGTTTTGGAAAAGAATCTTATTCCGGAACAAGTGAGGATCATCACTCCTTTCAAACGTTATCTTTCTTGCTCCAAGTCCAGCTTCAAGTAACGATTTTCTTGATTACTTTGAAGGAGCATTATTCTGAAATATGACATACTGCTTTAATAATTAATCCCAATTCACATCTTCAAAATAATATGAGCCGATAGTATTTAATACAGCAATTGTAAGTGGTAAACATACACCATAACTTGTTTTCCATGATGCAATATCTAAGTTAATAATGGTCAAATAAAGACATGTACTACATACCATAATACTTTAATGGAATAATAATTGGATTTTTGCAACGGAAGTAAGGAGAACGCTTGATCATAATATAAGCGGTCCAATCCCCCCCCCCCAAAAAAAAAGAAAAAGAAATTCAATCATTGAAAAAAACATGTGTAAATTGTGAAAAATTTCAACGAAAAAAAAAAGAAATAAAAAATCCATAAAAAGAGGTATGCATTATTGTTCTCGCTAGGTCGGCATTCAAAAATATATATTAATCTTTGCAATCGATTATGATAATGTAGTCCGAATGCATTAGCCGCTTATATCAACCTTGGTTTATGATGTCGCGTGTTATATTTCTATGGCGTGTCCGAGCTAAAGGGGCCTTTAATGATTTAACATTTACGATAGTAGTAATTATATGTATTAAGTGAATAGGTTAGGATGAACAAGTTTGATATTAAAAATATGACTTAATCTAATATCTACTACAAAAAAAACCTTTGAATATCTCACAAGAATTTAATATATTTATAAAACCATTGTTTTGTGTTTGAAATGCTCCCTTACAACTTAGAGTAGTCGTCCCTTTCAGGGAGCATTAATTTTAGTCTAGAAGATAAAACACGCCCCTTTCCTTATATGGTCAGTTAGATTGGCGAAATTTTAGTGGTTGAAAATATGGTGAAAATCTTATAGTTGAAAATGCAAAGATGAAAAAGTCACAGTGAATTTGCAAATGCTCAAAGTAGAAAGTGAAAAAACACAAGAAGATATTTATGTTGTTAATGTTTGGCGAACAATTTTTGTTTTGATACTAATATTGTGATTTTGTGTTATGTAATATCTACAAGTGAAAAATCACGCAAATTGCCATTTTTACCATGATAATTTGTCAATTTTAACTATGATATTTTCTCTTAATATGGCAACTATTCGACTCCGCATTTTTCAACTGTATTATCTGTATGGACAGTAGACAATAAGGATACACGCTTTGTATGGTGCCATGCACAGGTGACTAAATTATTTGTACGCATAATAACTGGGCCATCCCCTTTCTTGAGATCCAATTCTGCTTTCTTTAGTTGTGTAGGCATACCTATTCGGTTCGGATTTACTGCTGCAGGCTCCTATTCCTGATTGTTCAATCCCCCCTGGGGTGTAGGGGGTGATAAGAATATACCCTTCGTATGTCCTGCGTGTCGTAAGAGGCGACTAAAAGGACCCCTGTAATGGGGCAACGTGTTTGCCGTGCGTTGCGACCCGTGTCGGTGGAGAGTGGAATCCTGGTAATTGAGTGGGGATTTGGCTTGCGAGCCCTTTCTTTGCAACACATTACTTTGGCCCATGGTTCACCTAGACGGGAGGTCAGAGTGGCCCACTCTGATCAATCGGCTTTGGTCGTGTTAGCTCTGCAGGATGTACGTTTATCTTCTTTGCTTTGTTGGTTTTGATACTCAGCAATTATCTACCTTTGTGTCCTTAGTACATCCTGCATAGCAGCGGCTTGGGTCAATCAGGTTAGACAAGTATTTTTACTTTCTGGCTTGAGTATACCCCTCGTCGAGCCCTGAGGCAACGCGCCGGATATCCGTGCTAGACCTCCCCCTGGTAGGCAGGGCAGTAACCTGGGGGACGACGAGGGGTGAATCAAAAAAAAATTATTCATGGATTCCCCAATCCCAACCCCAATCAATAAAAAACAGAAACGTCCGAGTACAGAGGACGTTTCTAACTTATTTAATAACCCAAAGAAAAATTTAAAGGCATGGCCGAGGTTTCTCTTAATTGAGAGTCCCTCTACAGACCTTTCAAAAGTTTCACCTTTTTTAATAACCAAGGGCATTGCTGGCTTGGCTGGTGAGCCCAAGGCTATTAAAAAACTCAAAAATGGAACTCTCTTGATAGAATGTGCTAAGGAACAGCATGCTACCATGCTGCTTAAATCATCATCCTTAGCAGACATACCTATCAAGGTTTCACCACATAGGTCATTGAACTCCAGTAGAGGTGTAATTCGCTGTCGGGATCTTGAAGGCAGCAGTGAGGAAGAAATGGTCGAATACCTTTCTTCTCAAGGCGTGTCACATGTTAAAAGAATTAGTGTACGCCGAGGAGAAAAGGTGATTCCTACGAGCACCTATATCCTCACGTTCAATCGTCCCGACATTCCTAAGACTCTCAAGGCAGGTTATCTTAACATACCTGTTGATTCTTACATCAGTAACCCACTAAGATGTTTCAAATGTCAGAAATTTGGACATAGCAAGACCGTCTGTAGAGGCAAGGATACTTGCGCTCGTTGTGGTCATGATGGCCACGAGAGCGCTAAAAGCCAGGCGGAATTGTGTTGTATCAATTGCAAGGGTAAGCACTTTGCTTATTCTCGCGAATGTCCAATATGGCAAAAAGAAAAAAGAATTCAACAGGTAATGTCTGAGCGCAAAATATCATATTATGATGCTCGAAAGCAAGTAGATCTAACTGTGCTATTTCCCGTTCATTCTCAAGGGAAGTCTTTTGCAGGCGCAGTTAAAGTATCTACCAGAAGCATCTCGTCTCAGACAGATTTAACCTGGCCAGATAAGGGAAAAATGTGCATATTATCAGATCATGATATAGGGGTATCGAGCTCCTCTCAAACAAGTCAAAGCTCGATCACGATTACAAATTCTTTGCCAGGCGAGGGTCCATCTTCCTTGCCTCCTTTTGAAGCTGTTGGGATTATTCCTAACACTTCGTCCCAGAACGGCAAGGGGTCGCCCCCATCGCCTGTCCCTGAAGCTGGCACTCCTGAATCTAGTACTGCTGTTTCGGGATCTCAGCCAAAGGGTATTCCACCTACACAAAAAAATCTCTCGAAAAAAGAGAAGAAATTGGCAAAGATGCATGAGAGAGAGAAGAAGGGTTCGCAAAACTCCGTCTCTCTCTACAATCGATATGGGGATGATCTGATGGACGGTGTTACCGTAGAGGTCCATAAGGACCCCGTCGGTAAACCGTCAAAAATTAACTATCCCTGACAATGGTAAATTCCATTATTCAATGGAATTGTCGTGGTTTAAAACCAAATTTTAATGAAGTCCAACTTTTAATTCAAAAATACAATCCTTTAGCTATTTGTTTACAGGAAACTTTTTTACGGAATTCTGACACTTTGTCTTTTAGACATTTTGTTGGTTACCATCATCACTCAGTTGGTGATGGTAGAGCCCATGGGGGTGTTTCTGTTATTCTTAATGGAGACGTCCCTCAAAGTCAAGTCACTCTCAACTCGCCTTTACAGGCAGTTGCAGTTAGGGTGACTTTGCATATTCCCATAACACTCTGTTCTGTATATCTTCCACCAAGTTTACATCTAAATCCCAGAGATCTTGATGACCTTGTTGCACAACTTCCTCTCCCGTTTATTATAACGGGAGATTTCAATGGTCATCATTCCCTCTGGGGTAGTCCTGATGATAACAACAGAGGTAAACAAATAGCGGACTTCATTAACCTTAATAATTTGTGTTTACTAAATGATGACCCGCCTACTTATCTACATCCTGCCACAGCTTCTTTTTCTTCCCTGGATCTCACCATTTGCTCTCCGGTCCTGTTTCAGGATTTTACATGGAGAGTAAATGGAGATCTATGTGGTAGTGACCACTTTCCTATCATAATTGATAATAATGGTCCCTCTCCGGTCGAAAGACCCCAGAGGTGGAAGTTGCATAAGGCCGATTGGGTTCTATTTGAATCTTTGTGTCTCTTCTCCTTTGATGCAAAGGAGTTAGAAGATGCAGATGAGCCTATGGCCTTATTCACTTCAATTCTTCAAGATGTAGCTGAGCAGGCGATTCCAAAAACCACGACTGAACCAAAACGTTTCAATAAACCATGGTTTAATGACGATTGCAAATCCGCTCTTAAAGAGCGTGATCGTATCCTGAGACGATTAAAGAACCATCCTTCCATGGAGAATATTGCGGCATACCAAATGGTCCGGGCGAAGGCCCGTAGAACCATACGTCAAGCAAAGAAATCTTCATGGGAGAGTTATGTCTCAAGGATCAATTCCCGTACCACATCTAAGTCGGTATGGGATAGGATTCGTAGGATTAAAGGTAAAAGTAGTGCATTATCAGTTAACCATCTCAATGTTGATGATAACACCTTAACAACATTTCCTGATATTGCTAATTCTCTGGCCAGTACATTTTCATATAATTCATCATCCAATTTCTCCTCTGATGCCTTTCGAGGCATTAGACAACAACAGGAGAAAAGGCGACTTAATTTCAAGTCCCGCAATGATGAATGCTATAATGATACATTTTCCATTGCAGAGCTCCGTGATTCGCTTAAGCGAGCTCGGGATACTGCAACTGGTCCAGATGAAATACACTACCAAATTCTAAAACATTTACCTTTTCCAACCCTCTTAATTTTATTAGATCTTTTTAACCGGATTTGGGTAGATGGGAAGTTTCCTCCTTCGTGGCATGAAGCCACAATAATTCCCATCCCTAAACCAGGTAAAGATCATACGAATCCTACCAATTATCGTCCGATCCCTTTAACTAGCTGTATTTGCAAAACCATGGAGAGATTGATCAATCGAAGGCTTGTTTGGTACCTTGAGTCCAACAACCTCATTACAGACCTCCAATGTGGATTTCGGTCCCAAAGGAGCACTCTTGATCATCTCGTCAGATTTGAAACGTTCGTCAGGGATGCTTTCATCCAGAAGCAACATTTAGTTGCAATATTTTTCGATCTGGAGAAAGCTTATGATACTACATGGAAACATGGTATCATGCGCGACCTCCATAACCTCGGCCTACGAGGTCGCTTACCTATCTTCATTAAAAATTTCCTCGAAGATAGGTCATTTAAGGTACGACTGGGAACAATATTCTCTGACTCATTTCCTCAGGAAATGGGAGTCCCCCAGGGAAGTATTTTATCACCTACATTATTTGCTATAAAAATTAACACTATCCCAGCGTGCCTTAAACCAGGTACAAACGGCGCTCTTTATGTTGATGACTTTCAGATTTGCTATGGTTCTACAGACATGCGGATAATCGAACGTAAGTTGCAGCTTTGTTTGAATTCACTTCAACAATGGGCAACCGAAAATGGATTTTAGTTTTTCGAAATCCAAGACTGTCTGCATGCATTTCTGTCAGAAACGAGGTTTACATCCAGATCCAGAACTCTTCTTGGATGGCAATCGCCTACCAGTCGTGGATGAAACCAAATTTCTGGGGCTGATATTTGATAAGAAATTATCATTTATCCCCCATATTAAAAGCCTTAAAAAGAAATGTCTGAAAGCCCTCAACATATTGAGAGTCTTATCAAATACTGACTGGGGAGCAGACCGTAAGGTCTTGCTCAGATTATATCGAGCTTTAATAAGATCAAAACTCGATTATGGGTGTATTGTGTATGGGTCTGCCCGCGAGTCTTATCTCAAAGAGCTCGACACCATACACAATCAAGGACTTAGAATCAGTTTAGGAGCATTTCGTACATCTCCAGTGGACAGTTTATACGTCGAGGCGCATGAGCCCTCACTGCACAACAGACGTGATAAACTGGCCCTGCAATATGCTACGAAAATTGCATCACTTCCAAATCACATTTCATTTAACACCATATTTAGACCTCTTCATGAGCATTTGTATCTGGTAAAGACGAATGTTGTTCCATCATTCGGTATTCGCATACAACCCCTTTTGTCTGAGGCTGGCATCACCCTCGACAGTATTGCGAATACCCCTGTCTTTAGGACTCCCCCGTGGGCTATGACTCCCCCAAAGATCAATTTCGATCTTACTCAACATAAAAAGAGAGATACTAGCTCTACGGTGTTCCAATCTCTCTTTAGAGAGTTAAGGTCTAAGTATGGTGATTATGCTCCTATATACACAGATGGTTCTAAGGATGGTGATCGGGTAGCTTCGGCTACTGTGACACCATCTGAGACCATTTCTGTGTGTCTCCCACCTGCTGCTTCCATATTTACAGCTGAACTCCAGGCCATTCTTCAGGCCTTGGAGTTCATTCATTCCTCTCCAGCTTTAAAGCATATCATCTTTACTGATTCTCTGTCCTCATTACAAGCAATTAACAATATACAGCTTGAACACCCATTAGTAGCAGATGTTTATCGTCTGCTACTATCGTACGAGCTCAGCAGCAAAGACGTCGTCTTCTGCTGGCTCCCCAGTCACGTCGATATAAGGGGGAATGATCTAGCAGATTTTGCTGCCAAAGCTGCTTTAGATCTTCCCCAATCACACTTTTTAATTCCTTATAAAGATTTTAAATTTTCAATAAATCATTTTATTTATGACCGCTGGCAACGGTCTTGGGATCTTGCGGGCACAAACAAACTTCATCACATCAAGCCTCTCTTAGGAGATTGGCCAAGCTCCTATCGTACGAGCAGGAGAGATGAAGTTGTCTTGTGTCGCTCTCGCATAGGTCATACTTTTTTAACACATATTTTCATCTTAAAGCGAGAGCCTCAACCAGAATGTCAACACTGTCATGCTCCTTTGACAGTGAAGCACATTTTGATTGAGTGCAAGCATCTCAAGAATATTAGATCTAAGTACTACCGTTGCCAGTCAGCACGTCAGCTATTTGCACAACCGGAGCTTTATGATAAATTGTTAGCATTTTTAAGAGAGACAAATTTTTATTCAAAATTTTAATTGTATATATTTATCGTATACTGCATTTTAAATATTTATATATGTAATGTAATAGATATATTTATTTTTAGTTATATTTTCTGTGATATTTGTTTTTATTTACATATATAAATACATCCCTGTGATATTGTTTTAATTTGTCTCGATAATTTCATCATGTTTGGCGCAGTATGGCCCGGTTGGAGCTGACGTGCCATTAAACAACATTTCTTTCTTTCTTTCCGTCTGCTACTAGCGAACGAGTTCAACAGCAAGGACATTGTTCTTTGCTGGCTCCCCAGTCATATGGATATTAAAGGGAATGATCAAGCAGACTCGGCTGCGAAGTCTGCTTTAGATCTTCCCATTTCCGAATTTTTCATTCCTTATAAGGATTTTAAATTTATTATCAATTCATTTATTAATGACCGCTGGCAACGGTCTTGGGATCTTGCAGGCACAAATAAACTTCATCACAGTAAGCCTTTCTTGGGAGACTGGCCAAGCTCCTATAGAACTAACAGGAGGGATGAAGTTGTTTTGTGTCGCTCTCGTATTGGTCATACCTTTTTAACACACATTTTCATTTTGAAGCGAGAGCCTCAACCAGAATGTGTTCACTGTCATGTTCCTTTGACAGTTAAGCATATTTTGATTGAGTTCAATCATCTCAAGAATGTAAGATCAAAATATTACCGTTGCCAGTCGCTTCACCAATTGTTTGCTCAACCGGAGCTATATGGAAAATTGTTAAACTTTTTAAAAGAGACAAACTTTTATTATAAATTTTAATTATATATATATATATATTCCGTATTTTTTATTTTAACTATTTATATACATAAAAGACATATATTTAGTTGTATTTATTTTTAGTACCTTTATTGACTGTGATACTTGTTTTTATTTATGTATATAAATATATTTATGTGATATTTGTTTAATTTGTCTCGTTAAATCATCATTTGTTTGGCACCATATAGCCCGGTTGGAGCTGTCGTGCCATAAAACTCCATTTCATTCATTCTGATTGTTCAAGTTTGTCGAACCATGATGGAGATGAATAAAAATTATCCATATACACAATGTGGCCCTTATTTTGAAAGCCATCTAAAAGTTGCATTGCAACCTGTTGTGTGAATGGAACATTTTTGTCGCGAATAAAAGAGTCTTTTCCTGTGTAAACGGTCGATTTTATTTGATAACCGGTCTTGGCGTCGCACAGTACAAATTCCTTCAAATCCCACTTCGTTGGCTTTGCTGGCATATATTGTCGAAAATTTATCCTGCCTTTGAATTTCGTCATACTCTCGTCTATTCTGAGGTAGCGGCTTGGTACATAATAAGCAGTGTACAGTGGATGGACTATATCAAGTAGTGACCGTACCTTGTGTAACGGATCATACCCAGGTTGCCCTCTGATAGCCGCGAATATCGAAAGGAACAATGATCTTTGGGTTTATATGGAAAATTGTTAAACTTTTTAAAAGAGACAAACTTTTATTACAAATTTTAATTGTATATATATATCCCGTATTTTTGTTTTTAATTATTTATATACATAAAGAACTTATATTTAGTTGTATGTATTTTTAATAACATTATTGTCTGTGATACTTGTTTTTATTTATGTATATAAATATATTTATGTGATATTTATTTAATTTGTCTCGCCAAAATCATCATAGGTTTGGCACCATATAGCCCGGTTGGAGCTGATGTGCCATAAAACTCCATTTCTTTCTTTCTTTCTTTGGGTTTATAACCATGCATTTCAAGTCAGATGACCATTGTGACAGGATTTGACGTACGAACAGGGGCCATAATCTCTGAATTTATGCTTATATACATATCCAAACAAATTGTGCACAGACATCCGGGCGACAGGGCGAGGGCATAATGTCCACATATGGGCGAATAAAAATCATTGGCAAAGTGTCTTCACGAATGTCCTCAATTTTTATACGCCCACATTGAAATGTGGTCGTATATTGTCGTCGCCCCCGTCCGTCAGTCCGGCGTCCACAATTGCTTGTGGACGCTCTACAGGCTAAAGTTAATATCCGATTGACTTTAAATTTATACACAATGTTTAAGGTCATGAGACGAACAAGCCTATTTATTTTCAGTGATTTCCGATAATTAGTGACAGAGTTATGGCCCTTGATCACTTAAACAAATCTTGTGGACGCTCTAGAGGCCAAAGTTAATATCCAATTGACTTTAAATTTTTACCCATTGTTTAAGTTATGAGACGAAGAAGCCTATTGATTTCCAGTGATTTCCGATAATTAGTGCCAGAGTTATGGCCCTTGATCACTTAAACAAATCTTGTGGACGCTCTAGAGGCCAAAGTTAATATCCAATTGACTTTAAATTTATACACAGTGTTTAAGGTCATGAGACGAAGAAACCTATTGATTTTCAGTGATTTCCGATAATTAGTGCCAGAGTTATGGCCCTTGATCACTTAAACAAATCTGGGTGGACGCTCTAGAGGCCAAAGTTAATATCCAATTGACTTTAAATTTATACACAGTGTTTAAGGTCATGAGACGAAGAATCCTATTGATTTTCAGCGATTTCCGATGATTAGTGCCAGATTTATGGCCCTTGGTCACTTCAAAAAATCTTGTGGACGCTCTAGAGGCCAAAGTTAATATCCGATTTACTTTAATTTTATACACAGTGTTTAAGGTCATGAGACGAAGAATCTTACTGATTTTCAGCGATTTCCGATAATTAGTGCCAGGGTTATGGCCCTTGATCATTTCAAAAAATCCTGCGGACACTCTAGAGGCAAAAGTTAATATCCGATTGATTTTAAATTTATACACAGTGTCTAAGGTCATGAGACGAAGAAGCCTTTTGATTTTCAGCGGTTACCGATAATTACTGCCAGAGTTATGGCCCTTGATCACTTCAAAAAATCATGTGGATGCTCTAGAGGCCAAAGTTAATATCCGATTGACTTCAAATTTATACATAGTGTTTACAGTCTATCGATTTTCAGTGATTTTCAATAATTGCTGCCAGAGTTATGGCCCTTGATCATTTTGGAAAAAATCATGGGGAAGCTCTAGAGGCCAAAGTGAATACCCCCCTGGGGTGTAGGGGGTGATAAGAATATACCCTTCGTATGTCCTGCGTGTCGTAAGAGGCGACTTAAAGGATCCCTGTAATGGGGCAACGTGTTTGCCGTGCGTTGCGACCCGTGTCGGTGGAGAGTGGAATCCTGGTAATTGAGTGGGGATTTGGCTTGCGAGCCCTTTCTCTGCAACACATTACTTTGGCCCATGGTTCACCTAGACGGGAGGTCAGAGTGGCCCACTCTGATCAATCGGCTTTGGTCGTTTGTAGCTCTGTAGAATGTACCCTTTCCCAGTGTAATGCTCTGTTGTTTATTCACTCAGCAATTATATACCTTTGTGTCCTTAGTACATTCTACAGGGCGGCGGCTCGGGTCAATCAGGTTAGACAAGTATTTTTTACTTTCTGGCTTGAGTATACCCCTCGTCGAGCCCTGAGGCCATGCGCTGGTTACCCGCGCTAGTCCTCCCCCCGGTAGGCAGGGAAGTAACCTGGGGGACGACGAGGGGTGAACCTTAAAAAAATACTTTCATGGATTCCCCAATCCCCCCCACCCCAATAGTTAAGGAAAATAACAAATATAAACAGAAACGTCCGAGTTCAGTCGACGTTTCGAATATATTTAATAGTAATTGTAAAATGTCAAAGTCTTGGCCGAGGTTCCTCTTAATTGAGAGTCCCTCCAAAGACCTATCAAAAGTGTCACCATTTTTGATATCCAAAGGCATAGCTGGCTTAGCCGGTGAGCCTAAGGCTATCAAAAAACTAAAAAATGGAGCACTCTTAGTAGAATGTGCCAAAGAGCAGCATGCTACCATGCTTCTTAAATCTTCATCTTTGGCAGACATTCCTATTAAGGTGTCTCCTCATAGGTCTTTAAATTCAAGTAGAGGTGTAATACGTTGCCGGGACCTTGAAGGCAGCAGTGAGGAAGAAATGGTAGAATACCTTTCTTCTCAAGGTGTACAACACGTGAAAAGAATTAGTATTCGTCGAGGAGATAAGGTGATTCCTACAAGCACCTACATCCTCACTTTCAATCGTCCCGACATACCAAAGACTCTTAAGGCAGGTTATTTGAACATACCTGTGGATTCTTACATATCCAATCCTCTTCGTTGCTACAAGTGCCAGAAGTTTGGACACAGCAAAACCGTCTGCAGAGGTAAAGACACCTGCGCTCGTTGTGGTCATGATGGCCACGAGAGCGCTACCTGCCAGGCTGAGTTTTGTTGTGTAAATTGTACGGGAAAGCACTTTGCTTATTCCCGTGAATGTCCAATATGGCAAAAAGAGAAAAGAATCCAACAGGTCATGTCTGAACGAAAGATACCATATTTCGATGCTCGAAAACAGGTAGATCTATCTGCATCGTTTCCCATTGCACCACAAGGGAAATCTTTTGCGGGTGCAGTTAAAACTTGCACTAGATCCATCTCCGTTCAGACAGATATAACCTGGCCTGATAAAGGAAAAATGAAGACTTTGACACTATCAGATCAAAATAAAGGGGTCTCGAGCTCTTCACTCTCATGTGAGAGCTCGATCCAAACAACTTTGCCCTTACCTGGTGAGGGTTCATCTTCTTTGCCCCAAACTGAAGTTATTGGGATCATTCCCAATACTTCCTCTCACAATGGCAAGGAATCGCCGCCGCTGGATAAACCGAAAGCTGCAACTCCTGATCCCAGGTCCACTGGGTCAGGATCGCAGTCTACGGTTATCCCACCCTCACAGGAAAAAGTATATATCTCAAACAGACAAAAGAAATTAGCAAAGTTGCGCGAAAAGAACAAAAAGGGTTCACAAGACCCTATTGTTCATTTCAATAAATATGGGGTTGATCTGATGGACGGTATTACCGTAGAAGGGGTCCGTAATGACACCCTCGGCGGTAAGCCGCCACCAATAAATTATCCCTGACAATGGCAAATTCCATTATTCAATGGAATTGTCGTGGTTTAAAACCAAATTTTAATGAAGTTCAATTATTAATCCAAAAATACAATCCTCTAGCTATTTGTTTACAGGAAACTTTTTTGAGGAATTCTGACAATTTGTCTTTTAGACATTTTGTTGATTACCATCATTATGCAATTGGTGATGGTAGAGCTCATGGGGGTGTTTCTATTATTCTTAATGGAGATATCCCTCAGAGTAAAGTCACTCTCAACTCGCCTTTACAAGCAGTTGCAGTTCGGGTGACTTTGCATATTCCTATAACACTCTGCTCTGTATATCTTCCACCAAGTTTACATCTTAATCCCAGAGATCTTGATGACCTTGTTGCACAACTTCCTCTCCCGTTTATTATTACGGGAGATTTCAATGGTCATCATTCACTCTGGGGTAGTCCAGATGATAACAACAGAGGTAAACAAATAGCGGACTTCATTAACCTTAATAATTTGTGTTTACTAAATGATGACTCGCCTACTTATCTACATCCTGCCACAGCTTCTTTTTCTTCCCTGGATCTCACCATTTGCTCTCCGGTCCTGTTTCAGGATTTTACATGGAGAGTAAATGAAGATCTGTGTGGTAGTGACCACTTTCCTATCATAATTGATAATAATGGTCCCTCTCCGGTCGAAAGACCGCAGAGGTGGAAGTTGCATAAGGCTGATTGGGCTCTTTTTGAATCTTTGTGTCTCTTCGCTTTTGATGCAAAGGAGTTAGAAGATGCAGATGAGCCTATGGCCTTATTTACTTCAATTCTCCAAGATGTAGCTGAGCAGGCGATTCCAAAAACCACGACAGAACCAAAACGTTTCAATAAACCATGGTTTAACGACGATTGCAAATCAGCCCTAAAAGAGCGTGATCGTATCCTGAGACGATTAAAAAACCACCCTTCCATGGAGAATATTGCTGCATACCAAATGGTCCGGGCGAAGGCCCGTAGAACCATACATCAAGCAAAGAAATCTTCATGGCAGAATTATGTCTCAAGGATCAATTCCCGTACCACATCCAAATCGGTGTGGGATAGGATTCGTAGGATTAAAGGTAAAAGTAGTGCATTATCAGTTAACCATCTAAATGTTGATAATACCACCTTAACAACATTTCCTGATATTGCTAATTCTCTGGCCAGTACATTTTCATATAATTCATCATCCAGTTTCTCCTCCGATGCTTTTCGGGGCATTAGGCAACAACAGGAGAAAAGGCGACTTAATTTTAAGTCCCGTAATGATGAATGTTATAATGATCGGTTTTCCGTTGCAGAACTTCGAGATTCGCTTAAGCGGGCTCGGGATACTGCTACGGGTCCAGATGAAATTCACTACCAAATTCTTAAACATTTACCTTTTCCAACTCTCTTAATCTTATTGGATCTTTTTAACCGGATTTGGGTTGATGGGAAGTTCCCTCCTTCGTGGCATGAAGCCACAATAGTTCCCATCCCTAAACCGGGTAAAGATCATACGAATCCTACTAACTATCGTCCGATCGCTTTAACTAGCTGTATTTGCAAAACCATGGAGAGATTGATCAATCGAAGGCTTGTTTGGTACCTTGAGTCCAACAACCTTATTACTGACCTCCAATGTGGATTTCGGTCCCAAAGGAGCACTCTTGATCATCTCGTTCGATTTGAAACGTTCGTCAGGGACGCTTTCATCCAGAAGCAACATTTAGTTGCAATTTTTTTCGATCTGGAGAAAGCATATGATACCACGTGGAAACACGGTATCATGCGCGACCTCCATAACCTCGGCCTACGGGGTCGCTTACCTATCTTCATTAAAAATTTCCTCGAAGATAGGTCATTTAAGGTACGACTGGGATCAATATTCTCTGACCCATTTCCTCAGGAAATGGGAGTTCCCCAGGGAAGCATTTTATCTCCTACTCTTTTTGCTATAAAAATTAATACGATCCCAGCGTGCCTTAAACCAGGTACAAACGGCGCTCTTTATGTTGATGACTTTCAGATGTGCTATGGTTCTACAGACATGCGGATAATCGAACGTAAGTTGCAGCTTTGTTTGAATTCACTTCAACAATGGGCAACCGAAAATGGATTTCGTTTTTCGAAATCCAAGACTGTCTGCATGCATTTTTGTCAGAAACGAGGTTTACATCCTGATCCAGAACTTTTCTTGGATGGCAACCGCCTTCCAGTTGTTGATGAAACCAAATTTCTGGGGCTGATATTTGATAAAAAATTATCATTTATCCCCCACATTAAAAACCTAAAAAAGAAATGTCTGAAAGCCCTCAACATATTGAGAGTCTTATCAAATACTGACTGGGGAGCAGACCGTAAGGTCTTGCTCAGATTATATCGAGCTTTAATAAGATCAAAACTCGATTATGGGTGTATTGTGTATGGGTCTGCCCGCGAGTCTTATCTCAAAGAGCTTGACACCATACACAACCAAGGACTTAGAATCTGTTTAGGAGCATTTCGTACATCTCCAGTGGACAGTTTATACGTCGAGGCGCATGAGCCCTCACTGCACAACAGACGTGATAAACTGGCCCTGCAGTATGCTACGAAGATAGCATCACTTCCAAATCACATTTCATTTAACACCATATTTAGACCGCTTTATGAACATTTATATCTGGTGAAGACTAAAGTCATTCCATCATTCGGTATTCGCATACAACCCCTATTGTCTGAGGCTGGCATCGGCCTCGACAGTATTGCGAATACCCCTGTCTTTAGGACTCCCCCGTGGGCTATGTCTCCCCCAAAGATCGATTTCGATCTTACTCAACATAAAAAGAGAGATACTAGCTCTACAGTGTTCCAATCTCTCTTTAGAGAGTTAAGGTCTAAGTATGGTAATTATGCTCCTATATACACAGATGGTTCTAAGGATGGTGATCGGGTAGCTTCGGCTACTGTGACGCCATCTGAGACCATTTCAGTGTGTCTCCCACCTGCTGCTTCCATATTTACAGCCGAACTCCAGGCCATTCTTCAGGCCTTGGAGTTCATTCAGTCCTCTTCAGCTTTAAAGCATATCATCTTTACTGATTCTCTGTCCTCTTTACAAGCAATTAACAATAAACAGCTTGAACACCCATTAGTAGCAGATGTTTATCGTCTGCTACTATCTTACGAGTTGAACAGCAAAGACATCGTCTTTTGCTGGCTCCCTAGTCATGTTGATATAAAGGGGAATGATCAAGCAGATTTAGCTGCCAAAGCTGCTTTAGATCTTCCCCTATCAAATATTTTAATACCATATAAAGATTTTAAAACATGTATTAATCATTTTATCTATGATCGCTGGCAACGGTCTTGGGATCTTGCAGGCACAAACAAACTTCATTACATTAAGCCTCTCTTAGGAGAATGGCCAAGCTCCTATAAAACCAACAGGAGGGATGAAGTTGTTTTGTGTCGCTCTCGCATAGGTCATACTTTTTTAACTCACATTTTCATATTAAAGCGAGAGCCTCAACCAGAATGTGAACACTGTCATGTTCCTTTGACAGTTAAGCACATTTTGATTGAGTGCAAGTATCTTAAGGATATTAGATCTAATCATTACCGTTGCCAGTCCTTAAATCAATTATTTGCCCAACCGGGTCTATATTGTAGATTACTAGACTTTTTAAAAGAGACAAATTTTTACACAAAATTTTAATTGTATATTTGTAAATTTCATTTATTTTCTAATTATATATACATAAAGTTTTGTGATAATTGTTTTTAATTGATAATCTCTGTGATATTTGTTTTTATTTATGTATATATAGATTACTACTGTGATTAAATTTTAGTTTGTCTCGAATAGCTCGTCATATGTCTGGCGCAATATGGCCCAGTTGGTGCTGATGTGCCATAAAACCACATTTCATTTCATTTCATTTCCAAAGTGAATATCCGATCGACTTTAAATTAACACACAGTGTTTAAGGTCATGAGACGAAGAAGCCTATTGATTTTCAGAGAATTCAAATAATTACTGCCAGGGTTATCTCCCTTGATAACATCAGAAAATCTTGTGACGCTATAGAGGCCAAACTTATCATCCGATTGACTTTAGATTGATACACAGAGTTTAAGGTGTTGAAACGAACAAGTATTTTGATTTTCAATGAATTTTGATAACTGAACAGCTAAATCCATGATATTAAATGTTTCATGTATATACTAATTGTTAGTGTGGGGTAACACTTTATAAAAAGCAATCAAATTCTAATGATTTTCTGATAATTACATAATGAGTTGTTACTCTTAATCAGTTTTTAGTGTATTACAAATGTTTCATTAGCGAAAAACGTAAAAATATGCGACAACCCTTGTTGACTGCCCGGACGATTTAGCTGCTGTGGGCGTATGTTTCGTTGCCTGGCAACCTATCTTTGGTATTGTATTGCTAAGTATGTACTCTACTAAATGTCGGAGTGGGGGGCAGTGTGGCCCTTGGTGTCCAATCAATTGGCAGGTTGTCAATTTCCTTACTCAAAAGATAACAGTTTATGGGGTTGTACCATTTTCAAATACAGGACTATTTGTTCAAAAAGTACTGTTACAAGTCCCATGTCAGGCCACCATCATCTACTCCTTTTCCTATCAATATTATATTTAAAAGGTTGTTGTAATCTACGTCAACAGGGTATTCCATGATTGTTTTCAGTAACCGTATCCTGCGTACGGAAACATTACACTTTGGTGCATCGGCAAAAAAGTTATCTTTCATACTTGAAAGTTCCTCTGTTAGGGTATTAAACACTGAAAACAAAACAAAAAATAGCTGGACTGTCACCCTCGGTAGACGTGGACGTAAAACTCTAGGAACGAACGAGCGTCTAACTGGTCTCGGGCCGTTGCTTCAAGAATATGCCAAATCACCAATATCTTTCAAGCTTGTACTGTAACACCCCCCCACCCCCCACCCCCCACCCCCCATAGAGGAATAAGTAAAATACTAAATAATTTACCAAAAATAACTCCTATCCCTAGGATAGCTTTGGTCCACACCTTAAAAAGGGGACAGAAGAGTATATAAAGTTCAGATCTAGGCCAGAAAATTGAAAATAGATAAGCTCACAGACAGAAACAGGATAGCACCAGGGAAAACGAAATTTAGGATAAACCACAGAGGAAGACAGAATAGGACGGTAAGAGCGGCCTCCCCTAATGATAATTAAAAAAAAACACCCTCCCAAACTAAACAAAACGAAAGCAACTTCAAAAAAAAACAAAGACAAGAGGAAAAAGAACTAAAGTGAAAAATAACTATCCCCAAGACTTAGTGCGCGTGGGATGGACACCAATGGGGTTAGCAGACTGTCCTGTGCCTCTTCTGGTGGGTGATTCGTTCCATCATCTCCCGCCACTGCTGGGGACTACCCCCATTGTGACCCGGCGCTTACGATTCATCCTTTGGCTGGAGGAGTTACGCCTAGAGAATGACAGGGACAGAGGAACCCCATTGTGACACATCGCCTGTGCTGGCGCTTACGTGTCTTCCTTTGGCTGGAGGACTCGCGTCTAGGGAACGACAGGGACATCAGTGGAACCGGTCGTCCACAGGGACCAGAAATGGGTCCCCAAGGGACGGTTGCCCCTCTTCTCTCACGCACCCGTCTTCACCTGTCCTAAGTTTTCTGTTGTCAGCGGGACGAGGGTAACCTAGCAACTGAAAATTTCATCATAAGGCTTAGAAACGTTATCACTCCTCCCAACCTTGGATAAAGGGGAATGTAAACAGGTTCAAGCAGGGGTGTTTGTTTCAGGTTAGGGCCTTGTTTAACAGGTATTGAGGGAAGGCCTACTGCCTCGTACCTTCATCGTTTAATGTTTCATTTTCTTCTTTAACCCTAAACTGTTGCAGTACGGAGGGGGTACGTCTCGCAAAGGGCAATCATTTTTATAATGGCCTACCTGCCCTCATCCGAAACATGTTGCTCTATTAAGTTGTGTTATTTTCATCTGACCTATTTCCGATTCTTCTTTAGGCATTTCAGGAATGACCCTAACCTTTAAACAGGGAGGTTTAACTTGATTACGTATAGGCGAAGGACTTGTTCTACGTACATGGGGATATACAGGACTATATTCCACTGCTGTTTGCATATCTGCTTGAGGCAACTCCCTAAATCCTACTTGAGAAGGTGATTCCGGATAGTAATAAGTTCTACTTACACAATGGGTTCGTTGGTCGTTTTACAGTCATTCTAGGAAGTCGGGATTGAGGTTGACGAGACGTAAACCTACCCGAATCATAGTCATCATGTCTATCTGTCCGGGGAAAATTTCCTGTCGTTTATCCGGACTCAAGAGGCATGTGATATGTAACAAATAGCGGCGGACGACGGAAAGTTGTGCAAATATTCATTCTAACTATAATCTCTCCCACCTTGAAGAAGAGGTGGAAATTGTATTTTGAATTGCCAGGGGTGTCAAGTATAAGCCGCGCTGGGGACTATTATTCCGCGAGAGACTTCCAATGTCTATTTGAGAATTATAAGTGGATCAAACTGGACTGTCGGAATATCTACTACTGAATCATAACGCCTATAATTTGAGGACGGACCCATCGCTGGTCGACTAACAGAACGAGGATCCTCCATGGGATGGAAGTTGAACATGGGGCTGGAAGGAAATAATTAAACATGAATAAAATTTGACAATTCACTGGCACACCAACACTAATGACACGCACACGTTCAGAATACTATTTTTCAGTCATAAAACCCCAAAACACGACTTGAAAATATTCCGTCGATGACTGCCAATATCCATTTGCGCTGTGGAATATACATCATGTATAAAAGACAAAGGATTAAAGGGACGCTGCCTCAAACACCGTTAACCAAATGATAGTAATAATTTATCTTGATAAAGCGATTTTCATTAAAACACAATCCCATACCGCGCTTTACAAACATCAAATTTAACTTTTAAACTTTATAGATTTACAATATAAAAAATAGTAATAATTTATTTTGATAAAGCGATTTACATTGAAACAAAAACCGAAACCGCGCTGTACAAACATCTAATTTAACTTTTAAACTGTATAGATTAACAATATAAGTATTAAAAATACATGTAACGAATTGAACATTAAAAAATATATACTATTAAAATTTGTAAAGTTAACGTTAAGACTTATCTTTATAACAATATAAAATTATAACAGAAACTAGTAAGTAGAATTAGACAATAATTTTTTTCTAAACAGATAGGTTTTAAGAGCACGTTTAAAAGAATTCAAATTGTTAACAATTAGATAAAGAAATTAATGATTACGTATTAAATATTCTGAATCAAGTAACAAGAAATTAATGATAAAAGGGGAGATAGAGAAATGAGTTTAACGTCCACTTGACACAAACTACGTCATTTCGGGACTAACATATGGTTAAATGTTATTTCAATAATTCGCTTGCGCGTAGGGTTCTTTAGCAGTGGGATGAACCCGGAGAAAACCCACGAGGTTGGCAAGTCGACCCTACTCCTTGCCAAGTACGACCGGGGATAGTGATATAAGGGCTCAATCTCGTAGCGAAATGACATGGAATGGGGTTTAACGTCCTACTGTTCTGCTCCGAGCTGTACATCAGGAGAGTTAGAAATAGGGAACTTCCTGTTATGAAAACTCTACTTAGGCTACACTAGGTGCACGCCAATGTGTACACGGAACCTCGATTTTTCGTCCAGGCCCTCCGTCCTCCACCACCCACAGGGTATATATAGTTTTTTTTAAAATATGAAATTGATAAATATACATATGATTAAACGATACATACAAATATACATATAATTAAAAGATACATATAATTAAACGTTACATATAAATATACATATAATTAAATTAAAAGATACATATAACTATACATATAATTAAAAGTTACATATAAATATTCAAAATATAAAAAGGATAAAGATACATATAATTGACGAAGGTGTTGGGCTCCGTTATCTGTTTAACGGTGGCATTAGTGGACTGTAACATAGTCATTCATGTAGAATACCCAGTGTAATTTTCTATAGAACATTCTAGATGGGGGGGGGGGCTATTCCATTTACTATAGGATGAAATTCTGTATGCAGAGTTTTTGGGGTCTGTAGAAAAACAAATCGCCCGAAATATTCTTTTAGTGCCAATCTCATAATTTATTCCAACATATTTATGTCAAATTTTCTAAAGGAAAAAAATGAAATAGTCTACGGTGTTTTCTGTAGTAAATTATCTTTTTGTCTTTAATCAAGTTTTTTCAACAGGCTGTACAGTTAGTTGTCCCACTGTGTTAAGTTTCTAGTTAATATTAACTTCTATGAAGTTGTAATAGATGTACATTGAAATTAAAAAATTCCGCCAATTAACAAACAGTCTTCTCTTGAATTAACTTTAAAATTAGAGTAAAAACTGAAACCGTTGAATGTAATTCGAGGTCCTAAATTAGCTCCTTTAACGGGTCGTTAAAATGATTAGTTTTGAGCAACCGACCCAGTACGTTTTGCTATGTAAATTGATAATCTAAATACCTTAGTAAACAATGTTAAAGCAATAATTTCATATTTTCTAAGAAAGTCAAAACATAATTATTATTTCTATGTCTTTTGCTCAATAGGTTGTCAACTCACTATTATACGATCATAGATAGGCATTATTTCCAACACTTTAAAATCAATGACACCTGAAATAATAACACAATACCTCCCTTGTTTTTCTATTCCTCCATGGAATAGCTATCTTCAAACGTTTGAATTTTAAGTTAAAAATGATATTTTTGCTCAATTCGCAACTGGTAAGGGTGAATTATAGGATTATTCTTTAACAAGGTAGGACTGTTTATAGTATTTATAGATACTATCTATTTTAAGGCATTATTTTAATACATTTTTTTGAAAAAAATGCGCTTTAACATATTTTTGTTTAACCGAAATTGTATCCAGAATCTGATATATTTATACACGTGTGTATTTATTATGTAATAATTATGAAATCTTCCAAAATCATTCATATTTATTTTTATTAATT
Source organism: Patella ulyssiponensis (assembly GCA_963678685.1). NCBI lineage: Eukaryota > Metazoa > Mollusca > Gastropoda > Patellidae > Patella > Patella ulyssiponensis. Next base: position 11,652,427 of record OY783227.1, on the reverse strand, counting down.
GAGTACATAAATACTTTGTGATAACATATAGTTTGTCTCGAACGTTTCACCATACGTTTAGCGCAATATAGTCCGGTTGGAGATGAGGTGCCATAAAATTTTATTTCATTCATTCATTCATTCCAAAGCCACACACCCTTTGACATTAGAATAGTATTGTCCGGCATCACCTGTCCCCACTAGTGGTGGTACTGTAGAACAAACCGCGCTACATACCCCTCTTGTGGTGGTACTGTAGAACAAACCGCGCTACCTGTCCCCTCTTGTGGTGGTACTGTAGAACAAACCGCGCTACCTGTCCCCGCTAGTGGTGGTACTGTAGAACAAACCGCGCTACCTGTCCCTTTTTGTGATGGAATTGTAGAATAATACGCATCACTGGTCCCTTCTTGTGGTGTAACTGTACAGTAAACAGACGGCACCACATCAGTTGGTCTGGTTTTGTCGTATGGGTTGATGTTGGGGGTGTTGATCGTTCTTATTCTCCTAATGTAACTGAAAATTAAAATATTGTTTGGGTTTTTGTTTTTTTTTAATTTTGTGAAATGAAATGAGATTTTTTTTTCTTGCACCAACAGTGCTGATGTTGATGATTCTATTTCTTTTTATGCAATTGAATTTTTTTTAGTGAATTGAAATGGGGTTTCTTGCACTGATAATATTGACGAATCTGTTACTTTGGGGGTAACTTGAAATTTAAATATTTTTTTATTTTTACTTTGTAAAATGGAATGGATTTCTTGTACTGACTGTGGCCAAACAACCAAGTTAGTGACGCACGACTCTTATATCGAACTTCAACTGTCAGTGGATCTTTTGCGGTTTTTCGTCCGCCCCGAATGATTAGACACTATCGGTGGTTTGAAATATTTATATGTATAACTATATTTATTGTGATATTTGTTTTACATATATACTGAGCGCCATAGAAACCGCAACACTTATGGATGTTTAATCTGTAATCAACGTTACAAAGTCAGAGAGGTCAAAACCAAAAGTACGACACAGATGTCAGTAGCGGGTGTGTCCTCCACTGGCTCATGCGCACGCTGTGCAGCGACGTAGAATGGAATTAACGAACTGTGTCGTACTTTTGTGTTTGACCCCCTGACTTTGTGCCGTTGATTACAGATTAGACATCCATAAGTGTACAAATGTGTTGCTATTGATGTGTTCCCATTTGAATATTGTTGATAATAAGAAGCAAAATAAATAGGATATGTTTACAGGATCATTTTGTTATGCCTGTTTGTTTTTTGATATAATTCTGTCTCAGTGACAAAAATTATGCGACAGCCCTTGTTGACTGTCCGGACGATTTAGCTTGCCTGGCAACCTATCTTTGTTCTTTGATATAATTCAGTCTCAGTGAATGACACTGTATTTGATAACGAAACGTAAATTTCACATATACTTATTGATATTTTTTTTTAAAAAAATCTGGTTTTATCCAGACGCCACATAAACGACGAAAAGATAATATTTACCTCGACACAAACTGATTTCAACGCTGGTTTAAAACCATTTTAAAGTATATATTTCGCCCGTCTTGTGCTACTCATAAATAATGTTATTATGTCTTACCATGTTATAACAGCTGCAAGACAGACCAACGCACAAACACCACTTAAAATCCCCAGAATCGTTTCAGTTGACACTGTAAAATATATGACTTGATATTAGCGTACTCTGTTACTTTAGATGAACAACTCTGAAATATGCTCAAATCAAACATGATTATTTGTAACGCTAGGTTAATATAAAACACGTGACTATTTGTAACGCTAGAATAATATAAAACACGTGACTGTTCGTAACAACACAGTAACATTAGCATAAAACAAGTGGATATTTGTAAGAACAGGTGGGGGTTGATCCATATTGTAGCCCAAAATATTTCACGTTTTTCCGGAAACCCCTTCTTTCGCGATTTTCGACGTTGTTGTTTTGGTTTTAATGACGTAAGAACCCAAGAAAACTATTTTGACACAATGCAAACATCGTGATGTAATGAGAAACCACGCTGCTCTCGTGACGTAATGAGAAACCACGCTGCTCTCGTTCAATTTGGATCGCTTATCAACTGGTTTTGGATGGTTTTGAAAAATGAAATGGGGTTAAACGTCCTACTTTTCTAGGGCAGAGAAATGGGGTTTGACGTCCACCTGACACAAACTAGGTCATTTCCCGATTAATATATGGTTTAATTTTATTTTAACAATTCGCGTATAGGTCTTCAGTAGAGGGAGAAAACCGGAAAAATCCCACGAGGGTAGATAAGCGACCCTACAGCTACTGACATTTCAATAAGGGCGAATAAAAACGGATTCAGTAGATATTAATAAAATCTTGAAATACAATTACAAACCAGGACAATTTTCGAGATTACAAGGTTGGTGCTGAAACGATTCACCAGTGCAGTTCTCTCCGCCATTAATCGGAGTTGGATTGTTACAATATCGGCGTCGAGTCCAAGTTCCTTCACCACAAGATTCCGAGCATCTGCCGTATGGACTCCAAAAACTCCACCCACCGTCAACTGTAATAAATGAAATGTGTTTTAATAGCACGTCAGAACCAACCGTGTGGACCCACAGAACACGATTCATCAACAACTGTAATAATTGAAGTGAAACGAAACGTTGTTTAATGGTACGTCAGCTCCAAACCAACCGTGTGGACCCACATAACACGATTCATCAACAACTGTAATGTTGTTTAATGGTGCGTCAGCTAAAAACTGGGCACCAAAAATACCATTTTTATACTTAAATATGTCTAGTCGTTCGGATCGTACGAAGAATCGAGGTCCCGCATATACATTGGCGTGCACTTATTGGCACCCCAACTCCAACCGGGCTATAGTGCGCTAAACAAATGGTGAATTATATGAGGTAGATTATAAGATATCAAAACAATACTATTTATATACTTAAACCGAGGTCCACCGTGTACACATAAGCTGATTCTTAGAGCAATCCCAAGTGGGATGAATTGTTGCGCAATATAAATTTCGTTATTATTATTAGATGTGTGGGACAATGTATGACGTAAGCTCGTATTCAGTAGCCCAGTGTGAACAGAACAGTAGGAAGTTCAACACCATTCCATCTCGTATTCAATTACCATATTGACTGTGGATATGGCTGGTATGCCATAAACCCCCGTTTTATTCATGTATTCATTTCACAATGCAATATACATAGTGATAAATATATTTACCTTTACTACAACTACACGACGCGGACAGACCACCATACCCTACAGATGATATAATAAACACTAATTACACTCATGATGATGTAATAAAACACCAATTAAATTAATAAACAGTATAATTACACTCATAAATCACGATATCCTACATTCAATATAATAAAGCAGTATAATTACAATAATAAATCACCACGTATAATATAATAAACACTATAATAAACATTAATCAAATTAATAAACATTAATCAAATTAATAAACATTAATCAAATTAATAAACATTAATCAAATTAATAAACATTAATCAAATTTATAAACACTATAATTACAATAATAAATCACCACAAACAATATAATAAATACTATCATTACAATACTAAAAAAACACATATTATGTAATAAAACACTATAATTACAATAATAAATCACCACAAACAATATAATAAATACTATCATTACAATACTAAAAAAACACATATTATGTAATAAAACACTATAATTACAATAATAAATCACCACAAACAATATAATAAATACTATCATTACAATACTAAAAAAACACATATTATGTAATAAAACACTATAATTACGATAATAAATCACCATATATAATATAATAAATACTATAATTACAATAATAAAACACCACAAATAATATAATAAACACTATAATTGCAATAATAAATCACCACATATAATATAATAAATACTATAATTATGATAAAAAAAAACACCACATATAATATATAATAAACACTATAATTACAATAATAAATCACCACATATACTATAATAAAACAATATAACTACAATAATAAAACACCACATATAATATAATAAATCACATATAATAAATCACTATAATTGCAATAATAAACACTATAATATAATAATAAATCACCACATATACTATAATAAAACACTATAATTACAATAATAAATAGGGGAATGGTAAATATCATCATATCTTACAGATAATTAATACAATAAAATAGGGAATGGTAATATAAATCAAAATCAGCCTATTGCATGGCTTTCTTTAGGCCTGAGATGTTTTCTAAATTATTAATAAGACATTAATTAACTTATTCGAGACATAGTCAACTCTCGATGGCGTCGGATTTATCAGATATCAAAAAGATTAGAACAATTCAGCCATATAAACACGTGAATTACATTTACAAACTGATTAAAACGCAGATCCTATTACAAAATTTCGGTTTACTTTACAACACTTGGATCTGGACGAGTTGTATCAGCCGCGTTCTGGTTAATGCGAGGGACTAGCCAAGGAAACGGTCTGTTTCGTTGTCTGGCTATACTAGTTCAAAGATAGGTTGCCAGACAACGAAACATAAGCGCACATCAGTTACATCGTCTGGGCGGTCGACAAGGGATGTAGCATACTCGGTTCGACCCCACCCCCTCTGTCCAGGCTCTGTGTATCTATATAAAATTATTTTATAAAGTATGTAAAAGTCTTACCAATGAAGTTTATCCAGATTACATCATCATCACTAGAGATCATGTTGTTAAAAACTATACGAACGTGGTCGCCGGCATACGAACGCGCAATGTTACCCGAAAATACACCATCGTTGTTACAGGAGTACGGACGTCGATTGTCAATTAGTATCTTTACGCTGTTACATGATTTACCACTTAAGTAGATGTACCGGAAGCTTACGATGACGTTACTGACACTGTTGATTACATCACAGGAGCACGTTAAACCCTTCACTGGTGAAACTTTGCTACTGTAGTACAGCTCGACGCTAGTGGTGTCTCTAATTCGGCGTGTTGTTATAATGTTATAGAATTCTGACTCTGTAAATAATGTTATAGCATTAAGACTGCAATGTTATAGAATTCAGACACTGTAAATAATGTTATAGAATTCTGACTCTAACGTTAAAGAATTTAGGCTCAGTAAATAATCTTACAGAATTCAGACTGAAATGAAATATTGTTTAATGGCACGTCAGTTCCAACCGGAGTTTATTGTGCCAAACATATGTTCATTATTACAAGACAGGTTAAATTACCCCCCACACCACAATATGCCTCGAAAGGCATCAGAGGAGAAATTGGATGATGAATTGAATGAAAAGGTACTGGCCGGAGAATTAGCAATATCGGGGAAATGTTGTTAGGGTGGTATTATCAACATTGAGATGGTTAACTGGTAAAGCACTACTTTTACCTTTAATCCTACGAATCCTATCCCATACCGAGTTAGATGTGGTACGAGAATTGATCCTAGAGACATATCCGGCGTACACTAATACGTACTTGATGGACGCCTTGAGAAGAAAGGTATTCAACCATTTCATCCTTACGGCTGCCTTCACGGTCTCGACATCGAATAACACCTCTACTAGATTTTAATGATCTATGTGGAGACACCTTGAGAGGAATGTCTGCCAAAGTGGATGATTTGAGAAGCATAGTAGCATGCTGCTCCTTGACACATTCTATCAAGAGTGTTCCATTTTTCAAATTTTTTAATAGCTTTGGGCTCACCAGCCAAACCGGCAATGCCCTTAGCTATCAAAAAAGGTGAGACTTTAGATAAGTCAGTAGAGGGGCTCGGCCATGACTTTGCCGTTTTATTTTTAAATATATTAGAAACGTTCGCTGAATTAGGACGTTTCTGTTTTTGTCGTTCATTTGATGGTGTGGGGGGGGGGATTAGGGAATCCATGAACGTGGTTTTTTTATTCACCCCTCGTCGTCTCCCAGGTTACTCCCCTGCCTACTAAGGGGAGGACTAGCACGGATAACCAGCGCGTGGCCTCAGGGCTCAACGAGGGGTATACTCAAGCCAGAAAGTACAGAATACATATCCAACCTGATTGACCCAAGCCGTCGCTCTGTAGAATGTATTAAGGACACGAAGGTAAATTTGCTGAGTATAAAACAACAAAGCATTAAATTGGGATAGGGTACATTCTACAGAACTATAACAACCGAAGCCGATTGATCAGAGTGAGCCACTCTGACCTCCCGTCTAGGTGAACCATGGGTCAAAGTAATGTGTTGCAGAGAAAGGGCTCGCAAGCTAAGTCCCCACTTAATTACCAGGATTCCACTCACCACCGACACGGGTCGCAACGTACGGCAAACACGTTGTCCCATTACAGGGATCATTTTACTCGCAGGACATACGAAGGGTATATTCTTATCACCCTCTACACCCCGGGGGGGGGGAGTAACCAATCATTAAGTAATAATGTGAAAATCATTAGAATTTGTTTGCTTGTTATAAAGTTTTGCCCCACGCTAACAATTAGTATACGAAACATTTACTATCATGGATTTAGCTGGCCAGTTATCAAAATACATTCAAAATCAAAGTACTTGTTAGTTTTAACACCTTTTACCGTGTGTATCAATCTGAAGTCAATCGGATGATAAATTTGGCCTCTATAGTGTCACAAGGTTTTTGAAGTCATCAAGGGAGATAACTCTGGCAGTAATTTCTTGAAATCGCTGAAAATCAATAGGCTTCTTCGTCTCATGACCTTACACATCGTGTGTGTGTGTAAATTTAAAATCAATCGGATATTATCTTTGGCCTTTAGAACGTCCACAGGAGTCTTTGAAGGGATTAAGGGTCATAACTCTGACAGTAATTATTGGAAATCGATGACGTCTTCGTCTCATGACTGTAAACACTGTGTATAAATTTAAATAAAATAAAACCAATTACGAACAATCCAAACTATTAGACAAAATTCGAAGTCCTAAAAAACGTTATAATCAAAATAGTGTAATCAGAAAATGGATTGTTCATCGTGTACGAAATACACAACAAACAGTGGTAACAGGTGTCCGAAAGAGTAAGCTTACCCTGCCTGGCGCGCCATAGCTGCATCCAAACTACTAGGCAAAATGTCGGTAAAATAGCATGATTGGCCAATGGACTATCGGTATGCAAAATGCATGTGATGAACAATGTGTAGTAGACATAATCAGAGCGATAGTAAATATGGGCGACGACAATATACGACCACATTTCAATGTGGACGTATAAAAACGAAACGAAATATGATCTGTGTTTTAATCAGGACCCTCTTTAACGAAATTTTAACTAAAGATAAAATCCATATTTAAGAAGATACTTCAATTTTGATTGGCTAAGAAATAAAATCAATCTAATATTGTCCAATGAAATAACTAAAATTCAGATCTTATCTTAGTTTAAATTTTGTGAAATAGGCCCCAGCTTGTTATACAGCTGACTTACCTTCCATACACCAATACCTATACCCACAGTAATGGTAACCCGTATTGGAGCGGTACTGCGGGGTAACGGCACATGATTGTTGTAATGCACAGGCTTTATGAACCAGTAAACTATCCTGTCTAGTAGACGCTTTTGGGGTGTCACTAGTGCCCGGTGAACAACACGGATTAGAACGACAGTCATATTTATCGCGTATTGCTGGACATTTGGTAATCGAAGGATCACTACCGTAAAACAAATCCTCTATAAAAATTCGGGTTTGATCATCACAAGTTATATTATGACTAGAGCATGGCGAATCTCGTGGTACATAACAACCATATTCTGTCCGCTGGGAACACATCACCACCATTACTATAATAAAAAAAACAGAGTAAGTGATTAGCAAACGTATGGTGCATGGCGGAAAGACATCACCTCATGACTATAATGAACAAAGTCCAGAGTATGTTATTAACAACCAGATACACCACAAGATTAACATTATTACTTAAAGATTTGCAACCATATTCTGTCTGGGAACCCATCACCACCAGTACTATAATAAAATAAGTGAGCGACTAGCAACCATATTTTGCCAACCGGGAACACATCACCCCCAGTACTATAATGAGAGAGGGAGAGAGAGAGAGAGGGAGAGAGAGAGAGAGAGAGATGGGGTTTAACGTCCACTCAACACAAACTAGGTCATTTCGGGACTAACTTATGGTTTCATTTTATTTCAATAATTCGCTTGCGCGCAGGGGTCTTTAGCAGTGGGAGGAAACCGGAGTGCCCGGAGGAAACCCACGAGGTTGAGAAGGCGCCCCTATTTCCATGCCACATACGCTCACACCAGGGCTCGAAACCACAGCCGCAAGCCAGAGGTTGCCGGCCAGCTAGAGGTCGAAGCGCGGCACTCTAGACCACTAGGCCATCCCAACCCCCCTAGTACTATAATGAACCAATTAGAGTAAGTGATTAGTAACCATATACACTCTGGAGGCAAAACAACACCACTATTCCTATAATAACACATGACCAATTTATTTCTTAAAGATACATTGCCCCGGAAGTTATCGGGTGGTTATTCCCAATAAGAGTATAGCAAATTTGGTGTACTGTATGACAATTATAGACGCCCAATCTTAGCAGAAAAATGATGGATTACCTGAAGGACAAGCACTGGGCCTGAAAAACACTCACGAGACAAACATTGGGCAAATATTTAAGGGTATCACCAACTGGTAATCCGAACGTTATCTGCCAGCTTACTGTGTACGTTTCATTCTGAACAGAGATATTAGCTTTTGAGTTTTAGGCTAGCCTTGATCATCATTACTAAAAGTCGGTATGAAAAAAAACCCTCATTTATTCATTTTTACGTTTAATTATTTTTCAAAACAATGTATTTCAATCAGCTACCGGAAGTGGAAAATTAATGACTGAAATGGCATGCCAGCTCCAACTGGACAATATTGCGCCAAATATACGGTGATTTTTTCGACACAGGCTAAATGAAATGACATGAAATGTTGTTTAATGGCACGTGAGCACCAACCCGGCTATATTGCGCCAGACACACAGGCTAAAATATATCAAAGAAACATATTATATGCGTGAATAAAAACAATATCACAGTAAGTAACTTTAAAGATAAAAGACATCTTTTATGCAAATAACTATTTAAAATACAAAAATGAAATGATATATAAATACAAATTAAAATTTGTGATAAAAACATGTTTCACTTAAAAGGTTAATATCATATAAACCCGGTTGGGCAAACATGTCATGTAATGACTGACAACGCGGAAGTGGAGAGGTCGTGTGGGCCTAGCTGACATCCGTTATAAGGTTAATTCCTAAGATTTATTATTGCATCATAGGACTTGGGAGGTCTAAACTATACCTGGGGCAGCTCAAGTTGAATTTCAGACCGCGACTGTAGTGACCGTGTGCAACGTTTAGCATTACGGGCCTAATCTGATTTATCACCGGATGATTTTATAGCTAGGCAATCTGTTTTGAAGTGATTTCGGGATGTAATGACCCAGAGGCGGGTAGGTTCTTGGTTAATTTAAGATTACTTATTGACATGGAGGAAGCGGCCGAAAGGTTACAGTGGTTCACTCATGTGAATAATGTGATTCCCTTAAAATCCAATTCAGACAAGAATAGGGGTAATTGTTATCCCGGGGAGATATAGAAGGATTTCTTAATTCGCCCGAGACAGGAAATTTTCCCCAGACAGACATAAATGAAATTAAATCAAATAATGTTTATGGCACGTCAGCACCAACCTTCTATATTGCGCCAAACATATGGTGGGACGTAATAGAGCACCGACAAATAATATTGTATAAATTATAAACTTACTGACGAATTAGTATAATTAATTTAATATTGCAATATGACCAACATACCTGAAGCCACCACCATTAAGACCACTAGAGATGTTTTCACTGAAATCAACATCGTCGCCATAATCTGAAATAAATGAAATCGTGTCTAACGTCTTATTGTTCTGTTGGGGCTGGGTTGATGAAGGTGGGCATACGCCACACTCTTTTTTAAGAATTCCGACCGTCACGGGTTCTTTTACATGTAAACCAAGGTATCACAGTCACCAATCTCGAAACCAGAAATTTTTTTGAATAAATTTCTCTGATGAATCGGGGTAGCCATTTTCCCGAAGTGACGAATCACATGACATGTATGTATTTTACATGCCTGGATGACCGAATCACTTAAAAATATACCCACGCGTAGAAAAATAGATCACAAAAACTTGAATTTGTACGTTTAGGATCCATTTTTTATGTCAGCGAGTTGACTTTGACTCAAGGATCATTTTACAACAAACGAAACGACGATCCGACTTCTAGTGGTAAAATGGCCGGTCAAAGGAACAAGAGTCATCCGGCCCCGCGGCTGCCTCTCTGAACGAGATTGCACTGTCACTTGCCAGCTCCCAATCTTACATCACTGACAAGTGGCCACGACGCCGGCGCATCTCGACCAAAACAAGTGTCGAACACTAAGCAGTGTCTTATTCGCCGAGCCACCACTGCCCCTTAATCTGAACTAAAACTACTGTTTTACATCATATCAGCAAATTCTTAAATGATATTGTTTTCTTAGATACCCTTGCTTTTTGTTTTCTTTCGAAATTGTCCTCACGGTAAAGCAGGAATGACGTGGGTTAACATCCTCTCGGCGTTTTCGACTTCGAAATGATAAAGAAATCCCATTTCTTTTTTTTTCTTTTTAGATTTTGCAGGTTTTTGTGATTTAGTTTAGCTGTTTAATTTCAAATATCGAATAATAATGGTCAGTGGATCAGAATGGCTCGTATCTAAGAAATCTTTTATGACTCCTCGGGTTCAACCGGGATGTATAGCGCCAAGGACATGCTGATCTTAACCAGACAAATTAGACATTATCACATCAAATGAAAATGAATAAATGACAGAAGGAAATGTTGTTCGATGGCGCGTCAGCTCCAACCGGGATATATTGCGTCAAACATATGGTGATTATTTCGAGACAGGCTAAATAATATCACTGAACAAATTACGTGCACAAAAATCAAATCACAGTAAAAATATCATCTATTATGCATATAACTATCTAAAATACAGAAATGAAATGATATAATATAAATATAAATTAAAATATATAATAAAAACCTGTCAAACATTTTCCCATATAAACCCGGTTGGGCGTCTCGAGTCCTAATGATCTCAGGACATGTCTATTGGACAATAACACCCCTCTAAATGCGAAATTGCAAGTGTTTATCGATATTGTAACATGCCTTTTTTAGGATTTTAAAAGACATTACTAAAACAGAAGGGTGTTATTGTCCAATAGACAGTGTCTAATTGACCAATAAAAACGCAGGGTTTACCTTGGCGCATGTTACAATGACTGACAACGGCGATCTAATATCCTTGAGATGCCTTCACTCAATCAAAATGTGCTTAAAGGAATATGACCATGTTCACATTCTGGCTGAGGCTCAAAATGAAAATGCCCAGGTTGCATAAATACAATTAAAGATACGTTATTGAAGATCAGAGAGAGAGAGAGAAAAATGGGGTTTAACGTCCACTCGACACAAACTAGGTCATTTTGGGACTAACATATGGTTTCATTTTATTTCAATAATTCGCTTGCGCGTAGGGGTCTTTAGCAGTGGGAGGAAACCGGAGTGCCCGGAGGAAACCCACGAGGTTGAGAAGGCGCCCCTACTATCTCCATGCCACATACGCTCACACCAGGGCTCGAAACCACAGCCGCAAGCCAGAGGTGACCGGCCAGCTAGAGGTCGAAGCGCGGCACTCTAAACCACTAGGCCATCCCAATCCCCCATTGACAATCGGATAAAGAGCTGGTAGTTCGCACGTGATAGTACTAGATAATGTAAAGGGAATATGCTGGAAATTAATCCATTCTGAACGAAGATATCAACAATGGGCGTTGAGCAGCAGATCGGATTCAAAATCCGACACATAAGATGCCTTTGAGAGTTAATGTTAATATACCTGCATTGGGCAGAATTAGCTCTTGCATAACGTATGTTTTAACATTTATAACAAGGTTTAACAATTTACGATCGTGGATTAGTGATATCTTTACGAAGTTGAGAAGCCATTGTTTTGATGAATGAATTCGTCGTAGGTTGGACCAGAACAATATCTACCAGTTCCACGTCATGTGTTCATGGGTGTGGTCTGTCAAAAAAAAGTAAATTAAGAAAGGAAAAGACGTGGATTAATGGCACGTCAGGACCCACTGGGCTATATTGCGCCTAACATACAGTGAATTATTCGAGAAAATTTAAATATAAATTATCAGAATTATAGCATGCATAAATAAAAACAAATGTAAGAGTTCCAAGGTAATTTCAATTTGGTTTCGATGTAATTATTCATCGTGACCTCTAAATGCAAGAACAATTTGATGATGGCCACACCTTCAACTAATTAATTATACTTATTACGTCATTCTATTTACTAACTTTGACCTTTCTAATTACTAACATTGACTAATAACTAATTAATTCGTTATACTAACGTCTTACTAAGTTTCATCATTAATTAATTATACTTACTTGGTTCTAATTACTTATTTACACAACGAAAAAATACATTATACATACGTCATTCTAATGACTAACTTACGCCGTTAATAAATAAATACATTATAATTGCGCCATTCTAATTACTAACTTCAATAATTAATTATACTTACGTCGTTCTAATTACTAACTTTCACCTTTAAATAATTAATACGTCTTTCGCCTGTAAAGCATGAATACGTCGGTCTAGTTAGCTGTGTTTAAAGAACTAGTTTCTATAGTTCTAGCTCTGGCATTATATAGACCACTACATCAATATCATTTGAAGCACCCTGATGTTATTAAACAAGGATGAACATGATAGGTGTTAATTGGCAAATCTGGTATTTCTGTAATACGAGACCTTGTAAAATAACAGTTATTAAAATTGCCAGCCTTACAAAAAATTATTTGCTTAACCGGGAAAATATAGAAAATTGTTTTACATTTTAAAAGACTGGTTTCATTATAAATTTTAATCAAATCTTATTTACATCGTGAGGAGACTGGTAGGTTTGAAGTATTTACTAGTCAACTAATTCTTTCGATTTTTAAATACACATGATTTTGTCTCTTACACTTCATCGCGTGTTTGGTGAAATATAGCCCAGTTGGAGTTGGCGAGCAATAAACCTCCGATTTATATTTCATTGTATAGTAAAGGCAACACCAAGAGGTCACGGGTTCTACCCTGGTCAGTGGTCGATTATCCTTATAGCATACTGTATAGGCTTATTCGATAAACGAGCAAACGGTATTGTCATAGTACAGTGCGTGATCTATGCCTGTCATAATTGGCCCTGGCGGTGCACGAGAGAAATGGGGTTTAACGTCCACTCAACACAAACTAGGTCATTTCGGGACTAACATATGGTTTAATTTTATTTCAATAATCCGCTTAAAAAACTAGGTTGGACAGGCGACCCAATTTCGTCCGATGTACAACCCAGGAATCGAAACCACACCAGTTGTCTCAATGACAGACCTTGTGATACAGCGCGCACACGCTAACCATTTTCCCACCCCACACAAAATTCTAATTTTATTTCTTTTTTCATTTCACAAATATATAATAAATTTTAATATCCGAGCAGTTAAGTAACAAAACTAATTTTCTTCGTTTTATGAGGTTATATAACCTCAACAATATTAGATGTTTTAAATATGTGCGGATGAAAATGTTGTTTTTCAAATACTGGGTTGTAATTATAGACCGCGAGATATAATTTCTGTTTGTTAAGTATCGAGAACTAATTGCAAAAGAACTCCCAACTCAAAATTGTTCACTGAAACCCTGCAGCGTTTTTTTATACGCCCACATGGAAATGTGGTCGTATATTACCAGAGTTATGACCCTTGTTCACTTTGAAAAATCTTGTGAACGCTCTAGAGGCTTTAGTTAACATCCGATTGACTTTAAATTTATACAGAGTGTTTAAGGTCATGAGACGAAGAAGCCTATTGATTTTCAGCGATATCCGATGATTACTGCCAGAGTTATGACCCTTGATCTCTTTGAAAAATCTTGTGAACGCTTTAGAGGCTAAAGTTAATATCCGATTGACTTTAATTTTATACACTGTGTTTAAGGTCATGAGACGAAGAATCCTATTGATTTTCAGCAATATCTGATAATTACTGCCAGAGTTGTGACCCTTGATCAGTTTGAAAAACCTTGTCAACGCTCTAAAGGCTAAAGTAAATATCCGATTGACACAGTGTATAGGGCCATGAGACGAGGAATCCTAGTAGATTTTCAGTGACATCTGATAATTTCTGCCAGAGTTATGGCACTTGATCAATTTGAAATATCTTGTGGACGAAGGCATTGAGACAAACCATCAAAACTATTCTAATCATTTCTGATAATTACTTAATGGGCTATTACTCGTAATAAGATTATCATGTGTTGTAAATGTTCCCCTTACTGACAAAAGAAACAATATGCGACAATCCTTGTTGACTGCCCGGACAACTTACCTGTTGTGGGCGTATGTTTTGTTGCCTGGCAACCTATCTTATAATTAGCAAATACAACTGAACTTAAACTATAAACAATATACAGTTATACTAAAACTAAATAATGTATACAATACCAGTGTACTAAACATAAACAATGTATACAGTGTATAATATACGGGAGTATAATATAACGTATACTCGTTGATAGATATTTATTATGTGCGGTCATGAAACAAGCCGAATTGTTCAAATCCATAAATACTACTATAGAAGAGTTACAAAATTTCGGCGTATTCATACCACACGCATTTAGTCATATAAATTGCCATTGGTCTTAGTCCACATTCTCTGTTATTCTCACAATATTTCATACACTATTTAATTTTCGTTTTAAATAAGGGGGTTGGGGTTGGGATGGCCTAGTGGTCTAGAGTGCCGCGCTTCGACCTCTAGCTGGCCGGTCACCTCTGGCTTGTGGTTGTGGTTTCGATCCGTGGTGTGAGCGTATGTGACATGGAGATAGGGGCGCCTTCTCAACCTCATGGGTGTCCTCCGGGCACTCCGGTTTCCTCCCATTGCTAAAGACCCCTACGCGCAAGCGAATTATTGAAATAAAATTAAATCATGTTGGTCCCAAAATGACCTAGTTTGTGTCGAATGGACGTTAAACCCCATTCCTCTCTCTCTCTCTCTCTCTCTCTCTCTCTCTCTCTTTAAATAATCTTATACCATAGCTAATATACTGACAATGGGGAATAGAATGGATTACAAAGCCATTGTAAGCTTATATAAATTCATCGCTCTGTTTGTATGGATGTTGGGCGGTGGTGGGGGGGGGAGTAAGTAAGTATTGATAAACAAAAAAAATACTCAAGCTTTTTGTTAATGTGTTCAGCAATACACATTATCCTTCTCCGTTATTATTTTCATATCACCACCATTTGAATCCATGCGAGCACGGACAATCGTTGTACGGTCTCCAATATATGCCCAGTACAGCCATTTCTTTCATGGTATGGTGTGCAACTGCAGGGAAATATAATACAATATATGCTGTAGGGGCTATTTAAGTTATCTGAGTAACTGAGTAAATAAGATATTTCTTGTGGATTAAAATCGGGCAAGGCAAAAACATCACAGCCTGGCCACTTTCCCGGGAGTCAACCATGGCTATTTGGAATTCGTAGAGAGACACCAAGTAGTATACTTGCTGTGGGAACATCCTTCTAAATAGAAGGATGTCCCCACAGCATACTCGACTGGGGGACAGCCATCATTCAGACATTCTAGAGAGATCATCGAGGGACGTTTAGCCGCCTTGGCTTAGGGCCCCGGATACCGACATCGTGCAGAGGTATTTGAGGAAAGAAGATCGTACATCCGCAAAACACATCGTAAAGCATAGGAACCGTATATAACCAGTATATAAATAATCTTATACCATAGCTAATATACTGACAATGGGGAATAGAATGGATTACAAAGCCATTGTAAGCTTATATAAATTCATCGCTCTGTTTGTATGGATGTTGGGCGGTGGTGGGGGGGGGAGTAAGTAAGTATTGATAAACAAAAAAAATACTGAAGCTTTTTGTTAATGTGTTCAGCAATACACATTATCCTTCTCCGTTATTATTTTCATATCACCACCATTTGAATCCATGCGAGCACGGACAATCGTTGTACGGTCTCCAATATATGCCCAGTACAGCCATTTCTTTCATGGTATGGTGTGCAACTGCAGGGAAATATAATACAATATATGCTGTAGGGGCTATTTAAGTTATCTGAGTAACTGAGTAAATAAGATATTTCTTGTGGATTAAAATCGGGCAAGGCAAAAACATCACAGCCTGGCCACTTTCCCGGGAGTCAACCATGGCTATTTGGAATTCGTAGAGAGACACCAAGTAGTATACTTGCTGTGGGAACATCCTTCTAAATAGAAGGATGTCCCCACAGCATACTCGACTGGGGGACAGCCATCATTCAGACATTCTAGAGAGATCATCGAGGGACGTTTAGCCGCCTTGGCTTAGGGCCCCGGATACCGACATCGTGCAGAGGTATTTGAGGAAAGAAGATCGTACATCCGCAAAACACATCGTAAAGCATAGGAACCGTATATAACCAGTATATAACCATTGTATTATGGATGTTATAAACATATAAAAACATAGTTAAACCAATCAAGTGTTCCGGGGTGAACTGATCCTTGACGTTTTATAAACAGTGTGGAAGTCCTATCAAGACGTAGGATCGTGTCACTCACCTTTTGCGGGAGGTTGATGCCTGTCAATAGTGTCACTGTATGTTTTATGGTCCAGAGACACAGGATACTGGGGGCGTTTGGTTTGAAAAGGCTCCAAAATTCTAACTAATTATTATAACGAACCACAGACACATTGAAATTATTTAATGTAATTGGTCGAGAGTCGTGAAACCATTGGTCATGGAACTGTATGTATAATTTACAAATTATTTCAAGAGACAAGACCCTTGCTTTTAGATTATCAATAATTGTCCGGATGTTACCAAATCATAATTACCAAAATTTACAAACAATATCACCACTTTCACCATTCTGTAAGCTGACCAACGGATTATTTATATCTACATAAACATTCCTAAAGATGGGCGGAAACAATCTGAAAGGTTCTGGTACTTATAAATCCTTTAACTGTCCCTTTGGTGGGATTTGAAAATAAACAAAATATTAAAATTTATACCTTTCTTTTTTCAAATTAAAAATAATCGAAGCGTACCTTTCTCAGCAATTTGCTTGGTCTCGTTGTTCCTCGTGTTATACCAAAATAGATTACCATTAGAAGTTCGAAAAAACATTTCTTTCCCTGAAATATTATTGTAAAAAATATATTAGCTGAAGATTGATATGAATGGCTGGTTCAGAACAGATGGTAAATATGGGATATGACAATGGTAGTGCCAATAGGTAAACAACTGATATCTTTATAAAAGAAGTATAAAAGTAAATATCAAAACACAACGCCCGCCAGTGGTACTGGGCAGCGGGTATGACAGTGAATAGCGTACAATTGTTCTAATGAGACGAATAATTGAAATATGTTGTAAACATCGGCGTGCACGTAGAGTAAAACTTGCACACCGATGTCTGAGCAAAACTTCGCAATGTATTACATATGCCCATCTTCATTAGACCAATATTATCGGATGTATATTCACATAAAAGATTACTTTACTATAGATGGTCAAATGTTGATACAAAAAAATTAAGATAAATGTCTCCCCACCTGTTACGAACAATGCCATAAAACCTTTGGGATTGGGGGACAGGCCAAGCATATTTAAACCCCTATGGGACCGCATTTTGGCGAGAAACTCATAACCAAGCGAACGAAATTTAGTTTTCCGAAAGTTTTCAAAACGTTATTTAACGTTCGTTGAGAATGTTTGTGGCACCTGACCCATGAAAGTTTTGTTGTTGCAGGATGCGTTTACTGAACAGTAATGTTAACGTTTGGAAAAAATTAATGTTGACGTTTGGAAAACGTTAGTTATTCTGTTATTTCACGTTAGTCTTGAATTTCCACGTGGCGTAAGGCAAACGTTATTTACAAACGTTATAGGATAAGTTAACTGAATATTAATGTTAACGTTTTGGAAAGATTAGTTACTCTGATATTTCACGTTTGTTTTGAATGTTCATCTGACGTAAGCCAGGTAAGTTGTCGTCAGCTCGGGATACATTAAAATAGCATTATGCAAGAGCAAAATCTGCTTATTACAGGTCTTTCTTTGGGCCTAAAATGTGATCTAAATAAACAGTTAGACATTAACTTATCCAGACCATAATAAACTCTTGATGTCAAGGCTAGCCTTCGATGTTGGCGGATTAAATTCCTATATAGCGCTTAACGGCCATTGCTAATTAAATCAATCGAGACTATGCTGTTTATATTAATGATTTTAGTAATGAATGATTTTAGTTATGATGACCGAGGCTATGTGAATATTTCATTCCCTTCGTTCTCTGCTAATAGAGGATCAATTTGACTGAAATTTTCAGCAAATTACCTTATCACTATCTTGTTAACTATTTTAGTGAGAACTGCCATCTCTTTATCTTATCTCCCATAATGTACCTTTAAATAGACGACGTTACTTATAACGAATTCAAAAAAACTCCCGTCTGTTCAGAATGGTTAATAGAAAATGTTCACCAAACGTCCCCCCCCCCCGAAACACAAAGGATCGCTTGACGTGAATCGGGAAGGTTTTTCTTTTTGTAGGTCTCCTAACATTCTACAAGAACGTTATAAAATATATTCGTGGCAGGGAATATAAATGTTTTCATAAAATGCTTCCATTAAGTTATCTAAACCTTTATTTCGGTTCGCTTTATGTTATGGGTAAGATATCGGTATCGTCTATAGCATGTGTTACACTTCACCCCTTTCACGTTCCGGATAACGTCATTAGCATGTGTTAAATTCTCCTAACCTTAACGTTACAGGTAAGATCTTGAGAATGCATTACATTCCTCTCCTTTAAGGTTACGGTTTACGTCTACAGCATGTGTTAAATATCCCTCCTTTAGCATCCACAGCAACAGTTCCCTGTAACGTCTAGAACATGTGTAAAATTCTCCCGTTTATACGTTTCCGATAACGGCAATAGCATGAGTGACATACCGTCGTAAGCGTTCCTACAGCGTATATAGCATGCATGAAATCACACACCTCAAACGCCTGTAACGTGTTAAATAAATCCCCTAAACGTTACTGATAACGATTATAGCAGGTTTTCAATTCTCCTCCTGAAACGTTCTATGTAACGTCATCAGCAAGTGCCCCCCACCTCCCCAACGTTACCGATAACATCTATAGCATGTGTTAAATCCTCACCCTAGCACATCGCCGATAACGTCAATAGCAAGTGCTGAATCCCAGTGACCTGAGACTCAACATAAACAAAGTGAAGTGAAACTGTCAGTGGACAACAAAATGATTCGTGGGAGGAAAAATGAAATGAATTGGGGCAACGTCCTACACAGAGCTGATGAAGACGGGTATTCGTCATACGTGCATGAGTTGAGCCACGGGGATTTGGTCAGGTACCTTCTTCATCGGATTGGTCAGCTGCACGGACGCTACCCTAGATGTAAACTCATTGTACTAATATAGACAGTTGCAATCGTGTCTAAAGCATGGAATTACCATATTTGTATTGTAAGACTATGATGTCATTTCCCGATTTTAAACTACCAGATTTTATCCTTGGTAATCTGGTTCTCGTAGTCACTGGTACTAGCTAACAACTTCAAAACGTTAACCAGAGCATCCTTTGTCGAACTTGGCTAACCTCTACAGTATACACTGAAAAAACTCTTGTGTTGGATGTCAACACAAGGACTTGTGTTAAAAATATTCTACACAAGCTTGTGTTGTTTTACATTGCATCAACACAAGTTTGTGTTCTTTTCAATGTCTTAACACAAACTTGTGTAGAATTATAAAATCTTGTGTGTTTTTTTCTTATAATACATTTTGTCGAATTTTAAGATAACATGTACTAGATTACTTATTATCTGTAATAATATGATTTTTATTGAGGAAAATCTGAATGGGTTGGGGAACTGGCTTAGCGTAAAGTAAAACCACTCTTCCTGAATTTGAAGGTCAAGGAATTCACTTGATTTTCTTTTTTTTAATATTCCTAATTAACTACAACCTTATATTAATTATTACAAACATTAAGTTGAAATCGCCAGGTATATACAGTGCGATACATTTAATTCATCTTTTAAAGCAACGTATTTTATAACAGTATAATTATTATCTAGTTTAAAACTTTTTAATTATACACATAATAAAATTCTGATTCTACTATTTGTTTATTTTCACGTCTTGTCTCAGACAATAGACAGAGACGGGTTGTTACAATGTCTGCATTTGTAAGTGTCTGATTGATATTGCCCCAATAAACCTTACACATCAAACAAAATCTTCGAGGTGTGACAATAGTGTTATATCTACGTTTTATAACATGTTTGAATGGGCGTGGAAATAGTCGAGTTAATCTTTTTATTTAATTTAATTGGTTTATTAATCGAAATTTGACATGTATTGCTCGCTTGTAAATGACCAATCAAAATAAATTACTTTTAAAAAAAGGAAGAAATATTTATTGCAGTATTTTTGCGATATTAAACCCTACTATACTACAAAAGGTTAACTTCGGTGGAAGCGGACGTTAAATAATGCTCTTTCACACACTATTCTTAAGCAGTGTGATAATTCCTTCGTGGATTAGTATCGATTAGAACCAACTCAAAAAGTGATATTAATGTGAAAAAAGGTTTGCTATTTTTTTTGTATTTTATAATACAATGTATTTATAACGCAAATTTTTCGTTTCGGTTAAAACAAAATCTACGCCCATTTTAATTGACCGAAGTACGTGTGGCTAATGATAGTAAAATGGCGGGCTGACAAACTGGTCAAAAAGTATATTATGAGGTAAGCTAATTAAATATTATATCATAACTGCGTGAGCATGATTGTTTTTCGGTGTGATTAAATATTCAAAAAATCGTTGTTAGGATACAGCCTGAAAAACAGTAAGTCTTGAATTGCAATGTTCGTTTTTCCTTTCTGACCGCCATTTTGAAAAAAACCCAGACATGACCTACATTCATGTAGATAGTTGATACAACTGATGATTGTGTTCCATTGATAGTAAAATGGCCGGCAGACAAACTGACCAAAAAGTATATTTTTAGGTAAGCTAATTCAATATTATATCATAACCGCGTGAGCATAATTGTTTTTCGGTGTGATTAAATATTCAAAAAATCATTGTTAGGATACAGTCTGGACAACAGTCAGTCTTGAATTGCAATGTTTGTTTTTCTTTTCTGACCGCCATTTTGATAAAAAAAAAAGCAGACATGACCTACATTCATGTAGATAGTTGATACAACTGATGATTGTGTTCTATTTTTCAGATTGCAGTAGATTTTAGCAACACAATCCAGCGATAGTTAATTGCTTTAAAAAGAAATGTGAATTCGTACAAAGACCTACAATTAAATCCAGGTAGATTGGGAAAATTATTCATGTATTTACTTTATGAAGAGTAGCTATTTCAATTTGTAAATGACCAGTTGTCTTAGACAAATAATAATTCAAACTTCCACTCAGTTATATTCATGATATGTTGTATTTATTCAAATGTTACCAGCGACAATTGTATTTATCCAATTGCTTAATACTAAAGATCTGACTTATAGTTAAAGTATTTTATTTATTTTAGACCAAGAACATGAACAATTGGAAATTATCTTGTTTAACTGCATACTATAAACTATAAGACATAGGGAGTGTTCAGCAGGTAAGACTTTTTATAAACCTATATCAAACTTAATAGGTTAAATGTAATCCCCAGAAATGTTACGGTGTACAGACTGTACAAAACCCATTTATACACAGAAAGGTGGGTGTGTATTCATCAGAAACAGAGATAAACTTCAAATGAACATAGTTATGGCTTGATATGGTTCTAGACTCGTATAACGCCATCAAACTGACTGGCCATTTGGTTCAGTGTGTAAATTGGTGATGAATGCAATTTGAGTTTGAAAGAGGAGTAAGCAATAATGCTACCTGACATTCCCTTGTTCAATTATGACCCCCCCCCCCCCCCGAGACAGTAAGCTATTTTACTTTCATTTTGCCATGACTGATGTGCAAAGAAAAATCCAAATCGAAACCCCATTTGTCGATAAATGTATTTTAATCACGATTTTTATATTTTTCAGGGACTTGAACATCCTTGGAGAAGAATATGTATTTAGTAAATATTAATACCAAAGAAAGAAAGCAACTCTAAATTCTGAATATAACGCTATCAAATTCTTTTATAGATCTTATTGTGGAAACCCGAACCCGAATGTTATTTGTCACCATTACCTTTTAGTGTCAAACACCAACCCCTCTCTAAATATTGTTTCATTATTTAGACTGCAGTGTAATCATAAAAGAGGAATTATCAATAATTAATAGAAACAGTCTATAATTAGAAAAATGTATTATTGTATGATGAAATCAACCACTATTTTTTAAACAATTGGTAAACATTCCGAATGTGCATGCCTCGTTTCTATTAGATGACTTTATTCATCAATAGTTGTTTTTTATTTTACAAAGTTTGAAAATTTCAATTTTATTTGATTTTTATGCTTTATTTATTTCATTTATATATAATTATTTGTCCCCTATCTTATCTATTAGTTTCCTTTTATGTACTGTAGAAATTTTTGAATTCCTAATCTTTTAAAGGGAATATCTCTTCTTAAAAGTATTTCAATTTAATGCATAATGTGGTGCTTGATTTGGTTGTTATTAAATTTAGATATATGTAAAATGTATGTTGTGGGGGTACGGATATCGTGTACGTATCTATTATTTTCTTAGTTCTTTTTAAGGTTAATTTCAAAAAGAAATTTAAATAGATTTTTTTATTTTGTGATTTGGGGGTGGAGTGGGGAGTTTTGTTATTATTGAACACAATTTTATTAATATTGGAATTAACTTTGTTTATTAATATTCCAAATGTTTCAGTGCTTGCTTGTTTTTTTTTTCAATTTAAACAGCTATTTTTTTATTCTTTTTATTATGTTTCTTATTTGTCAAGGGGGGTTGGGATGGCCTAGTGGTCTAGAGTGCTGCGCTTCGACCTCTAGCTGGCCGGTCACCTCTGGCTTGCGGCTGTGGTTTCTCAACCTCGTGGGTTTCCCCCGGGCACTCTGGTTTCCTCCCACGGCTAAAGACCCCTACGCGCAAGCGAATTATTGAAATAAAATTGAAACCGTATGTTAGTCCCGAAATGACCTGGTTGTGTTGAGTGGACGTTAAACCCCATTTCTCTCTCCCTCTCTCTCTCTTATTTGTCAATATCTAACAAAATTTTATTATTATTGGAATTAACTTTGTTTGTTAACCTTTGAGATGACTGCTTATTATTGATTTGGCATTAATTTAATTTTTCATATTTTTTATTGAATAAACAATATTGTATCAAATAAAATAATTGTTATGTCATTTATCAAAAATTAGTTTGGGGAGGCGATTGAATGGCAAGGGTTGCTATAATACTGGATATAAATCGGTAAAATACAACACAAGTTTTTGTTAGTGGTTATACACAAGTTTGTATGAAACAACACAAGTTTCAGAAATTTCAACACAAGTTTCAGAAATTTCAACACAAGTTTCAGAAATTTCAACACAAGTATTGTGTAGATTTTCACACAAGTTTCAACACAAGTTTGTGTTGTTTGACAAATTTTAACACAAGTCTTGTGTTGTTTCAACATTTAACACAAGTTTGTGTTGTTTCAACACAAGTTTGTGTTGTTAAATAGTAACACCCAACTTGTGTTGAAAACAACACAAGTTTGTGTTGTTTCAACACAAGTTTTTTTTCAGTGTATAGACTCTGTAGTATTATATTATGGGATATCTGTTCTACTATAATTAGTTGAGGGAGATATTCAGCGCAATGTCTATTATAAATGGGGGTTTAGGGTCATTCTAGACGAGGTCAATGTGATTCAAATTGTGTTTTGATTAAAAAGAGAAAGTAATTGCTTTTGTTAGGAGTTATATTTAAAATAATCATGAGGTTATAAACAGTAGATTTATGATGACAATTGTGTCAAAAAAAAAGGTGACATTCGTGTGTAATTAAACCTCGATGTTTCAAATAACTGTAATATGCTTTGGTTATTGGACACATCTAGTATTTGCCAGTTCATAAAACTTTAGTTATAACTTTAATAAAATCAGTGTTATCGTCTTCCACATAGGATATTATTTATATACGTTGCATTTTTGGCTTCAAATATAAAATTGCGTAAAAAGGTGATATTCATTTCGTTAGGCGTTATATTAAAAATAATCATGTAAAAAAGGTTTATATTCATGTGTAATTAAAACTCGAAGATTCAAATAACTATATTATTCTATGTTTATTGAAAACATCTTGTATTTGTCAGTTCATAAACCATTGTTAAAACTTTACTGAAAAAAGTATCTGTTGATAAAATGTCAAATTGCCCACTGCTTAATCCACTCTATGTACCTAGATTGAATAGGGAGAAGGGTTTAATATAGGCTATGCCTGTTCCCCAATCCCTATTCAGATAGAAATCTGAATAAATATATTGCTTATAAAAAAAAAAAAAAAAATCACTGAAATTTCAGTTCAACATATCTTTGTAAACGCTGAACGGAATTGTACAATTTCCTGACCGATATTCCGACTCATCTTTCACAATATTGTTACAAGGTATTCGTGGAGTCACAGTGGCCCGGTGAGTAAGAAGTTGACCCTTAACCTGTTCCTGAATTCTATGAGACAGTGCATCGGGATTAGTTTCCGGCACGGTTCCCCCCTGTAAGTGGTGCTGGACGGAGAGAGAGAAATGGGGTTTAACGTCCACTCAACACAAACTAGGTCAATTCGGGACTAACATATGGGTTAATTTTATTTCTATAATTCGCTTGCGCGTAGGGGTCTTTAGCAGTTGGGGGAAACCGGAGTGCCCGGAGGAAACCCACGAGGTTGAGAAGGCGCCCCTATCTCCATGCCACTAGCCCCACTGTCCGACCACAGTTTATCTCATAGCACACTGTATTGGGTACTCTCATCTTCATTATAACCAAGTCGGAGCAAAACATTAGGCTGTTAAACCTCACTTCATTTCATTTTAATTTGCAAAAAATGGTTGCGCAATATTTTGCATGTATTAATTTTATATTGATAACTGGGATGCATGTAACCTGGTTGCCAATAGGTACCGCCCTTGTTGTAGCTAAAATAAAACAACAATCCAATCCTAGATAAAAGGTATTGGCAATATTGTAATTAACAAATGGACTGTTCACAGTATACAAAATACACGACAAACAGTGGTAACAGGTGTATGGGGGGCAAGCTTTTAGGTAACAAAGCGTAATTGGCCAATGGACTAACGTATGCAAAATACACGTAATGATCAGTGTTAATGGATGTAGTATTGATAAGCATGAAGATAGTATACGCGTCATTTATATATATGTACAGGTAGAATTAAATATATCCGAAAAGGAAATGTTATATTTACTTATCAAATCAATATGGCAAATATCCCTGCAGTTTAAACTTACTAGATGACGGGGGGGGGGCGCTTCGACCTCAACCTGGACGTCACCTCTGGCTTGCGACTGTGCTGTCTATCCGGCTTCTGGCATGGAGACAGGTGCGCCTTCTCAATCTCGTGGGTTTCATCCGGGCACTCCGGTTTCCTCCCACGGCTAACGACCCCAACGCACAAGCGAATTATTGAAATAAAATTAAACCATTTGTTAGTCCCGAAATGACCTAGTTTGTGTTGAGTGGACGTTAAACCCATCTCTCTCTCTCTCTCTCTCTTATTGGATGACCATCCTAACGTAATGGTTAGCACATGAATCAACTGGCGTGGTATATATGATTTTCTTTTTCAGGTTAAAAATATATACATAAAGTTTATATTTAGTTTTATTTGATATATATATATATATTTATATATACAAAAAAAAGTTTCTTTGAACTACTCCCAGAGAAATATATGAAAAATTATTTTGAAAAAAGAAATAAACACATGTTTATGGTTAACGTTTTCAGTTCTCTTGAACCTCTTCAGACCATTTTGATATAATATAATATAATGTAATATAAGACAATGACGTTACGTCAGAGCGTAGTTACGAAACAGGAAAGAGTATCAGATCATTTAAGTACATTTCCAAATAGTAAGATATAATAAAATACAATACAACATCTAACATTATTAATATTCAGTTATTATCCAATTTTCCGATTTAAGGGGGCATATACTTTTTAATAAAATTCATTTCTTTACATTCTAATAAATGACTATTTTTAGAATTTTCCTTGTAAATAGGGAAAACCTTGAATACGCCTCGTCCGCATTACATATATATAATAAAATATAGGTAAATACAACTCCCAGTTAATATATATATAAACTAAATTAAAGAAAGACACCAAAATACTAATTTGACGGTTAGCGCTTTCTGTTCGTACTGAACATCATCAGACCATTTTTATTTATGAAGAATTACGTAGAACAATAGACGCAACGTCATGACGTTACTATAAATATATCAAATACACCATAAAATATTATTTACACATTTTTACATTTAGTAAATTATCACTAAAAAGAGAATTACTTCATCTCCTTTTATAATATCCGTTTATTTAATTCGGGTTTGTACTTTCTGATGAAATAATTTTCTTTACATTCAAGTAAATCATTATTTAAAAAATTCAATTTGTACAAGGGAAAGACATTGAATTTTCCACCTCCACATGTTTCGATGTGTGCACTTAAAGGTATCGTTCGATTACTGGGTATCTTAATTTGAGATCTATGAAGGTTCATTCGAAGGTTTAGTTTAAATAATGATTTACTTGAATGTAAAGAAAATTTTTAACCTCTCAAATTATCGGCTGCATTGCACAATGTGAACCACGCTATCCTACCTATGAAACCTTGGACCATGGTACGCTACTAAACCAACACACGAAACTCTCCCATCAAAACCATCAAAAGGCAACACCTAGTAATTGAGTTAGGACCAAATTTGTAGTTACTAGGGTATATGCTTCCCGTTGATGTACTAGATATTCCAATCTTTTGATTTTGTAAGCAGTTACACCCGTGACACAACCTAGCAACTTGCATCACTTGCCTAGTATGCCACGGAAAAACCTAGTAAGTTAATAGTCAAATCAATGGATAATATTCATGCATTACGTTTTCCTTTGTTTTCTCAAAATAAGAAAAAAGTGAGTTACTAGTAGTTGCCTTTGGACGGATGATTACTGTAGACACCACTTGTCTACTAAACCAACATACATGTATATGACACCGTGGACAACGCTGGGCTACTAAACCGTAGTATGAAACTGTGGACCACAATAGTCTACTAATCCAATTAGACATCCAAACCTCCTTGAGCCTGTTTCACTAAATTTTAACTAAGATTAAATCCAAATTTTAGTAATTTGATTGGATAATTTCAGATTGATTTTAGTGCCTAGCCAATCAAAAATGAAGTATGTACTAAAATTTGGATTTTATCTTTAGTTAAGATTTCGAGAAACAGGGCCTTTGCCATATAGATGAAATATTATATCAAGATGCAAACAAAGTATTTCTTTTCAGATAATGGCCGATATATTGAAGTTAATGAAATCATCTCTTTTTGTGTTAACGGTGCTTCATTCAGGTATTTATTTCAATATTAAGTAAACAATAAACTCGTATTATAGTCAGTCATGTATTTCAATATTAAATATGAAATACATACGAGCTAAATCTGCCTATTGCACGTCTTTTTTAAGTCCTGAAATGTTACGTAAACCATCAATTAGACATTTATTAACATGAAAAGGTCATAGTCAACCATCGACGTCCTCTTATGTGCCCGATTTTGTTGGATTTGAATCCCGTCTGCTGTTTAATGCTCACTCATGATTAAACGCAAAAAATAACCGAAACTTTGTTAATTATCGAACCAGCAGTAACAATGACAAGTTTTCATGGCTTACAGTGAACATTTAGACTAAAATTGTCAGCACATTCCCTTTACGTTATCTAGTTTTTAACTATTATCATGAGAACTGCCAGCTCTTTATCTAATATTCCATATAAGATAATACTAAATATATGGGCTACTCAGTGATGAGATTTTTTTTAATGGTATTATTCCCAATTCGTATTATTCTAATCCATTTGATTAGTGAGTGCGCATAGGACCTACATGTGGAATTATCGATAAATTTGAATTAAATTTTTTTAACTTATTTAACACAACATGTATACGGTGATTGTTTTATAATAATTAATTGTGGTATGTATCGCGTGTTGTATATTATAGTAATGGTGTCACGTGTTATATATTATAGTAATAGTATTGCGTGTTGTATATTATAGTAATAGTATCACGTGCTGTGTATTATAATAATGGTGGTAGTATCACGTGTTGTATATTATAGTAATGGTATCACGTGTTATATATTATAGTAATAGTATCACGTGCTGTATATTATAATAATGGTGGTAGTATCACGTGTTGTATATTATAGTAATGGAATCACGTGTTGTATATAATAGTAATAGTATCACGTGCTGTATATTATAATAATGGTGGTAGTATCACGTGTTGTATATTATAGTAATAGTATCACGTGCTGTATATTATAATAATGGTGGTAGTATCACGTGTTGTATATTATAGTAATGGAATCACGTGTTGTATATTATAGTAATAGTATCACGTGCTGTGTATTATAATAATGGTGGTAGTATCACGTGTTGCATATTGTAGTAATGGAATCACGTGTTGTATATAATAGTAATAGTATCACGTGTTGTATATTATAATAATGGTGGTAGTATCACGTGTTGCATATTGTAGTAGTGGAATCACGTGTTGTATATTATAGTAATGATATCAAGTGTTATATATAATAGTAATGATATCAAGTGTTATATATAATAGTAATGATATCACGTGTTATAGTATAGTAATGGAATCACGTGTTGTATATTATAGTAATCGTATCACGTGCTATATATTATAATAATAGTATCACGTGCTGTATGTTATAATAATGGTGGTAGTATCACGTGTTGCATATTATAGTAATGGAATCAATCACGTGTTGTATATTATAGTAATCGTATCACGTGCTGTATGTTATAATAATGGTGGTAGTATCACGTGTTGCATATTATAGTAATGGAATCACGTGTTGTATATTATAGTAATCGTATCACGTGCTGTATGTTAT
This sequence comes from Patella ulyssiponensis, assembly GCA_963678685.1. Taxonomy (NCBI): domain Eukaryota; kingdom Metazoa; phylum Mollusca; class Gastropoda; family Patellidae; genus Patella; species Patella ulyssiponensis. The sequence goes on along the minus strand of OY783227.1, from coordinate 11,623,006 downwards.
AATAATGGTGGTAGTATCACGTGTTGCATATTATAGTAATAGTATCACGTGCTGTATATTATAATATTGGTGGTAGTATCACGTGTTGCATATTATAGTAATGGAATCACGTGTTGTATATTACAGTAATGGTGGTGGTATCACGTCTTAAATATGGATATCGAATGTATAACTGCTATCAACCAGAGGATTCGGCATGCTCTATACATACCCTTGTATGTCCTGAAAAGACCCGTATTAGGTTAGGGTATCTAGATTACTACTCTATTCCATCAGTAGCAACCTGTCTGCTACTGAAAGATAAAGTTGAGTGTTAATTGCATCCATGCTGTTCGATGACAGAGGAGGATCAATTGATGGGATCACTGAGTAAACCAGACAGTTTAGTTGTTTATAATGCCTGTTCTCTTCAACAATCATGTTCCATCACCTCCCCTTACGAACAGGATACTGGTTTTAATCATATATCCTATGAATTTGATTGCATGAAAGATAAGTAGATTGTACACTACCTTTTTATAGATGTGGATACTTTAATATTTCTTTTTCAACAAATGGCACGGTGTATCCGATTGATGGGTACACATTGAGATGAAAATCCAAGGCGTCATTAAAAATGTGCCTGAATGAGAAAGGTATGTTACTTATTGACGAACGGACAGTTATTTAACTAGAGTAACGTCCAGTAACAATATTTTGCGCCAGCGGGCACTGATCTATTTGGTAACCAGACAACGTAATGTTGTTATTATTGTATCGACGGTAAGTAGCATGGTTAGTGTTGTATCGATTGTAAACAATGTAAGTAGCGTCGATATTATCTAAGTAGCGTGGTTATTATCGTATTAATGGTAAGCAATCGAAGTAGCGTCGATATTATTGTATCGCTGGTAATCAATCTAAGTAGCGTGGTTATTATGGTATCGATGGTAAATAATCTAAGTAGCGTGGTTATTATGGTATCGATGGTAAGAAATGTAAGTAGCGTCGTTATTATGGTATCGATGGTAAACAATTAAGAAGCGTGGTTCACGAGTGCAGGGTATGGATAGTATTGTACGTACAGTAGTAACCCATGTGGCAGATGTTCAAATTTCCCACATCCAGTAGGTAGTAATTGAGCATACTATGCATATTTTTATTTTTATTAAATTATTATAATAGCAATTAAAATTTGAATTGGACAAACGTATGTCACAATTCTACTGGATTAATTTACTGTCTCGACTAGGATTCTCTCGTTTTGATCATTAATAAACAGAATTGGTGAGGAGGGACGAATGGTTAATGATTGCGTATTGTATTAGAGGGTACGTCATTGAGTCAACTGATGTGGTTTCGATTCCACTGTTGTACGTGACGAGTTGAGTCGCCTGTCCAACCTTGTGGGTTTTCTCTGGGGTCTCCGATTTCCTCCCACTGCTAAAAACTTCTACGCTCAAGATAATTATTGAATCGAAATTGGACCATATTTTGGTCTTGAATTCACCTAGATTGTGTCGTGTGTTCGGCTAAGTGGACGCATACTAGGTCATCAGAGCTGCCTAGTGGTGTTTAGCGCCCTACTGTTTTACTCCTAAACTGAGCCAATGAAGAGGTAAGCATACACCTTACAGTGTGCTATGAGGGAAATTTTGCCTGCGAATATATCGAATTCCAACTGCCATGGGATTTTTTACGTGCACGCCAATGTGTACACGGGACCTCGGTTTTTCGTCCCATCCGTCCTGCATCACTGACAAGGGGAAACTATGCCGGACATTCTGGGTGAACTTTCTCCGCCAATGCAGTGTTCGAACAACCGACTTCCAGGCTATCGGGCCAGCTTCTTACCCACTTGACCACGCGGCCCTCCTGCGCATTGATGAATATGGATGTCATTCATTTATTGCATTTTGTGGGTAACAGTATCAAATGCAGTGACAGGGATATATCAAATGTCTAACAGTAACAAATGCTGATACATGTCTAACAATTGGGTAAATGGCCATTGAACGTATTATTGCAATGATAGCTGGTGGTTGGGGTAGTTGGTCTGAATACAGTGCTTGTTCTGTTTTATGTGGCGAAGGTATCTCCACCAGGAGACGGAAGTGTGATCAACCTGAACCAGCTTATAGTGGAAGTGACTGTGTTGGTAACTCTACACAGGCCACTGCATGTAAACGTACAAAAGAGTGTCCCGGTTTGTAAATTGTATCTAAGACTAGACTTCCCCTTCGCCACCAAAAAAAAATCAATAAAAAAAATCAAAAACGGTTCGGTCTATCAGAATATTCGGGCAAAGTGGTGAAATGAAAAATAGAATCATATAATAGTGCGACAGTTTTCGGGTATCAAAACTTCAACAAAACTAGGGGGGGGGGCTAGTGGTCTAGAGTGCCTTGCTTCGACCTCTAGCTGGCCGGTCACCTCTGGCTTGCGGCTGTGGTTTCGATCCCTGGTGTGAGCGTATGTGGCATGGCGATATGGGCGCCTTCTCAACCTCATGGGTTTCCTCTGGGAACTCCGGTTTCCCCCCACTGCTAAAAACCACTATGCGCAAGCGAATTATTGAAATAAAATTAAAAACCATATGTTAGTCCCGAAATGACCTAGTTTGTGTGGACGTTAAGCCCCATCTCTCTCTCTCTCTCTCTCTCTCTCAACAAAACTAAAACTCTTACAATCAAAGTAAAATAAAGTACCTTGCGCCACTCTAGTGTAGACACTCTAGTATAGCCACTATGTAATGTAGTCATTTTGTTTTTTCGGTCATTTGAAATTTCAAATGTCTTGTGAATACAACGGCAGCAAGTATTATTGGTTCATTGGAGTTTAGATGTCTACAAGCTGAATTAGTAAGAAAACAAGATTGCGGGCGTCTGATTGTCATTTTATGAGAGAGATATGCCCTACATGCCACAGAAATGATATTATATTCAACTACTTTCGTAATTGCTTTATTCTCGGACAGGGATTGCATTATCTGGAGAGATATGTACCCAGATATTCGCCAACGACGCACGTAGCTAGTCGAGCCTTCCGGGAATATAATTAGTGTCATTTGCAGCTATTTCTATCCCCTCTCCCTTGATATCCGGAGAACCGGTGGGCACGGAATTGGGTGCAGGTTACAGAGTTAAAGTGAACTAATTTTTTGTTGCGTTTCTCAAGTATAATTGTCGGCGTGTTGTTGTATTATAGTTGTTCACTTTACTGTACATGTAGTATAGTCGCTGGCTTGTTGTAGTATAGTTGTTGGCTTGTTGTACTGCAATTATCGGCTTGTTGTAGTATAGTTGCTGGCGTGTTGTAGTATAGTGATACAGTTGTTTACATGTTGGAGTATAGATGATGGCTTGCTGTGTAGTTGCTGTCTTAGTGTACTGCAGTTACTGGCTTCTTGTAGTATAATTAATAGTTTGTAGTAGTATAACTGTTTGATTGTAGTAGTTAAATTGTTAAAATGGGTTTGTATAACACGTCAGCACCAACTTGGCTATATTACGCCGGGCATATGGTGAAGGATATGTCGGGCCAGATTATATCATAAACAATTATGTATATGCAAATAAAAATCAATTATAGTGTTTCGAAGATAAGAATAAATGGTCATATGCATAGATAATTTAAAATGATAGCTAGATATCTACTATTAAAATTAACCCAAAAATCTTGACATGCTTACACTCAATTAAAATGTGCCTAACTACTTACACAATACAAACTGATGCATATACTAATATCAATTAACTATATATTTTACAGTGGGCTATGGACAGATATTAATACGGATAGGATTTGGTTTAGTGGTAATGATCATTCTTATATTTGTTATAATATGGTAAGAATTATATATGTATATACATTTGGGCAAAGTATGGGAAGCCACGATTGATCAGTCTGGGCGTCCTGCGTTGTGCGAGAAAGTGTAGAGATATTGCCGGCGTGGTTTACCTGGCCAATGATGTTGGATATTGGTTACAGTCGTTCGGATGGGACGAAAACTCCCAGGTCTCGTGTATACATTGGCGTGCACGTAAAGGATCCCTTGGCAGTTGGAATTTGACATACGTTTCAGCCATAGTGACAATGCCCGGGCATAATTTACCTCATAGCACACTTGATGACCTACGCCTGTCTTCATTTCGCCAGTCGGAGCAGCACAACAGGGCGTTAACTCCAATCTCAATTTGGATGATTTCAATTTTGGTTCGCATTGGCCTCCTGTATTTTACGCAAAATGTGAAATATGAGTGAAGTTTGTGTACCTTCCTGTGGCTAAATTTTTTGGCCGACTCATGAGTTGAAACTTGTGGATGAGTTCGACTTTGTAACGCACCAGACCTTACCTATAATCCCTGGTTTAAAGGCAAAATATGAAATAAGTATGGATTTCTTGGCCAGCCAGAGAAGCTACAATTGTTGTACCAATCTGATGAAACTTAACAAATATATGTTAAAGATCAAACGATCTTGAATGAGAGGATGAGTCCTATTCATGATTTTACTTCTTCCCCATACATTTCTTGGGAAATATGGGCGTATTTTGCACGGTGATCGCTAGTTTTAAATGGTCATGACTGGTATTTGAAAGGAAAGGGACACACGAAAAGGGTGTGAGAATGTTCTATCCCATCATTTGTTTTAATTACCTAATGTCCCAATCCGCTATATATACAACGGAAGTGAGAGGGGGTTGAAATAAAGATCGACCGTTAACTCATCACGGCCCTCGCAAGGGGAGTCTCTTTACAATAGGGTTTTAGTCCGCATGTCTACGTTCTCATATTATCATTTCTATGTTAAAGTCACACCAAGTTGTACGGTAAGCGTTTTTTGCCATCCACCGGAGCCTGGTCTTATGACGCCATATGTGGATTGTGGGTTAGGATAAGGGCTGTGGCCTGCAGATTTCGTCAGTCTCGAGATGTAGACAGGGCTAGCCCTAACCCTAACCCTGGGCCTCACTTGTCAACTAGGTATACGCGATATTACGTATAGATATAAACATACCAACACCCCACTGACTATAGTAAAACATGGGTTCTATATAACCATTCAAAGATAAGCATACAAAAATCCCACTAGTTAAACTCATAAATATGTTTTGGGTATTAAGTCAAATGGGTGTTACCATCTCAACGTAAAAATTTTGGATCCTGGCATATCTTATATTTAAGACAGAATGAACATTTTATAATCAGTACACGAGGCCGTGTATGTTATGAACAAAGAAAACATACTCAAAAAGACAATGTGGAAGTTATGAAAAAATGACTGTTTTGCATCCGACCAAAATAATGAATGGAGCAGGTGCATTCGTTTGCCGTACAATATTAACGGTTCCCAAATATCACCTAACATAATTTATTAGAATGGACGGTGCATGCAATGTCTCGCTATATATGTAGTGTCTCGCTAACATGGTACATACAAGGCGTCTCAATAACACGGTACCTGCAATTACTGGACAAGGGCGTTTGAATACCAGTGATATGATATATATTTGTACGTCAAGGGTATTTCAAAATTGCAAGATAACACCGAAAAATTATGTTTTATTTTCCATATAGGGATACTATCAGGACAATATACCAGAATGTCAGGGGTGATTTGTTACCGAATGGTTAGCACGTGCGCACTGTATCCTAAGGTCTGTCACTGAATCCACTGGCGTGATTCCGTTTTCTCCGCACCACCCTCCCCCGCACACACTGCTAAAGACCCCTACGCCTAAGCGAATTTTTGAAAGGAAAATGAACCATGTGTTAGTCTCTCTCTCGCAAAGTGAATGCTGAGGGTTAACGGATGGAACATTGAAGGAAATATTTAAATCGTTGGTATAACTAATCTCTAATTACAGACATACAATCCTCATCAATAATACCGTTTGTGTGCATCAGTGTGTGATAACACTATGATGCAACTCACGGTATTGATTGATTACGTTGTCTATATATTATCACTGTTACAACAAAACAAACCAGTTCCCGATAAAACAGCTATACAGAGACAGTTGTGTATAATATAGTAATTAATTGTTTAATTTATGCTTAAACTAGTTTCTGGTAATACAGCTGCTATTTTGAGACAGATGGGTATAGTATATTAATTATTTAATTGATGGTACCAAATAATAAAATGTATGTGTGACATATAACACTATAGACGGCACTAGCCCAATTAATTGACAGTTAATAGTTAGGTTATATATTATAACAAGATGCCAACAAAGTATTTCTTTTTCAGATAATGGCCGACATATTGAAGTTAATGACATCATTTCTCTTTGTGTTAACTGTGATGGATTCAGGTATTTGTTTTAAATATTAAAGCCCCAATAACACTCTTGTTGTAAGTGAATAATATGTCCCAATCTTCATTCTGGTCAACAAATTGTATTATTTTACAATATTCCAATTAATTGGTGATATAAATTTCATTTTAAAAAACCTAATTTAAAAAATTGGAAAAATTCAACTTATTGATTTGAAAAGTCTAACGTAAACCTTTTCAAATGTGACTTGGATTTTAAAATATTTTCGAACCCTCTGGACAAGTAAAATAGGATGTAATGGATAATTTACACAACAAGGTAGGACACTAAAACATCTAATACTTAGAATAAGGCTAATATTTTTTTCTGGGGCTACCAGGCCAGCAAGAGTGTTATTGTCCCATTAAAATAATAATAAACTCATATCATAGTCATGTATTTCAGTATTAAATATGCAATACACACGAGCTAAATCTGCCTATTGCACGTCTTTTTAAGTCGTGAAATGTTACATAAACCACCAATTATACATTTATTGACTTGAAAAGGCCATAATCAACTCTCGATGCCATCTTATGTGTCCGATTTCGTTGGATTTGAATCCCATCTGGACAATCGAGACTTTGTTAATTATCTCTACAGCAGTAACAACGATTATTTGTTTTAATGGTTTTTACTCCGAATAATGCTTTTCGTATTATTCTCACCCACTTCATTAGTTTGTTTTAATGGTTTTTACTCCGAATACTCTTCTTGGTATTATTCTAATCCACTCGATTAGATTGTGATGCATATGACCTACTCGTGTTGCATATTATAGTAATAGATAGCTAAATTCTACAGCTACTTTTACATCTACACCGCGCACAGAGCACTCACTTGGGTGGATGTGGCGCATTATCGAATGCAACATATTATTATTATACGTCCACATTCATAATGTGAACGTATTATGCCGTCGCCCCTGTGTGTGTGTGTGTGTGTGTGTGTGTGTGTATGTGTGTGTCTGTGGTTCGCCTACAGGGCGCAATTCTTCATGGATTTTCTTCAAACTTGGTATACTTATTCCTTATATCCCAAGGAAGATCCCTATTGTTTTGGGGGCATGCCCGACCCCCAGGGGCCGAGCCACGCCCATTTCTAGTATTTGTTTGTTTGTCGTCTACAGGCCACATTTCTTAACTTATAATCTTGAAACTTTGCATACACATTCTTTGTACCCTAAGGAGCATCCCTATCATTTGGGGTGCATGCCCGACCCCCAGGGGCAGAGCCACGCCCATTTTCTTTTCTTGTGTCTTTGTGTCGCCTACAGGGCGCAATTCTTACTGGATTTTCTTCAAACTTGGTATACTTATTCCTTATACTTGGTATACTTATTCCTTATACCCCAAGGAAGATCCCTATTGTTTTTGGTGCATGCCCGACCCCCAGGGGCATATCCACGCCCATTTCTAGTATTTGTTTGTTTGTCGTCTACAAGCCACATTTGTTAACGTATAATCTTGAAACTTTGCATACACATTCTTTGTACCCTAAGAAACATCCCTATCGTTTGGGGTGCATGCCCAACCCCCAGGGGCAGAGCCACGCCCATTTTCTTTTCTTGTGTCGCCTACAGGGCGCAATTCTTACTGGATTTTCTTCAAACTTGGTATACTTATTTCTTATACTTGGTATACTTATTCCTTATACCCCAAGGAAGATCCCTATTGTTTTTGGTGCATGCCCGACCCTCAGGGGCATAGCCACGCCCATTTCTAGTATTTGTTTGTTTGTCGTCTACAGGCCACATTTCTTAACTTATAATCTTGAAACTTTGCATACACATTCTTTGTACCCTAAGGAACAGGAACATCCCTATCGTTTGGGGTGTATGCCCAACCCCCAGGGGCAGAGCCACGCCCATTTTCTTTTCGTGTGTCTTTGTGTCGCCTACAGGGCGCAATTCTTACTGGATTTTCTTCAAACTTGGTATACTTACTCTTTATACTCTAAGGATGACCCCTATCGTTTGGGGTGCATGCCCAACCCCCAGGGGCAGAGCCACGCCCATTTTTTTTGTGTGTGTGTCTGTGTGTCGCCTACAGGCCGCAATTCTAACTGGATTTTCTTAAAACTTTGTATACTTACTCTTTACACCCTAAGGATGATCCCTATTGTTTTTTGGTGCATGCCCGACCCCCAATGGACAGAGCCACGCCCATTCCTTGTATTTATTTGTTTGTCATCTACAAGCCACATTTCTTAACGTATCCTCTTGAAACTTTGAATGCTTATTCTTTGTACCCTAAGGAACATTCCTATCATTTGGGGTGCATGCCCAACCCCCAGGGGCAGAGCCACGCCCATTTTATTTTGTGTGTCGCCTACAATTCGTACTGGATTTTCTTCAAACTTTGTATACTTACTCTTTATACTCTAAGGATGATCCCTATCATTTGGGGTGCATGCCCAACTCCCAGGGGCAGAGCCACGCCTATTTTCTTTTTGTGTGTCTGTCGCCTACAGGCCGCAATTCTAACTGGATTTTCTTAAAACTTTGTATACTTACTCTTTACACCCTAAGGATGATCCCTATTGTTTTTTGGTGCATGTCCGACCCCCAATGGCAGAGCCACGCCCATTCCTTGTATTTATTTGTTTGTCGTCTACAAGCCACATTTCTTAACGTATCATCTTGAAACTTTGAATGCTTATTCTTTGTACCCTAAGGAACATTCCTATCATTTGGGGTGCATGCCCAACCCCCAGGGGCAGAGTCACGCCCATTTTCCTTTTGTGTGTCGCCTACAGGCCACAATTCTTAATTGGTCATCTTGAAACTTAAAATACTTATTCCTTATACCCTAAGGATGATCCCTTTTGTTTTGGGTGCATGCCCGACCCCTGTGGGACAGCAACACCCATTTCTTGTATTTGTTTGTCTGTCGTCTACATGCTGCATTTCTTAATGTATCATCTTGAAACTTTGAATGCTCATTCTTGGTACCTTAAGGAAGATCTCTATTGTTTTTGGTGCATGCCCGACCCCCAGGGACAGTGCCACGCCCATTTTCTTTTTGTCTGTCTGTGTGTCAGCTACAGGCCACAATTCTTAATCGATCGTCTTGAAAACTTTTTTTTATACTTATTCCTTATACCCTAAGGCTGACCACTATTATTTTTGGTGCATGTCGGACCCCCTGGGACAGAGCCATGCCCAATGCTTTTGTGTCGTGTGTTCGCCTACAGGATGCAATTCTTAACAGATCCTTTTAAAACTTTACATACCTATTCCTTATACCCTAAAGATGACCCGTATTGTTTTTGGTGATTTCCTAACCCCCAGGGGCAGAGCCATGCCCATTTTAACTTCGTGTCTGTGTGTGTTGTCTACAGGCCACGATTCTTAATGGATCGTCTTTAAACTTGGGATATGTATTCCTTATAGCCTAGGGATGTCAACTGCATGTCCCGACTCCCACAGGCAAGACACGCCCAATTTTTGTGTTTGTCGTTTACAGGCCGCAATTCTGAATGACGCAGCTTGGTACTTGTATTCCTTATAGCCTGAGGGCGTCCACTATTGATTTTGATGAATGTCCCGACCCCCAGGGGCAGGGCCACGCCCACTTTTTGCCTTTAGCGTTAGGAAGGCACAATTCTGAATGGATTATCTTGGTATACTTATTCCTTATACTCTAAGGACGGCAACTATTGATGTTGAGGCACGACCCTCAACGCTAAACAAACCAAACGCCTAGCCTTCTTGACAAAGTACCATATCAATCAAAGCAGGAATGTGGACGTATATTGTAGCGTTAGCGTTATGTTTATTAATAGTATCACGTGTTGTATATAGATAATCACCTACGAGTGTTTGTTGATATCAAAAGATATCAACACAAGTTAATAAAGTGAGAAAAACGAGGCTCTGCCTAGGTTTTTTTTTTAACTTTATCAACGAGTGTTGATATTTTTTTATATCAAAAAACCCGAGTTGGAGATTTTATTTATCACCCAATCCTTTCTTACATGCACAAATCAATAAATATAATTCTTTGGTATAGTTTTCACTTTTACCGAATCTAATTACATTACAGCTTACTGATACATCAGTTTTTTGACAGCAGTTTACGTATTCCAAAGTCCTATATATTGACCCAGTATCAGGGCTGGGGCCATTACATTACCAATGTAATTAATTACATTACCATTACTTTTTAAATGCAATCATTACAATTACTTTCGCATTTTTAGCAATGTAATTAATTACCATTACCCATTACATTGAGAGTAATTAATTAACATTACCCATTACTTTTCACAGAGAAATTAAAAAGACAACATTGTTTTCTGCCACGAAGAGCCTACAAAGCCAAACTTAAAATAATCCCTTTTTCACTTAAATCAATATTTGTGTATGAATTGTTATTTTTATAAATTATGACATCTCGGCAAATATTCAAGTTACGGGTAGTGGTTACAAAAATTGCTGTATACACTTCGTCGAACATAACTGATTAGAAATTACAGCAAAAACAGAAAGAATTGAATGTTGATCAGTTTATATACATTGCATTATTATATGCGTTGCGACCCATTTGTGTCAATTTTTGGGTCCAGAAAATCAGCGATTTAGCTCCTTTAAGTAATTTTATAAGATTTTTAATCTACCCAAAGAGTTTGTCTATAATATATTGTATAACTTTTCAATTATTTAGCAGGACTCTAAAACAAATTGATTGTTTATTATTAAGAAACCATAAAATGATGAGATACTTGAAAGCCATTGTTTGGATGGTCACATGTTACCTTGAGATTAAGATTAAAGTGTAGTGAGACTATTGTCTTTTAATCTGACTGATTGATTGACTGTAAATTAACACTAATCTTAGATTTAAATAATCTTCTTTACAAAGATCCACTTGTTAGGTTACATGTCTAAAGAAGGGTCCTACTTAAACTGTATTTTCTTATTGTAATTTGTGAAAAGTGATTTAAATCTTTTTTTTTCTTTAAAAAAAAAGTATAATAAATTGGATTTGTGTCAGGTACACTTAATTGTCTTCTTTGGTGACATAGAATGGAATGTGGTTTTATGGCACTTCTGCACCTACCGGGCTATATTGCGCCAAATACATGATTTAAGCGAGATAAGCTAAATAAATATCTCAGAAAAAATATTATATGCATAAATAAAAACAATATCACAGTAAACAATACAAAATTAAAAATGAAATAATTCTTTTATGCATATAAATATTTAAAATACAAAAATGAAATGATAAATATACAATTAAAATTTATGATAAAAGCTTGTCTCTTTTAAAAAGTCTAATATGTTACAATATAAACCCGGTTGGGCAAATAGATGATGCAGTGACTGACAACGGTAATAGTGTGATCTTATATTCTTGAGATGATTGCACTCAATCAAAATGTGCTTCACTGTCAAAGGAACATGACAATGTTCACATTCCGGTTGAGGCTCTCGCTTCAAGATGAAAATGTGTGTTAAAAATGTATGACCAATGCGAGAGCGACACAAAACAACTTCATCCCTCCTGTTAGTTCTATAGGAGTTGGGCCAATCTCCTAGGAGAGGCTTAATGTGATGAAGTTTGTTTGTGCCTGCAAGATCCCAAGACCGTTGCCAGCGGCCATAAATGAAATGATTAATTGAAGATTTAAAATCAGTATATGGTATTAAAAAATAGGATAAGGGAAGATCTAAAGCAGACTTGGCAGCCGAGTCTGCTAGATCGTTCCCTTTTAAATCCATGTGACTGGGGAGCCAGCACAGGACAATGTCCTTGCTGCTCAACTCGTATGTTAGTAGCAGACGATAAATATCTGCTACTAATGGGTGTTCAAGCTGTTTGTTTTTTATTGCTTGCAAGGAGGACAAAGAATCAGAAAATATTATATATTTTAAATTGGATGATGATTGGATGAACTCCAAAGCCTGTAGAATGGCCTGGAGTTCAGCTGTAAAGATTGAAGCAGCAGGTGGAAGGCGGATAGAAATGGTCTCGGATGGTGTTACAGTAGCCGAAGCTACCCGATCATCATCCTTCGAACCATCTGTGTATATTGGAGCATAATCACCGTATTTAGACCTTAGCTCTCGAAAGAGAGACTGAAAGACCGTAGAGCTAGTATCTCTCTTTTTGTGTTGAGTAAGATCGAAATCGATCACTGGGGGAGATATAGCCCACGGTGGAGTCTCAAAGAGAGGGGTATTCGCAATACTGTCAAGGCTGATACCAGCCTCAGACAAAAGGGGTTGTATGCGAATACCAAATGGTGGAACGACGTTAGTCTTCCGCATATATAAATGCTCATGATAGGGTCTAAATATGGTGTAAAATGAAATATGATGTGGTAAAGATGCTATTTTCGTAGCATACTGCAGGGCCAGCTTATCACGTCTGTTGTGCAGTGAGGGCTCATGAGCCTCGACGTATAAACTGTCCACTGGAGATGTACGAAATGCTCCTAAACTGATTCTAAGTCCTTGGTTGTGTATGGTGTCGAGCTCTTTCAGATACGACTTGCGGGCAGACCCATACACAATACACCCATAATCGAGTTTTGATCTTATTAAAGCTCGATATAATCTGAGCAAGACCTTACGGCCTGCTCCCCAGTCAGTATTTGATAAGACTCTCAATATGTTGAGGGCTTTCAGACATTTCTTTTTTAGGTTTTTAATGTGGGGGATAAATGATAATTTCTTATCAAATATCAGCCCCAGAAATTTGGTTTCATCCACAACTGGAAGGCGGTTGCCATCCAAGTAAAGTTCTGGATCTGGATGCAAACCTCGTTTCTGACAGAAATGCATGCAGACAGTCTTGGATTTCGAAAAACGAAATCCATTTTCGGTTGCCCATTGTTGAAGTGAATTCAAGCAAAGCTGCAACTTACGTTCGATTATCCGCATGTCTGTAGAACCATAGCACATCTGAAAGTCATCAACATAAAGAGCGCCGTTTGTACCTGGTTTAAGGCACGCTGGGATAGTATTAATTTTTATTGCAAACAATGTTGGAGATAAAATACTTCCCTGGGGGACCCCCATTTCCTGAGGAAATGGGTCAGCGAATATTGATCCCAGTCGTACCTTAAATGACCTATCTTCCAGGAAATTTTTAATGAAGATAGGTAAGCGACCTCTTAGGCCGAGGTTATGGAGGTCGCGCATGATACCGTGTTTCCACGTAGTATCATATGCTTTCTCCAGATCGAAAAATATAGCAACTAAATGTTGCTTCTGGATGAAAGCGTCCCTGACGAACGTTTCAAATCTGACAAGATGATCAAGAGTGCTCCTTTGGGACCGAAATCCACATTGGAGGTCTGAAATGAGGTTGTTGGACTCGAGGTACCAAACAAGCCTTCGATTGATCAATCTCTCCATGGTTTTGCAAATACAGCTAGTTAAAGCAATCGGACGATAGTTGGTAGGATTCGTATGATCTTTACCCGGTTTAGGGATGGGAATTATTATGGCTTCATGCCACGAAGAAGGGAACTTCCCATCAACCCAAATCTGGTTAAAAAGATCCAATAAAATTAAGAGAGTTGGAAAAGGTAAATGTTTCAGAATTTGGTAGTGTATTTCATCTGGACCAGTTGCAGTATCCCGAGCTCGCTTCAGCGAATCACGGAGCTCTGCAATGGAAAAACGATCATTATAGCATTCATCATTTCGGGACTTAAAATTAAGTCGCCTTTTCTCCTGTTGTTGTCTAATGCCCCGAAAAGCATCGGAGGGGAAACTGGATGATGAATTATATGAAAATGTACTGGCCAGAGAATTAGCAATATCAGGAAATGTTGTCAAGGTGGAATTATCAACATTTAGATGGTTAACTGATAATGCACTACTTTTACCTTTAATCCTACGAATCCTATCCCATACCGATTTGGATGTGGTACGGGAATTGATCCTTGAGACATAACCCTGCCATGAAGATTTCTTTGCTTGACGTATGGTTCTACGGGCCTTCGCCCGGACCATTTGGTATGCTGCAATATTCTCCATGGAAGGATGGTTCTTTAATCGTCTCAGGATACGATCACGCTCTTTAAGAGCGGATTTGCAATCGTCATTAAACCATGGTTTATTGAAACGTTTGGGTTCCGTCGTGGTTTTTGGAATCGCCTGCTCAGCTACATCTTGTAGAATTGAAGTAAATAAGGCAATGGGCTCATCTGCATCTTCTAACTCCTTTGTATCAAAAGAGAAGAGACACAAAGATTCAAAAAGAGCCCAATCAGCCTTATGTAACTTCCACCTCTGGGGTCTTCCGACCGGAGAGGGACCATTATTATCAATCAAGATAGGAAAGTGGTCACTACCACACAAATCTTCATTTACTCTCCATGTAAAATCCTGAAATAGGACCGGAGAGCAAATAGTCAGATCGAGGGAAGAAAAAGAAGCTGTGGCAGGATGTAGATAAGTAGGCGAGTCATTATTTAATAAGCACAAATTATTAACGTTAATGAAGTCAGCTATTTGATTACCTCTGATATTATCATCCGAGCTACCCCAGAGTGAATGATGACCATTGAAATCTCCCATAAGGATAAAAGGGAGAGGTAGTTGTGCAATCAGGTCATCAAGATCCCTGGGGTTTAGATTTAAACTTGGTGGTAAGTATAGAGAACACAGAGTAACAGGTATATGTAAAGTCACCCTTGCAGCCACAGCCTGTAAAGGAGTGATTAAGGGAACTTGACTCTGTGGGATATTTCCATTAACTATAATGGAAACACCACCATGTGCTCTACCATCATTATTAGCAATATGATGATAGGCAACAAAATTTTTAAAAGATAAATTATCAGAAGTTTTAAGAAATGTTTCTTGCAAACAAATAGCTAATGGATTGAATTTTTGTATTAGGATTTGGACTTCATTAAAATTTGGCTTAATACCACGACAGTTCCATTGAATTATGGAATTTGCCATCGTCAGGGATGTTTAACAGGACTACGTGAATGTTGTTTGGGATTGGGGTCGTGAACATCCACTACAACATCCATCAGGTGGTCCTGATTCCCGAACCTGTTATAGGTCTGGACAGGATCATCCTCACCCTTCCTACTACGGAAGGGCAAAAGTTTTGAACCAGCCTTCGAAGTTGAAGGTCGGTCTTTTTGGTGTTTTGGTGGTTTTCCACCTTTCGGGGGTAGTGTGGGTGGCTTTCCACCATTTGATGTAGGAGTTTCTGGCACCATCTCCTCCCTTGCCTCGGGCACTATAGACGAATTTGTCTGAGTGCCGAGGGCAATAACTTCCGGTTTCTTTGGTATTGGAGGCTTATTGGATGATCCTGTCTGCCCGGAAGCTGGCAGGGGCAACTCAGTCTGACAAGCAACGGAAACGGTCTTTGGCTTCGCTATATTTGCAAACGAAGTTGCAAATACGGGCAATGGCGTGGCAAGCTCAACCAATTTCCGCGCTTCAGGGTAAGAAATATTTTTTTCTGTTTTTATCTGTTGCACCTGTTTCTCTTTTTTCCACAAAGGACACTCTCTTGAATAAGCAAAATGAGCTCCTTTGCAATTGGCACAGTGATGTTGGAGTTGGCATGATTCACTTTCGTGGCCATCTTGGCCACATCGTGCACAAATTGGTTTTCCCTTACATACATTTTTGCTGTGTCCAAAGCGTTGGCACTGAAAGCAACGCAATGGGTTTGGTATGTAGGGGGAAACTGGAATTAAGAGAAATCCAGCTTTTATCGTTTTGGGCAGTTCTGGTTTGTTGAATGTCAGGATATAGGTGTTGGTTTGGATGATGTTACCGTTACGCTTGATAGAAATACGTTTTACAACAGTCACACCTTGTGAGGAGAGATTTTCAAGCATCTCTTCCTCATTGCTACCTTCTAAATCCTGAGACCTAATAACACCTCTAGAAAAATTTAAACTATTATGAGGTGTTACCTTTATAGGAATGCCCGCTAAAGATGTAGATTTTAATAAACATAACGAATGTTGCTCTTTAGCGCATTCAACCAAGAGAGTACCATTCCTCATCTTTTTAACGCTTTTAGGTTCACCAGATAATCCGGCGAGACCCTTGGCAATTAAAAAAGGAGATTGTTTACTTAATGAGGTTTCATTGGTACTCTCAAGAACCAGAAACCTATACCAAGTTCGGGAAGTTTTATTGCATATATCAAAAACATCGTCTGTCGGTCCGCGTTTCGGCGGACGAGGTTTTTTGTTTTGGGAAGCCATTTATAAGCTTTAAAGATTCATCACTGACTGCTCCCCAACCACCAAGGATTGCAACATCCGTACAGGCTATTGCGCGGATTTCCAGCGCTGGCGCCCGACGAGAACAGCCAGTGATATACTCAGACAAAGTAAAGAGGAGATCTTTTGCTTTACCCGATTGACCCAAGCCGCTGCTTCTGAGAAGA
Organism: Patella ulyssiponensis; assembly: GCA_963678685.1. Classification (NCBI taxonomy): domain Eukaryota; kingdom Metazoa; phylum Mollusca; class Gastropoda; family Patellidae; genus Patella; species Patella ulyssiponensis. Next base: position 11,606,314 of record OY783227.1, on the reverse strand, counting down.
TGCTACAGGACACAAAGGTTTAACTGTACTAAACTAATAACACAGTAAGGGGAAAAACAGATCATCTTCTCATCAACTAACACGACAAAAGCCGATTGATCAGAGTGGGCCACTCTGGCCTCCCGTCTAGGTGAACCATGGGCCAAAGTAATGTGTTGCAGAGAAAGGGCTCGCAAGCCAAATCCCCACTCAATTACCAGGATTCCACTCTCCACCGACACGGGTCGGAACGCACGGCAAACGCGTTGCCCCATTACAGGGATCCTTTTAGTCGCCTTTTACGACACGCAGGACTTACGAAGGGTATATTCTTCTCACCCCCTACACCCCAGGGGGGTTGGTGACATAGAATTTGATGTTTGTTATATGAAAATATTTATGTGCCATAAAATAAAATGTAATTGAAAAGTTACTGAAATGTAATTGGCCATTACATGATTTTTGGAATGTAATTAATTACATTTTCATTACTTTTGAAATCTTCCATTACTCATTACATGGTCATTACTTAAAAAATGTAATGATTACATTCCATTACCATTACCCCAGCCCTGCCCAGTATTTCCTTCAAGGTCAATTAAGTAAAAACAGTTTCTTTTTAATTAAAAAAAATTACATTTTATTTAAAATAAGTGGTTTCTTTAAAAGAAAAGATTTGATTGACCTAAGGAGATATCGCAGTAGATTATGTAATTTATCATACAAGCGATATCTACTGTCGAATGTGTTATTGGGTGATAAATTATAGTAATGATATCACGTGTTGTATATTATAGTGCTGGCGGTGACATCACGTGTTATATATTATAGTAATGATATCATGTGGTGTATATTAAACTAATGATGGTACCACGTGTTGTATATTATAATAATGGTGGTGGTAGCACGTTTTCTATATGATATTCTAATCATATTATAATTGTATTATTCTAGCATTGGAAGCTATATCCATCTATTATACGTATGGCTGCTATCAACCAGAGGGTTCACGATGTGCTATTCATAACCTTACATGCCCTGAAAATACCCGTATTACTTTAGGATATCTGAGTTACTACTCAATTCTATCAATGGCCACCTGCCCGCTAATACAAGATGAAGCTGAATGCAAAACTCGTCCATGCTGTAAGAAGACGAGGGGAGATCCAATGATGGGATCACTGAATACACCAGACAGTTTAGTTGTCTATAAGGCCTGTTCTCTTCAACAATCATGTTCCATCACCTCCCCTTACGAAAAGGATACTGGTTATAATTATATAGAATATGAATATGATTGTATGAAAGGTAAGCAGACCGTCTACCATTCTGATTGTACACTTTTTCGTTTGCAAATTTGAACATTTTAATATTTCTTTATCAAAAAAACTGTACATGTATCGGATTGTTGGGTACACTTTCGTGATGAAAGTCCAAGGCTTGATTGTATGACACTACCGTCACAGATGTGTAATTAAGAACTTCAAGAAAACGACCCGTGGTACTAGGGCGACGCGATCTTTGTCACGCTTTGGATATGATCAATTAACTCCGGAACACTTTGTGTTTTATAACGTTGTAACATTCATAATACAAGGCTCATATAAAGGCAAATACACACATTATTATGACATTAAACTAACTAAATGTAAGTTCTCTATCCACTAGCTTGGCCTGTGTTTTGCGGCGGTATTTCCAAACCTCTAAACTGAGGACGCTGTCATTATGATGTCCCCCCCATCCCCCTTCCCCTTGAACTCCGAATGATGTCTATTTTGCAACCGAAGAGGCTGTGGCTATGTTGTTCATCTGGGAACTCTGACTAATGTATTCTCTAGGATCTCTCAATGGTGTATGGAGGGGTGTGTGCATGAGTCCCGTATTGAACCCCGGGATATTGACCAAACACTTCCTGTATCGGATTGGTCAGCTGCACAGACGCTACAGTGGATTTCAACCCAGTGTATTTAAATAAGCTATATTGGGGGCTGCCATATTTGGATTAGCAGACTATGATGTCATTGCCTGATTATCCTTGTTAACCTAGTACCCATTGTCACTGGTACTAGTTAACGACTTCAATACGTTAAACAGGGCCTCATTTTACGCAATCTAGCCAACCACTACTGTATATAGACCCTATAATATTATAAAGGACAAGAATATTATTGTAAATACAGTATTGTTCCATCTGGCAAATGTTCACAGCTCCGGATGTGGTAATTAAGTATGTTCATTTTCTTTATATTTTAACCATTTTCATCGCTTAATAAACAATGCGTGTTAGTCATAGAATTGTGGGGCGGGGGATTGTTAACGAGTATGCGTTTTATCAAAATGTGCAGTCGCATGATTTCTATTCAACCCTTGTACGTGACAAGGTGTAGGGTTGTCTGTCCAATCTCGGGATTTTCCCGACCCTTCGGTTTTCTCCAATTTGCAAAGGTTCTATTCGTCCTAAAATATCATAGTTTATGTGGAGTGAATGTTGTAAGGTTATTAATAGCCACCGGATGTATATTTAATATCCGATCATAAACGCACACTGCCGCAAATTCCAACCGACTTTACTAAGACTCATAACTCTGTGTCTCATTCCGATTGAAAAAGATATAATGACATCCCAGGGCCGAAAGCCTGACAAAGTTCGGGTAGAACGCATGTCTCCTCCATCTATTTGATCAAGTTATCTAATATGTTATGTATATATCATTGCCATCTTTAACAGATTCTCTGATCCATAACATCCTGACAACTGGTACAGTATTTGGACATGAGATAATACTATACTATAATGGTAAAAAATCACCAGTTAATGGTTTATCCTGTTCCTGTAATATAACTTATGCTGAGTATGTTGGGATTAATTATGTGTACTTGAGTAATGAATCGTGTAACAAAGTAATTGTACCACGATCCGACCTATATGGGGGCAACTGTAAAGATAGTGGTATACTGAGATTTGATCAGAGTGTTTACAACTACAAATACCGATCTAGGATAGTGTTTAACAACATGACTTCCAATAAGGATGACGAAATAGTAATGTTCTACATCGGTGTGTACTTCATATACTCTATAGACTTAATATATTGGTGATTAACATATTCTCCATCCCAGGATGAGATATAAAATGGTGTACATCCTTTTGCAGAAGATTATTGTCTACCTAATGGACCATTCACATGGCAATCAAAAAAATAGTTCTCTAAAACATAGGATACCTTTGATTTTCATAGGAGTTAACGACGACTGACAGTTAATATTTTTATTTAGAATGGGGATTGTAATATAGATTGTTCTTCAAACTCCATATACCCCCCCCCCCCAACTTGCATCATAAGGTCTGTAACTGAGTCAACGGGCGTGGTTTCGATTACCCGATTGCACGTGACTAGGAATAGAGTCGCCTGTCCAACATCGTGTTTTTTTGCGGGTCCTCAAATTTCTCACCACTGTTGACGACCCCTGCAAGCGAATTACTGAAATAAAATCGAACCATGTGTTAGTCCCGAAATGACATGGTCTGTGCCAAGTGGACGTTCAACCCCATTTCTCTCTCTCTCTCACTTGGTCCTCTTCTTTGCGTCTGCAAATCATGTAGCTACTAGCCTTTTTCTAACTGTGTGAAATTTTTAATATTTGCTGTATGTATAGGTGATGGAAGGAGGGACGCGGCAGCGTCATGTGATTGTAATAAAGCAGGTGAGTTTATATTGTATTTATCTTGATACAGTTTCCTTCGCGCACCTGTTAGTTGTAACTGGTAACAAAGGTTATCGTGATGCAATGATGAAGTTTCCGCCAAGTACTTATTTGCGCTAAGAGTTATAATGGTGTAATGGTGCAATGACAGCACAAGTGTAGCGGTCAAGCCTTGACAGACAAACAGCAGATAGACAAACGTCAGTCACAAATATTATTATATGGTGAATAACGAACAATTAACCACAAGCTAACTTCGCGACGCTTAAAATGTATTGTTGGACAGAAATGACCACAATGAATAATTTCGAAAGAATAGGCTTATAAACAATATATTATTTTACAACGTATGTTATATTTTGTGTTGAGAAGGTTTGCATGAACAAATGGTTAGCATGTGCGCGCTGTATCTTAAGGTCTGTCATTTAATCAACTTCCTCGATTGTACTTGACAAGAGTTGGTCGCCTATCCAACCTCGTTGGTGTTCTACGGCTCCTTCGCCCCACTGCTATAGTCCCAGTACGCGCAAGTGAATTATTGAATTTTAATTGAACCATATATTGGTCCCGAAATTATCAACTTAAGAAATCATACTTTTGCACGAACAACACATCATAAATCAGAACTGTCATGTATTTAATGCATTTTGTGGGTAACAGTATCAAATAATGTGACAGGTTTAACAGTATCAAATGATGTAACATGTCTAACAATTGGGTAAATGTATCATTACAGTGATAGCTGGTGGTTGGAGTAATTGGTCTGAATACAGTGCTTGCTCTGCTACATGTGGCGAAGGTATCTATATCAGGAGACGTAAATGTGATCAACCTGAACCAACTAATGGTGGTAGTAACTGTGTTGGTAAAGCTACACAGAGCACTGCATGTAAACATACAGAAGAGTGCCCCGGTTTGTAAATTTTATCTCCGTCTATAGTTTGACTGCATATCTATCCCACATCCCCTCCGGCGTCAAAAATAAATAAATAAATAAAAAAAGATTCGTGCTATCGGAATATTCGGGCGGACGGGTAAAAATGAAATCATACAATACAATTTTTGGGCATCAAAACTTCTTTCATAACTAAAACATTTAAGATCAGAGCAATAACCAGTGTGCAGCTCTAGTGTATTCACACTGATTTATTTCGAGCAGCATCATTTCTTGTGAATAAAGGCAACAACAATTATTGGTTCATTGGAGTTGGTTCAAATAGACTATACGTGATCATATCTATGTTGCTGTGTCCCCAAGCTGAATTAGTAGGAAAACAGGTATGTCATCAATGTGCAGGTTGATATATGCCCTATATACTCCATGAGCAGTCCGGGTGGATGGGTATACAGTTAGTGATCAATTCTAAAGCCACAGAAATTATATTATATTGAACACTTCGTGTCGCTTTGTTATCGGATGGGAAACGCGTTAACTGTCATACATTTTTTGCTCCCATATATGGGCCGATGACGCGCTATGCTGGACTCTGTCCCGTCTCCCCTGATATCTGGAGACCCGTGGGCACGGAATTGGATTTCGGTGTCAAAGCTAAATTGGAAGAATTTCATGTTGCCTTTCTCAAGTATAATATTGTTGGCTTGTTGCAATTATGTGGTCGTTGTTGTAGTATAACTGTTTTGGCCGTTGTAGTATAGTTGCTGTCTTGTTGTGGTATAGTTTTGTAGTTGTTACCCATTGTACTGCAATTATTGGCTTGTTGTAGTATAGTTGTTGGCTTGTTGTAGTATAGTTGTAGTATAGTTGTTGGCTTGTAGTGTAGTCGCTGGCTTGTTTGTTGTAGTATAGTTGCTGGCGTGTTGCAGTATAGTTGTTGGCTTGTTGTATAGTTGTTATAGTTGTTGGCTTGTTGTATAGTTGTTGTATAGTTATTGGCTTGTAGTGTAGTCGCTGGCTTGTTGTAGTATAGTTGCTGGCGTGTTGCAGTATAGTTGTTGGCTTGTTGTATAGTTGTTGTATAATAGTTGTTGGCTTGTTGTAGTATAGTTGCTGGCGTGTTGTAGTATAGTTGTTGGCTTGTTGTAGAATTATTGTTGACTTATGGTAGTATAGTTGTTGGCTTGCCGTAGTAGTTTAGTTGTTGACTCGTTGTAATATAATAGTTGATTTAATGTAGTAGTTTAGTTGCTGACTCGTTGTATTATCCATATTTACATGTATATGATGCCTGCACTCAATAAAAACGTGCTTATTATTATTGTAAGAGACATACCTGTGGCCGCATTCAGGGGGACCGTACGGCAGAACATAAACAAATAGACAATACAAACCCCGGCATATACTAATATCAATCATACTAATATGCGAGGGGCTTTAACTTTTCTCCTCACACTCAAAAATCGTCACAACAGACCGTTTCATTGGCTAAACTCTCGATTCATGTAGAACTCGAATCGGGAAGTTGGGATGGCCTAGTGGTCTAGAGTGCTGCGCTTCGACCTCTAGCTGGCCGGTCACCTCTGGCTTGCGGCTGTGGTTTCGAGCCTTGGTGTGAGCGTATGTGGTATGGAGATAGGGGCGCCTTCCCAACCTCGTAGGTTTCCTCCGGGCACTCCGGTTTCCTCCCACTGCTAAAGAACCCCTACGCGCAAGCGAATTATTGAAATAAAATTAAACCATATGTTAGTCCCGAAATGACCTAGTTTGTTGAGTGGACGTTAAACCCCATTTCTCTCTCTTTGTCCCTAGATCGCGAATCATATAATAACTTTGCCAGATGCTAATAATGTAGCGACATTTTGAACTATAAAAATACGAAACGGAATATATCCTGTGTTTTAATCATATTGTCTCTCTATATATTTTACAGTGGACTATGGACAGATATTAACACGGATCGGATTTGTTCTTGTGATAGTGATCATCCTAATATTTGTTATAATATGGTAAGGATTATATATGTATATATATCCAAAATTATTAGCAAATGATAAGAAGATAAAAGGTATGCCTATATATATATATATATATATATTTGGGAAAAGTATAGGGAGTCACGATGGCTCAGTGAGTAGAACTGTATCCGATCCCTGCTTTGTCGGAGAAAGTTCATCGGGGATACATAATACCAGGAGAGAGAGAGAGAGAGAGTGCTACTTTATTCGCTTGCGAGTAGTGCTCTTTCGCAGTGGTAGGAACCCGGAAAAAACCCACGAGGTTGGATAGGCGCTCCTACCTCTTGCACGTACAACCAGGGAAACAAAACCATGCCGGTTGACTCATTTAGAGACTTTATGATGCAACGCGCGCGCTAACCATTCGGCAATCTAATCCCCCACCGCCTTCCAGTACATAAGACCTAAGAATTGTACTAAAATTTCGCATTTACGTATTTGTTCTCAAATAGAATACCCAACAAGTGAGACGCGTTTTACACTCATGTACTCGTTGTTGCTTAATGCTCCCCACAAAGACACTGCAGTTTTAATACATAACTTAATTCCTCGTTGATTCGTAAAGTATATAAGTTTAACCTCAAGGTAGTTTCAATATGGTTAGATGTGTTCCTGTCCTAGACATATAGTCCCAGTATAGATAGACTAGTTCCTGAAGTGTAGATGTAGGCCTATTTATGTATTTGTTGATATTCTGTTCCCGTTGTAAATAAAACCATATATTTACGAAGCTGACTGTTACACTTGGTCATATTTTTGTATTTATTGATGTCTGTAAGAAGGCGACAATATGTATACTAAGACGTAACTCGAGCATAGGAGATTAAGAAATAATCATTATTTCCTAGTTTCTTATTTTCGACTGCCATAAAAAAAAAAAAATACAAAAATATGACCAAGTCGAAAGTCGCCAAGACGGTACACAAGCCAAAATGCGAGACGAAAATAAGATTAAGAAATAACGAGGGGCGCTATAATCGCAGTGTATTATTTCTTAATTTCCTATTTTTGAGTTCATTTTGTCGTAAGTAGCAATTATGAATGGTAGTTATAGGCTTCCATAATACCGTAGTCAAATCACAACACCATTTTTTAATGTCTTAACTGGCATTTGGACAGAGTAATCAGGTTTCATATAATTATAAAGGTTACCAACCTAAAACAATACAACTAATATACAATAATTTTATTATCAGGTTTAGAAGACGAAACAGAAATACCAACATCGCCACATCAGAACAAAATGTGTTCATTATGAAAGTACAGCCGGGGTGCCGAGTGACGTCTCTCCCCAGTACACCTCACTTAGTAACACGGGCGAATACATTACATTATTTTAAAGGTTTATTCAAGAGCTAAATCTGCCTACTGATGTCATCTTGGTTGTTGATCATAATAATATGCTATTTGTTAGTTTTCAATTTTGGGTGAAGTTTGCATCAGTGTTGTGGACCCTTACGGCAAGAACATGGATCCATTCACTTACTCTGATATGTACATTTGTTAACACTTTTATATTTAATCGAAACATGAAACATATATAATTTTTTATTTGAAAGACCATAGCTCGGGTTTTATTAATGATTTGTCTACGATTATATGAACGGATAAATAATAAATGTGTTCAATAAACACACCATGGTATATATAGTTATTTGAATCATTGAGCTTTAATTACAAACTAATGTAAATCTTTTTTACACAATTGTCATCATAAATCTGCTGCTTATAACGTCATATTATTATTTGGAATATCACAACTAATTAAAATACAGTTTTATCACATATACCACGCCTAGAATGACATTAAACCCCATTTTAAAACAGACATTGGCGTGAATAACACCCTCCACTACACTGTAATGATGGTCAATCACCGAACATGTTGATGCGGGGAATGTGCGCAGTTATTGGCCGGTTTTCCCTGTCTAATAGTAATACTTTATTATATTGACCCACGATTGCCACCATTGCTCGAAACACGTTCGAGTATAATTTGTTGAATTCGGCATACTTGAAAACATAAGACACACCTGACCACATATCTACCGCATGCGACAACAAAATCTCCAAATAATTCCTTCTTTGACCGAAGTGGCGGCCATATTGGATTCAAGATGGCCTCCATTGCTGGAAACACAATTGAGTATGATTTTTGAAACTCGCCATACTCCAAAACATATTAAGAGACATATTGAAACGCATATCTGGCCCGTTCGAAAACAAAACTACTGTTGTCGATGTTTATACCCAGATTGGAATTTTGAATATAATTTGAAGAAAACTCGCAGAGATGATTATTAATATCACTAGCTACACATTTGGTAATGGGTTTACCACCAAAAGGGCTGTTCGAAACTGGGCGATAAATTTTCAGTACATTAAAGTCCAGCCTTGCTTTTCAGTGGTGGCCTAGCAATGGCATCCTTAAATTCGCAAGGAAACTGACCCTAAATTCGACAGCAAACTGCTCGTTATCAAATGATCTGTGTAAGGCGAGAACGAAAATGTTGAATACGCAATTTCAAATGACAAGTGGATCAAGGAACAGGACTTAAAGTGTTTATTGTTGGCACAAGGCGCAATAAATAGGGCTCATCAGCAAAATGTGGAAAAGAATGTCCAAGATCACGATCATTAAAACATATTGACTTGGTATGCAGTAGAGTGACTTTTTTCGCCAAAATTGCCATCGATTATTTGGAAGAGTTGCTTCTGATCTGGATCTTGTTGCGGTGATATGAATAACAAGCGTCCGTTGTTTGGCGATTGTGTGTCGACAGCTTGTCATGGAAAATCTGTCGCTTGAGTTCCAAAGGCGCCACAGTTCAGATTTGTCTGGGTGAATGACATCATTGTGATCTCCAAACTATTAACAACCCAAACCCCACGTGACGTGACGTGAATCCAACCCAATGGCTAAATGGTTAGCGTGTGTGCGCTGTATCATAAGGTCGGTCATTCAGTTAACCGGCGTAATTTCGATTCCCCTGGGGTTTTCTCCGTGTCCTCCGGTTTCCTTCCACCGCAAATGACTTTTACGCACAAGCGAATTATTGACCTAGTTTGTGTCGAGTAAACGTTCAAGCCCATTTACCCCCCCCCCCCCTCTCTCTGCATTTACAAATACTAATCGAGAGAGAGAGAGAAATGGGGTTTAACGTCCACTCGACACAAACTAGGTAGTTTTGGGACCAACATTTGGTTTCATTTTATTTCAATAATTCGCTTGCGCGTAGAGGTCTTTAGCAGTGGGAGGAAACCGGAGCGCCCAGAGGAACAAATACTAATCGATGCCAGAAATATGTCGCACAAAGTAAAGTGACGTCAGATAAAATGTTTTAAGCCCTAGAGACCAAAAATACTAAGATTTGAATGGCAAAATCTGCATTTTAATTACATTTACATAGTTGTCGGTAAGTTGCATTGTTACAAAATAGCGCAACATCAATAAGGGGACATAACTCCAGGATGACCCAATCAAAAGGGTGGTTTTATAATCAACATAATGTTTATTTCAATCGCCGGTTCTGCTTACTTTTGCCTGCCAATATTTGTTCATTTATAAAATTCAACTTACATAATGGCGCGCCTTTGAACTTTCGTTTACCACAGATGTCCAGTTGGCTACTTAGTGGAATTGTCCTCTTTTTTGGGCGGAGTATTTTTCCGGCATTTAAGTGGCGCAGGACGAAGGGCCTGACAAGCGAATGGAAGAGGGACACTAGTGTCGCTCTTCGACCATAATTTGTCTCATAGCACACTGTATTGCGAATGCCCATCTTCATTTACCCAGTCGGAGCAAAAAAAAAGTAGGCTGTGAAACTCCACTTCATTTGCAAGGCGATGAGGGTTTTGATTAAAAATAAATGATTGCGCAATATTTTGCATTTATAAATGTTATATTGGTACCTTTGATCCATGCAACCTTGCTGCCAATATGTACTTTCCCGTTTTAGCTAATAAAATAGAACTAAGTACGAACAATTCAAACCATTAGAGCGAGAGAGAGAGAGAGAGAAGAGAGAGAGAGAGAGAGATGGGGTTTAACGTCCACTCGACACAAACTAAGTCATTTTGGGACTAAAATATGGTTTCATTTTATTTCAATAATTCGCTTGCGAGTAGGGGTCTTTAGCAGTGGAAGGAAACTGGATTGCCCGGAGGAAACCCACGAGGTTGAGAAGGCGCCCCCATCTCCATGTCACATACGCTAACACCAGGGATCGAAACCACAGCCGCAAGCCAGAGGTGACCGGCCAGCTAGCGGTCGAAGCGCGGCACTCTAGACCACTAGGCCATCCCAACCCCCCGTGATGCAGAGACATTAGATACAGTGTCCAAATGGAAGTTGAAGTCTCCTAAAATAAGAAGCTCGCAATTTGCGTACACAGTTCCATTGATTGATTCCAAGTACTCATAGAATTCACTGAAAAACACATTATCAGGGGCGCGATACAACAAAGTGCAGCGTACAGACCTCTCTGTGACGGTCAAGTTAACATCAAGATATTCAAAGCTCTCATATTTCTTGAGATTTAGTAAGGAAACAGGTATTGATGATTTATAAATGAGAGTCACGCCTCAACCCCTCTTACGTCTGGATACGCATTTTAATGAATATCCTTGTACAAGTTAACATAGTACAGTGGAATAGGTAGATTCTAGTTCCGATAGCCAGGTTTCAGTAATAGCGACAATGTCAAACTTGGTATCATAGATAAACGTGTTTAAATCAGTCGCCTTATTTCTGTCAGATCTGGCGTTAAATTCGAATTAAATTATTAAAATTAGGTTTGCCAATTCTTGCCATTCTGGGTGTTTAGTATGAATGAATGAATGAATGAAATGTTGTTTTATGGCACGTCAGCTCCAACCAGGCTATATTGCGCCAAACAAATGGTGAAATTTTGCGAGACAAACTAGAAACAAATAATCACAATATTATCTATACATATACATAAATAAAAACAAATATCACAGTAAATATCAATTAAAAATAAATATGAACTTTATGTATATATATTTAAAACATAAAGTGAAAATCAGATATACACAATTAAAATTTTCGGTAAAAATTTGTCTCTTTTAAAAAATCTAGCGCTTTACAATATAGACCCGGTTGGGCAAACAACTGATGAAGTGATTGGCAACGGTAATGCCGTAATCTTGTATCCTTGAGATGCTTGCACTCAATCAGAATGTGCTTCACTGTCAAAGGAACATGACAGTGTTCACATTCTGGTTGAGGCTCTCGCTTTAATATGAAAATGTGAGTTAAAAAAGTATGACCTTTGCGAGAGCGACACAAGACCACTTCATCTCTCCTGCTCGTGCGATAGGAGCTTGGCCAGTGATGATGTGACGAAGTTTATTTGTGTCTGCAAGATCCCAAGACCGTTGCCAGCGGTCATATATAAAATAGTTTATGGGTGATTTAAAATCTGTGAATGGTAAAAGGAATTTTGACATGGGAAGATCTAAAGCAGACTTAGCAGCTAAGTCTGCTTGATCATTCCCCTTAATGTCAACATGACTGGGGAGCCAGCAAAGGACTATGTCCCTGCCGTTAAACTCGTTTGATAGTAGCAGACGATAAATGTCTGCTACTAATGGGTGTACAAGCTGTTTATTGTTAATTGCCTGTAAAGACGACAAAGAATCCGTGAATATAACATGTTTCAGAGATTGAGAGGATTGAATGAACTCCAGTGCCTGAAAGATGGCCTGGAGTTCTGCCGTAAATATTGAAGCAGCAGGAGGAAGACGAACAGAAATGATTCCAGATGGCGTGACGGTAGCCGAAGCTACCCGATCACCATCTTTGGAACTATCTGTGTAAATGGGAGCATAATCACTATATTTAGACCGCAGCTCTCGAAAGAGAGACTGAAACACCGTGGAACTAGTATCTTTCTTTTTGTGTTTCGTTTGATCCAAATCAATCAACCAAATGGTGGAGTAACAACCAAAGGGGTATTCGCAATACTGTCATGACTGATGCCAGCCTCTGACAAAAGGGGTTGAATACGAATACCGAATGGTGGAATTACGTTAGTTTTCAGCATATATAGATGTTCATGATATGGTCTAAATATGGTGTTATATGAAATATGATGAGGTAGAGATGCAATTTTTGTTGCATACTGCAGTGCCAGTTTATCACGTCTGTCGTGGATTGAGGGCTCGTGTGCCTCGACGTATAAACTCTGCACCGGAGATGTACGGAATGCTCCCAGACTGATTCGAAGTCCATGGTTGTGTATGGTGTCGAGCTCTTTTGAGATAAGACTCGCGGGCAGACCCATACACAATACACCCATAATCGAGTTTAGATCTAATAAAAGCTCGATATAATCTGAGCAAGACCTTCGGTCTGCTCCCCAGTCAGTATTTGATACGACTCTCAATATGTTGAGGGCTTTCAGACATTTCTTCTTGAGGGTTTTTATATGAGGGATAAATGATTTCTTATCAAATATCAAACCCAAGAATTTTGTTTCATCTACAACTGGTATGGGGCTGCCATCCAGTGTAAGCTCTGGATCAGGATGTAAACCTTTTCGTTGACAGAAGTGCATACAAACAGTCTTGGATTTGGAAAAACGAAATCCATTGTCATTTGCCCATCGTTGAATAGAATTCAAACAAAGCTGCAACTGACGTTTGATTGTCTGCATACTTGTCGATCCATAACACATCTGAAAGTCATCAACATATAGAGAGCCGTCGACCCCACGTTTAAGGCACGTAGGAATTGTATTAATTGTAATAGCAAATAAAGTGGGAGACAAAATACTTCCCTGAGGAACCCCCATTTCCTGAGGAAAGGGGTCAGAGAATATTGAACCCAAGCGTACCTTAAACGACCTATCTTTTAAGAAATTTTTAATGAAGATAGGTAAGCGACCTCGCAGACCGAGGTTATGGAGGTCGCGCATGATACCATATTTCCATGTGGTATCATAAGCTTTCTCCAGATCAAAAAATATAGCAACTAAATGTTGTTTCTGGATGAAAGCGTCTCTGACGAACGTTTCAAAACGAACGAGATGATCAAGAGTGCTTCTTTGGGACCGAAATCCACACTGAAGATCAGTAATGAGGTTGTTGGACTCAAGGTACCAAGCAATCCTTCGATTGATCAATCTCTCCATGGTTTTGCAAATACAGCTAGTTAAAGCAATCGGACGATAATTACACTATAAACCTCAGAATGCCTCGTTCGGCATTTCTGTCCAAAGGAGGTAAAATAGAATGCCTCGTTGTCTGCAGTTCCAACACGAGGTTTTTTAAATTGCCCTTCTTTTGGAACGAGGTATTTTGTTCAGAACGAGGCTTGGTAAAATGCCTCGTTTACTAAACGTGGTTTTTTCAAGATAGTTATTAGCGGTATATCGGCCAATTTGTAAAAATTAAAATTTATGTTATTTAATACGAAAATAAAACCAGTTTAAACTATATTATTATCAGAGAAATTGACAAGACAAGAATACACGCCATCGGTGGAGGTGTAAAACTATTGCAGACACATAACTACCTTGATTGATTTATTGCCCCAATCAGTATAGGTGTTAAGAAACAACTGTGGTGTTGTGACATTTTATTGGGGGCAATCAATTAATCAAGGTATAGCTGTGTGTCTGCAATTGTTTTACACCTCCACTGATGGCGTGTATTCTTGTCTTGTCAATTTCTCTGATAATAATATAGTTTGAACTGGTTTTATTTTCGTATTAAATAACATAAATTTTAATTTTTACAAATTGGCCGATATACCGCTAATAACTATTTTGAAAAAACCACGTTTAGTAAACGAGGCATTTTACCAAGCCTCGTTCTGAACAAAATACCTCGTTCCCCAAAAAAGGGCAATTTAAAAAACCTCGTTTCGGAACTGCAGACAACGAGGCATTTTCTTTACCTCGTTTGGACAGAAATGCCGAACGAGGCATTCTGAGGTTTATAGTGTTAGTAGGATTCGTAGGATCTTTACCCGGTTTAGGGATGGGAATTATTGTGGCTTCATGCCACGAAGGAGGAAAATTACCTTCAACCCAAATCCGGTTATAAAGATCTAATAATATTAAGAGTGTTTGAAAAGGTAAATGTTTTAAGATTTGGTAGTGAATTTCATCTGGACCAGTTGCATGGTCTCGAGCTCGCTTCAGTGAATCTCGAAGTTCTGCAATGCAAAAGATATCATTGTAGCATTCATCATTATGGGACTTAAAATTAAGTCGCCTTTTCTCCTGTTGTTGTGTAATGCCTAGAAAGGCATTGGAGGAGAAATTGGACGATGAATTAAATGAAAAAGTACTGGCCAGAGAATTAGCAATATCAGGGAATGTTGTTAAGGTGGTAATGAAATGAAATGAAATGTGGTTTTATGGCACTTCTGCACCTACCGGGCTATATTGCGCCAAACACATGATTTAAGCGAGATAAGCTAAATAAATATCACAGAAAAAATATTATATGCATAAATAAAAACAATATCACAGTAAACAATATAAAATTAAAAATGAAATAATTCTTTTATGCATATAAATATTTAAAATACAAAAATGAAAAGATAAATATACAATTAAAATTTATGATAAAAGCTTGTCTCTTTTAAAAAGTCTAATATGTTACAATATAAACCCGGTTGGGCAAATAGATGATGTAGTGACTGACAACGGTAATAGTGTGATCTTATATTCTTGAGATGATTGCACTCAATCAAAATGTGCTTCACTGTCAAAGGAACATGACAATGTTCACATTCCGGTTGAGGCTCTCGCTTCAAGATGAAAATGTGTGTTAAAAATGTATGACCAATGCGAGAGCGACACAAAACAACTTCATCCCTCCTGTTAGTTCTATAGGAGTTGGGCCAATCTCCTAGGAGAGGCTTAATGTGATGAAGTTTGTTTGTGCCTGCAAGATCCCAAGACCGTTGCCAGCGGCCATAAATGAAATGATTAATTGAAGATTTAAAATCAGTATATGGTATTAAAAAATAGGATAAGGGAAGATCTAAAGCAGACTTGGCAGCCGAGTCTGCTAGATCATTCCCTTTTAAATCCATGTGACTGGGGAGCCAGCACAGGACAATGTCCTTGCTGCTCAACTCGTATGTCAGTAGCAGACGATAAATATCTGCTACTAATGGGTGTTCAAGCTGTTTGTTTTTTATTGCTTGCAAGGGGGACAAAGAATCAGAAAATATTATATATTTTAAATTGGAAGATGGTTGTATGAACTCCAAAGCCTGTAGAATGGCCTGGAGTTCAGCTGTAAAGATTGAAGCAGCAGGTGGAAGGCGGATAGAAATGGTCTCGGATGGTGTTACAGTAGCCGAAGCTACCCGATCATCATCCTTCGAACCATCTGTGTATATTGGAGCATAATCACCATATTTAGACCTTAGATCTCGAAAGAGAGACTGAAAGACCGTAGAGCTAGTATCTCTTTTTTTGTGTTGAGTAAGATCGAAATCGATCACTGGGGGAGATACAGCCCACGGTGGAGTCTCAAAGAGAGGGGTATTCGCAATACTGTCAAGGCTGATACCAGCCTCAGACAAAAGGGGTTGTATGCGAATACCAAATGGTGGAACGACGTTAGTCTTCCGCATATATAAATGCTCATAAAGCGGTCTAAATATGGTGTTAAATGAAATATGATTTGGTAAAGATGCTATTTTCGTAGCATACTGCAGGGCCAGTTTATCACGTCTGTTGTGCAGTGAGGGCTCATGCGCCTCGACGTATAAACTGTCCACTGGAGATGTACGAAATGCTCCTAAACTGATTCTAAGTCCTTGGTTGTGTATGGTGTCGAGCTCTTTGAGATAAGACTCGCGGGCAGACCCATACACAATACACCCATAATCGAGTTTTGATCTTATGAGTGCTCGATATAATCTGAGCAAGACCTTACGGTCTGCTCCCCAGTCAGTATTTGATAAGACTCTCAATATGTTGAGGGCTTTCAGACATTTCTTTTTTAGGTTTTTAATGTGGGGGATAAATGATAATTTCTTATCAAATATCAGCCCCAGAAATTTGGTTTAATCCACAACTGGAAGGCGGTTGCCATCCAGGAAAAGTTCTGGATCAGGATGTAAACCTCGTTTCTGACAGAAATGCATGCAGACAGTCTTGGATTTCGGTTGCCCATTGTTGAAGTGAATTCAAACAAAGCTGCAACTTACGTTCGATTATCCGCATGTCTGTAGAACCATAGCACATCTGAAAGTCATCAACATAAAGAGCGCCGTTTGTACCTGGTTTAAGGCACGCTGGGATAGTATTAATTTTTATTGCAAATAATGTTGGAGATAAAATACTTCCCTGAGGAACCCCCATTTCCTGGGGAAATGGGTCAGAGAATATTGATCCCAGTCGTACCTTAAATGACCTATCTTCCAGGAAATTTTTAATGAAGATAGGTAAGCGACCTCGTAGGCCGAGGTTATGGAGGTCGCGCATGATACCATGTTTCCATGTAGTATCATAAGCTTTCTCCAGATCAAAAAATATTGCAACTAAATGTTGTTTCTGGATGAAAGCGTCCCTGACGAACGTTTCAAATCTAACGAGATGATCAAGAGTGCTCCTTTGGGACCGAAATCCACATTGGAGGTCAGTAATGAGGTTGTTGGACTCTAGGTACCAAACAAGCCTTCGATTGATCAATCTCTCCATGGTTTTGCAAATACAGCTAGTTAAAGCGATCGGACGATAGTTGGTAGGATTCGTATGATCTTTTCCCGGTTTAGGGATAGGAATTATTGTGGCTTCATGCCACGAAGGAGGGAAATTCCCATCAACCCAAATCCGGTTGAAAAGATCCAGTAAGATTATGAGTGTTGGAAAAGGTAAATGTTTTAAAATTTGGTAGTGTATTTCATCTGGACCAGTTGCAGTGTCCCGAGCTCGCTTTAGCGAATCACGGAGCTCTGCAATGGAAAAACGATCATTGTAGCATTCATCATTGCGGGACTTGAAATTAAGTCGCCTTTTCTCCTGTTGTTGTCTAATGCCTCGAAAGGCATCAGAGGAGAAATTGGATGATGAATTGAATGAAAAAGTACTGGCCAGAGAATTGGCAATATCAGGAAATGTTGTTAAGGTGGTGTTATCAACATTGAGATGGTTAACTGATAAAGCACTACTTTTACCTTTAATCCTACGAATCCTGTCCCATACCGACTTAGATGTGGTACGGGAATTGATCCTAG
Organism: Patella ulyssiponensis; assembly: GCA_963678685.1. NCBI lineage: Eukaryota > Metazoa > Mollusca > Gastropoda > Patellidae > Patella > Patella ulyssiponensis. The sequence goes on along the minus strand of OY783227.1, from coordinate 11,588,487 downwards.
AGACATATCCTTGCCATGAAGATTTCTTTGCTTGGTGTATGGTTCTACGGGCCTTCGCCCGGACCATTTGGTATGCAGCAATATTCTCCATGGAAGGATGTTTTTTTAATCGTCTCAGGATACGATCACGCTCTTTAAGGGCGGATTTGCAATCGTCGTTAAACCATGGTTTATTGAAACGTTTTGGTTCAGTCGTGGTTTTAGGAATCGCCTGCTCAGCTACATCTTGAAGAATTGAAGTGAATAAGGCCATAGGCTCATCTGCATCTTCTAACTCCTTTGCATCAAAGGAGAAGAGACACAAAGATTCAAACAGAGCCCAATCAGCCTTATGCAACTTCCATCTCTGGGGTCTTTCGACTGGAGAGGGACCATTATTATCAATTATGATAGGAAAGTGGTCACTACCACAAAGATCTTCATTTACTCTCCATGTAAAATCCTGAAACAGGACCGGAGAACAAATGGTGAGATCCAGGGAAGAAAAAGAAGCTGTGGCAGGATGTAGATAAGTAGGCGAGTCATCATTTAGTAAACACAAATTATTAAGATTAATGAAGTCCGCTATTTGTTTACCTCTGTTGTTATCATCTGAACTACCCCAGAGGGAATGATGACCATTGAAATCTCCCATAATAATAAACGGGAGAGGAAGTTGTGCAACAAGGTCATCAAGATCTCTGGGATTAAGATGCAAACTTGGTGGAAGATAAACAGAGCAGAGTGTTATAGGAATATGCAAAGTCACCCTAACTGCAACTGCCTGTAAAGGCGAGTTGAGAGTGACTTGACTCTGAGGAACATCTCCATTTAGAATAATAGAAACACCCCCATGAGCTCTACCATCACCAACTGCGTGATGATGGTAACCAACAAAATGTCTAAAAGACAAATTGTCAGAATTCCGTAAAAAAGTTTCTTGTAAACAAATAGCTAAAGGATTGTGCTTTTGAATTAATAATTGGACTTCATTAAAATTTGGTTTTAAACCACGACAATTCCATTGAATAATGGAATTTAACATTGTCAGGGAATTTTATTTTTTGACGGCTTCCCATGTGGGTCCGTATGGACATCCGCATAGGTAACACCGTCCATCAGATCATCCCCATATCTATTATAGAGGGAAATAGGGTCTTTTGAACCCTTCTTTCCTCCCTCCTTAAACTTTGCTAATTTTTCTTTCTTTGACGAAGAATTACCCTTTAACTGCGATCCTGACACAGTAGAACTGGAATCAAGGATGACAGCTTCAAGGGGAGGCGAGGGAGATGGACCCTTGCCATTCTGGGTAGAAGTGTTAGGAATAATCCCAACAACTTCAGATTGAGGCAAGGAGGATGAACCCTCGCCAGTCAAAGAAATTATTGTTTCATTCGAGCTCTCATTTGTTTGGGAGGAGCTCGATACCCCTTTATCATGATCTGATGATATGATAGACAATTTCCCTTTATCTGGCCAGGTTATATCTGTCTGAACAGAGATGCTTTTGGTAGATACCTTAACTGCACCTGCAAAAGATTTCCCTTGGGATGGAACGGGAAAGAGCGCAGTTAGGTCCACTTGTTTTCGAGCATCGAAATAAGATATTTTCCGCTCAGACATTACCTGTTGAATTCTTTTTTCTTTTTGCCATACTGGACATTCGCGAGAATAAGCAAAGTGCTTACCCTTGCAATTGATACAGCAAAATTCCGCCTGGCAGAGCGCTCTCGTGGCCATCATGACCACAGCGAGCGCCGGTGTCCTTACCTCTACAGACGGTTTTACTATGTCCAAATTTCTGGCATTTATAACACCGAAGTGGGTTACTGATGTAAGAATCAACAGGTATGTTGAGATAACCTGCCTTGAGAGTCTTTGGAATGTCGGGACGATTGAAAGTGAGGATATAGGTGCTTGTAGGAATCACCTTTTCTCCTCGGCGTACACTTATTCTTTTAACATGTTGGACGCCTTGGGAAGAAAGGTATTCCACCATTTCTTCCTCACTGCTGCCTTCAAGATCCCGACAGCGAATTACACCTCTACTTGAGTTTAATGACCTAAGTGGAGACACCTTGATAGGAATGTCTGCTAAGGATGTTGATTTAAGCAGCATGGTAGCATGCTGTTCCTTAGCACATTCTATCAAAAGAGTCCCGTTTTTAAGTTTTTTAATGGCCTTGGGCTCACCGGCCAAGCCAGTTATGCCCTTGGATATTAAAAATGGCGATACTTTGGATAGGTCCGTAGAGGGACTCTCAATTAAGAGAAACCTCGGCCATGTCTTTGATATTTTTAACGTATTTTGAAATAAATCAGAAACGTCCTCTGTACTAGAACGTTTCTGTTTCTTTTTATTAATTGGTGTGGGGGGGATTGGGGAATCCATGAAATAAATTTTTAATGATTCACCCCTCGTCGTCCCCCAGGTTACTTCCCTGCCTACCAGGGGGAGGACTAGCACGGACTACCAGTGCATTGCCTCAGGGCTCGACGAGGGGTATACTCAAGCCAGTAAGTATAAATACTTAGCCAACCCGATTGACCCGAGCCGCCGCTCTGTAGAATGTACTCAGGACACAAAGGTAAACTTGCTGAGTGGAAACAACAAAGCAAAGAAATTGGAAAAACGTACATTCTACAGAGCTAAAAACGACCAAAGCCGATTGATCAGAGTGGGCCACTCGGACCTCCCGTCTAGGTGAACCATGGGCCAAAGTAATGTGTTGCAGAGAAAGGGCTCGCAAGCCAAATCCCCACTCAATTACCAGGATTCCACTCTCCACCGACACGGGTCGCAACGCACGGCAAACACGTTGCCCCATTACAGGGATCCTTTTAGTCGCCTTTTACGACACGCAGGACATACGAAGGGTATATTCTTATCACCCCCTACACCCCAGGGGGGTGTTAAGGTGGTATTATCAACATTGAGATGGTTAATTGATAAAGCACTACTTTTACCTTTAATCCTACGAATCCTATCCCATACCGATTTGGATGTTGTACGGGAATTGATCCTAGAGACGTAATCTTGCCATGAAGACTTTTTTGCTTGACGTATGGTTCTACGGGCCTTCGCCCGGACCATCTGGTATGCCGCAATATTCTCCATGGAAGGATGGTTCTTTAATCGTCTCAGGATGCGATCACGCTCTTTAAGAGCTGATTTGCAATCTTCATTATACCATGGTTTATTGAAACGTTTTGGTTGAGTCGTGGTTTTTGGAATCGCCTGCTCAGCTACATCCTGGAGAACTGAAGTAAATAAGGCCATAGGCTCATCCGCATCTTCTAACTCCTTTGCATCAAAAGAGAAGAGATACAACGATTCAAATAGAGCCCAATTAGCCTTATGTAACTTCCACCTCTGCGGTCTTTCAACCGGGGAGGGTCCATTATTATCTATTAAAATAGGGAAGTGATCACTGCCACAGAGATCTTCATTAACTCTCCACGTAAAATCCTGAAACAGGACCGGAGAGCAAATGGTGAGATCCAGGGAAGAAAAAGAAGCTGTGACAGGATGTAGATAAGTAGGCGAGTCATCATTTAATAAGCACAAATTATTAAGGTTAATGAAGTCAGCTATTTGATTACCTCTGATATTATCATCGGGGCTACCCCAGAGTGTATGGTGGCCATTGAAATCTCCCATAAGGATAAATGGGAGAGGTAGTTGTGCAATCAGGTCATCAAGATCCCCGGGGTTTAGATTTAGACTTGGTGGTAAGTACAGACAGCATAGAGTAACAGGAATATGTAAAGTCACCCTGGCAGCCACAGCTTGTAAAGGAGTGGTTAAGGTAACTTGACTCTGTGGGACATCTCCATTAAGAATAATGGAAATACCACCATGTGCTCTACCATCATCATTGGCAAAATGATGATAGTCAACAAAATGTTTAAATGATAATTTATTTATTTATTTTTCCAAGAGGCATATCAAACATGACAATAGAGATGATAATATGAAGTTACATGATAATAAGATAATATGAAGTTACATGATAATAAGATGATAAGATGTGAAAGTTTTGATGAGAGAAAAAGTAATGATGTCATGAATGACCAGCCTCTTGAGGATGACCCATAAAAACCTGCTTAGATTAAAACTAGGTTTATTTCCAATGGGGTCCTTGGAGGAGGATCAGGTCATGTCATCATAGAGGGGCAGTTTCGTTTATGAACGATGATGGGTGAAAAATGACAATAAATAGTGAAATATGAAATGTGTGTGCACCATAAGGATGTGAAGTTCGAAGGGATATGAAAGACATTGGATTACACATACATAATAAAAAAAACTAATACATTTGTTTTGCTAGCAAGTGTTGTTTAACATTTTTTTTAAAAGTGACCATGTTTTCTATTGATTTAAGTTGGTTTGGAAGTTCATTCCAGTCCTGAATACTTGAATAGTAGAAGGTTGAATATTGGGTATTATTTTTGCATTTTGGTACAACATAATTATAAATACTTGATCTGGTACTATGCAGATGAGAATCCCTGACTAAGCGAAAATTGGCTTTCATGTACACCGGAGACACATTGTGAAATATTTTGTGAACATGGTTCAATTTCAGTTGTCAGACTCTATTTTCAAGATTTAAACTATTTAGATCTTTATACAGATTTGGGGTAATTGAATCTCTGGGACCTAAGCCATGTATGAATCGGATAACTTTGTTGTGAATAATTTGCAGTTTATTCTTCAATTTCTTGTTCAAGACCGAATACCAAGCTGAACATGCATAATCTAAGTGGCATTGTATAAGGGCATTTGTTAATAATTTCCTAGTATACTTTGTTAGAGACTTGTTATATCTAAATAAGAATTTCAATCTGGTATTGACCTTTTTAATAATATTGTTAACTATTAATTCACCAGAGAGACAATGATCAATATATAGACCCAGGTATTTTACACTATCTGTTGCTTGAATGACATGATCATTACACACTATTTCAAAATTACTAATTTCCTTTAGTTTTCTACTTGGGCCAAATAACATACATTCAGTTTTACCTAAATGAAGGGATAATTTATTGTCTACTAACCAATCTGAACAAGACTTTAAGGCTTCGCTAAGTTTTACAGATACTATTTCAGGATTTGGATGCGAAAACAGGATGGCACTGTCGTCAGCATATAAAATTAATTTACAAGGGGCTGGTATGCTTGTGATCATGTCATTCACATAACAGAGAAATAACAAAGGACCTAGGATGCTGCCCTGTGGAACACCACAAGAAATGTCCAAGGGGTCTGAGAAAGTTTTACCAACGTTGACAACTTGTTTCCTGTTGGAAAGATATGAACGAAACCATCCTGTTGATCGAACGCCCATTATTTCAAGTTTTTTACACATGATATCATGGTCGACTGTGTCAAACGCTTTTTGCAGGTCCAATAGGACCATACCGGTAAAATTCCCTTTAACATTTTGATCCTTGAGATGATCCAACAAACTGATCAAGCAGGTGTCAGTTGAATGGCTGCCCCTGAAGCCGGATTGTTCTTCATATAATAAATCATTGTCTCTCAAGTGAGTCTCAAGCTGTATATAAACAGCCTTTTCCAGAATCTTTGAAACAATACTGAGAATGCTCACAGGCCTATAGTTGCTCACAAGAAGAGAACTGTTTTTTTATATAATGGTTTGACCCTAGCTAATTTTAGCTCATCCGGAACTGAATTCTCTGAAATGGATAAATTGATCAAAAATGTAATGGGTATTTTAAGGAAATCAGCACCGTCTTTCAGAAAGCGAGCTGGGATATCATCAAGTCCTGTACTTTTGACAATGTTAAGTGATTGGAGCTTCTTATGCACAAAATCTTCTGAGACATAATGCAGGCTAAAATTCAGACTGTGAGCATTACCAGTTCTGCTGTCATAGAAATCTGAAAAGAGTTTAGAATTATAATCATATATGGAGGTAGGTATAGGTAACTGTCGAACTAGTGTTGAAGCGACAGTAGTAAAGAATTTATTGAAGAGATTTGCAACAGTTTTCTGGTCATGGACATTTATACCTTCATTGGATATTACAATATTATCATTTGCCTTTTTGCCATTCTTATAGCCAAATTCTTTTAAGCTTTTCCATAATTTTTTTGGATTATTTTTGTTTTCATTCAGTTTATTGCTCAAGTATGTACATTTTTCCCTTTTAATGACTCTCTGTGTATTATTTCTTACTTTACAATAGCTTTTGTAATCAAATTCGTTTTTAGATTTTTTGAAACGTGCCAAAAGCGAATCCCTTTTAGAAATTAAATCCAAAATGGTGGATGACATCCATGGCTCAGTCCTCTGTTTTAGTCTAACCTCTTTCACTGGAGCAACCGAATTTAAGATTTCTAAAAAAGTACTTTTAAAGCCCAGCCACACTTCATTTACATTGCCTAAACTGAAACAAGTTTCCCAATTTGCAAATGTTAGCTTTTCTATGAATTCATCCCGATCATAATTTTTGAGAGATCGAATTTTTACAGTTTTATGCAGATTTATAGGCGTTTTTGTACATTTCCTAATACAGTATGTTATGAAGTGGTCACTCAAACCCGAAGGGATTACCCCAGATTTCAAAATTTTTTCAGGAAAATTACATATATGGTCGATAATGCTTTTGGTATTAGGAGTAATTCTGGTATAATCGGAGATGATCTGCGTAAAGTTATACAGTTTCAAAAGATCTAAGTAATGTTTACATTGCAGGGTTTCAGTCTTGGTAACACATATGTTTAGGTCACCAAGAATAACAGTTTCATAGTCTGCTTTAAGATTTGAAAGGAGTTCTTTGAAAGAAGTTAGGAAATGATTATGATTTGGAGGTCTGTACACGACACCCACTAGAAGAGGTTTGGATTTCGGCAACAAGAGATCGATAAACACAGATTCTTCATTAGTGTCACCTAGGTCGGTTCTATTAGTTGAAGCAAGGTCAGATCGGACATATAAACACACACCACCGCCATGACGGTTTCTGTCCTTTCTAATGATGTTGTAATTCTGGATGTAAATTTCTTCATTTGTAATACTATCATCTAACCAAGTTTCACTAACACCTATGACCGCTGCATTAGCTTTCGAAGCAATCAGTCGGAGTTCAGAGAGTTTAGGTAGAAGTGAGCGTGCATTTAAATGTATAAACTGCAAACCTTTCTTAGGTAAATCATTGAAGACAGAATGTTCACTCTTTTCATCACTACAGGAAGGTCTGGAATTAACTTCTAAAACTGCTGAATTCCAAAAAGGCATAGCTTTTAGTGTGCATAAATTACAACAGGGGGAGTCATTACTGCATTGACATGATGAAGATAATTGGAGTGTCCCTTTAACTGCAAGTTTGCTTGGCTTGATAGCGTTACCGGTACTGAGAGTTTTATCTTGAAAGGGGCCAGGATTTTGCTGAATATCACCACATAGGAGGATGAAACATGTTATTATGGTCCAGTATTGAAGATAAAGTTTCTTCAATTCCGAATTTGACTTGTAAAGTTTTCTACCTTGCAACCATAGTGTGAACGTAAACAAACGGCGGCCATTGTGGCTCTGCTCAGGCTGGTTTACCGATGAAAAATGAGAGTTGATGAAGTTACCAGACTTAAAACCACAAAAACTGAAGTCCATCCAATTCCCTGCATCTCCACAATGCCCGTAGCGCACACACACTAAACTATTAGTGAAAAATGATGAAATGATGATGAATGAAATGAAGCTGCCTCCTCCCATGACACTGACCTTCAGTTGTTTGTGGATATGTTTCTTGTAAACAAATAGCTAATGGATTAAATTTTTGTATTAGGATTTGAACTTCATTAAAATTTGGTTTAATACCACGACAATTCCATTGGATTATGGAATTAACCATCGTCAGAGATGTTTAATTGGACTCCTGGGATGCTGTTTTGGATTGGGGTCGTGAACATCCACAACAACATCCATCAGGATGTCCTGATTCCCGAACCTGTTATAGGTCTGGACAGCAGGAAGGATAGTAATTTAGAACCAGCCTTCGAAGTAGAAGGTTGGTTTTGGGGGGGTTTTGGTGGTTTTCCACCTTTTGGAGGTAGTTTGGGTGGCTTTCCACCATTTGATAGAGGAGTGTCTGGCACACACTCCTCCGATGCTTCGGGCACTGTAGACGAACTTGTCTGGGTGCCGAGAGCAATAAATTCTGGTTTCTTTGGTAGTGGAGGCGTAGTGGATGATCCTGTCTGCCCGGAAGCTGGCAGGGGCAACTCAGTCTGACAAGCAACGGAAACGGTTTTTGGCTTCGCTACATTTGCAAACGAAGTTGCAAATACAGGCAATGGCGTGGCAAGCTCAACCAATTTCCGAGCTTCAGGGTAAGAAATATTTTTTTCCGTTTTGATCTGTTGCACCTGTTTCTCTTTTTTCCACAAAGGACACTCTCTTGAATAAGCAAAATGAGCTCCTTTGCAATTGGCACAGTGATGTTGGAGTTGGCATGATTCACTTTCGTGGCCATCTTGGCCACATCGTGCACAAATTGGTTTTCCCTTACATACATTTTTGCTGTGCCCAAAGCGTTGGCACTGAAAGCAACGCAATGGGTTTGGAATGTAAGGGGAAACTGGAATTAAGAGGAATCCAGCTTTTATTGTTTTGGGCAGTTCTGGTTTGTTGAATGTCAGGATATAGGTGTTAGTTTGGATGAAGTTACCGTTACGCTTGATAGAAATGGGTTTTACAACTGTCACACCTTGGGAGGAGAGATTTTCAAGCATCTCTTCCTCATTGCTACCTTCTAAATCCTGAGACCTAATAACACCTCTAGAGAAATTTAGACTATTATGAGGTGTTACCTTTATAGGAATGTCCGCTAAAGTTTTTGATTTTAATAAACATAACGAATTTTGCTCTTAGCGCATTCAACTAAGAGAGTACCATTCCTCATATTTTTAACGCTTTTAGGTTCACCAGATAATCCGGCGAGACCCTTGGCAATTAAAAAAGGAGATTGTTTACTTAATGAGGTTTCATTTGTACTCTCAAGAACCAGAAACCTATACCAAGTTCGGGAAGCTTTATTTGAAATATCAAAAATTTCGTCTGTCGGTCCGCGTTTCGGCGGACGGTGTTTTTTTATTTTGGGAAGCCATTTATTAAGCTTTAAAGGTTCATCACTGGCTGCTCCCCAATCACCAAGGATTGCAACATCCGTACAGGCTATTGCGCGGATGTCCAGCGCTGGCGCCCAACGAGAACAACCAGTGATATACTCAGACAAAGTAAAGAGGAGACCTTGTGCTTTATCCGATTGACCCAAGCCGCTGCTTCCGAGAAATCCCCACTCAATTACCAGGATTCCACTCTCCACCGACACGGGTCGCAACGCACGACAAACACGCTGCCCCATTACAGGGATCCTTTTAGTCGCCTTCTACGACACGCAGGACATACGAAGGGTATATTCTTATCACCCCCTACACCCCAGGGGGGTGGGTGTTTAGTAATTCTACTGGGAATTCTATGATAGCTTGGAATCTTCAGCTTTCTTCTGATAGGTTTACATTTTAACACTGACTTGAAACTATTTGTGATGTTGTAATAGATTTTATTGCTATCAGCCACTGTCACGTTGTCTTTCAGTTCATCTCTGCTATACTGCAGTGATGTCTGTCTGAACAGAGTTGTTTTAGTAGATACTTTGACTGTACTTGCGTAAGATTTCCCTTGTGGTGCAATGGGAAATAATGCAGTAAGTTCTACTTGCTTACGAGCATCGAAATATGACATCTTTCGTTCAGACATCACCTGTTGGATTCGTTTCTCCTTCTGCCAAATTGGACATTCGCGAGAGTACGCAAAGTGCTTACCCTTGCAATTTATACAACAAAAATCAGCCTGGCAGGTAGCGCTTTCGTGGCCATCATGACCACAGCGAGCGCAGGTGTCTTTACCTCTACAGACAGTTTTGCTGTGTCCAAATTTTTGGCATTTGTAACAGCGAAGGGGGTTAGAAATATACGAATCAACAGGTATATTAAGATAACCTGCCTTGAGAGTTTTTGGGTATTTCGGGACGATTGAAAGTGAGGATGTAGGTGCTTGTAGCAATCACCTTATCTCCCCGACGTACGCTAATTCTTTTAACATGCGAGACGGCTTGGGATGAAAGGTATTCTACCATTTCATCCTCACTGCCGCCTTCAAGATCCCGACAGCGAATAACTCCTCTACTTGAATTTAAAGACCTAAGTGGAGACACCTTGATAGGAATGTCTGCTAAGGATGTTGATTTAAGCAGCATGGTAGCATGCTGTTCCTTAGCACATTCTATCAAAAGAGTCCCGTTTTTAAGTTTTTTAATGGCCTTGGGCTCACCGGCCAAGCCAGTTATGCCCTTGGATATTAAAAATGGCGATACTTTGGATAGGTCCGTAGAGGGACTCTCAATTAAGAGAAACCTCGGCCATGTCTTTGATATTTTTAACGTATTTTGAAATAAATCAGAAACGTCCTCTGTACTAGAACGTTTCTGTTTCTTTTTATTAATTGGTGTGGGGGGGATTGGGGAATCCATGAAATAAATTTTTAATGATTCACCCCTCGTCGTCCCCCAGGTTACTTCCCTGCCTACCAGGGGGAGGACTAGCACGGACTACCAGTGCATTGCCTCAGGGCTCGACGAGGGGTATACTCAAGCCAGTAAGTATAAATACTTAGCCAACCCGATTGACCCGAGCCGCCGCTCTGTAGAATGTACTCAGGACACAAAGGTAAACTTGCTGAGTGGAAACAACAAAGCAAAGAAATTGGAAAAACGTACATTCTACACCTTGATCGGAATGTCTGCTAAGGATGTGGATTTAAGCAGCATGGTAGCATGCTGTTCCTTAGCACATTCGATCAGAAGTGTTCCATTTTTCAGTTTTTTGATAGCCTTGGGCTCACCGGCCAAGCCAGCTATGCCCTTGGATATCAAAAAAGGTGAAATTTTTGAGAGGTCGGTAGAGGGGCTCGACGAGGGATATACTCAAGCCAGAAGTAAAAAATACTTTCCAACCTGATTGACCCAAGCCGCCGCTCTGTAGAATGTACTTAGGACACAAAGGTAAGAAGTATGCTGAGTGAATAAACAACAGAGCATTAAACTGGAAAGGGTACATTCTACAGAGCTAAAACGACCAAAGCCGATTGATCAGAGTGGGCCACTCTGACCTCCCGTCTAGGTGAACCATGGGCCAAAGCAATGTGTTGCAGAGAAAGGAAATGAAATGAAATGTTGTTTAATGGCACGCCAGCTCCAACCGGGCCATATTGCGCCAAACATGATGAAATTAACAAGACAAACTAGAAAAATATAATCACAATATTATATATATATACATAAATAAAAACATATCACAGTAAGTATCAAATAATAATAAATATAAACTTTATGTATATATATTTAAAACATGAAGGTGAAAATCAGATATATACAATTAAAATTTGCGATAAAAATTTGTCTCCTTTAAAAAGTCTAGCGCTTTACAATAAAGACCCGGTTGGGCAAACAACTGATGAAGTGATTGGCAACGGTAATGCCGTAATCTTATTTCTTTGAGATGCTTGCACTCAATCAAAATGTGCTTCACTGTCAAAGGAACATGAGAGTGTTCACATTCCGGTTGAGGCTCTCGCTTTAAAATGAAAAAGTGTGTTAAAAAAGTATGACCTATACGAGAGCGACACAGAACAACTTCATCTCTCCTGTTGGTTCTATAGGAGTTTGGCCAATCTCCTAAGAGAGGCTTAATGTGATGAAGTTTGTTTGTGCCTGCAAGATCCCAAGACCGTTGCCAGCGGTCATAAATAAAATGATTAATACATGATTTAAAATCTTTATATGGTATTAAAATATTTGATAGGGGAAGATCTAAAGCAGCTTTGGCAGCTAAATCTGATAGATCATTCCCCCTTATATCAACATGACTGGGAAGCCAGCAGAAGACGACGTCTTTGCTGCTGAGCTCGTACGATAGTAGCAGACGATAAACATCTGCTACTAATGGTTGTTCAAGCTGTTTATTTTTGATTGCTTGAAGCGAGGACAAAGAATCAGTAAAAATGATATGCTTTAAAGCTGAAGAGGATTGAATGAACTCCAAGGCCTGAAGAATGGCCTGGAGTTCAGCTGTAAACATGGAAGCAGCAGGTGGGAGACACACAGTAATGGTCTCAGATGGCGTCACTGTAGCCGAAGCTACCCGATCACCATCCTTAGAACCATCTGTGTAAATAGGAGCATAATCACCATATTTAGACCTTACTTCTCCGAAGAGAGTTTGAAACACTATGGAACTAGTATCTTTCTTCCTGTTTTTTGTAAGATCTAGATCGATCTTAGGGGGAGATATAGCCCATGGCGGTGTCTCAAAGAAAGGGGTATTCGCAATACTGTCAAGGCTGATACCAGCCTCAGACAGAAGGGGTTGTATGCGAATACCAAATGGTGGAACGACTTTAGTCTTGAGCTTATATATATATGCTCATGATAGGGTCTAAATATGGTGTTAAATGAAAATGATTTGGTAAAGATGCTATTTCCGTAGCATACTGCAGGGCCAGCTTATCACGTCTGTTGTGCAGAGAGGGTCCTTTGTATCAAAGGAGAAGAGACACAAAGATTCAAATAGAGCCCAATCAGCCTTATGCAACTTTCACCTCTGGGGTCTTTCGACCGGAGAGGGACCATTATAATCAATTATGATAGGAAAGTGGTCACTACCACATAGATTCTCATTTACTCTCCATGTAAAATCCTGAAACAGGACCGGAGAGCAAATGGTGAGATCCAGGGAAGAAAAAGAAGCTGTGGCAGGATGTAGATAAGTAGGCGAGTCATCATTTAATAAACACAAATTATTAAGATTAATGAAGTCTGCTATTTGTTTACCTCTGTTGTTATCATCTGGACTACCCCAGAGTGAATGATGACCATTGAAATCTCCCGTAATAATAAACGGGAGAGGAAGTTGTGCAACAAGGTCATCAAGATCTCTGGGATTAAGATGTAAACTTGGAAGATATACAGAGCAGAGTGCTATAGGAATATGCAAAGTCACCCGAACTGCAAGTGCCTGTAAGGGCGAGTTGAGAGTGACTTTACTCTGAGGGATATCTCCATTAAGAATAATAGAAACACCCCCATGAGCTCTACCATTACCAACTGCATGATGATGGTAACCAACAAATTGTCTAAAAGACAAAGTGTCAGAATTCCGTAAAAAAGTTTCCTGTAAACAAATAGCTAAAGGATTATATTTTTGAATTAAAAGTTGGACTTCATTAAAATTTGGTTTTAAGCCACGACAATTCCATTGGATAATGGAATTTACCATTGTCAGGGATAATTTATTCTTGGCGGTTTACCGCCATGGGGGTCATCTCTACGGTAATACCGTCCATCAGATCAACCCCATATTTCGTGAAATGGATAATAGGGTCCTGCGAACCCTTTTTACCCTTCTCACGCAACTTTGCTAATTTCCGTTGTCTTGAGGATAGATATACTCTTTCTTGTGAGGGTGGGATAGCCGTTGACTGCGATCCTGACCCAGTGGACCTGGGATCAGGAGTTGCAGCTTTCGACTTATCCGTTGAAGATGTTCCCTTGCCATTCTTGGAAGAAGAATTGAGATTGATCCCAATAACTTCAGTTTGGGGCAAGGAAGATGTACCCTCACCGGGCAAGGGCAAAGTTGTTTGAATCGAGCTCTCACATGACTGAGAAGAGCTCGAGACCCCTTTATTTTGATCTGATGTTGTCAAAAGTCTTCATTTTTTGTTTGTCATGCCAGGTTATGTCTGTCTGAACGGAGATAGATCTAGTGGGTGATTTAACTGCACTTGCAAATGGTTTCCCTTGTGGTGCAATGGGAAACGGTGCAGATAAATCTACTTGTTTTCGAGCATCGAAATATGGTATCTTTCGTTCAGACATGACCTGTTGGATTCTTTTCTCTTTTTGCCATATTGGACATTCACGGGAATAAGCAAAGTGCTTTCCCTTGCAATTCACACAACAAAACTCAGCCTGGCAGGTAGCGCTCTCGTGGCCATCATGACCACAACGAGCGCAGGTGTCTTTACCCCTGCAGACAGTTTTGCTGTGTCCAAACTTCTGGCACTTGTAGCAACGAAGAGGATTGGAAATGTAAGAATAAACAGGTATATTAAGATAACCTGCCTTAAGAGTCTTTGGTATGTCGGGACGATTGAAAGTGAGGATGTAGATGCTTGTAGGAATCACCTTATCTCCTCGACGAACACTAATTCTTTTGACGTGTTGTACACCTTGAGAAGAAAGGTATTCTACCATTTCTTCCTCACTGCTGCCTTCAAGGTCCCGGCAACGTATTACACCTCTACTAGAATTTAAAGACCTATGGGGAGACACCTTAATAGGAATGTCTGCCAAAGATGATGATTTCAGAAGCATGGTAGCATGCTGTTCTTTGGCACATTCTACTAAGAGTGTTCCGTTCTTAATTAAGTTTTTTGATAGCCTTGGGCTCGCCAGCCAAGCCAGCTATGCCCTTGGTTATCAAAAATGGTGACACTTTTGATAGGTCTTTCGAGGGACTCTCAATTAGGAGGAACCTCGGCCAAGACTTTGACATTTTGCTATTATTATAAAATATATTTGAAACGTCCTCTGAACTAGGACCTTTCTGTTTACTTTTATTTTCTTTCATTATTGGGGTGGGGGGGATTGGGGAATCCATAGAAAGTAATTTTATTTGATTCACCTCTCGTCGTCCCCCAGGTTACTTCCCGCCTACCAGGAGGAGGACTGGCACGGATATCCAGTGCGCGGCCTCAGGGCTCGACGAGAGGTATACTCAAGCCAGAAAGTAAAAATACTACTCCAACCCGATTGACCCAAGCCGTCGCTCTGCAGAATATACTAAGGACACAAAGGTAAATTTGCTGAATGAAAAAAAAACAAAGCATTGGAATTAGGATTGTACACTCTGCAGAGCTAAAACGACCAAAGCCGATTGATCAGAGTGGGCCACTCTGACCTCCCGTCTAGGTGAACCATGGGCCAAAGTAATGTGTTGCAAAGAAAGGGCTCGCAAGCCAAATCCCCACTCAATTACCAGGATTCCACTCTCCACCGGTCGGAACGTACGGCAAACACGTTGCCCCATTACAGGGATCCTTTTAGTCGCCTTTTACGACACGCAGGACACACGAAGGGTATATTCTTATCACCCCCTACACCCCAGGGGTGAGATAGTAAGGAGGATCATGAGTCGCCTTGGTTACTTTAATGTCGTTGTGTACTTAAACGATTTTGTTCCTGTGCGAGACATGTTCAGAGGCGCTGCATGTGTTAATAAAGCTACTTCGCAACCTAGGATTCGCTATCAATTGGAAAAAAGTTGTGGACCCGTGTCAATGTCTAGTGTTTTGGGGCATTGAAATTAATTCTCGTGATATCTCTTCGATTGCCAGGAGAAAAGCTGGGTGAATTAAGTTAATGTCGTTGTGTACTTAAACGATTTTGTTCCTGTGCGAGACATGTTCAGAGGCGCTGCATGTGTTAATAAAGCTACTTCGCAACCTAGGATTCGCTATCAATTGGAAAAAAGTTGTGGACCCGTGTCAATGTCTAGTGTTTTGGGGCATTGAAATTAATTCTCGTGATATCTCTTCGATTGCCAGGAGAAAAGCTGGGTGAATTAAGGACAGATATAATATAGCACACACCCTAACTTTGCATCGCACATCCAAGCATTACTTGCAATCGCTTGCTGGAAAGCTGAATTTTGCTTCTAGCGTGATCCGTGGTGGGCGAGATTTACCCGACGGATCCTTAATGTGATGAACAGCTTAGCACAAAAGAGACATCGTGTCCGTGTCGCGGGACAATTACTGTTAGATCTTCAATGGTGACACGATTGCATCGCTTCGTTTAATGGGAATACCCTATTGCTTTCACTATAGAACCTAACAGAAGAAACATTTCCAGTTACATGTGACGCCCAAACGCACCAATAGCTACAGCATGGAATGCAGGTGATGCTTGGTATCATCATGGGGGTCCAACCGAAGATTTGCACGACTCTGACTTTGAATGTTACAGGCATTGAATTCTCCAGGGTGGAAACATCAGTTTAATTGTTTTAGTGACCAGAAAACAAATTTTGATATGCGTCGGCTTACCCAAAATGAAAGGTTACGTGCCCTTGACATGCTACAGATCGGCACAACACAGGCGGTTGTGGCGCGGACGATGAATGTTTCTCAGTCTGTCATAAGCAGGCTATGGTCCAGATACCGTGATACACAATCTGTACAGGACAGACCACGCCCAGGTCGACAACTCAAGCCCAGGATCGATTTATCCGTACCTTGGCCTTGAGAAATCGTGTCATCACAGCAAATCAGATCAGCGCTCGTCTTCAAACAGACACTGGTGTGAGTGGCCAGACGATTCGGAATCGACTGCATAGGGGTCAACTTCGCGCCCGACGTCCTCGCGTGATCCCTTGTTTGAGAGATCATCACATTCAGGCAAGACGTCGTTGGTGTAGGGATCGTCAACACTGGGATAATCGACGCTGGAGCAATGTGATGTTTTCAGATGAGTCAAGGTTCACTGTTGATTTTTTGGACAGACGTAGGAGGGTGTGGCGTCGTCGAAACGAGCGCTTCCAAGACGTTAACGTCATCAGGCATGATCGATTTGGGGGTGGTTCTGTTATGGTGTGGGAAGGAAACAGACCAGTAAGTTATATTTAAGATTGTTTACATCATTTCTTTAAAAAAGAAAAAAAAAGAGAGACCATAGTCAAGCCCCCATTTCAATAATTCAGTATTTTTAGCTGTGAGAGGAAACCGTTGGGCGGGGGGAGGGGGTAGAAATTC
The DNA here is from genome assembly GCA_963678685.1 of Patella ulyssiponensis. Classification (NCBI taxonomy): domain Eukaryota; kingdom Metazoa; phylum Mollusca; class Gastropoda; family Patellidae; genus Patella; species Patella ulyssiponensis. The sequence goes on along the minus strand of OY783227.1, from coordinate 11,571,602 downwards.
GCCACGAGATTGGACATACTGCCTAATCAACAGGACTTTAAAATTATGGCGGGGTATCAGGATCAAAATGCGATCTGCAGTTCAAAGTAGAAAATAAAAAGGGAAAATTCTAATCCAAAATGGACATTTTCCTGTGGGAAACATATACCGCTCGTGCTTTTCAACCTAATACGTCAATATTCTACTTTCAACAACAGAATTTCTACTTTCAATAAAATTCGTTAATTACCCCTAGGTTCCACTGGATTTGCAGTCAGCCCAGTCCAATCATTAAGCAAATGTCTGCGTTGGAGAGTGATTTTGTGTGAAGAAAAATATTCAATTACTCCAGACAATTTCAAGGCTGGTACAAGACGACAAAGAAAACCCCTGGCGTATCAGTTGTACATTTAAAACGTTCTGATGATATCCTGAATCAACATACTTTTTAACGTGATGCAATAACCCACATAACAGGATGTTACTTTTACCCTAATGACGTAAAAGTAACGGAAATCTAACCATCCATGTTTACTGGGAACTGGAACTGATATCGGCAAATCGATGATCCAGCAACTATTTAGCATCAAATATACACAAGTTAAAACTGCCACGTGAAATAACGGTAGATATTGACGGCGAAATGGCAACAAGTTGCATTTATGGAGGAGCTTGTAATTGCAATAAGTATGCAATTCCCATTCGCTGCAAATTCACCCCTGACCAGATAACCAACCCGATTGATATTCACCAAAGGGCGAAGCAGAAATGTCACAAGTGGATTAGCTTATTGGATGCAAAGACAAACTCAAGTCAGGTGAGACTATTGCCAGCTTTCTAACATCAGGTGACATAGATGCAGTCATAATTCACCTTTTCGACGTTGCCAGACACTGGCCAAGAGAAGAAAGGACATTTCAAAAATGTGTATGTTATACTCCGAAAGCCCCAGACAAAATATGACATGTTTAACATCACCCGGATTTTGGAAACCAGGTTAAAGCAGGAAATACTGCACTTGCGTATATAAGACCATGAAATATCACCGCACGATGTTTTCTCTTACGAGTCTTAGACGACCATTGTCAAGATCGGTCGCATTATTTCTTTTACCTCTTTTTTTTTTAAATCATTTTTAGTGAAGCCTGTACCATAACAGGCCCGGGACTGTACAGCGCAGTGGACGCTTACGGCTGGCCCCCGGATCCATTCACTTGATTTGATATTTTCGGCAGGTTTTTGTTTTTCGTGTAGTGCGGTCCTCCTGCACTTACTATTAGATGTACCTTTATACACGCTGTTTTAGTAAAAACGTTGCTTCTTCGAATAATCATATATAAACATGTACACGCGTTGCTTCTTAGAAAAACCATACATACTCTAATGCCGCAACGTCATAATAGTGAGGTTGTTCTTTTTACAGCGCTTGGAACCTTGATCAAGGTTTGTTTTTTTATATTGTTATATTTATATTTATTCAACACGTTTGATCAAGTATTGTTAGTAAAATTATACTCTTTGGGCTAAACCGGGAAAAAAGTCTTGGGTTTTGTCCCGCACATGCGAGATGAGGATCATCAACGTTGGCAGAAACTCCTATTTCTATCAGTTGAGCATAGAAAAGACTGGTAGATATAGTAAACGATTGTCACTTGATTTACATAAAGCTTTCTTGTAAAACTTGTGGAAACCTTGCCTCTGGAACAGAAGACCAAGTTTTCAGAAGATATAACTGAAAACTAAGCCGAAGTCAATTTTGAAGCAAAATATAACACATTTCTAAGAAAGGATTCTGAACTGGATACCAATACAGCCACGTTCATCGAGAAAAACAGTTTTACAAACAATGCTTTGCTTTTCTATGGGTCAAGAGGCCGCAACGAGAACGCACCTAGATTTAGGAAAGAAAAGTCAGATTAGCCGTTTAAAAATAGCTGAAGATATCCTGTCGCTGTGATCTTTATCACTCTGATGGCCATCAACGTGTGTGGAGACGTCTTGGGGAACGTCTTGCAGACTGCCGCGTCTTCGAAACAGATCGATGGGGTGGGGAAAGTGTAATGGTGTTGGCAGGCTTCACATTTCATCGCCGGACCCCCTACACATTAACAGGAATCGCGTTAATGCCGTAGCCTTTCGTGAGGTCTTGGAACCAATTGCTGCTCCGATGTTTTGAGCGCACCCACAACTTCAGCACTTCCAACAGGATAATGCACTTCCGCCCGTTTCGTTATGGTCTACCTGGCTGCTAACATCGATGTCTTGGACTGGCCAGTCATGGCGCCGATAGAACATGTGTAACAAAGTGATCTATACCTTTCATAAACTGAACAGTCATTTAGATGCAAAGAACTGTATGACCTCTAACGTTTCGATATATATTATAGTGGGCGTTTCTTAACTCTCTAAACTTATTTTAAGACACGATCTTATAAACTATATAATTTATTCAATATGTCATTTACAAGCTACATATGATCTGTGTATAACACGCGGCAGAACTTCCTTATTTGATGATCCCTCCTGTCCATCTTACCGAAGTGTTTGGGGGTTTTATAAGCTGAAGTTTACTCACAGTTAGCAGTCGACCAGAGGGAGAGCAGACGACGAGGCGGCAAAGACCGGCGTATGGACATATAGTTTCTGTATATATATAGACTAGTTTCTGTAGGGTGGAGGTGGCATATTTGATATTCCGTTCCCGATGTAAATATAAACCATATATTTACGAAACTGATTTCTGTAATAACCCACAATACTGTTACACATGTATGGGATGAGATTTGGCGCCGTCTGTATCGGAGACCACAGATGCACACCATTGCTGCTTTAGAAGTTGCTCTTGTCCAAGAATGGAACAATTTGCCCCAGGCCTCATTTCAAACATTGGTTTATTCCATATATCCACAACCATATATTTGTAGATAAATAATAACAAGTTGGATAGAAAGGTACATCTTATTGATAACGAAACATTTGTTTTATTAAATGACACAGAAGTTTCACAACCAAATCTTTATGGAAAAATAAGAGTACCTTTGTATCCAAAGTATTAAAGACATTTCATTCCGTGTATAAGTTTTTTTGAGGATAATCTAGAAGCATATCGGTATTCCTAGTGGTACTACTAACTGGGCACAGAGGAGTGCTTTATCAGGAGACGCTTGGGGTATATTCTTATTACCACCTACACCCCGAGGGAAACGTCTGGTAGAAAGGTAAAAAGATTAGATCCTGACTATGGTTCTAAAGATAAGCAAAAACACTTTGATTTCCCCATGAAGGAAATTTCTATTAAATAAGGCGAGATTGCATTCTTAGTACGGGGAATCGGAGAATGCATGAATTACTAACATTCAATTTCTCAGCCAACGGAAAAGTCTAAATCCCGAGTGCTTTTAATCGAGAGAAAAAGCAAATTTCATTGGTTCCTTTCAATGAGTTCGCTTTTCTCAACGAAGATGTAAATTGATGGCAATAACACATGTATTGACTACACAGATACATGCTGTAATTATACAACACTCATATTTTAACGGTTGCATTTACATTAATCTCGTTGGGTTTTTTTTTCTCAAATCTGATCATGGTTTTGTTCTTAACTTCTGAAATTGGTGGCTAAAAACTCACGATTCGAATATGGTATATTATAGTAGGGTGAAATACGGCCCAATAGTAAATGTTTAATACGTCGTGCTAATCCGCACAGTATTACTTACTTTTGAAAGCCATATTTTAATGGATCTTAATCCACCTTAATTACTCCCATTTATATACATTCATATTGTCTTATATATCTCATTAATCCAATGTCTCCAGTATACTTTGTTTTACACTTTAAATCTAGCTTATTAATTGTAATTAATGTCTACGGGCGAAAGCGTTTTAGTTGCCCCAGTGTATTGTTTGTATATACGATAGATTTATGGGATTAATGCCCTGAGCGATGCATGGGGGTATATAGACCCAAAGGACAGAATTAGGGGAGTTTGCTACCGCGTGTCTTGGGAGATCAGCTTAGATCGCATGCCTTAGAACAGACCTGTATTTGGATATTTGGAGACATAAGTTTATGTCATTTCCCATATCCATATTGGAGCTTATGTACTGTTAAGCATTTAGCCAATAATTGTTATATTAATTATCTGCTATTAAGTATTTACTAAAGAATATATCGAATTATTAACAACCAACAAGATTCCTGTCTTCATTTAATCTACAACGAGATTCCAGAAAATACACGAGAAACGCACTTCTACAATATATTTGAATATGGTATATATTTAAGTAGTATGGAGGGGGTTTCATGTGTGAAAATACACCTGTCGAACCTATAAAGCACAAATTTTGAAATAACACAGCTTAACTTTTATAATTTCAAGATATGTAATTTCAACATTTGTATTTTCAAGATATGTAATTTCAACATTTGTAGTTTCAACAGTTGTATTAACGACACTTGCATTAGCAAGTCATGCATTAGCGAACTATGACCATATTTGGGTTGATGACGTTGATCATCAATCCGGAAAACGCCGAGTTTGTTCCTACAATGATGTCTCCCGTCTCAATAAAAATATCTCTTCTTGGGTGGAGTTTTTCAAGGGGAACTACGCTCATTATTTCCGTTCTTCAAACAGCAAATTAAACTAGTTTATAGACTAGAGTAATATTTTTTAATTAGTAAATTTAGACAGTTTTAATTTGTAAAATCATATATCAACAGACATATCAATAATACAGGTGAAATTAGTTTTTGTTGACAAAATTTATATTTGAAGATATTTGCACGAACTGGGGTGACACTTTGAAACAAACACATAGATAGTAGTAGTTTTAGGCTATATGAAGACTGCTATAATATTAATAATACCGTAGATCCACACATCTACTTTGACTAATATTTCAATTAAAATATTGTCTTAAATTTTGTTTTTATATGCATTGTGGTCTAGTCTATATTGGCGAGAGTTTTTATCCAAATTTAATGAAACTTTGTATGTAGCCTGTAGGATATCTTTGTCTTCGTCAAATGAAGTTGGGTTTGATAGGCCTAACATTTGCAAGAGTTATTGCTCTTTCTTGTGTGCTCTGTATAGAGACTCCAATCAGTGCATAAAAATGAGATTTTAAAAACTCCATTTCATTCATTTGTTATCTAAACTAGATGCCAGGTTTTTTTTTTATCCAAACATATTAATCAAACTTAGGCCAAAATGCCTGTGTTTCCTTTTTCCTCTCCAATAAAAAATAGTCGGTATGTAGGTACTAGGGATTATGTTGGGATTTTTTTCTGGTTCCCTTGCCCCCTCTTTTTTTTCGCAAATAGTAAGGAAAAATATTCCTGAAATAATCAAGCAAACTGATTTTTATACACCCACATAAAAATTACGTGCAGAGTTATGCCTCTTTTTCGGCAAAGTTCGTCAATTTAGACTTTGTGAGTCGGTAGGTAGGGATTAAGTTGGGGTTTTTTTCCGGTTCCCCTGCCCCCTCTTTTTTTTCGCAAATAATAAAGAAAAATATTGCTGAAATACTCAACCAAACTGGTTTTTATGCGCCCACATAAAAATTACTTGCAGAGTTATGCCCCCTTTTCGGCAAAATTCGTCAATTTAAACTGAACGCGATAAGAGTCTACAATTTACATCCGATGGAAACGAAACTTGGCATGTGTCATGGTCCGATCTTAATGAAACTTGTTATGTGCCTTTATCGCTCGCTATACAGTGCAATCAAGTGCGAATTTGGTTGCGATGCGATAAAAATCATTTAAGTTACTACCATTTGTTTGACCAAAAATCTTACTTGAGCAAAGCTGCTGGTGGGCGTATATCGCATGGCGACCGCATGTTTCCATTAAAACTATTTTTTCCCTGACAGGACTATTTTATTCCTGTATGAACATCCACGAATTCCGGAAGAATATATACCCCTTTCTAGACAACACTGTTTATTGTTGGTACCGTATGTATCTTTGTTTCCATGCAATGAAGGTCGTGTTTGAATTTGGTTGTGATTCGATAAAAATCGTTAAGAGTTACTGCCTTTAGTTTTCCTGTGCACTTAATGTGTAAGTCCAGTTATATTTCAAAAATACTTACAGGGTGATTCTGTTTTTGATAATGTTCTTGTTTAGGGTGTCTGTTGTGTTGTCGTCCAACTAAAATTCTTTTTTATATTTTTCAGAATAAAAATGTCAGATAATGATCTAAAGAAAACTGCTGAGCTTCTTAGGCAGGCAGCCAGAGAACTGGAAGAAAAATCTGGAACTACACAGACTCCTACTACTATATTACCTGGACCATCAACACCAAATGTCAGCGAAATGCGCCGTTTGTTTTGTCCCCATTCTAGTATTCCGAGGACAAGTAATAAAAGAGTTGCTGGTACTGGTAGACAGAACACATGGACTCATCGGGGTTTTTTTGTGTCAAGTTGCACACAGGTAAAGTATTTATATGATAAATGAACATATTGGAATAAGCTGAATTTTAATAGAGCTCGTCATCGCCCTGTTCACAAGGAATTTTTCATACAACAAGGGCAAGAACTCTGAAAATAAACATTGGATGAATTCTGTATGTGTTCACAATACATTGTGGACTACAGACAAATGAAAAATAGACAGGCGACATGTTCTTTGGTGGTTGTATACACAATTGAATAATAATAACCAGACCTGCAAGCAGCACTGAACCGTTTTTCAGGAAGTTTATTATACCATAGCCGATCCATTGAGCTACCAAACTATACTTTAGTTGTTTTGCTTCAGTGACACCCTCTATCATATGTAAACGTAATATTTGCTGGCGAAAAGACCGGTCAAAATTGTTAATTATGGCAAAATTACGTCGCTTCCGGTGCCGAAAGAAATTTTTATAGGTCAAAAATAAGCCGAAAATTTGCAACATCCAAAGTACAAACATTGTTTTATACATATCGGGAAATAAACAATTAACCTATAACCCATAATCTGAAATTAAGAAGGTAAAAAACTTAAAAAGTGACCCTGGGAACATGCTAGAAGCCTTGTCACGTGTGGTGCCGAAAGAACTGTATATCTAATAAGTCGAGATTTCGACCATACATTAGTCCCGATATTACCTACTTTGTATCGAATAAACGTTAACCGCCATTTCTCGCTCTCTTTGGTAGGACCTGTAAAATTTGTTTAAACGGTACCACATGAGTATATAGGATACTTATATGATTAGAATATGAAGAGAAACTCTTTCTTAGATTTGTTGGCCCTTAAAAGGGCCGTTTTAAACACTCTATAACATGATTTCTATTGGTTCACCAATCTTCTTACTTCTGCTCTCAAATTCAATACAAGTTCCCGTTTCATTAGTGCGTATTCAAGGTACGCATTTCGTAGACCTTTCAAGGCATTTTTCCGTAAAAGGATTGAGTACAGTAGAGACCGTCTGTTGTTGTTGATGGCACGCTGTTGTCGAACTTCAGTTAGTTTTAGTTTAAAATTCAGCAACATATATTGCTCGCTTGCGCTTGTAAAGTGCCAATCTGCTGAAAATTAGCATCTCCTCGACCATTGACAACGAATCCATTGCAATTCTTGCAATACGGTTAAGGATTGGATATTCGCTAATTAAGCAATAACCAATAAAAAAATGGTTCACTCCCATTTCGACGTCGTTTCTATTTTGGCAACACCTAGTTTCGATTACACATTTTATTACCCTCAAAATCCTGACCCCTACGTTATGAATGAACTGTTCCGCCGTTAAAGAAATGCAATTAAATGAAATGAAATGTGGTTTTATGGCACTTCTGCACCTACCGGGCTATATTGCGCCAAACACATGATTTAAGCGAGATAAGCTAAATAAATATCACAGAAAAAATATTATATGCATAAATAAAAACAATATCACAGTAAACAATATAAAATTAAAAATGAAATAATTCTTTTATGTATATAAATATTTAAAGTTGCAATAGCATTTTTTTAAGTTATATTTTTAAAATGTATTAAAATAAAGCCCTAAAATAGATTGAACCTATAAACAGTCCTACCTTGTTAAAGAATAATCCTATAATTCACTATTGCCAGTTGAGAAATTGGCAAAAATATCATTTTCAACTTCAAATTCAAACGTTTGAAGATGGCCGTCCATGGAGAGGAATGGGAAAACAAGGGAGGTAATTGAGTAACTATTTCCTCAATCAACCTGTGTCACCCATTTTAATGCCCCAAAAATTTTGCCCATGGTCGTATAATAGTGAGTTGACAACCTTTTGAGCAAAAGACATAGAAATAATTATGTTTTGACTTTCTTAGAAAATATGAAATTGTAACTTTAAAATACAAAAATGAAATGATAAATATACAATTAAAATTTATGATAAAAGCTTGTCTCTTTTAAAAAGTCTAATATGTTACAATATAAACCCGGTTGGGCAAATAGATGATGTAGTGACTGACAACGGTAATAGTGTGATCTTATATTCTTGAGATGATTGCACTCAATCAAAATGTGCTTCACTGTCAAAGGAACATGAGAAATGCAATTAAGGCAATGATTATTGTACAAATAATTTATTCATTGTTTATTGAAGCTTGTTTGCTTTGATTTCTCTTTCATTTTAAAGAAGAGTATATTTTTGTTTTTATAAAATTTGTAATATTTGGATAATTATTGAGTTTAACACCTGCTTACATGTATCTAAATAAGGTTTTTTTTCCTTACAATATTTACATAAGGTAAAAGATACAATATTTAATTTGGGGTCTGCTAACAAGCCGGAGCTTATATAAATCCATTTCCGTTTTAAACGATCTATAACATGATTTCTATTGGTTCACCAATCTTCTTACTTTTGCTCTCAAATTCAATACAAGTTCCCGTTTCATTAGTGCGTATTCAAGGTACGCATTTAGTAGACCTTTCAAGACATTTTTCCTTAAAAGGATTGAGTACAGTAGAGACCGTCTGTTGTTGTTGGTGGCACGCTGTTGTCGAACTTCAGTTTGTCTTAGTTTAGAATTCAGCAACATATATTGCTCGTTTGCTCTTGTAAACTGCCTTTCTGTTGAAATTAGCATCTCCTCGACCATTGACAACGAATCCATTGCAATTGTTACTGAACACAAGTGGGAGTTGATTTATATACACTAATATAGTGACATACGGTTAAGGATTGGATATTCGCCAATTAAGCACTAACCAATAAAAAGATAGGTTGCCAGGCAACGAAACATACGCCCACAGCAGCTAAATCGTCCGGGCAGTCAACAAGGGTTGTCGCATATTTTTACTTTTTTTGCTAATGAAACATTTGTAATACACTAAAAACTGATTAAGAGTAATGGCTCATTATGTAATTATCAGAAAATCATTAGAATTTGATTGCTTTTTATAAAGTGTTACCCCACACTAACAATTAGTATATACATGAAACATTTAATATCATGGATTTAGCTGTTCAGTTATCAAAATTCATTGAAAATCAAAATACTTGTTCGTTTCAACACCTTAAACTCTGTGTATCAATCTAAAGTCAATCGGATGATAAGTTTAGCCTCTATAGCGTAACAAGATTTTTTGAAGTTATCAAGGGAGATAACTGGCAATAATTATTTGAAATCTCTGAAAATCAATAGGCTTCTTCGTCTCATGACCCTAAACACTGTGTGTTAATTTAAAGTCGATCGGATATTAACTTTGGCTTCTAGAGCTTCCACAGGATTTTTTCGAAGTGATCAAGGGCCATAACTCTTGCAGCAATTATTGAAAATCACTGAAAATCGACAGACGACTTAGTCTTATGACTGTAAACACTATGTATAAATTTGAAGTCAATCGGATATTAACTTTGACCTCTAGAGCATCCATTGTGTATAAATTTAAAGTCAATCGGATATTAATTTTGGCCTCTAGAGCCTCCGCAGGATTTTTTGAAGTGATCAAGGGCCATAACTCTGGTAGTTATTATCGGAAATCGCTGAAAAACAATAGGCTTCTTCGTCTCATGACCTTAAATCGCTGAAAATCAATAGGATTCTTCGTCTCATGACCTTAAACACTGTGTATAAATTTAAAGTAAATCGGATATTAACTTTGGCCTCTAGAGCGTCCACAAGATTTTTTGAAGTGATCAAGGGCCATAACTCTGGCATTATTTATCGGAAATCGCTGAAAATCAACAGGCTTCTTCGTCTCATGACCTTAAACACTGTGTATAAATTTAAAGTCAATCGGATATTAACTTTGGCCTCTAGAGCGTCCACAAGATATTTTGAAGTGATCAAGGGCCATAACTCTGGTAGTTATTATCGGAAATCGCTGAAAATCAATAGGATTCTTCGTCTCATGACCTTAAACACTGTGTATAAATTTAAAGTCAATCGGGTATTAACTTTGGCCTCAGAGCGTCCACAAGATTTGTTTAGTGATCAAGGGCCATAACTCTGGCACTAACTATCGGAAATCGCTGAAAATCAATAAGCTTCTTCGTCTCATGACTTTAAACACTGTGTATAAATTTAAAGTCAATCGGATATTAACTTTGGCCTCAGAGCGTCCACAGGATTTGTTTAGTGATCAAGGGCCATAACTCTGGCACTATCGGAAATCGCTGAAAATCAATACGCTTCTTCGTCTCATGACCTTAAACACTGTGTATAAATTTAAAGTCAATCGGATATTAACTTTGGCCTCTAGATCGTCCACAAGATATTTTGAAGTGATCAAGGGCCATAACTCTGGTAGTTATTATCGGAAATCGCTGAAAAACAATAGGATTCTTCGTCTCATGACCTTAAACACTGTGTATAAATTTAAAGTCAATCGGATATTAACTTTGGCCTCTAGAGCGTCCACAAGATATTTTGAAGTGATCAAGGGCCATAACTCTGGTAGTTATTATCGGAAAACGCTGAAAAACAATAGGCTTCTTCGTCTCATGACCTTAAACACTGTGTATAAATTTGAAGTCAATCGGATATTAACTTTAGCCTGTAGAGCGTCCACAAGCAATTGTGGACGCCGGACCGACGGACGGACGGACGGACGGACGGGGGCGACGACAATATACGACCACATTTCAATGTGGGCGTATAAAAATGGTTTACTCCCATTTCGAATTGTTCCATTTTGGCAACACCCAGTTTCGATTACACATTTTATTACCCTCAAAATCCTGACCCCTATGTTATGAATGAACTGTTCCGCCGTTAAAGAAATGCAATTAAGGCAATGATTATTGTACAAATAGTTTATTCATTGTTTATTGAAGCCTGTTTGCTTTGATTTCTCTCCTTTCATTTTAAAGAAGAGTATATTTTTGTTTTTATAAAATTTGTAATATTTGGATAATTATTGTGTTTAACACCTGCTTATCTAAATAAGGTTATTTTTCCTTACAATATTTAATTTGGGGTCTGCTATCAAGCCAGAGCTTATATAAATCCATTTCCGGTAATACATTTATGCAGACATATAAAATACAATGTTTATAATAATAATCACGACTTGCATACAGTTATAATTACAAAAACAAAACATATCTATTCTCCTTTGGTGAAAATGTACAAAATACTTAATATACATAGGTTAATGTGATTAGCGACATAATTATGTTATGTTAATAGTGTGGTGGGATAAATAAGATGAATTTTAAGAAATTGTGTACTTTCATTCTTCGGTCAAAATCGTGTTTACCTTATTTGAATTTCTTTATAACAATATTTTGTTAATTTTTGATGCATAGCTAAATGGAAGAGTTGAACGTACGAACAGCAACAAAGAGACATTATACGTTTCAGTATAATCTTAGAATAAGACAGTCTATAATGGATAAGAGAAATGTATGCGGAATATGCTGCAAGAAAATCCGAGAGAAGAGATTTAGAAGGTGGACGGTGGAATAACATGAATGACAACAGAAATGGCCCTTTAAGGGCCAGTTACACCTTGGTTTAAACAGTATTTATTTAAAGATACATTATGGGAGATTTTGACAAGGAGTTAGCCATTCTTGCTATAAAAGTTCAAAAATAGATGTTGAAACAAGAATATATTGAAAATTTCAGTCAAATAACTTTATCCTGTACAAAGTTGTTACCACTATAATTTTTTACTAGAAATGATAGTTAAAATCATCGACACCCTTTTCCCACTATGGCCGACTGTTGATTGACGGGCGTTAACTCCACCTACATAGTCTCGATCATCAAGTAATGTTTAAACGGTATCTAGTGAAGCTTGTGTATAGCCTCGGTCATCACTGTCTTTTATGAATAATTTCCGGAAGTATGATGACGTCAACGTCACGGAGAAAGCCCACCCACGACGCCATAGTGATTAAATCAGTCGACGAAATCCTGTTTTAATCCGAGCCCAATCCAAGCCATCCGTGGGTCTACAGTGTTCATTTTGGGCTTGTTGTTTAAATAAAGATCTAATTTATAATTTCTATGACATCTGAGGCTCAAAGGAAGACCGACAAAAGTCAGTTTTTGCTCTTCCATAATGTATGTTTAATATATAATGACATATTAACAGTACATATTAAATTATATGGATTCGGAGACAAGTTATAAAGCTTATATTAATCCGTCTCCAAAATAATAAAACAAAACATGGCATGTCTAAATTGCATGGAAATTATAAAACATTGCGTGAAAACAAGTACATCTACATGTATAATATTGTGTCATTACTGGCATTAGAATGCACATCGTGTGTTAACATCCTCATAATCGGGGCAGGGTAGAGTAAGCATTTAAGTCAATTTCAGTACTTTATTAGATTAGATCGTTTCGTAGCACTAATATACGAATGAACAATTTCAAAACCTTGAAAGATGACATACAATATTCTTATTGTTGTTTCAAAATCCATAGTATTATCAGTATTTACGTTTAAAAATCCAAATCAGTATTGTATAGCTGTTTTGTTATCTGTTAGAGGTGGGGGAGTGGGATTTAAAATAATGAAGTAAATAAATTCTTATTATAATAAAAATTTTAGGGTCAATCCATATGAATAAAACAAGACCCTTTAATTTGAAATTGTCATATCTGACCGATATTTTGATCATATGATATAATATCTTGACAATTTACGGCAATTTGGTAAAGTATGGCCACTGGAGGCTATAAAAGTCTATTTAAAATTCTGGTAAATTTAATTATAATGTAAGGATAAACAGACTATTCCTATTGGCGGGTATCAAAAAGCATAATCATTATCAAGATTCATTGAACTTTTTCAATAAATATATTTTTAAAGTATTAAAATTTAGCGATATGTATTAAAGAGTTTTGCACTGAACATGAGAAAATGGGTTGATTTTTATAACTTTAGCGGCATTCTTTGATGTTGGAGACTTGTACATCCGATGGTAGTTACGTAACATCAATGAGCAGTGTTAAGAAACTTTAGCGGCATCCTTGATGTGGGAGACATGTAGGCGCCGTGATTGTTACGTAACAACATTGAACCGTGTTTAAAGTGCACATAAAATGTCCCAGAAAATTTCTCTATGTGAGCAGTCCATGTTTATTTTATCCACTTTACGGCAAATTCACATCAATCCAGCTATCTTCATTCAAAGTCGTACAAATAGACCTCCCGTAAAAAACGACTTTGCCAATTATTGAAAGAAATGAAATGAAATGGAGTTTTATGGCATGTCAGCTCCAACCGGGCTATATGGTGCCAAACAAATAATGATTTTAACGAGACAAGTTAAATAAATATCACATACATATATTTATATACCTAAATAAAAACAACTATCACAGTCAATACGGGGTATATATATATATATATACAATTAAAATTGGTAATAAAAGTTTGTTTTAAAAAGTTTAACAATTTTCCACATAGCTCCGGTTGACTTAGTGACTGCCGACTGGCAACGGTAAAAGTGTGATCTAACATTCTTGAGATGATTGCACTCAATCAAAATATGCTCAACTGTCAAAGTAACATGGCAGTGAACACATTCTGGTTGAGGCTCTCGCTTCAAAATGAAAATATGAGTCAAAAAGGTATGACCAATACGATAGCGACACAAAACAACTTCATCCCTCCTGTTAGTTCTATAGGAGTTGGGCCAATCTCCTAGGAGAGGCTTAATGTGATGAAGTTTGTGCCTGCAAGATCCCAAGACCGTTGCCAGCGGCCATAAATGAAATGTTTAATTGAAGATTTAAAATCAGTATATGGTATTAAGAAATAGGATAAGGGAAGATCTAAAGGCCAATTATTGAAAACACTCTTAATGCCCTCAGACGCCAGTGACGTCATAGTGACAGAATGCATGTTCGGAATGTTTATTCCTTAATTACCTATATACAGCCGGCGTGTGTATTCATTAACGCCTGACAGATTCCTTAATCCCACTAATTAAATAAAACAACTGACTACGGAATAATTTGTTTTATAATTTATGAAACAAATTTTTAAATGGATCTTGAATTAAAATTATTACAAAACAAATTATTCCGTAGTCAGTTGTTTTATTTAATTAGGGGGGGGGGGGTTAAGGAATCAGACAGGCGTTAATAAATACACACGCCGAATGTGTATAGGTAATTAAGCAATCGTTCGTAAAATGTTCACTGCATATCACTGTTGTGACTGTAGGTTGCCAATCAAGATTTGAATTGTTTACAAACGCATTCCACTCTTTCCGTACGATTTCATCCTTGGGAAATTTATGAAACGCCGGTACATTATTCCCCTGTCCCTTGCTGGAATTTCCACAACTCTCAATAACACAACGGTAATATGGCATCTTGAAATACACTCAGTAATATTCTTGTCACAAATATATAATGTATTGCAACTCAAGACGAGAAAGGTCGGCTTTTGCTACTACTACTACTTGGTGTTTAACGTCTGCTTCCACATAAGTGATATCGCAGACAATGCGATATCGGCTTTTGAAAATGCTTTGACTTATATAGTGATATGTAGCTTACATGTAAATAATTACGCGTTAATGATTACGGCAGTCAAATGTTTATTGGACCGACAAATACACACGTGTCAACTGGCTGTGTGTATATACAGTGATATATTGTATAGATGATGTGTAGTGCCTGTGACGTCACCAGCCAATCAACCGGATTAAAGTTCCAATAGCATTTTTTTAAGTAATATTTTTAAAATGTATAAAAATAAAGCCCTAAAATAGATTGAACCTATAAACAGTCCTACCTTGTTAAAGAATAATCCTATTAATCCTATAATTCACTATTGCCAGTTGAGAAATTGGCAAAAATATAATTTTCAACTTCAAATTCAAACGTTTGAAGATGGCCGTCCATGGAGAGGAATGGGAAAACAAGGGAGGTAATTGAGTAACTATTTCCTTAATCAGCCTGTGTCAGCCTTTTTAATGCCCAAAAAATTTTGCCCATGATCGTATGATAGTGAGTTGACAACCTTTTGAGCAAAAGACATAGAAATAATTATGTTTTGACTTTCTTAGAAAATGTGAAATTGGAACTTTAAGGTTGTAATTGAAAATTTGAAAAACGTTTTTGGCAGTCAGATACTAAAACGTAAATATCTGAATTGATTTTAATCAGATTAGTTTGATCTTGCCGTAAAATGGATTTTGTAACTATTGAGTACCCGTATGTAAAAAATTTCTAAATTATTTGATGTGGTCTTTAAAAAAAAACGTGTTAAATATCCAAAGGATGGAAATTAAAAAGTATTTGTTTTAAAAAAGTATGGGTGGTATTTGTTGAATGAATAATAATAGATGTTAATAATTATGTATTTATAAGTTGTATAACAATAAAAACTGATGAAGGGCCAGTTTTCTTTTTCAAAATAAAGTGGTGAAATGCTCTTTTAAGTCAAAGCTAGATAAGGTGAATAATTATAGTATTAAATAACGTATCTATATTCATTTGTAGTTTATGATATTTGGCTTATCGGTTACAAGAACTTGGTTATTGAGCAGGAAATTGGCAGAGTTGAAATTAATATTTGGAGAGCATATTGAGTTTAATAAGAATGTTTTCCTAACCATATTTATTCAGTCAATATTTAATTACGGGATCTGAAAACAAGCCAGAGGTTATAAAAATCCATTTCCCATAATACATTTTAACAAACATAAAAATACAATGTTTATAATTATAATCGCGACATTTGCTTAAGGCGATGCACAAGGTTTTTTTGTGGGCGTGGCTTAGATATGTCAATCAATGGAGTGTAATGGGAGATGGAATTGGCGGAATACATTTTTTTTTTTGGAACTGTATAATTTAAAAAATAAACGAACCTTACCTTGGTTAAAGGTGAAGTTTGTTTATAATTTTATGAGTCACTTAACACAAAAGGGATCAGATGAGATGTGCGCACGCATGTGTTCTTCAGTCTTTAAAGACAGATTTTGCACTTGTTAAATTAATAACTAGATGCCCATAATTAGTTATACTCGACAGTAAATTCCAGGGTTGGGTAAAAAAAAGTATCTCCCTTATTTTTGTGGTGGGCATCTGATCCCTTTTGTGTTAAGTGACTCATAAAATTATAAACAAACTTCACCTTTAACCAAGGTAAGGTTCGTTTATTTTTTAAATTTTATTACGTCACTACACTAAAAGGAACCATATGAGACTTTAAAGCTCAAGTGCACAATCTTCTAAGAAAAAACCAACTACTTTTGTTGATTAAACATGTGATTTAAACTTTAATTACATGTACAATACAAAAATACAACTCGTTCAGTCATCTGAAGATTGCGGATCACAAATTAATACTGCTTTCTGATAATACTCAGCAGCAGGTTTATTTATGTTTTTATCATAATATTTCAAAAACGTACCCGAATTAGACCACCCTGCAATTTTCAAAATATGTGAAATAGGAACTCTATTTTCTTTTGCTTTTGTCACTGAAGCAGAGCGAGTACTATGACTAGAAAACACTGATATATCAATACCAGCCATTTGCATTACACATTTTATCCACCTACTAATTGTCTCCCTTGAAACACGTTTATGAGGCTTTATGTAACTTATAAACAAAAACTGAGTCTCCTTTCTAATGTCTGATGTACGTAGTAAGTATTCTTTCAAACATGTCACTACACATAATCTTCTATCTGGTGGATAAGCACGTAGTTCCACTTCCTGATTAGTTGACCCTGGTCTCGACTGTTTTAATAGCCCATTTATGCTTAATATGTATTTGTCTGTTTCTTTGTGAATATTATCAATAGAAAGCAAATGAAGTGTTTGAGATCTACCAGCAGTAACTAAAGCAATTAACATAGCTAATTTTAATGTTAAATTTTTTAAAGAAATTGAATGAACTGGTGATAGTTTCTTTAAATATTGCAAAACAATATTTACATCCCAAATACGTTCACTCCGGGATAAACTTGGTCTCAAATTAAACACACCTTTGAGAAACCTGATGATCATAGGATGTTTTCCAACTAAAAATCCATCAAAAATTAAACCTATAGCACTTAAAGATGACCGGGCTGTATTTATAGCACTGTATCCAGCTCCATCATCAAATAATTTTGTTAGAAAATCAATAACATTCACTAAAGATACTTGAATTCCACTAATTTGCTTTTCACAACAGTACAATAACCATTTCCGGATAAAAATTGAATACTGTCCTTTAGTCTTGCTTCTCCAAGACTCCATGATGATTGCGGTAGATCTCTCCGAAAATTCATGCTTTTTAATCGATTCCCTGATAAACGACAAACTATCAAAACAAGTTTTGGACTCAACGGGTGTGTTCTGATTGTCTGATTTGTTCCCGGAATTGTCAACAAATGTCGCCATTTTGGCAGAATTAGCGGTACACTCACTATCATTTCTAGTAGCTGTGGAAACCAGCACTGCGTTGGCCATAATGGAACAATTATTACGCACTCCGTCATGTCTTTCCTTATCTTCTGGAGAACTCTTGCAACCAAACTGAAAGGTGGAAATGCATAACAATAATATTGTGACCAACTAAAAGAAAATGCATTAATGAAATTTGAGTCTGGATCAGCTCTCCAACTTGCAAAAATCGGAAGCTGTGTATTAACTCTTGTTGCAAATAAATCTATATCTGGCGTACAATTTTATATTGAAGAATCCAATTTCCATTCTATCTGATCACTGAATTTCCTGGAGGATAAGTCGGCTTCATTTTCGGCACTTTTAATCAAATCAGCAGACAGCCAAATTTTTCTTTCAATACACCAAAGCCAAATGTCTAAAGCTAAGGAATTCAAAAGAGGAGATTTGATTCCTCCCATTGAATTAATATAAGCCTGAGCACAAGAGTTATCTATCATGATTTTTACATGTTGATTTTTTAATTTTGAGCAAACTGCTTTTAATGCATAGAAGACAGCTAATAACTCCAAATAGTTGATATGATGAGATTTTTCATCTTCTGTCCAGCGTTCGCCTATTTTAACGTTTTCATAACTCAGACCCCACCCTTGGGATGATGAATCTGTATAGATAACTCTGTTCGGCTCTTCAATTATAATATTTCGAGATTGAAATCTTAAATTGTTCACCCACCAGTTAAGTTCAGTTTTCATATCTTGAGTTATCAAAACATTTTTATCAAAATCACCATAATTATCTTTTAGAGCTGCTATCTTCGCAGTTTCTAACTTTCTATAAAACAACTGACCATATTCTACTGCTGAAAAAGTAGAAATAATTTTGCCAATTACCTCAGCTAATTGTCGAATTTTTACTGTTGATTTATCCCGTAAATTACAACAAGATTTTATAACAGCATTACATTTCTCTTCTGGTAAATAAACTTTCATTGCTGAAGAGTCTATAATGAAACCTAAAAAATGTATTCTTTGACAGGGCTGTAAAACAGATTTCTTCTCATGCACTATAAAACCTAACTTTTCAAAAAGATATTTTGTACAATCTATGTTTTGTTCACATTCAGCATAACTGTCAGACACAAGCAATGAATCGTCTATGTACCCTACACTTGTGTAGCCAAACCTCCTTAATGTTGGGTATACAGGTTTGGTCATTTTAGTAAAATAACGAGGTGCACAAGCAATACCATTGGGTAGGCAGACATACTGATAAATCTTATTTTCCCAACAAAATCTTAAATATTTTTGATGTTCTTGTGCCATTGGCACAGAATAATAGGCATGACGTAAATCTATAGATGCCAAATAACAATCAGGTTTAATTAATCTTAAAGCTGACTCAAATGTGTCCATTTTAAAATGTTGGTAAGAAATAAATTCATTAAGTTTTTTCAGATTCAATATCATACGATATTCTGTTGGATTATCTTTTTTGGGCCTAGTGAAAATAGGTGACAGAAATTGACCATCACAAGGACTAACTTCTTTAATAATACCCATCTTTAAAAATTTGTCAATTTCTCTATCAATTATATCAGTTTCAGTTTTATTAAATTTGCAAGAATAACAAATTATTTACAGGTGGGGACCTTTCAAATTCTATGTGACAGTTAGATACTATGTCTAACACTTTTGGATCAGAAGTTATGGATTTCCACTCTTCTATAAAATGAGATAGTCTGCCTGCCTTAAACTCATTGGTATTGCATGTTGCTTCATTAAAATATGCACAAACCTCATTTATTTGTGATCCGCTTTCAAGTTTTTTGAATCTTTCTTGGCAGCCTTACCAGTGTCATAAGACCATCGACCCCAATTAGATCTTCCACCTCTTCCTCTATAACCACCTCTACCTCTACGAGATCCACGACCTCGACCTCTAAAAAACCTGTCATAACCACCTCGGGTATTATGAGATGTAAGTTTCTTGCCAATCCGATTGATGTCTTGAATTTCTTTGACATTTTTGGTAACATCATCACCATATAATAAGTCTGTATACGGTACACTTTGTGAACTAAGGTGAAAATAATCTCTACCTAAATCGGGTTTGTGCAGCTCTTTTCTTTTCAAATTTATTAATTTGTTAGTATGGCCTAACAGAGCTAAAGAATCAGAAATCATTTGAAGACAGGTTTGCATCGAACCAGTCTGGTTAAGTTTATTAACCTCACAAGCAACTTTGGTTATATTAGAAGATGCTTTGATAATACAATTCTGTATAAACTGAAATTTGGAATCATCGGTTTTTGTTTCATTGCTCAACAAATTCCAGACCAGTTGATTTACTCTAGTTTTTTGCAATGCGGTACAATTGGCAGGTCTGTTTATAGATTTAGTTAAGTCAGCTAATTTCTCGTCAGTCAAGCCTTCACGAAAGACGAGATTGACCATATCAGCAAGCCCACAGTCTACCTCAGCATCAGTGGTTTCTGAATTTTTATATTTCTTGGCATACAGTGAAAACATACTCTCTGTATCTACTATAGTGATCTGGTCATTATCGTCTGCTGCTTTTGCCTTTTTCGTAGGAGGCTCATCAAGGTTTATATTTTCAGGCTCATTATCTGAATTTTCTCTAAGAAGAAGCCCTTCTTCAGCCTCATCATAGTCGTAATAATAGAGCTCATCTACCTTGTCACTCATACTTTTCAACTTTTCTTCTTGTTTGGCCTCAAATTCTTTAAGAAAAGTGAGTACATCGCCTACACCAACATCTGTTGGCGTCTCACGATCTTGTTGTTTTGATTTAGAAGTTTTACAAGACTTTTTTGAAGCCTTTTTTGAAGTGTAACCTTTTTCACACAAGTTAATATTAGAAGTAGTAGCCACGCCACTACTTGTTTCTAGACTTATTTGTGAGCTAGTTGAAGGGCCTCTATCAAGCACGTTACTCATACTCATGTTGTTGTTGTTAGTTTCCGCCATATTGAATAATAATAATGGTAACCTAAACAACAAACAAAAAAAAACTGATTATTACCTCGTAACAATCTGACACAAACTACTATTACCTCGTAATAATAAATGATAACGGCAAATATATTAAACTAGAATACTCTAGAAATATATCCAACTCTAATAGTTGAATAATATCTACTTACATGTAGAGGAAGACAAACACAAAACGTGTCATGTCTCCAAACACAAGGCACGAACTGAAGAACACATGCGTGCGCACATCTCATATGGTTCCTTTTAGTGTAGTGACGTAATAAAATCGCGTTTATATAGCAATCTCGTTCCCAGAGGCAGCCGCGGAGCCGAAGGCCTCTGGCACATTAGACCGTCCATTTTTTCCAAACCTAAGCCCGGCCCATTCTGACCTCTGGTCAATCTTTTGGGGTCGATTTCTCGAAAACTAGAGGTCGGATCGACATAAAACATTGGATCCTAAAAGAACAAATTCAAGTTTTTGTATGTAAAGATCTATTTTTCTACGCTTGGGTATATTTTTAAGTAATTCTGTCATCTAGGCACGTAAAATCAGGGGCGTACGACGCAAATAAACGAGAAATTTCACGCGTAGGAATTACATGTCATCTTCCGGGAAAATGGCTACCCCGATTCACCAGAGAAATTTCTTCAAAAAATTTTCTGGTTTCGAGATTGGTTTATATAGTTGTCATTGAATTTTGGAAGGAGCCCATGTGATTTGGTGGTCGGAGGGTTGCACTTAATAAATTGGAATGTTGTCTTAGAGAGTATATTTAGGGCTTTTGTATAAAGTCTGCGCATGCTTGGTGCTACCTGTAAAATTACTTTGAATATTGGATCCAACGGACAGTCTGCGGCGAAATAATCGAATCGATGGCATCTTTTGGGACAGCAGTAAGTTACTTTAATTAAATTAAACTTGGGGATAAAATGAATATTTGTTTACTGAAACTGCTTATTATTTTTGATAATTTTTTTTTGCGAATGTCATTTGATGACCATTTATTGTAACCGTTGGAAATAAAATATTTCTCGCGGAGTAAAAAGAAATCTGGGTTATCGACTCGAGGCTAGGTTTTAGGGAGTGTTTGATAACCTAATGGAGAAAATGACTTAAGGAATGCTTTTCTATACTAAAAAAATATAGAATCTAGTCTTAATAAATTTTAAGTTATTAAAAAAATAATTTAGGATGGTTTGTAACTTTGTAAGTATTTTGCTTGGGTTGGGAATGGTGTCTGAATCAGATCGGGCGTTGTGACCCGTTGAATAATTTGGCAGTGGAATCGAATAATTACTTAATAATACTAGTATGAATACCGGCGACGGTATTCTAATAATAATATCATTAGGTTTATCATGTAAATTGTAGGCCTTAATGATGATGTGATTAATGTGCCTAATAATATTGTTTTAATCCTGGTAAATTGAAATGAAATTTTCTTTCTGTAGGCCTAGTTCAAGTTGTGAAGTGGAATTGAAATAAGAATGGTACCTCTTGTAATAGTTGAAAATACATGTGTAAAAAAAATGAAAAATTAATATAATAATCTTGGAAATAAAAGGAAGAAATTTATATTCTGAGTTGAGATGAAAGGTTGAAGTTTTAATAGAGAATAGCGTAGTGATGATTGTCTAAGATAATAAAGAATTTTAAGAAAGTTGTGATTAGCCATGGCATTAATTAATAATTAATGACGTTTTATGATAGAAATAAATGTCAAATAAAGAAGTTTGAGGTGTTGCCATAAGCTCTTAATCTTATAGGGTTTATTATGCAAATGAATGTCAAATAAAAAAAGTTAGTAAAGAAATTTAAGATGTTAAATAAGAAATTTTAACTAAGTAATAAATTGGTAGATTAGTACTAGTAGATTTGTTTGACCTGTCGTCAGACAAGTGTTTGTAATGTGAATTTGTAAACCATTAATGAATGAAGAAAAACAAACTTATTACTGAATAGTGGAATGCCATTGTGAAGTTTGATTTCAGTAGGTTGATGAAATTAACATAAAGCTAATGCATAGACCTGAGAATTGGTGTACCAGTGTTTGTGTAGTTATGTCTGAAATAATCAATTTATGTCGTTGACATTCGTTCAATAATTTATAATTATTATTATTAATAATGAAAGACCTTATAGTATGAAACCAAGGGCTTAGAAAATAGGTGCCATGTCTTTGCCTTCGTATCAATCATCTCCAATAGTCTTTAAAAATAATTAAATGTATTTTTATTAATTGTAGAATGGGGTGACTTTAAAGGGGAGAGTTATGTACGAGCCAGAGGTGAGAGAGTTTGCCTATGGGAAAAGGCTAGTAGTTTGCCACTTGGTGACAAAAGATGGTGTTGTGGAGCTATATATTGATGAAAAACATCACAAATTATTTAAGAAAGAAATGTATATAATCATTAAGAACAGTATGGCTGTAAATGGTACGCCTGGAACATACAGAGTTTCAGAAAAATCCTCAGTAAGTAGTAATTTGTTATTGTAATATTTTAGCTGTAAAAAAATGACACGTGGTTTAATTGTATGGTAGCACCAAATGAGCTATCTGTGTAATGGTATATGAAGTAGGGAAGCTACATTGGTCATTGAATATTAATATTATCATTGTTATTTATGATAATAATCACTTAAGTTGGCAACATAAAATATACTTTATAGGATGTTTGTTAGAGATCTGTACATTGTTTGTAATAATTTTAGGTGTTTGTTAGAGATCTGTACATTGTTTGTAATAATTTTAGGTGTTTTTACACAGTACAAATGGAAATAAACACTGAAACATTGAGAGATTTTTGGAATCCGGTACCAATAAGTGTGCCGGATGCATTATGTGCACCGAAGAAGAAAAGGGTGTCTGTAGAAGGATACATACAAAATGTAAGATACATTTATTTTTATAGGCCCACACTTCATTTTCATGATGTGGAAGTATATTGGTGTTGGCCATGTTATTTTGAATGGTTTTTGTCCACAATTTGTTTGTAGACACTCTACAGGTCACAATTTTTATCTGATTTCAATGAAAGTTATATTTAAGATTGTTTACACGAGATTGGACACAATTTTTATCTGATTTCAATGAAAGTTATATTTAAGATTGTTTACACGGGATTGGACATACTGCCTACTCCATGTCACAGCGTTCACACGCGCCAAAATGAAGTCAACCCGTGAATACAATCAACAGGACTTTAAAATTATGGCGGGGTATCAGGTTCAAAATGCGATCTGCAGTTGAAAGTAGAAAGCAAAAGAGAAAATTCTAATCCAAAATGGACATTTTTGTGTGGGGAAACATATACCGCTCGTGCTTTTCAACCTAATACGTCCATCTTTTAGTTCGTAAATATTCTACTTTCAACAACATAATTTCTACTTGCAATAAAATTCGGCAATTACCCCTAGGTACCACTGGATTTGCAGTCAGCCCTATCCAATCATTAAGCAAATGTCTTTGGAGAGTGTGTGTGAAGAAAAATATTCCTTTACACCAGACAATTTCAAGGCTGGTACAAGACGATAAAGAAAACCCTTGGTGTATCAGCTGTGCATTTAAAAAGTGCTGATGATATCCTGAATCAACCTACTTTTCAACGTGATGCAATAACTGGAACTGATGTCGGCAAATCGATGATCAGCAACTATTTAGCATCAAATATCCACAAGTTAAAATTGACAGCGAAATGGCAACTAGTTGCATTTGTGGAGGAGCAATTCCCTTTTCGCTGTAAATTCACCCCTGACCAGACACCATGCCAGATAAGCAACCTAATTGATATTCACCAAAAGAAGGGCGAAGCAGAAATGTCACAAATGGATTGGCTTATTGGGTGCAAAGACAAACTCGAGTCAGGTGACATAGATACAGTCATAATTCACCTTTTCGCTGTTGCCAGACACTGGCCAAGAGAAGAAAATTGACATTTCAAAAATGATGTGTATGTTATACTCCAAAAGCCCCGGATTTTGGAAACCAGGTTGAAGCAGGAAATACTGCACTTGCGTATATAAGACCATGAAATATATGGTGTTCTATTTCGGCCACTTCGCGCGTCGCCTTATAAAAAAAAAACGACGCGCGACGCGAACTTTGCGTCGCCTTTTTTCAATGTAAAGCTATAGGGAAAAAAAGCGACGTGGGCTTTTGAACACGACGTCGCCCTAAAAAAGGCGTCGCGTCGCCTTTTTTAAACGGATGTTTGTAATTCCGATGCTGAAATGCGCATGTACAAGGAGAATTCATTTTCCATTTGGTGTTTTTTCTTCGGTGCAGTAATATAGTATCTGGGACACAACGAAGTATATAGTATAGGACATAAAGAAGGTATGTGCATTGTATTTTTCATTTTATATAATTTGTGAATGGCGATTAAAATTAAATATACAGCTAAATTTAAGAACCCAGTGTGTTACTCATTTAGAATATTTTTAATTGTTTTGCATATGTTATTTTTTGTACACATCATTTTATTTTCGTTTCTGTTCTGTCTTGACAGATGGCCCAACAATATACATCCCTAGACAGATGTAGTAAAAATGCCAATAATATCCTTTACGATAATTCTACAGTATAATATCCAGATTATATATTATATTTTAAAGTTCTAGTCTGTCCTAGACTTAAAATCGTGAACTCTGGTTTCAATGAGTGACCTCATGCTCTCTGCAGATACAGTCATTCACTATAGTTAAACAAACAGTGACGGGATGCTGATAACGATGTGGGTATGGTTTCCATTATTTACATCACTTGTTTTATAGGTTCTCAAGAGTTGTATTACTTATAGTATGAACATTACTTGACATATTTACACACAGAATTAATACAAGAATATTTTTTTTTCTGGATATACCTACGATGAAATATTAGCAGTTCTCTTCCTAAAACATGACATTCACATCAGGTTTATCACTATTTATCTTACAATCTTAAAATTAAATTCCCAAAGAAATTAAATATTAGATTTGAAATGTATTAAATATTAAAACCGACATTGCTGCACTCCATTTACCTTTTATTTTACAGTAGCTGATAATGTAAATTTTCCATCATTTCTCTTCAGTCAAAGAACATTGGGTCGGATCTTAAAGCAACAAGGTCTTGGAAGACAATGTAGGTCAAACCAATTAAGAGACGCGATACAGGTAGGCTTAAATAATGTACATCCAGGTATCATTTTATTGCAGATATTGGCAGGTAAAGAGTGGGGTTCAAACAGGGGGCCGTCTTCATTATCCCAATTCGGAGCAGAACAGTAGGATGTTTAACTCCATTTCATTTAAAATAGGGGATGTTGGGTTTTATATATGTAGATTTTTATTATTTTTTTTTTACCCAAGTACCGCGGTAATAGGGTTGGGATCCTTGATTGATGCGAGGAGGACCGCTGCCATTTATGAAACCATTTAACAACTAAATTCAGTTTCCTGAAGAATAATTATAATTTTTCATAGAGGAATACGTATTTAAAGCCTGGCGATTTTTCGATGGAACTGAAAAAAAAACGAGCAGTCTAATACTGGGTTTATTTCCCCATAATTATTGTCATATCTATATTGGGTAATCAAGGGCCCTAAATGTATATTTTCAGTATGAATTAACAGGAAGCGGCGCTTACCTTAGCTGTAGAAGTCTTTCAAAACGATTGCTTTCAAAATATAATATAAAGGGATCCAGGTAAAAGTAATTGCATTATGACATAGAAATAACCGAAAATGCAATAACTCTATAATTATAATTGAATGATTATGAAAAGTAAACGAATCATATCGAAAAAGAACTTTCAAAACCATCCACGAAATTGATTCCTTATAATTCGTGGGACTGATAGCTCAATTAATATATTCTTGGCCAGAAGGACAATGGATGGAATACTCAAAGACATAATTCGTTAATCATTGGTCTTTTGGTGTACATTGCTCTATTTCAGACAGGGTGTGTTAGCACTACAGAAGGAAATGGACCCTAATGGCGTAGAAATGCGCAAATCTCATCGGATTAGTAGACGCATATATAGAAATCCTGGTCCCAACTATTGTGTTCATATCGATGGTTATGACAAACTGAAGCCGTTTGGTTTTCCTGTTCACGGTGCAGTAGATGGGTAATTACAATAGTAAATATACGTTGCTAGTATCACAAAAGCTGCATGACGAACTAAAAAGAATGTTATTGTTTAGTGATGTGTAGCTAGATAGCCTGTTTTTGTAATGCTTCTGGTAATCTTTATTAAGTCAGATTCGCCGTTCCGTCATGGGGTTTATCTGAAATCAACCAGAGAAATATTACTGTATGTTACGCCTTTTCTTAATTAACTTGCCTCAACACCCGAGACAGAAGGGATTAACGCACTAGTCAGCCAGATAAATTAGGGCAAGCATTCCAGTCTCTCACTTGCCAGCACTATACAATTTTGGAAACTGCAAAATATGTATAAATAATGTGAAACTGAAAGTTTCTATCTTCGAAAAAAGGCAACATTGTTCAGATCTTTTATGCAATATTTTCAGTAGTTTCTGGGACTGTTTCTTTTAAAATGTCTTATTTCAGTTATTCCAGAAGGGTGCTATGGCTTAAAGTGGGAAAAACCAACAACGACCCAGTTGTGATCGCATCTTATTTTATTCAATATATAAATAACATCAAAGGTATTATAAAGTAAATGATTGATATAAATGATCTGTAGATTTCTAATGGCAATAAAAATGCTTTATTGGAAACTAAATATATAAAGTTATAAGATTAAATTCGAGAAATAAATGAAGTTTGTAAGTTATTTTCTTCTTAATTGCAGGTGTTCCGACTATAGTTCGTATGGACAGTGGTACGGAAAACGTTGTTGTTCAAGACATACAGAACTCTTTTCGAATGGAACACGAAGGGGTATTCCAGGGGATGAAGAGTGTAATTGTGGGATCCTCACATAGCAACCAGGTAACATTTAAAATATGACATTCCTTATAACTTTACCTTACTTTACATTTTCATCCAAATAGCAGTTTAAATGCGCATTTTGGTGCGATTAGTTTTCAAGCGACAGCTAAACATATATTATGGAGCCATTATCACAAGATGTCACTACCAGTATTGTTTAACTGCATCGGTAATTAAATCGATTACAGATCTATTTCGCATTAAATTATTGACTTACACCAACTAGGTAATATCCCTATACCGTTAAACCCCATACAATATTCAGTGGTACATCGGAATGTATATCCGCCTTTTCAGCGTGTTGAAAGATGGTGGTCTTCCATGCGAAGTGGCGGAGCTGGTTACTGGATTGACATGTTCAAGGATATGGTTGATACTGGATTATTTGCTACTGCAGATCCTGCGCACATGTATTTGTTTTTGCTTCTTATTTAAATACGTATATGTTAAAATTCACTAGAGACTAATACCAAAGATAGGTTGCCAGGCAACGAAACATACGCCCACAGCAGCTAAATCGTCCGGGCAGTCAACAAGGGTTGTCGCATATTTTTACTTTTTTTTTGGTAATGAAACATTTGTAATACACTAAAATCTGAGTAACAACTCTTTATGTAATTATCTGAAAATCATTAGAATTTGTTTGCTTTTTATAAAGTTTTGCCCCAAGCTAACAATTAGTATAGGAAACATTTAACATCATGGATTTAGCTGTTCAGTTATCAAAATTCATTGAAAATCAAAATACTTGTTCGTTTCAACACCTTAAACTCTGTGTATACTTCTGAAGTCAATCGGATGATAAGTTTGGCATCTATAGCGTCACGAGGTTTTTTGAAGTGATCAAGGTAGATAACTCTGGAAGTAATTATTTGAAATCGCTGAAAATCAGTAGGCTTCTTTGTCTCGGGACCTTAAACAGTGTGAGTAAATTTAAATTCAATCGGATATTAACTTTGGCCTCTAGAGCATCCACAGGATTTTTTGATGTGATCAAGGGCCATAACTCTGGCACTAATTATCGGAAATTGATGCAAATCAATAGGCTTCTTCGTCTGATGACCTTAAACACTGTGTATAAATTTAAAGTCAATCGGATATTAACTTTGGCTTTTAGAGCGTCCACAAGATTTTTTGAAGTGATCAAGGGAGATAACTTTGGCACTAATTATCGGAAATCGCTGAAAATCAATAGGCTTCTTCGTCTTATGACCTTAAACACTGTGTATAAATTTAAAGTCAATCGGATATTAAATTTGGCTTTTAGAGCGTCCACAAGATTTTTTGAAGTGATCAAGGGCCATAACTCTGGCACTAATTATCGGAAATCGCTGAAAATCAATAGGCTTCTTCGTCTTATGACCTTAAACACTGTGTATAAATTTAAAGTCAATCGGATATTAACTTTGGCTTTTAGAGCGTCCACAATATTTTTTGAAGTGATCAAGGGCCATAACTCTGGCACTAATTATCGGAAATCGCTGAAAATCAATAGGCTTCTTCGTCTTATGACCTTAAACACTGTGTATAAATTTAATGCCAATCGGATATTAACTTTGGCCTCTAGAGCGTCCACAAGATTTTTTGAAGTCGTCAAGGGCCATAACTCTGGTAGTTATTATCGGAAATCGCTGAAAAACAATAGGCTTCTTCGTCTCATGACCTTAAACACTGTGTATAAATTTAAAGTCAATCGGATATTAACTTTAGCCTCTAGAGCGTCCACAAGCAATTGTGGACGCCGGACCGACGGACGGACGGACGGACGGACCGACGGACGGACAGGGGCGACGACAATATACGACCACATTTCAATGTGGGCGTATAAAAAGGACACTGCTAAAGTTAAGATAGAAACTACCTTTTATTTTTATTTTTTTTTTTTTTTTTTTTTTTTGTGGAAAGTCATAAATTTGATCAAACTTTCTACCATTGCCTATTCTTACTTTTATTATCATATGAATAAATATTGTCTAATATCTTTTGTATATTTCAAATCAAGTGTTCGTAACAAGGAATAGTATCGCCTGTGTAATTTCGTTTTGTTTTTTTTCTGCCTTCTCATATGATCTGATCTGTAGAACATAAAACATTGAAACGATTCAAAAATAGTCACTATGCTGACTACATCATATTTATTACAAATACGGAATCAAATATTAGAAAATTTAACACAAACTTTCCTTCTTTGTATTACAGAGAATGTGTTCGATTCTGTTTCAAAAGTTTAATGCAGGCTGAACTTAATCAAATCATGGCTGATTGGAATCAACATCGAATTAGATGGAACAATCAGTCTGGTTTTGGAGGTGGAAAACCGGATTTGCTGTATTTCACACCAGGGATCTTTGGTAAGAATACAAACACTATACGATAAATAACTATTTGCATATTTGCTTTATTCGGTTTGTAATTAATCTAAGGATTTCTTCGATTATTTTTCACCATACTTTCCAACTCTTATAGTATGTGTACCGGTACTTTGGAATAGCGTAGTATTTGTGAACGTATTAGGACAGTTGATCAATAGAATACCTGGGGTTTTAACGGATTGATACAATTATTGCAGTTTATTCAAAACCACACCTGCCCTCACCACCCACAAAATCCAGTTAACCTTCCATTACGATATGGATGAAAACAGTTTCGGTATCTCTGCTATATTAATTGTTTTATGCATGTAGTTTTTAAACCAACAAAATAATATTGACATTTTGCTGAATGCATTTCAATTTATTTTAAGGCTCCAAAGACTACAAATTTGATGTTAGTATGAACGATATTCTTGCAGTAAAACAGATGAATGCCGAATCTCTCCCGGATGAAGATAATGACGAGTTCATCAAAATGTGCCGAAACCTATTAAGAGAAAATGGAAAAAATATGCCGGGCGATACGAAGGAGGCTGTGGAATTATTAACATGGTTACTTAATGAACTTGAACTCTGGTGAAATAATAATCTGATCTCATAGACAAAATTATTTTACTTCATTATTTTACTTCATAATTATAGCCTGTCAGTTCCAGAGGAGATATGTAGATTAGGTCTAAATGACACGTTATACGTTTTAGTTGACTTAGAGGTCAACATAATATCTTCGCTTTATACAAATAGGGACTGGTTCATATTTACTATTAATACATGTACTTATTAAAAGACAATATAAAACGAAGGCAGAGAAACTTCATTAACTCATTCAATATACATGTACCATCTACCATAAATTGAAAGCTATTGGAGGCATGTTTCATTTACAGACAAGGTATATATTTATATATTTATCTTAAGATAAGATTGTCAACCCCATAAAGTAATTATCGTTAGGGTTTGTTTTCTTCTAATTCTGTCCAGTGCTACAGGTTGGTGTCTAGATCGTACACAAGAAATGCTACAAAAGGCGTCTTCGTATGTATTAATTAAAATGTGTATTAATTAAAAGTCAATCAAATGTAAACTTAGCTTCTAGAGCCCTGACGGTAGTAATACACTGTGTATAAATGAAAAGTCAATCAGATATTAACGTTAGCATCAACAAGCAGAAGAGCGAAGACAATATACGACCAGATTTCAATGTGGCCTTATGTTAATAATTGTTTGCAAAAAACACAATATTACAAGCTTCTGTTTTGATAGTAGGCACTTATATTATGCCAAAGCCTTCGCTCCATGTAATGGCTTTTATTAAGATATCCGAGAACATATCAGGATTACCAATGCCCCGTGGTATTTCCAGTACCATACCACAGGTATGAGCTACGGGCATACGAGTAATGTCGCTGCAGAAATCTACTTCTAACTTCTTGTGGAAACCAAGGGGTGGAATTTCATCTGCCCCTGTCCAAAACTGCAATAGGTCTTTCATGGTGATGCAGGTATCGCCGTCTGTAGAAACAAAATGTAATACAACGAGATGCCATTAATTTTAATTATTACTACTGGAAATGTTACGTACATATGCCTTATATTTATTTATGCAATCTTTATACTTTGGGTCCAATGATTAATAGAATAATGACATTTATGACAGTAGCCAATGACTTAAAACAACAATAGTACGTGTACCTGCGGTGTCCCTCAGAAAGATATTGAAGCAATAAATGCTGTCTTCTTCTAACTTTCTATTATTGGCGTGGGGCTCGCTGTAATTAATCACAAACAAATCCCTGAAGCTTTCAAAATCAAAAGCTTGATGTTTATTCACAAATAATGCCATCGCCTTCAACGGGTAGTCTTTGATAACTTTATCACCAAACTCACTAACCGCGTTCAATCCGTCAACGAATTGTTTCATTTCTGCATACGTTCTGATATTTGAAAAAATAATACATTATTAGTGTCGTTAAACGCCGAAAATGAACGTTCTACATTATAATATTTTGTAATAAATAATGTTATTTGCAGAAGGAATACTGTTTTTATGAATACCCAAACGAGATACTGTATATATAAGAGAACAAATAATAATAAATAATATGCCCCATTATTATTAGTTGTAGACGTGGTTTTATTCGTCCTCGTGTTATATTAGTGTATAGTATCTGCTAGTAAGGGAATTATCCATTGCATCCTCCCCCCCCCCCCAGTTAGGCCAATAATAATATTTTTGTGGCTGCATTTCATTTAATTTTTTCTTTAGTTAGGAATAAACTATTATTCCTATAATATAAAAAATGCCGCAGTAGATTAGATATCAGATCTTGCTTGACCATTCTGGAAATCATGGTATTTATGCCAGCATCAGACAGGAAATCTATCATCTTATCGTCGGATTCCAAATCAGCTAATAATGAGCATTCATTAATCTGAAAATGGTTATACTTTTTTTGAATACTTTACGGAAACAAAATATATTGATCTACTATGGAAATAAGAATATCATTTAAAGCATAAATTTCTTTTGTACATTGGCCTCAAGTACCATGTCTTTCATTTCTAGAGTTTAATTATAAGGTTTAAAGAGTTAACTTTGTCATTGCGCCCTTCACGTCCTCATCTGGGATTGTCTCTATTGCCTCTTCAGTCAATACTACTGGCAACCCCATGGTAAGTTTGTAGATACCCTCATCCATTACTGGTATTCCTGGGCCATCGTTTAATATACTCCATGCTACAAATTTACCCGCCTGGGTGAACTGTCCACTCTCTAGCAAACTAACGTCGTGTCGAAAACACATTCTATTTGTTTTTCCCTCAAAACATCTGTTTATTAATTCCTTTAAGAGCTCTCTGTAATATAAACGGAATTATACAATATTATCTTTGGGTGTTTTTTTAGATTTAATGTAAGTCGGTGATAGTCATGAGCTAGAATATTGAAGGTGTAACGAAGGTTTAGAACATGGTTTATATACACAAGCGTGAATATTTTATCGACCGTTTTTACAAAGAGTAAATAGTTTTGGAAACGTTTTTGAAGCGCTTGAACTTTAACCTCTGTAGCGTCGCTATTAGTTGTGTAGAAGTGGACGTTTTGTTTTTGTCATTATAAACAATACAATTTAAGTTAACTGGACGATATTATTTATTGGTGTCACACATGCCGAATGCTACCTGTAGCCACAAAGAACGACCACATTAAATAGGGTTACTATGAATAATACATCTTAAAACAAGATGGGAGTCCGCATACCTGAAGAATTCCCTCTTTGGTCCACCTAAATCCTCTCCAATTTCCCCAGAAAACACAACTTTAACTGGGGATGTATAGGAAAATTTTGACCGCCTCACTTCTCTTAATGTGGAGGCATACAAATCATGTCTATTAATAATAATGGTAGTAGAGGTGTCGGTTGTTGTTGCAGATATCCAACGACTCAAAATGTCCTGAATGGTAACGTCTTCACTACAACATAAAAGTAAATTGACTTGTAAACTGATTCCCATTCATCGATAAAGAAACTGTAGATAATTCCAATAAAGCAAAGAAATCTTTTTGAGATTGGAACAAAATATTGTTGTCTATATATTTTATTGACAATTGTTGTCTATATATTTTATTGACAATCTTATAATTTAGCTATATTGTGAAAACATGCCTCGTGTTAGTATCATACCAGCATGCTTTTTGCATTTCTTGTAAATTTATTTCCGTTTGAAACACATCCTTTGCACCCCCACCCACTTACTATTTGAGCTAAATACCACCCCGATAATACATACCTTACGGTTGCACATTCATGTAAAGACTGTCTCGCCGCCAGCTCTTGTATGTGATGATCACTACCAGTTATTGCTTGAGAAGTGCTTGGCTCATTCAAAAGACTCACATCAAACGCTGACGTTGATGCGCTAGATAACGTTGCACTTTGTCTAAATGTTATAGTTGGAGTCCCTGATTCTGTAGGAAAGCTTGGTCGGGTCGTGAAGTCAAGATCAGGTAGTGACTCAGAATCTGTAGAGGACCCACATTCATGATGTAATATTTCCTCTTCTGCAGTTGCAGATTGTAGCTCTATATCGTGCTAAAAGAATAACTATTTATCTGCATTGAATATTGAAAGCATTTTCAAGGACTCTGAACTGGTGACCAAAATAGATATTTATATTTCGAGCTATATATATACCAAGCATAGATGCACGGGCTCGATAAATGTTCGTGGGGGGGGGGGGAGGGGGTGTGAAATGCTCGATTTGTTACCGACTATGCGAGTCTGAATTCCAACCGTGCAATCGGACTTTTGCAGCTGCATTCTCAAAAAATAGATTGTCAGGCAACGAAAAATACGCCCACAGCAGCTAAATTATCCGGGTAGTCATCCAGAGTCGCATATTTTCACTTTTTTCGGTAATGAAAAATTTATAAAACACTAAAATCTGATCAAGAATAACAACTCATAAAGTAATTATCAAAAAATCGGGACAAGCCTATGACACTGAGTTGGAATATTTTAAAACGAAATTAATTCACATTTACTAAATATCAATTACATTCATCAAGGTGGGTTCATTGAAAATTTAATTCACAAAATACGACATTCGGCGTATTTAAAGTAAATTATTCATATACCACTTCTTTTTAACGTTACGTACAAATCCGTCCAAATGACGGAAATATGCATGACCTTACATTACTCTAGTCAAAAAATAAATCGTACTCTTTATTTGTCTAAGAAAACCTGCATGTATATCAAAATATACAGGTTCTACAGAATGAAGAAAGTGAAGTTAAATAATTATTATGGTAATTTCACTGAATCGTATACAAACCTTTAAGCCCGCAGTTTGAAGGTACAGGCGGATTGGATGTGTCGACAACTCTCTCACGTAACCTCCCAATGTGAAGGACTGTCCGTTTTTTAATGTTTCGGGTAGCAAATTTCCTGCGAAAGTTGCAATATTTGCGGTTACACTTTCAAGGTTTATTTTGGCAATCGTATTTTTGCCCTGTGGCAAATATACATCGGTAAGGTGTTCCCTGACGGTTTCTAGTGTGGCACTATCTTTAATATCTAAAATCTGTTTTCCGCCTCCTTTTGCAAGTCTTACGAGCACGAATTTTTCGTCTATTTTATGCTTCCACCCAACATAAACTCGATAGGTCGAGTTGGGTGTTTCCACAGCGGCGCCCTTCTTTCGTTTTCTGCCGGACTGCATTTGTCGGATACGTTGTACTATTGGCGAGGCACACAGATTTCCTACAAATATTTAAGTTGTGGTTATAAACTACTCGTTTACATATATATGAACTATAATTATTTTTTTTTTTTTTTACTTTTGTCGACACCTCATTTTTAGACCATGTGCCCTTATCAAATGGATATATATATTTATCAAGTGTAAATTACTGGAACAGAACCCCAAGTACACCAAACTCCTCATCCGTTAAAGTAAGGACGTCACTTGGATTGACCTATGTAATTAAAAAAAATGACTTTTACGCGAGAGAGAGTTTAACTTTCAGTCAACACAAACTACGCCATTTCGGAACTAACACAGAATTCCGGGTTTTTCTTAATAATGCACATGAGCATAAGGATCTTAAGCAGTGGGGGGAAACCGGACAACCCGGGGATCGAAAGCACACCAGTTGACTCAATGTCCATGATACAAAGCGCGCGTGATAACCATTCGGTCCTCCGATACCCCTCCCCAATCCCCGTTTACAAAAAGGATATTTGTTGTCTTTTTTCCCTAAATGATAAGATCTTTCTTTAAACACAAATCCATTTTCCACGTCGATACATTTGTAGCTCCTTATTTGATATATTCCCTAAATATGGCCAGACAATTTGTTAATCAGATTAAGACCGATGTTGACAGAATCCAAGATTACGTTCATTTCTGCATTAGTTAACCTAAGACACAGTCTATAATCATTGAATATGGGAATTAAGTCAGCTACTAGTACAAAATGCCCGAGAGAAACATTATAATAGGATATAAACGTCAAATTATAATTTATAAAATAAAACCAATATACTTACAAAAATGCAGGTGCAGTCTTAAGAATCATTGTGTTTACAATTAAAAGTGTAGAAAAATGAAGTCTCCCTGAGGATAGATATTCTATTAATCTTGAAAGGCGACGGAAAGGGCGACTCGTCGCGTTTTTTTGTGCGACGTCGTGTTCAAAAGCCGACGTCGCCTTTTTTCCCTATAGCTTTACATTGAAAAAAGGCGCGCGTCTCTTTTTTTTTTATAAGGCGACGCGCAAAGTGGCCGAAATAGAACACCATAGAAATATCACCGCACGATGTTTTCTCTTACGAGTCTTAGATGTACCTTTATACACGCTGTTTTAGTAAAAACGTTGCTTCTTCGAATAATCATATATATACATGTACACGCGTTGCTTCATAGAAAAAACATACATACTCTAATGCCGCAACGTCATAATAGTGGTTTTCTTGTTGTTTTTTTTTTACAGCGCTTGGAACCTTGATCAATGTGTTTTTTTATATTGTTATTGGCTGTTTATTCAACACGTTTGATCAAGTATTGTTAGTAAAATTATACTCTTTGGGCTAAACCGGGAAAAAAGTCTGGGTTGAGTCCCGCACATGCGAGATGAGGATCATCAACTCCTATCAGTTGATCATAGAAACGACTGTCATTTGATTTACATACAGCTTTCTTGTAAAACTTGTGGAAACCTTGCCTCTGGAACAGAAGACCACGTTTTCAGAAGATATTACTGAAAACTAAGCCGAAGTCAATTTTGAAGCAAAATATAACACATTTCTAAGAATGGGTTCTGAACTGGATACCAATACAGCCACGTTCATCGAGAAAAACAGTTTTACAAACAATGCGTTACTTTTCTATGGGTCAAGAGGCCGCAACCAGAACGCAGCTAGATTCAGGAAAGAAATATCAGATTGGCCGTTTAAAATCAGCTGAAGAAATCCTTACAAGTAATGACAGATCAGATACAGGGAGTATGAAGGATAAAAAGGGGTATGAAGGATAAAAGGTTAATCAGCAAATATCTTGCTGTCCACATAACTGTTAACGTCATCACTTTGGAGGTGTTACAGTAATGGCGTGGGCTGGAATTTTGGTACATCACAGGACTCCTCTTTTCGTCGTCCTAGGAAATTTTACAGGTATCGGGTACAGAGACGAAATTTTACAGCCTTTTGTCATCTCAAGTCTTCGTCAAATTGGAGCAGGTTCTGTTCTTCAAGATGACAATGCTAGACCCCATCTGCATGAGTTGTTAATGATTTTCTCACCCAAAATGTATTGAACGAATGGATTGGTCTGCATAATGGTGTTGTTCATTATGTGGGAGACTCAATCGGAGATGTAATGTAAGATCCTAAACTTTATTTTAAAAGGCAAAAATTTAATACACTGTTGTTTTGGGGGATTTTTTTTGAGTACATGTAACCCGTTTTCTTTCATTTTAATTTTTTATAATCATAAAGTATTTAAATAATTTTATATGGATATAAATATATTTCTTGTCAGTTTCATTATTTTGTCTCGAATATTTTCACGGTTTGTGCTCTGTGATTACTTGCTCTTTCATCTGTATCACGCTGATGGCCGTCAACGTGTATGGAGACGTCTTGCAGACTGCAGCATCTTCGAAACAGATCGATGGGGCGGGGAAAGCGTAATGGTGTGGACAGGCTTCACATTTCATCGCCGGACCCCCTATACATTAGCAGGGATCGCGTTAATGCTGTAGTCTTTCGTGATGATGTCTTGGAATCAATTGTTGCTCCGATGTTTCGAGCGCACCCACAACTCCAGCACTTCCAACAGGATAATGTACTTCCGCATACCGCCTGGCTGCTAACAACATCGATGTCTTGGGACTGTCTCCGGACATGGCACCGACAGAACATGTGTAGCAAAGTGATCTATACTTTTCATAAACTGAACAGTCATTTAGGTGAAAAGAACTGTATGACCTCTGTTAGTATCGATAAATATATTACAGTGGACGTTTCTTAACTCTCTAAACTTATTTTAAGGCACGATCTAATTTATTCAATGTCATTTACAAGCTACATATGATCTGTGTATAACACGCGGCAGAACTTCCTTATTTGATGATCCCTCCTGTCCATCTTACCGAAGTGTTGGGAGGTTTTATAAGCAGAAGTTTACAGTCAACCAGAGGGAGAGCAGACGACGAGGCGGCAAAGACCGGCGTATGGACTCGCCCAAGTTCAGCCGCTGCATTAACAGCGGGGCGGAATGGTAGATTCGATGTTCCCGTCGTAGACATATAGTTCCAGTATATATAGACTAGTTTCTGTGTATATATATATATATATATTATATATATAGACTAGTTTCTGTAGTGTGGAGGAGGCATATTTGATATTCCGTTCCCCATGTAAATATAAACCATATATTTACGAAACTTGGTCCGTATTCAAAAGGATATCTTAAGTCTAAGATATCACTTAACTACTAGCTTTCACTTAAATATACGTAACGTCCTATAAGTTAAGGGCAAGTGGTATTCAAAGGCACTGTTAAGTATCAAATTTTCCCTTAAAGTTAAGCTACCTTAACTTTTAAGTGTTATTCAAAGGCCAGTTTAAGTGAGAAATATCCACTTAACTTTAAGTGATCTATGGGGGGTACCTTAAAGTTAAGTGGGATTATAATGACTTCTTTTGATGCTGTAGAAGCAGTCCCGTAATGGCGATTTTATAAGATAAGGAATTCCGATTAAAACAAAGACAACGTCGCCGACCGTAGCTGACCTAAAATTTGATGTTGTAGTGCCATAATAGAGTATAAGGTTATTTTAGAGGTGTATAAAGGAAGTACACTTACCTAAGATAATAACTTAGAGTCGGTCTATTGTTTCTCACTATTCAACCAGCACTAAAGGTTTAGGAGATAAACACTTCCTGTTTCGCATTTAGAGGGGTGTTATTGTCCAATAGACATGTCCTGAGATCATTAGGACCCGAGACGCGTAGCGTCGAGGGTTCTAATGTAAAATCTCAGGACATGTCTATTGGACAATAACACCCCTCTAAATGCGAAACAGGAAGTGTTTATCGACATTGTAACATGCTTTTTTTCGGATTTTAAAAGACATTACTAAAACAGAAGGGTGTTATTGTCCAATAGACAGTGTCTAATTGACCAATCAAAACGCAGGGTTTACCCTGAAGCATGTTACAATTAAGTTTAACAATACGGGCAATTAAGCCCTAAAGCTGTGACTATCTATGTCACGTGACAGCTCTCAGCGAATCATCTGTCAAGGATGAGCACAATGGTTGACTGCCTTTAAATAGACATGCTAAGCGGGAATTCAACACATTCCAACTTAGCAGAATATAGACCTTATCTTGTTTTATTTTCAAGCCTGAAAATTGGTGGGGTTAGACCGGAAGAAACCGTATGAAACGGCACGGAGAGCAACCACAAAGAGCAACATCGCAGTGCTTCTTCTTCTGAAACTAATACCAATTCCACACAAACAAGGTCCAGACAAACCATGGAGGCACGTTTATACGGTGTGTCAGCCAAATTCTTTCATGGACTAAGTGCAGAAAACGCAAAGGAGTGGTTACAAGACTTCGATCTTTTCTGTTCTATGCAAAATATGTCAGCCGAAACACGGTTGTTGCTCTTTACATACAATTTACGAGACGGAGCTCGGCGCTGGTTCGATAACCAAGAACCAGCAACAAAAAAGGACCTTAAACTCTTACAAGATGAATTTGTAAAAGCATATAAACCATGTGCACACACGAGTTTTCAAAAAAAAAGTCATAACAAATAGGTGAAGATTGTGAAACTTATTTAAATAGTCTCGAAACAAAATATCATCACAGTGCTATTGATGTAAATTCTATGGTGGATGGATTGCTACCAAATTTACAGACCCATGTAATGTTGCAAA
Source organism: Patella ulyssiponensis (assembly GCA_963678685.1). Taxonomy (NCBI): domain Eukaryota; kingdom Metazoa; phylum Mollusca; class Gastropoda; family Patellidae; genus Patella; species Patella ulyssiponensis. The sequence goes on along the minus strand of OY783227.1, from coordinate 11,531,544 downwards.
AACTCATCTTCTTGGGCCAAACTTATAAAAGACTGTTTTTTAGTTGAGAGGGCTGTCGTTCAAAGGCAAGACAATCAAGAAACATTAATTATATTAGCCATTGGCAGATTATCACACCATTATATTATTACCACCGATGATATTTTCCCCCGATCATTTATCATGTTATGTTTCCATGGTTGTCATATAATAAAGTTATATTCATTTGTGGAGACATGGCTTTATAGATTTTGGACATTATTTATACTACCATTAGAAGCAAGGCATGATCTATTTTTACAACTCATTCCCATATATACATAATCGGTAGTATTTATTTAGGTTAAATATAATGAAGCATGAATATTTTGTACACACAATGTACCGTCAATGCCAACCCGTCAAAATCTAAAGTGTAGGTAGGTACTTACACAATATCTATGAATTTCTCAAATGATAGATTTACAAACAACACTGTATAATTTGTTCAGTCTAACTTAGAAGACAAAGATCTTTGTGTATGGCTAATAATATGCTGTTTTCTATTCGCGATATATTGTTAAAAAATTAAAGCTTACAATATCCATCATTATACTCCCACTATTTATTGTAATCTAATGGAATGTTTTATTTTTTTTAAAAAAAAAAATCTATGAAAACAGCTGTTCCGGCAAAGGATGCACACTATCATAATTTATCCTAAATTATAATCATAGGCCTACTATTTTCATGGGTTACGATATAATATTTCGACAAACATTTTCCTGGTGACGTAAACTAAGAATTTAATAGAATCCAGCGATGCTCTTGTAACCGCGTTGTGGTTGATAAAACTAAAACAACAGATAAAACCCCTGTAGTACAAATATCCCGTTATGGTCGGCAAATAAATAAACCGACTCGTTTTCAATAAGTTTATTTCATGTATTTGTATCTTTAACTATCTGTCACTTTAAATTACTTGTAGTTATTTGTGTACATGAGTCATCGGTCTTTTATCCAATCAGCGGTAGCGATCACCTGACTAGAAACGGATGTTTGGGTAAAAACCTCTGACTCCACGTGCGTAAGAAAATTCTCTACACGAGGCAACAACTTTATGAAAACTAATTTAAATCGGCATCATATGGTACGTAAGATTTAGCCTAAAATAATAACAGATCTATGACTCAAAGTAACGATGTTTTTATGTTTATTATATGTTTTAAAATGTCATTCGCATTTGCCTATTACGGCGCTAGTCTAAGTTTAAAGTGGCCGTGTCTCGATTTATTTTCTGGTCATTTTTATAGACATAAGTCAATTATTGTCAATCAACCTCAAATCATTCTAAATGTTTATGTTATATAGTTTCGGTTAGTTGCTATATTGAACTTCATTCTTTTTGTAGATTGAAACCTACTTGCTCGTAACCTACTTCGCTCCACTATATATTTTGTACTTCCATGTATGCTGTACAGCCATTTGTTCACTACAATCTACATACATATTGTATTTGATGGTAATAAAGAGACTCATTGAACTTGATAATATTGTTGTATTCTGTGGACTACATCGCGTCAAGGGGGCCTTTCCATGCAGTATTTGTGGTGAATGGTAAATGGTGGATGTGACGGTGGCTGTTGCAATCTTTGAAGCTAAATTAGACTGTTTCTATGGAAACGTATTTGTTTAAACAATTCGGGAATTTCTAGAGACGTACACATTTATTCAGAATCTACTGTGCAAGAACCTTGCCTTACTCCTGGCAGTAGATTTTAGCTCTTAAGGGGGCATAACTAGCTGGCAATGTCAAAAATTCGTGATATTTGGTAGTGGATGGTATTCCATAAATAAAAAAATCATGCTTTTTGGCGAATGTGAGTATTCCATAATTTAAGTGTGCAGTTAAGTTTTCACATAGCCAAGTATGTGTAAAATACAACCTTTGAATACCGATTTAAGGTAAGACACTTGGTTAAGTGGAAAAATTAAGTATTTTACTTAACTTTTAGAAAACCTTTGAATACGGACCCAGATTTCTGTAATAACCCACAATACTGTTACACATGTCTGGGATGAGATTGGACGCCGTCTGTATCGGAGACCACAGATGCACACCATTGCTGCTGTAGGAGTTGCTCTTGTCTACGAATGGAACAATATGCCCCAGGCCTTATTTCAAACATTGGTTTAATCCATATGGCGTCGCTGCACATTGTGCGTAAGGGTAAGAGCCCGTGGAGGACACACACGTGAGTAGCGCGTGCGTCCTCCACGGGCTCTTTTGGTTTTGAATAAGCAGCCAAACACGCGGCGCTGGAAATATTCCTAAATACAGAATGTAACGTCTATTGCGTTTTGGGGGGTTTTTTTTTGGGGGGGGGGGTATTATCCAGTGGAATATCCACAACCATATATTTGTAGTTAAATAATAATAAGTTGGATAGAAAAGTACATCTTATTGATAACGAAACATTTCTTTTATTAAATGACACAGAAGTTTCACAACCAAATCTTTATGGAAATATAAAATAAGAGTACCTTTGTATCCAAATTATTAAAGACATTTCATTCCCATGCTGAGTGAATAAGTTTTTTTAAGGATAATCTAGAAGCATATCAGTATTCCTAGTGGTACTACTAACTGGGCACAGAGGAGTGCTTTATCAGGAGACGCTTGGGGTATATTCTTATTACCACCTACACCCTGAGGGAAACGTCTGGTAGAAAGATTAGATCCTGACTATGGTTCTAGAGATGAGCAAAAACACTCTGATTTCCTCAAGCAGTAAATTTCTGTTAAATAAGGTGAGATTGCATTCTTAGAACAGGGAATCGGAGAATGTATGAATTACTAACACTCAATTTCTCAGCCAACGGAGTGCTTGGAAACGAGAGAAAAAGCAAATTTCATTGCTTCCTCTCAGTGACTTCGCTTTTCTCAACGAAGCTGTAAATTGATGGCAATAACACATGTATTGACTACACAGATACATGCTGTAATTATACAACACTCAGATGTTAACGGTTGCATTTACACTATACGAAAGACAGTTTTCCATAATCTGAGGGGTTTTTTTTTCTCATATCTCATCGTGGTTTTGTACTTAACTACTGAAATTGGTGGCTAAAAACTCAAGAGTTATTTTATTTATACCCATCAACGAATATGGTATAGATTTAAGTAGAGGCGTTTAGTACATGTTATTACCAATCGTGTGTCTAAATTCGCAGAAGGACGATAGGCAACAAAAAATTTCAAACTTTGATATGTGGTTATGGCACTTATTTTATGTAATTTGTGTTCAATGAGGTAATTCCATTGCACGATATACTGCCGATTTCAGCACTAGGCGAGTGTATGATTTTTCATAGTATTAAGACATCGCCTATGCCACAGCGTAATGTGCACCAGGCTATATTGTTACGGGGGTTTGAACTGAAAGTTCAACGCTAAACAACTGTTTTTGTATATTTCCATCATTAATTTCTTCTTTTTCTCATCGTTTACCGAGTGTTTTCGTCAACTCAGACCGCGGGTAAATCCGCAATGAAACCACACTGCCAGCGTTCTTATTCATTGTTAAGAACAAGGGAGGTAATACGATGGTTAACAAGTTTATTATTTAGGTTAATGGATAATAATTAAATGTAATATTAATTAACTTCATATGAACACATTTAAAATATAATATACAGCTTTATTTTATGTTTAAACAGTTCAATATTGAAATTTTATAAACTGTAATATCCTGTTTACTTTATTTGATCTCATTATTACCTCCCCTTCTCTTCACTAATGTATTAATAACGTTCCTGTTCGTTATTATTAGAGCCGCTGTAAATACCACGACATATTCACCAAGCCAGCCAGAGGGATGGGTACCTGACTGTGTACATCATGCTTCGACCTCAGAGCTTATCGGTCACCATTGAGTTGCGGTTCCGATGCCTGGGTGTGACAATTTGGGGCGTCGTCTCAACCTCGTGGGTTTACCCTATAGGTCCATAGGAAAGATGCTGCGCGTGCTCTATGTTAATAACTTATGAAAAGATGCGTTGCCAGGCAACGGACACATACCCCCACCCCACACACACATAATATAAAACTGAAAAGGTGGGTTGCCAGGCACCGAAATAAACAACTTTATCGTCCTGGAAGTCGACAAGAGTCAGCGCATATTTTTTAACAAACCATATTTCATTTTAACACCAGAGTTAGACCATATCATGAGCAATGATATCTACTCAAGACTAAAAATGTTCCACCATTCGGTATTCGATTCGGCTACCATCCACAACCATTTCTTTTCGACTTCCACCAGTTGTTCCATTTTTTCAGCGGAGCTTTAGACGATTCTTCAAGCGTTGGAATCCACTCAGTCTTCATCACAATTAAAACACAAAGCAATTAATAACAAACAGCTTGATCATCCTTTAATTGCAGACATTTATTGCTATTATCTTACGACTTAATCAGCAAGGACATTTTAAAGCATTAGCTTGTTATAAAGGAGACTTATTTTTATTAAATGTTTTATAGTATACATCTGATTTTTTCCTTTCATGTTTTAAATAAATATGCATATTTGGTATTTACAGCCATTCAGTAAGACGACCTGTGATTGGCTGGCCGAAGCATCCTCGGGAATTTCCGGGCAGATGTACGAACTTTCCCGAATATTTAGTTCGTTAGATAATTCATTTATAAGACTTAGAAAATAGATTTATATAGCTACCATATTATTTACAAGACTTTATAAATCATTTATCAAGCTATGAAAATAATATTCAATTCAGTCACACGCTTCGAGGGGTTTCAGCGTTCACACGTGCCTAAGTAAGTAATATAAATGGAATTAGTAAGTCACATAAATGGCCCATTGTGATCGCATCCGACTGTCATACAGGAGAATTAAAATCAATATTAAATCACCAAATATATAAAATGGTGCTGATGCATATTTCGATGAAATATTATACGAAATTTCTTCAAATTTCTCATAACACTGTCTTGTTCCTTTGACAGTTAATCACATTTTGATTGAGTGCAAGCATCTTAAGCAAACAAGATCACGGTATTACCGTTGTCAGTCACTACATCATCTGTTTGCCCAGCCGGGTCTATATGGTACAGCGCTAGACTTTTTAAACGACAAATTTTTATCGAAAATTTTAATTTGTTTATATCCTGATATTCTATTTCATGTTTTAAATATATATACATAAAGTTGATATTTACTGTGATATTTGTTTTTATTTATGTATATATAGATAATGTGATTATTTGTTTCTAGTTTGTCTCGTAACATCATCATATGTTTGGCGCAATATAGCCCGGTTGGAGCGGATGTGCCATTAAACCACATTTCATTTCATTTTTTCAAATTTCTCATACCACTTAACATTCGAATGAGGTGGTCTATATATATTAAACATAAATTAAAAGATTTGGAAAATTCAGGCGAGACAATAAGCCATATACATTCAACTTCGTGCATTTCAAATTCAAAAAGCCTTTCATACTTAACTGTACCTTTGACATAGAATAAAATACCCCCTCCCTCCTGACCAAGACGATCCTTTCTGTCAGTCACATAATTGTCAACATGCAGATCATCTAATATTAATTTATGTAAAAATGTTTCAGTAAAACCCACAATACTTATATTATTTTCTAGTTGAAATACAACTTCACGCATTTCATCAAGCTTGTTTTCCTTTTTTGTAATTAGACGATTTACATTTAGATGACCAATGATGTAATCTGATTTCCCATCACTCAATTTAAAAGGTTGGGTTATAGATGATGAATTCAAATTAAGTGGTGTTATTTCACCAGAAGGGTCATTCAGGGACAAACTTGGTGAAATGTGAGTCCGAAGAAGAGATAATACGGCAATCAATATCGGGTGTAGAGCCCGTAGAAGTATTATTATTTTTAATAGGATCCCTTGCAGTTTGCACATTATTAAAACCTATTTGATTCGGTAGTTGGGTTAAAAGATGACATATACTTAGATAAATGCATGGTAAGGAAGTTGTTGTATTCATTAAAATCATTTCTGGGGCCATCATGTGCTGGAAGACATTTCAATTAGGACAAGAGATTCCCAGTTCACAATAATAGTACAGTTGTAAAATCTAAATAGCTGTATAAATATAGCACATAATCCCGTAAAATTCGAACAGGGTATAATATCCAGTAGATGTTACATTAGTAAATAAAATGTACTAAAAATATTTAGAGCACAGTTTTCAGATTTAGAGTAGAGCAATTTTATGTCCAGCTTCACTCGATAGGGAACTACATATCTAGTTACAAATGAAGAAACTATTTTTGAAATTTCTTAGAATTAGTCCAATATTACTGGATTAAGATTTCTTGGAATGTGCATTTCAAATATTTCTGCAGCAACAACTTTGTCCCATATGTTGTAATATTTCCAAACATTTTTGATATCAGATGTTCATCACGTCTGATTCAATATTAGGAATGCCAACTTCAGACCATAATACAAAGTCACACCATTTAAACTCAGTAATAGCCAACTGGAATTTGAAAATAATATTGGTGTGTAGTTTTAAGTTTCATTGCATAATTTTTTGATGTTGGTATTTCGAAACCGGCACTGTACAAATCTTTTTTCATTCACTATTTGATTTTCAATGTTTTCATACAAATCAATAGGGGCAGTTGTCCGGAACAGTTTTAGGCATTTAATCTCAACTAACCCATCCGTTTCGTTTTCAGATGGGTCTGTAACGAGTCCATCTGGACTGCATCCCAACTCTGGCCATAATTTGTTGACCCTAACATACTTTAAAACCTGGTATTTTCGTCTTCGTAAAGGCATGGTAGATAATCTTGACGGGCTTGGTCTTCATGTTCCAAACCATACAGCATGTCTTTTGATGTAAATGGGTTCAAGTTCCACACATAATTACTAACAAATGATCTCTTCACATGAAGGCATGGCTATTAACATTCCTAAGTGGTTAGCTTGCTTGGCAGTTGAAGCTGTTATCCTAAACCACCGACATGCATTCCATTCAAACGAATCTGCCTGACATTCTGTATCGAGAACCATATATGAATCCGTCTGATAGGCCTTGCATTCTGCTTTCAAATTCGTGAAACATGAATCAACCAAGATCCTTAAGAGACGATTTTCTTACATCAGATATGTGAAGTCTATTAAGGTTCCCCACATTGATGTACTGCCTCGCTTCATTTCAAGGAAAACATAAATCAGTAATCTTACAGAATTATTCCTGCCAGATTGTGGTCTAGGATCAAACTAATATAGCCTTGCCCGCTTTTCTTTGTAGAAGCCATAGGTTGTACTTGTTACTTTTCCTGGATTCTTGTTCTTTGTTCACTTACTTGTACAGGCTAGCAGACCATGACCAATCTCTTTACATTGTTTATCAATGATTAGAAGTACTGCTGCAACATGGTTACAACGGCCGAGGGCAGATCCTGGACAACTAGCGCCCCTCACAGCGTCGCTAATACAGGAAATGGTCACATGAACACTTCTATATTCATTTCTCATAGAAGCCGCTACTTTTGCTTTCAAATAGTAGCATCCATTGTGCTCAATATCCATGATATCTGTATCATTTCCACTTCTGACATACTGTTCACCCTTGGTCAAAGGTTTAGATGTCATGAGACAAGTTTGTGCCATCCTTTCTCCCATCATTCCCTATCAAAACTACACTTTCTAATAAGTAATAATATATGTCCATAATTAAAGTTTTCTGGTATTCGAACGGAAGGGAAAGCTTTCCATCCTAATAGTGGTGGTATACTAGGGTTTTTCTTTTCCTCTATTTTTGGTGACTGTTCATTGGATTTGATATCAAACCATTTACCCCCATCAACACCAATGCTCTCTTTTGTCCCACTAGGTAAACATATCTGCACGTGATAATATATATATGTAACAATTAATTTTTACGACTTATTTATCATGTAATCTGTTAGCGATGTAATGTACGGGTATGATTAAGTTACAATAACTTTATGGCAATTATTGGTAAATATTATAGCGGTCGCCACATGTATTTGTTTTCCTCACCTTTTAAGTAGTTCAGGTGGCTTTCGACACATTTTCAATCCTCTGCATTCGAGCCACTTTTTTAACTGAACATTTCCATATTCATTAAGTTTATTTAAGTCAGTTGTTTCGCCCGGAACATCGTCGGCTGTAAGAACGATCTTTTGAAAGACTTGAGACGCTATTGGTTGTATGAATAAACGTGGGTCTGGTGTGACGTAGGCACGGCAACTCGCTATTGCGATAATTAATGCCAGGTTTATGGCCCTTGATTACTGAAATAAATCTTGTGGACGTTCTAGAGGCCAAATGTTATTATCCGATTAACTTTAAATTTATACACAATGTTTAAGGTCATGGGACAGGGAAGGCTGTTGATTTCCGATGATTACTGCCAGTTATCTCCCTTGACCACATTGAAAAATCTTGTGACGTTCAAACTTATCATCAGATTGATACAGAGTTAAAGGTCTCGAGAGGAACTAGTATATTTTCAATGAATTTTGATAACTGCACAGCTAAATCCATGATCTTAAACGTTTCGTATAATAAACGTTAGCATGGGGCAGAACATTAAAAATAAAACAAATTCTAATGATTTTCTGGTAATTACTTGTTACTCTAAATCAGATTTTACTGTATTATAAATGTTTCATTGATGTAAAAATATGCGACGATTCATGCTTCCTTTTAAGTATCCTCTCGACCTGGATATTCGATTCGAGTGACTTCGCCATAGCCACCTGTGTGTTGTGACTATCTTGTGCCTTTAAGGCCTCTTGAATGTTGTTATGAAACACATATTCTCCCGTAACCGGTTGTCTAAGCAAGGACTCTCTCAAATGGTGTTCTAACTTTGAACCTTCTAAAGCTGCAACACGTCTTTCCTTGATAATATTACCAACTAGGAATGTATTAATGTTGGCAATAGTATTCAACGCCGCTGAAGCGATAGCCGAAGTAACACAAATGTCATCTTCGTTCTTCGAATGACAAAACTTCTCTAATAAAGCCTCTAAATCTGTTCCTAAATGAGACGAAGCCATCATGGATTGTTTAACACATGACTCCCAACAAGACAGTATTCCATCCTCGATCTTAGCTCCAGGAATAGATCTCCTAGAAGTCAGACACTCCATGTTAGAACCTACTTTCAATGCGTCGATAGAAAAATCCAGACCATGTATTGGGTATAAACTCTCCTTAATAACTGGTTTATTGAACAACCTTCCTTTCCAATTCAATTTCTTGAACGCAGAGTTATGCAATGAAGACACTTGTTTTACAGTTCCATCAGGGGGTAAGGAACGACCAACAGTAACTGCTGGTGTTGATATTCTTGATACATTTGACTCCACTGGACGATCTGGTCGCAAAGGCTGTGGCGAAAGATCAGGTAAGGTACTGTAAATCCAAGCAATTGTATCTCTCGGTGACAAGATACCTGGTTCAGAATCGGACGCTTCAGAGTTGGCTGACCAGTGATCTGATTCGTCGCTCTCATGCGCTGGCTCATAAACTGGTGCCTTCACATCGTGTGTGGTAGCGTTCGTTGACGATGGAATACGAGTCGTACCTGTCGACGATGAGGAATCTCCGGTAACTTGACCGGTGTTAATCAATAAATTCTTCAAGACATCCAAAATTTTGATAACTGCACAGCTAAATCCATGATCTTAAACGTTTCGTATAATAAACGTTAGCATGGGGCAGAACATTAAAAATAAAACAAATTCTAATGATTTTCTGGTAATTACTTGTTACTCTATATCAGATTTTACTGTATTATAAATGTTTCATTGATGTAAAAATATGCGACGATTCATGCTTCCTTTTAAGTATCCTCTCGACCTGGATATTCGATTCGAGTGACTTCGCCATAGCCACCTGTGTGTTGTGACTATCTTGTGCCTTTAAGGCCTCTTGAATGTTGGTATGAAACACATATTCTCCCGTAACCGGTTGTCTAAGCAAGGACTCTCTCAAATGGTGTTCTAACTTTGAACCTTCTAAAGCTGCAACACGTCTTTCCTTGATAATATTACCAACTTGGAATGTATTAATGTTGGCAATAGTATTCAACGCCGATGCCGCTGAAGCGATAGCCGAAGTAACACAAATGTCATCTTCGTTCTTCGAATGACAAAACTTCTCTAATAAAGCCTCTAAATCTGTTCCTAAATAGACGAAGCCATCATGGATTGTTTAACACATGACTCCCAACAAGACAGTATTCCATCCTCGATCTTAGCTCCAGGAATAGATCTCCTAGAAGTCAGACACTCCATGTTAGAACCTACTTTCAATGCGTCGATAGAAAAATCCAGACCATGTATTGGGTATAAACTCTCCTTAATAACTGGTTTATTGAACAACCTTCCTTTCCAATTCAATTTCTTGAACGCAGAGTTATGCAATGAAGACACTTGTTTTACAGTTCCATCAGGGGGTAAGGAACGACCAACAGTAACTGCTGGTGTTGATTTTCTTGATACATTTGACTCCACTGGACGATCTGGTCGCAAAGGCTGTGGCGAAAGATCAGGTAAGGTACTGTAAATCCAAGCAATTGTATCTCTCGGTGACAAGATACCTGGTTCAGAATCGGACGCTTCAGAGTTGGCTGACCAGTGATCTGATTCGTCGCTCTCATGCGCTGGCTCATAAACTGGTGCCTTCACATCGTGTGTGGTAGCGTTCGTTGACGATGGAATACGAGTCGTACCTGTCGACGATGAGGAATCTCCGGTAACTTGACCGGTGTTAATCAATAAATTCTTCAAGACATCCAAAATTTGAACTGCGCTTGGTGTCAGTGAAACGCCGGGCGTCTGTGAAGCGCCGAATGTCTGTGCAACACCGGGCGCCTGTGAAGCGCCGGTCGTCTGTGAAGTGCTGGACGTCTGAGAAGCGCTGGGCGCATGTAAAGCGCTAGTCATCTGTGAAGCGCCGGTCTTCTTTGGAGCGCCGACCTTCTGTGGTGCGTTAGTCTGCTTGGATGCGTTGGTCTTCTTAAATGACTTCGGTTTCAGAATAGCAAATCCTACAATTAACTTGGCAGTGTTGTTTCTTGTAATCTGATCAGGTTTCCGCCTGCAGTTATAAATGACGTGACCTATCAATAAATATTTCAGTACGGTCTGGCGTACATCGTAGTATTTGGGAAATTATCATTTTCTTGCTGGACCACAACACAAGCGGTTCAAGTTCAGCAGACATTAACTTAATCAACGTGTTAAACACCGGATTGCGACAACAATAGATTTGTTCTTCCAAGTCTAAAATATCCAAGTCTAAAATTTCATCAATACCAATAAGAGTTCGTCTTTAGATGGCAGTAGTTTTCTTATTTTTGTGAACAAAACTCTTTTTTTTATCCCTTCCAGTAATTCATTTTTTTTTTTGACTAATAAAAACGGTCAGATCTAAATAGTGATTGGCATATAGTACCTTGTAAAATTCTAAAATTTTTAATTCTTGCCATTTGTCGCTCCACATGAATCCTGGCATTTGCAATGTCCCGTGTCTTCTGTATATCCCCTTTAGAAAATTGGGGGTGGGGGCAGAGTAGTTACGATTTCAATGATTTTAAAACTTCACCTACATGTAACGGTGCCGGCTTTCGACATCTAATTTGGAGAACTAACAATACGCTACCTGAACATGTACCAACCTCTATGCACCCGAGAAGAAAATAATTCGGGAATAAGAGATTCTATATGAAACCTGTTCAGTTAGTATTTCCGTCCAAAACCTTGAATCAAAAGCTATTCTCTAAACCGAAATTTTCCCGCGCTGCATGTCCACACGGCATTGTCATGTCCTTTTCTATATGTGACAACCATGTGCCCCAGAACTTGATAACAGTGGGTCCTGTCTTCAGCACAACATTTCCATCTTCACTTGAGAAATGTGGGTCTTTAAGCGCACTCTAGTGGTAAAAGCATTCTCTGATTCATGGTAGCAGGACACTTAATTTCCACAAGACCATATCCGGTTGATTAGCACAAGGTACAATACACTAGCCTGGCCCAAAATTCGGATATTTGATATTGACAAATAGCCCACAATACCCGGCTGAGATTTCATCATTTTGGGAAGTACGTCCGTCGAGCTGCCTTCTCATGAATCCTTACATAACGAAGAAACACACGATGCCCAAGCAAGTCCTTCGGTATGGAATCTGGCTGTGTACAAACTTTCAGCCTCACAACCTTGCCAAAGTTACAGGATGAAATTCTATCTTCCCTTGCAATTATAAATTTAGAAAAGTCTAACTATTGCTCTTTTCGGTATGTTTTAACTGTTCAAAATATTTGTTGAACGTATCTTGACAGTTTGATTTTTTAAGCCACAAAGATCTGAATATTGAAATGATATTAAAGAGTGGAGTAGAGGTGTATGACGGCCAGTTCCACTTCCAGCTTAAAAGTTTGCTAGCCACCCTGCATTGGAATAGTTTTCAATTAAATTCTGAACATTTGCCGGTGTTCTGTATAATAATTTATTCAATTTAAATAATGGAAACGATTAACTATTGTTATGAAAGTTGAGCATACCAGTAAATATCCCTTCAGTCCTGGAATTTCTTGTAATGGCATATCGCACATGAAATACTTTCGATTCCATGCTTTGTTCCAACTGGATATGACGTCTAGTGCTTCCTGGAAGCATCGTTTTCACCATCTATCAGAAATGATTGGACAGTGCTGAAGCGGAACATGTGTGTTCACACTAACAAAAAAACAGTGGCAAATCATACTTTGTTGTGTTGTATGTGGCATCCAATAGACGGGTTTCCCCAAATCATACTTTGTGTTGTAGGTGTCATCCAATAGACAGATTTCGCTGCCATACATTTGCATTAAATGCCTCTGAAATTTTGACTTGTGGACAAATAAAAACCCAGACTCATTAGCTTCTGTAAAAAATAAAAAGATAAAAAAAATGCTGAATAGTGGCAATTCATACTTTGTAGTGTTGCAGGTGCCATCCAATAAACAGATTTCACCACCCTACTTTTGCATTAAATGCCTCTGAAATTCTGACCGAACAAATAAAAACCCAGACTCATTAGTGCCTCTTTTAAAAAAAACATGGATAAATAAAGAACATCTAAAAACTAAGTATTTTCTTTTTTGCATGGCAAACTATGTAATGATTAAATATTATCATTAAACAATATTTATCGAAAGCTACACGTGCTTATTTTGGACGGTAAAAATATTTTTATCTTTGGGATTGTCTTTTTACCGGAGTAAAATAAAAATATTCTGCCGCAGTGCACCTCTATCATTTTTAGTAAACCCTAAAATAAAAACACTGAGACCAAATCTTTGGGGCGAATATTTGATAAGAAATTATCATTTATCCCTCACATAAAAAGCCTCAAATACTGACTGGGGAGCAGACAGCAAGGTCTTGCTCAGATTATATCGAGCACACCTAAAATCAAAACTAATAATGGGGGCATTGTGTAATGGGTCTGCCCATACACAACTAAGGACTTCGAATCAGTTACTAGTAGTAGTTTGCTGACTCCTCTTTAACGAATCCAGTATCCCGATGATGTTGATCTCTTCGAGACCTGGCTTCCTGCTGAAAATTGATAGTCCATTTAGACCCCAAGCTGGCAATGTTAGAATATGTATTGGAATACTTATTTAAGGACAAACAAAACACCAGGTCAGGTTTTTATTTGTGGGTTATATAAAAAAAAACTACTGTAAATTCACAAAGAATTGTAATAGTTAACACATACATATTTAAAATAGTGGCGGGAAATCATTGATTTTAAACAAAACATATTTAAATTCGTCTACAAACAAAATTTTCACATTTTGGAAACTGGCTTTCTGTTCGGATGCCCGTGTGGCGTCTGCAGTTAAATAAAACTACAAATTTGACAATTTTAAACTATAACTAGACCTGCAAGCAGCGTTGAACCGGCTTTCAGGAATCAGAGAGGAAGTACATGTATGTCATAAAATAGCCCAGCAGCACTGAACAGGACGTTGGTCATACGAAAGTCCGTTCACTGGACTATGTGATTGACTTTAAATTTATACGCAGTGTTGAAGGTCATAAGACAATGGCCGATTCGTCGAGCTACAAAACGATACTCGAGTTGTTTTGGTTCAGCGATACCCTCTATCAGATTTGTGAAAGTATACTTGCTTGCAAATTAAACGGTCAAAATTATGTCACTTGTGGTGCCGAAAGAACTGTATATCTAATAAATAAGTCGAGAATTCGACCATACATTAGTCCCGAAATTACCTACTTTGTACCGAATAAACGTTAACCGCCATTTCTCTCTTTGGTAGGACCTGTAAAATTTGTTTAAACGGTACCACATGAGTATATAGAATACTGATATATCTATTTATATGATTAGAATATGAAAAGAACCTCTTTCTTAGATTTGTTGGCCCTTAGAAGGGCCGTTTTAAACTATCTATAACATGATTTCTATTGGTTCACCAATCTTCTTACTTCTGCTCTCAAATTCAATACAAGTTCCCGTTTCATTAGTGCGTATTCAAGGTACGCATTTCGTAGACCTTTATCCTTAAAAGGATTGAGTACAGTAAAGACCGTCTGTTGTTGTTGATGGGCACCCTGTTGTCGAACTTCAGCTTGTCTTAGTTTAGAATTCTGCAACATATATTGCTCGCTTGCTCTTGTAAACTGCCTTTCTGCTGAAATTAGCATCTCTTCGACCATGGACAACGAATCCATTGCAATTGTGGTAAACACTGTGTGTGAAATAGCTTTATTTAACGTCCGCTTCCACCGAGGTGATATCGCAGACAAGTTGCTGAACACAAGTGGGAGTTGATTTATATACACTATTTGAAAGGTGTTGACACGTGATTAATGACATACGGTTAAGGATTGGATATTCGCTAATTAAGCAATAACCAATTAAAAAATGGTTCATTCCCATTTCGACCACGTTCCATTTTGACAACACCCAGTTTCGATTACATATTTTATTACCCTCAAAATCCCGACTTATCAGGAATGAACTGTTCCGCCGTTAAAGAGATGCAATTAAGGCAATGATTATTGTACAAATAGTTTATTCATTGTCTATTGAAGCTTGTTTTTTTTTTTTTTTAAAGGAGAAAAATCAAAGCAGAGTATATTTTTGTTTGTATAAAATTTGGATAATTATTAACACCTGCTTATCTATAAATAAGGTTATTTTTCCTTACAATATTTATTCAGCCAATATTTACAAAAGGTAAAAGATACAATATTTAATTTGGGGTCTGCTAACCAGCCAGAGCTTAAATAAATCCATTTTCGGTAATACATTTTTACAGATATAATATAAAACATATAAAATACAAACTCTCTTCGGAGAGTTGAGGTCTAAATATGGTGATTATGCTCCAATTTATACAGATGGTTCCAAAGATGGCGATCGGGTAGCTTCGGCTACTGTCACGCCGTCTGAGACCATTTCTGTTCGCCTTCCTCCTGCTGCTTCAATATTTACTGCTGAACTCCAGGCCATCTTTCAGGCACTGGAGTTCATTCAATCCTCTCCATCTTTAAAACATGTTATATTTACTGATTCTTTGTCCTCTTTACAGGCAATAAACAATAAGCAGCTTGTTCACCCTTTAGTAGCAGACATATATCGTCTGCTACTGTCACACGAGTTTAGCGGCAAGGACACTGTCCTTTGCTGGCTCCCCAGTCATGTTGATATTAAAGGGAATGATGAAGCAGACTTAGCTGCCAAGTCTGCGTTAGATCTTCCCATATCACAATTTCTTTTACCTTTCACCGATTTTAAATCGTCCATCAACTTTTTTATTTTTGACCGCTGTCAACGGTCTTGGGATCTTGCAGACACAAATAAACTTCATCACATTAAGCCTCTCTTAGGAGACTGGCCAAGCTCCTATAGAACCAGTAGGAGGGATGAAGTGGTTTTGTGTCGCTCTCGCATTGGTCATACATTTTTAACTCATATTTTCATTTTGAAGCGAGAGCCTCAACCAGAATGTGATCACTGTCATGTTCCTTTGACAGTTAAGCACATTTTGATTGAGTGCAAGGATATTAGATCTCATTTTTACCGTTGTCAGTCATTACATCACTTGTTTGCCCAACCGGGTTTATATGATAAAGTATTAGACTTTTTAAAAGAGACAGGATTTTATCATAAATTTTAATTGTATATATATATATATATCATTTCTTTTTTGTATTTAAATATTTATATGCATAAAGGATGTGTCTTATTTTTAGTTTTTACTTACTGTGATATTGTTTTTATTTATGCATATAATGCTTTTCTGTGATATATTTTAACTTGTCTCGTAAATATCATCGTAAGTTTGGCGCAATATAGCCCGGTTGGCGCTAACGTGCCATTAAACTCCATTTCATGTCATATAAAATACAATGTTTATAATTATAACCACGACTTACAGTTATAATTACAAAAGCAAAACATATCTATTCTCCTTTACTGAAAATGTATAAAATACCTAATATACATAGGTTAATGTGATTAGCGACATGATTATGTTATGTAAATAGTGTTGTGGGATAAATAAGATGAATTTTAAGAAATTGTGTACTTTCATTCTTCGGTCAAAATCGTTGTTATCTTATTTGAATTTCTTTATAACAATATTGTGTTAATTTTTGATGCATAGCGAAATGGAAGAGTTGAACGTGCGGTTTTAAAGAACAGCAACAAACAGACATTATACGTTTCAGTATAAACTTAGAATAAGACTGTCGATAATGGATAAGAGAAATATGTGCGGAATATGCTGCAAAAAAATCCGAGAGAAGAGATTTAGAATGTGGACGTGGGAATAAAATGAATGACAACAGAAGGGCGAATTACACCTTGAAAGATGACATACCATACCACTATCGGCGACGCCAAATGTCGTGATTTAGTCGGGGCGATCAGCAGAATGCTCGTTATATTCCTACCGCGTTGAATTCTGAACTCAATTATAGGCTACCCCCCCCCCAACGAAAACATGGAAGAATAAAAAAAATCAACTGTTTAATTTATTATCCACAAGAAACCCTTTCCTAATACTTAACTTGGTGGGGCGTCAACCCACCCTACATCAGACAGCAATGCTTTTTGATTTTTTTCCCACCACGATATTGCTGGTTGCATACTCCTCTGAAAACCATTCCGGAAGAGGGTTTCGGAGACAATGAAATTTAATCTTTCGATCCCTATAACCGCGTCCAATCAAGGAACCGGTCTGATTTCTCCCCTGGGTCCTCCTGACTACTCCAGGGCTATTGCGATGGCTTTCCGAAAGCCTGGGAACCACATCAGTCCGGGTGTACTCGAGGAATAATGGGTTGTGGGTTACCTGATGAGAGGAGACTAGTCTCTCCGATGACAAAACGATAAGCGTGGGCCTTATCTCTTCTGTGAAAAAATGCTCAAACGAAGGCTGAGCCACGCGATTGCGGAGTAAGGTTAAAATTCTTGAATCCCACAGGTTTTCGATAGCCCTGTATGTTGAGAGTTTGGCGACACCTCCCAGAATCATCCATTTCATAACAAATACAAGCTGGATCAGTTAAGTCCACCCCCTCTCACATGTCAACGTCGCGACGACGGATAATTAGAGAACAATTGGGACAATAATATTCCTTATAGTCCCAGTCTGTACTGTCTATAATAACATAGGGGCTATGAAACCACTCTTCACATCGGTGCCAACATGATATCGTATTATGACTCGGGTTTTGACACTGCGTACCCCCACCCCTCCCCCTCCCTTTCCTAGTTTTCCATAAAATAATTTAAAAGACAAAGCACTGCATTTCCCGTAAAAAAATCGGTAAAGACAGTAACTAACATTACTCAAATCAACACGCCCTTGTGCGCCGCATCAAAACCGGGACGAAATATAACATTGCATAAACCCGCCCTTGTGCTCCGCATCAGAACCGGAACGAAATAATTATTCAGAACAACTTGACTAGTAATATGTTCATCGGAACATTCTCTAAAGACCTGTGAAGCAACCGATAGAACACGGTCTGTCCATTTGCTAGAGACAGGGAAAAAATGGGTTTAACGTACACTCGACCCAAACTAGGTCTTTTCGGGACTAAAATGGTTTAATTTTATTTCAAAAATTCGCTTGCGCGCAGGGGTCTTACAGCAGTGGGAGGAAACCGGGGTGCCCGGAGAAAACCCACGAGGATGAAAAGGCGCCCGTATCTTCATGCCACATACGTTCACAGCAGGGATACCCTCACACCATATGAACAATTGTCGACATTTATTTTACAAGACGTATAGTCCCTTTAAATAACGGCTGGGGCTATTTGCCATATGAACAATTGTCGACATATATTTTACAAGACGTATAGTCCCTTTAAATAACGGCTGGGGCTATTTGCCGCATGCGGTAAGACGATTCGGACGCTATGTGCCACTTGTACGTCTCCGTACCACAATTGTCAACTGATATTCACGAAACTTGCAGATTATAATTACATTAATAATATCTCAGAGCAGGCAAAGTTTACACCACTTCCGGCGAGTGGTTTCCGAGATATGAGGTTACTACGCATTTAATGTGACACGGCTACAGACCGTAATTACCAACCGATTGCAATGAAACTTGCAGATTATATTAACATAAAAAATATCTCAAAGTAGGCAAAGTTTCGACCAAGTCTGGTTAGCAGTTTCCGAGATATAAGGTTAGCACACATTTGATGTGGCATGGCTACAGACCACAATTATCAACTGATACCCACAAAACTTATATAATATAATCACATCAATAATATGGTAAAGTAGGAAAGTTTCGGCCACTTCCGGTTAGCAGTTTCCTAGATATCAGGTTACCACATATTTCGTGTGGCACTACGGAAACTGTTAAACGGAAGTGAACGAAACGTTGCATCCTTTGAGATATTTTGTACACGGTGAACAGTCCATTTGCTGATTACACTATTTTGCCTAGACCGTTTTTTAGGACTTCGAATTTTGACGAATGGTTTGGATTGGTCAAACTTGGTTTTATTTTATTATCAATGTCATTATAATCTGCAAGTTTCATTGGAATCGGTTGGTATTTGCGGTCTGTAGCCGTATCACATGAAATGTCTGGTAACCTGATATATAGAAAACTGCTAACCGGAAGTGGTCGTAACTTTGCCTACTCTGAGATATAATTGATTTTATTACATTCTAAAAGTTTTTTGGATATCAGTTGATAATAATAATTATAATCTGCAAGCTTCATTTAAATAGGTTGGTAATTGTGGTCTGCTGTGGTGCCACATCAAATGTGTGGTGACCTGGTATCTTGGAAACTGATTATAACATAGTTTGAGTTAATAGAAATAAAACATGATCTGGATGCAACATTTTATTCTAGCATACTAGATATACTATAAAGTCGTACCTGGTCAGCCGCCAAAGCTGGTCTGATTTACATGAAAAACCAAAGCCAATTTATACTAAATTCACAGGTAATTAATAATATGTAACAAAAGGACTTATGTAAAGACTACATAATTAAATCATTTGTCATTGATAGATTATCTCACTATAAGCATATGGCAGGCTACAGAACAATTGATGTGTGACAGCTAACGCTAGTAAACGTCATTAGTGATCAGCGGATTATCTAACTTGACCATTATACATATGGCAGCATCTGGTTCTTTATTAAATGAACAATAGTGTGGTCAATTAGAGAACAGCGGAGAGTTTATTACACATGCGGTCATAGGATAATTATAATCTTTTACCTATCACTGTCTCTCACACTATGTAACAATACCTCCATTGCCAACAGTTTGTGAAACAAACAAAAAAAAATATAATCACCCTATCCTTAATGGATATAAAAAAGTAATATATATATATAAAAAATTATTTGAAAAGTTCTTCTGAAAAATTGTTATAATGATGATCCAATTTTAACACATTAATATAGTTCACAGTGTACACTAATTATCCACGGAATAAAATAAAACACACACAACAGCAACAACAGGGTCCACAAAATTATCGGCACATCTATTCAGATCTTCTATATACAGGCCCGTTCAACGTTGATTCAACAGGAACTATTTATATTTCCTATAACTGGAACAGCCAGTTTGTTCCGTATATCATTTGTATCAATTTTCTTCCTCTTACGACAAAGTTAACGTAGGATAAATTAACTTTTCTTTTGGTGGTGTGGAGCTAATATCTTCTCCTTGTAGCGTAATTTCGCCCTCGGTCTTTGCCGACACCATCTCGGTCAGAGCAGAATACGTTGCTCTGACTTCTTTGTTATTTTAAAGTTGATATGAGTAAAAAATAACTGATATTTAAAATACACAACAATTAAACCGTAAAATAAAGAATTACAAATAATACACAATTAGGATCTTGCCAAATTGCTTTTACTCGAGATAAGGGATTATGAATGTTTTGAACACATAATTATCTTCAATAAGGTATTTTCTGTTGTATAACGCATCAAATTTTCAAATGATTCATCTTCCTATACAAAACAAACGACAGCACAAAGTAAAAATCTACCATAATGCTCTTAACTTGAGCTAATCCCTTCCTCTGAAAGTATAAATACGTGTTCCTCACTTTTAGGAATTCGATAAAATACATCCCATTAATTATCGGGAAAAATATATACATAAAACATATTTATAGGAAGATAAAACATTAATTTTGGGATTGTCTCTTTAATCAAAACCGAAACTTAACGGAATACGTCTTTTAAGAGCGTTTTACAAAAATCTTTGAGACAACCACAAAATATTTCAATTCTTTTAAGAATAGGTACTTATTCTTTTTCTAGTAACCTAAATATTTCTCATAATATGCCAAAAGATGTGTTCAAAAATTAGACAAAAATCAGTTATATTCTTTTAAAGCAAAATGACTCACCTTTATACTAAAACTACAATATTGTACATGTTATCTGTTTACAGTTCATTTGATTCTTTCTTTCTTGTATGGCCATGCAGTCGTTTTGTCCTCTGTGTCCGTAACGTCTTGTTTTTTTCGTGTAAATTCCTTGTAAAAACAGTCGCCTCCATTTCTGACTTTGACTGGTTCTGTACTTGGTTCAAACTGGATAGAATTCGGCTGCCACTACTCTATTCTGTATCTTTACATACAACCACAGTTGTTCGCTGGACACGGTCACCAAATTATGATTATAACATAGTTTGAGTTAATAGAAATAAAACATGATCTGGATGCAACATTTTATTCTAGCATACTAGATATACTATAAAGTCGTACCTGGTCAGCCGCCAAAGCTGGTCTGATTTACATGAAAAACCAAAGCCAATTTATACAAAATTCATAGGTAATTAATAATATGTAACAAAAGGACTTAATGTAAAGACTACATAATTAAATCATTTGTCATTGATAGATTATCTCACTATAAGCATATGGCAGGCTACAGAACAATTGATGTGTGACAGCTAACGCTAGTAAACGTCATTAGTGATCAGCGGATTATCTAACTTGACCATTATACATATGGCAGCATCTGGTTCTTTATTAAATGAACAATAGTGTGGTCAATTAGAGAACAGCGGAGAGTTTATTACACATACGGTCATAGGATAATTATAATCTTTTACCTATCACTGTCTCTCACACTATGTAACAAACTGCTAACCAGACTTGGTCGAAACTTTGCCTACTTTGAGATAATTTTTATGTTAATATAATCTGCAAGTATCGTGGAAATCGGTTGTTAATTGTGGTCTTTAGCCGTGCCACATGAAATGTGTGGTAACCTGATATCACGGAAACTGCTAACAGGAAGTGGTCGCAATTTTGGCTACTCAGAGATATTATCATTGTTCTCATAATCCAGGCCCGTAGCTAGCGGGGGGAGGGGGGGGGGGGGGGGGGGCAAGGGGACGGGTGCCCCCCCCCCCCCCTGGAAAATTAGGAAATATTTTTTAACTATTAATACTTTAAACGTCTTTATTTATTTTTCTTATACTTCAAAAAAATGTTTGAGAATTAAATATCTCGGACTCAAAAAGTTAATATGCCGAACTCATTAAGTCTCGTCGATGTCATGCTTATCAGTGATTGTAGCGGCCAAGCGAATATTCACTGCGGGGTCAGTTTGGTGCAGAGGCGGTGTGTTATCACTCGGCAAATATCGACAAATACCGAAACCTTCCGGAACCTACATCTAGTCTCGGCTGTATGACGAATTCCGCCATATTGGAACTACTTTATAGGTCCTGGATGAATCATGGCTGTGCCCATGATGTCTTGGAACTACTTTAAAAGTCCCGGATGAAACGTGTCTTGTTTGTTTGTAATAGCGTTAAGTTTTCCGGTTAAAGTAAACCGGTAGTCGCATCGCAAATGTATGGACGTAGGTACATATCACTTACTGTCATACAGCCGAGACTAGATGTAGGGACCGAAATCTGTCGAGGATTGCCTAGTGGGTGTGTTATCTAATACCACACTGATCAGCAGTGAATATAGTTCAGGGGCTGTCCCATTGAATTAATGTCGAAAAAAAATGGAGAACAGTCAATTTTACTGGACAACTTTTCACTTTAAACGACGGGGTGTCAATCCGGGTGAAAGCCTGTACATTTCGTTTCTTCTTGTATGACCGACATTCCTGAATGTGGACGTTGACCTACAGTTAGAGGGTCATGGCTGCGAAATTGTAATTTGATAGGAGGGAACGTATTTTTAACAGCGTGTTGTGTCGCCAATACTGACTGTAGCGAAGTAAGCAAGGTCTTATTTTCTCACTAACATGTTCGTTTACTTTGTACATGCGTCCACACGGATTGACACCCCAGTGAAAAGTAAAATTGACTGGGGGCGCCAATTTTCTTTCGACATTGATTGAATGTAACAGTTTCTTAACGCTCAGGGTGAGTGTAATGAGACCGACGTTCAGAGCTGAACTACAGTGAATATTGACTAGGCCGCTATAATCACTGATAATGAGCCGAAAATATTATTTTTGTTTCTTCCGAAAAATTAAATTTTAAAACTTTGTTATGTTTTCGATAAGGATTCTGTTATTTCTATCAAGTAATCGGTGGTACTTTTTACCGCCGACCAAATGATTTTTACCTCCGACCGTCGTGTAATTACCACCGACCAAATACTTTTTACCGCCGACCGCATTGTAATATTTCGACCGTAATATAATTACCGCCGACCAAATGCTTAATGATTCCTTTTTACCGCCGAATATTTTACGGTTGTATTTTTTCATAAAAAAGAATACAACAAGAATGTTATTTTTTATTTGAGGTGTAATCACGTACAACTGTCGAAAAACATTCATATATATTTTATAGAATATGGAAGTACAAAACTTAAGGGCAAATATATCAAGATTGTTTCAGCTACTGGTTATAAATAAATAACATTTTAGGCCTATCTTCGATTAATTCTGGAGCCTTTTTGAGTTTCCAGTCAATGGCACATTTAAAAATATGGTTTGCGGATTCAGCGTTGTTATTTGTCCATAATAAAGTAAAATTGGATATTATTCTGCTAATTATCTCCGAGTCAGGTCCTCAAGGTTTACCCACCTAATCTGTGATGGCCTGATCAGTGAAAAGGCGGGATGGGTTGAGGGGTTATGACAGGGCGACAGACAAGTACGTAACTATATACTAATAACGTTGATAAGCACTACACAGCAACTAAGCTAATTTACTAGCAGCATGCAACATGCACAACCACTACTGCAGCCATAAATAGATATAAATAAAAGCTTTACTATAGCTATAATATAAGCAATCCAAATATTAATCTAATTCCTCGTAGCCTAGACACGGAAGTCTAGGTAATCCAATAGTAGTAGTAGACCAAGTATCCAAATAGTAGTC
This sequence comes from Patella ulyssiponensis, assembly GCA_963678685.1. Taxonomy (NCBI): domain Eukaryota; kingdom Metazoa; phylum Mollusca; class Gastropoda; family Patellidae; genus Patella; species Patella ulyssiponensis. Next base: position 11,507,626 of record OY783227.1, on the reverse strand, counting down.
TAAACAGCTTAGTTAATTTTAGCCTCCAAGAAGTCTAACGGTAGGGCGATTATGGACCAACCCCGGCCTTTATACACCAAAAAAAAATGCACGTGCAAAAAGAATAAACGTCACCTGGGCTGATTCATTTTGACCTAAGGGAGATCAGCTCACGTCTGCAACACAAATTTGACTTCGTGACCTTTTCTCTTTGGTATATAAACGAACTTTGTTATTCTATTTTTCACGGTTTCAAGGTACTTTTTTAGGTCTACGTAAAAAGTATTGGTCGCCGGTAAAAAGTACCACCGTCAAGTAATTGATGAATATTATGGACCAGTTGAGATGATTATGATAAATGATACATTTCTGACTTCTAGTGGATTGTGAGTTATTCGTGCTGATCAGATCCACGTCTCTATTTCTGTTTCCGCATTTTCAGGAATACCGGAAATGACATTTTTTTTCTCGCTCAGGAAGTTGCGCCCTAATTAGTACCTTTTTTTTTCGCATCGGTCTACTGCTGTGGTGTATTTTTCTTAAGACACGAAGTATCTTTACATATAAAAATTGAAGTAAACTTATCCGTACAAACATGGTGAGTTGAAGTACCGAATATGGCCTTGGTATCGGGAGAAGTCAAAATCAAAACAAAGACAACATCGATCGTTAGGGCAGTGGCGGATCCAGGAATTTTTGCAGGAGGGGGGGTTTGCCAGGTTTCTGTTACGGAAATCTGCCATCATCTTCTCTAAATTACATAGGCATACACACAAATTGAACTTTTTAAACAGAGAAATCATTTTTATACTGATGTAGGATCACTTTGTGATGTAGGCCTAATTTCATTGATGCAAGGCAACTCATCCCACATTTAAAGACAACTCAACCCATGTCAAAAGACATCCCAAATCTAAATACAAATCATCCCAACTTACAAATAAATACCACTACAAATTTTGTATTTTATATTTCATTATTTTATTTATTGAATTAATCACTAATATATGAATTTATTACATCAACAATCCATTAAATAATACATTTATGTATGAATTTATTACATTAAACATTTATTAAATAATACATTTTATTAATATTGTATCATCAACTAATACATTTTATTATAACGTCAACAAATACATTTTTTCGTCTGTCAGTTTGTCCCGCAGCCAGTCATTTATTAATTTAGTCTCTCAGTTTGTTTTATTATAAATTTTAATTGTATATTTATCATTTGATTTTTTATATTTTAAATATTTATATGCATAAAAGATTTATTTGATTTTTTATTTTATTTACTGTGATATTGCTTTTATTTATGCATATAAAACTTTTTCTGTGATATTTATTTAACTTGTCTCGCATAAATCATTGTAGGTTTGGCGCAATATAGCCCGGTTGGTGCCGAAGTGCCATAAAACCACATTTCATTTCTCTCAGTTTGTCCTTCAGTCAGTAATTTAGTCTGTCCTTCAGTTTTGTCCACATCTTTTTAATAGCTAGTTGGTGCTGGTTTCCTGGTTGGTGTACGAATTCCGAAGTTGAAATAACTTGCATTGTGTTGTTCTTGTTTGCTTTTTCTGGTGTCTTCGTAATTTCCCCTCTGATATCATTTTGATCTGTGTTGGTAGCTATGCCACTTCCTTGTACAACAATGTTAAAAGAAGATAAAACTGTATGTTCCCTTTTCTGGTCTTTTGGTTAATTCGATTATGCCAGCCCTCGACATCATTATTTGTACGTATTGTTCTGCCAATAATACTGGTCAGCCAATTTTCCATAATCTAGTTCATTTTTCAGTTATTATGAAAAGTGATTACTTATTATTATTACTTATTATACCTCAAAATCAAGATCTGTTGGATCAGCTGGTCTTTCTCTTTGCTGGAACCGATTACAGTATCGAAGCAGGTTAGAATAATAGGGTCTGGATGCCTCTATTATCCACATGTTCAGCTAGGATATTATCCACAATATTTTGTGCTGGCTTGAAGAGTGTCAAAGGGGCCTTTACTTTCAACTAAAAAGAGAATAAAGCCATAAAAATATAAGCACTATTTCAACTAAACATAGAATATAGACGTAGAATGGGATTATTATTTTTGAATATGAGTGTTATTTTAATCAAATGTTTACCTCAGTCTGGATCTTGACTGCTGTCATTATTTTTGGTTTGGCGGCGTGGGAGTGCTCTGTGTTAGCGTTGTACGTCACGACTTGTTCCTTTATAATAACTGAACAGAGGGTCGTTGTGTTCCTAATACTACACTGCCATTCAGTACTGCCCTTGTTCGGTCTTTTCATGGTGAAGGTGTGTCTGTCACTTGACACAAGCTTCCTTTTCCTCGTTCGGTGCCATTATCCACGACCTTGATAAATCTTCAGCTACGTGTATGGATTCATCCGACAATTAACTGTTGATAATAAAAATCTAATAAACTGAATGTAAAAGATATAAAAAAAACATAGACTATATATGATAAGGATATTAATGGTAATACTAAAACTTGTTCTGGATGTGATAAACTATGCATGTACTTACTTTTTCCTGGATATGTTCTGGATATCGATGTCAGGGCAAACTGATAAATGGTATGTAGTCTGGTCATTCTGTGTGCTACAGGCAAAGACAGCCTAGTACTTTCCGCCCTCAGTGAAGTAAAACTCGTGGTTTCATCAGGTGCTGCACATTCAATACATTTGATGGCTACCGTTGTCAATTCTTTTACCATCCTGCGGTACTTACATGTAGCTCTAGATATATCTGCAAAATACAATATTTTTAAATTTTAATACAATAGTGATGAATTTTGAATTTGATACAATAGTGTTGAGTATTGAATTTGATACAATAGCGTTGAATTTAAAAAAAAACAACAAAACATTAAAGTCTTACCAGTATATAAGTTCTATACTGTCATCGTTCACACCCGTCACACTGAACAGCCTCCTGTCTTGGACGAACTACTGACTCACAAACTATACAGCTATCAGACATTTTGAAAAATGATACAGAAATGATTTCAGTATTTTTGTACAATACCCCAGCTTCAAGTACTTTCTACCCATGTTTTAAAGTTGGGATGAGTTGTCTTTTATAGTGGGATGAGTTGTCTTTTGATACAGAAATGATTTCAGTATTTTTGTACAATACCCCAGCTTCAAGTACTTTCTACCCATGTTTTAAAGTTGGGATGAGTTGTCTTTTATAGTGGGATGAGTTGTCTTTTGACTTCGGATGAGTTGTCTTTAAATGTGGGATGAGTTGTCTTGGGATGAGTTGTCTTTGGGATGAGTTGTCTATATACCATCGTTAGCATACATAACTAAACATTGGATGCCTTTAGTTCCAAGTTTCAAACTCAATTTCTTTATCAATGCATGTACCATCTTTAAAATAAGTTGATTTTATACCAATACACATACGCAGCCCAATCTACTGAAACAACAATCATTTATCAGCAAATATTGACAATAAAGTAAAATAAATCAAGCATTGTTTTTATGTGTTAACGAAGTTTAATTTAAAATGTCGGAAAAAGCAATCTACTATAGCAATGATTTAAAAAGAGGGGATTAGTACCCGTGCCTGTTAGGATTATCTGCTTAATTGTAGTTGGATGTGGCAGACATGTTATAAATACAACAATCGTTGTTTTGATGAAAAATATTGTCAATTTTGCTTTCTTTTTGGGAGTGTGATTCGTGTTCAGCTTTGCTACATGGAACTAATTCCAAGGGTGTTCAGAACTCAACTAATTTGGTCCAATAAAGAGACAAGTCGGACCAAACTATCGTCTGAGAAAATTTGAATTTGACTTGTTCATTTGATGATTGAAATATCACAATAAGCTAAATTAATTATTAAATCACAATTATGATAATAATCTAAATAGCAGTACAAACATATTCTTACCCACATGATGTGGATAATTTACTAAAGTTGTCTTTGTTTTTATAACACATAACTGGAATTTTGTATTACCGGTAATACCTGTATTTTGACATTTAAACACTCCCCAACTATGTACAGCCTAATTAACTTTGATCCATCAAAAAACCCAACAATATATACTGAGCGTGTTAATTGTGCTGCACAGCGTGCGTAAGAGCCAGAGGAGGACACACGCACTACTGACATTTTACCATCTTTGTCATACTTTTTGGTTTTGTCCCCTCTGACTTTGTACCGCTGATTACAGATTAAACATCCATAAGTGTACAAATGTGTTGTTATTGATGTTCCCATTTGAATATTGTTCACAATAAGAAGCATAATAAATAAGATGTTTACAGGATCGCTTTGTTATACAAAAAACTAAGTGATGCGTTTTCTATGGCGCTCAGTATAATATAAGCATTGCGACCAACAAATAACTAATATATTTATAGAGAGGAATGACTATACATATTTTAGTATGGACATACATATACCAAATTTTTGATTAAACCCTGTATCTTTAGCTTAGTTTAATCTTTTTTTGTAAAGTTGTGCCAATATGAATGTACCAGGAAAATAGGTTAGCATATTCAAAAAGAGTAATACGTAACATGGTACATGTATCTGGAATTTCATATTTAAACCTGAATTTTTACTTGAATACCCTAACCCCCATTATTTAATAGTGTTTCGTACCTCTCAATGTTTTTTTAAGGTATATTAATCTGAATGTGCCACTAGTGCCAGTAAATTCTTTACATATTTTTAAGAAGCAATGAGCATGCTTTTAGTGCCGCAAATCATGGCAATAAATTTTAGTTTGTTTTCAGAGAGTATGAATGTGTCAGAAAGTTATTTACACATATATTTGAAAAGGGCAATGAACCTGTTTACTAATTATACATAACATTTTTGGATTTTTTCTTCTATCAAGACTTGTATTTTAACATTGAGTACTCCTCACCCACCAACTAACACATGCACACACACTTGTGCAATCACTTAAAGTAGCTAAGTCTCAATATCATCCAAAACATTCAACATTGAAAACACAAATTATTTGTCAATTCAAATCAACATTGATGCTGTGATCTTACCGGGAAAAAAGATGGGCTTCTGATATCCAATATTTAAGACAAAATAAACAATTGGTACATGAATTGTTTACCATAATGTGTTTCTGCGCCAGTTCTAGCAAGAGACCTGAGGAATGAGGCTAGACCCAAGACGGACGAAAAGTACTTTTAAAATGTTATTAAACCAGTGTTGAAATCAGTTTGTATCGGCATACCTTTTATCTTTTTATCATTTACCGTGAAACAATGTAGTGCAGCTTTGCGGTTGTACTAAAAATTTTGGATATCATTTACCATGAAACAATGTAGTGCAGCTTTGCGGTTGTACTAAAAATTTTGGATATATATATTATATCCAAAATTTTTAGTACAACAGTGCAGCTTTGCGGTTGTACTAAAAATTTTGGATATATATATTATATCCAAAATTTTTAGTACAACCGCAAAGCTGCACTACATTGTTTCACGGTAAATGATATCTAGTATTTTGAATTTTTAGAGGCATAAAAGATTGTTTTTTATTTTTAAATTTGATGTACTGTGATATTGTTTATACGATTTTGTGATATCATTTAGCTTGTCTCGTATATTTCATCAGATGTTTGGCGCAATATAGCCCGGTTGGAGCTGACGTGTGCCATAAAACAACATTTCATTCGTTCATTCCTTTCAATATTTGCACATTTCCGACCAAAACTTCCTGGAGTGTATGGCCCCTGATTGTAAGAAAATCACAGGGCTTTTCATATGCCCAAGTGGAAATTTGGACGTATATTGCCATTGCTTCGGGCCGTCCGTCTGCATCCATTATGCTCTAACTCTAAAAGTTATTATCTGATTGTTTTAAAATTGATAGACGTGAATTACATTAGTGAGATGAAGAAGCCTATTTAATTTCACTAATTTCTGTTTACTACATCTAGAGTTATGGCCCTTGTTTCATTCCAAAAATTATCGTCCTATTTATATACATTATTTAAATTAGTTAAACGAAGAAGCCTATTGACTTTTTGTTTATTACATCTAGAGTTATGGCCCTTGTTTCACTTTATTAAACCTTTATGAACGCTCTGATGCCAGTCTGTCAGAAATTTATATACATTATTTTAATTAGTGAAACGAAGAAGCCAATTGGATTTCAGCAATTTCCGTTTATTACGCCTAGAGTCATATCCCTTGTTTCACTTTATTGAACCTTGTGATGCTAAAATGCTGAAAGTTATCATCCGATCTTTTTGAAATTCATATGCATTATTTGAACTAGTGAAACAAAGAAGCTTTTACGTCAATTACAGTTTATTATTTCTAGAGTTATGGCCCTTGTTTCACTTTCTGAACACTCTAACACCGATAGTTATCACCCAATCTTTGTGAAATTGATATGTATGGAACAGAGGTCTATTTAATTTTAGCAATTTTCTGTCAATTATTTCTAGAGCTATGGCCCTTGTTTCACTTTGTGAACCTGGGAACATTTGAATAACAAAAAGGATCATCCAATCTGTATGAAATTTATATACATTATTTAAATTAGTAAAATGAAAAAACCTGTCAAATTTCAACAATTTCTGTAAGCTACTTCCAGAGTTGAGGCCCTTGTTTGGTAAACCCTTATGAACTCTCGAACGACAAAAAATATATGATCTGATCTGTTTTGAAATGTCTTGTAAAGCTAATTACCTACAAAGAAATAAATGTGCGACCTCCCGGATGATTTATCTACTGTGGGCTTAAGTCTCATTGTCTGGCAACCTATCTTTTTAGCTATCTCTATCCATCTCTTGCAAAATGTTGGCGTGCCTTGCATGGAAAACCGCTGGATTATATAATCAATCCAATTGTGTGAAGAAAATCTATGAGAAATAAAAAGATAGGCTGGCACTGCCAGGCAGGATACGCCCACATTTTCGAGAGATGGATAGAGAACAAGCAATACCCGAAAGTGATTTTTCCTATGTGCAAATATCGAAAAGAATTAAGATCTTTGGGTTATAAAGGTTCATTTCAGTAGGCTTCAAATTCAACTGGGGATCATGTTGCTAAGTGGGTAAGATGCTGGCTCGGTAGCCTTGAGGTTAGGTGTTTGATCCCTGCATTGGGTGACAAAGTTCATCTAGATTTTCTGGCGTGGTTTCCCCTTGTTAGTAATGAAGGATGGATGGCCTGACAAGAACAGCTGTCAATTTTGGTCCGATTTTCACGAAATTCGACCTCAACCTTCATTACGATGTAACGGTGATATAATCAAACGTTTTTTTAAATGGGATAATAATTCTGACCCCAGAGGGGCCAAAAGCTAAAAAAAAAAAGGTCATTTTTCGTACAATCAGGGGCCATAATTCAGGAAGTTACAATCCGATATGCACAAATATCGAAAGGAACCAAGATCTTTGGGTTATAAACATGCATGTCAAGTTTCATCAAAATCGGTTCAAAATTGTGACCTATAGGGTCCACAACCTATATATAACGTATTTTCACACTAATCGCGTACAAACGGCGGCCATTTTGTCTGTCAATTTTGGTCCGATTTTCACAAAATTTTACCTCCATCTTCATTACCATGTAACGGTGATATAATCAAACGTTTTTTTAAATCGGATAATAATTTTGACCTCCAGTGGGACCACAAGCTAAAAAGGGTGATTTTTCGTACAATCAGGGGCCATAATTCAGGAAGTTACGAATCAATGAGCGCAAATATCGAAAGGAACCAAGATCTTCGGGTTATAAACATGCATGTCAAGTTTCATCAAAATCGGTTCAAAATTGTGACCTCTATAGGGTCCACAACCTTGATATAACATATTTTCACACTATTCGCGTACAAACGGCGGCCATTTTGTCCGTCAATTTTGGTTTGATTTTCACGAAATTCGAACAGAGCCTTCATTACCATGTAACGGTGATATAATCAAACGGTTTTTTAAATCGGATAATAATTTTGACCTCCAGAGGGACCACAAGCTAAAAAGGGCAATTTTTCGGACAATCAGGGGCCATAATTCAGGAAGTTACGATCCGATGGGTGCAAATATCGAAAGGAACCAAGATCTTTGGGTTATAAACATACATGTCAAGTTTCATCAAAATCGGTTCAAAATTGTGACCTCTATAGGGTCCACAACCTTGATATAACATATTTTCAAACTATTCGCGCACAAACGGCGGCCATTTTGTTTGTCAATTTTGGTCCGATTTTCACGAAATTTGAACTCAACCTTCATTACCATGTAACGGCGATATAATCGAACGGTTTTTTAAATCGGATAATAATTTTGACCTCCAGAGGGACCACAAGCTAAAAAGGGCGATTTTTCAGACAATCAGGGGCCATAATTCAGGAAGTTACGATCCGATGGCCGCAAATATCAAAAGGAACCAAGATTTTGGGGTTATAAACATGCATGTCAAGTTTCATCACAATCGGTTCAAAATTGTGACCTCTATAGGGTCCACAAGCTAAAAACATGATATTTCGTACAATCAGGGGCCATAATCCATGAAGTTCCGATCCGATACATGCCAATATCGAAAGGAACCGAGATCTTATGGGGATAAACCTATATTTCAAGTTTCGTCAAAATCAGATAAGAATTGTGACCTGTAGAGAGTCCACAAACAAATTGTGGACGGACGGACAGGGGCGACGACATAATACGTCCACATGAAAATGTGGGCGTATAAAAAGGAAAATCTTTGATTATAAATTCTGCTTGTTTACTTAGAAGCAAATTGAGAAGATTTGATTCATAAAATGTCACGCAAATCCAGTTTTTGAGATTTTTACTTTTATTTGTTACAGAACAATAATGATATTATAAACTTTTATATATTACAGGACAATAATGATGTTATAATTGGCAATGTATATGATGAGATTATTCAACAAGTTAAAGAAGAACAAACTAGTAATAATGAAACAAGCTATCATTGTAATTTATGTGACAAAGAATTTAAATCTAGCACCGATTTAGAACAACATTGTGAAGTACATGTGAAAGAAGAGAAAACGGATCATGTACCGGTAGATGACTATTGTCATGTTGAAGAAGAGCAAATGGATGAATATTGTCATGTTAAAGATGAAATTGCAACATGCTATCAGTGTAATTTGTGTGATGAAAAATTTGAATCAGAAATCGATTTAGAACAACACTGTGACGTACATAAAAATGAAGACGACTCTGTTTTATGTCATGGTAAAAATTTGAAATCTAGTTTTAGTCAGTTTAATGAAACAGAGATAGAAAATAAAACAGGTTCTAAAGGTAATGGATACAGTAAACCACCTGACTCCATCAATATTGGAGAAAACTGTTACAGATGCTTTGTTTGTCGTAAATCATTTAGTAGTGACACAAATCGTCAAGCACACTTGAAAACTCATTTAGGAGAAAAACTTTATAAATGTGATGTTTGTGATAAATTATTTAAACACTATTCTAATCTTCAGAAACACATGAGAATTCATACTGGTGAAAAATGTTATAAATGTGATGTTTGTGGTAAATCATTCAAACATTCTTGGACTCTAAAGACACACATGACAATTCATACAGGAGAAAAACCCTACAAATGTGATGTTTGTGGTAAATCATTTAACCATAATTCTACCCTACACAACCACATAAAAATTCATACTGGAGAAAAACCCTACAAATGTGATGTTTGTGGTAAATCATGTAATGTGTATGGTAATCTACAGAAACACATGAGAATTCATACTGGTGAAAAACCTTATAAATGTGATATTTGTAGTAAAGCATTTAATATGAATCAGCATCTACTGATACACATGAGAACTCACAATATTGAAAAACCTTATAAATGTGAGGTTTGTGGTAAATCATTTAATCAATCTAGTAGTCTACAGAGACACCTCAGAATTCATACTGGAGAAAAACCTTATCAATGTGATGTTTGTAGGAAATCTTTCAACAAGCAAGATAATCTGCAGAGTCACATGAGAATTCATACTGGAGAAAAACCCTACAAATGTGAAATTTGTAGTAAATCATTCAGTAAGCGAGGTCATCTGAAGCGTCACATGAGAATTCATACGGGAGAAAGACCCTATAAATGTGATGTTTGTAGTAAATCATTCAGTCAGTTAAATGGTCTACAGTGTCACCAGAGAACTCATACACGAAAATCAACCACTGATTGTGATATTTCTTGTAAAGTAATCAAAGGCAATTGTCAACTACATGGCCGCATGAAGACTCATCTGTGATGTTTGTAATTAATCATTTAATCAAAAGACTAATCTTCTTAAACACATGAGAAACCTTATAAATGTGATGTTTGTAATGAATCATTTAATCAAAATGGTAATTTACAGACACACTTTAGAACTCATACTGGTGAAAAATGGTGATGCTTGTGGTAAATCATTTATTGTTGTAATCTGCAGACACACGTGTGAATTCAAATGTCATCGCCCCCATAAAGACAGCAAATCATTTATTTGTAAGAGTAATCCAAATAGTCACATTCTAAAGGTACACGGTGAATTCATAGCAAAATACATATAGATACATTTAACACTGATGGGTGGGTGGCCAAATGGTTGAACAGAATACAAGTGCATACTTTGTCAACCACACCGTCCACATCCGGCTAGCAATATTTCAACTACCAATGGTTTACTTATTTCGTCAAATTAGTAAAATAATATGTTCCTTATCAGACATAATAATTACATGTACATTGTGTACATACATGTAGCAATAATATTTTTTTAGGAGTTAATTGAGAGTTGAAATATTGCTAGCCGGATGTTGACAGTGTGATTGACAAGGTATATACATGTACTGGATGTGGGCGTATCCTACCTCTGTTTTCGTATGTGGTACAATCGCCATGCTTATTTTACTAGTATGGCGATTATGTGGGGCGGTATTTTTTGTTATTTAATTATTTCTGTAGTTTTGTACATGTATTTCAGCTTTAATGAAATAAAGTATTTTTAATTGTTTATTGTTACAAGAAGTTAATCTGTTAATCCCAAAAAGTATAAAATTAATTAGCACCTGGCTGTTATGGGTAAAGGTTGCTGATTGGATAATCAAGTACTGTTTGTAAATCATCCAACAGCCTTCCACGGCTGTTTCTCTTAGCGTCATCACTGCACTTAATCAAAGTAAGATTTATCTGACTTCCGCTACAATTGGATATGGATAGACTAGCTTTGTGAAAAGGAAACAACATTTTGAAAACAAACTTAATGGGTCGGCCGAATTCGAGCGCAGCTTGATTAATTAATGACAATTTGGCAACTAAATCTGCTTGGTCATTACCACTTATATCAATGTGACTGAACTAGCAGAAGATAACGTCTTTGCTGACAAAATCGTAAGAAGATTGCCTTTGGAGCTCAGCTTTAAATATGGAAGCAGCCGGTGGGATAAAATACTTCCCCGTGGAACACCAATCTCCTGAGGAAATGAGTCGGAAAATACTGATGCCAACCGTACCTTAAACATTAACTATTCAAGAGCTACACTTTTCTTAATGTTCTCGGAAAGAGGGTCGGTCATCCGAGCTCTCAGACGATTAGAAATGTAGGCGTCAACAGCTATACTAAGATATAGTGCCTTTGTCGATTTCGGGATGTCGCAACGTTTGAAAATAAAGACTATTTTATAACCATGTCTGACACCGATTCTTATAACATGTGTGACATTTTGTGGTGATAAAGGTCCCAGCAGTAAATAACACCTCTATATGAGTTGAAAGATCAGTGTGGAGTTACTTTCACTGGATTATTTGCAATCATGTAAGATTTACATGTACGTAACATATTTGCATGTTGCTCTTTGATACCTTCTATCAATAGTGCTCCACTGTTAAGTTTCTAGGTGTTTTGGGGCTCCCCAGCGGTAGCGGCTTTTCCTTTGGATATCACGAAAGAGGTGCCCTCGATAAGGAGAAACCTCGGCCAATATACCTTTGAAGACATATCCGGATCTTCATCTTTTTTAATGTTGCGTTGGGCATTGGGGGATCCATATGAAATAAATATGGATATTTTACCCTCCGCCTTCCCCCAGGTTACTTCCCTGTCTACAACGTGAGGGCTTACATGACTGACATGTGTATTGACCCAGGGCTAGGCGAAGGGTATCCTCAAGTAAGATGTATACATAAATATACAGTAATACCCCCCCCTCCTCCTCCATTGACTCAACTTCATATCTATTACACAGATCTACTGGGCCACAACCTTTCCAGTCCCACTTTTTCTTAATGTTCTTTCATTTTCTTGGGAAGGTCCCCCCTAGAACCTTTTTGAAAAATTGGGGCTCTCTCTCGGCATCTGAGCACATTGCTGGGCCTGAAATTGAAGTGCCTCAGGCAGGATTTTCTGAAATTTCCTTCTTCGACTCCTCCCACCGATATCATCTTGAGGGTAGTAGAGAGCATCCTTTGATTTACGCAGAGGACTCTAGACTGGGCAATACAGCTGAAGTATCAAATTTGAAACGAAATGAAATCGGGTTTAACGTCCTACTGTTCTGCTCCTAACCTGGATTAATGAAGACGGACAGGCTCCGTACAGTGTGTTATGAGCGAAATTTTGCCCGGGCAGTGGCGCTACGGCATACTCTTACATCGAATTCCAATTGCCAAGGGATCTTTTACGTGCATGCAAATGTGTACACGGGACCTCAGTTTTTCACCTCACCCTTGTCAGCCCCCCCCCATCCTGCATCACTGACAAGGGGTCACCAAGCCGGAAAATCTGGATCAACTTTCTCGGCCAATGCAGGGATCGAACACTCGACCTCCAATCTAGCGATTCAGCGTCTTACCCACTTAGCCACCTGATCTCTCAGTATCAAATTTCAAGTGAACTATATGTATTCTATTCTTCTATTCATATAATTACAGTATAGGCTGCACAATATGCACCTTATGTTAGATACCATAAGCACCTACATCTTGACCGTCTTTCTCGACAGCAAATAATGGCTTTAAAATCAATTTTACATGTTAAACATACCGCCAACGTTTACTCTCAACTAGACAAATTGAAAATTCTTACAATAGTAAATCGACATATCTCTAATCAATGTACTTATTTATAAAATTCTTTTAAAATAATGCCATGATTACTTTATGTGACCTCTTACTGTATTATCGAACTCCTTACAATAATCTTTACAATATGAATAAACTTACTACTCTCAATTAATGTAGGTAAAAGTAGTATACGCTTTAAAGGCTCTGGAATTCGTTGCCAGCTTCTTAAAAAAACTTTAAGTAACTTGAATTCCGGAAAAAAACTTCTTCTTTACCTTAAATCTACTTTAAATATCTTATCTTAAAACCTCTAAGCTTATCTATATGTGTTCTGTGTATCTCTCTATATAATAAGCATGTACATATTGTATATTTGTTAATACATGTTATATCTGTATGTATTCGAACTTTCTGTTATATATATATACTTAAATTAATCTTTTAACTGATTTGTATATTTATATATTTTCCGCTATTGTAAATTATTGTGGTTTGTTGTTTAATTTTACTAGCTATATCGTTTGTATTATATTTTCTACGAAGGACAGGATATTAGCCTTCTTAAATAAAGTCATTATTATTATTATTAAATAAACCCGGACCGGGGGATTGGGGGGCAAATATTTAGTCTTGCCACTCCCTTGGAGTTGCCCCCGAGTGCCGCTGCCCGGGCACATTTTCCCTCATAGCACACTGTATGGTGTATGGCCGTCTTCGATAGCTCAGTCGGAGCAGAACAGTAAGACATTTCAATTAAATGTGAAAGGGCATAATGTATCATTTTGATATAATGCTGTCAGATAATGGACAATGAATATATTTAAAATTTTATCCAAATTATTTTCAGCGAAGTTCCCATCTTCATTATTTCAGTCTGAATAAAACATTAGATAGTTATTCTTTGGCAGTTAGAAATGACCACAGATAGATCACAGCGTATATACATGTAATTATGTAATATGAATGTATATAGATAGATTTACACTCAATCGTGGGTTTTCCGGAGTGGTTTCTCCTTGTCAGTGATGCAGGAGGAGAGCTTGACAAAGACATGTCTAGTCGTTCGGATGGGATGAAAAACTGAGGTCCCTTGTACACATTGGCGTGCAGGTAAAAGATCCCTTGGCAGTTGAAATTCGATATAAGAGTAAGCCGTAGCGCCGCTGCCCGGGCACAATTTCCCTCATAGCACACTGTGTGGCGTATGCCCGTCTTCCATTAGCCCGGGTCAGGTGCAGAAGAGTAGGATGTTAAACTCAATTTCATTTATATATTGTACGTGAACTATATAAGCTAACAGAACACCGCATAGTAGTATCCTTACATAAAACATTTATTCAATTATTTTACAATAAAAATAAATAGAATACTACAAAAGGGTATCGTTGCCAATATTAAATGCTCTGCTAAAATGTCTTTTCCATTGATTATGTGAAAAAGTACAATGCACAAAGTCGTACTACCGGTAATGATCAAGTCAAAATACCTCTAAGGCCAAAGTTTAATATTAAACGTTAAATGCAATGTGTCAAATGACAATTGTTTTATTGGAAAATGCTGTTTTTGACTTATGTACATAAGACATTTCCTTCTTTACGTTTGCACTCTGCCACTTCTCATTTGTCGTTTACGTTTTCTACATATCATCTTGCGCAGAGCATCAACTATGACATGCAAATGTAGATATCACGTGACTTGTTAACATACACGGAAACGAGGCGAGATCAACCTGGCATACAGTAAACCAGCATACTATAAGATATTTACGTTGTCTGCGATTTACCTTGGTGGGGGGAAATGGGGTTTAACGTCCACTCGACACAAACTAGGTCATTTCACGACTTACATATAGTTTAATTTTAATTCAATAAGTCGCTTGGGGTCTTTAGCAGTGTGAGGAAACCAGAGGACCCGGAGAAAACCCATGAGGCTGGACAGGCGACCCGACTCCTTGTCACGTACAACCGGGGATTCGTATCCACGCCAGTTGACTCAAAGACAAGCTTTATGATACAGCACGTAGTTATTTCACGACTAACATATGGGACTAACATATGGTTTCAATTTTATTTCAATAATTCGCTTGCGCATAGGGGTCTTTAGCAGTGGGGGGGGAGACTAGATGACCAGAGAAAATCCACGAGGTTGAGAAGGTGCCCCTATATCTCCATGCCACATACGTTCACACCGGGGATCGAAACAACAGCTGCAAGCCAGAGGTTACCGGCCAGCTAGAGGTCGAAGCGCTGCACTCTAGACCAATAGGCCATCCCAACCCCCTCCATAGAATACAACATAGTAGCATGCCAATTTAAAATACAGATGTGACGTCATCCTTTGAGGTTGGCGTACCATAAATAATGGTATGGGTAATGCACCACAAGCATACATTCTAGATGAAAAATTGGCCTAGTGGTCTAGAGTGCCGTGCTTCGAACTCTTGCGGGCCGGTCACCTCTGGCTTGCGGCTGTGGTTTCGAGCCCTGGTGTGAGCGTATGTGGCATGGAGATAGGGGCGCCTTCTCAACCTCGTGGGTTTCCTCCGGGCACTCTGGTTTCCTCCCACTGCTAAAGACACCTACGCGCAAGCGATTTATTGAAATAAAATTTAACCATATGTTAGTCCCGAAATGACCTAGTTTGTGTCGAGTGGACGTTAAACCCCATTTCTCTCTCTCTCTCTCTGGACGCAGGTGACTATTTCATGTAAATGCACGTACTGGATAGTGTCTGTATTTTAAGTTGTGTAATAGTCTCGAACGAGACATTGCACAATATACAGATATTGTACAAGTGCAATAACACTCGACCATTAACCTACACATGAGACATTTCAGTTAATTATTATACTATAAACTTAAGGGGGGGAGGGGGTATGTCGACCTTGCAACTGAAGTTTCCGCAACTGAAAAAGGTCGACCTTAGCGCCACTTACAACTCAAAGTAACTAGTTGCATTCAGTTACACATTTTCAACTTTCTGCAACTCTCTGTAACTGTTGTCAACTCGTATTCATGGAAATAACATCACATGATAAGAGACATGTGTTATGTGACTTTACAAATAAACAAATGGTAGCGAATTGTATAAGACACCCACTTTTCAAATGTTGATGATTTCGTTCGTTTCTGGAGTTTAAAATCCACTTCTACCTATGCTGAGAACGTAGACAAATTGTTTGATGATGTCAACAATAATCTATTTATATAATTGTGGCAAGACCGGCCATGCCTTTGGGGTGCTCCTTCTAGGTTATTTGTCATTTTGTTGTTCAGGTGATGAGTAAATTAACAGTCACATATTAAATGGACTATCCCGAGTCTCAAAAATAAAATTCTGAGCAGTGGTGTCTTGTCTCAAAATTTCAGCTCAAAATATCAAGCTGTTTGAAGGTAAACGCCAAAACTTCTTATCAGGACACGTAACCCTTTTAGGATAGCGGGTCAATTTTTTCGTTGGGTGACCTGATAATCGATTCCCGTTTCTTTAGCGGTCTATACAGTGCATGACCCATGTGCTGTACTTGATAACAAAAGGTACATTTTTTTTCACTTGGAAGTTATTTTTATAAAATAAGTCTGGTTTTATTCAAACACTGCATAATACAGCTTTAGGCACAAGTCGCCATTGACAGATGAAGACTGACAGTATAAGTTTTTTGAAAACGTATCACATATATTGAGTTAGGATTTTAACACAAAATTAAGCAGTTTTACTCTCCAAAATATTATCAGGATTGGCCCTTTAAATGGTATCGCTATCAGTTCCGAGTTGACATGAACGCTCTGAATTCAGTTGTTCTCTGCTGTCCTGGGGGGGGGGGGGAGATAGCCTAGTTGTCTACAGTGCCGCGGTTCGACCTCTAACTAGTCGGTCACCTCGGGCTTGTGGCTGTGATTTCGATCCCTGATGTGAGCGTATGTGGCATGGAGATAGGGGCGGCTTCTCAACCTCATGGGTTTCCTCTTGGCACTCCGGTTTCCTCCCACTGCTAAAGACCCCTACGCGCAAGCGAATTATTGAAATAAAATTGAAACCATATGTTATTGTTAGTCCCAAAAAGACCTAGTTTGTGTCAATTGTTCTCAGCTGTCCTCAATTGGTGATATGATGACATAAACTCACTTACAACTGAATGTATTTAGTTGCTTTGAATTTAAGCAGGATATCGCATAGTATTATTCCTATACATGTATAAGAGATTTAAAACAATTAGTATATTATTATAAAGCCAACTAGAATACTGCATGTTTTATACAAAAAAAAATTCATCCAATTATTATACTCTAATGATCAGTATTAGACCTATACAAAAAAATTTATTCAATCATTTTACTATAAAGATCAGTAAGAAACTGCACAATATCATGCATATTGTGTAAACCATTTCAATCAATTAGAATACGGTATAATAGTATTATTCCTATATCAAACAAACATTTGTCAATTATAGGATTACTTATATTATTTTTGGTGCATGCCAAATATTTGTTTTATGTCTTTGTGTCGCCTACATGCCGGAATTCATTACAGATCGTTTTGAAACTTTGTGTACCTACTCTTTATACCGTAAGGATCATCGCTGCTGCTTTTGGTGCATGCCCAACCCCAGGGTTTGGGCCGGACCCATTTTTCTTTGTGTGTCTATGCGTTGACTACAATCTTTGTATAATGAAACCATGTGTTTGTCGCACTTCACTTTGTATAACAGGCACCAAAAGACCAAAGGATAAACTGTATGCTCTCTTGTTTCTGTGAATAAGCCAAACTCAAGATGATAAGACAAATATAAAAGAATCACATTTTTGGAAAGCTTAGGCAGTAGACTATTCAATTATGTTGCAAGCTCTATTTCTACAAAAATGACCAAGAAGCTGGTTTTGTGGGAGCGGGTCACAAATGAAGAAGCATATACATCACATTTAGAGGAATTGTCATTTGTATGAATTCACGTATGTGTCTATAGTTCACTACTCTGATTAAACCTTACATTTGTACAAGTTTTTTTTTCATCTAGTATGAGAGAGAGAGAGAGAAATGGGGTTTAAAGTCCACTCAACACAACCAGGTCATTTCGGGACTAACATACGGTTTCAATTTTATTTCAATAATTTGCTTGCGCGTAGGGGTCTTTAGCCGTGGGAGGAAACCGGAGTGCCCGGAGGAAACCCACAAGGTTGAGAAGGCGCCCCTATCTCCATGCCACATACGCTCACACCAGGGCTCGAAACCACAGCGGCCAGCTAGAGGTCGAAGCGCGGCACTCTAGACCACTAGGCCATCCCAACCCCCCATCATCCAGTATGAACTCTCATGTGTCTGTAGATTACAACTCAGATTAAATGATTTACCACAACCATCTTCATTTTTCACCAGTATGAATTCTCATGTGTGTCTGTAGAGTACTATTGTCATTAAATAATTTACCACAAACATCATACTTATAAGATTTTTCAAAAGTATGAATTCTCATGTGTGTCTGTAGAGCACTATTGTCATTAAATAATTTACCACAAACATCATACTTATAAGATTTTTCACCAGTATGAATTCTCATATGTGTCTGTAGATTACCATTTTGATTAAATGATTTATTACAAACATCACAATTATAAGAATTTTCACCAGTATGAATTCTCATGTTTGTCTGTAGAGCACTATTGTCATTAAATAATTTACCACAAACATCATACTTATAATATTTTTCACCAGTATGAATTCTCATATGTGTCTGTAGATTACCATTTTGATTAAATGATTTATTACAAACATCACATTTATAAGATTTTTCACCAGTATGAATTCTCATATGTGTCTTTAGATTACCATTTTGATTAAATGATTTGTTACAAACATCACAATTATAAGAATTTTCACCAGTATGAATTCTCATGTGTCTCTGTAGATGATCTTTCCGACTAAATGATTTATTACAAACATCACATTTATAAGGTTTTTCACCAGTATGAATTCTCAAATGTGTCTGCAGATAACCTTTGTGATTAAATGATTTATTACAAACATCACAATTATAAGATTTTTCACCAGTATGAATTCTCCTGTGTGTCTGTAGATAATCTTTCCGACTAAATGATTTATTACAAACATCACATTTATAAGGTTTTTCACCAGTATGAATTTTCAAATGTGTCTGTAGATTACCTTTGTGATTAAATGATTTATTACAAACATCACAATTATAAGGTTTTTCACCAGTATGAATTTTCAAATGTGTCTGTAGATTACCTTTGAGATTAAATGAATTATTACAAACATCACATTTATAAGGTTTTTCACCAGTATGAATTCTCATATGTGTCTGTATATTACCTTTGTGATTAAATGATTTACCACAAACATCACAATTATAAGGTTTTTCACCAGTTTGAATTCCCATGTGTGTCTGTAGATCATCTCTCCGAGTGCATGATTTATTACAAACATCACATTTATAAGTTTTTTCGCCAGTATGAATTAGCATGTGTCTCTGCATATTATGACTTAAATGAAATGATTTACCACAAACATCGCATTTGTAAAGATTTTTGCCATTATGAATGCTCATGTGCCTCTTTATATGAGCTTGTTTGCTGAAAGATTTACTACAAACATAAAATTTGTGCGTTTTTTCTCCAGTATGATTTCTTTTGTGACTCTTCAAACCACTTAACTGACTGGATGATTTCCTACAAACATCACATTTATATGGTTTTCCACCAGTATGAATTCTCATGCGTGCCTGTTGATTACCATTGCTATTAAATGATTTATCACAAACATAAAATTTATAACCACAAACATCACATTTGTAGGGTTTTACTCCAGTATGGATTTTTAGGTGGGTCTTTAGAGTCCAAGAATGTCTGAATGAGTTACCACAAACATCACATTTATAACATTTTTCACCAGTATGAATTCTCATGTGTTTCTGGAGATTAGAATGGTATTTAAATAATTTATCACAAACATCACATTTATAAAGTTTTTCTCCTAAATGAGTTTTCAAGTGTGCTTGACGATTTGTGTCACTACTAAATGATCTACGACAAACATAACATCTATAACAGTTTTCTCCAGTATTGATGGCCTCTGGTGGTTTACTATATGCATTACCTTTAGAACCTGTTTTATTTTCTATCTCTGTTTCATTAAACTGACTAAAACTAGATTTCAAATTTTTACCATGACATAAAACAGAGTCGTCTTCCTTTTTAACATGTACGTCACAGTGTTGTTCTAGATCAATTTCTGATTCAAATTCTTCATCACACAAATTACACTGATAGCATGTTACAATTTCATCTTTAACATGACAATATTCATCCATTTGCTCTTCTTCAACATAACAATATTCATCTACCGGTACATGATCCGTTTTCTCTTCTTTCACATGTACTTCACAATGTTCTAAATCGGTGCTAGATTTAAATTCTTTGTCACATAAATTACAATGATAGCTTGTTTCAATATTACTAGTTTGTTCTTCTTTAACTTGTTGAATAATCTCATCATATACATGGTCAATTATAACATCATTATCGTCCTGTAATATATAAAAGTTATAACATCATTATTGTCCTGTAATATATAAAAGTTTATAACATGATTATTGCCCTGTAATATATAAAAGTTATAATATCATTTGGCAAGGAGTAGGGTCACCTGTCCAACCTCGTAGGTTTTCTTGATGTACTCCGGTTTCCTCCCACTGATAAAGACCCCTACGTGCAAGCAAATTATTCAAATAAATTTGTATCATATGTTAGTCTCGAAATGACCTAGATTGTGTCGAGTGGACGTTAAACTCCACTTCTCTCTCTCTCTCTATAATATCATTAGCTTTTATCATTATCATTATAATATATAAAAGATACAACATCATGAGTTATAACATCATTATTGTCCTGTACCTGTAATATCTAAAAAGTTATAACATCATTATTGTCCTGATATATATAAATATATAAAAAATTATAACTGATATTTAGTTTCCTGTAGAAGATTGAAAATCGGGTAGGGTTCGTACCTATTTTCTTTTTTTAATAAAATTTTAAAATGTACCAATTACTGAAAACTTTCAATTTCATAGAACTCATATTACTTTCATACACATCCATGTTTCATAAATGTACACTTTTGGGGATTTATTTAATTTAAAAATAAAATGTTAACGTCTATATAGGGTTTAGATTCAATCCCCCCCCCCCCAATCTTTTTCTCTCTGCTTATAATTCATACTTCGGGATTTGTGTGATGAGATCAAATTTTTGAAAGTACAAATAACAAGCAATGGTCAATTTAATCTTTTTCACATTCATTGATAACCACTTATTCTGCAAAAAGGGGGTATCTGTTATCTGAATGATTGTGAATTAAATAAGGAGTAATCAAACTGTTATACTACCAGTAGGCCTACCAAGTTTCATGTAGGCCTAAATTCCTTTTAAAACAATTTGTATACAGACCGAAAAATTCCTTTGTTGAAAATTGAAAATTAGAAAAAGTTAGAGTCAGAAAATCTAAACTGTTTGTTGGAATTTGTGTGCCAAATTATTGTCTTTGTTCTGACTTTTCGCGATAACGATACTGGTACCATGGTCAAGGTCATATTATACCCCGCGACAGATCCGAAATGAAATAGATACCAAGGCCATATAACGCTCAGAGACAGTTCCAAAAGGAACCTGACACCAAGGTCATATTCCGTTCAAAGACAGTTCCAATTGAAACTATATAGTCTATATAGCAAGGTCATATTCCGTTCGGAGACAGTTCCAATAATACGAACTTCAAGCCAAGGCCATATTCGGTACCATATCAACTCACCATGTTTGTTGGAATAGTGTTCTATTTCAGTATCGCACCTCTACCAGTTCCCGGGGTCGTAGAGACTTGAAATTTTCAGGTGACGTTCCGCTCGGCTAGCGGTGACCTCACACCAAATTTCAATAACTTTTCATTTTACCGACCTTTAGCTTCTCAAGGGAGATGGTTATCCGTACGACGCCATTTGCATTTCTTGACTATTTAGACTCGAATAACAAGACACTCAAACGAACTCCAACACTCGGCGCCCCGTGCCTGATGCTGCCGTTCATAATATTAATAATAATTTTCGTATATTTTAATTATACGCCAACATGGAAATGTGGTCGTATATTGCCGTCGGCCCCAGCCGACCGTCCGTCGTCCACAATTTCTTGTGAACGCTCTAGAGGCTAAAGTTAATACCCGATTGACTTTAAATTTATGCACAGCGTTTAAGGTCATAAAGACGAAGAAGCATATCATGGATTTTCAAGGATATCCGATAATTACTACCAGAGTTATTACCCTTGATCTCTTCAAAATATCTTGTGAACGCTCTAGCGGCTAAAGTTAATATCCGATCGACTTTAAATGTATACACAGTGTTTAAGGTCACGAGACGAACAAGCCTATCGATTTTCAGCGATGTCCACTAATTACTGCCAGAGTTATGGCCCTTGATCACTTTGAAAAATCTTGTGAACGCTCTAACGGCTAAAGTTAATTTCCGATTGACTTGAAATTTAAGCACACAGTTTAAGGTCAGTTTTTCGACACTTGGCCTTTGGGTTCTACCTTCACCCCATACAATATTTTAAAGGCGACAATCTTGAGTTGGACCACCGACCCTGACCTTGGTCGTGTCACACACGGCTCGGTCAAAAAACGATCAAACGTTAAGGGCCTATGTTTGAGGGGTGGTCTATTGGCCTTGTCAATATGAAAGGTCGTGGTGACCTTTGGTAATCAAGGTTAACCAGCCGTGACCTCGACTTTGACCTTGAAGCCCAAATTCCCATCGAGCTCGGGGCCTTTACGTTTATGCTTGCCATGGCCCTATTGCTTGTTGTATTATGAGGGTCGATGTTCTATGTGAAAACAGAGACGATGCCCTTCAAAAAAAGTAGCAGGGTCAAGGTCATGGTACAGAAAACTAAACACAAACTTTTCAAAGTTAGGTTTTGGACACTTGACCTTGGGGTACGACCTTCACCCCATACAATATTTTAAAGGTCACAATCTTGACTTGGACCACCGACCTTGACCTTGGTCGTGTCACACACAGCTCGGTCAGAAAACGATCAAACGTTGAGGGCCCGAGTTCGAAAGGAGGTCTATGAGCCTTGTCAATATTAAAGGTCGTGGTGACCTCCGGTAATTAAGGCTAACCAACTGTTACCTCGACTTTGACCTTGAACCCAAATTTCCCATTGAGCTCGGGGCCTTTACGTTTATGCTTGTCATGGCCTTAATTCCCGTTGTATTATGAAGGTCGATGTTTGAGGTGAAAGCAGAGACGATGTCCTTCAAAAAGGTAACGTAGGTCAAAGTTGAGGGTCAAGGTCATGTTACAGAAAACTGAACTCAAACTTTTCAAAGTCAGGTTTTAGACACTTGACCTTGGGGTACGACCTTCACCCCATACAATATTTTACAGGTCACAATCTTGACTTGGACCAACGACCTTGACTTTGGTCCTGTCACACACTGCTCGACCAGAAAACGGCCAAACGTGGAGGACCTGTGTTCGAAAGGAGGTATGTGGGCCTTGTCAATATGAAAGGTCGTGGTGACCTTTGGTAATCAAGGTTAACCAGCCGTGACCTCGGCTTTGACCTTGAACCCCAAATTCCCATCGAGCTCGGGGCCTTTACGGTTATGCTTGCCATGGCCCTATTGCTCGTTGTATTATGAAGGTCGATGTTCTATGTGAAAAGGTAGCTGGGTCGAAGTCGTGGGTCAAGGTCATGTTACAGAAAACTGATCTCAAACTTTTTACCACGACCTTCCATATTGATCAGGCCCATGGACCGCCTTTCGAACACGGGTCCTCTACGTTTGACCGTTTTCTGACCGAGCAGTGTGACAGGACCAAGGTCAAGGTCGATGGTCCAAGTCAAGATGATGGCCTTTGAAATATTGTATGGGGTGAAGGTCGTACCCCAAGGTCAAGTGTCCAAAAACTCACTTTGAAAAGTTTGAGTTCAGTTTTCTGTACCATGACCTTGACCCACGACTTTGACCCTGCTACTTTTTTTGAAGGGCACCGTCTCTGCTTTCACATAGAACATCGACCTTCATAATACAACGATCAATACGGCCATGGCAAGCATAAACCTAAAGGCCCCGAGCTCTATGGGAATTTGGGCTTCAAGGTCAAAGTCGAGGTCACGGCTGGTTAACCTTGATTACAAAAGGTCACCACGACCTTTCATATTGACAAGGCCCAGAGACCACCCTTCAAACACAGGCCCTTAACTTTGACCGTTTTCGGACCGAGCAGTGTGTGACACGACCAAGGTCAGGGTCGGTGGTCCAAGTCAAGATTGTGGCCTTTAAAATATTGTATGGGGTGAAGGTAGTACCCAAAGGCCAAGACCCAAGTGTCGAAAGACTGACCTCAAACAGTGTGCTTAAATTTCAAGTCAATCGGAAATTAACTTTAGCCGTTAGAGCGTTCACAAGATTTTTCAAAGTGATCAAGGGCCACAACTCTGGCAGTAATTATTGGATATAGCTGTAAATCAATAGGATTCTGCGTCTGGTGACCTTAGACACTGTGTATACATTTAAAGTCAATCAGATATTAACTTTAGCCGCTAGAGCGTTCACAAGATTTTTTGGAGAGATCAAGGGTAATAACCCAGGTAGTTATTATCGGATATCTCTGAAAATCCATAGGCTTCTTCGTCTCTTGACCTTTAACACTGTGCATAAATTTCAAGTCGATCGGATATTAACTTTAGCCGTTAGAGGGTTCACAAGATTTTACAAAGTGGTCAAAGGCCATAACTCTGGCAGTAATTAGTGCATATCGCTGAAAATCGATAGGCTTGTTCGTCTCGTGACCTTAAACACTGTGTATACATTTAAAGTCAATCGGATATTAACTTTAGCCGCTAGAGCGTTCACAAGATTTTTTGAAGAGATCAAGGGTAATAACTCTGGTAGTAATTATCGGATATCCCTGAAAATCCATAATATGGTTCTTCGCCTCGTGACCTTAAACACTGTGCATAAATTTAAAGTCAATCGGGTATTAACTTTAGCCTCTAAAGCGTTCACAAGAAATTGTGGACGACGGACAGACGGACGGACGGACGGACGGACGGCCGGGGCGACGGCAATATACGACCACATTTCCATGTGGACGTATAATTAAAATATACGAAAATTATTATTAATATTATGAACGGCAGCATCAGACGGGGCGCCGAGTGTTGGAGTTCGTTTGAGTGTCTTGTTATTCGAGTCTAAATAGTCAAGAAATGCAAATGGCGTCGTACGGATAACCATATCTCCCTCGAGAAGCTAAAGGTCGGTAAAATGAAAATTTACTGATCGATTTGGCTAAAATTTGGTATGAGGTCATCGCTAGTCAAGCGGAACATCCCCTGAAAATTTCAAGTCTCTACGACCTGGTAGAGGTGCGATACTGAAATAGAACCCAATAGAGACCCGGATCTAACCAACACGAATAACTCACACTTCAGCAGTAATCCAGCCCAATGACAGCCCGGTGGCATTTTTACCGCCGACTACCGCCGACCAAATATTATTTACCGCCGACCAAATAGTATTTACCGCCGCCCAAATATTATATGCCGCCGACCAAATACCTTCGAGTAATTACCGCCACCCAAATATTGTTACGTATAACAACCACCGACCATCGTGTTTATTTACCGAGGATCAAATACTTTAATATATTAAAGATATAATTTTACAAAGGATATTATAAATCATATCAATTATTCTGTTAATAAGCATATTATTAATCATATCAATTATTCTTTGGGTGGTGTTATTTTCAAGTGCCAATTAGGCCTAGCCATATACACAGATAAACGTGCAATATACATGGACATCTCTATGTCTGTTCTTTTAAGGTGTGATTTCAGGTGTAATTTCAGTAGGTGTTAATCCAATTGTTTCTGCTACTGCTTGATATGTGTCTGTTCCGTTTTGTTTACTGTCAAGCCCTTGTCCGTAGATATAAAACGCCCAGAAGAAATAGTTTCAGTACGCCATGCACGAAAAACGCAGATCGTTCAACATACCAAACCTTGAAGATGGAGACAAGTACGTTACCAACAGCAATGAAAAGGCAGATTTACTTGCTAAGACATTTGCAGATGCAAGTAGAAATGAAAACCAACCTCCAGAATTCAGGAAGAGGGAGGAAATCTTTTATTCACAGCACCCTTCATTAGTAATTGAATCTAATGAAGAGGCTGAACCAATCAATCTGCCCTTCCCCGAGGAAGAGTTAAATAAGGCTCTTTCCCTCAAGAAGGATAGTGCGGCTGGTGAGGACAAAGTAAAGTACCCAATGCTCAAACATCTGCCCAGAAACGCCAAAAAGATACTACTGAACTTCTTCAACACATCTTGGTTGACAGGGGAGGTACCTAGAGAATGGCGGAAAGCCAACGTCATCCCTCTTCCGAAACCGGGGAAAGAGAGAACAAAGGCAGAGTCCTATCGACCAGTAAGCTTGACATCCACACTGTGCAAAACCTTGGAGACAATGGTTAACATCCGACTTCAGTTCTACCTGGAGAGTAACCGACTGATCGACGAAAATCAAAGCGGGTTCAGGAAGGGACGATCAACAATGGACCACTTGGTGCGACTACAGCAAGTCATGTCTCAGGCATTCCTCTCGGGGCACCTGCTATGTGCCGTGTTCGTAGATTTAACCAAGGCTTTCGATTTAGTTTGGTTGGACGGGCTGCTTTTCAAGCTTGGACGTATCGGAATAACGGGCACAATGTTTCGGTGGATCAAAAGCTTTCTGAGCGATAGAAGGATACAGGTGAATGTTGGCAGATTCCTGAGTGCCGAGCAAACATTAGAAAATGGCACGCCTCTGGGGTCGGTCATCAGTCCCACTCTCTTCAATATCATGATCACCGACATACAGAAATCTTCATATCTCGACGCCAGAACTGAGCTAGCAAAATTTGCTGACGACAGTACAATATGGAGGAAAAGGACGAGATTCTGTGAACTTCAAAATAATATGCAAAAGGCCTTAGACAAATTCATGACATGGGCAAACAACTGGGGATTTAAGGTCTCAGAGAAGAAAATAGTCGGCATGCTTGTGTGCAGGGAAAGAGGGATAAGCAGAATGAACGGGAAAACCATCGAGTTTAAAGACCAAACCAAGTTCCTTGGCGTAATCTTTGACCGAAGGCTGACCTGGAAACCGCACATCGACTTGACTGTAGATAGATGCTCCAAAGTCCTAAACTTAATGAGAAAAATAACGGGCAGCACTTGGGGAGCCTATAGAGTTACACTTATAATGGTGTATCGTGCTCTAATACGCTCTGTATTAGACTACGGATCTTTGGTCTTCATGAACTGCGCGCAATCACTCTTAAGTAAGCTTGACACCATCCAATACAAAGCTCTGTGTATTGCGACTGGCGTAGGGCTTGGGACCAGGAGAGAGGCATTACTACAAGAAGCCGGAGAGTTGCCCCTATCCCCAAGAAGAAAAGAACTAGCAACAAGGTATTGGGCTAAGATATCGCAATTGTAAGAGATCCTAGAAAGAAAAGCTTCGGCCAGGGTATCAGGGAAACAGTCAAGGAACTACGACTGGAGGAACTCGTGATAACCGAACACGACCCACCATTGATCGCTCCTTGGACACTCCCAATACCACCGGTCAATCTAGATCTGCTACAGAAAACCGACAAGAAAAACAACCCCACTACAGCACGGGCTCTCTCTCTGGAACACCTGGAAGACAACTGGCCGTCGGATGACTGGGAACATGTTTATACGGATGGCTCACGCAATCCTGAAAGGGGCACCAGCTCGTTTGAAATATACCTGCCAAACGGGGAGCAGGGAATAAGCAGGAAACTGCCCAATAACTGTTCGGTGTACACTGCAGAGATTGTGGTCATCCGTGATGCTATATCATGGATCTCTTATCAAAAGACTAGTAAGTTCGTCATCCCAAGCGACTCTCTGAGCAGTCTGATTTCAATCCAAAATGATGACTGGGAACATGTTTATACGGATGGCTCAGGCAATCCTGAAAGGGGCACCAGCTCGTTTGGAATATACCTGCCAAACGGGGAGCAGGGAATAAGCAGGAAACTGCCCGATAACTGTTCGGTGTACACTGCAGAGATTGTGGTCATCCGTGATGCTATATCATGGATCTCTTATCAAAAGACTAGTAAGTTCGTCATCCCAAGCGACTCTCTGAGCAGTCTGATTTCAATCCAAAATGACAAGTCGGACTCAAGACCAGAAGTCATTCTGGAAATCAGACAGCTGTCCCAGAGGGTCCTAGAAAAGGGAAGCAAATGGGGAGGTACCTAAAGAGGTTGGTTTTCATTTCTACTTGCATCTGCAAATGTCTTAGCAAGTAAATCTGCCTTTTCATTGCTGTTGGTAACGTACTTGTCTCCATCTTCAAGGTTTGGTATATTGATCGATCTGCGTTTTCCGTGCATGGCGTACTGAAACTATTTCTTCTGGGCGTTTTATATCTACGGACAAGGGCTTGAAAGTAAACAAAACGGAACAGACACATATCAAGCAGTAGCAGAAACAATTGGATTAACACCTGCTGAAATTAAAACATCTAAACACTAATCCACTACAAAGACACCAAACCTGCAAAGTGGGGTAAGTGGAGTAAGGGGAGGCCACGATAAGACGGGTCTGGCACCTAAACACTAAACCCCAAAAGATGACTTCCACCAATCCAGAGACGAGACGCATATATGTCTGCATAAATGCTTTCTCTACAGATCAACTACCAAACAATATGTTTTTTATTGAATAAAGGGAAGAACTTCTCACTAAACCTACTCCATGGCTCAAGGCCGCAAATGGAAAGATTGCAAACCCATATTCTAAAAACAGGAAGAAGCCTTGGCTCTCCTATGTCTTGTCTGCGATATCACTTCTGTGGAAGCGGGCGTTAAAACACCAGGTAGTAGTAGTAGTTTCAGTATAGTTTTAGTTTTATGCCCTCTTCAATATGTATCGTTCTAAAAGAAAAATCGTATATTCCAAACGTGCTGCTTTTTACCCGTGTGGAGTTTGTAGAAAGAATTGTACCAACAACACGGTACAGTGCAACGATTGCAGCGTCTGGTACCACTACGGTTGTGACGGAATCAAGGAAGAAGACGTTCATTTTGTGGACCAAGCTAGCCTAGAAATAATGAATTAGTGTGGCCTATCAAATCTCGGAACTCCGATTGTATCTTCTGGTGATGGGAACTGTTTTTTAATGCCCTTAGTCAACACCTCAGTGCTACGGAGGCGTTGTCTGTGATGTTACGATACAAAACGTGTATACAGATGTGTTTAGCCCATGAAAAATACCAGAAGCATGAAAACGTTAAAAACTTTCTGTTAGTTTCTCCGGATTATGAACAAACTTGTCTCGACGCATCTAGGGTCGGTTCGTTTTCTTCTGTTTGGACGATGATGGCTGCAGCCGATGTAATACAGGCAACAATTCAGTCCCCTCGGTAATGTGTTATACGAATGAACAAACTGTAGATATGAACCACTTTTTAAAAAGCTCGAAGTCTCCAATTTTGGGAATAGACCGGACGTTCAACATGGGGACATACTACGTTACCGCGATTGTTTACAAGACTGAAATTTTATTCGGAAAAAAAACCAAAGATTATCCCATTATAGTCGGTCCTATCTTACTCCACAAGGATGCAACGACTGCAACATATAAACAATTTCTGTCACATATCGCGGATCAGTTAGGGGTGGTTAATGAAGTTGAACTTAAAGGAGCTACATCGCTAATACTTGGGGCCTAGAAATTTACCCCAATGGGTCGCAACGCATAAAATAATCTTGTATGAATGTGTATGAACTGATTTACATTCATTCATTTCCGTCTTTACTCTGATTTCAAATAACATATGTTCGGCGAAATACGCCTGAAGTTTCAACAACATGCCGATCTCTAGCGTCTGGTTATTCCCGTCTACATTATTGCGTATGCTCTCCATGCACCACCGTTCAGCCTCGTTCTCCAAGTCCCTTGTTAAAAGTGGGCCCGAAACGGAGTATGGTACACGATTCGTGTACCACTGATAATTTATTTTATTTTGTCTTAAATATTTGATATCAGAAGCCCATCTTTTCCCGGTAAGATCACAACATCAATGTTGAATTAAATTGACAAATAATTTGTGTTTTTATTGTCGAAGATTCTGGATGATATTGAGTTAGAGACTTAGCTACTTTAACATGGCTAGTAGTTTTGAATTCGGCAGTGACGACGAAAAAGACTTAACTAACGCCATAGAGCAAGTATTCCCCAACGCATCAAGAAGATTGTGTAGTAAACACATTAAAGATAACTTGCAATTCCACCTACAAAACAAAGTCGGACTAAATTTAAGTGAAAGAACTGAAATAATAGAGAAATTCTTTGGAAATTAAGGACTTGCTTGTGCAAACGACACGTTCGATTTTGAAAAAAGGAAACACGCACTTTCGACCCTGTACGAAAAATATCCGGATTCAAAGAAGTACCTTGAGACTGTTACCAACAGAATAAACAAATTCGTTTACACTCCAAAAAGAAAAAAATGATGAAGTTAAATTGTGGACAAACAATAACGCGGAATCCGCAAATCATATTTTTAAATGTGCAATTGAATGGAAACCAAAAAAGGCCCCGGAATTGATTGGAAAACTATATATGTGTATTAATTACCAGTTCATTAATTTAAAATCATCCCTGTATTTTTCCGGAGAATACGAACTCTGTGGCAGGTACAAGGCATATTCAGTCTCGAGACAGAAGTGGCGTTGTTTCGGGGAAGAACAAAAAGACAAATGTTTTAAAAACTTTTTTAAAGATTCGAAAAGAAAAAGGGAAGAGGATGAAATGATATGCTCAAAAAATAAAAAATTCAGTGTAGTGAAAAAAGCAAAATTACCGACCAAAAAACAGCATCAAATAAAACGTGCACGAAGCGTTCGTGCAACGCGAAGATAAAGTATTTAATTTATTGATTGTGAACAAAATGTGAAATGCCTTCGATATTTTGTATTATGTATTAAATGTATTAAAAACTTGTAAATATATTCCAAATGAATATCGTTTTTGTTATGCTCTTCTAAAAAAATAATATCGTCAGATAAGACATTTAGTCGGCGGTAATTACGCCATGGTCGGCGGTAGTTTCATTACGGTCGGCGGTAATTATATGGCAGTCGGCGGTAAAAAGTATTGGTCGGCGGTGGTCGGCGGTAAAAAGTACCACCCAGAAAAGAATGTACAATTTCGTGACGATACTCAAGGTAGAAACATTTTTTATGGGAGAGGAATTAAGGAAAGAGAAGGATGGCGAGTGCCTGCTAGATGACGTCATCATTGTTCTTAATTATTGTGGTGTGTTTTATTATTGTTGTTGTTGTTATTATTGTGGTAAAATGAGTTATTGGTTTTTTTATGGGAGAGGAATTAAGGAAAGAGAAGGATGGCGAGTGCCTGCTAGATGACGTCATCATTGTTCTTAATTATTGTGGTGTGTTTTATTATTGTTGTTGTTATTATTGTGGTAAAATGAGTTATTGGTGATGTAAACGACAGGTTCCCTGAAAGTGCAAAATTGGCTGCATTCCGTATTTTTTTCAGCAAAAAACTACCCGGACAATGCCCAAATTCCAACATTTGGAACAAAAGAGTTGTCGATATTGTGAGAGCGTTTCTGCGACGGCAGGCAGTCATCTATCCCCAAACTGATTAAAATACAGATCTGATTCGTTTCGTTTTTTTAAACATCGATGTCCTACACTTCATGAAAATCTGACCAGTTGTACTAGGAGGTCGCGTAAGGGGTCATACAGTGGCTTCTGACCCTGTAAGGTCAGACATTGTGTAATCAAGCAGCATAGGCGTTTCTAGGGCTTACCCAGTGAGTTTACCCTCAGTTCCACGCAGAGCACGCCAAGAACTCGCCGTAACAGACACTTCATTGACTAATTCCTCGCGTCAACTACATGTACAACGTTGTTATATAACAACTCCTCTTCGAGGACAAGTAAAACGAAATATTGAACTATGAAAAACAAAACAAAATACAATCTGGGCTTTTCTCAGACTGACACCACTGGTGTTAGCCTGCTGATTTATCGCCAAGAAGCGAGGGGGGGGGGAATGGTCTGTCTTCAAGACGATGAGAAAAGAACATTACCCCCGCTTAATTATGGAGACTTGCTAAATTAATTAACAGCACAGGGATTGGTTAACCCGTATCCTAATATGATTCTCCTAATGGATATGTGGGGTTGGATGGCTGAATGGACATGAATACTTTTGATGAATAAAGGAGGATTGCAATGAGGGAGGGACCACCACTTTCAGAATTTTGACCATCACATGCTTTAAAGACGAATATACAAGGCTGGCGTTGGGTATAAAGTAGGAATGGAAACTAGGTCATTTTGGAACAAAAATATTGTTCAATTTTATTTCAATAAATGAATGAATGAGAGAGGAGAGAGGAATCAAAAGCATGCCCGTTGAGCAGTGGAAGACCTTAAGATTGTACATGACATGGGTCGTCTGCCAAACTCCTGTGTTTCCCCCATACTTGCAAGCGAATTATTGAAATAAAATAGAACCATATGTTAGTCTCGAAATGACCAAGTTTGTTTCGAGTGTGTGGCTAGCCTTGAGGTCGTGTGTTCGATCCGTGCATTAGCCCAGAAAGTTCATCGTGATTTTCAGACACAGATTTTCCATGTCAGTGGTGCAGGAAGGAGGATCGTTTGGAGGGAACAAAAACCTGAAGACCCGTGTTCACTTTGGCGTGCATGTACAAGATCCCTTGGCAGCTGGAATTCGATATTAGAGTAGGCCATAGTGACACTGCCCGGGCACATTTTCCCTCATAGCACACTGTATGGTGTATGCCCGTCTTCGTTAGTCCAGGTTAGGAGAAGAACAGTAGAACGTTAAACCTGATTTCATTTCGTTTCAAATTTGATACTTCAGCTGTATTGCCCAGCCTAGAGTCCTCCGAGTAGATCAAAAGATGCTCTCTACTACCCTCAAGATGATATCGGTGGGAGGAGACAAAGAAGGAAATTTCAGAAAATTCAGCCATAAAATCAATAGCTCAGTCGGGGCAGAACAGTAAGACGTTTCAATTAAATGTGAAAGGGCATTATGTATCATTTTGATATAATGCTGTCAGATAATGGAAAATGAATATATTTAAAATTATTTTCAGCGAAATTCCCATCTTCATTATCTCAGTCTGAACAAAACATTAGATAGTTTTGACAGTTAGAAATGGTGTAATACCATGGGTCCTTTTGTCTGACGTGAAGAGCGGACCCTTGACAAACCGGTCGCCACATCCTACGTATGACCCATGCATCTAACTAAAGTCATTAACAAACACTAGTCACCCAAACTCGCTGCGAGTTTGCTAGTAGAACTTGCTACATGTTTTCCCCTTCTTTAATCAAGCTATTGTCTGACGAATTCGCTCAAGTATCATAGTTTTCTACCTGTTGGATTTGTACATTCAATATGATGTAAATAATTAGAGCTATTGGTTAATTAAATGAAATGACATCGAAACCCACCCTTATATGGTTATGTAAATTTACTCTAGAAATTGCGCATGAGATATCTGTTATCATGTTGTTGACATATAGAACCAGCTATGTTTTGTTTCTATACTATTCAAAAAAAGTAGGGGATATTTGATTTTGGGGGCATAATACTAAAATATGCAAATGACTACGAAAAAAGTCACTATAGAACCTAACAGAAGAAACATTTCCAGTTACATGTGACGCCCAAACGCACCAATAGCTAACGCATGGAATGCAGGTGATGCTTGGGATCATCATGGGGGTCCAACCCAAGATTTGCACGACTCTGACTTTGAATGTTACAGTCATTGTGGCATTGAATTCCAGGGTGGAAACATCAGTTTAATTGTTTTAGTGACCAGAAAACAAATTTTGATATGCGTCGGCTTACCCAAAATGAAAGGTTACGTGCCCTTGGCATGCTACAGATCGGCACAACACAGGCGGTTGTGGCGCGGACGATGAATGTTTCTCAGTCTGTCATAAGCAGGCTATGGTCCAGATACCGTGATACACAATCTGTACAGGACAGACCGCGCTCAGGTCGACAACTCAAGCCCAGAATCGATTTATCCGTACCTTGGCCTTGAGAAGTCGTGTCATCACAGCAAATCAGATCAGCGCTCGTCTTCAAACAGACACTGGTGTGAGAGTGAGTGGCCAGACGATTCGGAATCGACTGCATAGGGGTCACCTTCGCGCCCGACGTCCTCGCGTGATCCCTTGTTTGAGAGATCATCACATTCAGGCAAGACGTCGTTGGTGTAGGGATCGTCAACACTGTGATAATCGACGCTGGAGCAATGTGATGTTTTCAGATGAGTCAAGGTTCACTGTTGATTTTTTGGACAGACGTATGAGTGTGTGGCGTCGTCGAAACGAGCGCTTCCAAGACGTTAAAGCCATCAGACATGATCGATTTGGGGGTGGTTCTGTTATGGTGTGGGGAGGCATCACTGTTGCTGGAAGAACGGCTTTACATGTTGTTGCAAGGCGTGTTACAGACCAGTACTACCGGGACAACATCTTGGCAGTCCATGTTGTGCCGTTCGCACGACGTCATGGCCGCCGTTTCATCTTCCAGGATGACAACGCAAGATGTCACAGTGCCAGGATCGTTACAGGTTACCTCCAACAACAGAACATCACCATATTACCTTGACCAGCACTGAGTCCCGACTTCTCCCCCATCGAGCATGTCTGGGACATGCTTGGACAGAGGTTACGTCAACGTCAACAACGTCCTGCCAATGTCCAAGAACTTGCTGCTGCGTTGCAACAGGAATGGGACAATCTGGACCAAAATGACCTTAGACGTCTCATTAGGAGTATGCCACGTCGGATCAATGCTTGTTTGGCAAACAGAGGAGGATTTACCCGTTACTGACTTTGTTGTGATGCTGTGGTAACTTTGCTGTTCGACCCCGGGTATCATTTTACCCTTATAATGGTCAGTCTGTGCCTTACTCAGTCTAACGATCATTTGGAATAAATCGATGAATGTGAACTTCATTTCATTTTGTCATTTGTTTCTTCGTCAGTTTCATTAGGTGACTTTAATAACACTTAAGAATCAAATATCCCCTACTTTTTTTGAATAGTAACCCTTTTTTATATAACAATCTGTCATTCAAATGCTAGATGATTACAGTACACACCTGCATATATGTGAATATGTTCGAATCCCACAACTTGCAAAACAATAGGATATACTAAATGCTATAAGCAATATTTACAAACTCAAATAAATACAATATAAGGAGT
Source organism: Patella ulyssiponensis (assembly GCA_963678685.1). NCBI lineage: Eukaryota > Metazoa > Mollusca > Gastropoda > Patellidae > Patella > Patella ulyssiponensis. Next base: position 11,472,175 of record OY783227.1, on the reverse strand, counting down.
CATTAAAGCTCTTGAGACTATACTCATGCAAAGTTTTCCGGGCTCAATATAAATTTACTTATATAATAACCCATTTCAACAATGTACATAGGCTCCAGTTTCTTTTCAAATCCCATAATTACATCGTGTACTTCATAATATGTAATATGTAAATAATTATTGAATAGAGTTAAGTTAGGAAACAAACGTTTCCTTTAATGTGCTAATTTTGCACGTAATCGCAGTTAAAAGACGACTATGACAACAAGTGATTGACTTCATTGTCTGATAGTATGATGACACTGGCTTGGTTTAATCAATCATTTTGAAATCACTGAATTTTTAGAAAGATACAAAGACATGTTAGAATTTAAGACGACTATCGCAACACATGATTGACTTCATTGTCTGATAAAATGATGACACAGGCTTGGTTTAATCAATCATTCTGAAATTATTGAATTTTTAAAAGGATATAAATACTTGCAATAAGAGTGTCTTCTTTCAGTAATTTTAATTCACTGATAGATTTCGTGCATAAGTTATATATTATTATGTCTGATAAGTTTCAATGTTGGTGTGTGAGCTGTGGTGGCAGGAAGAATCTGGCGCGAAGGACAGTATGTGAGCATATACGACAAGATCAGAAAAATAGAATTTATAGGGAGTGGCAAGAAGAATTTATATTTACAAGTCATCAAAACCATGATGGGGACTTTCATAAGGTAGGCAAACCTTTATTCAATAGTAAAGCTCATGGTTATTACACGAACGAAGTTACATTATAGCTCAAAAATTCTTTGTGTAATATAGTATTATTGATCATCTCATATAATAAATGAAATAGAAGTAGAATTAACGTTCTACTATCCCACCACCTCGACACCCTGCTGTATGTAAGTCGACGTTTTGCTCATTGGGCAATCGCGTTCTCCAATAACATAATTACGTATCAGGTTTTTTTCACTTCAGAGAACACCAATAGGGAAGTTTTTAAATGATAAGACAGATCCACGCAAGAGACGTATACATGACAACACCAGTGTAACAGTTATAGACTTTTTGATTAGATTAGTGGATTTCCACGCCCGGGCGGGACTCTCTTTGGAAGAATGTAATGAGTTATTGGATATGTTCCGGGATGTTTTAGGTAAACATACGGCTAATATTCCAGCCAATTTCGATGAGGTATGTATTCCAGTTATTAAAGTATTGTTAGGGGTAGAATGCAGGTAGATTATAAATCTGGTGCTTACAAATCAGACGTCTTCCGTTTTTTTTTTATATTTCGCACGTTCGTACTTCATATCTTTGTTGCGAAATTTTATATTTTTATTTCGAACTAATTTCAGGTTAAAAGAGGCGTTAAGGATCTCATGGTAAAACACAAGACATACATATTTTGCAAGAACAACCATCACAACCTTGTCAAGGAAACTACACCGTCCCTATGCAATACGTGCAACACGGAGATCCAAGGTAAAGATAGCGACGAACCAGTACCAACCTACTTTCATTTCCCCATAATACCCACACTAAAACAACTATATGACATACCAAATCTAGCATGTGCTTTACAGACAACTCCAACAAAGTGTATACCAAATAGTGTGATGTGGCAAGAAAGCACAGATGACCCACGAGAAATAGTTCTGTCGTATTGCAGTGATGTCTTCAACCCCTACCATCACATTATGAAGAGGGGCAGCTATAGCATCTGGGCGCAGACATGTGATGTACTGAATTTGTCCCCACCAATCGCCAAGAATATTCCAAAATTACTTCTGGGTTTAATTCCAGGTATTTGGTTAATTTCACATTTATTTTCTGCATATATCCTCAATGATTCCATTAGGCGGTGCTGAACAATCCTTTTGTAATACAATATATTGCATCCCAATTTGGTTTTAAGCTGAAATGACCATACTACTGCCCTGTTCCGAACTGGTCTAATGAAGACCGGTCATATGCTATGAGGGAAGGTGTGTCCGGATAACGGCACTACGACCTAATCTTATATCATATCGAATTCCAACTGTCAATGTGCACACGGGACCTCGGTTATCGTCCCACCCGAACAGCTAGACAGCTGTCATTGCCCGGAAAACTGTCAAGAAGCTTATTATTGTATGTCTTAACATGATTTTTTTTTTTGCCCTCTTAGGACCTAAGATGGTTTTGGATATGAAATATATCACGGCCACAATGACAGAAGAATTTCTTGAGCTGAAAAAGGAGGTTGTCGCTTTTGATGCGTACCGAAAATAATCTTTCACGTTAACTACACGAATTGGTAAATACCAATTGTATGGTATCTTGCTGGGGGGGGGGGTCTACATTGTCTCGCTAATAACTCGAGTCGGTCGATCATGGTTTATTGTGTAGGGTGTATGTGGCTTGGAGGCGGGAGTGCCTTCTCAACTTAGTAATATAATCTGGATACTCCGATATTTTCCCACATGAAGGATCTCTGAACGAGCGCTGAATATATTAAAATAAGACAGTCTGTCTTAGATATCATCCTCCGTCGAAGCCCACACCAATATAAGAAGATGTGCCAATTTGTCGTGCAGTGATTGGGGTAAACTGTTTTTGTAGGAATGTTTATTTTGGATGTACCAGAGGTGGCAAAGGAACTTGGCCACATGCAGCAGAATTCTATAATGGCGTGTCCTCGTTGTAATACAGAAGGTATGTTTTGACAATTCTATAATGCGCATATATATATATGAATTGGAATCGTCTTCATTTCAAATGAAATCGTTAACGCTGGACAATGGTCGTCACATTTGTCGATTGGTGGCTGACAATTTAAGGATATCTAAATATTTATCAATATTTATGCGAAAGTTATTAACTGGAGCTGATATATAACACTAATGTTCCCAGATCAATCGTAATTTACCTTTGACGATAAATATAAGTACATTATCTTTAGGTTGTTACTCACCAGTGTTGGGGAAAACCATATATTGCGACAACAGACGGTTCCTTGATTTGAATAACGAAATGAGGACAGAAACATGTTTCCCCAGCAATGACATAGAAACCAGACCACCGCCACAGCCCCGTGATGTGAACAGGGAAAGGCATATTTCAAAGGTTTTGAACGATTTGACTGCCGAAAACAATAATAATCCACGAGCCAGGTAACCTTTCCATAACATTTTCTTATTTTCTATAGTGTCAAATATAACCCCTTTCTTCCCACATGAAGAATACCAATTAAAAAATTTGATGTAGATGTTTTGTTGATTCGTATTCTATAATTTGCCCTACCAGGGGTGTGTATATTTATCCATATGCTTTTTTATTTTACACACTAGGCGCAACCATTAAAAATTTATCACGGGCGACTGGGAGGGCAACATGGTCACCATGGCAAAAGTTAAAGCTCGATATAAATGTGGATTGTCTACCTGTGGAACCAATGCATATGGTAAAGGTGAGTAGGGTACAGAAACCATAATCATTTTAATTCATGGGTTATGAATTTACACCAGGCTTCACTTTTTGATAACGCACCAAACCTTTGCAATTTAAATCCATGTTTTTTTTCAAAATAATGGAAGGATATCGTTAATCAGCATGGTGTGCACGAAATCTATTAAATATAAGTGGGGCGTAGTTTTATTTATCTCTGATAATAATGTACACCAATCATGGGATTTAGAGGTCGGTCGTAGCCATGTTTGCAATTGGGCTGATCCAGTGTCAATTATTTTGCATAACCCTCGGGGCCGTCATGGAACCGGTGTTTTTCGCCCATTGCTCAAAATCCCATATTCAAAGATACATATTTATATTAAACCCGAGTTATCACTTGATTATAATTTCTTCTTTATCACTCCCTCAGGGAATAGCTTCATCCATCATAAAACTGTTAAATGGTGACGACGTCTCTGCGAAAGTTTTGGCCACAGAGGTTGAAATTGGTCGAGTTCAGCAAAACACAGTGAGTTTATCTATTTCTAAAGATTTAATTAATATGATCATTAATTTAATTATATTGATTCTGAACAGTGCTAAATACAATGTGATATCTTTACTTACTTTCTGCTCTATATGTATTATTGTTCAAAAAATTTATTTAAGGCTAAGAGAAGAAGATTACCTGCCGATGACGGGTAAGCATTTTTTAGTTTTCATCAATAGGTATAATTATCACACACAACCAGACTAATTAAATTGTTTTTGACATATTGTTGTAAAATTATATGGTTATTTTACAGCTCCAGTATCCAGGACTACACACTAACAAAGACCGAAAAATCTGACGCGGACAAAAGACTGAATGGCATAATTTTTCCGGATGGATTTGGCGACACGCCAAGGTCTCTATTTACCAAGATAGAAGGGAAAAAACAAAGAGCCATACTTGGATGCAGGTAAGGTATCCATATTTCCAGATTTTGGTGGTGGTATAATGCGGTTTAGTTCTGTTACATCAATGAGATTAGTCCTTTCCATGACCCTGTCTAATTTTATTTAAATTAAATTATTTTATTTATAGGTTATGACTACCAGGATCTTGAATTTCTGTATTCGCGGTTTGAACAGCAGACAACAGGAGACATTAAGTAACTTCTTTTATAACCTCAGTCTGCTGTTCAACAAACCAGAATTAGCTAGCATAATAGAAAGAGAGTGGCATGTAGCACTAGCCAGAATTGAGCGGGACTTCCCAATGTCCCTTCAGGTGTGTGTTTTTATAGTCTCTATTTTACTCTTGTTAAACATACATAATGCAACAACTAAATTTGCCTATTGTAGGTCTTTAGAGAGAAATCGAAATTAGGTAATTTCGGGACTATCATATGGTTCAATTTTATTTCATTTTTATTTATGATACAGCGCACACGTGCTAACCATTCGTCCATCCACCCCCTGTCTTTAGGCCTGAACAATTATATAAACTATCTGTTATCATGACCATAAATCAACTATCGGTTTCATTTATGTGTCAGATTTTCAATAGATATGAATCCGATTTCCTGCTCAATGATCATTGCTGATTTAATTCAAAATTGATAATCGAGATTGTTTTTTTCTCAAACGCTTGTCGACCAATTTGACTGAAATATTCAGAATATTATCTTTCCATTATTCGGTGTTTAACGATTATAATTATATACGAAACATAATTATGTTTTATACTATATACAAATAGAAGTGTTGGTACAAAATCTTTAATATATGGCCAGTATCACTTCTAATTAGTATGATTTACAATACCGACCGAATTATATTATAACACGAATTATATTTTTCTATTTTAGACCATTGCCCATCATCTACCCTACAAAATTCAGCGATTTGGACACGTGCAAAGTTTCTGGATGTTTGGATTCGAGCGATATAATCAGACTCTGGTAGATGCGATAAAGAGTCGCAAACATCCAGAAAAATCTGCAATGCATATAATAGAGGTAAGATATTCATTATAAAAAGGCAACAAATAAATGAGGATAGAATCGGCTCATTATTATTGATTGATAACACAATGAACCGACTAGGGTGTCATTAACCTATTTTCAGCTAAATAACAACAGGTTAACGTGCATGTCGTCATATCTTAACGATAATTCTGCTAAAATAAAAATAACGCTCTAGGATCATACATTTGATTGTTTCACCGAGAAACGGTCATTTATTGTTCCTTCATCATTTCCCTTTTGGTTTGTTATACCGTCCCTATTAATTGAGGGCTTTGATATGGCCATAAAAGCATTATGCATCTCCATTATACAACTAGGCTATGAAAAGAATTTTATTAAGCATACACTCTCTCATTAATTATGTATATTTTTATGTTTTTAGTATCAGTGGTTACATTCAGTTATGGCTTCGTGTGGGTTTGCGCCCAAAAAAGAGAAAAAGTCTGAGAAGAAGTTGAGTAATAAAGTCTCAGAAGAGATCCTGGACAAACTTCAGTTGGAAACGAGAGAAGAGATGTTTGAAAGAAAAATTATCAATATTACCAGAAACAACGGAAACATTACCTTTCGCGGAGAATTTACGGCAAAATCGCCATCAGTTGTTACAATGAGTCATATGGGACATTTGATCTGTGGCCAGATTGTTCGTTTTTATACCAATAGAACAGAAACTGTTGTAATCAGTGAAGTCGATTGGACCGGGATAGTGAAGCATTGTGGTGCATCGAAATGCTTCTTTGTTGTAAAAAGCCAATTGGATGTTAGCATTCACGTGGACATTAAAAATATTTCTAGACCGGTTCCATATGCAAGGGAAAGGGAAACTTTGTGGCTATTAACTGTTTTTGGGGCTGAGCGTTAAAAAGCATTTGTTATTGTTTTTGTTATCTTTACTGTTTATTTACTTGGTTAGTTGGGAGTTTATTTTTGTTAGTTTTAATGTTTTTGTTAGTTTTGCTGGTTATTGATTATTTTTGTTAGTTTTACTTTATCGCTTATTGTTTTATTTCACTGTTTATATTATTTTACTGTTTATTGTTTTTGTTATCTTTACTGTTTATTGTTTTTCTTATCTTTACTGTTTATTGTTTTTGTTTTGCTGTTTATTTTGTTGTATAGGGTTTATTGGTTACCGTTTTTGTTAGTTATACTGTTAATTAACTTTGCTCGACCGAATATCAATCAAATTGGCTTGTGTGACATTTAGGGAAGTATGCCGTCTTTAGGAAGATGTCGGAAATGGTAGACAATCGTGTGTCAATGATCCTTTAGTCTGTTTGCTGGCATTCATATAGTAGGTGCCGGAGAATCACAATGCGGAGAACAGGAAAACCCAGAAGCACAAACGAAAGAAATGAACAAATATCACACTAAGTGACTAGATCCGACAACTAGTCGTAAGTGTGCCCGTTTTAGTCCCGGACCCGTAATGATATTGGCTTCACTCTAAATAACAATAATTAATAGCGAATTATCACCTTGATAATATTATTCACACTAGTGTTACGCGTGTACAGTTATCGTTAGGTATTTTCGCCAAAAGATGTGATTAGTGGCAGAAATATGAATCAGCCCACTTACTATGTATGCGTGTATATTATGTATTGTTTCCCATTTATATAGTGTGTATAATATATTTATATTTTATATCGAATTTGTTTATTTTTGAGTTGTTTTTGAACATTTGAACATTATTTGTGACCGTTGGCAGAACGACGGGTAAATGGGTACAATCATCTTGCAACCAAGACATCGTTTAGTCGTAATTGCCCTGAAAAATAAGCCCTTGACATGACAATACGACCGCGTGGGAATAATATTAATTATAAACGAACATTACAGTATTCGACAAATTCATTACAATAACACCGGTCGTTAACATCAATCTCGCCGTTACCACTGTTTCCCGTTTGACTCCGTTAACACTGTTTCCTGTTTCTTCCCATCGCCGTTACTAAGACAGCTACCACGATGGCCCGTCGCCGTTACCAAGACATCGTTTTCGGTATGGTTCTGAAAAATAATCCCCTGACATGGCACAGACACCACCATAGCGCAAAGCCCAGCTTAACCGGAGCGGGGCCCTGGGCCTGGTTAGAATCGCGGGGCTCCTGACGCGACGAAAAGATTATTTCATACACTTTTTAATGACACGCATGCGTAACACACAATTACACGGTCTGTAATACAAGAAAAATTACATGTCAGTTACGATTGGCCATGGGCTGTATGCGAATGGCATACAATGCGCGGAAATGACATGTAACGGCGGGGAACTGTTATAACAAGTGAAATCGTCGCAAGAAGCCAAGACCGATCATCATCAGATAGTCCAGTCTCCGCCCTCGACAAATTCATCACAATATCTAAACACCGCGCAGAGAAACTAAATATAGTTATATTTTCTAAACGTTGGCAATAGAATCTAAATATTAATCTCGAAAAACTAAACCCCGCTGCAATATTGAATATACTGTCAGATCTTGTACACCGTACGGTAAAGTGGACACTTGCAGGCAAAACTAAACGCCGAGGTGCAACTAAACATTTCGTTAAAATCTGAACAACGCACGTGAAATTGGATGTTCGGCAACAGAACTGAACACCTGGCGTAATTGGACACCTTGACTAATTTTTAATCATTGCTCGGGAAATTGAACGGTCCAGCTAATTATTGAACAGTCGTGATAATTACGCGGGACGCTAAAAATTACACAGGTGTCGACAAACTAAACACTAGTTAATTAACGCTTGGTAATCAAAATTGAACGTTGGGGTTTAAGTTACATACAAGGGCAAATTGAACGGTATTATCCCAAATTCAACAATATTTATGAATAACTCCACATAGCTTAGAAAATAATGGTATTTACCCGAGATTCAACGGTACCAGCCTTACAGTTATAATACCATCATTAATTTCAATAAATTGAAAACAATGTCGCAACGACGATAGTGCTACAATGGACACAGATAGGTCACAACGTATACATGTAATAATGTAATATGAATGTATATGGACAGATTTACATTCAATCGTGTGTTTTCCGGAGTGGTTTCGCCTTGTCAGTGATGCAGAAAGAGGGCCTGACAAGGACAGCTGTCTAGACGTTTGGATGGCACGAAAAACCGTTTTCCCATGTGCACATTGGCGTGCACGTAAAAGATCCCTTGGCAGTTGGAATTCGATATAAGAGTAGGCCGTAGTGCCGCTGTCCGGGCAAAATTTCCCTCATAGCACACTGTATGGCGTATGCCCGTCTTCCATTAGCCCAGGTCAGGTGCAGAAGAGTAGGACGTTATACCCCATTTCATTTCACTTCATTTCAATCGTGTGTGTTTGTAATGTAATTCCTAATCAGTTATGTTCGACGAAATACGCGAAGGCCGAATGGTATCTGTCTTTGGCATCTGGTTATTCCAATCTACACCAGTAGTATTCTCCAATGTGGATAGGCTTAGCCTCTTCACTGAGTTGGCAATTTAAATTGACCAACACGTCGAAGACTATGGACGATATTGAGTTAGCGACTTGCCTCCTTTAAATCAATAAGATCAGATTTTCTTTGACAGTTGGAATTCGATATTAGAAGAGTTTCCCTCATAGCACACTGCAAGGCGAATGCCTGTCTTCATTAGCCCAGTGAAGGAGCAGACCTGTAGGATGAAGCTAACAGTAGTATTCTTATATAAAACATTTATTCAATTATTTTACTATAAAAATAAATAGAATACAACATAGTAGCATGTCAATTTAAAATACAGATGTGATGTCATCCTTTGAGGTTGGCGTACCATGATTTTAAATAATGGAAAGGGCAATGTGCCAAGCATACATTATTTATACTAGTTCAAATATTGGACACATGTGACTATCTCATTGAAATGCACGTGCTGCATAGTGTCTGTATTTTAAGTTGGTTAATGGTTTCGTAATATACTTAATGTCTCGCAGTCGACCATTAAACTACACATAAAACATTTCATTTAATTATTATATTATAATCTTGCAACTGACGTTTCGGCAATTGAAAAAGGTCGACCTGAGCGCCTCTTACAACTCAAAGCAACAAGTTGCAGTAAGTTGCACATGTTCAATATTCTGCAACACGCTGCAATTTGCGTCAACTTGTTTCCATGGAAATAACATCACGTGATGAGAGACATGTGTCATGTGACTTTATAAATAAACAAAGAAGACACCCACTTTTCAAATGTTGATGATGTCAACAATAATATATTTATAGAATTGTGGCAGGACCGGCCATGCCTTTGGTGAGCTTCTTCTATGTTATTCGTCATTTTGATGATCAGGTGATGAATAAATTAACAGTCACATGTTAAGTGGACTATCCCGATTTGAACGGAGTCTCAAAAATAAAAATCTGAGCAGTGGTGTCTTTAATTTGTCTCAAAATTTCATCTCGTAATATTGAGTTGTTTGAACGTAAACGTCAAAGCTGCTTATCAGGAAACGTAACCCTTGCGGGTCAATTTTTTCTTTGGGTGACCTGATATTCGATTCCTGTTTTTTTAGCAGTCTATACAACGCATGACCCATGTGCTGTACTTGATAACGAAGGGTAAATTTCACCTACACATTATTTTTATAAAATAAGTCTGGTTTTATCCAGACACTGCATAATACAGCTTTAGGCACCAGTCTCCATTTCCAAATGAAGACTAGCGAGTTTAAGTTGTTTGAAAACGTATCACATATATTGAGTGAGTTGCTCGGCCCTAAGGTAGAGGATTTTAACACAACATTGAGCAGTTTTATTCTCCAAAATATTATTAGGATTGGCCCTTTAAGTGTAAACGCTATCTGCTCCGATTTTACATGAGCGCTCCGAATTCAGTTGATCTCAGTTGCTGATATGATCGACATGAACTCACAACTAAATGTAACTAGTTGCTTTGAGTTGCAAAGGCGACATAAGCCCTAAGTTAAGCCAAATACCAAATAGTATTATTCCTATATGAGAATGCCCGAAACCCTGGAACAGAGCGATGCCAAATATTTGTTACCGATATATATGTCTTTTTGTGCCGCCAACAGGCCAAAATTCTTTACTGATCCTTTTGAAACTTTGCATAACTATTCTTTATACCCTAAGGATCTTCACGGTTGTTTTTGGTACATGCACGTTCCCTTGGTACAGAATCATGCCAATTGGTTTTTGTGTGCCTTTGTGTCACCACAGGCAGGAATTTGTTAAGGATCCTTAGAAACTTTGCATACTTATTCTTTATACCCTAAGGTGGATCCCTGTTGTTTTTTGTGCATTCCCGTTCCCTCGGGTCAGAGCCACGCCCGACTTTGTGTGTGTGTCTTAAGGTCGGAATTCTTTATAGATCCTTTTGAAACTTTGCATACCTCCTCTTTATACACTAAAGATCATAGCTGTTGTTTTTGGTGCATGCACATTCCCTTCGGACAGCGCCATGCCCCATTTTTTGTGTATGTCTTTGTGTTACCCACAGGCCGGAATTATTTACAGATCCTTTTGAAACTTTGCATACCTATTCTTTAAACCCTAAGGATCATGCTCGTTCCATTGGGCCACGCCCATTCTTTTGTGATCCCTGCTGTTTTTGGTGAAAGCCCGACCCCAGGGTTGGGCAATACCCATTTTTTCTTTTTGTGTCTTGTGTGTTGTCTGCAGGCTACAATCTTTGCTCCCACGAAACCAAGTCCTTGTCGCACTTTATTTGTATGAATTCGCATATGTATCTGTAGTTCACTAAACCTTAAATTTGTGCTAGGGTTTTTTTTCACATGTGTGTCTGTAGACTACCACTGCATGTATGATTAAATAATTTACCACAAACATCTTCATTTTTCACCAGTATGAATTCTCATGTGTCTCTGTAGATGATGATTCTGATTAAAGGATTTACCACAAACATCACACTTATAAGGTTTTTCACCAGTATGAATTCTCATGTGTGTCTGTAGATGATGATTCTGATTAAACGATTTACCACAAAAAACGCATTTATAAGGTTTTTCACCAGTATGAATTCTCATGTGTATCTGTAGGTTACAACTCTGATAACTTGAATAAGCACAAACATCACATTTGTAGAATTTTTCTCCAATATGAATTTTCATGTGTGACTTTAGAGTAGAAGTATGTTTAAATGATTTACTACAAACATCACATTTATAAGATTTTCGGCCAGTATGAAATCTCAAGTGCGCCTTTAGAGTAGAAGTAAGTTTAAATGATTTACCACAAACATCACATTTTTCACCAGTATGAATTCTCATGTGTCTTTGTAGATGATGATTCTGATTAAATGATTTACCACAAACATCACACTTATAAGGTTTTTCACCAGTATGGGTTCTCATGTGTGTCTGTAGATGATGATTCTGATTAAACGATTTACCACAAACAAGGCATTTATAAGGTTTTTCACCAGTATGAATTCGCATGTGTGTCTGTAGATTACCACTTTGATTACTTGAATAACTACAAACATCACATTTGTAGAGTTTTTCTCCAATATGAAATCTCAAGTGTGCCTTTAGAGTAGAAGTAAGGTTAAATGATTTACCACAAACATCACATTTATAAGGTTTTTCACCAGTATGAATTCTCATGTGTCTCTGAAGATGTTGACTCAGATTAAATGATTTATCACAAGCATCACACTTATAAGATTTTTCATTGGTATGAATACTCATGTGTTTCTGTAGATGATGATTCTGATTAAATGATTTACCACAAACAAGGCATTTATAAGGTTTTTCAACAGTATGAATTCTCATGTGTGTCTGTAGAGTAAAATTATGTTTGAATGAATTACCACAAACATCACATTTATAAGGTTTTTCACAAGTATGAATTCTTATTATGTGTCTCTGTAGATGATGATTCAGATTAAATGATTTATCACAAACATCACACTTATAAGGTTTTTGACCAGTATGAATTCGTATGTGACTCTGTAGATTACTGTTCAGATTAAATGATTTACTACAAACATCACATTTGTAGGAATTTTCTCCAGTATGAATTTTAATGTGTTTGCTAAGGTAACCACTGTTTATAAATGATTTACCACAAACATCACATTTGTAGTGTTTATCTCCAGTATGAATTGTCAGATGTGTCTTTAGAGAATAAGTATGTCTAAATGATTTACCACAAACATCACATTTATGACATTTTTCACCAGTATGCGTTCTGGTGTGTTTCTGAAGATGAGAATGATGTTTAAATAATCTATCACAAACATCACACTTATAAAGTTTTTCTCCTAAATGAGTTCTCAAGTGTGCTTGACGATTTGTGTCACTACTAAATGATTTACGACAGACATAACATCTATAACAGTTTTCTCCAATATTGATGGCCTCAGGTGGTTTACTATATTCACCACCTTTAGAACCAGTTTTATTTTCTATCTCTGTTTCATTATACTGACTTAAACTTGATTTCAAATTTTTACCATGATGTAAATCAGAGTCCTCCTCTTCTTTAACATGTTCTTCACAGTGTTGTTCCAACTCAATTTCAGATTCAAATTCTTCATCACACAAATTACACTGATAGCATGTTACAATTTCTTCTTTAACATGACAATATTCATCTACCGGTAAATAATCAGTTTTCTCTTCTTTCACATGTACTTCACAATGTTGTTCTAAATCGGTGCTAGATTTAAATTCATTGTCACATAAATTACACTGATAGCTTGTTTCATTATCACTAGTTTGTTCTTCTTTAACTTGTTGAATTATCTCATCATATACCTGGTCAATTATAACATCATTATCATCCTGTAATATATAAAAGTTATATCATTATTATTGTCCTGTATTTAGAATTTTGTAGAAGATTGATCATAGGGTATATTCTTTTATTTTTTTCCCCAATTTTTTAAATTCTACCAATTACTGACGACAAATGACATGAAATGGGGTTAAACTACCTACTGTTCTGCTCTAACTGGGCTAATAAAAACTAGTCTACGCCATATTATTCTTGTATTGAATTCCAACTGCCAAGGGATCTTTAAAGGGACAATAACACTCTTATTCTAATTACCAGATGTTTATGTGTCCTACCTGTTGTGTAAATTATCCATTACATCATATTTTACTTGTCCAGAGGGTTCGAAAATATTTTAAAATCCAAGTCACATTTGAAAAGGTTTACGTTAACCTTTTCAAATCATGTAGTTGAATTTTTCCAATTTTTTAAATTAGGTGTGTTAAGATGAAATTTATATCATCAATTAATTGGAATATTGTAAAATAATACAATTTGTTGACCAGAATGAAGATTGGGACATATTATTTAGTTACAACAAGAGTGTTATTGGGGCTTTAATGTGCACACCATCTGAACAAATAGACAGCTGTTCTTCTCATCTCCTGTATCACTGACAATCATGCACCATGCACACGGGAAAATCTGGATGAAATGCAGGGGATGAACACTCGACCTTCTAGAAATGGTTCCACTACTGATCTGATGTCTTCCATCTTACTCCAGGTACAGTAGTTGCTTTTCCTCCAGAGTTCCTTTGCGCAAGTTTTTTAGTCAAATGACTACAAAAAGTTTACTGGTCCATAACTCCCTTAATTTACACATAAACTAACCCAAAACTGTCCTGCACATAGTGTAACATATAATAAATCAATTCCCATTGAAATAAAGGTGAAGCCTTACTGCATAATTATATGATTTGATGAAACCCAACTGCTATGCGAAATTTCAACTGGCCAGTGTCATTAGGCCTACAACATAAACATTGTTATGCAAAGAAAAACTGTTCGGTAACTATTTTAATGGTCCAGTCTTCACTATTTGTGATAGAATTACTTATTTCAATACAAACTGTAATGATATGTGTTGACAATTGTGCGTTTGAACCGATATGAATGTGCGTGAGGGTTCTTACTTCTTAGACTGTATCAATTGTAACCTTAAACACACAGTTTAATTAAGGTTACAAGTATAGTAACTACCAACCTTCATGCTAGCGAGCCAGTATATTATCCACTTAGTCACTGTGATCCCCAGTTCCATAAGGAACTAGATACCAAGGTCATATTCCAATCAAATTGAGTTCCAAAAGGAAATAGATACCAAGGTCTTATTCAAAAAAAGGAACTAGATACAAAGGTCATATTCCGATTTGAGATAGTTCACATTGGAACGATTTACCCAATACTACCCAATTCTACCCAATACTACCCAATACCACCTCAGTACTACCTCAAAATCACCACATACATGTATTACCAAATACTACAACATAATACTGCAAAATGTGCATATCAATTGAATTTTTTCAAAAATAATTAGTTATACTGTCGGAATTGTACTTCAAATGCGATTACCGATGTCTGGCTGTTCCTTTTGCCTCCCTATATCACCTAAAACAAGCAAAAACTACCCAAATACTATCAAATACTTACCACATACTACCCACTATCATCAAATAACAACCTTATGTTGTTAAATAGCAAAACATTAGTTTAATTACTGCGACGAATATTCGATAATTCGCAGAGAATGGAAATGAATGTGCAATTATCTCCCTTTATATACCTTTCCACCAAAAATTCCATTCTTAAGTTATATTTCCTGGTTCAGGACACAATCCTTTATCAAATGCCACTGAAGTGGGTCCCGCACCTTCCATGTTGAATAAACCGATTTTTGGGGGTACTATGGGTGGTGGCTCCTCCTACCACACCCACCACTAGTGCAACTTAATAATTGGGTTTCTGTGGTCTCCTAACCCAGTCATACACCACTAGCATCCCAAACCTTCCGCACCTTTCATATTGAATAAAACCCACCTAGCTCCCGGACTATATTATTTGGTAGCCGTTTAATCGAGAGATAAAATGAAAAATGCAGAACTTGATTACCCAATCAACAATCTTAACACCCGTTGATTAATTGTTAAGTAAGGTGGTGTATATACGACTAGAGCATTATACATTTGTAATAAATAAATTACGTTTATTTTCAAATGACAGTAAACATGCAATAACTTAGTAGTTGACATGAAAAAATAAATATAAACATGTGCAGTTGTTTTTTGTTTGTCTACGATATCACCCTGTGTGGAAGTGGACGTTAAACCCCAGAAACAAACGAATTTTTTGTTTGTTATTTGTTAATGGACATACCCTCCTGACGATACCCATGGAAGGGTTTAAATAGTTTTTTATAGACTGCTGGCCATCTTTTATAATAATACAGTAGTTAATTACACACAATGATTAAAATATACACAAAAAATATTTGTTTTACTTATTTTAATTTCGTCGATTTGGAAACCAAACGCAACGCAAAATAAGATGATTAATCCGCAAATCAATCTAAAATCCAGTTATTGGTAGTAAAAGGAGATACATGTAACTGCACATTCATTTCCATTCTCTGCGAATTATCAAATATTTGTCACAGTAATTAAACTAATGTTTTGCTATTTGACAACATAAGGTTGTTTTTTGATGATAGTGGGTAGTATGTGATCAGTATTTGATAGTATTTGGTTAGTTTTTGCTTGTTTTAGGTGATATAGGGAGGCAAAAGGAACAGCCAGACATCTGTAATCACATTTGAAGTACAATTCCCACGGTATAACTAATTATTTTTGAAAAAATTCAATTGATATGCACATTTTGCAGTATTATGTTGTAGTATTTTAGTATGTGGTGATTTTGAGGTAGTACTGGGTTGGTATTGGGTAGTATTGGGTAGAATTGGGTAGTATTGGATAGTATTGGGTAAATCGTCCCGCCGATACCAAGGTCATATTCGGTACCATATCAACTCACCATGTTTGTTGGAATAGTTTACTTCAATATTTTATATGTAGAGATACTTCACGTCTTCTTACAAATATTAAACAGGCAGATTCGCAAAGAGTTGATCTTATCATGATGACACGCCTACCAATGACGATTGCGTCATTTCTGGAATGCAGGAAGGTGCATAAAGTGAGAATAGAGACGCGGATCCAACCAACACGAATAACTCACACTTCAGCAGTAGTCCAGCCCAATGACAGCCGCAACTCTAAATGAGTGGCAACATTACTAACTCATCAAAAACGAAACAAATTCAAGACTAAGTATTTGCCCCAATATTTGCCTCGGGTGTAGAGGGTGATAAAAATATACCTTCGTATATCCTGCTCATCCTTAAAGGCGACTTAAGGGCTCAATATATACAACTCTTGTTGTAACTGAATAATATGTCCAAATCTTTATTCTGGTTAACAAATTGTATTATTTTGCAATATTCCAAATAATTGATGATACAAATTTCATCTTAACACACCTAATTTAAAAAATTGGAAAAATTCAACTAAATGATTTGAAAAGCCTCACGTAAACCTTTCCAAATGTGACTTGGATTTTAAAATATTTTCGAACCCTCTGGACAAGTAAAATAGGACGTAATGGCTAATTTACACAATAGGTACTTACAATAAGGCTATTATTTATTTTCTTGGGCGTTATTGTCCCTTTAAGGCAGGCATCTCTGAAATGGGGCAACGTGTTTGCCGTATGTTGCGAATTTGGCTTGCACAAGTTGGGATTATTGGCAATAATTCATTGATAGCCTAAAGCCCAAATGTATTGCATATAAATGTGCAATATTCCAGTTCTAGTAATTGATTTTAAACACCGAAGTTGTGATCTTTGCCAAAGGACTTTTAACTAGCTTTTGATTATATTATGTAAGTTATGTATTTTTTATTCCAAGAACTGGAAAACTTCGCTTTCCCACATTAAAACAGCGGATTCTTTTTTCCGCACAGATTGTTTTTTTTTCAATCTGCATGGGTAGCACCCAATGACAAAGTGAGAAAATGACCTGACCTCTCTTCTCTGTGTTTTAAAGTGACTTTTGATTTACAAGAACTGATTTTTTATTTTTACTGTTTTTACGTATTTTCTGTATATTACTCGTTCATATGTTAATATGTAAATCATCAACCTGTCAATAATAATGTGTATTACGAATTAAACGTTAAATTAATAATGATAAACAATAACGACTTCATCTCGAGTTCACGAGTTCGAAACGTCACCTGGCAGAGTCCGAAACGTCACCAGGCGTAGTCCGAAACGTCACCTTCTGATTCCGAAACGTCAAGACTGCATGTTTTTGTGTCCGATATTGTCATTAGTTCGACATTACCACACTGATACGCAGTGAACATTCGCTTGCCCGCTACTATCACTGATGTGGATGACATTGACGAGACTTAACGAGTCAGGCATATTAAAGGAGCTAAATCGCTAACATTTGGGACCTACATGTAGAAATTGACACAAATGGGTCGCAAAGCATATAATACTGTAATATGAATATATATAAACTGATTTACATTCAATGGTTTTCGTTTTTACTCTAATTTCAAATCAGTTATGTTCCGCGAAATAAGCCAGCGGTGTCAATCGAATGCAAATGTCTAGCGTCTGGTTATTCCAGTCTACATACGCCGTTTGATTTGTTGCAATGTGCCTCGTTCCCCGAGTCTCTTGTTAAAACTGGGGCTGAAACGCATTATGGTACATGATTCGTGTACCAATGGTAAAGTGTTTATTTTGTCTTAAATATTGGATATCAGGGGCCCATCTTTTCCCGGTAAGATAAGAGCATCAATGTTGATTTAAATTGACAAATACTTCGTGTTTTCAAAGTTGAAGATTTTGGATGATATTGAGCTTAGATTTAGAGACTTGGCTACTTTAACTTTTTTACTCCGACAAATTAAATTCTTAAACATTTTTTTGAAACATAAGAAAAATAAATAAAGGTATTGAAATATATCGGGATAAAAAGTATTCCATATTTAACATGAATAGGTACTGAAAATAGTACACGGAGTCGTAAAATGGGTAAAAAATATCATTCTGCACGTACCAGTTCATATTACTACGTTTCATGTAAACAACGCACGTGTGACCATCAATTACGAAATATAGCGGTCTGACCTGCACTTACTATCAAAGGTCAGTCATCTTGGACAGAGATAAAAGACGCCCGTCGCATAATCTCTGTGAAACAGATTGCAAAATTACGTCTGGACAATGAAAATAATAATAATAATAACAATAAAATAATCTAATTATAAAGCGCTGGATAAGTGTGACAAAAGATATTTAAAAGTGCTTCCTCTTCAAGTAAGGATTAATATCGATTGTCTCTACGACTACGGGCAACTCTGACATAAATTGTGAGTTGTTCATTTCAGATGGATCCAAGTATCAAATCAATATACACCCAGATTTGTGTTGTACCGGAAATAAACAATGACTGACGAAGAAAAGAAAATCTTTTCTTGTCTGGGTTTTGAAGCAGATTTCGACGTATATATGCTAATATTTTTTGGAAATACCAGTCGTCATCCATTCAGACAAACTACAATTAAACAAAACCCGTTGCTAACAAAAGAATGGTGAGTTGACTGTAGAGAGCAAGTTTTGACATTTGCCACTGGTGACCCGATTTCCGACTACTGTTTGACCCATGGTAAATAATAAATAAACGGATTTCTTCGATTATGAACAAACTAGTTAACTTTGGTTATTATAAACTTACCTGTGTGTTTGAAATGAACTCCCGTTAAATAAAATCCATTGCACCACTTAATATCCCAACAAATAAAAACAATTCTCTCTTGAAAAATTGAAATCCCACAAAGAAAAATTTCAATATGGAGGAAGCTGGTTACGTCACGGTGACAGCATAGGAAATGTGGCATTTTTACGACAATTTAAGTTTGGTTTAAGCGCGTCTCGACTTGGCATTGATTTTGAGCGTTCGCACACACAACAACCTGTATTTTTTTTAAATTTGTTACCGTCTTAATTATTTGATTAGCGACTCTGATGGGATAATTTTCTTTTCAACACGCATGAGGCACAAAAATAACTACATTCGTTTCACAGGCTTTAAATATTACTAATCTTTAATATGATATGATAATATTATTATTTAACATGTGTGCAGGCCATTTACAATTAATGTTCCGCTTCTTGCAGAGACCCAATTGGGCAAACAACTGATGAATATAGAAACTAATTAAATGATGTTATAACTATATATATTACAGGACAATTATGTCATAACTTTTATATATTACAGGACACTAATGATGTTATAACTTTTATATATACAGGAAACTAGCTAATGATGTTATAACTTTTATATATTACAGAATACTAATGATGTTATAACTTTTATATATTATAGGGATCTAATGATGTTATAACTTTTATTTATTACAGAATACTAATGATGTTATAACTTTTATACATTATAGGAAACTAAAGGTGTAATAACTTTTATATATTACAGGAAACTAATGATGTTATAACTTTTATAGGAAACTAAAGGTGTAATAACTTTTATATATTACAGGATACTAATGATGTTATAACTTTTATATATTACAGGAAACTAATGATGTTATAACTTTTATATATTACAGGAAACTAATGATGTTATTACCTTACATCAATGTGTTGTATGTGATAAGATTTTTCAACGATATGATGATTTAGAATATCACAATAGACTTCACGTTAAAGAAGAGAAAACTGAAGAAGAGAAGGGTGATGACGATTCTTGTCATGTTAAAGAAGAGAAAACTGATGAAGAGAAGGATGATGATGAATCTTGTACAGATGGTATTGAAACACAACCTCAGTGTAATTTGTGTGATGAAAAATTTGAATTAGATACAGATTTTAAGAAACACTGTGAAGTACATGTTAAAGAAGAGGATTCCTCTTTACAACCCAGCATTTTCAGTCCATTAAACGAAAAAGAGATACAAAACAAAAATGGCTTTGAAGCAAGTTCAAAATCTGATGTTTGTTGTAAAGCAGTAAGTGGAGCTCTTCAGATACAAACAAACCCTCAAACTGACGAAAAACCTTATAAATGTGATGTTTGTGGTAAATCATTTAAATTAAATGGAGATCTTAAGAGACATGTGCAAAAACATACTGGAGAAAAGGCTTATAAATGTGGTGTTTGTAGTAAATCATTTAGCAATACGATCCCACTGCTTGTACACATGAGAACTCATACTGGAGAAAAACCTTTTAAATGTGATCTTTGTGATAAATCTTTCACACAGCGAGGTGGCCTACAAAGACACGAGAGGACTCATACAGGAGAAAAACCTTTTAAGTGTGATCTTTGTGGTAAGCCCTTTGCTCAGAGAAACGGTCTACAGGACCACAGAAGAACTCATACAGGAGAAAAACCGTATAAATGTGATGTTTGTGGTAAACCATTCACTGATAAAGGGAATCTGCAGACACATATCAAAACTCACTCTGGTGAAAGACCTTTTAAATGTGATGTGTGTGGAAAATTGTTGACCCGGAAAAGTACTCTGCAGAGCCACATGAGAACTCACACCGGAGAAAGACCTTTTAAGTGTGATCTTTGTAATAAATCATTCACCCAGAGAATTGTTCTTCAGAATCACATGAGGACTCATCAGAGATCTTAATCAATCCGGGGAGCCATGGTTGCTAAGTGTGTAGAATGATGGCTCGCTAGTCATGAGGTCGCATGTTTGATCCCTGCCTTGGTCAAGAAAGTTTGTCAGGATTTTCTGATGTGTTTCCTCTTGTCAGTGGTGCGGGATGGAGGGCCTGTCAAGGACATTGTATGGCATTTAGAATTCAATTTAAGAGTAGAGGCCATAGTGCCGCTGCCCTGGCAAACTTCCCTCATAGCACACTGTATGGCCTATGCCAGTCTTCATCAGCCCAGTCATTTCATATCATTTAATCACGCCGCTGATAATAGTCTGCTTTAGCCACTTGATGTTTGAAAAACAGATTGATAAAACAATGAGTGTGTCTCTACATGTATGGTATCATAAATCAATCTAATCTAAATGTACATTTGAACAAATGCACCTGCCACTATGTGTAGAATAAAGCACCAGACCGAGGTTATGCTTGGGAAAGAAAGACTGAAAAAGATAACCTGAGTTTTTTTTCTAAAGTTTTTCATCCCCAGCAAAAAAAACTAAGTCGATGACTCTATCTTGCTTATAAACCGTCTTTGTTTACATGTACGTAAAATGAGAATATACCAAAATTCCATTAAGAAAAACCTTATGTTTTCTCAAGGGGAAAAAACCCTCACACGTGAAGAATAAGCCTTTACAGGTTTAAAGAAAAAGTTTCAGAATAATGACCTCAAATTCCTCTGTATATATTCAAAGTCGCCCCCGACTTTCAGACCGCAAGTTATTTCGGAATAGAAAATACTCCAAAGATCAATGAGATTTACCGTTAGAGGTTTATTATAAGGTATCATAGATCAATATCTACATTCGGCCAAACTACAACAGGTTAATTATTAGGCATACTTGTTAAGATTCCTGGAACGTACTGGTTAAAACCTGATTGTAGGTTCCACCATCACTAATTCGCTGGTACATTGTGGCCTATCTGTTGAATTGATATTAGCCAAAATGATGCAATTTATTTGGTGATGCTGGAGACCTCGATATCTGTTCAAAAAGACTGTAAATACCTTCAAAATATTATTTGAGTTTTGAACAAAACATTCTCTCTTGTTTGGAATTGTACGATGAGAAATCAAAAGAAATGCAACCATCATATCTACATGGATCAATAATTTATCTGCTGCTTTCTTGAAAATGTTTGGTGTTTATCCATGAATGAGTTTATCAAAATAAAATATTAAGTTAAGATATATTTAAAGATATGTTTATGTTCATTTTTATTGCGACACAGATTTCAGTAGTGTGTGTGTCCTCCACTGGCTCTTACGCACGCTGTGCAGTGACGTAGCATGGAATTTACCATCTGTGTCGTACTTTTGGTTTTGACCCCTCTGACTTTGTACCGCTGATTACAGATTAAACATCCATAAGTGTACAAATGTGTTGTTATTGATGTGTTCCCATTTGAATATTATTCACAATAAGAAGCAAAATAAATAAGATATGTTTACAGGATCATTTTGTTATACGAAAAACTAAGCGATGTGTTTTCTATGGCGCTCAGTATACGTTGTCATTTACTACAGTTGAATGCTGAGGTTAATTGTCAGGACTGGAGGTTCCATTTTACACATTTACTACAGCAGGACTGGAATCAATTTGATTAAATTACAGATCTATATTTCATTTTTTATACGTTAGTCAGAATGTCATCATTAATCAGGAAGGTTATCTGAATAAAGTTTTGCAGTTTTTGTTGCATCTTGCTCTAGAGAGGACTTAAATTCTATTTCCCACGGCATGTGATATCAAGCAAGGTTTCCTGTGGTACAGTATATTTATAGATGGCCCCCATCTTCAATAGGAGGCTTGATCTTGCTTTATAGTACATCTTATCAAGGCCGTCACGTCATACCCTGCATATTTTGGCACTAATTTAGATTGGTTACAAGCCCAGCTTGTAAGAATATCAGATTCTTCGATCGTCTCGAACACCAAGTCCTGTGATAATCGAGTTGCAAAGTTCAAGGTTCGTTCAATGTCAAGGTTTCAGTGGAGGTCGCTATGTCACAACCTGTGATTGGACGTTATGACACAACCTCCGTAAACGACAACTGCCTTGAACATGTGATGTCATTGGCTCAATGGCATGTGCATTGTTTTCATAAGACGTTACTGGTTTGGGCATAATGGTCCTTTTTACTCAATTTAACCCTTGTGTGTACACGTCGTCGCACCAAAAATGTTGTCAGCAACAAGGGGTAATCTAAGAGCACAGACATAAATAGGTTTTTGGATACATATTTTTATTCAAATACGACTAAACTACAGCTTCATATAAAGACTGAACAATATTCAATCAGAGTAAAACAAAATATTTGAGGTATTATCAGTGCGGATAGGAATTATAAGGTATTTTTAAACCCATATAAATCTACAAATAACGTAATTGTCATGCTCCATGTAGAATCGTCTTTCGATGGGGTTGGTTGGGTACCTAGATTTGCTTTCAGATCTAGATTACTAGAATCACCAAAACACTATCCACTAGTAAGAAGGATTCCAAATACAAAGCTAGCACCGATTGCACAACAGATTTTTTTTTTCTTTGTAACCAGCAAAATGTTGACAGGAAAGGGGAGGGGGTCCACAAGACCCCTGGTGTCCGATAATGTAGTACTCGTAGTTTCTTGTCAAATGAAGAATGTTGCAGCTTTATACTCGACATTAAGTAGCTGACAATGTATTAAATTCTCGCTAGACAATTATGAACCAGTTCCTCACAAACGTTAAGTATGTGGTGGTGGGGTCCCGAAATACTCCTTGTATGCGCACAAGGATTTACCCATTTACAATAAATAGGAAATAATTTTTACCTACAAATACTTCAAACGTCTTTATTTATTTTTCTAATAGGTAAAAAATGTTTTACAATTTAATTTGTCAGACGAAAAAAGTTAATATTTATGTCTCATTAAGTCACATCGGTGTCATCATTATCAGTAATTGTAGCACCCTAGTGAATATTCACTGCTGATCACTTTGGGTAGAACAAAGCTGGAAAATCTGGATGAACTTTCTCAGTCAATGCAGGGATTGATCACCCGACCTCCAGGCTAGCGAAATATGTTATGCAATTATTGAAGTGAATAAAGTATGACTATCCGTGACCAGTTCATTTAAAAAAAGACTAAGAACCCTGAGCTGCAATATGAAAATAACTCGCTCCCCCACCTCTGCTTGTCAGTGATGCAGGACAGAGGGCCTGACAAGGGCAGTTGTCTAGTCATTTGGTTGGGACGAAAAACCTAGGTCCTGTGTACACATTAGTGTGCACGTAAAAGATCCCTTGACAGTTGGAATTCGATATGGGAGTAGTCTGAGAAAAATTTCCTCATAGCATACTGTATGGCATATGCCTGTCTTCGTTTGCCTAGTTTGGAGCAGAACAGCAGGATGTCAAATCCCATTTCATTTGTTGTTTACTGTGACTAAATGATTTATTACAAGCAACACACCAATAATGTCTCTCTCCACTGTGAACAATCACACATGTATGTTGCTGTAACTATCTGTACAATTACAATAAGCTTTCTCCCCACAGTCAAGAGTTATGTATATGTACATGTATCCTGTTGTAATCGTCTGAACAACTCTCCCGTAATCTGGAAAAACCTAGCAAGTCAAATTTTGGTGAAAATTGAAATAGACTCACATTTGGACATAGTACACATGTATATAATAATATTTTTTTTATTCCTTCACTGAAAAGGCTTCTAATTATCTTCATCTAAAAAGACAAAATAAAATCGGTTTTATATTATTCAGTAGCTTAATTCTGAAACAAAACACTATTCCTTTGTTTTCTCAAATCTACATTCAACGGTGTTACTAGGTTTTTCCAGATTACGGGAAAACTGAGACGCGCTCCACACAAATGACACCCACGTATTACGTCTCAAGTGCCTCTTTTGATTGGCTTCATGAATAAACATCACACTGACGATGTTTCTCACCGCTGTGAGCAATCATAAATTTAGGCCTACAGGCAAAATTTCTAGCTCGAGGTTCGGCTACAAGGTCTTCCCAAATATACAAACTACACATTTTTGGCAAGCTTATAACACCAGGGCCCTGTTTCTCAAAATCTGATCTAAAGATACTTCAATTTTGATTGGATAAGCAGTAAAATCAATCTAATGTTGTCCAATTAAATTATTAAATTTGGATTTTATCTTAGTTAAAATTTCGTGAAACAGGCTCCAGGAATGCAAATCCAGTCAGTTGTATGTTGAACATTGTAAACTATCTTTCACATGTACAACTGGAACACACGATACACAAATCACACTCATGTTGTTTTTCTCCTGTGTGATTTCTCAAATTTTAAAATTGGTATAGTGCATAAACATCATACTGCTACTGTTTCTCGCTGCTGTGAACAGTCATATGGCATTGTAAAACGTCTTTACAACTAAAACGCACTCCGCACAAATCACACCGATGGGGCTTTTCTCCTGTATGACTTCTTAAGTGCCTCTTTAGATTAGTTTCATGAATAAATGCTCTACTGCAAACATCACATTGATAAGGCGTTTCTCCACTATGAATTTTAATGTGCATCTCCAGTCTAGAACTTGTAGTAAATGACAGGACACAAAGATCACACTGATGTGGTGTTTCGCCCGTATGGCTTCCCAAGTGGTCTTGTAGCTCACAGTTATTATAAAATGTTTTGTGGCACACGTCACATTCCAACGTCTTTTCTCCATCATGGCGCTTCATGTGTACACGTAGATTATGCTTCCAATTGAAAGATGTGTTACATTTATTACATTGGTATGGTTTAACTGTAATGTGAGTTTTAATATGTGATGTCAAATCACGTTTCTTTACAAATGTACTAGAACATAATCTACATTTATACAGCTTATCTCGTGTATGAAGCCTCATGTGTGTCTGTAGACTCTGTTTGCGTGTAAACGATTTACTGCAAATATGACATAGATATGGTTTTTCTCCCGTATGGATTCTCAAATGGTCTCGTAGATCTCTACTTCGAGTAAAAGATCTTCCACACACATCACATTGAAATGGTTTTTCTCCTGTATGACATCTCATGTGTATCTGTAGAGTACTTCTCTGAGTAAATGATTTACTACAAACATCACATTTAATTAAATTAACCCCAGTATGAATTCTCATGTGTATCTGAAGCGAGGTTTTACGACACAATGTCTTATCACAAATATCACATTTGAAGGTCTCATTTCTGTTGTGAATTGACTTGTGTAAAGCAAGATACGATTTTTTAGTGAATGATTTACCACAAACATCACATTTATAAGGTTTTTTACCAGTATGAGTTCTCATATGTTCTTGGAGACCACGAACTTGAAAAAATGATTTACTACATAAATCACATTTATGAGGTCTCTCCCCCCCATGTTGTCTTGTGTGTTTCTTTTGATTTGTTAGATTGCTGAATGATTTATTACAAACATCACATTTATACGGCTTTTCTCCACTGTGGATAGATTTGTGAAGTATCAAGTAAGATTTATGTTTGAAGGATTTGCTACATGGATCGCATTTAAATGGTCTTTCGCCAGTATGAACGCGGAAATGCCTTTTCAAACCGGACTGCTCAGCAAACAATTTTCCACACGCATCACATTTAAAAGTTTTCTCACCTGTATGAATTTTGAAATGTTTCTTCAGAGCATCTGGACGTACAAACGCTTTGCTACAAACATCACATTTATAAGGCCTCTCATTGGTATGAATTCTCATGTGTATTTTTAGATATGAGTTACTACTAAATGACTTACTACAAACATCACATTTAAACAGTTCTTCACCAGTATGAACAGCCGAGTGTATCTGCAGTTTGCTTCTCTTAGAAAATGATTTACTACAAATTTCACACTTATGTGGTTTATCTCCCTTGTGTAGTCGCATGTGCTTGTTTAAATCAGACTTCATATTGAATGCTTCACCGCATACTTCACATTTATGAGGTTTTTTGTCCGAATGTCTTCTCATATGATTGAGTAAACCAGACTTGAAGGTAAACATCTCTTCACAAACGTCACATCTGTAACGTTTCTCTCCAGTATGAGTTTTAATATGGCTCTGGAGAGTTTTATTTCGAGTGTACGACTTATCGCAAACTTTACATTTAAATGGTCTATCTCCAGTATGAATTCTGACATGTTCCCTTAATTCAAAGCCCTTTATAAACGATTTACTACAAACATTACATTTAAAGGGTTTCTTTCTTAACGCTCCTTCAATGTGTGTTTTTTTGTGTGAATACAGGCCAGCACTTTGTTGAAATGATTTGCCACAAACATCGCATTTATAAGGTTTTTCCCCTGTATGAGTTCTCATATGTTCACCCTTAAGATATCTGGCAGTTTGAAAAGATCTTCCACAAAGATCACATGTGTGTGGTCTTTCACCAGTGTGAATTAACATGTGTTCCTTCAAGCTATACTTACGTGTAAAGCCTTTCGTACAAACATTACACTTATATGGTCTCTCTCCTGTATGATTTCGTACATGAATGTCCAACATGGTCTTCCGAGAAAAAGTTTTACAGCAAACTGCACATTTAAAAGGTTTTTCTCCAGTATGTATTCTCATGTGCCTCATTAAACCGTTACTACTAGTAAATGATTTACTACAAACATCACATTGATAGGGTTTTTCTCCATTATGAGTTCTAATGTGTGATTTTAGAGACCCGCTTTGAGTAAATGATTGACCACAAACATCACATGGATAGGGTTTTTCTCCAGTATGTATTCTCATGTGTGATTTTATAGCCCCGCTTTGAGTAAATGATTTACTACAAACATCACATTTAAAGGGTTTCTCTTCATTATGAGTTTTCATGTGGAATTTTAGATTCCTGCTATGAGTAAATGATTTACCACAAACATCACATTTATATGGTCTACCATCTGTGTGTGCCTGTTTGACATCACATTTATAAGGTCTCTTCCTAATTGTGGTTTTCACTTTCGCCATGTTTTTTCACTGAAATATAAAAAAACTTACTAGATTAAAGTTACAATTTCATATTTTTAAAATTTATTAGAATAAAGCCTTAAAATAGATGGTATCTATAAACAGTAATGCCTTATTAAAGAATGATCCTATTAAACTTTAAATTAAAATGTTTGAAGATAGCGATTGTATGGGGACAATAGAAAAATAAGGGAGGTAATTGTGTTATCATTTCCTGTATTAATGAGTTATAAGAGAGGGAAATAATGCCAATGATCGTATAATAGTGAGTTGACAACCTAATGAGCAAAGGACATAGAAATAATTATGTTTTGAGTTTCTTTGAAAATATGAAAGAATCGCTTTAAGCTAAACATGTGAGCAAAAGAAAGATAGTTTTTTCATATTTAGTTTGACTTTTAGAGAGAGGATTGAGAAATGGGGTTTAACATTTACTTGACACAAACTAGGTCATTTCGAGACTAACATATGATTCAATATTTTATTTCAATACTTCGATCGGAGGAAACCGGAGGACCCGTAAAAGAAAACCCACAAGGCTGGACAGGCAACCCTACTCGAAACCACGCCTGCTGACGCATTGACATCAGAGTGGTATTTTCCCGCTAGCGTCTCATGTAAACAAACAGTAATTTCGCTTACATTTCGATAATTCTTTAGCCTGAATCTTTGCAGATATTGAGATCGGTATAAAACTATTACAATCCAACTGCTAGTAATACATTTACATAAAATAGTAATTCAGAATCAGAAATTGAACTTGGCTATATTTCAGCCGTTGGCTGTCCGATTTCAGCCTAAAGTCACGTGACCGGAAACCCCTGATATAAGGATAGGTCAGATTCCTGTGATGATACCTACGTTCAATGAACTATAAGAGAGAGATAGAAATCTCAGAAATGGAGTTTAAAGTCCACTTGACACAAACAAGGTCATTTTGGGACTAACACATGATTTAATTCTATTTCATTAATTTGCTTGCTCGTAGGGGTCTTTAGCAGTTGGAGGAAAACGGAGTGCCCGGGGAAAACCCACAAGGTTGGACAGACGACTCTACTCCTTGCCACATACAACCGGTATCCGAAGTCACGCCAGTTGCATCGGCCTCGATGACAGACCGTATGCGCGCACACTACCATTCAACCATCCGGATGTGGGTCAGTTCATCCCACGACCGTTTCACCCCAGGCTGTTTCATTCCAACCTAATTTTTTATCGGGCTGTTTCATCCCACACTGTTTCATCACCCTCGTTATTAGAATAACAGTTAATTAACTGAGTTGTACTTATTGTTAAATAAACTGTTAAACACTTACTTATTGTTAAACTTGCATTATGCAAGAGCAAAATTTGCCTATTACATGTCTTTCTTTAGGCCTGAAATGTTATCTAAATTATCAATTAGACATTAATCAACTCATCCAGACCATAATAAACACTCGATCTCAAGGCTAGCCTTCGATGTAAGCTGGATTATATTCAAATACGCCGCTGAACGGCCATTGTAATTAAATCACAACATTGGATAATCAAGACTACTCTGTTTATATTAATGATTTTAGTAATGATGACCGTGGCTATGCAGAAATTTCAAGCGTTTCGATCTCGGCCTATAGTGGATCAATTTGACTAAAATTTTCAGCAAATTATATTTACACTATATAGTTTTTAACTATTATAGTGAGAACTGCCAACTCTTTATTTTATCTCCCATAATGTATCTTTAAATAAACATGTACTTTTTTATCTATTATTACTTAAACACGTAATTAAATGCTTTTGAGTGGTAATGAAAACATACAGTACTTTTTTATCTATTATTACTTAAACACGTAATTAAATGTTTTTGAGTGGTAATGAAAACATACAGCGAGGGTTGAGTTGTATTTACACATCTAAGTAAGTAAAGAAGCCAGATAACCTAACAATTAAAATTAATCACTGATCTATGTATTCGTTTCTCTTCTGTAGTATCAGTCTTTCACATGTAATTTTTAATGTAAATTAGTCGGAATGTGAGAAAGGAATTCCAGGGGACGCGATCAGCTGTCCTCTGCACGTGATTAGAATAGTGTCATGTACAGTCGTGTTTCATATTCAATTTTATACCGATATTTTAGAATCCAAATTCTACATATATATATCTCAACGGCAATGTCATAGACCTGTGCATTAAATTTAAAGCATGATTTGGGATACATGCTTTTAGTTACTTAGTGGAATCCATGTCAATTCGAGCCAGAGACTTACAGCTAATCCGGCAATTCGTGCGAATTTTAAGTCCGGCCGATGTCGTGTTTGTGTGCATGGATAATTTGTGACGTGGAAAATTATAAATAACAGGTAAGTTAATAAATCCCACGAGATGCTCGAATCCTGGAATGAACTTCGTACGTGACCAAATCACCATTCTTTTCATAGGTCAGATGCGTCCAACCGCGTCAAAATTTACAATTTGGATGACTGCATGCATGCACGAATCGACCATCTTATTTGTGCATTTTATTGAATAATGGTTGGACAACATCAACGGCCAACATAAGGAATATTTTCTCGTCAACAAAAACATTTACTTGCCTTTATTCTATACACAATAAAAAAGGACTATTTGGACGTTAACAAAAATATTTACTTGACGCATCATATTTAGCATTATTTTTTAGGGACCAAATCAAAATTTCCGGGCAATTATTCGAGGATTGTTTGGGGGTTTGTAGTTCGTTTTGACAAATATATAAAATGTGACGAGAGCGATTTTATCCTCAGGGTGAGTGTACTGAGACCGACGTTCAGAGTTGAACTAGGTAGGGATCAGGTCGTTACATCCCACGACCGTTTCACCCCGGGCTCTTTCATCCCCAAATTACCGGGGTCATTTCATCAAACTAATATCATCCCACAAATTAGAAAACAAGTATTACGTGTTTTTAATATTTTATTCATACATTAATAACAATAATCAGAGGCAGCACAAGTATGGAACTCTCTCCCAAATGAAGCCAGAGCTATGAACTCATTTGACCAGTTCAAAAGTTATATAAATAGCTGGTATGGGGGTCAAAAATGCAAATGTAGCGCCTACTGCACCCATCCTGTGCTGCCTCACAGCTGAAATGACTTCCTTCTCTCTTGGTTTTACATATTTTAATGTTTAATATATTGTTGTAGTGCTGCTTGTTATTTCATTTATGGCTTATATATGTCTATATACTTATGCATGGTGCTTGGTTAGGCAGATTATATAAAAATTTCAACTTGCTTCTTTTTAGCTGGAAATGGGCTCATTTGATAGATCTCATTGAGACAAATCCGGTGCTTTTTGAATTATTGCAATAGCAAGAGTACTTTTTGAGATATTACATTTTTTCAGTCGTTAAATATCGCGTTTTTTGTCTTGTCATTGTAATTAAGAAAACTGTGTCAATTAAGGCTAACGGAAAATGTCAATATCTTGAGAACTATAAATGCTAGAATGAAAATTCAAAAAGCAGTGGATTTGTCTTTCTGAGCCCTATATGATGGGCTTCGACTGCTTGCCAATGTGACGACCGGAAAATTCTACAACTAGTTTTGGCGATCGTCTTTGGGTTATTTTTTTTTGTCTCTAAATTCTAAATCAAAACTTTAGGCTTACTGTCTCACATTGCTCACTGCTTCCGTCAATAATCACCCCCTCATCTCATTTTAATTTTCTAATCAATCATCAATCACCGTATTTTTTTTAATAAATCTACGTATCATTTTTCTTTTACCCGTGTCTGTTTATTTTTATTGAGTATCGCCGTGTCTCGTTAACGAGACTTCCGCACAGCGAGAAGCTGACGTCACGCCGTGTAATAAAACTGGCGGGAGCTCAACTTTTCGGCAGAAGGAAGATTGGATTGGAACCGGTAGGTCGTGGATAGTGTCTAGTTAGTGTTTTGGATTATGGTAAACCGCGTTTGGGGCAGGTGTCGTGAGCCCGATATTAGGCTGGTGTTATAGCCTTGTGCATTAGTCAAGTGTTGGTGTAGTGTGCGCCCTGATTGGGTTCTTACGTGTACCTGTGTCGGCTGTGT
Organism: Patella ulyssiponensis; assembly: GCA_963678685.1. Classification (NCBI taxonomy): domain Eukaryota; kingdom Metazoa; phylum Mollusca; class Gastropoda; family Patellidae; genus Patella; species Patella ulyssiponensis. Next base: position 11,440,170 of record OY783227.1, on the reverse strand, counting down.
AGTGACGTCCTATTTTGGGGTCACTATTGAAGCTTATCGCGTGTACGTGTACCAATCTGTGGTCGCGTTTAGGACTGTGCATATATATATCAAAATTCACATGTGTTTAATCCCTCTGTGTCAGTGCATATTGGATTAGCCCCTTTAGTTGCTTCAACGTAAGTGTTGAGCACCAGTGCCTTAGTTGTAGTCACCGGTGAGCCCTCAATTACATTGGACTCAGCCCGGTTTCAGCTAGGCCCTGCTTGCGGTCACTAGACCTTGTGTTGTGTCTCCTCTGGAGAGGTTTTGTTGCAGGTATTACCAGTGGATGTCGTGAGTGCCTAGGTGTTGGTGTGAGACGTTGTTCAGGAGATACGAGTATACATGGATTAGCAGAGTTCCTGTTAACGTCGCGATTAAAAAGGCTACCTTGCTTTTGTACATATTCGCGTGCCTATTTCGCTGTGTTATTGTATATTTTCTTTTTATTTGTTGTAATAAAGTGTATGATCTTTTGAACTTTGTGATTGATCGAAACAAGGTATATCGAGCTGGGGTTAACTTCGAGTCAAGACATTGACTCGGGTTAAAGGTTTGGATTTGGGTCCGAACGAGGTGATCGTTAACTTAATAGTCACTTTTTAGCTGACACTTACTCCGTTATTCTCTAGAGACGTCGGGGCCGAGGCGAGGCTCAAGAAAAACCACTCCCTCGGACAATAACCAGTAGTCCGCACTGTCCTATTTTAAGGTAGAGTGGCCGTTGGTTGTCACATATCCGGTTTTTCTTTGGTGGCAGAGGTGGGATAGTTAAATCATCCCTTCTACATAAACCCTCATAGCTCTCTTGTTTCGATCTATTCACTTGTTCAGCTAGTTCATACATTTTCTTACATTTGTGTCATTGTGGTGCAAAACCTTTGGTGTTGATATGACTACTTATTCCTTACTTGATAAGGAGTTGATTTCTTTGGATAATGTTCTAAAAGATGCGCCCCCGGTGTCTCGGGATTCTGGTATTCCAAACGAGGATATGATTTACACAAACTGTGACAGTGATTTGAATAGTGAATGTGCCTCACCCGGAGACTTTAGTAAAGGGCCTAGGAGTATAGCAGACCCTGAGGTGCATGGTGATTTTAAAGAATTCCAAAAAGTGATTGTGGAACAATTCTCGCTGTTAACACAGGAATTAAATGATAATAGACGTGTCATCGAGCATATTGCAGATGTGACGTTAAGGGGTGCCGCATCTATGGATCAGACTGCACCCAAGTTGAGTGGCGTCGTTAATAGTGGTGATTCTAATTTGCAACAAGCGGTGCTAGCCCAATTGACAATGTTAGCTGACGCTATTGAGAAAAATCAGAGTGAGATCCGAAAAATGCGTGGGTCTGTGTCTGACAGTGAGTCTAACAACACACTGTGTGACCCAAGACAGGATCGTAAGATGGTGACATTTGAACCTATCAGCACGTCAACGCCTGCCACAAAATCAATAGCCCCGTTTCGGAGACCGATTCGAACCCCACAAGATTACGACGGTTCCACCTCATTTATGGATTACAAATCTCATTTTGGGATATGTGCAGAATTAAATGGATGGGATAGTGAGGAGATGGCCCTCCATTTAGCCAGTAGTCTAAAGGGTAGTGCTCAAAAAGTCTTAACATCTGTGAATTTAAGTGAAAGGCGGAATTACCATAAGTTAATTACGGCTCTAGAAGACAGGTTTCTACCCCAAAATCAGACCCAACTCTATCGTGCCAAGTTAAAGGCTAGAAAGCGCCGCCCAAGAGAAAGTTTACCTGAATTAGGGGAAAGTATTAAACGACAAGTGGCAATGTCGTATCCTACAGCATCTGGGGAATTACTTAGCATATTGGCTAAGGATGCATTTTGTGATGCACTCACGGAAGATCGTGATATGGTGTGGCAAATTCAGCTTTCGAGACCTAGGCATTTGGAAGATGCAGTTAGACTAGCAGTAGAGCTTGAGGCTCACCGTGCAGCTGGTGGGTCTAGTAGTAATCAATTTCGTATTGTTAGTGGCTCCCATGCCGATGCGTGTGATTCATTTGAAATCAAAAAGTTAAGTAAAGAGTTGAGTGAAATTAAAGATCTTATGAAATCGAATCAACACAAATCGACGCCACCAAAATTAAATGGACCGCCTAATAAAACTTTTCATAGGACATATAACCGTGGACAAAATGCCAGAACTGTTCATAGACCCCAACGACCTCTTTCACGGAAGAGACATGCCCAACCAAATCCTCAAACTGGGCCCAGTTCTAGGCCCGATAACAGGTCTTTCGGAACCCCAAATGAGACCGGTCTTCACGTGAAAGCTCGTGTCTGTACCGTGGCTGTGAATGGATTGATAGATACCGGGGCAACCATAAGTATTGTGTCTCGAGAAACATATTTTAGAATACCTGTGCGTATACGACCTAAATTGGAGCATGTGACTCACACATTTCGTGCCGCTAACGGGGGTGCGTTGGATGTTTTGGGTAAAGTAACACTCGAACTTGAAATTTATGGGGACAATTATTTCCATACATGTGTAGTTGCCTCTATTGGGTCTCAATTCATTCTTGGTTTGGATTTCCTTGAAAAACATGACGGAATAGTTAATGTGAAAGACAAAACCTTACTCATTAATGGTAAAAGTTGTGATACCCACATAGAGGGACCTGTAGGTATTTGCCGTGTGTCATTATCAGAGAATACTTACATCCCTGCTAGGCAAGAGATTATCGTGAAAGGGGATATACCACCGGAATTCGCCAAGCAGTTGTCGCATTTTGATGTAATGATTGAACCAATTGCTAAAATATACGAAAAACACAAAATAATTCCAGCGAGAGTCTTGTGCCAACCCTCCAGTGACCAACCATGGGTACCCATTAGGCTTTTAAATGCAAATGAACACGATGTGTTACTGTTTCAAAGGACCAACCTTGGGAACGCTATTTGTGTTGAAGTTGTACCCAACAAAAATTGTGTCAATGTTTCCAGTGTGTCCAACAAACCAACGATTGATATGCCAAGCCATATTTTGGATTTGTGGGAACGAGCTTCTAGTGGGTTAACTCAAACTCAGGCAGAGGGTGTGAGGAAACTGTTGATGAAACATCACGATTTATTTGCGGCATCATCAAAAGATTTAGGCAAAACAGGACTAGTTAAACATACAATCCAAATCGGAAACTCTGTGCCAATTAAACAAAGACCAAGAAGGGTAGCTTTGCACCAGAAACAAGAAATGGATAAAATGGTGAACGAGATGTTAGACAATGGCATTATTGAACCTTCAACTGGTCCCTGGGCCAGTCCCGTAGTGTTGGTACGGAAGAAATCCGGCGACTTACGGTTTTGTGTAGATTATCGCAAGCTAAACGAAATTACCATTAAAGACGCATATCCGCTTCCCCGTATTGATGAAACGTTAGATTCCTTGTCCGGGGTTCAGTGGCTATCCACAATGGATCTGGCAAGTGGATACTGGCAGGTGGAAATGGACGCTAAGGACAAACCTAAAACCGCTTTCACGACTTTCAAAGGACTATATCAGTTTAATGTGATGCCTTTTGGGCTGTGCAACGCTCCAGGGACATTTGAACGTCTGATGGAGAATGTGCTGTGTGGACTCCAATGGGAAGTGTGCTTGGTATACCTTGATGATATTATTATTTATTCGAGAAACTTTGATGAACATCTCAATAGGATAGAAGTGGTTCTCAATCGACTTCGAGCAGCCGGACTTAAGTTAAAAGCCAGCAAGTGTAACCTGTTCCGTGATGAAGTCCAATATCTGGGCCATGTGGTTTCCGCGAGTGGCATTTCGACAGACCCATCCAAGATAGAGTGTGTTCGGAACTGTCCTGTTCCCCAGAATTTAACTGAGGTTCGTAGCTTTGTGGGGCTTTGCAGTTATTACCGGAGGTTTATAGAAAAATTCTCAGAGATTGCCAAACCTTTAAGTAAACTGACAGAAAAGGGGAAACAATTTGTTTGGACCAAAGAGTGTGACGAGTCTTTCAGGAATTTAAAAAAGAAATTAACGGAAAGCCCTATTTTAGCGTACCCAGACCCTGCTAAAACGTTCATACTTGATACTGACGCGAGTGGATATGGAATGGGAGCTGTGATATCCCAAGTGCATGATGGTGTGGAACGTGTTATTGCCTATGGTAGTAAGGCGCTATCCAAGTCTGAACGTAATTATTGTGTTACCCGACGGGAGTTACTCGCGGTTGTTTATTTCGTTAAATATTTTCGGTCTTATCTGTATGGCCACAAATTCCTTATTCGCACTGATCACGGTGCCTTAAGATGGCTTCTTAACTTCAAAAACCCTGAAGGGCAAGTCGCGCGATGGATTGAGCAACTCTCTGCCTATGACTTTGACATTCAACATCGCGCTGGAAGGGTAAACTCTAACGCAGATGCGTTAAGCCGTAAACCTTGTGTGCAGTGTGGATGGAAACCCCATCACCAGCTTAATCTAATAATAGGCATTGATACAAGTGGCATGAAACAAATGCAGGAGAATGATCCAGAAGTAAGTGCGATAATCCGCTGGATAGAGAGTGACGTGAAACCTAAATGGGAGGAAGTGTCTCCACAGAGCCCTTTTGTGAAGAAAGTGTTAACTAAATGGGACTCCTTGCACTTAGAAGACGGTGTGCTATACCTAAAACAGAATAAACTGGGTGATATGGAAGTTAGTCGTGCTGTAGTGCCCAAGTCTAAACAGGGCGAAGTCCTACGATTTTCACATGATCTCCCAACCGGGGCTCATCTCGGTATAGGTAAAACAACAGAAAAGATCAAGCAAGCCTATTATTGGCCTGGACTTAAGAGTGATGTACAAAATTATATAAATTTGTGTAAAGAATGTGCATCCATTAAATTAAGAAAGCGGAAAGCACCCATGAGCTCGTATGCGACTGGGGCACCTTTTGAACGTTTAGCTATTGATATTGTGGGACGTATTGATCCTCCAACTCAGGAAGGAAACAGATACATATTAGTCGTGTGCGATTACTTTACAAAATTTGCAGATGCTTTTCCAATTACGAATATTGAAGCTAAAACTGTAGCAAAGGTCCTGGTAGAAAGGTTTTTGCTTTGGTTTGGTATTCCGCGCCAAATACACAGTGACCAGGGGAAGCAGTTTGAGAGTTCCCTGTTTCAGGAAATGTGTAGCCTGCTCGGTATTCATAAAACACGTACGACCCCGTATCGACCTCAATCGAATGGACAAGTCGAACGGAATAATAGGACGATTAAAGGAATGTTATCGTCATTTGTACGCGAAAAGGGTGATGAGTGGGATCAGTATCTTCCATATGTTATGTTCGCGTACCGATCTAGTAGGCATGAAAGTTCTGGTGTGACGCCAAATTTTGCTATGTTTGGTAGGGAGTTTAATACTCCTCTTGACTTGCAATTTGGTAAGCCTCCACAGTGGGAATGTGATCAGAATTCGTGGAATACGGTGTTAAGTGATCGCCTTATTCAGTGTCATGATTTTGTTAGACATCACCTCCAAAGTGAAACAAAACGCCAGAAAAACTATTACGATCATCGGATCGGTATGGAAAGTCTTTCTCCCGGGGATAAAGTGTGGTTGTTTACCCCAACTGCGACAGCAGGAATACCTAATAAGTTTGCCAAACATTGGCGTGGGCCCTACACCGTAATTCGGAGGGTCACCGACATCAATTATGAAATTGAGGATGATCAGAGTCATCGTAAACAAGTGGTTCATGTTGATCGACTTCGTAAATTTACGCAAAGATTAGATGGGTATAATAGTGATAGTGACGAGGACGCCGTGGTGTGTGAGGACGACATAGAGGACGACGAAAATGACGAACTTGACATCCAGGGTTTTGCACCACACATGACCAGGCGTGGTAGGAAGGTCGTGAGACCATCGTACCTTGACGCTTACTTGATGTCCGTTTCTTTATATTCAGGTACCATGGCATCATCTTCGACCCCGCAACCCTTCATTTGTATATTTTGTAAAGACGCCCAATTTAAGAGCAGATCCAAATACGACCGACACTGCAGTAGTAAGACACACAAGCTAAGTGAACTAGAACTAGAGAAAGAGAAGCGTGAACAGAGCACTGTTAAGTCCGTAGTGGTTAGGAAGAGCGAGCCATCAGTAAGCCAAGACCGCACGTTCGTGGTGTCCCCGTTACGTCTTAACAAAAATAGGGTCACCGTAAAGGAAAAGGGCAGTGACTATGGGGACGAACCCAAGTTAGATTTTTCTTTATATTCCGACGTTAGTTCAGAGGAAGAGGGGGAGGTGTTGGAACAAGGTGTACCGAAAGTTGTGGACGAGAGTATGCCAGCAGAGAGGCCCAGGGAGACAGATAAGTTAGTTGGTAAAGTGCGGAGGATTACAACGACGGAAGAGAAACTGGAGGATGGTAGAGTAAGGAGGGTGGTAATTGAGGAGGAGTGGGAGACCGATGTAAAAGAATACCAGGAGGCAATGGAATTGTTGCGAGTAAAGAGGCTGTAATGCGAAGATAACTCGTTTTGATCATCTGTGATTTAACTGTGATTTATTTATTTTATTATTTTCATCCAACTTTTGTTTTCATTGCTGCAATGCGGGACGCATTGGGCGGAGGCGTGGGTAATGTGACGACCGGAAAATTCTACAACTAGTTTTGGCGATCGTCTTTGGGTTATTTTTTTTTGTCTCTAAATTCTAAATTAAAACTTTACGCTTACTGTCTCACATTGCTCACTGCTTCCGTCAATAATCACCCCCTCATCTCATTTTAATTTTCTAATCAATCATCAATCACCGTATTTTTTTTAATAAATCTACGTATCATTTTTCTTTTACCCGTGTCTGTTTATTTTTATTGAGTATCGCCGTGTCTCGTTAACGAGACTTCCGCACAGCGAGAAGCTGACGTCACGCCGTGTAATAAAACTGGCGGGAGCTCAACTTTTCGGCAGAAGGAAGATTGGATTGGAACCGGTAGGTCGTGGATAGTGTCTAGTTAGTGTTTTGGATTATGGTAAACCGCGTTTGGGGCAGGTGTCGTGAGCCCGATATTAGGCTGGTGTTATAGCCTTGTGCATTAGTCAAGTGTTGGTGTAGTGTGCGCCCTGATTGGGTTCTTACGTGTACCTGTGTCGGCTGTGTAGTGACGTCCTATTTTGGGGTCACTATTGAAGCTTATCGCGTGTACGTGTACCAATCTGTGGCCGCGTTTAGGACTGTGCATATATATATCAAAATTCACATGTGTTTAATCCCTCTGTGTCAGTGCATATTGGATTAGCCCCTTTAGTTGCTTCAACGTAAGTGTTGAGCACCAGTGCCTTAGTTGTAGTCACCGGTGAGCCCTCAATTACATTGGACTCAGCCCGGTTTCAGCTAGGCCCTGCTTGCGGTCACTAGACCTTGTGTTGTGTCTCCTCTGGAGAGGTTTTGTTGCAGGTATTACCAGTGGATGTCGTGAGTGCCTAGGTGTTGGTGTGAGACGTTGTTCAGAAGATACGAGTATACATGGATTAGCAGAGTTCCTGTTAACGTCGCGATTAAAAAGGCTACCTTGCTTTTGTACATATTCGCGTGCCTATTTCGCTGTGTTATTGTATATTTTCTTTTTATTTGTTGTAATAAAGTGTATGATCTTTTGAACTTTGTGATTGATCGAAACAAGGTATATCGAGCTGGGGTTAACTTCGAGTCAAGACATTGACTCGGGTTAAAGGTTTGGATTTGGGTCCGAACGAGGTGATCGTTAACTTAATAGTCACTTTTTAGCTGACACTTACTCCGTTATTCTCTAGAGACGTCGGGGCCGAGGCGAGGCTCAAGAAAAACCACTCCCTAGGACAATAACCAGTAGTCCGCACTGTCCTATTTTAAGGTAGAGTGGCCGTTGGTTGTCACACCAAGATGGCGACCATCCACTTCGTAATACGCATTACGGCACCATGTCATGTTTCGGGGCGATATTTTCTACGTTCGGGGGAATGGATTACAACGATATATACATCAAAATGTTCGTTAGAAGTTACTATTTAGGTTAGAAGTAATAATAATTTATTTATCTACCTTGATAGGGGTGTATTTTATCCTTGAAATCGAAGAAATTTTGGACGAATAATATGCGATGACAGAAAGAATGCGCATTGTCTCAATTTCTAAACCAATTATATTGCTTTTAACGAGCATTTTGTTAACCGACCCGCAGATCGTTCAAGCATTTTGGCGTGCACACGGGCGAAGCGTAAATATTGATAACGTCATCGAAGTGGCGCCGCGGGCGGATTTTGGCGTAACTAGCTTGGTATTATGTCTATGTTTGTACCTACACTGTTTTCATGTCTGTCTATGATGTATATACTGTTCCATGTCTGTCGGTTTAAGAGCTCCTTAGAGCTCGCGTTATCTTGTTATCATGTATATATGTACCGACGTTAAATAAAGATTACTTTACTTTACTTTACGTTCAGAGCTGAACTACTCCCGACCATCAAACCCCCAGTCAACAATGCACGTGCTATCGATCGATGTCCTATGATGTTTCGTACCAGGCTGACCTAAAAATGTGTGTAAACGCAAAGGTCAGTCATCGTGCACAAAGTTAAGGAAGACTTTAGCATTACCATAAGAAACGTATAAATACCTTAAAAAAAATGGGTAAAAACAATTACCGCTTTTTCCACACGGTTCCAGCTTCCGATTTGTGGTTGTATCTAAAATGTGACCGAGACCAACGACAACCGACCCGAGTAGTTCATGTTTAATGTGTAAAATTTACAATAACAATATTAATGACCCAGTTTAGCATGATCCCAAGCCATACCATCTGAAGATGAGTATAATACAGTCTTTAACAAAATAAAAAAAAAAACCAAAAACGCCTGAATTTTGGGATAGGAGCGCTTGTATTAGGGGATGCTCGATTCATAGTCCAGAACGTCCCGAATCGACAGAATTACAATCGATTGAGGCGGAATTCAGTCCTGTCACAGTTCTGCCAGTCCCAACAGCTGAGGTGGAGTGAGCAGAATCGTGACGTATTCCTAGGTAAAAAAAATATGTTTCAACTGTCATGATTGGTTGACATATTTTTTATACAGTCGGCACATGCGTTGTACTCCGAAATTCTCCTTTTCACTTGATTGACAACAGTTTTGGAATTCAATTCCGGAACTGTGAATCGAGCATCCCCATTGTCTCCCAAACAGAGTTGTCTCCCCTTTCAGTCAATTAACACTAATGCTGGATATATTGGGACAATAATATACATGAAATAGGGTTTAATGTCCAACTGATCTGCACCGACTGAACTAATTAAGACAACATACAGTGCGCTATGAGTGAAATATTGCTTGGGCAGTGGCATTACGACCTACTCTTATATCAAATTCCAACTGCCAAGGGATCTTTTATGTGCAAGCCAATGTGTACACGGGACCTCGGTTTTTCCCATCAGAAAGACTAGACAGCTGTCCTTGTAAGGCCCTTAATCCCGCATCACTGGCAATGGGAAACTCCACTGGAAAATCTGGATGAACTTTCTCGGCCAATTCAGGGATCGAATACCCGACCTCCATGGCAAGCGATCCCGCGTCTTACCCACTTAGCTACCGCGACCCCCCTTATTGGTAAATTAAAGAATCCCCGCTCAACAGTAGCACAAGAGACTTGGTAGCAGTGAAAATTTGAAAAGGGGTATCACAACACGAAACGTTTATTAGTTAATAAATCTTCACTGCTACTTGGGGTGTTGGGTGGCCGAATGGTTAGCGCGTGCGCGCATAAAGTCTGTCATTGAGTCAACTGGCGTGGTTTCAAATTCCCGTTTGTACGTGACAAGGAGAACAGTCGCCTGTCCAAACTTGCCGGTATTCCCACTGCTTAAGACCCCTATGCGTAAGCGAATTATTGAAATAAAATTGAACCATAGGTCTGATAAGACCTAGTTTGTGTCGAGTGGACGTTAAACCGCACTTCTCTCTCTCTTTCTCAATGTTGTTCAATCTATTTCAGTTTATTGAATAAAATATTGTTTAAACTAAACTGCAACTTAGTCTGTTGTGCTATAACTTTTGAGTGGGGATACTTTAATTCATTTTTATTCTTCCCTCTGTCCCGCTGGTATTTTTTGCTTGATCCAGTAGCCAGCAGATGTATTAGCCTGTCCATCTTTAGTCACCTTGTCAAGGAAGTGTTGCAACCCCTATTCTTGTATCAAGTTTTTATAAGCTAAGTCCTTTCATGACCATAACACGAAATAATACCAATTCTTTAAATGACATCTAGAAGCTTGGATTACTATTCATAACAAAACACAACAACAAGGTATATATGGATATAACTACTTCTCTATAATTTAATAACGACGTTTCGTAACACATACAGGTCACGTTTTCATTAACTTGAAAACGTGACTTGTATGTGTTACGAAATGTCGTTATTAAAATTAAATTTTAGAGAAGTAGTTATATCCATGTTGTTAATTACAATTCTTCATATTTCGTTAAGTACCATAGTGATTCCAAAAATAAATTCACCGCCATCAAGATAATTCAGATGTTGGATTTTTTAATTGATAACATCTTTATTGAAATTGAAGGGGAAATATATCAGCAAGTGGTTGGTATCCCCATGGGCACCAACTGTGCACCTTTGCTCGCTGCTTTATTTCTCTATTCATATAAAGCCGAGTACATAGTACAGGCACTAGTTAAAACAAATAAACGATTAGTCAGACATTTTAATTTTACTTATCGGTATATCGATGATGTTCTATCACTGAATAATCCTAAATTTAGTGATTATGTAGAATTCATATATCCTGATGAGCTTGAAATTAAAAATACTACTGACAGTGACAATTACGCTTCCTATTTGGATCTGCGTCTCGATTTTGACAATTGCCATAGATTGGATGTTAAATTGTATGATAAACGTGATGATTTTGACTTTCCGATTGTTAACTTTCCATTTATCGGTAGTAACATTCCTGTATCGCCAGCTTATGGAGTGTTTATGTCTCAGCTAAATCGTTACACGAGAGCTTGTTCTTTTTATTCTGATTTTTTAAGTAGATCGAGACATTTGTCAACTAAGCTTCAACTACAAGGATATTTGCGCACTAAACTTATAAAATCCTTTAAAAAGTTTTATTGCCGTCATATTGACTTGATTGGTAAATATAACATGTCTCTCTCAGCTATTATTCTAGACATATTTAATTTTCGCGTATCCTATTTACTATCTCTCTCTGATTATGTCTACTACATCGTTAACACTGTTCATCACGTGCATTTTGCATACTGATAGTCCATTGGCCAATCACGCTATTTTACCGAGGTTTCGACTAATAGTTTGGATGCAGCTGTGGCGGGTGTAGCGCCAGGCAGGGTAAGCTTACTCTTCTAGACACCTGTCACCACTGTTTGTCGTGTATTTTGTACACGATGGACAGTCCATTTGCTGATTACACTATTTTGCCTCGACCGTTTTTTTAGGACTTCGAACATGAATTACTCGGGTTTGTTGTCATTGGTCTCGGTCACATTTTATATACAACCAAAAATTGGAAGCTGGGATCGTGTGGAAAAAGATATAATTTTTTTTAAGTTTCAACTTAGTGCACGATGTCAACCTGGTAGGAAACATAGGACTTCGACAACACAAACATTGTTTACTCTCCACCGACATTGGCTCCTTGTCGAAAGTTTACTGGACAACTTTTTACTGCAAAGCGGTCTGGTGGCAGGCAGTCCCTGTGAACGCCTGTACAATGTAAAGAACAATTTCATTGAGAATATAAAAAACCTTGATGTAACGATGTAATCTTATCCCATCTCAAATCACCAACTAGTCTCTATCATCCAAACAAATATTCTACGAAAATATTGAAACATATGTTAGTCCCGAAATGACCTAGTTTGTGTCAAGTAAATGTTAAACCCCATTTCTCTCCCCTCTTCAGAGGTCGCAGTCATGCAAAAATCTGCGTATTTCATGCATTTTTTTCAAAAACACAAATATTGTTGGATGCTGTGTAATTTACATGCAGAAAATTTCCCTGATGTGAGAGTAATTAGTTGTAGTTTGTACAACTTACGCGCTTCACACCTCATTTACACACCTCTGGGCACATAGTCACCAGAGAACTCTAGATCAAAGACGGTCCTAGCATTGGAAGCAATAAAGCGCATTTCATACAAGACTTTGGATTGGCTAGAACACGATATACTGTGTACATTCAGCCAATCAAATGTTGGCTTTCATAGCGATAGTTTTCTATTTACTTCCCGTCGAAGTGAAAGATAGAAATGACTGAGACATTCGGCGTCAACCATAGATCTAAGATAATTATGCTGTTAACCTCCAATCGTCATTAGATTAAATACAGTAGACCTATCAATGAAATAAGGACATTTAAAATAGGGTTGTTCACAAAACGACTTGACTTGCGTCTAATAAGAATTTTGAGAGGTTCTAAGTCACGCAGATGTAGACGACAAAAATGCGAAATTTTGGAATGTCTGTATATTTTTACACATCTCGAAAATGATTAAATGCAACCTCTGCCCCTCTCTCTCACAACCAAACCAAATATGAAATAAAAACTATCCCTCATTTGCTTACATGTTTAGCTTAATTTGGTGCATTTTTTTTTATTTTAGTGAAAAATCATGGCGAAAGTGAAAACCACTATTAGGAAGAGACCTTATAAATGTGATTTGTGCACTGCATCTTTTACCTTATTATCACCTCTGGTGAAACACAAACAGACACACATGAAAGATAGACCATACAAATGTATTGATCAACAGGCACACACCAGAGGTAGACCATATAAATGTGATGTTTGTGGTAAATCATTTGCTCAAAGCAGCAATCGAAAATCACACATGAGAACTCATACTGGAGAGAAACCCTATCAATGTGATGTTTGTGCTAAATCATTTACTCAAAGTGCAGATCTAAATTCACACATCAGAACTCATACTGGAGAAAAACCCTTTCGATGTGATTTTTGTGGTAAATCATTCACTCAAAGTGCGCATCTAAATTCACACATCAGAACTCATACTGGAGAAAAACCCTATCAATGTGATGTTTGTAGTAAATCATTTACTAGAAGTAGCGGTTTAGTGAGGCACATGAGAATACATACTGGAGAAAAACCTTTTAAATGTGCAGTTTGCTGTAAAACTTTTTCTCGGAAGACCATGTTGGACATTCATGTACGAAATCATACAGGACAGAGACCATATAAGTGTAATGTTTGTACGAAAGGCTTTACACGTAAGGATAGCTTGATGGAACACATGTTAATTCACACTGGTGAAAGACCACACACGTGTGATCTTTGTGGAAGATCTTTTCGAACTGCCAGATATCTTAAGGGTGTACACATGAGAATTCATACTGGGGAAAAACCCTATAAATGTGATGTTTGTGGCAAATCATATCAACAAAGTTCAGGCCTGTGGACACACAAACAAAAACACATTGAAGGAGCGTTAAGAAAGAAACCCTTTAAATGTAATGCTTGTAGTAAATCATTTAAGAATGGCTGCGAATTAAGGGAACATGTCAGAATTCATACTGGCGATAGACCATTTAAATGTAAAGTTTGCGATAAGTCGTACACTCGAAATAGAGCTCTCCTTAGTCATATTAGAAGTCATACCGGAGAGAAACCTCATAAATGTGATGTTTGTGGTGATTTGTTTACGTACAAGTCTGGTTTACTCAATCATTGTAGAAGACATTCGGACAAAAAACCTCATAAATGTGAAATATGCAGTGAAGCATTCAGTATGAAGTCTGATTTAAACAAGCACATGCAACAACATAGGGGAGATAAACCACATAACTGTGAAGTTTGTAGTAAATCATTTTCTTATAGATGCAGACTGCAGATACACTTGGCTGTTCATACTGGTGAAGAACTGTTTAAATGTGATGTTTGTAGCAAGTCATTCAGTAGTAACTCATATCTTAAAGTACACATGAGAATTCATACCAACGAGAGACCCTTTAAATGTGACGTTTGTAGCAAAGCGTTTAGACGTAAAGACGCTCTCCAGAAACATTTCAAAATTCATACTGGCGAGAAACCTTTCAAATGTGATGCGTGTGGAAAATCATTTTCTCAGCAGTCTGGTTTGAAAAGGCATTTCCGCGTTCATACTGGTGAAAAACCATTTAAATGTGATCTGTGTAGCAAATTCTTCAAACATAAATGTAATTGGATAATGCATAGATCAATCCATACTGGAGAAAAGCCATATAAATGTGATGTTTGTAATAAATCATTCAGGATTCTTGCAAAACAAAAGATACACACAAGACAACATGGAGGGGAGAGACCTCATAATTGCAATCTGTGTAGTAAATCATTTATTCATGTTGGAGGTCTCCAAGAACATATGAGAATTCATACTGGTACAAAACCTTATAAATGTGATGTTTGTGGTAAATCATTTATTAAAAATGAGTATCTTGCTTTACACAAGTCAATTCACAATAGAAATGAGACCTTTAAATGTGATATTTGTGATAAGACATTGACTCGTAAAATCTCGCTACAAATACACATGAGACTTCATACTGGGGTTAATTTAATTAAATGTGATGTTTGTAGTAAATCATTTACTCAGAGAAGTAGTCTACAGATACACATGAGATGTCATACAGGTGAAAAACCATTTCAATGTGATGTGTGTGGAAGATTGTTTACTCGAAGTAGAGATCTACGAGACCATTTGAGAATTCATACGGGAGAAAAACCATACATGTATCTATGTCACGTTTGCAGTAAATCGTTTACACACAAATCTAGTCTACAGAGACACATGAGGCTTCATACACGAGATAAGCTATATAAATGTAAACTATGTTCTAGAACATTTGTGAAGAAACATGATTTGACATCACATATTAAAACTCATATAACGGTCAAACCATACCAATGGAAATACAATCTGCGTGTACACATGAAACGCCATAATGGAGAAAAGACATTGGGATGTGAAGTTTGCAACAAAACATTTTGTAATAACTGTGAGCTTCAAGACCACTTGAAAAGCCATACCAGTGAAATACCACATCAGTGTGACCTTTGTGGCCTGTCATTTACTACAAGTTCTAGACTGGAGACGCACATTAAAATTCATAGTGGAGAAACACCTTATCAATGTGATGTTTGCAGTAAAGCGTTTATTCATGAAACTAATCTAAAGAGGCACTTGAGAAGTCATACAGGAGAAAAACCACATCGATGTGATTTGTGCGGAGTATGTTTTAGTTGTAAAGACAGTTTACAACAGCATGTGACTGTTCATAACAGAGAGAAACCTTGTTAATATGTTTATTCATGAAGTCATACAGAAGAAAAACCACATTGGTGTGATTTGTGTGGAGTGTGTTTTAGTTGTAAAGATGTTTTACAACACCGTTCACAGTGAAATTTATGCATGATACCAATCTAATAAGTCAGTTGAGAAGTAAAACATCGGTATGATTTGTGTGGAGCACATTTCAATTGTGATTATTCTTGAAACCAATCTAAAAAGGCACTTGAGACGTATTATGTGGGTGTGATTTGTGTGGAGTGCGTTTTAGTTGTAAAAATGGTTTACAACAACATGTGACTGTTCACAGAGAAGTGAAACCTGATTTAATGTGATGTTTATTCATGAAATTCATTGGCTCAATGGCGTGTGCATTGTTTACATAAGACATTACTGTTTCGGGCATAATGGTGCCTTTTACTCAGTTTAATACCAATTTACACTAAATGGGAAATAATTTTTACCTACAAATACTTCAAACATCTTTATTTTTTTTTCTAATACATAAAAAATGTTTTAGAATTTAGTTTTCAGAGGAAAAAAGTTAATATTTATGTCTCATTAAGTCACATCGGTGTCATCCTTATCAGTGATTGTAGCGCACTAGCAAATATTCACTGGCTGATCAGTATGGGCAGAACCACACGGGGAAAATCTGAATAAACTTTCTTGGGCAGAGCAGTGATCAAACACCTACATGTACCTCCTGGCTAGCGAGCGAGCGTTTTACCCACTTAGCCACCATGACACCCCGACCTACATGTACCCCCAATAGACACCAACAGTTACACCTTTTGAGAATTCATACTAGTAGTGAGAAGCCTTATAAATGTGGAGGAACCATGGTGGTTCAGTGAGTAAGATGTTGGCTTACTTACCTGGAGGTTCCTAGTTTGATCCCTGTGTTGACCCAGAAAATTTGTCGTGATTTTCCGATGTCAGTTATGCAGGACAGAAGGCATGACAGGGAATAACATATATACATGTATAGTTGTTAGGATGGATGAAAAAACAAAGCTCCTGGGTAAATGAAATGAAATGGGGTTTAAGGTCCTACTTTCTGCACATAACCTGGGCTAATGAAGACGGAAGCTCCTGTGTACATGGGTGTAAATGTAAAAGCACCTTTGATAGTTGTGGCAGAAGAGCAGGAGTTTCAACTTTCAACCCCAATTCATTAAACGCCCACATTAAAATGTGGTTGTATATTGTCGTCGCCCCGGCTGGCCGGCGTTCACAATTGCTTGTGGACGCTCTACAGGCTAAAGTTAATATCCGATTGACTTTAAATTTATACACAGTGTTTAAGGTCATGAGACGAGGAATGCTATTGATTTTCAGCAAATTCTGATAATTACTGCCAGAGTTTTCTCCCTTGATCACTTTGAAAAATCTTTTGTAATGCTCTAGAGGCCAAGCTTATCATCCAATTGACTTCAGTGAGATTGATACACAGAGTTTAAGGTCATGAGACGAACACGTATATTGATTATAAATGAATTTTGATAACTGAACAGCTAAATCAATGATTTTAAATGTTTTGTATACTAAGCGTTAGCATGGGGCAGAATTTATCAAAATCAAACAAATTCTAATTATTTTCTGATAATTACTTAATGAGTTGTTACTCTTAATCAGATTTTAGTGCAGGCTATTATAAATGTTTCATTACTGAAAAATGTAAGAATATGCGCCAACTCTTGTTGACTGCCCGGACGATTTAGCTGCTGTGGGTGTACGTTTCGTTGCCTGGCAACCTATCTTTTTATTTGAATAGTTAGCACTGTAAGGTCTGTCATTGAGTCAACTGGCGTCATTTCTATTCCATGGTTGTACGTCACAAGGAGTCAGTTCGCCTGTCCAATCTTGAGAGTTTTCTCTGGGTTCTCCGGTTTCTTTCCACTGCTAAAGACCCCTTCGTGCAGGTGAATTATTGAAATAAAATTAAACCGTATGTTAAGTCCCGAAATGACCTAGTTTGTGTTGAGTGGATGTTAAATCCCATTTCTCTCTCTGTATGAAAAATGATGTTTTTACTTAGTAGACACATTTCTAGAGGTCACAATTTTTATTCGATTTTGATGAAACTTAAACTGCATGTGTACGTGTATATTCCAAAGATCTGGGTTCCTTCCGATACATGTACTTCCTGGATAATGACCCTGACAGTTCAAGAAATCACATGTTTTCTGTCTGCATGTACATGATTGTCTTGCAAATTGTGAGTGTATCGTGCTTGGCAACCGCTTGTTTTAGCTTGAATTTCTTGCAAAATGTGGGTGTGTCTTGCTTGGAAACCGCTTGTAAACAGAGAATTGTAACATGTCAGGTTCTTTGTAGTTACTAAGATTAAGATCATCAGACAGTTGAAATAAATTTTTTAGGCCAAGTAATGACTTCGAAATTTAAATTTTGGGGGTTGGGATGGCCTCGTGGTCTAGAGTGCCGCGCTTTGAACTCTAGCTGGCCGGTCACCTCTGGCTTGTGGCTGTGGTTTCGATCCTTGGTGTGAGGGTATGTGGCATGGAGATAGGGGTGCCTTCTCAACCTCGTGTGTTTCCTCTGGGCACTCCGGTTTCCTTCCACTGCTAAAGACCCCACACGCGCTAGCGAATTATTGAAATAAAATTTTTAAAAAACATATGTTAGTCCCGAAATGACCTAGTTTGTGTAAAGTGGACATTAAACCCCATTTCTCTCTCTCTCTCTCTGAAATTTAAATTACCATTCCAGTAATGTTTATCAAATATTGTATCAGGGGTGGATCCAGGAATTTTTGCAGGAGTGGGTTTGCCAGGCTGCTGTTTGACAGTTGACAGTGTATAATGCCATCATCGTTTCTTAATTACGTAGGCATACACACACACACATTGCACTATTTAAAGTGAGAAATCCAACACCTGTTTCATGTCAATATTTACAAGGAATTAAAAGGATTAATTGTGATTCAATTTTATTGATGCAAAGCATTAACTGTGATATCACATGTCTATATCATTATCTCGCGTTTTGAATGCCCATCCCATCCCATCATCTGATGATAAAGGATAAAGCACATAGGTTTGTAGCTAAGCAGGATGGGGTTTTACAGAGGTGTTTATGTACTGACCATCTGATCTGCAATCCTACTGCGTCCAGGAATTGCTGCTACAATAGATGTCACTGTTGCGAGAACCGTTTCCGCAAATGACATGACCGGATGGCCTGAGCTGGGGTGGTCACATGTTGAACTTTGCTGTCATGACCTATTCCAAAAGCTAGAAATGGTACCCTAGGCAACATTCAGCAGTCTGGCTACATCTGTCTGGGATTTACCTGCTTGTAACCCACCGATAGCGTTGTTGTGTTGGTCCTCCTTCAGATGTGACATTACTTGGCTCGTTGAGTGTTTACATGTGCAACTAATTTTGAAACCAAGAATCCCAGAATTTTAAAGGCCTTAGATGGATGTTTCTTGCGAAAAGCTTGCAAAATTGTCTAACTCATGTGTCTTGGTGCAATCCGGCCAAAAACAAATTTTGGCAAGAAGTGTGACCAGTCACATTTAAAACCAATCATGAATTTCTTTTATCCTTTTGTACATAATGACAAATAGATATATGGAAACAAAGATCCCATTCAAATAAAAAGATAATGAAAAATAGGCTGTGCATTTCTTTTTTTTGAAGAGTATATACATTGAATTAACTCAATAAACTTAAAATCAAGAACTGTGAAATATCTCTGTTATAGTCCCACGGGATGTCCATTTCAAAATTCAAATTCACTTGTTCCCCAGCCACAAAATACAAAGTGCAAGTTTCTAATTTATCCAAATCACCCAAAGAATGCACAACCTAAAGAAACGATACACGGCCTACTAAATAGAAATCATAACCAAGATAATGGAATGGGTGGTAGTGTAAATGCTATTAAAAAATGAATTATTCGTGTTGATGTGGCTCCAAGATTTGTTTTATATACAACTGATAAACCGGAAATCGTTCGTCTTAAAGGAAATACTGGAGCTTGCAAGCCGACGTTAACTCACAGTAGCATTATTGGATGCATTGAATTATATTATAATTTCACGTAAGTAAATGTATATTAACGACCATTAGGGGCTTTGGGTCAATGTTTTAAAGGAGTTAAATCGCTAATAATTGCCATTGGTACCTAGAAATTTAGTTCTACTAGAAATTGACCCACATTAGCAAAGCAAAACCTCGTTGGTGGTGCCACTGATGATACAGTTTTCATCACAGTCGAAAAATCTGACCGTTAAAATCATATGGGCCGTTTTTGTTCACTTCTTCGGGAACGTGTATACTATGGGCACAACAATCGAGAGAGAGAGAGAAAGAAATGGGGTTTAACGTCCACTCGACACAAACTAGGTCATTTTGGGACTAACATATGGTTTCAATTTTATTTCAATAATTCGCTTGCGCGTAGGGGTCCTTAGCAGTAGGAGGAAACCCGGCACAACCATCGAAGATTTTACCCGTTTCGTGAATGGAAGAAAATTGAGTTTGTGTCAAGCATAGTTCGAGATCTAAAAAGGTGTTAACGACTTATTTTTTTTATATTTTGAAAAATGAAGATTATCAGGAAAAGGCAAAAATGGCGCTTGTCACTGGAGGATGTACAGTGTATTTTTTCATATTTTCATAGAATGACACCTTTTCTTGTCTTACTGACCCATATTTCATTCACCAACCTATGGTAGAGGGCAGTGATGGCCTGGGATTTCAAAATTTTTCGTGTCGGACATTTTACCGAAAATAAAGGGGCATAACTCTGATCGTTATTTAAGCAGACGAATTCATACCACAATTAAAAGTCACATGTCGTCAAAATATTCAAATCACGTACATAACAAAATTAGGTGAACCTCGCTATTTTTCATATTTAATTCCCGTACGGTATTCAATTCATACCACAATTAAAAATCACATGTCAACAAAATATTCAAATCCCGTATGTAATAAAAATTGGTGAACCTCGCTATTTTTCACACCTAATTCCCATATGGCATTCAAATTTATGTTGATCCTGCTTTGGGATAAAATTCACAACCGTAATATTCCTGTTTCCTTTAGATTTACGTGGCAGCAAATGAATGCAGAACTTCCAAAATAAGAATAGTTTGTGATGTCAGAACATCGTTTTTTCTTTATAAAATATTCAAATCCGTGCGTAATAGAAATAAGAACACAGCAGCAAATGAAAGAAAAGCGTTCGAAATAATAATACTTGTGGTGATGACAAAAGGCATACCGGTAGCTGACTTCAGCGTATTGCCGCTATGGCGTACATGACTCACATCACACAGCTTTATAGTAAGCACTGCCTAACATGTTAAGCAATATTCGTGCGACGCTCGAGATCATGGGAAAGTGCCACTGTGGATAAGAATGGATTCTTAAAAGACGTAAAGGATATCGTAGACAAAATGACTGTCCATTGAATTAGGGTGTTATAAAATAATATACTCTTACGATATGTGACATCATGATTAGTTTATAGATGCTGTCGGCTCACATCAATGCGATTAAAATGCCCGACAATTGAAGACCACGAGGTAAACAGGTGGATTAAAATTATAACCACTCTTATTGAATTGATGAATAGTCCGACAAAGGGAAAGCAATGACTTCCTTTTAAGATTAGATTGATGAATTGTCCGACAAAGGAATAAGTCAATCAATCAAGGCAGATTAAGTAGTTAATCAAGGTAGGTTTATTGACGGTATAACACAATAAATACGTTGATCACTTAATTACCTAATCAATCCTGCCTATTGTCAACGATAATCGGGTTGAGTGGTAGTTATACTCTCAGTACACTATATTGATTTTGGAATTTTGAATATTATTCACTATGTCTTGATGTCCGATTGGGCATATTCCCAGTCGGACAATATTGTGCGTTTGGAAAAAAAATTCGGACAAGTCCGGAATATACGGGCAAAATCCCAACTCTGGTAGAGGGGTTCAGCATCAGAAGAAAATCAGACAGAAACGTTTGAATGTAAATCAGTTTATGTACATTCAATTCATATTATATTATTACATGCGTTGAGACTCATTTGTGTCAATTTCTAGGTTAGGTCTCAGGTTTAGCTCCGTTAAGCCATATATATCTTGAGCTACGGTGGCTTAGTGAGTAAGACATTATGGTATAGGTCGCTTCTAGATTCTGTAGACTTTCTATGACCGTTTTATATCAAAAAAGCGAAAATATCATCCAGCTCTTGCATAGCATATTCCCATCTTCATTAGCCCAGGTTAGGAGCAGAACAGTAGGATGTTAAACCCCATTTCATTTTGCCCAGTTGGAACAGAAAAGTAGGACGTTCAACTCACAATTCATTTATTATACATGTAATTGCTTCTATGATATAGAAATGAAATGGGGTTTAACGTCCTACTGTTCTGCTCTGGGCTAATGAAGACCGGCATATGCCATACACCGTGCTATAAGGGAAATTTTGGCCGACAACGGTGCTATGACCTGCCAAGGGATCTTTTACGTGCATGTCAATTCACCCTACTCACGTAGCCACTGTGGCTCCTTCCAATATTTAGAGGCTTGTGGTTTATATTTCGTAGGGTCGCCTGTCCAACCTCATGGTTTTTTTCCGGATCCTCTGGTTTTATCCCACTGCTAAAGACCGCTACGCGCAATCGTATTATTGAAATCATTTTAAATCACATTTTCGTGACTTCCCCATGTCAGTGATGCAGAAGGAGGGCCTGACAAGGACAGCAGCCTAGTCGTTCGGATGGTATGGAAAACTGAGGTCCCGTGTGCACATTGGAGTGCACATAACAGATCCCTTGGCAGCTGGAATTCGATATAAGAGTAGGCCGTAGTGCTGCTGCCCGGGCAAAATTTCCCTCTTGGCACACTGTATGGCGTATGCCCGTCTTCCATTAGCCCAGGTTAGGTGCAAAAGAGTAGGACGTTAAACCCCATTTCATTTCATTTAAACCACATTTTAGTCCCGAAATGATTTAGCTTGTGTGGTGTGGACACTAAAGTCTATTTCTCACTCTCTCCTCGGAATTAGGGCCGCCTTCTCAACCTCGTGGGTTTCCTCCCACTGCTAGAGACCCCTACGCTCAAGCGAATTATTGAAATAAAATTGAAACCATATGTTAGTCCCAAAATGACCTGGTTTGTGTCGAGTGGACGTTTAACCCCATTTCTCTCTCTCTCTCTCTTCGGAATTCCATGTTTGTTAAGTCAGAATCTCTTGTATGAATTGGTTGTGTCAGACTAAGACTTTTATTACAAATTTTCTTTTTTGAACTACTCTAGATCTGTGAATGGAAAACAAATAAAAATACTCATGTTTCTTTATTTTTCAGTTTCCATGAAAAATGGTGGATATCAGTAGAAAATTTACTTTTAACCGGAAATCCTATAAATGGGATGTTTGTGATGAATTATTTCCCAAGACATGTTCACTGAAATAAGTTGGAAAACACATACAAGAGAGAAATGAAACATATATAAATGTGTTATTTTGGATAGACCATTTGCTCAGAACATTGATCGAAAAGTACACAAAAGAATTCGTACTTGTGATAAAAGATTTGCCCATAAGGGTATGCTAAAATAGCTTGTTAAAACTCATACAAGAGAAAAACCATATAAATGTGATGTTTGTGGTAATTTGTGTACTATATGGAATGATTTGAAAACGAATATGAGAACTCATATTGGAGATAAATCATATAAATGCAATGAAGATGTTGAACCAGCAGAGAAGAAGGATATGGTCGAAAAGTTAAGAGGGCCATGGCTCAACTTTTGTGTCTTCAAGTGTTACCTGCCAATAATAGAAGAAAGGCAGCGCGAGGAGTATATCGTTTGCAAGTTGAATCACCCCAGTGAGAAATACTACTTGTGTCTGGAGTTAGACGTGTCTTCCATAACGGGCCTATCCTCAAATCCTGTCGACGATTACAGTCACTGTCTCTGGGTGGACGAGCCAAAAGTACAAGACATTGACAGCCTGCTAGGAAGTATGATTGTCGATCCACGGGATCGAGTTAAGAAGCGAGGAAATGGACAGCAATGGCAGAAAGACATTGACGAAGAATTGCGAAAATACTGGATGGTGATTCTGGGTTTTAAGACGGTGTTCATCAAACGCAAAGACCAGTTCATCGAATACAAAAATGAGTTCATTGAACACAAAGAGGACCCAATGCGACCGTGGATGGACATGGTACCAAAGAAAAAGAAACGATGGCTCCCGGACCAAATGCATTTCAACGCGACCCCCGCTGGGAGATGGTTGGGATGTGTGGCCAGGCATCTGGAGATCATAAAACTGTTGATCAGCCAAGCCAGGGTGAGTCATCCTAACAAGACACGCATGCAAATCTTTACTGTGTTCAACCGGCGGCAAGAATAACACAGCAATCGAGCTGAACTGATATTGTTGGAGGCATTTCTAGTGAGTGAAGCTGTCAACGAACGAAAAGTAAAAGTTCATTCTGCTCTTGATGGCTAGTCAAGTTTATTTCTTCTGCAACAATGTCAGACACTGGTACATGTATATATAGACTGCCCAGCTCGTTCCCAACAACAAAAACGCAAACTAAAGCCAAGACGTACAAGACAGACCAGGTTTGGAGAAACCGGACACAGGGCACCCTGGTGTGTAAAACGAGTCGAATTACAAAATGTGAAATGCGACAAAGAAATAAAAGAAATGTTATAGAATCAAGAAAACCATCGACGATATAATCACAAGTGGCTCAACTGTGGACACAGCTCGGACTGGGCCTGTTTGAGTGCGAAGAAGACATCGAAACCCAATCGGATTGCGAAACCGAAAACAACTTGAAGCCGTTGCCAGTCGCATATGCGACAACAACATCGATATACCCAGAGACAACTGCATTAGTCGGCGGTATTGGTGTGGAGAAGCGTTCGAACTCAAAAGACAATACAAGAAAAAAAAGGAAACCGACAAAGCTTTTCATCTCACCAACAAACAGTGAAACACTGGCGCTGACTATCCCCTGGTTGGCGGAGAAGTAAACGGAAACAATTTCCTGAGCAATCCTCTAAAACCCTGTTTACATTACAAATTTTAAGCATGCCAGGTACCGTTCCTGGTACGGCGCGGTTATTTTTTTTGTAGTGTAAACGGGTAAAACACAAGCGTGCCGTACTGAGTACCGTGCCAATCTGGCCCACTGAAGTGAGGTGGTCTTGTAACCGAACCAAAACGGTTCACTTAAATTTTCGTAGTGTAAACGCTAACCGGTCTGAGTACGGATTACTGCGCATGCTCCAAACGAACCTTGACCTTTTTTTCCTGCAAACTTTGACAGTTCTGTCATAAGTTCTGTCAAAATGGCTGCTCAAACTAAATCAGTCGTCATAATTAATTTCATCTGGGTAATTTGTACAGAGGCTGAAATTAACTTTTCTGTTAAGAGTTCCACATTTGGCGTGCTTGGCACGGTTCTGAGACCAGTTATTTTAGAGTAATGTAAACGGGTCAATTTCTTGAAATTTATTGCGGCCTGGTACCGTACCTAGTACGGCACGCTTATCGCGGCCAAGTGTAAACGGGGCTATACATGTATATGCAGGTCTGAGATATGACCAAAGCCTTGTCGTATCCCCCCTCTTTCGATTTGAGTGAATGGATATCCGTTGTCGTCACGCTTCCTGCCGTGTAATACTGGAACCCACATGAATCGATGCAGAAGCTTTTGTGACACGTGTATTGGATTCCCCGCATCTTGAGAAATTCACCCGGATTGACACAACAGATCCCGAAGCAAGACCGCCTGAACTGACATTCTTGTCTTGGTGTTTTTGTTTCCTTTGTATTGTATGTCATGCTTTTTTTGAATTGTATGCCATGCTTTTTTTTAATTGTATGCCATGCTTTTTTGATAAACTCTGATCTTACATGTATTTCACTGAATGTCTGTTGGTCTGTGGACACAAAGGCAGTGGGGAAAGAGGGTATGTGAAAATAGTGTGGGGAAACACAAGATGGATGTGGCCTGACAAACCTCGTGGGATTTCTCCGGTTTCCTCCCACTGCTAAGGAACACTACGTGTAAGGGAAGTATTGAAATAAACTTCAACCCCAGTGTTAGTCCTGAATCGACCTAGTTTGTGTCCAGTGCTCTATCTCTCTATCTCTGTTAATCAGCCGCCCAGAATTTTCTCCAAGTGTCCATGTACGACGCCCAACCCTAGCGCATTGTTTGAGACATAAACCAATGACAAGAGAGTTGCGATTGTTAAATCTACAATTACGTCACATGCTTGACCTCAAATGTACTCTGTTAGTAACGATGGCTCGCACGAAGAATACGCCACGCCTCACCTTGTCTCCCTTACCAACCATGCCTCCCTTACCGACCATGCCTCACATTGTCTCGCTTACCAACCATGTCTCCCTTACCAACCATGCCTCAGATTGTCTCCCTTCCCGGTCACACCCATGTCATTTGTCATTAAGATCCCCTTCTCCCGCTCGATCTCTCTCTCTCTCTCTAAACATTCAAAGACCACGGAGAGAAAACATTAGCTCTATGAAAAACTGAAGCCCTTTCACGCACAAGTTACAACATCTGACTCCTGATATGGTGTATAGACATTTGGTCAAGAACCCGGACAGGGTGCGTATTACAGGGCTGGGGTAATAGTAATGGTAATGGAATGTAATCATTACATTTTTTAAGTAATGGTCAAGTAATGAGTAATGGAAATGTAATATATTACATTCCAAAAATCATGTAATGATCAATTACAATTCAATTACTCTTCAATTACATTTTAAGGCACATATAAAAATTTGCATATATGAGAAATTTTATAGCACCAAAGAAGTAAATTAAGGGTATCTGACACAAATCCAATTCATTATTTTATTTTTTTAAAAAAAGATTTAAATCAGTTTTAAGAAGGCATTCAACATTTTCTTTTATTACTTTTTATGTAGGACCCTTCTTTAGACATGTAATCAAAGATTCGTGTTAATCAGTCAATCAATCAATCAGTTAGATTAAAAGACAATAGTCTTACTACACTTTAATCTTAATCTCAAGGTAACAAGTGACAAACCAAATAATGACTTTCCAGTATCTCATCATTTTATGGTTACTTAATATAAAACAATCATATGTTTTGTTTTAGAATCATGCTGAATAACTTACCAGTTATACAATACATGTATATTATAGACAAACTATTTGGATTGATTAAGAATCTTATAAAATTACTTAAAAGAAAATACAGTTTATCAAATATACTTTCAATTCATTTTTCAAGACATGCCGTGAAAGCATCAGCTTTTGTCACCATTCCCCTCACTTGGTTTTATAGGCCCTTCATGGCAGAAAATAACGTCTTTTTAATTCCTATGTGAAAAATTGTTTTTTATTTATATAGTCATAAAGTAATGGGTAATGGTAATTAATTACTTTCAATGTACTGGGTAATGGTAATTAATTACATTGCTAAAAAATGAGAAAGTAATTGTAATGATTACATTTAAAAAGTAATGGTAATGTAATTAATTACATTGGCAATGTAATGGCCCCAGCCCTGGCGTATTAGATTGCAGTAGTGGTTCAAGTTGGCGGCCAACCACTTGCTGAATGGCAACATCTAACCCAAACTGATCCCGCAGTGAATATTCGCTTGGCCGCTACAATCACTGATGACATCGACGAGACTTAATGAGTTCGGCATATTAACTTTTTTACTCCGACAAATTAAATTCTCAAACATTTTTTTGAGGTAAAAGAAAAATAAATAAAGTATTTGTAGTTAAAAAATATTTCCTATTTAGTGTAAGTGGGTATTAAAATGCATCATTTTGCCCGAAGCAGTTAGGTGTTGTGTAAACATTGCACGAGCCGTTGAGCCAATGACTGACGCCACGTGCAGTCAACGCACGTGTTGTGGACAGTCATCTGTTACAGAGATAATTCGTAAGTAATTCTCTGTGAAACAGATTGCATCTAACCACTGAACGCCCAGCACAATAAATGGGTGGAACGAAATCGACAGGTGTTGACAAAGCTGACAGACATGAGCATACCGACGGTGAAAATCTTTTCCTGATCATAAAACCCAGGTGACGTTGGTTTTTCGTGGGGTTGAGGGGAAAGCCTCCTAGAGGCGAGAGAGAGAGAGAAATGGGGTTTAACGTCCACTCGACACAACTAGGTCATTTCGGGACTAACATGGTTTTTAATTTTATTTCAATAATTCGCTTGCGCGTAGGGGACTTTTAGCAGTGGGAGGAAACCGGAGTGCCCGGAGGAAACCCACGAGGTTGAGAAGGCGCTCCTATCTCCATGCCACATACGCTCACACCAGGGCTCGAAACCACAGCCGCAAGCCAGAGGTGACCGGCCAGCTAGAGGTCGAAGCGCGGCACTCTAGACCAATAGGCCATCCCAACCCCCCTAGAGGAAAGAAACAAAACACGAAATTGAATCGTTCGTAGTGGTCGGACCGCTCGCCGCGGAAGGGGCCCGAGCGCCGAGCAGTGGGATCGGTTGCGCATCGATGTCAAACAGCGGCTTCTCAATAAACAGGGTTACGTCATATGTGTCCTGTTGCTATCTTTGGCCGCACCATTGATTTCTAAAATATCGACTGGATAAGGGGGTTGGATGGTTGAATGGTTAGCACGTGCGCGCTGTATCATAAGGCCTGTCATTGAGTCAACGGGCGTGGTTTAGATTCCCCGGTCGCCTGCCCAGCTTTGTATGTTTTCTTCAAGTCCCCCGGTTTCCAGCGAATTATTGAAATAAAATTGAACCATATTTTAACAGGATTTTGTCGAGGGGGGGGGGGGCACACATTGGAGAAAAGGGTAATAAGTTGCAATCTGGGATTGTTTGGGCAGAGACAATGCGTAAATCATGTTTATATCATCTAATAAAGAGCAGACAGGTGAACTACAACAGTAACAAAGCAAACGAAAATGAAAATCAACTATGTCACTGGGGCTGAGGGGGCAGGGGAGGGGCTGGATCCGCGTCTGGTTAGTCCCGAAATGACCCTTTTTGTGTCGAGGGAACGTTAAAGCCCATTGCTCACCCTTTCCTTCAAGGTGGGGGGGGGGACAACCTGTTTGGGAAAAGGGTATAATAAGGGCACCGCAAACACGTTGCAATATTGCAGGGAGCCTTTTAGTGACCTTTTTACGACACGTAAGGACACATACTGATCAGCAGTGAATATTCGCTAGGCCACTACAATCAATGATAAGGATGACATCGATGCCACTTTAACTTTTTTCCTCCGACAAATTAAATTCTAAAGCATTTTTTTATGTATTGAGAGAGAGAGAGAAATGGGGTTTAACGTCCACTCGACACAAACTAGGTCATTTCGGGACTAACATATGGTTTAATTTTATTTCAATAATTTGCTTGCGCGTAGGGGTCTTTAGCAGTGGGAGGAAACTGGAGTGCCCGGAGGAAACCCACGAGGTTGAGAAGACGCCCCTATCTCCATGCCACATACGCTCACACCAGGGATCGAAATCCCAGCCGCAAGCCTAAGGTGACCGACCAGCTAGAGGTCGAAGCGAGGCACTCTAGACCACTAGGCCATCCCAATCCCTTTTATGTATCGAATGCAGTCATCTTTTACAGAGATATTAAAAGACTTTCGTAATCCTCTGTGAAACAGATTGGTAAGGACATACCAAGAGTACATTATCACCCCCTACACACCAGGGAAAATTTAGATAAGAATTGATACATTTATAAAGTATAAAAATTGAACATAATCAACACAAAGTACAATTTTATTTATACATAAAAACTAAGTTTAATACTAAGTGACGTTTCGACGAGGATATTCTCGTCTTTATCAAGCAAATGATACAGATAGTAGACAATTATATTCAGAATATCTAACAAAATAACAATCAAATATAATTAAAACTGAACACCTTTGGGGTCTTCCCATATCGTCGACTCACCAGAATTTGGAAAGTCATTAGACATTTCCCTCATTACATTTTACATTTGCGCTCTTAACCACCATATCTCCCACTTTTATATGAAACATGAAAACTTAACAAGGCATACACATGTACATGTAACAATAATACATCGTACATACAATCGGATTACATCATAGATCCTATTTCGTTTCGTTTTTTGGAGTTCAAATTTTTTTTCCACTTGTCCCTGGTAGATATGAGAGATTAGTCAATGAAACGATTACAGCAAGTTCTCGGGGTGGAGTGCACGTAACTGTAGGTATCCCACTAGAAACATCAAAGCAGATTGGTTAATCAAATGTCTGACATCATAGGGTCAAAAGTCGCCTGTATGACCCCTGATGCGACCTTCCACTACAGCCAGTCAGATCTTCATGTAGTGCAGGCCATCGAAAGTATAAATGTGTTTCAATCAGATTGTTGGACAGATATATTATTTATTTGTCGTATGGTAGATATATCATCACCATATCAAGTTAATAACATGGACATCCAATATACAGTTGGACTAGTTTATAACATGTACAATCAATATACAGTTTATAACATGTACAACCATTATACAGTTTATAACATGTACAATCAATACACAGTTTATAACATGTACAATCAATACACAGTTTATAACATGTACAACCATTATACAGTTTATAACATGTACAATCAATACACAGTTTATAACATGTACAACCAATACACAGTTTATAACATGTACAACCAATACACAGTTATAACATGTACAACCAATATACATATAATAACATGTACAGTTTATAAAATATGTAACCAATATACACATGGTTTGCAACATGTTTTACCAATATACAGTTTATAATACAATGTACAACCACATTACAACACATTAACAAAATATATAGTTTACAAAATGTGAAACATTTGTGTTCAGATGATGCCAGTATTATTTACTTAGTTCTCTCCACAAAAAAAACCCATCGAAATCTCAACCTTAACACATTAGCCCCATTTACACTTGGCCCCGATAAGCGTGCCGTACTAGGCACGGTTCCAGACCGCGATAAATTTCAAGAAATGTGCCTGTTTACATTACCCGTCTCCGAACCGTGCCAAGCACGCTAAATGTGGAACTCTTCACAAAAAAGTTAATTTCAGTCCCTATGCAAGTTACCCAGATGAAAACAATCATGGCGGTTGATTTTGATACGTTTGGCCCTTTCTTTTTTGTTTTTGTCTGTTGTTGAGAGTTCGAAAGAAATCAAGAAAGAATGGTTAATTTTTACCCAACGTGATGCCTATTTTGAATGAGTTAGCAGTCTTTTCGAGTTATTCAATGAAATCATGCTAGGCGACGAAAGTGAATAATCGTGTCATTTATAAATAGCTTGTATTACTCACACATTGTAGCCTCTATTAGCCATGTAGACAGAATCGATGACAGAACTGTCAAATTTCTCTGGGAAAAAGGTCAAGGTTCATTTGGTGCATGCACAATAATCCGTGCTCAGACTGGTTAGCGTTTACACTACGAAAATTTAAAGCGTGTCGTTCCTGGAATTGTACCTAGACCACATCACTTCAGTGGGCCAGATTGGCACCGTACCAGGCCCGGCACGCTTACATCTGACCCGTTTACATTTACTCATTTTAATACCCAATTACACCAAATAGGAAATACTTTTTAAATACAAATACTTATTTTTCTAATACATACAAAATATATTTTAGAACTTAATTTATCGGAAGAAAAAAGTTAATATAGGGGATTCATTAAGTCGCGTCAATGTAATCCTTATCGGTGACTGTAGCGGCCTAGCGAATATTCACTGCTGATCAATGTGATTATTAGCATCCACGGTCTCATCTTAATTGAAACATGTTTGAGACTAATAGTCCTGTAGTTGGCAAGTCATTCTATCGCTTTAAATTCAGGGAGACAGATTTTATGGGATTTTTTTTTTCATGTGTTTCTGATGATTGAACTAGACCATTAGTGGGGGGGGGGGCAATAGTTGATGCATGCGCATTGCATCATAAGATCTGTCGATTCCCGGGGGGTTGGGATGGCCTAGTGGTCTAGAGTGCCGCGCTTCGACCTCTAGCTGGCCGGTCACCTCTGGATTGCGGCTGTGGTTTCGATCCCTGGTGTGAGCGTATGTGGCATGGAGATAGGGGTGCCTTCTCAACCTTGCGGGTTTCCTCCGGGCACTTCGATTTCCTCCCAGTGCTAAAGACACTTACGTGTATGCGAATTATTGAACTAAAATTGAAACCATATGTTAGTCCCAAAATGACCTAGTTTGTGTCGAGGGGACGTTAAATCCCATTTCTTGCTCTCTCTCTGTCAATTCCCCTCTTGTACATGACAAGTTACGAGTAGGGGTGTCTGTCTCATCTCGTTGGTTTTCTCTTGGTCTTCCGGTTTCCTCCCACATTTATACATTTCTCAATAACACAATTATTTTTTGCAAATATCACATCTGAACAAATGATCTAGTTTCTCTCTTTGGGGGGGGGGGGGGAATTTTGCTCAGACTGCAGCACTACAGCCTACTCCTATACCAAATTCCAAACAAGGGTTCTTTCACATGCATACCAATGTGTACACAAGAAATTGGTTTTTGTCACATCTGAACAAATGGTCGAATGGTTTGTGTCTAGTGGACTTAAACCCCCTCCCTCTCTCTCTCTCTCGCTATGGTGTCTCTGCTGTATGAGTTTTCATATGTTTGATTAGATAATCTTTTCTGGTAAACGATCGACAACACACATCACAATTTAAAGCTTTCTCACGAGTGTGAATTTGCATATGTCTGTTTCGAACAGCTGTTCTGGTAAATGATTTATCACAAACATCACATTTATATTGTTTTTCTCTGGGTTTATCTGAGTGAGTTTCCATATGATTTTGTAAATTAAATTTTTGCATAAAGGATTTATTACAAAGATCACATTTGTAAGGATTCCCGCTAATATGACTTTGCACATGAATATCTAAATAACTTCTTGACACAAATGATTTATTACAAATATCACATTGAAACACTTCCCGCCGTTTGTTGTGAGTTCTCATATGAACATTTACACTGCTCTTCCGACTAAATGATTTATTACAAATATCACATTTGAATGGTTTCTCTCCAGTATGAGTTCTGAGGTGATTTTTTAGATTGCCATTGGAACTAAATGATTTATAACAAATGTTACATTTAAAAGTGGCATGAGTTTTTGAGTGACGATCAAAATTAAGTTTATTAGTGAATTGTTTATCGCAAACATCACATATAAATGTTTCCTTTGGAGCGTGATTTTTCATATGAATGATTAAATAAGCTTTATGGATATATGATTTATCACAAACATTACATTTATGTCGATGGTCTTCATCGTGAGTTTTCATATGTGCATTACGGCCACTTATTCGGGAGAAAAATTTATTACAAACATCACATTGATACGGTTTCCATCCAGTATGTAGATTCATATGATCACTCAGACTGTTTTTTCCAGTAAACGATTTACTACAAAGACGACATTTAAAAGGTTTCTCTCCAGAATGCGTTCTCCTGTGTGTTTGTAGCGTGGTACGCAAAGAAAATGATTTATTACAAAAATCACATTTATTTGGTTTTCCATCTGTGGGTTCTGCTGTGTGAATCTTCATATGTCTGTTCAGATTACATTTGAGGGTAAATGGTTTACTACAAACATCACATGTATAAGGATTCTCACTGATATGACTTTCCATGTGAAAATCTAAATAACTTCTTCTAGCAAATGACTTGTGACAAATATCACATTCAAACTCTTCCGCTGGATTGTGAGTTCTCATATGAAGATTTACGGTACTCCTCTTACTAAATGACTTGTGACAAATATCACATTTGAATGGTTTCTCTCCAGTATGAGTTCTGAGGTGATCTTGTAGATGGTGATTTCTACTAAATGATTTATTACAAACATCACATTTATAGTGTTTCTTTCTAGTAGGAGAATCCTTACGATCACTTAGACTGCCTTTAGGGGTAAACGATTTATTGTCGCCAGAATGGGTTCTCATGTGTGTTTGTAGGGTGGAACTCTGACAAAATGATTTATTACAAATAACACAATTAAATGTATTCTCAGCATGAGATCTCACAGTACTTTTAAGAATAAAAGATTTACAACAAATATCACATTTATATGGTCTTTCTCCAATATGATTTTTGACATGTTTTTTATAATAATCTTTGCTAATAAGTGACTTACCACAACCATTTAATTTATGTGGTTTTTCTCCAGTGTGAGTTCTCTTATGTATGTTTCGAGTTGTTTTTAAGTCAAATGACTTTCTACAAACCCAACACTTGAATGATTTACCAAGATTACATTTAAGCGATTTCTCACCGAGATGGACTCTAGCGTGCATCTTCAGAGTTATTTTAGTAGCGAATGATTTACAGCAAACATCACATTTATGATGAGCTCTGCTTACATCATGAGTTTCCAGGTGTTCGTTCAGTTTCCTAGCCGTGATACATGAATAACCACAAATATCACATTTATGTGGTTTTTCACTGGTGTGAAATTTCACATGCTCATTTAGATAATTTTGGGAAGCGAATGATTTACCACAAATATCACATGTTCTGGCAATGACACATTGCTCGTTCGGTAAAGTACATGTTTGAGTTTTCTGGTGGCGGTAGAGGTAGCTTTTTGTACGAAATGATCTATTGCAAAGATCACATTGATGTGGTTTGTCTCCAGTATGAATCTTCATATGTTGTACAATATAATCTTTTGTTGGAAATAATTTACCACAAACATGACACATAAACTGTTTCCCGTCTGTGTGCCTTCTAACATGATCATTGAAAGGACCTTTCCGAGGAAATGATTTATGACAAACATGACATTCATAACGTCTCCCGCCAGTGTGACTTTTCAAATGTTCCTTTAGGTTATAATTTTGGCTAAATAATTTAGTACAAATGCTACATTTAAATGGTTTCTCTCCAGTATGAGTTATAAGGTGCCTTCGTAGATTATCACGGTGTCTAAATGATTTTTCACAAACATCACATTCAAAAGGTGTTTGTCCAGTATGGATATACGAATGCACCGTAAATTTTCCTTTCGATGTAAATGATTCACCACAAACATCACATGTATAAGGCTTTTCTACAGTATGAATGAACGCATGTTTAGTAAAATAATCTTTTCTATCAAAGGCTTCACCACAAATGTCACATTTATATGGTTTCTCTCCAGTATGAATTCTCAAATGTGCATTGAGAGCACCTTTTTGCTTAAAAGATTTACAACAAACATCACATTTATATGGTTTCTCTCGGCTATGTGTCGAGTCAGAGACGTAAACAGGGGATTTTGTTTTGATATCTGCCATGTTTCCACGGACACTGAAAAAGAAGTCAAACGAATTACAACAGCTCAAAAATGAATATTAGTTATTATTAAAGGCATGGTATGAATTTCATACAAATTTTAATAAAATCGGGTATACAGACTACTTATCCCAAATATAAGATATTGACCCAAATGGGATGCAAAGCATAGAATACTGTAATGCATATAAACTAATTTAACTTCAATGGTTTCCGTTTTTACTCGAATTTCAAATCAGTTATGCTCGGCCAAAGAAGCCAACAGTCTAAATCGAATGCAAATTTCTAGTGTCTGGTTATTCCAATCTACATCCACCGTTTGATTTGGTGCAATGTTTCTAGCCTCGTTCCTCGAGTCTCTTGCTAGAGCTAGGGCTGAATGAAACGCATTATGGTACGCGATTTGTGTACCAATGGTAAAATGTTTATTTTGTTTTAAATATTGGATATCAGAAGCCTATCTTTTTCCGGTAAGATCACAGCATCAATGTTGATTTAAATTGTCAAATAATTTGTGATTTCAATGTTGAAGAGAGAGATAGAGAAATGGGGTTTAACGTCCACTCGACACAAACTAGGTCATTTTGGGACAAATCAATGTTGAAGAATTTGGATGACATTGAGTTAGAGACTTACTGTGTGTTCCAGGTGATACTACAACTGTAGCAATATAGTCGTGGTGACATTGTTTTTAAAGATTATAGACAAGGAATAGGGAGATAAGATATAGTTTTATGTTTCTAACATATTCACATATATGCAGGTGTGTACTGATATCAACTAACATTTGATTGACATATTGTTAGATAAAAAAAGGGTATAGAACCATAACATACTGGTTATATCTTTCAACAAAATACATGTGATTCGAGATATTCCTATTGCATCATTTGGCTTAATTTAACCAATCATTACGTCGATTGCACAGGTTCATGGTCATGAACACGCATGGGTCTGCGTGATACCCTTGCGGCTATAAAGGAAGCTATAGTATGTCTTTAAATCAGACTTCGATTGGATTCCAGAGGGTTACCATCTAATAGTCCTAGGCACCGCGAGGTGTCTAGGTTGAGAAGAGTTTTAGTTAGTAATATGTAATAGCTGTATTGTATGTATATCTATGCTACATAAAAGGTAAAAACGAACTGTTGCATTGTTATAACTGAAGAAGACAAACGTCTTAAGAAACCAGTAAGAAGTAAACACAACGTGAAGGAGAAGAAAAGACGATCAGAGATAAATCCTAGACGATCACAAGGCTAACGGTAATATGTAGCAAAAACAAGATGCATGGGTCATACGTAGGATGTGGCGTCCGGACCGACAACACACGCTCTCCACGTCAGACAAAAAGGCCCATGGTGTTACACAACTCGAAAAATACTTGCCATGCCTTCAATTTTTAAAAAAAATGGCTAAAACTTTGTGACATACCTGGAATTATCATCCCTTTGATGACTAAAAGTCCGATAAAATCAAGTATTCTTTTGTAAATTTCATATATTTCGACATTGTCACTTTCTCAGAACATAAACATTACGACTGCGCGTGCGTTAAATGGGACACTTGCATATTGCATTAGGGTTGATATGTACTTTATAAATTTGGTGCATTCAGTTAGAAATGTTTAGTGAATTCTGTTTCGCAACAACAATACTTATTAGGGTTTCACACACCTAATTTAAAAGAATGGAAAAATTCAACTAAATCATTTGAAAAGCCTTACGTAAACCTTTTCAAATGTGACTTGGATTTTAAAATATTTTCAAACCCTCTGGACAAGTAAAATAGGATGTAATGGATAATTTACACAAAAGGTAGGAAACTTAAAGATTTAGTACTTCAAATAATGCAAAAATTGAAAAAATAGGTTGCCAGGCAACGAAACATACGCACACACAGCAGCTAAATCGTCCGGACAGTCAACAAGAGTTGTCGCATATTAAGTAATTATCAGAAAATCATTAGAATTTGTTTGGTTTTTATAAAATTCTGCCCCATGCTAACGTTTAGTATACGAAACATTTAATATTATTTCTAAAATTGGATAATAATTGAGACCTCTAGAGGGACCACAAGCTAAAAAAGTCAACTTTGCGTACAATCAGGGGCTATAATTCAGGAAGTTACAATCCGATATTATCCGTTGAATATCAAAAGGAACCAAGATCTTTGGGTTATAAACATGCATTTCAAGTTTCACCAACATCAGATTAAAATTGTGACCTCTACAGGGTCCACAACCTTGATGTACCATATTTTTATAGTATTCGTGTACAAGCGGTGGCCATTTTGTCTGTCAGTTTTGGTCCGATTTTCACAAAATTTGAACTCAACCTTCATTACCATGTAACGGTGATATAACCAAACGATTTTTTAAATCGGGTAATAATTTTGACTTCCAGAGGGACCACAATCTAATAAAGGCGATTTTTCGTATACAATCAGGGGCCATAATTCAGGAAGTTATGATCCGATATGCGCAAATATCGAAAGGAACCAAAATCTTTAGGTTATAAACATGTATTTCAAGTTTCATCAAAATTGATTTAAAATTGTGACCTCTACAGGTTCCACAACCTATATACCATATTTTTACACTTTTCGGGTACAAGCGGCGGCCATTTTGTCCGCCAATTTTGGTCCGATTTTCACGAAATTTGAACTCAACCTTCATTACCATGTAACGGTGATATAATCAAACGATTTTTTAAATAGGATAATAATTTTGACCTCCAGAGGGATCACAAGCTAAAAAGGGCGATTTTTCGGACAATCAGGGGCCATAATTCAGGAAGTTACAATCCGATGGGTGCAAATATCGAAAGGAACCAAGATCTTTGGGTTATAAACATGCATGTCAAGATTCATCAAAATCGGTTCAAAATTGTGACCTCTATAATAATAATATGAACATTTATATAGCGTTAATTCCACACTTAAAAGTATGCTCTATGCGCTTTTTACACACAATTCTAAATTAAATATAACGTTGAAACAGGTATGTTTTAAGTCTGGATTTAAAACACTCGATAGAAGGCGAACTTTTGATGAAAACTGGGAGATCGTTCCATTTTGATGGCGCAAGAAAACTAAAAGCTCTTGCCCCAAATGTTTTCATTTTCCACCTTGGGGTTACCAACTGTATTTGGTCACATGAGCGTAAACTCCGGGAAGGCTTGTAACTTTGAATTAATTCAGTTAAGTAAGATGGCGCTGGGTTATGTTAAAACGCATTGATAGGTCAGGGATAAAATTTTGAAATCAATCCTTTCCTGTATTCGCAGCCAGTGTAAAGAGTTTAATATTGGTGATACATGAGATGTTTGTGGGGCACGAGATACTATCCGAGCGGCAGTATTTTGTATCTTTTGTAACCTCTTTATCGACTCTTTTGACACACCACCTAGAAGGCTATTGCAATAGTCTAAACAGGATAAAATTAAGGAGCGGACAAGTGTACTTGTTGCTTCAGGTGTTAGATAATCTCTAATCCGACTGATATTTTTAAGGTGAAAGTAACATTTCCTGGTAAGATCATTGATATGACTGTTCATACTTAAGTTGGAATCTATAAGGACACCTAAATTTCTGACTGACGTGGAGAGAGTAATTTCGGATTCTTCGACAACTATATGGTTAAAATTGAGTTTGTTCACACGAGTCGGTGGCCCAATGACTATCGCTTCAGTCTTGTCACAGTTTAGTTTCATGATGTTTTGTGTCATCCATGCTTTGATGTCTTGGATACAATATTCCATATTAGAAATATCACGCTGCTGAGCTAACAGGTCTAACTTTTCCATCAGTTGTGTGTCATCGGCATAGAGGTGGTGGTTTACATCATTGTGTGTGTTGATAAGACTCCCTAACTCTGACGTGTACAATGTGAAGAGAATTGGACCAAGTACGCTTCCCTGGGGAACACCACCACAACCATGATATAACATATTTTCACACTTTTCGTGTACAAACGACGGCCATTTTGTCCGTCAATTTTCTTCCGATTTTCACGAAATTTGAACCCAACCTTCATTACTATGTAACGGTGATATAATCAAACATTTTATTAAATCGGATAATAATTTTGACCTCCAGAGGGATCACAAGCTAAAAAGGGCGATTTTTTCGGACAATCAGGGGCCATAATTCAGGAAGTTACGATCCCATGGGTGCAAATATCGAAAGGAACCAAGATCTTTGGGTTATAAACATACATGTCAAGCTTCAGCAAAATCGGTTCAAAATTGTGACCTCTATAGGGTCCACAAGCTAAAAACTTGATTTTTCGTACAATTAGGGGCCATAATCCAAGAAGTTTCGATCCGATACAAGCCAATATCGAAAGCAGCCGAGATCTTATGGGGATTAACCTATATTTGAAGTTTCGTCAAAATCGGATAAGAATTGTGACTTGTAGAGAGTCAACAAACAAATTGTGGACGGACGGACGGACAGACGTCCGGACGGACCGACAGACAGACAGACGGACGGACAGACAGGGGCGAAGACAATATACGTCCACATGAAAATGTGTTCGTATAAAAAACGCTAACCCTGGGGGTCAGCAATTTTCAATCATACTTGGTCTATGGGGACCCCCAAGCGACAGAA
This sequence comes from Patella ulyssiponensis, assembly GCA_963678685.1. NCBI lineage: Eukaryota > Metazoa > Mollusca > Gastropoda > Patellidae > Patella > Patella ulyssiponensis. The sequence goes on along the minus strand of OY783227.1, from coordinate 11,400,818 downwards.
GTCACACGTCAGTGAAAAAAAAAATAAATGACAACTTCCGGTATAACTGGAAATTGTTATTTTGAGTCAAAATTTGCCATATTTTGACCATTTTCTGCCCAAATTTCAAATCGCTCCTACTTGAAATGTTGTAACTGTAAAAATTTGATATTGGTCAGGTATGATAGGTCAAGTGATCAACTTAAAATCCAGCAGTCGTTTGGGAGTAAATGGATTGTGTCGAATTTTCTGTGAGATATCTTTAAGTGGTTATTTTACGTTTGTTGAAAACTTTGTCATCCTAAAACGCATGTAGCTGCGTCTTGGCGGGTCTGACCTAGAATTATTGGGTGTCGTTATGAAGGGCATTCGACCAAGTATATGTCAGAAGAAACAAATTGACCGGCACTAAATCCACTAGTGTGCTACAATATTCTGAAAATGTGTAAAAATCAGCATTTTTCATGCGATTTTTCTTTTACTGACGACCGATGACTATCTTAAGGAGTAACAATGACCATCGATTATCAACATTAGTACCATATTTTGTTAATTGAGTGTTCCTCGTGCCAAATGTGTTATAATTTTGGTTAAAAATCACTAAGTTTTTGTAACAAAATTGGAATTTCACGATCATCGTATGGAAGGGGTGTAACTGGTGTACAATATTTGCGGAATCAGACAACTATTATTCTCATTTGTATTCTGTAGTTAGTAGCAGCGAAGTGTATAAATGTACATGTATGGGCTCGCATGGCAAGCTCTTATATCAGCACAATCTAACGAAAGCAACGCTTTTTCCCAAATGACCAAAGATTATTTTTAAATGACCACTGATCATAACCATTAATACTACATGTATGAGTTTTGTTATTTGAACATGCCTGTCAAATGGGGTATTTTGGTCAAAAATCATAATGGTTTCGCTAGATAGCTGTAAGGAAGGGCATAAGTTAGTAAGATCATGGACCGTATAGATGGACAGGCAACGAGTCCCTTTGGTTGAATTCTCTGCAGCTCGGGTGGACACAACGAGATCTTAATGTCAACGGTAAAATGAGTGAAGTGATTCTAGACATCGCAGGATTCCATACAGATTAATTTCTTGACCTCTTCCTTAGATGTTACTGTATTCTTATAGTCAACCTAATAAGTATTTCAATCCGGTAGTGGCAAATTTTTCCAGTTTAGAACTTTGAAATTTCCAAATGCCGCAGTCGAAAATTGTGAAATGAGTGTGTCCGACGTAAGGAGTACACAAGACGATGTTTTGGTACATTTACAACCCAATCACCAGGAGTATATCTATGTTTAGGTTGAAATAAAAAGTAGCAAATTAATAAAAATATTATGAATTGATTTCTGTTTCTTTGCTTTTAAACTTAATACTAGTAATTGCTACGGGGGGGGGGGGGGTATTTTAGTCACGATTGTCAGGTCTGCTTTTTGGCACGACACAGAATTCAAAACACTTTGTGGACGTTGTTTGTCCATCTATACAGGGTCCATGGTAAGATCAACATATAGATTTAAGGGCTGCCATGACTATCATAAACTTGATATATCTATTATCCACATTCTCATGTAAGAGGAACCAAAAAAAATATTTTTCCAATTTGCTAGTTTGGTATCAACTGATTCAACCTAATATTTTGTGGAAATGTATCTCTGGGTACTAACTCATCTCACAGAAAAAATTGGGTCCAAATCCCTGACCCAAGGTTTATCACTCTCTGCATGGTGCCCTCGCGGACACGCTCTTATTTATTTTCTGGAGCTGCTAGCTTATATCGATATCAACAATTACAACCTTCGGACGGAGGGCAATTAAATATTCAAGTTAGTGGGACAAACAACCATGGTCTGTGATTCAGTAAATAACTCTTTCAAAAGAATTATATAGTCTACCGGACCGACACAACCAACCACCTACATATCCAAGTAGGATGTAACGACTTAAAGCAAACCCAGCACCCCTTGTCCACTTAGGCTCGTCCAGATAATTACCTAGGCCAAACATGACTGTTTCCAGAAGTAAGACATCAACAAACCACGTTTTTTCACGAGAGAGAGGCTATAAAGCAATGAGATGACCATTCCAGGTATTCCACAAAGTTTTAGCCATTCAAATTTATATTTGAAGAAATGACAAGCAATTTTCGAGTTATAGTATTACCTGGAACAGACAGGAGCTACGGAGTACCGTACTTTGAATGATTACATGTCATTTGGGACTCACGTCATTTGGGACTCACGTCATTTGGGACTCAAAAAAATATGACCTCGACATTTGGGACTCAGGTATACGTTGTTTGGGACTGTGGTATACAAGGTTTGGGACTTTGGTGTACGTCATTTGGGACTCAAGCAAGATATAGTAATACGTTGGTAAAGTCATCCACATGACATTGTTCAATCATAATCCGAATAATTAGCACATTGTTGATCATTCATAAAAGGTGCATTAAAATAAGCCACGTGGTCATTGAAGACAGTCTTGTCGCGTCTTCCACGCTCTGTCTGTGTGAATTTCAGGTACCGGTAAAACATTGATGGATTCACTGACCAGCTGTTTGGTAAATTTAAATCGTCATTGGATATAATTCCCTGATGGAACATCAAATACACGGAGAGAGAAACAGTCAATGTTTTCCCCAACAGAATCTCCATTGGAGAATTCCATGATGCGTGACATATCGGTTGGCATTATGTCAATAAACCAGTTCTAAATTGATTTTTGTATTTTATACACTATTGACAGGCAATCTGAACGACAGACTCAACCTACCTGCTACCATTTAATTTTCGTACGTTATTTACGTACGTATTGACAGGGTGTTAATTTTAACAAATATTGAAGGCTACATCATCATAATCGTACAGAACTTTATTTTATAGCCATTTCAGTTATGGTTGTCACATGATCATTGTGTGGTTTGCCTATCATCGACGGATGAATAAAAACGTTTGCAAGTTACATGACTGTTACCTGATGGGCAAAGGACTAAAATTGTGTTATAAAGAAATACCACAGCATTTTCTGATTTTGACTTCGGCATTTTCTAATGCTGACAATAAACACTAATCAAACAATCAAAATTGCTAAAATCATAACACCAATATGAAGCACATATTATAGTCAGGCTATAGCCTAGATAAAATCTCTTTAAACTACATTCAATATTAAAATCTCAGTTTTTAGTATTTGTTTTTTTTTTATTGTGTGGTCCGAATCAGCCTAGTGGTGGTCCGAATAAGCCTGAAATGTGGTCCCAATCAGCCATGGTCCCAATCAGCTTGGTTTCCTGGTTTCCTGCTACTTATATTCAAACGTAGCATCGTCGGCTTATTGACCTAGAAATTCCAATCAATGTCACGTGTCATCGGCGGAGAAAATATGTTACTATTAATGACTGTGTCTCGGTGTATTTTGGTGTTCTATCAGAGGATTATATTCAACTAAGATTTAAATTTCACTAACAACTGGTCAGCAAAACCATTAAATGTATGCATGATCTAATTATTATTTTAATATCTACCGGTAGCCTACCTGGAATTCATACGGAGCGTCAAAGAAGCGCAATAAATCAGTCGGCCTCGGGCCTACGGACAGACGTTTGTGTCGAACACTGGTCCCAAATATCGTTTATATTGGGTCTCAACTCAAATGTCGTTTATATTGAGGCCCAAATGTCGTTTGTGTTGAGTCCCAAAGTAGGGGAGGTTGATAATTTTACTTTCGATCGAGGACCCCTTAGAAACATGAGGCCTACCATACTGATTATTCAACAACAAAAAATTTGGGGATCGGAACCCTTTAACCCCCCTGTACGTACCCCCTGAAGGTTCCTACCCCTATTTTGACCCCAAAATAGCGTTTTTTTCGCGTAATAGTCCACAGAAATATGTAAAAGGTGGTTTGTATGTTGTCTTTTTACAAGTTTGTAATGAGGCTGAGTCTTATTATTGACATTATAATTATTTTCGATATTTCAAAATGACGGAAATTCAAAATGGCGATCAATATGACCCCCATTTTGCAGGAGATCTTTGTTTATTTCTAATGTATGGCTTGTAATATGTCTTTTTATGGGTTTTCGCTGCTGCAAAGTCTGAATCGGATCTTGAAAAATAGTTTCGACCATCCAATATGGCGGATATTCAAGATGGTGGATACAAACATGGCCACCATTTTGAATAAACACATACATAATCAGGTGACAACTTGAAAAAAAGCTCAAATTTAGTGTTTTCAGTGCTCATATGATCTCCATGTAATGGTAATGTCTGTATATCTGTGTCTCTAACTGTGTCTACCATGTAACTAGATTAGCTAAATGTATACTCTGCAATTGTCTCATACCATGCACGTACTTTCAGATGTTGTTATCGTAGTGTACTAGTGATGTCTTCCTAGGGTACCCTCCAACACGTACAACTTATCAAAAACGCCATCTTGATCTTCAGCAAGGAAGGACCTGGCAGATAGAAAGTATATGGAAACTGCAAGCTTTTTAAGTGGAATATTGCCAACCAAATTGATGGTCATCAAGAAAATGATGTATCTACTCAGAACGACTTGAGCTAAACAAGATCAGCGAAGCAAGGACTCTGTCGAATCTATTCTATCAGAAATTTTACAAGAATTTCGTAAGGATGAAGATGTTAGTGTTACGGGGGGTCAATTCTCTCGTTGTAAAAAGACCACACCAAGGGTTCGTTTCAACGGTTTATTCATATATAACAAAAAACCCTGAAATACATAATAAATAAGTCTAAATATACATAATAATACATATGTTGAATTGATAAAATCTATATCTATAAACAATTACAAATTAATAATAGCATCATAACTTTAGTAGTATAAATATACATACTAGATACATGCTACATAGGCCTATCTATAAATCCATCTTACTTAATCACTTAAATACGATCTTAAATACTGCCTATATAATCGACTCCATCCTGCTAACTTGTATGACGGCTACAAGTTAAAGTATATATAAATGTAATAATACCAATCTAAATATCTAAACACTTAATAAGTAGCTTACCCTAAAGAGGGGTGTTGCTGGCTAGCCAGACTATCAAAGGTGAAGTACCTTTGAAGTATCTGTAATAAAATATATAAATGTGTGAATATGCAATAGATGTTTAAAATTATATTTGAATGAAAGTGATGTAGTGTATAATATGCTAACTATAAACCATTACTATAAACCATTACTAAAAACCAAAGAACTTTACATTTTACTAAAAATCCAATATGTCTGACACTACATGTATATGTCCAACATGACCAAGACTTTGAAACTATGATAAAACTACATACCTGGCAATCACTGGAACTCGTGAACACTTTAATCTGACTTCTATATAAACTATATCAGAAATGTAATACCTAAAACTAGCTAAATAAACTATACAGAAATAGGTTGCAACATGGAGAACTGAAATAGTCAACCTATTGCCTCAAACTCTATTACCTAAGTGACCAAACATTCCCCTGGATACCAAATCACCTGACCACAATATACTCAGGGTCAAAGGTTAAAACCAAGACAAGATACCAACAGTGAGAAGGAACTCACTCTAACTTAAGATAGTGAATAGAAAACACAGGATAGCTAAAGTTAGTGCAGTGGAACATATTATCTAACATTTAAAACTTAGTATTGGTGACTTTAAAATATTCCCCAATAAAATCACTCTCCCACATTAGAAAGCGTTTAGAAGTAGTGTATGGTGTCAAGATGATCGAAAACGAATGTGAATTCCTACAAGATCAGCACAATCAGCAAAAACAGTTTTGGAAAAACAACATCATGATATGCAGTCCTTTGAGTCAAATGAGAGCTAAAATAGAAGCAAAAAAAACAGTCTGAGTAAGCAATAGACTTTAGTACTCTTTGAGATGAAGATGAAGATAATGTGAACCCATCCCAAAGTGATATCGATTATGGGCCACTATGGCATGATGAAAGTACATTTTTTGTTTCTATTTTAGCTCTCATTTTCTCAAAGGACTGCATATCATGATGTCGTCTTTCCATTGTCTTCGCCTATTGTTTGTTGACGAAACGTTCACAAAACTGTTTTCCTGATTGTGCTGATCTTGTAGGAATTCCCATATCTTATTCCTCACAAAATATTTTAAATGGACGTGGAAAATGTTCTTGTAAAAATTTCAGATAGAATAGATTCGGCAGAGTCCTTACTTCGCTGATCTTGTCTAGCACTTGTCGGTCTAAGTAGGTACATCAAATTGATGATGACCATCAATTGGTTGGCAATATTCCACTTAAAAAGCCTGCAGTTTCCATATGCTTTCTGTCTGCCAGGTCTTTCCTTGCTGAAGGCAAGTTGGCGTGTTTAATAAGCTGTACATGTTGGAGGTACACATAGGACAACATCACTAGTACATTACGATAACAAAATCTGAAAATTACACGAATGTTACGCCAATGTGCGAATTGTGCATGGGATGAGACAACTGCAGTGCATACGTGTACATCTAATTACATGATAGACACAGTTATAGACACAAAAATATACAGACATTACCATTACATGGACATCAGTTATAGACACAAATATACAGATATTACCATTACATGGACATCATAGGATTTTAAGCACTTAATTTGAGGCGGGGGGGGGGGGGGGGGAGGTCAAGTTGTCACTAGATTATGTACCAGTATGAGTTTTACAAAATGGCGGCCATGTTTATATCCACTATCTTGAATATCCGCCATTGGATGGTCCAATTCATACTTTGCAGCAATGAAAACCTATAAAAAGACATATTACAAGCCATATATTCGAATTACTAAAAACTTTGTTCAAAATGGCGGCCATGTTTGTATCATCAGCTTGAATTTCGGGCATATTGGATGGTCGAAACTATTTTTCAAGATCTGATTAAGACTTTGCAGCAGCGAAGACCCATAAAAAGACATATTACAAGCCATACATTAGAAATAAACAAAGATCTGGTCATTTTGATCGCCATTTTGAATTTCCGCCATTTTGGAATATCGAAAATAATTATAAAGTCAATAATCAGACTCAGCATCATTAAAAACTTTTAAAAAGACAACATACAAACCACCTTTGACATATTTCTATGGCTTATTACGCCAAAAACTGCTATTTTGGGGTCAAAATAGGGGTAAGAACCTTCAGGGGGTATGTACAGGGGGGTTAGAGGGGTCTGATCCCCAAAATTTTTTTCACACATGACGAGTACATCGCACCACATAAATTGAGTAGGTCCTCGTGTAGCAGGTAGAAAATTTTTGATTTAACAACCCCCCCTACCCAAAGGACGCCAATGAAGTCCCAAACGTTGTCAACTTGGTCCCAAATGTTTGTGTTGAGTCCCAAATGACGTGAGTCCCAAATGACGTGATACCCTTTAACTTTAAATAATAGATTTTTTTTTTATAATTACCGGTACTAAATTAGATAATACTCTAGTCTTGACAGCGGTCGACTATGATAATTCACTGCCACTAGCTATCGTCCGCTTTCAACGCGAGTGCTACTGCAACCCACTACAATTTACTTATTTGTTGGTTGGTGTTTATTGAAACTTCTACAATAATGTTATCGCACTACTTAAAAACGCCAATATTTGGGTCAAACGAATTACTTCCGGTTCATCAGTTGTATATAAAACGTAACTTGGATCGATGTCAATTCGAGTAATTCATTTTTTCATAAGTTTAACACATTTTCTTTAACACTATTTCCCCTTTTGCATTTCATTCCTTTAGGTTGCATATTCTCTGGATGATTTGCAGAAGCCGTGTGTGTTCATTTCGTCAGGATAATTGGACCCCCTGTAATATTTGCATATAATTACGGCATGGTGTGTAACGACCTTTATTTTAAAGAAACCACTTATTTTAAATAAAAAGTAACTTCGTTTACTGTTAAAAAGAAACTGTTGTTATTTAGTTGACATTGAAAGAAATACTGGATCAATATGTAGTACTTTGCAATACATGTAGGTAAATTGCTGTCAAAATGGTGTATCACTACGCTGTAATGTAACCAGATTTAGTATAAAATGAAAACTATACCAAAGAATTATATTTATTAATTTATGCATGTAAGAAAGGATTGGGTGGTAAATAAAATCTCCAACTCGTCTTTTTTGATATCAAAAAATATCAACACTCGTTTATAAAGTAAAACAAAAACCTCGGCTAAATTTGCCTATTGCAGATCTTTCTTTAGGCCTGAAATGTTTTCTAAAATATTAATCAGACTTTAATTAACTTAGTCAACTCTCGATGGCATCAGATTTGTCTAATATTAAATAGATCCGAACGGTTCAGCTATATTTTGATTAAATCTAAAAAATAAGAAGCGAGACTTAGCTTCGAACAACTAGTGCGGTGGTTGAAATTATTGTACACGACTTGTCAAACTTCCAAAGGCTAATATCTTGCTTACAATAGATTGATTTGAATAAAATTTTCATATTATTCATTTTACATTGTATATCAAGAATGGCTCGCTCTTGATCTAAATCTTACATAATGTATCTTTAAGTTTTTATATTCTTTATTTATATAATGTAATTGCGCCTATAAAGTAGTCCCATACCTAAACAAGCCTCAACCCATAAAGAAGTCCAGTACCAAAACGAGCCCCAACCCATAAAGTAGTCTCACCAAAACGAGCCCCAATCCATAAATTAGTCCCGTACCAAAACGAGCCCCAACCCATAAAGTAGTCCCTTACCAAAACGAGCCCCAACCCATAAAGTAGTCCCATATCAAAACGAGTCTCAACTGATCTTGACCATTGTGCAAGCGACGATGGCAAATAGAATTCAATTATTTTTTTCTAAATATGGCATTTTAATAAAACCAATGAAATGAAAGTTTGTACAGTAAAGATCAAAAATGAATACAATTAAAAAAAACAAATTAATAAGATATTTCATAAATAAATTTTAATTTAAAAATACTGTCTGATTCATGTGACACGATGTACTCATATTCTCTAATGACAAGTCTTTTTCTAGTACCAGACTAATATTGTTGTAGTTATATTGGACATGTGATATGATGTGCTCATATTATCTATTTCATAGGACAAGTCGGTTTCTAGTATCAGACTAATATGTGGTCGTCATATTTGCCATGCGAAACGATGTACTCATATTCTCTAATATGATATAGCCATTCTCATCATGCGATACCATGTGCTCATATTCTCCAACTAATATGACAAGTCTGTTTCAGCTATATTAATACAGATTTGACATTACACTGATATGACTAATGTTACCTATGTCTATAGCGTATGAGACGAGAGGGAAGGGGGTCAACAAAGTTGTACCAATTTATATTTTGCGGTTAGATAGTTGTAGAGAACCACGCTGCAGAATTTGGATGACGGGGTGAGCCAGGCCTACTGTCATACGACCAATTATTCTTCGTACGATTACTTCAAAGGGGAATTGATTCGATATAAGAGTTGGCTGTAGTGCCGCTGTCCGAACAGAATTTCCCTTACAGCACACTGTATGGCGTATGCCCGTCTTCGTTAGCCCAGTTCAGGAACAGCACAGTAGGACGTTAAACTCCATTTCATTTGGGGGTTGGGATTGCCTAGTGGTCTAGAGAGCCGCGCTTCGACCTCTAGATGGCCGATCACCTCTGGCTTGTGGCTATGGTTTCGATCCCTGGTGTGAGCGTATTGAGATAGGGGCGCCTTCTCAACCTCTTGGGTTTCCTCCGGGCATTCCGGTTTCCTCCCACTGCTAAAGACCCCTCTTTGTTGAAATAAAATTTAAAAAAACATATGTTAGTCCCGAAATGTCCTAGTCTGCGTCGAGTGGACGTTAAACCCCATTTCTCCCTTTCTCTCCCATTTCATTTTTAAATTTCAAATGTTTGTGTACACTCAATGTATGACTGTATAAATACTGTATATTGTTATGTTGTTAATAACTGCCCTCTAGTCAGCAATGTGTAAAAAATAGATTGGGCTATCCAAGAGAAATGAATTTGGGGGTTAGTTCCCCAACTGCCAATTAAGCACTCCCCCGACCTACAGTGTATGCCCTTGACCAAATCTGGAGTACATTTAGATGTTTTCTTTCCCGGAACAGGAGAAGCTTGGTGGCTGAATGGTTTTACATATATGCGCGTTCGATTGAGTCACGCGGCTTTGTTTTGAGTCCATGCTTGCAGGTGACAAGGAGTACAACCTCGTGTGTTTGACTCCGGGTCCGCCGGTTTTCCCCCACAGCTATATGTTTGTCGATGTCTAGAAATACAGATGACCTTTCCCGACCAACACCGGAATCGAACAACCCCATAAACATTGCAATATGGGGAACATATGGGTAAAAATGGGATGTGGGCCCAGATCATACCACAAGGTTCCGATACTGGACCCATATTATCTTCCCACATTCAAATATAGGCAAATACACTTTATTTTCATATATATCAATATCACAGAGACAAGCCAGATGATATAATGCTTACTTCTTTCTTACAATGATAGTCTGACCTTATATTGTGTGTATCTGGGGCCAATATGGGATCTATATGGGATTTGATTTCTCACAAAAACAACTCTTGTTTTTGTATACACGAGGCCAATGTGGTGTTCATATAGGATAACCAATGTGTGTATCTGGGGCCAACATGGTATCCATATGGGATTACTTATTTGCGTATGTAAGCTCATTAGTTGTGTTTTCCTTGAACCAACATGTGTTATATGGATATGATACAACCACATTCATGTATATTATGTACATGGGTCCATGTGTGTATCTGAGGGCCAATATCATATTCAAGGGACCTCAAAGTTTGTGAATGACCGGGGAAATGAAAACCGGAATACGTAAAATTATAGTATGCTATGAGGTACTGATGACTAATCTTATTTCAAATTCTGAGGCCTGTCCGATTATAAGGCGGTTCCGTGCTAGCCCTCCATCTTGTTACCGTTGAAAACAGGAAGCAATGCTGGGTGATTGGAACCCAGGATACCCTGGTTAGTGGGCCACCATGTCTCCTGATTTCTGTACCAACCAGGCTGATGTACGCAGGGAAGTCGATGGCTACTCTTTAGCTTCTTTGGGGATGTTGGATGGCCAAATGGTTAGCAAGTGCACGGTGTATAATAAGGTCTGCCATTGAGTAAAGTGGCGATGTTTCGATCCTCGGTTGTATGTGACAAGCGGCAGGGTCGCCTGTCCAACCTCGTTTGTTTTCTCCAGGTCCTCCTGTTTCCTTCCACTGCTAAAGCCCATATGTTTATTATTTTTGAAACCAACTGTTCAGCGTTCTTTTATACGCTACACCAACGGATCTCCTGCCTAGGCATGAGCGGTGGGATATAAAATTTTTTATTGGGGGTGAGGTGGGGGACCCCAACGGCACCTAAAGCAACAAGAAATTCAAATTCAAGCAGCAAAAATTTACATGTTTCGCAGAATTTCATATGGTTTTTGGAGTAGGGATGGGACTTGGGATCATAGACTACTGCCTGAGTGGCGATCACAGAATATTTTGTTAGGGGGTGCATAATCTCACTTCACCCTAAGCAACAAAAGCTTAAAATAATTTATGAATTATATACTGTGATTGGTGAGGGAATGGGCTATGGTCCCCACATATGGATCCGCCAATGGCCACAAGTAGAAATAAAATGTAGGCCTACGACAGATCTCACAGGTTTACACAATTAAGTCAAAATTTAAATGCACCAGCATACATATTTTATTATAGTTCTAAACATTAATTATAAGACATAAATTGTGACTAGTTTCGTTCATATTTTACTCTTCATACTGATTCAACTCACGTTGCGTGGTTCTATTTATCTTAACATGTTTCTATATATAGAACAAAGGGTGTCATTGTGTCTGCATGCCATGTGTAGTAAATAATAAACCACGTGTTATCGTTTGTTTACATGTCAACGATTGGCTAATTAAAGACACGTGACCAGTATCTATGTCCAAATATGGTTTAAAGAGTAAGCTTCCGCAGTAAATAAACATCACCAACTGTGAGCGCTAAATAAAAATACTGCGGGGTTAGAACGCCAGAACTATCGATATTTGTATTCAGAATACATATTTCTATTAGTCAAAGCAAAGATCTTTTACATTTCCTGATCCTCGAGCAATTTTTTTTTTCTGATAACATTATTTGTTGTCAACTACTGGCCTACTAAAGACGGTTTCTCATTCCTTTTCCCTAATCCTAGTTCACATTTCGAGACTTTGACGAAATCTACAGGTGCTAACACTGTTCACATTTCGAGACTGTGACGGTCTTAACCAACAATTCACACATGACGTCAATTGTGCTAAAATATGCAGGACCGTCTCCGACATTTTAACTATGCAGGTTCGCCTATTTATTATGTATGTTAGGGTATCGCACTTTCAAGAATTGAATGAGGTGGGCATTTGGCGATGTTGACGGGAATGGGGAGTACATGATTTTACGAGAGCGCTTTAGATCCTTAGATCTGAAATTGAGTCAAATGGCGTGGTTTTGATTCTCCACTTGTGCGAGAAAAAAGGAGAATGGTCGCCTGTCCACCCTCACGTTCCCCGCGTTCTTTAGTTTTTTCTCACCGCTAAACAAAATTTATAATACTAGAATATTAAAACCAAACAATGTATGCAATTATAATGTATTATAAAACTAAATAATATAAACAGATATACAATGTATACAAAACAATTATACCAAAATTAAACAATGTAAACAATACAAATAAAATGCATTTTAACGTCCTACTGTTCTGCTCCGACTGGGTTAATGAAGACGGGCATACGCTATACAGAGTTCTATGAAGTAAATGTTGCCAGGACAGCAGCGTGGCGGTTTACATTACAAGTATACTCAACAATGTATACAAGTACACTATAACTAAACACTGAATACAATACCAGTATTACTAAAACTATACAATGTTTACACAATCAGGGTGCTATAACATCAGTGTATAATACAACGTATACAAGTGCACAAAATTTTACAAATCCATGAATACTACTATATCTAGAAGAATTACAAATTCCTGTCTATTGAAAAGATGTCATAGATTCTGTAGAAGCCATTGTTTCACGTACATGGCATTCCTCTGATCTGTTGCCACTGAAATCTTTCGGTGCTTCTCTTTGGTCGTTGTTGGGTCTTCCGGGCATATTCTCGTGTTTAGATCTTGTAGGCATTGTGGTATAGACATTACCTTCATTCAGTCTGTCATCATGTGTACTGGATGGCTGTGCTTCTGCTTGTTCGTCAATAGGACGATTGTCGGATCTACTTGCCATATTATGGCGTTTCATACATTTAAGAATGGTGACTGCTAATACTATAATCAGGACAGTGTCAAGAACTACAGCTGTAACTATCATCAGAATTGTAGAAACCGGAAGTAGTGTTACTAAAAATAGAATATAGAGTCCATTAGTATTTATCAAACTGTTATTAATATCCACTCGTTCGTCGTGATTTACGTGTTCGACGTTCGATATACAATAAAATTACGGATTATATTTGAAACTGGCAAATATTCCATTCCATTTATTGACATTTTATGCGCCTTAAGCCTTTAAAGCGGGAATTTCATATTTTCAAAGAAAGTCAAAACATAATTATTTCTATGTCTTTTGCTCAAAAGGTTGTCAACTCACTATTACATGATCATGGGCAATATTTCATAGGCATTAATATCGCTGACATCGGAAAAAATAACACAATCACCCCCCTTGTTTTTCTATTCTCCACATGCTGAAGTTATCTTCAAACGTTTGAATTTGAAGTTGGAAATGACATTTTTGCCAAATTCTCAACTGGCAATAGTGAATTATAGGATTAATAGGATTATTCTTTAACAAGGTACGACTCTTTATAGATACCATCTATTTTAAGGTTTTATTTTAATATGTTTTATGTCCGAATGGTTAGCACTTGCCCGCTGTATCATAAGGTCCGTCAGTGAGTCAACTGGCGTGGTTTTTATTCCCCGACTGAACGTGACAAGGACTAGGGTCGCCCTGTCCAACCTCGTGGGTTTTCCCCAGGTCTTCCGGTTTCCACGCGCAAGTAAATTATTGAAATAAAATTGAACCAATTATTAGTCCCGAAATGACCTAGTTGGTGTCGAGTGGACGTTAAGTCTCATCTCTCTCTCTCTCTCTCTCTCTCTCTCTCTCTCTCTCTTTCTTGCTCTCTCCAAGTAAAGTCTGAACTGATGATAAGGTTTGCTTTATATACCTGGAGAAATATGGTTTGTATTCGTACTGTGTCCGTCTCTTTTAAACGTTTGATCCTTCTTCAACGTAAATGATTTATTTGGAACACCCTTCTGATGGGTCAGTGGACATATAGAAAACCATACTTCTCCTGGTGAAATGCTGGCCGTCTTAGGAATCAAGTTATAGCGGACACCGGTTGTTAAATCCACTTTTAAAACCCTGTAATTTAAAATACATTTTTGTATATATATTACATATAAGTTTTCGAGACATTTCATTTATGTTACCGATCAACACAACTTACGTCCATGGTCGTTTTCACAACTCTGTGTGTGCATTAAATCGTAAGGTGAGTAGAGTTTTCCGTCTAACCTCGTGAGCTCATATTCTCCCACTGCTAAGGAGCCACTCTCCCTGTCCCCCTCTCTCTATTTTCTCCAACTGCTAAGGAGCCCCTCTCCCTCTCCCCCCTCTCTCTTTCTTCATTCTCTCCCACTGCTAAGGAGCCCATATGTTAGACACTCTCTCTCTCTCTCTCTCTCTCTCTCTCTCTCTCTCTCTCTATCTCAAAATCTAAGTACCAGCGGTTAGTAACGCGACTCCACTAGAATAGTCACAGCTTAGCTTTGGTCCGATACACCCCTGTCGCAGATATGTTTTACACCAACGTGATCCCACTAGACAAATAGGCGATATTCATGTTTCCATATGAATAACTACTAACTGCTTATAACAGAGGAAATAAATATTTCCGTGAACTATTACACAATCTTTTACGCCACACTTAGAATCAATATCTTCTAGTATCGATGATGTGATGGCAATATTCGGTAGCGATTCAGTCGCCACGCCATCCAGATTTGCTAGATAGATGTCACCAAACGAAAAACACACCATACCATTATCTGTTAAAACCAGTAAAACAATCAATAAATTAGAAATATACTTAGCAACAAAAAAAGGCCTTACATCCTATAACTATGGTGGCTGATTGGGCGAAATGTCCCTGATAACACACTAGCCCATTTCAGAACGCCATCCAGATTTGCTAGACACAACTCACTGTGTTATGAAGGACAATTTGCCCAAACAGCGGCGCTACTGCCTAACTGCCAAGGGATCTGTCGCGTGCATGCCAATATATACACGGAAACTTTTTTATTCGTCCCATTCGAACGACTAGACAGTTGTCCTTGTCGGGTCCTCCTTCCTGTATCCCAGACAAAGACAAACCGCGCCGAAAAATCTCGATGAAGTTTCTCACTGGGGGTGGGGGGGGGGCGAACCAGCGACCTTCAAAGTCAGGATCTACTCACTTTGCCATTGGGGCTCCCAGGTCAGAAAATCACGACATCACGACAATGCGACATTTTTACGCGACATTAGGACATTGTCGGGTTGTCGCGGATTCGGGTTAAAATGCCGTAATGTCGTAAAACCGCATTGCCTCTTCTTGTGAAATTGAGATTTAAAGGGACAATAACACTCTTGCTGGCTTGGCAGCTCCAGAAAATAAATAATAGCCTTATTCTAAGTACTAGATGTTTAAGTGTCCTACCTGTTGTGTAATAATTATCCATTACGACCTATTTTACTTGTCCAGAGGGTTCGAAAATAAATTAAATCAAAGTCACATTTGAAAGGGTTTACGTTAGACTTTTCAAATCAATTAGTTGAATTTTTCCAATTTTTTTAATTAGGTGTGTTAAGATGAAATTTATATCATCATTTAATTGGAATATTGTAAAATAATACAATTTGTTGACCAGAATGAAGATTGGGACATATTATTCAGTTACAACAAGAGTGTTATTGGGGCTTTAAGGGATTATAACCAACAATACGATAAATTTTGATGATTTCATGTGTCAAGAGTTAATAAAGTGTATTCCTTAATTTATAATATATTTTACTTTGTATCAGAGAGGGTATTCCCTAATTTATAATATGTTACTTTGTATCAGAGAGGGTATTCTCTAATTTATAATATGTTACTTTGTATCAGAGAGGGTATTCCCTAATTTATAATATATTACT
This sequence comes from Patella ulyssiponensis, assembly GCA_963678685.1. Taxonomy (NCBI): domain Eukaryota; kingdom Metazoa; phylum Mollusca; class Gastropoda; family Patellidae; genus Patella; species Patella ulyssiponensis. The sequence continues at coordinate 11,384,536 of OY783227.1, read as the reverse complement.
TTGTATCAGAGATGGTATTTCTAAATAACTTACCCAATATACCAAAAGGTGCACACTGTCCTTTAAGATTCGTAATATTGGTGGTGTTAATTTGTGACCTATATAAACGACCAGGTGTAGACCAATATATTCTGTAATTATAAAATGAAAATATACTTTATAATGATACGCATGCCAGTTTCATAAATCACAATCTTACAACAGAGCTGAGCCGTAAATACCAAATAGGGCCTAAGCAAAGTTTATAGTAAAATCTTAGTCGGCAGAGGAAGTCTTTTACAAGATTACTCAATACATATTGATAATAGTTTCAGATGGGCCAAATAATTACTCGATTCATATTGCTAATAGTTTTACATGTTGGCCATTCAAAACATTAATCAATACATATTGGTACTAGTTTCAGATGGGCGAAACAATTACTCAATCCGTATTGTTATTAGATTACTTAATACATATTGATCTTAGGGCTCAGAATAAATAGTTAAACATACATTATGCCAGAGCTAAATATGCATATTGCAGGTCTGTCTTTGGGGCTGAAATCTTATATAAACTATTTATTAGACATTAATTACCTTATCCAGATATTTTGGGATTAAATACGGAAAATGATATCGACAAAACACGAAAATGTGTTAACTATATTGTTATATTAAGTATAGTAAACTCAAACAGTTACAAGACTTGAAAGATTAGCGAGATACCAATTCGGACATTGGTCAATTGCTATTGTGACTAAAATTAAAGTTGAACTCCGATTATAAAACTACCGAAATAATTAAATTAAAAAAGGTAACGCCCAAAGCAACCGTCATACTTCTTTTCAATTTCTTGAACTGAGCACCAACACACAGGCAGGTCACGCCCACTTCCACTATATACCTTGTCAAGCGGAGTGTGCACTTCCGGCTAGGTGGTCACAGCCAATAACCTCCTGACTGATAAAAGTTTTTTTTTACACTATCGGCTCACAGAAACTATTATTGCTTCACAGTTATTTTGTCTGATCAGGTATATTACTTTACTAATTATACGAAATAAGTCAATCACAACGTACTTTTGCTCTAAAGATAACAGAAAACTGCCTTTCCCCAAACAATAACCAATAAAAGATTAGTAATGCCCCTTTATTGTAATGTCCAGAAAAATATAAGTTATGTCCCCTGATATCCATTATAACTATTCGAAGTGAAAACATACTTATATACTTATTTGATGGAGAGGACTACAGTTTTATTGCTGCTTTGGAGATATTTTGGAACGATAATACTAGACTTCATGGCGCAGAAAAATATTTGGTGTTTCTACTCTATTGTTGTGCAAAACATTTCACGAAATAATAAAAAATTGGTTGTTGCTGCAGATTAGTTATTGTTTTGGGATAAGGCAGTTTTTCTGTAATTTTTAGTAATTTTAGAGCAAAAGTACACCGTGGTTGACTTATTTCGTCTAATTAGTAAAATAATATGTACCTGATCAGACATAATAATTGTGTAGAAATAATATTTTCTATGAGCTGATAGTATAAACAAAAACTTCTATCAGTCAGGAGGTTATTGGCTGTTGACCACCTATCCGGATGTGCACACTTCGCTTGACAAGGTATATAGTGGAAGTAGGCGTGCTCAAAGCGATCGCCATGTTAGTTCAAGAAATTGAAAACAAGTATGGTGGTTGCTTTGGGCGTTACCTTTTTTTTATTTAATTATTTCGGTAGTTTTATATTCGGAGTTCAGCTTTAAATAGTAATACAATATACACTGTAACAACAGCTTCAGATGGGCGAAAGGAAAATCACCCAAACCTACCTACCTACCTATGAAAGGAAAATCACCCAAACCTACCTACCTACCTACGAAAGGAAAATCACCCAAATCTACCTACCTACGAAAGGAAAATCACCCAAACCTACCTGCCTACCTACGAAGGGAAAATCACCCAAACCTACCTACCTACTTACCCACATACATCCAATTAAATGCCACAATAACGATCAAACGTTAACCAGTTAATGCCATAGTTTAATTAATATTATTATAAATATAAGCTGTATTCCCTCTATACGCTATTCTTATTTATTATCGATTTGACACTGTTGAAATAAAATACATTCCTTCAATTAAATATAAATAAGTGTGATATTTGGGAAACTATGCTCAGTAAGCGGGCGTTTCCATTTTCTAACAGGGGTTCTAGTATGTGCACGAGCCGTTGTTTAACGTTACACCGTTAAAGACTGGCCACCTTTTTCTTGCTAAACCCTTGACTGTACAGCCTTCTCCTTGCCAAACACCTGACCGGGATATCCACAGAAATAATCTCAGCCACTAACTTGTTCGATCGCACACCCATATTATTTCCCTCGTTTGACGTAGGAATTAGTGGAAAATCATTTTCAAATTGTTGCAAGAGTGTTTCCATAGTTGTGTATGGGCCTCCGTAGATTACGTGTTAATGCATGTGCACTGAGCTGTGTAAGTCACTTCAGGCGACACTAGTTGACGTCAAAACTGATTTTTGAGGGAAATTGATGTAAATTGTTCAAAATAATATAAAGATTTATTTGTATGTTGTGTAGGTTCTTTTTGATATAGTTTGTGTTTGACTATTGTAAATACAGCTGGTTGCTAGTGTCGCCACAATACCAGTATTGTGTTATGTTATATGCTGGTCGTACTAGGAAGTACGGGGTTTATAATGAGAATTTGCTAGTTTCTCCGCTAATCGACGATTGAGCAATAGTTCCTTTCTATCAAATACCATCTTTCTTATTGACCTTATGATGCGTTGAGGTTTTAAAGGGACCATCCTGTTTTAAACGGAGTCTCAAATATAAAAGTTCGAGTACGTATGAAATTTAAACGTCAAAATATCGAAGACTGGTGTATTTAACTTGCCTCAAAATTTCAGCTCAAAATATTGAGTTGTTTGGGCGTGAACGTCAAAACTGCCTATCCGGACACGTAACCCTTTTAAGAATTCGGGTCTATTTTTTCATTGATGACCTGATAATCGACTATATAGTGAATGACCCATGTACTGTACTTGATATCGAAAGGTAAATTTCACCTACACATTATTGTTTATAAAAAAAAGCCTGGTTTTACGTAGACACCGCACAATACTGCTTGGGACACTTGTGTCCTTTCCAGATGAAGATTGACTAGTTTAAGTTATTTGGAAACGTATCACAAATACGGAGCTAGTTTCTCTGCCCTTAGGTAGACGATTTTAAGCGATTTTAACACAAATTTAGGCAGTTTTTTTTTATCGGGATTAGTCCTTTAAAGATTTATTCCGTATTCCGGGGATGTTTTAAAAAGAAGTGGGTTTCTCCATAATGCTGTTCGTAAGTAAATAACCTCGGTACTTTAATGTGAAGCATACAGTTTATATGTATCAAATTAGTTTAGCTGTTGGGGCCTCGGTGGATCAGTAAGTAAGGCATTACTCGCTAATCTCAAGGCCCGTGTTTGATTCAGATGTTGACCGAGCAAGTTCATGGGTATTCCGGCGTAAGTGGTGTATGACAGAGAGGCTGTTAAGGGCCAATTTTTAGTCATTTGGATGGGACGAAAAACTCAAATCACGTATAAATATTTGTGTAAAAGAACCCGTAGAGGACACTGTATAGCGCATGCCCGTCGTTAATAGTCGGTGCAGAAGAAGACGTTAAACACTATTTCAATTATTACCTGGTCCTGGTTAATAAGCATAGTATATTGTAGGGTTTTTTACAATTTATAAATAAGTGCAGGAAAGGGGGTTTGGGGTAAAGGCAATGTCTAGTCCTTCGGATGACAAGAAAACCGAAAACCCGAGGTCCCGTGTACACCTGCATATAGAGATAAATCTTGTCGAAATGTGCCCATTTTCATTAAACCCTATTTTATCTCATCACATTTCTATTGACCAATGTAAATATTATATACAATAGTAAAGCGTTAATACCCCTTTTCAATTCATTTAAAACAAAAGATATTACCTTTTACTAGACCCCTTGCCGTGTATTTCTATATCAATTACAAAGTTAACATTTAGCCCTCTGGGAGAAGAAATAATCGTCTTGCTATAATTCTGTGTGTAAGAAAGAAATCCAGTTCCTCCTCGTGTTAAATAGTATACGTTTCCTGTTTCTTGGTCGACTCCCATACGTATAACTGAGTGGTCAACTAATATTAAAAACAAAAACAAAATTAATTTTAATTTATGAAATATACTATTCAAAAAAAGTAGGGGATATTTGATTTTGGGGGCATAATACTAAAATATGCAAATGACTACGAAAAAAGTTACTATAGAACCTAACAGAAGAAACATTTCCAGTTACATGTGACGCCCAAACGCACCAATAGCTACCGCATGGAATGCAGGTGATGTTTGGGATCATCATGGGGATCCAACCCAAGATTTGCCAGACTCTGACTTTGAATGTTACAGTCATTGTGCCATTGAATTCCAGGGTGGAAACATCAGTTTAATTGTTTTAGTGACCAGAAAACAAATTTTGATATGCGTCGGCTTACCCAAAATGAAAGGTTACGTGCCCTTGGCATGCTACAGATCGGCACAACACAGGCGGTTGTGGCACGGACGATGAATGTTTCTCAGTCTGTCATAAGCAGGCTATGGTCCAGATACCCTGATACACAATCTGTACAGGACAGACCACGCTCAGGTTACCAAGGGCGACAACTCAAGCCCAGGATCGATTTATCCGTACCTTGGCCTTGAGGAATCGTGTCATCACAGCAAATCAGATCAGCGCTCGTCTTCAAACAGACACTGGTGTGAGAGTGAGTGGCCAGCCGATTCGGAATCGACTGCATAGGGGTCACCTTTGCGCCCGACGTCCTCGCGTGATCCCTTGTTTGAGAGGTCATCACATTCAGGCAAGACGTCGTTGGTGTAGGGGTCGTCAACACTGGGATAATCGACGCTGGAGCAATGTGATGTTTTCAGATGAGTCAAGGTTCACTGTTGATTTTTTGGACAGACGTAGGAGGGTGTGGCGTCGTCGAAACGAGCGCTTCCAAGACGTTAACGTCATCAGACAAGATCGATTTGGGGGTGGTTCTGTTATGGTGTGGGGAGGCATCACTGTTGCTGGAAGAACGGCTTTACATGTTGTTGCAGGGCGTGTTACAGGCCAGTACTACCGGGACAACATCTTGGCAGTCCATGTTGTGCCGTTCGCACGACGTCATGGCCGCCGTTTCATCTTCCAGGATGACAACACAAGATGTCACAGGGCCAGGATCGTTACAGGTTACCTCCAACAACAGAACATCACCACATTACCTTGGCCAGCACTGAGTCCCGACCTCTGCCCCATCGAGCATGTCTGGGACATGCTTGGACAGAGGTTGCGTCAACGTCAACAACGTCCTGCCAATGTCCAAGAACTTGCTGCTGCATTGCAACAGGAATGGGACAATCTGGACCAAAATGACCTTAGACGTCTCATTAGGAGTATGCCACGTCGGATCAATGCTTGTTTGGCAAACAGAGGAGGATTTACCCGTTACTGACTTTGTTGTGATGCTGTGGTAACTTTGCTGTTTGACCCCGGGTATCATTTTACCCTTATAATGGTCAGTCTGTGTCTTACTTAGTCTAACGATCATTTGGAATAAATCGATAAATGTGAACTTCATTTCATTTTGTCATTTGTTTCTTCGTCAGTTTCATTAGGTGACTTTAATAACACTTAAAAATCAAATATCCCCTACTTTTTTTGAATAGTATATATTCACGGGAGCGTAGTACAATTAATGTGAAATACTTTGTCTCGTTAAATTGTTTGGCGCAATATAGCCCGGTTGGAGTTGACGTGCCATTAAACAACATTTCATTCATTCATTTATCATTAGATATTCTGGGTGCCACAATATATCTGAATTGAGAGAATTGAACACACGCACACAACCACACTTAAACCCCTAAGTATCGGGGCCGGGGGCGATTGCCGAGTAGTCAGGTCGTTGTATCATAAGGTCTGTCATTGAGTCAACTGGCGTGGTTTCGATTCCCAAGTTGTACGTGACAAGGAGTTGGGTCGCCTGTCCAGCCTCGTGGATTTTCTCCAAGTCGTCGGGTTTCCTCCCTACGTGCAGGCGAATTATTGAAATAAAATTGAACCATATGTTAGTCAAGAAATGACCTAGTTTGTGTCTCCTTGCTCTTCACCTAGGTACCACCACCCGCCAATCTAGTGTCGTCTTGGTTCGCGCCTAGTTTCCATCTCCCGTAATTCTGGTGCCGTCTTGGATCGCACCAAGTTTCGATCTCCCGTCAATCTATAGGCCGTCGTGGTTAGCACCACGTTTCGATCTCCCGTCAATCTAGGATCGTCATGGTCTACATCTAGGTTTAGATCTCCCATTAATCTAGGGCCGTATTGGTTCGCAACTAGTTTCGACCTCCCTTCAATCTATAGCCGTATTGGTCCACATCACGTTTCGATCTCCACGTAATTCTAGTGCTGTCTTGGTTCCACCCCTGGGTTTATTCTCCATCGATTCTAGTAGTGTCTTGGTCTACACCTGTATTAGACTAATTAATACTCTCCGAGCATTCTAGTCGAGCGTGTCAAGCACAAAACAAAGGCACAGATACAATAAAATATAATTCAATAAATATCAAATAATATTAATTTTACCATTACCTTTATCCGATATGGTTTTTATATCACCATTTCGCTGATCCATCCGCATAACTTTCATGACATTTTCATTTCTTTTTGGTTGTGTATAGTACATAAAATTTCTCTCATAATCACATGCCATTTTATCAACTGTAAATATAAGTCAGTCATTGTCAATTGGAGAATTTGTTTCTGATCGCGACACAGTTTTAACTCATTATAGTAATAAACCACAGACATCTGGGCATTGTTTAATAAATGCATGTAAACAACAATTGTTGCCGTGGCATTTAGTAATTGAACTGAAATACACGGGTCACGTTTCTATGTAATACAATTACTACTAATTACTGAGCGACATTTCGACTAGGCGTCTCTAGTTTTTATCAAGCAATGATAAAAAATAAAATATATCTAGACAATATACATGTACAAATAACAATGCTTGACGGATTCTGACCAATCAGAGTCGGTACTCTTGAAGTAAACTTTACTTAATTAATCATATTTTATCATTTCTTGATATAGACTAGTCGAAACGTCGCTCATTAAACATGCATTATATAAGAGATACGTCTGTCTATTGTAGGTTTTTATTTTGACTTCAAATGTTAGACAAGTTACATTGGCCCGTTAAACGGTCCCTATCTATTTTCCCAAATTAAACGAAAGATAGTAACAGAACATTAAGAATTACTAACATGTACCTTTCATCGCAATTTTCTTTGTCTCTTTGGTCTTCGTGTTATACCGATAGATATTATCTTTGTAAGTTAACAGGAACAGTTCTTCTCCTGAAATGTAATTTTACACAGTATAACGTTAGGTGATGGGACAGAACGAGTGGATGATTTGATATATTAATGAATTATAAATATCAGGTAGAGGTGGATCTAAGTAGTTATCAAACACCCCTACCCCCATCTCAATCGAAATACAAATACTGTTAGCAATGTTTGGAGAGTGGGGACGACCACGGTGTTCGTGATCGCGCGTCACCGTCGAACCCAGGGCTGTCAACAAAATGTCTGTCCCCAATTTTTTTTTTTTTCCAATTTTGTTTTCAAATAATGTTTTAGTTTTCATTTTTTTCTTCCAAAACCTTTCGAGGGAGAGTCTTGAAACTTGATGTTTGTCTTTCATTACATCAATATCTAGAATAAGTATGATTATAGACATTTTCTTCATGGTCCATGACGAGATACACATGATAGACAAGATAATTTTGACGATAACCATTGTAGAATTTAAACTTATACGACCTTCAATTAAAGACTCGATGCGTCATGTGTGTTTTCGCTAAAAAAATGTAATAGCTCAAGGCTTGATCCTCGCTAAATATGAACTCAGATTGACTATTGAACATTTAATTAACAAATAGAACGCAAGAATTCTGATTCTAAGTTGAGTGACATTGATGGTATACTTGCCCTCACGATGCGTCATGTGCGTTTTCGCTAAAACTTTAATATGAAATATTTCACGGTTTGATCCTTGCTAAATATCAACTCAAATACTATTTAGTATTTAATTAAGAAATTGAGCGCAATAATTCTGATTATAATTTGAGTGACTGTGGTAGCCAAGGGTATATATACTGAGCGTCATAGAAAACGCATCACTTAGTTTTTCGTATAACAAAATGATCCTGTAAACATATCTGTAATCAAAGGCGCGTGTGTCCTCCACTGACTCTTACGCACGCTGTGCAGCGACGTAGCATGGAATTAACCATCTGTGTCGTACTTATGATTTTGACCCCTGTTTCTTTCTACCGTTTACGCCATACTACTGTTATATCGAATTCCAGTGCTAAGATTTTTTTTACGTGTTCCACAATAATAACACGCCATACTGCTGTTATATCAAATCCCAACTGCCGAAATTTCTTTTACGTGCTCACCTATGCAATGTGTTGATCCGTATGTTTGATAACCAGATCAAACTTAAGTCTTAATTCTTCAAGATGTGGCAGGCAAACACTGATCGGTTACTATCTTTTTTATGGGAGGGGCGTGTTTCTTCCGAATATGCGGAAAACATTAGCACATGACTAATTTGAATGTTATTAGTAATCATAAATACAATGCATGTGATATTCATTTCTCAGCTTCAAATTTGTTTTCATTATGTACAAAACTATAACGTAACGTTTACATACCTGTTACTAACATTGCATTAAAAATGCAAAATATCAGAAGACATGTAAACCTCTTCATCTCTAGACATCAAATGGTAGAATATGATAGGTTCAATTTCAAACAAATATTAATGAACGTCTGATGAGTATCAATTTCATATATACATGATGTATTTACATCGATAAGGAGGACAACTGGAACGCAATTTAAATCAAACAGCAACTTCTATATATCAGGAACATAATTAAAAACATCCACCATTCGGCCCCTCTACCAAGGCGGCAGCTAAAGTCGGGTTAGCCCGTACGCTCCTAGTCTTCCCTTAACCAAGTTTCTTTACTCCATCTATTTTACTGCCAGCAAACTCGTGGTTATATATCTTTCAATAATAGACAGTTGATACGAACATCTTTAAATGACTTACACATGTTATCGAATAATATTCAATAAACAGCACCATCAAACAAGCGATTGCCATGCTAGGAACGCCCACATTTTGCAAGAAATGGACAGAGAAAAAGCTAAAATAAAAAAGAAGCAATTTTTCGTACAATCAGGGTCCATAATGCGGGAAGTTACAGTCTGGCAGTCCAGGAAGTTACGGTTCGATATGTTTAATGTCTACAGAAACCTATATCTTCAGGATATAAACATATATTTCAAGTTTCATCAAAATCGGGTCCACAATCCACAACCTTGTATTAAATACTTTTACACTATGTGCGTCAAGGGCGAGTGACGCCAGTGCGAGTGACTCAATCAGGAGCCGAGCACCACGTGTGAGTTTTCTAGGGAATATGGGGGTAGGGGCGGTTTCAAATCTAGGGCGCCTCCACAATCCCACCCCACAATGAAAGTAAACAAAATACTGGCTATAACGTTAAGCGTTCCAGTAGTACATATATAGTATTGTAGAATTATATAGTTGTTCGCCGATCGTTGTCTCGTCGGAAAGCAGTTTTATTTAAGTTTACATATAGTTTATGTCATATTGATGATTGTGCCTATAACACTAAGTAATTTGAGTAAATTTTGAAAAATTGATTCAATATCCTGGCATATGAGGTCATTTTGTCTAGAGAAATTCTTGTGGACGAGTGGACCAGAAATGTCAGTCAATGGGACAGAATCTCCAGATCTGTTTTGTAAGAGTTGACATAACATCCGTACAATCTGACGCCCCACGGCCCACTCACCTGTGGTACTACAAACTGGGCAGTTCACTATAATCGTAAATATAATAGTGCTGAGATAGTATAAGACAACTGAGGAATAGAAAAATAATTTTAAAATGGAAACGAGCGCCGCAGGCGCGAAAAAAATTTCCGATATGTAACCGAGTAGAAAAATGATGTTATAATGGAATCGCGCGGAGCTTTTAAATTTTTGGGACTGGGCTTGAAAATTTGAATCAATATCATGGCAAATGGAACCAAATTCTCGTTAACGAGAGGATAAGAAAGTGGACAGAATCTTGAGGCTTATCTGTCAATTTCGCCTGATTTGTGATTGTTTGTTTATCTCATTAATTCATTTAGTCGGAGACCGACTGCGGTCTCATAGAACAACATACTCACTACAGAATAAGAGTGACAAGCAGACATGGTTATTTTATACTATAGTTTTGTGTGACGTATGCAATTTAGGCACACGGATTCACGCAAATACATAGTATTTGAGATCTATTCTGGCATTGTTTTTGAGACCGACTGCAGTGACTGTACACAGTGAGCACTTATTTTGATAGCGACTGCTCCTATTTTGCGACCGACTGCACTGATTTTGCGACAGACTATTTTTATACTAAAGTTTTGCGTGAGTAGCGTGACGTATACAGTGAGCACCAATTTTGATACCGACTACTCCTACTGCACTGATTTTGCGACAGATTATTTTTTTTGCTGGGGGGTGTACCCCCCCCCCCACACACCTGCACATTTACGCCCCTGATTTGCGTACAAGGTGTGGCGGGGGTTGGGATGGCCTAGTGGTCTATAGTGCCGCGCTTCGACCTCTAGCTGGCCGGTCACCTATGGCTTGCGGCTATGGTTTCGAGCCCTGGTGTGAGCGTATGTGGCATGGAGATAGGGGCACCTTCTCAACCTGGTGGGTTTCCTCCGGGCACTCCGGTTTCCTTACACGGCTAAAGACCCCTACGCGCAAGCGAATTATTGAAATAAAAAATTGAAACCATATGTTAGTCCCGAAATGACCTGGTTGTGTTGAGTGGACGTTAAACCCCATCTCTCTCTCTCTCTCTCTCTCTCTCTCTCTCTCTCTCTCTCAATATTTTCTTTTTTTATCATCTGTTAGTGAATTATTATAGCAAGAATGGCCAACTCTTTTATTAAACTCTTAACTAATGTATCTTTCACCTATATTCCTTTATCTAGCATTAGCCAACCTGTGGTGATTACATCCTTGTATCTAGCTTAACCTAATCCGTGGTGATTAGATTCTTGTATCTAGCCTAAGCTAATCCGTGATGGTTATATCCTTGAATCTAGCATAACCTAATCCGTGATGGTTATACCCTTGTATCTAGCATAACCTAATCCGTGATGGTTATATCCTTGCATCTAGCATAACCTAATCCATGGTGATTATATTCTTGCGTGTAGTCCAACCTAATCTGACCTTGAAAGAAATATCAGTCAATATATAGGACTTTGCAATAGGTAAACTGCTGTCAAAAATTGTATCACTACGCAGTAATGTACTCAGATTCAGTAAAAGTGAAATCTATACCAAAGAATTATATTTACTTGTTTGTGCATGTACGAAAGGATTGGATGGTAAATAAAATCCCCAGAGCCTCGTTTTGTTTTACTTTATTAACTTGTGTTGATATTTTTTGATATACAACTGGTAGTAGTTTTTTTCTTTGATGTCCATAGCAGTTATATCTCATAACAACCTCTCATGACGTCATCAGAGGTTGATATATTCGGTTCATATCAACCGCTGATGACGTCCTGACAGGTTGATATTTCATATCAACCGCTGATGACGTCACCCAAGGTCGATATATTCGGCTCATATCAACCGCTGATAATGTAGATGATCGAAATAATACAAAGAACACAGCAATAAAATTTTATTCTTTTGACAATAAAAAAAAGTTATGGTACAGTTTGTAGCATTCAGTAACGAAATAGACGGTGTACTTATCGGCATATTTAAATCAGTTATCCATACTCCATGTCTAAGATATCTTTCAGAATTTTCTTTCCGCCCACATTATTTCTCCACACACTGCAAGATTTGAAAGTATTTATCGCTCAAAAGTTCCTTTGTAAAGGAAGTCCACTTAAACCAGTCGGTCAAATCCTTCTCTGAACATACCTCAATTTCAATCACGGTTCATTGTCAGAAATATCGGAAAAGATTGCCTGTTGATCCAAATTTTTTTCAGGCTTTGGATAGATCCTCATCATATTTGCATCCACATCTATTCCATCGTCAATATGATGACTAAAAAGGATTGATTATTCGTCTGACTTCGTTAAATTATCCATTTTGTTCTTGCATGCTTTCAATTCAATTTGCCAAAATGGCGACGTGTAAACAAACACACGCGCAATATTACATCGGTAATTCTCGCTATTTGGCGGAAACTACCGAGCAATTATCCAATCACTGTTGCCTTTTTCAGAAGAGTCCATTAAATTTAAGGGTGAACGTTGTATATGTCAGATATAAACCTACTCTCCCTCGGATTGATTTGATAGAGAACCATTGGGCTTCGCCCGCGTGTTCTCTATCATATCAACCTTGGGTAGGTTAATATCCTATACATATCAGAAAAGACTAGTAGGAGATTCTCTATATATGGCATGAATTAAGCCGTGGTGGTTAGATTCTGGTATCTGGCCTGAATTCAGCCGTATTGGTTAGATCCTTGTATGTATCCTAAGCTAAGCTATGGTGATTATATTTTTGTATCAAGCCGAAATTTAGTTCAGCTCTGAACGTAGATCTCATTACACTCGCCCTGTACGTTCAGGAACTGTGCTGTTGAATCTTTATCGAAAATGAAATCGCTTCCGAGTCAATTTTACTAGACAACTTTTTACTGCTAAACCGTCGCGTGTCAGCCCAAGTACACGCCTGAACAATGTAACGGAACATCTTAGTGAAAAAATAAGACCTTGCTTGCGTACATGTAAACATATACGGTTTGTAACCAAGATAAAATCTTCGACGTCGGTTTTGCTGGGGACACAAGACTGCAGAAAGAAACTTCAACAGAAAAACCTCGGCCTGTCAGCCTAGGTTTTTTCTTTTTCTCGGATTGTTTTCTTCCTTCTTTCTTTCCCAAGTATAACCTCATGTCTCGTGTTTATCCAATATATCCGAGAAAATGAAGTATGACAATACTCCCGGAATTTCATTATCCTGCAGAAATTTGATTTTTAAAGTTGATTGCAATTAAATGAAATGAAACGAAATGAAATGTTGTTTAATGGCATGTCAGCACCAACCGGGCTATAGAGCGCCAAACATATGGTGAGTATTACGAGACAGGCTAAAACATATCACAGAAAAACATTATATATGCATAAATAAAAACAATATCACAGTTAGTAACATTAAAAATAAAATACAACTTCCATGCATATAAATATTAAATATAAAAATGAAATTATATATATACATTCAATTAAAATTTATGATAAAATCCTGTCTCTTTTAAAAAAGTCTAACACTTTACCATATAAACGCGGTTGGGCAAGCATGTGATGTAATGATTGACAACGGTAAAAATTCGATCTAATATGCTTGAAATGCTTGCACTCGATCAAAATGTGCTTAACTGTCAAATGAACATGACAGTGTTCACATTCTGGTTGAGGCTCTCGCTTTAAAATGAAAATATGAGTTAAAAAAGTATGACCAATGGGAGAGCGACACAAAACAACTTCATCCCTCCTGTTAGTTCTGTAGGATTTGGGCCAGTCTCCTAAGAGATGCTTTATGTGATGAAGTTTGTTTGTGCCTGCAAGATCCCAAGACCGTTGCCAGCGCCCATAAATAAAACGATTGATTGCAGATTTAAAATCAGAAAATGGTAATAATAATTGTGATATGGGAAGATCTAAAGCAGACGTGGCAGCTAAGTCTGCTTGATCATTCCCTTTAATATCAACATGGCTGGGGAGCCAGCAAAGGACAGTGTCCTTCCTGATGAACTCGTGTGATAGTAGCAGACGATAAATGTCTGCTATTAATGGGTGTACAAGCTGCTTGTTGTTAATTGCCTGTAAAGAGGACAAAGAATCAGTAAATATAACATGTTTTGACAATGAAGAGGTTTGAATGAACTCCAGTGCCTGAAAAATGGCCTGGAGCTCAGCAGTAAATATAGAAGCAGCAGGTGGAAGTCTGACAGAAATGATTCCAGATGGCGTGACGGTAGCCGAAGCTACCCGATCACCATCTTTGGAGAGAGAGAGAGAAATGGGGTTTAACGTCCACTCAACACAACCAGGTCATTTCGGGACTAACATACGGTTTTAATTTTATTTCAATAGTTCGCTTGCGCGTAGTGGTCATTAGCCGTTGGAGGAAACCGGAGTTCCCGGAGGAAATCCACGAGGTTGAGAAGGCGCCCCTATCTCCATGCCACATACACTCACACCAGGGCTCGAAACCACAGCCACAAGCCAGAGGTGACCGGCCAGCTAGAGGTCGAAGCGCGGCACTCTAGACCACTAGGCCATCCCAACCCCCCTCACCATCTTTGGGACCATCTGTATAAATGGGAGCGTAATCACCATATTTAGACCGTAACTCTCGAAAGAGAGACTGAAACACCGTGGAGCTAGTATCTTTCTTTTTATTTTTCGTTAGATCTAGATCGATTTTCGGTGGCGAAATAGTCCAAGATGGTGTTCTAAACAAAGGTGTATTCGCAATATCGTCATGGCTGATGCCGGCCTCTGACAAAAGGGGTTGGATGCGAATACCGAATGATGGAATCGCGTTAGTTTTCAGTAAATACAGATTTTTATGATATGGTCTAAATACGGTGTTATATGAAATATGATGAGGCAGAGATGCAATTTTTGTAGCATACTGCAGTGCCAGTTAATCACGTCGGTCGTGCAGCGAGGGCTCGTGAGCCTCGACGTATAAACTCTGCACTGGAGACGTACGAAATGCTCCTAAACTGATTCTAAGTCCTTGATTGTGTATGGTATCGAGCTCTTTGAGATAAGACTCGCGGGCAGACCCATACACAATACACCCATAATCGAGTTTAGATCTTATCAGTGCTCGATATAATCGGAGCAAGACCTTACGGTCTGCTCCCCAGTCAGTGTTTGATAGGACTCCCAATATGTTGAGGGCTTTCAGACATTTCTTCTTCAGGGTTTTGATATGATGGATAAAGGATAATTTCTTATCAAATATCAAACCCAAGAATTTCGTTTCATCTACAACTGGAATGGGACTACCATCCAGCGTAAGTTCCGGATCAGGATGTAAACCTCTTCGTTGACAAAAGTGCATACAAACAGACTTGGATTTCGAAAATCGAAATCCATTGTCAGTGGCCCATCGTTGAATAGAATTCAAACAAAGCTGCAACTGACGTTCGATTGTTTGCATACTTGTCGATCCATAACACATCTGAAAGTCGTCAACATAAAGAGAGCCGTCGACCCCACGTTTAAAGCACGCGGGAATTGTATTAATTTTAATAGCAAATAAAGTGGGAGACAAAATACTTCCCTGGGGGACTCCCATTTCCTGAGGAATGGATCAGAGAAAATTGAACCCAAGCGTACCTTAAACGACCTATCTTCTAAGAAATTTTTAATGAAGATAGGTAAGCGACCTCGCAGACCAAGGTTATGGAGGTCGCGCATGATACCATATTCCATGTGGTATCATAAGCTTTCTCCAGATCAAAAAATATAGCAACTAAATGTTGTATCTGGATGAAAGCGTCCCTGAGATGATCAAGAGTGCTTCTTTGGGACCGAAATCCACATTGAAGTTCAGTAATGGGGTTGTTAGACTCGAGGTACGAAACAAGCCTTCGATTGATCAATCTCTCCATGGTTTTGCAAATACAGCTAGTTAAGGCAATTGGACGATAATTAGTAGGATCTTTACCCGGTTTAGGGATGGGAATTATTTTGGCTTCATGCCACGAAGGAGGAAAATTTCCTTCAACCCAAATCCGGTTATAAAGATCTAATAATATTATGAGTGTTTGAAAAGGTAAATGTTTTAAGATTTGGTAGTGAATTTCATCTGGACCAGTTGCAGTGTCCCGAGCTCGCCTTAGCGAATCCCGAAGTTCTGCAATGGAAAAGATATTATTGTAGCATTCATCATTGTGGGACTTGAAATTAAGTCGCCTTTTCTCCTGCTGTTGTTTAATGACAAGAAAGGCATTTGAGGAGAAATTGGATGATGAATTAAATGAAAAAGTACTGGCCAGAGAATTAGCAATATCAGGGAATGTTGTTAAGTTGGTATTGTCAACATTTAGATGGTTAACTGATAGAGCACTACTTTTACCTTTAATCCTACGAATCCTATCCCATACCGACTTAGATGTAGTACGGGAATTGATCCTTGAGACATAACCCTCCCATGAAGATTTCTTTGCTTGACGAATGGTTCTACGGGCCTTCGCCCGGACTATTTGGTATGCCGCAATATTCTCCATGGAAGGATGGTTCTTCAATCGTCTCAGGATACGATCACGCTCTTTAGGAGCGGATTTGCAACCGTCGTTAAACCATGGTTTATTGAAACGTTTTGGTTCAGTCGTGGTTTTTGGAATCGCCTGCTCAGCTACATCTTGGAGAATTGAAGTGAATAAGGCCATAGGCTCATCTGCATCTCCTAACTCTTTTGCATCAAAGGAGAAGAGACACAAAGATTCAAAAAGAGCCCAATCAGCCTTATGTAACTTCCACCTCTGTGGCCTTTCAACCGGGGAGGGTCCATTATTATCTATTAAAATAGGGAAGTGATCACTGCCACACAGATCTTCATTAACTCTCCACGTAAAATCCTGAAAAAGGACCGGAGAGCAAATGGTGAGATCAAGAGAAGAAAACGAGGCTGTGGCTGGATGTAGATAAGTAGGCGAGTCATTATTTAATAAGCACAAATTATTAACGTTAATGAAGTCAGCTATTTGATTACCTCTGATATTATCGTCAGGGCTACCCCAGAGTGAATGATGACCATTGAAATCTCCCATAAGAATAAAAGGGAGGGGTAGTTGCGCAATCCGGTCATCAAGATCCCTGGGGTTTAGATTTAAACTTGGTGGCAAGTACAGAGAGCACAGAGTAACGGGGATATGTAAAGTCACCCTTGCAGCCACAGCCTGTAAAGGAGTGGTTAAGGGAACTTGACTCTGTGGGACATCTCTATTAAGAATAATGAAAACACCACCATGTGCTCTACCATGATTATTAGCAGCATGATGATAGGCAACAAATTGCTTAAATGATAATTTATCAGAAGTTTTAAGAAATGTTTCTTGTAAACAAATAGCTAATGGATTGAATTTTTGTATTAGGATTTGGACTTCATTAAAGTTTGGCTTAATACCACGACAGTTCCATTGAATTATGGAATTTGCCATCGTCAGGGATGTTTAACAGGACTTCTTGATTGTTGTTTGAGATTGGGGTCGTGAATCTCCAAAACAACATCCATCATATTGTCCTGATTCCCGAACCTGTTATAGGTCTGGACAGGATCATCATCGCCCTTCCTGCTACGGAAGGGCATAAGTTTTGAACCGGCCTTCGGAGTTGAAGGTCGGTCTTTAGGTTTTTGGCGGTTTCCCACCCTTTGGAGTTACAGTTGGTGGCTTTCCATCATTTGATGGAGGAGTTTCTGGCACAACCTCCTCTGCTGCCCCAGGTATTGCAGACGAACTCGTATGGGTGCCGAGAGCAGTGAACTCTGGTTTCTTTGGTATTTGAGGTTTTTGGGAAAATGATCCCGTCTGCCCAAAAGCTGGCAGGGGCAACTCTGTCTGACAAGTAACGGAAACGGTTGTTGGCTTCGCTATATTTGCAAACGAAGGTGCAAATACAGGTGATGGCGTGGCAAGTTCTACCAATTTCCGTACCTCAGGGTAAGAAATATTCTTTTCTGTTTTTATCTGTTGCACCTGTTTCTCTTTTTTCCACAAAGGAGACTCTCTTGAATAAGCAGAATGTGGTCCTTTGCAATTTGCACAGTGATGTTTTAGTTCGCATGTTTCGCTTTCGTGGCCATCTTGGCCACACCGTGCACAAATTGGTTTACCCTTACATACATTTTTACTATGCCCAAAACGTTGACATTGAAGGCACCGCAATGGGTTAGGTATATAAGGGGAAACTGGAGTTGAGAGAAATCCAGTTTTGATCAATTTGGGCAATTCTGGCTTGTTGAATGTCAGGATATATGTGTTGGTTTGGATGATATTACCATTACACTTGATGGAAATGCGTTTAACAAGAGTTACACCTTGTGAGGAGAGTTCACTGAGCACCTCTTCCTCATTGCTACCTTCTAAATCCTGAGAAAAATTAAGACTATTATGGGGTGTTACTTTAATTGGTATGTTCGCTAATAACACCCCTAGAAAAATTAAGACTATTATGGGGTGTTACTTTAATTGGTATGTTCGCTAAAAGAGTCGATTTTAATAATAATAACGAATGTTGCTCTTTTGCGCATTCAACTAAGAGAGTACCATGTAGGTGAACCATGGGCCAAAGTAATGTGTTGCAGAGAAAGAGCTCGCAAGCCAAATCCCCACTCAATTACCAGAATTCCACTCTCCACCGACACAGGTCGCAACGCACGGCAAACACGCTGCCCCATTACAGGGATCCTTTTAGTCGCCTTTTACGACACGCAGGACATACGAAGGGTATATTCTTATCACCCCCTACACCCCAGGGGTGATTTCAATTAATCCGAGTGGAACTGAAAGCGCTAGTCACATAATACCGTCTTTCTTTAATTGTCAACATTTATATCTGAATGACCTACCCACACTCTATATCTGTAACCGGGTACACACTTGTCATATTAGATAGGGAATATGAGTACATCATGTCGCGTGGTCAATAGAAATACAACATATTACTCTGGTAACAGACTGACTTGTCATATTAGATAGATAATATGAGTACATCGTATCGCATGTCAAATATAGCTACAACAATATTAGTCTGGTACTGGAAAAAGACTTGCCATTATTGGATAGAGAATATGAATACATCATATCACATGTTATAAATATTAATAAGAATCAGACAGTATTTAATTTCTTTATAAAATATGTTATTAATTTTATTGTTTTCAATTAATTTCATATTAATCCTATTAGTACAACCTGTCCTTTTACTGATGTTTATTAAAATGCCATATTTAGAAAACCAGCCAGGCAGGATACGCCCACATTTTGCCAGAGATGGATAGAGAACAAACTAAACAAAAAGCTATTTTTCAAAGAGCCATAATTCCGGAAGTTACGATCCGATAATCGCAATTATCGACAGAGAGAAAAATGGGGTTTAACGCCCTCTCGACACAAACCTAACATATGGTTTAATTTTATTTCTATATTTCGCTTGCGCGTAGGGTCTTTAGCAGTGGGAGGAAACTGGAGGACCCGGAGAAAACCCATGAGATTGGACAGGCGACCCTACTCCTTTTCACGTACAACCGATGATTCGAAACCACGTCAGTTGACTCAATGACGGTCTTTATGATACAACACGTACGTGCTATCCATTCAGCCATCCAAGTCCCCGCAAATATCGACAGTAGAAAAAAATGAAAAAATAGGTTCATTCATGGGTAGAGAGCTACAACTTTTGAAGGGTGGCTCGAAAAATTCATATTTAACACCACCCGCTAATACCTGATGGTTACACTATTTGTGTACGAGGGGCGGCCATTTTGTCTGACAGTTTTGGGTCCGATTTTCACGAATTTCATACTGAAACATCATTAGGGTGTAACGGTGATATACTTAAACGTTTTTTTTTTAAATCGGAAAATAATTGTGACCTCTAGAGGGATCACAAGCTAAAAACATGATTTTTCATACAATCAGGGGCCATAATTCAGAGAGTTTCGATTCAATATGCGCAAATATCGAAAGCAACCAAGATCTTTGGGTTATATTCGTGCATTTCAAGTTTCATCAAAATCGGCACAATACTGCGACCTCCAGAGGGTCCACAACCTTGATATACCAGATGTTTACACCTTTTGCGTACATGAGGCGTCCAAGTTTAGTCCGATTGTCATGAAATTCGAAATCAACCAACCTTACGGTGTAATATTCGAAAGGTTTTTTTTTAAATCGGATATTAATGGTGACCTCTATAAAGACTACAAGCTAAAATGGGATTTTTCGTACAATCAGGGTCCATAATTTAGGAAGTTACAATCAAGTTTCAGCAAAGTTGGATTTAAATTGTGACCTCTGCAGGGTCCACAACCTTGATATGCCATATTTTTTTACACTATTTGCGTACAAGTGGCGGCCATTTTCTCCGTCAGTTTAGGTCCGATTTTCACGAAATTCGGAATCAACCTTTGTAACGGTGACATAATCAAACGGTTTTGATAAAAAGGATAATAATTGTGACCTCCAGAGGGACCACAATCTAAACAAGGCTATTTTCATTCAATCAGGGGCCATAATTCAGGTAATTACGATCCGATATGCGCATTACAAGTTTCATCAAAATCGGTTCAAAAATTGTGATCTCTATAGGGTCCACAAGCTAGGGGCAGTAATCTATGACGTTTCGATCCGATACATGCTAAAACGAAAACAATCGACTGCAACTGATTGCCGTTTGTTGAAGCGAGTTGCATAAAGTTAAAGAGAGAGAGAGAGAGAGAAATGGGGTTTAACGTCCACTCGACACAAACTAGGTCATTTTGGGACTAACATGGTTTCAATTTTATTTCAATAATTCGCTTGCGCGTAGGGGTCTTTAGCAGTGGGAGGAAACCGGAGTGCCCGGAGGAAACCCACGAGGTTGAGAAGGGTGCCTCTATCTCCATGCCACATACGCTCACACTAGGGATGGAAACCACAGCCGCAAGCCAGAGGTGACCGGCCAGTTAGAGGTCGAAGCGCGGCACTCTAGACCACTAGGCCATCCCAACCCCCCGCATAAAGTTAAACATGGGCCACTGACTGGAACTGAGTTGTAAGACGCGCTCAGGTCACCTTTTTCAGTTGCATTTAGTTAAACAAGGGCCACTGACTGGAACTGAGTTGTAAGACGCGCTCAGGTCACCTTTTTCAGTTGCATTTAGTTGAAGCCAGTTGTAAGGTTGACATAAGCCCTCCTTGCGAAAACCGGTCTGTTGTGCAGGATACCGGTGTAGCGTAACATTGTTGGAAGTTTTAAATACAATATTGTTAGTGGCTGCTGATTTGGTTAGTCGGGCTGCTTTGTGAGAACAACTTTACTGTTGCGGTAATTCATTCAATTCTGTTGGACCAACATATGAAAAACCATTCTGACAGAAACAAACCGTTTTGGTCTTTAGAAAAACAAGAAAAGTTTCCTCGTGGACTCTTTATGCTCTTGATGGGGTGTACGGTTGCAGTAGATCCAAAAAATAATTTGGAGTCCACCGTCCATGCAGCGAAAAACAAGGACACAGTTTCATACTTTATCCTGAAGTGTACTGACAGAAAATGTAGGTCTTTAAGAATGTTTGTTTCGTGGTTAAAGCGAGAAGAGGGCGACACCATTCTTCCTGCATTTGTTTGGATACGCTGTAGACGATTCATGAGAGTAAATTGTTCACCAGGTAGTGGGCGATATCAAAGATGATACTAAAATGTTGTCGGACCCTGCAATGCAATACTACTACTACTAAGAAATGAATGAGCTAGTTGATGATTTCGCCGTGGGGAGTGGATGGGGGGGGGCGAAAGGTTTAAGGGTTGCATTTAAGATCTTGAGGTATGTCATTGGGTCAGGTGGCGTGGTTTCCATGTACAAGGCAAGGAGTATGGTCGCATTTCGAACCGCACGGATTTTCGTCGGTTCATCCAGTTTTCTGTCACCGGTAAAGAACCCATGTGCTCTTCTCCCCCACTCCCATCACGCATTCTGGTGGCGGGTGATATTTATCATATTAAATGGTCGAAACCAACGTAGTAGCTGTAATAATGTAAAACAAAAATGGTCCAAAAAAGGTGGGCAACGTTTTTACTGAAAACTGCAATGAAAAACTTTATGCAAGTATGATAAGTTATCAAAGGGTCTGTTATAAACGAAACAATAGCTGTAATAATGTAAAACAAAAATGGTCCAAAAAAGGTGGGCAACGTTTTTACTGAAAACTGCAATGAAAAACTTTATGCAAGTATGATAAGTTATCAAAGGGTCTGTTATAAACGAAACAATGTACGATACTAATGTATTATAAATCTAAAAAATTGTACTAAAACTGAACGGTGTATGCAAACAGTATACTTAAACCAAACAATTTATATCATTCAAGTTTAATAAAACCCAACTACACTAAAACGAAATGATATATACAACACAATAACTACACTATAACCATACGCTATATACAATTCAAATATACTAAAACCATATGATATATACAATCCAACTACACTAAAACCATATGATATATACAATTCAACTACACTAAAACCATGAAATACGAACTCATTAGAATTTATGTTATTTAATACGGAAATTAAACCAGTCCCAACTATGATATTATAATCAGAGAAATAGACAAGACGAGAATACACGCCATACCATAAATTATTATCGCATTATAATATCCAATTCAACTACACTAAAACTAGATGATAATTCTGATTAAAACACAGATTTATGTTTCATTTCGTTTTTTATACTTTCAATGACCTACACAAATGAAGATCTGACCAGTTGTTTTGGGAGGTCGCGTCAGAGGCCATAGGAACCGCCTTTAACCCTTATGATGTCCGACATTTGATTAACTAATCAGCTTTGATCTTTCTACTCGATTACCCACAGTTCCATGCACCTCACGCCAAAAGCTGGTCGTAACAGACCGTTTCATTGGCTAATTTGTCACATCATCCAGAACACGTCAGTAATAACAACTCGTCCAGATCCTGCCATGTAAAGACAAGTAAAACGAAATTTTGAACTATAAAAAACGAAATGAAATAGAATGTGTGTTTTAATCAGATTAACTAAATGATATATACTATACAACTACACAAAAACTAAGTTTACAATACCAGTATGCTAAAACTACTAGTAAACAATCTAAACAATACAATTCTACTAAACTAAGTGTACAATACCAGTATGCTAAAACTAAACAGTTTAAACAATAGTCTACTAAACTAAGTGTACAATACCAGTATGCTAAAACTAAACAGTTTAAACAATAGTCTACTAAACTAAGTGTACAATACCAGTATGCTAAAACTAAACAGTTTAAACAATAGTCTACTAAACTAAGTGTACAATACCTGTATGCTAAAACTAAACAGTTTAAACAATACAAGTATGTATACTAAAACTATGTTTACATTACCAGTATGCTAAAACTAAACAGTTTAAACAACACAAGTACACTAGAATTAAACAATTTAATACCAGTGTACATAAAATAAATAGTTATGTATACAATGCCAGTTTTCTATAATACTAGTGTATAATATGGCCTAGTGGACAGATATTAATTATGTGTGGTCATAAATCAAGCCAAATCGTTCAAATCCATCAGTGCTCTTATATACTAAACAGCAAGAAAAACGTCAGTATGATTTCAAAATTAGATTGGCACTTTGGGGTCTGAGAGCTTGATCGATGTAGCGCACTGTTGTGATGACACCCCCCCTCCCTGAACCAAGATTTTAGGAACACCACAGGACCCACGCTCTAGTTCAGGCAGATTCCACCCCAAACCATTATGCTTGGACCTCCCAATTAATGAGTCTCCTTCCATGACACATTGGTCAGTATAACGATGGCTACGTCGACGCCATATTCTGGTCCTGACATATGCAGTTGATACCAATACCGACTCTTATCTGTGAACAGAACAGTTCTCTATTGCCTGTGTCGCCAGTTCTGGTGTTGTTGGACAAACGGCAGACGTTCACGTCGATGGCGAAGGGTGAGGATCGGCCCACGGTAAGATCTACGGCAATGGATGTTCTCTCTGGTGTGACGTCGGTGGACTGTATCGGTACTGATGTGTCTTCTGTGTGTTCCCACGGTTTCACTTGCTGTCTTAGACGCCTGTGTGAAGGGATTCTGCACGTGCTGTCCCACAACATGGTGGTTTGTCGCCTTGTGGTAACCCTTGGTCTACCAGTTCGGGGGCGGTCATCCGTGTGGTGGTGGCACGAAAGCGTTGCTGAAGCGTGTATATGGTCCGAACATACACCTGGAAGTGGTTGGCACCTGCTTGGGCAGTGTGGCCAGCGTCGAGTAGTTCAAGCGCCTGGTTTCTCTGGGTTGTCGTGAGTCGGGGCATGCTGTTGACGCTGTAGTGTGAATGATTCAACCAGGTATGGGGGTTCATTTTATAGGACTGGTCCAGGTGAATACCAAGTGCAGCATGAGTTACATGAAAATGACGGAGAACACATTACCATCTTAGACGTTAAGTTGCGTTTTTGAGAACATTTCCCGGGTTCAATTTTGTGTGGGAAGGAGCCTTATATCTCAGGTAAATTTGGAGATGTGGTCACAAATATACAATAAAACCATTAACAAGTTTTATGTTATGCGTTTATCCAGAGTAACATACCAACCTGACGTTTCGTTTGCTGTTTAGTATATAAAAAGAGTTAGAAAGTTTCGACAATGTCGGGTGATGACAGTGTGCTTAATTCCAAGTATTCTGTAGACGACATTGTTACATACACATTACGTTCGGCTTCTCTGATTTGGAGAGTACTGGAATATACTGAATCTTCACCTTGAATGTGGTTAGATCTCTTTGGCATACTGTCGCGTTTCTTCTTACATTTTAGAATGGTGACCGGCAGACTTACAATCAGGACAGTGCCAGTAACTACAGCTGTAACTACCATCACAATTGTAGAAACCGGAAGTATTGTTACTGAAAATAGAGGCCATTAGTATATATTAAACCGTTACCAATATTCTCACGTTGTTCGTGATTTACGCCTTCGGCGTGCGATACACAATACAAATTGTATTTGATACTGGCGAAGACCCCTTTTCATTCATTGAAATTTCACGCTCCAATGGCCTTTAACCAGTACGTGAAATATTGAAATAAAACGAAATGGGGTTTAAGGTCTGACTGGGCTGATGAAGACGGGCATACGCCTTGCAGTGTGCTGTGAGGGAAATTTTTTCCAGACAATTGAATTACGGCCTACTCCTATATCGAATTTCAACTGTCAAAGTTTCTTTTACATATGTATGCTGGATCTCGGTTTTTCGTCTTATTCACACGACTATACATTGTCCCTTGCCAGACTCTCCGTCCGTGCATTAATTTACAATAACTTATGATAAATATATAAATAAATAATTAATGAAGTAGAAAGGCTACAGCAATTTGATTTTCTGCTTATGTGGTCAATAAAAAGACTAATTTAAAAGACAAAAGTACTTGGTTGTGCAGTTCGAAAGCTTTATGTCTCAAATGTTTATGTTTTGAAATTTTTAACAAAAAACCCAGCAGGTGATTCAAGCTAAGACCCTGATAATTAAATTTGTTTGGCTTAAAGATAAACAAAATAAATTATACTATTACTATTGTAAAAAAGAGTGTTAAATAATGACACTTAAGCATAACAAATTAGGATGTTTAAATAGTCTCTCGACTAACTTTTACTCAAAGGGTTAATGTTTGTAAACTTATAATCCCCTTAACAAGTTTAATTTACTTCCAATTAAATTGGGGGGGGGGGGTCCGAATGGTTAGCACTTGCCCGCTGTATCATAAGGTCTGTCAGTGAGTCAACTGGCGTGGTTTTTATTCCCCGGCTGAACGTGACAAGGACTAGGGTCGCCCTGTCCAACCTCGTGGGTTTTCCCCAGGTCTTCCGGTTTCCACGCGCAAGCAAATTATTGATATAAAATTGAACCAATTATTAGTCCGAAATGACCTAGTTGGTGTCGAGTGGACGTTAAGTCTCATTTCTCTCTCTCTCTCTCTCTCTCTCTCTCTCTCTCTCTTTCTTGCTCTCTCCAAGTAAAGTCTAAACTGATGATAAGGTTTGCTTTATATACCTGGAGAAATATGGTTTGTATTCGTACTGTGTCCGTCTCTTTTAAACGTTTGATCCTTCTTCAACGTAAATAATTTATTTGGAACACCCTTCTGGTGGGTCAGTGGACATGTAGAAAACCATAATTCTCCTGGTGAAATGCTGGGCGTCTTAGGAATCAAGTTATAGCGGACACCGGTTGTTAAATCCACTTTTAAAACCCTTAAAAAACATTTTTGTATATATATTACATATAAGTTTTCGAGACATTTCATTTATGTTACCGATCAACACAACTTACGTCCATATTCGTTTTCACAACTCTGGGTGTGCATTAAATCGTAAGGTGAGTAGAGTTTTCCGTCTAACCTCGTAAGCTTTCTTCATTTTCTCCCACTGCTAAGGAGCCACTCCCCCTCTCCCCCTCTCTCTATTTCTTCATTTTCTCCAACTGCTAAGGAGCCCCTCTCCCTCTCCCCCCTCTCTCTTTCTTCATTCTCTCCCACTGCTAAGGAGCCCATATGTTAGACTCTCTCTCTCTCTCTCTCTCTCTCTCTCTCTCTCTCAAAATCTAAGTACCAGTGGTTAGTAACGCGACTCCACTAGAAAGTTTTACAACTACTAACTGCTTAGAACAGAGAATAATATAAATATTTCCATGGACTACTACAATATCTTGTATAGTCACGGCTTAGCTTTGGTCCGATACACCCCTGTGGCAGATATGTTTTACACCAACGTGATCCCACTAGACAAATAGGCGATATTCATGTTTCCATATGAATAACTACTAACTGTTTATAACAGACTAAATAGATATTTCCGTGAACTATTACAAAATCTTGTACGTCACACTTAGAATCAATATCTTTTAGTATCGATGATGTGATGGCAATATTCGGTAGCGATTCAGTCTCCACGCCATCCCGATTTGCTAGATAGATCTCACCATGCGAAAAACACACCATACCATTATCTGTTAAAACCAGTAAAACAATCAATAAATTAGAAATATACTAAGCAACAAAAAAGGCCCTACATCCTATGACTATGGTGGCTGATTGGGCGAAATGTCCCTGATAACACACTAGCCCATTTCAGAACGCCATCCAGATTTGCAAGACACAACTCACTGTGTTATGAGGGACAATTTGCCCAAACAGCGGCGCTACTGCCTAACTGTCGCGTGCAGGCCAATATATACTATTCAAAAAAAGTAGGGGATATTTGATTTTTAAGTGTTATTAAAGTCACCTAATGAAACTGACGAAGAAACAAATGACAAAATGAAATGAAGTTCACATTCATCGATTTATTCCAAATGATCGTTAGACTAAGTAAGGCACAGACTGACCATTATAAGGGTAAAATGATACCCGGGGTCAAACAGCAAAGTTACCACAGCATCACAACAAAGTCAGTAACGGGTATATCCTCCTCTGTTTGCCAAACAAGCATTGATCCGACGTGGCATACTCCTAATGAGACGCCTAAGGTCATTTTGGTCCAGATTGTCCCATTCCTGTTGCAACGCAGCAGCAAGTTCTTGGACATTGGCAGGACGTTGTTGACGTTGACGTAACCTCTGTCCAAGCATGTCCCAGACATGCTCGATGGGGGAGAGGTCGGGACTCAGTGCTGGCCAAGGTAATGTGGTGATGTTCTGTTGTTGGAGGTAACCTGTAACGATCCTGGCCCTGTGACACCTTGCGTTGTCATCCTGGAAGATGAAACGGCGGCCATGACGTCGTGCGAACGGCACAACATGGACTGCCTGCCAAGATGTTGTCCCGGTAGTACTGGCCTATAACACGCCCTGCAACAACATGTAAAGCCGTTCTTCCAGCAACAGTGATGCCTCCCCACACCATAACAGAACCACCCCCAAATCGATCATGTCTGATGACGTTAACGTCTTGGAAGCGCTCGTTTCGACGACGCCACACCCTCCTACGTCTGTCCAAAAAATCAACAGTGAACCTTGACTCATCTGAAAACATCACATTGCTCCAGCGTCGATTATCCCAGTGTTGACGATCCCTACACCATCGACGTCTTGCCTGAATGTGATGATCTCTCAAACAAGGGATCACGCGAGGACGTCGGGCGCGAAGGTGACCCCAATGCAGTCGATTCCGAATCGTCTGGCCACTCACTCTCACACCAGTGTCTGTTTGAAGACAAGCGCTGATCTGATTTGCTGTGATGACACGATTTCTCGAGGCCAAGGTACGGATAAATCGATCCTGGGCTTGAGTTGTCGCCCTTGGTCGACCTGAGCGTGGTCTGTCCTGTACAGATTGTGTATCACGGTATCTGGACCATAGCCTGCTTATGACAGACTGAGAAACATTCATCGTCCGCGCCACAACCGCCTGTGTTGTGCCGATCTGTAGCATGCCAAGAGCACGTAACCTTTCATTTTGGGTAAGCCGACGCATATCAAAATTTATTTTCTGGTCACTAAAACAATTAAACTGATGTTTCCACCCTGGAATTCAATGCCACAATGACTGTAACATTCAAAGTCAGAGTCGTGCAAATCTTGGGTTGGACCCCCATGATGATCCCAAGCATCACCTGCATTCCATGCGGTAGCTATTGGTGCGTTTGGGTGTCACATGTAACTGGCAATGTTTCTTCTGTTAGGTTCTATAGTGACTTTTTTCGTAGTCATTTGCATATTTTAGTATTATGCCCCCAAAATCAAATATCCCCTACTTTTTTTAAATAGTATATACACGGAAACCATTTTTATTCGTCCCATTCGAACGACTAGACAGTTGTCCTTGTCGGGTCCTCCTTCCTGTATCCCAGACAAAGAAAAACCGCGCCGAAAAATTTTGATGAAGTTTCTCGGCCAACACGGGGGGGGGGGGCGAACCAGCGACCTTCAAAGTCAGGATCTTACTCACTTTGCCATTGGGGCTCCCAGGTCAGAAAATCATGACATTACGACAATGCAACATTTTTACGCGACATTAAGACATTGTCGGGTTGCCGCGGATTCGGGTTAAAATGCCGTAATGTCGTAAAACCGCATTGCCTCTACTTGTGAAATTAAGATTTAAGGGATTAAAACCAACAATACGATAAATTTTGATGATTTCATGTGTCAAGAGTTAATAAAGTGTATTCCTTAATTTATGATATATTTTACTTTGTATCAGAGAGGGTATTCCCTAATTTATAATATGTTACTTTGTATCAGAGAGGGTATTCCCTAATTTATAATATATTACTTTGTATCAGAGAGGGTATTTCTAGATAACTCACCCAATATACCAAATTGTACACAATGTCCTTTAAGATTCGTAATATTGGTGGTGTTAATTTGTGACCTATATAAACGAGTAGTTGTACCCCAATATATTCTGTAATTATAAAATGAAAATATACTGTATAATGATATGAAAGTCAGTTTCATAAATCACAATCTTACAACAGAGCCGAGCCGTAAATACCAAATAGGACCTAAGCAAAGTTTATAGTAAAATCTTAGTCGGCAGAGGAAGTCTTTTACAAGATTACTCAATACATATTGATAATAGTTTCAGATAGCCCAAATAATTACTCGATTCATATTGCTAATAGTTTTACATGTTGGCCATTCAAAACATTTATCAATACATTTTGGTACTAGTTTCAGATGGGCGAAACAATTAATCAATCCGTATTGTTATTAGATTACGTAATACATATTGATCTTAGGGCTCAGAATAAATAGTTAAACATACATTATGTCAGAGCTAAATATGCCTATTGCAGGTCTTTCTTTGGGGCTAAAATGTTATATAAACTATTAATTAGACATTAATTACCTTATCCAGATATTTTTGGATTAAATACGGAAAATGATATCGACAAAACACGAAAATGTGTTAACTATATCGTTATATTAAGTATAAACTCAAACAGTTACAAGACTTGAAAGATTAGCGAGATATCAATTCGGACATTGGTCAATTGCTATTGTGACTAAAATAAAAGCTGAACTCCGATTATAAAACTACCGAAATAATTAAATTAAAAAAGGTAACGCCCAAAGCAACCGCCATACTTATTTTCAATTTCTTGAACCGAGCACCAACACACAGGCAGGTCACGCCCACTTCCACTATATACCTTGTCAAGCGGAGTGCGCACTTCTGGTTAGGTGGTCACAGCCAATAACCTCCTGACTGATAAAAGTTTTTTTTTTACACTATCGACTCACAGAATCTATTATTGCTTCACAGTTATTTTGTCTGATCAGGTATATTACTTTACTAATTATACGAAATAAGTCAATCACAACGTACTTTTGCTCTAAAGATAACAGAAAACTGCCTTTCCCCAAACAATAACCCAAAGGCGTTTATAGCTGAGGCGCTGGAGGCGCGAGCCTCCTCGCGAAAAAAAAATCAAAGAAGTTGAAAAAATAAAACTGTAGAAAAATGCTAAAACCGATGAAAAAAATGAAAATGTGCCCTAGTTAGGAAGGGCCCTAAGGCAGACAAAAGGGCCCCACGTCTGACAAAAGGGCCCTTTGGCCAAGGGAAAGGGGCCCCCGATTCCTAGTCAATCGTTTTCTATAATACACTGTCACTATCGAATCCACTACTGAATGAGAACGCTGTCATTGCCTTGGCATGAAAAATGAAAATCATCAATCAAGACCCCCCCCCCCGCGAAAGAGGGCCCTAAAAATAGTATAAGTTATATGCCTTGATCTCCATTATAACAATTCGAAGTGAAAACATACTTATATACTTATTTGATGGAGAGGACTACAGTTTTATTGCTGCTTTGGAGATATTTTGGAACGATAATACTAGACTTTATGGCGCAGAAAAATATTTGGTGTTTCTACTCTATTGTTGTGCAAAACATTTCACGAAACAATAAAAAAATGGTTGGTGCTGCAGATTTGTTATTGTTTTGGGGTAAGGCAGTTTTTCTGTAATTTTTAGTAATTTTAAAGCAAAAGTACACCGTGGTTGACTTATTTCGTCTAATAAGTAAAATAATATGTACCTGATCAGACATAATAATTGTGTAGAAATAATATTTTCTATGAGCTGATAGTGTAAACAAAAACTTCTATCACTCAGGAGGTTATTGGCTGTTGACCACCTAGCCGGATGTGCACACTTTGCTTGACAAGGTATATAGTGGAAGTAGGCGTGGCCTGCTTGTGTATTTGTGCTCAAAGCGATCGCCATGTTAGTTCAAGAAATTGAAAACAAGTATGGTGGTTGCTTTGGGCGTTACCTTTTTTTATTTAATTATTTCGGTAGTTTTATATTCGGAGTTCAGCTTTAAATAGTAATGAAATATATACAAAGATACACTGTAACAACAGCTTCAGATGGGCGAAAGGAAAATCAACCAAACCTACCTACCCCTACCTACCTACGAAAGGAAAATCACCCAAACCTACCTACCTACCTACCTACGAAAGGAAAATCACCCAAACCTACCTGCCTACCTACGAAAGGAAAATCACCCAAACCTACCTACCTACTTACCCACATACATGAATTTAAATGCCACAATAACGATCTAACGTTAACCAGTTAATGCCATAGTTTAATTAATATTATCATAAATATAAGCTGTATTCCCTATATACGCTATTCTTATTTATTATCGATTTGACACTGTTGAAATAAAATACATTCCTTCAATTAAATATTAATAAGTGTGATATTTGGGAAACTATGCCCAGTAAGCGGGCGTTTCCATTTTCTAACAGGGGTTCTAGTATGTGCACGAGCCGCTGTTCAACGTTACACCAATAAAGACTGGCCACCTTTTTCTTGCTAAACCCTTGACTGCACAGCCTTCTCCTTGCCAAACACCTGACCGGGATATCCACAGAAATAATCTCAGCCACTAACTTGTTCGATCGCACACCCATATTATTTCCCTCGTTTGACGTAGGAATTAGTGGAAAATCATTTTCAAATTGTTGCAAGAGTGTTTCCATAGTTGTGTATGGGCCTCCGTAGATTATGTGTTAATGCATGTGCACTGAGCTGTTTAAGTCACTTCAGGCGACACTAGTTGACGTCAACACTGATTTTTGAGGGAGATTGGTGTAAATTGTTCAAAATAATATAAAGATTTATTTGTATGTTGTGTAGGTTCTTTTTGATATAGTTTGTATTTGACTATTGTTAATACAGCTGGTTGCTAGTGTCGCCACAATACCAGTATTGTGTTATGTTATATGCTGGTCGTACTAGGAAGTACGGGGTTTATAATGAGAATTTGCTAGTTTCTCCGCTAATCGACGATTGAGCAATAGTTCCTTTCTATCAAATACCATCTTTCTTATTGACCTTATGATGCGTTGAGGTTTTAAAGGGACCATCAAGTTTTAAACGGAGTCTCAAAAATAAAAGTCCGAGTACGTATGCAATTTTAACGTCAAAATATCGAAGACTGGTGTATTTACCTTGTCTCAAAATTTCAGCTCAAAATATTGAGTTGTTTGGGCGTGAACGTCAAAAATGCTTATCCGGACACGTAACCCTTTTAAGAATTCTGGTCGATTTTTTCATTGATGACCTGATAATCGACTCCCGTTTATCGAAAGGTCTACATAGTGAATGACCCATGTACTGTACTTGATATCGAAAGGTAAATTTCACCTACACATTATTGTTTATAAAAAAAACCTGGTTTTACGTAGACACAGCACAATACTACTTGGGACACTTGTGTCCTTTCCAGATGAAGATTGACTGGTTTAAGTTATTTGGAAACGTATCACAAATACTGAGTTAGTTTCTCTGCCCTTAGGTAGACGGTTTTAAGCGATGTTAACACACATTTAAACAGTTTTTATCGGGATTAGTCCATTAAAGGTTTTATTCCGTATTCCAGGGATGTTTTAAAAAGAAGTGGGTTTCTCCATAATTCTGTTCGTAAGAAAATAACCTCGGTACTTTATTGTGAAGCATACAGTTTATATGTATCAAATTAGTTTAGCTGTTGGCGCCTCGGTGGATCAGTAAGTAAGGCATTACTCGCTAATCTCAAGGCCCGTGTTTGATTTAGATGTTGACCGAGCAAGTTCATGGGTATTCCGGCGTAAGTGGTGCATGACAGAGAGGCTGGTAAGGGCCAATTTTTAGTCGTTTGGATGGGACGAAAAACCCAAATCACGTATAAATATTTGTGTAAAAGAACCCGTAGAGGACACTGTATAGCGCATGCCCGTCGTTAATAGTCGGTGCAGAAGCAGACGTTAAACAATATTTCAATTATTACCTGGTCCTGGTTAATAAGCATAGTATCTAGGGTTTTTTACAATTTATAAATAAGTGCAGGAAAGGGGGTTTGGGGTAAAGACAACGACTAGTCCTTCGGATGACAAGAAAACCGAAAACCCGAGGTCCCGTGTACACCTGCATATAGACATAAATCTTGTCGAAATGTGCCCTTTTTCATTAAACCCTATTTTATCTCATCACATTTCTATTGACCAATGTAAATATCATATACAATAGTAGAGCGTTAAGACCCCTTTCATTTCATTTAAAGCAAAAGATATTACCTTTTACTAGACCCCTTGCCGTGTATTTCTATATCAATTACAAAGTTAGCATTTAGCCCTCTGGGAGAAGAAATAATCGTCTTGCTATAATTCTGTGTGTAAGAAAGAAATCCAGTTCCTCCTCGTGTTAAATAGTATACGTTTCCTGTTTCTTGGTCGACTCCCATAAGTATAACTGAGTGGCCAACTAATATTAAAAACAAAAACAAAAGTAATTTTAATTTTCGAAATATATTCACGGGAGCGTAGTACAATTAATGTGAAATACTTTGTCTCGTTAAATTGTTTGGCGCAATATTGCCCGGTTGGAGTTGACGTGCCATTAAACAACATTTCATTCATTCATTTATCATTAGATATTCTGGGTGCCACAATATATCTGACTTGAGAGAATTGAACACACGCACACAACCACACTTAAACCCGTAAGTATTGGGGCCGGGGGCGATTGCCGAGTAGTCAGGTCGTTGTATCATAAGGTCTGTCATTGAGTCAACTGGCGTGGTTTCGATTCCCAAGTTGTACGTGACAAGGAGTTGGGTCGCCTGTCCAGCCTCGTGGATTTTCTCCAAGTCGTCGGGTTTCCTCCCTACGTGCAGGCGAATTATTGAAATAAAATTGAACCATATGTTAGTCAAGAAATGACCTAGTTTGTGTCTCCTTGCTCTTCACCTAGGTACCACCACCCGCCAATCTAGTGTCGTCTTGGTTCGCGCCTAGTTTCCATCTCCCGTAATTCTGGTGCCGTCTTGGATCGCACCAAGTTTCGATCTCCCGTCAATCTATAGGCCGTCGTGGTTAGCACCACGTTTCGATCTCCCGTCAATCTAGGATCGTCATGGTCTACATCTAGGTTTAGATCTCCCATTAATCTAGGGCCGTATTGGTTCGCAACTAGTTTCGACCTCCCTTCAATCTATAGCCGTATTGGTCCACATCACGTTTCGATCTCCACGTAATTCTAGTGCTGTCTTGGTTCCACCCCTGGGTTTATTCTCCATCGATTCTAGTAGTGTCTTGGTCTACACCTGTATTAGACTAATTAATACTCTCCGAGCATTCTAGTCGAGCGTGTCAAGCACAAAACAAAGGCACAGATACAATAAAATATAATTCAATAAATATCAAATAATATTAATTTTACCATTACCTTTATCCGATATGGTTTTTATATCACCATTTCGCTGATCCATCCGCATAACTTTCATGACATTTTCATTTCTTTTTGGTTGTGTATAGTACATAAAATTTCTCTCATAATCACATGCCATTTTATCAACTGTAAATATAAGTCAGTCATTGTCAATTGGAGAATTTGTTTCTGATCGCGACACAGTTTTAACTCATTATAGTAATAAACCACAGACACCTTGGCATTGTTTAATAAATGCATGTAAACAACAATTGTTGCCGTGGCATTTAGTAATTGAACTAGAATACACGGGTCACGTTTCTATGTAATACAATTACTGCTAATTACTGAGCGACGTTTCCACTAGGCGTCTCTAGTTTTTATCAAGCAATGATAAAAAATAAAATATATCTAGACAATATACATGCACAAATAACAATGCTTGACGGATTCTGACCAACCAGAGTCGGTACTCTTGAAGTAAACTTTACTTAATTAATCATATTTTATCATTTCTTGATATAGACTAGTCGAAACGTCGCTCATTAAACATGCATTATATAAGAGATACGTCTGTCTATTGTAGGTTTTTATTTTGACTTCAAATGTTAGACAAGTTACATTGGCCCGTTAAAAGGTCCCTATCTATTTTCCCAAATTAAACGAAAGAGAGTAACAGAACATTAAGAATTACTAACATGTACCTTTCATCGCAATTTTCTTTGTCTCTTTGGTCTTCGTGTTATACCGATAGATATTATCTTTGTAAGTTAACAGGAACAGTTCTTCTCCTGAAATATAATTTTACACAGTATAACGTTAGGTGATGGGACAGAACGAGTGGATGATTTGATATATTAATAAATTATAAATATCAGGTAGAGGTGGATCTAAGTAGTTATCAAACACCACTACCCCCACCCCCAACCGAAATACAAATACTGTTAGCAATGTTTGGAGAGTTGGGACGACCACAGTGTTCGTGATAGCGCGTCGCCGTCGAACCCAGGGCTGTCAACAAAATGTC
Source organism: Patella ulyssiponensis (assembly GCA_963678685.1). Lineage (NCBI taxonomy): Eukaryota > Metazoa > Mollusca > Gastropoda > Patellidae > Patella > Patella ulyssiponensis. Next base: position 11,348,805 of record OY783227.1, on the reverse strand, counting down.
TGTCGCAAATTTGTTTTTTTTCCAATTTTGTTTTCAAATAATGTTTTAGTTTTCATTTTTTTCTTCCAAAACCTTTCGAGGGATAGTCTTGAAACTTGGTGTTTGTCTTTCATTACATCAATATCTAGAATAAGTATGATTATAGACATTTTCTTCATGGTCCAAGACGAGATACACATGATAGACAAGATAATTTTGACGATAACCATTGTAGAATTTAAACTTATACGACCTTCAATTAAAGACTCGATGCGTCATGTGCGTTTTCGCTAAAAAGTCTAATAACTCAAGGCTTGATCCTCGCTAAATATGAACTCAGATTGACTATTGAACATTTAATTAACAAATAGAACGCAAGAATTCTGATTCTAAGTTGAGTGACATTGATGGTATACCTTGCCCTCACGATGCGTCACGTGCGTTTTCGCTAAAACTTTAATATCAAATATTTCACGGTTTGATCCTTGCTAAATATCAACTCAGATTGACTATTAGAAATTGAGCGCAATAATTCTGATTCTAATTTGAGTGACTGTGGTAGCCAAGGGTATATATACTGAGCGCCATAGAAAACGCATCACTTAGTTTTTCGTATAACAAAATGATCCTGTAAACATATCTGTGATCAACGGCGCGTGTGTCCTCCACTGGCTCTTACGCACGCTGTGCAGCGACGTAGCATGGAATTAACCATCTGTGTCGTACTTTTGGTTTTGACCCCTCCTTCTTTGTACCGTTTACGCCATATTACTGTTATATCGAATTCCAGTGCCAAGACTTCTTTTACGTGTTCCACAATATATCAAATCCCAACTGCCGAAATTTCTTTTACGTGCTCACTTATGCAATGTGTTTATCCGTATGTTTGATAACCAGATCAAACTTAAGTCTTAATTCTTCAAGATGTGGCAGGCAAACACTGATCGGTTTTGCGGAAAACATTAGCACATGACTAATTTGAATGTTATTAGTAATCATAAATACAATGCAAGTGATATTCATTTCTCAGCTTCAAATTTGTTTTCATTATGTACAAAACTATAACGTAACGTTTACATACCTGTTACTAACATTGCATTAAACATGCAAAATATCAGAAGACATGTAAACCTCTTCATCTCTAGACATCAAATGGTCGAATATGATAGGTTCAATTTCAAACAAATATTAATGAACGTCTGATGAGTATCAATTTCATATATATATGATGTATTTACATCGATAAGGAGGACAAATGGAACGCAATTTAAATCAAACAGCAACTTATATATATCAGGAACATAATAAATAACATCCACCATTCGGCCCCTCTGCCAAGGCAGCAGCTAAAGTCGGGTTAGCCCGTAGGCTCCTAGTCTTCCCTTAACCAAGTTTCCTTACTCCATCTATTTTACTGCCAGCAAACTCGTGGTTATATACCTTTCAACAATAGACAGTTGATACGAACATCTTAAAAGGACCTACACATGTTATCGAATAATATTCAATAAACAGCACTATCAAACAAGTGATTGCCATGCTAGAAACACCCACATTTTGCAAGAAATGGACAGAGAAAAGGCTAAAATAAAAAAAGAAGCAATTTTTCGTACAATCAGGGTCCATAATGCGGGAAGTTACAGTCTGGCAGTCCAGGAAGTTACGGTTCGATATGTTTAATGTCTACAGAAACCTATATCTTCGGGATATAAACATATATTAGAAGTTTCATAAAAATCGGGTCCACATTCCACAACCTTGTATTAAATACTTTTACACTATGTGCGTCAAGGGCGAGTGACGCCAGTGCGAGTGGCGCAATCAGGAGCCGAGCACCACGTGTGAGTTTTCTAGGGAATATGGGGGTAGGGGCGGTTTCAAATCTAGGGCGCCTCCACAATCCCACCCCACAATGAAAGTAAACAAAATACTGGCTATAACGTTAAGCGTTCCGGTAGTACATATAATATAGTATTGTAGAATTATATAGTTGTTCGCCGATCGTTGTCTCGTCGGAAAGCAGTTTTATTTAAGTTTACATATAGTTTATGTCATATTGATGATTGTGCCTATAACACTAAGTAATTTGAGAAAATTTTGAAAAATTGATTCAATATCCTGGCATATGAGGTAATTGTCTGGAGACATTCTTGTGGACGAGTGGACCAGAAATGTCAGTCAATGGGACAGAATCTCCAGATCTGTTTTGCAAGAGTTGACATAACATCCGTACAAACTGACGCCCCACGGCCCACACACGTGTGGTACTACAAACTGGGCAGTTCACTATAATCGTAAATATAATAGTGCTGAGACAGTATAAGACAACTGAGGAATAGAAAAATAATTTTAAAATGGAAACGAGCGCCGCAGGCGCGAAAAAAATATCAGATATGTAACCGAGTAGAAAAATGATGTTATAATGGAATCGCGCCCCAGGCGCGAAAAAATTTCAGATATGTAGCGGAGCTTTTAAATTTTTGGGACAGGGCTTGAAAATTTGAATCAATATCATGGCAAATGTAACCAAATTCTCGTTAACGAGAGGATAAGCAAGTGGACAGAATCTTGAGGCTTATCTGTCAATTTCGCCTGTTTTGTGATTGTTTGTTTATCTCATTAATTCATGTAGTCGGAGATCGACTGTGGTCTCATAGAACAACATACTCACTACAGAATAAGAGTGACAAGCAGACATGGTTATTGTATACTATAGTTTTGTGTGACGTATGCAATTTAGGCACACGGATTCACGCAAATACATAGTATTTGGGATCTATTCGGGCATTGTTTTTGAGACCGACTGCAGTGACTGTACTTATTTTGTGTCTGATCCTTTTTCTCCCTGGGTGAAAGTTTGTTGTTAGACCAACATACTCACAACAGAATAAGAGTGACGTATGCCCACGGATTCATGCAAATACATAGTATTCTGGCATTGTGTTTGAGACCGACTGCAGTGACTGCACTTATTTTGAGACCGACTTTTTTTCTCCCTGGGTGAAATTTTGTTGTTAGACTAACATACTCACAACAGAATGAGAGTGAAACACAGCATCTTTTCAAACATGATAAGTTGACAAGGTTATTTTATACCAAAGTTTTGTGTGAGTAGCGTGACGTATACAGTGAGCACTTATTTTGATACCGACTGCTCCTATTTTGCGACCGACTGCACTGATTTTGCGACCGACTATTTTTATACTAAAGTTTTGCGTGAGTAGCGTGACGTATACAGTGAGCACCAATTTTGATACCGACTGTTCCTACTGCACTGATTTTGCGACCGACTATTTTTTTTGCTGGGGGGTGTACCGTCCCCCCCCCCCACACACACCTACACATTTACGCCCCTGATTTGCGTACAAGGTGTGGCCATTATGTCAAGCAGTTTCGATTCGATTTTTACAAAATTCCAACTCAACCAACATTATGGTGTAACAGCGATATACGGTATTTAAACAGTTTTTAAGATTGGATAAAATTTGTGAGATGTTTGGGAAATAAACATAAATTTTAATTTACATCAAAATCGGACGTGGACTTATCCTTCCACAATTTGTTGCCACTCTACACTCACAATTCGTATCCGATTTTGACGAAACTTGAAATATAGGTTTATCTCCATAGGATCTCAGTTCTTTTCGATATTGGCATGTATCGGATCGAAACTTCATGGATTATATGACCCCTGATTGTAAGAAAAATCACATGTTAAGCCCGTGGACACCCTTTTGTATAAAGACGAATGGGACATCTTTGTGGATTTTGCAGGTTTTGATACGCTCATCTAGTGACTTTCGGTTTTGTTCTGCGTTGGTTCACGAGCTTTATCACACATGTTCAAAATATTGTATGTATTTCCTCCCTTCACTGGGGATCACGTGACTAAGTGGGTAAGGCGCTGGTTCGCTAGCCTGGAGGTCGGGTGCTCGAACCCTGCATTGGCCGAGAAAGTTCATCCAGATTTTCCGAAGTTGTTTCTCCTTGTCAGTGATGCAAGGCCTGGCAAGGACAGCTGTCTAATCGTTCGGATGGGACGAAAAACCGAGGTCCCGTGTATACATTCGCGTGCACGTGAAAGATACCCTGGCAGCTGGAATTCGATATAAGAGTAGGCCGTAGCGCCGCAGCCTGGACAAAATTTCCCTCATAGCACACTGTATGGCGTATGCCCGCCTTCATTAGCCCAGGTTAGGTGCAGAAAGTAGGACGTTAAACCCCATTTCATTTTATTTCCTCCCCTCACTGTCAGAGTTGAGAACATTGTCCAACACGTATACACTCCAATGCTCCTGTCCAACTCTAATCCACTTTGTAGCTCAGATTGTTGCAACGGTTCAGCAATAGGTTTATCTCCGACAAATCTCGTTTTCTGTTGACATTGGCATAAAATATCGGATCGAAACTTCATGGATTATGGTCTCTGATGGTACAAAACATTAATTGTCTTTGCATGCGGACACTCTAGAGGTCCCAATTTATCCGATTTCGATTAAATGCATGTTTATAAACCACAGATCTCGGTTCCTTTCGATATCGGTATAAAAGGCACCAAATTTAAGCTTTGAAACGTTTTATTCTTATTTTAGTTATTTAACAGATTCTCCATACAATGGCACCGGAAAGCTTCTTGTTTGTGGTGATTTTAATGTTCACATTGATGTGAAAACAGACAGGAATACATATAGACTTCTCTCTCGTCATAATGTCGACGTATATTGCCTTCCCCCTGTCTGTGTGTTTGTATGTCGGTTTGAAATGCCGAACGAGGCATTCTGAGGTTTATACCTTATGGTACATCGCGCACTTGCTAACAATGTGGCCATCCAACTTCCCCAAAGGAGCTAAAGGGTAGCCATCGACTTCCCTGCGTACATCAGCCTGGTTGGTACAGAAATCAGGAGCCATGGTGGCCCACTAACCAGGGTATCCTGGGTTCGATTCTACCCAGCATTGCTTCCTGTTTTCAACGGTACAAGATGGAGGGCCTAGCAAGGAACCACCTTATATTCGGACAGGCCTGAAAAGATGTGTAAACGTTGTATTTCACATAAAAGAATCCTTTGAAAGAATTTGAAATAAGATTAGTCAGAAGTACCTCATAGCATACTATAATTTTACGTATTCCATTTTTTATTTCCCCGGTCACTCACAAACTTTGAGGTTCCTTAAATATGATATTGGCCCTAGATACACACATGGACCCATGTACGTAATACGCATGAATGTGGTTATATCATATATATATCACACATGTTGGTTCAAGGAAAACACAACTAAAAGTATGGGTTCAATAATGAGCTTACATACGCAAATAAGTAATCCCATATGGATACCATGTTGGCCCCAGATACACACATTGGTAATCCTATATGGACACCATATTGGCCCCATGTATACAAAAACAAGAGTTGTATTTGTGAGAAATCCATATAGATCCCATATTGGCCCCAGATACACACACTATAAGGTCAGACTATCATTGTAAGAAAGAAGTAAGCATTATATCATCTGGCTTGTCTCTGTGATATTGATATATATGAAAATAAAGTGTATTTGCCTACATTTGAATGTGGGAAGATAATATGGGTCCAGTATCGGAACCTTGTGGTATGATCTGGGCCCACATCCCATTTTTCCCCCATATGGTCCCCATATTGCAATGTTTATGGGGTTGTTCGATTCCGGTGTTGGTCGGGAAAGGTCATCTGTATCAAATCCACACCAATTAACTCAATCGAACGGACCTGTGTTAAACCATTCAGCCACCAATCCCCCTCGGTTCCAGGAAGGAAAACATCTAAATGTACTCCAAATGTCACCAAGCATCTTTGTCTTCCAAGAAAGAAACGACCTAAATGTACTCCAGATTCGGTCAAGGGCATAGATCAGGGGACTGCTTATTTGGCAGTTGAGGAACTAACCCACAAGTTCATTTTTCATCAATAATCCAATCTGTTTTTACACATTGCTGACGAGGGGGCAGTTATTAACAACATAACAATATACAGTATCTATACAGACAAACATTGGGTGTACATAAAAATGTCAAAAATTAAATGAAATGGAGTTTAACGTCCTACTGTGCTGTTCCTGAACTGGGCTAACGAAGACGGGCATATGCCATCAGGCCCGGAATCAGGATTTTGTCGAGGGGGGGGGGGGGGGTGGCACACATTGGAGCAAAGGGTAATATGTTGCAATCTTGGATTGCTTGGGCGGAGACTATGCGTAAATCATGTTTATATCATCTATTAAAGAGCAGATATGCGAACTACAACAGTAACAAAGAAAATGAAAATTAACTATGTCACTGGGGCTGACGGGGGGGGGGGGGGGGCACAGCCCCCTGCCCCCCCCCCCCCCCCCCGATCCGCGCCTGGCCATACAGTGTGCTATAAGGAAAATTTTGTTCGGACAGCGGCACTCAGCCAACTCTTATATCGAATTCCAACTGTCAAGGATCTTTTACGTGCACGCCAATGTTTACACGGGACCTCGGATTCTCGTCCCGTAAGACTAGACAGCTGACCTTGTCAGGCCCTCCGTCCTGCATCGTGGCCTGACAAGGACAGCTGTCTAGTCGTTCGGGTGGGACGAAAAACTGAGGTCCTGTGCATACATTGGTGTGCACGTAAAAGATCCATTGACGCCTCTATGGCATATGCGCGTTTTCATTAGCCCAGTCATTATCTAGTTTTTAACTATTATAGTGAGAACTTTAGCTCTTTATCTAATCAATTCCCCTTTAAAGTTAATTGTACGAAGAATAATTGGTCGTATGACAGTAGGCCTGGCTCACCCCGTCATCCAAATTCTACCCGCAAAATATAAATTGGTACAACTTTGTTGACCCCCTTCCCTCTCGGTTCATACGCTATAGACATAGATAATATTATTCATATCAGTGTAATATCAAATCTGTATTAATATAGCTGAAACAGACTTATCATATTAGTTGGAGAATATGAGCACATGGTATCGCATGATGAAAATGGCTAAATCATATTAGAGAATACGAGTACATCGTTTCGCATGGCAAATATGGCAACAACATATTAGTCTGGTACTAGAAACAGGCTTGTCATATTTTAATATTTAATATTTAAAAATAGATAATATGAGCACATCATATCACATGTCCAATATTGCTAGAATAATATTAGGCTGGTACTAGAAAAAGACTTGTCATTAGAGAATATGAGTACATCGTGTCACATGAATCAGACAGTATTTTTAAATTAAAATTTATTTATGAAATATCTTATTAATTTGTTTTATTTAATTGTATTCATTTTTGATCTTTACTGTACAAACTTTCATTTCATTGGTTTTATCAAAATACCATATTTAGAAAAAAAATAATTGAATTTTATTTGCCATCGTCGCTTACACAATGGTCAAGATCAGTTGAGACTCGTTTTGATATGGGACTGCTTTATGAGTTGGGGCTCGTTTTGGTATGGGACTATTTTATGGGTTGAGGCTCGTTTTGGTATGGGACAACATTATGGGTTGAGGCTCGTTTTGGTATGGAACAACTTTATTGGTTGATGCTCGTTTTGGTATGGGACTACTTTATGGGTTAAGGCTTGTTTTGGTATGGGGGAGAGAGAGAGAGAGAGAAAAGGGGTTTAACGTCCACTCGACACAAACTAGGTCATTTTGGGACTAACATATGGTTTCAATTTTATTTCAATAATTCGTCTGCGCGTAGAGGTCTTTAGCAGTGGGAGGAAACCGGAGTGCCCGGGGGAAACCCACGAGGTTGAGAAGGCGCCCCTATCTCCATGCCACATACGCTCACACCAGGGATCGAAACCACAGCCGCAAGCCAGAGGTGACCGGCCAGCTAGAGGTCGAAGCGCGGCACTCTAGACCACTAGGCCATCCCAACCCCCCGTATTGGTATGGGACTACTTTATAGGCGCAATTACATTATAAAGAATATAAAAACTTAAAGATACATTATGTAAGATTTAGCTAAAGGGCTAGATATTCTTGCTATAAAAGTTCATGTTAAATGAATAATTTGAAAATTTTATTCAAATTACTCTATAGCGAGCGACGAATTTAGCCTTTGGAACCTTGACAAGACGTGTGCGATAATTTCAACCACCGTACTGGTTGTACGAAGCTAAGTCTCGCTCCTCAATTTTTAGATTAAATCAAAATAAACAACGCAAATTATATGTCTTATTTGATATTTATGCTAAAGCGGGAATTTCATATTTTCTAAGAAAGTCAAAACATAATTATTCCTGTCTTTTGCTCAAAAGGTTGTCAACTCACTATTATACGATCATGTGCATTATTTCACAGGCATAAAAATCAATGATACTGGAAATAATAACACAATTATCTCCCTTGTTTTTTCATTCCCCCCCCCCCCCACATGGAATGGCTATCTTCAAACGTTTGAATTTGAAGTTGAAAATGATATTTTTGCCAATTTCTCAACTGGCAAGCAATAGTGAATTATAGGATTAATAGGATTATTCTTTAATAAGGTAGGACTATATATAGATACAATCTAGTTTAGGGCTTTATTTTAATACATTTTAAAAATATAACTTAAAAATATGAAATTGCAACTCTAAAGGTAATTGTATTCCTGACATTTGGTCAAGTTTCACTTGAAATCGGTCGTCGATCGCGGCCTGCGGCGAGTCGTCAGATATGTTTCTCTGTGGTCGGCCGTCGAGTGTGGACTTCTGTAGTTGATCGGCTAGTTTCTTTACTTTCCAATACAAATAATTGGAAATATTCTGTCTGTCGGGAGTTCTTATGTAAATACGACTGGCTTTACTTTATGACCTATAAAGAAATTGAAATAAGAATAAACGAAATGAAATAGAGTTTAACGTCCTACTGTTCTGCTCCGAACTGGGCTAATGAAGACGGACATACGCAATACAGTGTGCTATGAGGTAAATTGTGCCCGGACAGCGGCACCACGGCCTACCGGTACTCTTATATCGAATTCCAACTGTAAAGACCACAGCTGTCTCAGTTTTAGTTTCATAGGTTTATTTATTGAGACATCTAAAGATTGGAGCATACTGGTCATACCCCCAGGAATTATTACTAAATCGGTAGGGAACTTTCTTTACCAAAACAGATCTGTGGCCAGCGCTCACGCTGTCGATCGCCATTTCCGCCAATTGCGATAAAAATATAATTTTGGCTTTAAAATATTCAATCTGGCGAAATTTTTGGCGATTCTTTTTTAACCATGGCTAAAAAAATTTCTTGCAACAAAGTTTTGATTTCCACGCCGTGCACACACGTTACAATCTATCACGCTTGGCTGAGTCATTTATCAATCAATCAAGTAATAATCCTTTGTCTCTTGATCAATCTCGGATTAGCGTTGATTAGGATATAGCCTACAGTAAGAGTAGTAATAAACTAATCAAGAGACAGACGATTTAATTGTTTGTCTCCAAATACGAATCGGTGGCTTTTTTTGACGGTTTCTGTATATTCAAAATGGCGGACACCGTGAATAATACTTCGTTCGATTTGTGTGAGATTATTGGACTATGACGTCTGCTTTATCCTTTTCCTACTCCTGTTGCACGTATCGTTAATAAATGAAGCCAGGTTTATTGTTAAAGTTTATATGGAAGTCGATATTAAACGCCAGAAACGAACGAACGAAAGTCAGTTATTTTCTAATCATATGCCATTAATAATAGGCTAATGGGCCGTAAGCGAAAACTTGAACAACCTTCGTCAACGTCCGATAGAAGAATTTCAAACTTATTTTGTTTTTGTATTTCACCACCAAAATACTCCCAAACTGACTATATAATAGTTAAGAAGTAGATAACGTAAATGGAATATGCTGAAAATTTGAGTCAATTTGTTTCCTTTGAACCGAGATTATTAGCGTTTGATATAAGGCCCAGCCTCGATCATCATCACTAAAGAAAGATTCAGCTCTTAGTCCTTACATAATGTATGTTTGTGCATTTGAAAAATGTACATCTCTTAAGGATGAATGAACATTTTCAAATCCTTGATATATCAGTAAGTGCATGGTCACAATTTCTGTTATAAAGAAAAATATTCATTAAAAACAAATACACTGTGTGGTTACCCCAGATGTTGAAAAAGCTCTTAAAAAATGGGCTGCAAAGCAGTGAAGAATTTTGTAAATTGTAATATTATATGTAAATAAAAATTACTGAAAAAATATAATAGAATAGATATTCGTTCTTTTTTTTTCGGCGGAAAAAATATATGGCTAATAAAATAAAATGAAAAATTGGCGAAAGAAAATTTGAACCCAGAGTGAGCACTGTCTGTGGCATCTAATACCAGAAGGCCCTTCTTTTTTTCAACGCCCCGGGTCTCTTCCATGTCTTTCCCCATACATTTTCAAGCCAATCAGCTCTCAAATTGTCGTCCATCCAAGCCTTTTTTGTTTCCTAACTATAATGCCGCTTGGAAATATCATACCTTTAGGAGAGAGAGAGAGAGAGAGAGAGAGAGAGAGGAATGGGGTTTAACGTCCACTCAACACAACTAGGTCATTTCGGGACTAACATATGGTTTAATTTTTATTTCAATAATTGGCTTACGCGTAGCGGTCTTTAGCAGTGGGGGGAAACCGGAGTGCCCGGAGGAAACCCACGAGGTTGAGAAGGCGCCCCTATCTCCATGCCACATACGCTCACACCAGGGGTGACCGGCCAGCTAGAGGTCGAAGCGCGGCACTCTAGACCACTAGGTCATCCCAACCCCATACCTTTAGGAAGCATCTTTCTTTTAAATGGGGGGAGGGGGCAGGGTGGATGGCAGAATTGTTAGTACGCGCGCGCTGTATCATACGGTCTGTCATTAAGTCAACTGGCGGTGTTTCGATTCCCCGGATGTTCGTTACAAGGAGTAGGGTCGTCTGTCCAACCTCGTGGATTTTCTCCGGGTCCTCCGGCTTCCTCCCACTGCTAAAGACCACTACGCACAAGCGATTTATTGTAATAAAATTTAACCCTGTGTTAGTCCCGAAATGACATAGTTTGTGTCGAGTGGACGTTAAACCCCATTTCTCTCTCTCTTTTCTTTTAAACATGACGTAAGGGGGTAACTTCCGCGATCTGCTGTATAGGCCAACATCACTGTAAACATGTTACCGGTTGTTTTGATATCAGCTGCCTTCTCTCCTGTTTAATGGATTGTCGTATTAATTGGTAAATCAAATGTCTGTGGCGTTTGGTCGGCATTCCCTGTCTGATCCAAGGTGAAACCATGCTTGAATCTTAGATTAATGAGTTTTTGCAATCTGGTTAGCTGGTCGTCAAAATCTCGGGGTAGTTTCTGTGATATATGTGTTCGTCTACGAATGGATAAATCGTGTCGATTCAGAAATCTGTGCACCATCTTGATGTTGCCTTTCAACATGCATATTCGGTTTTGCCCTTTGCCAACATTAGTGCCTTTAGTCTAACGTTTGCCGTCGAAACAAGCAAACCTTCTTGTAACTTTTCATTTACATAGTCAACCAATTATCTCTCAATTTGTGCGATGCTCCATTTATTTGCTTCTTTACTTGGTTTCATGTCAGTAAGTTTCCCCTTCATAGCCCTCCAGCATCTCACGTTCAACTCCCCGCAAAATAAATTCACGACCCGCAGCCCTATTACCGTTCGAAATTTTAAATAAAGAACTGAAAATAATTCACAGGGTTAAAACGACCTGTATCAACTGGACAAGGGGACACATCATGCAGTATACTACGAGGAGAAATTTTAACCTGCTAATCAAAGCAATAATAATTTAAAATCCTCATATTACACCGCATGGTGTGTACCCGTGCCCAGTTAATACATAGAGAATCACCTACGAGTCTTTTTGTGATATCAAAAAAGACGAGTTAGCAATTCTTATTTATTACCCAATCCTTTGTTACATGCATAAATAAATAAATATAATTCTTTGGTATAGTTTTCACTTTTTACTGAATCTGATTACATTATAGCGTAGTGATACATCATTTTTTGACAACAGTTTACCAATAGCAAAGTCCTATATATTGACCCGGTATTTCAATTAAATAGTATATATGACCCAGTATTTCAATTAAATAAAAACAGTTTCTTTTTAACAAAAAAAGAAGATACTTTTTATAGTTCCTGTTTTGATTAACCAATCAAATTCATGTAAAGCGATATCTCCTTAGTAGACTATGCAAATTATCACACAAGCGATATCTACTGCCGTTAAACACCATGTACTTCAGGGGCGGATCCAGGATTTTCAGAAAGCGGGGGCGTGCTGCACCAAGTTGGGAGTGCGAAGCTCGGCCTGTGATTTTTGAGTGGATAAAAATGCCCCACAACGACTAATTTCATACCAGTACTGTAAATTACGATTTCCAACCTAAACTGTCTTTGTTCTCCTTTCCCGCGAGAATATATGGAGCTAAAAATTGTTCGCCACCGCAAAAAAATAGAGGGGGCGTGTGCCGGGTGCGCCCCCCGCTGTATCCGCGCCTGTACTTATATGCAAATGTTACAAATCCTGAAGAAATGCATAGCACAGGGCTTCTGCAAATCATCCAGAGAATATACAACCTAAAGGAATGAAATGCAAAAGGGGAAATCGTGTTAAAAAAATGGAATGCAATGTTGCGTTTTTTTAAACTTATGAAAGTGTATTCATTCGCCTAACAGGCTGCCGCACTGTTTTGTGCTCTGTGTTTGAATTGAATTTTCTCTGATAATTTGGATTAATAACTGTTTCATTATTGGTACTGTGTCCTGTAAGGTCATCTAGATCAATTTGGATAAGGCTATTTGGAATTGTATGGCTGTGTTGTGACGTATTGTGAACCTACTTGTTTTTTCTTGGATTTTAAGCCATGTTGGTAGCCATTTTATTACTGGTCATCAACTTTACACTACACAATGTGATTGATCTTGAACTTTGTTCACGTCATGAACTCCAACAACTCACAATGATCACTTACTCAAGTGAATTTCTATTATCCACGAAAAACAGCTGCAATACCCTAAAAAAATAATAATTCTGAGATCAACTTATTGGCGCGTTTTGAACTTTATAAAACAAATGGTAGAAGAAACAGGGGAGGGAGGAGAAAGCAAAGACATATATCTGAATAGTAATCAAACTACTTTTTCTACTCAACATAAACAGTTTTCTGATACCTCAAAACAGGGACCAAACTCAACCATGGCTGTTTGGATTAATCAATAATCAATTGTCGCTCAGTTAGGAATAAGGCAACTCTTCTGAATGAATTTATAACTAATCATAACCTTGATTTACTCGCTCTTACTGAAACTTGATTAACCGATAATGATATTCCTGTCATCAATGAACTTTGTCAATCCAGTTATTCTTTTCTTCATAAACCTCGTTTGTCTTCAAAAGGAGGTGGTGTTGGGGACTTATTCAAGAATACACTCAAGTACAAAGAAGAAACAGAAGACTCAGGATACAAATCCTTTGAACATATTCAAGTAACATTTGACAATAAATACAGGATTTTTAATATGTATCGCCCGCCTCCGTCAAATAAAAACAAACTAACAGACTCGTTATTTATATCAGAATTTGAAGATTTCCTTGCTTCTCTAGTTCTAGTGCCTTCCCCGTTGATCATATTAGGTGACTTCAATGTGCAACTGGATAATCACAGCAACCTCATAGCACAACAATTTACTGAATTGCTATCATCGTACAATCTTATTCAGCATGTAAATGTCGCTACGCATACTGGCGGACATATACTGGATCTGGTCATTACTAGAACTTCAGATGATGTTCTACATGAAGTATCTGTTGTTCCTGATATTACCTCAGACCACTCACCATTACTTGGATAGTTGAATATTAAACATGACAAACCTTATTATAGCAAAGTAAATTCTAGAAAACTCAAGGTGATTTGCCTTTGATCAATTTGCTGACGATATCGCTGGATGGGTTTAACTCCATAACCGCAACTGATAACACAATGTCTAATTTGGTACAGTTCTACAATTCTACCTTAGCTTCAGTATTGAACAAGCATGTCCCCCTCCCCCCGAAAACTAGATCTGTTAAAGGTCCCCAAAACAACAGGTGGTATAACGATGACATCCATTCATCTAGAAGATCACGTAGGAGAGCTGAAAGGGCTTGGAAGAAAAATCCTTCAGAAACAGGTTTACCAATATCATTCTGAACAGACAGTAAGGAAAATTAAATCAGCCAAAACAATTATTATTGTGAAAAACTAAAAACGACAACCTATTAATATCTTCAAAGATGTTAAGAGACTTACAACAAACACTGATATTAAGCTTCCTTCAGCAGATTCACAGCAAATGCTTGTCGATGAATTTAATGATTTCTTCGATACGAAAATATCAAAGCTAAAAGCTGGTATTGAAACTACAGTACAGAATATAATGCCACCTTCTGATATATCAACTCTCATTAACTGCTCTCTCATTCGCAAGATCATCTTGGACAGCAAATCAGCTACTTGTGATCTTGATCCACTGCCAACATGGTTTCTCAAGAAAGATTAAATTGTGGATACCATTTCTCCACTGATCACTTATGTTATTAACTCTTCAATAAGCTCATCTTGTGTACCAGAATCTTTAAAATATGCGCTTGTAACACCAATATTAAAGAAATCGTCTCTTGATCAACAAATATTTAAAAATTACCGCCCAGTCTCGAATTTGTTTTTTCTTGAAAAGGTCTTGGAAAAGGTTATTTCATGTCAGCTTACAAACTTGGACATAGCACTGAGACTGCCCCTCTAAAGATAAAAACAGACATTGATTTAGCCCTTGATAAAAATCATGGAGTCAATCTGGCCTTATTAGACTTGGGTGCCGCTTTTGATACCGTCAGTCATGACACCCTCTTTAAACGCCTGGAAAATATTGGAATAAAAGGATCAGCATTGAACTGGATCAGAACATATCTATCAAACAGAGGACAACAAGTCCAGATAAATGGTATCGTTTCACAACCAAACACAATCTCTACTGGCGTACCACAAGGTTCGGTACTTGGACCTTTGTTGTTCCTGATATATGTTCTTCCATTAGGACAGTTAATTAGACGTCATGGTTTGCAAAATCACGGTTTCGCAGACGATACTCAAATTTATGACCCTTTTTTTGATAAATGAACCCGAGAGTTTAAACTATTCCTTGAGAAAATTAGAAAATTGCCTTAAAGAAATTCGTTCATGGATGACAGTCGATAGTTTAAAACTTAATGATGAAACGACCGAATTCGTTGTGATCTGCTTGAAACATCAGTCAAAAAAGTTGCATCCAGATATGTCGATCACAGTTGGTGATGTGGTAATCGCTCGAAATGATAATGCAAAGAACTTAGGCTATATCTCTGAAAAACACCACTCAAACAGACCTCAAATAAACAGTACTGTAAGCAAAATGAACTTCCAGCTTAGAAATATTTCTAAGATCAGAAAGTGTCTGAATAGGGACTGTGCCATCAGCGTAGTTACTGCTCTTGTAACCTCCCATCTAGACTACGCTAATTCATTATTAGCTGGAACACCGGACTCAGAGTTACACAGACTGCAGATTGCACCGCATAATGCTGCTCGGATTATATGTGGAGCTCAGAAAAGGGAACACATCACATGAAAGATCTTCATTGGCTACCAGTAAAATCCCGCATCCTTTTTAAAATACCGTGCAACACATACAATTCGCTATACTCTGATTCCCATCCAGTCTATCTGAAAGAACTTCACACATATTACTCCAACCAGCGATCTAATTTGAGATCAGCCGATGACAAAACTCGTCTTTCGATCCCAAAATCTTACAAACGAGTTGGCCAATTCTCATACCCCTGTAATTCTGCCAAACTCTGGAACAACCTACCTGTAACCATTACACAATCATATTCATATTACATGTATATATTCAAGTGTAAATTGATAACTCATCTTTTCGGAAAATGTTATGATTAATCGTGTGAAGCGCTTAGGAACATTTTGATATGTGATGTAGCGCTATGTAAATGAAACGACGATGATAATAATAATAATAATGAAAGAATGAATTACTAGTGTTGATATGGATCCAAGTTGTGTTTTAATATACAACTGATAAACCGGAAGTAATTCATATGACCCAAATACTGGCGTGACTGTAAAATCGTTTTCTTAATTATATATTACGCAGTGCTATAGCATTATTGTGTAAGTTTAATCAAATACCAGCCAACAAACAAGTAAATTGTAGTGGTTTGCGTTTGAGGCAGCACTCTCGTTGAAAGCGGACAATAGTTAGTTTCAGTGAATTATGTAAGTCGACGCTCTCAGGGTATTAACTGTAATTATAAAAAAAATCTATTATTTAAGTTAAGACAAAGTTTAAGTAAAACCAAGTTCGACTTCTTTGCTTCAATCGAAAATTGATCTGTGAAGATGTTGCTCTACCAAGACTTTGTTGCAAAGCTGGGCTTTGAATCATGCAAAGTTGTGCAATGAAGATTCCTTACTTTGCTTAAAGATACATTAGTTCAGAGTTTAAAGGGACGATCTCGAATTGAAAAGTCTCAAACATGAAAGTCCTAGTACATGTACGTATGAAATTTAAGAATCAAAATATAGAGGAATGGTGTATTTACCTTGTCTCAAAATCTCAGCTCAAAATATTGAGTCGTTTGACATCAAAACTGCTTATCCGGACAGGTAACGACGTAACCCTTAAGATTTCGGGTCAATTTTTACGTTGGGTTATCTGATGATCGATTACCGCCCATTTAGATGTCTTTACAGTGCATGGCCCACGTGCTGTACTTGATAATGAAAGAAAAATTTCACCTACACATTATTTTTATAAAATAAAAGTCTGAATATGTATGAAAGTTAAGCGCCAAAACAGATTTTGGGTCAATTGTTTCGTTGGGTGATCTGATAATCGATTCTCATTTCTTTGGAGGTCTATGCATTATATGATCCATATGCTGTACTTGATAATGAAAGGTTAATTGCACCTACACATTATTTTTATAAAATAAAAGTCTGGTTTTATCCAGACACTGCATAATACAATTTGGACACCAATCTCCATTTCTAGATGAAGTCTGACAGGCTTAAGTTGTTTAAAAAAACGTATCACATATATTGAGTTAGTTGCTCGGCCCTAAGGTAGAGGATTTTAAAACAAAATTAAAGAGGTTTTATTCTCCAAAATGTTATTTGGATTAGCCTTTTAATAAAGAGTTGGCCATTCTTGTTATAATAGTTCGAAAATAGATAATGTAAAATGAATAATTGGAAAATTAGCCTTAGAAGGTTTGACAAGACCTGTGCGATAATTGCAACTACTGTACTGGTTGTTCGAAGCTAAGTTGCACTCATCCATTTTTAAATTAATCAAGATACGGTTGAACCCATTCTAATCTATTTAAAATCGGATGCCATCGAGAGATTATTATGGCCTGGATCAGTTAATGAATAGTTTAGATAACATTTCAGGCCTAAAGATGGACCTACAATATGCAGATTTTGCTCTTGCATAATGTACATGTATGTTTGATGAAGTATGAATGGACCTTTAGAGGCTTCACTTTGATTAAAACCAGCAACAATATCAACTTGATTAAAACAACAATAACAACTTGATTAAAACAACAATAACAACTTGATTAAAACAACACATAAAATCAGATTGTTCTGTTTGGTTGTCAAAGAGAGAGAAAGAGAGAAATGGGGTTTAACATCCACTCTACACAAACTAGGTCATTTCAGGACTAACATATGGTTTAATTTTATTTCAATAATTCGCTTGCGCGTTGGGGTCTTCAGCAGTGGGAGGAAACCGGAGTGCTCGAAGGAAACTCACGAGGTTGAGAAGGCGCCCCTATCTTCATGCCACATACGGTCACACCAGGGATCGAAACCACAGCCGCAAGCCACAGGTGACCGGCCAGCTAGAGGTCGAAGCGCAGCACTCTAGGCCATCCCAACCCCCCCGGTTTTCAAAGAAAGCAATTGTATTAAAACAAAATATAACTAACACTTACAATGTATCCATGTATTTGTTGGGGTGAGTTATCTTATATCTGGACACATGTTTTAAAGTTGGGATGAGTTGTCTTTTATCTTGAGATGAGTTGTCTTCTAACTTGGGATGAGTTTCTTATAATAGGATGAATTGTCTGTATACCCGATTTTATAGAAATTTGTATGAAATTCATACCATACCTTTAATAACTAATATTCATTTTCGAGCTATTGTAATTTATCTGACTTCTTTTTCAGTTTCCGTCGAAACATGGCAGATATAAAAAAAAAATGCTCTGTTGACATCTCTGAATTGACACGTAGCCGAGAGAAACCATATAAATGTGATGTTTGCTGTAAATCATTTAAGCTAAAAGGTGCTCTCAATGCACATTTGAGAATTCATACTAGAGAGAAACCATATAAATGTGACATTTGTGGTGAAGCATTTGATAGAAAAGATTATTTTACTAAGCATGCGTTCATTCATACTGCAGAAAAGCCTTATACATGTGATGTTTGTGGTGAATCATTTACGTCAAAAGGAAAATTTACGGAGCATTCCTATATCCATACTGGACAGACACCATTTGAATGTGATGTTTGTGAACAATCATTTAGACACCGTGATAATCTACGAAGGCACCTTATAACTCATACTGGAGAGAAACCATTTAAATGTAGCGTTTGTACTAAATTATTTAGCCAAAATTATAACCTAAAGGAACATTTGAAAAGTCACACTGGTGGGAGACGTTATGAATGTCATGTTTGTCATAAATTATTTCCTCGGAAAGGTCCTTTCAATGATCATGTTAGAAGGCACACAGAAGGGAAACAGTTTATGTGTCATGTTTGTGGTAAATTATTTACAAAAAGAGATAATATTGTAGAACACATGAAGATTCATACTGGAGAAAAACCACATCATTGTGATGTTTGTAATAGATCATTTCGTACAAAAAGCACCCTGAACAGCCACCAGAGAACTCAATCATGTACTTTGCCGAACAAACATTATGTCATTGCCGGAACATGTGAAATTTGTGGCAAATCATTTGCTTCCCAAAATTATCTAAATGAGCATATGAAATTTCACACCATTGAAAAACAACATAAATGTGATATTTGTGGTTATTCATGTATCACTGCTACGAAACTGAACGAACACCTGGAAACTCATGCTGTAAACAGAGCTCATCATAAATGTGATGTTTGCAGTAAATCATTCACAACTAAAATAACTCTGAAGATGCACGCTAGAATTCATCTCGGTGAGAAATCGTTTAAATGTAATCTTGGTAAATCATTCAAGTGTTGGGTTTGTAGAAAGTCATTTGCCTTAAAAACAACTCGAAACATACATAGGAGAACTCATACTGGAGAAAAAACATATAAATTTAATGTTTGTAGTAAATCACTTATTAGCAAAGATAATAATAAAGAACATGCCAAAAATCGTATTGGAGAAAGATCATATAAATGTGATATTTGTAGTAAATCTTTTATTCTTAAAAGTACTGTGAGGTCTCATGCAGAGAATCCATTTAATTGTGTTATTTGTAATAAATCATTTTGTCAGAGTTCCACCTTACAAACACACATGAGAACCCATTCTGGCAACAATAAATCGTTTACCCCTAAAGGCAGTCTAACTGATCATAAGAATTCTCCTACTAGAAAGAAACACTATAAATGTGATGTTTGTAATAAATCATTTAGTAGCAATTACAGTCTACAAGATCACCTCAGAACTCATACTGGAGAGAAACCATTCAAATGTGATATTTGTAATAAGTCATTTAGTCGGAAGAGTACCGTAAATCTTCATATGAGAACTCACAATCTAGTGGAAAAGTTTGAATGTGATGTTTGTAATAAATCATTTACTAGAAGAAGTTATTTAGATTTTCACATGGAAAGTCATATCAGTGAGAATCCCTATACATGTGATGTTTGTAGTAAACCATTTACCCTCAAAAGTAATCTGAACAGACATGTGAAGATTCACACAGCAGAACCCACAGATGGAAAACTAAATAAATGTGATTTTTGTAATAAATCATTTTCTACGCGTACCACGCTACAAAAACACAGGAGAACACATTCTGGAGAGAAACTTTCTAAATGTCGTCTTTGTAGTAAATCGTTTACTGGAAAAAACAATCTAAGTGATCATATGAATCTACATACTGGAAGAAAACCGTACCAATGTGATGTTTGTAATAAATTTTTTGCCCAAAGAAGTAACTGTAATACACATATGAAAACTCACGATGAAGACCTTCGACATAAATGTAATGTTTGTGATAAATCATATACCCAAAAAGCTAATTTAATCATTCATATGAAAAATCACGCTCTAAAGGAAACATTTATATGTGATGTTTGCGATAAACAATTTACTAGTAAGACTAATTTTGATCGTCATTCAAAAACTCATGCCACTTTTAAATGTAACGTTTGTAATAAATTATGTAGTACCAATGGCCATCTACAAGATCACCTCAGAACTCATGCTGGAGAGAAACCATTCAAATGTGATATTTGTAATAAATCATTTAGTCAGAAGAGCAGTGTAAATGTTCATATGAGAACTCACAACAAACGGCGGGAAGTGTTTCAATGTGATATTTGTAATAAATCATGTGTGTCGAGAAGTTATTTAGATATTCATGTGAAATCTCATATTAGCGGGAATCCTTACAAATGTGATCTTTGTAATAAATCCTTTATTCAAAAATTTTATTTAAAAACACATATGGAAACTCACCACTCAGATAAACCCAGAGAAAAAAAATATAAATGTGATGTTTGTGATAAATTATTTACCAGAACAGCTACTCGAGACAGACATATGCAAATTCACACTCGTGAGAAAGTCTTTGATTGTGATGTCTGTTGTAAATCATATACCAGAAAAGATCATTTAACCAAACATATGAAAACTCATACTGCAGAGACACCATAGTGAGAGAGATAGAGAGGGGATTTAACATCCATTCGACACAAGCCATTCGACCATCCCCCCCCCCATCCCCCAGACACCATAGCAATTCGAGGCTTGGAAAAACTTGTTAAAATAATTGTGTTAGAAGTCATCAGTGTAACACGGTTACCATTTAATCTTTTGTATCAAGTAGCACTAATTCATTTAATGTCATTCCGATCATTCTCTATATTATTACTGCAGATCTATAATCAAACGTCTCCCGTTATTCCTAGTATCCATTGGTGTGACGGGGAATCACGGTGGCTAAGTGGGTAAGACGCTGGCTCGCTAGCCTGGGGGTCGGGTGTTCGATCACTGCATTGGCCGAGAAAGTTCATTTCGATTTTCCGGCGTGATTTCCCATTGTCAATGATGCAGATGGAGGGCCTGACAAGGACAGCTGCCTAGTTGTTTGGATATGACGAAAAACAGAGGTCCTGTGTACACATTGGCATGCACGTAAAAGATCCCTTGGCAGTTGGAATTCGATATAAGAATAAATCGTAGCGCGGCTGCCTGGGCAAAATTTCCCTCATAGCACACTATGGTGTATGCCCGTCTTCCATTAGCCCAGGTCAGGTGCAGAAGAGTAGGACTTAAACCCCATTTCATTTCATTTAATGTCAAATCTTGGATTAAAAATTTGTATAAAAATCATCAAAAATCACCCAAAACCATCTAATAGATTGATTTATTTTGATAATGTGTGTCCAATAATGTAAAATGTATACATGTACACATGAAAACCACTTCTTGAGTACACATTGGCGTGCATGTGAAAGAACACTTGTTTGGAATTTGGTATAGGAGTAGGCTGTAGTGCTGCAGTCTGAGCAAAATTCCCCCCCCCCACCCAAGAGAGAAACTAGGTCATTTGTTCAGATGTGATATTTGCAAAAAATAATTGTGTTATTGAGAAATGTATAAATGTGGGAGAAAACCCACAAGATCGGACAGACAACCCAACTTCTCGTCATGTACAAGCAGGAAATCAAAACCAAGTCAGTTGACTCAATGACAGACCTTATGATGCAATACGCATGCATCAACTATTGGGTCCCCCCTCCAACTATTGGTCTATCTAAATCATGATGAGAAACATATGAAAAGAAAATCCCATAAAATCTGTCTCCCTGATTTTAAAGCGACATAATGACTTGCAAACTACAGGTTATTAGTCTTAAAAATGTTTCAGTTAAAGTCTCTAACTCAATATCATCTAAAATCTTCAACATTGAAAACACAAATTATTTGTCAATTTAAATCAAAATTGTTGATGTGATCCTACGGGAAAAAGATGGGCTTCTGATATCCAATGTTTAAGGCAAAAAAGATATTTTACCATTGGTACATGACTCGTGTACCACAATGCGTTTTAGCCCCAGTTCTAGCAAGAGACTCGAGGAACGTTTAAATGTAATCTTGGTAAATCATTCAAGTGTTGGGTTTGTAGAAAGTCATTTGCCTTAAAAACAACTCGAAACATACATAGGAGAACTCATACTGGAGAAAAAACATATAAATTTAATGTTTGTAGTAAATCACTTATTAGCAAAGATAATAATAAAGAACATGCCAAAAATCGTATTGGAGAAAGATCATATAAATGTGATATTTGTAGTAAATCTTTTATTCTTAAAAGTACTGTGAGGTCTCATGCAGAGAATCCATTTAATTGTGTTATTTGTAATAAATCATTTTGTCAGAGTTCCACCTTACAAACACACATGAGAACCCATTCTGGCAACAATAAATCGTTTACCCCTAAAGGCAGTCTAACTGATCATAAGAATTCTCCTACTAGAAAGAAACACTATAAATGTGATGTTTGTAATAAATCATTTAGTAGCAATTACAGTCTACAAGATCACCTCAGAACTCATACTGGAGAGAAACCATTCAAATGTGATATTTGTAATAAGTCATTTAGTCGGAAGAGTACCGTAAATCTTCATATGAGAACTCACAATCTAGTGGAAAAGTTTGAATGTGATGTTTGTAATAAATCATTTACTAGAAGAAGTTATTTAGATTTTCACATGGAAAGTCATATCAGTGAGAATCCCTATACATGTGATGTTTGTAGTAAACCATTTACCCTCAAAAGTAATCTGAACAGACATGTGAAGATTCACACAGCAGAACCCACAGATGGAAAACTAAATAAATGTGATTTTTGTAATAAATCATTTTCTACGCGTACCACGCTACAAAAACACAGGAGAACACATTCTGGAGAGAAACTTTCTAAATGTCGTCTTTGTAGTAAATCGTTTACTGGAAAAAACAATCTAAGTGATCATATGAATCTACATACTGGAAGAAAACCGTACCAATGTGATGTTTGTAATAAATTTTTTGCCCAAAGAAGTAACTGTAAAACACATATGAAAACTCACGATGAAGACCTTCGACATAAATGTAATGTTTGTGATAAATCATATACCCAAAAAGCTAATTTAATCATTCATATGAAAAATCACGCTCTAAAGGAAACATTTATATGTGATGTTTGCGATAAACAATTTACTAGTAAGACTAATTTTGATCGTCATTCAAAAACTCATGCCACTTTTAAATGTAACGTTTGTAATAAATTATGTAGTACCAATGGCCATCTACAAGATCACCTCAGAACTCATGCTGGAGAGAAACCATTCAAATGTGATATTTGTAATAAATCATTTAGACAGAAGAGCAGTGTAAATGTTCATATGAGAACTCACAACAAACGGCGGGAAGTGTTTCAATGTGATATTTGTAATAAATCATGTGTGTCGAGAAGTTATTTAGATATTCATGTGAAATCTCATATTAGCGGGAATCCTTACAAATGTGATCTTTGTAATAAATCCTTTATTCAAAAATTTTATTTAAAAACACATATGGAAACTCACCACTCAGATAAACCCAGAGAAAAAAAATATAAATGTGATGTTTGTGATAAATTATTTACCAGAACAGCTACTCGAGACAGACATATGCAAATTCACACTCGTGAGAAAGTCTTTGATTGTGATGTCTGTTGTAAATCATATACCAGAAAAGATCATTTAACCAAACATATGAAAACTCATACTGCAGAGACACCATAGTGAGA
The DNA here is from genome assembly GCA_963678685.1 of Patella ulyssiponensis. NCBI lineage: Eukaryota > Metazoa > Mollusca > Gastropoda > Patellidae > Patella > Patella ulyssiponensis. The sequence continues at coordinate 11,324,706 of OY783227.1, read as the reverse complement.
GAGATAGAGAGGGGATTTAACATCCATTCGACACAAGCCATTCGACCATCCCCCCCCCCCATCCCCCAGACACCATAGCAATTCGAGGCTTGGAAAAACTTGTTAAAATAATTGTGTTAGAAGTCATCAGTGTAACACGGTTACCATTTAATCTTTTGTATCAAGTAGCACTAATTCATTTAATGTCATTCCGATCATTCTCTATATTATTACTGCAGATCTATAATCAAACGTCTCCCGTTATTCCTAGTATTCATTGGTGTGACGGGGAATCACGGTGGCTAAGTGGGTAAGACGCTGGCTCGCTAGCCTGGAGGTCGGGTGTTCGATCACTGCATTGGCCGAGAAAGTTCATTTCGATTTTCCGGCGTGATTTCCCATTGTCAATGATGCAGATGGAGGGCCTGACAAGGACAGCTGCCTAGTTGTTTGGATATGACGAAAAACAGAGGTCCTGTGTACACATTGGCATGCACGTAAAAGATCCCTTGGCAGTTGGAATTCGATATAAGAATAAATCGTAGCGCGGCTGCCTGGGCAAAATTTCCCTCATAGCACACTATGGTGTATGCCCGTCTTCCATTAGCCCAGGTCAGGTGCAGAAGAGTAGGACTTAAACCCCATTTCATTTCATTTAATGTCAAATCTTGGATTAAAAATTTGTATAAAAATCATCAAAAATCACCCAAAACCATCTAATAGATTGATTTATTTTGATAATGTGTGTCCAATAATGTAAAATGTATACATGTACACATGAAAACAACTTCTTGAGTACACATTGGCGTGCATGTGAAAGAACACTTGTTTGGAATTTGGTATAGGAGTAGGCTGTAGTGCTGCAGTCTGAGCAAAATTCCCCCCCCCCACCCAAGAGAGAAACTAGGTCATTTGTTCAGATGTGATATTTGCAAAAAATAATTGTGTTATTGAGAAATGTATAAATGTGGGAGAAAACCCACAAGATCGGACAGACAACCCAACTTCTCGTCATGTACAAGCAGGAAATCAAAACCAAGTCAGTTGACTCAATGACAGACCTTATGATGCAATACGCATGCATCAACTATTGGGTCCCCCCTCCAACTATTGGTCTATCTAAATCATGATGAGAAACATATGAAAAGAAAATCCCATAAAATCTGTCTCCCTGATTTTAAAGCGACATAATGACTTGCAAACTACAGGTTATTAGTCTTAAAAATGTTTCAGTTAAAGTCTCTAACTCAATATCATCTAAAATCTTCAACATTGAAAACACAAATTATTTGTCAATTTAAATCAAAATTGTTGATGTGATCCTACGGGAAAAAGATGGGCTTCTGATATCCAATGTTTAAGGCAAAAAAGATATTTTACCATTGGTACATGACTCGTGTACCACAATGCGTTTTAGCCCCAGTTCTAGCAAGAGACTCGAGGAACGAGGCTAGAAACATTGCAACAAATAAAAAGGCGCATGTAGACTAGGAGTTTTCAGTTGATTGACAGTGCTGGCTTATTTCGCCGATAACATAACTGATTTGAAATTGGAGTAGAAACAGATACCATTGAATGTAAATCAGTTTATATACATTCATATTACAATATTATATGTGTTGCACCCACTTGTGTCAGTTTCTAGGTCCCAAATGTTAGCTATTTAGCTCCCTTAAGACAAGACTGTGGATGCTAATAATCACACTGATCAGCAGTAAATATATTCATTAGGCCGCTGCAGTCACTGATAAGGAATGACATCAACGCGACTTAATGAGTTCCCAAATAGTAACCTTTTTCTTCCGACAAATTAAATTCTAAAATATTTTTTGTATGTATTAGAAAAATAAGTAAAGATGTTTGAAGTAATTGTAGTTAAAAAGTATTTCCTATTTGGGTATTATAATAGTTATGTCTTATGTAAACGATGCACGTGCCATTGAGCCAATGATTGACACGGCGTCATGTCATTGCATGTGTTGAAGACAGTCATCTCTGACAGAGATAATTCGTACTTTGGATGGCCTGCACTACATGAAGATCTGACTGGTTGTAGTGGAAGGTCGTCTAGGGGTCATATGAGTGGCTTTTGATCCTATGACATTTGATTAACCAATCAGCACTGATGTTTCTAGTGGAATGCCTACAGTTACTTGTACTGCATGCCAGCAACTCGCTGTAACAGACCATTTCATAGGCTAATACCTCAAATCAGAGACAAATTAAACAAAATTTAAAACTATAAAAAAATGAAACAAAATAGGGTCGATGATGTAATCAGATTCACTTGTAATTGGTGCAGGACAGAGGGCCTGACAAAGACATCTGTCTAGTTGTTGGGTTGGATAAAAAACCAAGGACCAGTGGCCCAGTGTATACATTGGCATGCACGTAAAAGATCCCTTGACAGTTTAAATTTGATATAAGAGTATGCCATAGTGCCGCTGCCAAGGCAAAATTTCCCTTAAAGCTTATTGCTTTTGTTAAACAGGTGTGAAAATGAACACAGTAGGCCATAGTTCGGAGAATATGTCTCCTATGTCCAGAATGTACACATTTCTGGATAGTCTTGACCATGGAATAATTTTTGAAATTTCAAAATTTTGAAGTTTGCATTTGTACAAGACAATTAATTGCCTTGATTTCCAAATTTGGTCTAAATATTTGAATAGCTGAAGTCAATCAGACTCCAAAAACATAAGCTCCAGCCAAAGTTATCTCATTTTATTTTTCAATATTTTCCAGCCATTTTTTTAGTCCTTTTCCACCATTTTAAGCAGTTTGATCGTATTTGCTGAATTTTCTGGAACAGAAGTCAATCTGATTACAGCAATACAAGTCTCAGATTATTTAGCTTTAAGGTTGAGATTATTTATTCGCCAGGGTGAAATGTTTCTCGCAATATTTAAGCTTATAACTTCACAAGTTTTTAACCAATTGTAATAAATATTTTTCTTATTGAGATTCTTTATATAACCTATGACATGTGGCAGGAAGTGACTGTGAATATGAAAGCTTTCATATCTGCCTGGCATATCTAGTAATTATTTTAGAACCATTCTGTATAAATTAAAACTGTCCATATGTACAATGTATTGTTACCGATATCACTTCGGTGGAAGCGGATGTTAAATAAAACTATTTTACACAAATGTACAATGTATTGTTATAATATGAATATATAGAGAGCGAGACAGAAATGGAGTTTAACGTCCACTTGACACCAGATCATTTCAGGACTAACATAGTTGAATTTTATTTCATTAATTCGCTTCGCTATTCAAAGCAATAATAATTTAAAATACTCATAGTCAACTGCATAGTGTGTGTCCGTGTCCAGTTGATACAGGTTGTCAAACACCTTAATTATCTGCAAATGCTACAGGGGGTCAAATTATCGCGACAAAATGAAATGAAATGTGGTTTAACGTCCTACTCTTCTGCACGTAACATGGGCTAATAGAAGACGGGCATATGCCTTTCAGTGTGCTTTGAGGGAAATTTTGCCTGAGCAGCGGCGCTATGGCTTACTCTTATATCGAATTCCAACTGCAAAGGGATCTTTTACGTGCATTCCAATGTGTACACGGGACCTTGGTTTTTCGTCCCATCCAAACGACTAGGCAGCTGTCCTTGTCAGGCCCTCCTTCTGCATCACTGACAAGGGGAAATCACATCGGAAAATTGAGATGAACTTCCTCGGCCAATGCAAGGATCGAACAACTGACCTCCAAGCTAGCGAACCAGCGCCTTATCCACTTATAGCCACCGTGACCCCCCGGGACGAAATGACCACACAGAGGTTCTGCAAATCATCGAGAGGATATACAACCTAAAGGAAAGAAATGCAAAAGCAGGAAATCGGTTAAAGAAAATGGAATGCAATGTTGCGTGTTTTCAACTTATGAAAGAATGAATTACTCGAGTTGATATGGATCCAAGTTGTGTTTTATATACAACTGATAAACCGGAAGTCATTCGTTTGACCCAATATTGGCGTTTTTATTAGAAGTGCGATAACATTATTGTGTAAGTTTCATTGTTAAACACCAACCAACAAACAGGTGAATTGTAGTGGGTTGCGGTAGCACTCTCGTTGAAAGCGGACGGAAGCTAGTGGTAGTGACAGCTCTCAGAATATTATCTAATTTAGCACCGGTAATTATAAAAAAAAAAATCTATTTAAGACAAAGGAAAAAACCAAGTTCGACTCCCTCGCTTCATTCAATCGAAAATTGATCTTTGAAGATGTTACTTTGCTAAGACTTTGTTGCAAAGCAGATTCCTAACTTTAGAGCCGCTTCACTTTGATTAAAATCAGCAACAATATCAATTTGATTAAAACAACACATTTTTATAGCCGCCATTAAAACCAGCAACAATATCAATTTGATTAAAACAACACATTTTTATAGCCGCTTCACTTTGATTAAAACCAGCAACAATATCAATTTGATTAAAACAACACAATTTTATAACGGTTAAACGGATGGTATCACGTCATTTGGGACTCGCCTCATGTGGGACTCAACATGAACGACATTTGGGACTCAGTTGACGACATTTGGGACTTCAGTGGCATTATTTGGGACTCAACACAAACAACATAAATTGGGACTCAATATAAACGATATTTTGGGCCGACTGATTTATCGGAATCCTAGTTGTTTCGACACCCGGTGCACAAGTTTTTTTTCGAGACCATCTATTTGGGTCAGGTTAATTATTTATAATATATAGGATTTGTATGGGAAGTAATTAAACAATTAAGACGATTAAGGATCAACTAGTTATTTATTGTGTAGTTCATTTGATAATACGCATAAACGTACATTGTTCGTTCTATACGCCTGGAAATGGTTTCTTTGCATTAAAATAGTAACACTACTGATTCTGTGAAAACTGTAATGCCATTGGCTATTCCTTTTTAATCACCCAATCACAGGCAATAAAACATAACTCTTTGACAATCAGACTCTGCTGAAGGTCGCCAAATGCGGATATTAAAATGGAAGTTATGATCAAAATTTAATTTTGGCGATAATGTTTTTTGGGTACATGGAAGTAAAAAAATCTTAAAATTCTAATCGTTTTATATATGTCCTTGCTTGAGGCCTAATTCAATTACCTTGAAATTTGAATGCCCATCACAACCACGTGGCGAACAGGCAGCATGCATAAAATTGTAGTGGATATATATTACATAATATATAATATGTATCATTTTGTTTTAAAAAATAAAATATATCTGACAATTCTTTCCAAAGAGAATGTAAAATTATACAACCGATTATTACTTTCCTAACAGTTTGCAAACATTTCAACCCCTGAACTGTAACACTTGCCAAATTCCAACCAATTATATCAGCTAATCCATTCAATTGGCATTTTTTATCGAGTCCCAAACGACGTATACCCGAGTCCCAAATGTCACGGTCATATTTTTTTGAGTCCCAAATGACGTGAGTCCCAAATGAAGCGAGTCCCAGATGACATGTAATCAAATGGATGTCAGCTGTTTCGTACTTAGTGCATTCTTACCTCACTTTCTAATTCACTTTGTACCTCAAACTGATTTGTACATTTTCCTATGTGGTTGAAATCAGTTGAATAAAAAATAAAGGTGCAGTGATTTGATCATGTCCAACAGCTAGCCTACGCTAAATTTATAAAAATGACTGTCGAACCAGAATTTGAATATGGCCCTCAAATTGATTAGTTTCTTTTCTTAAATGTGGTTGAAAGAAATTGAAATAAAGGTGAAACATATATTAATTAAACGATTTGATAAAATCCAATGGCTGCGCTAAATTTATAACGATTGCTGCTGAAAGGGAATTAGCTGTGATGATTTGCTAACAAAAAGCGAATTTTGCATTGATAATTGCATGAATATGAAACAGTTAAATCATGAACAACAGTCTATTAAAATATTACAAAGAACAATTTTTTTTACAAAAATGGCTGCCGAGCGAGAATTAGCTATGATGACTTAATATCAAAATGCGAATTGTATGCATTTATAATTACATGAATATGAAACATTTAATTTATACCACAAATAAAATATTAAAAAGAAAAAAAACGTGTCAAGATGCAAGTCCATAAAATAGAAATTTCCATATTGATAATACACCAAAAGCCTGCCTAATAGTAGTTATTGACACATTAGAGATTTATTTAAACTAAAATTACTTCAGCATTTCAGTAAATTTATATCGGTTACAAAGGGAAGCCATTTTCATACAGTTGGGTTTCAATTACAGAATTAACCTGTGATATAACTGCATATATATGGTCTATGATATAACAGATCAAAGAAACGCGTATGCCTGTCTTTACCTGTTGGCACTTTTTCGATGTGTTCTATTATCGTCAGTAATCACAAATTACAACTTACTCAGCAGAATGGTTCAGTAATCGACACCAGATTAAATAGTTTTCAGTTGTTTTTAAACTGCTTTAACAATCACCAATCAATTGCTGTCAATAATCACAACTCACTGAGCAGAACCCTAACCCTAATTTTCACCAATTTTTTTTAAAAAAAAAAACGCCAAAAGGCAGGTACAAAATGTAATCATATAGGAAAAGGTACGAATCAATTTGAGGTACAAACATATTCTAATTTAGGAAATGGAACTTATCAATTTGAGGTAGCAATCTCTTACATATTCTAATTCTGGTTTGGCTAAATTCAACTTCTTTCAACTGATTTCAACAACATAGGAAAAGGTACGAATCAATTTTGATTTATGAAGTGAAGTAAGAAACGGCTAATGTGAGGTTCGAATGAACTAAGTACGAAAACAGCCAGCACAGTTCATAACAAAATCTGATTGGCCTGAGTGGTCGTCGAAGAAAGTGCGAGAGAAATGGGGTTTAACGTCCACTCAACACAAACTAGGTCATTTTGGGACTAACATATGGTTTAATTTTATTTCAATAATTCGCTTGCGCGTAGGGGTCTTTAGCAGTGGGAGGAAACTGGAGGAAACCCACAAGATTGAGAAGGCGCCCCCATCTCCATGCCACATATGCTCACACCAGGGCTCGAAACGACAGCCACAAGCCAGAGGTGACCTGCCAGCTAGAGGTTGAAGCGTGGTTCTCTAGACCACTAGGCCATCCCAACCCCCCTCGAAGAAAGCAATTGTATTAAAACAAATATAACTGACACTTATATAAGCTGGAATGAGTTGTCTTATATCTCGATCCCATGTTTTAAAGTTGGGATGAGTTGTCTTTTATCTTCGGATGTGTTGTCTTCTAACATAGGATGAGTTGTCTTCACACTTGTGATGAGTTTCCTTTGGGATAAGTGTGTGTCTGTTTACCCTGTTTTATAGAAATTTGTATGAAATTCATACCATGCCTTTAATAACTATTATTCATTTTTGACTTCTTTTTCAGTGTCCGTGGAAATTTGTATGAAATTCATACCATGCCTTTAATAACTATTATTCATTTTTGAGATATTGTAATTCGTCTGACTTCTTTTTCAGTTACAGTGGAAACATGGCAAATATCAAAACAAAATCTTCTGTTGACGTCTCTGAATCGACACGTAGCCGAGAGAAACCATATAAATGTGATGTTTGCTGTAAATCTTTTAAGCTTAAAGGTGCTCTCAATGCACATTTGAGAATTCATACTGGAGAGAAACCATATAAATGTGACATTTGTGGTGAAGCATTTGATAGAAAAGGTTACTTTACTAAACATGCGTTCATTCATACTGCAGAAAAGCCTTATACATGTGATGTTTGTGGTGAATCATTTACGTCAAAAGGAAGTTTTACGGTGCATTCGTATATCCATACTGGACAGACACCTTTTGAATGTGATGTTTGTGAAAAATCATTTAGACACCGTAATAATCTACGAAGGCACCTTGTAACTCATACTAGAAAGAAACCATTTAGATGTAGTGTTTGTGCTAAATTATTTAGCCAAAATGATAACCTAAAGGAACATTTGAAAAGTCACACTGGTGGGAGACGCTATGAATGTCATGTTTGTCATAAATCATTTCCTCGGAAAGGTCCTTTCAATGATCATGTTAGAAGGCACACAGAAGGGAAACAGTTTATGTGTCATGTTTGTGGTAAATTATTTATAAAAAAAGATTATATTGTAGAACACATGAAGATTCATACTGGAGAGAAACCACATCAATGTGATATTTGTAATAGATCATTTCGTACAAAAGGCACCCTGTACAGCCACCAGAGAACTCAATCATGTACTTTGCCGAACAAGCTATGTGCCATTGCTGGAACATGTGAAATTTGTGGCAAATCATTTGCTTCCCAAAATTATCTAAATGAGCATGTGAAATTTCACACTGGTGAAAAACCACATAAATGTGATATTTGTGGTTATTCGTGTATCACTGCTACAAAACTGAACGAACACCTGGAAACTCATGCTGTAAACAGAGCTCATCATAAATGTGATGTTTGCAGTAAATCATTCACTTCTAAAATAACTCTGATGATGCACGCTAGAGTCCATCTCGGTGAGAAATCGCTTAAATGTAATCTTGGTAAATCATTCAAGTGTTGGGTTTGTAGAAAGTCATTTGCCTTAAAAACAACTCGAAACATACATAATAAGAGAATTCATACTGGAGAAAAACCACATAAATTAAATGGTTGTGGTAAGTCACTTATTAGGAAAGATTATTATAAAAAACATGTCAAAAATCATATTGGAGAAAGACCATATAAATGTGATATTTGTTGTAAATCTTTTATTGTTAAAAGAACTGTGAGATCTCATGCTGAGAATACATTTAATTGTGTTATTTGTAATAAATCATTTTGTCAGCGTTCCACCCTACAAACACACATGAGAACCCATTCTGGCGACAATAAATCGTTTACCCCTAAAGGCAGTCTAAATAATCGTAAGAATTCTCCTACTGAAAAGAAACCCTATAAATGTGATGTTTGTAATAGATTTTTTAGAGCAAAGCGAAATCTAAAAGAGCACCTCAAAACACATACTGGAGAGAAACCATTCAAATGTGATATTTGTAATAAGTCATTTAGTCGGAAGAGTACCGTAAATCTTCATATGAGAACTCACAATCCAGCAGAAGAGTTTGAATGTGATGTTTGTAATAAATCATTTGCTAGAAGACGTTATTTAGATTTTCACATGGAAAGTCATATCAGTGAGAATCCATATACATGTGATGTTTGTAGTAAACCATTTACCCTCAAATGTAATCTGAACAGACATATGAAGATTCACACAGCAGAACCCACAGATGGAAAACCAAATAAATGTGATTTTTGTAATAAATCATTTTCTATGAGTTCCACGCTACAAAAACACAGGAGAACGCATGCTGGAGAGAAACCTTTTAAATGTCGTCTTTGTAGTAAATCGTTTACTGGAAAAAACAGTCTGAGGGATCATATGAGTCTTCATACTGGATTTAAACCGTATCAATGTGATGTTTGTAATAAAATTTTCGCCAAAGTAAGTAACCGTAATGCACATATGAAAACTCACGATGAAGACCTTCGCCATAAATGTAATATTTGTGATAAATCATATACCCAAAAAGCTAATTTCATCATCCATATGAAAAATCACGCTCCAAAGGAAACATTTATATGCGATGTTTGCGATAAACAATTTACTAATAAGACTAATTTTGATCGTCATTCAAAAACTCATGCCACTTTTAAATGTAACGTTTGTAATAAATCATTTAGTTCCAATGGCAATCTACAAAGTCACCTCAGAACTCATACGGGAGAGAAACCATTCAAATGTGATATTTGTAATAAATCATTTACTCAGAAAAACGGCGTAAATGTTCATATGAAAACTCACAACAAACAGCGGGAAGTGTTTCAATGTGATATTTGTAATAAATCATTTGTTTCTAGAAGCTATTTAGATATTCATGTGCAATCTCATATTAGCGGGAATCCTTTCAAATGTGATCTTTGTAATAAATCCTTTATTCAAAAATATCATTTAAAAACACATATGGAAACTCACCACTCAGATAAACCCAGAGAAAAAAAATATAAATGTGATGTTTGTGATAAATTATTTACCAGAACAGATACTCGAGACAGACATATGCAAATTCACACTCGTGAGAAAGTCTTAAATTGTAATTTGTGTAGTAAATCATATACCAGAAAAGATCATCTTACCAAACATATGAAAACTCATACTGCAGAGACACAATAGCGAGAGAGATAGAGAGGGTGTTTAACGTCCATTCTTCACAAACCATTCGACCCCCCCCCCCCCCAAGACACCATTGCAATTCAATGTTTGCAAAAACTTGTTACAATAGTTGTGTAAGAAGTCATCACTGTAACTCGGTTATGTTTAATCTTGTGTATCTAGCAATCTGATTAAAATATAGATCTATATTTCGTTTCGTTTTTTTATACTTTCGATGGCCTACACTCACGTAGATCTAATCTAACAAGTTATAGTGGGAGCTCACATTCTATGACGTCGGGTATCAAGCACGGAACGTTTGACCTAATAACGTCAGTCATTCGATTAACCAATTAGCGACCGCCATGCTTTTTTAAAATCTACTTTTGTTTTGTTTTGATTTCTATCCGCTGGTGTCAGTATAGACGTCATTGGCTGGTAATATCTACCCACAGTTCCGCGCATGAAAAGGTCAAACGCTCGATTCGACAGACCATTTGATTGGCTGACCCCTCATTTCAGACAGAACACGAGTTAAATAACAAGTCCTTCAGATCCAAGAGTAGTAAAGACAAGTAAAAACGAAATTTTGAACTATAAAAAACGAAACGAAATTGGATCTGTGTTTTAATCAGATTGGTGTATCTAGTTGCACTAATTTATTTAATGTCAAACCTTTTCATTTAAAATTTGTATAAAAATCATCAAAAATCACCCAAAACCATCTAATTGATTGATTAAATTTGATAATGAGGGTCCAATAATGAAAAACGTTTACATATAAATGGGACATTTGTTCAGATGTGACAAAAACAACTTCTTGTGTACACATTGGCGTACATGTGAATGAACCCTTGTTTGGAATTTGGTATACTGTAGGAGTAGGCTGTAGGGCTGCTGTCTGAGCAAAATTCCCCCCCCCCCCCCAAAGAGAAATTAGGTCATTTGTTCAGATGTGATATTTGCAAAAAATAATTGTGTTATTGAGAAATGTATAAATGTGGGAGAAAACCTACAAGATCGGACAAACAACCCAACTTCTCGTCATGTACAAGCAGGAAATCAAAACCAAGTCAGTTGACTCAATGACAGACCTTATGATGCAATACGCATGCATCAACTATTGGGTCCCCCCTCCAACTATTGGTCTATCTAAATCATGATGAGAAACATATGAAAAGAAAATCCCATAAAATCTGTCTCCCTGATTTTAAAGCGACATAATGACTTGCAAACTACAGGTTATTAGTCTTAAAAATGTTTCAGTTAAAGTCTCTAACTCAATATCATCTAAAATCTTCAACATTGAAAACACAAATTATTTGTCAATTTAAATCAAAATTGTTGATGTGATCCTACGGGAAAAAGATGGGCTTCTGATATCCAATGTTTAAGGCAAAATAGATATTTTACCATTGGTACATGACTCGTGTACCACAATGCGTTTTAGCCCCAGTTCTAGCAAGAGACTCGAGGAACGAGGCTAGAAACATTGCAACAAATAAAAAGGAGCATGTAGACTAGGAGTTTTCAGTTGATTGACAGTGCTGGCTTATTTCGCCGATAACATAACTGATTTGAAATTGGAGTAGAAACGGATACCATTGAATGTAAATCAGTTTATATACATTCATATTACAATATTATATGTGTTGCACCCACTTGTGTCAATTTCTAGGTAAGGAATGACATCAACGCGACTTAATGAGTTCCCAAATATTAACCTTTTTCTTCCGACAAATTAAATTCTAAAATATTTTTTGTATGTATTACAAAAATAAGTAAAGATGTTTGAAGTAATTGTAGTTAAAAAGTATTTCCTATTTGGGTATTAAAATAAGTAAAAAGCATCATTTTGCCCGCAAGACTGTGGATGCTAATAATCACACTGATCAGCAGTGATTATATTCATTAGGCCGCTGCAGTCACTGATAAGGAATGACATCAACGCGACTTAATGAGTTCCCAAATATTAACCTTTTTCTTCGGACAAATTAAATTCTAAAATATTTTTTGTATGTATTAGAAAAATAAGTAAAGATGTTTGAAGTAATTGTAGTTAAAAAGTATTTCCTATTTGGGTATTAAAATAGTTATGTCTTATGTAAACGATGCACGTGCCATTGAGCCAATGATTGACACGGCGTCATGTCATTGCATGTGTTGAAGACAGTCATCTCTGACAGAGATAATTCGTACTTTGGATGGCCTGCACTACATGAAGATCTGACTGGTTGTAGTGGAAGGTCGTCTAGGGGTCATATGAGTGGCTTTTGATCCTATGACATTTGATTAACCAATCAGCACTGATGTTTCTAGTGGAGTGCCTACAGTTACTTGTACTGCATGCCAGGAACTCGCTGTAACAGACCATTTCATAGGCTATTCCCTCAAATCAGAGACAAATTAAACAAAATTTAAAACTATAAAAAAATGAAACAAAATAGGGTCGATGATGTAATCAGATTCACTTGTAATTGGTGCAGGACAGAGGGCCTGACAAAGACATCTGTCTAGTTGTTGGGTTGGATAAAAAAACCAAGGACCAGTGGCCCAGTGTATACATTGGCATGCACGTAAAAGATCCCTTGACAGTTTAAATTTGATATAAGAGTATGCCATAGTGCCGCTGCCAAGGCAAAATTTCCCTTAAAGCTTATTGCTTTTGTTAAACAGATGTGAAAATGAACACAGTAGGCCATAGTTCGGAGAATATGTCTCCTATGTCCAGAATGTACACATTTCTGGATAGTCTTGACCATGGTATAATTTTTGAAATTTCAAAATTTTGAAGTTTGCATTTGTACAAGACAATTTTAATTGCCTTGATTTCCAAATTTGGTCTAAATATTTGAATAGCTGAAGTCAATCAGACTCCAAAAACATAAGCTCCAGCCAAAGTTATCTCATTTTATTTTTCAATATTTTCCAGCCATTTTTTTAGTCCTTTTCCACCATTTTAAGCAGTTTGATCGTATTTGCTGAATTTTCTGGAACAGAAGTCAATCTGATTACAGCAATACAAGTCTCAGATTATTTAGCTTTAAGGTTTAGATTATTTATTCGCCAGGGTGAAATGTTTCGTGCGATATTTAAGCTTATAACTTCACAAGTTTTTAACCAATTGTAATAAATATTTTTATACGCCCACATTGAAATGTGGTCGTATATTGTCGTCGCCCCTGTCCGTCCGTCCGGCGGTCCGGCGTCCACAATTGCTTGTGGACGCTCTAGAGGCTAAAGTTAATATCCGATTGACTTTAAATTTATACACAGTGTTTGAGGTCATGAGACGAAGAAGCCTATTGTTTTTCAGCGATTTCCGATTATAACTACCAGAGTTATGGCCCTTGATCACTTCAAAAAATCTTGTGGACGCTCTAGAGGCCAAAGTTAATATTCGATTGGCTTTAAATTTATACACAGTGTTTACAGTCATAAGACGAAGAAGCCTATCGATTTTCAGCGATTTCCGATAATTAGTGCCAGAGTTATGGCCCTTGATCACTTCAAAAAATCTTGTGGACGCTCTAAAAGCCAAAGTTAATATCCGATTGACCTTAAAGTTATACACAATGTTTAAGGTCATAAGACGAAGAAGCCTATTGATTTTCAGCGATTTCCGATAATTAGTGCCAGAGTTATGGCCCTTGATCACTTCAAAAAATCTTGTGGACGCTCTAAAAGCCAAAGTTAATATCCGATTGACTTTAAATTTATACACAGTGTTTAAGGTCATAAGACGAAGAAGCCTATTGATTTTCAGCGATTTCCGATAATTAGTGCCAGAGTTATGGCCCTTGATCACTTCAAAAAATCTTGTGGACGCTTTAAAAGCCAAAGTTAATATCCGATTGACTTTAAATTTATACACAGTGTTTAAGGTCATACGAAGAAGAAGCCTATTGATTTTCAGCGATTTCCGATAATTAGTGCCAGAGTTATGGCCCTTGATCACTTCAAAAAATCTTGTGAACGATCTAGAGGCCAAAGTTAATATCCGATTGACTTAAAATTCATACACAGTGTTTAAGGTCATAAGACGAAGAAGCCTATTGATTTTCAGCGATTTCCGATAATTAGTGCCAGAGTTATGGCCCTTGATCACTTCAAAAAATCTTGTGGATGCTCTAGAGGCCAAAGTTGATATCCGACTGACTTTACATTTATACACAGTGTTAAAGGTTATGAGACGAAGTAGCCTATTGATTTTCAGCGATCTCTGATAATTATTGCCAGAGTTATGGCCCTTGATCACATCAAAAAATCCTGTGGACGCTCTAGAGGCCAAAGTTAATATCTGATTGACTTTAAATTTACACACACTGTTTAAGGTCATGAGACGAAGAAGCCTACTTATTTTCATTGATTTCAAATAATTACTTCCAGAGTTATCTCCCTTGATCACTTCAAAAAACCTTGTGACGCTACATATGCCAAACCTATCATCCGTTTGACTACTGATTGATACACAGAGTTTAAGGTGTTGAAACGCACAAGTATTTTGACTTTCAATGAATTTTGATAACAGAACAGCTAAATCCATGATGTTAAATGTTTCCTATACTAATTGATAGCGTGGGGCAAAACTTTATAAAAAGCAAACAAATTCTAATGATTTTCAGATAATTACATAATGAGTTGTTTCATTACCAAAAAAAGTAAAAATATGCGACAACCCTTGTTGACTGCCCGGACGATTTAGCTGCTGTGGGCGTATGTTTCGTTGCCTGGCAACCTATCTTTCTTATTGAGATTCTTTATATAACCTATGACATGTGGCAGGAAGTGACTGTGAATATGAAAGCTTTCATATCTGCCTGGCAGATCTAGTAATTATTTTAGAACCATTCTGTATAAATTAAAACTGTCCATATGTACAATGTATTGTTACCGATATCACTTTGGTGGAAGCGGAATAGCGGATGTTAAATAAAACTATTTTACACACATGTACAATGTATTGTTATAATATATATATATAGAGAGTGAGACAGAAATGGAGCTTAACGTCCACTTGAAACCAGATCATTTCAGGACTAACATAGTTGAATTTTATTTCATTAATTCGCTTCGCTATTCAAAGCAATAATAATTTAAAATACTCATAGTCAACTGCATAGTGTGTGTCCGTGTCCAGTTGATACAGGTTGTCAAACACCTTAATTATCTGCAAATGCTACAGGGGGTCAAATTATCGCGATGAAATGAAATGAAATGTGGTTTAACGTCCTACTCTTCTGCACGTAACATGGGCTAATAGAAGACGGGCATATGCCTTTCAGTGTGCTTTGAGGGAAATTTTGCCTGAGCAGCGGCGCTATGGCTTACTGTTATATCGAATTCCAACTGCAAAGGGATCTTTTACGTGCATTCCAATGTGTACACGGGACCTTGGTTTTTCGTCCCATCCAAACGACTAGGCAGCTGTCCTTGTCAGGCCCTCCTTCTGCATCACTGACAAGGGGAAATCACATCGGAAAATTGAGATGAACTTCCTCGGCCAATGCAGGGATCGAACGCCTGACCTCCAAGCTAGCGAACCAGCGCCTTATCCACTTATAGCCACCGTGACCCCCCGGGACGAAATGACCACACAGAGGTTCTGCAAATCATCGAGAGGATATACAACCTAAAGGAAAGAAATGCAAAAGCAGGAAATTGGTTAAAGAAAATGGAATGCAATGTTGCGTGTTTTTCAACTTATGAAAGAATGAATTACTCGAGTTGATATGGATCCAAGTTGTGTTTTATATACAACTGATAAACCGGAAGTCATTCGTTTGACCCAATATTGGCGTTTTTATTAGAAGTGCGATAACATTATTGTGTAAGTTTCATTGTTAAACACCAACCAACAAACAAGTGAATTGTAGTGGGTTGCGGTAGCACTCTCGTTGAAAGCGGACGGAAGCCAGTGGTAGTGAATTATCTTAGTCGACAGCTCTCAGAATATTGTCTAATTTAGCACCGGTAATTATAAAAAAAAAAATCTATTTAAGACAAAGGAAAGGAAAAAACCAAGTTCGACTCCCCTGCTTCAATCGAAAATTGATCTGTGAAGATGTAACTTTGCTAAGACTTTGTTGCAAAGCAGATTCCTCACTTTAGAGCCGCTTCACTTTGATTAAAACCAGCAACAATATCAATTTGATTAAAACAACACATTTTTTATAGCCGCTTCACTTTGATTAAAACCAGCAACAATATCAATTTTATTAAAACAACACATTTTTATAACGGTTAAACGGATGGTATCACGTCATTTGGGACTCAACATGAACGACATTTGGGACTCAGTTGACGACATTTGGGACTTCAGTGGCGTTATTTGGGACTCAACACAAACGACATAAATTGGGACTCAATATAAACGATTAGGGGCTTCACTTTGATTAAAACCAGCAACAATATCAATTTGATTAAAACAACACAATTTTATAACGGTTAAACGGATGGTATCATGTCATTTGGGACTCGCCTCATGTGGGACTCAACATGAACGACATTTGGGACTCAGTTGACGACATTTGGGACTTTAGTGGCGTTATTTGGGACTCAACACAAACAACATAAATTGGGACTCAATATAAACAATATTTTGGGCCGACAGATTTATCGGAATCCTAGTTGTTTCGACACCCGGTGTATGAGTTTTTTTTCGAGACCATCTATTTGGGTCAGGTTAATTATTTATAATATATAGGATTTGTATGGGAAGTAATTAAACAATTAAGACGATTAAGGATCAACTACTTATTTATTGTGTAGTTCATTTGATAATACGCGTTGTTATAAACGTACATTGTTCATTCTATACGCCTAGAAATGGTTTCTTTGCATTAAAATAGTAACACTACTGATTCTGTGAAAGCTGTAATGCCATTGGCTATTCCTTTTTAATCACCCAATCACAGCCAATAAAACATAACTCTTTGACAATCAGACTCTGCTGAAGGTCGCCAAATGCGGATATTAAAATGGAAGTTATGATCAAAATTTAATTTTGGCGATAATGTTTTTTGGGTACATGGAAGTAAGAAGATCTTAAAATTCTAATTGTTTTATATATGTCCTTGCTTGAGGCCTAATTCAATTACCTTGAAATTTGAATGCCCATCACAACCACGTGACGAACAGGCGGCATGCATAAAATTGTAGTGGATATATATTACATAATGTACCGTAATAAATAAATCCTGTCATTGGATTGGATGTATCGTTTTGTTTTAAAAAATAAAATATATCTGACAATTCTTTCCAAAGAGAATGTAAAATTATACAACCGATTATTACTTTCCTTACAGTTTGCAAACATTTCAACCCCTGAACTGTAACGTATACCCGAGTCCCAAATGTCACGGTCATATTTTTTGAGTCCCAAATGACGTGAGTCCCAAATGAAGCGAGTCCCAAATGACATGTAATCAAACGGATGTCAGCTGTTTCATAACATGGGAGTTTCATACTTAGTGCATTCTTACCTCACTTTCTAATTCACTTTGTACCTCAAACTGATTTGTACATTTTCCTACATGTATGTTGTTTAAATCAGTTAAAATAAAAATAAAAAATAAAGGTGCAGTGATTTGATCATGTCCAACAGCTAGCCTACGCTAAATTTATAAAAATGACTGTCGAACCAGAATTTGAATATGGCCCTCAAATTGATTAGTTCTTTTCTTAAATGTGGTTGAAAGAAATTGAAAGGTGAAACATATATTAATTAAACAATTTGATAAAATCCAACGGCTGCGCTAAATTTATAAAAATTGCTGCTGAAAGAGAATTAGCTGTGATGATTTGCTAACATAAAGCGAATTATGCATTGATAATTACATGAATATGAAACAGTTAAATCATGAACAACAGTCTATTAAAATATTACAAAGAACAATTTTTTTTACAAAAATGGCAGCCGAGCGAGAATTAGCTATGATGACTTAATATCAAAATGCGAATTGTATGCATTTATAATTACAAGAATGTGAAACATTTAATTTATACCACAAATAAAATATTAAAAAGAAAAAAAAATGTGTCAAGATGCAAGTCCATAAAATAGAAATTTCCATATTGATAATATTAATACACCAAAAGCCTGCCCAATAGTAGTTATTCACACATTAGGGATTTATTTAAACTAAAATTACTTCAGCATTTCAGTAAATTTATATCGGTTACAAACGGAAGCCATTTTCATACTGTTGGGTTTCAATTACAGAATTAACCTGTGATATAACTGTATATATGGTCTATGATATAACAGATCAAAGAAACGCATACGCCCGTCTTTACCTGTTGGCACTTTTTCGATGTGTTCTATTATCGTCAGTAATCACAAATTACAACTTACTCAGCAGAATGGTTCAATAATCGACACCAGATTAAATAGTTTTCAGTCATTTTTAAACTGCTTTAACAATCACCAATCAATTACTGTCAATAATCACAACTCACTGAGCAGAACCCTAACCCTAATTTTCACCAATTTTTTTAAAAAAAAAACACCAAAAGGCAGGTACAAAATGTAATCATATAGGAAAAGGTACGAATCAATTTGAGGTACAAACATATTCTAATTTAGGAAAAGGAACTTATCAATTTGAGGTAGCAATCTCTTGCATATTCTAAATCTGGTTTGGCATAACACTATAAACCTCAGAATGCCTCGTTCGGCATTTCTGTCCAAACGAGTTAAAAAATTGCCTCGTTTGTCTGAAGTTCCGAAACAAGGTTTTTTAAATTGCCCTGTGTTTGGAACGAGGTATTTTGTTCAAAACGAGGCTTGGTAAAATTGCCTCGTTTAGTAAACGTGTTTTTTTTCGAGATAGTTATTAGCGGTATTTGCTATCAGCAAATTTGTAAAAATTAAAATTTATGTCATTTAAAGGACAATATTGGTGCCAGTCATTATCACATATATGATAGAGCTGGTTAAACACATTCCAAATATACTTTTAACAGATAGATCAATGCTACGATAGCTGAGTAATACAGGTTTCCCAAATCGGAAGTAACGAACGCCAAAGGAAAACGCGAGTCACCGGTCTATTTAACTGACTGAAGTGACGAGTGATAACAGATACACCGCCAAATTTCTACTCACTAATAATTCCTTCGAAGACCAAAAGTTGTTATATGGGACTGTAAGAGGATATCTGACAATTCAATAAAGTAATTGAATGTCATTAGATAAAAAAAAACACGAGAAAAATAGAAATAGTCCGTACATTCCCTTGTTTATATTCATTCTATACCTTATAAAAACATGGTAATGCACAGACTTTTTCTGTTCTTCTTTCGTGTTTTCTTATCTAGTGACAGTCAATTCTTTTTATGAATTGTCAGATATCCTCTCACAATCTCACACAACAACTTTTGGTCTTCGAAGGAATTATTAGTGAGCAGATATTCGGCCGTGTATCTGTTATCACTCGTCGCTTTAGTCAGTTATATGAAGCGGTGACTCGTGTTTTCCTTTGGCGTTCGTCATTTCCGATTCGGGAAACATGTATTACTCAACTATCGTAGCATTGATCTCTCTGTTAAAATTTATATTTGGAATGTGTTTAACCAGCTCTGTCATATATGTGATAATGACTGGCACCAATATTGTCCTTTAATACGAAAATAAACCAGTCGAAACTATGAAATTATAATCAGAGAAATAGACAAGACAAGAATACACACCATACCATAAATTATTTTCGCATTATTAATATCCATATGTCTTCATAATTAAACGTTTTAAATAAATTTTAACCTATGAGGTGTGCTTTATTTCCCATTTAATTGACAATTGGTATAAGCCAACAAATTCATCGCTGCGCGTTTATGTAATTTTGCTCCAGTAATATCTTGTGCAATGTTATGGGGTTTCCACAGAAACAGTCAATGCTATAGTCAAGTTATTTTTTTTACAATAAATATAAATAATAAACTGGCGTATTGGAAATAAGAAATGAAATTATATGCTTTTTTGATTAATAAGAATGGATTATTTGTTGTATTTAGACCAGATAAACTCTAATTTGTTGTCTGCGATATCAGTTAGGTTTAGGTGTAAAACTATTGCAGACACATAGCTACCTTGATTAATTTATTGGCCCCAATAAATTGTCACAACACCACAGTTGTTTCTTAACACCTATAACTGATTGGGCCAATAAATCAATCAAGGTAGCTGATGTTGCTTTACACCTACATCCATGGCATGTATTGTATTCTTGTCTTGTCTATTTCTCTGATTATAATATCATAGTTTGGACTGGTTTTATTTTCGTTTTAAATAACATAAATTTTAATTTTTACAAATTCACTGATAGGAAATACTGCTAATAACTATCTTGAAAAAAACACGTTTAGTAAACGAGGCATTTTTACCAAGCCTCGTTCTGAACAAAACACCTCGTTCCAAAAACAGGGCAATTTAAAAAACCTTGTTTTGGAACTCCAGACAATGAGGCATTTTTCTTTACCTCGTTCGGACAGAAATGCCGAACGAGGCAATCTGCGGTTTATAGTGTAATTCAACTTCTTTCAACTGATTTCAACAACATAGGAAAAGATACGAATCAATTTTGTTTATGAAGTGAAGTAAGAAATGGCTAATGTGAGGTTCGAATGAACTGAGTATGAAATAGCCAGCACAGTTCATAACAAAATCTGATTGGCCTGAGTGGTCGTCGAAGAAAGCGAGAGAGAAATGGGGTTTAACGCCCACTCAACACAAACTAGGTCATTTCGGGACTAACATATGGTTTAATTTTATATGGAGGAAACCCACAAGGTTGAGAAGGCGCCCCTATCTCCATGCCACATACGCTCACACCAGGGCTCGAAACGACAGCCGCAAGCCAGAGGTGACCGGCCAGCTAGAGGTCGAAGCGTGGCTCTCTAGACCACTAGGCCATCCCAACCCCCCTCAAAGAAAGCAATTGTATTAAAACAAATATAACTGACACTTATATAAGCTGGGATGAGTTGTCTTATATCTCGATCCCATGTTTTAAAGTTGGGATGAGTTGTCTTTTATCTTCGGATGTGTTGTCTTCTAACATAGGATGAGTTGTCTTCACACTTGTGATGAGTTTCCTTTGGGATAAGTGTGTGTCTGTTTACCCTGTTTTATAGAAATTTGTATGAAATTCATACCATGCCTTTAATAACTATTATTCATTTTTGACTTCTTTTTCAGTGTCCGTGGAAATATGGCAGAAATTCATACCATGCCTTTAATAACTATTATTCATTTTTGAGATATTGTAATTCGTCTGACTTCTTTTTCAGTTACAGTGGAAACATGGCAAATATCAAAACAAAATCTTCTGTTGACGTCTCTGAATCGACACGTAGCCGAGAGAAACCATATAAATGTGATGTTTGCTGTAAATCTTTTAAGCAAAAAGGTACTCTCAATGCACATTTGAGAATTCATACTGGAGAGAAACCATATAAATGTGACATTTGTGGTGAAGCGTTTGATAAAAAAGATTATTTTATTAAACATGCGTTCATTCATACTGCAGAAAAGCCTTATACATGTGATGTTTGTGGTGAATCATTTATGTCAAAAGGAAAATTTAAGGTACATTCGTATATCCATACTGGACAGACACCTTTTGAATGTGATGTCTGTGAAAAATCATTTAGACACCGTGATAATCTACGAAGTCACCTTAAAACTCATACTGGAAAGAAACCATTTAGATGTAGTGTTTGCCATAAATTATTTAGCCAAAATGGTAATCTAAAGGAACATTTGAAAAGTCACACTGGTGGGAGACGTTATGAATGTCATGTTTGTCATAAATTATTTCCTCGGAAAGGTGCTCTAAATGATCATGTTAGAAAGCACACAGAAGGGAAACAGTTTATGTGTCATGTTTGTGGTAAATTATTTACAAAAAAAGATTATATTGTAGAACACATGAAGATTCATACTGGAGAAAAACCACATCAATGTGATATTTGTAATAGATCATTTCGTACAAAAAGCACCCTGTACAGCCACCAGAGAACTCAATCATGTAGTTTGCCTAACAAGCAATGGGCCATTGCTGGAACATGTGAAATTTGTGGCAAATCATTTGCTTCCCAAAATTATCTAAATGAGCATGTGAAATTTCACACTGGTGAAAAACCACATAAATGTGATATTTGTGGTTATTCATGTATCACAGCTAGGAAACTGAATGAACACCTGGAAACTCATGCTGTAAACAGAGCTCATCATAAATGTGATGTTTGCAGTAAATCATTCACTTCTAAAATAACTCTGAAGATGCACGCTAGAGTCCATCTCGGTGAGAAATCGCTTAAATGTAATCTTGGTAAATCATTCAAGTGTTGGGTTTGTAGAAAGTCATTTGCCTTAGAAACAACTCGAAACATACATAAGAAAATTCATACTGGAGAAAAACCACATAAATTAAATGAATGTGGTAATTCATTTATTAGAAAAGATTATTATAAAAAACATGTGAAAAATCGTATTGGACTATATAAATGTGATATTTGTTGTAAATCTTTTATTTTTAAAAGTACTGTGAGGTCTCATGCTGAGAATACATTTAATTGTGTTATTTGTAATAAATCATTTTGTCAGAGATCCACCCTACAAACACACATGGCAACCCATTCTGGTGATAATAAATTGTTTACCCCTAAAGGCAGTCTAACTGATCATAAGAATTGTCATACTGGCAAGATACCCTATAAATGTGAGGTTTGTAATAAATCATTTAGGGCAAAGCGAATTCTACAAGCGCACCTCAGAACACATACTGGAGAGAAACCATTCAAATGTGATATTTGTAATAAGTCATTTAGTCGGAAGAGTACAGTAAACCTTCATATGAGAACTCACAATCCAGTGGAAGAGTTTGAATGTGATGTTTGTAGTAAATCATTTACTAGAAGAAGTTATTTAGATTTTCACATGGAAAGTCATATCAGTGAAAATCCCTATACATGTGATGTTTGTAGTAAACCATTTACCCTCAAATGTAATCTAAACAGACATATGAAGATTCACACAGAAGAACCCACAGATGGAAAACTATATAGATGTGATTTTTGTAATAAATCATTTTCAATGAGTACCATGCTACAACAACACAGGAGAACGCATTCTGGAGAGAAACCTTTTAAATGTCATCTTTGTGATAAATCTTTATCTGGAAAAAACAGTCTAAGTAGTCATATGAATCTACATACTGGATGGAAACCATATCAATGTGATGTTTGTAATAAAGTTTTCGCCCACAGAAGTAACTGTAATACACATATGAAAACTCATGATGCAGATAGTCAACATAAATGTAATGTTTGTGATAAATCATATACGCAAAAAGCTTATTTAATCATTCATATGAAAAATCACGCTCCAAAGGAAACATTTATATGTGATGTTTGCCATAAACAATTTACTAATAAGACTAATTTTGATCGTCATTCAAAAACTCATGCCACTTTTAAATGTAATGTTTGTAATAAATCATGTAATACCAATGGCCATCTACAAGATCACCTCAGAACTCATACTGGAGAGAAACCATTCAAATGTGATATTTGTAATAAATCATTTAGTCAAAAGAGCAGCGTAAATGTTCATATGAAAACTCACAACAAACGGCGGGAAGTGTTTCAATGTGATATTTGTAATAAATCATTTGTTTCACGAAGTTATTTAGATATTCATGTGCAAAGTCATATTAGCGGGAATCCTTACAAATGTGATATTTGTAATAAATCATGTGCCCAAAAATCTAATTTAAAAAGACATATGGAAACTCACTCAGATAAGCCCAGAGAAAAAAAATATAAATGCGATGTTTGTGATAAATTATTTACCAGAACAGCTACTCGAAACAGACATATGCAAATTCATACTCGTGAGAAAGCTTTAAATTGTGATGTGTGTTGTAAATCATATACCAGAAAAGATCAACTAACCAAGCATATGAAAACTCATACTGCAGAGACACCATAGAGAGAGAGAAGGGGGTTAACGTCCACTCAACACAAACCATTCGACTCCCCCCCCCCCAACAGACACCATTGCAATTTAATGTTTGCAATTCAATGTTTGCAAAAACTTGTTAAAATAGTTGTGTTAGAAGTTGTCTCTGTAACTTGGGTATGCTTTGATCTTGTGTACCTAGTGGCACTGATTCATTTAATGTCAAATCTTTTGTATAAAAATCATCAAAAATCACCCAAAGCCATCTAATTTGTACTTGTGTCAAGTTTAAAGCTGACTTATTCAATTTGATAAAGAGAGTCCATGTTTGTGAAAGAACCATTTGCATTTGGAATAGGGCATAGGCTGTAGTGCTGCTGTCTTGGCAAATGTGTCCCCACAGCGCACTGTGTGGCGTATACCTATCCTCATTTTATTTCTTTAATTTGCTAGTAGGTAGGGGATTTTAGCAATGGGAGGAAACCAAAGAACCCATAAGGTTGGACAGACAACTCAATCCTTGTCATGTACAAGTGGGGAAGTGAAATCAAGCCAGTTGACTCAATGACAGACATTATGTATGATGCAATAAACTATAGATCCAGCTGAATCATCAGAAACACATTAGATCTCATCATGAAAAAAATCCCATCCAATCTTTCTCCACGATTTTAAAAGGGATAGAATCCCTTGTAAACTCCAATATTGTGTTAGTTGAGTTTCAAACGGGAATATTAGTCAAAAAAAATATTACAATTAAGAGAGAAATGGGGTTTAACATCCACTGGACACAAACTAGGTCATTTCGAGACTAACATATGGTTTAATTTTATTTCAATAATTCGTTTGTGCATAGGGGTCTTTAGCAGTGGGAGGAAACTGGAGCACCTGGAGAAAACCCGCAAAGTTGGACAGGCGACCCTCAATTAAGACAAGACAATGATGTTAATACATGTAGTTCGTAAAGATTGAGACTTAGATGGTGTTTTTTTGTGGCGAGAACTAAGTAATTAATACTAGCATCATTTGTATCTATTTTGTGAACATCTTGTAAACTGGTTGATTATAAACTGTACATTGGTTATTCATGTTATAAACTATATTGGTTGTACATGTTATAGTGTGTATTGGTTGTACATGTTATAAACTGTATAGTGGTTGTATATCTTATTATATGTATATTGGTTGTACATGTTATTAACTGTATATTTGTTGTACATGTTATAAACTGTATATTGGTTGTATATGTTATAAACTGTATATTGGTTGTACATGTTATAAACTGTATATTATACTGTACATGTTATAAACTGTACATGTATATTGGTTGTGCACGTTATAAACTTGATATGGTGATGATATATCTACCATAAGACAAAACATTCTCAATAAATAACATCTGTCAATATGGACAACAATCAGATTGAAATACATGTAAAAACTTTGTTTCGCTTTTTTATACTTTCGATGACCTGCATTACATGAAGATCTAACTGGTTGTAGTGGAAGGTCGCGTCGGGGCCCATACAAGCGTCTTTTGACCCTATGATGTCAACACGTTTTATTAACAATCAGCTTTAATGTTTCTGATGGGATACCTACAGTTACGTGCACTGCATTCCAGGAACTCGCTGTAACAGACCGTTTCATTGGCTAATCTCTGATATCAACCAGAGACCACATTACGGCGATCGCGAAAGTTTGTTCAAAGACGATTATCGTGTCGTTTTTGTTTTTTTTTGTTGCAAATTGCCACGATAAATAACTCGGTGTTATAGTCGCTATCGATCGGACTCCGTGTAATTTGACATGTAAAATTAACGATATTTAAGTCATAAACAATTGATGCCCAAAAGATATACTGCCACGATGTTAACAAACTGCCACGATATTTGAAATATTGAATAGTTTCGTCAACAATCCTGACGCAAATGGCTACACACTGTATAGAGAGAGAGAGGGAAATGGGGTTTAACGTCCACTCAACACACGGGGGGTTGGGATGGCCTAGTGGACTAGAGTGCCGCGCTTCGACCTCTAGCTGGCCGATCACCTCTGGCTTGCGGCTGTGGTTTCGAGCCCTGGTGTGAGCGTATGTGGCATGGAGATAGGGCGCCTTCTCAACCTCGTGGGTTTCCTCCGGGCACTCCGGTTCCTCCCACTGCTAAAGACCCCTACGCGCAGCCGCAAGCCAGAGGTGACCGGCCAGCTAGAGGTCGAAGCGCTGCACTCTAGACCACTCGGCCATCCCAACCCACCACGCTGTATAGAAAGAATGTGCATGTATGCGGTTATATTTCAACAGACTCACGTAAAGCTGCGTGTCTAGTGAAGGACACACGTGCGTAATTTTACAAAACGACTATATTACATTTTCAACATTGCGTTCGTTTTTTCTTTAACTACAAAACTATTTTGATGATAGATCTTGTTGGTAGTATATTCACTTTTATCTGGAGCACCAGAAGCAGCTATTGATAGACTTCAAATCGCCAAAAACAACGCCGCGAGACTTGTCACAGGAACCTCAAAATATATTCTTATCTCATTGCATACGACGCAGCTACACTGGCTACCAGTGAGATCCAGAATAAGATTTAAAATTCTCGTCATCACCTATAAATCAGTTATATCCAAACCAGCTCCTATTTATAAGATGGGAATGTTTTAATGTTTACAACACTGGTCGATCTAATCTTCGTTCAGGACGTGACAAAATCGTACTAGCTGTTCCACGTTCTCAGCGCCATGTGGGCAAGTTTTCATTTTCCATGAGGGGTGCCAAACTTCGGAATGAACTGCCCAGAAACATTAGAGAATTAGAGAGTGTACCCAACTATTTCAGTTTAAATCTTCACTGAAGACTCATCTGTTTAGTAACTCATATAAATAGAACCATGTTCGTAACACTATGTAAATATAACTGTGGCGCTTTAAAAATGAAATTATAATAATAATAATAAAGTATTCGAGTGCAGTTTCAAGTAAGACACAAGGTCGTACTTACGCAAAATAAAATAAAATGAAAGCAGCATATTGGTTGATTGAAACCGCTTTCAAATCAACACAAAAATTCTGGGCACTCGTTTTATTACAGAAGAAAAATGTATTTCATTTGAAGGACGTCTTCCTCATGAACATTTTGCAAGTTACAGTTGATCTTTTCTGTGCTTTGATACAATTCGCATGGGATACATTTGCATCAAATCCTTTTACTCCAAATCAGGCCCGGATCCAGGATTTTGTCGAGGGGGGGGGGGTACACATTGGAGGAAATGGTAATATATTGCAACCTTGGATTGCTTGGGCGGAGACTATGCGTAAATCATGTTTATATCATCTATTAAAGAGCAGATATGTGAACTACAACAGTGACAAAGTAAACGAAAATCAACTTTGTCACTGGGGCTCGTATATTATATGTAAACACTAGGTTCGTGTATTATATATAAACACTGGGTTCGTGTGTTATATATAAACACTAGGTTTGTATAGTATATATAAAGACTAGGCTCGTATATTATATATAAACACTAGGTTCGTATATTATATATTAACACTAGGTTCGTGTATTATATATAAACACTAGGTTCGTATATTATATATAAACACTAGGTTTGTATATTATATATATAAAGACTAGGTTCGTATATTATATATAAACACTAGGTTTGTAAGTTCATTGAATGACATTTAGAAGTAGAGGTATAATATTCATAATAACACAACTTTATGGATTTACTACTTCTTGGTTTATTACATGCAACGTTTCAATAGTCTTACAGGTATCTTTATCAAGCAATAATCAATAATGAATAACAACTCTACATTTATATTACATTCATGAGTAAGAACAATTTAACAATAAAAACATAACACTAATTAAGATTTATAACAACAAACATTTCCCTTTGAATATGGCTTCACCATTTTTCTTCAATCTGAGGTGTTAAAAAATGGGGACTGAAGCCACCGCCTAAACTAAAATGCAATCAAAACCCATTAACAACACAATTAAATATGTTAATCTCTTTTTAGCTTATCATCATGATGATATTTATATGACTAATTTAAATACATCATGCATAATTGGTTAGGCTGAACCCACCCCCTCTTTGCACATATATTTACCATATTATACTATTCAAAAAAAGTAGGGGATATTTGAATTTTAAGTGTTATTAAAGTCACCTAATGAAACTGACGAAGAAACAAATGACAAAATGAAATGAAGTTCACATTCATCGATTTATTCCAAATGATCGTTAGACTTAAGTAAGGCACAGACCATTATAAGGGTAAAATGATACCCGGGGTCAAACAGCAAAGTTACCACAGCATCACAACAAAGTCAGTAACGGGTAAATCCTCCTCTGTTTGCCAAACAAGCATTGGTCCGACGTGGCATACTCCTAATGAGACGTCTAAGGTCATTTTGGTCCAGATTGTCCCATTCCTGTTGCAACGCAGCAGCAAGTTCTTGGACATTGGCAGGACGTTGTTGACGTAACCTCTGTCCAAGCATGTCCCAGACATGCTTGATGGGGGAGAGGTCGGGACTCAGTGCTGGCCAAGGTAATGTGGTGATGTTCTGTTGTTGGAGGTAAACTGTAACGATCCTGGCCCTGTGACATCTTGCGTTGTCATCCTGGAAGATGAAACGGCGGCCATGACGTCGTGCGAACGGCACAACATGGACTGCCAAGATGTTGTCCCGGTAGTACTGGCCTGTAACACGCCCTGCAACAACATGTAAAGCCGTTCCTCCAGCAACCGAACCACCCCCAAATCGATCATGTCTGATGACGTTAACGTCTTGGAAGCGCTCGTTTCGACGACGCCACACCCTCCTACGTCTGTCCAAAAAATCAACAGTGAACCTTAACTCATCTGAAAACATCACATTGCTCCAGCGTCGATTATCCCAGTGTTGACGATCCCTACACCAACGACGTCTTGCCTGAATGTGATGATCTCTCAAACAAGGCATCACGCGAGGACGTCGGGCGCGAAGGTGACCCCTATGCAGTCGATTCCGAATCGTCTGGCCACTCACTCTCACACCAGTGTCTGTTTGAAGACGAGCGCTGATCCGATTTGCTGTGATGACACGATTTCTCAAGGCCAAGGTACGGATAAATCGATCCTGGGCTTGAGTTGTCGCCCTTGGTCGACCTGAGCGTGGTCTGTCCTGTACAGATTGTGTATCACGGTATCTGGACCATAGCCTGCTTATGACAGACTGAGAAACATTCATCGTCCGCGCCACAACCGCCTGTGTTGTGCCGATCTGTAGCATGCCAAGGGCACGTAACCTTTCATTTTGGGTAAGCCGACGCATATTTGTTTTCTGGTCACTAAAACAATTAAACTGATGTTTCCACCCTGGAATTCAATGCCACAATGACTGTAACATTCAAAGTCAGAATCGTGCAAATCTTGGGTCGGACCCCATGATGATACCAAGCATCACCTGCATTCCATGCGGTAGCTATTGGTGCGTTTGGGCCTCACATGTAACTGGAAATGTTTCTTCTGTTAGGTTCTATAGTGACTTTTTTCGTAGTCATTTGCATATTTTAGTATTATGCCCCCAAAATCAAATATCCCCTACTTTTTTTGAATAGTATATTATAAAGAAAATTTCTAAATTATAGTTCCACTAAAACAAATCAGTTATATTCGCACTGATAAATAATAGTTCCACTAATAAATAAATTTTAGTTCCACTCCACTCATAAAACTAATCCATTATAGTTCCACTCCACTGATAAAAGTAATCAATTATTGTAATTTAACTTCACTGATAATTGATACTTATTGTTGCCCTGATAAATAATACTTGTAAATAGTTCCATTGATAGATAATAACTTGCTTAACATAATAACTCATTCCATACATTAGAAATGGCTCTCCCATTCTATTTATTTATTTTTAGTTTTTGTCTTCGGATTTCTAATGCTTCCCACAAAACTCTTTTCTTCCATACTTTAATATTTTTGTTAAGTACATTGGTGTTGTCCCATTCTATGTTATGGGTAGGACTGTTTATGATATGATCGGCTACTGCGGATTTGTTTGGTTCCATACGTCTAGTTGCTGCTTTGTGTTCTTTGAGTCTCACCCATAATGGTCGGCAGGTTCGTGTATAATATATAAACACTAGGTTCGTGTGTTATATATAAACACTAGGGTCGTGTGTTATGTATAGACACTAGGTTTGTATATTATATATAAAAACTCGTATATTATATATTAACACTAGGTTCGTATATTATATATAAACACTAGGTTCGTATATTATATATAAACACTAGGTTCGTATATTATATATAAACACTAGGTTCGTATATTATATATAAACACCAGGTTCGTATATTATATATAAACACCAGGTTCGTGTATTATATATAAACACTGGGTTCGTGTATTATATATAAACACTAAGTTCGTATATTATATATAAACACTAGGTTCGTATATTATATATAAACACGATTATTCAAACAGCTCTTTTTTTTCCATTTTTCTGGGAGCCATGCCACGTTGTTTGTTTTATTAGATTTTTAGTTGCTGAAAACTGTTGTCTTCAGATTCTCGTAACGTCGTCACTTGAAAGTAGCTATAACCAAATCGATCTTACTGAGTTAAACCACCAAGAAAGAGACTGAGAAAACTATTATATCTTAGTGGCGCAAAAGGGGAGGAAATTATGACTTCTTTAAATTTGGAAGAACCAGACATTATCTATTCACGAGACAGAGCAGAATTCGTTAGTTTCTGTAGTAATATATGTCTCAAGTCCTTGTGTAGAAGGGTTTAACCTCACTTTCCCCACATTTGAATGTTTTGATAAAGGATTAGGAGGTTAGTAGACCGTGGATGAAGGACTATAGTCTGTTTTAATTAATTAGTATCACTGGTGTAAACTTCTCACTCTAATTATTGTTACTGGTGAACACTTACCACTATCAGTAGATCGGGCAAATTGCTAAAATCAGTTTACTTATAAATTACATTGTCAGCTATTTTTATGTAATTAGTAATTTGAAATAAAAACAAATAAACTACTGATATTTAGCTTATCAGTCGATATATATAGCTCCTCCGAATCGCAATTGGTTATTCCAAAATGGCGAACGCTCTTGTTAACTTTAAATACATTGCTAATACTAAAGGTGGTCAGAATTTAGTGCTACGTGTATTTATTTATTATGTTGAAGTGCCACAAACTTGTTACAGACTATACTTTAAATGCTCTTAAACCCCCTTTATTGGTGAATTAGTCATAGCCAGGTGGACCTAGACTCTAAATAATGGATGTGGGGAAAGTGAGGTGTCCCCTGTAGAAGATTCATCAGACATAATCTTGGATTGGTAATGGACAAAGTTAAGGATCTTGAACTGCCTCGTGAAATAAAAGATGATTTTCTTCTACTGAAAGATATTCTGCACCCTAAAGATTATAATATAAATACGATTGATGATGGTTGTAATGATGATGATTATGATAGTTATGATATAGATAAGAATGGAGATGATGATTATTGTGAATATAACTACTTCTCTCACAACACGGACCATGAATTAAGACAAGATGTATCCTAATGGTTGGTGGTTATGAATATGTTATAGAGGGGTCGATTATAGGCAGTCACTTAGAATTGGCTAAATGCACGTGGCAGCCTTTTCAGAGAGAGAAGAGAAAGAGAAGATTGTTTTATTTAAGTATCACACACATAAAAGTGTCCGGCCAAAATTGACCTATGAGACACTAAAATCATTATAATACATGTTATAAATAAGGGTGATATATATTTAAGTCTGACATTATAAAACATAACTTATAATACATGAAAATAACACTGTTAAGTTACATTTATATAAGATACAATATTAAATGGCTGAATTATATCTTTTGCTATACATACAATACACTGTTGCGGAGATGGATCTGACATGGTGTTTATTGGACAGCAGATAAATGGCCTTATCAAGAGAAGATAAATTGTGAAAATACTGGGTACATGCATTAAGTTTATAAAAGAGCTCAGATCTTAATTCTTTATAGAAACTGCACTCAACAAGGAAATGAACTTCGTCCTCTATAGAATTACTGTTACAGTACTTGCACACTCGATTTTCTAGTGGTGTTACAGGACGTGTATAACGTCCAACTTTAACTTCAAGAGGTAGTGATCCGCAGCGTAGCTTGCTGAAAATACTTCGATGAGATCGATTAAGAATAGATCTAACATATTGTTCAGGCGATAAAGTATCCTTGAAAAGGCGGTAAGTGCGGAGTTTGTTTCCATTTTGTAGATTACGGTCGTTCCACACACCGGCAAGCCAATCATTGTGATCTTTCAATATAAGCCAGTCTTTGATATACAGATAATCAGTATCTGTAATATCGTAAATGTCAATAAAAGTAAAATTATGAAATGTTTGATTCTGTTATGCCATGATTTACGGAATTTACTTGACCATTGGTTGATTTTATATGCCATTCTGTTAGAGTCTATACCGGATAGTTTACGCCAAAGTTTAATGTATTCAATCTTGTGTCGGGTTGAGGGCGCAATCCAACCCATATCACATCGTACTGACAGGTTAGGTGTTTTCCGTCCAACTGCAAGGAAGAAACGACAGGCTTTATTCTGTATAGCATTGATAGCTGAATATTCTTTTGTCCCCCAAATAGCAGAACCATATAAAAGTATTGGCTGCACTAAGTTTTCATACAAAGAAGTAAAAACATCATACGCCATTCCACCGACGGACTTGAACTTACATATTATCACACCGAGGGCTCTGTTCGCCGACTTTGCAATTTCTTTAGTTGTAAAGTTGAGGTCAAGGTGTTCTTGGAGCCAAATGCCGAGATATTTGTATGCACAGCTGATACCAATATCATCTTCACCAATCCTAAATGGATATGACGACCGTGGAGTAGATGGGGTGCGGTAATGTACTACTTTGGTTTTCTTAACATTTATTTGTAAACGCCATCTGGAGCACCAATTCGCTATACAGTCCAGCATACGTTGGAGAGATTCTTCAGTTGGAGCAATAACAGCAATGTCATCAGCATATAGTAGAATACTCAGCATCTTATTATCGATTTTAATGCCACAATTTAAATTGTTGATTTCTGAAGCAAGATCATTTACGTATAGAGAAAAAAGCGTTGGCGATAAAACGCAACCCTGGCAGGAAAGGAGTCTGTTAAATAATTATTCACACGGACACTTGACCAGGTGTTATCATACAAGGCTTGTACTGAATTCAGAAATTTACCTTGTATACCAAGTTGTTGGAGTTTAAACCACAGACAGTTACGATTCACACTGTCAAAAGCTTTCTTTGCATCAATAAAGCATACATACGTAGATTGGCGTGATAGTTTTCTGTTGTTGATAACTGAAAATAAACTGTAGATGTGTTCTTGAGTTCCCCGCTGTGATCGGAAGCCATTCTGTTCATCGACAAGAATATCGTTATCTTCTAACCAGTGACTAAGGCGTTGGTTAAGGATATCAGCATAAATTTTACACGGTACTGATAGAAGAGAAATACCTCTATACCCCAATGGGTCACGGTGATCCATGTCAGGCTTCTTAACGGGATTGATTATACTTGATCGCCATATATCTGGACACGTATTGCTGTTAAAACAATGCGATATCGATGTAAACAAAATGTCAATACAGTGTTGATTCTCTAGGGACTCGGCAGGCAAATCATCCGGGCCGACTGACTTCCCTGGCTTCGCACGTGCAACTGCGGCTTCGACCTCACGTCTCGTGATAGGTGAATCTAGGTCAGTAGTGTCGATACTCCTATTGAACTTATGGCCGTTGTTTACATTCTCAATGACATCATCAAGGTGTGCATTATCAAAACATGGCGAATCGACATCTTTAAATAGCGAGCTATAATCAGACCACCACTTCCCGAGAACAATCTGTTTATCAGAACACACTTCACTGTCTATTAAAACCTCCCATGGAACGCCCGAAACTCTATCATTAATTATCCCAATTTTACCAATTGCCTTCCAGAATGATCTTGAATCTTTACCTTTATATTTATCAAGGAGACGTTGTTGTTCTGTAAATTGATAGGAGCGTTTATATTTTCGGTGTAGTTTATCAAAACATTTTCTCTCACCCGTGTATAATTGTTTCAGGCGCATCTTCTCACCACGTGACTTGGTCTTGGTCCAGCGACGTTCGGCTTCACACACCTTGTCCCACTGTCGCTGTAGATTCTCACACCAATAAGGCTTGTAGAAAGTCTTAGCTCTAAGGTTCTTGTATCTTGAACAATTTGTGAGACATACTTTATCAAGTTCTTTATGCATGAAAGAGATAAAATCATATGCAGAATTAATGTCATTAGAAACTGTAAGTTTGGATTCAATGGTTTTTATTACTCCATTTACCATTGTGATATCAGCATCAGATAAAAACGTATTTGTTATTTTACTTGCATTGTACCGTCGGTGGGTCATGTGTTCAGTGTTGACGTCAGTCACATCGGCTCGCTGCAGGACCACTGAAGGAAGAGAAACTTGCCAGGTAAGTATGGAGTGGTCAGGTAAGTTGTCTGGCACGTTGCTACCCGTGACGAGCGTTGATGCTCTTGTGACTGAAAACTCTGTGCAGTAACTTAAATGTTCATGAGAGGTTATAATATAATCTACAACTGATGAGCCATTTTTTATGTACGTAAAATCATTTTCATTTGATCTAAAACGTCCATTAAGGACACATAAACTACATTGGGTTAAAAAATCTATAAACAAGTTACCATACTTATTTTCTTTAAAATCAATGACTGATCTTTCAGGGATATCGTCCACACCCTCAATAAAATCACACATATCACCAATTCTAGAGTTAAAATCACCGCAAATATAAACAAGACCCTCATTTTGATATTGGTAAAGTTGTACCAGTAATGTGTCGAAAAACAGTTCAGCATCTCTCACTCTAGATGAGCATTCCGGGGGCAGGTAGCACACACATGATACAATATTATAGTCTTTGTTTAGACGTGAAGTTAACTTAAACCAAAGTATGTCCTCATGTTCCTGGTCTAAAATAGTTACCTCAAAATCTTTTAAGAAATTGTCACTGAAAAAGGCGCCAACACTTCCGGAACCACGTTTTGCATTTTTATGGACTTGTTTTCTATTATTACCGTACCATTTAAACCCAGTCAATGAAAGTTCGTCGTCATTCTGTAAAAACGTTTCACAAATGCCAAATACATCACAATTGAGGTCCTTAATTACTGATTCGCGAAAGTATTTATTATTGCAGTCTTTTTTCGTCCATCCACCAGAATTCCAGAATCCTAGCCGCACAGATCCCTACGCGTCTTTTACCGGAACTAACCTTTTCCCATGGAATCGTAGATCTCGGTCCTTCCCCACAGTTCTTATGATAGTCTGCATGTTGGCCCTGGATATCAGTTCCTCGCGGGAGAGTGCAGTGTCGATGTAAACTCCAGAATAGTCTTCGTTTTCTCTCAGTTGTTTTTTGTGTTTCAGCAGCTTTGCTTTCTGTTCCGGAGTTTTCACGGTAAAAACAATAACACCTGGTTTGTTGTCCTTCCGTTCCGATTTCTTAACGTGAACGTCCCCCATCTCTAGTCCGTCTCGAATAATTCTACTCACAAGTTGACTAGTGATGTTTGGGTCGGTATCCTCACGTTTGTCGAGCGGTAGATTCCGTACCACTAAACTGCATGCAACCTCGTCCTCAGAAATTTTCGAGACTACTTCGGAGATTTTTTTTTCCATTTCGCACACTTTTCCTGACAACTTTCCAATATCACTTTTAACATTGTCTATGTCCTTATCGTGTGCTTTTTCCGTCGACTTAAGTTTTTTACTCAATTCTGTTATTTTCTTTTCAAAGTCACTTCTTAGTTCGGCGGTTTCTTCGCGCATAATATTACGTAGGTTTGCGGCCATCCTCTTTTCTGACTCTACAATTTCTGCAGCTAAAAATGTTCTCATTTCTTTCATTGCGACCATTAAGTCGCTATTTGACGAATTTGACGAACTGTCTTCATTTACGTTACTCACTTTCAGTTTCTTCGCCGCTGATGGCTTACACACAATTGTATCTTCCGAGACAACAACAGGGACAGGGGAAGGCGACATGACAGCCTCCATGTATTCAACCGCCTCTGTTTCATTCATATTTAAAAGTTCAAAATCTCACCAAAAATAAGCCTCATCTGTCAAAAATCTTCAGTTTATTACTTGTAATGGTCATCAAAGAGTGATATTTCGTACAATTGTGTCTATAGTGTAAAACAACTTCGATTGAAGCAGATTTTCTTCATAAAACTCGGGAGCTCAACACACCACGTCTACACTCATCAAGGGACGTAACTATATCCCTTGATATAATCTTTAGTTCATTGTTTTAAAATAAATTAATCAGGCTACCATTTCGAGAGAGTTATATCTACCAATACTGTATTTCCGAAATGAAGCAGAACTAAAGGATTAACTAAAACAATGGATGTCAATTAGGCCGGAAGCAGTCGGACCATGGCAGGTTTAAACCTCATGTGACCGCAACTGACTAATCAGATGTCTTCGATGAGTTAATCCTTAACCTGCCTTTAAATACGAATTTGGAACTGAAACTCTCTCTTCTGTTTTATTTCAAGGTAAGCCACGTTATTCTGTTTTGCTGTCCTCATCCGCTAAAATGTTATTTACATATTTTTCCTTACATGATTTTATTCTCCCTCATATTTTATAGTCAAACATTATTTGTTGTATATTATAATGTATTTTTGATCTTAAATGTTTTGACTTATTTAAGCATAGGCTACTGATTCACATTAGACTTAAGCATAGGCTACTGATTCACATTAGACAGCCGTAGTTTTATTTTTATTTCTATTTCATGTGTATATATTCGTTAACCTTTTCTGCTATATTTTATCATTGTTTACCGACCATGGCAGCATATGGTTCGCAAAATCTATTCTTTAATCTATGTTCCGTTTGGGCTCAAAAGTGTTAGCACTTTAATATGCGCGGTAAATCGTATATACTTTCCATGTATGAGCTTAAAATTGCATATGTAAGCTTTAAGAGCTAAATCACGCGTGCAAGTGATTAACAAGATTTAGATGCAACTTATTTACGTCTATATGACAAATCGGCGGCTACGCCGCCTTTTCGGAACACGTGTCGCCTCCTATAATTATACATGTAACAAATAGTGCCTCTGCACAGCCAAGTGAGTTAGCTCCCCACATCCTTTTATAACCCATAGTTCATTTTGTTAATCTATTGACTTAAAATTGTATATTACATTTTGTATTTTATTATAATTTGGCACAATACTGTAATGGAACTGAAACTATCTCTTCTGCTTTAATTCAAGGAACGCACAAAACAAATTACTACGGCGTATGACACGAACACGCCCCTTTAAAATATTGATGATGATGATGACGAAGACGACGGTGATGGTTTTTTACGGCTGTTATTGTTGATCCGACTGGTAGAGATGTCTTCTATTTTAGTGTTTTTAACGTCCGCTTCCGAAGGTGATATCGCAGACAAGTCTTATTTTTCATTTTTATTATTTTAGCGCACGCGCAGGGGTCTTTGCTGTGGGAGGAAACCGGAGTGCCCGGAGGAAACCCACGAGGTTGAGAAGGAGCCCCTATCTCCATGCCACATATGCTCACACCGGGGATCGAAATCACAGCCAAAGGTGACCGACCATCTAGAGATCGAAGCGCGGCACTCTAGATCACTAGGCCATCCTACCCCTACCCCCCCCCCCCCCACGGCAGAGAAGTGCACTGCCATGCCTATTTATAGTTTCATAGACTCCACGTCTGGCTATTCATAGTCCCGATACCCAGCCACTGCAGCGTGCACATTAGCCGTGTTGAGTCCAACTTTCTGTAGAGAGCACGGGTCACCTTGCAATGGTCGTCATGTTGGTGGAATATATTGATGATGGTGACGATGACGGTGATTTAATATAAGCACATTGGTTATAACAAATATATACTGAACTGGTCAATGTTGATAAAATCTTGATATGGTAGGAACAAGCGAGGATAACCTGTAATCCAAACCCAGAGAATGAAATGGCACGTCAGCTCCAACCGGGCTATAATGTGCCAAACATATGGTGAGTATTACGAGACAGGTTAATATATATCGCAAAAAACATATGCATAAATAAAAATAATATCACAGTTAGTAAAATAAAATTGAACTTTTATGCATATAAATATTAAATACAAAAATGAAATGATTAAAATTTATGGTAAAATCCTGTCTCAAGTCTAACACTTTACCATATAAACCCAGTTGGGCAAACATGTGATGTAATGAATGACAACGGTAAAAATAATTGATCTAATATCCTTGAAATGCCTGCACTCGATCAAAATGTGCTTAACTGTCAAAGGAACATGACAGTGTTCACATTCTGGTTGAGGCTCTCGCTTTAAAATGAAAATATGAGTTTAAAAAGTGTGACCAATGCGAGAGCGACACAAAACAACTCTATCCCTCCTGTTAGTTCTGTAGGAGCTGGGCCAGTCTCCTAAGAGAGGCTTTACGCGATGAAGTTTGTTTGTACCTGCAAGATCCCAAAACCATTGCCAGCGGCCATAAATAAAAAGGTTGACTGAAAATTTAAAATAAGAAAATGGTAATAAAAATTGTGATATGGGAAGATATTCCCAGGTTAATCTTGTAGGTTTTTGTTTTTCGTGTAGTGCGGTCCTCCTGCACTTACTATATAAGTACGCATAAAATGAACGTTAAAGTGGACACGAACGATATATACACCAATCATTTTCCCCACGGGTCACCTTTCATCACAATGCCATCTACTAATTAACAATGCGTTTACAGACACAGTGGAAATGGAATGAAATGGGGTTTAACGTCCGACTCTTTTGCACCTAGCCTGGGCTAATGGAAAACGGTCATACGCCATACAGTGTGTTATTAGGGAAATTATGCCCGGGCAGAATTCCAACTGCCAATGGATCTTTACGTGCACTCCAATGTGTACACAGGACCTCGGTTTTCCGTCCCATCCGAACGACTAGGCAGCTGTCCTTGTCAGGCCCTCCTTCTGCATCACTGACAAGGGGAAATCACGCCGGAAAATCGAGATGAACATTCTCGGCCAATGCAGCGACCGAACACCCGACCTCCAGCGCCTTATCCACCGTAATCCCCCAGACACAGTGGCGACATGTCACTTAAACACATGTACGTTTTGAATTATAATATTATTGATTTGTAAAATATAAGGCATGTCTTTCTTGAAAATAAAAATTTTCAGAAAATCGCCACAAGAATAAGCGCCCACCACTACAAGCGTTGAATCCGCAAGCCCCGAATCGGAAGTGCCCATAATTCCTGAATCCCCAACCCCAGTCAGTCCCGAATGTCGGACACCCACAGAAAACATGACACCGATATATTTCCTTGGAAATGAAACAATGCATGAATTTTTCAACTACATTGAAAGTTGATGAGCCGCTGAGTCGGCCATTGAGACCGTAAATCCCCGAAAATGAAAAAAATTTTTTTTACAAAGCCTGGGCACCAAAATAGAATTTTCAACAGGCGCAACTTGCAAATATTGAAAAATCAAAATAAGGTATTAGAAAATCAGGCGTATATCATACAGCTTCTTGGAGCAAGGGGGTGGTAAGATATCGAAGATCATGTACCGAATCCACAGACTTCCAACGATATTCCCGATCCCAAAAAAATCAATAACCAAGAAATGTCCAAGCTTGTAGCGTCATCTAGAACAGTGACGCATTTTTTCGTGCTTTATTCTGAACGGTTTATATCCGGAACTTTTTGCCCTGACAATTACAGATGTACTCACTCTTACAATTGGGAGGGGGGAGGGGTCCAAGACGAATAAAACCGAAATAAAGCGTGGAAAAAAACAATACCTGCAACGCTATATTATACACCGATACCCGCAGTGTCAGTCATTAATGAATGCCTACGGCGATCAGAAAAAAAAAGAAGAAATAAAAATATTGTTTGATGTATTGACTAGCTGTGGCATAGGTTGTTTATTATTGTAGCAAATGTACTTTGGTCAAATGTTGGCCATCTATTTTACTAGCGAGTTGATTATCGAATGCCGTGAAATATGTAAACAGTTCAGATTGAACATGTATGTATGTATGTATGATGTGGTCATTTATCAAGCGGATATTCCTTTTAGCCTCTAGAAGTGTCCACAGGCAATTATGCTAGACTTGTGGTTCTTAATTATGGTAGAAAACCACTAGATCAACAAAAATACTGGATCAACAATA
This sequence comes from Patella ulyssiponensis, assembly GCA_963678685.1. NCBI lineage: Eukaryota > Metazoa > Mollusca > Gastropoda > Patellidae > Patella > Patella ulyssiponensis. The sequence continues at coordinate 11,284,195 of OY783227.1, read as the reverse complement.
GAACATTGCCCATTGCATACTGGCGTGTCTTCATGCAAGCTGTAAGAACCAATAATGATTTGCCACTATTTTTTGTTTGTGTCAACATAAATGTTGGCTTCAGCACTGTCGCATCATTTCTGATAGATGATGAACATGCTGCTTGCGCTAAGCACTAGTAGTCATATCCAGTTGGAGCAAAGCATGGAATCAAAAGTATTTCATGTGCAATATGTCGTTACCAGTAAATATCCCTTCAGTTGCTGAAATTTCTTGTATGTTCAACTTTAATAACAATTGTTAATCATTCCATGATTTAAATTTACCAGTCGGAATTTCGGAGGCATTTAATGCAAATGTATGGTGGTGAAATCTGTTAATTGGATGGCACCTACAACACAACAGAGTATGATTTGCCACTATTTTTTGTTTGTGTCAACACAAATGTTGGCTTCAGCACTGTCGCATCATTTCTGATAGACGGTGAACATGCTGCTTGCACTAAGCACTAGAAGTCATATCCAGTTAGAGCAAAGCATGGAATCAAAAGTATTTCATGTGCGATATGTCGTTACCAGTAAATATCCTTTCAGTTGCTGTAATTTCTTGTAGGTTCAACTTTAATAACAATTGTTAATCATTCCATGATTTAAATTTACCAGTCGGGATTTCGGAGGCATTTAATGCAAATGCATGGTGGTGAAATCTGTTAATTGGGTGGCACCTACAACACTACAGAGTATGATTTGCCACTATTTTTTGTTTATGTCAACACAAATGTTGGCTTCCGCACTGCAGCATCATTTCTGATAGATGGTGAACATGCTGCTTGCACTAAGCACTAGAAGTCATATCCAGTTGGAACAAAGCATGGAATAAAATGTATTTCATGTGCGATATGTCTTTACAAGAAATTTCAGCTACTGAAGGGATATTTACTGTTATGTTTAACTTTAATAACAATTGTTAATCATTCCATGATTTAAATTGAGCAAATTATTATACAGAACACAGGCAAATGTTCAGAATTTAATTGAAATACATTCCAGTGCTGGGTGGCAAACTTATTCAGTTGGAGGTGGAACTGGCCGTCATGTACCTGTACTCCACTCTTTAATATCAATATCAATTCAGTAGTCAGATATTGTGGACCTAAATCAAACCTGTCAAGATACGCTCAACAAATATTTTGAACAGTATAAAAATACCAAAAAGGACTACTGAATGCTTGCCTAAGCAACAGTCAATACTTTTTTTAAATGGAAATTTGCCAGGGGAGAGAGAATTACAACCCTGTAACTTTGGTAAGGTTGTGAAGCAGAAAGTCTGTACAACGCCGGATTACATAATGAGGGATTTGCTTGCGTGTCGTTCCTAGAAGCGTGTTAGAAATGCACATGGTGTGGCTAACTGAAGCCGTTCTAAAACAATCCATGGATTTTTCTTTGTATGTGTTTTTAAAGGTTATCCAGAAAGCAATGATCACACAATTAATGTCAAGTTTCATCCAACTAATTTATGTGAAATATGAAATCGTCAACGATAAAAAAGATGATTATGTAAATGATATTTATTTTTTGTACCCCAGATAATCATGCTAAAAAGCTAGAAAAAGAAATATAGGCGGAAATGACATCAAATTTGGACACGGAACATGACGAAGTTAATATTAGAAGAATGAATGAAATGTGGTTTTATGGCACTTCGGCACCAACCGGGCTATATTGCGCCAAACCTACAAAGATTTATGCGAGACAAGTTAAATAAATATCACAAAAAAAGTTTTATATGCATAAATAAAAACAGTATCACAGTAAATAAGATTAAAAAATCAAATAAATCTGTTATGCATATAAATATTTAAAACATACAAAATGAAATGATAAATATACAATTAAAATTTATAATAAAAGCTTGTCTCTTTTAAAAAGTCTAACAATTTACAATATAAGCCCGGTTGGGCAAATAATTGGTGCAGAGTCTGGCAACGGTAATACTTCGATCTTAGGTTCTTGAGATGCTTGCACTCAATCAAAATGTGCTTCACTGTCAAAGGAACATGCCAATGTTCACATTCTGGTTGAGGCTCTCGTTTCAAGATGAAAAAGTGTGTTAAAAAAGTATGACCTATACGAGAGCGACACAGAACAACTTCATCTCTCCTGTTGGTTCTATAGGAGTTTGGCCAATCTCCTAAGAGAGGCTTAATGTGATGAAGTTTGTTTGTGCCTGCAAGATCCCAAGACCGTTGCCAGCGGTCATAAATAAAATGATTTATTGCAGATTTAAAATCTTTAAATGGCAATAAAAATGGTGATTGGGGAAGATCTAAAGCAGCTTTGGCAGCAAAATCTGCTTTATCATTCCCCCTTATATCAACGTGACTGGGAAGCCAGCAGAAGACGACGTCTTTGCTGCTGAGCTCGTACGATAGTAGCAGACGATAAACATCTGCTACTAATGGGTGTTCAAGCTGTTTATTGTTAATTGCTTGAAGTGAGGACAAAGAATCAGTAAAAATGATATGCTTTAAAACTGAAGAAGACTGAATGAACTCCAAGGCCTGAAGAATGGCCTGGAGTTCAGCTGTAAATATGGAAGCAGCAGGCGGGAGACACACAGAAATGGTCTCAGATGGCGTCACTGTAGCCGAAGCTACCCGATCACCATCCTTAGAACCATCTGTGTAAATAGGAGCATAATCACCATATTTAGACCTTACTTCTCCGAAGAGAGTTTGAAACACTGTGGAACTAGTATCTTTCTTCCTGTTTTTTGTAAGATCTAGATCGATCTTAGGGGGAGATATAGCCCATGGCGGTGTCTCAAAGAAAGGGGTATTCGCAATACTGTCAAGGCTGATACCAGCCTCAGACAGAAGGGGTTGTATGCGAATACCAAATGGTGGAACGACTTTAGTCTTGAGCAGATATAAATGCTCATGATAGGGTCTAAATATGGTGTTAAATGAAATATGATTTGGTAAAGATGCTATTTTCGTAGCATACTGCAGGGCCAGCTTATCACGTCTGTTGTGCAGTGAGGGCTCATGCGCCTCGACGTATAAACTGTCCACTGGAGAAGTACGAAAGGCTCCTAAACTGATTCTAAGTCCTTGGTTGTGTATGGTGTCGAGCTCTTTGAGATAAGACTCGCGGGCAGACCCATACACTATACACCCATAATCGAGTTTTGATCTTATTAACGCTCGATATAATCTGAGCAAGACCTTACGGTCTGCTCCCCAGTCAGTATTTGATAAGACTCAATATGTTGAGGGCTTTCAGACATTTCTTTTTGAGGTTTTTAATGTGGGGGATAAATGATAATTTCTTATCAAATATCAGCCCCAGAAATTTGGTTTCATCCACAACTGGAAGGCGATTGCCATCCAAATAAAGTTCTGGATCTGGATGCAAACTTCGTTTCTGACAGAAATGCATGCAGACAGTCTTGGATTTCGAAAAACGAAATCCATTTTCGGTTGCCCATTGTTGAAGTGAATTCAAACAAAGCTGCAACTTACGTTCGATTATCCGCATGTCTATAGAACCATAGCACATCTGAAAGTCATCAACATAAAGAGCGCCGTTTGTACCTGGTTTAAGGCACGCTGGGATAGTATTAATTTTTATTGCAAATAATGTTGGAGATAAAATACTTCCCTGAGGAACTCCCATTTCCTGAGGAAATGGGTCAGAGAATATTGATCCCAGTCGTACCTTAAATGACCTATCTTCCAGGAAATTTTTAATGAAGATAGGTAAGCGACCTCGTAGGCCGAGGTTATGGAGGTCGCGCATGATGCCATGTAGTATCATAAGCTTTCTCCAGATCAAAAAATATTGCAACTAAATGTTGCTTCTGGATGAAAGCGTCCCTGACGAACGTTTCAAATCTAACGAGATGATCAAGAGTGCTCCTTTGGGACCGAAATCCACATTGGAGGTCAGTAATGAGGTTGTTGGACTCAAGGTACCAAACAAGCCTTCAATTGATCAATCTCTCCATGGTTTTGCAAATACAGCTAGTTAAAGCGATCGGACGATAGTTGGTAGGATTCGTATGATCTTTTCCCGGTTTAGGGATGGGAATTATTGTGGCTTCATGCCACGAAGGAGGGAAATTCCCATCAACCCAAATCCGGTTGAAAAGATCCAGTAAGATTAAGAGTGTGGGAAAAGGTAAATGTTTTAAAATTTGGTAGTGTATTTCATCTGGACCAGTTGCAGTATCCCGAGCTCGCCTTAACGAATCACGGAGCTCTGCAATGGAAAAACGATCATTATAACATTCATCATTGCGGGACTTAAAATTAAGTCGCCTTTTCTCCTGTTGTTGCCTAATGTCCCGAAAAGCATCTGAGGAGAAACTGGATGATGAATTATATGAAAATGTACTGGCCAGAGAATTAGCAATATCAGGAAATGTTGTTAAGGTGGTATTATCAACATTGAGATGGTTAACTGATAATGCACTACTTTTACCTTTAATCCTACGAATCCTATCCCATACCGATTTGGATGTGGTACGGGAATTGATCTTGGAGACATAATCCTGCCATGAAGATTTCTTTGCTTGACGTATGGTTCTACGGGCCTTCGCCCGGACCATTTGGAATTTCGCAATATTCTCCATGGAAGGATGATTCTTTAATCGTCTCAGGATACGATCACGCTCTTTAAGAGCGGATTTGCAATCATCGTTAAACCATGGTTTATTGAAACGTTTTGGTTCAGTCGTGGTTTTTGGAATCGCCTGCTCAGCTACATCTTGAAGAATGGAAGTGAATAAGGCCATGGGCTCATCTGCATCTTCTAACTCTTTTGTATCAAAAGAGAAGAGACACAAAGATTCAAACAGAGCCCAATCAGCCTTATGTAACTTCCACCTCTGGGGTCTTTCAACCGGAGAGGTACCATTATTATCAATCAAGATAGGAAAGTGGTCACTACCACATAGATCTTCATTTACTCTCCATGAAAAATCCTGAAGCAGGACCGGAGAGCAAATGGTGACATCCAGGGAAGAAAAAGAAGCTGTGGCAGGATGTAGATAAGTAGGCGAGTCATCATTTAATAAACACAAATTATTAAGGTTAATGAAGTCCACTATTTGTTTACCTCTGTTGTTATCATCTGGACTACCCCAGAGTGAATGATGACCATTGAAATCTCCCCTAATAATAAACGGGAGAGGAAGTTGTGCAACAAGGTCATCAAGATCTCTGGGATTAAGATGTAAACTTGGTGGAAGATATACAGAGCAGAGTGTTATAGGAATATGCAAAGTCACCCGAACTGCAACTGCCTGTAAAGGCGAGTTGAGAGTGACTTTACTCTGAGGGATATCTCCATTAAGAATAATAGAAACACCCCCATGAGCTCTACCATCACCAACTGCATGATGATGATAACCAACAAAATGTCTAAAAGACAAAGTGTCAGAATTCCGTAAAAAAGTTTCCTGTAAACAAATAGCTAAAGGATTATATTTTTGAATTAAAAGTTGGACTTCATTAAAATTTGGTTTTAAGCCACGACAATTCCATTGGATAATGGAATTTACCATTGTCAGGGATAATTTATTTTTGGCGGTTTACCGCCAAGGGGGTCATTATTGGCCCCCTCTACGGTAATACCGTCCATCAGATCAACCCCATATTTCGTGAAATGGATAATAGGGTCCTGTGAACCCTTTTTACCCTTCTCACGCAACTTTGCTAATTTCCGTTGTCTTGAGGATAGATATACTCTTTCTTGTGAGGGTGGGATAGCCGTTGACTGCGAACCTGACCCAGTGGACCTGGGATCAGGAGTTGCAGCTTTCGACTTATCTAATGAAGGAGGTACCTTGCCATTCTGGGCAGAAGTATTGGGATTGGTCCCAATAACTTCAGTTTGGGGCAAGGATGATGAACCCTCACCAGGCAAGGGCAAAGTTGTTTGAATCGAGCTCTCACATAAATGAGAAGAGCTCGAAGCCCCTTTATTCTGATCTGATGTCGTCAAAGTCTTCATTTCTTGTTTATCAGGCCAGGTTATGTCTGTCTGAACGGAGATGGATCTAGTGGAAGTTTTAACTGCACTTGCAAAAGATTTCCCCTGTGGTGCAATGGGGAAAGGTGCAGTTAAATCTACCTGTTTTCGTGCATCGAAATATGAAATTTTCCGTTCAGACATAATCTGTTGGATTCGTTTCTCTTTCTGCCAAATAGGACATTCGCGAGAGTAAGCAAAGTGCTTACCCTTGCAGTTAACACAACAAAACTCCGCCTGACAGGTAGCGTTCTCGTGGCCATCATGACCACAACGAGCGCAGGTGTCTTTACCTCGGCAGACAGTTTTGCTGTGTCCAAACTTTTGACATTTGTAACAGCGAAGAGGGTTGGAAATGTACGAATCAACAGGTATGTTGCGATAACCTGCCTTGAGAGTCTTTGGTATGTCTGGACGATTGAATGTGAGGATGTAGGTGCTTGTTGGAATCACCTTATCTCCTCGACGAACACTAATTCGTTTGACGTGTTTACACCTTGAGGAGAAAGGTATTCTACCATTTCTTCCTCACTGCTGCCTTCAAGGTCCCGGCAACGAATTACACCTCTACTTGAATTCAAAGACCTATGAGGAGACACCTTAATAGGAATGTCAGCCAAAGATGAAGATTTAAGAAGCATGGTAGCATGCTGCTCTTTGGTACATTCTACTAAGAGTGCTCCGTTTTTTAGTTTTTTGATAGCCTTGGGCTCACCGGCTAAGCCAGCTATGCCTTTGGATATCAAAAATGGTGACACTTTAGATAGATCTTTGGAGGGACTCTCAATTAAGAGGAACCTCGGCCAAGACTTTGACATTTTACAATTACTATTAAATATATTGGAAACGTCGTCTGAACTCGGACGTTTCTGTTTATATTTATTATTTTCTTTAACTATTGGGGTGGGGGGGATTGGGGAATCCATGAAAGTATTTTTTTAAGGTTCACCCCTCGTCGTCCCCCAGGTTACTGCCCTGCCTACCAGGGGGAGGTCTAGCACGGGTATCCAGCGCATTGCCTCAGGGCTCGACGAGGGGTATACTCAAGCCAGAAAGTAAAAAATACTTGTCTAACCTGATTGACCCGAGCCGCCGCTCTGTAGAATGTACTAAGGACACAAAGGTAGATAATTGCTGAGTGAATAAACAACAGAGCATTACACTGGGAAAGGGTACATTCTACAGAGCTAAAAACGACCAAAGCCGATTGGTCAGAGTGGGCCACTCTGACCTCCCGTCTAGGTGAACCATGGGCCAAAGTAATGTGTTGCAGAGAAAGGGCTCGCAAGCCAAATCCCCACTCAATTACCAGGATTCCACCGACACGGGTCGCAACGCACGGCAAACACGTTGCCCCATTACAGGGATCCTTTCAGTCGCCTCTTACGACACGCAGGACATACGAAGGGTATATTCTTATCACCCCCTACACCCCAGGGGGGTAATATTAGAAGAAAATGAAAAATTAGTTTAAAAAAAAAACAATTTTGTGGGCAATTTTTAGTAAGATATTTTACAACATCTGCATAACAAAATCAACCCATGGCAATATTTTACAGTAGAATCTGTTAGTGTATTTATTTCTTTTAAAAAGTGAATTATTATGTATATTTAACAGACCAAGAAGACGTCTTCTGTCCGAGGAAGACAGCCTCTCTAATGATGATAATTTGTGTGAATCGGGGTCTGAGCCATGTCGCAGTGTGCCAACACCACCAAAAATGGTTAAGACAGTTACACCGAGGCCGGCTATCCCACCATCACCACTTTTATCATCGCCACCAACTATTACATAATGACGTTACAGACGCTTTGTGCCGTATTGACATGTGAAACTGATTTCAATATCAACCTGTATCCTATCGACACCCCTGGTGATCTTGGTAGCATTTAATTGGTCATTATGTACCAAACTTGAGGTTGATCTGTTTTATTTAACTTTCTATCTGATAAGCAAACTCTACTAATGTTAAACCTGATATGATACGTTAGCCAGGTGTCGAATACGATCATAGTTCAAAGTGTAAAACCTGCGACATTATCATCGAGGGATCATCCATAAAAATGAATGATGATATTACATTTTATGTCAAACAGGCAATGAATTGCCAATCAAACTATGTAATTTACCTTATAACGTGTCCGGGATGCAAGGGGAAGTATATAGGAAAGACCCAAATGATGCTTAGGCTGAGAATGAACCTTCATCGACAGCACAAACTTCAACCAAAATATAGGATGATCCTGCTCAGTGAGCACCTTGAAGTATGTGGTGGGGGTAAATTTAGTGTTTTTCCTTTCTATATTTTGGTCCATAAATTTCATAAAGGCTCGGACTTTAATTTTTGAGACTCTGTTCTTATCGGGATTGTCCCTTTAATAGCAAAAACAATGACCTCTTGGAGACAAAAGAAAACTATTTTATTGAGAAGTACCACCCAAAACTTAATTCTAAATAAGAGAATATATAAGTTATATGAAATAAAGATTGTGGTGGGATTAAATATTTGTAGTCTGTAGACTAACTAACTACCCTTGCCTGTACAATAATTTTATCATGTAACTATGACACCGTGACGTCATAGACTATTGTTAATTCAATTATTGTTTAATAAAACGCCTGATGAGCCGCTATCGCGGTGAAAACGTTAGCATAAAAATGTAGTTTTATTTTGCCATCTTTAATTTCAATTATATATTACCAAAGAGCAGCTTTAATTAACTATTCTACTATATATATATATATATATATATGTTACAGTCAATTTGTGTAATCAGTCATTTCGCGTAATGACTTAATGAATCAGTCATTTCACGAAGAGCCTGTGAGCACCAGGCAATACGTGTAATGACTGAAAATTCCAGACATTACACGAAATGACTAAAAATCATGGGCAGACATTACGCGAAATGACTGAAGTACTGTTAAACCACAAAAAATCACTGTAAAACATTTATTGACTTAACATCCAACGTTAAATCATACATAATAAATGAAATAAATTCCCTCGAAACGAAATATTAATTTCAGTACTAAAATCTTACTGTCAAATCACTTTTTTTTTTTTTAAAGAAAATCCCGACTGGTCCATCACTCAAGTCACTTATTTATGCATAACAGGCTGCTATGACGGCTGGGGCATTTGAGTTTGATTTTGAAGCATTTGCATCTATTCGTCCCATATCTCTTAGAACCAGCACAATTACACCGAACATGCCCCTGTCCACTGCAGCTAGATACTTTATGTACAGCCTGACAAAGTGTTACCATCTTTGTATGGTCTACATCAGATTCAGTAAGTAACTGTTGGGGACACAAATCAAACTGATTGCGTGAAAACTTCGCTTTCCGAATCACTGCTTTGACACAAATGGTGTACATGTTATTCTTATCAGGGTCGAAGATAATTCCCAGAATATTTCGTGGATCACCACAACCTCTATCCACTAGAGGGATAGGTACAGCTACGTTGTTTCCCGCCTGGCACCATTTCTTTCCCGTAGGATATTTTGCAAACGTGTTCAATTTGGCCAGCTGGAGATTCAAAGTCAAAATCCAGACTGGTATTTTGTGTTCCTGACTGGTAGTTTGTGACAATTCCTGACTGGTAGTTAGTGTCGGTTTCGGACTGATAGTTGGTGACAGTACCTGACTGGGAGTTGGCGATAGATCCTGGCTGGTAGTTTGCGAAGGAATTAAACTTTTCTTGCAAACTTCATATTTCTTGTAAATCTCTGCTTTAAACTGATTTTCGTAAGATTCTGCCATGATGATATAAGTAAATTTTTTCAATGAAATTTAGTAATTGAACTGGAAAATACTGGTCACAATTCTATGGAATACAATTATTGCTTATTACTGAATGATGTTTCGACTAGGCTTCTCTAATCATTATCAAGCAATGACAAAATATATAAAACATAACAAGACAATACAAGCAATACGTGGTTAATGCTGACCAACCAGAGACACCCTTCTAATTACCTTGAAGGAAACCTAACTTATTTAACTTAATGTAATTATTGAAAGCGATTAAGGGTAATGCTAATAACAACATTCAGTATGACACTCTACCTGAAAATAAAACACAATGATTAATGGATAACTTTTTTTGAAATGTTGACAACGATTTTATCAGGTTTTTTAGATACATAAAACCCATAACGAAAATAAAACTTTAATTAATATTGTCAGTGAAAAATGTTGATAAAGATTTAACATGATTTCACTAAAATACAAACACCATTAGAACAAAGACCCTACAAAGCTTCATTGGTCCCCTAAAGGCCGGATAATTAAATCAGTGAGTAGTTTTAGTTATAGCGATTCCTTCAAATTGAAATGACATCATTCATCTATTAAAACGGCAATTGGTCTTCCATGAAACTAAAAACAGGTTATAGGAAGGGCAGGATTTAAACTTAAAAGTTCATTTCAATAAAAACAACCATTCTACATACCTAATGCCCAGAAAAGCGAAATAAAACTAAAAACTAATATTAAATGTTTTATTTTACCAGTTTATGTTATGTGTTTAGGTCTACACATATTGCCTGATTTGCAAAATCTGCAATCAGGCATTATGTGTAAAAAAGGGGTAGTAATTTTAGTCATTTCGTGTAATGTCTGGAATCTTCAGTCATTACACGTATTGCCTGGTGCTCACAGGCTCTTCGTGAAATGACTGTTTTATTTAGTCATTACGCGAAATGACTGATTACACAGATGTATATGTGTGTGTGTTATAACTGTATTGATATATTGTAGTTATATAAAGATATTTAAATCATATTGTGTTTTGTTAATGGGAACTATATAAGTACATGACCGTCAATCCGCCCTCAAAAGAACCAAAGGTCCAATTTTGTGACAAACGACATAGTGATATGGGGGCTAGGCGGGCGCCTAGAAGGTACCTTATGGGTACAAGGCAGGGCTCGAGGAGATGAGACGAGAGTTTCTGGAGTTAGCACACTCGTGCTAAGCCGAGCTAAGACACGACCCCCTCCATACAAGTTAGTTCTGAGGTCGTTTACATTGCGATGTTTGTACCTAACAAAGCAGAATAAAAGTGTTATCAGAAGTTAATTAGCGTTCACCCTGTTAACATCTACTGCTCAAGTGTTCCAGTTATCAAATCCTCAAGTCACCATGGACCCAATAGTTAAGACACACGTAGTTCCAGAAGAGACGAACCGAGTGTCCTACCACGTTGCGGTAAGCAGCACGGATAGATTAACCGACAGGGGAATCTTGAAGTGTGTGATCGACCTTCTTGGCAAGTGGCAGGACATTCTAACCATTTACTTAAAAGACGACAAGTGGCACGTAGATGTTCGAACAAAAGAAATTAAGACGAAAATTCTCGAGACAGAGAGCCACACCCACATGGGAATTACCTACCGTTTTCACAAACGTTTTGCCAAAGTCGTCACACTAACAGTTTATGATTTCACAGTATCATACTCTGACAGTTACTTCGTCGAAATCATGTCTGACAAAACGCACGATCTCATAAAATATCTTATTTATTCATATGTTATTTATAACCTACACATGATCTATGTGTTTAACACTCAGTAGAAGTTCGCGACTTTAAAGGAAAGATGCAGTGCAGTTATAGAAACTATAACCTCAATTCCAAATAAGTTAATCTGTCATGTATCATTATTCTTAATGGCCGTATGCTTTATAAAGCCAGAATTTACTGACAGTAAGTCAGACTTAAATAGAGCTCCTTCCGATCCATGTTCTCAATAAAAGATCTACCAACTATGTTGATGGCCTGTTATCTGTAGTGTTACAAACTAGCCGGTGGAGAATTTGTTTACAACGGTATTAAAGAAAACTTAGTTAAACGACTTGATTTTTTATTGGGTTACTCTAATGTCAATTTTGGCTAATTTTAGGATGTTTTGAAAATAAGCCCAAAGATCCATTTGTAATAGGACTGTATCGTAGGGAGGGTAAGCCATCTTCTGTGAAAGAATACCTACAGAAATTTGTGTTAGAAGCTAATGTTACAAAGTGTGAAATCTCCGCTGTCCTTTTGACCCGTCTGCTGTCACTAACATCAATATGACTATTGTCAAATAAGATTCTTATAGTATATGCAATTGGTCATGTCGAGAACCCCTGACCTTTAAGTACATATTTAATATCAATGTATGTATATACTAATTAACCTTCTGCCTTTAAATTGGACAAGTTTTTTTATTCAAATCAGTGGAACAAAGACGAACATGGGCAGAGCAGATAGACGCACAGACAGGCGACCCGAGTTCAGCCGCTGCGGGATGCTGGATTTGATATATTTGGATGTGTTCTCGATGTAGTCTAGTCCTCGACGTAGTAAATGTTCCAGTATAATTTAGTTTATATAATAGTTTCTGTAATGTTGGTATGGTATATTCTGTTCCCGCTGTAAATAAATATATTTCCGAAACTGATTCTGTTATCACTTACAATAGTGTTACACCAATCTTCAAACAAACGGTTTTAATCACCTTTATGGTCAGGCTATCAAGATGGACATTTCAGCTGTCATTTGTGATCCACCAGCAAGAGCTTTTATTAAGCAAACAAAGGGTCATACAGGTTGTGAAAGGTGTACCCAAGACGGTGTTTACGTAGATAAGGGTATGACATTCCCAGTTCTAGATGCGCCTTTGCGGACAGATACATCCTTTCGTGAACAAAATGACGAAGATCACCATATTGGTACTTCACCCTTTACAGATTTGACAATTGGTTTTGATTACTAAATTTCCTCTTGATTATATGTATCTAGTATATGTTGGCGTCACCAGAAAATTAATTTTTCTTTGGATGAAAGGGCCCCTTAAGAATAGAATAGGGGTAAATTCGATATCCAGATGTCTGACTGGCCTTAAATTGTGTGCCTTGGGAATTTGCAAGAAAACCAAGGTCTCTATTGGAAGTAAACTGTTGGAAAGCAACAGAATTTCGATGGTTCTCGTAATATACAAGCCCAGTCGTTTTAAAAAACAATTTACCAGACCATGTTTAATATTTTTTTATGTTATTGTCATTGGGTGTTTACATAATGCTAAACCGAAACCTGTGCCACGAATATCTTGAGTATGCTGCTGAATTATTAAATCTTTTTGTTGTTAAGTATAGACAAATTTATGGAAAATGTTTTCTGAACTATAATGTCCATTATATAGTACACTTGTACACAAGATGTACAAATATATGGAGCTTTAGATAATGTATCGGCATTTGTTTTTTTGAAAACTATCTTGGTAAATTAAAACGTATGATTAGAAAACCCCAATCACCACCACACCAAGTAGTTAATCTTTTGAAAACTATCTTGGTAAATTAAAACGTATGATTAGAAAACCCCAATCACCACCACACCAAGTAGTTAATAGACTGTCAGAAATGATGGTGCGGATCACCCCCCCCCCCCCCGAAGGGCGTGGGCAAGCTCGTTGCCTGTCTCAAGCCCATTAATTATTTGGGGATAATATATTTTCATGTTTAGTTCTTTTTCCTCTTGTCCTTGTTAATTTTGGTTTATTTAGTTTGTGCCGGTGGTTTTTTGGTGTTTTTTAAAATTATTTTTAGGGAAGGCCGCTTTCATTATCTTCCTCTTTATTTCGTATTACCTGGTGCTTTCCTATGATTGAGCTTAACTATCTTCCATTTTCTAGTTCTAAATTCGAACTTTTTATACTCTTCTGTCCCCGCTTTTTTTTTAGATATGGACCAAACCTATCCTGGGGAAGGGAGTTATTTTTGGGAATTGGCTATTGATGCAGAAATTGAGAAATTTCTGAAAATGAGAGTGATAAAAGAAATTAATGTCAATGAAAGACATTTTGTTTCACCCTTTTTTGTTAGACCTAAACCAAGTGGTGAAATTCGTATGATAATAAATTTAAAAGAATTAAATAAAAGTATTGCTTATCATCATTTTAAGATGGATACATTTGAAATCGCTCTCAAATTAGTTCAGCCTAATTGTTTTATGGCTTCAGTGGACTTGAGACATGCTTATTATTCTGTACCTATTGCGACTGAGCATCAGAAATTTTTGCAATTTCAATGGCGAGATAGAATGTTTCAGTATTTGTCTCTACCTCAGGGTTTGGCGAGTTCACCCCGAATTTTTACTAAATTATTAAAGCCTGTGTATTCTACTTTGAGAAGACATGGGTTCTCTAATGTAGGATATATTGATGATTCCTTATTATTTGGTGATACACCAAGCTATTGTAAGGCAAATGTACAAGAAACCATTGCATTGGTTGAAAAATTGGGTTTTATTGTAAATTATGAAAAATCTGTGTTACAGCCAACCAACAAGATAATTTTTCTTGGTAATATTATAGATTCTGTCTCAATGACAGTTACTTTAACGGAATGTAGAAAGGCCATTCTTGTTGAAGAATGTACCAAATTGTATGATTCAATTCGGCATGTTGCTAGAGTTATTGGCCTTATGGTGGCTAGTTTTTCGGCAGTGGAGTTAGGTCACATGTTTTATAGAGATCTTGAGAGGGAAAAGATTTCTGCGTTAAGGTTAGTCAATCACAATTTTGATAGTTCAATGGCAATTACTGATATTATGAAAAAAGATTTAATCTGGTGGATTAACAATGTCAGTGCCCAGTCACGAGCAATATATCACGGCAAAATTGATATGATTATTACATGTGATGCTTCTTTGCAAGGCTGGGGGCTGTGAGTTTGGGGGTCGATGGTCGGACTCCGAAAAATTACATCATATAAATTACTTAGAAATGTTGGTTTGCTCTTAAATCATGTAAAGGATTAAAATCTAAACATGTGAAACTTCTAACTGATAATACAACAGCTGTGTATTATATAAATAATATGGGTGGTTTACAATCGACATCTTGTGATCACCTTGCTAAAGACATTTGGCTTTGGTGTAGATCTTTGGATATTTGGTTGACTGCCAGTCATATTCCAGGCTCTAGTAATATAGCTGATAATCCATCGAGGAAGTTTTGTGATGAAACTGAGTGGGGTCTTGATAAGGCTATTTTTCAGGATATTGTCAAGAAATTAGGCACTCCAAATATTGATTTATTTGCGTCAAGATTGAACGCAAAGGTTGGTCGGTTTTGTTCTTGGCATCCAGACCCCTCGGCTATGTTTACTGATGCATTTACTTTGAATTGGAGTGATTTTTATGCATATATTTTCCCACCTTTCAGTCTGATTGGCCGATGTATACAGAAGATTCAGACAGACAAAGGAAAGGCGATTTTGATTCTCCCCATTTGGCCAACACAGCCATGGTTTACAAGTCTAATGAATATATTGGTGGGGGGTACCTTTAATTCTTCCAATGTCGGACAGCCTACTCGTTCATTCCCATACGGGGGAAATGCATCCTTTGCGGAAATCACTAGTGATGATGGTTTGTCATGTTTCAGGCGACAGTTCAGAAAACGAGGGTTTTCTGCAGAGGCAACCAATATCTTTTTGTCAAGTTGGAGACTTGGCACAAACAAAACGTTACCAGACGATTGCACGATGGATTCGTGTTGTGTTGGACAGGTCTGGTGTGGACATTAGGAAATTTACAGCGCACAGTGTTAGAGCTGCCGCTGTTAGTAAAGCTAAAATAAATAATGTGTCAATTGACGATATCATAAGCAAGGCCGGTTGGTCTAATTCTAGGACTTTTGCTAAATATTACAATAAGGAAATAGTTAATGATGATAATTTTGCTCTAGGAGTATTAAAATTGTAGTATATATGTTTACTTTGATTATTTGTTTGTTATTTTTTGTGATTAGGCTTTAAAGTCTCACGTGATCTCGTAATGGATATTTACGAAATAGAATTTAAAAATTAAACGAAACTTACCTTGGTTAAGTTGAAGTTTGATTTGGATTCTATGAGTAAATAGAATCCATGTAGAGATTACGTGCCACTCCCTACCCGCCCATCAGTGTAGTTGG
The DNA here is from genome assembly GCA_963678685.1 of Patella ulyssiponensis. Classification (NCBI taxonomy): domain Eukaryota; kingdom Metazoa; phylum Mollusca; class Gastropoda; family Patellidae; genus Patella; species Patella ulyssiponensis. The sequence goes on along the minus strand of OY783227.1, from coordinate 11,268,209 downwards.
TTAAACATGATATCATTTGTATTACCGTAATATGTGTTGGTCTAATCACAAGAAATATACTTTAAAATCTGAACTTGCACCTGCGCAGTACTATCTCACGTAATCTCTACATGGATTCTATTTACTCATAGAATCCAAATCAAACTTCAACTTAACCAAGGTAAGTTTCGTTTAATTTTTAAATTCTATTTCGTAAATATCCATTACGAGATCACGTGAGATAGTACTGCGCAGGTGCAAGTTCAGTGTACTAGCAGAGCTGCAGTTGTTCGGACGCTGTCTGATGACTGTTACTATTTTTAGCTCAGTTGGTTTGTTGTGTCATGGCGGAGTCTATAGTTACCAGTCCACGCGGTGGACATATTGATAAATCTAAGAGATCTTCGACATCTGCTTCGAAAAGAAAGTTTGATTGTGTTTCGACTTCTAAGAATACGAAGCCTGTTAAAATTCCGACTCTCCAGGCCGATGATCCGTTGATCACGAGTGGAGTGTCCACTCGATCGTCCCCGCTTTCGAAGAAAGCGGAGTCCGATGACCCGCTGATCGCAAGTGGAGTGTCCACTCGATCGTCCCAGCTTTCGAAGAAAGCGGAGTCTGATTCAGACATTATGACTATTTTAAGATCGATTCAAGCAGGCCAGGTTAAACAAAAACAAGATTTTGATGCATTGAAAATGCATGTTGATAATGTACTTGAAGTTGATCAAGGACACGGTTACGATAGTAATTATTATAGATATTTTGGCCTTAGAAATATCTAGTTTTCTTTATCCTTACCTTAGTATATGCATAGTGAGGTGGTGTCAGAGAATGAAATGAAAAATTGAAAAAAAATGACTTTTTAATTTTGCCAAATTTGTAGGATTTATCACTTGAAGTTGAGTACAGTACATAGATGTTTTCATCATTTTAACAACAAATGCGTTAGATTAAGTTTGTAAATATGCTAAATCATATAGTTTTGGCAAAATTTTTTTAATGCTTTGTAATCATCATAGTAAGATTGTTGGCTCTAATGATGATTTGTAAGTTGTATTGGATAATAAAAGAACACCTTGTGCTGTGCCACACCAATTTTAAGGCAGTTAAGTTTGTAAACTTGCTACAAGAGAGTGTTTTAAGTGAAGATATTTGATTATTGATCAATTTATGTTAATACATGTAAGCTTGTTCATCTTATCTTTTTGATACTTGTTATTAGTTAGTATTGTGTCATTAGGACAGTATTCACAGTGGTTGCTGGTTGGCCAAAGGTTGCATAGCAACCACTTTATTGTTTTACTTTAAAAATGTCATTCTTTTAGAGCAATGTAACATCCAATCAAGATTCAGTTTCATAGGTTTTACCATTTTCTCACAAACATATAATTTCAGGTGCTGGAATTGATACGTGCCAGACCAGGATTAAAAAGCATGTTCATTTACAATAATGAAGAAATTAAAGCAGAAAATTTCTTGGCAACCGTGAGACCACAATTTTCTGTTGCTGGCAGTACCCGAAGGCCATTAGAAGTGGCCTGCCATACAAAGCTAAAGGAATTTCTCTTCAAAATAGAAGGTAAATATTAATAGAGGCTTAAAGTGAAGGTCCAAGATAAATTTTGGAGGATAAAACTGCTTAATTTTGTGTGAAAATTTCTTATAAACCTATGCATTAGTCCTGTGCAACTATTTCAAGCTATATTATGGCCCCTGATTTTTAGCTTGTGGTCCTTCTGGAGGTCACAATTATTTTCCGATTTAAAAAAACATTTGATTATATCACCGTTACACCTTAAGGAAGGTTTGAGTTCGAATTTCGGGAAAATTGGACCAAATTTATTTTTTTATTGAAAATGCGCCCTTCTTATGATTGATATCCCTGGTGATCAAGAATCAGATCAGACCGAAATTCAGTGTCAGAAGGAGTATGACATAGGGAGTCATATGTACCAAATTTTTCTGTTTTAGCCCCCTGGTCAAGAATCAGACCGGACATAAATTTACTGTCAGAGGTTAGTGACCTAGGGCATAATGTGTACAAAGTTTTAAGTTCATAGCACTAGCGATTAAGAAACATGCCACAGAATATGATGACAGACACAGAGCTAAAAATTAGCTGTTGATACTTTAACCTTATGGTCAAAGGTGTTGCTTGATGCTCTTTTCATTTTTTTTATTTGCAGATAAAGAGCTGAAGGTTGAAGACCTTGTGACAGAGGATGATGGTGACGAGGTTTGTCAACATGTCGGGAAGTTTATATCAACTTTAAGGATTGGACACATATTGGCATTTATTACAGGATCAAGTAAAGTGCCACCAATTGGATTTGACCCCAGGCCCAAAATAAAGTTCGTCCATTGTGACGAAAAGACACTTCCATCAGCTGGAACCTGTGGAAACGAACTTATTTTACAAGTCAATCCAATGACTTTGTCAAAGAATTTCGACATGTTTTTCGTCACATCACTGATGAATGGGGCTATATTTAGTTTGATGTGATGAGTAGGCCTGTAAAACAACATTCATTCATTCATAATGAGAACACAAAAAGTGAAATAACTTCTTCAATTTTTTTAATGATATGTTTATCTAATAAGGGCACATCTCATATCACACCAGCTTTAAACTTAACTGAAATGTTAAGGTTGCAGAGGTCGACATAAACTTCCACATGGGAGTTGGTGAAATTAGTGAGATGAACATCGTTGTCTTTGGCAGTGAATGTTTTGACAATATGACATACCACAATGTAATTGGTGCATAACAGGGAACAAAACTTATTATTATTATTTTGAAAATTTATGGGAATTTCTATGCAAATAATATCTAGATATTTGTATTCGAGGTTATACAAAATAAATATGCAAATAAATTTTTTCAGTATTGCGTAACCTTTTTCAAAATGGCGGACAACTCTGTCTATTGTGATGTTTATACTCCTGGATCGATTGTTATGAGATTTAGCACACTGATTAGTCATGTTCCAACTTAGGTTATATATTGTTTTTCAAAATGGCCGACAAAGGCGACAAGTCCACCATATTGAATTCTCATATTTTTCTTTTAAAATCTTCTTGTCTGTAACGCTTTACTCGATTAAGTTCAAACTTAATACATATATACTGTAAGATATTGTCTATCGATCGTTGCAAATGGATTATTGATATTTTTAAAAATGACGAAATTGTAACGTCATCAAATTTTGAGGATTCGTGAAATTTTTCTGCAAATTATATTTCGATTTATGTTTTTGATGCCATATAACATAAATATGCAAATAATTTGTTGTGTGACGTAATTTTTTTTCAAAATGGCGGAAAATCGTTTTTTAGTTTTATTTTATTTCCTAATCTATAACATGGACCATGGTATATAATGCTTATACAGATATGTAATTTAACACCTTATGTGGCAAACGTTATATGGCTTTTATCCCTTGACATTTTTGCTTTATCACCAAAGGGTTAGCCGCCAAACCAAATTCGATTGAATATTCATTATGCAAATTCCATATCTCGATAACTGTGCCAGAAGGTTGAAATTTGGCATAAATGTTAACAATGTCAATATTATGTTCTTTTATTAAATTTCGTTGAATTCAGTTTGTAACTTTAGGATTAATTATGTAAATCCGCATAATTGCATACCCATTGAGTATGCAATTAACTTTTTCTGTATGTTTGCCAGACTCTGCACCAATTATTTGCCCAACCGGGCTTATATTGTAAATTGTTAGACTTTTTAAAAGAGACAAGCTTTTATTATAAATTTTAATTGTATATTTATCATTTCATTTTGTATGTTTTAAATATTTATATGCATAACAGATTTAATTGATTTTTTAATCTTATTTACTGTGATACTGTTTTTATTTATGCATATAAAACTTTTTCTGTGATATTTATTTAACTTGTCTCGCATAAATCATTGTAGGTTTGGCGCAATATAGCCCGGTTGGTGCCGAAGTGCCATTAAACCACATTTCATTCATTCATTCATTCATTTTTCTGTATGTTTTTCAATTTATTTTAATAAATGTTGCTTGTATTGATACAGATGGGGATGAAGCTGTGAGTTTCATACTGGGGTACGATTCTAGTATTCTATTAATATTAATTATGGTTATTCAAGGTCTATACCCATTATATTGTTACAGGTATGAAATAAATTGACACTGTTACAAAATAAAATATGTAAAGCTTCAAAGAGTTTTTGTTGATTGAATAGGGCTATTCTTCCCATTAAGCTAAATTCCTATACAGGTCCCGGATATCATCCTTGATGGTCTGGGGTCTGCACCGTGTTGATGCCCGGGGTGATCCCGGAGTCCACCCTGACAATTTTGAGCCGGGACGATCCGTAGTGGCGATGGGGCGGTTCAGGAGACGATTTTAATATTTTTTTACCCGGATCATCACAGCAGCGACACGGTGCAGACCCCGTAAAATCTGGGATGAGGTCGGGGCGGTTCCTGTTGGGTCATGGCTGACGACTATCGATTGTGCATTGCAGCAAATTCAATCCCGGATCATGGTATCAAATTAGCCTGATAACTCTGCAGTGGGACATTAAAGACAATGCAATAACAAAAATTATACACCGGGATGATTTGGAGTGGCTGGTCCGCTCTATATGGGACTGGGGCCTCACATGTTTATTTTTATAGGTCCACATATAATGTGAACGTATTATGCCGTCGCCCCGGTATGTGTGTGGGGCGCCTACAGGGGGCAATTCTTCATGGATTTTCTTCAAACTTTGTATACTTATTCCTTATACCCTAAGGAAGATCACTATTGTTTCTGGTGCATGCCCAACCCCCAAGGCCAGAGCCACGCCCATTTCTAGTATTTGTTTGTTTGTCGTCTACAGGGTTGGGTTAGGGTTGCATGCCCAACTCCCAGGGGCAGAGCTACGCCCATTTTCTTTTTGTTTACCCTTGTGTTGCCTACAGGGGTCAATTCTTATTGGATTTTCTTAAAACTTTGTATAGGCCCATTCCTTGTTTTTATTTGTTTGTTGTCTACAAGCATGAAATTTGCAGGTGTCTGGATTTCAGGCACTAAGTTCATTGTGACGGATGGGACGAAAACTCTGTGACGGATGGGACAGTGGGAGATTTGTGACGGATGGGACACCATGAAATCTCCAGTTTATTTATTGCAAAACTAAATCAAGAAAAATACAACCATATATTTACTTTATGGCTTGCACATAGAAGATATTAATATCATAATTTATTTTCATATTTATCAAAGATAGGTTGCCAGGCAACGAAACATACGCCCACAGCAGCTAAATCGTCCGGGCAGTCAACAAGGGTTGTCGCATATTTTTACTTTTTTTTTGGTAATGAAACATTTGTAATACACTAAAATCTGAGTAACAACTCATTATGTAATTATCTAAAAATCATTAGAATTTGTTTGCTTTTTATAAAGTTTTGCCCCAAGCTAACAATTAGTATAGAAAACATTTAACATCATGGATTTAGCTGTTCAGTTATCAAAATTCATTGAAAATCAAAATAATTGTTCGTTTCAACACCTTAAACTCTGTGTATCAATCTGAAGTCAATCGGAGGATAAGTTTGGCATCTACAGCGCCACAAGGTTTTTTGAAGTGATCAAGGGAGATAACTCTGGAAGTAATTATTTGAAATCGATGAAAATCAGTAGGCTTCTTCCTCTCAGGACCTTAAACAGTGTGTGTAAATTTAAAGTCAATCGGATATTAACTTTGGCCTCTAGAGCGTCCACAGGATTTTTTGATGTGACCAAGGGCCATAACTCTGGCACTAACTATCGGAAATTGCTGAAAATCAATAGGCTTCTTGGTCTTATGACCTTAAACACTGTGTATAAATTTAAAATCAATCGGATATTAACTTTGGCTTTTAGAGCATCCACAAGATTTTTTGAAGTGATCAAGGGCCATAACTCTGGCACTAATTATCGGAAATCGCTGAAAATCTATAGGCTTCTTGGTCTTATGACCTTAAACACTGTGTATAAATTTAAAGTCAATCGGATATTAACTTTGGCTTTTAGAGCGTCCACAAGATTTTTTGTAGTGATTAAGGGCCATAACTCTGTCACTAATTATCGGAAATTGCTGAAAATCAATAAGCTTCTTCGTCTTATGACCTTAAACACTGTATAAATTTAAAGTCAATCGGATATTAACTTTGACTTTTAGAGCGTCCACAAGATTTTTTGAAGTGATCAAGGGCCATAACTCTGGCACTAATTATCGGAAATCGCTGAAAATCAATAGGCTTCTTCGTCTTATGACCTTAAACACTGTGTATAAATTTAAAGTCAATCGGATATTAACTTTGGCTTTTAGAGCGTCCACAAGATTTTTTGAAGTGATCAAGGGCCATAACTCTGACACTAATTATCGGAAATCGCTGAAAATCTATAGGCTTCTTGGTCTTATGACCTTAAACACTGTGTATAAATTTAAAGTCAATCGGATATTAACTTTGGCTTTTAGAGCGTCCACAAGATTTTTTGAAGTGATCAAGGGCCATAACTCTGTCACTAATTATCGGAAATTGCTGAAAATCAATAAGCTTCTTCGTCTTATGACCTTAAACACTGTGTATAAATTTAAAGTCAATCGGATATTAACTTTGACTTTTAGAGCGTCCACAAGATTTTTTGAAGTGATCAAGGGCCATAACTCTGGCACTAATTATCGGAAATCGCTGAAAATCAATAGGCTTCTTCGTCTTATGACCCTAAACACTGTGTATAAATTTAAAGTCAATCGGATATTAACTTTGGCCTCTAGAGCGTCCACAAGATTTTTTGAAGTCGTCAAGGGCCATAACTCTGGTAGTTATTATCGGAAATCGCTGAAAAACAATAGGCTTCTTCGTCTCATGACCTTAAACAATGTGAATAACTTTAAAGTCAATCGGATGTATTAACTTTAGCCTCTAGAGCGTCCACAAGCAATTGTGGACGCCGGACGGACGGGGGCGACGACAATATACGACCACATTTCAATGTGGGCGTATAAAATATACTTTTTAAAAGAAAAATTCATTAAAATTGTGACAGACGGGGACAAACAATATTGCTGACTTTGTGGTGCCGTTTGTGGAGTATATAGAGTAAAAACCAAAACCAAGTGCTTTTGTCTTTAATTTCATCACATGAAAGTAGCTATTAGTAATAAAATAACAGGTCTTTGAATAATTATATTTATTCTTTTCAAGGCAGGAAAAGAAAGGAAAAGATACAAAATTGATGCGTATTTTACATAGGCGCGTGTAAATACACATATTTTCATAACCGTCCCATAGGATTTTAAATTTTTTTTGTAAAATTAAACTAGGATATATGCTTACTAATTAAAACCTAAAAGTAAGTTAATACGAAAAATTTGAAAATTCTACAAAAGTGGGAAGTTAAGCTGGAATTACCCAACTGCATGTCCCGACTCCCAGAGGCAAGCCATGCCCAATTTTTGTGTTTGTCATTTACAGGCCGCAATTCTGAATGAATCAGCTTTGTACTTGGCATGTATTCCTTATAGACTGAGATAAAACGATTCTTTTTTTGGCTCAAATTTACTTTATCGGGACTGTTACTGGATGCTGGTTGAATACGAATAGTACATACATGTATATTGTCCTTGATTGGTAAATATATAGTAGCATGAACCATCTTGGTGAAGCTATTGATTGACCATCCACTTCCTTCGAATCATACATGTAGCTGCAAGCCCAACACGAATGAATATGACACAATAACTGGGTCGATAATTAAAGTTTTCAACAAAAACAAAGAACCCCAATGGCTACAGAACACGATTACTTTGTAAATGTAACTCAGATAAGAAAACAGAGCTGATTGATGTAGAAATTAGTGACAAATTAAACATGACTATTACACCATTTGTACCTCTCAAATAAAAGAGTTTTAACCGAGTCTAGCTGAACGCGGTGGTAATATAAGTCGTGTTCTTCCAGGCGCACATTCTCCTTTTCGTTGAGAGTACTTGGTCGAGCATTTAGACCCAGCTCAATATAATTTTTTTTCTAAAACGCATAAGTTAGCTTAACATTAATTTACAGAGCTAATTTAAACATTTATGAGGATTTTCAGTAACGCTTCACACAGAATTAAGCAGTTTTATCCTCCATAAATTATCTAGGACCCTCCCTTTAAAACTGCAGCTGTGGGTCTTAAGTGAGTTACGTAACTCTGTTAAGCGATTTTAGTGGTCATGTAAAAATGGCTTAAAGGACAATATTGGTGCCAGTGATTATTACATATGGGATATGTGACATCTACAAACTCAAACAAAATCAATAATTCAACATTAAAACGATACTCTCATTACTAAACAGAGAGAGAGAGAGAGAGAGAGCCCACCCTACAGAGGACCGTATAATATAGACGACGCATAGGGATTCATTCACAAAAACTCAAACAAAATCAATAATTCAACATTAAACGATAAACGACATCGCATTACTAAACAGAGAGACAGTTTAACAACAGGGGATCAACACCTGTACTCTATAACAAAAAAGCCTATTCGGCTATTGCTTCATCAACCCTTGTTCGGAGAATAAAATCAATAATTAAACATTAAACCATACTCACTAAACAGAGAGAGCGTTTTAACAACAAAATCATCACCTGACCTCTATAACAAAAGCCTTCAGCAACCATTGTTCGGAGAACCATACACTAATCAATAGCTCCATTGTTCACAAAACAATACACTAACAATAGCGCCCCATTGTTCATAAAACAATACACTAACAATAGCGCCCATTGTTCATAAAACAATACACTAACCATAGAACAAAAAAAAAGCTCTGTAGCCACCTAACTACTACTGCCGAGGTTCCTCTTAATTGAGAGTCCCTCCAAAGACCTATCAAAAGTGTCACCATTTTTGATATCCAAAGGCATAGCTGGCTTAGCCGGTGAGCCTAAGGCTATCAAAAAACTAAAAAATGGAGCACTCTTAGTAGAATGTGCTAAAGAGCAGCATGCTACCATGCTTCTTAAATCTTCATCTTTGGCAGACATTCCTATTAAGGTATCTCCTCATAGGTCTTTAAATTCAAGTAGAGGTGTAATACGTTGCCGGGACCTTGAAGGCAGCAGTGAGGAAGAAATGGTAGAATATCTTTCTTCTCAAGGTGTACAACACGTGAAAAGAATTAGTATTCGTCGAGGAGATAAGGTGATTCCTACAAGCACCTACATCCTCACTTTCAATCGTCCCGACATACCAAAGACTCTTAAGGCAGGTTATTTAAACATACCTGTGGATTCTTACATATCCAATCCTCTTCGTTGCTACAGGTGCCAGAAGTTTGGACACAGCAAAACCGTCTGCAGAGGTAAAGACACCTGCGCTCGCTGTGGTCATGATGGCCACGAGAGCGCTACCTGCCAGGCTGAGTTTTGTTGTGTAAATTGTACGGGAAAGCACTTTGCTTATTCCCGTGAATGTCCAATATGGCAAAAAAAGAAAAGAATCCAACACGTCATGTCTGAACGAAAGATACCATATTTCGATGCTCGAAAACAGGTAGATCTATCTGCATCGTTTCCCATTGCACCACAAGGGAAATCTTTTGCGGGTGCAGTTAAAACTTGCACTAGAACCAAAACGTTTCAATAAACCATGGTTTAACGACGATTGTAAATCCGCTCTTAAAGAGCGTGATCGTATCCTGAGACGATTAAAGAACCATCCTTCCATGGAGAATATTGCGCCATACCAAATGGTCCGGGCGAAGGCCCGTAGAACCATACGTCAAGCAAAGAAATCCTCATGGGAGAGTTATGTCTCAAGGATCAATTCCCGTACCACATCTAAGTCGGTATGGGATAGGATTCGTAGGATTAAAGGTAAAAGTAGTGCATTATCAGTTAACCATCTCAATGTTGATAATACCACCTTAACAACATTTCCTGATATTGCCACTTTTTCATTCAATTCATCATCCAATTTCTCCTCCGATGCCTTTCGAGGCATTAGACAACAACAGGAGAAAAGGCGACTTAATTTCAAGTCCCGCAATGATGAATCCTATAATGATATATTTTCCATTGCAGAACTTCGAGATTCGCTTAAGCGGGCTCGGGATACTGCAACTGGTCCAGATGAAATTCACTACCAAATTCTTAAACATTTACCCTTTTCCACTCTCTTGATTTTATTAGATCTTTTTAACCGGATTTGGGTTGATGGGAAATTCCCTCCTTCGTGGCATGAAGCCACAATAATTCCCATCCCTAAACCGGGTAAAGATCATACGAATCCTACTAACTATAGTCCGATCGCTTTAACTAGCTGTATTTGCAAAACCATGGAGAGATTGATCAATCGAAGGCTTGTTTGGTACCTCGAGTCCAACAACCTCATTACAGACCTCCAATGTGGATTTTGGTCCCAAAGGAGCACTCTTGATCATCTCGTTAGATTTGAAACGTTCGTCAGGGACGCTTTCATCCAGAAGCAACATTTAGTTGCAATTTTTTTCGATCTGGAGAAAGCATATGATACCACGTGGGAACACGGTATCATGCGCGACCTCCATAACCTCGGCCTACGAGGTCGCTTACCTATCTTCATTAAAAATTTCCTCGAAGATAGGTCATTTAAGGTACGACTGGGATCAATATTCTCTGACCCATTTCCTGAGGAAATGGGAGTTCCCCAGGGAAGCATTTTATCTCCTACTCTTTTTGCTATAAAAATTAATACGATCCCAGCGTACCTTAAACCAGGTACAAACGGCGCTCTTTATGTTGATGACTTTCAGATGTGCTATGGTTCTACAGACATGCGGATAATCGAACGTAAGTTGCAGCTTTGTTTGAATTCACTTCAACAATGGGCAACCGAAAATGGATTTCGTTTTTCGAAATCCAAGACTGTCTGCATGCATTTCTGTCAGAAACGAGGTTTACATCCTGATCCAGAACTTTTCTTGGATGGCAAGAAGGAGCATTTCGTACATCTCCAGTGGACAGTTTATACGTCGAGGCGCATGAGCCCTCACTGCACAACAGACGTGATACACTGGCCCTGCAGTATGCTACGAAAATAGCATCACTTCCAAATCACATTTCATTTAACGCCATATTTAGACCGCTTTATGAACATTTATATCTGGTGAAGACTAAAGTCATTCCATCATTCGGTATTCGCATACAACCCCTATTGTCTGAGGCTGGCATCAGCCTCGACAGTATTGCGAATACCCCTGTCTTTAGGACTCCCCCGTGGGCTATGTCTCCCCCAAAGATCGATTTCGATCTTACTCAACATAAAAAGAGAGATACTAGCTCTACGGTGTTCCAATCTCTCTTTAGAGAGTTAAGGTCTAAGTATGGTGATTATGCTCCTATATACACAGATGGTTCTAAGGATGGTGATCGGGTAGCTGCGGCTACTGTGACGCCATTTGAGACCATTTCAGTGTGTCTCCCACCTGCTGCTTCCATATTTACATCCGAACTCCAGGCCATTCTTCAGGCCTTGGAGTTCATTCAGTCCTCTTCAGCTTTAAAGCATATCATCTTTACTGATTCTCTGTCCTCTTTACAAGCAATTAACAATAAACAGCTTGAACACCCATTAGTAGCAGATGTTTATCGTCTGCTACTATCGTACGAGCTCAGCAGCAAAGACGTCGTCGTCTGCTGGCTCCCCAGTCACGTCGATATAAGGGGGAATGATCTAGCAGATTTTGCTGCCAAAGCTGCTTTAGATCTTCCCCAATCACACTTTTTAATTCCTTATAAAGATTTTAAGTCTTCAATAAATCATTTTATTTATGACCGCTGGCAACGGTCTTGGGATCTTGCAGGCACAAACAAACTTCATCACATCAAGCCTCTCTTAGAAGAGTGGCCAAGCTCCTATCGTACGAGCAGGAGGGATGAAGTTGTCTTGTGTCGCTCTCGCATAGGTCATACTTTTTTAACACATATTTTCATCTTAAAGCGAGAGCCTCAACCAGAATGTCAACACTGTCATGTTCCTTTGACAGTGAAGCACATTTTGATTGAGTGCAAGCATCTTAAGAATATTAGATCTAAGTACTACCGTTGCCAGTCAGCACGTCAGCTATTTGCACAACCGGAGCTTTATGATAAATTACTAGCATTTTTAAGAGAGACAAATTTTTATTCAAAATTTTAATTGTATATATTTATCGTACACTGCCTTTTAAATATTTATATATGTAATGTAATTGATATATTTATTTTTAGTTACGTGTTCTGTGATATTTGTTTTTATTTACATATATAAATACATCCCTGTGATATTGTTTTGTCTCGATAATTTCATCATGTTTGGCGCAATATGGCCCGGTTGGAGCTGACGTGCCATTAAACAACATTTCATTCATTCATTTAAATTTATACACAGTGTTTAAGGTCATAAGACGAAGAAGCCTATTGATTTTCAGCGATTTCCGATAATTAGTGCCAGAGTTATGACCCTTGATCACTTCAAAAAATCTTGTGGACGCTCTTAAAGTCAAAGTTAATATCCGATTGACTTTAAATTTATACACAGTGTTTAAGGTCATAAGACGAAGAAGCTTATTGATTTTCAGCAATTTCCGTTAATTAGTGACAGAGTTATGGCCCTTGATCACTTCAAAAAATCTTGTGGACGCTCTAAAAGCCAAAGTTAATATCCGATTGACTTTAAATTTATACACAGTGTTTAAGGTCATAAGACGAAGAAGCCTATAGATTTTCAGCGATTTCCGATAATTAGTGCCAGAGTTATGGCCCTTGATCACTTCAAAAAATCTTGTGGACGCTCTAAAAGCCAAAGTTAATATCCGATTGACTTTAAATTTATACACAGTGTTTAAGGTCATAAGACGAAGAAGCCTATAGATTTTCAGCGATTTCCGATAATTAGTGCCAGAGTTATGGCCCTTGATCACTTCAAAAAATCTTGTGGACGCTCTAAAAGCCAAAGTTAATATCCGATTGACTTTAAATTTATACACAGTGTTTATGGTCGTAAGACGAAGAAGCCTATTGATTTTCAGCGATTTCCGATAATTAGTGCCAGAGTTATGGCCCTTGGTCACATCAAAAAATCCTGTGGACGCTCTAGAGGCCAAAGTTAATATCCGATTGACTTTAAATTTACACACACTGTTTAAGGTCCTGAGAGGAAGAAGCCTACTGAATTTCATCGATTTCAAATAATTACTTCCAGAGTTATCTCCCTTGATCACTTCAAAAAACCTTGTGGCGCTGTAGATGCCAAACTTATCATCCGACTGACTTTAGATTGATACAGATAGTTTAAGGTGTTGAAACGAACAAGTATTTTGATGTTCAATGAATTTTGATAACTGAACAGCTAAATCCATGATATTAAATGTTTCCTATACTAATTGTTAGCTTGGGGCAAAACTTTATAAAAAGCAAACAAATTCTAATGATTTTCAGATAATTACATAATGAGTTGTTACTCAGATTTTAGTGTATTACAAATGTTTCATTACCAAAAAAAAGTAAAAATATTCGACAAACCTTGTTGACTGCCCGGACGATTTAGCTGCTGTGGGCGTATGTTTCGTTGCCTGGCAACCTATCTTTTAAATTATGCATACATATACCAATAATACCCCTCCCTGTCCCAACAGTTACATAAATATAGAGATAATAATGTATGTTTTGGGTTGGGTTTTTTTTCAAAATAGATATTGTAGCATAAAAAATAATATAGGCCATTAATAAACAAAAAAAAAGCACCAAAATTAAAACTTAAATTTTTTTTTGTTAATAGAGCAGGAAAAACTGGAATACAACTTGCTGCTTCGTAAGTAATAGGATATACGTATGAAGTTTTGGCGGTTCTTTTTTTACCAGCGTTGAAAATTTACAAAAACAGAGTCCAGAGTAAATAATAAAAAAAAAATTTCACATTCTCTCTGGGGGTTCTTTGCGTTACAACCGTCGCACGGTTCATTAATATCTTTCCCCAAACATAAAGGACACACTCGATGAGCGATACATAATACGGGGACGTGTATATTATTTTCATCCAACATTGTTTCGAAGTCATAAAATACAAAATATCTGATCGTCTCACCTTCAACCTCTTCCGATAATCTTTGTATGTAGCAGCGGTGATTGGGTTTACACATTGCTTACAATTACGACATTTGTAAATGTCACATGTATGTTTATTTATAGAGTCCTCTTCTTGTGTGTCTATAGTCGTATAACACTTTAAACATGTCCCATATTTCACACACGTTGACACTGTGTATAGTGAACTTTATGAAAATGTCTAGCCAAACACAGTTGGCCTCTTAAATAACGTCATGGATGATAATTTGATATTTATCTTTCAAGTCGACCTGTGGGTACTCGTGGGTTGACCCCCAACACTTCATACATTGCCATAATAATCTGTGGCGGCCTTTTCAGTTTTTATACGCCCACATGGAAATGTGGACGTATATTGCCGTCGCCCCCGTCCGTCCGTCTGTCGGTCCGTCCGTCCATCGTCCACAATTTCTTGTGAACGCACTAGAGGCTAAAGTTAATATCCGATTGACTTTAAATTTATACACAGTGTTTAAGGTCACGAGACGAAGAAGCCTATTGATTTTCAGCAATATCTGATAATTATTTCCAGAGTTATGACCCTTGATCACTTTGAAAAATCTTGTGAACAATCTAGAGGCTAAAGTTAATATCTGATTGACTTCATATTTATACACAGTATTTCAAGTCATGAGATGAAGAGGCCTATTGATTTTCAGCGATTCCCAATTATTACTGCCGGAGTTATGGCTCTTGATCACTTTGAAAAATGTTGTGGATGCTCTAGAGGCCAGAGTTAATATCCGATTGACTTTAAATTTATACACAGCGTTTAAAGTCATGAAGAGAAGAATCCTATTGATTTTCAGAGATTTCTGATAATTACTGCCAGAGTAATGGCCCTTGATCAAAATTAATATCCGATTGACTTTAAATTGATACACAGTATCTAAGGTCATGAGACGAAGAATCCTATTGATTTTCGGCGATTTCCCATAATTACTGCCAAAGTTATCTCCCCTGAACACTTTGAACAATCATGTGACGCTCTAGAGACCAAACTTATTATCCGATTAATTTTCAATGAATTTTGATAACTGAACAGCTAAATCCATGATATTAAATGTTTTGTATACAGTACTTAATGTTAGCATGGGCCAGAACTATATAAAAACCAAACAAATTCTAATGATTTTCTGATAATTTTAGTGTAATATAAATGTTTCATTATCGAAAAAAAGTAAAAATATGCGACAACTCTTGTTGACTGCACGGACGATTTAGCTGCTGTGGGCGTATGTTTCGTTGCCTGGCAACCTATCTTTTGTTAGATACGTGTTTGTAATGTTAGTTTCTTCGGCTGTGGGTGAAATTGTTACGATAAGTAAGTTCGTTTATGCCCAGAATGATAGACTGGTCGAAACACGTTTGATAATTATTGTTGGGTAAGGGAGATATAAATGTCTGTTAATTTTTGTCTTCATAAAAGTATCTTATCGGGATACATACCCCCGCAGTTATAGTTGTTTGACCGTCAATAACTAATGTTTTTTTTTAGACTGCATAACTTTCGCAATTTCCTCCAAAATTAATTCCAAAGTTAGTCCTTCGTAAGGTTTGAATGCGATATATATCGGATTATCCAAATCGGGGTGATTTAATTGTATTCTAACTCTCTCATTTGGTTGAATATTAAAATTTTCTCTAACAGTCTCCAATATCTGGGTGAATAGTCGTTCTAACCAGTCCGGAGGGTTTGTTTCATCAATTCGAATCGTATGTTAAATTTCGTCGATAAACGTTGCTCCACTGAAATAAGCTTTACTAATTTTTTTATTACCACCACCTTCTTGACAAATTTTTTAAAAAAAGGATGTGTTTTTTATTTTTTTAAAAACCAAAGCCCGGTGGGGTTAAAAAATAAAAAAATATCGATTACTTGGTCGTCGTCTTCAACCATTTTAGACAATAATGATTGGAAATTAGAAGGGGTGATTAACGCACCAGTTGTTTCGTTTTTATACGCCCACATAGAAATGTGGACGTATATTGCCGTCGCCCCCGTCCGTCCGTCTGTCGGTCCGTCCGTCCGTCCGTCTGTCCGTCGGTCCGTCCGTCCATCGTCCACAATTTCTTGTGAACGCACAAGAGGCCAGGGATAATATCCGATTGACTTTAAATTCATACACAGTGTTTAAGGTCATGAGACGAAGAAGCCTATTGATTTTCAGCAATATCCGATAATTACTGCCAGAGTTATGACCCTTGATCACTTTGAAAAATCTTGTGAACGCTCTAGAGGCTAAAGTTAATATCCGATTGACCTTAAATTTATACACAGTGTTTAAGGTCATGAGGCGAATAAGCCTATTGATTTTCAGCGATATCCGATAATTACTGCCAGAGTTATGACCCTTGATCACTTTGAAAAATCTTGTAAACGCTCTAGAGGCTAAAGTTAATATTGGATTGACTTTAAATTTATATATAGTGTTCAAGGTCATAATACGAAGAAGCCTATTGATTTTCAGCAATATCCGATAATTACTGCCAGAGTTATGACCCTTGATCACTTTGAAAAATCTTGTGAATGCTCGAGAGGCTAAAGTTAATATCCGATTGACTTTAAATTTATACACAGTGTTTAAGGTCATAAGACGAAGAATCCTATTGATTTTCACGGATTTCCGATAATTAGTGCCAGAGTTATGGCCCTTGATCACTTCAAAAAACCTTGTGGATGCTCTAGAGGACAAAGATGATGATGTCCGATTGACTTCAAATATATACACAGTGTTTAAGGTCATGAGACGAAGAAGCCTATTGATTTTCAGCGATTTCTGATAATTAGTGCCAGAGTTGTGTCCCTTGATCACTTCAAAAAATCTTGTGGATGCTCTAGAGGCCAAAGTTAATATCTGATTGACTTTAAATTTATACACAGTGTTTAAGGTCATGAGAGGAAGACGCCTATTGATATCAGCGATCTCTGATAATTATTGCCAGAGTTATGGCCCTTGATCACATCAAAAAATCCTGTAGACGCTCTAGAGGCCAAAGTTAATATCCGATTGACTTTAAATTTACACACATTATTTAAGGTCATGAGACGAAGAAGCCTACTGATTTTCAGCGATTTCAAATAATTACTTCCAGAGTTATCTCCCTTGATCACTTCAAAAAACCTTGTGACGCTATAGATGCCAAACTTATCATCCGATTGACTTTAGATTGATACACAGAGTTTAAGGTGTTGAAACGAACAAGTATTTTGATTTTCAATGAATTTTGATAACTGAACAGCTAAATCCATGATGTCAAATGTTTCCTGTACTAATTGTTAGCGTGGGGCAAAACTTTGTAAAAAGCAAACAAATTCTAATGATTTTCAGATAATTACAAAATGAGTTGTTACTCTTAATCAGATTTTAGTGTATAACAAATGTTTCATTCCCAAAAAAAGTAAAAATATGCGACAACCCTTGTTGACTGCCCGGACGATTTAGCTGCTGTGGGCGTATGTTTCGTTGCCTGGCAACCTATCTTTAGTAGACGAATTTGGTACATTACTTTGCGTATTGTTCAAAACTGTAAACATATTGCTCACCTGTGACGGGTTAGAGTCACTATCATTGTTTGCATAGGGGGTCCTTCGTCATTCCCAGATTCGTCGTTGGACATTTGCCGTTTAAACAGTCCTTCTGTTTGATTTTTAGCCTCGGCTTCGCCTAGATTTTGGCACGCCGCCAGCGTCTGGCTGGGGCTCCATACCTCAAATTCTTCCGTGAGTTCTAATATTTCATCCCATTGCTCCGTTGTGTGACTTTCAAATGGAACCATTCTGTTAAAGAGAATAGATATGTATTTAAAAAAAAAAAAAATATGTTATTTTTAAGACGTGGGGAGAGGTGACTGATGGCTATTCCGACTCGTCTGATACCGATCTCCGTGGTATACAGACCTTTTTTAAGTAAAAAAAAATAAAATTACAAACTCGATGAATTGTTATCCGTTAACTCTTTGTTTAACATCACAGTATTCGAAATTTCAACTGTTATCATAGCCGGTATTATGAGAGCCGTGAATAAGTAGAGAACTGCCTCACACAACGATTCGTCACAGTTGGGTCTCGTTATCTCTTGCAAAAACGTGCGGTTCCGGTTGGGATCTGACGAGTTTATTGGTGTCATTTTCTTACGACGCTACACGTACTAATAGATATTTTAAACCACGAACCGTCTTTCTAGAAATGACCCGTTCGATATCGTAATGTTTAGGTGGTATAACTTTGACCAATTCTTCACGGTAAAATGTATCTTTGATCGTAACACCTTGTAGGTCATTTATTTTATACACGGGGCGATCACGTCGCAATCGTTGAACCACTCTTCACTACGATCACGAATCTCTGGCACGAATCGTGCTATCTGTAAAAATCGATCTTTATTCAACTCACCAGTCCACAAAGTTGATTTCATTGAACCAATAGTCGGTCCCCATGCACGTATGTTCAAGCTGTCCTCCACGATCATTGAGACATCCTTCACACCGGCTAGTTACACATTTTGAAATTTCTGTATTGATCAGGTCACCCATGATTTCCAAGACTAACGATCGTACATTTTCGGGTGGACAGTAATGAGGGTCATTTACGTGTATAGGCTTGAAACACACCATACACGGTATGAGAGGTGTAACATTTTCTGGTTCGTCGCCAAGCTACTCGTGCAAAACGAGTTGAGACTCGTCGTACACACCCTCTACTCGTACTTCAGCCTTGTGACAGTCTGGCTGGTCCCATCCATCCTTTTTCGTTTCAAACCTAAATAGCCGGCCTTCAGTAATATTTCAGGGTCTGTGTTTTCTTTTTCCTCTAAATTCATTGTCAAACTGACTGAAACATCAGTTAGCTCTGGGGAAGTCATGTTGTTGCACATATTAACTTATTGGTTAGAAGACTATATTTATACATAACCCAATGAAGAAAAAAATGTTTGACAAAAACTATACGAGTGTCTTCACCCCTTCCAAGCCTATCGCACCCTGTGGTGTCTCCTGGCGCGTAACATTATTTTCACACAACTCTTTGAAACTAACTTTCAATCCCGCCCATTGGTTCAAATTTAAATGAACGCCCTTTCTTGTAGGTTTAGGCATTCGTTCGGTTTCACACCACCAAAATTTACGAATGTGGACTCCAGGGAATTTGTTGTCCATGGTTACGTATACATCATTACAAACGTGCATTGATTTCTTCACAATAGCTCTTTGTAAATACTCATCGACCTATGCGGCCGTGTCTACCAACGCTTGCCAGTGTTGCTCAAAAAACATGATGCCATTTGAGGTTGGGTACCTGCCATGGTTCAGTGTGTAATCATACCGTCTGATATGATAACACACCGATTCTTGCCAAATACATTTCACCACCAAATAATCATTTCCAATATCCTTTCGATATAAGTCAGCACTCATTCTATATTCAACTATACTGACAACCTTCCTTTTTTTATACACGGCAATTTCTTAAGTTCAATTACCTTGGTCTTGGAAAGTGTTCAAGTTTGCTTTTGAACAAAGTTTATATTTTATTGTCAACTGTATTTTGATGCTTTCTCGGCTGTATAGCCCTGTCCGGAAAGGTGCCCTCACTGCTCTCGTACTTGAATGAATGAATGAAATTTTAGTGTAATAGAATAGTGTGATCTAACATTCTTGAGATGATTGCACTCAATCAAAATATGCTTAACTGTCAAAGGAACATGACAGTGAACACATTCTGGTTGGGGCTCTCGCTTCAAAATAAAAATATGAGTTAAAAAAGTATGACCTATGCGAGAGCGACACAAGAAAACTTCATCTCTCCTGCTCGTGCGATAGGAGCTTGGCCAGTCTCCTAAGAGAGGTTTAATGTGATGAAGTTTATTTGTGCCTGCAAGATCCCAAGACCGTTGCCAGTGGTCATAAATAAAGAAATTTATGGGCGATTTAAAATCTGTGAATGGTAAAAGAAAATTTGATATGGGAAGATCTAAAGCACTAAGTCTGCTTGATCATTCCCTTTAATATCAACATGACTGGGGAGCCAGCAAAGGACTATATCCCTGCTGTTAAACTCCTTTGATAGTAACAGACGATAAATGTCTGCTACTAATGGGTGTACAAGCTAGTTAATATTCATTGCCTGTAAGGAAGACAAAGAATCAGTGAAGATAACATGTTTTAAGGATGGAGAGGATTGGATGAACTCCAAAGCCTGAAAGATGGCCTGTAGCTCAGCAGTAAATATGGAAGCAGCAGGCGGGAGTCTGACAGAAATAATTCCAGATGGTGTGACGGTAGCCGAAGCTACCCGATCACAATCTTTGGAACCATCTGTGTAAACAGGAGCATAATCACCATATTTAGACCTTAACTCTCGAAAGGGAGACTGAAACACCGTGGAACTAGTATCTTTCTTTTTGTTTTTCGTTAGATCTATATCGATCTTTGGAGGCGATATAGTCCAGGGTGGAGTACTAAACAAATGGGTATTCGCAATACTGTCATGGCTGATGCCAGCCTCTGACAGAAGGGGTTGAATACGAATACCGAATGGTGGAATTACGTTAGTTTTCAGCATATATAGATGTTCGTGATATGGTCTAAATATGGTGATATATGACGAGGTAGAGATGCAATTTTTGTAGCATACTGCAGTGCCAGTTTATCACGTTTGTCGTTCAATGAGGGTTCGTGGGCCTCGACGTATAAACTCTGCACTGGAGATGTACGGAATGCTCCTAGGCTGATTCTAAGTCCTTGGTTGTGTATGGTGTCGAGCTATTTGAGATAAGACGCGCGAGCAGACCCATACACAATACACCCATAATCGAGTTTTGATCTTATTAACTCTCGATATAATCTGAGCAAGACCTTACGGTCTGCTCCCCAGTCAGTGTTTGATAAGACTCTCAATATGTTGAGGGCTTTCAGACATTTCTTTTTTAGGGATTTAATATGGGGGATAAATGATAATTTCTAATCAAATATCAAACCCAAGAATTTTATTTCATCTACCACTGGAACGGGGCTGCCATCCAGTGTAAGCTCTGGATCAGGATGTAAACCTCTTCGTTGACAGAAGTGCATACAGACAGTCTTGGATTTCGAAAATCGAAACCCATTGTCAGTTGCCCATCGTTGAATAGAATTGAAACAAAGCTGCAACTGACGTTCGATTGTCTGCATATTCGTCGATCCATAAAATATCTGAAAGTCATCAACATATAGAGAGCCGTCGACCCCACGTTTAAGGCACGCGGGAATTGTATTAATTTTAATAGCAAATAATGTGGGAGACAAAATACTTCCCTGAGGAACGCCCATTTCCTGAGGAAATGGATCAGAGAATATTGAACCCAAGCGTACCTTAAACGACCTATCTTCTAAGAAATTTTTTATGGAGATGGGTAAGCGACATCGCAGACCAAGGTTTTGGAGGTCGCGCATGATACCATATTTCCATGTGGTATCATAAGCTTTCTCCAGATCAAAAAATATAGCAACTAAATGTTGTTTCTGGATGAAAGCGTCCCTGGCGAACGTTTCAAATCTAACGAGATGATCAAGAGTGCTCCTTTGGGACCGAAATCCACATTGGAGGTCACTAATGAGGTTATTTGACTCAAGGTACCAAACAAGCCTTCGATTGATCAATCTCTCCATGGTTTTGCAAATACAGCTAGTTAAAGCAATCGGACGATAATTTGTAGGATTTTGTATGATCCTTACCCGGTTTAGGGATGGGAATGATTGTGGCTTCATGCCACGAAGGCGGGAAATTCCCATCAACCCAAATCCGGTTGAAAAGATCCAGTAAGATGAGGAGTGTTGGAAAAGGTAAATGTTTTAAAATCTGGTAGTGTATTTCATCTGGACCAGTTGCAGTATTCGCTTTAGTGAATCCCGAAATTCTGCAATAGAAAAGACATCATTCATTATTGTGGGGCTTGAAATTAAGTCGCCTTTTCTCCTGTTGTTGTTTAATGCCTAGGAAAGCATTAGAGGAGAAATTGGATGATGAATTAAATGAAAATGTATTGGCCAGAGAATTAGCAATATCAGGGAATGTTGTTAAGGTGGTATTATCAACATCTAGATGGTTAACTGATAAAGCACTACTTTTACCTTTAATCCTACGAATCCTATCCCATACCGATTTGGATGTTGTACGGGAATTTATCCTAGAGACGTAACCTTGCCATGAAGACTTCTTTGCTTGACGTATGGTTCTACGCGCCTTCGCCCGGACCATTTAGTATGCTGCAATATTCTCCATGGAAGGATGGTTCTTTAATCGTCTCAGGATGCGATCACGCTCTTTAAGAGCGGATTTGCAATCGTCATTATACCATGGTTTATTGAAACGTTTTGGTTCAGTCGTGGTTTTTGGAATCGCCTGCTCAGCTACATCTTGGAGAATTGAAGTAAATAAGGCCATAGGCCCATCTGCATCTTCTAACTCCTTTGCATCAAAAGAGAAGAGACACAAAGATTCAAACAGAGCCCAATCAGCCTTATGTAACTTCTACCTCTGCGGTCTATCAACCGGGGAGTTTCCATTATTATTTATTAAAATAGGCAAATGATCACTTCCGCACAGATCTTCATTAACTCTCCACGTAAAATCCTGAAAAAGGACCGGAGAGCAAATGGTGAGATCAAGAGAGGAAAACGAAGCTGTGGCAGGATGTAGGTAAGTAGGCGAGTCATTATTTAATAAGCACAAATTATTAACGTTAATGAAGTCAGCTATTTGATTACCTCTAATATTATCATCCGAGCTACCCCAGAGTGAATGATGACCATTGAAATCTCCCATAAGGATAAAAGGGAGAGGTAGTTGTGCAATCAGGTCATCAAGATCCCTGGGGTTTAGATTTAAAACTTGGTGGTAAGTACAGAGAACACAGAGTAACAGGTATATGTAAAGTCACCCTTGCAGCCACAGCCTGTAAAGGAGTGGTTAAGGGAACTTGACTCTGTGGGATATTTCCATTAACTATAATGGAAACACCACCATGTGCTCTACCATCATTATTAGCAATATGATGATAGGCAACAAAATTTTTAAATGATAAATTATCAGAAGTTTTAAGAAATGTTTCTTGCAAACAAATAGCTAATGGATTGAATTTTTGTATTAGGATTTGGACTTCATTAAAATTTGGCTTAATACCACGACAGTTCCACTGAATTATGGAATTGGCCATCGTCAGGGATGTTTAACAGGACTACGTGAATGTTGTTTGGGATTGGGGTCGTGAACATCCACTACAACATCCATCAGGTGGTCCTGATTCCCGAACCTGTTACAGGTCTGGACAGGATCATCCTCACCCTTCCTACTACGGAAAGGCAAAAGTTTTGAACCGGCCTTCGAAGTTGAAGGTCGGTCTTTTGAGGGTTTTCCACCTTTCGGGGGTAGTGTGGGTGGCTTTCCACCATTTGATGGAGGAGTTTCTGGCACCATCTCCTCCCTTGCAACGGGCACTATAGACGAATTTGTCTGAGTGCCGAGGGCAATAACTTCCGGTGTCTTTGGTATTGGAGGCTTATTGGATGATCCTGTCTGCCCGGAAGCTGGCAGGGGCAACTCAGTCTGACAAGCAACGGAAACGACTTTTGGCTTCGCTATATTTGCAAACGAAGTTGCAAATACGGGCAATGGCGTGGCAAGCTCAACCAATTTCCGCGCTTCGGGGTAAGAAATATTTTTTTCTGTTTTTATCTGTTGCACCTGTTTCTCTTTTTTCCACAAAGGACACTCTCTTGAATAAGCAAAATGAGCTCCTTTGCAATTGGCACAGTGATGTTGGAGTTGGCATGATTCACTTTCGTGGCCATCTTGGCCCCATCGTGCACAAATTGGTTTTCCCTTACATACATTTTTGCTGTGTCCAAAGCGTTGGCACTGAAAGCAGCGCAATGGGTTTGGTTGTAGGGGAAAACTGGAATTAAGAGAAATCCAGCTTTTATCGTTTTGGGCAGTTCTGGTTTGTTGAATGTCAGGATATAGGTGTTGGTTTGGATGATGTTACCGTTAAGCTTGATAGAAATACATTTTACAACAGTCACACCTTGTGAGGAGAGATTTTCAAGCATCTCTTCCTCATTGCTACCTTCTAAATCCTGAGACCTAATAACACCTCTAGAAAAATTTAATCTATTATGAGGTGTTACCTTTATAGGAATGCCCGCTAAAGATGTAGATTTAAATAAACATAACGAATGTTGCTCTTTAGCGCATTCAACCAAGAGAGTACCATTCCTCATCTTTTTTACGCTTTTAGATTCACCAGATAATCCGGCGAGACCCTTGGCAATTATAAAAGGAGATTGTTTACTTAATGAGGTTTCATTGGTACTCTCAAGAACCAGAAACCTATACCAAGTTCGGGAAGTTTTATTGCATATATCAAAAACATCGTCTGTCGGTCCGCGTTTCGGCGGACGAGGTTTTTTGTTTTGGGAAGCCATTTATAAGCTTTAAAGATTCATCACTGACTGCTCCCCAACCACCAAGGATTGCAACATCCGTACAGGCTATTGCGCGGATTTCCAGCGCTGGCGCCCGACGAGAACAGCCAGTGATATACTCAGACAAAGTAAAGAGGAGATCTTTTGCTTTACCCGATTGACCCGAGCCGCTGCTTCTGAGAAGATGCTACAGGACACAAAGGTTTAACTGTACTAAACTAATAACACAGTAAGGGGGAAAACAAATCATCTTCTCATCAACTAACACGACAAAAGCCGATTGATCAGAATGGGCCACTCAAGTCTGAGCAGGACCCCCCCCCCCCCCTGGATCCGCGCCTGACCGTATGCTTTAATTATCGAGGGAAAAATGTAAATGGACGTATCGTAACGTTGCATAGGTTCCCTGTGAATGATAAAGTGAAAAGTGGATACGAAGAATTTAACTGGTGAAGAAGGGCTTCAAACACAACAAATCCCAACGCCTTTGTTCTGAGCACTTCGTAGCGGGGCAGTTTGAGAAAAATGGCGTTCCGTAGGTGTTTGGCCAAAGATGTTTCAAGACAACTACGGTAAGCATTTTGTACATATAATTGCTTAAACGGCTCATTTTTGTAAAACATATTTTGTAAAATGGAAATCTTAAACACTGGTGAAAGTAAAAAAAAAATGGATGGGGTAGATCTACGCCGCGACTACGGCCACCTTTTTTTTAAATATACATGTATATTTTCACATCAAAGTTCTTTTCTCCCAAAGAACGATTTAATAAATGTCCTTTAAAAAAAAAATAATAAAATAGTGACTTATATTCCTCATCACTGACTCAAAACATCTTGTGCTGCATTTATAAGATGCAAGGCGAGTTTGTTTAACATTTCAATATTTCAAGCATGCTTTGGTTATTTTTTTATCAGATTTCTGAACCACTGAATTGGAAATTTATATTATATTTCATGTAGAAATGAATTTATTTTTTATGCATTCCTTTCTCATTTCAGATGGAAAGCAGCACTCCAAGTCCAACTGTCATTGATCAGGAATATCCTAGGTTGGAGATACCTGAACATCGCTGCGAAGCAGTTAACCTTAAAAGTAGCCTTTCTTCGGAGCAAACATCCGTGATATTTCATGATTATTTTGGGCCAGTTAAGATTGAAGAAATATCTGGCAATTTAAATAAAGACTGTCAAACATACATAGCAAAATCGTGTGCTGATATGTCAACGCAAACCCTAAGTACAACCCAAAGGGATACCTCAACACAAACTGAAGAAGATGAAACGTATGCCACAAAGTTTTGTGACTGTTCGACAAAACATCAGTCTGTGCCAGTGAGAACATTCGTAAATGTGGGTTCTCAATGTAACAAACCATCAGTGACAATATTGAGGACATTAAATCTGATGAAAAGTGTATGTTTTACACAGGTGTCCCAAATCAGCAAGTGTTCTACGCATTGTTTGAAGAAATGGATAATGCGTGTGGCATCAAATTCAAATTCTGGAATGGGACGACCCAGAAGTCTTCGTTTAATTGATGAATTTTTTATGGTACTCATGCGGTTAAGACTAGGGTTGTTGCTAGGAGACTTAGCGGACCGATTTTTATTTCCAAATCAACATGTGGTGGAAAGATGGATAGACTATTTGCATTTAAAACTTTCTTTTTTAACTGACTGGCGAAGCCGAAAACTTGTAAACACATTTATGCCAAAACAGTTCAGTAAGAAATATCCCAACTGTCGTGTTATCATAGACTGTACTGAATTCTATACAGAGACACCCCAGTCGCTATCCAATAAGTCGCTGGTGTTTTCTAGTTACAAGTCTCATATGACTTATAAAGCCCTGTTGGGCATTAGTCCAGCTGGAATCATTACATTTGTGTCAGATTTGTGGTCTGGAAACATCAGCGACAAACAAATCACAAAACAGCGTGGCATCTTAAGAGTTGTGCGAGAAAGGGGATGCTATAATGGCGGATAAAGGATTTTTAATTTCGGACTTAACTACGCCCTTAGGTATAGCCCTGTCTTGCAAGGTCTTATCTCCCCTGGGCAAAATTGTCTCCCCTGAGTAGCTGCAAATTACGCCACTTCCGTAGAGTACTAGTGTATTGTCAACTACGTGTCATGACGGCGAACAATGAAAATCGTAAACCGGAACCAAATAAACTTGAATTTGACCTTTTAACTGTGAATGAATTGAAAAGTTACCTGCGCAACCGCGGAGAGTTCGTGACGGGGAAAAAAGTCGAGTTAGTGAACTTAGGGTTTGCGTTGACATATCAGCACACGATTTTGCTATGTATGTTTGACAGTCTTTATTTAAATTGCCAGATATTTCTTCAATCTTAACTGGCCCAAAATAATCATGAAATATCACGGATGTTTGCTCCGAAGAAAGGCTACTTTTAAGGTTAACTGCTTCGCAGCGATGTTCAGGTATCTCCAACCTAGGATATTCCTGATCAATGACAGTTGGACTTGGAGTGCTGCTTTCCATCTGAAATGAGAAAGGAATGCATAAAAAATAAATTCATTTCTACATGAAATATAATATAAATTTCCAATTCAGTGGTTCAGAAATCTGATAAAAAAATAACCAAAGCATGCTTGAAATATTGAAATGTTAAAAGACCGTTAGAAGAGCTACGTTTAGAAGACGAAAACAGAGGACATCAAAGGCGACTGGAAAGGTTTATTTCTCCTCTCGGAGAGGTTCTTCCAGATCCCATAAGTTTAAAAGATGGTTGGAGTACTGATGCTAGACATATTCCTATGATTAACAACAGTGACCTGTATAATTATATGGTTGAAAAAGTTGATGAGAAATACAAATTGGAAAATGTTGCTAAAAAGCCACCAGTTACTGCAATTAACCTGGGGTCTTTTGCAGATAAATTGCGGTTATGTGCGCCTCATGCTGCTTGGCTACTCACACGGGAAGATTCGGTGCCAAGAACAAATCCGAAAGTGTTACTGCCACCACTACATAAAATTGATTTTAATTTTGCAGACACTTGTGACTTAAAAAGTGACAAATGTGTCAACTTCTTTCAGAGCTACCATGAAAGATTATCGTTAAATCAAGATGCTTGCAACAAAATAGAAAAAATGACACGTGGCCAACAAAACAGTAAAACATGACGTGTTGCAAGACATGGCAGATTAACAGCTTCAAATTTCGGGACTGTCTGCAAACGTCGACAAACAAATGAGGCTACATCTCTTTTTAAAAACATACTTGATTATTGCCCTTTTGACAGTAAAATGGGGACGTAACCATGAGTCTGCAGCCAGAGTTAAATATTTCAAAAGTATGAAGGAAGCGTATCCCAATTTAATTGTGCAGTTGTGTGGATTATGTGTCTGCACAGAGTATCCACATCTGGAAGCAAGTCCGGATGGCCTTGTAATAATTGACAGTCAAGTTGAAGGGGTCATAGAAATTAAATGCCCTTATAAATGGAGATTTTCCACATTAGAGGAAGCCGCAAAGGACTCACAGTTTTATTGTGAATATGAAACTGGACAGTTGAAACGTAAAAAAACTCATTATTATCAGGTGCAGGCACAAATGGCAATTACAAAAACAAAATGGTGTGATTTCATTTTGTGGACCTTAAAAGATTACCACAAAGAAAGGATCGAGTTTGATGCTAAATTTTGGGAAGGCTGCCTTGACCATGTTAATTTTTTTTATATAGATTTCATTTTGCCAGAACTCTTCTCGCGAAGAGTGAAGCGAGGAAAACCTCTTCTATTAATATTGCATACCAACAAGAAATGAAAAAGTAACTAACATTTCTTAATACATTCGATTTATTAATAATAATCAATAAAATTGTGTATTTCTACCCTTGGGTCTGGTTATGTAAATGTAATGTAAATTTAGTCCGCTTGCAAATCATCCTGTACAAGTGGAGGTTGGAGATTTGACAAATGCACACATATTTTCCACAGTTTCGACACACAATCGGCCAAGGTAATTGGTATATCCCCACGTAAAATTCTGAAATTTTTTACCCTTTCCATTGCACGTTCGACATCAATGCTTAGCTATACGTCTTGTTTCCTCAACTTCCCTCCTTGCAAATCGCTTTGTTTTGAAGGGTGGTATTATCAAATCAATGCCAAGAGGCGTGGTCAAGTCATTTATTAGGAAACCCTTGTCTGCCATGATAGCATCGCCAGCCTCACATAGACCCAATATACCAGATCTTTTAGTAATATGCTTGTCACTTGTACCCCCAGACCAAAGATCAGAGGCGAATGATGTTTCCACTGGGGCTATATATGTCATATGTGATTTATAGCTTGACAGCGAAGATTTATTTTTCGGAGATTGGGGCGTTTCTGTAAAAAGTTCTGTACAGTCTATTATTACTCGACAATTTGGATACTTGCGCTTGAATTTATTTGGCATAAACCTATCTACCACACTATGTGATTGCCAACATGTCCAAAAAGACAGTTTTACGTGTAAATAATTAATCCACCTATCGCAAATTACACCACAGGTCGATTTTGAAATGCAAAATCTGCCTGCTATATCCTCCAATAACAAACCTAGTCTTAATCGCATGAGCACAAGGAAAAACTCGTCTATCAGCCGCAGACTACGTGGTCTTCCTGAACTGGCTCCAGAGCTGTGTTCGTTTCGCGTTGTTTGCTCCTGCGCGTCGGTCACCTCATCAAACAAGGTTTCAAAAGTTTTTTATTTGGCACTCCAGTATAAAACATACATTTTTAACATCTTCATATGTATAAACTGGTCTAGTACACTGAGTTTCGGCATCTGTAACAAGCATCAGATGAAATTTTTAGCGTCAGTTTGTCACTGCCAGTTTGAGTCGGTGATTCGTTGGTAGTAGGTACATCAGCCTTCGGTTCAAAAACGTGGTATAATAGAATCCGAGACTGAGATAATCGTACTGGTTCTATACAAACGGAACATGGTACGCGACTTCGGTTCAAAAAACGTGGAATAATAGAATCAGAGACTGAGATAATCGTACCACGCTCGCCTTGATGGTTATATACAACCGGAACGTGGTACGCGACTTCGGTTAAAAAAACGTGGTATAATAGAATCCGAGACTGAGATAATCGTACCACGCTCGCCTTACTGGGGCTATACAAACGCAACGTGGTACGCGGCTTCGGTTCAAAAACGTAGTATAATAGAATCCGAGACTGAGATAATCGTACTGGTTCTATACAAACGGAACATGGTCCGCGACTTCGGTTCAAAAAACGTGGTATAATAGAACGAGAGACTGAGATAATCGTACCACGCTCGCCTTACTGGTTATATACAACCGGAACGTGGTACGTGACTTCGGTTCATAAAACGTGGTACAATAGAATCCGATACTGAGATAATCGTACCACGCTCGCCTTACTGGTTCTATACAAACGGAACGTGGTACGCGACATCGGTACAAAAAATGTTTTATAATAGAATCCGAGACTGAGATAATCGTACCACGCTCGCCTTACTGGTTCTATACAAACGGAACGTGGTACGCGACTTCGGTTAAAAAAACGTGGTATAATAGAATCCGAGACTGAGATAATCGTACCACGCTCGCCTTACTGGTTCTATACAAACGGAACGTGGTACGCGGCTTCGGTTCAAAAACGTGGTATAATAGAATCCGAGACTGAAATAATCGTACTGGTTTCATACAAACGGAACATGGTGCGCGACTTCGGTTAAAAAACGTGGTATAATAGAATCCGAGACTGAGATAATCGTACTGGTTCTATAAAAACGGGACATGGTACGCGACTTCGGTTCAAAAAACGTGGTATAATAGAAGACTGAGATAATCGTACTGGTTCTACACAAACGAAACATGGTGCGCGACTTCGGTTCAAAAAACGTGGTATAATAGAACGAGAGACTGAGATAATCGTACCACGCTCGCCTTACTGGTTATATACAACCGGAACGTGGTATGTGACTTCGGTTCAAAAAACGTGGTATAATAGAATCCGATACTGAGATAATCGTACCACGCTCGCCTTACTGGTTCTATACAAACGGAACGTGGTACGCGGCTTCGGTTCAAAAACGTGGTATAATAGAATCCGAGACTGAGATAATCGTACTGGTTCTATACAAAGGGAACATAGTGCGCGACTTCGGTTCAAAAAACGTGGAATAATAGAATCAGAGACTGAGATAATCGTACCACGCTCGCCTTACTGGTTATATACAACCGGAACGTGGTACGTGACTTCGGTTCAAAAACGTGGTATAATAGAATCCGACACTGAGATAATCGTACCACGCTCGCCTTACTGGTTCTATACAAACGGAACGTGGTACGAGACTTCGGTTAAAAAACGTGGTATGATAGAATCCGATACTGAGATAATCGTACCACGCTCGCCTTACTGGTTCTATACAAACGGAACGTGGTACGCGACATCGGTACAAAAAATGTTTTATAATCGAATCCGAGACTGAGATAATCGTACCACGCTCGCCTTACTGGTTCTATACAAACGGAACGTGGTACGAGACTTCGGTTCAAAAACGTGGTATAATAGAATCCGAGACTGAGATAATCGTACCACGCTCGCCTTACTGGTTCTATACAAACGGAACGTGGTACGCGACTTCGGTTCAAAAAAAGTGGTATAATAGAATCCGAGACTGAGATAATCGTACCACGCTCGCCTTACTTGTTCTATACAAACGGAACGTGGTACGCGACTTCGGTTCAAAAAACGTGGTATAATAGAATCCGAGACTGAGATAATCGTACCACGCTCGCCTTACTGGTTCTATACAAACGGAACGTGGTACGCGACTTCGGTTCAAAAACGTGGTATAATAGAATCCGAGACTGAGATAATCGTACTGGTTCTATACAAACGGAACATGGTACGCGACTTCGATTCAAAAAACGTGGTATAATAGAATCTGAGACTGAGATAATCGTACTGGTTCTATACAAACGGAACCTGGTGCGCGACTTCGGTTCAAAAACGTGGTATGATAGAACGAGAGACTGAGATAATCGTACCACACTCGCCTTACTGGTTATATACAACCGGAACGTGGTACGTGACTTCGGTTCAAAAAAAAAAGTGGTAGTATAGAATCCGAGGCTGAGATAATCGTACCACGCTCGCCTTACTGGTTCTATACAAACGGAACGTGGTACGAGACTTCGGTTCAAAAACGTCGTATAATAGAATCCGAGACTGAGATAATCGCACTGGTTCTATAAAAACGGAACATGGTGCGCGACTTCGGTTAAAAAACGTGGTATAATAGAATCCGAGACTGAGATAATCGTACCACGCTCGCCTTACTGGTTCTATACAAACGGGACGTGGTACGCGACTTCGGTTCAAAAAACGTGGTATAATAGAATCTGAGACTGAGATAATCGCTCGCCTTACTGGTTCTATACAAACGGAACGTGATACGCGACTTCGGTTAAAAAATCTTGGTTAAATAGAATCCGAGACTGAGATAATCGTACCACGCTCGCCTTATCGGTTCTATACAAACGGAACGTGGTACGCGGCTTCGGTTCAAAAACGTGGTATAATAGAATCCGAGACTGAGATAATCGTACTGGTTTTATACAAACGGAACATGGTGCGCGACTTCGGTTAAAAAACGTGGTATAATAGAATCCGAGACTGAGATAATCGTACCACGCTCGATTTACTGGTTCTATACAAACGGGACATGGTACGCGACTTCGGTTCAAAAAACGTGGTATAATAGAATCTTAGACTGAAATAATCGTACTGGTTCTATACAAACGAAACATGGTACGCGACTTCGGTTCAAAAAACGTGGTATAATAGAACGAGAGACTGAGATAATCGTACCACGCTCGCCTTACTGGTTACATGTATATAGAACCGGAACGTGGTACTGACTTCGGTTCAAAAAACGTGGTATAATAGAATCCGATACTGAGATAATCGTACCACGCTCGCCTTACTGGTTCTATACAAACGGAACGTGGTACGCGGCTTCGGTTCAAAAACGTGGTATAATAGAATCCGAGACTGAAATAATCGTACTGGTTCTATACAAACGGAACATGGTGCGCGACTTCGGTTCAAAAAACGTGGTATAATAGAATCAGAGACTGAGATAATCGTACCACGCTCGCCCACTGGTTATATACAACCGGAACGTGGTACGTGCCTTCGTTTCAAAAAACGTGGTATAATAGAATCCGACACTGAGATAATCGTACCACGCTCGCCTTACTGGTTCTATACAAACGGAACGTGGTACGAGACTTCGGTTCAAAAACATGGTATAATAGAATCCGAGACTGAGATAATCGTACCACGCTCGCCTTACTGGTTCTATACAAACGAAACGTGGTACGTGACTTCGGTTCAAAAAACGTGGTATAATAGAATACGAGACTGAGATAATCGTACCACGCTCGCCTTACTGGTTCTATACAAACGGAACGTGGTACGCGGCTTCCGTTCAAAAACGTGGTATAATAGAATCCGAGACTGAGATAATCGTACTGGTTCTATACAAACGGAACATGGTGCGCGACTTCGGTTCAAAAAAGAATCCGAGAATGAGATAATCGTACCATACTTGCTTTACTGGTTCTATACAAACAGGGCGTGGTACGCGACTTCGGTACAAAAAATGTTGTATAATAGAATCCGAGAATGAGATAATCGTACCACGCTGGCTTTACTACTTTTATACAAACGAAACGTGGTACGCGAATTTGGTTCAAAAACGTGGTATAACAGAATCCGAGACTGGGATAATCGCACTGGTTCTATACAAACGGAACGTGGTGCGCGACTTCGTTACAAAAAAACGTGGTATAATAGAATCCGAGACTGAGATAATCGTACTGGTTCTATACAAACGGAACGTGGTACGCGACTTCGATTCAAAAGCGTGGTATCATAGAATCCGAGATTGGGATAATAGTACCACGCTCGTCTAACTGGTTATATAAAAACGAAACGTGGTACGCGACTTCGGTTCAAAAACGTGGTATAATAGATTTAGATTACCGTACAACGCTCATCCTACTGGTTCTATATAAACGGAATGTGGTACGCGACTTCGGTACAAAAAACGTGGTATAATGGATTCCTAAACTGAGATAATCGTACCACGCGAATTTGTCGTATTTCTCAAATTATGTTGATTATTTAATCCAGTGGTATAATAGAATCAGAGACTGAGATAATCGTGCCACGTGGTACGCGACTTCGGTACAAATAATGTAAATCCCTATAATTAAAGGGGCTCTATCGCTAATATCTGGGACCTCGACATTAACACAAATGGGTCGCAACGCATATATTAATGTAATATGAATGAAAATAAACTGATTTACATTCAATCGTTTCTGTTTTTACAGTAATTTCTAATCAGTTAGGTTCGGCGAAATCGAATGGCAATCTCTAGCGTCTGGTTATATCAGTCTACGTCGATTACGTTTATTGCACATGCTCTCCATATAAGAATATGCGGTCACCGTTTAACATGACTTGTGGAATAAGTCTAGCCTCATTCTTCGAGTCCCTTGTTACAAATGGCGCTGAAACGCATTATGTTACACGATAATTTATTTTATCATAAAGTGGATTAAATAATCAACACAATTTGCAAAATCTGCTTCGAATAATGTAAAATCTCTATAATTAAAAAAAGACGTGGTACCAAATCCGAGTACCACGTTTCAATTGTATATGAGAAGTAAGGCGAGCATAACACGTTTCAGTTGTATAGAGGTAGTAAGCCGGACGTGGTACTGTTATCTCAGTATCGGTTTCTAGTTACCGTTATCTTGGTCGCGGGTTCTAGTTTACCACGTTTTTGTACCCAATTCGCGTACCACGTTTCGTTTGTATAGAGCCTGTCAGGCAAGCGTGGTACGGTTATCTCCGTCTCGGATTCTATTATACCACGTTTTTTGTACCGAGGTCGTGTACATCGTTCCGTTTGTATAGAATCAGTAAGACGAGCGTGGTACTGTTACGATTGTCTCAGTACATTTATCAGTATCCCTAGGGTTATAAAGTGTAAATATGGCCTATAGTATAAAACATGAAAATGGATTAAATAATCAACAGAATTTGCAAAATCTGCTTTGAATAATGTAAAATCTCTATAATTAAAAAAAGACGTGGTACCAAAGCCTAGTACCACGTTTCAATTGTATAGGAGAAGTAAGGTGAGCATAACACGTTTCAGTTGTATAGAAGTACACTGAAAAAAAACTTGTGTTGAAACAACACAAACTTGTGTTGTTTTCAACACAAGTTGGGTGTTACTATTTAACAACACAAACTTGTGTTGAAACAACACAAACTTGTGTTAAATGTTGAAACAACACAAGACTTGTGTTAAAATTTGTCAAACAACACAAACTTGTGTTGAAACTTGTGTGAAAATCTACACAATACTTGTGTTGAAATTTCTGAAACTTGTGTTGAAACTTCTGAAACTTGTGTTGAAATTTCTGAAACTTGTGTTGAAATTTCTGAAACTTGTGTTGAAATTTCTGAAACTTGTGTTGTTTCATACAAACTTGTGTATAACCACTAACAAAAACTTGTGTTGTATTTTACCGATTTATATCCAGTATTATAGCAACCCTTGCCATTCAATCGCCTCCCCAAACTAATTTTTGATAAATGACATAACAATTATTTTATTAGATACAATATTGTTTATTCAATAAAAAATATGAAAAATTAAATTAATGCCAAATCAATAATAAACAGTCATCTCAAAGGTTAACAAACAAAGTTAATTCCAATAATAATAAAATTTTGTTAGATATTGACAAATAAGAAACATAATAAAAAGAATAAAAAAAATAGCTGTTTAAATTGAAAAAAAAACAAGCAAGCACTGAAACATTTGGAATATTGATAAACAAAGTTAATTCCAAAATTAATAAAATTGTTTTCAATAATGACAAAACTCCCCACTCCACCCCCAAATCACAAAATAAAAAAAATCTATTTAAATTTCTTTTTGAAATTAACCTTAAAAAGAACTAAGAAAATAATAGATACGTACACGATACCCGTACCCCCACAACATACATTTTACATATATCTAAATTTAATAACAACCAAATCAAGCACCACATTAAATTGAAATACTTTTAAGAAGAGATATTCCCTTTAAAAGATTAGGAATTCAAAAATTTCTACAGTACATAAAAGGAAACTAATAGATAAGATAGGGGACAAATAATTATATATAAATGAAATCAATAAAGCATAAAAATCAAATAAAATTGAGAATTTTCAAACTTTGTAAAAAGAAAACAACTATTGATGAATAAAGTCATCTAATAGAAACGAGGCATACACATTCGGAATGTTTACCAATTGTTTAAAAAATAGTGGTTGATTTCATCATACAATAATACATTTTTCTAATTACAGACTGTTTCTATTAATTATTGATAATTCCTCTTTTATGATTACACTGTAGTCTAAATAATGAAACAATATTTAGAGAGGGGTTGGTGTTTGACACTAAAAGGTAATGGTGACAAATAACATTCGGGTTCGGGTTTCCACAATAAGATCTATAAAAGAATTTGATGGCGTTATATTCAGAATTTAGAGTTGCTTTCTTTCTTTGATATTAATATTTACTAAATACATATTCTTCTCCAAGGATGTTCAAGTCCCTGAAAAATATAAAAATCATGATTAAAATACACTTATCGACAAATGGGGTTTCGATTTGGATTTTTCTTTGCACATCAGTCATGGCAAAATAAAAGTAAAATAGCTTACTGTCTCGGGGGGGGGGGGGGTCATAATTGAACAAGGGAATGTCAGGTAGCATTATTGCTTACTCCTCTTTCAAACTCAAATTGCATTCATCACCAATTTACACACTGAACCAAATGGCCAGTCAGTTTGATGGCGTTATACGAGTCTAGAACCATATCAAGCCATAACTATGTTCATTTGAAGTTTATCTCTGTACACCGTAACATTTCTGGGGATTACATTTAACCTATTAAGTTTGATATAGGTTTATAAAAAGTCTTACCTGCTCAACACTACCTATGTCTTATAGTTTAAACAAGATAATTTCCAATTGTTCATGTTCTTGGTCCAAAATAAATAAAATACTTTAACTATAAGTCAGATCTTTAGTATTAAGCAATTGGATAAATACAATTGTCGCTGGTAACATTTGAATAAATACAACATATCATGAATATAACTGAGTGGAAGTTTGCATTATTATTTGTCTAAGACAACTGGTCATTTACAAATTGAAATAGCTATTCTTCATAAAGTAAATACATGAATAATTTTCCCAATTTACCTGGATTTAATTGTAGGTCTTTGTACGAATTCACATTTCTTTTTAAAGCAATTAACTATCGCTGGATTGTGCTGCTAAAATCTACTGCAATCTGAAAAATAGAACACAATCATCAATTGTATCAACTATCTACATGAATGTAGGTCATGTCTGCTTTTTTTTTTATCAAAATGGCGGTCAGAAAGGAAAAACAAACATTGCAATTCAAGACTGACTGTTGTCCAGGCTGTATCCTAACAATGATTTTTTGAATATTTAATCACACCGAAAAACAATTATGCTCACGCGGTTATGATATAATATTGAATTAGCTTACCTAAAAATATACTTTTTGGTCAGTTTGTCTGTCGGCCATTTTACTATCAATGGAACACAATCATCAGTTGTATCAACTATCTACATGAATGTAGGTCATGTCTGGGGTTTTTTTCAAAATGGCGGTCAGAAAGGAAAAACGAAAATTGCAATTCAAGACTTACTGTTTTTCAGGCTGTATCCTAACAACGATTTTTTGAATATTTAATCACACCGAAAAACAATCATGCTCACGCAGTTATGATATAATATTTAATTAGCTTACCTCATAATATACTTTTAGACCAGTTTGTCAGCCCGCCATTTAACTATCATTAGCCACACGTACTTCGGTCAATTAAAATGGACGTAGATTTTGTTTTAACCGAAACGAAAAATTTGCGTTATAAATACATTGTATTATAAAATACAAAAAAAATCGCAAACCTTTTTTCACATTAATATCACTTTTTGAGTTGGTTCTAATCGATACTAATCCACGAAGGAATTATCACACTGCTTAAGAATAGTGTGTGAAAGAGCATTATTTAACGTCCGCTTCCACCGAAGTTAACCTTTTGTAGTATAGTAGGGTTTAATATCGCAAAAATACTGCAATAAATATTTCTTCCTTTTTTAAAAGTAATTTATTTTGATTGGTCATTTACAAGCAAGTAATACATGTCAAATTTCAATTAATAAACCAATTAAATTAAATAAAAAGATTAAATCGACTATTTCCACGCCCATTCGAACATGTTATAAAACGTAGATATAACACTATTGTCACACCTCGAAGATTTTGTTTGATGTGTAAAGTTTATTGGGGCAATATCAATCAGACACTTACAAATGCAGACATTGTAACAACCCGTCTCTGTCTATTGTCTGAGACAAGACGTGAAAATAACCAAATAGTAGAATCAGAATTTTATTATGTGTATAATTAAAAAGTTTTAAACTAGATAATAATTGACTAAAGCGTTGATCTCTTTATATTATACTGTTATAAAATACGTTGCTTTAAAAGATGAATTAAATGTATCGCACTGTATATACCTGGCGATTTCAACTTAATGTTTGTAATAATTAATATAAGGTTGTAGTTAATTAGGAATATTAAAAAAAAGAAAATCAAGTGAATTCCTTGACCTTCAAATTCAGGAAGAGTGGTTTTACTTTATGCTAAGCCAGTTCCCCAACCCATTCAGATTTTCCTCAATAAAAATCATATTATTACAGATAATAAGTAATCTAGTACATGTTATCTTAAAATTCGACAAAATGTATTATAAGAAAAAACACACAAGATTTTATAATTCTACACAAGTTTGTGTTAAGACATTGAAAAGAACACAAACTTGTGTTGATGCAATGTAAAACAACACAAGCTTGTGTAGAATATTTTTAACACAAGTCCTTGTGTTGACATCCAACACAAGAGTTTTTTCAGTGTAGTAAGCCGGGCGTGGTACGGTTATCTCAGTATCGGTTTCTAGTTACCGTTATCTTGCTCTCGGGTTCTAGTTTACCACGTTTTTGTACCGAAGTCGCGTACCACGTTTCGTTGGTATAGAACCTGCCAGGCGAGCGTGGTACTGTTATCTCTGTCTCGGATTCTATTATACCACGTTTTTTGTACCGAAGTCGCGTACCACGTTCCATTTGTATAGAACCAGTATACGGCGAGCGTGCTACGGTTATCTCAGTCTCGGATTCTATTATACCACGTTCTTTGTACCGAAGTGGCCTATAAAACATCAAGATGGATCAAATAATCAACACAATTTGCAAAATATGCATCGAAAAATGTAAAATCCCTATTATTAAAAAGGACGTGGTACCAAAGCCGCGTACCACGTTTCAATTGTATAGGAGAAGTAGAGCGAGTTTACCACGTTTCAGTTGTATAAAAGCAGTAAGCCGGGCGTGTATCCCAGTCTTTGGTTCTAATTACGGTTATCTCAGTCTCGGATTCTATTATACCACGTTTTTGGACCCAAAGTCGCGTACAACGTTCCGTTTGTATAGAACCAGTAAGGAGAGCGTGGTACGGTTGTCTCAGTCTTGGATTCTATTTTACCACGATTCTTTTTTACCGAAGTCGGGTACCACGTTCCGGTTGTATAGATCCAGCAAGGCGAGCGTGGTACGGTTATCTCAGCACCGGATTCTATTATACCACTTTTTGTTTAACTATATTCAACTCAAGGTACTCTCGTATAATCCACATATTTTATTATACCCCGTTTTATTTCATATCTACCCAATATACCACGTAGGGTCTTTTTAAATCGGATACAGTATATGGCCTATAAAAACATCAAAATGGATTAAATAATCCAATTTGAAAAATAAGCCAAAGTCGCGTACCACGCTTCGTTTTTGTAGATGGAGAAAGTCGAGAGAGGTACTGATATGCCCGTTTTCATTAGCCCGGTCGGAGCAGAACAGTAGGACGTTAAACCTCATTTCATTTCATTTCATTTCCAATATACCACGTTGGGTCTTTTTAAATTTACACAGTATTATTACTGATCGGTTATCTGTATTGTAATTAATTTTAACATAAAGTGTAAATATGGCCTATAAAAACATCAAAATGGATTAAATAATCAACATAATTTGAAAAATTTACTACAAATAATGTAAAATCCTTATAAATAAAAAGGACGTGGTACCGAAGTCGCGTACCACGTTCCGTTTGTATAGCACTAGCAAGGCGAACGTGGTACGGTTATCTCGGCCCCGGAATACCACTTTTTTTACTGTCAACTTATCGCCCTTTCTTATCGCCCCTATACAGGATTATACCACTTTAGTTTTTACCTTCCGGGTTTTGTTTCATATCTATGCATAGTCGCATACATAATATTCCAATATACCACGTAGGGTCTTTTTGAATAGGGTATAATAACGGTTACACCGTATTATAAACCGTATAGTATAGGTACGGCTCGATGCATTAACCGACCGACCGGCTATCGGTATTGTAATTTATTTTAAGATTAAGTGTAAATATCACCAATAAAAACATAAAAATTGATTAAATGATCAACATAATTTGCAAAATTAGCTTTATATAATGTAAAATCCCTATAATTAAATAGAAAGTGGTACCGAAAAAGCGTACCACGTTTCGTGTGTATAGAAGCAGTAAGGCGAGCGTGGTATTTTGAAGCGTGGTATTTAGCCGCTGCCGTTATTTACAGTACTCAGCTCTCTCTCGACATCTATCTCTCTCTCTCTCTATCGAGTCTTAACTCTCTCTCTTGAGCTCTCTCTTACGAGCTCAAAGTCTCTCTTTCGCGAACCGCCGTGCCAATCCCACGAGTCAGCCTAATGGCAAGATATTACCGCCGTAGACGCATCACGACTTCTCTGTGATTCCCCCGAATAAACGTACTTTTTAAGCTAGTGAGTCACGTGGCAGCTTAACCACGCCTACTACCTGTCAGTCATATGCACGCGGTCAGCGGTGCCTGGTCTATTTATATTTCTAAAGCATGTTATGAATGATAAGTCAAATAAATAGTGCATACAAGATAATAATTATGAAATGGAACAATAATAAACTTAGATATATATAACATTAAAATATTACAACAGAATAATCTATAAATCTTACTACAAACGGTGGAACTGGTCTCCATTGTATTCGTCGACACGTGAGGTTACTAGTTCAAAAAGTGGACATGGATTATAACGGGTCATAACACTTGTATGTGTTGTTGTTATGAGGAGAAATTTTGCTTGGGCAGCTGCTATTCAAAGCAATAATAATTTAAAATACTCATAGTACACTGCATAGAGTGTGTCGGTGTCAAGTTGATACAGATTGTTAAACACTGTGTAATTATCCGCAAATGCTACAGGGGGTCAACTTATCCTGACGAAATGACCACCCACACAGGGGTTCTGCAAATCATCCAGAGAATATACAATCTAAAGGAATGAAATACAAAAGGAGGAAATCGGTTAAAGCGGGAATTTCATATTTTCCAAGAAAGTCAAAACATATTTATTTCTATGTCTTTTGCTCAATAGGTTGTCAACTCACTATTATACAATCATAGGTATTATTTTCCACACTGAAACAATTTTTCACATGGAAAATAATAACACAATTACCTCCTTGTTTTCCCATTCCCCCCGTGCAATAGCTATCTTCAAACGTTTGAATTTAATGTTGAAATTGATATTTTTGCCAATTCTCAACTGGCAATAGTGAATTATAGGATTATTCTTTAACAAGGTTGGACTGTTTATAGATAACATCTATTTTAAGGCTTTATTTTAATATATTTTAAAAATATAATTTAAAAATATGAAATTGCCGCTTTAAAGAAAATGGAATGCAATTTTTGCGTGTTTTTCCACTTATGAAAAAATGAATTACTCGAGTTGATATGGATCCAAGTTGTGTTTTATATACAACTGATAAACCGGAAATAATTCGTGTGACCCAAATACTGATGTGATACTAAAATCGTGCGATAACATTATTGTGCGAGTTTCATTAAACAACAACCAACAAACAAGTGAATAGTAGTAGGTTGCGGTAGCACTCTCATTGAAAGCGGACGAAAGCTAGTGGCAGTGAATTATCTTAGTCGACAGCTCTCAGGGTATTATCTTATTTAGCACCGGTAATTATAAAAAAAAAATCGATTTGATCAAATCCAACAGCTATGCTAAATTTATAGAAATGACTGTCCAACCAGAAATTAAATATGCACCTCAATATGTGTACCTCAAATTGATTAGTTTCTTTTCTTAAATGTGGTTAAACGAAATTGAAATAAAGATGAAACATAATTAAACGATTTGTTCAAATCCAACGGCTGCGCTAAATTTATAAAGATTGCTGCTGAACGAGAATTACCTGCGATGATTTAATAACAAAAAGTGAATTATATGCATTGATAATTACATGAATATGAAACAGTTAAATCATGAACAACAGTCTGTTAGAAATATTAAAAATAACAATTTTTTTACAAAAATGACTGCCGAGCGAGAATTAGCTATGATGACTTAATATCAAAAAGTGAATTGCATGCATTGATAATTACATGAATATGAAACATTTAATTTATACCACAGTTAAAATATTAAAACGAAAAAAAAATGTGTCAAGATGCAAATCCATAGAATAGAAATTTTCATATTGATAATACAACAAAGCCTGCCCAATAGTAGTTAGGTTCGAATGAACTAAGTACGAAACAGCCAGGTTACGAAACAGCCTGCACCCTTTATAACAAAATCTGATGGGTGGGTCTGAGTGGTCGTCAAAGAATGCAATTGTATTATAACAAATATGACTGACGCTTATATTTGCTGGGATGAGTTGTCTTATATCTCGATCCCAGTTATCTTTTATCTTCAGATGTGTTATCTTCTAACTAGCAATGAGTTTTCTTTTATCTTTGGATGAGTTTTTTTATATAGGGATGTGTTGTCTTCTAACATAGGATGAGTTGTCTTCACACTTGGGATGAGTTTCCTTTGGGATAAGTTGTCTGTTTACCCGGTTTTATAGAAATTTGTATGAAATTCATACCATGCCTTTAATAACTATTATTCATTTTTGAGATATTGTAATTCGTCTGACTTCTTTTTCAGTTTCCGTGGAAATATGGCTGATCTAAAAACCACAACTTCAGTTGACGTCTCTGAATCGAAGCATGTCCGAGAGAAACCATATAAATGTGATGTTTGCTGTAAATCATTTAAGCTAAAAGGTGCTCTCAATGCACATTTGAGAATTCATACTGGAGAGAAACCATATAAATGTGACATTTGTGGTGAAGCATTTGATAGAAAAGATTATTTTACTAAACATGCATTCATTCATACTGCAGAAAAGCCTTATACATGTGATGTTTGTGGTGAATCATTTACGTCAAAAGGAAAATTTACGGAGCATTCCTATATCCATACTGGACAGACACCTTTTGAATGTGATGTTTGTGAAAAATCATTTAGACACCGTGATAATCTACGAAGTCACCTTATAACTCATACTGGAGAGAAACCATTTAAATGTAGCGTTTGTACTAAATTATTTAGCCAAAATTATAACCTAAAGGAACATTTGAAAAGTCACACTGGCGGGAGACGTTATGAATGTCATGTTTGTCATAAATTATTTCCTCGGAAAGGTCCTTTCAATGATCATGTTAGAAGGCACACAGAAGGGAAACAGTTTATGTGTCATGTTTGTGGTAAATTATTTACAAAAAAAGATTGTATTGTAGAACATATGAAGATTCATACTGGAGAGAAACCACATCAATGTGATGGTTGTAATAGATCATTTCGAACAAAAAGCACCCTCAACAGCCACCAGAGAACTCAATCATGTACATCTACTTTGCCAAACAAGCAATGTGCCATTGCCGAAACATGTGAAATTTGTGGCAAATCATTTGCTTTCCGCAATTATCTAAATGAGCATCTGAAATTTCACACTGGTGAAAAACCACATAAATGTGATATTTGTGGTTATTCATGTATCACTGCTAGGAAACTGAACGAACACCTGGAAACTCATGCGGTAAACAGAGCTCATCATAAATGTGATGTTTGCAGTAAATCATTTACTACTAAAATAACTCTGAAGATGCACGCTCAAATTCATGTACATGTAGGTGAGAAATTGTTTAAATGTAATCTTTGTGAGAAATCGTTTGATCAAAATTGCCATCTACAGGCACACATGAGAATACATACTGGAAATAAACCTTTCAAGTGTTGGGTTTGTAGAAAGTCATTTGCCTTAAAAAATACTCTTAACATACATAAGAGAATTCATACTGGAGAAAAACCATATAAATCTTATGTTTGTGGTAAGTCACTGATAAGCAAAGATTATTATAAAAAACACGCCAAAAATCGTATTGGAGAAAGACCACATAAATGTGATATTTGTAGTAAATCTTTTATTCTTAAAAGTACTGTGAGGTCTCATGTTGAGAATACATTTAATTGTGGTATTTGTAATAAATCATTTTGTCAGTGTTCCACCCTACAAGCGCACATGAGAACACATTCTGGGGACAATAAATCATTTACCCAAAACATCAGTCTAAGTGATCGTACGAATTGTCATACTAGAAAGAAACCCTATAAATGTGATGTTTGTAATAAATCATTTACAGCAAAGGGAGATCTACAAGATCACCTCAGAACACATACTGGAGAGAAACCATTCAAATGTGATATTTGTCACAAGTCGTTTAGTCAGAGGAGTACCGTAAATATTCATATGAGAACTCACAATCCAGCGGAAGAGTTTGAATGTGATGTTTGTAATAAATCATT
Organism: Patella ulyssiponensis; assembly: GCA_963678685.1. NCBI lineage: Eukaryota > Metazoa > Mollusca > Gastropoda > Patellidae > Patella > Patella ulyssiponensis. Next base: position 11,223,654 of record OY783227.1, on the reverse strand, counting down.
TGCTAGAAGAAGTTATTTAGATTTTCACATGGAAAGTCATATCAGTGAGAATCCATATACATGTGATGTTTGTAGTAAACCATTTACCCTCAAAAGTAATCTGAACAGACATATGAATATTCACACAGCTGAACCCACAGATGGAAAACCAAATAAATGTGATTTTTGTAATAAATCATTTTCTACGCGTACCACGCTACAGCAACACAGGAGAACCCATTCTGGAGAGAAACCTTTTAAATGTCGTCTTTGTAGTAAATCGTTTAATGGAAAAAACAGTCTAAGTGATCATATGAATCTACAGTACGGATATCGAGTTGCTTTGACGGGACACGATTATCGTGTCGTTTTTTGTTAAAAATTTCCACGATAACGGCACGATATTGCCACGATAAATAACTCGGTGTAGCGGTCGCTATCGTGTGCCACGATAGTCGCGTGACACGATAGGCCTCGGTGTAATTTGATATATAAAATTAACGATGTTTATCTGTCATAAACAATTGATGTCAAAACGATATACTTCCACGATGTTATGAATGTTAAATATTTTCGTTAATAATACGGACACAATTGCTTAGGTTATATAGTGTGAACATGCATGTTCACATACATTGTATTCTACACGATATATTTGCCGTTATATTTCCACGCACTCATGTAAAGCTGCGTATCTAGTACAGGATACATGTATAAATAGAACCTGCAACGGGATTTGAAAGCCCGTACTTACCGTGAAAATGAGATGAACGCAACACAAGTCTCCGATTGAAAGAAAAGTAACCACTATCGAATCCACACAAAAATCCAAGGCACTCGTTTTATTTCAGAAAAGAATAATTGTATTTCGACCGAAGAGTCTATTCCACCTAAATCTCAAATCAATGGACAGTATTGAACAGTCATAACTTTCAAAATGCTTCGATTCTTATCAAATTCCCAATCCTCTACCAAGCGTAAACGATCCTCATTGCTGAACTGTCAACTTGTAATGTCGTCATTTTCATGCAAGTTGAATAACAGAAATCTCCCGTGATATAAAAGATCAAAGGATAAAATTGCACGTAGCCACTTCTTAGATGTGTTATCCAAACAACCCAAAGTCAGAAAGCGTGCATTTTGGATATTGTTTAGTTCATTTTATGCACGGAAAGTCGATTAACGGTTAGTTTTCAATTATTTATGATGCCGAAACACATCAATCTAATTTGTCTTGTAAATGGGATATTCGGGTGGCCCGACATAGCAGCTAATTAACTGAGTTGTACTTGTTGTTAAATAAACTGTTAAACACTTGCTTATTATTAAGAAAACATGTACTTTTATTATTAAATAAACACGTAATTAATTGTTATGGAATTGTAATAAAAACACGCGGTGAGAGTTGAGTTGTATTTACCCAGTTATAAGTAATAAGCCAGATAAATTAACCGTAACAATTCGATCTTCCGTTTTGTCTCATGAAAATATCAATTCAGATCAATGTCCGTAAATAAAGTATATGTATAATTTACAGGACAATTTGACAATAGAAAACAATTTGGTCAAAAGAGTATTTTACACATATAATTTTTAGCGTAAATTAGTCGCAATTTGAGAATTTTTTGACGTTTACGCGAGCCGAGCAAGATCAATCGCTCGCGTTAAACGTGAAATCATATTGTTATTAATGTATAAATAAAATATTAAAAGTACGTAATACGTAAAATAATCGCTATCTTATAAAAAACGAACTCGGTTTATCTAAAAGGGGCCGCGGCACAATTTAAGGAGTTTACTTTATTACAAAAACATTGGTGAACTTATCATTATGGCTGTAATCAAACAACTGACCGTATTCATGCAATAGACAATACATTTCCTTATTAATAAAACCGTTTTAGTTTCCAATAATTATCACAGACACCCACATATCATTTTGATTGTTTTAACCCTCAACACGACCTCACGACAATTTCTTATGAATTGAAGCTTCTTTGATAGTGAGATTAATAATGGTAGTATTAGAGTTATCGACGTGTCAATTAGTCTTGAATGCAACATCAAAGAGAAGAGAGGAGATTGCCCAGCAGAAAAAAGCGTGCTGCTTAAGCTGTTAAAGGTGCCTGGGGCTATTTAAGGAATGACGTTTGTGCACACTGTAATAAAATAATGATCACCTGATAAATTATTAATGAGCACCGGTGTGATTTTATTGACGGAATATGTCAATTGCAAATAGGATGACTAAACATTATTTTGCCCATTACACGATCTGCACGAGTCAACCTTCGAGCATGTACCGATTTAAATAATTGAACAATCACACGTCCACATTCCTAAACACACGATTTTTACCGTAAAACAGTAATCGCAATTTCTCGTAACATGGTATTACACGTAGGGACTGTGCGGGGGTGTCGAGCCAAATACAAAAAACCCGTGAAACTTCGACGAATAACTTCGTAGTCATTTTCTTTATTTTGACATTCTGCTAATTGAGAAAATATTTGAGTAATAAACACGGGTTATTTTACAAGACATCTCTTTTGAAAATTTACCTTACGTTTAATTTTAACACGCCCAAATTGATTGACATGCAAATAACAAACCATTGTGACATTTGCCTATCAGAATCAAATTAACAATAGTGATGGGGTTTTTTTTTTTAAAAAAAAGATGTCAAACCATTTTTGGTAATTTTTATTTCTGACAATTTACAATACAAGTCGTAATAACAAGGAGACTACAGTAGGCTAACAATTTGTTGTAAAATGGGCGTCTTTTTTCTGTCAGTTGATTTCTTTTGATGTCACGTGCCAATTTACATTATGGAACCTTGATTGACACTTTGCATTCACCAGACCCAATGGAGCCGAAATCAAAAGGTCAGCATGATATTATCGCCTTTATCGGAGTGATACGTGTCCACGTACATGTACATGTATTCAGCAAAGTTCCATAACCTTGCTGACGGTGAATTCTGGCGAGGCGTGTTTCGTATCGGTTCACGATATCTTTTAATTCATTTGTGATTTAAACCAGAATTAGTTGAGGTGTGATATACCAATACTGTATGCACCGTGTGGCTAATTTGTCAGTATGTAAATTACTATTTAGAAGGATAAAATTACACCCCGGTAAGACCATAATAATTGATTTGTGCGCATTTTATAATTTTTTCCGTAATATGAATGAATTTGTAATAGTCGATTGACGCAAGACTTCAAAATATCGTACATATTAATGAAGTAATAACGTATTGGTATCTATAGGCATATTCTGTTTAGAAGAAGAATGGATAGTACTTGGATGTCAATGTATTTAATTCAGTTATGATTTCGAACTAGCCATCAAATATTCGTGATTAATGGAAAAATTCCAACATAGTAACTGATCTATAAAGTGCTACATGTATTTTACCTAAAATAAGCGACGAGATGCATGTTTTAATTATAACACCGAGTCGCACAATTATAACACCGAGTCGCACGGTATTTTCAACACCGAGGCAGTGCTATCGTGTCACTCGATATTTCCTCAGTATTCACTCGGTAAATCATGGAATTCCACGATAGAAAACACGGTAATATCGTGTTAGCTCAAACCTGCGCGATGCCTGTACTGTACATACTGGATGGAAACCGTATCAATGTGATGTTTGTAATAAATTTTTTGCCCAAAGAAGTAACCGTAATGCACATATGAAAACTCACGATGAAGACCATCGACATAAATGTAATGTTTGTGATAAATCATATATCCAAAAAGCTTATTTAATCATTCATATGAAAAATCACGCTCCAAAAGAAACATTTATATGTGATATTTGCGAAAAACAATTTACTAATAAAAATAATTTTAATCGTCACTCAAAAACTCATGTCACTTTTAAATGTAACGTTTGTAATAAATCATGTAGTACCAATGGCCATCTACAAGATCACCTGAGAACTCATACTGGAGAGAAACCATTCAAATGTGATATTTGTAATAAATCATTTAGTCAGAAGAGCAGTGTAAATGTTCATATGAGAACTCACAACAAACGGCGGGAAGTGTTTCAGTGTGATGTTTGTAATAAATCATTTGTGTCGAGAAGTTATTTTGATATTCATGTGCAGTCTCATATTAGAGGGAATCCTTACAAATGTGATGTTTGTAATAAATCCTTTATCCTAAAATCTAATTTAAAAACACATATGGAAAGTCACTCAGATAAACCCAGAGAAAAAAAACATAAATGTGATGTTTGTGATAAATCATTTACCAGAACAGCTACTCGAAACAGACATATGCAAATTCACACTCGTGAGAAATCTTTAAATTGTGATGTGTGTTGTAAATCATATACCAGAAAAGATCATCTAGCCAAGCATATGAAAACGCACACTGCAGAGACACCATAGTGAGAGAGGGGGGATTTAACGTCCACTCGACACAAACCATTCGACCATCCAAAAGACACCATAGCAATTCGAGGCTTGGAAAAACTTGTTAAAATAGTTGTGTTAGAAGTCATCAGTGTAACTCGGTTATCATTTTAATCTTGTGTATCAAGTAGCACTAATTCATTTAATGTCATTCCGATCATTCTCTATATTATTACGACAGATCTATAATTAAACGTCTCCCATTATTCCTACATGCAGTATTCGTTGGTGTGACGGGGGATCTTGTGGCTAAGTGGGTAAGGCGCTGGCTCGCTAGCCTGGAGGTCGGGTGTTCGATCCCTGCATTGGCCGAGAAAGTTCATCTCGATTTTCTGGCGTGATTTCCCCTTGTCAGTGATGAAGAAGGAGGGTCTGACAAGGACAGCTGCCCAGTCGTTTGGATGGAATGAAAAAAAGAGGTCCTGTGTACACATTGGCATGTACGTAAAAGATCCCTGGGCAGTTGTAATTCGATATAAGAATAGACCATAGCACAGCTGCCTGGGCAAAATTTCCCTCATAGCACACTGTATGGCGTATGCCCGTCTTCCATTAGCCCAGGTCAGGTGCAGAAGAGTAGGACTTAAACCCCATTTCATTTCATTTAATGTCAAATCTTGGATTAAAAATTTGTATAAAAATCATCAAAAATCACCCAAACCATCTAATAGATTGATCATTTTGATAATGTGTGTCCAATAATGTAAAATGTATACATGTACACATGAAAACAACTTCTTGTGTACACATTGGCGTGCATGTGAAAGAACCATTGTTTGGAAATTGGTATAGGAGTAGGCTGTAGTGTTGCTGTCAAATTTCCCCCTCCCCTTAAAGAGAACAACTAGGTCATTAGTTCAGATGTTATATTGGAAAAAAAATAATTGTGTTATTGAGAAATGTATAAATGTGGGAGAAAACCCACAAGATCGGACAGACAACCCCACTCCTCGTCATGTACAAGCGGGGAATTGAAACCAAGTCAGTTGACTCAATGACAGACCTTATGATACAGACCTTATGCTAATAATCACATTGATCAGCAGTGAATATTTGCTAGGCCACTACAGTCACTGATAACGAAAACATTTTTTGTATGTACATGTATTAGAAAAAAAAAGGAAAGACGTTTGAAGTATTTGTAGTTAAAAAGTATTTCCTATTTGGTGTAATTGGGTATTAAAATGAGTAAAAGGCATCATTTATCCATCCTGATTCCTGAAGCAGTTATGTCTTATGTAAACAATGCACATGCCATTGAGCCAATGATTGATGCTGCGTGATGTCATTGCATGTGTTGAAGACAGTCACCTGTGACAGAGATAATTCGTAATTGTTTCTGTGAAACAGATCGGCTAATAATGTGTAAAGGTTGAGATTTAGATGGTCTTTTTTGTGGAGAGAACTAAGTATTTAATACTGGCATCATCTGAACACAAATGTTTCGTATTTGTATCTATTTTGTGAACATGTTGTAAACTGGTTGATTATAAACTGTATATTGATTGTACATGTTATAAACTTTATATTGGCTGTACATGTTATACAGTGTATATTGGTTGTACATATTATAAACTGTGTATTGATTGTATATGTTATAAACTGTGTATTGATTGAATATGTTATAAACTGTATATTGGTTGTACATGTTATAAACTGTATATTGGTTGTACATGTTGTAAAGTGTATATTGGTTGAACATGTTATAAACTGTACAATATGTATATTGAATGTACATGTGGTAAACTGTATATTGGTCATACATGTTATAAACTGTATAGTGGTTGTACATGTTATAAACTGTATGTTGGTTATACATGTTAAATACTGTATTTTGGTTATACATGTTGTTATATGTTCAGTATTAGTCAGGGGGAAGTATGAAATTAGTCCTTGGTCCGACCTGGGCGGAAATGAACAATCGCGGACCACGGCTCATTAATCCGCTCAGACCCCGCTCTAAATTTCCTCAGCGAATTTGAGTAAACCGCCAACCACAACGGATTTGTTAAACCACCTACCCTCGGCGGAATTGTTAAAACGCTGAGGAAATTTATAATAATTTATTATTCATTGATTGTTACAAGAATGTTTTACACTGTATTTGTAACACGGATGGGAGATGTTCCCTTGTTCTTTTCGTTGAATAAGCAGATTGACTTACCTCTGCTAAACTCACTGGAGCATAACTGTGCAATAACTAGATATTTTCAATGTTATTGCACACTTACGCTAATTTTAGTAGAAATCATATAGAGAAGTGCGCGGATTTTCTGTGGAATAACAACAAGCATGTTTTGCAGGTGTCAGTGTTACAAGTCATTTATAGCACTCTTCATTCGTTACCAGGTTTAACACCTCGGCTTATGCCTCGATGTTTAGGCTTACGCCTCGACGTTTAAACCTGTTAACTCATGAAAACCGTGCTATAAATATAACTTAAAAAGTATTAACTTATCTACTCGTACATAGTTACCAGTATGTATTATTTAACGTTTATGGAAGTACTTAAAAAGTTTGTAAGTAACAAATCCCGCACTACAGCAGTCTGTATTTTCATGTACATTCCAGGAGTTTTACGTCCATTCTCACCTAATGCCTTATACGTTTGCACACATGTACGTAGTTTGTATTCTGTTACTATATTGTTGTTTTGGATTTTGTTTTTAAAATGTGCTACGAAACCATTTACCTTGTTTGTATGTCGGCAAATAATAAAGAAATGTGAGTACACTCATAGTTGTTAAGCCGTGGTTTCAGTCCCAACCGTGTTGACATTCGACAAACCAGGGGCGGTATTTATAAAAATTCTAAGAGTTGGAACCAACTCTTAACTGTCAAAAATTACTCCTAACTTTGTAGATTTTCCTAAGACCTATTTATAAAACATTTTACTTTAAGAATTACTCCTAACTATGACACATATTTAGGAGTCCTCCTGTAGCACTCCTAACTTGTTAAAAGTACTCTTATCTTGGTTAACATGGCCGTCCGTGTACGCCGCCTAAGAGAGTTTAAAACAAGAAGAGATTTCTTAGTGGAGTACAACAATGACGAGTTGATAAGGAGATATCGAATGGACATGGGTGGGATTCTTTTTCCCATGGTTACATCGCTAAGAGTTTGGTTAGGACCCAAGTCTTACATTTAGTTAAAAGTAACTCTAAGACCCTTTATAAATATTTCTAAAGAGTAACTTTTAACTAAATGTTGTTTTAGGAAGTCTTAGAGTAAAAGTTATGAAAACTCTAAGAATTTTTATAAATACGGCCCCAGGTGTTTATTCTATTAAAATAATAAAGAAACGTGGTTTCAATCCAAAACGTGTTGACATTGTGTTTGTTCTATTAAAAGATTTTTTTAATTAGAAATGACAATAAATCCAAAAAATTGTACATACAAAAACAGGCGAATATGTGGTTTAGTATGCCTACTTTTGACAAATTGAAGAAACGCGAGTTGTTTAATTTACCGTGATGTAAAAATATGATGACATATTTAAATTATGTGAATAAACATTTGACAAGAAAAATAAACGATTTTTTTGTTGATATATTCAACGGAATCCGAAGCAGGGTGGCCTGTATAACTTTGGTTTCCTAAAAATGAAGACGGGCATACGCCACTCAGTCTGCTATGGGGGAACTTTTGCCCGGGCAGCGGCATTACCGTCTACTCGTATTCTAACTTCCAAGGGATCTCTTACGTGCATCCCAATGTATACACAGGGCCTAGGTTTTCGTATCATCCAAGCGATTAGACAGCAGTCCTAGCCAGGCCACTTAGCCAGTTTCCTAAAAACACGATACATAAATGATACAAACATTTATTATATAACAACGTGCAAATCTCTAAAACAAACACTGTACTGTGCAGATTATGAAAAGAAAATCAAACATTAGCTTTTAGTACGGCAGCAGGTCGACAAACCTGGAAATATAGTCCACCTAATGTTTTTGATGGATTATATATCTTCAGTGTGTGTAGATTAAGAATCCGGATAATGCCACCCTAGAACCTCTGGGGAAATTTAAATATTCAAGATGGCCGCCATGAGGCATTTTCTGGTTATTTAGTGGGGTAAAATATGTGACAGATTCTCTCGGACCACGTGTCGAAGATGGATTTTGTTAGAATTTGACCCACTGAATCCTATGAGCATGGATATTCCTCCTAAAAGTGACGTCTAATTCCGCTAGGGGCCAAATTCAAAATGGTGGTTTATTTTAGCTGTAAATTCTCTTGGACCTCGGTTTGAAGATGGGTTTAATAAGAATTCGACCCACTGAACCAAATGAGCATGGGTATTCCTCCTAAAAGTGATGACTAATTCAGCTAGGGGTCCAAATTCAAAATGGTGGCTTATTTTGGCTGGAAAGTTACAAAGTTCCATAAAACGGTCTGTAATATATTGAAATATAGGTTTTTGGTGTATTATATATCTTCAATTGGCATCCTTGGGGTAATTAAAATATTCAAGATGGCCGTCATGAGCCATTTTCTGGTTATTTACTTTAATTTAATGGGGTACAATTCGGGACAAATTCTCTCGGACCTCGGTATGAAGGTGGTTTCTGTAAGAATTTAACCCGTTGAATCAAATGAGCTTGAGTATTCCTCCTTAAAGTGACAACTAATTCCGCTAGGGGCCAAATTCACAATGGCGGCTCCTTTTTGGAGGTAAACTCATAATGTTCCCTAAAACGGCGTGTAATATATTGAAATACGGGTTTTCATTGTCATTTTTTTCAGATATAAACATAAATACATGTTCAACCAAAAGGTGTTCCAATACGATGATATTCTTCCCCAATATTCTTTTAAGGACACAAAGAATACATGGTCAAACACAATCAACTGCCAGATCATCTTGAGTTTAAAGCAAACGTTTTTAACTACTAACTCGGGTTCATATATTTGTCGTGTGCAACCTCGGGAATTTGTCTAACTCACCCTGTCTTGAATCACTGGAATACTCACAACGTTCTCATTCTTCCCATTTCATCCGTGTTATGCAACGGGGATGACATTTGTCTTGCAATAATTGTTTTGTTCATTAATACGCGCCCGTAAAGCTGGAGTTTGTATCACGCTGACGTAACATTTTTCATCCCTTATTCCACTTTGTTTTCTAGTAGAGAAGGTGACACGGGTGGGCGTCATAGTGGATCATAATTTGACAATTTGCTCTCCGTAGCTTCTGTTCATATGGCTTTGTAATTTGTGCTCTTAGCCCTGTGATACATAGGTTTTTACATTAACGGTTCTATTATCTTCCATGGTCTACTTATTTAAGCTATTTTGTTGAGCTTAGGAACCATATTGGCGTTTCCTTCGGTCATGGCATATTTCGCCATTCAGATAGGAATTCAGCGAACCCGAAAAGCTGTAGTTAAATACATTAGTAATATGTTATGTAGTGCCAAATATGGCCGACATTTTGAATTTATGCTCAATCTTGAATGCTTTTTGGTTGGAACATGTTTTTATGTTTATATCTGAAGTAAATGACACCGAAAACCTATTGTTTAATATATTCCATAGCTTTTTGGGGTGACTTTATGAGTCACCCCCCTCCCCCCCCCCAAAAAAAAACGAGCCTCCATTTTGAATTTGGCCCCCAGTGGAATTGGACAGCTTTTGTAGGAAGAATACCCAATTTCATTGGATTCAGAGGGTCAAATTCCGACAAAAATCACCTTTATATCGAGGTCCGAGAGAATATATCTCGAATTTTACGCCACTAAATTGACGTAAATAACCAGAAAATGCCTCATGACGTCCATTGAATATTCGCTTGGCCGCTACAATCACTGATAAGCATGACATCGACGAGACTTAAGGCTTTTTTATCGACTTGCCAAATTGATTTGAATTTAGTAGAGATGTCATGTGACAATATAGTCGATTTCAAAGTACTTTGGCGAGTTAGTTAAATGCTCCGATTAGCTGTAAGCAATTTTTGTGGCTGGACACCGTTGAAAAAAACACGTGACCACCCGATCAAATCGTCAAATCGCACCCTGAAGTGATTTGACGATTTGATGTAATCGCTTCGGAAATCGGTGTCGATAAATTTGTTGATTAGGGTAACCAATTTGAATTAGATGGACGTTAAAGATGAAAATGTGATTGAATGCAAATCACTTTGGCTAATCAGTGGTCGATAAAAACGCCTTAAATGAGTTCGGTATATTAACTATTTTACTCCGACAAATTAAATTCTCAAACATTTTTTTGAAGTATAAAAAAAATAAATAAAGACGTTTGAAGTATTTGTAGTTAAAAAATATTTCCTATTTAGAGTAAAATGCATTATTTTGCCCGAAGCAGTTAGGTGTTGTAAACAATGCACGAGCCGTTGAGCCAATGACTGACGCCACGTGAAGTCAATGCGCGTGTTGTAGACAGTCAACTGTTACAGAGATAATTCGTAAGTAATTCTCTGTGAAACAGATTGAGAATGTACAAGCAAAAATAACCAAAAACCTCTAGGCCTAGGCCTATCCAATTTAAATTTTGGAAAAGTTTGGCATAATTTATACACCAATTTTATACAAAAGGAATTATAATCGAATGTCACTATGAATTTTGTAAATAAGCTATATTTTTTAACAAAAACAAAAAAACAACAAAAAAAACCCGACAGAACCGAGCCACTACCTGTCATCCTTTGATGATGGAAATTTTAAAGTTGTGACGACCCGGTCCCGAATATTTGCAGAGGGTAGAGATGTCTTGTACAGTGGGGAACAATGGCACAGGTTGAAGAAGCTGAGATCGTATCAAGTGGAGAGTGGTTAACTTTAGCACGGGAAAAGAAAACTACAAGCTCTTAAGGGGGGGTTGGGATGGCCTAGTGGTCTAGAGTGCCGCGCTTCGACCTCTAGCTGGCGGCTGTGGTTTCGAGCCCTGGTGTGAGCGTATGTGGCATGGAGATAGGGGCGCCTTCTCAACCTCGTGGGTTTCCTCCGGGCACTCCGGTTTCCTCCCACTGCTAAAGACCCCTACGCGCAAGCGAATTATTGAAATAAAATTAAACCATGTGTTAGTCCCGAAATGACCTAGTTGTGTCGAGTGGACGTTAAACCCCATTTCTCTCTCTCTCTCTCTCACAAGCTCTTAAGACCCCAACAGCATTAGCGCCAAACAAACCTACATCCAAAAGAAAGACGTCACAAATCCAGCCAACACACAAGAGAAAAGTAAGAACAATATAATTTTATTAGCCACAATTAAAATTCTAAAATTCCAAATATTTACATAAAAACAGTAAATATACATGTAACAAAAGAAAATAAATGTGTACAAATACTAGATGATTTACACTTCACAATCACTATCACAAATTTACTTATTGTCCATGTACAAATACTAGATGATTTACATTTCACAATCACTATCACAAATTTGATTATTGTCCAGTTACTGTTTTCAGTTTGGTCGGCAGTTTCTCAGTGCTCAATTTTGAATTAAAATATACACCATCTTTCCCAGCTGAAGGTTCTGGCCCGAATAATCGTTAGAGGATATCGCCTGTTGCGCGTCCATTGATTGCTACGACGACGGGTACGACTTTATACAAATGTTTAACAAATCGCTGGGAAACTCCTGCCGTTAATTTTTGAGCCCAAAACTCAATAGGTTGCTAGCTCTTCTTTAGTTTGGGGGTTTCTTTTACTTACATTTCTTATCAACATATTCCATACCATTTCAATTGGGTCTAAATCTGGAATCTCGGATGGCCATAGCCAGCAGTCTTTCATGCAGTTTGTTGATGGCTTTGATGTATGTCTCGGATCATTATCTTGTTGGAATCTGTGTCCTTCGGGAAATTTGTCTAATTGTAAGGTAAAAGTCTCTTTTCCAGAATTTCTGTCTCATAAAAGTTGCTTGCCATTATCAAAAATTAGTAGATTGGTTGGACCTTTTTTACTTATTCCACCCCACAAATGGAGTTTTAAAGGGTGTTTTGGTCTGGATTGGTGGGATACCCCTGTATCCATTTTTCTGTATGTCACAGTCTTGTTGTGCTGAGTTGTATTGTGCATTCGCCTGTAAAAATGACGTTTTAAATAATTCGTTACTTTCTATTATTTCTTTACAAAATGAAACAAGGTTTTCTTTATTTTTCTCTCGAATCAGCTGGCAACAACTATGGGTTGTCGCTGTATACCCAGCTGCAGCTATACCTCTCTGAACAGTTGATCTGCTTACGTTGGTCCCACTTTCTCGTAAAACAGTTCTAACGTCCCGGGACGAAGAGTTGCAATCTCCCTGTAGAGTGGATTGAATCAAGGACAACCGTCAGTTTCCTGAACTTTGGTTGGCGTTCTGTAGTATCTGCAGTATGTTGGGTTTTACCGTCTTCGTGCTTTTTAATTTTCTTTTTAACTGCTGCCCAATTGACTGTAATGTCCTTCTCTTCTAAAAATATCTTAATTCCGGTAGTAGTCCAACCTTTCTGGCGCACCTCTATTATTTCTAGTATGTTGTGGTATCTTAAAAGGCATTGTAAAACAAAGTGATTGTTATTCGATTTCTCTACGTATTTATAGGCCATCATTCCACAAATAAATACACATTTTACCAGATGTCACGAGGTTGATGGGTTTGCAAGTCAGAAATTTAGACATCCACGTGTCGCCATGATTTTGTAACAAAAGAAAATTGGATTTAGAAGACTAATTAACTTATAGATAGATAGTTTATGTAATTATCAGAACATGGTAATAATTAATAGTTTTTATAAATCAAACTCATAAATTTTCATTTTATTTAATTATCCTGACGAAGTATGGATTGTTACATAACATTAAGCAGCTGTGGTTTGTAGCTGTCGTACAATTAGTATATGTATGTGTTACACATGCATTATTTAAGTTAGTAATTATTAGATAATATTATATGATTGTCCGTTAAATGAAGGCTTCTAATATTTATGTATTATAACTTGTGAATGGCTGTTAAATACTAATAAGGTTGTGGATAACACCTTGGCCTTATAAATGATCTCAAGTTAGAAGCTTAAAAAAGACGATGGAAGACAATCTTATCGAGAGGTCGCAGACCGGAGACTGCTCTACAAGGCAGAACGAGGGCATGTGACGATGGAAGCAGACGTGAATTTGGACTCTGGTCATTATGACGACAAATTAATGTTATGATATGTTATGTTCCTGTGTGCTGTATTGGTTGTTAGAGTTATAGATGTATTTGTAATGTTCGTTCCTGCAATGTTATAATAAAGAAGTCCAATCCACAGTTATTATCCGATTATGTTACGGGATGGTAACATGCGAATCAATTTAAGCAATAAATTTCGTCAATTTTAAACACTTTACTTGGGAGTCATTGTTAATTAATATTAGATTTTTGGCAAGCGAATGTTTTTCCATCCGTATTGTCTCGTGATAAGTTGCGACAATGTAGTTTTTAGAGTTTTGGTAAATTTCCGCATGAGTAACTGAGCATAGTTCTATTACAGCATGATCGCGGTCAGAGGGAAAGGGGGAGAGGGTGTAAGATTACCCTACCTGGTGCAACACCCGCATCCAAACCATTAGACTAAATCTCAGTAAAATAGTGTAATTAACCAATGTACCGTCGTAAGAATAATGCACATGGTAAACGGTGGTAACAGATACGCGTCAATAGACCCGAGAGAGAGAAATGGGGTATAACGTCCACTTGACACAAACTAGGTCATTTCGGGACTAACATGATTTAATTTTATTTCAATAATTCGCTTGCGCGTAGGGGTCTCTCGCAGTGGGAGGAAACCGTAGTACCTGGAGAAAACCCACGAGGTTGGACAGGCGACCCCACTCCTTGCCACATACAGCCGTGGATTTGCAACCACGCCAATTGACTCAATGGCAGGTCGTATGATACAGCGCGCACACGCTAACTATTCGACATGCATATAAATTATAAATGTTATATATTATGCATGGGTGTAACATACTTTCTATTCTCTTTTAAGAAGTATGCCCCCGCAGTGCGGAGATTGATTATGGATCTCCAGCCACCATAGTCACAACAACACAATCAACCACAATAGCACCCGAACCAATTGCCACATCAACAGCGATCCAGACAGCACCAGCCATTGCACCAAAAGCCGTAGCCACAACAGCACTAGAGCCCATGCAAACCCCAGCACCAGCCATTATATATACTTCAGCACCAGTACCAAATCCCGCGGCACCAATAGCCACAACAGCACCAGCGCCGATCCAGGCAGCACCAGCACCAGATGTCGTAGCACCCGTAGTCACAACAGCACTAGACACCATGCAAACCCCAGCACCAGTACCAAATTCCGCGGCACCAGTAGCCACAACAGCACCAACGCCAACCCAAGCACCAAATGCCGAAACACCAGCAGACATGACAGTACCAGGAGCAGCAATTGCCCCGCCAACATCCATGCCAATACCACCTCCTATCCAGACACTAACAGTACCAGTCATTGTATCGAATTTAACACCAGCAACAAATACGCAGCACTCATGCTTATATCAACACCAAATGCCACCATAGTCACAACAACACAATCAACCACAATAGCACCCGAACCAATTACCACATCAACAGCGATCCAGACAGCACCA
Source organism: Patella ulyssiponensis (assembly GCA_963678685.1). Classification (NCBI taxonomy): domain Eukaryota; kingdom Metazoa; phylum Mollusca; class Gastropoda; family Patellidae; genus Patella; species Patella ulyssiponensis. The sequence continues at coordinate 11,208,626 of OY783227.1, read as the reverse complement.
GCCATTGCACCAAAAGCCGTAGCCACAACAGCACTAGAGCCCATGCAAACCCCAGCACCAGCCATTATATATACTTCAGCACCAGTACCAAATCCCGCTGCACCAATAGCCACAACAGCACCAGCGCCGATCCAGGCCGCACCAGCGCTTGCACCAGATGTCGTAGCACCCGTAGTCACAACAGCACTAGACACCATGCAAACCCCAGCACCAGTACCAAATTCCGCGGCACCAGTAGCCACAGCAGCACCAACGCCAACCCAAGCACCAAATGCCGAAACACCAGCAGACACGACAGTACAAGGAGCAGCAATTGCCCCGCCAACATCCATGCCAATACCACCTCCTATCCAGACACTAACAGTACCAGTCATTGTATCGAATTTAACACCAGCAACAAATACGCAGCACTCATGCTTATATCAACACCAAATGCAGTGGCATCAGCAGCCACACCAGAACCAGAGTTAGACTTTTCCCTACTGGGAGTCTTACCTGACTTAGGACTATTTGGAACAAACCAGTCCTGCCAGAAATAAATGTGGTTGTAGTTCTGCGATAATGCAGTCGCTGGACGTCATTTTGAAGAGAATGAATAAAATAGAAGAAAATGAGGATTTTTTTTTCAAAAAATGGAAAACAGAAAACAGCCAGCAATAGGTACACATACAGACGTGTCTGTGTTTGATGATATTCCCGACGAAATTAGAATTACTGTTGTAGAACTCAAAAAAAAAACCTCACGCGTTAAATATTGGAAATTTTGCAGTAAAAGTTACTATTAGACTATTTCCGGAATTATTTACGGCTGAAAATAAAAGACACCATTTTTCGTATTTTGGAGGGGGGAAGATGTATTGGATGTACATGTTATGAACTTTATATGGTGATGATGTATCGTCCGTGCCACAAACCATTCTATATAAACAGCAACTGTCAATATGTACAAGAATCTGATTGAAATACAGATCAAGAATTTGTTTCAGTTTTTTATAATTTCTATGGCCTGCACTACATGAAGATCTTACTGGTTGTAGTGGTCAAATGAGCGGCTTTTGATCCTATGATGTCAGACATTTGATTAACTAACCAGCATTGATGTTTCTAGTGGAATACCTACAGTTACTTGTACTGCACGCCAAGAACTCGCTGTAACAGACCATTACATAGGCTAATCCCTCAAATCGGAGACAGGTTAAACAAAATTTGGAAATAGAAAAAAATGAAACGAAATAGGGTCGATGATGTAATCATATTGTATGTACAATGTATTATTGTTGCCTGTGTATAACTATTAAATACACGTATGTCTTGTTTGGCTTTCATATTTCTTATGTTAGTCCCGAAATGACCTAGTTTGTGTCGAGTGGACGGTAAACCCCATTTCTCTCCCGTTGATAAAAATCAATGACTTCAATACCTTCCAGCATATTTTTCAAAAAATCCGATAAAAGTCAAGCATCTATCACGCTAATAAAGTTTTGGGATTTTTTTAAGGAAGGGGGCAACACCTTAATTTAAAGTGATAATTTCATATTGTCTAAGAGTCAAAACATATTTATTTCTATACATTTTGCTCAAAAGGTTGTCAACTCACTATTATACGATCATGGGCAATATTTTAGAGGCATTAAAATCGCTGACACAGAAAATAATAGCAATTACCTCCCTTGTAGGTAATTATTCTTTAACAAGGTAGGCCGGTTTATAGATACCATCAATTTTAAGGCTTTCTTTAAATATATTTTAAAAATATAACTAAAAATATGAAATTGCCGTTTTAAAGCAGTAAAATGCAGAATATCGGTACTGGGCTAAGAAGCAATATCTTGGGGACAGCTGCCCTACATTTAAGTGTACAAAAACATCAAGAGAAAAAAATCAAAAGAAATAATAAACCAGAGACTCAACCATTCGGTCACAGGGCAAGTGATCTATTAAAAAACCCCAGATTAGATCACTATCAGATTACTAACAAGGGATTTTTGTATCAAGCCCCATGGACTATATTAAACCCACAAAGCCTAAGCAATGTTGTTAATAAGAGAGAAGATCCACAACACGCTCAAATGTTATCTAAAGAATTCTTGAACGAAAAATATTCATCTCATGTGAAAATATACACGGATGGATCATGCGATCCAAATACAACCAAAACTGCACTAGGTGTGGTTATTCCTGAATTTAATATCATTATATAAAATAAAGAGAGAAATGGGGTTTAACGTCCACTCGACACAAACTAGGTAATTTCGGGACTAACATATGGTTCAATTTTATTTCAATAATTCGCTTGCGCGTAGGGGTCTTTAGCAGTGGGAGGAAACCGGAGTGCCCAGAGGAAACCCACGAGGTTGAGAAGGCGCTCCTATCTCCATGTCACATACGCTCACACCAGGGATCGAAACCACAGCCGCAAGCCAGAGGTGACCGGCCAGCTAGAAGTCGAAGCGCGGCACTCTAGACCACTAGGCCCTACCGCCCTATATCAAAAAGGCTACCAGATGGATGTACCATCCATACTCCAGAATTAAAGGCAATATCCACAGCTCTTGAGTGGCTTATGTCGACCACCATTCAAAGAGAAGTCATTGTGTCAGACTGCCTTAGCAGCATAATGTCAATAATACATGATAAAACAACATCTAGACCAGAAATTGTTCAGAATATTCGAGCGAGTGTTTGTTCGCTCCGTAAGAAAATAAAACCGTAGAATTTACATGGATACCATCCCATGTTGGCATAATAGGGAACGAGTCTGCAGACAATCTGGCTCACAAAGGACTCAGCCTCTGTGACACCGAAGGCTTAAAATATAGCGTTCCATGAATTTAACAGCATTGTTAAAACTAAGATTAAATCTGAATGGAAAACTGGGTTGGCCAAGGCAAACACTTTTAGATTCAAATTAAATAACGATCTGGTTGTAAAAGCTGAGGTCAATTACCCATCTCGAGAACAAAAGATTTGATTACGGACCATAAATTTAACCCAGCGAAGTGCGAATGTGGCCACAATTTGACCGTTAACCATGTCATAATTGCGTGCAATCAATTGCAAGAGAAAAGACTCCCTGTACGAAGTTTAATAGAAGGTGCCAAACTTCAATATACCCTTCAAAATGTACTCTTCCCCCAACGGAATATGTCATAAAATTTATGAAGCTATCTCAAAATTCATAGAAGAATCGGGAATTAAATGTTAATTTAGATGCACTGAAAGAGCACTAGTCAAAGAAAGATAACTGGTTGTGTAGACCAGGCTGGCCCCTAAACCACCTAGATGCTTTAATAATATCAGAAAAATTAACGTTAAGATAGGGAACAACATGTCTAGTTACAAAGGAACTATTGTTGTAGGGCGTATCAGCCAGCTGTACGATTTAATATAATACTATACTAGGGAAAATGATGACAAATAAAAGAATGCACAACCATTACTAACAAAGACAGTAGTGCATATCAATCAATTTAATTTATGTCTAAATATTAAATATGACGTATTTTGTCTTCTATAAATAGTTTAATTTGTTTTAACTGTTTTGTTCTGTGTTGCTGCTGGCTCTTCTTTCTCTTTTCAGGTAACGTTTACCTGGGTAGAGTCATGCGCAAGGAAAACTCAAATGGAATGCCTTTATTTTTAATGGATATCACACCCGGTGGAAGTGGACGCTAAACTCCAGCAACGAACGGTTTGGAAGTTCATTCCAGGCCTGAATACTTGAATAGTAGACGGTTGAATATTGAGTATTATGTTTGCATTTTGGTACAACATAATTATAAATACTTGATCTAGTACTATGCAGATGAGAATCCCTGACTAAGCAAAAATTGGTTTTTAGGTACACGGGAGACACATTATGAAAGATTTTGTGAACATGGTTCAATTTCAGTTGTCTGACTCTATTTTCAAGATTTAAACTATTTAGATCTTTATACAGATTTGGGGTAATTGAATCTCTGGGACCTAAGCCGTGTATGAATCGGATAACTTTGTTGTGAATAATTTGCAGTTTGTTCTTCAATTTCTTGTTTAAGCCCGAAAACCAAGCTGAACATGCATAATCTAAGTGGCATTGTATAAGGGCATTTGTTAATAATTTCCTAGTATACTTTGTTAGGGACTTGTTATATCTAAATAAGAATTTCAATCTGGTATTGACCTTTTTAATAATATTGTTAACTATTAATTCATCAGAGAGACAATGATCAATATATAGACCCAGGTATTTTACACTATCTGTTGCTTGAATGACCTGATCATTACACACTATTTCAAAATTACTAATTTCCTTTAGTTTTCTACTTGGGCCAAATAACATACATTCAGTTTTACCTAAATGAAGGGATAATTTATTGTCTATTAACCAATCTGAACAAGCCTTTAAGGCTTCGCTATGGATGCGAAAACAGGATGGCACTGTCGCCAGCATGTAAAATTAATTTACAAGGGGCTGGTATGCTAATGATCATGTCATTCACATAACAGAGAAATAGCAAGGGACCCAGGATACTGCCCTGTGGAACACCACAAGAAATGTCCAAGGGGTCTGAGAAAGTTTTACCAACGTTGACAACTGGTTTCCTGTTGGAAAGATATGAACGAAACCATCCTGTTGATCGAACGCCCATTATTTCAAGTTTTTTTACACATGATATCATGGTCGACTGTGTCAAACGCTTTTTGCAGGTCCAATAGGACCATACCGGTAAAATTCCCTTTAACATTTTGATCCTTGAGATGATCCAACAAACTGATCAAGCAGGTGTCAGTTGAATGGCTGCCCCTGAAGCCGGATTGTTCTTCATATAATAAATCATTGTCTCTCAAGTGAGTCTCAAGCTGTATGTAAACAGCCTTTTCCAGAATCTTTGAAACAATACTGAGAATGCTCACAGGCCTATAGTTGCTCACAAGAAGAGAACTGTTTTTTTTTATATAATGGTTTGACCCTAGCTAATTTTAGCTCATCCGGAACTGAATTCTCTGAAATGGATAAATTGATCAAAAATGTAATGGGTATTTTAAGGAAATCAGCACCGTCTTTTAGAAAGCGGGCTGGAATATCATCAAGTCCTGTACTTTTGACAATGTTAAGTGATTGGAGCTCCTTATGCACAAAATCTTCTGAGACATGATGCAGGCTAAAATTCAGACTGTGAGCATTACCAGTTCTGCTGTCATAGAAATCTGAAAAGAGTTTAGAATTATAATCATATATTGAGGTAGGTATAGGTAACTGTCGAACTAGTGTTGAAGCGACAGTAGTAAAGAATTTATTGAAGAGATTTGCAACAGTTTTCTGGTCATGGACATTTATACCATCATTGGATATTACCATTTGTCTTTTTGCCATTCATATAGCCAAATTCTTTTAAGCTTTTCCATAATTTTTGGGGGTTATTTTTGTTTTCATTCAGTTTATTGCTCAAATATGTACATTTTTCCCTTTTAATGACTCTCTGTGTACTATTTCTTACTTTACAATAGCTTTTGTAATCAAATTCGTTTTTAGATTTTTTGAAACGTGCCAAAAGCGAATCCCTTTGAGAAATTAAATCCAAAATGGTGGATGACATACATGGCTCATAACCATATTCGTTTTAAAGATACAATAAAAGGCTTCTACATCAGAATAAAATCAAGTTAAAACGGGAGGTCCAGCTGATTGGTATCGTAAATGATATAGCAATTGGTAGCTCTAAAAATTTAAGAAAGTTATGATTAAGCAAAAAATTTACAATAGAGTACATATGATCAATTGAATGGTAATTAAAGCTGTAATATATAAATTTACAATAGAATACAGATAAACAATAACTATGATCATTTGATCGGTGTAATTATCATTTGCGGAAAATGTACATGTCGGTTTTAATTTTTATAGTATAATTGGTATATTTTTGTACTGATGAAATTGAGATAACCAATCTCTTACGCATACCGTAAGGGTTTTTTTTTATTGTTTCCGAAATCTATAAATGTCTGGCTTGGGGTTTGATCTATTCACCGTTAATGGACAAAACCATAAAAAAACGTAATTTTATTTCGCGTTAACAGGCGGGGTCGACAATGAAGTTATATTTATAACACGGCTCTCATGAGTTGACAGGTTTAAACATTGAGGCGTGAGCCGAGATGTTAAACCTGTTAACGAATGACGCGTGCTATAAATGACTTGTAACACTGACACCTGCTCAACATGCTTGTTGTTATTGCACGGAAAACCCATCCCACTTCTCTATATAATTTCTACTAAAATTAGCGTAAGCCAGCAAAAGTGTGCAATAACATTGAAAATATCTAGTTATTGCACAGTTACGCTCCAGCGAGTTTAGCAGAGGTAAAACAATCTGCTTATTCAACGAAAAGAACAAAGAAAGATCCCCCGTCCGTGTTACAATTGATATTAATGTATCGCTTGCAAGAAATTAACACTTTGACCGTTCACACATTTTCACACGCCCCATCCACTCCACCTATGACACTTTCTTTGCATACATACAAATTAATTATTGTCCCACTATAATATTCTTCATTTACTTTGATGGCGACGAGAGAAGGCGATTTGTTATTAAAGGTTCCACGGTAAGTTACCTCCCCGAATTCATTTCGTTTTATATGAACTTTTTTTTCCCTGCAACCACGTCCTTTCGCTCTTTAACTAATCTCAACCTAACAAGCTCTTCCTTTACTCCTAGGGGTACCTGCTTTTGCCTTGTTTCAATGACATTAGTAGAGGCATCACGGAAAAGCCCACAACACTTCAAGACTGATATCAGCACTGACCTGTAATAGAAAATACAACATATATTTTACAATGTTTATTGGGGATTGACGAGCCATAAACTTGGTTGCACTGGCCTTCACGCCTGGAAGTCGTATATTATACCTCGATGGCCTCACATTTTATCTCTTTTTAGTTTATTAAAGCGATAATTTCATATTTTCAAGGAAAGTCAAACCATAATTATTGCTATGTCTTTTGCTCAATAGGTTGTCAACTCACTATTATACGATCCCCACACTAATAAATCATAGACACAGGAAATAATAACACAATTACCTCCTTTGTCCCCCCCCCCCCATGGTAGAGCTATCTTCAAACGATTGAATTTGAAGTTGAAAATGATATATTTGCCAATTTCTCAACTGGCAATAGTGAATTATTGCATTAATAGGATTTAGCGTTAACAAGGTAGGTCGGTTTACAGATACCATCTATTTTAAGGCTTTATTTTAATATATTTTAAAAATATAACTTAAAAATATGAAATAGCAGCTTTAAAAGTATTCATGTGATTTCACATAAAGCAAATGAACATCACCTCCATGATGTTCATCGCTGACATCTCCGGATGTTGACGACTCATAATTGCGTCGATGAGAGTCTGGTTAAATATTTCAAATCCAAACATCTAAAAGTCGTTGACTGGACCGAATTGTCTTATATATAGTACGGTAAATGGTGAGATATGTGAAAGTTGGTGGTCTGAAAAATAAATTACTGCCATCTACATTTCATAATTTATTTCAATTGACAGAAACCTGAATGTTAACTGCTCAAATGCGGTTAACTGCTCAAATATGGTTTTCATACTAGGTATTATTAATTTTTAGCTATGCAAGCAAGTAAGTATATGCTACCTCGCCTACATCACTAATTATACCAAAATCAATCGATGGTTAGATCATACCGAGTCAGAATACGGTTAATAAGTATTGTTACTCACTTGGATGATAAGGGAAAGTCTCTCTCCATCAACGCCAATGCACCGTGCCATTCCCTTTCGGTGCCATCATATCGAACATTCTGTTAAGACTAAACAAAAAATGTCGCTAATGTTTCTTCTTGTTTCCGGCCTAACATTCTTCTCATCAGACAATAGGCTACGGTCCCGGATGTCATTAGCTGAAAAACACAGTCTCGGAGTTGGTCGAGAAAGTTCCCGAGATCTTCCAGCGTGGTTTCCCCATGTCCGTGGTGCAGGACGGATGGTCTGTCAAGGAACAGTGTCTTGTCTTCCGGATGGGACGAAAAACCGAGGTCCCGTGTACACTTTGTCGTGCACGTAAAAAAAACCCTGAGAGTTGAAATAAGAGCGGGCGTAGTCAAAATTCCCACATTGCACACTGTATGGCGTATGCCCGCCTTCATTAGCCCAGTCGGTGCAGAATAGTAAGACGTTAAACCCCATTTCATTTCATGTGTCAAGTGATTGTCTTGTCAAACAACATATTACAATTACCTGAAGCCAAGTGTGACTCTTTGTTTTCCCCTCCACATTTTGAAATAAGGTCGTTGGTATGTCACCAAATCCATCTGTGGTTTCGATCCCTGGTGTGAGCGTATGGCTTGGAGATAGGGGCGCCTTCTCAACCTCGTGGGTTTCCTCCGGTTTCCTCCCACTGCTAAAGACCCCTACGCGCAAACGAATTATTGAAATAAAAAATTTAAAAAACCATGTTAGTCCTGAAATGACCTAGTTTGTGTTGAGTGGACGTTAAACCCCATTTTGCTCTCTCTCTCTCCCAAATCCATCAGGAAAAATAATAGATTTTAGCCGTCGATCTGCTAGCACTTTCTCGTCTTCTGTTAGTGTGGAGTTTGTACCATTAACTCCGTTTTTACTTTAAAGAAATCATTATTTTAATCACGGCATCTAGTTTTCGGCTGTGGTTGTAGGCAAAAAACAAAGCCATACACTTTTTGTTGAACAAAAAGACCAGTATATCGGCCATATTGTATAATATCACAATGGTCAAACTTTAAATACTGTCACAAAATCTTAAACTTACCTAGTCTGTTTATTTAATCTTCCCTTCTTATTCTAATGGAAAAAACAAAACAAAAAATAATTAGTTTTATTAAGTGATAACTATACAGCCATATTCATAATTGTCGGCGCTTTTGGGGAATAGAATGCCACGGTCCACGCTCAATAGTCAAAATAGGGATGCCATTTCTGTTTGGATTTGTCTAAATTCAATTTACCAACCAACTGTAAAATACAGACAATGCCGCGAAATTGAAAGTAAGATGTGACTTCTTGGAGTAAAGTTGGAATGCAGAATACGATAAGAATTCTTTTAGGGAAGTGAATATTTTACTTATTTTTCATTTATGGCAAAATAACTGTGCCATATATTTACATGGGAACTCTGAAAACGGCCCAACTCTTCTTCTTCTTCATATGCCAAAACTTTTACAGAAACTTCTTCTCCGTTTATCAAGCTACATCCGATCCCCTAAAAGGACAATTTAATATAATATGTGAATCAAACGGCTATGTGACAAGATGGGGCACAGTAAGGCCCTGAAGTCTTCATAAATATCGTTATCTGTTCCAATCCAAATGTTAGAAAAGAGTAACCTACTTTAATCATGTGCATTGGTTCCACTGGTAATTGTTTAATGTTTACGTCCAGCTCGAGATCCTGCCATGGCGTACTCGCCGATCCTCCGGTGGCCTTGCTTAAGCTTTTTTTTTGTGGAAGAGGCTAATCGGAAATGTAAAAATAAAAGTTTAGAAATTCATATACTGTTTAGAGGGGACGTGTTGTGTTTAATATTTGGGTGTGGGACATCGATAAATGAAATGAAATGAAATGTGGTTTTATGGCACTTCGGCACCAACCGGGCTATATTGCGCCAAAACTACAAAGATTTATGCGAGATAAATATCACAAAAAAAGTTTTATATGCATAAATAAAAACAATATCACAGTAAATAAGATTAAAAAATCAAATAAATCTTTTATGCATATAAATATTTAAAATATAAAAAATGAAATGATAAATATACAATTAAAATTTATCATAAAAGCTTGGCTCTTTTAAAAAGTCTAGCAATTTACAATATAAGCCCGGTTGGGCAAATAATTGATGCAGAGACTGGCAACGGTAATAATATTTCGATCTTAGGTTGTTGAGATGATATGTCAGTACAGCTATATATATTGTAGAATTCAATTATTGGGGGTTGACTTACCCCGCTTCCGTCAATCAAATCATCAATGACCCGGCCCACAGTCAGTTCTCTCTTACGAAGTCTTGGATCTGAAGGGGGTCTTGCCTCCACAGCTGTAACTGGGAAATCGGGGTCGGTTCTCAGACAGTCGTTCACATCTAACAACCTCCGACTATCCGGGTAAACCATTTTCCCAAGCGTTTTTGAGTAAGTACCTGCAATAAATTTGAACACCGACTGGGCTAATGGAGACGGGCATACGCCATGCAAAGTGCTACGCGGCAAATGTGGACATTGGAACCTCAGTTTTTCGTCCCATCCGAACAACTAGACGCTGTTCATTTCCAGGCCCTCCACCCCTGACAAGGGGAAACCACACCTCTATTCAAATTAAACTTGTGCCTTGTACATTATAAATTCCTTAAAAATAATGATAAATGGCATGTATTACTAGTTTAATTATTACCTTCAGTGTCGCATCTTGGATAGGCTTTCACCGAATTGTGTTGAAGGTGACCCAGTTCCTTGGCCGCACCGGGTGTGTCTAAAATGAACATAACTGCAAAGAAAACATAATTATTGAATATGAAATTAAAACACAGTATCTTCAAATAACGTTTATCACCAACGCATTTAAAAACAGTCTTTTTAAAATTCTAATGACATATCAGTACTTACCTATCTTGGTCGGTAGAGAAAATCTTTCCATGCGATGGGCATTAGATGAAAAAACACCTGTCTCCAATTATTTAAATTCCTTAGCCACAATTTCAGTTATGCATCTCATATCCACTTCCATTTTGGGCCCTGAAGCATGTCAATTGAAAAATCCAATATTGAAATAGATAAAATTACTAATGTCAGCATGTCTATAGCTACGCAATTACGTTAGAAGAACTGTGCCAAGAGCTTATGTATCTATAAAAAGTTAGAATCATACCTGGAATCATTCAAATCAACAACTTAGGAATGCTCTTCGATAATGTTGGTGGCACATTTAGTAATTCAGCTACCTGGGCCCAAATACTATAACTCCCTTTCTTCATGATATGGTGAAAGGGGTTGAACCCATCGCTACAGTAAGAAAGAATGGCGTCTGTTCTATCTTCTGTAGCCTCCTGCCACATAGGTGTTGCCGGGTGGGTTGTTTGTCTAGGGCTTCTGTAGCCTCCTGCCACATAGGTGTTGTGTGGAGTTGCCGGTTGGTTGTTTGTCTAGGGCTTCTGCTATAAAGGGAATGTCATAATGTTGTTGGAGAGAGAGAGAGAAATGGGGTTTAACGTCCACTCGACACAAACCAGGTCATTTCGGGACTTAACATATGGTTTAATTTTATTTCAATAATTCGCTTGCGCGTAGGGGTCTTTAGCAGTGGTAGGAATTCGGAGTGCCCAGAGGAAACCCACGAGGTTGAGAAGACGCCCCTATCTCCATGCCACATACGCTCACACCACAAGGCCATCCCAACCCCCTAAAAGTTGTTGGAGTCGTGGTCATTCAAATCAACAACTTAGGAATGCTCTTCGATAATGTTGGTGGAACATTTAGTAATTCCGCTGCCTGGGCCCAAATACTATAACTCCCTTTCTTCATGATATGGTGAAAGGGGTTGAACCCATCGCTACAGTAAGAAAGAATGGCGTCTGTTCTATCTTCTGTAGCCTCCTGCCACATAGGTGTTGTGTGGAGTTGCCGGGTGGGTTGTTTGTCTAGGGCTTCTGTAGCCTCCTGCCACATGGTTGTTTGTCTAGGGCTTCTGCTATAAAGGGAATGTCATAATGTTGTTGGAGAGAGAGAGAAATGGGGGTTTAACGTCCACTCAAACCAGGTCATTTTATTTCAATAATTCGCTTGCGCGTAGGGGTCTTTAGCAGTGGGAGAAATTCGGAGTGCCCGGAGGAAACCCACGAGGTTGAGAAGACGCCCCTATCTCCATGCCACATACGCCCACACCACTAGGCCATCCCAACCCCCTAAAAGTTGTTGAAGTCGTGGAATAATAATAGGCGGCACATGTCGTGCAGGTTGTCTTTAACTCTGGGTTAGGGTGGTCATTCTTGCAAAATATTTACATTGTGTGTTTAACTGTTAAGTCCTGTAAACTGTTATTCACCTCTTTCAGGTCTCTCGGGATGCTGTACGTCATCCCACGATTGACAGAATAATTTCCAACAATCGATCTGAGTGTCCGGCTTGTCAATTTATGGACAACAATGGGTCCCGGTAAAGTCATTAGTATTACATATATAGCTGTAATTATGTAACTTCTTTGAATTATTATTATTTCAGAAAATTTATTATTGAGCGCATTATGTGGGCCTTGACTTTTTTTTAAAGGATATTTCATTATCCGGCGAACTGAATGAATGAAATGTTATTAAATGGCACGTCAGCTCCAGCCGGGTAATATTGCGCCAAACATATGGTGATGTTTCGCGAGACAAACTAGAAACAAATAATCACAATATTATCATTTATACACATAAATAAAAACATATCACAGTAAATATCAAATAAAAATAAACTTTATGTATATTATGATTAAAACATGGAAGAGGTAATCAGATATGTCAACATTTTGTTTTTAACGAGATATCCTAGTATTGTAATAGCAGTTATATAGATAATCTCCTACGAGTCTTTTTTGATATCAAAAAATTCAACACAAGTTGATAATGTAAAAAAAACGAGGCTCTGCCGAGTTTTTTTTTACTTTATCAACGAGTGTTGATATTTTTTGATATCAAAAAACACGAGTTGGAGATCTTATTTATCACCCAATCCTTTCTTATATGCAGAAATAAATAAATATAATTCTTTGGTATAGATTTCATCTTTACTGGATCTAATTTCATTACTGCGTAGTGATACATCAGTTTTTTGACTGCAGTTTAGCTATTGCAAAGTCATATAATGAATGAATGAAATATTGTTTAATGGCACATCCGCGCCAACCGGGCTATATTGCGCCAACCATATGATGATGTTACGAGACAAACTAGAAACAAATAATCACATTATCTATATATATACATAAATAAAAACAAATATCACAGTAAACATCAGCTAAAAATAAATCACAAACTTTATGTATATATATTTAAAACATGAAAGAGAATATTCGGATATGTACAATTAGCAAAGTCATATATATTGACCCAGTATTTCCTTCAAAGTCAATTAAATAAAAACAGTTTCTTTTTAACAAAAAAATGTCACTTTTTATTTAAAATAAGTGGTTTCTTTAAAATAAAAGGAAGTAGTTCCTTTTTGATTGACCAATCAAATTCATCTCCTAAGGAGATATCGCAGCAGATTATGTAATTTATCATACAAGCGATATCTACTGTCAAATAAGATATTGGGTGATAAATTAAAATAATACCTCTTCTGAAGAGTCATATCTATATGAAAATAGATCCGGTATTCTCTCACGAAAATCTTCAATTTCATTCACCAGTGTGTCCATGTCTGTTATATCACCAAGTTGTGCTACCGTCAATACATCCATATTGTTCTGCATGAATATAATCTTAAACTAATGTTTCGGGAATAGAGGTCACCGGCCAGCTAGAGGTCGAAGCGCGACACTCTAGACCATCCCAACCCCCGATAATGAAGAGGAGTGACGAAAACTGTTTACCAAACATCAGTCAGCAAATCGTGTAGATTTTGTTTGTAGACTCTCAAGACTTCATTATAAATACGGCACATCCATTTTTAGGAGTGAGTCCTGATGGTTTTACCTCTTGTCAGTGTTGTGGTAGAAGGTTTCAGAAATAAAATGCTCTTATAAACACAGATGTTTCAGTCCATGAGGCTGCAGCACAGGACAAGCAGTTTTGTTTAGACAGAAATTTACAACTTAAATCCACTCACCGTTATTATTCCCAGATACAATTTCAGATGTATATTTTCACATTAACTTTCTGTGACTTTGTTGTGTACAATAAATGTAGGCCAGCCCCAAGGAGGCTGCAGCAAAGAACAAGCAGTTTTATTATTCATCGTTAATAATCCCGATGTACAATAAATGTAAACCAGTTCCAAGTATGGTTATTGTACGTGTTGCACTTGATGTAGCATTTCGCAAAACTTTAATTTCAAAGTTCGAACTGTTCATTAAATCTTTTATTACGGAGCTTATCTCATGGGAAATCAGCATTTAATAACCAAGATATAAAGTCAATGACCTTGTGACTTGATGTATCTGTTCGGGGCCAGCGTATGGCCGTGTGATCAAGTGTGACGATTCTGATTGTCCGTATGAATGGTTGCACTATAAATGTGTTAATGTTAGAAGAAAACCAAGAGGACAATGGTTTTGCCCAAATTGTGATATATATAGAAAAACACACATATTTCAGAAACATACTTGTACCGGTGTTTTATTCAATAAATATAATATGTTTAATGAGTCGTTGTGGGAGGTAATGGACAAGCTAAATCGGGATAAATTAATACCGGCTACTTATGGGACATTTAGGGAATTAGCAATCTGGGTGGGCTCCAATTAAAGACTTTTCTCTCCACCCTTTAAAACATCCAGCCCTATTGACGAATTGGAGGGTTTTGGCTACTTTATTAGGTTACCTTTCTCCGGGGAATCAAAGAATCTTTCGGGAGAGGTTTTCATAAGGGGTAGGTGAGGAAAGTAGGGAGTAGGAAATAGTCCCCGGGAGATCGGTGAATGGAGTTCAAGGTGATTCCAATAAGGATAAAATGATACGATATGAGAGGAATTGTTTTTTAGATTTTAGTTTGTAAATATGGTATGATAATCTTTATTTTAGATGGACAATGAAATACCAACACCTCTGCACCCACAGACCCAGAGGGAGGGGGTGGTAGGGCCACATTGGAGCCTTTTCCCCGGTCCTTAATTGACCAGTTGGTGATTCCAAAAAGGATAAAATGATACTATATAGGAGGAATTATTATGTTTTTAGACTTAGTTTGCAAATGTGGTATGGAAATGGACAATGAAATACCAATACCTCCCCACCCACTGACCCAGAGGAAGGGGGGGGGGTAGGGCCACCTTGGAACCTATTCCCCGGTCTTTAATTGACCAGTTCGAATGGTTCGGGGGACTGGGGAGAAGGCCCAGGTGCTGGCGGGGCCAGCGCCTGGCCTCTCCTGCGCAGGGGAGGAACCGGAAGAGGGACGCGCCCGACCTTTTCCTCGGGCTGGGCAGGCAGAACGCTGGGTTCTCCCTTACCTGCTACTTCTGCCCCGAAAGTCGAAGGGAGGCTCCCAGCAATCCTGAGGCTTTTTTAGACGTGAGCTGATCTCCCTTATGCTAGAATGGATCAGCCCGTCTGTGACGTTTATTATTTTTGCACGTGCATGTTTTGGGGTATATAAGACGGTGGTTGGTCCATATTCCCCCTACTTGGTTCTGAATGCATCAACGACTAATTGGTGATCGGATACAAGCCTCAAGAGGATATTGTTTATATTAGTGGATTGCTTATTATATCTGTTGCCTGGCTTTCAATGTTAAATGTAGCTAGGTGTATTATTAGCTAATGTGTATATAGTAATCTGTTCGTCTCCCTAGCAACTTACACCCCCCTTGACCCATTATTCGCCTTCTCGGACCATCTGGGGGTTGGATGGGCGAATTAAGTACCCACAACCTGTATATAAGTATTAGATACTAACCGAAATAACAACAATAGTAACACCAAACTCGACACGTGATTTCGTAAAATATCGTTATTTAACGCGATAATTGTTAAGGAACGGTATGTGTCATGGCGGACAATCTACAATAAAGTAAAACCAATTGTTTCGAACAAGTTGCAGCGATTTAACAACCGTAAGACATGGAGGGCCATCTTTAATGATGTCACTGTTGATGAAATCGACATGAAGACAACGGACAAAATGGTTGTGACTGTAACAGACAGGGGTGGAATACAAACTTTTGAACCCGATATGAATGAGCCGATTCAAGTTGTCCAGGCATTTGACAACAGGTTAAAGTTCGCGACGTTTACTTTTAACAGACATTCCTTTGATGATAATGTGAATAACAACGTAGACGCATCCATTTCTGTCAATGCCACAAAAAAACATTTTGATTTAATGATGTCAAATGAGAGGTCCTAGATTTACAGGTATGTTTGACACTTGCACATCAGCGTATTTCCAGTCTTTGGCGCTGACGTGCCATTAAACAACATTTCATTCATTTATTTTCACATCCATTTCCATTCCAACCCAGCTTATGACCAGTAACCCAGTCAAGATTGTAGAAAAGTATCCTTAGTTATTGGCTATCATTACAAATGATATCAGAGATCTCACTAATTCTGATGAGATATGATAAGTATTGTGTTTCTGACTATCAAGGATCATTATAGTGTTTCTGACTATCAAACAAACAATTTAGAATCGGCAACACGAAATCAGTCAATGAGCCCTCTGTGGTATCAGCATAGGATGGGCCGTGTAACAGCTTCAAGGGCCCGTGATATTCAAACTAGGAAAGAAGCAACCTTACCTGATAATCTAGTAAAACAACAAGTTGGATATAACACATCTTTCAAAAATAGCAGCAGTCAAGTGGGGTACTGATAATGAAGAGAAGTGTAGAAAGTTATTTACCAAACATCAGTCAACAAATCATGTAGATTTTTTTTGTAGACTCTCAGGCGTCATTATAAATACGGCACATCCATTTTTAGGAGCGAGTCCTGATGGTTTTACCTCTTGTCAGTGTTGTCGTAGAAGGGTTTCAGAAATAAAATGATCTTATAAACAGATATTTCAGTCCATGAGGCTGCAGCAAGGACAAGCAGTTTTGTTTAGATAGAAATTTACAACTTAAATCCAATCACCGTTATTATTCCCAGATACAATTTCAGATGTATATTTCCACATTAACTTTGTGTGACTTTGTTGTGTACAATAAATGTAGGTCAGCCCTAAGGAGGCTGCAGCAAAGAACAATCAGTTTTATTATTCATCGTTAATAATCCCGATGTATAATAAATGTAAACCAGTTCCAAGTATGATTATTGTGCGCATTGCACTTGATGTAGCATTTTGCAAAACTTTAATTTCAAAGTTCGAACTGTTCATTAAATCTTTTATTACGGAGCTTATCACAAGGGAATTAGAAAATCAGAAAGAACAGACATCAGCATTAACTAACCAAGATAATGACTTTGTGACTTGTGTTCGGAGCCGGAGTATGAACGAATGATCAAATGTGACAACTCTGATTGTCCTTATGAATGGTTCCACTATTAATGTTAGAAGAAAACCAAGAGGACAATGGTTTCGCCCGAATTGTGAAACATAGAAAAACACATTTCTGAAAAATACATGTACCTGTGTTTTATTCAATAAATTTAATAATCACATGTATGTTTTAAATTAATGATACAAATGAAATGGTGTTTAACATTCACAACAATAGGATGGGGTTTAATTTTGTCAAGACAACTTTTCAGTCTACCCTTTCCAGACCCCCTGTGGTTGAAGATTCCAAATCGTAATGATACAATCAACAGAGTCTCACGAAACAAAAGTTTAGGGAAGAAGAAAATAATTGTTGACTAATAAAGCCAGATGTTTTGGAACATCTAAGCGCAGGGATTGTCATGCGTTCTGTAGAGTGTGCTGTACGGATATTAGTATATTCCATGGCGGTGAAACATACGCAAACTAAAGCACAGGTGGATTTGTCGAAAATCCAGAACAAAAACAAAAATATTTCGTCATTTTCAACTTCAACAAGTGATGACTAAATAAAGATGGAGACATGTTTATTGGTGCAAGTTCAAGGAAATTTATTGAAGATAACCCAGGGATGGATCCGAAACCAGAATCAGAATCATCACAATAATTACATTTCGTGGAGCATTTACGGCGATATCTCCATCCGTTGTAACAATAAATCACATGGGACATTTAATCTGTGGTCAAATTGTTCGTTTATATATCAATCGAACAGAAACAGTTGCCACCGGTGAAGTAGATTGGACGGGGATTGTAAAGCATTGTGATGTATCGAAATGTTTCTTTGTTGTAAAAAGCCAGTTGGATAGCGCGTGGACATTAGAAGGTCTTTCAAAACCAATTCCATATGCAAGAGAAGGGGGCAATGTGTGCCAGCTAACTGTTTATGAGCTGAGCGTTAAAGAGCAGCAAATTTCATTTGTTACAAAGCTTATTGTTTTTGTTTAGTTTATTATTATTAGTTGTTTTGTGTGTCTCTTTTCTGCAAATCGGATTTATCAGAAACTACCCCATTAAATATATTTTCAAAGCGTTTTACCTATTTTACTAATAACTTTTCTTTTGAGTACCTTGAAAAAAAAACATTTTCACCTGCAATTTCCTCTTTTCGAAATGTCGTCGCTGTGATTGCGTCCCGGAAGTTTAGTCCAACTTCTTCAATATTTGCATGATTTTCATGATATTTGTAATGTAAGTAGATTTTACTGATGTGCCCCATTGAAGTGAAATGGTCCAAAATATCTAACCATAATTTTCCAATTATTAAAGTCACAATGGCTCGACACCTTTGAGAGGTCACATATTTTTTTTTCCGACTTCAATGGAACTTGCGCATACGTATGTATCTCAAAGACATGTGTTCTTTGATACTTTCACATATCTGATCATGAACTTTATGTTAATTATACATCTAGGTTTTACAAAAAAAGGAGATGAACATTAAAAAGGAAGATTGTGATCAATTCTTAAACCCTGAAATCATAACTGCTGAACAGGTGGAAACATCACCTGTGAAACGCAGAGTCAGTGTATCGGAATATATTGGTCAGGTATGTACAAACTTTTCCAAACGTTGGATATCGGTTATTCCTTCGATCTTTACAATTTCATAGTTCTGTTAATGTACTTCAACAAAAGCCTTGGAAGAAAATATATCAAATTCAATGCAGTGCCATCCATTTCCACAACCCCTGATGGGCTTCCTTCAGATATTCACATGTTTAAATTTCATCTTATAATTTCTATATAATATATGAATTTGAACTCAATATTTTCCCATACATTATATTTGACTAATTCTGTCTACCTTTACATATGAATGACTTTGTACTTATGAACTATCATCCAGGGGCCGGTTGCTCAAAGCTCTGTTAACTGTTAACCATCCGTTATCTTTAAAGATACATTATGGGCGATTCTTTTTACAAGGAGTTATCCATTCTTGCTATAGCAGTTCAAAAATAGATGATGAAAGAAGAATATATTGAACATGTTAGTCAAATAGGACGCGTTTGCGGTGCTAAAAATAGATTATGACACAAGTCACTGCGCGTGCCGCCATGTTGTTTCGGACAAACAAAACCAGTCTAACCACAACAAAGTACTTCGTTAGGTTCACTGCAATAATGGAAACATTTGTCAATAAGATCTATAAAGTAAAAGGGTACGGCACGTGCAACAGTGATTCGCGATATCCCGATCGCCCTTCTATGCAGAATGGTTTTTTTATTCGTTTGGCTCATAGCAAAAAAGATCCGGAAAAATGCAGCCGTTAGGTAAAAGCGTGTAGCAGAAAGAAATTCGACGAAGGCAAGGTCAATAAAGATACGTATATATGCAGCATTCATTTTGTTGGAGGAAAAGGCCCAACTGAAGACCACCCTGACCCAATGCCAGCCACTGCAACAAAATATGATGTAAGATTTGGGGGTTTTTGTTGCTTCTCGATAAAGCCTAAAGGTGTTGTGTGGGACTAAATCAATTCTAATGATAGTTAGGCCTACACTATCAGTCACCAATCTAATAATAATAATGGTATCAGTTTATGCCATCGCATTAAATACATTATGTGAAACTTAAATGTTTTTAAAATGTTGTTATTCAGGTTGAAAAGTTAGAGAAAAAACCAAGAAGAAGAGTGAAGAGACGATTGGTTCTGTCACCTTTACCTATGAATAATATAGATAACAATAACATCATCCAAGATTCAGAGTTAAATAATGTCATCCAAGATACTGAGCCAGATACACAAGAACTTGCATCAATTCTTTTATCATTGAGTGGTTCGGCCAAGGTAAGTCGCCTAATACTCATTGTTTAATATTGTGATTTATACTACAGTGTACTACTATACCATTTATTTCTTTTAATACCACCAATAGCATGTGAAACAAGTGGGGCATTTTACACAGTATTTATGAAGCTGAAATACAATTATGGGACTAATTCATCATTATTATTTATTTATTTTTTCAGACTGATGGTGATAATATGGAGAGACAAGAGAGGAAAAGAACATGTATTGAGAATGAATTTACACAGGTAAAAATAACAATCTGTTTTGGTGTGAGACATTTTTCCAGCATCATTTATTAAGATACAACCTGATAGTTATAAGATCTAAAAACAAGCCAGAGCTAAAATAAATCAATCTCAAGAAAATATTTACAAAAATATATACAATACATTGTTTAAAATTTAATTTTCATAAATTGTGTAATGGTTTAAATTAGTTTCGGTAATAATGGATTTAACTAATTTACTTCTCACACTTATAGATTTAAAAAATAAATACATTATAGTAGGTCTATGTATGTACATTTTAAAACAATCTTTGTTATCTTTACAGAGTGATAGGAGTGGAGTGGCATGCCAAACAGAAACTTTACTGTCACAGGATATTGGTATTCGTCTTCAGAATAAAATTCTGGAAAATGAGAATAAACTTCTGATCTCCAAGGTGGAACTTTTGGAGACTAGTTTGAAATATAAACAAACTGAGGCCAAACAAGCCAGTATAAAGCCTGACAATGCAAAATTTAGTATAGAACAAATTGAAAATAATGATGAAAAGTGCAAGTTTTATACTGGTTTGGTATGGCCACAGTTTGTGTAATTGTGGTCACTTTTAGAACCAGCTGTATGTCATTTACAGTATTGGAACCGCGGATCTGGAGATACATCTAAATACCTTGTATCACCTAAGAATGCCCTGCTAATGACATTGATGCGTCTCCGACAAGGATTTCTTGCTAAAGATTTAGCCTACAGATTTTCTGTGAGCCCGTCAACAGTGTCAAGTATAGTCTTAACATGGATACAGTTTCTATACAGACGATTCACCCCACTTAAGGACACATGTTTGCAACCAGACAACAAATCAAAGAACACATTCCCTTGTCCTTTAAAAAGTACAAGAACATTTGTTGTATCATTGATTGTACAGAGTTATTTTCACAGAGACCAGGAAATTTTCATAGACAGGGTAATTTATATTCCAGTTATAAAGCCCACACAACGTATAAAGTTTTAGTTGCAATTGCACCAAACGGTGCAATTATACTATTCAAAAAAAGTAGGGGATATTTGATTTTTAAGTGTTATTAAAGTCACCTAATGAAACTGACGAAGAAACAAATGACAAAATGAAATGAAGTTCACATTCATCGATGTATTCCAAATGATCGTTAGACTAAGTAAGGCACAGACTGACCATTACAAGGGTAAAATGATACCCGGGGTCAAACAGCAAAGTTACCACAGCATCACAACAAAGTCAGTAACGGGTAAATCCTCCTCTGTTTGCCAAACAAGCATTGATCCGACGTGGCATACTCCTAATGAGACGTCTAAGGTCATTTTGGTCCAGATTGTCCCATTCCTGTTGCAACGCAGCAGCAAGTTCTTGGACATTGGCAGGACGTTGTTGACGTTGACGTAACTCTGTCCAAGCATGTCCCAGACTTGCTCGATGGGGGAGAGGTCGGGACTCAGTGCTGGCCAAGGTAATGTGGTGATGTTCTGTTGTTGGAGGTAACCTGTAACGATCCTGGCCCTGTGACATCTTGCGTTGTCATGCTGGAAGATGAAATGGCGGCCATGACGTCGTGCGAACGGCACAACATGGACTGCCAAGATGTTGTCCCGGTAGAACTGGCCTGTAACACGCCCTGCAACAACATGTAAAGCCGTTCTTCCAGCAACAGCGATGCCTCCCCACACCATAACAGAACCACCCCCAAATCGATCATGTCTGATCTTGGAAGCGCTCGTTTCGACGACGCCACACCCTCCTACGTCTGTCCAAAAAATCAACAGTGAACCTTGACTCATCTGAAAACATCACATTGCTCCAGCGTCGATTATCCCAGTGTTGACAATCGCTACACCAACGACGTCTTGCCTGAATGTGATGATCTCTCAAACAAGGGATCACGCGAGGACGTCGGGCGCGAAGGTGACCCCTATGCAGTCGATTCCGAATCGTCTGGCCACTCACTCTCACACCAGTGTCTGTTTGAAGACGAGCGCTGATCTGATTTGCTGTGATGACACGATTTCTCAAGGCCAAGGTACGGATAAATCGATCCTGGGCTTGAGTTGTCGACCTGAGCGTGCTCTGTCCTCTACAGATTGTGTATCACGGTATCTGGACCAAAGCCTGCTTATGACAGACTGAGAAACATTCATCGTCCGCGCCACAACCGCCTGTGTTGTGCCGATCTGTAGCATGCCAAGGGCACGTAACCTTTCATTTTGGGTAAGCCGACGCATATCAAAATTTGTTTTCTGGTCACTAAAACAATTAAACTGATGTTTCCACCCTGGAATTCAATGCCACAATGACTGTAACATTCAGAGTCGTGCAAATCTTGGGTTGGACCCCCATGATGATCCCAAGCATCACCTGCATTCCATGCGGTAGCTATTGGTGCGTTTGGGCGTCACATGTAACTGGAAATGTTTCTTCTGTTAGGTTCTATAGTGACTTTTTTCGTAGTCATTTGCATATTTTAGTATTATGCCCCCCAAATCAAATATCCCCTACTTTTTTTGAATAGTATATGTTTGTTAGTGATACCTTTGAAGGCTCTATATCAGACAAAGACATTGTATTAAAATCTGGGTTCTTGGATCATCTAGTGCCTGGTGATGTAATTATGGCAGATGGAGGGTTCAATATTAGAGATGTTTTGAACTCTCGAAAAGTAGATCTGATAATTCCCCCATTTCTTGCTGGTCGTGAAAAATTAACACCTCAAGAAGGAGCCTTGACAAAAGACATAGCCAAGCACAGAATACATGTTGAGCGGGCGATAGAGAGAATAAAATTTTTTAGAATTTTACAAAAAATTATTCCACTAAGTTTAGAGCCTTTGATGACTCAAATTGTTTTTGTAGTAAGTTGTTTAAGTTAATTTTCAGGAGCCACTCGTGACATAACCAATGAAATTTTTGAATAAAAACTATTATTTTATAAAAAGGATGAGTTGTGTTCTGTGACTAGTGTTAAAGTATCACATATTCAAATTTATTGGCAAAAGACCTCGGGGAATACGCATTTCCAAAAGCTCTGCACATAGCCAATTATGATGGAAGGAAATTAATTTCTGTTTCAGTTCTAGCCAAAAGACTGTATCAAACTCATCTCTGACCACACCACGAAATCACACCATTCCAGTCCCATTATACCCATCTGCATTTGAACTTGATAAAAATATGCATGGCTGCGTCTCAGTTGAAATTGATCCCCTGGTCTCACATCCTTTCCTTTTAAAACAAAAGGGCACTTGACTTCTAGGAGTCCATATTTTGATGACTCACTAATATCGACAACAAGTCCATCTGGGCTACATCCCAATTCCGGGCAATTTGAGTTTACCCAAAAACCAGTTTCTAGAACCTGATAACCACATTGTTTTTATATGCTTGTAAAGCAGTCTTTTCATTTGTAATGCCATACAACATGGCCTTTGTTTTTAAACCTTTATCATGGTGACAACGGGCCGTGAACAGCAAAGCCGCCGAGATGAATTTACTCTGTTTCTGTTGAGTCAGTATCAATCCCGACACGACCCGGAGTTGTTTGAAATGGGGTTTGACTGTCTAGAGGCCTTGGCCTTATTACAAGAAGATGATTTGTCGGCGGCACGAATTAACAAAGGACAACAATGATTGTGTCTGCAAGCCGTTCTTAATGCTAAATCCATTGGTTTAAACGACTCCAGCAAAGGTCCAGGTCAACATAGGTTACCGCCGGATATTGGTGGTGCTACTGCTGTTGTGAATGAAGACGAGCAGGTCCCTCCCGACGCAAATTGAGAACGACCCACCCTGTTACAATAATGTTTCTGAAGACTACTCGAATGCTGTAATAATTTGTTCCTGAAACATGTATCTGTTGCCGAAATCAATCGCACAATTAATCTTTTTAAACAGACTCTAAAAGGTCGTGCAGGACTATGGATTGAGGCGTGTGTATTTAGAAACATTGGAGATCCAAAAGGACAATCTGTAGATAAACTCTCCAAAATAAATACAACCTTTGGTTTACATCAAAAATATTCTGATTTTGAATATGATACTAATGTTTCTCTTTGTTATAATTTGGAAAGGTTACACAAAATTGGGAGACAAGTGCACACCTTAAGCATTTCCATTCTGCCCGTGGAAATACTGCATGCCACATTTGTGCTAAAGCGCATGGTTGTTTTGACCTTAATTCTAGTTTTGCATTAAAATCTAGTTAAGAAATATCATTTGCAGTTAATTGTGATTGTAATGCTATTGATGAAAGATTATAAAAGGGGGTGCAGCAGAGTGGTTGGGCGCGACGGCCTCCACGTTTGTGATATAAGACTGTTTGGATCAGGGCTACGTTAAACGTCGAGTGGACGTTAAACCCCATTTCTCTCTCTCTCTCCAATTTAGGTTGTTACGTCAATCACAATTGTTACCATGGGATCAGATTCATGCTGTGCTTTGGCTTCGCGCCACCACTTTGTATGGGGCTCACATCAATACTTCCATACAAAGATCTTACCGTAATGCATATCCTCTCTCTTCTAATTCCAAACGGGTTTGCTGGGCCTTTAACTCTTAGCAGGGCTGTTATCGCCCGATTGTAAGTTTTCGCATGTTTGTTCTAGATGTGGCTTTAACAATTCAATTATACAATGCTTTGCTAAAACTCGCAGAAATCAGCATTCTAATTTTCAGAATTCGCCATCGTCCAGTATTTTAACTAATAATCCGTCTCTTCCTGCGTCTAAGTGTCTAGACCACAACCTATTCCAATTAGCCCACCGCAATTAATATCCATTCCCCCACCACCGGCGGGAGCAAGATAAGTCACTTTAATCATTTCGGACCATCAGTGCAACAAACGAAATTTCAACGCCAATAATGCCAAATAGGTTAGGGAAATATTGGATGGTTTTTGAAATAGATGAACGAAGATTTTTAGTTGCAGGATTTCACATTCCATTTACGGGTCAAAATCTATCCACAAATGCATGCCATGTGCCACAGCTCCACTTTTGCGACTTGATGAACACTTTGCATATACGAAGTTGTCATTTTCCAAAGTGTGCTAAGCCGTTTGGCAGCTTGTTGACCTTTATGTTAAAAAATAATAAATTAAAAAAAACCCCTCATTTGAACAAATTTAATTTTCAAATCCAAGAAATGAACCAATTTTTTTTTTGATTGGCCTTAAATTGTAAAAGGGCATTATTTCAGCTTTAAATGATACCAACCTTTTGAAATTAGTAAAAAAAAATAAGTTATAACGATTGTAGTAATACGGCAAAACGCCTAAATCCGGTCACACAAATTGTGCGCTCTTTTTTTTCCATTAGCCTTATTAGCCGTAAAAATGCCCTATTAGACACCTTTGATAAGCTGTAGCTTTCTTAATTTTTACCCTATAAAGCTGAACTTTGAAAGGCCTTCTAATTTCTTTGCCACATACCTATACACTGTAGTGTGATATGTCATTTACAGTCTATGATAGAGACTGGTCATATGAGACTCGTATGTCAGTGGAATTATATTGGTATTGGAGCCAGTGTTTACTTTAGTTTTAAGTGTTGCCTGTGCTTTAGGACACTTTTCTAGTTGTATCTTTAGTTCGACTTGAACACTGTCGTTAACTGTGTCAACGTTTCCCTGTGTTGTTGTAATAATACCCAATGTAAATTTGTTGAACTCGCCATCTGAATGGAATGTCATCTCGTCAAATGTTACAGATATCATGGATATTGAGCACAATGGCATTGTAGGTATGTGACTAACGGCTCACTAGCACGCGGTGCCATTGGAACGTAATCCTGTTTCGAAGTCTGAGAGTTGCACTGCTGGCCGCGTCATCATTTTGCGTTTAGTTGTTATTGTTTGGTAGTACAGCGTAAACACCAGGTTTGATGACGTAGTTCACAATTTGCTGGTTAACCTCGTCTTTAAATTTTTCCGCTCCGATTTGTAGAAATAACGAAAAACGTCCCGTGAAATTTTGGACCGTCAAAGTCATCGACGCATTACCCTAAGGTATGTATTGATAATTTTTAAACCTGCATTTTCTGTTTCTTTATACATTTGTCTCTATCGGTAGTAAATTTAAAGTCAATCTGAGCAAAAACACAATGTTTTTGAGGGCGCGCGAAATTTTATGTCGCTGAGAAATTTTTTCAATATGGCCGATTTTCAGCTTGGCAAACGGTTCAGGTTACGGACGTTAAATGTATTGGTGCACATTTAAATCGCACTTAAATGATATTTATGGATGTTTACTATTGATATATGGTGATATTTGTGTGAAATTTGCCGTAGCAATGTGGATGTTAACGGATTTTGATATGTACTGTCTGCACTAAAAACTGATGCAGATCCCGGTGTTTAGTTGACGTGACCATATTCTGGCAACGTGATTGGCTGGTGCCAATGTTTACTAACTACAAGCTGTCTGCTATTGTGTTTACACTTTATAATTATATCCAGTTAATACAGCCTTGAAAACCCTTGAATTTACACTCTGCTCTTAAAAGTCTTAAAAATTAAAAAGTTATCTTAAAAATAAAAAAGCCCTTGACTTTCAATAAATATTATTTATGTTGAAATTTAAGTAATTTAACACATTTTGTTAGCAGATCATTACAACCATGTTGCCACCCCATTGGCATTAGCTTAATTTTTCCTTATTTTTTTTTTTTTTTTAGATACGAACTTCAAATTAATCAACAATGCCCCCAGCAAAGAAAAGAAGAGTGACACTACCAGGGCCAGAGAAAATGGGCAAGTTGCGATGTTACCTTATGGACAATTTTAGCCTCTTTCCTGAAGAACTGACGAATTTGAAAAATGGACACGTACTTCTTCATTATATTGAGAACGATAACTCTTCAACAAAGCCTATCAAATCGCTAATGGAAAAACTCCCTTGTAGAATTCTGCATAGCCAACTTCTATCTCTCTTAAACCAAGCAAAGAAGTGTAAAAACATTGGACGAGATTCTGACAAGGAAAAGTGTGCTACCCTCTGCCACCAACCATTTACATTGTTTCATTTATTTGATCCTGTCCATGGTGACCCTGATACACATATGCAAGATAAACCCCACCCAGAGTCTCCAGATTACCCAGGCATGCCGGACACAAACCCAGAGCAACCAGATGTGAATAGAGGGGAACCCCTGCCAGGTCTCTCTGTTAACCAGGAACAGCCTACTCCAGGACCCTTTCCAGAACCCCTGCCAGGAACTTCAGATCAGTGCGAAGGACCCCAGCTGCCTAAGACACCAGGATCCGCTTCATCTATTCGTTCATCTCAACGTGTTCAAGGACTTCTTACTCCTAAAAAATTAAAGATGAAAAAAAGATTGGAATTTATTACCCTGACAAGTAGTGCCATGAAGCAGAAGCACAAAAAGAAGGTGTTAAAATTACAAAGTAAAATCAATTATCAAAATTTGCATAAAATTGAATACCTGAACCAGGAAATCAGCCGTAGAAAACTTTCAAATCAGAAGAAGGACAATAAAATAAAACTAAAGCTACAGTTGTCTGAGACTGCATTGGCTAAGGAACTGACAAAAACAAAGCAAAAACTAAAAAATGTAACACGAAACTACAAACGATCAATAAATGTTAATAGGTCGCAGAGTTTTTCTCGGACAGCATGTTCATCAAAGGAGGATAAAGAATGGCTGAACCTGCAAGAGGATTTGAAAGTGAAAAATGCAACAATCATAGACTTAGAAAATAAAATACTGTGCTTGGAAGAGAAAATTGAATCTTCTAACAGTGAAAATGATTTACAGAAGGAGGGGAAAATGTATTCCTCAGAAATGAGAATGTTTGTCTACGATGCCGTAGTAAACCATGTACCAACGAAGAATGTGCCAATTTTAATTAAAAAATTTGCTAAAAGATCAGGTATTACAATGGACAAAGTACCACACAGAAATACGGTGGAAATGATGACCAGAGAATTAGGTGTCATTTCAGACTGCTGAGATTCTCATTGAAAATCAAAACCTAACGCTCGGGTTCGATGCCACAACTCAATTGTGCTAATATGTGAAAGCAACAGTAGCGGCTTCTATGAGAAATGAATATAGAAGTGTTCATGTGACCATTTCCTGTATTAGCGGCGCTGTGAGGGATTTGCCCTCGGTCGTTGTAACCATGTTGCAGCAGCACTTCTAACCATTGATAAACAATGTAAAGAGTTTGGTCATGGTCAGTAAGCCATGTGAATGGGGAAAGGGAAAATAGAACAAGAACCCAGGAAAAGTAACACAACCTATGGCTTCTACAAAGAAAAGCGGGCAAGGTTATATGAGTTTGATCCTACACCACAATCTGGCAGGAATAATTCTGTTAGTAAGATTAATGATTTTGTGGTTTCCTTGAACTACTTTAAAATGAAGCGAGGCAGTACATCAATGTGGGGAACCTTAATAGACTTCACATATGCAGACTATGAGTTATCTGATGTAAGAAAATAATCTCTAAGGATCTT
Organism: Patella ulyssiponensis; assembly: GCA_963678685.1. NCBI lineage: Eukaryota > Metazoa > Mollusca > Gastropoda > Patellidae > Patella > Patella ulyssiponensis. The sequence continues at coordinate 11,179,880 of OY783227.1, read as the reverse complement.
GGTTGATTCATGTTTCACGAATTTGAAAGCAGAATGCAAGGCCTATCAGACGGATTCATATATGGTTCTGATACATAATGTCAGGCAGATTCGTTTGAATGGAATGCATGTCGGTGGTTTAGGATAACAGCTTCAACTGCCAAGCAAGCTAACCACTTAGGAATGTTAATAGCCATGCCTTCATGTGAAGAGATCATTTGTTTGTAGTTATGTGTGGAACTTGAATCCATTTACATCAAATGACATGCTGTATGGTTTGGAACATGAAGACCAAGCCCGTCAAGATTATCATGCCTTTATGAAGACGAAAATACCAGATTTTAAAGTATGCATCACTGGGTTTTGGGTCAATAAATTATGACCAGAGTTGGGATGCAGTCCAGATGGACTTGTTACAGACCCATCTGAAAACGAAACAGATGGAACTGTTCCGGACAACTGCCCCTATTGATTTGTATGAAAACATCAAATAGTGAAAAAAAAAAAGATTTGTACAGTGCCTAATACCAAAATCAAAAAATTATGCACTGAAACTTAAAACTACACACCAATATTGTTTTCAAATTCAATTCTAGTTGGCTATTACTGGGCTTAAATGGTGTGACTTTGTATTATGGTCTGAACTTGGCATTCCTAATGTTCAAAAAAATCAGACGTGATGAACATCTGATATCAAAAATGTTTGGAAATATTACTACATTGTGGGGCTAAGTTTTTGCTGCAAGAATATTTGAAATGCGCATTCCAAGAAATCTTAATCCAGTAATATTGGACTAATTCTAAGAAATTTCAAGTTGATGTGCTTTGTTTCCATGACTTAATCTGACTTGATTTTAATTTCATTAATTTTGGGGTCCATTACAAACTTTTGCAGGAAGGTGGCATCAGTGTGTTTTGGTATCTTAAAGAACACAATTTTTATGGGAAAGAATAACTGGTTTTATTCATGATTTTTCGACTTAAAAGAGACAAACTTTTTTAAAAAAAAATTAAGTGTATATATTTTATATCATGTATTACTTTTTAAATATTTATGTATGTAAAAGATTTGATATTATTTGTTTTTAAAATATATTTTCTGTGATATTTTGTTTCGTAAAATTCACCATGTTTGGCGAAATATATTTTCTGTGATATTGTTTTGTTTCGTAAAATTCACCATGTTTGGCGAAATATAGCTTTGTTGAAGCTGACGTGTATGGTGGCCTACAGTCTGAATAGCATTTTTTTCTACATAGGCTAAAAAAAATATAAAAAAAAAAATATAAAAAAAATTTAATAGAAAAAAAAAAAAAATTAAGCTACATTTGCCTAGCGTCCTAATAGTGTCTTGATTAACCAGACGCTCAATATGAGTTATCTCCCGTGAATAAGAAACCGGAAATGATACATCGCGAATGTAAACAATGATGAACTCCACATTGAATCTTTGAATTATAAATTTAGAATAGATTCGGTAAAGTATCTACTAGGCTTATGATATATGGATCAGCAAGTAAGAATAAGAAACGGAGATTGGAAAGAGGATCTTAGATTAAAATCTGAATTAACTTCGTACGTTGAACAAAATCTTCAACGTCGAGAGGTTTTGGATTTTGCCACCAAAAATTACCCTCAATATTCCTGGAGTCTTGGTAGCCTTGATCTGAGATTAAAATACTTTGACATAAAATATACAGATTATGGGATTGACTTAGATGTTATTGAAAGAATAGTTCGAGAAGAATTGAATGGTCCAGGAAAATGTCTCGGATACAGAGCTGTACATAAAAAATTAAGAGAGGTTCATCATCTAAATGTGCCGAGAGACTTAGTTTATGACATGATGGAACATGTAGATGAGTCTGGTTTGCGGGAGAGGGGTGGAGTGGGATTACCAAAGCGTCACAAAAGACAAAAGCCGTTTGTATCAAAGGTAAGTAGTTCGTTCTCACCTTTAAGTTGTTTACCGGGGGGGGGGGGGTTGACTAGTGGTCTAGAGTGCTTCACTTCGACCTCTAGCTGGCCAGTCACCTCTGCCTTGTGGCTGTACGTGGTTTTGATCCCTGGTGTGACCTTATGTGGCATGGCAAGCGAATTGTTGAAAGAAAATTGAAACCATATGTTAGTCCCAAAATGACCTAGTTTGTGTCGAGTGGATGTTAAACCCCATTTCTCTCTCTCTCTCTTAAGATGTTTACCAAAATAATTTCGATTATTTCGGGGGCTTGGGATGGCCTAGTGGTGTAGAGTGCCGCACTTCGACCTCTAGCTGGCCGGTCACCTTTGGCTTGCGGCTGTGGTTTCGAGCCCTGGTGTGAGCGTATGTGGCAGGGAGATAAGGGCGCCTTCTCAACCTCGTGGGTTTCCTCCGGGCACTCCGGTTTCCTCCCACTGCTAAAGACCCCTATGCACAAGTGAATTATTGAAATAAAATTAAACCATATGTTAGTCCCGAAATGACCTAGTTTGTGTTGATGTTAAACCCCATTTCTCTCTCTCTCTCTCTCTCTCTCTCTCTCTCTCTCTCTCTCTCTCTCTCTCTCTCTCTCTCTCTCTCTCTCTCTCTCATGTAGTACTTTTCTTATCTTCTATAGGGCATAGCACAGTTACTAGGCCAAGATTTGGCTTTTTTGGAGGAGACCACAATTTTTACATCAATCTTTTTCAAACTTTAGGATAATAATCCTTATGTGTATCCACTATAATAGATGACGGTTGGGATTGAATTTCATCGTAATTGCATTTCTCATTTGAGAGTTATGGCCCATTCAAGTGTCAAAGCTGCCAAGGTTCATGTTTCCCACACTGTGTGTAGCTATCTTCATGAATTTTAGATTACGTAAATAATAGCGCTTTCAGAACAAAATAATTTAATCAGAAGGCTTCAAATGAAAGGGACATCGTTTTGCTCTGTACTACTCGACTAACCTCTGAGTACATCCTAGCAGCTTGTAGCTATAGACGTGATATCAAATAAGCTGCTCTTATTAAGTACATGTAGTTCATAATGATAAGCCAATTAGACATTCTTACACACACTGATGTCATTCTCTGGTTGGTTAGTCGGTGTAAACTAGGGCAGGTTATTTGCTTTTGTTTCAATTGCTAGTATTTACCAAGTGGTTAGTAGAGTAGTGTACAGAACAAGCCTACTTGAATTCTGACTACAAAAATAATGGATTAAAGTAAGGTATTGAAATATTGAGGAAGCTGCTGTGCTGTGACATATATTTTTACCCACTTTAGTTGCAGAGTTGATGCACTTATTTATTTTCCTACGAGAAAGGGTCACTCGTTACGACTGTCTGCATTACAGGCTAGGGGACACAGAAGAGTTTCATAGCATCACAATGTGGAGTAAGTTTCCCCACCATACAAAACTATCAGTCGTAAACAATAGCTCTTAACAGTCAATTAAGACACAAATCCTGTGAACAGCCATTTTCACCAGAATTTGGTGGTAAATCTGACGTCATTGTAATCATCTCACATTCAAAATCATGACATCAGATAATCAAAATGGTTGCTCACACTGTGCGAGATATGTCTTGCAGTAGCAGATCGAGATATTTTCCGAATGTTTCCCCAGGTATTCTTTTGTCACTTCTAAACATCAAGAGCACATTAGCCTACAGTCATCTTCTCAAGACAAGTTAAAACCCATCCATTCTTCCTGTGTATTACCTTGTCACGCTCACATTAGATTTCCAGTCATTATAGTTAATAACCATTAACGGCAGGGAGAAATAACTCTAGACATTTCCCGCTATTACTCTTATGTATACAAGTAGGCCTATACCAATATAGGATAGGCCCACAAGTGTTTTGTACAATTATGATTCCCATGACATGAAAGTTTATTTGTTGATTTACTGTTATCGAAATATTTCTTTCAGGGTTCAGATTATACCATGTCGTTGGATGGACACGACAAATTGTGCGGTTTTCAGAAATCCATGTTTCCGCTAGCAATATATGGTGGGCAAGACACATATAGTGGAAGAATAAATTTTCTTAGAATTTGGACAACCAACAACGATCCCAAAATAATTGGTCGATTTTATTTTGATTACTTGTTTGATAATAAAGGTAAGCCGTTTAATCAGGAAGCATGAGTCATGCATGGTTTGGGGCAATCTTACTGAAAACTGTCAGTTCTAATTGCATCACCTAATCTGTGAAACTGATCATTCGGGACTTCCATATTTAAATAAGAAATAACTTGTGCTTCGATACCAAATGGTAAAGTAAGTTTGTCCTAGTTTAATAAAATTTATTTTGAAGTTAGGAGAACTTTGTTATGGTTGCCTGTCTACAATCAGCATGATCTCTGTGCACAAATTCCATTTTTATATAGGGGGGGGGATGGCCTAGATTACCGCGCTTCGACCTCTAGCTGGCCGGTCACCTCTGGCTTTGGGCTGTGATTTTGATCCCTGGTGTGAACGTATGTGGCATGGAGATGGAGCGCCTTCTCAACCTCGTGTGTTTCCTCCGTGCACTCCAGTTTCCTCCCACTGCTAAAGACCCCTACGCGACAGTGAATTATTTAAATAAAATTAAACCATATGTTAGTCCCGAAATGACCTAGTTTGTGTTGAGTGGACGTTAAACCCCATTTCTCTCTCTCTCTCTCTCCATTTTTATACACCAGCTTTGACAAGTAGAGGGCATGTATATACATTAGTGGTCTGTGTCCCTCGGTCCAAATGTTCAATGATAATTGAAGTTTTTAGGCCTACTTGAAACTTATTACATCTTCGGCCCCTAAAAATTAACAAAGCTCCTGGGTGGGCATTTTCTATGGAAGCCTATTGCGGCCATTTCAGAATCTCGTCCCCTCGCCGCGAGAAGTCGAGGGCGAGAACACGAGAAGACGAGAAGTCGAGGGCGAGAACACGAGAAGACGAGAAGTCGAGGGAGCGAGAAGTCGAGGGCGAGGGAGCGAGAGAGCGAGAAGACGAGGAAACAGGGCGAGAATACGAGGATCTCGCCCCGAGAACACGAGATTACTTTCACCTCGACTTCTCGTCTTCTCGTCCCTCGACTTCTCGCTCCCTCGTGTTCTCGCCTTTGAAAAACCTCGTGTTCTCGCTCCCTCGCCCTCGACTTCTCGCTTCCTCGACTTCTCGCCCTCGACTTCTCGTGTTCTCGTGTTCTCGCCTTTGAAAAACCTCGACTTCTCGCTCCCTCGCTCCCTCGCCTTTGAGTCAATCTCGTCTTCTCGTGTTCTCGCTCCCTCGCTTCGTCACAATCTCGTCTTCTCGTGTTCTCGCTCCCTCGCCTCGGAAGTGCAGTTATTACACATGTCCACTGACTACCGTATTTGCATTTGTATTTTGACATGGATTATAATAAACGAAAATGTTTGAAGTTCTAGAAAATGTAATAGTCCTAAACAAGCTTAATCTCTTCTTGCGCAGATAGTATTGTATTCTGTAATTGATTTTAAGTCTTCAGTCAAATCTTTCTTTGCTCTCTAAAAATATTCATCGGGTGTTTTCACTTGATGCGTGGTTTTGTCAGTGCTGCAGGATGGAGAGCCTGACAAGGGACAATGTATAGTTGTTCGAATGGGATTTTAAAAAACGATGTCCTGTGTCTGGAATCGCAAGGAAGTTGGTTCTACGGGGGCTCACTGGGTAGGACGTTTGCTCTGTAACTTCTTCAAAGTTCCTCGTGATTTTTGGCGATGTTCACTATTGTCAGTGGTGTAGGACGGAGAACTTAGCAAGAGACAAAGTATAATAGTTCGGATGGCATAAAAATAACCGAAGTCCTGTAGAACGGAGAGCTTAGCAAGAGACAAAGTATAATCGTTCGGAATGAATAAAAATAACCGAGGCCTCGTGTCCGGAATCTAATTGAAGTGGGAACTACGGTGGGTCAGTGAGTGGGACGTTTGCTCTCTTACTTCAGTGGTGTAGGAGGAAAGAATTGACAGGGGACCACGTATAGTCGTTCGGGTGGCATAGAAAAACAATGTCCCGTGTTCGGAATCAAAATGAAGTGGGAGCTACGGTGGCTCAGTGAGTAGGACGTAAATGTTTGGAGCCACGGCAGCTAAGTGGGTAAGACGCTGGCTCACTAAACTGAAGGTCACGTGTTCGATCCTTGCATTGGACAAGAAAGTTTATCGGGTTTTCCGATGTGGTTTCCCCATGTCATTGCATTGGTGCAGGACGGAGGGTTTGGCAAGGACAGTTGTCTATTTGTTCGGATGGGATGAAAATCCTTATCTGTAAATTGACGTACACGTAAAAGATCCCTTGGCAGCCTGGATGCGATATAAGAGGAGACCTAAGTGCCGCTTTCCGAGCACAATTTCCCTTATAGCACAGTCGGAGCAGAACAGTAGGACGTTAAACCATATTTCATTTCATTTCATCAAAGTTCATCGGAAATATTCTAGCGGGTTTTTTCCATATCAGTGGAGAAGGAAGGGTTGGGTTAAAAGAGCGAGGTCATGTGTCCAGATTCGAAATAAGTTGGAGCTGCGGTGGCTCAATGCCTAGTCTAGCCTTTCTTGCGAGGTACCCTCTTATCAGTGTAGGACGGAAGGCCTGAGGACAGCATGTCGTTCGGATGACATGGAACAGCGAGGTCTCGTATAGGCTACACATTGGCGTGCGTGTGTGTGTGTGTGGGGGGGGGGGGGCTCGGTTTCGATACCCGCTTCTTTCTATGATGCTAATATTATCAAATAAACTACTCGTAGTTTACCCGCCTATACACGGGCCCAAATTCGCCCGGGGTCCAAGTTCGCCGATGGCCCAAATTTGCTAGGGGCCCATATTCGCCCAGTGCTCAAATTCCCACGGGACCTAAATTCGCCCGAGGTTTTATTCGTTCGTGGCTGTAGGACAGATTCGATGGCCTAAAATACATGTACGTGGTCGTTCTTTTCAATTTGATACGAGATATGTGGGGGTTAATCGCGGCGACGAAGCGTAATTCGCCTTGGGCCCGAATTCACTGACCTAAAACATTCCTGTTGTGATGCTGGTTAATTTAATAACACATAATAATGTGTAGGTGGAGTATACAAACATACATAAACACACCCATACACACTTAGATTTTATTTATAATATATATATATTAAAGTAGATAAAGTAGGCTACAAGTACTTCTTTGTTTACGGTAGACAATGTATAAAAAAATAGAAAAAATACGTCCAGGCAAAAAATTCTCCACTTTAGGCCTACATATTATGCCGTGGTGAGAAATTTCTAGCTAGCCTGCTTCTGTTTTCCGTCCTAGCAAGTTTCGGGTAAAAAAAGGTACATCATCTAATTCTTCTAGTATTACTTCATTGTCACGCGACTTTTCTGTTATCCATTCTTTGACGTTTGACAGAAGCCGTAAAATAAATACAGGCTTACTTAATGTGCGATGGTATTTGAATTCCGCGGTGATTTGGTTTTAACAAATCACGTGACATAGCTCGCCAATCAGACACACATAATGGAAGGTCGAGTAGAGTCAAAGGTTACCGTTCTGTGTTGATAGTAAATATGGCGGAAGGATAGCGAAAACTGCATACTTGTGAATATTTTGTTAAAAACACTAAGCTAAAACCGTTCAATGCGACAAGCTGGGAACAATTTTAGGTATTGGCTAACCATTGGATCGAATTAGATGGAAATGGCAGGTTTGTGCCGGAGACAAATGCTGATTTGTAAGACAAAGAACTCCAGGAATGTGCAGACAAAGTTCTCAATCATTGGGGTATACTAATAATACAGAGTTCTCACATTTCAACTTAAAAAAAAAACCAACTGTGTATGAAACATTATCACGATTCCAAACTTGTTGACGAAAGTTTGAAAGTGATGTTAGAAGCAAGCAGCTAAAATTTTACCAACAAAAAAAGAATAATTGGTCTGGTTAATTTGTTAAGGGGATCATTTAACAAGTTGATTGATAAAGATAGATATTCTTATATTCCTAAATGCATGACAACTATTGACAACGCGCAGTCACCAAGGAGTAAGGACTACTCGAATCAAGACCACTCAGACCAATAAGGACTAATATGGTGAAGACTGTCACCATTGAGGTGAAACACCATGCACAGTACTTAAGAAATATACCCAAGATGTTATGGAGAAAAAGAGAACCAAAATAGATGAGTTGGTACAAGAGCACATGTTAGGCCCTATTTATGAAAAAAATATGTGTGAATTAATTCCACACCAGATTGACTTTGCATGTGTCCCCTGGATGAAAATGTTGCTTTGTCCCTTGCACCACCAATCAAAACGGGGGCCTATTCTGGCGCATTCCCCCCGGGTTGCCTTACTGTAGCTGCAAAATTTTTTGCCCCTTTTGTTAAACACTACTGTTTAAAATGACAGGGTTATGGTAACTAGAGATCAAGCACCAAATAAAATTTTCACTGTGGATACAAATCAGGCTGCATTACAGATAGATGTACTTGTTACAAGTGAAAACTTTCTTGTATGGATTTGTGTAAATTGTTCGACAGTGACATTGATTTTAATACTGATGATGATATCTATGAAATTATGTGATTTTTTATGAGTAGGCTTAAACCTGTATTCATGTACATGTATTTTTTAAGCAGTTTTTAAATACATTTAATACATATTTTAAAAAATGTTTTAATTAAATGTACTGTATATGACAATAAATTTTCATGTTATATTTTGTCACTATGCTGATTAATATTGTATGGTTTTGTTTTATTTTTATTCTATTTCATTTCCGAGGTGGTTTATCTTGTCAGTGGTGCAGGCCGTGGGGAGGGGGTGACTGACGAGGTACAAGGACAGCTGTCTAGTCGTTCTGATGTGATGAGAGTAGGCCGTAGCGCCGCTGCCCTGGTAAAATTTCCATGATAGCACACTGTATAGCATATGCCCATCTTCATTAGTCAAGCTTAGGAACACAGCAGGAGGACGTTAAACAGCATTTTATTTTTTTATTCTGTTTCATTTCCGACGTGGTTTCTCCTTGTCAGTGGTGCAAAAGGAGGGTCTAACAAGGTACAAGGACAGCTGTCTAGTTGTTCGGATGTCACGTAAAACCGAGATCCCTTGTATTCATTGGTGTGCATGTAAAAAGGTACGATGACAGCCATCTAGTTGTTTGGATGTGACGAAAAACCGAGGTCCCTTGTATACATTGGTGTGCACGTAAAAAGACCCCTTGGCAGTTGGAATTCGATAGCACACTGTATAGCATATGCCCATCTTCATTAGTCTAGCTTAGGAACAGAGCAGTAGGACGTTAAACCCCATTTTATTTTTTTATTCTGTTCCATTTCTGACGTGGTTTCTCCTTGTCAGTGGTGCAAAAGGAGGGTCTAACAAGGTACAAGGACAGCTGTCTAGTCGTTCGGAGAGAGAGAGAAATGGGGTTTAACGTCCACTCGACACAAACTAGGTCATTTCGGGACTAACATGGTTCAATTTTATTTCAATGATTCGCTTGCGCCTAGGGGTCTTTAGCAGTGGGAGGAAACCGGAGTGCCCAGAGGAAACCCACGAGGTTGAGAAGGCGCCCCTATCTCCATGCCACATACGCTTACACCAGGGATCGAAACCACAGCCGCAAGCCAGAGGTGACCAGCCAGCTAGAGGCCGAAGCGCGGCACTCTAGACCACTAGGCCATCCCAACCCACCTAGTCGTTCGGATGTTACGTAAAACTGAGGTCCCTTGTATTCATTGGTGTGCCTGTAAAAAGGTACAAGGACAGCCGTCTTGTTGATTGGATGTACCGAAAAACCGAGGTCCCTTGTATACATTGGTGTGCACGTAAAAAGACCCCTTGGCAGTTGGAATTCGATAGCACACTGTATAGCATATGCCCATCTTCATTAGTGTAGCTTAGGAACAGAGCAGTAGGACGTTAAACCCCATTTTATTTTTTTATTCTGTTTCATTTCCGACGTGGTTTCTCCTTGTCAGTGGTGCAAAAGGAGAGTCTAACAAGGTACAAGGACAGCTGTCTAGTCGTTTGGATGTGACGAAAAACTGCGGTCTCTTGTATACATTGGTGTGCATGTAAAAAGGTACAATTACAGCTGTCTAGTCGTCCGGATGTGATGAAAAACCGAGGTCCTTTGTTTACATTGGTGTGCACATAAAAAGATCCCTTGGCAGTTGGAATTCGAAAGAAGAGTAGGGAATAGTGCAATACCCTCATAGCACACTGTATGGTGTATGCCTGTTTTCATTAGCCTAGTACATGTATAGGAACAAAACAGTAGGACGTTAAACTTCATTTCATTTCTAATTCATTTTACTGGAATCATTAAGATAACTATTTGTTTTTCTCTTATATCTATTTTTATTTACTGGTATATATCATGTACAGTGTAAATGGGCATAAGACCTGATCTGTGTGTATTCTGTGAATATAACAATCTGAACAGCAGATTAGAAACCGTTCTCCAGAACAATGATATTATTATAATTATTATATACATTTTTCATCAATACTTGTGGTGTGTTAGATCCCTGCATTGGCCAAGAAAGTTCATCTCAATTTACCGGTGTGGTTTCCCCTTGTCAATGATGCAGAACTGAGGGGCCTGACAAGGACAGCTGTCTAGTCGTTAAGATGGTATGGGAAACCGTGGTCCAGTGTACACATTGGCGTGCACGTAAAAGATCCCTTGGCAGTTTTAATTCAATATAAGTGTAGGCTGTAGCGGTGCTGCCCGGGCAAAATTTCCTCATAGCACACTGTATAGCATATGCTTGTTTTCCATTAACCCAGGTTAGGTGCAGAAGAGTAGGACGTTAAAACCCATTTCATTTCATTTACTAGTAGTGGGGGGGGTGGGATGGCCTAGTGGTTTAGAGTGCCACGCTTCAACCTCTAGCTGGCCGGTCACCTCTGGCTTGCGACTGTGGTTTCGATCCCTGTGTGAGCGTATGTGGCATGGAGATAGGTTGCCTTCTCAACCTTGTGGGTTTTCCTCCGGGCACTCCAGTTTCCTCCCACTGCTAAAGACCCATACGCGCAAGCGAATTATTGAAATAAAATTAAACCATATGTTAGTCCGGAAATGACCAAATTTGTGTCGAGTGGACGTTAAACCTCATTCCTCTTACTAGTAGTGTATGGTATTGTTGTGTATGAGGAAATTTATATTATTGCGTTTGTTTATTTTTGCCAAAATCGTTTTCATGTGTATTAAGTATGTATTTCTCTTGGATATTGTTTTACTGAAATAGTTTTTTATAAAAAATACTTGTTTCCAGTAAATAACAGATTCTTTCAATCATTGGTGCTATTTCTCTACTGTTGACCATATTTATTCCACAGACCTGGGATTAGTCGTTTTCATCGTGTCACTGCAACATTTAATATGTGGTATTATACAGTAATCCCGGAAGATTTTCCACAGGTACATTGGGACAGGAACGCCCTTATTAGACTATGGCACACCTGATCTATACATCAGATGGTATTTTTTTTTAAATATGAATTACATGTTTGATAGTAAATATTATATTATTTAGCATCAAATATGGATAAAATAAGATCAAAAATTTAAAATATGTTCAGAAAATAACAGAAACTCAAAAACTTTGAAAAATCACATAGACTCTATTAGTATTATTATATTATAGGTCTGGTGTGCCTTAGTCTAATAAGGGCGTTCCTGTCCCCATGTACCTGTGATATTTTCAGAAAAATTCTCTCTGACAAATGGAAACAAACCAACGTGTTCCGTCTCGTAAAAGGTATTCCATGGTCTAATTATGGCTATTGACCCGTGACCCTATGACGTTGATTTTTGGTTTCTGATATTGTCTTAGAATTTGATTTTTTCACCCCAGTATGGTTACACTTGACAAATGTAGTTCGAGGCGTAATTCTAGTGCTGACGTATTGTGCAATGCATCGGAAAAGAAATGTATGCGACAGTGGGAGAAACCGGAAAAACCCCACACGACGAATCGAAACCGAACGACTACACGTTATCCCTTGCCAGGCCCTCCGTCCTCCATCCTACACAACTGACATGGGAGGACATCTCCAGAAATTTAGCCCGATGCGCTTCGTTGAAGCGAGAGAGCAAACGTCCTACACACTGAGCCATTGTAGCCACCACTTCATTACGATTTCGGACAAAGAACCTCGTATTTTATATATAATACCGTTCAAACGACTATACGTTGTCCCTTGCCAGGTCTTCAGTCCTATACCACTGACAAGCAGGAACCCGACCGAAAAATCCTGAAAAACTTTGATAAAGTAAAAGAGCAAACGTCGATCCTACTCACTGAGCCATCGTAGCTCCAGTTGTATTCCGGCTACGGGATCTCAGTTATTTGTATTCCATCCGAACAACTATTCTTTGTCCCTTCTCAGGCCCCCCGTCCTACACCACTTACACCACTTGGTATTCGATCCCTGCATTGGAAGAGAAAGTTCATCCAGATTTTATTTCGGGCGTGATTTCTCCTTGTCAGTGATGCAAAACGTAGGGCCTGTCAAGGACACCTATTGGCGTGCACATAAAAGATCACTTGGAAGTTTAAATTCGATATAAGAGTAGGCCTTAGCGCCACTGCCCGGGCAAAATTTCCTTGATAGCACACTGTATTATTGTATTGTATGCCCGTCGTATGCCCGTCGTCATTAGCCCAATTTAGGAACAGAACAGTAGGACGTTAGATCCCATTTTATTTCATTCCATTTCATTTAGATTCCGGACACGTCACCTCGGTTATTTTTATTTCATCCGAACGATTATACGTTGTCTCTTGCTAGGCTCTCTGTTCTACACCAGTGACAAGGGTGGACATAGGCAGAAAAATCGCGATGAACTTCGATTAAGTTAGAGAGAAAACCTCCTACGCAGTGAGCCACCGTAGAATCAACTTCATTTCGATTCCGGACCTGGTTTTTAAAAATCCCATTCGAACAACTATACATTTTCCCTTGTCAGGCTCTCCATCCTGCAGCACTGACAAAACCACGCATCAAGTGAAAACTCCCGATGAATATTTTTAGAGAGCAAAGAAAGATTTGACTGAAGACTTAAAATCAATTACAGAATACAATACTATCTGTGCAAGAACAGATTAAACTTGTTTAAGACTATTACATTTTCTAGAACTTCAAACATTTTCGTTTATTATAATCCATGTCAAAATACAAATGCCGATACGGTAGTCAGTGGACATGCGTAATAACTGCACTTCCGAGGCGAGGGAGCGAGAACACGAGAAGACGAGATTGTGACGAAGCGAGGGAGCGAGAACACGAGAAGACGAGATTGACTCAAAGGCGAGGGAGCGAGGGAGCGAGAAGTCGAGGTTTTTCAAAGGCGAGAACACGAGAACACGAGAAGTCGAGGGCGAGAAGTCGAGGGCGAGAAGTCGAGGGAGCGAGAAGTCGAGGGCGAGGGAGCGAGAACACGAGGTTTTTCAAAGGCGAGAACACGAGGGAGCGAGAAGTCGAGGGACGAGAAGACGAGAAGTCGAGGTGAAAGTAATCTCGTGTTCTCGGGGCGAGATCCTCGTATTCTCGCCCTGTTTCCTCGTGTTCTCGCTCTCTCGCCCTCGACTTCTCGCTCCCTCGACTTCTCGTGTTCTCGCCCTCGACTTCTCGTGTTCTCGCCCTCGACTTCTCGCGGCGAGAAGACGAGATTCTGAAATGGCCGCAATAGGCTTCCATAATTTTCTCACACTCTGAATGGTTATCTTTTAAGTGACATTTAATCTTGTTCTAGTTGGTGTTTAGAAAATTATTATATAATGTCTTATTTTCAGTGTTGTGTGAAAGGCTTCGAATAGATAGAGGAACAGAAACAGGTATTCTGGCTACAATCCATGTTTATCTTCTAAATAAGTTGGATGGGGGCAATGAAGATGATCCTATAGATTCTATTATTCATGGCCCTTCGACCGAAAATAAAATTGAAAGGTGGTGGAGGGAGCTGCATCATCGCTTAGAGAAATATTTTAAACAACAGTTAGCAGGTTTATTAGAGAATGGACAGTATGACCCTGGTAATAAGTTACATAGGTAATTCAGTTCCCATTTCCAGTTTACATATTCACATTTATCAGGTGCTCACTGTAAAGATTAAAATCTCCATGGATTATTTTCAAATTCTATTTAGTCAATATTAATTGCGAACATGATCTCACTCAAATAATTTTTTGAAGTGTGTTTATTATTTACCAAAAGTGAAAACAGGATAGCTGATAGGGTTGTGTATAATTTATAGTCAAATAAGTAAGTAAGAACTACATATTGGGGGAAAAGGAATTGTCGAGAATATGTTACAAAAGATCTGGTCTTTAGGGCATAATCTAATAAAATAAAATAGGAAATTTTGATAGGGTGTTGTGAATTGTTTTGTATTCTATCTTTCAGAAATACTTTAGCTTACATATATATCCCTATGCTCCAAAAAGAACTGGATACATTCAGGATAACAGTGTGGAATAATTCACGAGGACGTTATCAAGATAAAAAAGAACTCCCTTCAGGTGTACCCGAACATATTTACCATTTTCCAGAAAAATATAATGGTGAGAAATGTGGTAGGACAATAACAGAAGAGAACCTTCAGGAAGTGGCAGAGGTGTCTGATATTTTAAATGGTACTGATGATTATCTATCTTCAGATTTTCGTGAAAAATGCAAACAAATTATTGAAAAACCGGAGGATATTAAACCTCATGATGCTGTTGAAAGATTTATCTTTTTGAAAGATCACCTGGAACATAACCAATCATCAAATTGAGTCTATTTTACATTTTATATGTTACATTGTACATGTATCTTTAAAAATTCTTGAAAGTTACTTATGAGTTAGTTAGGGTTTATATACACTTGTGGTCAAAATTATGTACATTTTTAGGGGGTGATTTTATTGACTCACAACAGACAGCCAAAAATATGTATTTTTGAAGAAAAATATAATGCATTTCCACACGAGTGAATATACCCACATGAAATTTGGTACACTGATTGGCACCACATCAGGAAAGTGCTTTAAAATGTTAAGTTTACATACCGGTAATATTACTAAATCCACACATATATCTTGATGATTGACTGAATGGGCTTTCCAAGGATACCAAAATTTTAAAAATCGGTTGAGTTTCAGAGAAATGAGTTCACTTCTACGAATTTGTTGAAACAGTGTTTATTATACATTTTGTTTATGTTTAGCGTGACGTCATGGAAAAAACCCTACCATTGACTTGCACTGAGTCAAGACACTACGTTACTAAAATAGCCCAATGTTTCCATTTTTAACGAGTGATTGGATTGTCAGTATTTTTGTGTGTAGGGTGTTTCTACTAAGGGGATGCATTGAACTCGACAAATAGTTAAAGCAAGGCTGAGGGTATATGGGAATATAT
The DNA here is from genome assembly GCA_963678685.1 of Patella ulyssiponensis. Lineage (NCBI taxonomy): Eukaryota > Metazoa > Mollusca > Gastropoda > Patellidae > Patella > Patella ulyssiponensis. Next base: position 11,164,528 of record OY783227.1, on the reverse strand, counting down.
TTTCTCTTTTAAAAAACCTTCAAATAGAACTACCATGAAAGAATACACTTTCTGGCATAGTTTCCATATTTTAATCAGAATTTTCAAATAGGTGAAAATAGTTTATTTACATGAGATAGATTTTACTGCTGACAGACAAGCATGGTAATGGAAGAATGGATGTGACATATGAATAGTCTTGAGATCTTCTGAGAGAAGCTGTTGCTGCCCAGCCATTCTACATGTGCTATGCCTTGTCATTGGTAGTTGAAAGTTGACTTACTACACAAAACATTGGGGTTAGTTTTGGGTCAGAGGAGGGGGAAGGGGGGCTAAAGTTATTATTCGACTGATAGCTGTTGTGTGGGCGTATTTCCACGCATTGTGTGGCTACCTTTAAATAAATGATATCATTAATGTATTATATAAAATGATTAATAAGACAATAAACTGTTTTAAAACTAAAACTTTAGTTTGCTTCTTGCAAACATGATTTGTATTGTAAAATCCTTAGATCACATTTCACTGTAGCATGAACTCCTCAATAGGCCCAGGATGTATGAATTTCAGTCAAACCAAGCATTTTACAATATTCATTGCACTTATGGTTGCCCAAAAAGTTAGTAATTGCATGATTTGCCATATTTCCTAGACAAAACATGACATCTTGTCCTTCTTCATCTGTCATCCTTGTTGTGGCTATTTCAGGGTCATACAAATTATATGCAGAACCTTGGATGTCCAGAACCATAAGACTTTTGTCTGTTTTAATATATGTGAAATGTACAAACGCCTGTGCCTTCAAAGAATAATCACTCAAATCATCTATTACAATCATACCATTATTGTTTATATATTTACAAAAATCCCCTTCTATGTATTTTTCAACTGTCATACAGTCTCCATTTGTTGAGTTTTTTGCGTAATATACTCTATGATATTTGAAATTTTCTCCAAACTCTGGAGGTGACTGTGACTCCATTCTTTGGCACAAGTTTTTTGCTAAGCAATGCATTTGAACACTCTTCCTTGTGTGTACCTCCACGGTTCCAAAAACTGCTGCCACATCTCCAATTTGGTCTGGTCTGGGTCGTTTCACTACATATTTACCACCTGGTAGTCCTGTGATACTCTCTGCAAGGTAGGCATCACGAAACCCGCCACTTGCAAAAGGGGTATTACAAACAGATAGCCTGATTTCTGTTGGTGCTGTCCATTTCTGATCATTTAAATCAAATTCCTCCATTAAAAGACAGTGAATTTTTGCATTTTGTGTTGGCGGTATGAATTTACCAAGATTCATCATAGAAGCTAGTGAAAGAGAGGCTGGATACCTAGAGGATTTGACAATATTCATAGACTCGGGTCTAGCTGCAGGTAAACGCGTAGATGATGATGCAAGAGACCTAGTGCTTGTGACAGTTGATGAATGTAAGTGTGGTAAGTCTACATGATCTGGCCTTTTTGTCGACTTGTTGGTGTTGGAATCGAAAAATCTTACATGTATAAGTTTAAAACTTTTGATATGTGACAGTTCTGTAAAAGAAGGACCCCTTTCTCCAGCAACAATGTCACATTCCATGTTTTCTGTAACTTTAAAGTGGTTTTTACATGCACTTTTTATTCCTTCAAATGTCAATTGTCCCTCAATAGGCACAAGAGTAAGGGGTCCAATACGTCCATATTTTTGACATTTCCCCTCCACATTAGATGTCAGTCTTTGAACCGTTATATGGGAAATGTCTTCAGTTTGATTTGGTTCTTTTTTGTTTTGTCTTTTTTTCCCAATTTTGTTTTTAAACATATCCCATTGGGCTTTTCTTTTTGTGGGCTCAGCAGACATGTTTTTCTATTTTAGGTTTGTTTACACCATAGATCGTATATAATACAGTTCTATGGTTTACACTATACAAAGTTTACCACGATTATAACTTTCGAAAGGGAGATAACTCACATTGAGCGTCTGGTTAATCAAGACACTATTAGGACGCTAGGCAAATGTAGCTTATTTTTTTTTTCTTTTCTATTAATTTTTTTTTTTTCTATTAAATTTTTTTTTTTTTTTTTTTTTTAGCCTAGTTAGAAAAAGAAAAATGCTATTCAGACTGTAGGCCACCATAGACGTGACATTCGTTCATCTTTAGAATATTGTCGAGAGAATTGAGTTCACTTCGAAGGGGAGGTAACTCGGGGTATAATCTATTTATGTAGGTCAATGGTTATTAACACAGTGTGATATTACTCATTTTGGCTACGGCATGTAGTTTATAAAATATTACTACTATAACAATTAATAGCAGATATAAAAATCCAAATTGTAGACTTTGTTAAATGATTATTGACCTTATTGTATTTGACCCACTTATTATCTCCCTTATTCTTTCACTGTTAAAACAACCGTTAAATTCTTGATTGATATCACTTATGTGGAAGCGGACGTTAAACCACCAGATTACTACTGGGCTGCGGACGTTAAACCACCAGATTACTGGGCTATGGTCATGCACTTCCTGAAATTAACAACCAACACACGTGCATGCGGCGTGAATAAATCACCTTGAAACAAACAGACAGTGATATATAATATATCAGCACGCCAAACAAGCGTAATAATGGGGTAGCACGATTTACAAAAATTCCACATCACTTCAACTCCATATCACATTAAAGTGCTTCTTTGAAATCTCATTTTGAGGGGTCTTATAAAACGTCGATATATTTAATTGCGGTATGACTAGAAATAGTGGTAGATTTAGGTGAATCGTGCAACCGAAACATTTTAAACTTGTTAAGAACAAACGAAACCATATCATTATTACAATTACTATTTTATTTCTTTAAATGAAATGGGGTTTAACGCCCTGTTCTGCTCCGAACGTCCGAAAAATGAAATTTGGTTCAACGTCCTACTGTTCTGCTCCGAACTGGGCTAATGAAGACGGACTCATAAATGTAGTTCATTATGAAAGAAGTCGGATGAATAACGACTATTCTAGAAGACAAACCTATCAATTGGGCACCTAAATTTCTATAAAATTCCTCAGCCATTATTACAGATAGAAATGAGTGTAAAATCGAAAAGAGATACTCACAAAAAATAAAATTTGGCTAATTCCATCCGTCCCTGGAATTCACGGCACCAAATCAACACTGTAGTACTACTGCTACTTTTAGGACTTCTTCTTGTTGTGTTCTTGTGATCGTAAAATAATACCACAGTATTTAAAGTATAAGAACTTTATTGCCAGCTGAATGGTTACTCATGTCCTTTGTTCTCAGATAATGGCTGCTTGAATGTCTGTGTGATTTCTAACGAATCTCGCTCTACCCCTATTTTATATCCCCCAGTTCCTGCAGGCTCAATATTAACTTTGACCCTAAATTCCATTCCAAATATGGAATACAGCCTTCTATTTCTCACCACTACAATGACGTGATACTCCTTATATGTTCTTCCAACCATAGGTTAAATCATTAGACTGGAGATATCATTAAATTCTTTCATTCCCTATTCCGTTTCCTATTGTATCCAAACGCGACAGGTACAAATTCGTCCATGGGGTTGCTTGTGGATTCGTAATCAGAAGGTAAACCAGGTATTGTGAAAATGTAATCCCAAAGTTCTAACAAACCCTTAATAATGAGTATATTCTATTATTTAGTTGATTTTTAAACATCTATCTTAATTAATGTGGTCTCATTACGAACAAATTTCCATGTTCAATTTTTAGAAAAATGTATTTACCCATTGGCTGATTATTTCTACCAACCCTGTCCCGCAGATTGATTTCTTTTGATTGCTATCTTCTTCCACAGGTTTTGGAATCTGCTCCAAAATAAATATGTAGCACTATGCAGTCGAGTCGCTGGTTAGATGTGGAAATCGATACAAACCCCCACATCGAACGTGTGACACATACTCTCCTCTCTGCTACATATTTTAAGGGTCGATCCTTGATCAATGGCACCAACAAGAGACTGTAACACTACGGTGTCTGAAGTGACTGTCGTCTACACCTTTCTTCAATTAACGGACTCGGGAACACTGTTTATGTTGTTACTGTTTATATATCGAATACAGCAAACTACAATTAAATATAAGTTCTCTTTCCACAGCTTGTGATTTGAGGTGGGTTTCCTTGCCTCTCAGTCGGGAAGACTGTGGTGTTCCCAGCCTCTCAATGATATCTATTTCCTACAGTCTCATCATGATATCTAAAGGAACATAAACCGCGAATGTTCTTTTAAAGGGTCATGTATTGAGCCCCGGGAAATTTTGACCAGGGGCTTCCTTAGTCAACTGCACAGATGCTACCCTGGTTTTCAAGACCGTGTACTTATATGGGCACCAAGGAGGGTGGCTAACCACGTTTCTAACGCATGGGGTTACCATATTTGGATTATCAGACGATGATGTCACTGCCTTATTTTAAACTTCCAGACATTCTTGTTAGCTGAGTTCTTGTTGTCACTGGTACTAGCTAAAAATGTTAATCATGGCACCTTACAGAAAATCCTTCATAGAGAATCCAGCTAACCTCTTCTGTTTATAGGCCCTAAAGTGTTACAGTGAGCGAGGATTGTATATTTCGATCTGGTACTGAAGCCTAGTCCAGGGTACTGAAAACATCCATACAGTAGGGAAATATACCAGTGTAAAGATATTAACTCCTCATCATGCATTATTATGTTGTCAGACCATTGAGTTGACTATGGGTTATAAACTCAGGTATTTAGTTAATAGTTTGTTCTACCGGAGCGCATCCACGTGTCTATTGCCCTGACATAGGCGGTTTTGAATGGTGTACATTAGCTTACATCTAATCCCTGAAGTTTGTGGCCTGTATGTGGTGGTATAATCAATAAAATGATAACTTTTACTTCGTTTAACCTCTGTTCTGCTAATATTGATTTAACTGTTACAGTGAACAACGATCTATGCTAAATTCATAAGTAGGAATGGACATCATTTCAATCAAAGTCAGTAATTATTGCGTGGTAATGGTACTGTTACACTGTAACATCGATATGTTTTCCGTCTCTTTAACAATTTGAATTTGTTGTTATCATGCTGACAGTGTTGCCCCAGGACCTGTAAATGCTTCCTCATCCTACGAAGCATGTATATAAAGTTTTTTTTATTGCGAAAACTTCGCAGGGGTTCATGGTGGCTAGCCTGGAGATCGGGTGTTCGATCCCTGCATTGGGCGAGAACGTTCATCTACCTTTCCCCCTTTGTCAGTGATGCAGGATCGAGGGCGTGGCACGGATAGCTGTAAAAGATCCCCTTACGGTCTTGATTCGATGTAGGCCGGGCAACATTGCCCTCACAGTACACTGTATAGCGTATGTGCGTCTCCATTAGCTCAGTTGGAGCATAACAGTCGAATATTAAACTTCATTTTATTTTGTTTAAAATCTGACCATCATTCATTTATAAAAGGTGAATAAAAAAAACGATCTTATTGCAACAGAAACCTGACAATGATCACAATATTTTTTTTTAGATGCAATATATCAGCTTTCTCCACGTCGACGAATATTGCAACTTAATGTTGGTTCTGGATGAAAGCATCTCGGCCGAACGTTTCAAATCGAACGAGATATTTGCGGGTGCTCCCTTTGGACCTAAATCAACATCTTCAGTCTGTCTGTTTATGCAGAGAGTGTTTTCCTCCTCTGTCTTTTCTTCCTCCGTACCTTTTTTTAAAATTTATTTTAAATACGCAGGTCCAATTTCCCCAGCGGCCTTCTATCTGTCGAACCCCACATATATAAATAGCCTTTAACTCTGTACACAATTGAGTGTCCCTCACATAACAAAAAAGCCCTTGGTAAACAAAGTAACCATACACAACTTAAAACAGAACGATTTCGAGTGTTGTTAAATATTACTAATTAAAGAGTCTTATTTGACACTTCTTTGTGGCCATTTGTACGCTCTCCATTATAACAAATGTACTCCTAATAAGTATTGTTTTGCGGGAAATAGGTTTTCTGACAAGTATACACGGTGTTTGGCCCGCTCATATCTGTTGTGGGCTTGTTTTATATGAACTTCTAGTTTCATCAACTTTATCCCTAAACCCTAGTGCTAACCCTCCTCTGTTTAACATCACTGTTATGACAACTTGATGAAAACCTATAAATATCCTTCAGTGTTTTTGTCTTTAGGTAAAGGCAAATTTTAAACAACAGTTGCATATAAAATGTGCATCATGGCACGCTTTATTTCCTTTTTGTCCATTACCGCTATATTGTAAATTTTCTCTGGTCGCTTGTTTATTGAAATATTGAAAACAGGCATTATATATAGCTAACCCAGCCTCATCTTTAAACCATGAATGACAATTCATAATTAAACCATGAATTGCTGATGGATGAATGACAATTCACACCTGTTACACAGATTAACACTAGGTGATCTAGAATGCGTTTTCCTCCTCATTACCTATTTGTCTTTAATCACAAAGGTGGGTTTCCCTTAAATCATGAATTGTTGTTGGATGAAGGGCAATTCATACAATTTTTAATTAAAAGTTGGTGTTCGCTTTTGTTACACAGATAAACACAAGAGGATCTACAAAGAGAATGCCACAGCTGACGTTGCAAGGTGTTGCTTAACCGGAGCATTTAAAGCGGAAATTTCATATTTTCTAAGAAAGTCAAAACATAATTATTTCTGTCTTTTGCTCAAAAGGTTGTCAACTCACTATTACATGATCATGGGCAATATTTCATAGGCATTAATATTGCTGACAAAGAAAATAATAACACAACAAAAGTAGTGTTCTTCTGAGCCTCCCACAAATTTGGATGCACCTTTTAGTGATACCTTAGGCGTATCTTCATCGTATATTTGTGTAGATATTTTTTTCATTTTATACAAAAGTACAGTGTTCCTCTGAGCCTCCCACAAATTTAAATGAACCTTTAGTGATACAGGCGTATCTTCATCGTATATTTGTGTAGATATTTTTTTTTATTAATTAATTCTGTTATCCGTTTAACAAGAGTATTATGACAACTTCCTGAAAATATATATTCATCCCACCTATTATGTTTTGTTGTCTTTAAGGAAAACAAATTTTAAACAACTACATGTGAAATAGCTATGACAGATTTCCGTTTCGCGACCGGTAACGAACGGGCCACAGCAGGACGTCAATAATGTTGTGGTGTCCAACATCCAACGATAAAAAGATGTATGATAATCAAGGAAATGCACAGTACCTTTGGCATTAAATTTTGATCCCATAATCCAATGGAAAACTGTACTAAACTCTTCTTCAAATAGTGAACACTAAGTCCAAAGGCAAGGTTTTATCGTAGAAATAATTGCCATCAAAACTGAAACCTACAAGGGGACGATCACGCTGGTGAATTGGAACAACTTTATAAGCGTTTTCTAAATCTGTTTTAGACATTAGGGCGCCTGGAGCTGTTTGACGAATTAGGTCAATACCGGTTGCAACGGTTTGGTAGGATACAGTGCAAAAGTGATCCGGTATGCTATCATTAACTGAGGAACCCCCAGGAAAAGATAGATGATGTATTACTCGGAATTTTCCCGGTTCTATTTTGGGGGGAATAACACCCATTAGGCTAATTTGGAGGTTGGGGATGGGTAAAGTGGTATAAGGCCCTGCAAAATGGATGTGCAAGAGCAGAACGCAATTTTTTGGAAATTGTTGGGTTTCGAGTCCCCGCAAAGGGGATATGAAACCCATGACTTTTTATGGTTTTGAGTTTAACAAAAGAACATACTTTATGTTCATAAGAGCAATTATAAATTGCTTTAAAAAGATAACCGACAAAGAAATTCAAATCTAAATCTTTTTTTTATGTTTTTGCTTTAGAACAATTACTTTTTTTCCAATGTTTTTGTTTTAGAACAATTACTTTTTTTCCAATGTTTTTGTTTTAGAACAATTACTTTTTTTCCAATGTTTTTGTTTCAGAACAATTACTTTTCTTCCAAAACGCTATAAATCCTTATATTCGCTTTTTTCGAAAAATGGCACATATGCATTCTGATACAACATTAACTTATTTACGTGCATAATATGTGAGAGGGCAGTCCTTCAGTCATGATTAGTCCTCATCACTGCTTCCTGGTGGTCAGTCATTCCCAATATTTCACAGTGCTTTGATTTGGAAGTTTAGCAGGTTTAAAATCTGCCCATTTTTCCCTCGTTGTAGTATTCGCCCGCATATGTGGTTTTGAATCCAAGTTGGTTGTTTTTCAGCTCAAGCATTCGTGCTAACGTGGACTATATGGTTGCTATAGAAAATACAAAATTTTAAAAAAAATTATATATTTTTGGTTCATTTATAAAAAACACCACGCTTTTAAAAAATTCCAAAAGGGAAGCTTAACACCTAGACACACTCTGTCCAAGAGTGTTTTTGGGTAACCCCAAAATATCTAGAATTGCGTTGTAGCACTGATGGCTTAATCTGGGATTGTAATAAAAAAATTAGTGGGTGTGCTGGAAATAAAGTGTCCCCTTGTCCTAGAAAATAGTGGACCCACTGATTTAGAAAGCAAATAAAAATATGTGTTATTAAATAGAAAATGGGGAATTAGTTCTGAAACGAACACAAGCATACTATTGTCAAATTCTAATGCAGATTGCAATCTGTGAAGTTGACTTTTGTGATCTCAGCATTTGGTCTCCAAACGTAAACCGCTGGGGTGGCAGAAATTCTGTCAGTGATACCGTGGTCACCGTAGTGTCGATGGAATGAATGAAATGTTGTTTAATGGCACGTCAGCTCCAACCGGGCCATATTGTGCCAAACATGATGAAATTAACGAGACAAACTAGAAAAATATAATCACAATATTATATATACATAAATAAAAACAAATATCACAGTAAGTATCACATAAAAATAAATATAAACTTTATATATATTTAAAACATGAAAGTGAAAATCAGATATATACAATTAAAATTTGTGATAAAAATTTGTCTCCTTTAAAAAGTCTAACGCTTTACAATAAAGACCCGGTTGGGCAAACAACTGATGAAGTGATTGGCAACGGTAATGCCGTAATCTTATTTCTTTGAGATGCTTGCACTCAATCAAAATGTGCTTAACTGTCAAGGGAACATGACAGTGTTCACATTCTGGTTGAGGCTCTCGCTTTAAAATGAAAATATCTGTTAAAAAAGAATGACCTATGCGAGAGCGACACAAGACGACTTCATCTCTCCTGCTCGTACGATAGGAGCTTGGCCAGTCTCCTAAGAGAGGCTTGATGTGATGAAGTTTGTTTGTGTCTGCAAGATCCCAAGACCGTTGCCAGCGGTCATATATAAAAAAGTTAATAGATGACTTAAAATCGGTGTAAGGTAAAAGAAATGGTGATATGGGAAGATCTAAAGCAGACTTGGCAGCTAAGTCTGCTTGATCGTTCCCTTTAATATCAACATGACTGGGGAGCCAACAAAGGACTATGTCCTTGCCGATAAACTCTTGTGATAGTAGCAGATTATAAATATCTGCTACTAATGGGTGTACAGGATGTTTATTGCTTATGGCTTGCAAAGAGGACAGAGAATCAGTAAATATAATGTGTTTTATAGATGAAGAGGGTTTAATGAATTCCAAAGCCTGAATGATGGCCTGGAGTTCAGCAGTAAATATGGAAGCAGCAGGAGGAAGACGAACAGAAATGATCCCAGATGGCGTGACAGTAGCCGAAGCTACCCGATCACCATCTTTGGAACCATCTGTATAAATTGGAGCATAATCACCATATTTAGACCTTAACTCTTGAAAGCGAGATTGAAATACCGTGGAACTAGTATCTCTCTTTTTGTGTTGTGTAAGATCTAAATTGATCTTGGGAGGATAGTGTCGATGGCGTGGAAGGCATATTGTCTTTTCACCGTGCATACAGTGATTAATTATGTGTTTTTATTTAGCAATAGTGATTTAGATTCGTACAATACGAAAGTGACTAATACTGTTAGAGATTTGGTGACAAGTGATTTCTTTTAATTCCGTTAAAAGATAGGTCTAATCTATTGATCGTCACGCATCGTGTCATTAGAAAGGGAGAGTGAGTGTTGAAGTTTTGTGTATTGTACTGTTGACGTATCGTTATTAGTGAACTACATATAACAATTTATCTACACAATAACGCTTTTATAATCATCATATATTTGAATATAAACTTTCATTAATTATCAAATATGTAGATGGTGTGTTCTGTAGATTTTGGCGGTGCTTGAACACTGTATAACAAATGCGAAGCAATACAACATTTTCACGCACTATCGGCACAGTATAGCTAGCCATTTTTGGAACTACAGTATACATAATAGAGATATTGAATTTTGGAATGCACTTTTTCCGAAGCTCAAAGATTTCCACCTCAATATATTAGTGCCAGAATATTGAGCAGAGAGTCTCTCGTCCACTGCTCCAAGTCAATCTAAGCGTAGATCAGCCCAATGAGAATTATGATTGGTAATACAATCAAAACAATAAATTTCTTGCTAGGAATGCATTTCAACAAACATTTTTTAGTTTACAAGTAGCTCTTGACCAAAAGTCCAATAATTAGCACAATCTGAGACGCAACTGGCTTCAATTTAAGTGAAAGTCGAGATCCTATGATTTTAAATTTTTTCATTCGTTCGATCACCCCTCTCCACTTGAATCCCCGCTCTGGCTATTCTTTTTGTTAAAAGCTCCTCTTTGTAGCACCATGGGCCTTTCTTTAGACGTGGAGAGCGGGTCATTGTCAGTACGGTCGCCAAATCTTACATACGACTCATGCATATTGTTTTTGCTACATACTATTTGCCTTGTGATCGTCTAGAATTTGTCTCTAGCTGTCTTTGCTTCTCCTTCACGTTGTGTTTACTTCTTACAGGTTTCTTAAGATGTTTGTCTTCTTCAGTTATAACAATGCAACAGTTCGTTTTTACTCTTTATGTAGCATAGGTATACATACAAGCATAGTACATATTACAATTATAGTCAATACTAACTAAACTCTTCTCAACCTTGACAGACTCTTAGATGGTAACCCTCTGGAATCGAAGTCTGCCGAATTCTCACGAGTATCCCAATTTTGTATCAACTGGTTTGGACATTCAATTATCTAATTGGTCAAACATGATGTAAATAATTAGAGAGATTGGTTAATTGAGCCCAATGACGTCAAAACCCACCCTTAAATGGTCATATGACGTCATCCCCTCCCCCCTTAAATGGTCATATGGAAATTTACTAGATAAATTTCCCACGAGATATTAATTATCATGTTGTTGACATACAGTGCAAGTTATGTTTTGGCTAAACTCTTTTTATACGCCCACATTGAAATGTGGTCGTATATTGTCGTCGCCCCCGTCCGTCGGTCCGGCGTCCACAATTGATCTAGAGGCTAAAGTTAATATCCGATTGACTTTAAATGTATACACAGTGTTTAAGGTCATGAGACGAAGAAGCCTATTTTCAGCGATTTCCGATAATAACTACCAGAGTTATGGCCCTTACGAGTTCAAAAAATCTTGTGGACGCTCTAGAGGCCAAAGTTAATATCCGATTGGCTTTAAATTTATACACAGTGTTTAAGGCCACAAGACGAAGAATCCTATTGATTTTCGTTACATTTTCAGGTATATTGGTACCAACAAAAGTTCAGACCAAACGACTTGGATGTGGAGTGGAATTGTAATGGATGTCAGCACAGTAAAGTTGCATTCGATAACGGGTTGTTGGAATCGTCCCGTCGTCGTGTTGTTTCACTTGCTACATGTGCATCCGTCATCATTTCTGGCTACTTGTTTGCAAAAAATGTGTTGCGTTTAGGTATGGGAATGGATTGTTTGAGCAAGAATTCTTTTCATAATTTTATTGAAATGATGCACAAACCAGTAGAAGAACTGCTCAATGAACAATGCGAGGCAAATAAACTGAGTATGCAGTTAAAAAATCATTCAGAAATAGGTTCGTGGAAACGGACAGTGACAACGTGAGATGGTGTTTGGCAAACCAGAGGCTTTTTTCCAAAAATTTTACATTTACTGTATGGAATTACATGCACAGTGGGCTACTCTGCTTTCAGCATCTATGCCAAAAAGGGACTGATACAGTTATTGAGGAAGGGTTATATGGTGGGACGTCAAAGGCAGCTGAAGGAATGGCAGCTGAAAATACATTTCAAAAAACAAAAGAAGAGGGAATGAACATTGAAGTAAACTGGCAGGATGCCGATAGTTCTTCTGGAAATGCTTTCTCCAAGTCATTTCCTACAGAGGCATCATCTGTCATGCTTTGTGGTGGACATGTAAATACGGCACACACCAAAGTTTTAAAAGAACGCATGAAGTCAAAGGTTTTTTCCGAAGCCTTCAAGAGGAAGCCTTCAAGAGAAAACACCAAACTCTTTCCCAGAAGTTCACACAGTGAAATACGAGTGCGCCAAGGGTAACCACAAGAAAAATTGTGGCTGCATAAAAGAAGTGAGCGAACGGGCTAAAGAAGCAGACAGAAGGGTCTTAGTAAGGGCCATTCCAATCTTCCTGAAAGTGCCCATAACATTTTGATTCAATTCAGAAGCAAAAACTGGAACAATCATAGACTACATTATTTTGTGGCGACAAATTTAGGGTTGCTCCGGGCAAAATATCGGTATTTGCCCAAAGTAATTTTGGATAAGATTATTCTTGGATATCAGAATTATATTTAAAATTAGGACTGCCCGTATTTGATAATCTTTTAGTGGAATGGCAAGGAGGATGAAACGTAGAGAATTTATCACTTCCAAGGAGTACAGAGGGACAGACTCCCCAAAGGAAAGCTCGGGCATTGGAACAGCTTGAGAGAAAGAAATGGCTGCATTCTAAGTCTCTTCAGCATTCCTATGGAGAAAGTGTTATACAGGATGAAGATGATGATGGGGGGGGGGGGAAAGGAAGATGTTAACATTGATCCAGAAAATACATTGTCTGGTAATGTGGTAGATACGTTTTTGAAAGTTGACGTGTCAAGGTGTAAATGTGGATCTTCAACACATAAACGCACAACACACAGGGACTGTATTCTCAGAAGAAAATAAATAATACTTTTTCGCCGAAAGAAACGTGCATTTTTTTGAAAAATTTATTTTCTTGTGTGAATATGTACCGTCAATGCGCACACTATTGTGATGCCTGTATCATTACAGGACCAGGCATGTTTCGAGTCTAGCGCTTTATAAGATATTTATTGTTTGTTGCTCGATTTGTGTTGCATGTTGTTCAGTCCTCTTGAACTAATTCATAGAAATGGTAAATGTCCTTGATAAAAATAAACCTGTAATGTACATTAGCATATGTGGTTTTATTCACTCTGCTCTGTACGTAACTGTAGATCAAGAAGAGTAACCTACGAAGTCAGCATTCAAAGTAGATAACTTTTGCCTATTAGCTATGTCCAACTTTGTGGGTTTTCTCCAGTTTCCCCCCACTGCTAAAGACCCCTACGGGCAAGCGAATTATTGAAGTAAAATTGAACCATGTGTTATGTCCCAAAATAACCTAGTTTGTGTCAAGTGCTCGTTAAACTCCATTTTTCTCTCTCTCCTAATAGCTATATGGGCTGCTCATTTTTTTATTTTTGTCCCCATTTGTACACTGGAATAAAACCACCTAAAATACGATGCAGTTTATACATATCTACAGCTGATTTTCCCCCAAAGAATCATACAATGATATTGGAATTGGGACAGGGGTTTGTGTTTCGTGTTGGTAGTGCAGGTGAGTGTCCCGGACCCACCCCAGCTGCTCACGCAGAGCATATCTTGTTTCTTCTACCTTCATCGAACAGCAAACATGCAAAGTATTGAAACCATATTCAAAAAGATGGGTCTGTCCCTAAAGGCTTGTCTAATGGCCATGTACACAGACAGGTACTGGATTTGTTTGTCAGCATCAGTTCCACCCCCCACCCCCACCTCAAAGCTCCCTTTCCCGTCCTTCTCCCTGCTTCAGTAATGGAAAGGGGGTTTATGCAACAAAGATGTGGATCTTCAACACTGTATAACTAGCACCACTCGGTCTTAGAAAGAACAGAAGAGAGTAAGATGGTTATCTTTTTACACATTTATTTACATAATGTATTTTTATGTCTTCTGGCCATATGCCTTCCAGAATTTTTTGGCAAATAGCTGATTGCCAAAAAAAAGGAAAAAGTGGTGAAGGCATAAGCCAGAAGAATCAAAAATAGACCAAATCAAAATAAATTAAAGTTAGGGCCACTTTGCCTCCGCCATCTCGGACAGTGTCACCATGTGGACCTGAAAATAAAAATAATTCAGCTTATTACTATTTGCAATCGGAGTCATTAACCGTGTGGGTTGCCCAGAAAACATTTGGTTAATAATAAAGCCAGGCGCAGACGGGCAACTTTTTCGAGCAACTTTCAGGCAACAGTGAAATCGCTGGTCGTTGAAAGAAAAAATCGCTCGTCTGCGCCAACGGGCAACAATAGTTGCCTGTTGTTGCTCCGAGTTGCTTCTCGTTGCCAAATATCAAACATGTTTGATATTCGACAACAGAAAATCGCTCGTCGCCGAGAAATTGTTCATCTGTTGCTTAAAAATTGCTCGTCTGCGGCGGTAGGCGACAACAGGCAACAAGCAACTGGTTAACTGTCCAATCAGCGAGTGCTATACTGTCATGTGATACTTCAAGATGGCGGCGTCGGAACAGCTAACAACATTAACATGGTCCATGGAGATGGAAGACATGTTGGTGGAAATGTGGGCTGAGCGGCCAGTCAGCGCACACGGGAGACCTCGAGTTGCCAATTGCTCGGAGTTGCCAGTAGTTGCCTATTGCAGCAACAAGCGACGAAAAGTTGACCGTCTGCGCCAAGCTTAAAAGAAATATTGAATATCATACAATGTTTACTAAATATTCTTTATACAAACGATTTCTCTAATGCTTACATTTTTATACGCCCACATTGAAATGTGGTCGTATATTGTCGTCGCCCCCGTCCGTCCGTCGGTCCGTCGGTCCGTCGGTCCGTCCGTCCGTCCGTCGGTCCGGCGTCCACAATTGCTTGTGGACGCTCTAGAGGCTAAAGTTAATATCCGATTGACTTTAAATTTATACACGGTGTTTAAGGTCATGAGACGAAGAAGCCTATTGTTTTTCAGCGATTTCCGATAATAACTACCAGAGTTATGGCCCTTGACGACTTCAAAAAATCTTGTGGACGCTCTAGAGGCCAAAGTTAATATCCGATTGGCTTTAAATTTATACACAGTGTTTAAGGTCATAAGACGAAGAAGCCTATTGATTTTCAGCGATTTCCGATTATTAGTGCCAGAGTTATGGCCCTTAATCACTTCAAAAAATCTTGTGGACGCTCTAAAAGCCAAAGTTAATATCCGATTGACTTTAAATTTATACACAGTGTTTAAGGTCATAAGACGAAGAAGCTTATTGATTTTCAGCCATTTCCGATAATTAGTGCCAGAGTTATGGCCCTTGATCACTTCAAAAAATCTTGTGGACGCTCTAAAAGCCAAAGTTAATATCCGATTGACTTTAAATTTATACGCAGTGTTTAAGGTCATAAGACGAAGAAGCCTATTGATTTTCAGCGATTTCTGATAATTAGTGCCAGAGTTATCTCCCTTGATCACTTCAAAAAATCTTGTGGACGCTCTAAAAGCCAAAGTTAATATCCGATTGACTTTAAATATATACACATTGTTTAAGGTCATAAGACGAAGAAGCCTATTGATTTTCAGTGATTTCCAATAATTAGTGCCAGAGTTATGGCCCTTGATCACTTCAAAAAATCTTGTGGACGCTCTAAAACCCAAAGTTAATATCCGATTGACTTTAGATTTATACACAGTGTTTAAGGTCATAAGACGAAGAAGCCTATTGATTTTCAGCGATTTCCGATAATTAGTGCCTGAGTTATCTCCCTTGATCACTTCAAAAAATCTTGTGGACGCTATAAAAGCCCAAGTTAATATCCGATTGACTTTAAATTTATACACAGTGTTTAAGGTCATAAGACGAAGAAGCCTATTGATTTGCATCAATTTCCGATAGTGCCAGAGTTATGGCCCTTGATCACATCAAAAAATCCTGTGGACGCTCTAGAGGCCAAAGTTAATATCCGATTGACTTTAAATTTACACACACTGTTTAAGGACCTGAGAGGAAGAAGCCTACTGATTTTCATCAATTTCAAATAATTACTTCCAGAGTTATCTCCCTTGATCACTTCAAAAAACCTTGTGGCACTGTAGATGCCAAACTTATCATCCGATTGACTTCAGATTGATACACAGAGTTTAAGGTGTTGAAACGAACAAGTATTTTGATTTTCAATGAATTTTGATAACTGAACAGCTAAATCCATGATATTAAATGTTTCCTATACTAATTGTTAGCGTGGGGCAAAACTTTATAAAAAGCTAACAAATTCTAATGATTTTCTGATAATTACATGAGTTGTTACTCAGATTTTAATGTATTACAAATGTTTCATTACCAAAAAAAAGTAAAAATATGCGACAACCCTTGTTGACTGCCCGGACGATTTAGCTGCTGTGGGCGTATGTTTCGTTGCCTGGCAACCTATCTTTGTCTTCTTCATCATATTGGGCATCCCTTTGTGAGCTAGATGTCCCCTCTCCTCCCTCCCCTTGAAAATTTGCCCTCACAAAATCCCTGATAATCTTGGGGAAGACAAAGGTCCCCTTCCCGATCTTTGCTCCAAACTACAATAATATAGAATTGAAAAATAATAATGATGATGTAAGAAGCATACAATACAATAATATTTATTTTTTTACTGCTAAACTTATTTATCATTTCCCATTCATGTGTATTGCTGTAACATTACTGAAATGTGCATGTCCTTTACAAGAACCTAGGTATGTAAACGGACTTTCTTTTGCGGCCGTCGGGATTCAAGAGCTTCGCCAACCTGGCTGGCATCTCGAGTCTTAGAAAAAAATAAAATAAATAACCCAAATCAGACAGGAACGAAGTAACTATTATCACCCTCAGAATATTTGGACATAATATTATTTTGGACGGCAGTGAGTTAGATAGGCGTACACTACCCAAGTTGGCGGCATCGACAAAACTTAGTTACAGTGTCCAAAAATCAATAAACTAAATTAAAACATTGCCAATTTCGAATGCAAAACTATAATCATTGTATAAAATTACTGGTTGTCACCGTATTTTACTCACCCATGATCCTCAAACGCTTTGGATATGTCATCCAGCGTGACATCTTCCTCTCTTGAAGCCATGTTTGTGTCGATCACGTGACTGACGTGTACGACGTCATAATTTATTCAACACATGATCTAGGTCGGGGAATCCGTCTCGTTTGCTATAAATAGTTTTATTCCTCCGGCTCGTATCTCCATTGTTACACATAAAACGACCCGACTTTCGAGAGTTTTCCGAGTTATTTTATAAGTGGAACAAGTATGCAAAGTCTTAAGAAGATTGGCGTTGAAAAGTTAGTGCGAATCTTGGTCAACGCCCTTAAGACGTTTGTCTTCTTCAGTTATAACAATGCAACAGTTCGTTTTTACCATTTATGTAGCATAGGTATACATACAAGCATAGTACATATTACAATTATAGGCAATACTAACTAAACTCTTCTCAACCTAGACTATTAGATGGTAACCCACTGGAATCTAATCGATGTCTGCCGAATTCTCACGAGTATCCTAATTTTGTATCAACTGGTTTTGGACATGCAATTAACTAATTGGTCAAACATGATGTAAATATTAGAGAGATTGGTTAATTGAGCCCAATGAGGTCAAAACCCACCCTTAAATGGTCATATGGAAATTTACTAGATAAATTTCCCATGAGATATTATCATGTTGACATACAGAGCAAGTTATGTTTTGGCTAAACTACTCTTTTTAAAAAACAATATGTCATTTTTTTAAAGTGATATTTAGTAATTACTACATATTATGTGAATATGTTAGAAACATAAAACTATATCTTATCTCCTCATTCCTTGTCTATAATCTTTAAAAACAATGTCACCACGACTATATTGCTACATCTTGTGGAGTGAGTTTTTCTCTGCCACAGAGAAATGGCGGAATGTTCAGTTCAAGTTTTCGCAACTGGAGAACTTTTTAAATAAGGAACCCTCTGTCTGCTATTACTAAATCACCCCGGTTTAAATAATCCAGACTTTATGAAAATTTCTTCGTCTGATATGCTCCCTTCATAAACATCCAACAAGAAGGAAATGCCACCTGTCGGAGCAATTCCAGCAAGACATTTTAATGTGGAGTGGTGTTTATATGACGAGTACAAATTCCCTTGTTCTGCGAAGTTCCGTGATGACTGAACAAAAATCTCGAAGCAGTCTATTATCACTCTAACATATTTAAAAGATGCTGGGAGGTGGTCTCTGATTAATTCCCTGGATGGAAACATTCTCTGTCTGATACAGGCCGTCTGTTATAAACACTGAATCCATGTGTTGATTATTTCAGTCACAGAGCTTATACTTGTATCAAATCTGTTAGCTAAGTCTTCATTAGGGAAGGTCTGTCTAAGTTTTATCAGGGTTAAAAGCAGTTGATTATTTGGAGTAATTTTTCTGTTGATTGGTTTTCTGAATTTTATACGCCCACATTGAAATGTGGCCCCGGTCCGTCCGGCATCCACAAGTTAAAGTTAATATCCGCATGGGGCTGGTCCCATTATTGATTTTGGATACAAATTGGTACATATGCTCAAAATAGGTTATTGCATAATTTATAATGAAAATTAAATTTTTTGGCCCCAAGTACCCCAAAAGTGTGTCCATTTAAACGGACACTATGACCATGGGCAACCAAAACATAGGAAAATATGACAAAATATTGGTATGATCGACTTGGGTTACATTTCTTACCTGAAATGTTGATAAGATTTGATTCCAACCAGAGGCTTAAAATAGTCATTCAAGAAGTTGTTCCAGTCATAGCACTTCACAACCACTGTGCCATCCTCCTTACCAACAAGTTGAGCTCTGTTAACTCTTTTGACTGGGCTTGACTCAAATACAACTTCAGCAATCTCATCGAGAGTGTTGACTTTGGTACGGCGATATCTCTGTTTTATTAGGCCAAAACACCAGTCTGGTGCAAACTTTGTATGTCCTGTGATGAGGAAGTTGAGACTAATTGTAGCATGAAGTCCATGAATTGTTCTACACAACAAATAATACAGCATGAAGCGATTTTTGGTTTGGCCACTGCAGTTGTCGCAGTGCAGCTGCAGGCCTGTCTCACCAAGACCATAATTGAGGAAGAAATGATCAAGATACTGAGCCCTTTAACACATTCATCCCCTCATCAATCAGGTAGTTAATCTGTTGAGGTATTCCTTCGCAACATATGCCAAGTAACCCTCACTTCCTTGGGGTCAAGAAGTAAATTGGTCCTGGCTGTAGTGGGTCTGCAGGAAAATGGACCTGAAAAAAGGGATACAGTTGTAAGAATAACTTCATTACCTCATTGATTACATGATTATTGGCCTGAAAGAAAACCTGCAACTATGAGATAAAAATTGTGACCTTTACAGGGACAAGCTAAAAATGTGATTTTTTGTTAAATCAAGGGCAATAAATCAGGAAGTTACGATCCGATATGCGCAAATATCGAAAATAACCAATATCTTTTGGTTATAAATTATAAACATGAATTTCAAGTTTCGTCGAAATCGGATCAAAATTTGACCTTTAGAGGGTCCACAACCTTGATTTACCAGATGTTAACACTTTAGTGTTCACAAAGAACTTTCAACAGACGGACGGACAAGGTGGCGGCAATATACGTCCACATGAAAATGTGGGTGTATAAAAAGGTGCCAATATTATATGCTACATCCGCCGGTAACAGACTCAGATTAATGTTATGACTTACTTCAAAGCTTTGCCATGCATAGCATAATTGAACTCAACAAAGCATCTTCGTTAAGGTGTACGGGATGGGGTGTAACTAGTTTAACTTACCTGTTGAGCAAAATCAAAGCTGTAGTGCATTTTCATTCGCCTCGACATCAGACAGATTAAGTGCAACACATGCATCTCTCGCACGGGCAACCATTCCATTTAAGTATGATCTTTCATTCGTCACAACAAGTAAGTGTTGCTCCTGTTTTTTTAACTTAGCTGACTTGACTATTTCTGGTAAATTTGAGCTTCTATAAACAGCATAATTGTTCTTTTGACACTGCCAACACAGATCAGACATTGGTTTTGTACGAGTGATATGGGGGGTAAGCGACTTCCAAAGGCTGCGGAAACTTCACAGCCCGATGGCCTGAGGAATAAAACAAAAAAAAAATTAGAGACAAGACAAATTATAAATAAGCAATAGCGATTTGTGGATCATTAGAATTTGGTTTTATTTTATGTTATTATTATTAAACTATGGTTTATGTAATGTCAATTACTTTTGTATTTTAAAGTTAGGCTAAACAAATAAGGCAAAGAAACATAATTCCTATAAAATTTAGAACCTTTAAAAGGAAGATATCCAATACGAAATGCTGAAAAGAAAAATAATCTGAACTTTTGCATTATGTAGAATATCCTACCACGTTTAGTTACTTCCTCTTTATAGAGACGATGAACTGATGATTTGGTTACATATGAAGGTAGAAGTTTGACATCTAGTTTCTTCTGACCAGGATGCCGACCAGGTAGAATAATGGCATGCTCCTCTGCATAGTTGCAGATAAAAGAAACAACTCAAAGAATGTCATCATGGCTTAGAATATTACGGTTTTTATTTCTACGGGCCCCACGTTTCTTTTGACGAGGTGATATCCCTTCTCTTTGTAGTGGATGAAGCAGCTATCTAACACATTCTGACTGATCCTGAAAGTCAAAAAAATATAAAATTAATTACCGTATTGGTCATGATGCATAACAATCTTCAATTTTATTTACAAATTAATTTGTGTGTAGGCTACTGTGTATAAAATGTAGTTAATGTCCACGAAAACACTAATTTCATTCATTACAAATATTATATTACTGATTCTTATTGTTTCCTTATTTTAAAATTAATAATAAACCTAATAAATTTGTTAATTGTTTAATTTATTCCTCCCTTTATTACTTGTTTTGCCTCCTTTCTACAATTAATTATGAAAACGGTAACAAACATCAAGGCAATCAACTTATTTAGGCAGAAATTATTTAATTACCGATCCCGGTTTTACGATGACCGTAATCAGGAATTGATATCAATAAAAGTAGT
This sequence comes from Patella ulyssiponensis, assembly GCA_963678685.1. Lineage (NCBI taxonomy): Eukaryota > Metazoa > Mollusca > Gastropoda > Patellidae > Patella > Patella ulyssiponensis. The sequence continues at coordinate 11,143,260 of OY783227.1, read as the reverse complement.
TTTGAAGTTGGAGACTCTTATGTTAATTGCTAGATATCATAGAAATTAGTAATAGGCCTAGGCCACTTACATGTGTACAAATCTAAATGTACTCCGACAGGTAGTTTTTCCCTCAACAAGATAAGAAGTCTTCTGATGCGATCTTTTCGTCTGAGTTTTCTGTTTTGATCGTTCCGTGTAGTCATTGAAGTTCCCAAGACTGCTGATCTTGCCAATGATTACGAGGTCTTTTTCGTCTGACGTGAGGGAAACCATATCTTGTCGACATCGATATATAAACTCAGGAGAAAGCTTTTCGCTACATGACATCAATCCCTTCTTTGAATTTTCTTTGCGCCGAGACACACATTCACAGTTAAACAAACGTATTTTTTCCATTTCTTTTTCAATATCAGGGTCAATAAAGTCAACCTGCTCTGCAATTCAATCCTCACAGCAAGCAGCAAAATTCCAATAAACTTTCCCACCCTTACCCCAACCCAACCCAACCCCTCCTCTGACCCCTTCCTTTTTTTGGGACATAGATTCATATGGGGATCAATCATTTAATAACATAACGTGGCATTATCTTCGCATATTTTAGTCACAAAATTTCACAAACATGGGCCTTAGAACAAATTACACGGCCTGCTGGCCAAACTTGCAAGTCAACATTTCAACCCTTACTATTCATTTTCAGGAAACAGGGGAGGACTCTTCGCCAACAGATAGCTTTGTCTTCCGCCCAAAAACAAAGAAAGAAGATGTTTCCAATGACAACCTTTAATTATTAATAATAACAATATTCAAAAAAATATGAAAATAAAAAAATCACATATATACACCCTAACCCGTAATTACACGACTTACATTGTTGAAAATCAAAAGAAATAATCAAAAACAATCATGATATATACAACCTAAATAATCCCAACCCGTAATTATCAAGAAGCGAAATATTCACTATTCATAATAATATTGACAAGACTTACATTGTTGAAAATTAAACAGTACAAGAGAAAATAATCAAAAAATACAACTTAAATTACCCCCAACCCGTAATTATCAATGAGCGAAATATTCACTGTTATTACTTATCCTAATAATATTTACAAGACTTAGATTGTTGAAAATTAAACAGTACAAAAGGAAATAATCAAAAAATACAACTAAAATAACCCCAACCCGTAATTATCAATGAGCGAAATATTCACTGTTATTACTTATCATAATAATATTTACAAGACTTACATTGTTGAAAATTAAACAGTACAAAAGGAAATAATCAAAAAATACAACTTAAATAACCCCAACCCGTAATTATCAATGAGCGAAATATTCACTGTTATTACTTATCATAATAATATTTACAAGACTTACATTGTCGAAAATTAAACAGTACAAACTTTGAATAATTAAAAGCAATCATGATATATACAACCCTAACCCAATTATCACTAATTCTAACCCCAAAACACCCCCCCACCCAACCTCTCAATAGCCCTGGCCCTTTCCACTAACCCTGAACCTCTCCCTCCCCTTCCCCCTCCACATCATAGACCACCTCGTGCTGTAAAATGGAGCTAAGGTCGGCAATCATGATATCTTTCTCTCTCTTTCTGTCAGTTTCCCTTTTGTGGTGGCCTTTAAGTTTTTCACATAAGTAGTGATCCAGGCTTCTCTTTATACCCGCCGGCTGCCACCCGGCATACCAAATCCCATGGCGGATCGCGCCCGCACTCAGCAGTAGTACGTCGGACGTCTTTCCTGAAAACGAAAGGAAGCCTGAAATGAAATGGAGGTTTGGGGGAGGTGGGGGTGGGGGTAAACTGCCCACTGTTGGGTTCGGACTACTCGGGCGGCAAATTGCAACTGCCAAGGGATCCTTTACGTGCACAGCGAACATGGGGCAATTTGCCACGGGTTACTCTTACGCCGAATTTCAACTACCAAGGGATCTTTCACGTGCACACCAATGGGCTTTTCGTTCGCCAAACTGTCTACCGGTGGGGGACATGGGACGTTTTACCGCGGGATACTCTTACGGCGAATTACCACTACCAAGGGATCCTTTACGTGCACATCGTCCGCCAGTCTACCGTTGCGCACATGGGACATTTTGCCACGGGCTGCTGTCACGGCGAATTGCAACTAGAGATCATATGAACATCTTGAAAAAATAGGATAGAAATACATGATTGACTAGATTGAACGGAGAAAATAGGTTTTTGAATTTTACAAAAATTTATCATGGGATGTTTACATAAAATGACATCCGAAGCATTTAACATCATATACGTATTTCTGGAGTGAGTCTTATTCCTGTTTCATTTAAAACCACACTTGGGAATTCTTCTGCGATAAGACCCTCTTGACAGGATCCGTAGTATGTAAGGTCTTCCTGTAAGAGAAAGAACAGTTAAATTATACTTAACTGGTAAGGAAACTATTAATGGATAGAATCATTAATCAGGTAACAGATAGGGGTAATAAAAACGGGCATGTGCCACATGCTTAACAACTCAGCCTGACGGCCTCGTGGTTAAACATCTTAACTCATGAAACTAGTGCTATAAATATAACTTGTGTACCGGTAATGTAAATTTACAAAAAATGCCAGGCAAGGTATAAGGTGACTCAAAATTGTATCTATAGGAAAAATTCTGATGAATTTGACCCTAGTATTACAATTTTTCAATGCCAGTTAGAATGCACAAAACTATGGGGCGCCGTTTGTAAATTAATTATTTAGCTTTTTATATAGCAAAAAACACTAGATTTAATTTAAATTTATATATATAGTTAAATCTCGACTTTTGTGCAAATTTTTCACTTTTAATATTTAAACTAAAAATACAACAAAAACTCAATATTTAACATAATATATATAAATATTTCTTGATTTGTCTCTATTTTCATATTTAACATTTAGCATTGAATATTAAGACCAAAACAAGAGATTTGATGATATATAAATATTTAGCTAAATATTTAGTTAAATGTTTAAACATTTAGCTAAATATATATATTTAGTTAAATGTTAAAATATTTAGTTAAATGTTAAAATATTTAGTTAAACATTTATATATTTAGCTAAATAATATATATTTAGCTAAATAATATATATTTAGCTAAATATTTATATATTTAACTAAATAATTATATATTTAACTAAACATATAGTTAAATTTACAAAGCGCAACCGTACCACGCCGTTTGTAAAATAATTATTGTTGTAAGCGACTTCACACTAAACGATGACGTAGTGTACAACTTTCCATTGACTGCACAACACAGTACTATCTGGTACCTGAACGCTCGGCTTAGTTCTTATATCTGCAATTCGTTAATAATGCCTACAAATATGTAACGTTAGACATCGATCACTCATAAATATGGTAAGTTCACGACATACGGGTTAACGTGTCGGGTACACGTCATCATTTTATGCGCAGTTTTTTGTATCGCTTACGATAATAGAAATATTGGCGGGACCACAAATATATATTTAGTTAAGTATTTATACATTTAGCTAAACATATAATAATATATATTTAGCATGATATTTATATATTTAGTTAACTGTTTATATATTTAACTAAATAAATATATTTTGTTAAATTGTTATATATTTAGCTAAATGTTTATATATTTAGTTAAATGTTTATATATTTAACTAAATATATATATTTAGCTAAATGTTTATTGTCCCCCGCCTTTCGAAGAAAGTTGGGGGACTATTAAAATGGGTTCGTCCGTCTGTCTGTCCGTCACACTTTTTGGGACACAATAACTCTCTTCCTAATTGAGCTAGAATGTTCAAACTTGGTGTATGTGTTTATTAGGTCAATGCCTTGATGGAGTTCGAAGATGAGCATTTTCCGCTTAGGGTAAGCAGAGATAAGCAATTTGATTGGTTGATGCTCTGGGACACGATAACTTTAGTTCTAATTAAGTGAGAGTGATGAAACTTGGTGTATAGTTTCATTACAGTAATACCTTGACTAAGATCGATAATGAGCATTTTCTGCTCAGGGTAAGCAGAGCGATAAGCAATTTGATTTGCCGAGACTTTGGAACACAATAACTCTCCTTCGAATTGAGTTAAAATGTTCAAAATTGGTGTGTATGCTTATTAGGTCAATGCCTTGATGGAGTTCGAAGATGAGCATTTTCTTCTTAGGGTAGGCAGAGATAAGCAATTTGATTGGTTGATACTTTGGGACAAGATAACTTAGGTTCATCTTGATTGATGATTTTTATGCCAATACAATGACTGCATTCTCATTCAGTAATGGATTCGACAGTAACAGTGTATAGAAACGATTGACTCGGACACCAGGGCCATTTCCCTTGGCCAGAGGGGCCCTTTTGTCAAGCGTGGGCGCCCTTTTGTCTACCTTTAGGGTCCCCCTAACTAGGGTACATTTTCATTTTTCTCGTCGGTTTTAGCATTTTTCTTTATAAAACACTTTTGAATGACACTTCGTGTACAGTTTGATCGCTCGATACGTTTGAAAAAAATAAATGTGCGATTAATTAATATGTGTCATCTATTTATTTTGGGATTTCGGCGGGGGACATCAGCCTCACTGTTGGCTTGTTTATTTAGCTAAATGTTTATATATTTAGCTAAATGTTTTTATTTAGCTAAATGTTTATATATTTAACTAAATGTTTATATATTTAGCTAAATATTTAACTTTAGATTTTTCAGTGATTTAGTATTTAGCATTTATACCTACGAAAAACAGCACATTTAGCTATATATTTAACTAAGCGATGTGAAATCAAGATATAACATTTAAAGTTTTTCATAGACCAAAAACTCGACTTTTAGCTACAATATTTTTTTATATTTACATATATAGCTAAATGTGCTGTTGGCTTGTTTATTTAGCTAAATGTTTATATATTTAGCTAAATGTTTTTATTTAGCTAAATGTTTATATATTTAACTAAATGTTTATATATTTAGCTAAATATTTATATATTTAGCTAAATATTTAACTTTAGATTTTTCAGTGATTTAGCATTTATACCTACGAGAAACAGCACATTTAGCTATATATTTAACTAAGCGATGTGAAATCAAGATATAACATTTAAAGTTTTTCATAGACCAAAAACTCGACTTTTAGCTACAATATTTTTTTATATTTACATATATGCCATTTTTGTTCTAATGTTTATCTAAATATATATATCCGGAGTTAAATCTAATGTTTTTTGCTATAAAAAAAAATTAAATGATTATTTTACAAACGGCGCCCCGTACAAAACTTCCATTAATAATTTCAGCTTGCATTAACCTAACATGGATAAAGCCATCAGTAATGAAAATTAATTTTACTCCAAATTCAAATTTCCTTAGAGTTCCACAATAAAATTACCTTTGTGTACACTCTTACCACAAATATGGCTTCCACGATTCAGACCTCTTGCTTGAAGCATATAATTTGCTACGCCAACATTTTCTCCTCCTTTATCGGATCTAACTCTCTGAGGTACCCCATAAACTTGAACTGCCTCACAAAAAGCACTGAGTACTGTATCAGATTTATTATTGCAGCTAACTTTTAAGTAGACTGGCAGTCTAGAATATCCGTCTATTCCCCCATGTACAACAAAATGCCAGCTGCAAAACAAAACAAAAAACAAAATTAATCCAAAACAATTAACCCTTTCAGTGCTAATGCGGTGTATAAAAATGACGTCAAAAACGCGCATACACCGCTATGCGGTGTCGCATACGGTGTATGCAGTTTTTCACTTGTTAGTGTTCGCGGCTATTTAATTTGCAAAGGGAAATATTCAATTCGATTAAATAGAGTTATTTCCCACAACTCTTCAGCATTAGAGACGTCAATGGCTCTCTAATGTATATTTCCTGTTTGAAAATAAACATCTTTAATTCAGAATGGAGAATAAAGAAATACCCCGTAAACGTGTGACGTATAGTAGGCTTGATGACGTTCTAAATGCTGTTTTTATGGACTCCGATTCATGTGAAGAAAACGGGGATTCGTCATCATAAAAGCGTATAATACTTATCATTATTATGGGCATATCTGCAAATAAAACTAAACACATACGTAAATAAACGTACGATTTACGAATACTGTAGTAATAAATAGTACAATTAAAAAGTGTAGGCTACTTACGGAGTTCATCTTCTAATGGAAAATCCGTCATTGAAAAATCCGAATCACTTCCTTCATCTGATGACGAATCCCCGTTTTCTGGTCAGGTACAAAACTCGGAAATCTCGGAAAATATTTTCCGACTTTTCTCCTCTCCGAGTTTTATGATTTGACTCGATTGAAAATACAAAACTCGGAAAAAATTGTCCGACTTTTTTGTTTGAATAGAAAACTCTGAAAATATTTTCCGGCTTTTCAGTTTGAAACAAAAAGTCGGACAATTTTTTCCGAGTTTTGTGTTTTCAATCGAGTCAAATCATAAAACTCGGAAAAAGAAAAAGTTGGAAAACTATCAAAAATATTATTTTTTTCAAATTGGCGAAAGTAGTTGTAGTAATACATCTATTTAATAAGTTGAACATAATCTGTAACTTTTCAGTTATATTTTAACCAAAATAATGCAATATGGCAGTTATAATCGAATATCCGAGTTTTGTATTTTGGCCTATACGAAAATATAAAACTCGGAAAACTCGGAAAGTGGCAAAAAAATATCAAAATAAACTAGTTTTCATTGCATAATTATAATTATGACAGTAACACATCTATTTAATAAGTTGGACATGATCTATAACCTTTTCAGTTAGATTTTAACCAAAATAATGCAATATAGCAGTTATAATTAAATTTCCGAGTTTTCCGAGTTTTGTATTTTCGCCTATACGAAAATACAAAACTCGGAAAGTGGCAAAAAGATATCAAAATAAACTATTTTGCATTGGATAATTATGATTATGACAGTAACACATCTATTTAATAAGTTGGACATGATCTATAACGAAGTTTCGAAGAAATTCGACCATTTTTAAAAAAAAAAATCTTCAGGCCTTTTTAGCTGGATTTTCCTTCGCGCATGCGTAGCGCCGGAACCAAAGACACGATGCCTACCAAATTTCGGCCAGCAACTTGTCTCCCTGGTACCCAGAAAATTTCAAGGCTCTACGTATCGGATACGTATCTGTGGTTGCGCCCCATAGGCTCCACATTGGTGATATAAGAGTGTGCACGCCCTTAAAACCGACCGATTGATCAGTGCCTTAAGAGCATCAGCATGTAAACATAAACACGTGTATTATTTTCTAACTGAGAGGTTGTTTTTGAGGGGGCGCCATTTCTCGGGCGCCTTATTGTTCTGGGGTGCAATGCACCCCCGCTAAATACGGACCGGAGTCATATCTATATCAATCAAACACAACCAAGATTAGGTAATGTTACATAAAGAGCTGACAGTTCTCAATATAAAAGTTAAAAAAATAAATATGATGACATTGTTAGTCAAGTTGCTTCACACGGTCGTCATTAATAAAGTCGGTAATCAAGTCTCGATTATCCATTTTTACGTTAAATTATTCATCACATAATCCTGTCAATGTCAGGTTAACAGGGACATCGGTGGATGAGTATAGTCGGGTAAAGTTAATTAATTAAATAACAGAGAAAAACTTAAAATAGGCAAATTTAGCTCTTGGCATAACGCATGGTTAAAGAATAGTGTACTATATTTATTTCCAAATCTTTCTCGAGCATTCAATATGGACATAATAATATACTTCTTTGGGCCGAGTTGGGAAACATTGCAGGTACGAGCGGTCGAGAATGAAAATAAAGGTAACCTGATTCGATAACTTGATAGCATTTTAAAGCTTATTACACGGCTGAAAAGATAAATATAATATGAATAGTGTCATAGGTATGACCAACTTGACAATATAACATTATCTTTTGCATGTTTGTCCTAGAACTAATATTGTTTTCCCTCTAACCTTCTACATTAATGATGGTGGTGTAATCGTTTTAGGTGTTCGAGACACAGTTCACAAAATTAAAGAAGCGGCAAGAAAAAAGGTAACAGTAATATTTATAGTGTACATATTTATAAAGTACATGTATATAGTTTCCATTTATATATCCCCCCTGGGGTGTAGGGGGTGATAAGAATATACCCTTCGTATGTCCTGCGTGTCGTAAAAGGCGACTAAAAGGATCCTTGTAATGGGGCAACGTGTTTGCCGTGCGTTGTGACCCGTGTCGTTGGAGAATGGAATCCTGGTAATTGAGTGGGGATTTGGCTTGCGAGCCCTTTCTCTGCAACACATTGCTTTGGCCCATGATTTATAAAGTACATGTATATAGTTTCCATTTATATATCCCCCCTGGGGTGTAGGGGGTGATAAGAATATACCCTTCGTATGTCCTGCGTGTCGTAAAAGGCGACTAAAAGGATCCTTGTAATGGGGCAACGTGTTTGCCGTGCGTTGTGACCCGTGTCGTTGGAGAATGGAATCCTGGTAATTGAGTGGGGATTTGGCTTGCGAGCCCTTTCTCTGCAACACATTGCTTTGGCCCATGATTCACCTAGACGGGAGGTCAGAGTGGCCCACTCTGATCAATCGGCTTTGGTCGTTTTAGCTCTGTAGAATGTACCCTTTTCAGTTTAATGCTCTGTTGTTTATTTACTCAGTTTAATATCTACCTTTGTGTCCTAAGTACATTCTACAGAGTGGCGGCTTGGGTCAATCAGGTTGGAAAGTATTTTTACTTCTGGCTTGAGTATACCCCTCGTCGAGCCCTGAGGCCATGCACTGGCGATCCGTGCTAGTCCTCCCCCTGGTAGGCAGGGAAGTAACCTGGGGGACGACGAGGGGTGAATTTAAAAAAATATTTATTCATGGATTCCCCAACCCATATAAATAAAGAACAAAATAATAAAAAAACAGAAACGTCCTAGTACAGAGGACGTTTCTACTCTATTTAAATCAACAAATAAAATGTCAAAGGCATGGCCGAGGTTTCTCTTGATTGAGAGTCCCTCTACCGACCTCTCAAAAATTTCACCTTTTTTGATATCCAAGGGCATAGCTGGCTTGGCCGGTGAGCCCAAGGCTATCAAAAAACTGAAAAATGGAACACTTCTGATCGAATGTGCTAAGGAACAGCATGCTACCATGCTGCTTAAATCCACATCCCTAGCAGACATTCCGATTAAGGTGTCGCCACATAGGTCGTTAAATTCAAGTAGAGGAGTTATTCGCTGTCGGGATCTTGAAGGCAGCAGTGAGGATGAAATGGTAGAATACCTTTCATCCCAAGGCGTCTCGCATGTTATAAGAATTAGCGTACGTCGGGGAGATAAGGTGATTGCTACAAGCACCTACATCCTCACTTTCAATCGTCCCGAAATACCCAAAACTCTCAAGGCAGGTTATCTTAATATACCTGTTGATTCGTATATTTCTAACCCCCTTCGCTGTTACAAATGCCAAAAATTTGGACACAGCAAAACTGTCTGTAGAGGTAAAGACACCTGCGCCCGCTGTGGTCATGATGGCCACGAAAGCGCTACCTGCCAGGCGGATTTTTGTTGTATAAATTGCAAGGGTAAGCACTTTGCTTACTCTCGCGAATGTCCAATTTGGCAGAAGGAGAAACGAATCCAACAGGTGATGTCTGAACGAAAGATGTCATATTTCGATGCTCGTAAGCAAGTAGAACTTACTGCATTATTTCCCATTGCACCACAAGGGAAATCTTACGCAAGTACAGTCAAAGTTTCTACTAAAACAATTTCTGTTCAGACAGACATAACCTGGCCTGATCAAGAGGAAATGCCAAAAGACATATCAGATCAAGGGGTATCTAGCTTCTCTCAAACGCGAGAGATCCCGATCCAAACTATTAATACTTTGCCTGGCGAGGGACAACCTTCCTTGCCGCAGCCTGAAAGTGTTGGGACTATCCCCAACACGTCAACCCAGGAAAGAGAGGAGATTAGCAAAGGTTAAAGAATGGAATGAATGAAAAAGGGTTCAAAAGACCCTATTTTTCTCTATAATAGATATGGGGATGATCTGATGGACGGTATTGCCGTCGCGGATGTCCATATGGACCCGCATGGTAAGCCGTCAAAAAATAAAATTCCCTGACAATGTTAAATTCCATTATTCAATGGAATTGTCGTGGTTTAAAACCAAATTTTAATGAAATCCAATTATTAATTCAAAAACACAATGCTTTAGCTATTTGTTTACAGGAAACTTTTTTTCCGGAATTCTGACACTTTGTCTTTTAGACATTTTGTTGGTTATCATCATCATGCAACTGGTGATGGTAGAGCTCATGGGGGTGTTTCTATTATTCTTAATGGAGATATCCCTCAGAGTAAAGTCACTCTCAACTCGCCCTTGCAGGCGGTTGCAGTTCGGGTGACTTATTAAATGATGACTCGCCTACTTATCTACATCCCTGGATCTCACCATTTGCTCTCCGGTCCTGTTTCAGGATTTTACATGGAGAGTAAATGAAGATCAATGTGGTAGTGACCACTTTCCTATCATAATTAATAATAGTGGTCCCTCTCCGGTCGAAAGACCCCAGAGGTGGAAGTTGCATAAGGCTGATTGGGCTCTATTTGAATCTTTGTGTCTCTTCTCCTTTGATGCAAAGGAGTTAGAGGATCCAGGTGAGCCTATGACCTTATTCACTTCAATTCTTCAAGATGAAGCTGAGCAGGCGATTCCAAAAACCACGACTGAACCAAAACGTTTCAATAAACCATGGTTTAACGACGATTCCAAATCCGCTCTTAAAGAGCCTGATCGTATCCTGAGACGATTAAAAAACCATCCTTCCATGGAGAATATTGCGGCATACCAAATGGTCCGGGCGAAGGCCCGTAGAAACATACGTCAAGCAAAGAAATCTTCATGGGAGAGTTATGTCTCAAGGATCAATTCCCGTACCACATCTAAGTCGGTATGGGGTAGGATTAAAGGTAAAAGTAGTGCATTATCAGTTAACCATCTCAATGTTGATAATACCACCTTCACAACATTTCCTGATATTGCTAATTCTCTGGCCAGTACTTTTTCATTGAATTCATCATCCAATTTCTCTTCCGATGCCTTTCGAGGCATTAGACAACAACAGGAGAAAAGGCAACTTAATTTCAAGTCCCGCAATGATGAATGCTATAATGATACATTTTCCATTGCAGAACTTCGAGATTCGCTTAAGCGGGCTCGGGATACTGCAACTGGTCCAGATAAAATTCACTACCAAATTCTAAACATTTACCCTTTTCCACTCTCTTGATTTTATTAGATCTTTTTAACCGGATTTGGGTTGATGGGAAGTTCCCTCCTTCGTGACATGAAGCCACAATAATTCCCATCCCTAAACCGGGTAAACATCATAGGAATCCCACTAACTATCGTCCGATCGCTTTAACTAGCTGTATTTGCAAAACCATGGAGAGATTGATCAATCGAAGGCTTGTTTGGTACCTCGAGTCCACCAACCTTATTACTGACCTCCAATGTGGATTTCGGTCCCAAAGGAGCACTCTTGATCATCTCGTCAGATTTGAAACGTTCGTCAGGGACGCTTTTATCCAGAAGCAACATTTAGTTGCAATTTTTTTCGATCTGGAGAAAGCATATGATACCACGTGTAAACACGGTATCATGCGCGACCTCCATAACCTCGGTCTACGAGGTCGCTTACCTATCTTCATTAAAAATTTCCTCGAAGATAGGTCATTTAAGGTACGACTGGGATCAATTTTCTCTGACCCATTCCCTCAGGAAATGGGGGTTCCTCGGGGAAGTATTTTATCTCCAACATTATTTGCAATAAAAATTAATACTATCCCAGCGTGCCTTAAACCAGGTACAAACGGCGCTCTTTATGTTGATGACTTTCAGATGTGCTATAGTTCTACAGACATGCGGATAATCGAACGTAAGTTGCAGCTTTGTTTGAATTCACTTCAACAATGGGCAACCGAAAATGGATTTCGGTTTTCGAAATCCAAGACTGTCTGCATGCATTTCTGTCAGAAACGAGGTTTACAACCGCCTTCCAGTTGTGGATGAAACCAAATTTCTGGGGCTGATATTTGATAAGAAATTATCATTTATCCCCCATATTAAAAACCTAAAAAAGAAATGTCTGAAAGCCCTCAACATATTGAGAGTCTTATCAAATACTGACTGGGGAGCAGACCGTAAGGTCTTGCTCAGATTATATCGAGCGTTAATAAGATCAAAACTCGATTATGGGTGTATTGTGTATGGGTCTGCCCGCGAGTCTTATCTCAACGAGCTAGACACCATACACAACCAAGGACTTAGAATCAGTTTAGGAGCCTTTCGTACATCTCCAGTGGACAGTTTATACGTCCAGGCGCATGAGCCCTCACTGCACAACAGACGTGATAAGCTGGCCCTGCAGTATGCTACGAAAATAGCATCTTTACCAAATCATATTTCATTTAACACCATATTTAGACCCTATCATTTAACAAGTCATTCCACCATTCGGTATTCGCATACAACCCCTTTTGTCTGAGGCTGGTATCAGCCTTGACAGTATTGCGAATACCCCTTTCTTTAGGACTCCACCAAAGATCGATTTCGATCTTACTCGGCATAAAAAGAGAGATACTAGCTCCTCGGTTTTTCAGTCTCTCTTTAGAGAGTTAAGGTCTAAATATGGTGTTTATGCTCCAATATATACAGATGGTTCGAAAGATGACGATCGGGTAGCTTCGGCTACCGTGACATCATCCGAGACCATTTCTGTCCGCCTTCCACTTCCATATTTACAGCTGAACTCCAGGCCATTATGCACGCTTTGGAGTTCATACAATCATCTCATCAACAACAGTACATTATCTTCACTGATTCTCTGTCCTCACTTCAAGCAATTTCCAATAAAAAGCTTGAACACCCATTAGTAGCAGATGTTTATCGTCTGCTACTATCTTACGAGCTTTCAAGCAAAGACATCGTCTTTCGCTGGCACCCCAGTCACGTTGATATAAGGGGGAATGATCAAGCAGATTTTGCTGCCAAAGCTGCTTTAGATCTCCCCCTATCACCAATTTTAATACCATATCAAGATTTTAAATCATCGATTAATCATTTCATTTATGGACGCTGGCAACGGTCTTGGAATCTTGCAGACACAAACAAACTTCATCATATTAAGCCTCTCTTAGGAGACTGGCCAAGCTCCTATAGAACTAACAGGAGGGATGAAGTTGTTTTGTGTCGCTCTCGTATTGGTCATACCTTTTTAACTCATATTTTCATTTTGAAGCGAGAGCCTCAACCAGAATGTGTTCACTGTCATGTTCCTTTGACAGTTAAGCATATTTTGATTGATTGCAATCCTCTCAAGAATGTTAGATCACACTATTACCGTTGCCAGTCACTAAGTCAACTATTTGCACAACCGGAGCTATATGGAAAATTGTTAAACTTTTTAAAAGAGACAAACTTTTATTACCAATTTTAATTGTATATATATCCCGTATTTTGTTTTAACTATTTATATACATAAAGGACTTATATTTAGTTGTATTTATTTTTAGTGCCATTATTGACTGTGATACTTGTTTTTATTTATGTATATAAATATATTTATGTGATATTTATTTAATTTGTCTCATTAGAATCATCATTTGTTTGGCACCATATAGCCCGGTTGGAGCTGACGTGCCATACAACTCCATTTCATTCATTCATTCCATTTATATATCAACATTTATTTATCAAGACGCGATATAGAGACTGCTTTGAGTATGAAGTTTTGAAAAGACCTAGATTGTGTCTCAGTCTTTCTGTCAAAATCACAAATAATAAACATTGTGTTATTTTATTTATTGTGTAATATATTTACCATCTTTATTTTAGAAAATTACACCCATGAAAATGCGACTGTGGTCAAGACATGGAAAGAAGTAAAAAAAGAAATGAAGCACACAAGAACGTTATATTATAAATTCGACCAATCTGGGATTACTATAACTCATTATACTCTCAAAGCAGCCAAACCAAATTTTTAGCGTTATTATTATTATGATCAACCTGGATTAGCCTTATTAAATATGTACATTTTTGCCACCTTTGTCTGCATAGGTAAAATTCCATGTCCGATATTAAATAATGACACACTATTGTACCACAAAAATGGATTTATTTTTCTAAGTCTCAAATCTTGTGGATTGTGGGTTCACACGGGCATATAGGGGGTCTGAGAAGAAATTTTGGAAAAATTGTGTTTTTTTTTATTATTGTGGAACTATCAAAATTAAAACACTGAATCAAAACACTCTATGTATATATAAGTCGAAAATCTTGTGGAATGTGGTACCACACAGGCATATAGGGGGTCTGAGAAGAAAAGTTTGAAAAATATCTTGTGGAACTCTTGTTGTGAAAAACACCACAGACCCAAAATACAGTATCAAATTATTCTAAGTCGAGAATTTTGTGGAATGTGGTTCCACACAGGAATATAGGGGGTCTGAGAAGAAATTTAAAAAAAAAGATTTGAAAAACACCACAGACCCAAAATACGGTATCAAATTATTCTAAGTCGAAAGTGGTACCACACAGGCATATAGAGGGTCTGAGCAGAAAAAAAAAGATTTTTTTCGAAGTCCAATATCTTGTGGAACTCTTGTGGTAAAAAACACCACAGACCCATAACACTATCAAAATTATTCTAAGTCGAAAATCTTGTGGAATGTGGTACCACACAGGCATATAGAGGGTCTGAGAAGAAATTTTGGAAAAATATCTTGTGGAACTCTAGAGGTAAAAAACACCACCAAAATAGGGGGCCTGAGAGGAAACTTTTGAAAAAAAAAAATTCAGTCCAATATCTTGTGGAACTCCTGTGGTAAAAAACACCACAAACCAAAAACACTGTATCAAAATTATTCTAAGACGAGAATCTTGTGGAATGTGGTACCACACCGGCATATAGGGGGTCTGAGAAGAAATTTATGAATTTTTTTTTTATTTTTTTCTAAGTCTAATACCTTAGGATCTCAGGGGGTCTGAGATGAAATTTTTGAAAGGACACAACAGAATAAAAGTTATTATTGTTCAAGCAAATTTTTCATGGTCCACTTTTCAAAACGCCCCCAAACCTTGCCATGTCTATTGTTGGGCACGGGGCCTCCGTCTAGCCTCTGGGCGGGAAATTAAAACAGTTTGGATATGTGAGCAGTGCCCAAGCAAACGAGGTCTCCATGCTGATAAGGACTGTTTCAAAGTATATCATAGTGTGCTTGACTACAGTGTCTGCCACGAAGAGTAGTGTTCGGACTTTTGTTTGGTCATACATTTAAGATAAATTTTGCAAAATTTAGTTAAAGAGGGGATTGATCTCATTGTAATAGTTCAAAATCAGATAATGCTAAATGTATACATGTATAGTGAAAATTTCATACAAATTACTTATTCTTTTTGCAATTTTAATTCAATTTTAATGTTTACCAGTCTTGGATTATCTGCACTTGCTTTTATTTGGATGTTTCGTAGAATGCGACAATTGTCGACAACGATTTTACTGCTTCAGACAGCCTCCCGTATTCATTCAAAACCACTCCCCTCCTTTGAGTATACATTGCCAACGTCAGCACCGACGGCAGATACTAATCTTTAGCCCTTGCTTTTGGATTATGCGCCACTAATATTAGCTACAATTTGTATTTTATTGTACATTATATTGTTTAGATTATTTAAAACTACTCATTCGCATACTCTTATTATTTTAGAGTTAACTACAGGTTCTATGTGCGAATTTGTTCTCATTGTTTCACTTTCACTATGTCCATCTTACTGGGATATTACAAAACCCACCACTGTGCCTACCTTATTTACGCAAAATTATTTCATGCCAAAACTTCAAATATCTTGGCCAAATTTTAAAATAACGAATAAATTCACAAATCAATCCTTGAGGGTCCCGAACTCAATCTCTATTTCACCTTTAGCTGCCAGGAGAGTTCGATCTATTTTGGCTGAACCATTTGCAGTAACTATTTTAATAGCTCATCAGGGTCTCTATGAGGTACTTCACTAATAAAATTGTCCTTAATATTGCCTGTTCTTTTTGACTTACTGATATGTTTAGTTATTATCTTTATCCTCATAGTAATTTCATTATATTGTAGACATTATATCTTAATCTTTTAATATACCCATATGTTTAGTTATTCCCTTAATATTGTATTTAAGTTTATCTGTTTATATATCCATGATACATGTATCCATGATTTTATTTTTGCTTACATGATATGTTTAGTTATTACACTTATTGCAATTAAGTTTATCTTTATCTGTTTTTCGTCAGGGACGCTTTCATCCAGAAGCAACATTTAGTTGCAATTTTTTTCGATCTGGAGAAAGCATATGATACCACGTGGAAACACGGTATCATGCGCGACCTCCATAACCTCGGCCTGTGAGGTCGCTTACCTATCTTCATTAAAAATTTCCTCGAAGATATTAAGGTACGACTGGGATCAATATTCTTTGACCCATTTCCTCAGGAAATGGGAGTTCCCCAGGGAAGCATTTTATCTCCTACTCTTTTTGCTATAAAAATTAATACGATCCCAGCGTGCCTTAAACCAGGTACAAACGTATGAGGGGGGATTTGACTCAAAAGTCAATGCTATGTCGTTATTGCTATTACATGTCCAATGTTGCAAATGTTTAATGTTATGTGTAAATTGGACAAAGTCACGAGTAAGAAATCCTGTAAATACTGACATCTACTTTTTGTCATTAACCATTTCACACTAGACATATCACAACAAGCCTAACTCCATCTACCCAGAACTTTAAACTTACAACTCTTACATCTTCTCATATGACACGCGCACTATGTATTGTAACCTTCAACATTTCACTTTTACATCGCAACACAGAACAAGTAATGAAATCGGCCATGCAAATTAGCTCATCACGTGATATGTTAATTTTCAAGCAGGGAATTCCCCCCCCCAACATGAAACCTTCAACCGGATGTTGATTTTATGATTTGTTTTCAACATAAAAGGAAAGTAAAATGTCTCGGCTTCCACATATAACCCGAGATATTTTTCGTAGAATTCACAGAATTTCTTACGAAGAATTTTACTCTGAAGTCACCAGGGTTTTGTGTGAACGTGTGCGACAGTGCATGATCAATCAATGTGAACATTCATTCATTCATCATCATGAAAAGTATAATAAATAAATAAATCATACAAAATATACCTCAACAAATAAAAGGAGAAGAATGAACAATGGCCGATGCATGGGTATTACCGGGTATTATATAATTTATAAACAGGATAACATTATAATGCAAAAGGTGACAACACCAAAAAGAGACAATTATACAGCTTAGAAAATGTAGCCTAGGCTACCAATACAATAATAATACTACCATTGAAATTGAATGTAAAAACGTGAAACAGTGGAAAATTACCTACATTTATATATACATGTATGAACATTATAGAGAGTATCAGTATCAATATTCTTTGACAGTAAAGTTGTAGCTTCGACCAATAAAGAGGAGGATTACAAAGTTTGAGCTCCTAACTCCTTGTGCCACATAATAAATGGCTACCATCAGGTAAGATTTAAAATTTCACTTTGTCAACCGCCTTAACTGCCTGGTAAATCTTAAATTTTTTGCAATTGAAAAATTACAATCCAGGTTGCATCAAAATTAACTTTGAAAGATAGATTAGTTAATTTTGCTCTAGGCCTATTATCCCTGTGAAAATCTAACACAGTAGGGGAGAGTGGGGTCCAATGGGCCGATCGAATGCGCTGAAAGGCCATGGAACATTTTTGAACACTTGATAATATAATCTGAAAGTTGTTGCTCTTCTTCATATGTGAAAACCTATAAGGAAAAAAAAATAAAATGTAACTTGATGTACAATTGAGTTAATTATGGGCTAAAATACGCATATCTATATTTGATTCTGTTTACATTTCATAACTATAATACTTTCTTTAAATTGTATGAATACATGTACTGTTATATATTGTTCTACAGTCCTATCAGTACTAAATATATAGGCCTATTATGGTGGTCTGTATCCTACTAAGTATGCAGGATTTATCTCTCTTACAAATTGCCTGTTGTAAGACTTGATAATTTGTATTATTAGGAGTGAACTCCCCTGAAAGGAAGTTAATAACCAATTTGACTTGATCTGTTTACCTGGGTAGTCACACATGTCTTTTTGAAGGTTACTTTATCAATGTCTTCGGTTTTATATTTTCTAGCATCGTCCACGTATCTTGTCAATGTTGTTCTGCGGATTCCATAATCTTTAGCAGTGGTACGTAGGGATTTGTTTTCAAAAATAACTTCTACAGCCTTTCTCATTGTTTCTGCAACAAACATTACCCTGCCCGTTTTTATACGCCCATATTGAAATGTAAAGCCTATTGATTTTCAGCGATTTCTGATAATTAGTGGCAGAGTTATGGCCTTTGATCACTTCAAAAAATCCTGTGGATGCTCTAGAGGCCAAAGTTGATACCCGATTGACTTTAATTTTATACACAGTGTTTAAGGTCATGAGACGAAGAAGCCTATTGATTTTGAGCGATTTCAAATAATTACTTCCAGAGTTGTCTCCCTTGATCACTTCAAAAAACCTTGTGACACTATAGAGGCCAAACTTATCATCCGATTGACTTCAGATTGATACACAGAGTTTAAGGTGTTGAAACAAGTATTTTGATTTTCAATGAATTTTGATAACTGGACAGCTAAATCCATGATATTAAATGTTTCCTATACTAATTGTTAGCGTGGGGCAAAACTTTTATAAAAAGCAAACAAATTCTAATGATTTTCAGATAATTACATAATGAGTTGTTACTCTTAATCAGATTTTAGTGTATTACAAATGTTTCATTACGAAAAAAAGTAAAAATATGCGACAACCCTTGTTGACTGCCCGGACGATTTACCTGCTGTGGGCGTATGCACTTATTGATTAATAAATCAAAAAATGGATAATTGAGACCTCATATACATGTATGTTGTTATTTGTACCTACTTTAGTAATGATGATCAAGGCTAGGCCTTACATTCAATCGCTAATATCGCAGCCTCAAACCTGTTTCGTATATGCTCATAATACCTATAAAACCATAAATATGTGCTAACTCTGGAGTGCTTGGCTGTCATAGCTGCTTTGGGCATATGTTTTGTTGCCTGGCAATCTATCTTCAATAGTCTATAATAATGTCTAATTTCAGGATTCACAATGAATGAAGAAATTGGAAAAACTGAGTTTATTACGCCAAGCCATACAGGAACATGAAAATAAAATCAGCACTACAGCAACAACACTGCTAGTTCTTCAAGACCTAAGGATGTGTCTGAATTGAGAAAACTTTTTTCTCCATATCAAAGAAGTTTCAAGCAAACTGGAGCCTTTGGCAAGACCTTGCTAGTTGCCAAATATACTCACAAGTTCCTCTGCCTTGCTAGCCAGTCTCAGGTATTCATTTTTTAACACTTTTATTTCATTTGTTTAAAATATGTTTACAAAATTTGTAATTATTTTAAACTTTTGAGTGTGGTGTTTGAGGTTGTTATGTAGAATAAAATTGTGCTAAATCCATAGTAATGTCATCAAATAACCACTATTTTAAAATAAATTTTATTAAATTGTATTGTCCATAATTACCACCGAATTAACGTTAAATCTTTTAAAAAATTTTACAGGATTTTGTTCCTCTCAAAGAAGGAAAAATCTCTTTATTGGAAGCGGGACTGGGTGAAAAGAGAATTGTAATGAATAAAACAAGTTGCCCACAACGGTTGAGGGATACACTGTTTGAAGCATTTCCAAAACTTGAAAAAGGCGGTGGCTTTGAGCTACTCCGAACATCAAGTCGTACTTGTTTAGAACTGATCAAACCCCCAAAGCAAGGGTATAATTCAGAATATCTTGCGGACAGTTGTGCTCTTGGGCAAAGTGTCATTTATATCAGGCCAATGCAAAAAGACCTAGACATGGAAAGTTTAGAGGTAATTGGTAATTTTGATATAAGCCCATAGTTGCAATACATTTTTAATAATCATATTTTTGTGTAAAATTTTTTTAATCGTCTTTATTATCTATGTAGAAGAAAAGGAGGATGAAGAAGACATTGTGTACAATTTTCATACCTTTGTCAAAAAGTTAGAAAGTAAGTGACAGTAATTTTCTAGTTAACATGTGGGACGTTTTATGTGGACGTATATTGTTGGCATCCCATCCTTTCGTCTACAATCTGATTGAGACATAGACCCTATTTCGTTTCGTTTTTATAATTCAAATTTCGTTTCACTTTTAATGACTACAGATCTGAAAGAGTTGTTAGATAACCTGCATTCTAGTTAGTGTGAGGGATTAGCCAATGAAATAGTATGTTACAGCACATTAAACAATAACACTTTCGATAAGTTATCTTTAATAGTCTGCGTTCACAAGGATACCTGCTTTTTCTACATCCCTAATCCACTCATTGAATCTCTTGTGACTTTCGCCTGCGAAATTCCGTATTTGTTGGGTAAACCCTGTGCCCGTAGCTCAAGTTGTAACGCTTGAAAGCTTTCTGCGTATGCTTCGGCCATTTTAAAAAAATATAAATTAACTAAATACAAAGGTAAAAATAGAACTTAACGAAATATAAAGCTCAACCTAATATTTTTCGTGTGGCCAGTAGATTTTGACAAATCCAAGAGAGACTTACCGGTTCTGCTATATTTTCTTGGCTTCTTGTTCTTCGTTTTTCTCTTCTTCTTCTTGCTATAATGGTTCCAGGAATTACTCACGTTGATCCTGCAAGCGGCACCAGTTTGTATCAGAGAGGGAAGGTTATAGTATGTGTCGTTGTGGGGACACACAGCTTAATAATAGTTCGTAAATTATTCCATCCAGGTTTCCTCTTCTGTTGACTGTGATCGTCTAGATAATTTATACTGGCTTCACGTTGATTTAGGATAATAACACAATGTTTCTTCCAAGTAACTTTTATTATCATTGTAAAATAATACAGAGAATTACTGATGTTGTATACTTGTTGGCGTGATGAAAATCATGACTTCCTGGGAAATTCACAAAGCTTTGCAGAGAGATATGAATATTTGAAGGAAGAACTTGCAGTTCAACAAAAAATATATGAAAACAGGAGGTCTGAAGTTGATGCAGCTATAGCAGCCGATGTGGAAGAACTAGAAGATGCTTGGGATGTGCAAGCTCCTGTAGCACAACAAATAGGCAAAGAAGATGTAAAATTTGGATTAGATCTTGGGGTACCAAAACAAGAAAAAGATGATGAAATAACCCTATCTGAAATGCCTGAAGATTATAGATCCCTTATGAGATCCTTAAATGAGAAGCAGATGAAATTTGTAAATGATATTGCATATTATGAAACACAAGTCTTCAGATTTTTGAGTGGCGGAGCTGGTGTTGGTAAAAGTTTCGTAACAACTGCATTCTATCAAAGTTTACATCGGTATTACAAAAGCAAGGTAGGAGATGACTACCAAATTATAAAACAGTTACTGTTAGGACCAACTGGAAAGGCGAGTTTTAACATCAAAGGTGATACCATTCATTCGGCCCTGAAGGTACCTGTAAATCAATCACTACAGTACAAACCTTTGGATTGCAGTAGATTGAATACCTTAAGAACAAACCTTGGAGGACTGAAAATTGTATTTATCGATGAGATATCGATGGTAGGGACTCAAATGATGAACTTTACTAATAAAAGATTACAAAATATAAAAGGTTCCCCATTATTATTTGGTGGTTTTAGCGTAATTGCAGTTGGAGATTTATTTCAATTGAAACCTGCATTTGATGGATTTATATTTGAAAGTTTGAGCAGAGGTTATGGTAACCAATGTATGGAAAGATAACTTTGAAATGTACGAATTGACTGATATAATGCGGAGTTATTAAACAGATTAAGGGAAGGAAATCAGGAAGCTCATGATATAGAAATATTAAAAACCAGAATAATGAAAACATGTACAGAAACATATCCCTTTCATGTCCAACATCTGTTAATCAGCAATGAACAACTTTAATGAAAAGGTTTTTGATAACATCTCTGGTGAGAAATGTGTAATTAAGGCAAAAGATAGTGTAGTTGGCTCGACTGCCCAAACTGTAGCCAAAGTACTTTTAGACCATGTTCCTGATGACCCCAGAAAAACTATGCAACTGCACACTAACTTACATTTAGCTGTAGGTATGAAATGCGAATTGTGTTTAAATATTAGAACAGAAGATGGTTTGACAAATGGATCTGATTGCTCTGTGAAATTAATTGAAATTGGTCAATTTAAACATGCAGTTGGACGTATTGTATGGGTGCAATTTAGAGATGAAAATGTTGGGGAAAAAATATGAAAAATCTATATTCTGGTAAGTCATATATATCCAGAGCATGGACACCAATAATACCTGTTTCACGTCAAATAAAAATTAGTAAATTTAAATCTGCTGAACTGATGAGGACCCAAATTCCCTTAAGACCATCTGCCGCTAAAACTGTGCATAGATCTCAAGGCGACACTTTAGATGAAGTGGTTGTAGATTTTGATGGTCGACAAATGCCGCATATTCTTTATGTTGTTCTAAGCAGAGTAAAAGACATTAGAAGGCTTGAATATTGTAAATCTGTGTGAAGAAAAAATTAAAATTAGTACAGAGGTGAAGGAAGAAATGAAATCCTTGCGTGCGGACAGAAAAATGAAATTTTGGGCTTCAGAACCCCCGTTTTAAACGAAGGAACGATGTGTAATTATGTACCATAATGTTCGGTCCCTTCAGAAATACATAGATGTTAAATGTAACAGAATGTTAAAAAGGGCCTCAATAATCATTTTATCAGAAACTAGATTAAAAAAGGAAACTAATGACATACGATATACCAGAATTTACATTGTTCAGAAATGATGCCGTCACTGAAAAGAACAAAAGTCATCATGGTATAGCTGTTTATATTAGAACCGAAAAGCTGAAATTAAAAAACATGAATGTGAAATCAGTAAATTCATGTGAAGTAGAAATGAGTTTGGTTGATTTTTCTATTGAACATAATGAATCTGTTAAAGAAAATACATATTTTAGGCCTGTATAAACCCCCCAAGATTTCTACAGTAGACTTAATAGCAGCTATTAACAATGCCCAATTAGAAATCACTGAAAAAGAATTTGTTGTCTGTCTAGGTGATTTCAATATTCAAGCTAACAGTGGAGACTGCAGAAAACTGAATGAAGGAATTTCATCAGTTTATAGTTGGCCCAACAACCGATGCCGGTACAATTATAGATTTAATCTATAGTATTGTACCTGATGAATATATTGAAACTGGAACCCTAGAAAACTATTATTCAGATCATAAAATCATTTATTCTGTCATAAATTCTTCAAAAAATATGAAAGAAAGTGAAAAAAGAAAGATGAAAATTATTCTCTCAATTTACAAGTCCCACTACCAGTAATTCCAGTTGTAGAAAAAACAGAAAATACTATCTACGTAGATTGAAAATTCAAAAGCCCATTAAATCCCCCCAAAAATCATCCACTACACAAATCTAATCGTTGAAAATAAAGAGGTTTGTAAAGGTTTTGGTTATACTATTTATGAATCTGATCTCAAGACAATAGATGGAAGTAATTGGTTGAATGATCAAATCATAATTTTTACTTGAAAATTCTTGAAACTACAGTTTTGAATACTGTAATAGCAACTGATACATTTGCAATGGAACGAATAAAAAGTAGCCGTTACCCATTATTTACCCTTGAATTTATTAACAAATGACAAAATTATAATACCAGTACACACAAGTCATTGGAGTCTTGTTGTGGTATTTGTCAGATCAAAAATTATGATTCAATGGTACATATTGTAACCGGTAAAAAAATCATGGAACAAATTAAATTATTTCTTGAAAAATTAGAAAATGATGCACATAGTTGGACGATGATATATGAAAGACAAGTAACATTGCAAACAAACAGTGATGACTGTGGAGTATTTATATGAATACAGAATTGATATTGAAAGGAAAATCCCTGAAAGTCGGAAAAGAGACCATCAAACAATATAGACATAAAATGAATCAAATTATCAGATGTTTCAATTCATAATTTGTAAAACTCCCAGGTTTGAATCGTGCAGGGGCCGAGAATAACCTTTGAGATTTTGCAAACCCAGTTCTCACTTTGACAGTGACAGTGTGCCTAGTCGTTTGAATGGTACGAAAAGCCATGGTCCACCCATGTACACATTGGGGTGCACATAACAGAACCCTTGTTGGTAGTTTGAATTCGAAAAAGAGTAGGCTTAAGTGTCACAGCCCTGGCCAAATTCTTCCATAGTAATAGATATGGAAATTACGACATTAAAAAATTGTTATTTGTTGTAATATATCTCATTTGTAAATTGTGAAACTTTGTATTCTAGCAGAGACTGTGGAAGTTAAGAGGGCACTGGTCTCTTGACTAGAAAATCCCAGGTTTGAATCATGCAGGGGCTGAGAATAATCTAGGATTTTTTAAACCCGGTTCTCACTTGTCAGGGGTGGTGCCTAGTCGTTCGGATAGGACAAAAAACCGAGGTCCACCGTGTACACATTAGCATGCACGTGAAAGAACCCTTGGCAGTTGAAATTCGATATAAGAGTAGGTATAAATGCCGCTGCCCTGGCAAAATTTTTCTACCTCGCATTGCACAGCTAACCATAGAAATGAAATTACAATGTTATTCTCAAAATGAAGTATTCTGTTCATTAGACTTTAAACTCTATTTTAGTTGTATCCTAGCATGTTGTTTGTGTGTTGTATATATTGAATGCACCCCTGTGATATTGTTTCAATATGTCTCGTTAATTTCATAATGTTTGGCGCAATATGGCCCGGTTGGAGCTGACGTGCCATTAAACAACATTTCATTCATTTGGAAACTTCCATGAACAGAAATCAGCAATACACAAATTTCAATATCAATGAACAGACTTTGAAAGTGAAGTTTGGAGGAATAAGTGGTGGCAAACTAACAAATTCTAGACATTGTAGGCAGTGGGAAGAAAGCATCTCACAAATTGGTCCAGACAGTTTGATAGTGCAAATGTTAGCAAATGATTTGGACACCCCTCAGTTGAATACAGTATTAGTCAATCAGTTTGTGGATAGGCTGTTAGCTATGCTTGACACTTGGTCATGGCAGTACAATATAAGACATTACTGTCTGCCAAATTATACCAAGATTAAGCACTAGAAATTGTAACACGTTTTCAATGAGATGGTAGCTGTGGCAAATAACAAATTAAAATCTGATCTTGTTCATAAATTAAATGGCATTAACTCCACAGCAAAGCATATATATTCCAATTCGGACAGAGTACATTTCACTTATATAGGGAATAAGAAGTACTATAGAAATATTAGAGGAGCCATTTTAAGAATGTACCAATAGATTATGTATGAAATTTCCTGTTAAGTGTATAAATGTTTGTTCTTTAATTTAAATATATCATTTCTAGCCTTTTAAGATCAATTATTTAGATTAATCTGACCACTGTTGAAATTTAAATTGAGTGGAGTCATTGCTTTGATATAAACTTTGCTTCTGTTCATTTTAAAAGGTCTTTTAAATCAAATATGGGATCACCCATTTATGGGATTACCCATTGCATGACAAGATTAGTTTAGTTTATTTTTCTAGAAACACATTATTTTATGTTGATAATTCATAAATGGTTAGCAATTAGTTGGGGAAGAAAGTTGAGAATGAAAACTTAATCATATTTAAAATATCAAGCCTTTACTCTCAAATGGCAATTTCTTAAAATGGATCTACAAAGATAAATTGATCTAAGTTTTTATTTTTGTTTATTAACTTAGGCTACATATCGTAAAATCCACAATATAAATTTGTTGATTTCATCTTTAATGCCTTTTGCTTTAATATTCGCATAATCATATTAGATAGTTGTGACATAGGCTTGAGTCAAAATCATATTTTCAGGTCAAATGAAATGTTTTCAAACTAAAATATGTTATTTTCTGATAATAATCACAGACATTTCATTCAAGTTCGAAAACAGATAATGTAAAATGAATAATTTGAAGCAAAGATATTAGCCTTAGTAGGTTTGACAAGATTTGTGCAATTTCAACCACGTGTGACAGTATTACATTAGTTCTTTAATCGGTTCTTGGATGACAACACTGGTATATACTTCTAATAATACTTTTATTCTGCTTCTTACAATAGGTACAAACATCGTGATGTAAACGACCGTAGAACTAACTATATGGAAGGAGTCATGACTTAATTAGCTTGGCTTAGCATGAGTGTGCTAACTCCAGAAGCTGTCGTCTCGTACCGTCTCGTGCCAAGGCGCCCATGGCCTTCGCTCAGTCCTGGCCGGACCTAACTCCTAGCCCTGCCTTCATCTAAGCGCCCGCCTAGCATGGCATCCTGGACCTGACTGATCCCAAAACGGTTTGTCTAATCTTTTAATTCCTGGGCCGAATCCATGTCCAGCCTTGTTTTCTTGATACCACACCCATGCATCGTAACCTGATTGGTCAGTATCCGGTCGGGGTGAGTCAATAACCTGGACGGACATATAGTTATTGGCCAATCAACTAATTCCAGGTATTATATTTCAGATTATATTATGACCGGGATTGGCAGCTGGTCATTATATAATAACAGATTAAGCTTCCCGTGCAGATTGCTTTACTATTCAAGATCTTGCGTAACTCGGGACAGCTGTGATGATTAATGACTTCCTAACGACCTTTGTCTGTCTGTTAGACTTATCATGTTTACTGCCATCTTTTGACCACCTGCGATCTGTCTGCTAGCCCTGTGATAAGATTGCTAATTGATTTCGTGAGGGTATGCGATTATATATCCCCCCAAATTGTGTAACACACGGTACTGGTTGTTCGAAGCTAAGTCTCGCCCTTCTATTTTTAGCTTAAATCAAAATACGGCTGAACTGTTTTAATCTATTTATATCAGAGAAATCTGATGTCATCGAGAGTTGATTATGGTCTAAATAAGTTAATTAATGTCTGAAGAATGACTTGCCATAGGCAGATTTAGCTCTTGCATAATGTATGTTTAATAAATTCTGATATTTAGATATGAACATACCAATAAGTAAGATAAAATGTTATATATATATTGTGTTCTTAATTATTATATTTTGCAGTCTTGACTAGCTGTATAAATAAAATGTCTCAAAAACAACAAACATATGATTGAATTTTCAACCATATTGAAAATTTTGAGAAAAAAAATTAGATTTTATGCTTCGAGCATCAAAATATAGTATTGTCAATAAAGATCTGAAAAAACTTGATGACGACTTCCTAAAATTTAGCAATGAACTTGCATCCCATACACGGAATGAAGAAGCCTTTAAAGGAAAATGAAAATTTCACCCGCCACAAATTGCCAAAGAAAATGACTTTTTAAAAATTGAATGAAAAGAACTGAAAAAGGAAAATGAAAATTTGAAAAAAAATCACAATGAAAACCAACTGAAATTGGAATCATTAGAATCTAGTTTGGCAATTATATCAGATTCTAAAACCGATACTGAAGATGATTTATCTTTTATTGAAGCAGAAAATATTGTTGCTTCCACCCCAAAAGACAAAAATATTTGTATTCCAGAAGAATATCTTTCCCCAGAAAGTGTTCTTGCTTGAGCGGCGTGAAGCTAGCTTGTTGTTTGTTGTTCGGTATTCACCAGATATGGAATTAGTAATCTAATAAAGTAACTTTTGTTCGTTATTCGCCAATATCAAACTGCTCTTTCTTCGGATAGACAGAGAAATTGTTAGAATCTATTTCCCAAGAGTTCGAAGTATTATAATCCATTTAGGCTCATAAAAAAACCCACTTGCGGCGTATTCCCAACAAAAGTACCCTTATTATATTACCAATTCCATATACGGTGAATACCGAACAACAAACCAGCTCGTTGTTCGTTATTCGCCAATACCGAACAACAAACTGGCTCGTTGTTCGTTATTCGCCAATATGTAACAGCTCTTTCTTCGGATAGAAAGAGAAGTTGTTAGAATCTATTTCCCAGAAGTTTGAAGTTTTATTGTCTATTTAAGCTCATAAAAACCCGCCTGTGGCGTGTTCCCCACAAAAGTACTTTTATTATATTACTAATTCCATATACGGTGAATACCGAACAACAAACCAGCTCGTTGTTCGTTATTCGCCAATACCGAACAACAAACTGGCTCGTTGTTCGTTATTCGCCAATGTGCAACAGCTCTTTCTTCGAATAAAAAGAGAAGTTGTTAGAATATATTTCCCAGAAGTTTGAAGTTTTGTCGTCTATTCAAGCTCATAAAAACCCGCCTGTGGCGTGTTCCTTACAAAAGTACCTTTATTATATTAATAATTCCATATACGGTGAATACCGAACAACAAACCAGCTCGTTGTTCGTTATTCGCCAATACCGAACAACAAACTGGCTCGTTGTTCGTTATTCGCCAATATGTAACAGCTCTTTCTTTGGATAGAAAGAGAAGTTGTTAGAATCTATTTCCCAGAAGTTTGAAGTTTTATTGTCTATTTAAGCTCATAAAAACCCGCCTGTGGCGTGTTCCCTACAAAAGTACCTTTATTATATTACTAATTCAATATACGGTGAATACCGAACAACAAACCGGCTCGTTGTTCGTTATTCGCCAATATCGAACAACAAACTGGCTCGTTGTTCGTTATTCGCCAATATGTAACAGCTCTTTCTTTGGATAGAAAGAGAAGTTGTTAGAATCTATTTCCCAGAAGTTTGAAGTTTTAATGTCTATTTAAGCTCATAAAAACCCGCCTGTGGCGTGTTCCCTACAAAAGTACCTTTATTATATTACTAATTCCATATACGGTGAATACCGAACAACAAACCAGCTCGTTGTTCGTTATTCGCCAATACCGAACAACAAACTGGCTCGTTGTTCGTTATTCGCCAATGTGTAACATCTCTTTCTTCGGATAGAAAGAGAAGTTGTTAGAATCTATTTCCCAGAAGTTTGAAGTTTAATCGTCTATTTAAGCTCATAAAAACACGCCTGTGGCGTGTTCCTTACAAAAGTACCTTTATTATATTAATAATTCCATATACGGTGAATACCGAACAACAAACCAGCTCGTTGTTCGTTATTCGCGAATACCGAACAACAAACTGGCTCGTTGTTCGTTATTCGCCAATATGTAACAGCTCTTTCTTCGGATAGAAATAGAAGTTGTTAGAATCTATTTCCCAGAAGTTTGAAGTTTAATTGTCTATTTAAGCTCATAAAAACCCGCCTGTGGCGTGTTCCCTACAAAAGTACCTTTATTATATTACTAATTCCATATACGGTGAATACCGAACAACAAACCAGCTCGTTGTTCGTGTTCCCTACAAAAGTACCTTTATTTTATTACTAATTCCATTTACGGTGAATACCGAACAACATACCAGCTCGTTGTTCGGTATTCGCGAATACCGAACAACAAACCAGCTCGTTGTTCGTTATTCGCCAATACCGAACAACAAACTGGCTCGTTGTTCGTTATTCGCCAATGTGTAACAGCTCTTTCTTCGGATAGAAAGAGAAGTTGTTATAATCTATTTCCCAGAAGTTTGAAGTTTAATTGTCTATTTAAGCTCATAAAAACCCGCCTGTGGCGTGTTCCCTAAAAAATAACTTTATTATGTTACTAATTCCATATACGGTGAATACCGAACAACAAACCAGCTCGTTGTTCGGTATTCGCCAATATGTAACAGCTCTTTCTTCGGATAGAAAGAGAAGTTGTTAGAATCTATTTCCCAGAAGTTTGAAGTTTTAATGTCTATTTAAGCTCATAAAACCCCGCCTGTGGCGTGTTCCCTACAAAAGTACCTTTATTATATTACTAATTCCATATACGGTGAATACCGAACAACAAACCAGCTCGTTGTTCGTTATTGGCCAATATGTAACAGCTCTTTCTTCGGATAGAAAGAGAGTTTGTTAGAATCTATTTCCCAGAAGTTTGAAGTTTTATTGTCTATTTAAGCTCATAAAAACCCGCCTTTGACGTGTTCCCTACAAAAGTACCTTTATTATATTACTAATTCCATATACGGTGAATACCGAACAACAAACCAGCTCGTTGTTCGTTATTCGCCAATACCGAACAACAAACCAGCTCGTTGTTCGTTATTCGCCAATATGTAACAGCTCTTTCTTCGGATAGAAAGAGAAGTTGTTAAAATCTATTTCCCAGAAGTTTGAAGTTTTATTGTCTATTTTAGCTCATAAAAACCCGCCTGTGGCGTGTTCCCTACAATCGTCCTTTATTATATTACTAATTCCATATACGGTGAATACCGAACAACAAACCAGCTCGTTGTTCGTTATTCGCCAATACCGAACAACAAACTGGCTCGTTGTTCGTTATTCGCCAATATGTAACAGCTCTTTCTTCGGATAGAAAGAGAAGTGTTAGAATCTATTTCCCAGAAGTTTGAAGTTTTAATGTCTATTTAAGCTCATAAAAACCCGCCTTTGACGTGTTCCCTACAAAAGTACCTTTATTATATTACTAATTCCATATACGGTGAATACCGAACAACAAACCAGCTCGTTGTTCGTTATTCGCCAATACCGAACAACAAACCAGCTTGTTGTTCGTTATTCGCGAATACAAAACAACAAACTGGCTCGTTGTTCGTTATTCGCGAATACCGAACAACGAACAACAGGCTAACTTCACGTCGCCTCTTGCTTGTCCCTTTGCAAATATTGTTACTTCTGCCCTAGATGAAAATATTGTTGCTTCTACCTCAGATAATAAAACTGTGCATTCATCCCCTGAAAAAAATTATTACTTCCTCCCCTGCTTCTAGTTCAGAATCTAAAAACTTTGATAAAGATACTTCAAATCATATGCTACCTATATTGACAGACCCCAAAATACAATCAAAAAGAAAGTATGATTCAGATGTATGATTATTATACATCTATAAATGGTAAGAATCTTAAATTATGATATATTTTTTTTTGTTTCAGCAAAAATGTCTACCTCAAATTATGATTCATTGACTGAATCCGAAAAAATTAATCTCGACTGTACAGAAGATGAATATTGAAAATATACCAGATAATCTTAACATGATGCAAAGTGTCTTAAAAACTGTTGCTTCTAAAGTTGACAATCATAGTCCACTTTTAAAACACACAAACCTTATTTCAAAATTTGATTTTCTATCCACAAAAATAACACTTTGATTAAAGAAAACAACTGCTTAAAATTAGAAAAAGAAAACCTGCTAACAAAAACTAAAACTGATGCAACAAAAAATAAATGAATATACTCAAAGATCCGGTGAAGTAAAAATTAAAAGAATGAAAACAAATAAATCAGTGTCAATTAAAACAGCTGATGTTGAAATTCAACCAGCAGTTGATATGGAAATAGCTCATTTTGATAATAATTCATTAAATATATCGAAAAAGCCATTTATTGAAATAATCAGTAAAAAAACCAAACGATTTGAAACTAAAATGACTGCTGCAGATATCATTTCAGTCTCATAGACTAAAGCGTGCTAGAAGTTCTGAGAATATCACACAAAGCTTTGAAGACCCGAGAACGTGTATTAGAAATGGGATATAAAGTAGAAAGAAAAGCTAAAATTGCATTTATAGGGGATAATAACATCCAAGGTCTGCTAGGTAATAGGAAATTAGGAAATTGGTCAACTGACACCAATGGTATAATCCGCTGCAAACCTACAGGAACTGTAGATAAGGAATTGAAAAGAGACAGAAGTTCTTTACCAACAAATAATTGTGTACGGAAAATTAGTAACGTTCTCATGAATTCGGTTTGGCTTTCCTTGTCATTGCTACAAAAATTGTGTATAATTAATGTATATGTAATTACGATATTAACAGTTATATGTTTTATTTTAGTATGAATGGTCATATTTTGGTGATATCCTCATTCTTGCTACTGGTATCAGCGGATTCAAATTTTTCTACCGCGGAGGGGAATAAATTTGTATTTTCTCATAAAACGTATCTTGCATATAGCAATTGGATTCTTGCTTACCATTTTGACATAAGTAATTATCAGAAACAGCTCAATCAATTAAGGTTAAATATTGCATATCTTAAGGACTCTTATTCTACTTTGATGAAATTAAAAGATAACGTTTCCATTGATCGTATACCAACCACGACCGCCAACTTATTTAGTAAGAATTATATTGTCTCTGAGATTTCATTTCATAAGAAACTGAATCAGAATCAGATTCACATTTCTATTCAAGAATTGTTTGCTAAACATTTAGTGCAACTTAACTATAAATTTAATTCCTTGGAAACATCATTTAAGAATCTAAAGAATTTAATTACTATTCCTTTTTCCCAACGAATGAAGAAAGTATAAAGAACCAAACGTAGTTTACTACCTTTGGGTGGCATTTTATCATCACTTTTCGGTGTTGCAGATGCCAATGTTGTAAATCGGATCCGACATCACGTCCGTGCTTTGGAAAATTCACAACAAAAAAATATTCATGTATTGGACGAAAGTTTATCACTTTTAAACTCTACGAACCATAATGTTCGTATTAATCGTCAATTACAGAATTGATTAATGTAACTAATGTTTTGGGCTCGAAACTATATTATATTATGAATGACATTGCCCATACATTAAAACCAGAGATTGGATACTTTGAATTGGTTAATATGTTTGATGTTTTAACTTTTGCTATTGATATCAGACGATATCAATGATTTCCATGTTCAAATTTTAAGTTCATTAGATAACAGAATATCTATGACCCTTGTATCCACTGACATGCTCTTTCACGCTTTGTCAGAAGTTCAGAGCAAATTACCTATGACTTTGGAATTACCTTATCCTGTTTTAAAGTCACAAATGATTAAATATCATGAAATTTTGAAAGTCACACTTGTTCCAACTGTAAATGCTTTTAATTTGGTAATACCTGTACCTTTGATCCAGAAGTCAGCATTGTTTGACATTTGCAGTTTGGTTACAGTACCATTGCTTACCTTAGATGGTATGAATACTGTACATTATGATTTAGACTTTAATCATCTTGCTATTTCTCACGATAGGAGTAAATACATAACTTTATCAAATGCTGATGTTCAACTATGTAGTAAGAAGGATGTCATGTTTTGTCAATTTCATAAAGCATCCCTGTCTACTAATGCAGCACCATCATGTATTTCGTCATTATTTCTACGTAATTCCAAAAGTATTGGAACATATTTCAACCTTTACCTCATTATCCTACAGTACGATTTTTAACTAGAGGTAACTGGTTTATTTTTACACCTTTCAATTTAATTATTGATCTTTTATGTTTGTCTTATAAAACAAACTTTGCGCCTACAACTATTACGTTATTTAAAGGCGAGAATGTTGTTACATCACCTTCTCGATGTTCTGCTATGTCGAAATATTTTACATTACCATATTATTTACGCAATGAAACAGGTTATAAAGTTCGACATACTACTGGTGATCGTTTAGATTTATCTAAATACCTTCTCAAGGATACTAAGTTTAATTTCAGTCTGGCACATCCTTATTCAAATATTATGCATCCTAAATCTATGGGGAGATATATGTAGATAATTAATGTTGTTTTGATATATAAAAATCATAACTTTTAAGGAAGATGTGTATATAGATATGTATAACTTAATATTTGGGTTGACATGTGACCAGTACAGGTTAACTGACCAGGAACCTTTACTCTACAGAACTGAACAACTATTAAATTATCAAGTTATCTTATTATGTATATGTCCAGTTGATCCTTTGACTTTTATAATCAATCACGCATGTGTTCAATGATATTAACACCTATTTCCTACTGGTCAGTTGCTTGTTTATCTCTTGGACTTTGAACTGTCCGAATTTATCCTGAACTCGGCTAAATTGATAAAAAAAAACATATATAAGAGAGAGCATAGGTTTAGGGAGGTAGCGAGGAATTTGAGAAACTAAAGTTGAAACTGTTTAAGGTAAGAGATTTCTGGTCACATTGTCTTGATTATTCTAGTTAGAAAATTGCTAGAGACATATTTAGTATTATCATTATAACATTTATATATATATATATATAATTGTATTGTGTTATTAACCCGGGAAAAATAAAATATACTCTGTATACACTATAAGCTTTGTTATTTATTACCCTAGACTGCAAAGTGTTACATTTGTAATAACAGTTTGTCTCTTAAAAAGTTTAACAATTTTCCATATAACTCCGGTTAATTTCACATTTACCGTGTGGGATACTCTTCTTTCAGCACCTATCCAAAAAGGGACTGATAAGTGATCGAGTAAGGTTTACATGGTGGGACGTCAAAGGCAGCTGAAAATACATTTCTAAAAGCAAAGGATGATGGATTGAACATTGAAGTCAACTGGCAGGATGCCGATAGTTCTTTAGGAGATGCTTTCTCCCACAGAGGCATCATCCGTCGTGGACATGTACATAGGGCACACGCCAAAGTTTTAAAAGATCAAATCAAAGGTTATTTCAGGCGCCTTCAAGAGAAATCACCAAACGCTGTTCCCACAGTGAGTGCGTCAAGAGTCCGCAAGAACAATTGTGGCTGTATCAAAGAATTATTTGTAACCCAGGCTCGTGTAAAAACAAAATATTGTGCTCTTCTTGAAGCTGAGGCAAGTCCAACAAGACTCGGTGAAACTCAAGAGAAATCACCAAACGCTGTTCCCAGAGATTCACACAGTGATATGCGAGTGCGCCAAGAGTTCGCATCAATGGGGTGGTGGCATGGCTCATTTCATGATTTGAAAGTATGTTCTTGTGTGAATTGTGACGAGGAATTAAAAGTGCATGGGGAAGTCGTATTCGTCCAGATTAAAAGGTTACATGTCCGCTACCGAATAGAGGTGAGCGAACGGACTAGATCATACACAAGGATCTGAGTAAGGGACATTCCAATATTCCTGAAAGTGCTCATAATTGTGGCTGTATCAAAGAATTATTTGTAACCCAGGCTCGTGTAAAAAAAAAATATTGTGCTCTTCTTGAAGCTGAGACAAGTCCAACAAGACTCGGTGAAACTCAAGAGAAATCACCAAACGCTGTTCCCAGAGGTTCACACAGTGAAATGCGAGTGCGCCAAGAGTCCGCAAGAACAATTGTGGCTGTATCAATGGGGTGGTGGCATGGCTCATTTCATGAGTTGAAAGTATGTTCTTGTGTGAATTGTGACGAGGAATTAAAAGTGCATGGGGAAGTCGTATTCATCCAGATTAAAGGTTACATGCCCGCTTCACCACCTCGCCTGCCGAATAGAGGTGAGTGAACAGACTAGAGAAACAGACAGGATCATACACAAGGATCTG
Source organism: Patella ulyssiponensis (assembly GCA_963678685.1). Lineage (NCBI taxonomy): Eukaryota > Metazoa > Mollusca > Gastropoda > Patellidae > Patella > Patella ulyssiponensis. The sequence continues at coordinate 11,107,797 of OY783227.1, read as the reverse complement.
GGTAAGGGACATTCCAATATTCCTGAAAGTGCTCATAATATTCTAATTCGCTTCAGAAGCAAAAACTGGAATTTTCACAGATTGTACTATTTTTTTGTGACACATTACTGTTGTATCGCAGAGTTATATTGGAAATTAAGACTGCGCGTTTTTAATAATCTTAGAATGGAAAGGATGATGAAACGTAAGGAATTCACCACTTCCAAGGAGTACAGGGGGCAAAGACTCCCCAAAAGAAAGCTCGGGTATTAGAACAGCATGAGAGAAAAAATGGCTACATTCTAAGTCTCATCAGCATTCCTATGGAGAAATTGAAGCCCGGGGTGACGATGAAGATGATAGAGGAAAAAAAGAAAGATGTTCATATTGGACCAGAATATAATTGCCTGGTAATGTGGTGGATACATTTTTGAAAGTTGACGTGTCAAGGTGGAAATGCGGATCTTCAAGACACAGGGACTGTATTCTTAGTCAAAAATAAATGTGAATGTGTACCTTCAATGCACACACATTGTGATGCCTGTATCATTACAGGACTAGGAGTGTACTATAAAGTTCACGCTTACAGCTGGCCCCGGGATATATTTATTTGATATTGGTGTTGGGCCTATTCATACAAAGGTACATGATAGAAATAAACCTGTAATATGCATATGAGACTTTATTCACTCTGTTCTGTACCTAACTGTAGATCAAGAATAGTAACCTACTCATCAGCATGCAATGCAGATAACTTTAGTCGTTGGGGTGGGGGAGGCGGTCCGAATGGTTAGTACAAATGTACGTGTGTTGTATCACAAGGTCTGTGATTGAGTAGGGTTGCTTGTACAACCTAGTGACATTTCTCACACTGCTAAAGACCCCTACGCGCAAGCGAATTATTGAAATAAAAATGAACCATCTGTTAGTCCCGAAATGACCTAGCCACTGTCTTGTACTCGTTAAACCCCATTTCTCTCTCTCCCAATAGCTGTAACATGGGATTCTCATTTTTGACTCAGGTTTCTGAGCCCAAACTGGAATAAATGCCAGCTAAACCACAATGCAGTGTATGAATATCTACAGTTGATTTTCCGAAGCCATTTCACTCGGCAGATTCCGCGCCCTACATTTAATCTCGGCTGTATGACGAATTCCGCCATATTGGAACTACTTTAAAGGTCCCGGATGAAACATGGCTGCGCCCATGGTGTCTTGGAACTACTTTAAAGGTCCCGGATGAAACATAGCTGCTCCCATGGTATCTTGTTTGTTTGTATTAGCGTCAAGTTGTCCTGTTAAAGTAAACCGGTAGCCGCATCCCAAATGTGTGGGCGTAGGTACATATATATCACTTACTGTCATACAGCCGAGACTAAATGTAGGTTTATGAACGTTCCGGAATCTGTCGTGTGGAAGCCATGTCTGGTGAGTACGACGTCATAATTTATTCAACATCTCATCTAGGTCTGGGAATCCGTCTCATTTGCTATAAATAGTTTTATTCCTCAGACTCGTATCTCCACTGTTACACAAGATAGGTTGCCAGGGAAAGAAACATACGCCCACAGCAGCTAAATCGTCCGGGCAGTCAACAAGATTTGTCGCATATTCTTACTTTTTTCGGTAATTAACGTTTATAATACATTAAGATTAAAAACTAGTAAAGTAATTATCAGAAAATCATTAGAATTTGTTGGTTTTTTATAAAGTTCTAGCCCATGCTAACGCTTAGTATACGAAACATTTAGAATCATGGATTTAGCTTTTCAGTCAAAATTCATTGAAAATGAATATACTTGTTCGTCTCAAGACCTTAAACTCTGTAACAATCTGAAGTCAATCGGATATTAACTTGCGTCCACAAGATTTTTTTTAAGTGATCAAGGGCCATAATTATCGTAAATCGTTGAAAATCAAAAGGCTTCTTCGTCTCATGAATGAATGAATGAAATGGAGTTTAATGGCACGTTAGCTCCAACCGGGCTATATTGCGCCAAACTTATGATCGTTACGAGACAGGTTAAAATATATCACAGAAAAACATTATATGCATAAATAAAAACAATATCACAGTAAGTAAAAACTAAAAATAAAACACATCTTTTATGCATATAAATATTTAAATACAAAAATGAAATAATATATATATATATATATACAATTAAAATTTATGATAAAATCCTGTCTCTTTTAAAAAGTCTAAAACTTTACCATATAAACCCGGTTGGGCAAACACGTGATGCAATGACTGACAACGGTAAAAATGAGATCTAATATCCTTGAGATGCTTGCACTCAATCAAAATGTGCTTAACTGAGAGAGAGAGAGAGAGAGAAATGGGGTTTAACGTCCACTCAACACAACCAGGTCATTTCGGGACTAATGTGCTTAACTGTCAAAGGAACATGACAGTGATCACATTCTGGTTGAGGCTCTCGGTTTAAGATGAAAATGTGAGTTAAAAAAGTATGACCTATTCGAGAGCGACACAAAACAACTTCATCTCTCCTGTTTGATCTGTAGGAGCTTGGCCAGTCTCCAAGGAGAGGCTTTATGTGATGAAGTTTGTTTGTGCCTGCAAGATCCCAAGACTCTTCGTCTCATGACCTTAAACAATGTGTATACATTTAACGTCAATCGGATATTAACTTTGGCCTCTGAAGCGTCCACAAGATTTTTTGAATTGATCAAGGACCATAACTCTGACAGAAATTATCGGAAATCGATGAAACTCAAAAGGCTTCTGCGGCTCATGGCCCTAAACACGGATATTAACTTTGACCTGTAGAACGTCCACAATATTTTTTGAAGTGATCAAGGGCCATAACTCTGGCAGTAATTATTGAAAATCAATAGGTTTCTTCGTCTCATGACCTTAAACACTATAAAATAAAGTCAATTGGCCATTAACTTTGGCCTGTAGAGCGTCCAAAAGAAATTTTGGACGCCGGACCGACCGACGGACCGGGGCGACGACAATATACGACCACATTTCAATGTGGGCTTATAAAAAACGACCGGCATTTCGGGAGTTTTCTGGGTTATTTTACAAGTAGAACAAACGTGCAAAGTCTTATAAGATTGACGTTGAAAAGTTAGTGCGAAATTTAGACTGCTCAACGCCCTTATCGTCTAACGGTTGTTGTCTAAGAAGAAACCGTAAGTTTCTCAAAATTGTTTAGCCTGATGAAATTGATTTATTACATTCTAAACCTAATATAAATAATGATTTCAATCAGTCTTGTTCATGTACCACTAATACCGACATTACAGAAACTGCAAAGAAAATTTTTAGTTTGCTTGCAACACCGATTGTCCTACTAATTCGAATCCTAAAGGGTATTTATACACCACGCCCCACTGAAGATACTTTAGACAGGTCTATTTCCAGCTACTGCTATATTGGCTGGACAAACTGGGTCAACCAGTACGTGTATTTTGTTTTAAAATAATCTCCCAATATATAGCGGTAGAAATGGGGTTTAACGTCAACTCGACACAAACTTGGTCATTTCGGCACTAACAATGATTTGTAGACGACATTCGATTAAGTCATCACCGTTGCCACTCGAGTGCTCTTAAATCAATTGTTTACTCAACCGGATCTTTATTCTTAATTGCTCGACTTCAGAGGAGACAAACTTTTATGTATAATTTTATCATGCATTACCTTTTAAATATTTATATATGTAAAGGATTTGATATTTGTTGTTATTACATATATTTCTGTACTATTTTGATTTGCCTCGTAAATTTTATCATGTTTGGCGAAATATATCCCGGTTGGAGCTGACGTGCCATAAACCTCCCTATTGCATTCAAATTTTATCATTAGAATATTATCGAGAGAATTGAGTTCACCTCGAAGGGGAGGTAACTCAGGGGTATAATCTATTTATGTAGGTCAATGGTTATTAACACAGTCTAACATTACTCATTTGGGCTACGACATGTAGTTTATAAAATAATTATGAAATAATAATTGCAGATATAAAAATCCAAATTTTAGACTTTTTAAAAAAAAATTAATGACCTGTTATGGTATTTGACCCACTTATTACCTCCCTTTTTTCACTGTTAACACAGCAGTTAAATTCGTGAGTGATATCGGTCAATAACCATGCACACTTCCTAAAAGTAACAACGAAAACACAGTTATGCTGAGTTAATCACCTTGACAAACAATGATATACACTTTATCAAAACAAAATACGCTAAACAAGCATAATAATGGGGTAGTACGATTTACCCAAGTTCCACTTTTCTGCTCCGAACAGGGCTAATGAAGACGGACTCACAAATGCAGTTCATCATGAAAGAAGTCAGATGAATAACGACTATTCTAGATACTAACTACTGAAAATAGGGTTAACAAATTTAACATTACTGAAACCATTCACGAATCATTTAGTTTTATACTTGTCCATGTATTTCATCACGGCATAATCTACATCTAGGCAGCAACCCGTAAACATGAATTTCTTTACTTAGAATAGGGATGATTAGGTGAAAACAGTTCGATCTTAATCACCGTAAGAGGAATGTGCACTAGTCTACGTGTGCACTTGTCCACCGGTTCATTAGTCCACCAATATCTGTTATTACAGTTGGGTTAGGTTTATTGATTTTATTGATACCCATATTCAGAGTATTTCTTATTGTGGTGGACTAGTCAACTCCTTTCCATCGTAACCGTTCACAAACTTCGCTTGGTGTCCGTTTGTTATGTATAATAACATTAAATAAAATAAAACCAACCAAGTACGAACAATCCAAACCATTAGACAGAATTCAAAGTCCTAAAAAAAACGTTATAGGCAAAATAGTGTAATCAGCAAATGGACTGCTCCCCGTGTACAAAATACACGGCAAACGATATAACTGAAAATTAGCCAAATATGTGTCGGTTAATACTCACATATGCTCAATGTGATTGGCCAAGCGATTTGGACACAATACGAATTTCAATTTAAATTTTTTCGCGTCAAACGAAATTAATTAGCCTACTAGTATGGCGTGACGTCATCTCAGGAAGCAAGCCAACAATGGCGGATCTATCACCATGCCGTGATTCACAGAAGGACGGTATTGACGACGACGATTCAGCGAGCGTTCAAGGCTATTCAACCGATCGCAGTTACTCTGTTGTCTGAACTGAAGCTGGTGATGTTAACTTGGCAGTAGCTGTCTAGCTGACATACTAGTAAATTCGGTCCTTGATGCAACAAAAGCTTGTGCCGGACTGATCAAAATCAAAATATCTTCGGAAGGCAAAAAACTACATAAAGAGGCATAACTGCTATATATAAGGTTAAGTACAAACGAAAAACTGCTAAATTCCCTTCTTCAAGATGACAGTAAATAAAGAAACTAATAATTTTCCAGTGAAAACATGGGGGAAAATCATTTTTCAAAAAAAAAAACCCCAACAGTACCAACGATAACATATGAATATAAAAAAACTACTACCGAATATTGCTAACTTCGGTTCGTAAATAACGATTTACACCCTGTTGATTAATTGTAATTCATGCGTTGTTGTGGTCATGTCTTGGTGAAAATCCTCTATAGTAATCCTCTGGTTTAATTTAAGGTGTAACTGTCAGATTCTTCAAATCGCAAATGAATGTAAGTGTTGCCAGGGAATCGGGGCAATAGAAAGATTGATGAGATAGTACGCATAAGATAGAACACCCAGGCTTCTACTCAGTGAGTCGCGACCCATCTGTCCTTGATGTGTCTTGGCTTCAATATCGCTAACAATATGGTCAGGCAGCATATGATGGGCCTTACAATTAAAAGATGAGGCATGTTGCTTACCGACAAATGGCTAGATGGTGTTGGGGTATTCTTGGGCGAGATGTACTTCAATCGTGTGCAGTCAGTCGGATCAGGGCCCAGTGTATGCCGCCTGGACTTGAGGAGGATGCAATATTTAAAGGGTTTCAGACTCAAAACTAAACTTATAAATGAAATTTGTATTAAAATTAATTATATCATTTTACATTTTGTAGATGTTAATAGTTTCATTCTTGTCTGGATGTTTAAAACAACTGGCAAGCGATGCTGGTGGATCTTCATTCTGACAACTTTTTCCATCTTGAATTAATCTTTGCATCTCTGCATTGAGATGAGATACAGTCTGAAATAGAAAATGACGGAGGGTGACAAACAGGTGTATAGGTATAGATCCAACTTGTTAAACACCCCTTTCAGCTACGATGTCGCAGCAGTACAACCGGTTTCATCTACGTTGTATGTCATGACATTGAAATTTCCTTTCATCAAGAATTCTTTCGTGTTGTTTTCAACAACTCTGGTACAATATCATTTCCTGTCGCCTATTCCACAACCAGGGAACGACATTTTATTTCTGAGCAGTCTCTGAAACGGGACTGCCAAAACAATTTCTGTATCTGCATAAAAAAATGTTCTTTAACCGGCAGTTTTTAAACCAAACACGTCCCCTGGTTTATCGATATATCTTTTAAGGGTCGTCCTTGAAATATTAAAGTCTTTAGCAGTTGCTCTAATATTGGACCCTCTTTGAACTTGTATCTTGGCTCGCTCTAAAATATGTTGAGGTACTACGCGTTCAGTTTTTCTTATGTATTGACGTGGCATGTGTAAAGAATTAAGTGTTTTTTATTACCGATTTACTAGTACAATCAAGTACAATTGAAATTGCAAGGAAATCATCACTTGCAACTACCCCCAAAAGTCGTGCCACGAGGAAAATTTGGCGTCAAGTTTTTAATCCCATCCAAGGACTGGGAACGTTCACCCTATTTCTCTTTCAGATATGGTACCGGAAATTAAGGGAATGGGAGAGAGTTGGGCCAGTGTCACAAGCCTCCCTATAACATAACTTCAGGATCACGTTCTGGATACAACATTACTTTATTCTTAGTATATATGTATATACAGCAGAATTACAAGAGAGATTTCAAATCTTAGACGCGATCCATTTTTGGTCGCGAACAATCTCGCACCAGAAAAGAATCTCTCTGATTCAACAGATGTAGCCATACCGCTGACCAGCGTCTTGTAGAGAAATTCTAAGTTCTCGGTCCTTACTCCATTTGTTTCAAATAAATGGTTTTCTTATTTCATCTTCAAACACCGATTCCTTCTAGGCTTTTACTAACATTGCTATGAAATAATTTTTATACGCCCACATTGAAAATGTGGAACATATATTGCCGTCGCCCCTGTCTGTCCATCCGTCCGTTCACAATTGCTTGTCAACGCGTATACATACATTATTGATATTAGATACCATTATAATAACCATGGTTAAATTTATGTCCGTCCGTTCACAACTGCTTGTTAACGCGTATACATACATTATTGTTATTAGATATCATTATAATAACCATGGTTAAATTACCCCATTTCATTTCATTTCTCTGGTGAGCTTTCAACCGCGTGGTAATGGTACCGTTACATCGACCTCGCTTCTAGGCTTGCTGTCATTGATACCATATGTGGAATATCTAGTATGTGTTTTCCGTCTCCATAACAATTTGCATTTGTCGTTATCAAGCAGATCGTGTTGTCCTAGGACCCGTGTACGCTGTCCCAATTGGAGATGCACGCTTACCAAGTTTTGTTTTTTACGAAAACTTCGTTTAAAGCATGGGGTCACGGTGGGTAAGACTCTGGCTCGCTAGTCTGACGTCGGGTGTTCGATCCCTACCTTGGCCGAGAAAGTTCATGCACATTTTTCGGCATTGTTTCCTCTGGTCAGTGCTGACGGACGGGAGGACATTACAATGACAGCTGTCTAGTCGTTCGGATGGGACGACGAGGTCGCGTGTACACATTGGCGTGCACGTAATAGATCCCTTGACAGCCGGAATGCGATACAAGAGTAGGACGTAGTGACGCTGTCCGGGACAAAATTAATGGAAACTAATTTTATTAAGGCACCTATAGTCAACACAGAATCTAACTTCATCAGAGTCCGTCTTCTTTACCAGTACTACAGGAGAGTAGAATTCAGAGTTTGACACCTTAATTATGCCATCTGATTACACTTTTGTTCAATCTCTGCTTTATTCCCTTGGCGTGGCTTTATACGGTATCTATGTAATGTGACATGAGGTGAGTTTTACCTAACTCTACATCACTTTTGGCAAACATAGCCGAGTTACTACCCAGAAAATTGAGAAGTTCATTTCCTTCCTAATAGGATGATAAATTTCATTTCGTTTAAAGCATAATCCCAACGATTAATGGGGTGTATTTTATTGTGAATTCCCAAAAAAGAGGAATATGTAACCCCAACGGAAGGGTTGTTAGCTCAAGTTAAGAGCATTGTGGTAGATTTCTGATGTGTATTTCCTTCAGAGGTAGACTTTGTGGGGGGGGGGGGGGTGTATAGGAAGATAAATCAATTGCAAATTTGAGAAGGAATTTCAACTTTTAATAGTCAACGTGTTTTTGGATCCTGTTGCTGTGATGTATGTTTGTGTGTTTGTTTTTTTTTTAAATTATATTCCTTGATTAGTTTTACTGTGTAAAATTGGATGAACATTATGACAATTTATAAGAACTTTTCAAATTATATATATATTATATATATTCGAGATATTGCATGTAACGTATACCCAAATTTGAATACTTTCGAGGGCTTACATAGCGTCCTTGTGGTTCTTTTGCTATCGCGTTGGGGGGTAAAAATTTTCGTCGATAGACAAGGTTACACAGTGATGCAATCGTTATAGCTTTTTGGAACGGTGACCTATAACGCGAACTCCCGAGGCGTAATATATTTGTATCCATCCGACAATATGAAATAAGTTCCAGTTTAGTAATACCCGTTCATTATACCATTTCATAACCTTATCACGTTCGCGTGGGGACATAGATGAAGTTTCGTAAAAACTGATCGCAGGTATTTGTTTCTAGTTTGGCGCAATATAGCCCTGTTGGAGCGGATGTGCCATTAAACAATATTTCATTCATTCATTCCCCCTTATATTCCAGATTTTCTGGTTTAAGGAATGAATACGGAAATATACCCTTCATGACTGGCAAATCAAATGTTTTGATAAAATCTGTAAGTTTCATAGGCATAAATGCCAGACTATCTAAAAAACGTATATTATCGCGTATAGTCATACAAATGATTTTAGTTCCGTTTGCAATGATACTCGGTATAAGTCTAGTATGCGTGACGAAATAACGCATCGAAGGCCTGACTGTTATGCGCTATGAACCTAGAATGACGATGTGTTAGAACGGTTTTTTTTTTGACCCTCGAGATCAATATTTATTTCAGTCTGAACGATCCACTGACAAACTCCGAGAGGCAATGTTTACCATAAAAAACCCCATTCTCTCTGGGGGTTCTTTGCGTTACAACCATCGCACTGTTCATTAGTATCTTTCTCCAAACATAAAGGACACACTCGATGTGCGATACATAATACGGGGACGTGTATATTATTTTCATCCAACATTGTTTCGAAGTCATACAATGCAAAATATCTGATCGTCTCACCTCCAACCTCTTCCGATAATCTTTGTATGTAGCAGCGGTGATTGTGTTTACACAATTGCTTACAATTACGACATTTGTAAACGTCACATGTATGTTTATATATAGAGTCCTCTTCTTGTGTGTCTAAAGTCATATAACACTTTAAACATGCCCTATATTTCACACACGTTGACACTGTGTATAGTGGAACCTTTTGAAAATGTCTAGCCATGTCCATGCAGTCGTCTTTCCTTCTGTTTCCACATAATTGTCTTTGTCGTGTACAATTCGGCCCAATTTCTGCATTGGCTGTTATGTTATATTCAGCTGTGTCAACCAAGATTATGTTTATAACATAATTGCAAGAACACGTTCTGGATACATTACTTTATTCTTAGTATATATGTATATACATCAGAATTACAAGAGAGAGAGAGAACCTTCTCTGGTGAGCTTTCAAACTTAACTGATTTGAATCAAAACACTTATCCAATTTAAAGGCAAAAAGTTAATTAGTATATACGCACACTATTGATATCAAAATATAAGAGCTTATTAAGTACACGCATACATATATACATACATTATTGATATTAGATATCATAATAACCATGGTTAAATTTGAACTCTGGTATATGTACTTAAAGGTGAGCGGGTTCTTGACATGACCATTTCAACTTGGCGATAGTTTAATTCTTCACAAAAATCATATTGATGTTAGTGTCAGCAGCAACGTAGTAAATTTAATTATTGGTGACGGACAGGTCAAAAGTACCTCGGAGATTTCACCTTTTGTAACATCCCTCATGTAACCAATATTTAAAAATCTCAAGTAATGATGACAGGGAAGCCTAGTCGAAACGTCGCCCGGTAATAGTATGCCATTGAAAGGATTTACTCCAGTTCATGAATACAATATGTTGACAAGTACGACGGCGGGTGACGACGACTCAACAGTTAGATAAAGTTACTCCGTTTAACCTGAGTTTTACTAGTATGGACATGCAATTTACATTATGTGGATTTAACTGTTATAATGAATAACGAATCCATGCTAAATCTATAAGTAGGAATGGACATCATTTCAATCAAAGTAAGTAATTATTGTTTATATTCGCTTTACGCGTGGTAATGGTACCGTTACATCGACTTTGCTGCTAGGCTTGCTGTCGTTGATACCATATGTGGAATATCTAGTATGTGTTTTCCGTCTCCTTAACAATTTGCATTTGTCGTTATCAAGCAGATAGTGTTGTCCTAGGACCCGTGTACGCTGTCCCAATTGGAGATGCACGCTTACCAAGTTTTGTTTTTTACGAAAACTTCGTTTAAAGCATTGGGTCACGGTGGGTAAGACGCTGGCTCGCTAGTCTGACGTCGGGTGTTCGATCCCTACCTTGGCAGAGAAAGTTCATGCACATTTTTCGGCATTGTTTCCTCTGGTCAGTGATGACGGACGGGAGGACCTTACAATGACAGCTGTCTAGTCGTTCGGATGGGACGACGAGGTCGCGTGTACACATTGGCTTGCACGTAATAGATCCCTTGACAGCCGGAATGCGATACAAGAGTAGGACGTAGTGACGCTGTCCGGGACAAAATTAATGGAAACTAATTTTATTTAGGCACCTATAGTAGTAGTATGTAAGGTACGCTGAGGGTATTCCGGCAGTCTAGCGTTTTTTGCCTCGGCACTCTGGGGTTTTTTGTTGCGGGAGTCTAGAGGTGCGGCAGTCTGAGGTTTTTTTATTGCGGTAGTTATTGGGCGGCGTGACTTCAGACGATTTACAAATGCGACAACGGATGTACTTGTTCATATGGGTTGGCGATATATTTTATTTGTAGCGCACATGAGGTCCGCGTCGCCATGCCGCGCATCCCGCCCCCACTCTTCATACTAATGGTTAAGTCACGCTCATTGTGTGTTATTACCTAAGTATACTCCCTCCCCTTCTGCATCATGCATGATATGCACACGAACATATCGCCCCGAATTATGACAACAACCCTTGTGTAATCTTCATCTATACAATGTATCTGCGCCGTGCATTGTACAAGTCCCCCCCCCCTTCACACCCACTCACGTCATGCTAAATATTAACCCCACCCCAACCCCGTCCGAATTATCTTACCCACCCTTGTGTAATCTTCTGCTATACCTAGTATCTGTACCGTGCATTGTACAAGTTTCCCCCGCCCCACCCGTACGCATACCCACACATCCTTGTGTAATCTATACCATGCCAGGCATCCCCCCCCCACCAGTCCAGTATTATCTTTTTTGGTCAAATGTTTAAAAACAAAATAAAACAAACCAACACAAAGGTTAAAAATTCATCAATACTTTTATTCTGTATGATTCTACCAGGTCTATTAAGGCGCTATATACATGGAACTCGTCAACATTCAGACGTAACCGAACTGCTATATAATGTATATAGCACAGTAAACTGAAAGTAAAAAAAATAAATGATATTTGTGGTGACTTAAGTTCAGTTGGTATTTTATTATTGGTATTTTATTATAACACACCGTAACTTGATACCTCATATGTTTGATATAGTGTTAGAACATGATCTCTGGAAGATTACAAAATCAAACAAACACAAACTATAGCACGCGACTATATTTATGTATTTTAAAGTCCTGTTGATTGTATCTACTTACAACATATTTCTTCTATTTACAATTCACGGGTTGACTTCATTTTGGCGCTTGTGCACGCTGTGACACAGAGCAGAGAGTATGTCCAATCTCATGGCGAATTTCTACCTTTGCCCCCCCCCCTCCCGCGCTCAACGGTTTCCTCTCACAGTTAAACATACTGAATTATTGAAATGGGGGTATTTTTTAAAAAAAGAACTAAAACAAAAGAAATGATGTAAACAATCTTAAATATAACTTACCGGTCTTTTTCCTGTTGGTTATTTCGGGGCACATTTAGGGGTGGCCCCACCCCCGCTAGTAGCCGGTCAGCCTCTTCGATGATACTCCTCAGTTTCGCCGCCGTGGTCACGCTGTCAATGTTTGGTGCCCATAGCATCAAAGAAACTGTGGAGTATAGAATCTCTTTAACTTCATCAATATTCCTGAGAGTAAAAAAAAAAGATGTATGATAATCAATAAATATATGTTGATAAATGTTGAAAATATGTATATAAAATTACACAATTTAAAATTGTCATGGAATAATATAACTCACATTTTGTTTCTTTTGCCTCAAAAAAATCCCGATATCTTTACTGCTGGCTGTTTTGAAGTGCGTATGATAGAATATTGTGTGGATGCTACATTTGTAGACTTGAATATTCTCAGAATTAACCAATCAAAAAATGAAAATATAAAGCGGGAAAGGAACGTGTTGGTAACCTTTAACAGATGTGATTTCGTTTTTTTTGTTGAATTGACAAAAAAAAATACAAGCCGTACGCTGAACGCGTGGGAAAAAAGAGCGTAAATTGAGTTTAGTTAAACACCCACGTATTTGTTTTAAAATGAAAAGTACAAACTGTATGCAGTTAACGTCTGAGAAAATAGTTATTTAGTCATTAGCGTATTAATTAGGATGCTAATTAGCGTATTAATTGAGGTTAGTTACACCCCCGTCCCCCCCCCCCTGCCCTCAAAAGAAAAAAAAGTATAGCCTATATGCTGTTAACTTGTGAGAAAATGGTTTTAAAATACAAAAATTATCGTATTAGTTAGCCTATTAATTATTTTATATTAATTGGTGTTACAAAACAAACCCAAATACAACCTGTATGCTGTTAGGGAATCACGGTGGCCAAGTGGGAAAGGCGCTGGCTCTCTAGCCTGGAGGTCGGTGTGTTCGATCCCTACATTGGTCGAGAAAGTTGATCTCGATTTTCTGGTGTGGTTTCCCCCTTGTCAATGCTGTCAGAGGGTCTGACAAGGACAACTGCCTAGTCATTCGGATGGGCCGAAAATCCGGGGTCCCATGTACACATTGGCTTGCATGTAAAGCAATCCTTGGAAGCTGAAATTCGATATAAGAGTAGGCCGTAGCGCCGCTGCCCCGGCAAAAGTTCCCTCATAGCCCACTGTATGTCCGTCTTCCATTAGCCACGGGTCAGGTGCAGAAGAGTAGGACGTTACCACCCCCCCCCCCCCCCATTTCATTTGTTTGCTGTTAACAGTTGAGAAATTGCCCTCCCGATGTAGTATTGTCACATAATGCAAGGACGTCATCGCGCCGCAGGCAGATACCTTTCTTGACAGGGCTATAGACTGCCATCCAGTTGTGCTTGTATGGCGTTCTCTCCCTACACGCAAAGATAGGTCAAATCCATTCAGATGGTTGTAATTGTAATGCAAGGTAAACATGGCTTAATATTACGTTTCATGTACCATTCCCAATTTTTGGTATATTAATACAGCCCTAATAAGATCAAGGTCACTTTTTGGTTCTTAAAAAAAAGCACATGTATTATGTAGCCAGCTCATGTGAATAAACTGTTGTGATCCTGCAAATAGCATTATGGTTTACTCCAACCTCAATAGATGGTGTCAAAACTGGGCACTAGTAAATTCACTATGGAGAGAACTTAAATAGTCCTCTGCCTGTTCAATCCAATTTAAAATATTGTTTAAACTAAGTAAATTTGTTGTCAAAAGGCTTAAAGTTCAGTTGACAAAATTAATTTGATAATTGCTGCAGTGGATGAAACTCTATAAAATCTACTGCCAGGAGTAAGGCAAGGTTCTTGCACAGTAGATTCTGAATAAATGTGTACGTCTCTAGAAATTCCCGAATTGTTTAAACTAACAAATACGTTTCCACAGAAACAGTCTAATTTAGCTTCAAAGATTGCAACAGCCGCCGTCACATCCACCATTTACCATTCACCACAAATACTGCATGGAAAGGCCCCCTTGACGCGATTTAGTCCGCAGAATACAACAATATTATCAAGTTCAATGAGTCTCTTTATTACCATCAAATACCATATTTATGTAGATTGTAGTCAACAAATGGCTGTACAGCATACATGGAAGTACAAAATATATAGTGGAGCGAAGTAGGTTACGAGCAAGTAGGTTTCAATCTACAAAAAGAATGAAGTTCAATATAGCAACTAACCGAAACTATATTTTTACCTATATTATATAACATAAACATTTAGAATGATTTGAGGTTGATTGACAATAGTTGACTTATGTCTATAAAAATGACCAGAAAATAAATCGAGACACGGCCACTTTAAACTTAGACTAGCGCCGTAATAGGCAAATGCGAATGACATTTTAAAACATAATAAACATAAAAACATCGTTACTTTGAGTCATAGATCTGTTATTATATTAGGCTAAATCTTACGTACCATATGATGCCGAATTAAATTAGTTTTCATATAGTTGTTGCCTCGTGTAGAGAATTTTCTTACGCACGTGGAGTCTGAGAGGTTTTTACCCAAACATCCGTTTCTAGTCAGGATCGCTACCGCGGTCGCTGATTGGATAAAAGACCGATGACTCATGTACACAAATAACTACAAGTAATTTAAAGTGACAGATAGTTAAAGATACAAATACATGAAATAAACGAGCCGGTTTATTTATTTGCCGACCATAACGGGATATTTGTACTACAGGGGTTTTATCTGTTGTTTTAGTTTTATCAACCACAACGCGGTTACACCCCCCCCCCCCTTAGATCGGCTTGGGGATCTAAATCGTTTTGTAGGGTTTGGCTTGATGAAGTAATACTTGTAGTATCTAACTGTTCATAGGGGGAGATGTTACTGGGAGATACAAGTTCTGGTTCACCAGAGACTGTATTAGGATTATTTTCGACACTATCAGCTTCCTCCCACAATCGGAGTCTTTGGACAGGCCTGTTTAGTTCTCCCTTTGCAGTCTGTAGTCGATATGTTCGAATGATACCATCACGACTTCGAATGCCTTCGATTATACGACCAAGCTTCCACTGTGGTCTTCGGGTATTCTCCTCGGTGATCAGAAGTACATCATTTTCATGTAATGGTTCTTTTTCCAGTAACCATTTTTGACGTGTCATTAAAGTTGGAATGTATTCTCTCTCCCAACGTTTCCAAAAGCTTTGAAGAACAGTCCGTTGCTGGTGTTAACTGGCGTCTAGAGATTTTGTCTGTGATGATGACTCCTTCACCTGTTCTAAAGATCTCCCAAGACACAAATGAGTTGGGGTCAAGGACAGTGGGTTATTAGGATCTGCTCCGGTATATGTAAGAGGTCTAGAATTAAGATGACGCTCTACATCCGACAAAAGCGTGATCGTTTGTTCCCAAGACAACATTGCGTTGCCGATGACTTTTCTAAGAGGTTCTTTGGTAGAGCGAATAAGACGTTCCCAGAATGCACCTCTATGTGGAGCTCTCTCAACTATAACTTCCCAGTCGATACCTTCTGAGCTTGTATAGCACTGTATGGCTGGTTTGACAATCTGTGAGCACTTAATAAAATACTTTGCGTTGTCAGAAATAATTTTCTGAGGAAGACCACGACGGTTAACAATTCGCCTAAGGGCTCCAAGTGTATCTTCAGTCCTCATCCCGGTAGTCAATTCTAAATGACACATTCTGGTTTGAGCACAGGTAGCAATGAGTATATACGCTTTGATTTTCTTTCCACCAGGAGCCTTCACTTTCAGAGCACCTGTATAATCTAGTCCTAAGGTACTAAAAGGTGCGGTAATGGAAGCCACTCTGGATTCGGGCAAATCTCCCATTTCTTGTTGTACTTGGGGAGCGTTATAATGTTTACATTCCAGACAGGACTCTTCTTACTGCTTGTCTACATTGTAAAATGGCATATTTTTGCCGAAGTAGATTCACTGTATGGTCCTGTGGAGTATGAGCACGACGGCGATGATGATATAAAATTAAAAGTTCTACCAAACGATCCTTTGATGGCAAAATCACCGGATGCTTCATCTCGGGGTGGAGATGAGAAAATGTCAAACGACCATTGGCCACTATAAGTCTTCTTTCCACGTTCCATATTGGCTTATATTTTATAATCCGACTTTCCCTTGGCACAGGCTTTCCCTCACGGAGAGCCTTATATTCCTCCGGGAAGTGGTTCCATTGAGTTACACGAAGTAATCCATCCTCAGCATCTTTTAATTCTAAAGTAGTTAAGGGTACTGGCTCTTCTCTTCCAGGTATCGAATTATGGTTTTTGGTCCTATTTTTGGTTACATTAAACCATCGGCGAATGTAACCAGCGTAATGTAGACAACGCTGATAATCATTTGTACAGTCCAATATAGTTGAATAACTTATTGACGCAGGAATAGACGTACATACAGTACTTTTGACTTCTTCTACGATCATCTCTTCATTTGTTGGTTCTGGTGGAGTAGAATATGGCCAACAGCTGACTGGTTGTTGTAACCAACTCGGTCCAAACCAATAAAGCGTGTTCTGTAATAGATCATTAAGGCTGGATCCTCTGGAGTGGACATCTGCTGGGTTTTCAACACCCGGAATATGGTACCATGTAGCATCAGATGTCAGATCCTGTATTTTCTGAACACGATTTCTGACGTAAATTTTCCAGTCATAACTGGGTCGCGATATCCATGCGAGAACTATGGAGCTGTCAGTCCATAAATGGATTTCCGGTTCGATACTATCTAATGATTCGCGTACAAATCTGATAACCTTGGATAATAATTCAGCAGCAACCAGTTCGAGTCTAGCGACGGTAACTGCTTTTACTGGCGCAACTTTGCTTTTAGCCATGAGGTAAGTAATCGTTATACCTCCTACAGAGTCAACAACTCTTAAGTAGACGACACATCCCAAGGCAGATGACGACGCATCAGAAAATCCACACAACTGTGTTTCTACAACTTTAGGTGACAATTGATTCCAGCGTGGTAGACGAATCTTCTGCAAGTCAGCCAATTCGCGTTCCCAGGACCTGTATTCTCTTTCTACTTGTTCAGAAACACGATCATCCCAGTCGTATTTCTGTTTCCACAGATTTTGTACGACAATCTTCATTTTGAGAGTAAAGGGACATACGAATCCGAAAACATCATAAATGGAAGAGAATCTACTAACAATTGTCCTTTTGGTTACTTTCTTGGCAGGCGTGAGTAATGCTTCAGAAACTTTTAACTCCAAAGTGTCCTCTTTGGTATCCCATATGACGCCCAATTCCGGCTTCGAGTTTAAGATCGTCATCAAAACTTACTAAAGAGTTAGGCATGCGTTGGTCCGGTGACAAGGATTCTCAAATGGAACAAGAATTAGACGAAAACTTTCTTAGTTCCCAACCACCTTCAGCAAGGATACCAATAGAATCGTGACACTGCTTCTGAACTTTGGCTTCGTCATCGCCTCCAAACAGGAAGTCGTCGACGTACATATTCTTTCTAATTTCCTCGACCAGATCAGGATATTCCTTTTCCTATTGATCAAGATGATGTCTCATTGATCTGATGGCGAGGAACGGTGATGAAGTAACTCCAAACATCAGTGTTACCATTGAGTATACTTTTGGTGATATTGTAACGTCACCATCTCTCCACAGATAAAGTTGGTACTTCCAATGTGATGGAGTCAACCTAGTCATAAGAAACATCTTGGATACATCTCCGGAAACTGCAATACGATTTGAACGGAACCGAAGTAATATTTGACATAGGTCTGGTTGTAGTTTAGGACCAGGAAGTAGTACATCGTTCAGTGAGAGCTTGTTGGCTCCCGATTTGTTAGATGCGTTGAACACAACGCGTAGTGCTGTTGATATTGAATCCTTTAGGACTGGATGGTGAGGAAGAAATACATGTTCTTCACTAAGTGCCCTTTTCAATTCAATCTCACTTAACTCCCTAGCAAATCCAAATTTAATATAGTCGCTCATGGCTTCATTATATCGCTTTAACTTTTCGGGATTTTTAAGGAGTTGTTTCTCGGTCCTTGACATCATCTTAAGGACTACGTTGTAGCTATCAGATAAAGGTGGGCTGTTATCTGGAAATGGTAAAGCTACTACATATTGTTTGTTGACATGATCATATGTAACGTTTTCTTGAAACTTCTGTTCAGCAAGTGCCTCCTCACTTGTTAATAAGGACGAAGTTGTTTCTAGACCCCAAGACTCCAGTGACATATGGTGTTCCAACAAGGCATTTAATTTAGACACTTCTGTTTCATTGGAAGTAAATGGTAATTCCTCTCCAATATCATCGTATCCATCCAAGATTAGTTGAGGTTTTGTTGGTGGTGACAACAGCAGACACGAAGTGACCGTTCCTGTCGTTTTCAAATGTGCAGTACTTCTATATGCTCCAGCTATGGTGTATCCAAATGGTGTCGACATCAAACACGGACCATCTTTTCCAAGTTGTGTAACCATTCGTAGATTGGAAATCACATGTTGAGCTCCTAGAAGTACATGGACACGGACATCGCCAGTTAAAGGAGCGCGTGTTAATGTATAATTTTCCAACACATTAGCAGCATCAGTACGTAAGTGTACTGCTGAAATTGGGTCGCAAATATCTCCGTCGCGAATGATAGCATGTACATGTAAAGATTGACCAGATACTGAATCTGGATGAACAGGAATAAGATCGATGGACGTTGCCTCTTTTAGTTCCGTCCTCCAGCCACCAAATCCTGACACTATCAAAGGTGCCATTTTGTTTGTCGGCAAGTTTAGCTCATCCACAATATCTTTGGTGATAAAACTTTTTTCAGAAAAGCTGTCGAATCCAATATTTACAATAGCTGATCTACCTCGATGTACTATCTTTGCTTGAAGTATTGGAAGTGCGACATAAGTTTGACTATGTTTACTATGACTAGTGGTAGCACTAATTACCATAGGCAAAGAATTACCCACCTTTACAGACGTAGGGGTGGCATCATTATGAGGTGAACTAGTTTCAGACGATTGTTTTTGCAAAGTTGTATTTTGGATTGCTGCATAGGCATCGTGAATCAATTCATGGTGTCTTTGAGAACATATAGGACATGTCCTCTTACATGTATGTTTGGGGCCGGTATACGGACACAAACAGGAGCGACAAACTTTTGCGGTAAAAACATGAAGCAGTATATCCTTATCGTCCAAATCAAAAAACAGTTTACAAACTTCTAAACCATGCGGTTCACCACAACAGGAACATTTACTAGATTGGTTACCGATATTTTTGTTTGGTAGTGGACCACTGGTAGCGGGTAGCGAGTGTGCAGAGCCTTGTGCAGAACCTTGATGTTTGACACCATTTCGTGGTTTCTTTTGTACATAATTAACTTGCTTTGTACTTGTTGATTGGGCTTCCAAGAGTTCCGTCTCCACTTGAAGAAAATCGACGAGATCTTTCATCGATGCACACGCATCATCTTCGATGTGTGACTTCAAATGCCGCTCCCACGACATTCTGAGAGTTTTTGTAAATTTCGGCACTACAAGGCCTACTAGGACCGTCTCACGGTCCGCCTTCTGTGATTCCAGGTTCATTGAACGCGTTTGGATTGTTTCTAAACATTTTCTGTATGATGTGGCATCATCTTTAAGTTCAGATATTTTAAGTATCGACTCCACTTCATGGTGGATAAGCAATCTGGGCCTTCCGAAGCGCTTACGCACTAGCGTATAAGCATTTTCGTAGTTTTCTCCGATTACATCAAAATTAATCAAGGTAGAAGCCGCTGCTCCCTTGAGAGCTTCTTTCATGGCTTTTAACTTACCCTGTTTGTGCACGTCCGGATTAAGGTGTACTAGCTGGTCAAACTCCCCAATCCATGAAGCAAAGTTTAAAACATCACCCTGAAAGGTGGGTACCTTAATGTACGGTGGTAAGAACGACTGTCTTTTTCTCTGTTCATCCTCCTTTTGTATAATGCGAATTCGAGATCTGGCCGAAAGGTGGGCTTGGTCAAAATTCTTCTCAACTAACTGTGATTGCTGTAAACGACTTTCCTTTTTTAGAGAAAATTCTTCAGGAACGATATATTGTTCAACGAAGGACAGTAGTTTCTGTACATTAATCTGTGCCTTTTCGTCCGCACAATCCAGGTCTGATTCGCTTGAAGAGTTTAATATTGCTGCTCCTAAAGTGTTCACGGCTTCAAAAGCGTTATTGATGTATTGCTCATAACGACGATCAATGACTTGTGGATCGGAAAAATGGTCAGACTCGTGTCTCGAGGGAGTGGGTGACAGACGAATAGAAGGCACTCTAGTTGTTGTTTGTTGTGAAGAAACTGTTTTAAACATCTCTAACATCTCTTCCCTTTGGCGTTGTAGATCATCTCTTCGCTGTCGTTCCATAAACATTAACATCTCCATCAGGTCTGAAGACACATTCGATCTAGGAGGTTGTAGTGGAGCATCAGACAAAGGGGGTGCTGTAGGACCAGTGTCCGCACTAGCAGTATTACCAGACTCCAGTACATCGCCGTTTTCTGAGTGATTATCATCCACAGGTAAATTGTCCTCACAAGGACTGTCTATTTCGGCTACTGGAGGGGATAGAGACCGAGAAGAGGTCTGTATGGATTCTTTTTTCCACTTGAGATTGAGCCCTTGCCCTGTCACTCAAGACTCTGGCTTTTATCCTTCTCAGCTCTATGTCAGGTTCTTGATGATTCAATATAATATCAATAACGAATTGTCGAAGGGTATTAAAATTAGCTCTCGGTGAGCTAACTATATTCAACCCAAGGTCATTTAGTTCTTGCTGAACTTCTTCTTCAGAATATTTTTTAACCATGGAATCAGCAGTTTTCTCTGCAATGTTGCGATCCATGGCTGTTCTCGTCGGTGAATCCATAATATCAGGTGAAATTCACAAACTGTCAAAATATTTGTGAAACTTGATAGCACAATACAATATTGTAAAGGTTGCCTTAATGTAACACTAACCTTATTGTATGTATATGAAAAGTAATATTAATTAACACCACTGAAATAGTGCATATAAATGATACTAATAATGTCTCCTATGGAAAAAGCAAGCATCAATGCTTAAAATAACAAAATATATGATCTACAATAACACATATAGAACACGTGACTATGAAATCATAAATGTTAAAGCATGTGAAAAGTACCATACTAATAATTAATCAACACTACTGAATATAACTTATAAATGACACTGTGTAGCGTATTTTTTAGATATAGTATTACAAATGATGAAATATTATAGTACTACACAAGTAATAAAGCTACGAATATATGACATACAAATGATAAAATTGTGTCACCTATAGAAAAGGTAATCACCTATGCTTAAATTAACAAAATGAGTGACTTAATATATCACATATAGAACACGTGACAATTGAAACACAAATACGTAATATTAAAGCATATGATTGAAATAAAATCTACTGCCAGGAGTAAGGCAAGGTTCTTGCACAGTAGATTCTGAATAAATGTGTACGTCTCTAGAAATTCCCGAATTGTTTAAACTAACAAATACGTTTCCACAGAAACAGTCTAATTTAGCTTCAAAGATTGCAACAGCCACCGTCGCATCCACCATTTACCATTCACCACAAATACTGCATGGAAAGGCCCCCTTGACGCGATGTAGTCCACAGAATACAACAATATTATCAAGTTCAATGAGTCTCTTTATTACCATCAAATACCATATTTATGTAGATTGTAGTCAACAAATGGCTGTACAGCATACATGGAAGTACAAAATATATAGTGGAGCGAAGTAGGTTACGAGCAAGTAGGTTTCAATCTACAAAAAGAATGAAGTTCAATATAGCAACTAACCGAAACTATATTTTTACCTATATTATATAACAAACATTTAGAACGATATGAGGTTGATTGACAATAGTTGACTTATGTCTATAAAAATGACCAGAAAATAAATCGAGACACGGCCACTTTAAACTTAGACTAGCGCCGTAATAGGCAAATGCGAATGACATTTTAAAACATATAATAAACATAAAAACATCGTTACTTTGAGTCATAGATCTGTTATTATATTAGGCTAAATCTTACGTACCATATGATGCCGAATTAAATTAGTTTTCATAAAGTTGTTGCCTCGTGTAGAGAATTTTCTTACGCACGTGGAGTCTGAGAGGTTTTTACCCAAACATCCGTTTCTAGTCAGGATCGCTACCGCGGTCGCTGATTGGATAAAAGACCGATGACTCATGTACACAAATAACTACAAGTAATTTAAAGTGACAGATAGTTAAAGATACAAATACATGAAATAAACTTATTGAAAACGAGCCGGTTTATTTATTTGCCGACCATAACGGGATATTTGTACTACAGGGGTTTTATCTGTTGTTTTAGTTTTATCAACCACAACGCGGTTACACTCTAAACTTTCTAACAAAGGAAAAGATTCAAGATGGCACAAGCTGCATTCCTAGATAAAGGTCCGGCTATAGAATGGAACAATGATGAGGGTTTATACCCCAGATACAAGTTATGGAAGAAGCAATGTGAAATACTGTTTACCGGCCCTGTGAATAAGCTGGAAGAAGAAATAAATTAAATGCAAGTATCTGTTATACTGGTGTGGAAAAAGAGGACTGGAACTGTTTACTAGCTGGAGTTCGGGAGAATTCGACAAACCCCAATCTAACGAGTTAATGGCGTCCTGTAACCGTCACAATTTTAAACAGGATCAATGCATCGCCACTCAGAAACTAACTACCCGGAAGAGCACAATGGACGGTTCTGGTGAGATTTTATGGTTTTTGCATTCAAATCAGACCGTGTACGGAAAGAGTGTTTCATAATTAATAATGAATTAACTTTTGAAAAAGCTAAAAGACTGGCTAAAGCCGAATAGTCTGCCAATGAACAGATTGCAATAATCGACAACAGGACAATCAAAACGAATGGCGCTGCCTCTGATATGCCAAATAACAAGAAGAAAGGTTATAAAAAATATAAACAAGGATGCTCCTGTACCGCCACAAAAGTTGCCACCCGCAAGTTTGTGGTCGATATTGGCAACAAACCCCTACCCAAAACAGTTTTGTCCTCCCAAGAAACTACACCTCTCTCGAATCGGTAAAAAACATAATAATGCAGGGAAATAATGTCAAATCTATAGACTTTCAAAAATTAGTTAAAAACTTATTTCTGTTAATAATCATGCTGCATGGTTACAGGCAAACAAATTATCTTTGCCAACGCCCCAGCATGTAATATAGGTAGGGACAATGGTAATATAAGGGATGATATGTGTATTAATAATTTTACAAGTTTTTTTAGTAGCTTGAAAGTAAATACTTTTGATTAGAAACACGAGGTCAGGCAAACAACAGTGACTGGCACATAGCTAGACAAGGCCTGCTAACACATCAATTTTTGGAACTATTTGCAAACCCAAAGTAAATACACCACCGGAGTGCTTTGTGAAAACTCATGAAATATGTCGAGGAGTACAATGGCCCAAGTGTTCGCTGGGGACGGTCACATGAGAGAACAGAACATGAGAGCTTTCAGAAAGAAAATTTTGCATGTAATGAGATCGGGCTATATGTGAATGCACATTATCCAGATGGACTTTTTTCATGTATCATTGAAGATGGTAAAGAGAAGACATGCCTACCATTTTCAAATTCAGGGACAAATGACAATTTGTCAATAAAAATATTGTGCTTTCTTTGTGTGGAAACTGAATGGATTTTCAGTAGAACGGATTATATTTATCAGTGAAGACAGTGTACAGAAATTGAACTCGTTTTATTTAACTGCGATTATACCCGAACTGTTTTCAAAACGTGGATTGAAGTTGTACTATGTACCAAACAACTTGCCTTTAATTCAATGTATTGCTTATAATTTGTTTTTAAGTTAATTAATTCAAGTTAAAAACGTGGGTCCACTCAAAGAATTATTCCCTCCCATTGGGCCCCAAACCAAAACAAGTTCTGTCGCACTTCAGTAAATAAGCAGAAAAGACAAATCAACTGTTTGCTAATTTTATGAAAAATAACATTCTGATCGAGCATACATGTATAATATAAAAAGACAGTGCATAATGTTATCTATTAGTAACTAAGGGTGGGTTGACGGTTTAGCATTTTACTGCACAACTTCCAAATCTTTGTGCAAAAGAGTAGGACGTTAAACCCCATTTCATCATCATCCAAATCTTGTTGCCTGTCCAACAAATGTAATTGGTATATTTCCTTGCAAAATTCTCACCATATGTTTGGCACCATATGGCCCGGTTGGAGCTGACCTGCCATAAAACTCCATTTCATTCATTGCAAAATTCTAAAAATTTTCACATGCTCTATGGCCCGTTCAATGTGTATTCTTAAGTTAGCTTACTGCACAGCTTCCAATTCTTTGATGCCTGTCACACGCTGTATGACCCGTTCAATTGTGTATTCTTAAAGAAGCAATTTCACGAGTTTCTTCTATCTTACGCTAATTGCCCATGTTTGGAGTAAAACAGTAGTACGTAAAACCTAATTTCATTTCAATTCCCACGCTTAGTTCAACGCTTGTACTTAGTTTTGAAAGTGGGGATAATTACTTCAATTCCTCTAGGGGTTGTTATGACTTTCAGGAGAAACCCCTTATCAGCTATGATAGCATTCCCTTTTTCAAGAATTCCACATTTTTTAGTTAACTGTTTATCGCTTATACTGCCAGCCCAGAGATACGACACAAATGTGATCACACCACGTGGATTAATCCCAAATTAGGGTCTTGTATGTCATATGGGATTTGTACGAATGAATGAATGAACTGAGTTTTATGGCACGTCAGCTCCAACCAGGATATATTGCGCCAAACATGGTGAATAGTATGATATCCCATAAAGTATTCACGTACACAAATAAAAACAAATATCACAGAGTATTAAATAATTGAAAATATGAAAAAAAATCATGTACACAAATATTTAAAAATGAAAAACAAGGTGAATAATATATTTACAATTAAAACTGACGATAAAAATTTGTCTCTTTTAAAAAGTCTAGTAGTTTGCAATACAGATCCGGTTGGGCAAATGATTGATTAACAGACCAGCAACGGTAATAATTAGATCTGGTGTCCTTAAGAAACTTGCACTCAATCAGAATGTGGGATTTGTACGTTAGATAGATTTTGTGGTGTTTCAGTGTAAACTTCAGTGCAGTCAATAATCACACGGGAATTTGGGTATTTGTCTTGAAATTGTTTTGGCAAGATTAAATTGTTAACTTATCTTTCTGGCCAACGAAGCAAGAAGTTTAGTTTCATATCCAGCCAATGAAGCAAGAAATTTAGTTTCACACGCAAATTGTCTATCCTCCATGAAACAATTTTACTACATGTTGATTTGAATATATGAAATCGCCCGTAAGATCTTCTAAAAGTTATTTATTATCCCTCATAATAAAACCTTGACTTAGAAAAGTCTGAAAGCCCCCAACATTTCGAGAGTCTTATCAACCACTGACTGGGGCTCAGATTATATTGAGTACTGATCAGATCTAAACTTGATTATGGGTCTGCCCACGAATCTTATCCCAAAGAGCCCGACACCATACACAACCAAGGACTTAGGAGCATTTCGAACATCTCCAGTGCAGAGTATTTTGATTGAGTGCAAGCATCTCAAACATACAAGATCAAGATATTACCGTTGTCAGTCACTACATCATTTGTTTGCTCAACCTGGGTTATATTGCGAAATGCTAAATTTTTTAAAAGAGACGGGGTTTTATTATTAATTTTAATGTAAATATATATACTTCCCAAAAAGTAGGGGATATTTGATTTTGGGGGCATAATACTAAAATATGCAAATGACTACGAAAAAAGTCACTATAGAACCTAACAGAAGAAACATTTTCAGTTACATATGACGCCCAAATGCACCAATAGCTACCGCATGGAATGCAGGTGATGCTTGGGATCATCATGGGGGTCCAACCCAAGATTTGCACGACTCTGACTTTGAATGTTACAGTCATTGTGGCATTGAATTCCGGGGTGGAAACATCAGTTTAATTGTTTTAGTGACCAGAAAACAAATTTTGATATGCGTCGGCTTACCCAAAATGAAAGGTTACGTGCCCTTGGCATGCTACAGATCGGCACAACACAGGCGGTTGTGGCGCGGACGATGAATGTTTCTCAGTCTGTCATAAGCAGGCTATGGTCCAGATACCGTGATACACAATCTGTACCGGACAGACCACGCTCAGGTCGACAACTCAAGCCCAGGATCGATTTATCCGTACCTTGGCCTTGAGAAATCGTGTCATCACAGCAAATCAGATCAGCGCTCGTCTTCAAACAGACACTGGTGTGAGAGTGAGTGGCCAGACGATTCGGAATCGACTGCATAGGGGTCACCTTCGCGCCCGACGTCCTCGCGTGATCCTTGTTTGAGAGATCATCACATTCAGGCAAGACGTCGTTGGTGTAGGGATCGTCAACACTGGGATAATCGACGCTGGAGCTATGTGATGTTTTCAGATGAGTCAAGGTTCACTGTTGATTTTTTGGACAGACGTAGGAGGGTGTGGCGTCGTCGAAACGAGCGCTTCCAAGACGTTAACGTCATCAGACATGATCGATTTGGGGGTGGTTCTGTTATGGTGTGGGGAGGCATCACTGTTGCTGGAAGAACGGCTTTACATGTTGTTGCAGGGCGCGTTACAGGCCAGTACTACCGGGTCAACATCTTGGCAGTCCATGTTGTGCCGTTCGGACGACGTCATGGCCGCCATTTCATCTTCCAGGATGACAACGCAAGATGTCACAGGGCCAGGATCGTTACAGGTTACCTCCAACAACAGAACATCACCACATTACCTTGGCCAGCACTGAGTCCCGACCTCTCCCCCATCGAGCATGTCTGGGACATGCTTGGACAGAGGTAACGTCAACGTCAACAACGTCCTGCCAATGTCCAAGAACTTGCTGCTGCTTTGCAACAGGAATGGGACAATCTGGACAAAAATGACCTTAGACGTCGCATTAGGAGTATGCCACGTCGGATCAATGCTTGTTTGGCAAACAGAGGAGGATTTACCCGTTACTGACTTTGTTGTGTTGCTGTGGTAACTTTGCTGTTTGACCCCGGGTATCATTTTACCCTTATAATGGTCAGTCTGTGCCTTACTTAGTCTAACGATCATTTGGAATAAATCGATGAATGTGAACTTCATTTCATTTTGTCATTTGTGTCTTCGTCAGTTTCATTAGGTGACTTTAATAACACTTAAAAATCAAATATCCCCTACTTTTTATGAATAGTATATATATATATATATCTAGTATTTTAAATTTTTATATGTATAAAAGATTTTTATTTTTAAATTTGATATACTGTGATATTGTTTTTATTTATGCATATGTAAAAAAATTTTGTGATATCATTTAGCTTGTCTCGTATATTTCACAATATGTTTGGCGCAATATAGCCCCGTTGGAGCAGATGTGCCATAAAACAACCATTCATTCCAGTGCGGAGTTTATACGTCGAGGCGCACGTGATAAACTGGCACTGTAGTATGCTACAAAAATTGCATCTCTGTCTCATATTTCATTTAATTTCATATTTAGACACTCTCATGAACATTTATATTCACTGAAAACAAATGGTATTCGCATTCAACCCTTTTGTCTGTGGCTGGTATTGAGAATATGTTACGATTGGTAATATATGACTATTTGCATGTTTTTAATATTCTATATTCCAAATCTTAACAGACATACTTTGACCGGGAGAGTTGCGCATTCCTGTTCCAACCAAGCGTTGTAGTTAGTTCGTAATAAGAGTCTTGTAATAAGGCGTGCGTCGCTCTTCGTTTCCGGTTAATAAGATAGGTTGCCAGGCAACGAAACATACGCCCACAGCAGCTAAATCGTCCGGGGAGTCAACAAGAGTTGTGGCATATTCTTAGTTTTTTCGATAATGAAACATATATAATACTCTGAAATCTGATTAAGATTAACAACTCGTAAAGTAATTACAGTATCAGAAAATCATTAGAATTTGTTTGGTTTTTATAAAGTTATGCCCCATGCCAACACTTAGTATACGAAACATTTCAAATTATGGATTTAGCTGTTATGAAAATTCATTGAAAATCAAGACCTTAAACTCTGTGTATAAATCTGAAGTCCATTGGATGATAAGTTTGGCCACTAGAGCACCCACAAGATTTTTCAAAGTGATCAAGGGCTATAACTCTGGCAGTAATTATCGGAAATCGCTGAAAATCAATAGGCTCCCTTGTTTCATGACCTTAAACACTGTGTACAAATTTAAAGTCGATTGAATATTAACTTTGGCCTCTAGAGGGTTCACAAGATTTTTCAAAGTGATCAAGAGTCATAACTCTGGCAGTGATTATTGGATATCGCTGAAAATCAATAAACTTCTTTGTCTCATGAGATTAAACACTGTGTATAAATTTAAAGTCAATCGCATTTTAATTATTGCCTCTTTAGCGTTCACAAGATCTTTCAAAGTGATCAAGGGTCATAACTCTGGCAGTAATTATCGGTAATCGCTGGAAATCAATAGACTTCCTCATCTCATGACCTTAAACACTGTACAAATTTAAAGTCAATCGGATATTAACTTTGGCCTCTACAGCGTTCACAAGATTTTTCAAAGTGATCAAGGGTCATAACTCTGGCAGTAAGTGTCGATAATCGCTGAAAATCAATAGGCTTCCCCGTCCCCTGACCTTAAACACTGTGTATAAATTTCAAGTCATTCGCATATTAACATTAGCCTTTAGAACGTTCACAAGATTTTTCAAAGTGATCAAGGGTCATAACTGGCAGTAATTATCGGAGTTCGCTGAAAATCAATAGGCTTCTTCGTCTCATGACCTTAAACACTGTATAAATTGAAAGTCAATCGGATATTAACTTTAGCCTCTAGAGCGTTCACAAGAAATTGTGGACGACGGAGGGACAGACAGACGGGCGGAAAGGGCGACGACAATATACGACCACATTTCCATGTGGGCGTATAAAAAAGGATGTTTAAGAAATATCTTCTCTCTCTCTTCAGGTATTTTAATAAATCTATTTATCATTCGTGCTGAAAGCTTTGGACTTGCGACAAAGGTTGCTTTGCTTCTTGCCACACGACAACATTCGGGTCTCGGCTATGACACTGATTTTAGTGAACAGCGTTTTGAAGAGAACACTATCCAGTGGAATCATCAATGAAAATATAAGGGGAGAGGTTAAAATTCTGCTTGACAAAGGATCAACACATGAACAATTCTTGTCTGGTGTGAATAATGCCATGGGTCGAGAAGCGGAAAGAGCGGCACAGTTCACCAAAACTAAAGTTGCAAGTGTTCAAGAACCATCTGAAGAAAAAGAAAAGGGGAAGGGTAGGAAAGATCCAAGAGAGGGAATGTTTTCAGAACTTAAACAGGAAATTGAAGATTTAAAGCAGATAGTTATAGAACAAAGATCATTTGTGGTAGTGCAGAACATTTTCAGTATGACTGTTCTCAAAGGTCGCTCTCGCATAGGTCATACTTTTTTAACACATATTTTCATTTTAAAGCGAGAGCCTCAACCAGAAACATGTTCCTTTAACAGTTAAGCACATTTTGATTGTGTGCAAACATCCCAAAGATACAAGATTACGGCATTACCGTTGACAATCACTTCATCAGTTGAATGCCCAAGCGGATCTATATTGTAAAGCGCTAGACTTTTTAAAGGAGACAAGTTTTTATCGCAAATTTCAATTCCATCTGTGTCGAAACCAAAAGTACGAGCCAGTGGAGGACACACGCGCTACTGACATCTGTGCCATACTTTTGGTTTTGACCCCTCTGACTTTGTACCGTTGATTACAGATTAAACATCCATAAGTGTACAAACGTGTTGTTATTGATGTGTTCCATTTGAATATTGTTCACAATAAGAAGCAAAATAAATAAGATAGTTTTTCGTATAACAAAATGATCCTGTAAACATATCTTATTTATTTTGCTTCTTATTGTGAACAATATTCAAATGGGAACACATCAATAACACGTTTGTACACTTATCTGTAAACATAAGTGATGCGTTTTCTATGGCGCTCAGTATATATTTATTTGATATTTACAGTGATATTTTTTGTTATTTATGAATGTATAATTAATATTGTGGTTATATATTTCTAGTTTGTCTCGAAAAACCTCACCATGTTTGGCGCAATATACCCACAGTTGGAGCTGACGTGCTATTAAAGTCTCTAACTCAATATCATCCAAAATCTTCATCTTTCAAAACACTAATTATTTGTCAATTTAATTTTCTTGCCGGAAAAAGATAGACTTCTGATATCCAATAATTAAGACAAAATAAATATTTTACCATTGGTACACGAATCGTGTACCATAATATGTTTCAGCCCCAGGGAACGAGGCTAGACATATTGCACCAAATCAAACGGCGTATGTAGACTGGAATAACCAGACGCTAGCAATTTGCATTCGATTGAGACTGCATGCTGACTTATTTCAAGGAACATAACTGATTTGAAATTAGAGTAAAAACGGAAACCATTGAATGTAAATCACTTAATATGCATTCTTATTACTGTATTAAATGCGTTGCGTCCCAATTGTTAGCGATTTAGCTCCTTTAAACAACATGCCATTCATTCATTCCAAAGTAATGTGTTGCAGAGAAAGGGCTCCCGAGTCAATTCCCCACTCAATTACCAGAATTCCACTTTCTACCGACACGGGTCGCCTCTTGCGACACGCAGGACATACGAAGGGTATATTCTTGTCACCTCCTACCTCCCAGGGTTGGGGGAGTAGGAACATAAACCGCGTCCGAATACATGTTGAGCGAATCGTATCCGGTCGTATGGATAATGAAACCAACCAATCGGCAATCATGCAAGTGTCATTATCACAGCGGATCATTTTCCCATATTCTTTTTCATGGCACAAGCACCACAACACATCTCTATCAGTCTATACTAGTATTATACGTAGTTGACACAGACTTGTTCATTGTTAAAATTTGTGAAATAACATATTTTGTATGAAAATGTAAACATTTTGAAAAAAAAAGCTTAAATCAAAATCCATCACTTTGGATACGATTTGTGAGTAAAGACATTTCTGGCAAAGGTTTTGTCATGACAACAAAATCGCAATAAGTGTAATCAAATACCATCATTTGGAATTGTACCTGTGTATAGTACTTATGGTGGATTTTTAGATTCATGTTGAGAAAAAAGTCTTTATCAACCTTTACGGCTTCCTGCACGGTGATATCTATATGCTTAAATGGGCATTTAATCTCTATTGTTCCTCTTCCACAACACCTACGTGATATCCCATCAGCACTGCAACCCAAGGAACAATTATTGGATGATATTTTGAATCCAGCTTCCTGGCATTTAAATTCTGAATGGGTGTTCTCCTTAATTTCCCGGTAAATATTTAGAGTTTCAGCCTTACTGTCCAATCCCCATTTAATGGCACATTTCTTTGATAGGTCGTGGGATTTGTAGTCCCATTATTCGACAGATTAGTTTCAGGATCATGAGCCTTTGTCCCAGTTATTCGACCCTTCCGATGTTCATCCCATAATGAACTAACACTCTGCTTGACCGTTGTATCAAACAGGTTTTCCATTTGATGCTTCAAAGAATGCTAGGAGGTAAGAACTTCTTTACATTTGTTCTGAAGAGTGTCACTGGACATTTGCTTTATTATCTTCATTATAATAGCTTGTAAGAGTACGTGGATACTTGTCAACATGTACTTTACTTTTTGTAACTATATTCTCACAGTTTTCATATCCAGGTAAAAGGGAGAAAAACGCAGCATTGGGACAATTATCTTTAAAGGCTGTAATAATATCTTCTGCGGGAAGTGGGTCACAACTTGTTGGAATTATGAAGTCTATTGTTTTCCGGTTGCATCTGTCTTGCTGATCTTTTATGGTAATTGATTCAAACTACACAAAAGGGAATAAAACATCGATTCATAGGTAAACAAATATCAAACTGAAATGAAATAGGTTTTATTAACCGCCTACTTCTCCGCACAAACCAGGGCTAATGAAGACAAGCATCCGACATGTTGTGTGCTATGATTGCAATTATATTCGAATAGCTGCGTTATGACCTACCTTCGAATTATTTGCGTGCACCCAAACACAGGCATATGACATCAGTCTTTCGGATCGTCCAGATACGAGACAACATACCCATTTGTACAGTAGCCCTTCACTGATTGTTAGGTTCGACCAAACCTAACACCAAGTTCAACTTTAAATAGTACAGCTCCTAATCTGGAATAAAATTCAATTAATTTTACTTTTATTTATTAAATCTATTGAAAATGTAGTCATGGTACTAGATGTATGTAGGCTACTTACCCAGCTGAACAGTTACAGTGTGCACAATAAACATCTGCAGTCTCTTGGTATGGTCGATCCCTAGTCCTCATGGATGGTAAGACATTAGTTTTGAGAAAACAGTAGGGTGCATCTTTTACATCATAATATTTAACTTCTTGGACATCGCCATTTTCAACATATCTGATAAAAATAAATACAACATTTCAAGTATTTTTGTAATTCTAAAATTACTTTAAAAATACAATTATTGAACCCAAATGGAATTTGTAACTAAGCTCAAAAATCTTCACATTTTTCATCATTTAAGTTTGTTAAGACTTGTAAACACAATGCGCGAAGACTTTTTACTGCCCATTCATTTTATTAAAATCGACACTTACTTGTATGCTTCGAGACTTTAACATCCTTTCATCGTTCCGGGATTAAACATCGTTGGACTCTCGATCAAATATAAATAAACTTGACCAAATTCTAGTTCGGGTCATGAGCACGGATCGGTCATCTTAACCCTTATCGAAATTTAAAAAAAAAAAGGCGGGTCACGTGATCACATCTGTTTTTAACCAACAAATGTTGCACCGGAAGATATTTTGTTTTATCTAGTTTAAAATCAAAAGCCACCTGTTAAGTACATTAGCCAATGTTAACCGTGGGATTCTTTTAAAATCGGTCACCACTTATTATTTTTTTTTGTTAAATATATTCCAAAGGCTAAAATTAAAACTGATTATTCATGTACTTTACGGTTTAAATTTCCTATATGAATTATAAAAACAATATCTTAATTAACATACCAATTAATACAATTAGCTGGTCATTGTTTTGTTAGATTTTTTTTCGTTTGAAAAAAGATTTTCTCAACTGTTAACAGCATACAAATGAAATGGGGGGTTTAAAGTCCTACTCTTCTGCACCTGACCGGGGCTAATGGAAGACGGGCATACACCATACAGTGCGCTATGAGGGAAATTTTGCCGGGGCTTCGGCCTACTCTTATATCGAATTCCAACTTCCAAGGGATGTTTTACATGCACGGCAATGTGTACACGGGACCTCGGTTTTTCGTCCCATCCGAACGACTAGGCAGCTGTCCTTGTCAGACCCTCCTGCATCATTGATAAGGGAAACCACGCCAGAAAATCGAGATGAACTTTCTCGGCCAATGCAGGGATCGAACACCAGACCTCCAGGCTAGCGAGCCAGCGCCTTGCCCAGTTGGCCACCGTGATCCCCTAACAGCATACAGGTTGAATTTGCGTTTGTTTTTTTAACACCAATTAATATAAAACAAGTTAACAGCATACAGGATGTACTCTTTTTTGAGGGGGGGGGGGAACTAACCTAAATTAATACGTTAATTAACATCCTAATTAATAGGCTAATGAATAAATTATCTCTTTTTTTTGTATTTTAAAACTATTTTCTCAGTCGTTAACTGCATACAGTGTGTACTTTTCATTTTAAACAAGTACGTGGGGTTTAACTAACTTTCTGTCTGCCAGGTCTTTCGTTGCTGAAGGCAAGTTTGCGTGTTTGAGAAGCTGTACATGTTGGAGGTACACATAGGACAACATCACTAGTACATTATGATAACAAAATCTGAAAATTACACGAATGTTACGCCAATGTGCGAATCGTGCATGGGATGAGACAACTGCAGTGCATACGTGTACATCTAGTTAATCTAATTACATGATAGACACAGTTATAGACACAAATATACAGACATTACCAGTACATGGACATCTATGGTGGCTGATTGGTATCATGTAATGTCGTGATGTCGCCTTTCATAACCCGACATAGACATCAGTTATAGACACAAATATACAGACATTACCATTACATGGACATCATAGCACTTTGAGCACTTAATTTGAGGGGGGGGGTCGAGTTGTCACTAGATTATGTACCAGTATGAGTTTTACAAAATGGTGGCCATGTTTGTATCCACTGTCTTGAATATCCGCCATTGGATGGTCAAATCTATTTTTCAATGTCCAATTCAGACTTTGCAGCAACGAAAACCTACAAAAAGACATATTACAAGCCATATATTCGAATTACTAAAAACTTTGTTCAAAATGGCGGCCATGTTTGTATCATCAGCTTGAATTTCGGGCATATTGGATGGTCAAAACTATTTTTCAAGATCTGATTAAGGCTTTGCAGCAGCGAAAACCCATAAAAAGACATATCACAAGCCACACATTAGAAATAAACAAAGATCTGGTCATTTTGATCGCCATTTTGAATTTCCGCCATTTTGGAATATCGAAAATAATTATAAAGTCAATAATCAGACTCAGCATCATTAAAAACGTATAAAAAGACAACATACAAACCATCTTTGACATATTTATGTGGCTTATTACGCCAAAAACTGCTATTTTGGGGTCAAAATAGAGGTAAGAACTTTCAGGGGGTATGTACAGGGGGGTTAGAGGGGTCTGATCCCCAAAGTTTTTTTCACATAACGAGTAGATCACACCACATAAATTGAGTAGGTCCTCGTGTAGCAGGTAGAAAATTTTTGATTTAACAACCCCCCCCCCCCCCCCCCTAGTGTTGGTTTGTTTTTAAACATTTGACCAATAGAGATAATACTGGACGGGTGGGTGTGTGCCTGGCATGGTGTACGGGTTGGGGCGGGGGGGAACTTGTACAATGCACGGTACAGACACTTGGTATAGCTGAAGATTACACAAGGGTGGGTAACATAATTCGGGAGGGGTTGGGGTGGGGTTAATATTTAGCGTGGGTGTGAAGGGGAGCTGGTGGGGGGGGGGACAAAACGCGTGCAATACACGGTGCAGATACATGGTATAGATGAAGATTACACAAGGGTGGGTGTCGTAATTCGGCACGATGTGTGTCATGCATGATACAGGAAGGGGGGGGGTATATTTAGGTAATAACACACAATGAGTGTGACTTAACCATTAGTGTGAAGGTTGGGGGGGGGGGGTGCGCTACAAAAAAAATATATCGCCAACCCATATGAACAAGTACATCTGCTGTCACATTTGTAAATCGTCTGAAGTCACGCCGCCCAATAACTCAGACTGCCGCAACAAAATACCTCAGACTGCCGCACCTCTAGATTCCCGCACCCCCACTACACACAGCGTACCTTCCACACTACTGGAACCAGTTTAAAATAAAAAAAAAGCCTTCTCGAAAACAGGGTGCGAGCTGGAGTTTTTAAACTTTGCCCCACATGCGCGTTCAGACGCGAACGTTAAACTGGTATAACAATCCCCGGAGTTTTGAAATCAGTAAGAAAAATCGATCAGAAAAGGATGGGGTTAAATTATTGAAGAAGGTTGTTTTGGAAATAAATTGAACCGTTCAGCAAATGCAGTTCTGACCTATTTACTCAATAAGTGTGTTGCTGATAGTGGAACAATGGTAGTTAGAAAGTTCTTAACTGGTGATTTATCAAATTCGTCCGAAGAACTGCCATTTCAAACGAGGTCAGCGCCTGTCCATAATGTAGTAGCGGAAAGAGTTATGGCCATTACGGACTTTCACTTCAGACGGGCCCGTAGCCAGCTCATAAAATTTGGCGTGACTATCGACTGATTTGGATGGGCTGAGGATGTGGCTGGCTAAAAGCCCCTGCGAAAGCCGCGAGTGGGGGGGGGGTCGTCCCCCAGAAAATTTGGTGCTCTCTCCTCACATCTGAGGGCCACTGTTGGGAAGTAGTTTCCATTTCTCGACTATTCGTATGAAGTTATTTTTTCACAAAGGAAGAATATGTTTACTCGAGCACCATTTTGCGCGAAGCTTGTGCACAGAGCCTGTAGGTGATAGTATTAAATGAAATGAAATGAAATGTTGTTTAATGGCACGTCAGCACCAACCGGGCCATACATATGGTGAATTTAACGAGACAAATTAAAACAATATCACAGGGGTATATGTAAATAAAAGCAAATATCACAGAAAATATGATTAAAAATAAATATATCAATTCCTTTACATATATAAATATTTAAAACACAATATATGATAAATATGTACAATTAAAATTTAGAGTAAAAGTTTGTCTCTTTTAAAAATGCTAACAACTTATCATGTAGCTCCGGTTGGGCAAAAAGTTGACGTGCTGACTGGCAACGGTAATATTTAGTTCTAATAGACTTGAGATGATTGCACTCAATCAAGATGTGCTTCACTGTCAAAGGAACATGACAGTGAACACATTCTGGTTGAGGCTCTCGCTTCAAAATGAAAATATGAGTTAAAAAGGTATGACCAATGCGAGAGCGACACACAACAACTTCATCTCTCCTGTTAATTCTATAGGAGTTGGGCCAATCTCCTAAGAGAGGCTTGATGTGATGAAGTTTGTTTGTGCCTGCAAGATCCCAAGACCGTTGCCAGCGGCCAAAAATAAAAAGATTTATTGAAGATTTAAAATCTGAAAATGGTAATAAAAATTGTGATATGGGAAGATCTAATGCAGACTTGGCAGCTAAGTCTGCTTCATCATTCCCTTTAATATCAACATGACTGGGGAGCCAGCAAAGGACAGTGTCCTTGCCGTTAAACTCGTGTGACAGTAGCAGACGATATATGTCTGCTACTAAAGGGTGTACAAGCTGCTTATTGTTTATTGCCTGTAAAGAGGACAAAGAATCAGTAAATATAACATGTTTTAAAGATGAAGAGGATTGAATGAACTCCAGTGCCTGAAAGATGGCCTGGAGTTCAGCAGTAAATATTGAAGCAGCAGGAGGAAGGCGAACAGAAATTGTTTCAGATGGCGTGACAGTAGCCGAAGCTACCCGATCGCCATCTTTGGAACCATCTGTATAAATTGGAGCATAATCACCATATTTAGACCTCAACTCTCCGAAGAGAGTTTGAAACACTGTGGAACTAGTATCTTTCTTCCTATTTTTTGTAAGATCTAGATCGATCTTAGGAGGAGATATGGACCATGGTGGTGACTCAAAGAAAGGGGTATTCGCAATACTGTCATGACTTATTCCAGCCTCTGACAAAAGGGGTTGAATGCGAATACCAAATGATGGAATAGTATTAGTCTTCATCATATACAAATGCTCATGAAGAGGTCTAAATATGGTGTTAAATGAAATGTGTTGTGGCAGAGATGCAATTTTTGTGGCATACTGCAGTGCAAGTTTATCACGTCTGTCGTGCAATGAGGGCTCGTGCGCCTCGACGTATAAACTCTGCACTGGAGATGTTCGGAATGCTCCTAAACTGATTCTAAGTCCTTGGTTGTGTATGGTGTCTAGCTCTTTGAGATAAGACTCGCGGGCAGACCCATACACAATACACCCA
The DNA here is from genome assembly GCA_963678685.1 of Patella ulyssiponensis. NCBI lineage: Eukaryota > Metazoa > Mollusca > Gastropoda > Patellidae > Patella > Patella ulyssiponensis. The sequence goes on along the minus strand of OY783227.1, from coordinate 11,069,687 downwards.
TAATCGAGTTTAGATCGTATTAATGCTCGATACAATCTGAGCAGGACCTTACGGTCTGCTCCCCAGTCAGTGTTTGATAAGACTCTCAATATGTTGAGGGCTTTCAGACATTTTTTCTTGAGGGTTTTGATATGGGGGATAAATGATAATTTCTTATCAAATATCAAACCCAAGAATTTCGTTTCATCTACAACTGGAATGGGACTACCATCCAGTGTAAGTTCCGGATCAGGATGTAAACCCCTTCTTTGACAAAAGTGCATGCAGACAGTCTTGGATTTCGAGAAACGAAATCCATTGTCAGTTGCCCATCGTTGAATAGAATTCAAGCAAAGCTGCAACTGACGTTCGATTGTCTGCATACTTGTCGATCCGTAACACATCTGAAAGTCATCAACATAAAGAGAGCCGTCGACCCCGCGTTTAAGGCACGTCGGTATGGTATTTATTTTGATAGAAAAAAGTGTGGGTGATAATATACTTCCCTAAGGAACCCCCATTTCCTGAGGAAAGGGGTCAGAGAATATTGATCCTAAACGTACCTTAAACGACCTATCTTCTAAGAAGTTTTTAATGAAGATAGGTAAGCGACCCCGCAGACCGAGGTTATGCAGGTCGCGCATGATACCATATTTCCATGTGGTATCATAAGCTTTCTCCAGATCAAAGAATATAGCAACTAAATGTTGTTTCTGGATGAAAGCATCCCTGACAAACGTTTCAAATCGAACGAGATGATCAAGAGTGCTCCTTTGGGACCGAAATCCACATTGGAGGTCTGTAATAAGGTTGTTGGACTCTAGGTACCAAACAAGCCTTCGATTGATCAATCTCTCCATGGTTTTGCAAATGCAGCTAGTTAAAGCGATCGGACGATAATTGTTAGGATTCGTAGGATCTTTACCCGGTTTAGGGATGGGAATTATTGTGGCTTCATGCCACGAAGGCGGGAAATTCCCATCAACCCAAATCCGGTTGAAAAGATCTAATAATATTAAGAGTGTTGAAAAGGGTAAATGTTTTAAAATCTGGTAGTGAATTTCATCTGGACCAGTTGCAGTATCTCGAGCTCGTTTGAGGGAATCACGAAGTTCAGCAATAGAAAACTTATCATTATAACATTCATCATTACGGGACTTGAAGTTAAGTCGCCTTTTCTCCTGCTGATGTTTAATGCCCTGAAAGGCATCAGAGGAAAAATTGGATGATGAATTGAATGAAATTGTACTGGCCAGTGAATTAGCAATATCAGGAAATGTTGTTAAGGTGGTATTATCAACATTTAGATGGTTAACTGATAATGCACTACTTTTACCTTTAATTCTACGAATCCTATCCCATACCGATTTGGAAGACGTACGGGAATTTATCTTTGAGACATAGCCCTGCCATGAAGACTTCTTTGCCTGGCGTATGATTCTACGGGCCTTCGCCCGGACCATTTGGTATGCTGCAAGATTCTCCATGGAAGGGTGATTCTCAAGGCGTCTTAAAATACGATCACGCTCTTTAAGAGCGGAGTTGCAATCGTTATTAAACCATGGTTTATTGAAACGTTTGGGCTCAGTCGTGGTCTTTGGAATCGCCTGCTCAGCTACATCTTGAAGAATTGAAGTGAATAAGGCCATGGGCTCTTCTGCATCCTCTAACTCTTTTGCGTCAAAAGAGAAGAGACACAAAGATTCAAACAGAGCCCAATCAGCCTTATGCAACTTCCACCTCTGGGGTCTTTCGACCGGAGAGGGTCCATTATTATCTATCAAGATCGGAAAGTGGTCACTGCCACACAGATCTTCATTTACTCTCCATGTAAAATCCTGAAACAGGATCGGAGAACAAATGGTGAGATCGAGGGAAGAAAAAGAAGCTGTGGCAGGATGTAGAGATAGTATTAAAAGACGTTGGGACTATCTCAAATCGCTAAAAGAAGCCCAAAACTTCAGCAAATCGGTTATAAATAGTGCCCAACAGACAACATGTATTTAATCGAGACGACGAAGGATAACAATTAACAACCATCGGCCTGCTATTTCAGAATCTCAAATTTTCAACGCATAATTGTCCTGTTGAAATGCAATCAATTACGTGTGTAAAATGTATGTCGGCTGTACAAGCAGCAACCGCGAAGCACCAACCAACAAAGTAACAAAACAGAGGATATTGAAGATATGCAACAAATATCTTCGTTCAACTGTTATCATATTATGTTCATTGATTCTAATTTGCTAAAATCTTACCTGCAAAGAAGGGTCAAATTGCAAGATTCAGTCTTTATGACGACGTCCGGTTACAGAAATTAAGTACACATAAATTGTTTTTTATTTAACCTTTTTCAAGAAAATGTAGTTCCAGAAGAATCTAGTGTTTAAGGATTTATGGAAAGATGCCAGTCATGCTTTGATGTATCACTGTCTCAGTAGTTGTCTGCCAAGAATTTTATTTGGATGCATTATTGGAAATGCAACTTATTCTTGAAATGTTCATTAAAAAATACTCTTTATCACAAGAACTTGTCTGGATTTCTTATATAGAAAATATGAACGATTGTATGAATTTTTTTAAATATTTTTGATTGGGTTTTTCTACAAAGAATAACAGATAAAATACGCTCTTCAAAATCACAAGTAAATATGGATTTTCAACACTACTGACATTTGCTGAAAACAACCCTATATCAACTCTACTACCAGACCTATATCAATGAGTACCCTAATACATATGATAACGCTTGCTGGTAATGTGACTCAAATGGTTATCCCCCAAAGATCGATTTCGATCTTACTCAACATAAAAAGAGAGATACTAGCTCTACAGTGTTCCAATCTCTCTTTAGAGAGTTAAGGTCTAAGTATGGTGATTATGCTCCTATATACACAGATGGTTCTAAGGATGGTGATCGGGTAGCTTCGGCTACTGTGACGCCATCTGAGACCATTTCAGTGTGTCTCCCACCTGCTGCTTCCATATTTACAGCCGAACTCCAGGCCATTCTTCAGGCCTTGGAGTTCATTCAGTCCTCTTCAGCTTTAAAGCATATCATCTTTACTGATTCTCTGTCCTCTTTACAAGCAATTAACAATAAACAGCTTGAACACCCATTAGTAGCAGATGTTTATCGTCTGCTACTATCTTACGAGTTGAACAGCAAAGACATCGTCTTTTGCTGGCTCCCTAGTCATGTTGATATAAAGGGGAATGATCAAGCAGATTTAGCTGCCAAAGCTGCTTTAGATCTTCCCCTATCAAATATTTTAATACCATATAAAGATTTTAAAACATGTATTAATCATTTTATCTATGATCGCTGGCAACGGTCTTGGGATCTTGCAGGCACAAACAAACTTCATTACATTAAGCCTCTCTTAGGAGAATGGCCAAGCTCCTATAAAACCAACAGGAGGGATGAAGTTGTTTTGTGTCGCTCTCGCATAGGTCATACTTTTTTAACTCACATTTTCATATTAAAGCGAGAGCCTCAACCAGAATGTGAACACTGTCATGTTCCTTTGACAGTTAAGCACATTTTGATTGAGTGCAAGTATCTTAAGGATATTAGATCTAATCATTACCGTTGCCAGTCCTTAAATCAATTATTTGCCCAACCGGGTCTATATTGTAGATTACTAGACTTTTTAAAAGAGACAAATTTTTACACAAAATTTTAATTGTATATTTGTAAATTTCATTTGTTATTTTCTAATTATATATACATAAAGTTTTGTGATAATTGTTTTTAATTGATAATCTCTGTGATATTTGTTTTTATTTATGTATATATAGATTACTACTGTGATTAAATTTTAGTTTGTCTCGAATAGCTCGTCATATGTCTGGCGCAATATGGCCCGGTTGGTGCTGATGTGCCATAAAACCACATTTCATTTCATTTCTCAAATGGTTAGCCCTAGGCAGTATGTCTTGATGTTGGATAATATCGTACGTCTGAAGTGTGACAGTGATCCCGCTCCTGGAGAATTTCGCTCAAAACAACTTACCAATTATACTTCCAGATTTGCCAAAAGACTCTAAAGCAACAGAACACTGGCATGATGTGAATATTTGTGGTACTTTTGTTTTAGCAAAGAGCAGGCTTTTAGTACCATTTTGAATCTATCGCATGCAGATGTAAATATCAGTCTTAGGCAACTCCAACGAGTGTTATATGACAGAGGATTGCGCCGTCGATTCATGAAAGATACGGGCAGAAACGGTGATATATAGATGATTCGGGCGTGTCTTGGAAGTTTTAACTTTCTAAACTTATTTGAAGGCACGATCTTATTAACCATCTAATTTATTCAATATGTTCTTTACAAGCTACACATGACCTGTGTATAACGCGCGTCAGAACTTCCATACCTGATGATCACTCCTGTCCATCTTCCCTAAACGTTGGAGGGTTTATAAGCAAGTGTTAACAGACTTGAAGGAGAGCAGGCGACAGAGACCGGCGTATGGACTCGCCCGATTTGATATATGTAGATGTGTTCCGATGTAGTTTAGTCCTCGACGTAGTAATAGTTCCATTATAGTTTGGTTTCTGTAGTGTTGATATAGGCCGATCTTTGTACCTATTTGATATTCTGTTCCCGCTGTTAATAAACCATATATTTACTAACCTTGTCTCTGTAATTACTACAATGGTGTTACAGTGATTAGATTTGGTGGCATCGACCAACGAGACCCTTGGATGTGTTCCCGTTGAACAGAAGAAAATCCCGCGTGGCAGACAAAGGAGGTTTCACCGCTAAACAACCGATGGGTTGGTGAAAATTATTTTTTTAAAACAAAATGCAGGACTGAAGCGTTTATCTGTGTACCGTGGGACTTATTCGCTATGCAACTCCTGTGCGACCTGTGGAATACTTATGTATAAGAAAGTGTAGAAATAACCACGTACCCATCAACAAATCGGATGTTATCTACAACGTTCCCGAAATCTACAACGACCAGGATGATCTTGAGTTGCTGGCTGGCAGAAGCACTTTCACGAGATGTTGAATACTGCTGACCAGAAGCTGGAGAGCGGTTTCTGAGTCTTGTGGGCGATAGCCACCTGCAAATACATTCAAAGGTTTCCACCGCAGAGAGAATATTTACACTGCGGTGGAAAGGGTTTTCATGGTTGTTTTAGCAGTTTTCACTGCAATTTCATATAGGAGGTAAATTTCAAGAAAAAGGTATAGGTCAGTGTATGACACTAACAGGTCATCGTACAACTAAGATACATTCATGCAAATTCCAATTTTGATTAGCAGTCTATGTCCAGAATAGGTTGAATTTTGGTAAAAGATATGTCTACCAGTTGAATGCGAAGCATTAAGTCCCACTGTTTCCCCCCCTGGGGTGTAGGGGGTGATAAGAATATACCCTTCGTATGTCCTGCGTGTCGTAAGAGGCGACTAAAAGGATCCCTGTAATGGGGCAGCGTGTTTGCCGTGCGTTGCGACCCGTGTCGATGGAGAGTGGAATCCTGGTAATTGAGTGGGGATTTGGCTTGCGAGCCCTTTCTCTGCAACACATTACTTTGGCCCATGGTTCACCTAGACGGGAGGTCAGAGTGGCCCACTCTGATCAATCGGCTTTGGTCGTTAGGCTCTTCAGAAGGTGTTATATTTTCTTTTTCTTGCTTCGTTTTATACCCAGCAGAATAACCTTTGTGTCCTAGCCGCCTTTTTTGAAGAGCACGGCTCGGGTCAATCAAGTTAGATTTATTTCAATATTTTTCTGGCTTGAGTATACCTCTTGTCTATCCCTGAGGCCATGCGCTGGATTTCCGTGCTAGTCCTCCCCGTGGTAGGCAGGGAAGTAACCTGGGGGACGACGAGAGGTGAATTTTTCAAACTTAATTTCATGGATCCCCCATCCAATTCCCAACCTAATTTAAAAAGACCGAGATCCACAGATGATGATGCTGCTTCATGTAGCTCATCTAAAAATTTAAGAACATGGCCGAGGTCCCTCTTGATACAGAGCACCTCTGAAGTTGATTTGTCAAAGATTTCGCCATTCGCCATTTCCAAAGGCATCACCGGTCTAGTAGTCCAGTTCCTTATGTAATTTCGTTCATAATTTTTGGGGATTTGTAAAACTATACATTTTTGGAAACCTCATGACCCACTGAACCCAAAAAACAATGTTTACATTTTTGTCACATAATCCTTTGGCCGCCATCTTTGATTTCAAAATGGCCGCCATGTAATTCATTGATATTGTAATATCTTGGCTTCTAATAACCTTAGAAACATATTTAAGGTATGGAAACACACATTTTAAAGGTCAACAAATCTAATGTGACATCTGTGATTTGGGCTGCCATCTTGGATTTCAAAATGGCGGCCATATTTTCTTTAAATTGTTAATATCTATAGGCTTCTAATCATCATAGACACATGATTTTGGTATCTAAACATACATTTTTTGGCCAAAGATATCAAAATGACACCTTTTAAGAGGCTCGGGACAATACTACAGTAAATATCGATTAACCCAAATATTTTATTGAACACTAAAACCAACAAATAGGGGGAGATTAACCATCACTATCGTCATCTGAATCACGATTCTTGGTAAGTGTGTCTTCATCATTATCACAGTTTGTGCTGCATAGACACAGGTCAGTGCAAGGCAAGTTCTTGCGTTTACAGGAGCATCTATTAGAAGTACAGTTGCTCTTGCACTGACATCTTACCATCTCGACAATGGCCTCAGATGCTAGTGGTAAATCGGTGGTCTTTGGTTGTAGCTTCATGTCGTCAAGTTTATAGTAACCATGGAGCATTGGGTCCAACCTTTCTTGCTGGGGAATAAAAGCTTGGCCCCATACTCTACCTTGAATTTGAGCTCTCAAGATATGCTGTGATAGTGCTGCAACAGTAGGTGGAAGTCTGTCACTTTCTGCCATATATTTGCAGAAAATATACCAGCGCAGCTCTGGGATACGAGAGATGTGAATTCCTTTGGGACTGTATGCAGTGCATACAAACTCTTCCAATCGCGATTGGGTATTTTCGCTCAATTTCAGATCATGGCAGATATTATGGAAAGCCTCAATTATGTGTTCTTCCGCATTCATGAAATGTTTGAACCAAGTATTCTTGCCTATTCTAGAAAACCGTCCAGTGTTGTCCGCACCAGAAAAAGCATGAAACCCTGGCAAAGCTTTTGATCGGTCTGGCTCAAGAGCTACCCACAATGGCTCTATCTTTTGTACATGTGATGCAAGGGAAATATCTGTGCTCTTTGGCAGCCGGTCATAATTAGCTATTATCAAAACCATTACATCCGCGTCTGGAGAGAAGAAAGTCATGTGTGCATCCATAGTGGTTCTTTCTGCTGCGGACACTCCCAAATATATCATCAAAGAATCAGCTTGTTCGTGGTTGTTTTCTGGAAAAGGGTCTAAATCTTTATTGCTTCTTGTATGGCCAGCTGCTGAGGTGATTATCAGCTTTGGAGAATTTTTGTTGTACTCCAATATTTCTTTTGCCAGATACTCTGTCAAATTTGCCTCTAGAGGGACCATACAAACCCTTAGTTTCCTCCAGATTGACAGTTTTGTAACGAACCTTAGCTGCTTGCTTCTTATCGATTGACATATACATCAGGTGATTTTCCTTTTTCACACGAGCCCAAAGACTAACTTCACCATTGATTCTCTCTGAAACATAGTCTTTGTAGAGCTTCTGACCTTTTTCGTGAATTTTAAGGATCTGTGGGACATACTCTTCTAGTATATATGCATGGGAAATAAGGTTATATATTTCTTTACCCTCAACAGCGAAGGGATTACCATGAATCTTAATAGCTTCTTTGATTCTCGTGATTGTCTCATGATGGAACAAAGGCAAATATGACAGAGTATCTGGAGTACAACAAAAATTCTCCAAAGCTGATAATCACCCCAGCAGCTGGCCATACAAGAAGCAATAAAGATTTAGACCCTTTTCCAGAAAACAACCACGAACAAGCTGATTCTTTGATGATATATTTGGGAGTGTCCGCAGCAGAAAGAACCACTATGGATGCACACATGACTTTCTTCTCTCCAGACGCGGATGTAATGGTTTTGATAATAGCTAATTATGACCGGCTGCCAAAGAGCACAGATATTTCCCTTGCATCACATGTACAAAAGATAGAGCCATTGTGGGTAGCTCCTGAGCCAGACCGATCAAAAGCTTTGCCAGGGTTTCATGCTTTTTCTGGTGCGGACAACACTGGACGGTTTTCTAGAATAGGCAAGAATACTTGGTTCAAACATTTCATGAATGCGGAAGAACACATAATTGAGGCTTTCCATAATATCTGCCATGATCTGAAATTGAGCGAAAATACCCAATCGCGATTGGAAGAGTTTGTATGTACTGCATACAGTCCCAAAGGAATTCACATCTCTCGTATCCCAGAGCTGCGCTGGTATATTTTCTGCAAATATATGGCAGAAAGTGACAGACTTCCACCTACTGTTGCAGCACTATCACAGCATATCTTGAGAGCTCAAATTCAATGTAGAGTATGGGGCCAAGCTTTTATTCCCCAGCAAGAAAGGTTGGACCCAATGCTCCTTGGTTACTATAAACTTGACGACATGAAGCTACAACCAAAGACCACCGATTTACCACTAGCATCTCCAAAGCTGATAATCACCTCAGCAGCTGGCCATACAAGAAGCAATAAAGATTTAGACCCTTTTCCAGAAAACAACCACGAACAAGCTGATTCTTTGATGATATATTTGGGAGTGTCCGCAGCAGAAAGAACCACTATGGATGCACACATGACTTTCTTCTCTCCAGACGCGGATGTTATGGTTTTGATAATAGCTAATTATGACCGGCTGCCAAAGAGCACAGATATTTCCCTTGCATCACATGTACAAAAGATGGAGCCATTGTGGGTAGCTCTTGAGCCAGACCGATCAAAAGCTTTGCCAGGGTTTCATGCTTTTTCTGGTGCGGACAACACTGGACGGTTTTCTAGAATAGGCAAGAATACTTGGTTCAAACATTTCATGAATGCGGAAGAACACATAATTGAGGCTTTCCATAATATCTGCCATGATCTGAAATTGAGCGAAAATACCCAATCGCGATTGGAAGAGTTTGTATGTACTGCATACAGTCCCAAAGGAATTCACATCTCTCGTATCCCAGAGCTGCGCTGGTATATTTTCTGCAAATATATGGCAGAAAGTGACAGACTTCCACCTACTGTTGCAGCACTATCACAGCATATCTTGAGAGCTCAAATTCAAGGTAGAGTATGGGGCCAAGCTGTTATTCCCCAGCAAGAAAGGTTGGACCCAATGCTCCATGGTTACTATAAACTTGACGACATGAAGCTACAACCAAAGACCACCGATTTACCACTAGCATCTGAGGCCATTGTCGAGATGGTAAGATGTCAGTGCAAGAGCAACTGTACATGTACTTCTAATAGATGCTCCTGTAAACGCAAGAACTTGCCTTGCACTGACCTGTGTCTATGCAGCACAAACTGTGATAATGATGAAGACACACTTACCAAGAATCGTGATTCAGATGACGATAGTGATGGTTAATCTCCCCCTATTTTTTGGTTTTAGTGTTCAATAAAATATTTGGTTTAATCGATATTTACTGTAGTATTGTCCCGAGCCTCTTAAAATGTGTCATTTTGATATCTTTGGCCAAAAAATGTATGTTTAGTTACCAAAATCATGTGTCTATGATGATTGGAAGCCTATAGATATTAACAATTTAAAGAAAATATGGCCGCCATTTTGAAATCCAAGATGGCAGCCCAAATCACAGATGTCACATTAGATTTGTTGACCTTTAAAATGTATGTTTCCATACCTTAAATATGTTTCTAAGGTTATTAGAAGCCAAGATATTACACTATCAATGAATTACATGGCAGCCATTTTGAAATCCAAGATGTCGGCCAAATGATTATGGGAAAAAATGTAAACATTGTTTTTTGGGTTCAGTGGGTCATGGGGTTTCCAAAAATGTATAGTTTTACAAATCCCCAAAAATTATGAACGAAACCATATTAAGGTACATAGCAAACTGGACTATAGCTGGTGAACCGAAATCTATTAAAATATTGAGAAATGGAACACTTTTGGTAGAATGTGCCAAGGAAAAACATTCAGATTTACTTTTAAAATCTGAATCCTTGGCTAACTATTCCATCAAAGTGACACCACACAAATCACTAAACTCTTCAAGAGGTGTTATTCGCTGTCGGGACCTTGAAGGCAGCAGTGAGGAAGAAATGGTTGAGAACCTATCGTCACAGGGCGTCACACACGTTAAAAGAATCAGTGTCAGACGCAATGATGTGGTTATCCCAACAAGTACTTATATTCTCACTTTTGATCGTCCCGATTTGCCGAAATGTATCAAAGCAGGCTTTTTAAATATACCTGTTGATCCATATATCTCCAATCCATTGAGATGTTTTAACTGCCAAAAGTTTGGACACAGTAAAAATGTCTGTAAAGGTAAATCTACCTGCGCTCGTTGTGGCCTTTCCGGGCATGATAGCGCTACCTGTACTACAGACTTTTCCTGTGTCAACTGCAAAGGAAAGCACTTTGCATACTCTCGTGAGTGCCCAGTTTGGCAAAAGGAGAAACGGATCCAACAGGTTATATCTGAACGGAAAATTTCTTACTTTGATGCTAAGAAACAAGTAGAACTTACATCACTGTTCACGACCCCGCAAGCCGGTAAGTCGTTTTCTAGTGTCGTAAAAGTATCTACCAGAACCATATCCGTTCAGACCGATTATACATGGCCTGATAAAGAGGATAAACCAAAATTAATAAAACATCAGCATACAACCAAAGATTCATCGAGCTCCTCTCAAACATTAGAGAGCTCTCCCATCAATTCTTCGTCTGCGACTTCCTCTCAATCTTCGTCGTCGACTTCTTCTACAGAGAAGCCGATTACTGTTATACGCCAGTCTGGAAAGGACGGACGAAAGTCTAGCCCTTCGCCATCAAAATCACAAGATACAGACGATTTATCTAAGAAGGAAAAAAAACGACTGGCGAAGCTGAGAGGGAGGGAGAAAAAGGGTAGTAATGATCCTATCGCCCTTCACAATAAATATGGAAATGCTGATTCTATGGAAGGTATTACAACAGTAGATGTCCATGTCGACTCTACTAAACCTTCCAAAGTAACATATCCCTGACAATGGTAAATTCCATTATTCAATGGAATTGTCGTGGTTTAAAACCAAATTTTAATGAAGTCCAATTATTAATTCAAAAATACAATCCTTTAGCTATTTGTTTACAGGAAACGTTTTTGAGGAATTCTGACACTTTGTCTTTTAGACATTTTGTTGGTTACCATCATTATGCAGTTGGTGATGGTAGAGCTCATGGGGGTGTATCTATCATTCTGAATGGAGACATTCCTCAGAGTTTAGTCACACTCAACACCCCTTTACAGGCAGCTGCAGTTAAGGTGACTTTACATATTCCTGTAACACTCTGTTCTATATATCTTCCACCAAGTTTACATCTGAACCCTAGAGATCTTGATGACCTTGTTGCACAGCTTCCGCTCCCGTTTATTATTACGGGAGATTTCAATGGTCATCATTCACTCTGGGGTAGCCCAGATGATAACAACAGAGGTAAACAAATAGCGGACTTCATTAACATTAATAATTTGTGTTTATTAAATGATGACTCGCCTACTTATCTACATCCTGCCACAGCTTCTTTTTCTTCCCTCGATCTGACCATTTGCTCTCCGGTCCTGTTTCAGGATTTTACATGGAGAGTAAATGAGGATCTATGTGGTAGTGACCACTTTCCTATCATAATTGATAATAATGGTCCCTCTCCGGTTGAAAGACCTCAGAGGTGGAAGTTGCATAAGGCTGATTGGGCTCTTTTTGAATCTTTGTGTCTTTTCTCTTTTGATGCAAAGGAGTTAGAAGATGCAGATGAGCCTATGGCCTTATTCACTTCAATTCTTCAAGATGTAGCTGAGCAGGCGATTCCAAAAACCACGACTGAACCCAAACGTTTCAATAAACCATGGTTTAACGACGATTGCAAATCCGCTCTTAAAGAGCGTGATCGTATCCTGAGACGATTAAAGAACCATCCTTCCATGGAGAATATTGCGGCATACCAAATGGTCCGGGCGAAGGCCCGTAGAACCATACGTCAAGCAAAGAAATCTTCATGGGAGAGTTATGTCTCAAGGATCAATTCCCGTACCACATCTAAGTCGGTATGGGATAGGATTAAAGGTAAAAGTAGTGCATTATCAGTTAACCATCTCAATGTTGATAATACCACCTTAACAACATTTCCTGATATTGCTAATTCTCTGGCCAGTACTTTTTCATTCAATTCATCATCCAATTTCTCCTCCGATGCCTTTCGAGGCATTAGACAACAACAGGAGAAAAGGCGACTTAATTTCAAGTCCCGCAATGATGAATGCTATAATGATCGTTTTTCCATTGCAGAACTTCGAGATTCGCTTAAGCGGGCTCGGGATACTGCAACTGGTCCAGATGAAATACACTACCAAATTTTAAAACATTTACCTTTACCAACACTCCTCATCTTACTGGATCTTTTCAACCGGATTTGGGTTGATGGGAATTTCCCTCCTTCGTGGCATGAAGCCACAATCATTCCCATCCCTAAACCGGGTAAAGATCATACGAATCCTACCAATTATCGTCCGATCGCTTTAACTAGCTGTATTTGCAAAACCATGGAGAGATTGATCAATCGAAGGCTTGTTTGGTACCTAGAGTCCAACAACCTCATTACTGACCTCCAATGTGGATTTCGGTCCCAAAGGAGCACTCTTGATCATCTCGTCAGATTTGAAACGTTCGTCAGGGACGCTTTCATCCAGAAGCAACATTTAGTTGCAATTTTTTTCGATCTGGAGAAAGCATATGATACCACGTGGAAACATGGTATCATGCGCGACCTCCATAACCTCGGCCTACGAGGTCGCTTACCTATCTTCATTAAAAATTTCCTCGAAGATAGGTCATTTAAGGTACGACTGGGATCAATTTTCTCTGACCCATTCCCTCAGGAAATGGGGGTTCCACAGGGAAGCATTTTATCTCCTACTCTTTTTGCTATAAAAATTAATACGATCCCAGCGTGCCTTAAATCAGGTACAAACGGCGCTCTTTATGTTGATGACTTTCAGATGTGCTATGGTTCTACAGACATGCGGATAATCGGACGTAAGTTGCAGCTTTGTTTGAATTCACTTCAACAATGGGCAACCGAAAATGGATTTCGGTTTTCGAAATCCAAGACTGTCTGCATGCATTTCTGTCAGAAACGAGGTTTACATCCTGATCCAGAACTTTTCTTGGATGGCAACCGCCTTCCAGTTGTGGATGAAACCAAATTTCTGGGGCTGATATTTGATAAGAAATTATCATTTATCCCCCATATTAAAAACCTAAAAAAGAAATGTCTGAAAGCCCTCAACATATTGAGAGTCTTATCAAATACTGACTGGGGAGCAGACCGTAAGGTCTTGCTCAGATTATATCGAGCGTTAATAAGATCAAAACTCGATTATGGGTGTATTGTGTATGGGTCTGCCCGCGAGTCTTATCTCAAAGAGCTCGACACCATACACAACCAAGGACTTAGAATAAGTTTAGGAGCCTTTCGTACATCTCCAGTGGACAGTTTATACGTCGAGGCGCATGAGCCCTCACTGCACAACAGACGTGATAAGCTGGCCCTGCAGTATGCTACGAAAATAGCATCTTTACCCAATCATATTTCATTTAACACCATATTTAGACCCTATCATGAGCATTTATATCTGGTGAAGACTAAAGTCATTCCTCCATTCGGTATTCGCATACAACCCCTTTTGTCTGAGGCTGGTATCAGCCTTGACAGTATTGCGAATACCCCTTTCTTTAGGACTCCACCGTGGGCTGTATCTCCCCCAAAGATCGATTTCGATCTTACTCGGCATAAAAAGAGAGATACTAGCTCCTCGGTTTTTCAGTCTCTCTTTAGAGAGCTAAGGTCTAAATATGGTGTTTATGCTCCAATATATACAGATGGTTCGAAAGATGACGATCGGGTAGCTTCGGCTACCGTGACACCATCCGAGACCATTTCTGTCCGCCTCCCACCTGCTGCTTCCATATTTACAGCTGAACTTCAGGCCATTCTGCACGCTTTGGAGTTCATACACCCATCTCATCAACAACAGCACATTATCTTCACTGATTCTTTGTCCTCACTTCAAGCAATTTACAATAAAAAGCTTGAACACCCATTAGTAGCAGATGTTTATCGTCTGCTACTATCTTACGAGCTTTCAAGCAAAGACATCGTCTTATGCTGGCTCCCCAGTCACGTTGATATAAGGGGGAATGATCAAGCAGATTTTGCTGCCAAAGCTGCTTTAGATCTCCCCCTATCACCAATTTTAATACCATATCAAGATTTTAAATCATCGATTAATCATTTTATTTATGGCCGCTGGCAACGGTCTTGGGATCTTGCAGGCACAAACAAACTCCATCATATTAAGCCTCTGTTAGGAGACTGGCCAAGCTCCTATAGAACTAACAGGAGGGATGAAGTTGTTTTGTGTCGCTCTCGTATTGGTCATACCTTTTTAACACACTTTTTCATTTTGAAACGAGAGCCCCAACCAGAATGTCAACACTGTCATGTTCCTTTGACAGTGAAGCACATTTTGATTGAGTGCAAGCATCTCAAGAATATTAGATCTAAGTACTACCGTTGCCAGTCAGCACGTCAGCTATTTGCACAACCGGAGCTTTATGATAAATTGCTAGCATTTTTAAGAGAGACAAATTTTTATTCAAAATTTTAATTGTATATATTTATCGTATACTGCATTTTAAATATTTATATATGTAATGTAATTGATATATTTATTTTTAGCTATATTTTCTGTGATACTTGTTTTTATTTACATATATAAATACATCCCTGTGATATTGTTTTAATTTGTCTCGGTAATTTCATCATGTTTGGCACAATATGGCCCGGTTGGAGCTGACGTGCCATTAAACAACATTTCATTCATTCATTCATTCCCACTGTTTCAAAAATTCATATAAATATCGATTTCAAAATCTGCCCACTGCTTGCTATATCAGCATGTGTTACAATGAATGAATGAATGAAATGTGGTTTTATGGCACTTCTGCACCTACCGGGCTATATTGCGCCAAACACATGATTTAAGCGAGATAAGCTAAATAAATATCACAGAAAAAATATTATATGCATAAATAAAACCAATATCACAGTAAACAATATAAAATGAAATAATTCTTTTATGCATATAAAATTTAAAATACAAAAATGAAATGATAAATATACAATTAAAATTTATGATAAAAGCTTGTCTCTTTTAAAAAGTCTAATATGCTACAATATAAACCCGGTTGGGCAAATAGATGATGTAGTGACTGACAACGGTAATAGTGTGAAGCATGTGTTACAGCTACTCGTTGTTAAAAGCAGTGCCAGTTGAGACAGGTTGTAGAAATATTGGAATAGTTACGATGATTTTTTGGGGGATAGATTAGTATCTTGAACACGCCGAGCATTTACTAATCACGTTCAGATGGGACGAAAAGCCGAGGTCCCGTGTACACATTTGCGTGCACGTAAAAGACCCCTGTTATGGCCAGAAATACGATTTCTAATTATTTAGTTGATTCCGTAATTTTACATGACCCGTGTGTACTCGTAATATTTCGTTTCGCCATTTTCGTATTCCGAAGTTTGTTGTATTGGGAACGGAAGTTCAAAGCACATGGCAGAAGCGCTTCATGGCAGTAGCTATTTGGTAGAACATAGCATTTTGTCAGTTATTTATCATTTGTCAGACCTTGTCGGCTATGTAAGAGATTTGAAGGGGATTCGCATAAAAACACGGTATTTGTAGTGTCAATTTAATGTATTATTTAGATATTAATTGTTTTAGTTTTATATGTATTATTGTAACATTGTCATCACGCTGCACACTCGTGAGTCATGCATTGAGCTGATCAGGTTCCCGCCAGGCCCACTTCGCATGCTATCTGACTGGTCGCTTGTCGTATCTCTATTGTTATTAGGTGTAGTCTGTTTTAGTGAGCTAATTAATATATCTAAACAATAGTGTTGATCTTAGGAGTAAAATGCATTCCACTAATCTATAGTTTTTGTATTATAGCATATTCATAGATTGCTAAAGTTCTAACTTTAGATAAAGTTAATATTAGGAGTTATCTCCCCTTAATCGTATTTCGTTTTACTGGAGAATGATAGTACATGTATTATGTTTTGTTCTATGATTATTTATAGAAATGTTTGGTATTTTAACTTAGTAAAGCCATGATTGCATTATGTACCCTACTGTCAGCATTCATGAGCCTTCCCCTTGGCTTGAAAAGTTGATTACCTTGTGTACCAGTATTATTATTTTATTTCACACTTATCATAATTATATTCCTATATTTACTCTTGTGTATTTATGTATTTCAGTTAATCGTTTAGTCATGGTTTAGTCATCGTTTTATGTCAACATTTTATGTCATCGTTTTACGACATAAGTCACATCATCTACGATCAATGTACAGTTTAAATAATTTAACGTCTTTTCAACTTTAATAATAAACAATATGTTAATCTACATACATCGTATGTCATCATTTAACCCATGACAATAGACACATTAGTGTTCTCGCCCCGTTGGTAGTAAAATCTCCTACACCCCGCTGCAGTTGGAATTCGGTATGAGAATAGGCCGTAGCGCCGCTGCCTGGCCAAACTTTCCCTCATAGCACACTGTATGGTGTATGTCCGTCTTCATTAGCCCAGAACGGTAAACCCAATTGAAGACAACAGGGGAAAAACCCCAGATGTCCTTTGTTTACAGTCTAAAAACCACAGTTGTCTAGTAGTGAGCAATCAGAACCCAGTATTCCGGTCACATGACCAATGATTGAAAAGCAAAATGGCGGATGAAGACGGTGTTCCAAAAATCACGGACAAGCCTAAGAAAAGACCAATTATCGGCAGAAAAAAGTGATATTGGAAGAGATAAGAGATTCAAGGCACATGAAACTGGACAAGATTGTAGATGTCAACTGTTTAAATGTTTTGAAAGTACATCAGAAAGAGAGAGAGACGATAATATCCCACTTCAATAGTCTGAAGACCAAGAATGAACAAGACGCTCACCTAGCCGCTCTGATCACAATCAACCACGTACAGAGTCACAGAAGTAGAAAAGAAGATCTGACAGGTGCTCAGTACCATACGAATTCCTACAAATACCATGTTAGAAACGCAGAAGCAAAACATATTGAAGTTTGCATTCAAGCAATGTGTTCCATCTTTGGCATTACAGACAACAGGATAAGAAGGGTCAGATCTAGTTTTATCAAGTTACTTATTAGCATTGTTAAACCTTTATCTTCACACTGACATAAACAGTAAATTTTTAATGTGATCAAATTCTAAGTCTTGGTAGTGTATAATGTAACAGAAAAATTCTTCTGAGTCAGACAATACTGTGATAAAGTCTAAGGGAAACGTTACAAAGGTCTTTTGCTTTTGTTAGATGATAATGTTGTAATGTCATAATTTATTACATTTAAGACTGATTTTTTTCCATCGACTCGTATCTAAGATGATGTCATTCTATATTTCCAGGCCTTCCCCCGACGGACATGCGAGGAAAACATGCAAACAGACCCCATGCCTTCTCAGAGAAAGACAAAGAATTGATAGTCGACCATATAAAGGGAGAAAGGCTCATTATTCGCGCAAGAAGACAACAAAGATCTACTTGCCCGAAGACCTCAACAATGTATGAGTAATTCACAATTATCCACCCAAACCAAAAGTGCTCATATGAAAGCTACCGGGACATATTTAACAACAGGTTCAGATGGGGTGACAAACTGATTTCCTGTGGATACATTGGCTAGCACATAAAAGATCCCTTGACCGATGGAATTTGATGTAGAGTGGGCCATAGTGCCGCTGCCCATAGCAACCTGTATGACAAATACCCGTCTTCATTAGCGAAACAGTAAGACAGTATTTATCCTATTTTAGGAAAACTGGGGATATAGAAATGGTCCACAGTTTTAAATTAATGTATGCAAGCAAAAGACAATTTAACAGGTAATACTAATACATTTATTAAGAAAGTCAGTAATATTCACAAAAATATAGTAATCTACTCGGAGGTATGGTCGACTTGGTGAAGGAAACCGACGAGTTATTCCGCGTTGTGTAGGAAGAAGAATAAGAGAGCGTTACTCATCCCCATTTGGGAAATATGTTGGCTTCAACGCAGGAAAACTTGTATAATTGTTGATTTGACAGTGTGTGGTTTGCGATATTTGGCAATAATGAATGTTGGTTGTGGTGATATTTTTCTGTGTTGTTGGTAAGTTCAATTAAATCACTGAAGGAATTAAAATCTTGATTTTCGTTTTCTAACTATTTCCGTCTTGGATCTGTATCTGACAATGTTTTAGATGATTGTAAAGGTGTTTTAGAATGTAAATGTACATCGTGAGGAATTTATTCCAGAAATGCTGGCCACTTTAGAAAGTGCATGGGGCGCTGGAATGCAGTCGGCTGGAATGTTGTGCCGAAAGAAAATAAATGAGATGTCCCTTTCCTTAAACATTACCGAGTTGAGAATTAAGGTACTGTTGATTTTTTTTTATAACAATATTTTATTTACAAAATTTAGGATTGGGAACCGGCTTATCCTAGGCTATGCCTATGGTCTATGGACCCCCTCTCCAATATAATTGTAGGCCTAAAATTAAGGAAAAACAATTGGAGCCGAGTGGAGGCATTAGGCCTACTGATTACATTTTTGTTAAGAAGATCCTGACAGTGTAGCTGATTCTTCAAACTCTCCCAAGCTCAATTTGCGGTACAAAATGTAGTCTGCTAAAGCCATAACCTGGATTCCATGGATATTATGGCTGTTCACCTCCGCAGAGATACTTCTCTGTAGGTAGGGTTTTTGATGTTCAGATAGATTCGAGGAGACAATAAGTCGCAAAATTTTCACCTAAGATTAATTAAGATTAGAAAACAATCCCTTTTTTACTTATTTAGTTTAATTCAACGCACAATCTTTGCATCATTGATCCCCAAATAATGAGTTTTGAGTGACATCAATATTTTTATTAACCAAGAGATACAAAAAATATCATCTGATCTATCTTGTAATACTATAATAACTAGATGAACACAAAAATAGCTTTTAAAACATGGAAAAATTTAATAATTGTGTTGAATTATTCATACACAGACTCTCAATCTATTATTAATCATGGTCACTGGTCAGGTAAAATATTCCAATGCTGAAATAACATGAAATGTATCAAATATTATTAATTGTGTTTTAATAATTTTTAGAATTGGATTGGGAATAAAAGGGCTAACTGTAAAGGTGTACGTAAAAAGTACGTTAAAAAATCAACATATAAAACAGGACCAAACAGTTATGCTCTGTTTGCTCGTTCAATAAAAAGAGGTCAGTAAATTTATATATATTTTCCCTTTATTTTATTTTTTAAAGGGATAATCCTAACCTCAAATTAGCCTGATTCCAACTTTGTTATATTTTTGTTACAAAATGTATTAGTGCCCTAATTTAAATCACAGCAAAAGTATTTTCCCAGTTCCGTTTAGCAAAATGTTTTAACAGTCTTTATTTTTAAAATCATTGATTGCTTAACTGAATTTACTACCTAAGAACCTGTAAATCAATTGTATTTTTAGATAAGCAATACATTATTAGGATATAATTTTTTATGTGTTAATTTTTCTTCAGTTTAAAGATTTTTTATTTGATTACAGGTTCAATGGATGGAAGATCATATTTGAAAACGGTATCAAATGAGTGGAAGAATCTTTCCAGTGACCAAAAAAAAACATTCCAGAAGGAAGCTGAGCATATCCGCCAAGACCCTGCTAAGGGCAACAAAAAAGAGACAGTTATTGCCACTCAATTGGCTGTTATAAATCAGGCTGTAAGTTTATATTTTTGTGACAAAACTAGAATAGTTGGGCTAAAGGGAATTTTCAAATAGTTTTCAGAAACTAAACTGCCTAAATATTTTGGAGGAGATAACTCGTAGCTAGAAAATATGAAGAATCCACTACTAGTACTACAAGATAACTCATATTCAACATTTATCATGTTAAGTGATTCTGGTGTCCATGTCAAAACGTCATAGAGCTGGATAATAATTTCGAAATTTGGATGACCATATTTTCTTGAACATAAAAAATATTGTGACTTGAAAAAAAAAATTAGTTAAACATTTAGCCATGTATATGTGTTTTTTTTTTTTGCTTGAGACTTTTAAACAACTTAAAATAAAGACACTGTTAGTATCACCACACATGCAAAGTTGAAGTAAGAGATAGAAGTTACGGTAATAAAAATAAAACATCCAAAAGTGAATCACGTAGCAGAGCCTTCTCTATTTAATTTAAACCTTTCAAGCTTAATTTTATTCCCTGTGGTGCAATATTTTGGCATACAATTTTAAGAGTATTTACCTCACTAATGTAAAAAAAAATATCGTATAAAACTATGCCTTCACAACACTTAATAGTTTTAAAGACCCTTTCATATCAAATTCGAAATATCAAAATATTTCAGTATATCCGCAATTTTTTTTTTATGGAATATTCGATATTTAATTTTACTAATATCTTCCAGCCCTATCTAAACACAAAAAAATAGGAATTTAAATTAATATTAAAACTCTGATTTATAATTCTATTTCAGATTGACATTTTAGAGTGGGTGTGACATAAATGGCACCAAACCAATTTCTTTTTTTTCATCTAAAGTCACACAGTTTTGTGATAGGACACGAACTGAGGAATTCCTCAAATTTGTGCAACCACCAATAGGTAATATGATTTTGACTTTCCATTTGTGTCACATGGCAATAAATTCCAATATTCTCAGCATGTTAAACTTTAAATTAAATCTTGCTTACTTGTGACATTTTCAATATTGTCGCTCAATATTAACATTTAACTGCCCTAGCAACCCTTGGCTTAAAGATGTACTCAAACAGATTGATTTCTTCTCAATCAGCCTATGGTTTCAATTATCTATTTTTGAACTATAATCGCAAGAACAGCCATCTCTTTATAAAACTTTTACATAGTGTATCTTTAAAAAATGCTTTGTAAATCCTTAATAATTGTTTCGATTTGATTTTAGTTAATGGCACTAGCATTGAAAATGCGATTCCTCCTACTAATTCTCCATCAAAAAGCTCTGTAAGAAAATCTTTGAGAAAACATCTGCATTCCTGCTGGGGTAAATATGGTTATTAAATATTTTAATATGCTTTTTAAATTCTGTAAACATATCTAATTAGTCTTTTTGTTCCTGATCTTCACCCAAGTTAAAAAAAAACAAGGTGTCTCAATAAACGTGACTATTAGATACAATTTGAAAAATCTAATAAAGGCCAGCAGTGACATCAATGTACTACCAAAAGATTTATCATCGTTTTCTAAAGAAAAACATGTCAACGCCCAAGTAGACTTTAGTATGGTACACCAAATACTACCACAGATGTATACACGTTACAACTTACGAAAGGCCAAAGAAAATTCATGAAATATATCAATAAAAAAGGATAACAGATTTTTAATTGATTACCTTCCATGCCTCAAAAAGATGCAAATGTGGATACTGATGTCGGGTTTTTAAACAATCTATACATAACCTGTCCACACATCTAAATAAAAGAAATGAAATGAAATGAAATGTGGTTTTATGGCACATATGACGAGCTATTCGAGACTAACTAAAAATTAATCACAGTAGTAATCTATATATACATAAATAAAAACAAATATCACAGAGATTATCAATTAAAAACAATGATCACATCTAAATAAAAGGTTTTCTTCAACCACAGTTGAACACTCTGAACATGTGGCTGACTTGAGGTACTCTCCATCCAAAAAACATGAAAATACATTGCCTCGGATGTTTTTCCAGTCCTCTAGACGCTTGGTTTTCTGTAGACTGTACTGGTTGCAGTTGTTGGAACCTATATTTAGAAAATAATCCAATTTACTTATATGTAAAAATAAACTTGTAAAGGAAATAAACCCATATTTACAAAAAGGTGTGATATTCTAAATAATTCTAATAGATATTGTGTGTGACAATTATGCAGCTATTTAAAAAAGTCTAGAGTGCTAGCCTGATCCCCCTAGCTCTCGACAGCCCCACCACATGGCATCGATACTGTGAGGCTAACATTGAGCACTAAACTCTCATGCCATAAGCTAACATTTCAGGAACGGGTGTCAAAGCAGTGCCAGTTGAGACACTGGTTATATAAATATCGGAATGGGTTCGATGATTTCTTGAGCCTTATTAGTATTTTGTACACGCCCGAGCATTTACTAATCACAACCATTTCACGTGCTCCCATCCACCCGTGTTTCCTGGATATTGGTGTAGACATTTGTGTTAACTTGCCTCATTATGTTTTATAATTACAGAAGAGTTACCTTACAAGATACAAATGATAGTGATGAGTCCTAATTATACACCGATTTTGTGACACTGAATGATTATTTATTTTACTGCATGATGGTATACTGACTCTGTGATTTGAAGGATGACTTGTAAAATATTTTAGATAGTATTTTGAACTCTATGGAAAATGATGAATGTCTAAATGATGTCGTTGCATTGAAGTCCATCCTGAGAACTGTGATAAAACTCTTAACAATATCAAAGAGGAGTTTGATTTGTCACAAAACTTAGAGATTGGGACAGATTTCTCTTTAAACGATTTGAAGGGTCAGATGATATAAAATTCTGGACAGGTTTCTACAGCCATGACGCATTAATGGCCTTTTACCAAAACCTGCTTGAACCCAAAGCTGGGGATATCAATTATTGGGGCTCAAAAAATTCTGATGGAAAGAACTCCTCATTTAAAAGGAAGTCCAACACGAAAGCTGCAACCCATCGATGAAATGTTTTTAACTTTGGTGAAACTAAAACAGGGCTCCGCCAATTTAGATTTGGCCGAGAGATTTAGCATTAGTGACAGTCATGTGTCTCGAATCTTTACAACTTGGGTAAAAATTATTATGCTTTGCATATTATCGGATATCAATGCTTGGATGACACGGAAGAAAGTTAAAAAGTTCATGCCAGGGTGTTTCCAAGATCTATATAAAGATGTGTGCGTGATTGTTGATTGTTGATTGTACTGAAATACCTCTGATTGTACTGAAATACCTCTGCAGAGGCCATTGAGTGTCAAATCAGCTACCTACTCAACAAACATTGTAATACTTTAAAGGGTTTAGAAGGTATAAGTCCCTCTGGTGTTCCCAACATTTGTATCCAGTTTGTTTGAGAGAAGTACCTCAGATAACCAAATAACATTTGAAATGAAATGAAATGAAATGTGGTTTTATGGCACATCAGCACCAACCGGGCCATATTGCGCCAGACATATGACGAGCTATTCGAGACAAACTAAAAATTAATCACAGTAGTAATCTATATATACATAAATAAAAACAAATATCACAGAGATTATCAATTAAAAACAATTATCACAAAACTTTATGTATATATAATTAGAAAATAACAAATGAAATTTACAAATATACAATTAAAATTTTGTGTAAAAATTTGTCTCTTTTAAAAAGTCTAGTAATCTACAATATAGACCCGGTTGGGCAAATAATTGATTTAAGGACTGGCAACGGTAATGATTAGATCTAATATCCTTAAGATACTTGCACTCAATCAAAATGTGCTTAACTGTCAAAGGAACATGACAGTGTTCACATTCTGGTTGAGGCTCTCGCTTTAATATGAAAATGTGAGTTAAAAAAGTATGACCTATGCGAGAGCGACACAAAACAACTTCATCCCTCCTGTTGGTTTTATAGGAGCTTGGCCATTCTCCTAAGAGAGGCTTAATGTAATGAAGTTTGTTTGTGCCTGCAAGATCCCAAGACCGTTGCCAGCGGTCATAGATAAAATGATTAATACATGTTTTAAAATCTTTATATGGTATTAAAATATTTGATAGGGGAAGATCTAAAGCAGCTTTGGCAGCTAAATCTGCTTGATCATTCCCCTTTATATCAACATGACTAGGGAGCCAGCAAAAGACGATGTCTTTGCTGTTCAACTCGTAAGATAGTAGCAGACGATAAACATCTGCTACTAATGGGTGTTCAAGCTGTTTATTGTTAATTGCTTGTAAAGAGGACAGAGAATCAGTAAAGATGATATGCTTTAAAGCTGAAGAGGACTGAATGAACTCCAAGGCCTGAAGAATGGCCTGGAGTTCGGCTGTAAATATGGAAGCAGCAGGTGGGAGACACACTGAAATGGTCTCAGATGGCGTCACAGTAGCCGAAGCTACCCGATCACCATCCTTAGAACCATCTGTGTATATAGGAGCATAATCACCATACTTAGACCTTAACTCTCTAAAGAGAGATTGGAACACTGTAGAGCTAGTATCTCTCTTTTTATGTTGAGTAAGATCGAAATCGATCTTTGGGGGAGACATAGCCCACGGGGGAGTCCTAAAGACAGGGGTATTCGCAATACTGTCGAGGCCGATGCCAGCCTCAGACAATAGGGGTTGTATGCGAATACCGAATGATGGAATGACTTTAGTCTTCATCAGATATAAATGTTCATAAAGCGGTCTAAATATGGTGTTAAATGAAATGTGATTTGGAAGTGATGCTATCTTCGTAGCATACTGCAGGGCCAGTTTATCACGTCTGTTGTGCAGTGAGGGCTCATGCGCCTCGACGTATAAACTGTCCACTGGAGATGTACGAAATGCTCCTAAACTGATTCTAAGTCCTTGGTTGTGTATGGTGTCAAGCTCTTTGAGATAAGACTCGCGGGCAGACCCATACACAATACACCCATAATCGAGTTTTGATCTTATTAAAGCTCGATATAATCTGAGCAAGACCTTACGGTCTGCTCCCCAGTCAGTATTTGATAAGACTCTCAATATGTTGAGGGCTTTCAGACATTTCTTTTTTAGGTTTTTAATGTGGGGGATAAATGATAATTTTTTATCAAATATCAGCCCCAGAAATTTGGTTTCATCAACAACTGGAAGGCGGTTGCCATCCAAGAAAAGTTCTGGATCAGGATGTAAACCTCGTTTCTGACAAAAATGCATGCAGACAGTCTTGGATTTCGAAAAACGAAATCCATTTTCGGTTGCCCATTGTTGAAGTGAATTCAAACAAAGCTGCAACTTACGTTCGATTATCCGCATGTCTGTAGAACCATAGCACATCTGAAAGTCATCAACATAAAGAGCGCCGTTTGTACCTGGTTTAAGGCACGCTGGGATCGTATTAATTTTTATAGCAAAAAGAGTAGGAGATAAAATGCTTCCCTGGGGAACTCCCATTTCCTGAGGAAATGGGTCAGAGAATATTGATCCCAGTCGTACCTTAAATGACCTATCTTCGAGGAAATTTTTAATGAAGATAGGTAAGCGACCCCGTAGGCCGAGGTTATGGAGGTCGCGCATGATACCGTGTTTCCACGTGGTATCATATGCTTTCTCCAGATCGAAAAAAATTGCAACTAAATGTTGCTTCTGGATGAAAGCGTCCCTGACGAACGTTTCAAATCGAACGAGATGATCAAGAGTGCTCCTTTGGGACCGAAATCCACATTGGAGGTCAGTAATAAGGTTGTTGGACTCAAGGTACCAAACAAGCCTTCGATTGATCAATCTCTCCATGGTTTTGCAAATACAGCTAGTTAAAGCGATCGGACGATAGTTAGTAGGATTCGTATGATCTTTACCCGGTTTAGGGATGGGAACTATTGTGGCTTCATGCCACGAAGGAGGAAACTTCCCATCAACCCAAATCCGGTTAAAAAGATCCAATAAGATTAAGAGAGTTGGAAAAGGTAAATGTTTAAGAATTTGGTAGTGAATTTCATCTGGACCAGTAGCAGTATCCCGAGCCCGCTTAAGCGAATCTCGAAGTTCTGCAACGGAAAACCGATCATTATAACATTCATCATTATGGGACTTAAAATTAAGTCGCCTTTTCTCCTGTTGTTGCCTAATGCCCCGAAAAGCATCGGAGGAGAAACTGGATGATGAATTATATGAAAATGTACTGGCCAGAGAATTAGCAATATCAGGAAATGTTGTTAAGGTGGTATTATCAACATTTAGATGGTTAACTGATAATGCACTACTTTTACCTTTAATCCTACGAATCCTATCCCACACCGATTTGGATGTGGTACGGGAATTGATCCTTGAGACATAATTCTGCCATGAAGATTTCTTTGCTTGACGTATGGTTCTACGGGCCTTCGCCCGGACCATTTGGTATGCAGCAATATTCTCCATGGAAGGGTGGTTTTTTAATCGTCTCAGGATACGATCACGCTCTTTTAGGGCTGATTTGCAATCGTCGTTAAACCATGGTTTATTGAAACGTTTTGGTTCTGTCGTGGTTTTTGGAATCGCCTGCTCAGCTACATCTTGGAGAATTGAAGTAAATAAGGCCATAGGCTCATCTGCATCTTCTAACTCCTTTGCATCAAAAGAGAAGAGACACAAAGATTCAAAAAGAGCCCAATCAGCCTTATGCAACTTCCACCTCTGCGGTCTTTCGACCGGAGAGGGACCATTATTATCAATTATGATAGGAAAGTGGTCACTACCACACAGATCTTCATTTACTCTCCATGTAAAATCCTGAAACAGGACCGGAGAGCAAATGGTGAGATCCAGGGAAGAAAAAGAAGCTGTGGCAGGATGTAGATAAGTAGGCGAGTCATCATTTAGTAAACACAAATTATTAAGGTTAATGAAGTCCGCTATTTGTTTACCTCTGTTGTTATCATCTGAACTACCCCAGAGTGAATGATGACCATTGAAATCTCCCGTAATAATAAACGGGAGAGGAAGTTGTGCAACAAGGTCATCAAGATCTCTGGGATTAAGATGTAAACTTGGTGGAAGATATACAGAGCAGAGTGTTATAGGAATATGCAAAGTCACCCGAACTGCAACTGCTTGTAAAGGCGAGTTGAGAGTGACTTTACTCTGAGGGATATCTCCATTAAGAATAATAGAAACACCCCCATGAGCTCTACCATCACCAATTGCATAATGATGGTAATCAACAAAATGTCTAAAAGACAAATTGTCAGAATTCCTCAAAAAAGTTTCCTGTAAACAAATAGCTAGAGGATTGTATTTTTGGATTAATAATTGAACTTCATTAAAATTTGGTTTTAAACCACGACAATTCCATTGAATAATGGAATTTGCCATTGTCAGGGATAATTTATTGGTGGCGGCTTACCGCCGAGGGTGTCATTACGGACCCCTTCTACGGTAATACCGTCCATCAGATCAACCCCATATTTATTGAAATGAACAATAGGGTCTTGTGAACCCTTTTTGTTCTTTTCGCGCAACTTTGCTAATTTCTTTTGTCTGTTTGAGATATATACTTTTTCCTGTGAGGGTGGGATAACCGTAGACTGCGATCCTGACCCAGTGGACCTGGGATCAGGAGTTGCAGCTTTCGGTTTATCCAGCGGCGGCGATTCCTTGCCATTGTGAGAGGAAGTATTGGGAATGATCCCAATAACTTCAGTTTGGGGCAAAGAAGATGAACCCTCACCAGGTAAGGGCAAAGTTGTTTGGATCGAGCTCTCACATGAGAGTGAAGAGCTCGAGACCCCTTTATTTTGATCTGATAGTGTCAAAGTCTTCATTTTTCCTTTATCAGGCCAGGTTATATCTGTCTGAACGGAGATGGATCTAGTGCAAGTTTTAACTGCACCCGCAAAAGATTTCCCTTGTGGTGCAATGGGAAACGATGCAGATAGATCTACCTGTTTTCGAGCATCGAAATATGGTATCTTTCGTTCAGACATGACCTGTTGGATTCTTTTCTCTTTTTGCCATATTGGACATTCACGGGAATAAGCAAAGTGCTTTCCCGTACAATTTACACAACAAAACTCAGCCTGGCAGGTAGCGCTCTCGTGGCCATCATGACCACAACGAGCGCAGGTGTCTTTACCTCTGCAGACGGTTTTGCTGTGTCCAAACTTCTGGCACTTGTAGCAACGAAGAGGATTGGATATGTAAGAATCCACAGGTATGTTCAAATAACCTGCCTTAAGAGTCTTTGGTATGTCGGGACGATTGAAAGTGAGGATGTAGGTGCTTGTAGGAATCACCTTATCTCCTCGACGAATACTAATTCTTTTCACGTGTTGTACACCTTGAGAAGAAAGGTATTCTACCATTTCTTCCTCACTGCTGCCTTCAAGGTCCCGGCAACGTATTACACCTCTACTTGAATTTAAAGACCTATGAGGAGACACCTTAATAGGAATGTCTGCCAAAGATGAAGATTTAAGAAGCATGGTAGCATGCTGCTCTTTGGCACATTCTACTAAGAGTGCTCCATTTTTTAGTTTTTTGATAGCCTTAGGCTCACCGGCTAAGCCAGCTATGCCTTTGGATATCAAAAATGGTGACACTTTTGATAGGTCTTTGGAGGGACTCTCAATTAAGAGGAACCTCGGCCAAGACTTTGACATTTTACAATTACTATTAAATATATTCGAAACGTCGACTGAACTCGGACGTTTCTGTTTATATTTGTTATTTTCCTTAACTATTGGGGTGGGGGGGATTGGGGAATCCATGAAAGTATTTTTTTAAGGTTCACCCCTCGTCGTCCCCCAGGTTACTTCCCTGCCTACCGGGGGGAGGACTAGCGCGGGTAACCAGCGCATGGCCTCAGGGCTCGACGAGGGGTATACTCAAGCCAGAAAGTAAAAAATACTTGTCTAACCTGATTGACCCGAGCCGCCGCCCTGTAGAATGTACTAAGGACACAAAGGTATATAATTGCTGAGTGAATAAACAACAGAGCATTACACTGGGAAAGGGTACATTCTACAGAGCTACAAACGACCAAAGCCGATTGATCAGAGTGGGCCACTCTGACCTCCCGTCTAGGTGAACCATGGGCCAAAGTAATGTGTTGCAGAGAAAGGGCTCGCAAGCCAAATCCCCACTCAATTACCAGGATTCCACTCTCCACCGACACGGGTCGCAACGCACGGCAAACACGTTGCCCCATTACAGGGATCCTTTTAGTCGCCTCTTACGACACGCAGGACATACGAAGGGTATATTCTTATCACCCCCTACACCCCAGGGGGGAAATAACATTTGAATCTGGGCTATTAAAACTGTGTGAAAAGTGGGATGCAATTATGGCCGATCGTGGTTTTACGTGTAGGGCTGTATCCAAACAGGGTATTCGTCTTTCATTCCGCATTTTCTTGGAGCTAATGATCAGCTAAACCTATTACAAATTACAGAATCTGTAGCTATTGCCCGGGTTCGAATTAATGTCGAAAGAGCCATGGATCGTATAAAACAATGGCATATTGTGTCAAGAACCCTTCCAGTAACATACTGGAATTGTGCTAATGAAATATTTCAGCTTTGCACTAAACTAGTTTTGTTTTGGCCTCCACTAATCGATGAAGAGGAATCTTTGTGAGTTGCTACACATACATGTTAGCTTAAGTGCCTAACATAAAATGTACATGTAATGTTAATCAGCTAGGACAATTTTGTAGAGTGTGGGCGTATTTTACAATGCATGACGTTATTGGATAAAGGAAGATAAATGTTACTTAATAATATATTTATAAACTGTATTAATAAAATTATACATAACATGTTAATTAAATTCAATATGAATACATTTGAAATGTCTTTTTATTTTTGCAACAAGAGCTGGTAGAACATTATCCTCGTGAAACTTGAGAAGATTTGATCTTGTTTCATCCCAAAAGTCAGAATCAAAATCCACTCGGCATGTAACAATATTGTCTTTGTTATTAGTAAACAGGGCAAATTACAAATAGCCATTTGAACTTGAAAATAATAACAATGTTTTTCTTTCAATTTGTACTGTTGATTACTGTATTTTAGGCAGAATTCGCTTTTATCCTGTCTTTCTATTAATGCTTCGTGTGGTGAAATGTCTTTGCAGGAATAAATGCATTTGATTTCCACTAGACCAATAACGTGTCCATTTAGATTGCAAACAAGTCGATCTGGGCTGGCACCCAACTGGCCATTTTTTAGGTCTACAAATAAGCCACAATTTTTAAATAAAATTTGATGTCCTTTTGTTTGCTGATCCGATAAATACATATTGGCAGCTGTGTCTTCATTTTCGATGCCATACAGTTGGGATCGCACAGATGATTTGTACGGTTTACCAACAGTAATAACCGTTTTTAACAATGCTGCTGTTGCTTACCACAACACCTCTTTGCATTACTGGCTGTGAGCCTTCCCTCTGTGCCAGAGGATGTTGTTGGCTTGCCCCCTTGTCTTTTCTTCTATCTTCTTTTGGTCGTATTCAGTAACCTGTAATTGTAAGGACAAAATTTTTCATTAAAAGCAATAACTATTGCTGTTATCAACATTAATATAAAAAATACATTGACATTTGCCTTATTACATGCATGTCTAAGAAAGCAGGGGACTATTAAAATGTGTTGACCCGCCTCGCCCTTCTTATAATGGAAAATTTGTCGGAACAGCGACTCTACGGCCTTCTCTTAATTTGAATTCTAACTGTAAATGATTCATTTACATGTACAGACCTACATTTTAGTTGTAGAAGTGAATCCTCCGAGAAATTAATCAGATCCAAAATAAATCTTCTTGAAGAGGAATAATCTGCCTAAAGGGAATTCTTCCAAAATATCGTGGCAATAGATTGCATATTTTGTTTCATATTGCTGGGGTGTTGGTTGAACACCATAGTGCCTTCATTGAGCTACTTTGGTCTAACATTGAATAAGAATTCATCAGTAATATTAAAGGGGTTATTAATTTTTACATTTTTGTTTAGGTGTGTTGGAGGGGGTGCTTCATCATGAATGGAAAAGTGAACACTTTCACCAGAATTCAACAAAGACAAATGGTTGCAACCAGGATCGAAGCCACACATGACATTAGAAAAAAAGGTTTAGAAAGGTTCATTCCAAACCTCGTGGGATTTCCTAGAGTCCTCCCACTGCTACAAACCCATGCACAAGCAAATTAATAATTATTGTGTTGACTGAAAGCCCCTCTCTAAGTAGGGTAGCCAAGGCGACTGAGTGGGTAAGACGCTGGCTCGATAGTCTGGAGATCATTTCATTGATACGTGGATTGGCCGAGAAAGTTCATCAGGATTATCCGTCAGTGGTGGGAGACCTGACAAGAAATCCGGTCTGACAAACTGATTTCTTGTGGATCCCTTGACAGATTGAATTTGATGAAATGAAATGGTGTCCTACTCTTATGCACCTAACCTGGGCTAATGGAAGACGGGCATACGCCATACAGTGTGCTATGAGGGAAATTTTGCCCGGGCAGCGGGCTGCCAAGGGATCTTTTACGTGCACTCCAATGTGTACACGGTTTTTAGTCCCATCCGAACGACTAGGCAGCTATCCTTGTCAGGCCCTCCGTTCTGCATCACTGACAAGGGGAAACCACGCTGGAAAATCGAGATGAACTTTCTCGGCCAATGCAGGGATCGAACACTCGACCTCCAGGCTAGCGACGTAGCCACGTGATCCCCCAGATTGAATTTGATGTAGAGTGGGCCATAGTGCCGCTGCCCATAGCAAACTGTATGACGAATTTCCGTCTTCATTGGCGAAACAGTAAGACATTAAACATTTCGTATAAAGAACCTGCATTAGTATAATAATTTCAATAAGACAGTATTTATCCTATTTAAGGCATACTGGTGATATAGCAATGGTCCACAGTTTCAAATTAATGTATGCAAGCAAAAGACAATTTAACAGGTAACACTAATACATTTATTAAGAAAGTCAGTAATATTCAACAAATATAGTAATCTACTTTGAGGTATGGTCGACTTGGTGAAGGAAACCGACGAGTTATTCCGCATTGTGTAGTATGGAGAATAAGAGAGCGTTACGCATCCCCATTTGGGCAATATGTTGGCTTGAAAGCAGGAAAACTTGTTATGACAGTACGTGGTTTGCGATATTTGGCATTAATGAATGTTGATTGTGGTGATATTTTTCTGAGTTGTTTGTAAGTTCACTTTAATCACTGAAAGAATTAGTTGGAATTAAAATCAAGATTTTTGTTTTCTAACTAATTATTCCAATAATGGTGCCTGCACCTTTGCCAAAGATTTACTGTTCCGTCTTGGATCTGACAATGTTATAGATGTAAATGTAGGTGATCAATGGATTTAATTAATTCTGGGATGTAAGTGTAGTTAATTTGGGACATCAAGAGGTACTGCTGTCCATGAACCAGACCCTTTTGAATATTTTTTTCTGTGCCTGCAAATAAAATAATAATAAATCTTATGAAATATGGTTCATTGTCTTACTTTTCTGTGCCAACACTGTGTGGACGGCTTTTGTTACATGGGACTTCTTCGCAGTGAAATAAAGTCTTGTGCGACTTGTGGAATACTCATGAATAAGTGCCTGGAAAGGTTTCCACTGCGGAGAAATTATTTACACGGCGGTGGAAAGATTTCTCGTGTTATTTTTATTTATCACTGCGATTTCAGGGAGAGGGTATATATCAGTGTATGGCACTAATAGGCCACCGTTCAAGTAAGGTACATACATGCAAATTGATCAGCAAATTCCAGTTTTGATTAATGTCCAGAATAGGCTGAATTTTGGTAAAATGTTTCAAACATTATTATAAATACCGATTTCAAAATCTGCAATGTGTTACGACTACTCGTTGTTCAAAGCAGTGCCAGTTGAGACACTGGTTATAGAAATATCGGAATGGGTTCGATGATTTCTTGAGCCTTATTAGTATTTTGTACACACCGGAGCATTTACTAATCACAACCATTTCATGTGCCCCCATCCACCCGTGTTTCCTGGATATTGGTGTAGACATTTGTGTTAACTTGCCTCATTATGTTTTATAATTACAGAAGAGTTACCTTACAAGATACAAATGATAGTGATGAGTCATAATTATATACTGATTCTGTGATACTGCATGATGGTATACTGATTCTGTGATACTATATAATATTCGGATTCTGTGCGAG
The DNA here is from genome assembly GCA_963678685.1 of Patella ulyssiponensis. NCBI lineage: Eukaryota > Metazoa > Mollusca > Gastropoda > Patellidae > Patella > Patella ulyssiponensis. The sequence continues at coordinate 11,036,446 of OY783227.1, read as the reverse complement.
TATATACTGACTATGTGATACCATAAATGAAATAAGCATAATATTCCTTTTTTTTCATTTGTTTACGCGACCTTACTCCTTGCGGGGATTCGAAACCATGCCAGTTGACTCAATGGCAGGTCGTATGATACAGCGCGCGCACGCTAACCATTCGGTCATGCACCTCCCCCCCCCCCTGGTGCATTGAAGTCCATTCTGAGAACTGTTATAAAACTCTTAAAAATGTCAAAGAGGAGTTACATTTGAAGGTTCGGATTATGACCAAAAAAAATGGACAAGAACTCTTCATTTAAAGGGAGGTCCAAAACGAAAGCTGCAACCCAATGATGAAATGTTTTCAACACGGTGAAACTAAAACAGGGCTCCACCAATTTAGATTCAGCATCAGTGACGGTCATGTGTCTCGAATTTTCTGCTTTGCATACTTTCAGCCATCGACGCTTGGATGTCACGCACGGTAGAAAGTTCATGCCAAGATGTTTTCAAGATCTATATAAAGATGTGTGTTGATTGTGTTGGAGCTGACGTGCCATTAAACAACATTTCATTTCATTGTTGATGATTGTGCTGCAACACCTCTGCATATGCCATCAGACTTTTGAGTGTCAATCACCTACACCTACTCAACATACAAACATTGTAATACTTTGAAGGACTTAATAGGTATATAAGTCCCTCTGTTGATCCAACATTCGTATAGGCAGAGGCGGATCCGCCCCTGATAGGTTAACTATTAATCGATTAAATAGTTAACTGATTACATATTGATACAACCAATGGTATTTTTTTTTCTCTTTGCTTTCATACATGTATATTCCCCAGTTGTTGAATCTATTTTTTTCATGAGTAGAAAATTGCCGTTTCTGATTACCATTATTACTTAATAATATGATTAAAAAAAGATAGGTTGCCAGGCAACGAAACATACGCCCACAGCAGCTAAATCGTCCGGGCAGTCAACAAGAGTTGTCGCATATTTTTACGATAATGAAACATTTATATTACACTAAAATCCGATTAAGAGTAACAACTCATAAAGTAATTATCAGAAAATCATTAGAATTTGTTTGGTTTTTATAAAGTTCTGGCCCATGCTAACATTCAGTACAGTATACAAAACATCTAATATGGATTTAGCTGTTCAGTTATCAAAATTCATTGATAATTAATCGGATGAAAAGTTTGGTCTCTAGAGCGTCACAAGATTTTTCAAAATGATCAAGGGAGATAACTTTGGCAGTTATTATGGGAAATCGATGAAAATCAATAGACTTCTTCGTCTCATGACCTTAAATACTGTGTATCAATTTAAAGTCAATCGGATATTAACTTTGACCTCTAGCGCGACAACAAGATGTTTTGAAGTGATCAAGGGCCATAACTCTGGCAGTAATTATCAGAAATCTCTGAAAATCAATAGGATTCTTCTCTTCGTGACCTTAAACGCTGTGTATAAATTGGAAGTCAATCGGATATTAACTCTGGCCTCTAGATCATCTACAAGATTTTTCAAAGTGATCAAGGGTCATAACTCTGGCAATAATTATCAGATTTCTTGAGCCTTATTAGTATTTTGTACACACCGGAGCATTTACTAATCACAACCATTTCATGTGCCCCCATCCACCCGTGTTTCCTGGATATTGGTGTAGACATTTGTGTTAACTTGCCTCATTATGTTTATAATTACAGAAGAGTTACCTTACAAGATACAAATGATAGTGATGAGTCATAATTATATACTGATTCTGTGATACTGCATGATGGTATACTGATTCTGTGATACTATATAATATTCGGATTCTGTGCGAGTATATACTGACTATGTGATACCATAAATGAAATAAGCATAATATTCCTTTTTTTTTTCATTTGTTTACGCGACCCTACTCCTTGCGGGGATTCGAAACCATGCCAGTTGACTCAATGGCAGGTCGTATGATACAGCGCGCGCACGCTAACCATTCGGCCATGCACCCCCTGTCTCATGACCTTAAATAATGTGTATAAATTTAAAGTTAATCGGATATTAACTTTAGCCTCTAGAGCGTCCAGATAAGGAGATTCTATCTGTTATTTATGCCAAAGAAAACAAAAAAGAATACAACTACTGTTATCGGAAAGTCGCCTTTGCGTGTCTAGTCAACCAAGTTCCAGTGGACGCAGTTGGTAATGTTATCCAATCTGTGCTGAAAAACATTGCATCTGTTCAGATATCTCATAATGCATCGGGAAAAACTGTTGCTCAGTTTGCATATGAGCTGGGTGCATTGAGCGAAATTCAAATCTGTGAAACCTTACTGGACGATGAAAATGTAACAATCGGATGGGACGCTACCTCCCTGGACGGTGCTCATGTAAATGAGGTACATGTCTGCGTAAAAAAGAATCCCGGTAACCAAAATCTTGATGGTTTAGTACTCCAGGTTGCCGAACTTCCTGGAGGAAAAACGGAAGATTATGTTAAACATATTACAGAATGTATTAGAGATTCGATAGAGTCGTATTGTATCTGTTATGGTGTCAATGACCATTGGGTTTTTGAACAGATTAGACGCCGATTAAAGAATACTATAAGTGATCGAGTGAATGTTAATCACTGTGTGGTTGATGCACTGAAAGTAAAACTAGATACCGAGTTACTCGAACTGAATTGCAACTTGCATCCCCTAGACGGAATTGCAAACCACTTACGTGATATTTTAAAATCTGATGTCGACGTTCGTTAAAAAATCGAAAGTATTTGTTACGGATCATCTTGTAGAGTAGTAAACACGATTCTTGCTTTAACTAAAATGCGATTTAAACAGAAGTGTGGTGACCCTAGTGGTTTTAAACTCTTCATCCGAAGAGAAGATATTCCGTATGGAATGATTGTTCGTTACGTAGGGAACAGATTCCATGTTCTATTTCACCTTGCAGGTATATACTTCCATTTGCGAGAAAAGGTTTTGTCATATTTAGAGATGTTGTGCACCGGTAATGTAAAGCTGCGTAACGCCCTAATTGGTGATATGAAGAATGAAAGCATACATCTTCACTTACAAGTGCTGGGTTTGATTGGGAAAATCGTTACCGGCCCGTGGATGACTCTCGTTTATGGGAACAAATGTAATCTTACTAATTTAGAGTTTGGTACTTATGCTAAGACCTGTGTCATCTCGCTAAAGTCTCTAAAAGATAACCCCATCGAAATGTTCTCTCAGTCCAAAGACGTTTTCGGAAACTAACTGAACTGTGACGATGTACTTAAATCTTTGAGAGTTCAGTTGGATGGGAAAACTGACGAGTATATTTTTGTAATAAGAACTTTGCTAGAAGGCACAATTGAAGTTGTAGAACGACAGCTAGGCGATTACATATCTGGCCCACTATCGAATCCGTCCGCTGAAACTCTTGTGCAGACAGAATCTGCTCCTATGCACAATATGTACTCCGAGCGAGTTATGGGTCACGTTGACCACCAACACAAGCGTGCTCCTAATGCGACCTGTGGTTTCATCGATGGCAAGGTGAAGGCAATAAAAAATAAAACTCTCAGTTGGCTAGATAGCAAAAGTTTAACGGATCAGAAGTGTCTCGTGCGATATTCCATAAAGAGAGGTGACAATATCCGAACTGTCCGAAAATTACGGGATGAAACATGCACTATTGAAAAGCAAAACAGACTTACCATAAAATGCCATAAGTTTGATGCACAACAGCGAAACCGAATACAAAAACAAATGGCTCGTGTAGTCTTCAAAGAAGTCACTCTTGAAGATGCGTTTCCCTCGGTGGACTCTGAAACTTTGACTATTCTACGTCTGTTGCGAATCATCCAGAATCGCTCGTTGACCGTTATATTCATCATAATTGGTTTGAAAAAGATCAAAATAAGCTATATTTTGGAAAGATCACGGAAATGAATCTCAAAAAGAGACAAAGAAACAAGGTTTATATTAAACTTGAGGAGTACACTATTTGCTACTGGGATGAATCAGAAAGTGAAAATGTTGGTGTAGACTTTGATATTTCACTTACCGAAGTTCTTAGTGATATATATACCGGAGATTTTACACTGCTGTAAGGTCCTTAGAGGTAATTATTGCATCTTAGTTCAAACTCAAAGCTCCATTACTTATTTTTTTAATGGTATTATATAGCTGGTATTGTGTGAAAATTTGGAGGAGATATCTTTAATAGAATGAAAGTTATCGTCATTTTTGTGTACCATCAGAAGTCAGAAATGCTTTTAGCGTGACCTTAAGGGATCAAACTTTTGGGTTCAAGGTCATTTAAAACCCCCCAGAACTTATTCGTTTAATGGTATTATATAGCTAGTATTGTATTTAGTATGGAGGGCTTCGTCCTTTTCACTAACCTATCCCATGATGCATTGCCGGTGGCCATTTTGAAAGGCTTTGTTTACCAAGCGTCATTGTTCAAGATAGACGTATTATATTCAACACGTGATATTTCCGAATTATTAAGTGAAAATTAACATTTCACCGACTTTGCTAAGATGGATAAATACTCTGAGACACTAGACTCGAAAGCCTTTACCCGTTACCAGGAGAAAACGGCCGTAATTGGGGGTATTGATCCTTACCAGATCGACAAATGTGAGTGGATTTCTGGTGATAACGACGTCTTCCCCGAAATTATATACCCAGACTTAGTGAATTATTTAATTTTCCAACCAAGCCCATTTTATACTTTGAAGGATTTTCAAAATTACAAGAGTCTTGAAAGCTTCGACAGGTTTCTGTGTGGATGGGTTCGTGACGTGTGTGTTTATCGCCATAAACCCAGTGGACATAGCATTGTCAAGGCTAGAGTCATGCACTCTATGAAATTATCAGAGACAAGTTTGACACCCTGGCTAATCACTGATAATGAATCCAAAATAATTTCAGCACACTGTGACTGTAAGGCAGGATTGGGAGAAAGCTGTTCTCATGTAGCTTCGGTATTATTTTATGTGGAGGCCATATGCCGAATGAGAGAAAAGAGGACAGTGACTCAGAAACCGGCTTACTGGATGCTGCCTACTTCAAAAACAAGTGTACCCTATGCTCCATTACACGAGATTGACTTCACTTCTGTCAAGACACTGAAGAAGCAACTTGACAAACAAATTGAAACCAACTCAGTGAACTCACAGTTAAACAGAGTTGAAACCCCAGGAAAAAAAACAACTGTAAACATTTCTCAGGCCAGATATGACAGCTTTTTTGAGACATTAAAAGCAGACAAACCAGTTTGTTTGGTTGTGATGAAAAAGTACAATGCAGACTATGTACCAAAAAGTCTACAAGCCAAGTACCCGAAAGTTTTGAGTGAACTGACAGATGAAAAATGCAAAGGAATGGTCCGTGACGAACTCATAGAACATTGTTCTACATTACTTCTCAGTATCGTAATTACCGAGGAAGAAGCCAGCAATGTCGAGCAAGCTACCAGGCAACAAGCTAAAAGTAAATTGTGGTTTCGGTTTAGGACCGGACGTATAACATCCTCAAGGATAAAAGCAGCCTGTGCGACTTCATGCGATACTCCATCGTACAGTTTATTGAAACAGATTTGCTATCCACATGAGCACAGTTTTTCAAACGCTGCTATGCAATGGGGGTGTGACCATGAAGATGTTGCCAGAAAACAGTACACTGACATGTACCTGGAAAAGCACCTGAATTTTAAGACTCAACCATGCGGGTTGTTTCTTAACAAAGATTATCCTCATCTCGGCGCTTCTCCAGATGGCATAGTAGAATGCGATTGTTGTGGACGTGGCTGCATTGAAGTTAAGTGCCTTTACTGTATGAGAGATGAGAATGTCAGTGCCAAGAAAGGGTCCTGTCTTGAGGAAACTCATAATGGACTTAAACTAAAAGAAAACCATGCCTATTATTCCCAAGTCCAGACTCACATCCATATCGCTGATGTTGACTATTGCGACTTTGTCGTATGGACTCCAAAAGACATCTATATACAGCGGATCGAGGCCAACACTGAGGTGTGGAAAAAGTTAGTAGATAAATCTACTAAGTTTTTTGCTACTGTAATTCTTCCAGAACTCGTTGGCAAATTTTACAGTGATGAGAAGACAACTATGTCTGTACAGAAGAAGCCCCTTAGTCAGTCTGAGTCAACAAACAAGACGGCAACCACATCAAAGCCTGCTACAAGAGGAAAAAAGTCTAAAGCTAAGAAAGATGCAACAAAGTCAACCAAAAGTTCACCTGATGCAAACAGATTGGACACATCTGAGGAAAACTTAGAACTGTATTGCATCTGTTATGGCGCAAGACAGGAGGTTATGGTCGGCTGTGACTCTGAAGATTGTCCAAACAAGCCCTTTGAGTGGTTTCATTTGTCGTGTGTCAACTTAAAAGCTATACCTGAGGGAGACTGGTTTTGTCCGGACTGCTTAGAAGGCAAATTTCTAAGGAGTCTCAAAAGGAAATAAATCAGACTGTGAATTAAATGTTTGTTCTGACCCACCAAAAAAAAAACAATAAAAACCTAAAAAAAACATGTCTGTAGTTTTCTCAATTATTAATGAGAAACCCTAGCTACACTGATGAGCCTTGGGAAGGCGAAACATGTTTCCATTTTATTTAGTTTTGTATAATAAATCTTGTTTATTCTTCAATTTTTTTGTGACAATTTATTTGTCCCCCCTTGCCATCACTGAGACAAGGCGCATACACATCAAGCTGACAAAAATAGTAGATGTCGTTTAGAGAACAATTACAACATGAAAGTTATTTATCATACATGTTCATAAAAGACCTACAGCAATTTTGCAATGTTCTATTTTAAATTCCCTATTAAAACACATATACAAATTGATTTAATTTATTTGAATGTGAACAAAATACAAATAACAAAATTTAGAAATCTAAAAAGAGTATAATATTGTATTTGTTATACAGTATAATATTGTATTTGCCATACTTAGTTTATGACAGTTGTGTCTGAATACTGTCATATTCTTTACCCTTGCTCTGGATATATATATATCTCCACACATTTTGCTTTGAAACAGTATGACACCCACAAACATATTCTATGTTAAAATTTAACATGTTTCGCCCTCCCAGGGCTCATCAGTGCAGTTTGGGTTATCAAATACTCAGATGATACCAATCTCAAAGTATAGATAAACTGCAGACATGTTTTTTTTTTTTTGTTTTTTTTTCTCTCTAAAAACTAACTAAGTCATGTAAATTCTATATATTAATAGTATTCATGTCAGTCATATGGCACAACAGAGGGACACATGTTGGTAAGAGCACAACATACAATAACAATTTTGTCAAGAATTACACATTTGTCATCACCTTTTGAAATCAGGTAATCTATCGGAATTATTCCTCCAAGAATCATGAATTTTTGACGCACAGTTCCTATGACCCTTTCTACATGAATTCTCACATTAGCAATTTTTCGAGTGGATTCAACCTCTGTAGCACTTAACTGTTTCTTCCCTCTCATGAATGATGGAAAATTAACTTCGGCTCCTTTCATTGCAACCAATTCCTGGATCTCAAATCCTCGATCTGCAAGTATCAAATCTCCATGCATCAGATTGTCAAGGAACTTGCTGTTAGGTGTTTGTCGCTTACACGTCCTCCCCAGCCCTCGGAGATAAAGCTAACACTGCCCTGAGGGGTTATACCTATCAAGTACTTGGCCGTGTTATGATGTTTATAGTTAGACCAGGTCTGTGCTCTTGCTGTCATGTTAGATGGACGGTCGGTGAAAATTTCAAAACAGTCAATGATGCATGTCACTCTCTTTCTGAAGTATTTACGAAATGCCATTGGCATAGTTTTCATTATTTCATCACGATCAGGCCAGCGCACTAAGGGTTGTAAGACCAGATACATGATGTTCAAAGTATCTAAGAAAGCCTTAAACAATGTAGCTTTAGATACACCAAAGCGATAGCTCAAGTCTGCGATAGGCAAATTTAGTCTAAGTCTCATAAGTGTTATGATCATCTTCTGGAATTTGCTCAAAGATGAATTCCCGTTTTCAGTCATTCCTGGTGCCAAAAGTTGAAAAAGTCCCATGAGAGCTATGAAACTATTTAATCCGGTGTAGTATTTTACTTTTTCATTGTCGTTTTCAAAGTCATCCGGTGAATTAGCCTTCATTTTGTGAACAATTTTCTTCAAACACTGATTTTGTTCTTTCAGTTGCCTAATTTCCTCTTTTTGTTCACTTATTTCTTGATTAGCAAGCACAAGCTTCTCAATCAGAGTCGGTTCCCTTTCAACAGTTGGTGTATCGGGGAGGGGTTCAGCTAAATCGCTGTCAGATCCTTCTTGAAAGTAACCACTAAGTTCAAGCAAACTAAAAGCAGCTTCTGATTTTTTAGCAGATTCCTTTCTGGTTCGCAATCGATCATGGCGTACAGCTGCTTTCGTTGGTGACTTTTTCCCACCATAGCCTAGTTGTTTGTTGGGAGCCCAGTCTGGGTGTGATTCGTCATATTGATGTGGTTTTCCTGAAAATATATTAGGCATTCATTAGTCAATAGTAAACAAAACACAAGTTGTACTGTGTCTGTAGCCTAGTGTCGTAGTGAAATTCTTTACATCGTAAGGAAAAAGTTAATCAACGTTAACCTAATGTTAATTAATTATTTAGATAACAACAAAATGCACACTGACTGGAATAATAATAAAAAAAAAATAACTTTATACATAGCGTACACACAATTACAAATTCCCTATCATTCGATTTAGTCTACTGCCTACAGTACTAGTACTGGAAGTACTGGCTTTTTACGAACACACGGTCAAGACTGAATTACATTCAACACAACTACTTTTAAAGCTATTCGACCATGTACATCAAGTTAATACAAAGTGGGGCTATTATTTATTGTATACTAGTTCCTAGTAAATTTTCTTACCTGAAATGAAATGATCTGAACAAACACGAAACTGTTCATAGGACGTCACATCAGATCGATTTATTGCAGCAATCCATGCTCGTCTTCGCCGATCACTCTTCTGTTTAGCCGCCTCCCCCTGTCCAGAAATAACCTTTGGAATGCAATAAAAGCTAATTTTATCCCTCCCACCTCGATTGTGACAGTTAACAATAGCACACGTCGTAGGCATTATTGGTTTAAATGGATGAATGATCAATGACAATGAGTGAATAGTCAAGACAATGACAATGGACGCGTTTACAAACAATGCATTGTGGGTAATGTTAAAAAGCTCGAAGCCCCCTATTGTGTGAAAATTTGGAGGAGATATCTATAATAGAGTGGAAGTTATTTTCATTTTTGTGTGCCTTCCTCAGTTGGTTATCATTCGACCTTTCTTTAAGGTCAAGTCACGTGAGACCCCGGTGACCCCCCAGGGATTGGGTTTTTGTCCTTAAGTGTGAAGGACATCCATACGAATAGTTTGTCAAAGTTTCATGAAGTTCTGATTATCCTGTGGGTTTTTTACAGTCATATCTGTTCTGTTTGGGCCTATACTTATCGCAGATTTCTTACCCTATTGTCTATGTATTTCTATAGAAGTCAAGAAGTCATTATTTCCGACACTAAAATTATCATATCTCAGGCTATAAATAAGTTAGAGACAAAATTTAAACACCAAAAGCTTTGTTAAAATCATATTGGGGGTGTTTAAAATTTTTGTGTAAGTGCCTACCTCTAGTGCGTTCACAAGAAATTGTGGACGACGGCAATATACGTCCACATTGCCATGTGGGCGTATAAAAAATCAAACGGTGACTGTGAGTATACATTTAAAGTCAGTCCGGGCGTCCTCAAACAATTGTGGACGTAAGAGAAACATATTACAAACATGGGTAAACATGTCGACGGTGGGGGAGAAGAAACCCCCTCCACCCCTATCTATTGATACTAACGAAATGGTAAAACATCGTGCGCCACCATTGGCACAAGCATTTAACAACTTCTGACACTCCCGTATTTACATTAAGAGCAATGTGCATGAAACGAGAGTGGTTCGCTAGTCCGCTGTAATAATAAACACTATAAATATCGGTATCAATAACCCTATCCTTAATAGATAGATATCGGTGGACTAATGGACAACAACCCTAATATAGATATTCGTGGACTAATAAACTGGCGTACTTGTGATCATTCCCCGAAATACTAAACTTAAAAGTAAGGGAGATAATAATTAGGTCAAACTTACTTTCACGCGAGAATTACTGAACAAGGTTGAATGATAGATGTTATTTTATTTTTGAAATCAAGTTTATCTTATTAAATGAACACGTCCATGCTTAGTTATATGATATTTCATTTAATTTACACAGATGGACGTACACGAGTTAGATTGACATGCAGGAGTTACCTCCCTTTCCATTTGCGGCGTCTAATGTTTAAATAATATTTTGTAAAATTCTGAACATTTTTGTTATTATCTCTATAGACCGCTCGACATGTATTTTGTACTTGGCAATGTCTTTTGTTAAGACTTTTTCTTGAGGTGTTAGTTTTTCTCGGCCAGCTAGAAATGGGGGAATGATAAGATCTACCTTTCGAGAGTTCAGTACATCTCTATTGAACCCTGTTTGGGGGTTGCCGGCAGCAGGGCGCAATTTTTGGTCAGGCAAAGTTTCACACGGTCAAACTCAACTCAGAGGTATGTGGATAAAAATTTCAAAGCCCACATAATTCATATTAATCTATACTGTTTTAAAGAGCTTTAAAAATGCTTTCCAATGATACCTGGGTCAAACTTCTAGCTCAAATAATAAAAAAGTTATGGAATTCTAATATCACGAAATTAGGCCTTAATTTGTCACATTAATTTCAATTAAAACAATAGGAACTGCCGTGATAAAAAAAACACAAATATTTAGTAAAATGAACATAATTTTTATGTTTTTAAAGATAACTTCCTGAAATTTTCAGCAAAGCTGGTCCTAAACAAGAGCTACAAATAAAACTAGACAAATTATGTTTATTTTAATTATTTTCAATTAATTAACACAAGAATGACATTAACTTAGAGGAAACGAGGGTCGAAATTATCTTTTTTTTGTTAATTAATGTTATTTTGGGTTCAAACTTTGCAACTACAATTAAAGCAATTTAAATAATTGAATTAGCTTTTTTTTTGTCATTAAATCCAATAGCCGGTGGTTACCAAAATATCGGTTGCCATGGTTACCGACATATTGGTTTCCATGGTTACTAATATTCCAAGAAAATTTTTAGAAAATTCGTAGAAGCGCTAGAAATCAGTTGAAAATAACTCTTACAGTTCTTCAACTTTTACACCTTTTGAACAAAACATAAAGCTAGGAAATAACAGATATTTGGAGTCAACTGTATATTTATTAATTTTGAAACTATCCAAAAAAGTTATTTTGGTAATTAAAAATGTACATTTTTTCAACCCTTGTTACCTGGTATGGGTCTTGGGTGTGAAAGGGTCAGCTTGATTTACCTCCATCAATTTACAGAATCGCCAAGTCATCGGTGATCAGATCCGCGCCAAGTGAATACTTCGAAAGTAGAAAATCCTCTGCATCTTCAAATGAGCCATCTAAGTCCCAGTAGGCAACCTTAAACATTGCAGTTCTCTTCATAAATTTGACAATCCTCCCATTATAAAGGGTCTTTTCCTGGGATTCACTGTCATACCACAGGTGACAAATGTCTTTCCCAACTACCTTTTCCTCCCATAAGTCCAAGAGACTTTCAAGTTTCCCACCTTCGAGATTCTGATACTCTTTTTCAATATCTGTTTTACTCATGGTCTTTAATTTCTTTTCCAGTTTCCTCAATTCCACCATGTTCTTCTTCTCCAGCTTCTGAACACAACGTCGAGACATCTCAGCAGCAATGTCCTTTTGTTGCCTTCTGTTTCTAGTGATTCTTTTCCCGGCATAAGAAATGGCAAAGCTGATTAACTTGTCCCTTTTTTCCACAGACTGATTGTCAAGGTACTCCATGACATTGTTCTTCTGCGCACGCAACTTTGAGGAAAGGTAGCAGAGGGTGGCATTTGGGGCTTTTTGTAAGGCCGCGCTAAACATACCCATCACCTCCTCCGCATCTATATTATGTGATCGTGCTGAGGCTGTCTGTCTCTTCATCTCCTCAGTTATGTCCATGTTGAAATATCTCTCATATTGTCTGTTCAAAACTTTGATGGTTGATTCAATACACTGTTTCATCAAGGTTTTAAATAACTGAATATCATCTGGGATGGTCTGCTGAAGTGCTGCCAAGATAGCGTCCTTATCTGGATCAAGTTTTGTACCGAAACAGTCAACATCTGTCTTGAGGATGCCTTCAGGATCATCAGCTTGACTTTTCAATCTTTTAATCACTTGTTGGACAGTTTGGATTCCTTCCAAGTGATTGATTTCATTCTGATGTGATGTGTAAAAAGAAGACATCCATGGCCCTGTCAGCATCTTTCCAAGTAGGCCCAGAACTTGAAGCTCAACCTTAGCAAGTGAACTTTCAAAGTCCTGCAGTAAGCCTGACCGCAAACCACCAAGAGATGTCCCGGACTTCAGAAATGTTGCGAACAATGCATGATGTGTAAACAATTTACCAGCAATATGAAAAACAATGGGAGACGATTACCCCGATATCTCGGCAGAAAACCGCGTCCAAGGTCGTGCTTTGACAAGAATGTTTTCATTCCCTGAGGGTCACCCTTCCCATCTTTATAACGAATCTTATTAAATTGGAGTACAACATTTCCTGCATAACAGTCGTTGCCAAAGAGCTTTCCCTTCGTAGTTTCGAGCTTTTTGAGACATGACCTTGTTTCTGATGAAATTGTGTCCAGGGGGTGAAGGTGACAATTTAACTCAAGAAGTGACTTGTCCCATGCTTCGTTGATGAGAAGAATGGCAGCATGGTTGCTGGCTACACGATCAGTTAAACTGTTGGAAATGTTCGAAATAAGTTCCTTCCTGGTGTCCTGGTAGTCAACCTGATTGAATGAAGAATAAACATTTGCAAGTTCGTCAATTGAAGTACATATGTGGTCCTTGTAGTCCATTGCGGTACCCCCTGGCAGCTGATCGATACCCACAACCAAACACTTCTCGGATGGAAAAGTAACATGTACACTATTGATATGCACTCCCTCTTGGGTAGTAGCATCAAATCCTACTGTCAAATCTTTATTATCCCGAATGGCTTCAGCACTTTGTACATCTGTTATCACCCCCAGTTCTCTCACCATCATCTCCACAGTGGTTCTATGTGGTATTTTATCTAAACTGGCCCCAGTTCTCTTAACAAAGCTTTCTAATAGTTTAGGAATATTGCGCGTAGGAGTTTGAGCCACAACTGCATCATAAACGAACAACCTTGTTGCAATCGAATATGTTTTCCCCACCTTAGAAAATGTGGTCTCTGATGTAGAGTTTTCAATTGTATCCTCCAATAAACTTTTTTCATACTGTAATTGTCCTATTTCATCATCCTTAGATCTCACTTTATTCTGAAGGCCACAAATAGTACCATCAGCTTCTTCACGGATTGTCATTGACTGATCCAAGGACTTCTTTCTTAATCGCCCCCCTGGGGTGTAGGGGGTGATAAGAATATACCCTTCGTATGTCCTGCGTGTCGTAAAAGGCGACTGAAAGGATCCTTGTAATGGGGCAACGTGTTTGCCGTGCGTTGCGACCCGTGTCGGTGGAGAGTGGAATCCTGGTAATTGAGCGCGGATTTGGCTTGCGAGCCCTTTCTTTGCAACACATTGCTTTGGCCCATGGTTCACCTAGACGGGAGGTCAGAGTGGCCCACTCTGATCAATCGGCTTTGGTCGTTTTAGCTCTGTAGAATGTACCCTTTCCAGTTTAATGCTCTGTTGTTTATTCACTCAGCATAATATCTACCTTTGTGTCCTAAGTACATTCTACAGAGCGGCGGCTTGGGTCAATCAGGTTGGAAAGTATTTTTTACTTCTGGCTTGAGTATACCCCTCGTCGAGCCCTGAGGCCATGCACTGGCGATCCGTGCTAGTCCTCCCCCTGGTAGGCAGGGAAGTAACCTGGGGGACGACGAGGGGTGAATTTAAAAAAATATTTATTCATGGATTCCCCAACCCACAGTAACAAAGAACAAAATAATAAAAAACAGAAACGTCCTAGTACAGAGGACGTTTCTACTCTATTTAAATCAACAAATAAAATGTCAAAGGCATGGCCGAGGTTTCTCTTGATTGAGAGTCCCTCTACCGACCTCTCAAAAATTTCACCTTTTTTGATATCCAAGGGCATAGCTGGCTTGGCCGGTGAGCCCAAGGCTATCAAAAAACTGAAAAATGGAACACTGCTGATCGAATGTGCTAAGGAACAGCATGCTACCATGCTGCTTAAATCCACATCCTTAGCAGACATTCCGATCAAGGTGTCGCCGCATAGGTCGTTAAATTCAAGTAGAGGAGTTATTCGCTGTCGGGATCTTGAAGGCAGCAGTGAGGATGAAATGGTAGAATACCTTTCATCCCAAGGCGTCTCGCATGTTAAAAGAATTAGCGTACGTCGGGGAGATAAGGTGATTGCTACAAGCACCTACATCCTCACTTTCAATCGTCCCGAAATTCCCAAAACTCTCAAGGCAGGTTATCTTATTGATTCGTATATTTCTAACCCCCTTCGCTGTTACAAATGCCAAAAATTTGGACACAGCAAAACTGTCTGTAGAGGTAAAGACACCTGCGCTCGCTGTGGTCATGATGGCCACGAAAGCGCTACCTGCCAGGCTGATTTTTGTTGTATAAATTGCAAGGGTAAGCACTTTGCTTACTCTCGCGAATGTCCAATTTGGCAGAAGGAGAAACGAATCCAACAGGTGATGTCTGAACGAAAGATGTCATATTTTGATGCTCGTAAGCAAGTAGAACTTACTGCATTATTTCCCATTGCACCACAAGGGAAATCTTACGCAAGTACAGTCAAAGTTTCTACTAAAACAACTTCTGTTCAGACAGACATAACCTGGCCTGATCAAGAGGAAATGCCAAAAGACATATCAGATCAAGGGGCATCGAGCTTCTCTCAAACGCGAGAGAACTCGATCCAAACTATTAATACTTTGCCTGGCGAGGGACAACCTTCCTTGCCGCAACCTGGAAGTGTTGGGACTATCCCCAACACGTCAACCCAGAATGACAAGGGGTCGCGCCCCTCGCCTTCTGCTGAAGCTGTCGCACTTGATTCCAGTTCTGCTGGATCAAGTTCGCAGCTGAAGGGTATCCCACCCTCTCAGGATCAAACTGTCCTCTCCAGGAAAGAGAGGAGATTGGCAAAGTTTAAAGAGAAAATGAAAAAGGGTTCAAAAGACCCTATTTTTCTCTATAATAGATATGGGGATGATCTGATGGACGGTGTTGCCGTCGCGGATGTCCATATGGACCCGCATGGTAAGCCGTCAAAAAATAAAATTCCCTGACAATGTTAAATTCCATTATTCAATGGAATTGTCGTGGTTTAAAACCAAATTTTAATGAAGTCCAATTATTAATTCAAAAACACAATCCTTTAGCTATTTGTTTACAGGAAACTTTTTTACGGAATTCTGACACTTTGTCTTTTAGACATTTTGTTGGTTACCATCATCACGCAGCTGGTGATGGTAGAGCTCATGGGGGTGTTTCTATTGTTCTTAATGGAGATGTTCCTCAGAGTCAAGTCACCCTCAACTCGCCTTTACAGGCAGTTGCAGTTAGGGTGACGTTGCATATTCCTATAACGCTCTGCTCTGTTTATCTTCCACCAAGTTTACATCTTAATCCCAGAGATCTTGATGACCTTGTTGCACAACTTCCTCTCCCGTTTATTATTATGGGAGATTTCAATGGTCATCATTCCCTCTGGGGTAGTCCAGATGATAACAACAGAGGTAAACAAATAGCGGACTTCATTAACATTAATAATTTGTGTTTATTAAATGATGACTCGCCTACTTATCTACATCCTGCCACAGCTTCTTTTTCCTCCCTCGATCTCACCATTTGCTCTCCGGTCCTGTTTCAGGATTTTACATGGAGAGTAAATGAAGATCTTTGTGGTAGTGACCACTTTCCTATCATAATTGATAATAATGGTCCCTCTCCGGTCGAAAGACCCCAGAGGTGGAAGTTGCATAAGGCTGATTGGGCTCTGTTTGAATCTTTGTGTCTCTTCTCCTTTGATGCAAAGGAGTTAGAAGATGCAGATGAGCCTATGGCCTTATTCACTTCAATTCTTCAAGATGTAGCTGAGCAGGCGATTCCTAAAACCACGACTGAACCAAAACGTTTCAATAAACCATGGTTTAACGACGATTGCAAATCCGCCCTTAAAGAGCGTGATCGTATCCTGAGACGATTAAAAAAACATCCTTCCATGGAGAATATTGCTGCATACCAAATGGTCCGGGCGAAGGCCCGTAGAACCATACGCCAAGCAAAGAAATCTTCATGGCAAGGATATGTCTCTAGGATCAATTCCCGTACCACATCGAAGTCGGTATGGGATAGGATTCGTAGGATTAAAGGTAAAAGTAGTGCTTTATCAGTTAACCATCTCAATGTTGATAACACCACCTTAACAACATTTCCTGATATTGCCAATTCCCTGGCCAGTACCTTTTCATTCAATTCATCATCCAATTTCTCGTCGGATGCCTTTCGAGGCATTAGACAACAACAGGAGAAAAGGCGACTTAATTTCAAGTCCCGCAATGATGAATGCTACAATGATCGTTTTTCCATTGCAGAGCTCCGTGATTCGCTAAAGCGAGCTCGGGACACTGCAACTGGTCCAGATGAAATACATTACCAAATTTTAAAACATTTACCTTTTCCTACACTCTTAATCTTACTGGATCTTTTTAACCGAATTTGGGCTGATGGGAATTTCCCTCCTTCGTGGCATGAAGCCACAATAATTCCCATCCCTAAACCGGGAAAAGATCATACGAATCCTACCAACTATCGTCCGATCGCTTTAACTAGCTGTATTTGCAAAACCATGGAGAGATTGATCAATCGAAGGCTTGTTTGGTACCTCGAGTCCAACAACCTCATTACAGACCTCCAATGTGGATTTCGGTCCCAAAGGAGCACTCTTGATCATCTCGTTAGATTTGAAACGTTCGTCAGGGACGCTTTCATCCAGAAGCAACATTTAGTTGCTATTTTTTTCGATCTGGAGAAAGCTTATGATACTACATGGAAACATGGTATCATGCGCGACCTCCATAACCTCGGCCTACGAGGTCGCTTACCTATCTTCATTAAAAATTTCCTGGAAGATAGGTCATTTAAGGTACGACTGGGATCAATATTCTCTGATCCATTTCCTCAGGAAATGGGAGTTCCTCAGGGAAGTATATTATCTCCAACATTATTTGCAATAAAAATTAACACTATCCCAGCGTGCCTTAAACCAGGTACAAACGGCGCTCTTTATGTTGATGACTTTCAGATGTGCTATGGTTCTACAGACATGCGGATAATCGAACGTAAGTTGCAGCTTTGTTTGAATTCACTTCAACAATGGGCAACCGAAAATGGATTTCGTTTTTCGAAATCCAAGACTGTCTGCATGCATTTCTGTCAGAAACGAGGTTTACATCCAGATCCGGAACTCTTCTTGGATGGCAATCGCCTACCAGTTGTGGATGAAACCAAATTTCTGGGGCTGATATTTGATAAGAAATTATCATTTATCCCCCACATTAAAAACCTTAAAAAGAAATGTCTGAAAGCCCTCAACATATTGAGAGTCTTATCAAATACTGACTGGGGAGCAGACCGTAAGGTCTTGCTCAGATTATATCGAGCTTTAATAAGATCAAAACTCGATTATGGGTGTATTGTGTATGGGTCTGCCCGCGAGTCTTATCTCAAAGAGCTCGACACCATACACAACCAAGGACTTAGAATCAGTTTAGGAGCCTTTCGTACATCTCCAGTGGACAGTTTATACGTCGAGGCGGCATGAGCCCTCACTGCACAACAGACGTGATAAACTGGCCCTGCAGTATGCTACAAAAATAGCATCACTTCCAAATCACATTTCATTTAACACCATATTTAGACCTCTTTATGAGCATTTATATCTGGTGAAGACTAAAGTCATTCCACCATTCGGTATTCGCATACAACCCCTATTGTCTGAGGCTGGTATCAGTCACGACAGTATTGCGAATACCCCTTTCTTTGAAACACCACCATGGGTTATATCTCCTCCCAAGATCAATTTAGATCTTACACAACACAAAAAGAGAGAGACTAGTTCCACGGTATTTCAATCTCGCTTTCAAGAGTTAAGGTCTAAATATGGTGATTATGCTCCAATTTATACAGATGGTTCCAAAGATGGTGATCGGGTAGCTTCGGCTACTGTCACGCCATCTGGGACCATTTCTGTTCGTCTTCCTCCTGCTGCTTCCATATTTACTGCTGAACTCCAGGCCATCATTCAGGCTTTGGAATTCATTAAACCCTCTTCATCTATAAAATACATTATATTTACTGATTCTTTGTCCTCTTTGCAAGCCATAAGCAATAAACATCTTGTACACCCATTAGTAGCAGATATTTATAATCTGCTACTTTCACATGAGTTTATCAGCAAGGACATAGTCCTTTGTTGGCTCCCCAGTCATGTTGATATTAAAGGGAACGATCAAGCAGACTTAGCTGCCAAGTCTGCTTTAGATCTTCCCATATCACCATTTCTTTTACCTTACACCGATTTTAAGTCGTCTATTAACTTTTATATATATGACCGCTGGCAACGGTCTTGGGATCTTGCAGACACAAACAAACTTCATCACATCAAGCCTCTCTTAGGAGACTGGCCAAGCTCCTATCGTACGAGCAGGAGAGATGAAGTTGTCTTGTGTCGCTCTCGCATAGGTCATACTTTTTTAACTCATATTTTCATTTTGAAGCGAGAGCCTCAACCAGAATGTGTTCACTGTCATGTTCCTTTGACAGTAAAACACATCTTGATTGAGTGCAATCATCTCAAGAATATTAGATCTAAATATTACCGTTGCCAGTCAGCACGTCAGCTATTTGCTCAACCGGAGCTTTATACTAAATTGTTAGCTTTTTTAAAAGAGACAAACTTTTATTTTCAATTTTAATTGTATATATTTATCATATATTGCATTTTAAATATTTATATATGTAAAGGAATTGATATTTATTTTTAATTATATTTTCTGTGATATTTGTTTTTATTTACATATATGAATACACCCATGTGATATTGTTTTAATTTGTCTCGTTAATTTCATAATGTTTGGCGCAATATGGCCCGGTTGGAGCTGACGTGCCATTAAACAACATTTCATTCATTCATTCATTAAATTAATTAAAGGAAATTTTGAGATTTCACAGGTATGTGGCCAAATGTGAAAATATCTTATGTGAATAAATCTCTAGTGTCCCAAAAATATTTTGAAAATTGTGATCTGTGTATAAAAGTTAGAAAAAATGGGTTTAAGCCATCATAAAGGGGGGTGCAAGTAAATTCAATTCAAAAGTGAAAATTTTTGCACTTTACTGAATACATGTACACTTGAGAGATATATCTGTAATAGAAATTGACTTACACAAATATCAGGTTTATTTCATTGAGTGAGGAAAATTTATAATTTCATGAGTAGATAAATAGTCTCTATACCTATAACATTCTCCCAATATTCAGTTAGAAAGAAATATTTCACAATAATCCAATGATTTCATTTAACATATTTATTGATTTTTTTTCAAAACAAAGAAATATGTAATTAATGTACAGTTGAGAGTTAAATGTATTCCAATTCTTTACAAGAAATATGAACTCACATAGCAAGCCTCCTTATCGTTCAATGAAAACTGTTTTAAAATAAGGATTTATGAATTAATTAATTGAGCAGTGCCGATGGTTATTTAAGCATCATTCACATTGTCCTTCCATGTTAGAAATTTATCGGTTTAAAAATCCCTGTGGTCATCAAATGAAAATTCTTCATAAAAGTAAATACAGTGGCTTCTATATATTGGTGGGCTGAAAAAAAAAATACAAATTATAAGTATGTTTGAACATATAAGGAAGTCTACAATAAATTTACAAAGTGGGTTCGTTGACAACAGCCAATCAGCCATCACTCCCTCAGTCTCAGTGAAATTACAAACGAAGGAAGCTTCGTCGTCAGTTCAGGAAAGCAGATTTTTTGGTACAATTTCACTGCCTATCGTGAATTTGAACTAGGCCTAGTAGATCTACGGGTGCCAGTGTGAGTCATACTCCGCGCAGCGTTTCGTTTGATTATTGGTAATCTCACTACACACTGCTATTATGAGTGGATATTGTGTTAAATTTTGATTGATCAGTAGTCCGACTACCAACCAATCACTACCTACCATACAAACGCTTTACATTTAAAACGAGTGCCAGTATTGGACCAAATATGTTTACATAACGTTACGTCATGGCTCACGCTTGTATTATGCCTAATTAACCCGTGCATAGGAGAATACTGCAGTAAAACTAATTGTGTGACAAACGAGTCTATCAAGTCGAATGAAATGTAAACAATACTGTTTGGAAACTTTCACCTTTTTTAATACCTTAAATCACTGTCCAAAGTTTTAGGGAAGACTCAGATTAAACGAAGGACTGTCATGTTGCTGTACTTAAGTGATAGCTTTCATTGAACGGGGAGAATAGACACACTCCCGCAAAAGTTCAAGAATCAGAAGTCAATCCAGCAATGGCCAGAGAGAGATTTCTCGGGCCATTGCTTCAGGAATATGGTGTGAGTGGACTTTAGTACTACAAGTAGTACCATGGAACGTATTATACTACTAAACAGTAAAGACTAGGCCTAGAGTAGCTAGTGTACTTTTTTAGTATTGTAGGCCTATAATACAATAAATAAATAAAAGTAAAACTAAAACTATAACTCCCATAGCTAGGCTGTTTAACCTCTAAAGATAGGCTACGTTTAGTAAGCGGTAGGCGAGGTCAACATAAATCAGTGCTAGCCATGCAGTGAGTGTGAGTGTTACATAATAATAGGCCGCCAACTAAAGATAAACACAGTTGAGTTTGCGACAACATTGTCTATCGACTCCACGTCTCCAGCACGGGACTGCAGACGCTGAACGCTTGGACATTTTGGCTTCTTAAAATATAATCACTAATGAATTTCTTACCTGTGGAAGGTTATTCCATTTAATTTTGATGTGGGGTTTTGGTTATTTGTACAGTTAATGGCTAAACACTGTGTCCCTTTGGTGGATACTGAAAACGTAAAAGTTTAGTTTTCCTTCGCATAATCAAACGACGCCATTTTGTTGTGCATGATCAATGTACAAAGATGGCCGACCTCTGCGCACGTCGTGAAAGCGGCTTTTGATTGGCCGTGGCCATTCTAGTCTATTTATATATTTCTATGATTGCGGCAGTCTAGGGGTGCGGGAGTCTGAGGTTTATTATTGCGGCAGTCTGAGTTATTGGGTGGCGTGACTTCAGACGATTTACAA
Organism: Patella ulyssiponensis; assembly: GCA_963678685.1. NCBI lineage: Eukaryota > Metazoa > Mollusca > Gastropoda > Patellidae > Patella > Patella ulyssiponensis. Next base: position 11,014,940 of record OY783227.1, on the reverse strand, counting down.
ATGTGACAGCAGATGTACTTGTTCATATGGGTTGGCGATATATTTTATTTGTAGCGCACATGAGGTCCGCGTCGCCATGCCACGCACCCCCCCACCACCCTTCACACTAATGGTTAAGTCACGCTCGTTGTGTGTTATTACCTAAGTATACTCCGTCCCCTTCTGTATCATGCACGATATACACACACATATCGTCCCGAATTATGACAACAACCCTTGTGTAATCTTCCTCTATACAATGTATCTGCACCGTGCATTGCACGCGTCCCCCCCCCCCCCCGGCTATCCTTCACAACCACGTTACGCTAAATGCAACCCCCACCTCCCCTTCCTGTGTCATGCATGACCTACATCATGCCGAATTATGATACCCACCCTTGTGTAATCTTCATCTAAACCATGTATCTGCACCGTGCATTGCAGGCGTTTCGTCCCCCCCCCCTTCACACCCACACTCACGTCACGCTAAATATTAACCCCACCCCAACCCCTCCCGAATTATGTTACCCACCCTTGTATAGTCTTCAGCCATACCAAGTATCTGTACCTTGAATTGTACAAGTCCCCCGCTCCCCTTCACACCCACACTCACGTCACGCTAAATATTAACCCCACCCCCGCCCGAATTATGTTACTCACCCTTGTGTAATCTTCAACTATACCTAGTATCTGTACCGTGTATTGTACAAGTTCCCCCGCCCCACCCGTACACATACCCTTGTGTAATCAATACCATGCCAGGCATTCCCCCCCACCCGTCCAGTATTATCTCTATTGGTCAAATGTTTAAAAACAAAAATAAAACAAACCAACACAAAGGTTAAAAATTCATTAATACCTTTTTATTCTATAACACTCTATGAGGTCTATTAAGACGCCATATACGTGTGCCTCGTCAATATTGACAATATTAAGACGTAATCGAACTGCTATATAATGTATATAGCACAGCAAACTGAAAGTAAAAAAAAAAGTAATTTAAACAAATAAAAAAAAATGATATTTGTGGTGACTAAAGTTCAGTTGGTGTTTTATTATAACACTCCGTAACTTGATACCTCATATGTTTGATATAGTGTTAGAACATGATCTCTGGAAGATTACAAAAACAAACACAAACTATAGCACGCGACTATATTTATGTATTTTAAAGTCCTGTTGATTGTATCTACTTATATAACAGATTTCTTTTATTTACAATTCACGGGTTGACTTCATTTTGGAGTATGTCCAATCTCGTGGCGAATTTCTACCTTTGCCGCCCTCCCGCACTCAACGGTTTCCTCTCACAGTTAAACATACTGAATTATTGAAATGGGGGTATTTTTAAAAAAAAAATGCTGTAAACAATCTTAAATATAACTTACCGGTCTTTCTCCTGTTGGTTATTTCTAGGCGGTAAATTGTTGGCCCCACCCCTGGTAGCAACCGGTCAGCCTCCTCTATAATAGTCTTCAATTTCTACCTTTGCCGCCCTCCCGCACTCAACGGTTTCCTCTCACAGTTAAACATACTGAATTATTGAAATGGGGGTATTTTTTAAAAACAAAAATAAAAAAAGAAATGCTGTAAACAATCAATATAACTTATCGGTCTTTCTCCTGTTGGTTATTTCTAGGCGGTAAATTAAGTGTTGGCCCCACCCCTGGTAGCAACCGGTCAGCCTCCTCTATAATAGTCTTCAATTTCCCCGCCGTGGTGACGCTCTCAATGCTTGGTGCACACAGCATCAAAGATACTGTGGAGAACAAAATTTCTTTAGTTTCATCATTATTCCTGAGAGTAAAAAAAAAGATGTATGATAATCAATACATGTTGATAAATGAGGAATTAAGAATGAAATAAAAGAATAAAAAATAAGATCTTAATTATAATGTTGTTGAAAATATGTATATAAAATTACACAATTTAAAATTGTCATGGAATAATATATAACTTACATTTTGTTTCTTTTGCTTCAAAAAATGATATCTTTACTGCTGGCTGTTTGGAAGTGCGTATGACAGAATATTGCGTGGATGCTACATTTGTAGACTTGAATGTTCTGCCAATTATTTTTCCTTCCTAGATCTCAATCAGCTTATCTTTCTTTACCTCATCTATTTCACTAGGAAAGTCCTTGAGAATGGTAGCAAGCTCTTCTTTGTTCTTAAACCGTTTCTATAGTTTCTTCCTCTGAGCAGTGTCCCGAGCATGCTGTTTCTCCTCCATACGCCTTACCATTTCAACTTGTAGATCTTTCTGCGTACGCCTCTTCTTATCCCTCCTTTTCCTGCCGAGGCTAATGGCCAATTGTATTATCTCATCCCTTCTTTCCTCACTGAGGCTGTCAAGATAGGAGACAGTCTTACTCTTCCTAGCTCTCATTTGGCAGGACAGGTAGCATAATGTTGCATTTGGGGCTCTTTTCTTGGAGGCAGAGAACATACCCATGATCTCCTCCGCATCAATATTATGCATCCGGGCTGACATCGTTTCTCAGTGATGTCCAAGGCAAAGTACTTCGCATATTGTCGATTCAGCACTTCAATAATTGCTTTGAGACAACTTGACATCATGCGTGAGAATTGACCAGGGTCATTGGGCATTTTCTGCAGCTTTCGGAGGGTTGAATCTATGGTTAGAGCTTCTCCAAAGAAGTTGACTTCAGATGTTAGCAGACCCAATGGTCTTGTCAAGTGATCATCTACAGTCACTATCAAATCTCGCACAATCTGAATACCCTCAGTGTGGTTGATTTCGGGGGCTGCAGAGACATAGAACTTTTTCATCCAAGGGCCAGAGAGATGCTTCCCAAGGAGTCCTAGCACTTGAAGCTCAAGCATCCCTTTCTCAGTCGTCAGATCCTTCAAAATGCTACTCCTTAAGCCACCACAGGAGGTTCCTTCTTTGAGTAAAGCAACAAAATCCTCATGATGCTCAATCAGAACCCAGCAATATGGAAAAGTATATGTAAACGATTTCCTCGGTATCTTGGAAGAATTCCTTTTGGCAACTTGTTTTTGTTCAGGAAATTGAGAAAACCCCGTGGGGTCCCCCTTCCCATCTTTGAATCGGAAACGATTCATTTGGTACACAATGTTGGCTGCCATACAGTCTCTTCCAAACACAGCTCCACCTGTTTCCTCCAATTTTTTCAGGGCAGAGCGGCATGAACTAGCTATTGTGTCTAGGGGATGGATGTGGCAATTGAGTTCATTTATCGTCTTCTTCCAGTTGGCATTGATGACGCGCATGGCTGCACTATTTGCAGCACATCGATCTGTTAAGGAATTGGAGATATATTATTTTTTCCTAGTTTCCTGGTTATCAGTGTCATGGAAGTATGAGTAGGTACTGCTAAGGTTGTCAACGGTTTGACAGACATGGTTCGCGTAATCCTCAGCAGTCGCTCCTGCTAACTCATCGACAGCTTCAGCAACACATTCCTTTTCAGTTGTGAAATGTATGCTATTCACGTGAGTTCCTTCCTGTGTAGTGGCATCAAAGCCAATAGTAACATTTTTGTTGTCATGGAGAGTCTCAGCAGTCTGGAGTTATGCTATAACCCCAAGCTCCCTGGCCATCAGCTCCACAGTATTTCTGTGGGGTACAGTATGATGAGTATCAATTTCTTCTCCGGATCGGCGTGCAAATTGTTTAATAAGGGTTGGTACATTTGATGTAGGGACATTGCTGCAGATACAGTCATACACCTTGAGTCTTGTCGTTGAGTAATAAATCTTTTTATCCTTCTTTGAACTCGTCACATCAGTACTACCAATCATTAAGAGATCAACAGTTTCTCCTAGTTGACACACTTTTCATATTCTAAATGCCTTATAGTTTCATCCCTATCCTGCAGTTTAACTCTCAGTCTGTCATAATCAGCCCTGGCTACTGATTGTGCCCTTGCCTTTTTATTGCGCTTCAGCAGCTTCTTATGTTTCTTTCTTTCAGCATCTAATAGTCTCTTTGTTTCTGCAAGCTGTATCGCAAGTAAGTTCTTTTGGTATTTTTTCTTTAAACCAGCGAAGGCTTTCCTTTCATTTTCAATGGTATTCGATTTGCGCTGCAATGCTTGAGTGACCATCCGTTTGGGCACCTTCAGTTTTGCCTTGAAACTGCGAACTGTCTCTGAATGTTTTTTTTTCAGGTCACTTGCAGATCTCGAAAGAAAATCGATTCTCCTCTTCATCTTTGCCTTCCTCGGAGTCCAACCCACATTTGCTCTAATGGGGTACGGCGTGTATGGTGTTGCAGGGGGGTGGTTCCATTTGAAGTGGATTGAGTGAGTTCAAGTGATTCAATAGATAGGCCTACATCTGATTGCTGTTGAGATGCATCTTCCCCGGCACCTGCTGGCTGTTCATCGGATACAGGATGCACATCCTCAGAAATGTGAGAATCATGGAAAAATTGCTCACTGCAAGCAATCTGAAAAGCTGCCATCTCCGTGTCTCTTGTAAGATGCCGGTAGCGCTCCAGAATGTTGTTAACAATCAAGGTAACCAGGTACTGGGTCACCTGGCCGAATACTTCCTTGATTTTATTAATTGTTTCTGTAATAGATTTGTCAGATTCAACGTACATCCACAAGACGTGACCATTCTTCACGAACAGATGGAATTTCAGAATACTTGTCACTGAAGTGGTGCCGGGCAATACCAGCCTCGTTGACTGGAGGACGACGTTTGGTCTTTTTAGGCATACTAGCAGAAGCCAGCTGGCGAACCTGAAAATAAGAAAAATCTCTTGTAAGGATTTTATAAAACAATTGTGAATGAACTATTTTTTAATTTTATCTCAGTTGATTTTCATAGAAAAACCAACAAACCTGAAAAAAAATCAAATAAAAGTCAATATACCAACTTGATATCACCCATTCTGAGTCCCTGAATGGTGAAAATAATGTCAAACACACCACAAATACACCGAATCCAGAACCAAAACATCAATCCACGTGGTTCCTTGTTGATAAACAAACCCTCTCAACCAATCAAATGCCCCACATCTTATGACGTCACTAGACCGGCTTTGATTGACAGGGAATCCATGAAAACACTGTCATCATAATCTGGATTCATCGGCGCTACAAAGTCAACTTTTTACAATATGACACTTATACTGTGTAAACTATCTATTTAACCTAATATATGTGAAATAAATACTTGTAATCATTGATATTTGAGGGTGAAAATCAATGAAAATATGGCGGATTTCTGGGGATCGGGACCTGAAGAGGTACCTGCCTCGGGTCATCATTCTCTTGCTCGCCCATAGATTGTCATGATTTTAAGCACAAATAAACTTAACTTCACCCTCTACAACATAGTTAGGTTTTAAAAAACTTATTTACTCACCTTCAGCCGCTGTCGAATGACTTAGATGGCACTTTTTTTGGACGTAAAAGACGGCAAACTTTTCCTGAACCGAATTGAAAAATTGAAACTCTGGTCAATGGCTGACGATGTGTACTACGTCATCAGTTTGTGACCATTCCAAGAACTCTAAAAATGAAACTGTGCCAAGCGTAATTAGATGGTGTTGTGAAACTGTCGCTTTAAAACTTAAAAATACAGAAATTTTCCGATAATGATAATAATATTAGAATCATCGTTACATGGACTTCCAGGGCAGCTACCCTGTATTTAATTGAAGAGTGACTTACGTTAAATAATAAAAAGGTACAATAAGGTCCCAACACCTCAAATATCCACATTCCAAGTTCACGGGATACATGCTTTATGTGTCACATACTTGTAAGCCAAAAAATAGAATCTCAAAACATAAATAACCTATCCTTCCCCCGCTTTTAAATTTTTTAGCTGGCAGCGCCAATTAAGTGATTTGCCAAATGAAGGAAGGTTAGATAAAGGTTAGCGAGATCTACCAATCGACAACTCCATCAGAACACTATAAAATACAATATAAAATCACCCGGTCTGCTAGAGAAGCGACCCAAGATAACCATATAACCAACTGGTCTACTCGACAGGCGACCATTTCTAAACTGCAATAAAACACACCCCACTTCAGCTTATCAACCCTCTTATATAGGCCAACAGCACGTGCACTCCAAGTTTATACAAGAGTTTGGGCAAACCATATAGGTAGTTGAGTCAAGGAAGCCCATCAAATGAGGTTGAGTTTGGGAGAGCCAAACCTACTACAGGATATCAGTTCGATCCTGAATATTCACAAGAAGAGCTGAATGTCATGAGATTGGAAAAAAAAGAAAAGAGTGGACGAAGCAGCGACTGCTTCTTCCGTCGAGATGGTGATGGTGGAGGAAAGAAACCGGAAAGAAAGCGCATTCTGGTGCACCTGTAATTCTTGTTCAGCTATGCCTACGACTGATGAATGTGTGTGTTGTCATGATGACAGAAGGTCTATACGAAAGATTGATGAGTTTGATCCCGAGACACGTAAGTTCATACCAGAGCTTTATACTTTATAAAGTCCGTCTGGACACTTGTTTGTCATATCAACATAAGCAAAATATAATAATATTAGTAATATTCAAATCGGGGCATACTTGTCATTAATGAACAAAAAGCTTATCATTTATAGATCTATATTTATTTTGTATATAACCTGATATATATTATACCCAAACTCTCTGGTAGGGTACATCTGAAACCATTTATTGGAAACTGAATTTAATCAATTTACACAGGAATTAACATTAGTTCAGTGAATCGGGCCCATGCTTCAGTACAACATTAATGTTTATATTTGGCTTCAGAACAAAGTTTTTGTCATCAATGATTTTTTTTGGCTTTACAGATTTGATCATTGTTTGACTTATTTGTATTCCAGGTGGGGCAGTCAGTACAAAAATGTATAACAGAACACAATGATATTAACAGAGGAGTTTTAACAACATTTTTTAAAACAAATCGTGTGAATTGGAAGAAGTTTCCGAAACCAAAGGGACCAAATGGCTGTTTAACTAATAGGTAATTTGAATGTAAAATACAATATATATATTCCATTACATTTATCAAATGTTTGATTAATACAAGTTTTAAACTTAGTACCCCCCTGGGGTGTAGGGGGTGAAAAGAATATACCCTTCGTATGTCCTGCGTGTCGTAAAAGGCGACTAAAAGGATCCCCGTAATGGGGCAACGTATTTGCCGTGCGTTGCGACCCGTGTCGGTGGAGAGTGGAATCCTGGTAATTGAGTGGGGATTTGACTTGCGAGCCCTTTCTCTGCAACACATTACTTTGGCCCATGGTTCACCTAGACGGGAGGTCAGAGTGGCCCACTCTGATCAATCGGCTTTGGTCGTTTTTAGCTCTGTAGAATGTACCCTTTCCAGTTTAATGCTCCGTTGTTTATTCACTCAGCATAGCCCCCCTGGGGTGTAGGGGGTGATAAGAATATACCCTTCGTATGTCCTGCGTGTCGTAAGAGGCGACTAAAAGGATCCCTGTCATGGGGCAACGTGTTTGCCGTGCGTTGCGACCCGTGTCGGTGGAGAGTGGAATCCTGGTAATTGAGTGGGGATTTGGCTTGCGAGCCCTTTCTCTGCAACACATTACTTTGGCCCATGGTTCACCTAGACGGGAGGTCAGAGTGGCCCACTCTGATCAATCGGCTCTGGTCATTTCAGCATCAAAGAGGGTACTTCTTTTTTTTTTGTCTTTAATGCTTTGTTTTTAACTAAGCTGGTTAACCTTTGTGTCCTAGGTACCCTCTTTGACGCGTGGCCTGGGTCAATCAAGTTTGATATATTTTATACATCATACTTGAGTATACCCTTCGCCTAGCCCTGAGGCAATGCGCTGGCACCCGCGCTAGTCCTCCCCTTGTAGGCAGGGAAGTAACCTGGGGGATGGCGAAGGGTGAATATCCAAGAATTATTTTCATGGATCCCCCAATCCCAAATACAACATTGAAACGAAAGAAGACAGACGAAGGTCCTGATATTCCTGTAAAGGTATCTAGATCTTGGCCGAGGTTTCTCCTTATCGAGAGCACCTCTAATATAGATTTTTCAAGAGTGTCACCTTTCTTGATATCGAAAGGCATCGCCAGCTTGGCTGGAGAGCCCAAAAATATCAAGAAATTAAAAAGTGGAGCACTACTGATAGAATGTAATAAAGAACAACATGCGACAATGTTATTAAAATCAGACATGCTTGCTACATATCCTATCAAAGTGACTCCACATAAATCACTTAACTCTTCTAGAGGTGTTATTCGCTGCCGGGACCTTGAAGGCAGCAGTGAGGAAGAAATGGTAGAACATTTATCATCACAAAATGTCACACATGTTAAAAGAATCAGTGTTCGACGTGGTGATAAAATAATTCCCACTAGTACGTACATCCTCACTTTCAACCGTCCCGACATCCCGAAATCGATAAAGGCAGGTTATCTTAACATTCCTGTTGATGCCTACATTTCTAATCCTTTACGATGCTTTAAATGCCAAAAGTATGGTCACAGCAAAACAGTGTGCAGAGGTAAAGAGACGTGTGCCCGGTGTGGCCTTGATGGTCACGAGAGCTCTACCTGTGCTGCTGAATTTTGCTGTGTAAACTGCAAAGGTAAACATTCTGCTTATTCCCGAGAATGTCCCGTTTGGCAAAAGGAAAAGAAAATTCAACAGGTGATGTCTGAAAGAAAGATCCCTTATTATGACGCTAAAAAACAGGTGGAAATAACACCATTTATTCCACCTACTGGATCTTTCGCCAGTAAAGCGAAAGTCCAAACAAGATCTATTAGCGTCCAGACATCAGAGTCCTGTCTTAAAGGAGAAACACAGGTTTTACAGGATAATAAAAACAAAAATACTTCAACGAGTACATCGAGCTCTTCACAAACGTCTGTCGGCTCGGATAAAAATAAAAATAATAAACAGACTGGCGTCAGGGGAGGAGGTAATAACCAAAAACCTGCCATTCCCGAGAAGCCAGTTAAAAAAATAGACTCTTCTCTAGATAAATATAAAAAAGGGAACCGGAAAGGCTCTGGTCCCATAGACTTATATAATCGATTTGGAGTTGAGTCGATGGAGGAAGAGGGCATTATTGTTGTTGATATACACAACCCCCCTCCCCATAACAAACCACATAGAAGTCCTGTAAAACCTCCCTGATTATGGTTAATTCCATTATACAGTGGAATTGTCGTGGTCTTAAGCCAAATTTTAATGAAGTTCAACTTTTAATTCAAAATAAAAATCCATTAGCTATTTGTCTACAAGAAACCTTTTTGAAAAATTCTGACAGTTTGTCATTCAGACATTTTGTTTCCTATCATCATTTTTCAAACAATGATGGTAGAGCACATGGTGGTGCTTCCATTATTGTCAATGGAGACATCCCACAGAGTCAAGTCACCCTGAATACCCCCTTGCAGGCAGTAGCCGCTCGGGTGACATTACACATTCCTTTTACACTCTGTTCACTCTATTTACCACCAAGCCTAAATTTAAACCCCAGAGATCTTGATGACCTTATTTCCCAACTTCCTCTCCCATATGTTCTTATGGGAGATTTTAATGGTCATCACCCACTCTGGGGTAGTTCTGATGATAACTTAAGAGGTAGACAAATAGTAGACTTCATTAATAATAATAATTTGTGCTTATTAAATGACGAATCGCCAACTTATCTACATCCTGCCACAGCTTCTTTTTCTTCCCTGGATCTCACCATTTGCTCCCCGGTCCTGTTTCAGGATTTTACATGGAGAGTAAATGAGGATCTATGTGGTAGTGACCACTTTCCTATCATAATTGATAATAATGGTCCCTCTCCGGTCGAAAGACCCCAGAGGTGGAAGTTGCATAAGGCTGATTGGGCTCTTTTTGAATCTTTGTGTCTCTTCTCTTTTGATGCAAAGGAGTTAGAAGATGCAGATGAGCCTATGGCCTTATTTACTTCAATTCTCCAAGATGTAGCTGAGCAGGCGATTCCAAAAACCACGACAGAACCAAAACGTTTCAATAAACCATGGTTTAACGACGATTGCAAATCCGCTCTTAAAGAGCGTGATCGTATCCTGAGACGACTAAAGAACCATCCTTCCATGGAGAATATTGCAGCATACCAAATGGTCCGGGCGAAGGCCCGTAGAACCATACGCCAAGCAAAGAAGTCTTCATGGGAGGGATATGTCTCCAGGATCAATTCCCGTACCACATCTAAGTCGGTATGGGATAGGATTCGTAGGATTAAAGGTAAAAGTAGTGCGTTATCAGTTAACCATCTCAATGTTGATAATACCACCCTTACAACATTACCTGATATTGCTAATTCTCTGGCCAGTACCTTTTCATTCAATTCATCATCCAATTTCTCCTCCGATGCCTTTCGAGGCATAAGACAACAACAGGAGAAAAGGCGACTTAATTTCAAGTCCCGCAATGATGAATGTTATAATGATCGTTTTTCCATTGCAGAGCTCCGTGATTCGTTAAAGCGAGCTCGGGACACTGCAACTGGTCCAGATGAAATACACTACCAAATTTTAAAACATTTACCTTTTCCTACACTCTTAATCTTACTGGATCTTTTCAACCGAATTTGGGCTGATGGGAATTTCCCTCCTTCGTGGCATGAAGCCACAATAATTCCCATCCCTAAACCGGGAAAAGATCATACGAATCCTACCAACTATCGTCCGATCGCTTTAACTAGCTGTATTTGCAAAACCATGGAGAGATTGATCAATCGAAGGCTTGTTTGGTACCTCGAGTCCAACAACCTCATTACTGACCTCCAATGTGGATTTCGGTCCCAAAGGAGCACTCTTGATCATCTCGTTAGATTTGAAACGTTCGTCAGGGACGCTTTCATCCAGAAGCAACATTTAGTTGCTATTTTTTTCGATCTGGAGAAAGCTTATGATACTACATGGAAACATGGTATCATGCGTGACCTCCATAACCTCGGCCTACGAGGTCGCTTACCTATCTTCATTAAAAATTTCCTCGAAGATAGGTCATTTAAGGTACGACTGGGATCAATATTCTCTGACCCATTCCCTCAGGAAATGGGGGTTCCACAGGGAAGCATTTTATCTCCTACCCTTTTTGCTATAAAGATAAATACGATCCCAGCGTGCCTTAAACCAGGTACAAATGGCGCTCTTTATGTTGATGACTTTCAGATGTGCTATGGTTCTACAGACATGCGGATAATCGAACGTAAGTTGCAGCTTTGTTTGAATTCACTTCAACAATGGGCAACCGAAAATGGATTTCGTTTTTCGAAATCCAAGACTGTCTGCATGCATTTCTGTCAGAAACGAGGTTTGCATCCAGATCCAGAACTTTATTTGGATGGCAATCGCCTTCCGGTTGTGGATGAAACCAAATTTCTGGGGCTGATATTTGATAAGAAATTATCATTTATCCCCCATATTAAAAGCCTTAAAAAGAAATGTCTGAAAGCCCTCAACATATTGAGAGTCTTATCAAATACTGACTGGGGAGCAGACCGTAAGGTCTTGCTCAGATTATATCGAGCTTTAATAAGATCAAAACTCGATTATGGGTGTATTGTGTATGGGTCTGCCCGCGAGTCTTATCTCAAAGAGCTCGACACCATACACAATCAAGGACTTAGAATCAGTTTAGGAGCATTTCGTACATCTCCAGTGGACAGTTTATACGTCGAGGCGCATGAGCCCTCACTGCACAACAGACGTGATAAACTGGCCCTGCAATATGCTACGAAAATTGCATCACTTCCAAATCACATTTCATTTAACACCATATTTAGACCTCTTCATGAGCATTTGTATCTGGTAAAGACGAATGTTGTTCCATCATTCGGTATTCGCATACAACCCCTTTTGTCTGAGGCTGGCATCACCCTCGACAGTATTGCGAATACCCCTGTCTTTAGGACTCCCCCGTGGGCTATGACTCCCCCAAAGATCAATTTCGATCTTACTCAACATAAAAAGAGAGATACTAGCTCTACGGTGTTCCAATCTCTCTTTAGAGAGTTAAGGTCTAAGTATGGTGATTATGCTCCTATATACACAGATGGTTCTAAGGATGGTGATCGGGTAGCTTCGGCTACTGTGACACCATCTGAGACCATTTCTGTGTGTCTCCCACCTGCTGCTTCCATATTTACAGCTGAACTCCAGGCCATTCTTCAGGCCTTGGAGTTCATTCATTCCTCTCCAGCTTTAAAGCATATCATCTTTACTGATTCTCTGTCCTCATTACAAGCAATTAACAATATACAGCTTGAACACCCATTAGTAGCAGATGTTTATCGTCTGCTACTATCGTACGAGCTCAGCAGCAAAGACGTCGTCTTCTGCTGGCTCCCCAGTCACGTCGATATAAGGGGGAATGATCTAGCAGATTTTGCTGCCAAAGCTGCTTTAGATCTTCCCCAATCACACTTTTTAATTCCTTATAAAGATTTTAAATTTTCAATAAATCATTTTATTTATGACCGCTGGCAACGGTCTTGGGATCTTGCAGGCACAAACAAACTTCATCACATCAAGCCTCTCTTAGGAGATTGGCCAAGCTCCTATCGTACGAGCAGGAGAGATGAAGTTGTCTTGTGTCGCTCTCGCATAGGTCATACTTTTTTAACACATATTTTCATCTTAAAGCGAGAGCCTCAACCAGAATGTCAACACTGTCATGTTCCTTTGACAGTGAAGCACATTTTGATTGAGTGCAAGCATCTCAAGAATATTAGATCTAAGTACTACCGTTGCCAGTCAGCACGTCAGCTATTTGCACAACCGGAGCTTTATGATAAATTGTTAGCATTTTTAAGAGAGACAAATTTTTATTCAAAATTTTAATTGTATATATTTATCGTATACTGCATTTTAAATATTTATATATGTAATGTAATAGATATATTTATTTTTAGTTATATTTTCTGTGATATTTGTTTTTATTTACATATATAAATACATCCCTGTGATATTGTTTTAATTTGTCTCGATAATTTCATCATGTTTGGCGCAGTATGGCCCGGTTGGAGCTGACGTGCCATTAAACAACATTTCTTTCTTTCTTTCACTCAGCATACTATCTACCTTTGTGTCCTTAGTACATTCTACAGCGCGGCGGCTTGGGTCAATCAGGTTGGAAAGTATTTTTTACTTCTGGCTTGAGTATACCCCTCGTCGAGCCCTGAGGCCATGCACTGGTGATCCGTGCTAGTCCTCCCCCTGGTAGGCAGGGAAGTAACCTGGGGGACGACGAGGGGTGAATTTAAAAAAAAATATTTATTCATGGATTCCCCAACCCCCCCAATCCATATTAAAGATCAAAATAATAAAAAACAGAAACGTCCTAGTACAGAGGACGTTTCTAATCTATTTACATCTACAACTAAAATGTCAAAGGCATGGCCGAGGTTTCTCTTGATTGAGAGTCCCTCTACCGACCTCTCAAAAATTTCACCCTTTTTGATAGCCAAGGGCATAGCTGGCTTGGCCGGTGAGCCCAAGGCTATCAAAAAACTGAAAAATGGAACACTCCTGATCGAATGTGCTAAGGAACAGCATGCAACCATGCTGCTTAAATCCACATCCTTAGCAGACATTCCGATCAAGGTGTCACCGCATAGGTCGTTAAATTCAAGTAGAGGAGTTATTCGCTGTCGGGAACTTGAAGGCAGCAGTGAGGATGAAATGGTAGAATACCTTTCATCCCAAGGCGTCTCGCATGTTAAACGAATTAGCATACGTCGGGGAGATAAGGTGATTGCTACAAGCACCTATATCCTCACTTTCAATCGTCCCGATATACCAAAAACTCTCAAGGCAGGTTATCTTAATATACCTGTTGATTCGTATATTTCTAACCCCCTTCGCTGTTACAAATGCCAAAAATTTGGACACAGCAAAACCGTCTGTAGAGGTAAAGACACCTGTGCTCGCTGTGGTCATGATGGCCACGAGAGCGCTACCTGCCAGGCGGATTTTTGTTGTGTCAATTGCAAGGGTAAGCACTATGCTTACTCTCGCGAATGTCCAATTTGGCAGAAGGAGAAACGAATCCAACAGGTGATGTCTGAACGAAAGATATCATATTTCGATGCTCGTAAGCAAGTAGAACTTACTGCAATATTTCCCATTGCACCACAGGGGAAATCTTACGCAAGTACAGTCAAAGTTTCTACTAAAACAATTTCTGTTCAGACAGACATAACCTGGCCTGATCAAGACAAAATGCCTAAAGACATATCAGATCAAGGGGTATCGAGATTCTCTCAAACGCGAGAGAACTCGATCCAAACTATAAATACTTTGCCTGGCGAGGGACTACTTTCCTTGCTGCAACCTGAAGGTGTTGGGACTATCCCCAACACGTCAACCCAGAATGGCAAGGGGTCGCGCCCCTCACCTTCTGCTGAAGCTGTCGCTCTTGATTCCAGTTCTGCTGGATCAAGTTCGCAGCTGAAGGGTATTCCACCCTCTCAAGATCAAACTGTCCTCTCCAGGAAAGAGAGGAGATTGGCAAAGTTTAAAGAGAAAATGAAAAAGGGTTCAAAAGACCCTATTTTTCTCTATAATAGATATGGGGATGATCTGATGGACGGTGTTACCGTTGCGGATGTCCATATGGACTCGCATGGTAAGCCGTCAAAATATAAAATTCCCTGACAATGTTAAATTCCATTATTCAATGGAATTGTCGTGGTTTAAAACCAAATTTTAATGAAGTCCAATTATTGATTCAAAAACACAATCCTTTAGCTATTTGTTTACAGGAAACTTTTTTACGTAATTCTGACACTTTGTCTTTTAGACATTTTGTTGGTTATCATCATCATGCAGTTGGTGATGGTAGAGCTCATGGGGGTGTTTCTATTATTCTTAATGGAGATATTCCTCAAAGTCAAGTCACACTCAACTCGCCTTTACAGGCAGTTGCAGTTAGGGTGACGTTGCATATTCCTATAACACTCTGCTCTGTATATCTTCCACCAAGTTTACATCTTAATCCCCGAGATCTTGATGACCTTGTTGCACAACTTCCTCTCCCATTTATTATTATGGGAGATTTCAATGGTCATCATTCTCTCTGGGGTAGTCCAGATGATAACAACAGAGGTAAACAAATAGCGGACTTCATTAACATTAATAATTTGTGTTTATTTAATGATGACTCGCCTACTTATCTACATCCTGCCACAGCTTCTTTTTCTTCCCTGGATCTAACCATTTGCTCTCCGGTCCTGTTTCAGGATTTTACATGGAGAGTAAATGAAGATCTATGTGGTAGTGACCACTTTCCTATCTTGATTGATAATAATGGTCCCTCTCCGGTTGAAAGACCCCAGAGGTGGAAGTTACATAAGGCTGATTGGGCTCTGTTTGAATCTTTGTGTCTCTTCTCTTTTGATACAAAGGAGTTAGAAGATGCAGACGAGCCCATGGCCTTATTCACTTCAATTCTTCAAGATGTAGCTGAGCAGGCGATTCCAAAAACCACGACTGAACCAAAACGTTTCAATAAACCATGGTTTAATGACGATTGCAAATCCGCTCTTAAAGAGCGTGATCGTATCCTGAGACGACTAAAGAACCACCCTTCCATGGAGAATATTGCGGCATACCAAATGGTCCGGGCGAAGGCCCGTAGAACCATACGCCAAGCAAAGAAGTCTTCATGGCAAGGATATGTCTCTAGGATCAATTCCCGTACCACATCTAAGTCGGTATGGGATAGGATTCGTAGGATTAAAGGTAAAAGTAGTGCTTTATCAGTTAACCATCTCAATGTTGATAATACCACCTTAACAACATTTCCTGATATTGCTAATTCTCTGGCCAGTACTTTTTCATTCAATTCATCATCCAATTTCTCCTCCGAAGCCTTCCGAGGCATTAGACAACAACAGGAGAAAAGGCGACTTAATTTCAAGTCCCGCAATGATGAATGTTATAATGATCGTTTTTCCATTGCAGAGCTCCGTGATTCGTTAAAGCGAGCTCGGGACACTGCAACTGGTCCAGATGAGATACATTATCAAATTTTAAAACATTTACCTTATCCAACACTTCTAATTTTACTGGATCTTTTCAACCGGATTTGGGTTAATGGGAATTTCCCTCCTTCGTGGCATGAAGCCACAATAGTTCCCATCCCTAAACCGGGTAAAGATCATACGAATCCTACCAACTATCGTCCGATCGCTTTAACTAGCTGTATTTGCAAAACCATGGAGAGATTGATCAATCGAAGGCTTGTTTGGTACCTAGAGTCCAACAACCTCATTACTGACCTCCAATGTGGATTTCGGTCCCAAAGGAGCACTCTTGATCATCTCGTTAGATTTGAAACGTTTGTCAGGGACGCTTTCATCCAGAAGCAACATTTAGTTGCAATTTTTTTCGATCTGGAGAAAGCTTATGATACTACATGGAAACATGGTATCATGCGCGACCTCCATAACCTCGGCCTACGGGGTCGCTTACCTATCTTCATTAAAAATTTCCTGGAAGATAGGTCATTTAAGGTACGACTGGGATCAATATTCTCTGACCCATTTCCTCAGGAAATGGGAGTTCCACAGGGAAGTATTTTATCTCCAACACTTTTTGCAATTAAAATTAACTCTATCCCAGCGTGCCTTAAACCAGGTACAAATGGCGCTCTCTATGTTGATGACTTTCAGATGTGCTATGGTTCTACAGACATGCGGACAATCGAACGTAAGTTGCAGCTTTGTTTGAATTCACTTCAACAATGGGCAACCGAAAATGGATTTCGTTTTTCGAAATCCAAGACTGTCTGTATGCATTTCTGTCAGAAACGAGGTTTGCATCCAGATCCAGAACTTTTCTTGGATGGCAACCGCCTTCCAGTTGTGGATGAAACCAAATTTCTGGGGCTGATATTCGATAAGAAATTATCATTTATCCCCCATATTAAAAACCTAAAAAAGAAATGTCTGAAAGCCCTCAACATATTGAGAGTGTTATCAAATACTGACTGGGGAGCAGACCGTAAGGTCTTGCTCAGATTATATCGAGCATTAATAAGATCCAAACTCGATTATGGGTGTATAGTGTATGGGTCTGCCCGCGAGTCTTATCTCAAAGAGCTCGACACCATACACAACCAGGGACTTAGAATCAGTTTAGGAGCATTTCGTACATCTCCAGTGGACAGTTTATACGTCGAGGCGCATGAGCCCTCACTGCACAACAGACGTGATAAACTGGCCCTGCAGTATGCTACGAAAATTGCATCTCTTCCAAATCATATTTCATTTAACACCATATTTAGACCATTACATGAGCATTTATATCTGTTAAAGACTAAAGCCATTCCATCATTTGGTATTCGCATACAACCCCTTTTGTCTGAGGCTGGTATCAGTCTAGACAGTATTGCGAATACCCCTGTCTTTACGACTCCACCATGGGCTATATCTCCCCCAAAGATCGATTTCGATCTTACTCAACATAAAAAGAGAGATACTAGTTCTATGGTGTTCCAATCTCTCTTTAGAGAGTTAAGGTCTAAGTATGGTGATTATGCTCCTATTTACACGGATGGTTTTAAGGACGGTGATCGGGTAGCTTCGGCTACCGTGACACCATCTGAGACCATTTCTGTGTGTCTTCCACCTGCTGCTTCAATATTTACAGCTGAGCTCCAGGCCATTCTTCAAGCCTTGGAGTTCATACAATCCTCTTCATCATTAAAGCATATCATCTTTACTGATTCTCTGTCCTCGCTTCAAGCAATTAACAATAAACAGCTTGAACACCCATTAGTAGCAGATGTTTATCGTCTGCTACTATCTTACGAGTTCAACAGCAAAGACGTTGTCTTTTGCTGGCTCCCCAGTCACGTAGATATAAGGGGGAATGATCAAGCAGATTTAGCTGCCAAAGCTGCTTTAGATCTTCCCCTATCAAATATTTTAATTCCATATAAAGATTTTAAAACTTGTATAAATCATTTTATTTATGGCCGCTGGCAACGGTCTTGGGATCTTGCAGGCACAAACAAACTTCATCATATTAAGCCTCTCTTAGGAGATTGGCCAAGCTCCTATCAAAGTAATAGGAGAGATGAAGTTGTTTTGTGTCGCTCTCGTATAGGTCATACTTTTTTAACACACATTTTCATCTTGAAACGAGAGCCTCAACCAGAATGTGAACACTGTCATGTTCCTTTGACAGTTAAACACATTTTGATTGAGTGCAAGCATCTCAAACATACAAGATCAAGATATTACCGTTGTCAGTCACTACATCATTTGTTTGCCCAACCTGGGTTATATTGCGAAATGCTAAATTTTTTAAAAGAGACAGGTTTTTATTATAAATTTTAATGTAAATATATTTATATATATATCAAGTATTTTAGATTTTTATATGCATAAAAGATTGTTTTTTATTTTTAAATTTGATATACTGTGATATTGTTTTTATTTATGCATATGTAAAATTTTGTGATATCATTTAGCTTGTCTCGCATATTTCATAATGTTTGGCGCAATATAGCCCGGTTGGAGCAGATGTGCCATAAAACAACATTTCATTCATTCATTAAACTTAGTAATTGCATGTATATGGAATCTTTCATTGTACTTACCAATGAGTCTGGATTACAAGATAATAAATGGATAATTGTAGCTGCCAAACTACATATGCTTTCTAGGCTAAGGAGGGTGGTCATTCTAATTCATGCTATTCTAATTCTAAAATCATAATGACGGTTGTTTGTACTTCATAACTTCACTTTTGTAAACTCCAAGGGAAATTATGAAGTACAAACAACCGTCATTAGATTTTAGAATTAGAATAGCATGAATTATAATGTCTAGTCACATCTAATAATGTATGACAAAATCATGCAACTGATTAATGAAAACAGAGATGCACTTTCTCGGTCAATGCAGGGATTGAACACTCGACCTCCAGGCTAGCAAGCCAGCGCCATGCCCACTTAGCCACCGTGATATGGCTTCCAATCTGAACTGTAAAATGACATAATACCATTATCATTTTAATTTATTTATATAATTTAAAACACAAAAATGAGAAAAACCCTGTATTAACATCAATAATAAAAAAAATTCAAAATAACAATAATAATGTAATATTGCTCTATTTTTAGTCAGTACAGGCTTGTTGCCTACAGACATGTCCTGGAGTGGTTACTGGACGGTGAAAAGTTGGGTGCCAAGAAAAGAGTGCCATTACCAGCATGTATTGTCATGGAAATTAGAAAAAAAATATACTTCACCCACAGATGAATACTCTGGTTTTAAATGGAATGAATAAAATATTTTATGATACTGTTGTCCTAATGTTGTAATTTGTAATCAGTGGTCATCAAAGCAGAAGTAGTGCCACACATTTCAAATTTTTTGTACAATAATTGCCTCACGAGGAGGGCAAACAGTTTGGTATATGGTACTCCTACATAAAATCGTTTATCATGTAGCTTGATGTTACAGTCATAACGTCTTTCAATAGTATTTTTCATCAAGTCCTTTACGTAAAAGTAGTTTTTGGTTCGAATATTTTCTTGGCTTTGAAAATACCTTTATCTTGCTTGGGTTGGATAACTTTAAATCTTGGGTCAACTGAAAAGTTAAATACAGTATGTGTAAATTTTTTAATGAGTTTTAAGCCCATTGGATCATTTTCTGCTGAATAATTGTCGATGCTTAAATGTCCATTATTTTTCAGCTGTGACAAGAATTAGATTTGTAACTAAACATAATTGTACCTGTATATATGTGTATAATCAAAGTTTAACCAACTACTTGATACAAATCGTCATTTATAAGACTGATCAACTGGCGTGGTTTCGAATCGCCGGTTGTACGTGGCAAGGAGTAGGGTCACCTGTCCAACCTCGTGGTTTTTTCCAGGTATTCTGGTTTCCTCCCACTGCTAAAGACCCCTACACGCTAGCAAATTAATGAAATAAAATTAAATCTTATATTAATCCCAAAATGACATAGTTTGTGTCGAGTGGACGTTAAACCCCATTTCTCTCTGTATATATATAAAACTGATATTATTGGTCCACTTATTCCATTGAGTCGTAAGTCGTGATGGGTGTCAGACCTGGGTCTGGGTATACTTAATCAAAAACACCGGATACCACTTTACATAGCCATGCCTGGAAATGCCGGGCACAATCCTTCTGGTGTCTGTCATTTTGTGTGGCAGTGATCTGTTCGATTTTTTTTGCATGCTCTAAATTCCAGGTAATAGTCAATTAGTGCAAGAAATCATTCTTTCCATGTGTTTTAGTATTTTAAATTTTTGTATGCATAAAAGATTGTTTTTTATTTTTAAATTTGATATACTGTGATATTGTTTTTATTTATGCATATGTAAAATTTTGTGATATCATTTAGCTTGTCTCGTATATTTCATCATGTTTGGCGCAATATAGCCCGGTTGGAGCAGATGTGCCATAAAACAACATTTCATTCATTCATTCCCTTTTCTTTTTATACGCCCACATTGAAATGTGGTCGTATATTGTCGTCGCCCCCGTCGGTCCGGCGTCCACAATTGCTTGTGGACGCTCTAGAGGCTAAAGTTAATATCCGATTGACTTTAAATTTATACACAATGTTTAAGGTCATGAGACGAAGAAGCCTATTGTTTTTCAGCGATTTCCGATAATAACTACCAGAGTTATGGCCCTTGATGACTTCAAAAAATCTTGTGGACGCTCTAGAGGCCAAAGTTAAATTTATACACAGTGTTTAAGGTCATAAGACGAAGAAGCCTATTGATTTTCAGCGATTTCCGATAATTAGTGCCAGAGTTATGGCCCTTGATCACTTCAAAAAATCTTGTGGACGCTCTAAAAGGCAAAGTTAATATCCGATTGACTTTAAATTTATACACAGTGTTTAAGGTCATAAGACGAAGAAGCCTATTGATTTTCAGCGATTTCCGATAATTAGTGCCAGAGTTATGGCCCTTGATCACTTCAAAAAATCTTGTGCACGCTCTAAAAGCCAAAGTTAATATCCGATTGACTTTAAATTTACACACAGTGTTTAAGGTCATAAGACGAAGAAGCCTATTGATTTTCAGCGATTTCCGATAATTAGTGCCAGAATTATGGCCCTTGATCTCTTCAAAAAATCTTGTGAATGCCCTAAAAGCCAAAGTGAATATCCGATTGACTTTAAATTTATACACAGTGTTTAAGGTCATAAAACGAAGAAGCTTATTGATTTTCAGCAAATTCCGATAATTAGTGCCAGAGTTATGGCCCTTGATCACATCAAAAAATCCTGTGGATGCTCTAGAGGCCAAAGTTAATATCCGATTGACTTTAAATTTACACGTTCCTTTGACAGTGAAGCACATTTTGATTGAGTGCAATCATCTCAAGAATGTAAGATCAAATTATTACCGTTGCCAGTCACTACATCAATTGTTTGCACAACCGGAGCTATATGGAAAATTGTTAAACTTTTTAAAAGAGACAAACTTTTATTACAAATTTTAATTGTATATATATATCCCGTATTTTTGTTTTTAATTATTTATATACATAAAGAACTTATATTTAGTTGTATGTATTTTTAATAACATTATTGTCTGTGATACTTGTTTTTATTTATGTATATAAATATATTTATGTGATATTTATTTAATTTGTCTCGCCAAAATCATAATAGGTTTGGCACCATATAGCCCGGTTGGAGCTGATGTGCCATAAAACTCCATTTCTTTCTTTCTTTCTTTAAATTTACACACACTGTTTAAGGTCCTGAGACTAAGAAGCCTACTGATTTTCATCGATTTCAAATAATTACTTCCAGAGTTATCTCCCTTGATCACTTCAAAAAACCTTGTGGCGCTGTAGATGCCAAACTTATCATCCGATTGACTTCAGATTGATACACAGAGTTTAAGGTGTTGAAACGAACAAGTATTTTGATTTTCAATGAATTTTGATAACTGAACAGCTAAATCCATGATGTTAAATGTTTCCTATACTAATTGTTAGTTTGGGGCAAAACTTTATAAAAAGCAAACAAATTCTAATGATTTTCAGGTAATTACATAAGGAGTTGTTACTCAGATTTTAGTGTATTACAAATGTTTCATTACCAAAAAAAAGTAAAAATATGCGACAATCCTTGTTGACTGCCCGGACGATTTAGCTGTTGTGGGCGTATGTTTCGTTGCCTGGCAACCTATCTTTGAAATTCTTAGTTGGTTTCGGATATATCAGTTTCTCTTTAATTGGCAAATTTGACCTCAATCGTCTTCCATAGAACATTTCAGCAGGTGATTGACCATTTTCTAATGAAGTTTATCTGTATATGAGTAAACCCATATAAATTCCTTATACTGTCGACTACTAAATTGAGGACCGTTGTTGGAAAACACTTCGCTTGGAATACCATGATTCGAAAAAATGCTTTTCATCGCTTTAATGACCATTTCGCTTGATGTTGTTTTTAAAGGGACAGCGTCGGGATAATTGGAAAAGTAGTCACATATGACTAGATAGTTTTTATTATTATAGACACACAAATCCACACCAATTTTCTCCCATGGATAATTTGTTATTGGATGAGGTTTTAAAGGTTCTGAAGCTTGTTTAGGTCATACGTGGCCAATACATTGTATCTCTTGCGCGTCTAGCTGTATCTTTCGATCTCATACATTCAGAAGCTTTTGACATTTCCAAACCGGTGAATATAATAGGGAAGATGGTGGGTGATATGAAAGTTGATCGTCTAAAATATATAATCGACCAGATCTCTCTCTTTTCTCCCTCTCTCTCTCTCTCTCTCTCTCTCTCTCTCTCTCTTAATTGAGAAAGATGGCCACGGACAAGTTTACATACAGAAAATTTCTGTGTTCATCTTTTTATTTGCAGAGCAGCAATTGTACGTAAATGTAATAGTTAGTTTAATAACCTGACTTGAGTCGGGTTTAACGTTCGCTTCAACCAGGGTGATATCACAGACATGTGTTTAATATTATGCAATGCTCTCGTGGGTTTTCTCTGGTTTCCTCCCACTGCTAAAGACCCATACGCGCAAGCGAATTGTCGAAATAAAATTGAACCAGCGGTTGGTATTATCTAAAAATCAATAGATATCTTGTACATACGTTGAATGCTGTGTACAGTCAGCATAAATATCAATATTCCGTAGATAAACTAGGAGGTGGGTGGGAGATATACAATGATAGTACAATACTACGTGTCTTTCTGTCTTCCAATCTTTTGGGTTTTCTCCCGTTATCCGGTTTCCTCCAACTGCTAAAGACCCCTACGCGCAAGCGAATTGTTGAAATATAATTGAACCCGATGTTAGTCCCGAAATGATTTAGTATGTGTCGAGTGGAAGTGAAGTTCTCTCTCTCTCTCTGCCTCCCCCGCCTCTTTTTGTCTCTCTCTTAAACCAATTACTCATTTTCTGCGAGAAAATTATACATACCAATTTAATAAATATTTCTCAAAATGTGTATTTATTCTCCTAGCGGAGAGATGCAAGATTACGATATTACCGTTGCCAACCACTATACCAAACTGATCCCGCAGTGAATATTCGCTTGGCCGCTACAATCACTGATGAGCATGACATCGACGAGGCTTAATGAGTTCGGCATATTAACTTTTTTACTCCGACAAATTAAATTCTCAAACATTGTTTTGAGGTAAAAGAAAATAAATAAAGACGTTTGAAGTATTTGTGTTAAAAAATATTTCCTATTTAGTGTAAATGGGTATTAAAATGAGTAAAATGCATCATTTTGCCCGAAGCAGTTAGGTGTTAAGTAAACATTGCACGAGCCGTTGAGCCAATGACTGACGCCGCGTGCAGTTAACGCACATGTTGTGGGCAATAATCTGTTACAGAGTTAATTCGTAAGTAATTCTCTGTGAAACAAATTGAACCACTACATCAGTTGTTTGCCTATATTGTAAAGGGCTACATTTTTAAAAAGAGACAAATTTTTATTGAAATTTTTAATTGTTACGCCTGATGCTCCCTTTCATGTTTTAAATATATATATATATATAAGGTTTATATTTATTTTTATTTGGTACTTACTGTGATTTGTGTTTTTATTTATGTATATTATATAGATAATAATGTGATTATTTGTTTCTAGTTTGTCTCGAGAAACTTCGCCATAGCCTATGTTTGGCGCAATACGCCACTCTTGTAACTGAATAATATTTCCCAATCTTTATTCTAGTCAACAAATTGTATTATTTTACAATATTCCAATTAATTGATGATACAAATTTCATCTTAACACACCTAATTTAAAAAAATTGGAAAAATTCAACTAAATGATTTGAAAAGCCTTACGTAAACCTTTTCAAATGTGACTTGGATTTTAAAACATTTTCGAACCCTCTGGACAAATAAAATATGATGTAATGGATAATTTACACCACAGATAGGCCTAGGACACTTAAACACTTAGAATAAGGCTATTATTTATTTTCTTGAGCTGCCAAGCTCGCAAGAGTGTTATTGTCCCTTTAAACAACATTGCATTCACTCTTTATTCTCCTGAGATGTACAACAAAATTAATTTATTGTCGTTTTTCAAGAAAGAGTTTTAATGTTAGGGATTTGTATTCCTCTTTTACCGTCATTGTCATTGTGTCGGACCCCAGTCAACATCAAATCCTCGTACGTAGCAAAAAAACAACGGTCAACCCACCTACTAAATTATGATGATGGGGTTAACATGTCAAACACGATAACCTGTGTGCCTATAAAGATTGGAACCGACCGAAACTCAAGTAAAAAAACTATAGCCTGTGATGTTACAACCATTTAACATTGAAGTCAATGGGCAAATAATTGCTAGTCTGAATCCATAATAAAATAACCGCCATTTTGTTCATAAAATTCAAGAACGGTAACTCGTTTCATTGGAGAAACGTAATAATAATAGTTTAATAAATATCGTTCACAAATACATCTTTTTTCTTTTAATGTATTGAACAAAATTAGGCAAATAGAATTTAAATTTGGATAAGAAAAGTTATTATGTATTAAAAAATCAGAAAGATTTAATAATGCGAACGGCAATAGCTCTTTTACCGGCGTAAAATAAAATTATTCGTTTAATGGTATTTTCTACGTGATCGGTCAACGATACGCAAACAATACGCACGTATTGTTCTCAACAGCAGCTTATCTGAAAAAAGGAAAAAAAATATTTGAAATCCACATTGATGGATTAATAGAATTATTCGGATTAACGGATTATACCCCTCCCTTTCT
Organism: Patella ulyssiponensis; assembly: GCA_963678685.1. Taxonomy (NCBI): domain Eukaryota; kingdom Metazoa; phylum Mollusca; class Gastropoda; family Patellidae; genus Patella; species Patella ulyssiponensis. The sequence continues at coordinate 10,989,728 of OY783227.1, read as the reverse complement.
TCTCTTCACTCCCTCAAACACTAACTGCTTGTTAATCGGACGCAGAGTAGTGTCGGTCTGAAAACCCATTTTTATTTATTTACTACCAATTCTAGTTTAATAATTGAGTAAGATTCAGGCAGGGGTTGGGGTTTAACGTCCATTCGATACAAACTAGGTCATTTCAAGACTAACATATGGTTTGAGTTTTTATTTCAATAATTTGCCTCCGCGTAGGGGTCTTTCACGGTGGGAGGAAACCGGAGGACCCAGAGAAAGCCCACGAGGTTGGACAGGCAACCCTAGTTTGTCACGTACAACCGGAGAGATTCCAAACCACGCAAGATGACTTAATGATACAGCGCGACCGTGCTAACCATTGAGCCCCCACGTGGCGTCATATTTAACTGTACAGTCATCATGTTATTGACAGATTGTTACTTTCTGATAACAGATATATTGCTTTCACAGAGTTTCAGTAGATGATAAGTTTATATCTGTTTTATCATTTTACATTCCATCGTTTGGTATAATCTAAAAATCAATTTATATCTCGTACATATGTTGAATGCTTGTGTACAGTTAGCATAAATATCAATATTCCACAGTAGATAAGCGGGAAGGGGCAGAGATATACAATGATAGTACCATACTATGTGTCTTTCTGTCTTTGTATTATATGTATCTATTAGCAAGTGCAGGGGGACTGCACTGCATCGGTGAAATGTATAAATTCCCTGAAAATAACCTAACTAGATTTGAAACTACTAAAGTAAAACAATTTGATTGAAAGTATCAAAATGTCCTTTCACTTCACTATCTAATGTCTGATGTCCAAAGAGAGGTTTAGTTAGAAAGAAAACTTGCTTGTAACCAAGGGAGTAGAATTGTACTCACCCCAAGATTTGGGCTCTAAGAAAACAGTACAGATTAACAAGCCAAGTTAAAGGAGTGATGTTATTATAGATCAGTTGCAAGTAAAACTAGTGTCAGTTTGTTATTTTAAAGGTGCACATTGCTCAATACGCTATATTATTACTTGACATAATAAAACCTATAAACATATTAAAATTCCGCTTCGCTACAATAATACTGAAAACAAAGAAGCAAATAAGAAAATGCAGACCACCTCGAAAGACGGTCGTCTGCTCACTGAAAGACGTGACGTAAAAAGTGCTAGGTTGCCAATGATGTTTAATTTAGAAACGGTAACAAACCAAAAAAACTTCTGTTTATCTCACCAATTGATTAATACCTTGTGGAAGGAGATTAGGATTGTTGATTGGATAATCAAGTTTAGTTTGTTGATCGTCAAAGACTGGAGGTGTGTTCTGTTAGGTTCGCCATTTTAAATATAGTTCAACATTAGCAAATTTACTCAAGTCACAAGTTATAATCTAGACCAGAAAGGCCGCTCTCTTCTACCTATACAGAATTTTCTTATTTTTTTTAAAAATCACATTAGGTAATGAGAGAGAGAGAAATGGGGTTTAACATCCACTCGACACAAACTAGGTCATCTCGGGACTAACAATGGTTTAATTTTATTTCAATAATTTGCTTGCGCGTAGGGGTCTTTAGCAGTGGGAGGAAACCGGAGTGCCCGGAAGAAACCCGCGAGGTTGAGAAGGCATCCCTATCTCCATGCCACATACGCTTACACCAGAGATCGAAACCACAGCCGTAAGCCAGAGGTGACCGGCCAGCTAGAGGTCAAAGCGCGGCACTCTTGACCACTAGCCCCCCCCCCATTAGGTAATGAATAGTACAGCCAGTATACAGGTGTATACGGTGATAAGAATTTGATGGAAATCCATTCAAGTACAACTGAGGAAATTTAAATTTGACGTTTGTTGTCATGAGCATCCTTTATTATCATATTTTGGCCAAGTCTGGAGAGAGAGAGAAATGGGGTTTAATGTCCACTCGACACAAACTAGGTCATTTTGGGACTAACATATGGTTTCAATTTCATCTTACAATTCGCTTGCGCGTTGTAGGGGTCTTTAGCAGTGGGAAGAAATCGGAGTGCCCGGAGGAAACCCACGAGATTGAGACAGCGCCCCTTTCTCCATGCCACATACGCTCACACCAGGGCTCGAAACCACAGCGGCAAGCCAGAGGTGACCGGCCAGCTAGAGGTCGAAGCGCGGCACTCTAGACCACTAGGCCATCCCAACCCCCCGCCAAGCCTGGAACATTGTAATTATAATTTGTATTTATTTGGCGATTCACATGTAGTTTATCACCCCAAATAACAAAAATGTCATATCCTCTGAACAACTTACAGCGCTAAAATTTAGAGTACTCAACGCACTTAAAGGATCAATACCACTCTTGTTGTAACTGAATAATATGCCCCAATCATTATTCTGGTCAACAAATTGTATTATTTTACAATATTCCAATTAATTGGTGATACAAATTTCATCTTAACACACCTAAGAGTGTTATTGTCCCTTTAAGGCTGTAACCGAAAAATTGAGAAGTGTTGTAGAGGGTCTGACAAATAAACGGTCATATCTCGAATAGAATTTTAATCAGATTTGTGTACAATTTGTGTATTTGTCTCACACACTATGAACAGACTAGTATCTATACATGTAGATATGTGCGTGCTGGAACAATAATGTTGGTTTTCGATTGATTTAAAGTTTAAAATGCGTGCACACAATCATATATCTGGCATGTAATGATTGGACAAAATTACGTCGGCAGAAATTATATTCACTGTGAGACGTGCTGAATATAAACCAACTGTTTGATATGTTTTAGACAGACGAAGCCAGAACGTTGCCTAGTACTAATACTTTATAGACAAACTTCAAGCAGATATTATTCATCTGGTGAGTATGTTGTGATTGATGCTTAAAGGATTGTATCCTTATTTAAAAACCAAAGGGGGTCATGTGGCTAAGTGGGTAAGACGCTGGCTTGCTAGTCTGGAGGTCTGGTGTTCGATCTCTGCATTGGCCGAAAAAGTTCATCCAGATTTTCCGGCGTGGTTTCCCCTTGTCAGTGATGCAGAACGAAGGGTCTGGCAAGGACAGCTGTCTAGTTGCTCATATGGGACGAAAAAGCTAGGTCCCGTGTATAAATTGGCGTACAAGATCCCTTGGCAGTTGAAATTTGATATAAGAGTAGGCCGTAGCGCTGCCGCCCGGGTAAAATTTTCCTCATAGCACACTGTATTCATATGCCAGTCTTTGCCCGGTTTGGGAGCAAAACAGTAGGCCTTTAAAAAGCCCATTTCATTTTTTCTTTTCTTGCGAAATGTGGGCGTATTTTGCATGGCAACCGCTTTTTAAATTCTTCTAGAGATATTCGATAATGATCGAAGTTGCCACATTATATAAAGTTTTTATTTTTATTATTACTATTATATTTTGTCTCGTCCATTACAATCAAACATTGCTAAGACCTTCAAAATGACAGTCCTGTTATTTTTGCTGCTATTATTGAACATCACCTCTATAGCAGATGCTGCTAGTAAGTTCTATGTTAAAACACATTATAATATTGTACACAGAGAAATGATCACTCCAGATGGTATCTTATAATTAGCCCAGTCCGAGGGGAGAGAGAGAGAGAGAGAGAAATGGGGTTTAACGTCCACTCGATACAAACTACAGTAGGTCATTTTGGGACTAGCACATAGTTTCAATTTTATTTCAATGATTCGCTTGCACGTGGGAGTCTTTAGCAGTGGGAGGAAACCGAACTGCCCGGATAAAACCCACGAGGTTGAGAAGGCACCCTTATTTCCATGCCACATACGCTCACACCAGGGTTCGAAACCACAGCCGCAAGCCAAAGGTGACCGGCCAGCTAAAGGTTGAAACGCAGCACTCTAGACCACTAGGCCATCCCCCTCCCTACTCCGAGGAAACAGTAGGACTATTTCAATTCATTTATAATTGTATGATCAACTTTTGTTTAAACTGTAAACTTTGTATGATGTCTTTGGTGGATACAGTGATAAAATAAAATCTTATTTTATGTTATGAATTGTTGGTAGTTAGTAATGGGCCTGGAAATACGCGGATCACAATTCCATGGATTTACTGTTATATACACATAGGACTTCGTTCATTCGGATCTCTATAAATAAATAAACCACTTGATTTGTGTATATTATATTTGATTAAAATTTCAAAACTTATATACTTGGAACATTAAACTCTTGAGAAGAGCAACTGATGTATCTATTACCGGTCCTACTCTGTTAAGAGAGAGAGAGAAATGGGGTTTAATGCCAACTTGACACAAACTAGATCATTTTCGGTCTAAAGGCCCATTCTCACGGTGCGACTTGTAGTAACTACTTGTAGTATCGACCCGAGTTGCAGCTTGAGAACGCCCTAGTCGTACCAACTTTTACAAGCTCCCAACCAGGTGAAAGCGAGTTGGGTGAAATAGAAACTTCCCTATTTCAGTCAACAGATCGTATGAAATTGACCAATCAGAGACGTCGAGTATTAGTACAAACACGAGTTCTCTCCCCTTGTTGTTTGTAAACATGGACGCGAAGCGCACCCATAAAGAACCATTCGGCAAAACTGAGACAAAATTTTGTCAATTTTTACCTCGCACAACCTTGCTTATGCGATGTGAGTCATAAGACTTATTCCAAGAGAGACGTGCGGCAGGCTGCATTGGCAATGATCGCCATGCAGATGCAGGAGAGCTGCGACCGAGCTATGTATGACAGGTGAGTGGGCCTATAGCAGACGACAGACTAGACTAAATTTAGTTTATGAACTTTCAACTAGCTTACTGTACATGTACCTTCATTCATGCGATTTTATTTCCTGAATCCCGATTTCATATGTCTATGCAAGTGTATACACTATGTAGCTACCAGATTTAATCATCTTTGCATTTCATAGGCCAGTGTCTCTTCGTCGCTTGATGACGCCATTATGCTAAGACATGACGAGATTATCGCGAGATTCCAAGTCGTATCAACTCATTTACATACGATTTTGTAATCTACATGTAGATACTACACGTAGATACTACAAGTAGTTACTACAAGTCGCACCGTGAGAACGGGCCTTAACCTATCGTTTCGATTTTATTTCAATAATTCGCTTGCGCGTAGGGGTCTTTAGCAGTGGGAGGAAACCGCAGGAAACCCACGAGGTTGAGAAAGCGCCCCTATCTCCATGCCACATACATGTACGCTCACACCAGGGATCGAAACCACAGCCGCAAGCCAGAGGTGACCGGCCAGCTAGAGGTCGAAGCGCAGCACTTTAGACCACTAAGCCATCCCAACCAACCAACATTTAAGAAAGGGGTCCAAGAGTTCATATAAAATGAAATGGGGTTCAATGTCTTACTGATCTGTTTGCCCGGGCAGTGGCACAACGACCTACAAATTCCAATTGCCAAGAGATATTTTACATGCACGCCAATGTGTGCACGGGACTTTGACAACCTATCCTATAGCATTCTATAGTAGCACAGTATTTCTATAGAATTCTACAGTAGCACAGTATTTCTGTAGAATACTATAGCAGTACAGTATTTCTATAGAATTCTATAGCAGTACAGTATTTCTATAGACAATTATAAATTACAACCCATCCTACAAAATTCTATAGTAGAACTTGTATTAAGCAAGCACCCAAGGGAAATTTAAAAATGCTTGTTTAATGGAGGTGCTCTTTGACTAGAGGTATCCAATATTGCCCCAACCCCTACCACAAAAAAATAAAGATATAGATTGCATACATTTTTTTATTCATGTGCTCGTTGAAGCAAGTGTTCGCTGATTAGGAGTGCACGCTAGAGCAAGTTCTACTGTACAGTAGTTCTTTAGAAGTCTATTGACAATCACAGCGTTGGTATTTTGATTTTGTTTTCTAAAAGCAGGGTGCCTTGGCAGTTCTAGAAAATAAATAATAGTCTTATTATAAGTACTAGATGTTTATGTGTCTACCTGTTGTGTAAATTATCCATTACATCATATTTTACTTGTCCAGAGGGTTCGAAAATATTTTATAATCCAAGTCACATTTGAAAAGGTTTACGTTAACCTTTTCAAATCATGTAGTTGAATTTTTCCAATTTTTTAAATTAGGTGTGTTACGATGAAATTTTTATCATCAATTTATTTGAATATTGTAAAATAATACAATTTGTTGACCAGAATAAAGATTGGGACATATTATTCATTTACAACAAGAGTGTTATTGGGGCTTTAAAGATGTATTACGTCTATTGCAGGTCTTTATTTTGGCTTCAAATGTTACATGTATATAAACTACATGTATTCACATGATCTATTATGTAAGCATATACATGTACACGTAGTCAAGTCTCCTATGTCACTTGACTCAATGACAGACCTTATGCTCTAAAACACCCCCTCGCCCCATCATATTTATAACTTTCTTTCGTATGCAGTTTCATGTGTCTGAGTTGATTGCCTCAGTCATTAAACAATTTACCACACTTGACTCGATGACAGATCTTGTGATATAAAGCACATGCAGTAGACCTCTCGACCACCACCACTAGCCAGCATATTTATAATGTTCCTTCAGCATGCAGTTTTATATCTGAGGGGTGTAGTTTTGATTCCCCGGTGACTCTGAGTGACTCTGAGTCCTCCGGTTTCTATCCACTGCTTAAGACCTCTACGCGCAAGTGAATTATGGAAATAAAAATTAAACCATATGTTAGTCCCGAAATTACCTGCTTTGTAGCAATTTGACCTCTCTCTCAGTATGCAGTTCCATCATATTTAATAGAGAGAGAATTGGGTTTAACGTACGCTCGACACAAACCAGGTCATTTTGGGACTAACACGTGGTTTAATTTTAATAATTCGCATGCGTGTAGGGTTCTTTATCACATCCAATCGGGAAATCGAAATCATGCCAGTTTACTCAATGACAGACTTTATAATACAGATAGCACACATTAACCACTTAGAATTCTCCCCACCCCAACCCCCCACATCAATCATATTTATAACTTTCCTTCCCTATGCAGTTTCATGTGTCGGAGTTGATTGCCCTGGTCATTAAAAGGCTTGCCACAAATAGTACATTCAAAAGGTTTCTCTCCAGTATGAGTTCTCATGTGTGTCTGTAAATTATTTCTCTGGCTAAAATATTTACCACAAATACCACATCCATATGGTTTTTCGTCTGAATGGATTCGCGAATGCTCCCGCAGATAACCGTTACTTGTAAATGATTTACCACAAACATCACATTTATAAGGTTTTTCTCCAGTATGAGTTCTGGTGTGTTCTTTTAGGTAGCCATTCCTGGTGAATGCTTTACCACAAATATCACATTTGAAAGGTTTTTCTCCAGAATGTGACTTAATGTGCCGTTGCTGATTCCGTTTATCCATGAATGTCTTTGAACAAATAAAGCATTCGTAGGGTCTCTCTCCGGTGTGAGTTCTCACGTGCGTCTTTAGACTGTTGTTTTCACTAAATGACTTGCCACAAACGTTGCATTTATAAGGTTTGATGCCAGTATGAATTCTGGCATGAGTGTGTAATTCATTGCTCTGAACAAACGATTTCCCACAAACACTGCATTCGTAGGGTTTTTCTCCAGTATGAGTTCTTGTATGTCTAAGAAAATTGCCCTTGTCGATAAAGGATTTACTACAAACATCACATTTAAAGGGTTTCTCTCCCGTATGAGTTCTCATGTGCGTAAGAAGGGTACCCTTTGCCGCAAAGGCCTTATGACAAACTCCGCATTCGAAAGGTTTTTCTCCTGAATGAGTAAAATTATGTTGATACAGACCCGCGTGGTCAGTAAATGATTTGTCGCAAACATCACAGTTAAAAGGTTTTTCGCCAGGATGAAGGCGCAGATGTTTCTGAAGATGATGTTTTTTATTGAATGGTTTTCCACAGACATCACAAACAAAAGGCTTTTCTCCAGTATGAATACTAGCATGGGCCTTGAGGTTACTGTTTCTATTAAATCTTTTACCACAAACATCACATTTAAATTTTCTCAAATTAGAGTGACTTTGAACCTCGGCTTCAAACCCTTTCTCACAAACCAAGATCTGTTTAACAGTTATTTCGCAAGGTTCCTGCAAATCTGTGCCATATTCAATTGGCTCATTGTTCAAGTTACTCTGTAAATCTGTGTCGTATCCAATTGGCTCATTGTTCAAGCTACTCTGGAAAATCTCATCATCTTCTGTTTTCTTTTCTTCAAAATGTACCTGACAATTTTCATCTAGATCATCAACTTTCTCTTCTTGAACATGTATTTTAAGGTGAGTTTGTAAGTCATCATACTTTTCAAAAGGTGTATGACAAACAGTGCACTGAAGATCTATTTTAGCGTCCTTAGTTTCCTGTAAAATATTAAAATCATAACATCATTAGTATCCTGTAAAATATAAAAGTTATAACATCATTAGTTTCCTATAATTCAATATTGCCAGTTGCGAAATTGGAAAAAATGTCATGTTTTACTTCAAATTCAAACGTTTGCAGATAGCTATTGCATTGGGGGGGGGGGGGAATAGAGAAACAAGGGAGGTAAATGTATTATTATTTCTGGTGTGAATGATATTCAAATGTGGGAAATAATGCCTATGGTCGTTTGACAACCTATTGAGCAAAAGACACAGAAATAATTATCTTTTGACTTCCTTAGAAAATACAAAATTCTCGTAAACCTTTCTTATGATGTCAGTTGGCAAAAATATCATTTTAAACTTCAAATTTAAAAGTTCGAAGATAGCCATTCCATGGGGGGGGGGGGGGGGGGTGATTGGAAAAACAAGGGAGGTAATTGTGTTATTATTTCCTGTGTCACTGATTTTAATGCCTGGAAAATAATGTCCATGATCGTATAATAGTGAGTTGACATGCATTTGAGCAAAAGACATAGAAATAATTATGTTTTGACTTTCTTAGTAAATATGAAATTCTCGTAAACCTTTCTCATGGTGTCTAAAAAAACCAATTAATGAATTAAAAACAAAAATAATCTCACCATTTTTGATCAAGTGGAGCTAGAATTCTCCCTCTCTCTCTCTCTCTTTGGATTCAGAAGTTCAAGTTGCAGGGCCAGACTGCTTAGTGCTTGTATTACCGTTATCACGACACGACACGAGGTTTCAGTCTGTCTGCCAGGAATCAGGCGTCTCTTTTCTTCGCTTCCTGTCCTCGATCGATTAATTTATCAAGACAAATATAAGAATGGCAGTTTCTAAGGTTGATTGTATAACCATTTGAATATCAAAACAATATTAAGAATCAAATAGACGAGTTTTCAAATTGAAAAATTGCCTTTTGTTCTGTTTTCCACAGCCATTTCCGGTTCGGCATGTTTATTTAGGTTTTATCTCTATTTCAGACGTAGATCCACCCAACACGAATAAGTCACTTAAGTCAGGGTATCCATAGAAAATGAAATAGCGTTCTTCAGTTTCCGATTAAAAAGGGCTTTGGAATGGCCAAGGAGATAGAATTATACTCCCAGATTATGGCATGCATCTTCTTAGACTTACGGGTCTGGTGGCTGGGTGGATGAAGCAGATACATGTATTTGTTTTATCTCGAATCAGCACTTGGCCGAGAAAGTTCATCTCGATTTTCCAGCGTGGTTTCTCCTTGTCAGTGATGTACAACGGAGGGCCTGACAAGGACAGCTGCCTAGTCGTTTGGATGGGATGGAAAACCGAGGTCCCGTGTACACATTGGAGTGCATGTAAAGATCCCTTGGCAGTTTGAATTCGATATAAGAGTAGGCCGTAGCGCCGCTGCCCGGGCAAAATTTCCCTCATAGCACACTGTATGGCGTATGCCCGTCTTCCATTAGCCCAGGTTAGGTGCAGAAGAGTAGGACGTTAAACCCCATTTCATTTCATTTCGAATCAGCACGGGATTGCTGAGAATTGTGAAATTAGTTTTATATGTAGAATTAATTTTACATACAATATGTAGGCATACTCTGTACATAAATTAGTAGAATTAATTGTATATACAATATGTAGGCATACTCTGTGCAGTTCACCCAAGGCTCTTTTCAATCTGTTTCACAGAGAATTACTCATAATATCTCTGTCACAGATGACTGTCTTTAACATAGAGAGAGAGAGAGAGAGAGAGAGAGAGAGAGAGAGAGAGAGAGAAAGAGAGAGAGAAAAATGGGGTTTACCTCCACTCGACACATACTAGGTCATTTCGGGACTAACATATGATTTAATTTTATTTCAATAATTCGCTTGCGTGTAGGGGTCTTTAGCAGTGGGAGGAAACCGGAGTACTCAGAGAAAACCCACAAGGCTGTGCAGCGACCTTACTCCTTGCCACATACTGTACAACCAGAGATTCGAAACCACGCTAGTTGACTCAATGGCAGGCCGTATGATACAGCGCACGCACAATATCCATTCGGCCATCCAACTCCCCAGGTGAGTAAGACAATGACTCGCTAACCTGGTGGTCCCATGGTCGATCCCACTAAGAAAGTTATACCAGTGTTTTTTCCCCCCATGTCGGAGGCCGTAGCAAAAGACAATGTATAGTCGTTCAGATGGGACAAAAAAGCAAGGTCCCATGTACATATTGCCTTGCACGTAAAAGAAACCTTGAGAGTGGGGATTCAAAAGAAAGGTACGCCATAATACCGCTGTCCAGAAAAAATTTCCCTGTCCATTTTGTTTCATTTGATTTTTCTCACATTTAACTCCATACTAAACTTAGGCTGCCTGTATACAGTTAGCTCAGCTTGAGACAGACACCAAGCTAGTTAAACTGACATTTTGGGTCCTAAGTCCTAAGTATACTTCAAGAAGGTGTATTTATTTTTCTTCCATTTAATTAAATTAAAAAAGGATTGATTTCAAAATTTTATCGCTGACCTATCAATGTGTTAATAACCTAGCGCCATCTTACTTAACTGAATTAATTCAAAGTTACAAGCCTTCCCGGAGTTTACGCTCATGTGACCAAATACAGTTGGTAACCCCAAGGTGGAAAATGAAAACATTTGGGGCAAGAGCTTTTAGTTTTCTTGCTCCATCAAAATGGAACGATCTCCCAGTTTTCATCAAAAGTTCGCCTTCTATCGAGTGTTTTAAATCCAGACTTAAAACATACCTGTTTCAACGTTATATTTAATTTAGAATTGTGTGTAAAAAGCGCATAGAGCATACTTTTAAGTGTGGAATTGACGCTATATAATTGTCGTGTCGTGGATTTTATTTGGTCATATGTATGACTAGTTACTTTTGCAACTGTCCTTTAGTGAACGGTATTCGCTGACAGTTGCTATCCGGCCTTCTATAGCTGCAGTATGAAAATACCGTTCTTCCCCACCTCTGTTCTAAGGCTATTTTGGAATCCTTACCTACTATTTTCCACCTTGATTCTACTTTATTCACCAAAGGAATCATTTCATGCCACAGCTGACACATATTTATAAAGATTCAACACTATTTTCAAGGAGAATTCTGCGATTAAAAACATACACCAAATACGTTTAAACTGAAGAGCGATAACGAGACCCGGACATGCGCAAATCGCATGTTTATTTAATCACTCAATTCTACTTGAAAATCAAGTGAGAAAGGATTCCTTTTGGTGGAAAATAAGGAATTGTGGTGACAAATAGACAGTAAAGGTTCTAAAACAGCCTGAGAATAGGGGTGGGGAATAGCGGTATTTTACCGTATTTTCATACTGCAGCTATAGAGAGAGAGAGAAAGATGGAGTTTAACGTCCACTTGACAAAAACTAGGTCATTGCGGGACTAACATATGGCTTAATTTTATTTCAATAATTCGCTTGCACGTAGGGGTCTTTAGCAGTGGGAGGGAAACCGGAGTGCCCCGAGGAAACCCTTGAGGTTGAGAAGGCGCCCATATCTCCATGCCACATACGCTCACACCAGGGATCGAAACCACAGCTGCAAGCCAGAGGTTACCGGCCAGCTAGAGGTCGAAGCGCGGCACTCTAGACCACTAGGCCACCCCAACCCCCCTGCAGCTATAGAAGTCAGGATAGCAACTGTAACTAATGTATGACGGACGCGAAATGGGGTAGAACTGCATTACAAAAGCATATATTTTTTGGGGGATATAGCGGCCATTCAGGACAGAGATCTCTGTGTGAAGAATGATATAACTCAATTCAGTAATTCATCATCTTTGTTTATTCTTGTGATACTGGGAATATTTTTATTATCAATCACTTTTTCAATTATTTACAGTAAACATGCATTGTCTATATACTGTTTCTAAATTTGTAACTTTGAGGAAGCCCTGCTGGCTTCATAACCTACAACGTTCCTAGGGATTCTCTGAAGGTTTTACCCTTGTCTGCAGTGCAGGACGGAGCACCTGGCATGGACAGTTTGTAATGGTTTCAATAAGAAGAAAAAAAGACACCTTGGCAGTTGTAATTCGATATAAGAATAGGCTGTGGCGCTGCAGTCTGGGCAAATTTCACTCACGCCACACTGTTGTCATTAGCCCAGTCGGTAAATCCCATTTCGATTATATAATTTCGTAATTTGTTTCTTCCGTATGTTGTAATATTCAATACAAGAATAGGCTGTAGCGCTCCTATGCAGGCAAATTTGCCTCACACCACATGTATGCCCAGTCGGTAAATCCCAATACCATTTTATGAGTTTGTTTCTATAAATTTGTAATTTGTTTCTTCCGTATGAAGTTTTATGTGCCTAATCTGATTTCCTTTATCATTAAAAATTTGACCACAAACATCACATTTGTAAGGTTTGTCATCAGTATGGGTTCTCATGTGACGCGTATAATTCCCCTTGGCATTAAACAGCTTCTCGCAAACATCGCATTTATGCGGTTTCTCTCCGGTATGAGTTCTCCGATGAGTCTGAAGACCACGGTTATCATTATACGACTTCGGACAAATATCACATTTGTAAGGTTTTTCTCCAGTGTGAGTTCTAATGTGGATCTGTAGATCACTACTCTGACAAAATGCTCTACCGCAAACCCCACATTCATAGGGTCTTTCTCCTGTATGAGTTTTTATGTGTTTTAACAAATTTCCCTTGTCATTAAATGATTTTCCACAAGTGTCACATTTGTGCGGTTTTTCTCCAGTATGAATTATAAGATGCCGCTTAAGGATACAGCTCTCACGGTATGATTTACCACAAATATCACATTTATAAGGCTTCTCTCCGGTGTGAGATTTCATGTGTTTCTGAACATGATGCTTTTTATTAAAAGGTTTGTCGCATACTTCGCACTTAAATGGTTTCTCCCCTAAGTGAGTTGAGACATGTGCTTTTAGATTACTGCTCCTACTGAAATCCTTACCACATATGTCACATTTGAATGTTTTCTTCAGACATTTTTGAGTGGGAACCTCTGGTGTATTATTTGGCGTATTTTTCTCAGAAATTTTGTTTTGAGTCATCTCTTCAAAATGCATATGATAATTTTGATCAAGGTCGGCTAGATTACCGTTTTCTTCTTTCACATGAATTTTATTATGGTTTTCTAAATCTTCATATTGTTGAAATATAATGTTACAAACTGTACACTTATGCACATGTACATCACCATGAGGTTCCTGTAATATATATAAAAGTTATAAAAAACATAAATGTCCTGTAATGTATAAACGTTATAACATCATTATCATATTCTGCATATATTTGCCCAGGGGTGCCTGAACGGCATGAGGGCCAGGGTAACAAAAAATAGGGGGTCTTCCTTCTCTCTCTCAAGATTCACCTTCTCACGATTCTCGTATTGATAATAAATACTAGAAACTGAAGGGTTAGACATTGAACTAAGTTTATTTAGACATCATGAGTATCTGTGAAAATTTACGTTAATTTCAATACATCGTCATACACATTTTAAACCCAATTAGTGCTGGGTATTGCCATGGATAATTTAGAGTTATAGATTATGCTTTAGACTTCAAATAGGTAACATTGATATTACTAATTAATAAACTATAACACATACTTATGGAAAAGCAGCTATGTACATGTATCTAATTGAACAATCTGGGACAGATCCAGGAATTTTTGCAGGAGAGGGTTTGCCAGGTTTCTGTTATAGAAATCTGCCATCAACGTCTCTAAATTACATAGGCATTAGACATACATACAAATTGAGCGTTTTAAAGAGAGAAATCATTTTTATAATGATGTAGGATCACATTGTTATTTAATTTCATTGATGCAAGGCATTATTTTTTTATGTAGCTGAGCAGGACATGTTTTGGACCCACCCCCACCCCCTCTGGACCCACCCTTGACAATGTTAAATTCTCTGAATGTAATCAAGCTAATATAAAAATTATGAGGCAAATTTATACAGAAAACTATAACAACAATTCCTGAAACCACACAGTTTATTGCTTATTGCTCTATTCTCTATCCAGTTATTAAATGCCTCTTATAAAGATTATTGACATTATAATGGTACTTGAGAAATACCCTTGATCGCTATAAAAAGTATAAATTTTATTGAATAGGCCTATATCATAAATGTTTGGTCCCCAAAAGGTATCTCTTATTTTCCCGTTTATCAAAAGTTTAGCACAAAGCATCTCACCATTGTTGCCAAATCCATGTCACGTGTGACAAATTAACTCGATAAGATTGTTCAGCGACGACGTCCTGTTCTGAATAGTTTCAAGAAAAAAAAACAGCGCCACTTTGGTTCGTTGAGCTTCGTTTTACCACCAACTACCGATAATTAACTATTAGCAGCAGTAACAAAGCAAATTGTGAAAGAATAAGTTGCAATTCTAATGACAAAACGGAGCGAAATATGGCTTTTGTTTATTTTGTTAAAGTATTTCCGGTTGGCAGATTTGGGCGTATCGTGACGTTTGACGTAGATCGATCCAACACGAGTAAGTCATATAATGTACCGCCGGGTACCGTTTTTTTCAAACAGAACTCGGTTTTCTTTCTTTTTTTGTTGAAAAAAGGGCATTACTTATTACCAGGAAATAAATACATACCCTCACATTGCATAAACTCATAAGAAAATAGTCGTAAAGCTGGTTTGGCATAAATTTAAGTAGCCTACAGCTTCCAAACTAAACTATATCTGCAATAAGATATTTATTTTACCAAATAGTCCATTCAGGAATCATACAATACAAATATAATGTACACGACGAAGGACAAAACGCCAAAAGAATAGTGATGATACGACATTTGATTGGGATTCCTTCAGTTTTTTTAAATGACATTTACATAGCATTTCTTAGATTCGTTGTGAATATTCCGGTAGTTCAAATTTCACAGTAGAATTAAAAAAAATAATAAAAAATAAAAATACGCGAGAAATGAAGGAATCCCGATAATCAAGTCATTATATGCCTATTTTTGGCGTTCGCCGTTTTGTGGGAATCACAGACATCGGTAAAAATATTGAACTCGCGTGATTTCATAGAAATGTACGTGTGGGATAGTGAATTTGTATTTTTAAAAAAAAATTTAAATGTTTCAATTAAGACATAGCGTAATATTGACCGAACAGTAGGGACTCTCGGAACTGAAGCATAATATATATATACATATATATAAATAAATAAAAAATACGTCCAGGTAAAAAATTCTCCACTTTACTTCATTCTGACATACATTAAATATTATTATAAGCTAGCTATCTGCCTTCTATGGGCGTCTTCAGATATTAATAATGTATACATACATGTATACATTCTTAGAATAATAAATTTCCATGACAATGGATTATAAATAATATTGGATAACATACAACAAAAGGTTTAAAGTATATAATACATAACATCGCATTAATCTACATAGTTTTCCTGGTATAGCTTGACAATGGTCAATTCAATGCAACCATACAGAAGTGAAAAGATTAATTAAATGTCAATAGATCAATTATGTAATTTGACTGTATGTAAACTCATTTATATTTGCCTTATTCTCTAATAAACCGATTTTAGAGAAATAAAGATATACAGGGTTTAAAATCCCCTTAAATAGTATCGAAGTATGAGTGTAGTGAAAACATTTATTAGGATTTAATTAAAACATAATTATTATAATATTAACAAGATGGGAGAGGGGTAAAAAAATTAATGTGTGTGTCTGGGGAGTAAAATAAACAGATTTTTACAGGACATCGCTGGCCAATTCGACATCATTTAATGAATTTACCTCCCTTGGACAAGGTCAAAACTTCACTATTACCTGGCCTGGGCTAGGACATGGATACTAGGTGTATTTGGATATAGTTCTCCCTTATTATCTTGGTGTAGAATTGATGTAGATTAACTTAAATTCTGTTTTGTACCCGAGTGGTAAGGTGTTAAAAGTCAAGAAATAAAACGAGTCAAGAGGCCTAATTGTTTGGTTTCATCACTGGGGAGAGGAGTTGGCCGGCTGGCCGAATGGTTAGTGTGCGCGTTACACCTTAAAGCCTGTCATTAAGCCAACTGGCGTGGTTTCGATTCCCCGGTTGTACATGGCAAGGGGTATGGTTGTCTGACAAATCCGTTGAGTGTCCAGAAAAGAAATAGGAACTTTTGGGCAAATATGGAGGTGGCCTTACGAAATAGATCTAATTAAGCCTAGCCTATTATGCCGGTTCGGAAATTTCCGGAGTCCACAATTGCAGCTTTATATAATTAAATGAATTTTTTTGGACAATACTATGAACGCTAAACCGAATCCTAACCCTCAAATAATTCATTTTTAAACTAACAAGACTTTGATTCCAAAGACATGTTGCCGACGGTGCCGCATGCTGCTGCGGTCACATAAATTTGAAGATCCCGATTATTATCTCTTGCGATGTTACTTACATTCAAGTGCACGAACAGAATAAACAACAGACAAATTACAACATGGTTCTAAAAAATAAACTGTCTTCTATTCGGCTCCACGACCTATAGTTTAGTTGTTGGCACTAATATTTTAATCAAGTCCAACTGTCCATAAGTTTACAGATATGTCAAACAGATATTAATCTCGATCAAATAGAATTTTGCCATCTACTGATGGGCATTCTGGGGCGCCGATGTACATACACGTGACGGTCCACGGCGAACGGCACAGTGATGGACGCGTCTCCCTTTGGAGAAGGGTCTACGGTGCCCTTCCACCAGCAAACGTTGGAAAATAGGGTTTGCACCTGTGGAAATCAAGGAAAATTTCAAGTTTTCAAGTTTGATGCTCAATTTGCATATTATGATATTATGGATACCCCGTCAATTATATTATGGGCGCCCATGATCTCGGCATTATGAGCGCTCCTCCGGGATGAGGCACTCCATCAATCCTGTCGTTAAGGGCGCCTCACTGATCTCACTTGGCATTATGCATTATGTGCTGCCCGACAATCATATAATCTCAATTTAAGGCGCCTCACCGATCATATCATTATGGACGCTCCTCCGGGATAAGGCACCCCACCGCTCACGCCGTTTTGGGTGCCCCATCAATCAAATTGTGGTAATATTCGTGTGATTCATTAAATATGCCTCACAATGTAACGACTTATTTGACGAGGCGCCCATAACACTAAGCAACTTGGGCACCCCACCAATCTCGTCGTGGGCGCCCAACCAATGTCACTCGACTTCATGGGGCGCCCACACTCATATGGACACGTTGGTCGTTGGCTTCGTATTGCGTCTAATGAAAAGGGCGCCTTCGGACCCCCCTCCCCTCACCCCCCCCCCCCACACACACACACACCGTCTACGGGCCCGGTTTTTATTATTAGAAAAATGCTTGTATAACTATAAACTATTATATATACTGTACATTTTCATACATTTTATTACATTAATGTGTTTGCCAGTTTAACTATGAGCTAAGATTCTTCCTAATCCCTTTCAGACATTCTGAATAAAAGTATCCTTAGTTTATAACTTTTAAGAGGGGTAAAACAGAAATTGGATCCAAGTTTAGTATTTTAAAATGGGCTAGGGTTAGTATTCCCGAAAATACTCATATAATTAACATCTCCCCTGTTCTTCAGATTGAAAAAAAGCAGGGGGTATGTTATGGATTACTGGAATCAAGAAGTAGGGGTGTCGAGATTCCAATATCTCTCAAACCCTGTTAATGGTTCAATTATTTATGTTCGAAAATTAAGGATGGATAGATACATAGGTAAAACATGGGTTATAAATGAAATTGTGAAGATTTATTGAATATAGCACAAAAAAAAATAAATCTATAGACTAGCTGACAGACCTATGTCGAAATAAACTAGTCTTAATAAAACATTAGTTTTCTCGCTATACTTACAAAAAAAGACTATGTTTTGCTTTTCTGCCAAGAAACAGTTCAGCTAATTTGTCAAAATGTTGGTTAAGGTGGTCAGTTTGATTCTCTTGCTACGGTTAGTCCATGGTAATATAGTTCCTGGACTTGTATTAAAGTCATCTTATCAAAGGTAAATCTTAGATTTATTCAGATTCCTAATCCTCTAACTATTAAAGTAAAAGCTGTGCCATAGGGTGTAGTGAACGACTGGATAACTCAACGCTGTTACTAAATTAAAAGAATGTTTGTATTAAGAGTATATCATATGCACTTTCTTCGTTGAGGTCTTTACATAAAGTGAGGTACAATCGTACACTGATACTGAGAAGGCACCCATCTAGTCGCCCGGGTGGGACAAAAACCGATGTCCCACGTACACATTTGCCTGCATGTACAAGATCCCTTGGTAGTTGAAATCAGGGGCGTGGTGAGAATGAGTTCATGAGTAGCCATACTCATGCGCCAAAAAGTTTTTGCGCCAAAATCACAATCAAATTACTCAAAAAATGAAAAACATTTGTAAGTGGAAAAATTGTTTCATCTGACCCAATTAAAAAAATTTTGAAAGAGTCAAGTTGGAAAATTTAATCATATTTTATTACCGTATTTCTTGTCTCGGATTGCTGGAGATAGCGTTTCTGGGCTTCTAATTTTCGAAATTTTCACGGGGGAGGGCCCCCCGGACCCCCCGCCGCGGGTTCGCGCCTTCGGCGCTCGCGGTGGCCGGCTTTGCCGGCCACAGCTCCGCGGTCAGTAAAAGGGTTTATGTGCCAAAATCTTTTTTGTTACTCATAATTTCTTCTCAATAATTGCCCTCACCACGCCCCTGGTTGAAATCCGAAATAAGAGTAGGCTATGCTCGGGCAAAATGTCTCTCATAGCACACTGTATGGCGTATGCCCGTCTTCAGTAATCCAGCTGTAGCAGAACAGTAGGACGTTAACCCCATTTCAGCCCAATTCATTTCCAACGAGGCTACAGAGTCGGGAGAGGTGGATGGGCTATAATTTCGACGTCCAGTTCACAACGAACGCGATTCATGGTGTACCTGAGAAATGGGAGCCTATTCTTGATTATCAATGGAAAGCTATCGTCTCTTACATGTACTTTAAAGTTTATTTTCTGTCTCCGCGCGATCCCCAAATTAAGAGCTATAACACCTAAACAGTTTAGATCCAGGATTGACTTAGGTGGAATAAAAACACCTGGAACTTATAAATACTTTTGTCATTTAATTATATAAACAGGCCTAGCCAATATAACGTGGCGGAGATGCTGGGTATCGAGCCTGGTGCCTGGCAATGTGGGGCATTCAATCTACCGATCAAGGGTCGAGGAGTGTTTAGGAATTACAGATGGAATTGGTTTGTACAATTCAAATCCATTTTTTAAACATGAGTTATGCAAGAGCTAAATCTGCATATTGTAGGTCTTGCTTTAGGTCTGAAATTTTATCTAAATTATTAATTAGACATTAATTAACTTATCCAAACCATAAATAATTCTCGATGTCAACGCTAGCCTTCGATGTTGACTGGATTAGAATCCAATATGTTGCTTCATGCTCATTGATAATTAAATCAAAAAACGGATATTCGAGTCTATATACTTTTTATCGTACTAACTTTAGTAATCATGATCGAGGCCAGGCGGAAATTTCAATCGCTTAAATCTCGGCTCATGGCTCATAGCCAGTGGTGGATTACAATGTAATTAGATTGAAATTACCTTTACATTATCTAGTTTTTAACAATCATAGTGAGAACTGCCAACTCTTTATCTAATATCCCAAAATGTACCTTTAAGGCAATGGCCTTTTTTATTAATTGCAATCAAAATCTGTTCAAATTTTGTTTACACAACATGCTTCATTTTTGTTATACGGGCCTCCATCCATCTCAGCCTCTCTTACATGCAACGCCCCTTCTTTTCTGGAGGAACACAGGGTATGATTTCCTCCTCGACTTAATCATCCCATGGATCAGATGGCAAACCAAGAGCTTTTAGATGGTCGATAGTTAACACTGAGAACTGCTAAGGAGTTAAAAGGTGCACAGCCCCCATAGAAATCTTAAACCTGGTTGTTATTTGTACGTATGTCGGAAGATAATTAATTTTCGGACTATTACTCGGTAATACCGGTTTAAAACTGTAAAAAGGTGTGTTAATTAACGAGAGTGAAAAACGGTCCGAGAGGTGGGTTAATTAACGCTAGGTGCGTTTTCTGTAGAGGTGTGTTATTTAACCGACCGGTAAAAAATGAATGTCCATGTTGTGTATTGTTTAATTGGCGTGTTTTCTCGCTAGTTGCGATAACTGCACCAAAAGGAGTATAATCAAGGACCAACATGCTTTATCTGACACGTACGTGTTAAATCAAAATTTGAGAAGTAAAACTGTTTAACCGTGCGATTAATCATTCGGCCGTGTGTTTTACGCAGGTCTTTGTAAAATAATGAGGTCTTTAGATAGACGTGTGTGCTCGCTATGATCTACGTTTCTCTTATGTCTAATGTAGGCCTATTACGTACCATATATATAAAGTTGCATTTTATGAAATAAAAATGTGGATTAATCTATCGTATACGGAAAGGCGAATGTAATGTCATTTATAAATACCAAGCAGTCAATGTGAAATAGAGAGTAAATCCAGCAAAAACGGGCCACAATGCGTAAATTGTGCATCTTACCTTCAATAGCAATATCCATCAAACAGAAATCTCCTTGTTGATAAATATTACGACACAACAACCAACCGAACAGTGGTAATTCCCACGCAAATGGTATTTAAACTAAAATTATTTTAGCTTTTCAATAAATTTACATTGCATCAATCCAACTATCCTAATTCCAGAACTAAACTTGTAACTTTACCGTATGTAAATATACTTATTCTCGTAAATATACTTCCGACAAGTTATTATTTGTGTTCATGATCAAAAAAATAATATAATTCAAATCAATGTTAACCCATCCATTGGCATTTCAGACTTCACGTCTCCCCGGTTCATGCATTGTCCGTGCAGATTCGACAATCTCAATTACGTCTCCTTGATCAAAGCAACACTTCTGTTTATAGAGGCGTGTACGAGCTTATTCGCACGTATTAGAAAACCGTTCGGTTGCTTTATTTGAGAAGATATTAATAATAGCCTAAACTATAACATTTGGCAATTTTTCTTTGAAAATTCTGATAAATTGGCAGCTCTTCGGGAAGCGCTGATCATATAGCTTACCCTGTTTGTGTGTCTTGTAAGTTTTTATGATAGCTAGCAAATAATTTAGGATATCTGAATACTTTCTGAATGAACATATATCTCGTTATTAGTTTTTAAAAGACTTTTTTCTGATAGTCGGATATCATTCACAGATATCAAATATAAATCAAAATAGATAGACCATGAATAGTCCAATGCAGATTTGAAACAAACAGCATTGTAATTTTATGCAAAAATACATTTACCTGTTTCCTAATTCGATTTAATATTTGATTTAAATTTCACAGTCCAATTAGACCTTAGACAATTATATTTCCAACTGGCTCGGAAAAATCATTCAAATCAAATTTATTATCAACATCGGGGAGATGTTTTGCAAATAACGGGAACAAATTAATAATAATACTATAAATCGAAATTTTGTTACTGTTAATACATATACAGTGTATTAAAGTTTAAGAACGGATATTGATACACTACACTATATAATCAATCGAATCAAATCCTAGTCAAACTGACCCAAATAGATGGTGTCGAAACCGCTCGATGTCGAAACAACTTGTTCCCGTAAGTTCACATATTGACTTACGATTGATAGTATGCATTGAAGGCCGAGTCGTTGGGGCCAAAATGAAAAATAGAAATCAGCATGGTATTGTATCTGTCGCGTTAATCCAGCAAAAATTATAAATCTGCTCCCGATAGAACTAGACGATATTAATACTTGGGATGTGTTGCGAACATTTTAATAGTTCATCAATAACACCGCCTATATTTCTTACCGTTTTCTAAAATACAATATTAGAGCACTTGCAATTGTATCTTGTATATACAGTCAAACTGGGGGAAAGTATTGTCATCTTTTTGTTTTGGTTGATTGATCAGAATGTTTGAAAACGTTGACCTATATAGGTGTTGCGTAACACTTGATTGGTGTCATAAAGTAATAAACTAATCAACAAGCTACATGGATTACTTACTTCAACTAAAATGTGTATTAGAATTTATAAAGGGAGCTCAATCTCTAACATTTGGGACCTAGAAATTGACACAAATAGGTCGCATGGCAATGAATAATGTAATATGAATGTACACGAGTGTAATGAGACCTACGCTAAATGCAGGTTGGCATTTTTAATCTATTGTAGTCAATTAAAGGAAATGCTACTCGGAAAAATTAAATGAAAAATTGAAATACCGTGGATCGTGTGTTCGACGTGGGGAGCGGACAACACCTAAAATCGGTCGCCACATCCTATCTTTACGTCCCCTTCATTTGGTGTATTCTCTTCTTCTTATATAAATTAGGACGTCTGTCTTCTCAGTTTAAGGGAATCGCGGTGGCTAAGTGGATAAGGCGCTGGTTCGCTAGCCTGGAGGTCGGGTGTTCGATCCCTGCATTGGCCGAGAAAGTTCATCTCGATTTTCCGGCGTGATTCCCCCTTGTCAGTGATACAGAAGGATGGCCTGACAAGGACAGCTGCCTAGTCGTTCGGATTGGACGAAAAACCGAGGTCCCGTGTACACATTGGAGTACACGTAAAAGATCCCTTGGCAATTGGAATTCGATATAAGAGTAGTAGGCCGTAGCGCCGCTGCCCAGGCAAAATTTCCCTCATAGCACACTGTATGGCGTATGCCCGTCTTCCATTAGCCCAGGTTAGGTGCATAAGAGTAGGACGTTAAACCCCATTTCATTTCATTTCACTTCTCAGTTTGTCTTACCAGGAATAACAATGCAATAGTTCGTTTTTACACTTTATATATTAATAGCTGGATACATAGATACAAGCATAGTGGAATACAATACTAAAGTCATTCTCTCAAACCTCATCCAACCAGACTCACTGGGGCGAGTCTGCTGAGCCAGACTCACTGGGGCGAGTCTGCTGATAGGAATCGCTACATCTTTTCCTTCCAGAATCAAGCGGCTGCCTGACGAAGCTTGTTTACCAAATTATAACTCTTTTTTTTTATATGGCGACAATTCACTCATTTTGATTTAAGTGCTTATTAACCATGACTTCTATATGTACGGAAGCGTAATAGGGCCACATATTATTTTTTTTTATTATATTTTCAATTTTTCAAGTTAGTAACTTGAATTTTCAAGATATTAACTTGAATTTTCAAGTTATTAACTTGAATTTTCAAGTTATTAACTTGAATTTTCAAGTTATTAACTTGAATTTTCAAGTTACTAACTTGAATTTTCAAGTTACTAACTTGAATTTTCAAGATACTAACTTGAATTTTCAAGATACTAACTTGAATTTTCAAGTTACTAACTTGAATTTTCAAGTTACTAACTTGAATTTTCAAGTTACTAACTTGAATTTTCAAGTTACTAACTTGAATTTTCAAGTTACTAACTTGAATTTTCAAGTTACTAACTTGAATTTTCAAGTTACTAACTTGAATTTTCAAGATAGTAACTTGAATTTTCAAGTTACTAACTTGAATTTTCAAGATACTAACTTGAATTTTCAAGTTACTAACTTGAATTTTCAAGTTACTAACTTGAATTTTCAAGTTACTAACTTGAATTTTCAAGTTAGTAACTTGAATTTTCAAGATATTAACTTGAATTTTCAAGTTACTAACTTGAATTTTCAAGTTAGTAACTTGAATTTTCAAGTTAACTAACTTGAATTTTCAAGTTACTGTTATGTTATTAAAAGGGCGTTTTGATCGAATGATATAGTATGTCATGCAATGCTTTAGTCAATGGACGGCACGGTTATAGACCTCAATGACAAGGTCCGGGAGTAGCCTATTCGATCACGCAGGTTTCCCCCCTGCAGCGAAATTACTCCCCGCGAATTATGGTGTCGACGTACCATAAAACACCATTTATTCATTCATTCATTTTAACAGTATTGAGCCCTATAGAAAACATTTTTGAAGTACAAAAAAAATATTAAATGACAAATCAAACGTCCCATTTCCCAGTTCTAAAAATAGTCTTTAGTGACATAATACACGACATTCTCCCCCCACCCCGCCACATGGATATCTGCCCCCGGATAACCCCCCTCCTTTTTAGGACTTTTACTCCCAGGACATTTCCTGCTGAAGACATCTTAACTCCTAGGACATCTCCCCCCGGACTTTTACTCACCAGACATCTGCCCCTGGGACATTTACCCCCACCCCCTAGGACATCTACCCCCAGAGTTTTACCCCCTCCCCCGACATTTTTCCTCTGGAACATCTGCGCCCTAGGACATGTCTGCTGAAGACATCTTAACTCCTAGGACATCTCCCCCTGGACTTTTAGTCTTTAGTGACATAATACACGACATTCTCCCCCCACCCCGCCACATGGATATCTGCCCCCGGATAACCCCCCTCCTTTTTAGGACTTTTACTCCCAGGACATTTCCTGCTGAAGACATCTTAACTCCTAGGACATCTCCCCCCGGACTTTTACTCACCAGACATCTGCCCCTGGGACATTTACCCCCACCCCCTAGGACATCTACCCCCAGAGTTTTACCCCCTCCCCCGACATTTTTCCTCTGGAACATCTGCGCCCTAGGACATGTCTGCTGAAGACATCTTAACTCCTAGGACATCTCCCCCTGGACTTTTACTCACCAGACATATGCCCCTGGGACATTTACCCCCACCCCCTAGGACATCTACCCCCTGAGTTTCCCCCCCCCCCCGGACATTTTTCCTCTGGAACGTCTGCGCCCTAGGACATGTCTGCCCCTCCCCGCCACCCACCCTTTAGAGAGAGAGAGAGAAATGGGGTTTAACGTCCACTGGACACACATTAAGTCATTTCGGGACTAACATATGGTCTTAATTTTAATTCGATAATTCGCTTGCGCGTAGGGGTCTTTAGCAGTGGGAGGAAACCGGAGGTGCCCGGAGGAAACCCACGAGGTTGAGAAGGCGCCCCTATCTCCCTCCATGCCACATACGCTCACACCAGGGATCGAAACCACAGCCGCAAGCCAGAGGTGACCGGCCAGCTAGAGGTCGAAGCGCGGCACTCTAGACCACTAGGCCATCCCAACCCCCATCCTTTAGAACTCTGGACGTGTAAAATAATGCACTGTAAAATAATTATACTTATTTTACATTGTTTCTTTGAGTACCTCGTAACACCCTTTAGAACCCTGGACGTTACGAGGTACTCCAAGAAACAATGTAAAATAAATATAATTTTTTTACAGTGCATTATTTTACAGGTCAATAGTACAGAGTTAGATAGTAGAATGCGTCCATCGCCCTATTCCTAGCGTGTCGTAGTAGCCGACTCTTGGGGAGAGGTTCGGGTGGCTACGCCTTGATCTGCCATCAATAATGTCGAGGGTTCGAGTCCCATTCTCTGCTGTCTTAGTGACAAGGTGCAGGAGCAGCCTATCCGATCACTTAGGGGTACTCCCAGAACATAAGCAGATTATCGGCGATAACACGTAGATTACAATTATTTAGGGATCGAAACCACAGCCGCGAGCCAGAGCTGACCGGCCATCTAGAGGTCGAAGCGCGGCACTCTAGACTACTAGGCCATCCCAACACCCACATTTAGAACCCTGGACGTGTAAAATAATGCACTGTAAAAAAAATATACTTATTTTGCATTGTTTCTTGGAGTACCTCGTAACACCCTTTAGAACCCTGGACATTACGAGGTACTCCAAGAAACAATGTAAAATAAATGTAAATATTTTACAGTGCATTATTTTACAGGTCAATAGTACAGAGTTAGAAAGTAGAACGCGTCCATCGCCCCATTCCTAGCGTGTCGTAGACGCCGACTCTTGCGGAGTGGGTCGGGTGGCCGACAAGCTACGCCTTGGTCTGCCATCAATGGTGTCGAGGGTTCGAGTCCCATTCTCTGCTATCTTAGTGACTGATTTTCAAGTTACTGTTATATTATAAAATAAGGGTTTTGCTTTAGGCAATGGACGGCACGGTTATAGACCGAGACACAACGACATCTACCCTGGGACTTTCACCCCCTGGACATTCCCCCTCCTTAGAGCATCGTGTAACGTCCCCCCCCCCCGAAGTATTAATGAAGTTATAACCGACTGTGATGTATATTTGGTCCAGGCTTTTATCCGTTACATATCCGTTACATTTCTGGTAGCCTATATGTGTGTCAAGGTTGCTGTGTGGGCGTATTATCTTTCTTGTATGCCACTTTACTACCCGGAATTTTCAGGTTATTGACTTACAGGCTTTAAAATTTAGAAGATAATTAATTAATGACCCTATTACGCTTCCGTAGAATTAACTGAGGCGGAAAGCGCATTGCGTTTATACTCAGCTCTGATAAAAAAAAAACATGTCTTCTCTTCATAAACTGGCAGTATTGACCTAAATAAATGAAAGTTGTTTATAGCACGTCGACACCGTAAATCTTGTCAATCTACGTGTTATCGCCGATAATCTGCTTATGTTCTGGGAGTAACCCTAAGTGATCGGATAGACTGCTCCTGCACCTTGTCACTAAGATAGTAGAGAATGGGACTCGAACCCTCGACATCATTGATGGCAGACCAAGGCGTAGCTTATCGGCCACCCGACCTTCTCCCCAAGAGTCGGCTTCTACGACATGCTAGGAATAGGGCGATGGACGCATTCTACTTTCTAACTCTGTACTACTGACCTGTAAAATAATGCACTGTTAAAAAATTTATATTTATTTTACATTGTTTCTTGGAGTACCTCGTAACGTCCAGGATTTTAAAGGATGTTACGAGGTACTCCAAGAAACAATGTAAAATAAGTATCATTTTTTTACAGTGCATTATTTTACACGTGCTGGGTTCTAAAGGGTGGGGTGGGGGTGGGATGTCCTAGTGGTCTAGAGTGCCGCGCTTCGACCTCTAGCTGGCCGGTCACCTCTGGCTTGCGGCTGTGGTTTCGATCCCTAAATCATGTCAATTTACGTGTTATCGCCGATAATCTGCTTATGTTCTGGGAGTACCCCTGAGTGATCGGATAGGCTGCTCTTGCACCTTGTCACTAAGATAGCAGAGAATGGGACTCGAACCCTCGACATCATTGATGGCAAACCAAGGCGTAGCTTATCGGCCACCCGAACCTCTCCCCAAGAGTCGGCTTCTATGGACGCATTCTACTATCTAACTCTGTACTATTGACCTTTAAAATAATGCACTGTAAAAAATTTATATTTATTTTACATTGTTTCATGGAGTACCTCGTAAGGTCCAGGATTCTAAAGGGTGTTACGAGGCAATCCCAGAAACAATGTAAAATAAGTATATTTTTTTACAGTGCATTATTTTACACGTCCTGGGTTCTAAAGGGTGGTCTAGAGTGCCGCGCTTCGACCTCTAGCTGGCCGGTCACCTCTGGCTTGCGGCTGTGGTTTTGATCCCTGGTGTGAGCGTATGTGGCATGGAGGGAGATAGGGGGGCTTTCTCAACCTCGTGGGTTTCCTCTGGGCACTCCGGTTTCCTCCCACTGCTAAAAACCCCTACGCGCAAGCGAATTATCGAAATAAAATTAAAACCATATGTTAGTCCCGAAATGACCTAGTGTGTGTCCAGTGGACGTTAAACCCCATTTCTCTCTCTCTAAAGGGTGGGTGGCGGGGAGCGGGCAGACTTGTCCTAGGGCGCAGATGTTCCAGAGGAAAATTGTCGGGGGGAGGGGGTAAAACTCTGGGGGTAGATGGCCCGGGGGGGGGGGGGGTAAATGTCCCAGGGGCAGATGTCTGGTGAGTAAAAGTTCGGGGGGCGATGTCCTAGGAGTTAAGATGTCTTCAGCAGGAAATGTCCTGGGAGTAAAAGTCCTAAAAAGGAGGGGGGCAGATATCCATGTGGCGGGGGTGGGGGTGGGGGAATGTCGTGTATTATGTCACTAAAGACTATTTTTAGAACTGGGACGTTTGATTTGTCATTTAATTTTTTTTTTTGTACTTCAAAAAGGTTTTCCATAGGGCTCAATACTGTTAAAATGAATGAATGAATGAATGAATGAATAAATGGTGTTTTATGGTACGTCGACACCATAATGCGCGAGGAGTAATTTCGCTGCAGGGGGGAAACCTGCGTGATCGAAAAGGCTACTCCCGGACCTTGTCATTGAGGTCTATAACCGTGCCGTCCATTGACTAAAGCATTGCATGACATACTATATCATTAGATCAAAACGCCTTTTTATAATATAACAGTAACTTGAAAATTCAAGTTAGTTAACTTGAAAATTCAAGTTAGTTAACTTGAAAATTCAAGTTACTAACTTGAAAATTCAAGTTAGTATCTTGAAAATTCAAGTTAGTATCTTGAAAATTCAAGTTAGTAACTTGAAAATTCAAGTTAGTAACTTGAAAATTCAAGTTAGTAACTTGAAAATTCAAGTTAGTAACTTGAAAATTCAAGTTAGTATCTTGAAAATTCAAGTTAGTATCTTGAAAATTCAAGTTAGTAACTTGAAAATTCAAGTTAGTAACTTGAAAATTCAAGTTAGTATCTTGAAAATTCAAGTTAGTAACTTGAAAATTCAAGTTAGTATCTTGAAAATTCAAGTTAGTAACTTGAAAATTCAAGTTAGTAACTTGAAAATTCAAGTTACTAACTTGAAAAATTGAAAATAGAATAAAAAAAAAATATGTGGCCCTATTACGCTTCCGTATATATGCCATATATGTGTGAATCTAATAATTAGCCAAATATATTAATCAATACAATATAATGCTATCATTAATTTAAAGAGCAAAAATTCTACAATAGTCTTACAAAATATAACCTTTAATATTATAACCAATTCCCGTAAAATTTCGAACGAAGCAGCTGTGGATCGAAGTTGACACAGACAAAATATTTTAATCCATCAGTACAAATTCGCCGTCTTAAATTAAAAGAGAGAAAAGGTGGGGTTTTATTAGGCCTATCCCGTAAAAATTACTGCATTTCGGCACTTTATTGTATTGTAGGCCTATTCAAAAAATATTATAAGGCCTATTATCACGCAAAAATTACTGCATTTCGTCACGTCTGTAACATGACTTCCCCACTAAATTTAAAGCGATTTAACAGGTCGATAGAATCCTTCAGGGTTGGAAAAAAACAACTGTTTTTTTTTTGTTTAAAACGATGTTTTTTATTGTTTTTTTTATTAATGTTCATAATTTGACAAATAAATGACAAAGGTGATTAAAACCAATGAAAACATAGTTATATGATAGTAATTACATGTTTGTCATCCTATAAATGAAGACAAGCTTCCCAGCTTTCTCGACACCTAGTCGATTTCTCAATTTAGAGTGAACAAGACCAAATGTTGAAAATTACTGTGTTTTAATTTTAAAGTGACACAATGATGTTGCACACAATACTAAATTCTCCATACAACATATCCTAATTATATACAACTCACAACCCACACACTGCACCTTTAAACTAAAAATAACTGTTTCCATCCCTTTGATCTTTACTACTGTGGTTTACGTAATATTTATTAATACAGTACAATTTAAATACATAGAAATACACAAATGAACACTAGAATTTCGAAAAGAAAATTATTTCATAATTTGAC
Organism: Patella ulyssiponensis; assembly: GCA_963678685.1. NCBI lineage: Eukaryota > Metazoa > Mollusca > Gastropoda > Patellidae > Patella > Patella ulyssiponensis. The sequence goes on along the minus strand of OY783227.1, from coordinate 10,959,724 downwards.
GATTACTTGACGATTTTCTAAGTTTCAGGTAATTTTTTTTTTTATAAAAAAAACACTTAAATCAGCGTTTTTTTTGTTTTTTTTTTTTCAATTGTTTTCAACGTTTTAAAACAACCCAACCCTGGAATCCTTATATTGTATTGTAGGCCTATCCAAATAATAAAGTAGGCCTATTTTTCGATGTTTTTTTTTTTCACTTTACCCATTAGATGGTTTGGATTGTTCGTACTTGGTTTTATTTTATTTCTTTAAGATCGAACTTTGACTATATATTATTATCGATCATCACGATTTCTTTACTGGACTGAGCATACGCCATACGTGTGCTATGAAGAAAATCTGTCATGACAGTGACAGGATCCGTATTCTCTGTCATAACTATAGAAATGTATTAAAGTAAAAAGTTAAAAATAAAAGAGCTAAGAATGTATATAATTGTACCCAAATTCTCCAAAAACAATATCATAAAGTCAACTATGGGTGTTTTCCATGTCAGCGACAGCAGTGAATATTCTCGCTAATCCGTTACGACCTTTGACCTACGTCAAATCCAATATGGCGGCCTCCAATGGTATTTCGTCATTATTGCAAAGTAAAGCTATCTCGCCATGTCTAGATGTTGTAAAACTTGCTGTCGTTGCTTCAGGAACATCTTGTTGAAGGGGTTTGGTGCACTTTAACTTTGGTGTCGTCTATCTTTATCCTCCAAATATCTCTTGTCATATTGTCCTAACTAAAGTCAAAACTTTGATTTCTCAAAATGCATGTAGGCCTAAAGTAAACTTATCAGCATATATACTTGTTCTGTAGAAATACTCGGCCCTCATGTTCACAAAGCATACTCAGGCCTTAAGTTAAGAATTTACTCAACTTTCAATCACTTTTTATCAGAAATATCTTTGTTCCAGAAAAACAAAACTTTACACATAACTTTCTTATTTATTGACGTACCGTAATTGATACGGTAGGCCTACAGGCCCGTAGCCAGAGGATGGCAAGGGGGGGTGGGTGCAATGCCCCCCTGAAAAAATGTTTTGACCCCCTGAAAGAAAATTTGCCAACCATAAATCTAAAATACCTACTGTAGACTGTAACGGGTGTGCCGGCTCCTAAAAACTTCACTGCCCCTCCGAAGCCAGCAAGCTGGCTACTGGCCTGTCTCATTCTCAATATTTTCATCTATTTCAGGGCAAAAAGAGATGTTAATAGTCCACCAAAGATTAATACCATGGTAGAAAATGTAAGGCAGTTAATCTAGCTTATCTTGTCTTTAATTGTAATCATTGACAATGACATGAAGCTTTTTGTTTCAGTTACAAAGATTACAAAAGAACATGTATATAAAGAAAGAAATAGCTGTAGTGCCCCCCTCCCCCATCCCTGTTCACGTATGTCATCAAGAGGAATATATCTTCTTCTTCCCTAAAAGACTTGGGTTCCAGTTGGAACGTAATTGAATCTGGATGAGATGCGCAGGTGCGATCGATAAAACGTGTTCGGTGCGGATAAAAGTAATCAGTGCAGTCAAAAGTAGTCGGTGCGGATAAAAGCTGGTTGTCGTTTAAAACTTGAAGTCACCTAGCCCGCGCTTGAACTTGGTCAAGGTGTCTGCTGCGGTTAGGTGGTGTGGCAGTTTGTTCCATAGGTTCACTGTCCTGGGGAAGAAGGAAGTCTGGTGTTGTGTCGAGAGGCATCTAGGCTGATGTAGTTTGCTCCTGCCTCTTGTACGACTATCGCCTTCCGAGATGTATTTTAGGCTGATGTCCGTGAGCTGGGTCCGGATCCGGTACATCATTATCACTGATGCCTTTTGTCTGCGTGTTTCGAGGGATTCCCACCCTAGGTCTGTAAGGAGGCGTGTGACGGCTCCTGGGGTCCTGTCTCGGTACTCGTGTTTGACAAATCTGGCCGCGCTTCGTTGTACCTTCTCTAGGGTGTTGATGTCTTTTTGAAGGTTAGGAGCCCATGCTGTTGAGGAGTACTCGAGTACTGGGCGTACGAGGGTGGTGTACATTGCCTCCTTTACATGTGGGGTGCATTGCTGGAAGTTCCTCTTTATAAAGCCAAGGGTTCTGTTGGCTTTGGCCGCGGTTGACTCAACGTGTCTTGTCCATATATGTATTAGAAATAATTTTTATTCAAAAATGGAATATAAATCACTTTACATATATTCATATTACACTAATATGTGCTTCAAGAACCATTATTTTCTATTTCAAGGTTCCAAAAAATGGAGCCATACCACCGTCTGATGAGGAGGACAATACCCAACCCATGACTGATGATGAAAAACGTCAACTTAGTTTAGACATTAACAAATTACCAGGTAAGTCATCCCGGCAGCAAAGGGTATTTGTTCAATTTGGTGAGTCAGGGTGGTTAAGCAGGTAAGAATGGACTAATGAAGATGAGCATACGCTATACAGTGTTCTATGAGGGAAATTTTGCCCAGACAGCCGGCACTACGGCCTACTCTTACATTGAATTCCAACAGTCAAGTGTGTACACAGGATATCGGTTTTTGTCCCAACCGAACGACTAGGCATCTGTCCTTGTCAGGCCCTCCGTCCTGCACCACTGACAAGAGCGAAACCAGGCTGGAAAATCCTGATTAACTTTCTCAGGCAACACTGGGAACGAACCCGCTACTAGCGAGCCAGCATCATGCCCACTTAGCCACTGGGGCTTCCTTTTTAACTGGGGGGGGTTGGGATGGCCTAGTGGTCTAGAGTGCCGCGCTTCGACCTCTAGCTGGCCGGTCACCTCTGGCTTGCGGCTGTGGTTTCGAGCCCTGGTGTGAGCGTATGTGGCATGGAGATAGGGGCGCCTTCCCAACCTTGTAGGTTTCCTCCCACGGCTAAAGACCCAAACGCGCGAGCGAACTATTGAAATAAAAATTTAAAAAAAACGTATGTTAGTCCTGAAATGACCTGGTTGTGTTGAGTGGACGTTAAAACCCATTTCTCTCTCTCTCTCTCCTTTTTAACTGAAATATATAACCATAGTGTTTGCATGAGTTTTGTTACGTTGGTATAAATAAAATCCAACTTGAACATTCATTATAGCCCCGTTTACACTTGGCCGCGATAAGCGTGCCGTACTGGGCACGTTACTAGGCCGCGATAAATTTCAAGAAATTGACCCGTTTACATGACCGGTCTTGGAACCGTGCCAAGCACGCCAAATGTGGAACTCTTCACAGAAAAGTTAATTTCGGTCCCTAAGCAAGTTACCCGGGTGAAAACAATTATGGCGGTTGATTTTGGTACGTGTAGCCATTTTGACAGAACTGATGACAGAGCTGTCAAAGTTTGCGGGGGAAAAGGTCAAGGTTCATTTGGTGCATGCGCAGTAATCCGTGCTCAGACAGTTTAGCGTTTACACTACGAAAATTTAAATCGAGCCGTTCTTAGCATGGTTCCGAGACCACCTCACTTCAGTGGGCCAGATTGGCACGGTACTCAGTACGGCACGCTTGTGTTTGACCCGTTTACACTACAAAAAAATTAACGGTGCCGTACCAGGAACGGTACCTGGCACGCTTAAAATTTGTAATGTAAACAGGGTTATTGTCACGATGTGGGAAGATAATAAAGTAGGAATAGATATAGAGTAGAGAGTCATGGTGGCGAAGTGGGTATGGAGCTGGCTCGCTTGTCTATTATAGGTCTTGTGTTTTCTCCCAGCATTAACCATGAAAGTTTATCTGGAGGCTCCTCCTAGAGACAGTTATATTTATTTCTGTATTATAATGTGTACAAAAGAATTCAGGTACCTGTATTAGTTTCGGTAAGACACAAGATGTACGTAGTTGAAGCGAGAGTAAGCCTTCTATTCAAAATGGGTGTTATGGTGTGATTTTAAGATACATTATGGGAGATTAGATAAAGAGTTGGCAGATAATGTATAGGGAGTTTGCTGAAAAATTCTGTCAAATTGATCCTCTATGAACCGAGATTTTAGCGATTAAACATTGGCGATAGCCTCAATCATCATTACTAAAGTCGGTGGGATAAAAAACATAGTCTCGATTATCCATTTTTTGATTTAATTATGAATGGAAGTCGACCAGCAAATTGGAACGTAATCTAATAAACATCGCAGGCTAGCGTTGACACTGAGAGTGGATTATGGTCTGGATAAGTTAATTAATGTCTAATTGATAGTTTATATACCATTTCAGGCCTAAAGAAAGACCTGTAATAGGCAGATTAACCTCTTGCATAATGTATGCTTAATATTTTGTTTTGTAGACGATAAGCTTGAACGCCTTTTTCACTTAATTCAGTCTAGAGAACCGTCCCTGCGAGATTTCGATCTTCTGGAGATAGGAATAGATTTTGGAACATTAAAGCTATCTACACTCAGAGAAGTGGAATCTTATGTGGCATCCTGTTTACAAAACAATCCACATGGTAAGTTGAAGATTCTAATCTCTATTACTCTCAGGAGTCACAATGGCTAAGTGAGTAAGATGCTGGCTCGTTACTCGCTAGACTGGAGGTCAGAGGTTCGATTCATGTTTAGGCCGAGAAAGTTCATTAGGATTTTCCGACGTGGTTTCCTTGTGTCAGTGGTGCAGGATGGAGAGCCTGACAAGGACAGCTGTCTTTCCGATTGGACAAAAAAAAGAGGTCCCGTGTACACATTTGCGTGCAACGTAAAACATTCTTTTGCAGTTGGAATTCGATATATTTACCTGTTGCCCGGGCAAAATTTCCTCTCCTCATAGCACACTGTATGACGCATGCCCGTCTTCAGTAGCCCAGTACAGAGCAGAACAGTAGGATGTTAAACCCTATGTATTTCCTGTCTGGACAAGGAACGTCGGGTCAATATATTGGGCTTTGCAACGGGTGACTTGCTGTCACTTGGTTTACCCACAGTTCCTTGCATCAAAAGGCCAAGAACGCGCCGTAACGGGCCGTTTCATTAGTTAATCCCACACATCATCCAGAATTTAACACATCAATGATAACAACTGTTCCAGATCCTTGTGTAGTAAAGTCAAGTAAAACAAAATTTTGAACTATGAAAATAAAACGAAATAGGATCAGTGTTTTAATCAGATTGTGAACTTAATTAAATTTTTTTCAGAAGAAAGCAACACAGTTGATATGGTTGGTGGTCCAAGTCGACAAGCAAGCAGTGGTAGCCGCTCTTACAGTTATTACAAATACTGCACCATATTTATAGTGTGCCTTTTCATATAACATGTTCGAGCTCACTTTACTTGAAAAGATGGGCTTCTGATATCCAATATTGCAGACACAATGAAGATTTTAAAATCTGCACACGAATCGCCAAAGGCTGCAGATAAAAAAAAGAGCTCTCGGAAATGAAACATGAACCTGATTTTACAAGGAATTTCTAGACAGGTCGACGTCATTTAATTGGTTTACCTCCCTTGGACAATGTCAAAACATTGTAGATGCTCGATTCATAGTCCAGAACGTCCCGAATTGACAGAATTGCAATCGAGTGACACGTAATTGAGTCCTGTCACAGTTCTGCCAGTCCCGACAGCTGAGGTGGTGTGAGTGGAATTATGACGTATTTTATATTAAGTAACAAATATGTTTCAGCTGCCATGATTGGTTAAGATATTTTTTATGCAGTTGGCACATGCGTTGTACTCCGAAATTCTCCTTTTTCACTCGATTGACACTATTTTTGGAATTTTGAGAGAATTTAATTCCAGAACGTTCAATCGAGTACGCCCTTAGTTTTAAATGGGAGACAAATCTTTTCATACGCCCGCATTAAACTGTGGTCGTATATTGTGGTGGCCCCCATCTGGCATCCACAATTGCTTGTAGAGTCTCAAAGCTGGAGGCTAAATTTAATATCCGATTGACTTTCAACTTATATAAGTGTTTAAGGTCTGAAGATGATATTTCTGATGAAAATGATTAAGAATGATTTGCTTTTCCCCTTCAACTTTTTTATTGGTGTCGATCAAGAGTCTATAACTCATAGTTATCCGGCAGTCGTCAATTGAAATAGGCATACAAAGTATTTCACTTTAGCCTTTATTTAGCCTGACCACTTGTCGTCATGAAGCCAAAATATGTCGACCGGTTAAGGGTTAATTAGTTCTTACTCTAAATCAGTTTTAGTATATCATAAATGTTTCATTGGCAAAAAAAGTAAGAATATGCGACAACTCTTGTTGACTGCCTCGACGACTTAACTTTTGTGGGCCTATGTTTCGTTGGCTGGCAACTTATCTTAAGCGTCTCAATGGGGATGCTCGATTCACAGTTTCGGAATTGAGTTCCAAAACTGGTGTCAATCGAGTGAAAAGGAGAATTTCAGAGTACAACGCATGTGTCGACTGTATAAAAAATATCTCAACCAATCATGACAGCTGAAACATGTCTTTTACCTTGGAATACGTCACGATTCTACTCACTCCACCTCAGCTGTCGGGACTGGCAGAACTGTGACAGAACTGAATTCCGCGTCACTCGATTGTAATTCTGTCGATTCGGGACGTTCCGGACTGTGAATCGAGCATCCCTTAGCGGTTTCTTTATGGATGCATACCACCATTAATACAAATTGTAGGGCAAATTATATTTTGGAGAGAACCTCAAGCCAGTTTGGCATCACTTAATGGATTTACCTCCCTTGGATAAGGTCATAACTTTAGTTTTACATGGGAGACAACTCTTTTTAGCATCTCTAGCTCTTTTTACATGGATGCAGACCACTATTATTGCAAATTGTAATGCAAACTATATTTGGATGTTTCTTTCCTGCCACTATGCATGCTTACCTGTAATGACAGTTTGGTGTAGGATTGATGTAGATGCATTGAATTTGTGTTTGGTTAGGGATTACGAAATAAAATGAGTCAAAAGGCTGTCCGCCCGTCCGCAATTTGTGGACTCTCTACAGGTCACAATTCTTATCCCCATAAGATCTCTGCTGCTTTTGATATTGGCATGTAATCTTAACTTCCTGAATTATGGCCCCCAATTGTACGAAAATTCACCTTTTTAGCTTGTGGTCCCTCTGTAAGTCACAATTATTATCCGATTAAAAAAAACGTCTGATATAAAAAAAAACGTTGAGATTGAATTTCCTGAAAATCAGACTAAAACTGGCTGACAAAGTGGCCGCTGCTTGTACGCGAATAGTGTAAAAATATGGAATATCAAGGTTATGAGCCCTGTAGAGGTCACAATTTTAATTTGATTTTGATGAAACTTGAAATGCATGTTTATAACTCAAAGATCTTGGTTCCTTTCGATATTTGCACATATCGAATTGTAACTTCATGAATTATGGCCCTTGATTGTAGGAAAAATCACTTTCTTTTTAGCTTGTTCTGTATCCATCACTCGAAAATGTGGGCATATCTTGCCTGCCAGCCGCTGGTATTTCAATAATTTGCTTGAGCGTAGGTGTGAAATTTTCCTTACAAAGTTGTCCTTTGTTTAAAGAAAATTGGATAAACTTCAAAAAGAAAAAGCTTCAGACTATGAAAACTTTGTATGTTAAAACTCTCTTCACAAGCAACTTCATGGATGACTTTGTCAAACAGCCGATGCTAGATGTAGGTTACTGGAATCTGCTGAGGTTTGCGGAGTGTCAGTGCTTAACTCACTCGGCAACAAGAAAAGTTGTTTTGTACAAATATAGTTTTTATTTAATGAGTAATATTGAGATTTTACAAGTTAATTTTAAACATTATATTTGAATAAAACATACACAGATCTGGATAATTGATGATATTAAATATCAATATTCGGTACATACAATGTGTGTTTCAAATCAAGCCTAGAAATTAGCCTTGGTCACAGACAATGTCAAGCACAGATTCAGGCTTTATTATGTACAAAATATCTGGTGCCTGTCATTTTGTCCAGCATTGATATATGTCTTTTTTTATTGATGTTATACATACATCTCTGGCACTAAGTTGAAAATTTTAAGTACTATTTCATTAGTGCCTGACATCTAAAACCGTTATTTCCAGGACTGGTTTCAGAGAGTTCAGGGTAAACTTCATTGTCTTTAATCTCACATGGAATGTACGAGACATTGGATTTAAATTGATAAGATTTATAAGCTAACATAAAAAAAAAATATATAATAAAAAAGGTCAATAAAATAAATAGTTTTTGACAGATTAATAAACAGATCTAATCTCAAATTATTGTTCTTCAGTTGAATTAACAAGAAAAAATCTAATAAAAAGATCAATTTAAAAAAATACATCTTATATGTGATATAAATATCTAATATGGGACATCAATTTATTCATAAACAGGAACCAGTTTCTAGAAATCTTAATTAAAGAGAAAAACAAAATTTTAGTAGATACTTCAATTTTGATTGACTAAGCACTAAAATCAATCTAATATTATCCAATCAAATTAGTAAAATTTGGATTTTATCTTTAGTTAAAATTTCGTGAAACTGACCCCAGGTTTATTTTTAAAAAAAAATGATACATGAAGCTAATTTGGGGATGAGTCGATCTTAAAAGAAAACCAAGACATTCCAATTTTAAATTGAGCTTCTTCTCTTAGTACAAGCATCAAAATCATGAAATTAATTTTACTTTAAATGAGTTAGACGTTATTTGAGTTAACATACAATTGTAGATGTTCAGGTGGTTTTAGAAGTTTGAAATATCAAACAATAAAAATGAGTAATACATCATTTGTGTTAAGTACAAGTACTGTCCAACAAAATGCATTTTAAAATAACTCATTTCTAGTTGAGCCATCAGCATGAAAACTTCAGGAATTGTACAAATTGTCAAAAATAAGGCCAAGCAACAGTTTGGGGATTTTTTTTTTAGGAGTTATACTTATTAAAAACATGAAAACAATTATTATATCAATGAAATGAGTAAGATATTTGTAGAATTATTTGGCCATGTACCAGACTTCATTGTGTCGGAGCAGCACAGTCAAGGGATTATCGTAGCCAGCTGTATAGAAGTATTTATCATCGTAGGTTTCTCCGGATTCATTCAAGTCTGTGGCTAGCTGTCTGGCTCTTTTAACCCATTGAGAAGCAGTTATCATATAGCCACTGAAAGACCTGTTGATATATATAGTATCATGGTTTAAGATACATAATGTGAGGGGAGACATGGTGGGTAAGAAATAAAATGGGGTTTTACATCCTTTTGTTCTGCATCTAAACTGGCCTAATTAAGATGGGCATATGCTATACCAGGGATGTAGCCAGGATTTGCTGAGTGGTGGAAAAAAAAAATTCCGAGCGAAGCGATGAAAAAATTTTTTTTGGAGGGGGGCGTGGTCTTTTATGAAAATTCAATCCTTCCTGGTGTATTTCCAGAGCATCTGCTGCCTTTTTGTTGTATTTGCTTCAGAACAAATCAAATTTACTTAACTTTTATATTTACATATTCATCAAATTTTTACCAAATTAACTTAATTTCATCAATGATTCAATGATACAGAGACTCTTGCAGGGAGCTAAAAACTTATGTAAATGGTAATTGGTATTACATATACCATTTCAAATTAATTTACTAAAAAAAAGATCAGTTTCAAAGATTCTACGTCAAAAGCCTCTCGTAGTGGTAGTCGTACTTATATTAATTACATGATGTAGTGACTAACGTAATAGTGAATGATAAGTAAAACAGTACACTCGCCTTGCCGCCTAATTGATTTATTTTGTGGCAAGTGTAAATAAAATGGACTGTTAGTAGCCCAACTGTCTCTCGGATTTAATTTAGATTCGGTAGAATTAACGCAAGAATGAGTACATTAAAAATTGGTCGTAAAACCGAACGTACGACACCATTTACGACATCCAACACTTCAACATTGAAATGCCGTAAATTGGTCTGGGTGGCCTATTTACGGCAAATAAAGACCGTATAGAATCAGAATTATAAATTGATGAATACTCCTTTTTTAAACTAATTAAGGATGGAAGGGTTTACTACGGCACACAAAATTAAATTATGCCGTGGCAGACATGGTTTGTGTCGGCTTTTACTCTCTATGACTATGGCTTTGCCGTTTGCCGTGGTAAATTTCGAGCGATGAGTTTGTGTACGTACAGTCAGCAGAGTGAAAGAAGGATGAATCATGAATGGGTTTATTAAATACGACTGGGCGGGTTTCCTCGATTTTTTCTTTGTGCTGGGCGGCAAGAAATAGTGCCGGGCGCAAGCGCCCGGCGCCGCCCAGCGTGGCTACATCCCTGCTATACAGTGTGCTATGAAGGAAATTATGCCCGGGCAGCAGCTCTACGACTTACCCTTATATGGAATTCCAATTGCCAAGAGATCTTTAATGTGCACGCCAATGTGTACACAGGACCTTGTTTTTTCATCCCATCTAAACGATTAGATGGCGAGATTGGGGCGTGAGGTGCAAGAAACTGTGGATAACCCACTAGAAATATCAATGCTGATTGGTTAATCAAATATCTAGCCCCCGAATCCATTCACTCTTTTTGAATTGTTTTGTTTGTGGTCTCTGAGAGCGATGTCTTGTCTACATGTATGTATTTGTGTTTTTGTGTAGAATTGTGTGTGGTGCAGTCCCCCTGCACTTACTAGTCGAGTCAAAAGGTGCTCGTATGACCTCTGATGTGACCTTCCAGATCTTCATGTAGTGAAGCCGACGAAAGTATAAAAAAATGAAACGAAATATAGATCTGTACTTCCATCAGGGATGGGAGTGGGGTAAAGACTGAATCGTCTTACGCATGCACTTTAGATCAAAAGGTCTCTCTTTGACAGTGCTTCACGTTTAAGGGGAGCTTTCGCTCTTGCTCCTCTCGACCCACCTCGGCATTCCTTCACGAGAGTCATTAAAGACTCCTGCAAATTAGCTAAATATCTCTCTTAAATATTGAGATTAATAAACTCCTTTCAGTTTTTGTTTATTTTTAAACTGCATACGTTTGAGCTATCACTTTCCATGTTGATCATTCTCATGCTACCATATTCACCAAACATATTCACCAAATATTAAAGACTAAAGTATAAATACAATATGATTATGAGGAGTTTTTCTACGGGAGCTTTGTTCTCATTTTTTAAATTGGCAGGAGATTTTTATGGCTTTTTAAACGTGAAGGACTGCTTTGAGTATGTATAAAGAGAGAGAAATGGGGTTTAAAGTCCACTCGACACAAACTAGGCAAGGACTAACATACTGTTCAATTTATTTCAATAATTCACTTGCGCGTAATGGCCTTCAGCAGTGGGAATAAACTGGAGGGCTCAGAGAAACCCCATGACCTAGTTTGTGTCAAAAGGAAGTAAATCTCTTTCACTCTCTCTAGCAACAAAAACTTACTTAACATAAGCATCAAACGGCTCGAATTTAGTGACCTTGACTGTAGGATCAGATGGAGTAGGGGGATCGGTTACTTTATTGGCGAGGTAGAACGACATGGTAAAGTTACTCTCACAAGCTGGACCAGCTCCTGGTATTAATCTCGTTATTACAGGTACTGTCATTGCTATCTTCTCACCTGGTCAATAAATAATAATAATGTTAAAGATAGGTTCCCTAGAAAGTATTTATCGGGTGGTTATTACCAATAGAAGTATGACAATTTTGGTATACATGTATATGGAAAGTAGAAATATCCAAACTTATTGGAAAAATACTAGATTCCCTGAAAAACACTAATGGAGCGTATACAGGACAAAAATGTACAGGTTCCCCTAATAGACAGTCTGACGATTAGTAATATCTGCACTTGATGGTGATGTCGAAGGCTGCACACGAACATTGAGCCCTTTGTTTACATGTTGATACACTTTATGAAGTTAGACATACAACACTTTCTAAGACAAAATCAAACCAATTAATCTATCAAAAATTTGCTTCAAAATCCTCTCAAAATACAGCATTCGCGAGGAAATACACCAAGATAAAAAAAAAAAAGAGCAATGTTTAGAAGCCATGTTTGTTAAGTTACTTGATTGAGGGAGGGCCCATTTTCAGAATGTAATTGTCATTACTTATTGTCCATTTGCCATACATATTGAAGCACAAGTAAATACTTTTCCGCCGTTTAATTGCATTGTCTTTTGTAAGTTTAAACCTCCAGGCTAGTGAGTCAGCGCCATGTGGACGCTTACGGCTGGCCCCAGCATCCATTCACTTGATTTGATATAATGAACTGTTGATGTCAAGGCTAGCCTTCGATGTTGGCGGATTAAATTCCTATATGCCACTGAACGGCCATTGATAATTAAATCAATCAAGTGGATAAGCGAGACTATTCTGTTTATATTAATGATTTTAGTAATGATGACTGAGTCTATGTGAATATTTCACTCGCTTCGTTCTAATAGTGGACCAATTTGACTGAAATTTTCAGCAAATTGCCTTTACACTATCTAGTTTTTAACTATTATAGTGAGAACTGCCATCTCTTCATCTTATCTCCCATAATGTATCTTTAACTCACCTTTTGAGTTATTACCAGAAATGTAATGAAATAACCTCATGAACATGGTTCTTTGGGCCTGTGTGAAATCAATGCCAGTAAGCTGGGTAGACACCCAGTGAGTCGTAGGATAGCTTCTCTTCTCATATTTATCCTGTCGAAAATATCATAAAACATTCATGAGAGAATGAGCAAGAGCTAAATCTTAAAAAGACATTAAGCATGCATTATGTAAGAGCAAAATCTGACTATTGTAGTTATTTCTTTAGGCCTGAAATGTTATAAAAACTATTAATTAGACATTAATTAACCTATTCAGGCCATAATCAGCTCTCGATGTTGAGGCTAGCATGAGATTTTTGTTGGATTGTAGTTCGATTCCCTGAAATATTTTCCTTCATGATTTACCACTAAAAATGGATAACCGAGATTACTGGTTTCGTCTTACCGACTTTAGTAATGATGACCGAGGCTAAGCGGAAATTTCAATTGCTTAGTTCTAAGCTAATAGTGGATCAATCTAACTGATATTTTCAGCAAATTGCCTTTACATTAGCTAGTTTTTAACTATTGTAGTGAGAACTGCCAACTCGTTATCTAATCTCCCATAATGTATCTTTAATTAACTTATCCAGAGCCTGTGATGATTACTTGATTTGAATACATTTTATGAGGGATGATTTAATTCAAATGGATAACCAGTTGTACGATACAAAGAGTGGGGTCGCCTGTCCATCCTTTTAATTTTTCCCTACATGTAGGTCCTCCAATTTCCCCCATTGTTTAAGACCCCTACTTGCAAGCAAAATTGAACTGTATGTTAGTCCTGAAATGACCTAGTTTCAATCAAGTGTACATGAAAGTGTTTCTCTCTGCCCCCTGCTACTCACCTTAACATTTTTAACAACAGTGAAGGCTGGGCAGTCTAAATTATGACAGAACTTGGGTACAGTACCAGTGGAAACTTGCTGATTGCCATCAGCCTGTTCGAAATTCTCCACTAATTTTTGTATTGGTTTAATCTTGAAATTCTCAACTAGTTTATGTACTGCAGGATTAACATCAAGCATACGACGAATACTGAAATTAAAAATAAATACGTGAAAAAACAACAGCACAACCTGAAATTCAAGCCTGGAAATACAGGTAAGGCATTGGTCACTGACAATGTCAGGCACAAATTCAGGCCTTGTCAGTTACAAAGACAGGTTGCCAGGCAACGAAACATACGCCCACAGCAGATAAATCGTCCGGGCAGTCAACAAGGGTTGTCGCATATTTTTACTTTTTTTGGTAATGAAACATTTGTAATACACTAAAATCTGATTAAGAGTAACAACTCATTATGTAATTATCTGAAAATCATTAGAATTTGTTTGCTTTTTATAAAAGTTTTGCCCCACGCTAACAATTAGTATAGGAAACATTTAATATCATGGATTTAGCAGTTCAGTTATCAAAATTCATTGAAAATCAAAATATTTGTTCGTTTCAACATCTTAAACTTGGTGTATCAATCTGAAGTCAATCGGACGATAAGTTTGGCCTCTATAGCATCACAAGGTTTTTTGAAGTGATCAAGGGGGACAACTCTGGAAGTAATTATTTGAAATCGCTGAAAATCAATAGGCTTCTTCGTCTCATGACCTTAAACAGTGTGTGTGTATTTAAAGTCAATCGGGTATTAACTATGGCCTCTAGAGCATCCACAAGATTTTTTGAAGTAATCAAGGGCCACAACACTGGCACTAATTATCGGAAATCACTGGAAATCAATAGGCTTCTTCGTCTTATGACCTTAAACACTGTGTATAAATTTAAAGTCAATCGGATATTAACTTTGGTTTTAAAAGCGTCCACAAGATTTTTTGATGTGATCAAGGGCCATAACTCTGGCAATAATTATCGGAAATCGCTGAAAATCAATAGGCTTCTTCGTCTTATGACCTTAAACACTGTGTATAAATTTAAAGTCAATCGGATATTAACTTTAGCCTCTAGTGCGGACGGATGGACGGACCGACAGACGGACGGGGCGACGGCAATATACGTCCACATTTCCATGTGGGCGTATAAAAACCACTGGTGCCTGTCATGTTGTTCTTCACTGATTTATGGTTTTTATTGATATTATTAATACGTGTCCAGCACTAAATAGTTTATATCAATATCAAAACGCTACCGTGCGCGGGGCCAATTAAATATTCAATTCAGTAGTACAAACAACTGTGGTCTTGAATCCCGTAAAAATGAAAGTAATATTCTACTGAGTTGAAACAACTTCCTTAACGACTTCAAGCTAAACCAGCGCCCTGCCCAAATCCATTATTCCAGATACATGTAACTAGGTCAAACATAATTCAGCTCTGAACGTAGGTCTCATTACACTCGCCAGTACTACGTTCAGGTTTCGTCCCATGTCGCTGTTAAAAGAAACGTCTGCGTCTGTTAGACAACTTGGCTGATGCCATTGATTGGGTAATGCACAAATTACGAACTCACCCATATAAGGTGAAACAAAATTTAGGTAGGCCTGGGGGAAAAAATTTGATTGTTAATTATTGAAATTGGAATAAAGAAAGCAATAAATGACTGAAGATTCTCAGCTTTTCAAAGATTTTAATTTTTTCCCCAGGCTTACCTAAATTTCGTTTCACCTTATACATATATGGCCGAGTTCGTAAATTTGTGCGTTACCCTCACAATGGCATCGGCCAAGTCGTCAAGCAGACAGAGACGTATTATCTAACAGCATGTTGTGTCGGTCACACTGGTTCTAGCGAGGTAAGCGAGATCTTATTTTCTCACTAAGATGTTGATTGACATTGTTCAGGCGCTCACAGGGACTGACACACAACCGTTTAGCAGTGAAAAGTTGCCCAGTAAAATTGACTGTGACAGATTACAGTTTCGACATGGATTCAATGGAAGGAAACCTGAACGTAGTACTCGCGATTGTAATGAGACCTACGTTCAGAGCTGAACTAGGTCAAACATGACTGATGTTTAGATGTTTAGTAATGCTGATTTAAATAAACCACGATATTTCAAGAAAGAGGAGTTATAAAGCTTGATCTGAAATTAGTTCCATCATGTACAAAAGTAATGGGTTTGGAATTCCAGGTATGTCACTAAATTTTTGCCGTTTTAATTAAAACTTGAAGACATGTAAAATTAAGACTATAATACTACATGTATATCTTCGAACATCGATAACTTCGCTCAGAACCAAGTAATTTGACATAAAATAACACCAAACATGGATTAACACGGGTCAGGCCCTACCGTATATTGTTGTATAATAGGCCCTACATCTAGTATATAATAGTAAATGCCCATTCATTCAGGCCTCCCTGACAAATAATGTTTGTACATAACTTTAAAGTAGCCAAGTCTCTAACTCAATATCATCCAAAATCTTGCATGTTGAAAACACAATTTTTTTGTCAATTTATATCAACATTGATGTTGTGATCTTACCAGAAAAAGATGGGCTTCTGATATCCAATATTTAAGACAAGATTATCAAGATAAACATTTTACCATTGGTACATGTACACGAATCGTGTACCATAATGCATTTCAGCCCCAGTTCTACAAGAGACCGAGGAATGAGGCTAGAAACATTGCACCAAATCAAATGTGTATGTAGACTGGAATAACCAGATGCTAAAAATTTGCATTTGATTGAGACTGCTTGCTTATTTCGCTGAGCATAACTGATTTGAAATTTCTAGGTCCAAAATGTTAGCGATTCAGCTCCTTTAAGACAAAATAGACATTTTGCCATTGGTACACAAATCGTGTACCATAATGTGTTTCAGCACCATTTGTAACAAGGGACAAGACAGAACGAGACTGGACATATTCTTATCTGGAGAGCATGCCCACTGATTACTACCGGGTATGTAGACTGGAATAGCCAGCTGACGCTTTAGATTCGATTAAGACTTACGCCGTATTTCGATGAACATGATTGATTTGAACTTTGAGTCAAAACGGAAACAATTGAATGTGCCTCAATACATTCATATAATTACATTATTGAATGTGCCTCAATACATTCATATAATTACATTATTAATAATGTATTGAGGCACATTCAATTGTACACAGTTGGGTTGCAACATATATAATAATATTATATATGTTGCAACCCAACATATATAATGTTGCAACCCAACTGTGTAAATTTCTAGGTCTCAAATAATATTAGCAATGCAGGTCATTGAAAAGAGTATAGGCCTATAGTAATAAAATAAAAATCATTGTACCGTATCAGGACAGATAGAATAGATACGATGCATCATTTTTTTTAACAGCAATTTTACATGTATAGAATTAGAAGAACTTGTCTTTGTTACCGGTATTGTATGCAGAATCAGCATGTTCACTAGTAAAGTCGGAGCTGAACAGTGGGAAGTTAAACACCATTTCATTTAATAGAATACCCCTGGCCATGGCTTCAGCCTCTAAGGCCACTAAGGGCCCAGAATGGTACAATAATTTGGATATAATTCGATCATAACAGTTATACTGTGTACTGTGTAGGAATTAGAATATTTTTTATACTTACCTCTGATAAGATGACTTTAAATCAAGTCCTGGAACTATGTTACCATGGACTAACTGTAGCAAGAGAATCAAACTGACCACCTTAAACAACATTTTGACAATTTAGGTTTCACCCTTGACAGCGTACCAAACCACTGATCTTTTTGTATTAATAGCCTGATAACTAATGTTTTATTTAGACTAGTCTATTAAGATAAAGATGTGCCAGCTAGTCATTAGATTTATTTATTTTTGTGATATATTCAAAAAAATCCCCACAATTTCATTTATAATCGATTTTTTACTTCGATATTTATTCATCCTTAATTTACGAACATAATTATTTGAATCATTATCAGTCGTTGTGACATATTGAAACCCCGACACCCCTACTTCTTGATTCGACTATTCTATTATCCGGGCTTCCTCACGTGGCCATACCTCATCCTTCGAAGTGTTTCATAACAACATAAAATTGACACCCAGTCGCCAATGTTGATGCATTTTAATTATGCATTCCAAATTTTGCGATGTCAGAATTGATCATAACCCTACGTTCCAGTGTCCTAACAATTTTAATAATGGAACTAAACCAGTAGCGACAAGGCTTTACTTTCAATTTGTTTTTATGCTAATTTGGCGGAAACAATGGTTTGGTATTAGTTATCCAGTGACGTGGCTGACATGTATATATGCAGGTTGCGTCTGGCTAATCATGCGTCTGTTTCATAACGAGTCCTGAAAATTGACCTACTTCAATCTCAATGACCCCGATTTTGTTTTCAAAATACAAGGGCCCGGCTGGTTACCCCCAATCAGTCTCTGAGTCTCATATTCTTTTTTTTTTATTCAGAATTTGTTATTTACAACCATTTCCTCGATTTATTTTGATCTGTTCATTATTTCGTCGATGCTTCTGGGTTTTTTTTATTTCATTCTCCACAAATGGCTTTATTTTCCAAACATCGCTGCAATACATCGCTACTTTCGATTTGTTTATCGAATACTGTGCAAACAACATTTCGCTCTTTATATAAATAGACCAACTTCAATTGTATGAGGTTTGATATTTGATACGTATTTATTTCGGATATCTCTTTGATTCTGTAAGTTTCTGTCAATATTGTCCAAAAGGATAGTCAAGAAAATAAGTTATGAAAGAGTGAATCGCACAACCTAGATAGATAAGATAATTAATGATAAAATTTTCATATAGTTTCAATCGGAATCAACCAAACCCTAAAATTTGAATATATCAGATATTCAGTACAGGTAATTTTCATTCATTTAGAGAGAGAGAAAAGGGGTTGTCCACTCAACACAAACTGTCATGTCTGGACTGACACATGATTCAGTTTTGTTTCAATAATTCGCTATAATATATATATTTAGCCATCGGGGGAAAGAGAGAGAGAAATGGGGTTTAACGTCCACTCGACACAACTAGGTCATTTCGGGACTAACATATGGGTTGATTTTATTTCAATAATTCGCGTGCACATAGGAGACTAGCAGTGGGAGGAAACCGGAGTGCCAGGAGGAAACCCACGAGGTTGAGAAGGCGCCCCCATCTCCATGCCACATACGCTCACACCGGGGATCGAAACCACAGTTGCAAGCCAGAGGTGACCGGCCAGCTAGAGGTCGAAGCGCGGCACTCTAGACCACTAGGCCATCACAACCCCCCAGCCATCGGGGGAAACCAGAGAACACACACTTTCTTGTCACTGCAACCAGAGAATCGAAACCAAGCCAGTTGACTAAATGACAGACCTTATGCATGATACGTACAGCACACACATGCTAAACATCCGGCCATCCACCCCGACTCGTTTAGAATAGGCGGTGAACGTGGATACTTTGAAACATATACAAAAAAATGGACAAAATGAAAAAATCGCTCCCCTACATGGCATGCTCTCCCAGTTTTGATAAGAAGAGAGATTTAGAAATTAAGGAGAGTGATCTGACATTAAGGAGAGTGATTACCAGGGGCGGATCCAGGATTTTCAGAAAGGGGGGGCGCGCTGCACCAAGTTGGGAGTGCGAAGCCCGGCCCGTGACTTTTGAGTGGACAAAAATGCCCACAAGGACTAATTTCATACTAGTACTGTAAATTACGATTTCCAACCTAAACTGTTTTTGTTCTCCTTTCCCGCGAGAATATATGGAGCTAAAAATTGTTCACCACCGCAAAAAAGTAGAGGGGCGTGCGCCGGGTGCACCCCCCTCTGTATCCGCGAGAGATTAGATTGTATTGTATGTATTGGAAATGGTTCTGAAGATCAATAACAGCGTGTAATATGTTTAAATTTGTGTTATTATTTTTTTGACAGAAGCAATCAATTTTAAGATGACAGCATTACTGAATACAATCAAAACGGCAATAACAGGCACAAGGTTTGGTATGCCTATCTACACAGTAGTTGAGAAAACTGAAGTAAGTATGTTATTATGTCTCACGCATGAAATGAAATGGGGTTTAACATCCTTGTTCGGAACTGAACTCGTGAAGATACCATGTGTATCATTAATTATCCTGATTGTGTCCATTCATTCATTATTTAACCTTTATCTTTTTTATTGTTGCTGGTCATATCAACTAGGGAGATGTGTTCAGAATTAATGTCCACTGTGTAGTTTTTTTATCTAAAGAAAGTTGGTTGATATCTTTTTCACGTGACGGTGTCATGGTAACGGCCAGGGGTGACCATTTTTTAACTGTATGGAACCAGAGTGCTTTAGTTATTTAGAAGGATAGGGTCGTATTTTGTTTGCTGTTAAAATCGTATAATATATGTAGATAGAAAAGAATAGTTGTGTACTGTTTTGTGTTCATATTCGGAACAATCCTACTATTCTACTCCTGACCGGGCTAATGAAGACGGGCATACACCATACAGTGTGCTGTGAGGGGAATTTTGCCCAGACAGCTGCACTCCAGCCTACTCTTATATCAAATTCCAACTGCCAAGGGATCTTTTATGAGTACGCCATTGTGTACATAGGACCTCGGTTTTTCATCCAGCCCATCTGAACGACAATAGGTTGTTCCTTGTAAGGTCCTCTGTTTTGTACCACTGACAAAGGGAACCATGCTGTAAAATCTGGATGAACTTTTTTGGTCAAATGCAGGGATTGAACACCCGACCTCCAGGCTCTCACGCATGAAAAACTAACTGAGCACCGATGAGCTGAATATAGCAAAACGTTATTTTTACTATCGGGGGTGGATCCAACTACAGAAAAAATGTTCCAATAACAACACTTTTTTTATGAGAAAAGTGTCATAGTCGCGTGCATTATTCGAGACCGGCTATTTGGGAAATGTGGAAAGAGGGAGATGAGGTTTTACGTCCACTCAACAAAAACTAGGTCATTTTTTAGGGATCTTTAGCAGTGAGAGGAAACCGGCGAAAAAACCCTCGAGGTTGGACAGGCGACCCTTCTCCTTGTCACGTACAACCGAGGATTCGAAATCACGCCATTTGACTCAATGACAGGCTCTTTGGTACAGTGCACAAGTGCTAACCTTTCAGCCATCCACATACACTCCCCCCCTGTTATTTTGGAGTAATGTAAATGGGTGAATTTCTTCAAAAAAAACAGCACACTGAAACAGCTCACTGAAACAGGGCCTATGAAGTGATTTCTTTCATTACTTGACAGATATATGAAGAAAGACGTTATCCCGAGACGAGATGGGTCAGTACTAAAGTAGAGGGCATGTTTCATAAAGAATCGAGAAGTACAGGTTTTAGGAGACTCTTTAATTATCTTCAAGGGGATAATAAACCAAGTAAGTCACAGAGAGAGAGAGAGAGAGAGAGAGAGAGAGAGAGAGAGAGATGGTCTTCTCAATACAAACTACTGCATTTGGGGACTAACATATGGTTCAATTTTATTTCAATAATTTGCTTACGTGTAGGGGTCTTTAGCAGTCAAAACCATGCGAGGTGACTCACTCAATGACAGATATTGTTCTGCACCACTGGCATGTGGAAACCGCACCAGAAAACCCTGAGTGAACCTCCATGCTAGGGGCTCAGCCTCTTACCTACCTAGCATCGTGGTTCCTGTTTTTCTATAATTGACCCAAATATTTTGTAAACAAGGTTTAAAACCCCATTCCATTGTTTTTTAGGTCAGAAAGTCAACATGACAGCTCCAGTAGCAACGAAGATATATCCAGGAGCAGGACCAAACTGTGAAAGCACGTTTACAGTTTCGTTCTTTATCCCTCCAGAGAATGCAGATAATCCTCCAGTACCAACCAATTCGGATGTGTTTTTAGAAACCTGGCCACCTCAAACTATTTACGCAAAGTAAGTTTTACCCGTTTTGAACCAACCAATTCTTTCAAAGAATATACTCTAAGAAATAGTAAGTGCAGGAGGACAGCACTAAACACAAAACCATTAGGACAAACTTCCCAGACATTGCAAGAAGTAAACAAATATCAATTCAAGGGAATTGATCAGTGGTGGAGCTGCCGTAAGTGTCCACTTCGCTGTAAGTCCCAGCCTAATAACACAGGCTTCACTCAAAATGAAATAAAATAATGAATTATTCCTCTTGAATTGATATTTGTTTATTTTAGTCTTGCAATCAACCACTCTTTGACAGAAGCTTTCCATTCAGCTAATCTTGTCTCTTTACCACATATATACGATAGAAACAAACTGGTCCAGCGCCAACCTTTCGAGAAATACAGGAGAAGCAAACTGGTCCAGAGCCGACCTTAATCACATCTTGGTCCATAAAAGAGAGAGAGAGAAATGGGGTTTAACGTCCACTCAACACAACCAAGTCATTTCGGGACTAACATATGGTTTCAATTTTATTGCAATAATTCGCTTGCGCTTAGGGGTCTTTAGCCATGGGAGGAAACCGGAGTGCCCGGAGGAAAACCCACGAGGTTGAGAAGGCGCCCGTATCTCCATGCTCACACCAGGGCTCGAAACCACGGCCGCAAGCCAGAGGTGACCGGCCAGCTATAGGTCAAAGCGCTGCACTCTAGACCACTAGGCCATCCCAACCCCCCTCCATAAAAGAGAGACACATACAAGTAACCTCCCATTTGTGATTACCAAGACTCTGTGTCAAATAATAAAACTATAGATCAGTACTTATCGGGGCCTGACAAGGACAGCTGCCTAGTTGTTTGGATGTTATGAAAAACCGAGGTACCGTGTACACATTGGAGTGCACGTAAAAGATCCATTGGCAGTTGTAATTCGATATAAGAGTAGGCCGTAGCGCTGCTGCCCGGACAAAATTTCCCTCATAGCACACTGTGTGGCGTATGCCTGTCTTCCATTAGCCCTGGTTAGGTGCAAAAAAGTAGGACGTTAAACCCCATTTCATTTCATCTCAGTACTTATCGTAACTAAATATAGTAACCACCCCAGGAGGCCATGTTGAATTACACTTTATTACACCTGGGCCCTGTTTCTCGAAACATTAACTAAAGATAAAATGCAAATTTTTGTAGATACTTCAACTTTGATTGGGTAAGCACTAAAATCAATCTAATATTATCCAATCAAATAACTAGTAAAATTTGGATTTTATCTTAGTTCAAATTTCGTGAAATATGTTCTGTTATTAAATGTGCAACTGTTCTGCTCCGACGTGGCTAATGAAGACGGGTCACGGAATCAGTGAAAAATTTTAAAACTCGGCACCAACTTTATTTACTTTCTGTATTTGTTTCCATTTCAGACAGTTTGATGGATCTCCTAGTGATGATAACTTTGTTTCGAATGCCCAAGAATTAGGTCAAGCACTGAGTGGTAAGAATATAAACCCAAATGTTTGGTTTACGGCTAGTTATGATAGTCCATTTAAAATGTTTAATAAGAGAAATGAAGTTTGGTATTTAAAACTTGATGAAGAAAACAAAACAAAAAATGAAAACTGATGTGTTGGGATTTTATTTAGCAAAATTGAAATATGTACAAGTAGGAAATATATGTCTGAAAATGACGGACATATCTGTTTCTTTTGGCTAAAAGTGTTTTTACTATTTTAATGTTTTTCTATAAATATATAATTTATTATAGTATTTGTTATTCTATTAATTTATTATATATTTCTGTTTATAATAAAATATTTTATTTTTATTGTCTCAGGATTTTACTACTGGGTTTATTTTGTCAGTTGTGCATGTTTTCTTCAAGATTTTAGTGCCGGGTTTATTTTATCAGTGGTGCATACTGGAGAGAGGGAAAAAAAAAGATGGAGCTTAATGTCCACTCGACACAAAGTAGGTCATTATGGGACTAACATATGGTACAATTTTGATTTTAGCAATCTGGTTGGACGTACATGTAGGAGTGTTTAGCAATGGGAGGAAACTTAAAGACGCGGAGAAACTCACGAGGTTGCACAGACGACCTTATTCCTTGTCCCGTACTAGCAGGGAATTGTGTCCCTGTGTTCGATCCCTGCAGTAGTTCATTAGGATTTTCCGGTGTGATTCTTATCAGTGCTGTAGGACGGGGGCTTGCAAGGGACAACTTATAGTTATTTGGCTGGAACCATGGGGGGCTTACAAGGGACAACATATAGTTATTTGGATGGGACAAAAAATGTTGTCAACGAAAATAAAATAAAAACTTTTGAATATTTTATTTAAGAAATGTGGGTGTGTTTTGCCAAGCTACATGTAGTAGATTTGTAAATATGATATACATGTTTTCTTAAAGTAAATAACAATATTCTTACATGTACTTTAAAAATCATATTGAAAGCTCTTAAGATAATGAACAGTTTGAACTTTAACAAGAGTATGCTGCGACATCCCTTTAGCAGAAAAAGGTCTGTACATTTAGAGGGTTCTTCTTCAGCATGAAAAGACTGCGACATCCCTTTAGCAGAAAAGGTCTGTACATTTAGGTTTTTTTTCTTCAACATGAATAGACTGCGACATCCCTTTAGCAAAAAAGGTCTGTACATTTAGGGGGTATTTCTTCAAAATAAATAGACTGCAACATCCCTTTAGAAGAACATGTCTGTACATTTAGGGTGTTTTTCTTCAGCATGAAAAGACTGCGATATCCCTTTAGCAGAAAAGGTCTGTACATTTATGGGGGTTTTCCTTCAGCATGAAAAGACTGCGATATCCCTTTAGCAGAAAAGGTCTGTACATTTAGGGGGTTTTCCTTCAGTGTGAATTGTCATGTATCGTTAGATGTGAATTTGTCTTGCATGTACATTCATTAAAATTGTACACATGTATAGATAAATACATAAAATGAAGTATATTTTTATAAATAACAGTTTAATAAAGTAAAGATTCCATTTAATTATTTTAACTAGTTTGGGCTAAGATATCCCTTCAGCTGAAAGATCTGTACATTTAGACGGTTTTCCCTCAGCATGAATTTTCATATGTTTTGTTAAATTCCCTTTCTGGGTGCATGTTTTACCACAAACTGTACATGTATAGGGTTTATACCCTGTATGTGATCTCATGTGGGTCCTTAGGTGACCACCGGTAGTACATAATTTACCACAAACATCACATTTATATGGTTTCTCTCCAGTATGAATTCTTATATGTTCCTTCAGTTCGCTACTCTGAATAAACGCTTTGTTACAAACGCCGCATTCGTAAGGTTTCTCGCCAGTATGGCTTTTCACATGCCTCCTTAAATGACTTTTGTCATAAAATGATTTTGTGCAAACATCACATTTATAGGGTTTCTCTCCTGTATGAACAACCACATGTCTTTTCAGAACGCTGCTTTCACTATATGCCTTACCACAAACGTCACATTTATAAGCTTTCTCTCCAGTATGGACTCGCATGTGTTTACTCATGCCGTTTTTATCAACAAACGATCGATCACAAACGTCACATTTAAAAGGTTTCTCGCCGGTATGAAGTCGGACATGTTTCTTGAGATGATGTGGTTTGCTGAAAGCTTTACTGCAAACGTTACATATAAACCGTTTTTCACCTGTATGAACAGTCATATGTGATTTAAGGTTACTGTTGTTAATAAATGCTTTACCACAAACATCACATATAAATGGTTTATCACCGTGAATAGTGATGTGGGCTTTCAGATTTTTATTATTTTTAAATGATTTACCACAAACATCACATTTAAAATTTTGCTTCAAGAGTATTTCTGTGTTGACCTCGTTGCTTTCTACTGAAATAGTACCATCTTCCTTAACTGCTTTAACATCATCAGATTTCTCAATTTTAACATGGGTTTCACTGTGATTTTGTAGTGCATTATACTCTTCAAAAATTTCATCACATACAGTACACTGATGGAATGTTTTAACGTCATTAGTTTCCTGTAATATATAAAAGTTATAGCATCATTAGTTTCCTGTAAAATTCTTGATTTTTGCCCTGTGCGTGTGGCTAAATCTATTTCTTAAAGCCAACTCAAGATTTTGTCAAAGTTGCCTAGATGTACATCATGATGTAAATAAGGTTAGGGCACATGAATGTTGGCGAGATTGTAGGTTAGGGTAAGCGTTCAGGGCAAGGGTTGGGATTACCGCTAGCCTTGTTCATATCATGTGATCTTTATTCAAACTTGAAGTTGTCAACTTGAAGTTGGTCTTATCAAATAGATCAAACCCCAAGTAAAACTGTTACCCCAGTTTAGGTCACTGAGACATAAAGAAGGTTAGGGTACGTGATTGTTGACGGGATTGTAGGATTGGTTTAATTAGGGCTAGGGTAGGATTATTACGCTGGCCTTGTTTATATCTTGTGTCCTTAAATTAAACTGGAAATTGGCCTTATGAAACAGATCTCTAACCCTGTGCATGTATAATACAGGAGGGGTGTCCATCACATTAACCTGGACTGCATGTACTTCCAGTCTTCCGTCAGTCCCCTGTACTACCGGAGTGATTTAAAGTAGCTAAGTCTGTAACTCAATATCATCCAAAATCTTCAACATTGGAAACACAAATTATTTGTCAATTTAAATCAATATTGATGCTGTGATCTTGATATTCAATATTTAATACAAAATAAACATTTTACCATTGGTACACGAATCTTGTACCACAATGCGTTTCAGCCCCAGTTCTAGCAAGAGACTCAAGTCAAGGAACGAGGCTAGAAACATTGCACAAAATCAAACGGCATATGAAGACCGGAATAACCAGATGCTAGAAATTTGCTTTCGATTGAGACTGCTGGCTTATTTCGCCGAACATTACTGATTTGAAATTATAGAGTAAAACGGAAACCATTGAATATAAATCAGTTCATATACATTCATATTACAGTATAAAATGCCTTGCAACCCACTTGTGTCAATTTCTTGGTGCCAAATGTTAGCGATTTAGCTCCTTTAACATATAATTGAAGTGGGAACGTGGCTTCAGGGCAGATTATGCTTATAGACTTAAAATAGATTAGTTATTATGGTACACTGCACATGTATTACGAATGCTCTGATTCACCAAATGTCAAACTGAAATACTCTCGAACATTTTTACAGTATTCTGGAACTGTTGATAGGATTCTTGAAAATAGATGTTTATTTATTGACATTATTATTAGTCTTTTTGCGAATTTAATATAAAAAAAAAAACCCAACATAAAATGTCTTCAATAAACTAAATTCTCAGTCTCACCATTATGCCGTGACCATTGCTGTCTTAAGTTTTTATTTATTCTTTGTACTTGTAGTCTACAACGTAAATGAAATGTGCAATGAATTTCGCTCTGAAACCGTACGTTCACGTTGAAGTAACCAGTACCACCGTTGTCTTCTATTCAATTTATCAAATTATGGCAAATATACTGATTTCACCGTTATCTGAATAGTGTTTTAATTAAAACAATATGCATAATTTAAAAACTATCAATATCCTTGCAGTGACACCCGCGATAAATATTGATCTATTATTAATATTTTTTCTAATATTATTCTTATGGGTCGACAATTTCCGGTGGCGCTGCTTTAAAATATACACATTATTGACGTGGATCCATCCGACACGAATGTTCCATAATTAACAATGGTTTATCGGGTAGTTATTTGAAATAAAAGTATGGTAAATATGGAATAAATGGAAATTAGAGACGCCAATTCTATTAGAAAACTATTGGATTCTCTGAAAAACAACCAAGGAATTATTATTCATAAAATCTTTTGGGTAGAGAGATCGAGTCCACTCAACACAACCAGGTCATTTCATTTCAATAATTGGCTGTGTGTATAGGGGTCTTTAGCAGTGGGAGGAAACCGGAGAACCTGGAGAAAACCAAAACGACCTCAGTTTTTCGTCCCATCTAAACAGCTGTCCCTGTCACCCCCCCCCCCCCGTCCTGCAACACTGACAAGGAGAAACCGGGTCAAATACAACCACCTCCATCATACCCTTACTTTAACCCTAATTTGCTTGAAAAGTTGAAGTCAGTTGTTCTGGTAATTATGGTTCGTGTTAAACATCATTTTGAAGTTGTAATTAAACCCACTCGTTTTTTTCCGGCGCGGTTTCCCCTTGTCAGTGATGCAGGAGGGCCTGACAAGGACAGCTGCCTAGTCGTTCAGATGGGACGAAAAACTGAGGTCCCGTGTTCACATTGGCATGCATGTAAAAGATCCCTTGGCAGTTGGAATTCAATATAAGAGTAGACCGTAGCGCCGCTGCCCGGGCAAAATTTCCCTCATAGCACACTGTAAGGACGTTAAACCCCATTTCATTCATTCCACTCGTCGTTCTGTTCGCGTCAAACATTCTTGTCCAAAAGTCTGTTTTGCGATTCAAACGAAAAGAAGCAAATGTGACTTAGATCGTTCTTCCACTAGACTCTTCACACTAGGGACCGGGTATCGTCCAGATTTTACAAAAAAAGGAAATAAACTACCCTTACCATACAGAATCTAATACACATATCCAGTCACTAGATTGCCATCTAGAATGTGTTAAATGGCGTCTAGATTCATCAAAAACAGCCCAGTTTGTGCTACCGTGTAGATTAAGAATCACCACTTAGTTTTGACATCGATCGTCTACTTTACAACCGTCCAGTTTCTCAGGGTGTTTTTAAAAAAGGAACACTACCATTTATATTTATAAGGGGTTTAGTTTTTAGACACAGCATTTATTTTCGCGGTCGTTGTCGAGAAATGAACAGAGTGTTGAATAACACAAGGCGTTCAGATTTTACGCCAAAATACCACTTCACCGAATGCTGTCTATGCGGTTACAATTAATGTGGTTAATCTGGTATCCGTCATTTTGTCCGGTACATTTAAAACCGTTATTTATAGGCTTGCTTATTCAAACAATGCAAGTGCCATAGAGCTAATGATAGATGCCCCATGGTGTGATGTCACCTGTAATAGGAGGCATATTTGAACTTATAAAGTCAGGGCCCTGTTTCACGAAATTTTAACTTAAGATAAAATCCAATTTTAGTAGATACTTCAATTTGGATTGGCTAAGCACTAAAATCAATCTAATATTATCCAATCAAATTACTAAAATTGGGATCTTATCTTAGTTAAAATTTCGTGAAATAGGCCCCTGGGCTATAAGAATTCTTTCACAGTACCATTGTGAAAAAGATTGTATCCTCCTGTGTTCAGAATTAAATCAATCTGATTAACTGCATATCCTATATATTTCACTTCGTTTTTAGAATTCAAAATTTGGTTCTACTTGTCTTTACCACACAAGGATCTGCATCACATGTTCTGCTTGAAGTGAGTGATAAGCCAATGGAACGACCGTTGCAGCAAGTTCATGGCGTGTTATTCATGGAATTGTGGATATCCTACAAGAAACATCAACATTGATAAGTTAATCAAATGTCAGATATTATAGGGTCAAAAGCAGCTTGTATGATTCCTGACCTCTGACCCAACCTCCCACTACAATCGGTCAGATCTTCATGTAGTGTAGGCCATCAAAAGTATAAAAAAACAAAACGAAATATAGATCTGGGCCCTGTTTCACGAAATTTTAACTTAAGATAAAATCCAATTTTAGTAGATACTTGAATTTTGATTGGCTAAGCACTAAAATCAATCTAATAGTATCCAATCAAATTACTAAAATTGGGATCTTATCTTAGTTAAAATTTCGTGAAATAGGCCCCTGTATTTCAATCATATTGTAATTTACTACAAATTAAAGCTGAAATTTCATATTTTTAAGTTATATTTTTAAAATATATTAAAATAAAGCCTTAAAATAAATGGTATCTATAAACGGTCCAACCTTGTTAAAGAATAATCCTATAATTCACTATTGCCAGTTGAGAAATTGGCAAAAATATCACTTTCAACATTAAATTCAAACGTTTGAAGATAACTTTAGCATGGGGAGAAAAGAAAAACAAGGAGGTAATTGTGTTATTATTTCCGTTGTGAAAGATGTTTCAGTGTGGAAAATAATGCCTATGATTGTATAATAGTGAGTTGACAACCTATTGAGCAAAAGACATAGAAATAAATATGTTTTGACTTTCTTGGAAAATATGAAATTCCCGCTTTAAATAGTTTGTTCTTCATTATGCATTTTCATGTGTGTCTGTAGATTACACTTCTGTGTGCAACATTTACCACAAACATCACATTTATAAGGTTTCTTTCCAGTATGAATTCTCATGTGTTTCTTTAGGTCACCACTTATAATACATGCATAACCACAAACGTCACATTGATAAGGTTTTTCATCAGTGTGAAATCTGGCATGTTCCTTGAGTTTGCTGCTGTGATCAAATGTCTTGCCACAAATGTCACAATCATAAGATTTCTCTCCAGTATGAATTTTCACATGTCTCATTAAATCATTTTTATTGGTAAATGTTTTACTACATAGGTAACATTTGTGAGGTTTTTCTCTTGTATGAATTACCTGATGTCGCTTGAGAACACTGCTTTCACTGTATGCTTTACCACAAACATCGCATTTAAAAGGTTTCTCGCCAGTATGTCCTCGCATGTGATTACGCACGCCATTTTTGTCAACAAACGATTTATCACAAAAATCACATTTAACGGGTTTTTCACCTGTATGAATCCAGACATGTTTTTGTAGATGCTGTTTCCGATTGAATCGCTTACCACAAACATTACATACAAACGTTTTTTCACCGGAATGAATAATCATATGTGATGCTAAATTTCTATTTTGGTTAAATAATTTACCACAAATGTCACATGTAAATGGTTTTTCTCCAGTGTGAATTATAACATGAGCTTTTAAATTCTTATTAAACTTAAATGATTTACCACAAACATCACATATATATGTTTTTTTGCCAGTATGAACATTAAGGTGTGCTTTTAAGTTCTTATTATTCTTAAATAATTTTCCACAAACATCACATTCAAAATTCTTGTCAACGTTTATTTCAGTTTTTTTCCTGTGTGAAATATTTTTGACAAATATTCTTTTTTCACTGGTTCTGTTTTCTGTGGTTTGTTCTTTCTTGTCCTGTAATTCACTATGAGTCGTTTCAACAAAATCAGAGTTCTCAACTTTAATATGGACTTTACTGTGCTTCTCTAAATGATCCTGTAGCTGAAACATTTCATTACATACGGTACATTGATGGAATGTTATAACATCATCAGTTTCCTTTCTAACATCATTAGTCTCCTTTATAACATCATTAGTCTCCTTTATAACATCATTATTTTCCTGCTTTATAGAAGTTATAGCATCATCAGTTTCCTTTATAACATCATTAGTAAGATTAGTTTCCTGTTTTACAGAAAATATAACATTAATAGTTTCCTCTATAACATCATGAGTTTCCTGTTTTATAGAAGTTTTAACATCCTCAGTTTCTTGTTTTATAGAAGTTATTATAACATCAAAAGTTTTCTGTAATATAGAAAAGTTATAACATCATATGTAATAATATAAGTCACCAGTTTCCTGTTCTATAGAAGTTATAACATCATTAGTTTCCTGTACTATATATAAGTTATAACATCATTAGTTTTTTGTAATATATAAAAGGTATAAGATCATTAGTATACTATTCAAAAAAAGTAGGGGATATTTGATTTTGGGGGCATAATACTAAAATATGCAAATGACTATGAAAAAAGTCACTATAGAACCTAACAGAAGAAACATTTCCAGTTACATGTGATGCCCAAACGCACCAATAGCTACCGCATGGAATGCAGGTGATGCTTGGGATCATCATGGGGGTCCAACCCAAGATTTGCACGACTATGACTTTGAATGTTACAGTCATTGTGGCATTGAATTCCAGGGTGGAAACATCAGTTTAATTGTTTTAGTGACCAGAAAACAAATTTTGATATGCGTCGGCTTACCCAAAATGAAAGGTTACGTGCCCTTGGCATGCTACAGATCGGAACAACAAAGGCGGTTGTGGCGCGGACGATAAATGTTTCTCAGTCTGTCATAAGCAGCCTATGGTCCAGATACCATGATACACAATCTGTACAGGACAGACCACGCTCAGTTTGACCAAGGGCGACAACTCAAGCCCAGGATCGATTTATCCATACCTTGGCCTTGAGAAATCTTGTCATCACAGCAAATCAGATCAGCGCTCGTCTTCAAACAGACACTGGTGTGAGAGTGAGTGCTGAGTGGCCAGACGATTCGGAATCGACTGCATAGAGGTCACCTTCGCGCCCCCGTCCTCGCGTGATCCCTTGTTTGAGAGATCATCACATTCAGGCAAGACGTCGTTGGTGTAGGGATCGTCAACACTGGGATAATCGACGCTGGAGCAATGTGATGTTTTCAGATGAGTCATGGTTCACTGTTGATTTTTTGGACAGACGTAGGAGGGTGTGGCGTCGTCGAAACGAGCGCTTCCAAGACGTTAACGTCATCAGACATGATCGATTTGGGGGTGGTTCTGTTATGGTGTGGGGAGGCATCACTGTTGCTGGAAGAACGGCTTTACATGTTGTTGCAGGGCGTGTTACAGGCCAGTACTACCGGGACAACATCTTGGCAGTCCATGTTGTGCCGTTCGCACGACGTCATGGCAGCCGTTTCATCTTCCAGGATGGCAACGCAAGATGTCACAGGGCCAGGATCGTTACAGGTTACCTCCAACAACAGAACATCACCACATTACCTTGACCAGCACTGAGTCCCGACCTCTCCCCCATCGAGCATGTCTGGGACATGCTTGGACAGAGGTTACGTCAACAACGTCCTGCCAATGTCCAAGAACTTGCTGCTGCGTTGCAACAGGAATGGGACAATCTGGACCAAAATGACCTTAGACGTCTCATTAGGAGTATGCCACGTCGGATCAATGCTTGTTTGGCAAACAGAGGAGGATTTACCCGTTACTGACTTTGTTGTGATGCTGTGGTAACTTTGCTGTTTGACTCCGGGTATCATTTTACCCTTATAATGGTCAGTCTGTGCCTTACTTAGTCTAACGATCATTTGGAATAAATCGATGAATGTGAACTTCATTTCATTTTGTCATTTGTTTCTTCGTCAGTTTCATTAGGTGACTTTAATAACACTTAAAAATCAAATATCCCCTACTTTTTTTGAATAGTATATTATGTAAATACCGTAAGTCATTAGTCTCCTGTAATATAGAAAAGTTATAACATCATTAGTCTCATGTTACATAAAAAAGTTATAACATCATCAGTTACTTGTAATATATAAGTTTCCAACTGACAAGGGACAGCCATGTCAGAATCTCTTGATGAACTTTATTGGCCAATGCAGGCATCGAACACAATCTCCAGGATAGCGGGCCAGCATTTTACCCACTTAGCCATGGTAATATGATTTTATATCAGAAAATATTTGTTAACCTTTATAGTTCCATTGCATATTTTTTATTTAATTTTTATTTTTGTTTTAGGTATGAAGAGTTCCTAAAGATGGGGTCATGACCTCTGATGTGACCTTCCAATACAACCAGTCAGACCTTTATCTAGTGTAGGCCATCGAAAGCACACACAAACACCATATAAACTGGTTTAAATTCAATCATTTTCTGTAATTTCTAATCAGTTACATTCCAGTCTACACCTATAGAATATGTTTAGCCTTGTTCATTGAGTGACATCATTACAAATGGTGCCTAAAAGCATTCTGGCACACGATTCGTGTGTAATTTTAAGATTTCCATCGTGTCTTAAATTTTGGATATCAGAGGCCAATCTTTTAACTGTAGGATAACAAGCATGGAAGTAAGGCACCTGTCACTGACAATGTCAGGCATAGATTCAGGATTTGTCAGGCACAAAACCTCTGGTGTCTGCCATTTTGTCGGGCACTGATTTGTCTTTTTTATTGATATTATTATTACATGTACATGTCCGGCACTAAGATGAAAATGTCAGGTAGTATTTCATTAGTGTCAGGTACATCTAAAACCGTTATTTCCAGGCCTGTAGGATAACAACATCAATGTTGATTTAAACTGACCAATTAGTTGACTGAGCTACTTTTAACATAAATCTCAGGACCTGAAGAGAAAGCCATCCTTGTGTTTTGCACCACAGATGTTAGGAAAGTGTAAAACCAGAGTCGTTTAGGGAGAGAGAGAGAGAAATCGGATTTAACCTCCACTCGCCACAAACTAGGTCATTTTGGGACTAACATATGGTTTTAATTTTATTTCAATAATTTGCTTGCACGTAGGGGTCTTTAGCAGTGGGAGGAAACCGGAGTGCCGAGTCGTTTCGGTAAAGGGAAAACTTCTCTTGAGTTGATGTTGGATTTGGTTTCTCGTTTGAGGTGACCAGAGTTTTGAAATTCTTAGCAGGTAAGGTTATTTTGCAATGAGTTGAAATAATACTAGAAGCCTTGCAGCCGTCCCACACTTCTCACATAAAACAACCCGGGCCCGTATCTACAGGCCCCCCCGCTCAGAAATTGCTAACAATCATTAAAGTATACACAGTTCCTTATATTAACCTAAAAAAGCTATTTTTTTTTGTTTGAACACTTATTTTAAAATGCTTATTAGACGTCTCGGTAACTACATAGCATGATGATAACAACAGTCTGTTAGAATGACCTTTCCGAAAATTTCCTCAAAATGTTCGCCCCCCTACCGAAAGGTAATGCCCCCCGGCTTAATGGTGTCTAGATACGGGCCTGAAAACAACTAGTTTTGCTTAGTTTGAACTCATCACGCTTAAGAAAGATTTTATGTGGTCATTCCCTTTATACATGTATAGTCGTCAGGGATCGGAGCACAAAATGTTTTGGATACATAATATTCTGTCTGATATACCGGTTGGCCTTTATTATCATTTATCACCCAATATCTTATTTGACAGTAGATATCGCTTGTATGATAAATTACTTGATTGGTCAATCAAAAGGTAACTACTTTCTTTTATTATAAAGAAACCACTTATTTTAAATGAAAAGTGACTTTTTTTTTGTTAAAAAGAAAATGTTTTTATTTAATTGACCTTGAAGGAAATACTGGGTCAATATATAGGACTTTGCAATAGCAAACTGGTGTCAAAAAAACTGATGTATCATTACGCTGTAATGTAATTAAGATTCAGTAAAAGTGAAATCTATACCAAAGAATTATATTTTTTTACTTGTGCATGTAAGAAAGGATTGGGTGATAAATAAAATCTCCAACTCGTGTTTTTTGATATCAAAAATATCAACACTCGTTGATAAAGTAAAAAAAACTCGGCAGAGCCTCGTTTTTTGTACATTATCAACTTGTGTTGATATTTTTTGATATCAAAAAACACTCGTAGGAGATTCTCTATATAAAGAAAATTGTAATGGAAAAGTAAATAAAGAAATACATATGAGCCTCACCAATGGTTTCCTGGCAGGTAATTTGGGTGTTAGTTTAGTCAGATGACGAGTAGGCAAACTTCCAGGTTTTAACCGTCTCCATATTTTTCCAGTACTGGTAGTAGCTGTAACAAAAATAAAAATTATTTTAGAAAAGTTTTAGTATTTGTACCATTGTTCATTGCTTAAGATAAACAATGTTGTTGGATATCTAGAAATAAACTATAATAATTAAATCTAGAAATAGGCTATGATTAAGTAAATCTAGAAATAGGCTATAATTAAGACAAATCTAGGCTACTTCAAGAGGAAGAGAGAAATGGAGTTTAAAATCCAATCCAGAAAGAGAAATAGGGTTTAACACCCACTCGACACAAACTAGGTCATTTCGGGACTAACATATGGTTTAATTTTATTTCAATAATTCGCCTGCATGTAGGGGTCTTTAGCAGTGAGAGGAAACCGGAGGCTCCAGAGAAAACCCACGAGGTCAGACTGTAGGCGACCCTTTCTGAAAATCCTGGTTCCGCCCTTGATTACTTACTCATAGAAAAGCACTCATCTTCAAAATGTCTTGAGCACATAGTGAGTCTGTTGATGTTGATGGGATCGGCTCTAGTTGATCTTATGATGTGTAATAGTTCCGACTTCCACTCAGGGTTGTTTCTTGGAAGTCTATGAAAGGAGAGGCCACGGTTTCTTGCGTGGCAGGCGGAGCATCCAGCAAAAACACAATTGCTGCCCGGCATTTTCACAACAACTAAAAATGACAACTGCAAACTCCAATCTTTTGGGTTAGATCTAAATAATAAGGCCTCATGCAGATTTCATCCCTGTCACAAGATGTAAGAGGGCTAGCGCTAACCCTAGTAACCCTTAACCATAACCAACAATCTTCCGCAAAATCACCAATCACATTCCCTAAACCTGTTTTATATCTCGTGTCATCAGTGTTTACATCTCGTGTCGTCGTCACTCTGCAAACCTCGGCAGATTCCGGATCCTACATACATCTAGCCTTGGCTGTTTGACAGTAAGTGATATGTACCTATACGCCTATACAATTGCAATGCAACGCCGGTTTACTTATTAGGAAAACTTGCCGCTTTAAGATAGAAGTTCTCAAAATTGCGTCGTTCGAAGGGTAAGTAGAATTTTCAGTGCAAACTTGTCCTTGTTTAGAGAAAATCAAAATAAACTTAAAAGAAAAACAGTTTCAAACTTTGTAAGATAAAAAATTCTTCGAAGGTGTCACGAGGAATGCCGTTGGTTATCCGTGAACTTGAAAGTAGTTCTAATGGCCGACTTCGTCATACAGCCGAGGCTAGATGTAGGGTACTAGAATCTGCTGAGGTTTCAAGGTTTGCGAGTGATGTCGTCGTGACCCGTTTATACACGTATACATGTATACAGCTGTATTATAATTATAATTATATACTGCCCGATTATTCTCTCAACCGTGTCAACTAGAATCTAGAATCGGAGAACAATCTACAGTCAATCCTGAGTGTTTAAATTAGTTCTAACTTAGGAAATTAAATACAATTTCTCGATCAGAAATTAAAATGATGTTTGCAGTTAGTGAGATGTTTGTTTCTTGTAGACAATCATTTCCGGCGGAACATGTGTTAGGTTATATACGAATTTTGGTCGTGGATTCTACCAGCAATGTGCATAAAGTTTGCGGTATGAAATCTTATCGTGATTTACATCCAGTTTGGGTTTAATTAAACCAACGACTTTCATTGCCATGATATATCACCCACCTCTCACTGTGGGTACTTCTTCGTAAAGATTACTTTACTGATATCACATCAGGCGCGGATCCAGTGACATAGTTGATTTTCATTTTCGTTTGCTTTCTTACTGTTGTATTTCACATATCTGCTCTTTAATTGATAATATAAACATGATTTTCGCATTATCTCTGCCCAAGCAATCCAAGGTTATAACGTATTACGCTTTGCTCAAATGTATGCCCCCTTTCAACAAAATCCTGGATCTGGGCCTGGATATTGTAAAACAAAAAAGGGTCAAGGGGGATCCTTTTACCAAATATCAAATAAATTATATATATTTTGCACTGATCTCAAATATTACTAATTGTGCAGCTCAAAATAGTTTAGATTCATTCATAAGACCAATTTCAAATGTAAATATGTCTGGCGCTAATCAAAACCCAAACTCTAATCCTGGACCTACTACTAGCTCTAACGCTCACCCTATCTTCAAACGGGCCTTGTCTTAATGCTTACCCTAACCTATAATCTCGCCAACAATCACGCGCCCTAACCATATTTACATATCAGCGACCTTGGCGAAATCTTTAGTTGGCCATAACAAATACATCTAGCCGCTCCAAATAGGGCCTACATTTGGCATGAGCCTATTACTATTTCTAGACAACCTGATATCACTTCCCCTTCACAGAGCTGCAAAATTTTAAACAGCACACTTAAGAAATTTCTTACTAAAATAAACCAGCTATTTGACTGATGATATTCGAAACACTACAATAAAGAAAGTTCATAGCTGTGTATTTCATGCTACAGTTTTTAGTTCGAGTCATTCTCTATGTGTCTATGACTAGTCTGTGTTTACGGTTGTATGCCGCCTATGACTTGCCATGTTTTTATAGTGAAATATTCAAATACTTATTATATATATCTAGGCAGGTGTGCTGCTACTTTTTCATGTGCTCCAAGGTTTGCTGTTGCAGGGCCTGGAAAGGTACAATGTACAATTTAGTCATCCGGAATGTACGAAAAAACTAAGGTTCAGTTCCTTAGCGGTAAAAGAATCCTTAATTGTTGGTATGTACTTTTATGAATCCTTGCCCATGACATTCATGGGTTCCCTTTTCTCTTTACCTTTCGTTTGCGGGGCTTAATGTCCACTTCTAACTAAGGGTAATTGCAACCCTGCCATTAAGTGAAGACTTCTCTCAATTAATGTATTAGTCGCTTGAAAGCCTTCATTCACTTGTACTGTTCAATCATTAGTCAACAAGCTTCATACAGTTTAAATAATAATTCCCTACAATTTACAAGTAACTCAGGAATATATATATTTATTTACCTATTAACTATGATACATGTATAACTACCTGCATTATCTATAGTAATAATAATGAATACACTTACAAACAGACAATTCATTCATACAGAGAGAGAGAGTTTTTTTTTTTTTTTACTGTCCACAAGGTTTTACAGACAACCCCACTCCTTGTCACATACATCGTACAAGCAGGAAATCAATACCACTCAATGACAGACCTTACATTGTACATGTATAATGGAACACGCACGTGTTAACCAAGAATAAATCTACATGTTATGTATAAAATACAATATTCTACATACCACTTTGATCATGTACATGTAATAGGGTTACAATTAACCTTTTTAATAAGCCTGGAAATACATGTAAGGCACCTGTCAAAGACAATGTCAGGCACAGAATCACGCTTTGTCAGGCAGAAAAACTCTGGTGCCTGTGGTCATTTTGTCTGTTATTGATTTGTCATTTTTACTGATATCATTAATACATGTCTGGCAATAAGGTGAAAATGTCAGATACTATTTCATTAGTGTCTGACATTTTGTCAGGTACATCTAAAACCATTATTTCAAGGCCTGCAGTTTTTAATGTCACTAAATGAAATTGGGTTTAATGTCCTACTGCTCTGCTCCGACTGAGTTAATGAAGACAGGGGTGACAGTGTGCAATGAAGGAAAGTTTTACCTGGACAACGGCGCTACAACTTACTCTTATATCAAATTCAACTGCCATAGGATCTTTTACACCCTGGTGAATTTTCTCAGCCAACATCAAGAGCGAATCCACAAGTGTGTGGTACAGTCTAATACATGTATGAAAACATCCAAATATCATATAAACATGTACCTGTTCATTGTAATACTATAGTCTTTTAAAACATATTTATCATTTGTTCATTAACAATTTTATTAAAATGATAGTCTAAATTATTTATTTTTTTGTTCATCAACAATATTATTTTAATATAGTCTAAAATATTTATTTTTTTGTTGATTAACAATTCTATTTTAATAATAGTCTAAAATATTTATTATTTGTTCATTCAACTTGCATTATGCAAGAGCAAAATCTGCCTATTACGTGTCTTTCTTTAGGCCTGAAATGTTATCTAAATTATTAATTAGACATTAATTAACTTATCCAGACCATAATAAACTCTTATTAGGCTAGCCTTCGATGTAAGCTGAATTAGATTCAAATATGCCGCTGAACGGCCATTGTAATTAAATCACAACATTGGATAATCGAGACTACTCTGATTTTATTAATGATTTTAGTAATGATGATCGAGGCTATTCAGGAATTTCACGCACTCCATTCTCGGCCTATAGTGGATCAATTTGACTGAAATTTTCAGCAAATTACATTTACACTACATAGTCTTTAACTATTATAGTGAGAACTGCCAACTCTTTATCTTATCTCTCATAATGTATCTTTAACAATTTATTAAAATAATAGTGAAAAATATTTTTTTTGTTCATTAATAATTTTATTTTAATAATATAGTCTTATATGTCTATTTTTTGTTCATTAACATATTTATTATTTGTTCATTAACAATAAATATTTATTATTTGTTCATTAAAAAAATTTTTATAATCTAAAATATTTATTATTTGTTCATTAACAATTTTATTATAATGATAGT
This sequence comes from Patella ulyssiponensis, assembly GCA_963678685.1. Lineage (NCBI taxonomy): Eukaryota > Metazoa > Mollusca > Gastropoda > Patellidae > Patella > Patella ulyssiponensis. Next base: position 10,920,294 of record OY783227.1, on the reverse strand, counting down.
CTAAAATATTCATCACAAGCCTGTTCATTAACTAAATGGTGTTAACATCTCACTGTTATAATAATACATGTAGTCTAAAATATTCATCACAAGCTTGTTACATGTAATTAACTAAATGGTGTTTAACATCTTACTGTTCTGCAGACTGAGCCATTACACTGTAAAGACAGGCATATATATAGCCATACAGTAAGAAAGTAGGAAAATTTTGCCCAGACAGTGGCACTATGGCCTACTCTTATCAAATTTCAAATGTCAAGGGTATTTTTAGAGCATGCCAATGTGTACACTGGACCTTTTAACCGGAATATCCACATTCTTTCTGTGTTACTGAGCCACCACGGTTCCCCTGTTCATTAAAAATTTTATGGTACTAGTCTAAAATATTTAATCACAATTTTCTTGTTTAATACTATCAGCATCAATTAAAAGGTTGTTAACTTCTGTGTGAGTTTTGAAGTGGTCCTGCAAATAATCATTTCTTGAAAACGATTTACCGCAAATATCACAATGATATCCTGTATGCGTTCTTGCATGCTCCTGTAAACTGTCACTCCTTGTAAAGGATTTATCACAAACAGCACATTTAAATGGTTTTTCACCAGTGTGAGTTCTAATATGCCTCTGAAGATTACGGCCTTCCATAAATGACCGGTCGCAAACCCCACATTTGAAAGCTTTGTCCCCCGAATGAGTTTTCATATGTCGCTGAAGATTGCCCTTGTCTCTGAAGAATTTCTTGCAAACTTCACATTTAAAGGGTTTTTCATTAGAATGAGTTTTAATATGTTCCTGCAAATAGTCACTCCTTACGAATGATTTTCCGCACTCTTCACAGTTGTAAGGTCTCTCTCCAGAATGAGTTCGACTATGTCTCTGTTGATTTCTTCGTTCAATGAAAGATTTCCCACAGATATTGCATTTGTAGGGTTTCTCTCCAGTGTGCGTTCTCATGTGTCTAAGGTGATTTCCTTTATCATTGAAGGATTTCCCACAAACATGGCAATCGAAGGGTTTTTCTCCCGTATGGGTTCTATTGTGAGTCTGTAGGTCGCCACTCTGATTGAATGATTTTCCACAAATTTCACATTTGTAAGGTTTTTCTCCAGTATGAGTTCTCATGTGTCTCATCAAATTACCTTTATCTATGAACGATTTGCCACAGACTCCACATTTGAAGGGTCTCTCACCAGTATGAGTTCCCATGTGTCTCTTCAGTGTACAGTTTTCACTAAATGATTTACTACAAACATCACATTTATAAGGTTTTTCTCCAGTATGAGATTTCATGTGTGCTTTTAAATGGTGCCCCTTGTTAAACAGTCTACCACAAATTTCACATTTATACGGCTTTTCACCAGTGTGAATGGTGACATGTGCTTTAAGATTGCTATTCCTAGCAAATGATTTACCACAAACATCACATTCAAAAGGTTTTTCTCCAGTGTGAGTTCTCATATGTGTCTCCAGATGACCAAACTGTTTAAATGAATTACCACAAACATCGCATTTAAAAGTTTTAGGACCTTTCGGTTCGATATCTTGGTCTATATCACGTATCATTTTGAAGAGTGAATTCTGCATTGTCTTGGTAAAAATCTTGTTTATCATCCCATCCTCTTCTGGTGGCTGAACATGTTTGGAACCATGCTTCTCTAAATCCAAAGATGATAGGAATTTTTTGTGACAAATCTTACCCTCATGGAATGTTTCAATATTCGTTTTCTTGTTATCAAATTGTAATGGGTAGTTTTTGTTGCAGTCATCGCTATTTTTATCTAAATTTACATTGTCTGGACCATTTACATCCAAATCAACGTGATCAGTTTGTTTCATTTTGAACTGACCTGGAAATGCTTTGCGCAAGTCAACACTGTCATCATGGCTATTTTCGTTGAGGTCATTATGATCAATATTATTTTCAAAATGTACAGTGTATTCGTCGTCACAGTCATCAATTTCTTCTTCTTTAACATGAACTTTGTTGTGAATTTCTAACTCTTCATATTGTTGAAAAATTTGGGAGCATACAACGCACTGGTGAAATGTTTTAACATCATTAGTTTCCTGCAATATATAAAAGTTTTTAAGATCATTAGTTTTCTGCAAATTAATAAATGTGCTTGAGAAAGGGGGAAATTCTGTTTTAACCATTGTGAATTTTTTCTGTTTCAAAAGATGGAACTTTTTGTTTTGTCAGTTTTATAAAATGATATCTATTTTGATACAATGTACATGCAGTGAAATTTGTATCATTAAATTATATGAACTTTTTTCAGCTTTTTACCTTGAGGTGCAGTGTGTAAGAAGGATTTAAAGTTGTCATACATGTACATGTACGGGAATTCCCGCTTACTGAATCACTACTAGAGATGATCAGAACTAGGTAAGCAACAGAAAAAAACTAAATTTGAGGCTTTTGGGGGGCATTTACAAAAATAAAACTTGAGAAATAATTTATTTTATGGCCACATTTATAGAATTTTGGAAAATGGCCTTTTCTGCGATATACCATTTTGGATTGTATTTAAAATTTCGATAAAAAGATGGCCGTTACCGGAAGAGTAGTTCAAAAATAGATAATGCAAAATGAATATATTGAAAATCTCATTCAAATAACTTTTTACAGAGCCATATGTTATCACTGTTTGTAGTTTTGACAAGATGTGTTCATTTATTTAATCAAAATCACTGTACTGGTCTGTCTTAGTATCTCTTCTCCAAATTAAATTTCAGTAGATTAGAACGGTTTGGCTACTTAAATTTGGGCTCATTCAGTGATTGATACCGAGAGTTGATTATGGTCTTGCCATGTTAATATATATCTAATTGATAGATAGTTTATATAACAATTAGGGCCTAAAGAAAGACCTGCAATAGGCAGATTTACCTCATACCTAATGCATGTTTAACCCTAAAGCAGAACTAATGGTCTAAAGTGCAAGCATTAATGGGAAAATCATTCACCTGCAATAAATGGATTACATGTCATTTCGGCCCCGCGTCATTTCGGACTTACGACATTTCGGACTCCAAAAAATATGGCCTCGACGTTTCGGACTCGGGTATATGACATTTCGGACTCAGGTAGGTGACGCTTCGGACTCAGGTAGGTGATGCTTCGGACTCAGGAATAAGTTGAAAGGAAAGGTTGAACACAACTGTCAAATCAATATATAATACGCCGCACGTGGCTATTCTTAATAGCCCAACAAAAAATAACATGCAGGTTAAATTATATAATTTACCGCTCGCCATCAAGTTGAAGTAGGCCTTCAGCATGTGGAGTCGTGCATAACGAACATCCCGATGTTATTGTAGTATGTGCATAGAAATCTTGCGGTACTTTGGTGGATGATGAAAAACGTGAGAGTTGTCAATCATTGTGTTGATTGCAATTATTCCGTTTCACAAAAAAAACTTTAGCACTAGCAGTGATCGGTCAATCAAGCTCGTTTACTATTTGACAAAAGAAAAACAATGAAGTATTACTAAGTATACACAAATTTTTCAACAATATTTTAATTGCCAAGTTCAATACAAAACAAAACAAAAGAGAACAAGCAGTGTTAATCGCGACATCAACAATCGCTGATCAATTAAATAAGACAACTATCAGTCTCACATAAATTATCTACGGTCCTTTAATTATTAATCAGAGTCCGAAAAGTTGCTTGACTGAGTCCGAAACGACGCCAAGTAAGTCCGAAACGACGTTTGTGTTGAGTCCGAAATGACGCGGGACCGAAATGACGTGCTACCAATAAATGTAGGCCTATATTAAAAAGAAATCTCACCATTCTTTGTTGTAATACAATTAACAGCGGCACTGGACCTGTGTTAATTGATAATTTATTCAGGTAATGGGTAAATTGATCTTTCGCAATTAAATATATTATAATTATAATTTAAAAGAAATCTCACCATTCTTCAGGTATATCTATTGTTGTACAATTTACAGCGACACAACAACCTCTGTGCCAATAGCTTATTTATTCAGATACACTGGATAGACTGAAAATATATTACACCAATGTTGTTTCAGCAATGGCCATGCCAATGGTTTAATTGATTGGTAAGGAAAATATTTAAAAAACGCCAAGTCGAATTCAACTTCAAGTGACAAGTCACAAGTGGACAAATCTCTGTGTCGTTCAATATTTTCGGCTAAGAAATCGAATCCACACCATAAAAAGTCGTGAATATTGTAATGAATTATATCTGATGTACTACTGGGTTAAAAGTTTTACTATTGTTTACATGGAAGCCGGCAACCGAGAAATGGGTAAATTATTTGACAAAAAGATGCAAACAAGGCAAAATAAAATGGCGTGCTTCTGGTTATAATGTCATTTCCGGTTAAGCATTAATTAGGTTATATATCAATTTTAAATGTGGATCTACCAGACGCGAGTATGCCACAATCTTTAATAATCGATACTTCTGTATCGCATTCAGAACAAACTAGCATCATTTACCACTTTACCAAACATGTCTTATTACAGGAGACTAGTAAATTGTAATTGTTTGTCTGTCTCTATTTCCATCATACGTTTTGGAGCACAACTTTGCTTCGCAAATAAACGTTGATGTTATGCATTTCTGCCTTTGAGCTGAAATAAGCAATTCCATTGATCGTTGCTTTGGGACATAACTCCTTTGATTGGTGTATAGTTTTATTACACCTTGACTAAGTGGCTTGAAGAGCATTTTCTGTGTAACCTAATTACATTATAATATTACTTCCGGTTTTCGAAGTTATAATATTTCCGGTTGGACAAAACTGGATATTCCGACGCTCTGCGTGATCCAACATATTGTATTGATCCCATACGATGTCAGATTTGACAAGAGTCCACTGTACAGTAAAGGTTCAATACTCAAATTTGGTGTACATGTTTTTATTAGCTGAATGCGTGGCCTAACACATCATTATCCTTATTTTCTGTGAACCAAATTGATGGGCCTGTTTTACATCCGATTGGTTTTAAGCAAGGAGATTATCTTGCGTTACTAAACTGGATTTTGTTTTTTTCATTAAATGTTTACAATCAACCCGAGATATTTTAGCATTGATGAGGTGTGAGAAGTTTGACTGACATTTCACTCAAAATGTGAATTCCTACTCGTGTACCAAGTCCATAATTTGAAAAAAAAAACAACAGAAATTTGAAAAAACTTTTTTTATTGTGCAGACAGGCCTTTAAAAAATTGAGCGTGTTAACCCTCACTTATCACAAACTAGGCCATTTTCTGATTACAACACAGATCCTATTTCGTTTTACTTGTCTTTACTACACTAGAATCTGAAAGAGTTATCATTGACATGTTCTGGATGATGTGAGGCATTAGCTAATAAACGGTGTCTTATGACAAGTTCTTGGCCTTTTAATGCACGGAACTGTGGGTAAACCACTAGAAACGTCAATGCTGATACTGCCCTACATATTGCCTGTTTCTTGATTATCACATAGCACTTTTTAACTCGACTACAGCACCCGATAACTGTCATGTTATTGTTTTCATTGTTCAGCTCGCCGGGTAAGCGATCTTTATCACAGCTAACATATAATGAGATGGATATAAAATACAGTTGATGACCCAATGTGCAAAATAGGTGGGGTAATTCGCCAGCCGCCAGCTCTTAATCAAAGGGTTATGTGTAGGGTTAGTGTTTAATGTCCCCTTCATCCAAGGTGATATCGCAGAAATCTTTTCTGTGGGAGGAAACTGGAGTAATTCTTTAACCCACAAGGTTGAGAGGGCGCCACATTCCGCATGCTAACGCAATGGATGGAAACCACAGCCACAGGCCAGCTAGAAATCAAAGCCTGACACTCAAGACCACAATGATCAGCAGTGAATATTCGCTAGGCTGCTACAGTCACTGATAAGGATGACATCGACGCGACTTAATTAGTCCCCCCATAATAACTATTTCCTTCCGACAAATTAAATTCTAAAACATTTTTTGTATGTATTAGAAAAATAAGTAAAGACGTTTGTGGTATTTGTAGTTAAAATGTATTTCCTATTTAGTGTAAATGGGTATTAAAATGAGTAAAAGGCCTCATTTTGCCAGAAACAATGCACACGCCACTTAGCCAATGATTGACGCAGTGTGATGTCATTGCAGGTGTTGAAAACAGTCATCTGTGAGAGAGATAATTCGTAATTCTCTGTGAAACAGATTGACTCAAGAACACTAAGCTATTATAACCACCCCATAATATTTACCCCAAATCTTGTTAGAACTGTTCAGTAGGTATAATCTCAAAAATGTGTTGCCATGCCATATTTACAGGGATTGTCTCAAAGATGTGTTGCCATGCCATATTTACAGGGATTGTCTCAAAGATGTATTGCCATACCACATTTACAGGGATTGTCGCAAAGATATGCAGCTATGCTGTACTCACAGGGGTGATCTCAAAGATGTTTTGCCATGCTGTTGGATAGGGATTATCTCAAAGGTGTCTTTCTATGGTGAGAATAGGGGAGAGAGAAAGGGGGGGGGGGTAATGTCCACTCGACACAAACTAGGTAATTTTGGGATTTACCCATGGTTCAATTTTATTTCAATGATTTTCAGCAGTGGGAAGAAATCCGTGAAAACCCACCCGGTTGGGCAAGTGACCAAGGAATTGAAAACATGTCTGTTGACTCAATGATAGACATTATGATACAGCGTGCACAAGCTAACCATACAGCTATATAACCCCCCGCTGCGATTAGGACTATATGCATTGGAGAGTTATCTCAAATACCCCTGCTGCAATTAGGCCTATATGCATTGGTCAGTTATCTCAAAGAGATGGTGCTATATTTATACAGATTTTCTCAAAGATGTATTGCCATGCTGAGTTTATAGGGATTATCTCAAAGATGTGTTAGGACGTTAAACCCATTTCATTTCATTCAAAGATCTTTTCCTGTTCAGTATTTACATGTAAAAGGATATTCCTATCTCTTTAGGCCCCAAAAAACCAAACCCTACCTACCGACCCTACCCTATTTTCCATCCGTTACAGGAAACAGAACTCTTTTTTCTTTGGCCTTACCAGCCCAATTAGAACAGAACAGCAGAACGTTAAACCAAATTTCATTTTATTTTGTATAGGGGTCGTCTCAAAGATACGCTGCTATGCCGTACCAGAATATGCCTTCTTAGATGGATGTCCTTCCTGAATGATTTACCACAATCCTCACAATCAAAGGTTTTCTTTCCATTATGCACTCTCATGTGTGATTGTAGACCAGTTTTTTCAAAAAATGATTTATTACAAACATCACATTTAAAAGTTTTTTCACCAGTATGCCTTTTCATATGTTTCTGCAGACGTATATTGTAACAGAATGCTTTACTACAAACATCACATTTAAACGGTCTCTGTGTCATGTGATATAACATGTGCTGATGATGTTTACGCTTGGTCATGAATGATTTACTACAAAATTCACATGGAAATGGTTTCACAACAGCATGGGTGATTTTGTGACTCTTAAAATAACTGCTCAATGTAAATGATTTACTACAAACATCACATTTATATGGTTTCTGTCCCGTATGCATACTCTTAATATGTTTATCCAGATGGCATTTGAATCTGAATGAATTTCCACACATTTCACATTTATGAGGTTTCCCAGCAGCGTGCGTTTTCAAATGTCTCCTGTGAGCACCTAATGTTTTAAACGTTTTCAAACAAACATCACATTTATGTAGAATCAGAGTTTTATTTCTTTGGGGGTGTATTTTGCGGTGTACCCGTAACCTGCTGCTAAAAAGAAAACATTCCCCACAAACATCACATTTAAAAGGTTTTTCACCAGTATGAACTCTCATATGGGCTTGCAGATTGCTATTCAGTAGATATGATTTCAAACAAAGATCACATTTGTAACGTTTCTCGTCATCGTGAATTTTCTTGTGTTCCTGTAAGGCTATGCTCTCAGTGAACAATTTACTACAAACATCACATTTATAACGATCTTTGTCACCATGAATTTTTTTGCGTTTCAGTTTTTCGCCATCGTGAATCTTCTTGTGTTCCTGTAAAGCTATTCTCTCATTAAATGATTTACTACAAACATCACATTTATTATCCTTTTTGGTTCTTTTAGCATGTTTCGATTTTAAAAAGTGTGCTCGTAAACATATGTTTGAATAAAACGATATCTTACATTTATCACCTTTTTCTTCAATTTGTGTTCCTGCGTGTTTCTGTAGAGAACTATCTAGTTTATTATTGGACACAGATGGGCCGAGGTGGCTCAGAGAGTAAGACGCTAGCTCGCTAACCTTGAGGTTTTGGGTTTTACTAGAATGTGAAATATCCTCTATCATTTCTTCTTCTTCTTGTTTTATATGTATTTCACAGTGCTCCTCCAAATCATTGTAAGAGGTAAATTTCTCATCACACAAATTACACAAATAAAATGTTTCAGTTTTATCCTCAATAATATGAAATTTACTGTGTTTTTCAAAATCCTCATACTGTAGATATATCTCATCACATATGGAACACTTGAAAGGACTTTTAACATCATCAAACTCCTGTAATATATAAAAGTTATAACATCATTAGGAGAGAGCAGAGAGGCAGTGGGGTTTAACATCCACTCGATACAAACTAGGCCATTTCGAGACTTAACACATTGAAGAGATTTGCCAAATGAAGGATGGTTAGAGAAGGGCTATTGAGATCTACAAATAGACAACTCAATCGGAACACTATAAAATATATAAAATCCCCTTGTCTGCTGAAGCGACTGTGATACCCATAAAATCAACTCATTCCTAATCTGCAATAAAACACAACCCACATCAGCTAATCAACCCTCTTTATATATAGGCCAACAACAAGTGCACCCCCAAGAATATACACAATATGGGCGATCCATATAGGTAGTCAAATTTAGGCAGAGTTTGCGAGAGCAAAACCAAACCTGAACCCTAAGCGTTAGAAACCTGTCAAGTTACGACATCACAACAACATGGTTCAGCTTTATTTCAATAATTTGCATGTGTGTAAGGGTCTTTAGCAGTGGGAGGAAAACAGAGAGCCGGTGTCACAGTTTCTGTTGGTCGCTGGTGTGTGTTGGTTCCTGGGCACTTGCGCATGTCCAAGTCGGATGTTTGTGTTAGCAACACGGACAACACAGCTTTATCCACTTCCGCCATTGTGAGATGGTTCCTCATAACTCAAATAACTGATCACTTCAGGAAAAAGTGTTATGTTCTTAGTTAAGAGTTTTGTCATTAATAAACATACTTGTTATCGTGATTAGCTGTTTTTTTAGTGATCAGTAGTTACACGATCAACGGATTTAAGTTAATTGGCTTGAGATTAATTGTTCTATCGTTCGTGATTTGTTGCCGTTGTTTTTAGTGATTACGCGTTACACGCGTACAATCAGTGGAACTGGAAACCATACACATTGATGATTGGCTTGAAATTGTCAATTAATTCACCTCCAAAGGCAGATTAAGGCCTTTGATATTCTCGTGGCTTCATTTGCCTATGTGTTTTATTTGTCAAATACAAATACTTTATCATGCAAACCATGGGATCTACTATACTAGTTACTATAAGTATCGGCTTTGGCCTCGATCCGAAAACCGGTAACATCCGTTTTTATAGTAACTAGGGATCTACATCTGAAACTAAATCTCAAAAAACCACTATTTCTTGAACATGAATCACCCAAATTCTGTGTTTAAACAAGGGGCAATTATTTTTTCTGTTTCTGCATGTGGACGGGAATTTTTCAATTTTTATAAGATCGTTAATTTGTATTTCTCCTTTTTAATGAAATAAACAAACAATAGAAACTCAACATCCTCGGCTACTGTCAGTAGTAATACTATATATTGGTAGATAATAGTAGAAACCGATCTGACCATAAGGAAATCGTAGGGGTAATCCTATCACGGGGAATCAACACACACTGTGTCTATAACAGTGTGAGTTGACTCCTACAACTGCGCATGCACCAACGACCAACCAACACCAGCGACCAACTGAAACTGTGACACCGGAGCAAACCCACAAGGTAGGTGGCAGTATATCCTTCAAAAATCCTTGTCACAGGGGAATCGAAAGAACGCCAGTTGACACATTCCAGGTTAACAGCCTGCACCTCCTTATAACTGTCGGTGGAAGTGTGGTTGGTTGAAGTTCTTATTCAGTCCACACAAGTGCTGTTGATTGAAATTTATTTTTTCACTCGCTTGTCATTTTTTGTGGGACTGACTTAAAGGACCTAAGTCTTTAACTCAATACCCTCCAAAATCTTCGACGTCGGAAACACGAATTATTGGTCAATTTAAATCAACATTGATGATGTGAACTTACCGGGAAAAGATGGGCTTCTGATTTCCAATATTTAACATAAAATAATTTTTTTAACATTGGTACACGAATCGTGTACCATTGTGTGTCTCGGCATCAGTTGTAATGAAACACTGGGAGAACGAGGCTAAAATATCCCACAAGTCAATGCGGTTGTTCATATCCTGGACGCGGATTCTACACAGGTGTTGTAGTAAACATAGAAAGATGGCTGACAAAGAAACGAAGAAACGACAAAGAAGACCATTGAGCACCCCGGCGAAAAGAAGAAAAAGGGAATATGACAAGGAGTACAGTAAGATGAAGAAAGGATCACTAATCAACATACAATCGGAAATAGATCGTTGGAATTTGCTGAAACTAGAGATGAAAGTCGTGGATGATGAACAGACTGCCACATTGCTATTGGATCATTATGAGCGGTAAGAAAATATTTTCAATTGTGTTTGGTTTGACGAACTCTCAGAATTAATTCATGATCTACCGTTTGACTTGTTATACTTGATAATGATATCAAAGATCGTCAGCGATCTTATAAAATATAGGACACTAATAAGGCACTATTATTTCCCGTAAGCAGAAATCCGCTGAAAATGAAGAAAAATAAGAATTTTATGAATGATTTTGATACTCAGCCGAGTCGGAAATCTATTTGGAATTAACAACTGCCTCGATTGTAGGCCTATTGGCATAAATGAACTTTTTTGATAAGCTAAGCTACTTTGAAGATTGTGAATAAAACCTACTTTTGATCATGTTACTTGTTAGACAGGTCACAGTAAAATGAACCATAGCTTTCTAAGCTCTATGTGTTTCTTATTGTATACAAACATACATTTGGTTGTCTGAAAAACAGGCCTATCCTATATCATGCTGAAAAGTATTTCATATAATTTTCCAATGAGTTACATAGAAAGAGTTGACTTGGAGTACAGTTTAGTTTCGAAATTTCAGTGAATAAAGAAAGGCCAAATGTATGGAAGAAAACAAAATCTTAGACATTCGATACATTCAGCTTATTCAACTTATTGGGGAAATTATAATCTTCTTATATGTAGTCATTGTCCGTGGTGTGTAGTTTGTATTGACAATGTCAATGTAGGGTTGCTTGAATTTGATAATACGTTAGGATTTGGATTAAAGATTTTAATTTTAACGGAGACTGTGTTAAACCTTTACTAAAACTTATTTAGAATCAAAGTGGCAATTACCGTAACTTGTATAAAACTGAAAGTTTTTGAATTATAGATGGAAATTGTCAACATCAAGCAGAAATGTTACAGCTTCTGGAATGAAGACTCCTGAAAAACACGTTTCAGCCAGTACAAGTACACCAGCTGTCAAAAATGTAGAAGAGGTGCATCTTTCAGAAGTTTCATCTATTCATGGGTAAGCTATTATTGTTTTTGTTTATGGTTTGGGATTATCATTCATTTCGTAGGCATATGTATTCAGAATCAAACAAATATGAACATTGTTGTATTTTATTACACTACGTGTTTTAATTTTCAGTTCTGATTCAAATAAAGGCCTCAGTGATATTGAACCACTTCCTTCATGTAGTACCAGTAAAAGACGGGTTGATTTAAATGTTAGTCAGCATGATATAACCATGGACGAGTAAGTAACATATAAAATTTTGTTACAGAAGCATACACTATTTCTTCAATTTTAAATGTAGTAGGATTTTTTCTGCTTAGTTTTCAGAAATTTGAAATTGCTGTAAATATATTTAAGATTACTTTTAAATTTATATATATGTTTAAATTAAAAAACTCTGCAGTGAATTTTTTCAACAATGTAAAAGAAAGTTAACAGATATTTATATTCCATTATATTTGTTCAGTACGGTACCTTATTGTTCATTTACATGCGTAATTTTATAGCATTCAGATGAATATAACTGTTGGTACAAATGATGGCAGTAGATGTTTGGTAGAAGACATTGATTTTGAACAGGCTGGTCTAACATATGACGATGATGACAAGGACAGTGATTATGTACCAGATACTGTAAAACTCCATTATGAGTAAAGTTTCAGTTTTACTTGAATGTGTATAGAAAATTAATATATGGGTATACCAGACAAAGCTTACTTATTGTGTACACCTTTGTATTTTATAAATAGGCGTCAAAAGGTGCACTTAAGATCACAAGATCTGTCATTGAGTCATGGGATGTTGTTTCCCAAGTTTGTGTTTGAAATAGTAGGGTCACCTGCCCACCCTCACTGCTAAAGATCAATAAATGTCAGCGAATTATTTAAATATAATTTTACTATGTGTTTGTCCCAGAATGACCGAGTTTGTGTCCATGAGACTTTCAACCCCTTTTCTCTTGTTACAGAAATGTTAACATCGATTATGAGGATTTGGATGTTGTTGGGGATGATGACAATGATTATGAAATGGATGATCATCTTGAGGAAGATTATGACGAAGAAGAAGAGATTACCGGTACACAAGCTTCCGCAACTTTTCCAGACAATATTCTTAAAGACAATCTCTCAATATCTTTTGACAACCAGTTATTAGAACTTTCAAAATTGAAAATTCCAGAAAAATGTGGCAACTGCATGTGCATCAGTGATTAATAATAGAATTCAACATATAGGAACCTCAACACTAATAAACTGGGTATGTATGTTAAAATAATGCCATAGTGTACTATTTTGTAAATATGGCAACCGAAATGTATATAAATTGCTGTTAGTGTTAAACACTAATATTCCCAACCAAGGAAAAAAATGCATGACGTCACCCACAAAGGCTGGTGATATAAGGCCAGAAACCATAGTTTTTTTCTCATAAAATGTCTCATTTGTATTAAAAGTAATACAAATTTAATTGCTGTTGCTGTCTCAGACCCAATAAAAGTAGCCATTCGCTTGGAATAAAGTATTCATTATCTATTATTGAACCATTATTGCAAGAACAGCTTGCTCTTTATCTAAACTTATATAATGTAGCTGTAAACAATACTGATTACATTTGCTATTTTTTATTTTCACAGGAATGTGTGAGGGGTCACAAAATTGCAAGGTGGTGTTCACAACCATTGATAAAGAAGGTACGGGCCGGTGATTTCCTTCTGGCAACATGTATCCTCCTCTCTGGGAATAATCATGCTAAAGTTTCTTCCCTTTTTAAATTCATGAATTTGGGCTGTGTTTCGGCATCAACCTTCTACAGAATACAGGCACATTACTGCATTCCAGCAATAAATACATTTTGGGAGAAAATGGTTCAGTCAACGTTGGACAGTTTGCGAGGACAAGATTTAGTTCTACTTGGTAGGTGTTTATGATGCAATGAATAAGCTTAATTTTCTATTTAAAAAATACTTTCCAGAAAAGTATTTATCGGAGGGTGGGTGGTGGGGGATTCCAATAAAAGTATGGTAATTTTGGTATATATGGAAAGTAAAAAAAACATCGACGTTTACTAGAAAAATACTGGATTCCCCGAACAATACCCATGGAGCTCATACGGGACGAAATTGTAAGGGTTTCCCCAATCGGCAACCCAGGGGTTAGGGATGTCTGCTGGAGTGAAGTCAAAGTTTGCACAAGAAGATCCCAGCTTTAGTGAGCGTTTGATGTATGTGTTGATAAAATTGATGGTGAGTCTAAGTGTAGAAAACTTTCAGCGATAAAGAATGGGGAAAAAGATGTGGACAGTGGATAATCCATGAATTTAATTAGGCTTCGATGTTTATGATAAATAATCAGCGATTAACGACAACAATGTCTTGTATATGCAATGAATTCTCCTCCGACTTCCAACCCGATGCTATGTAATGTGGCACATGACCTCCTTTCAGCAGGGTTACCCTCACAAAGTAACTTAAATTGTCTCTTTATTGGTGTTGTACATTTTCAATTTTATCAGGTTATTTTCTTCCAGGTGATGGACAGAATGATAGTCCTGGACACTGTGCTCAATATTTGAATTACAATATGATTGAAGAGAGTACTGGCCTGTTAGTACATGTAAATACTATTGATAAAAGAGAAGCCGATGGTAAATCAGTGAAAATGGAGTTAGTCGGCTTTAAGAGAGCTGTTGAGGCACTTTTGGCAGATGGACAGACAATAAAAGAAATTGTTACAGATGCTCATATACAGATAAAAAGTTATATGTGTAAGTTTATTTTATCAGAACATTAATTAATTTACACATTATTAGGTATTGATGCATTGATTCTTGTTATGAATAGTAAGTATTCTCGACATGAGACTATTCAATCACAAAATGAAATTCGTTCTAAAGATATTACTTCCCCAAATGTATTGAGTTGGTATCCAAATCAAAATATGTAACATGTATTGAGTAACTACTGATGTGATAATGTAAATACTGGTAGTAACAATTATTGTATTTATTTTGTGTCATTGCCTGCAGCCACTGTCTCAATCTGCCACTGTATGTAGCTAATAGCTTGAAATTTGGTTTTCAGCAAAAGAAAAACCAGAAATGAAACATTCTAATGACATCTGGCATGGTGCTAAAAGCATCACAAAGCAAATAAGCAAGGTAATTATTCAATGTTTTTTTGAAATATTTCAATAATACATGTATGTACAAAAGAATGTTGTTCTGCTAGTGACAGATTTCGATTTCTAAATTGATTTAGAATTTAAATAGCAAATATGTGTATGTTATTGCTAATACATTTTCTTAAATATTAATTATCCACTACTCCACAGATAACCAAATTCATGTTTGTCTTTTTAAGGCTAGTCTAAAGGCAGAAAATAAATATTTAATATATTGGGGAAAAGATGTGGTAAACCACTTCTGGTACTGTGCAAAGAATTGTGACGGAAATGTTGATAAAATGAAGGTAATGGCAGTACGATTAATAAAATCTTTTATTCTTGAGTAAAAAACTTTTAAATTTGAATATGGTTTAGTATATCATTATTATGTGTTTTATTTGATGATATAATACAATCTTTTATTCGGTATTCCAAAACTTTTAAGTTTATACATTTAAAGGGGTTATTAATTTTGAAATTTTTTTAGGCGTATTGGAGAGGGGTGCTTCATCATGTGGTCAATAAACATGAATGGATAAGTGGCGATGGCTTAATTGAACCAAAATGTCTCCATGATCCACTTTCACCAGAATATAATGAAGGTAAATGGTTGCAAAAAGGATCAAAACCACACATGGCATTGGAAAAAATTGTTTTAAATTCGAGATTCTTGAAGACTTTGCCTTACTTTGTGAACTTTAGGTGAGTTTTGTATTTTATATTTTAGTTATATGCTGAGTGGTGCTATAGATTATAGGGTCTGTCATTAAGTCAAATGACTTGGTTTCGATTTCGAGCTTGTACATATCAAGGAGAAAGGTTCCTTCTCAACCTCATGGGATTTCTCAGGGTCATCCCACTTATAAAAACCCATGCACAAGCAAATTTATCTCTCTCTCACTAAGTAGGGGTAGCCAAGGCGACTAAGCATGGTAAGTCGTTGGCTCGCTAGCTCAGAAATCATGTGTTTGATACCTGCATAGGCCGAGAAAGTTCATCAGGATTATCCTATGTGGTTCCCCTTGTCAATGGTGGAGAACCTAAGACTTGACAAGAAATGCTGTCCAGTCATTTGGATGGGAACGAAAAACCAAGGTCCTGTGGATACAGTCCCATACATGCCAACTATTCCGATTTTGTCGGAATCATTCCGATTTTCTGAGTCTAATTCTGAATTCCGATTTTACTCTTTATAATTCCGTTTTTTAAAATTTATTGGAAGAAATTTATTATATTTCATTCCTGACCTTTTTGATTGATAAAATCCCTCTCGTTTTATTTTTACATTGACGACTGTCTCGGCATTCTCGCTGTTTGTTGTGAATCTGATTGCGATACTGTTAATCGTAGTATGAGCACAGAGTAAAAATTTTACTCTGTGGTATGAGTCGGTAAAACAACGGAAATAGTCGAGAACATGTGTCATGTTTTTCATATTATTATTAATATAAAATGGAATAAGCTATTATGTCTGGACTAATCAAGATCAAAATGTCATGTGGTTATTTCCGTCGTTTGCCGTGTCTAATTTGCATACTTCGCGGATATTATTTGCTTCGCGGAGCGCATTCTCACATACACTCGTACAGTACACGGCGGATTTACCGTTAGTTGCCAGTAATGTTGCGGCTTCTTCCTTAGACATATTTCCTTCTGACTTGATAAAAAATGTTTTCAAGCTGTTTTCCATGTGTGAAAAAAACAAATTACAATTATAAACTAGATCTGCTACTGTCCCATGCAGATATGAAAGCTTTCATATTCATCGTCACGTGTCATTGATTGTATCAAGTATCCTAAATAAAAGGATAAGAAGAAAAAATTATTAAAATTGGTCAAAAACTCGCGAAGTTACAAGTCTAAATATAGTATGAAAAATTGCACCCGGGCATAACAATAATCTGAAAACTAAAGGGAAATAACTGAAACTTGTATTACTGTAATGAGACGGATGAGAAAATGAAATGAAAATGGCGGGAAAAAAAATAAAAATGGCAGGTTGGACAGGCGACCTTACTCCTTGTCACGTACAACCGGGCATTCGAAAACACGCTAGTTAACTCAATGACAGGCGCGCGTGCTAACCATTCAGCCACCCAACCCCCCCCTTTGAAGTCAGACACGTGCAATATGTCATATAGGAAGAATAAGAAGTCGCTCACAACAAAATGGTAAATTAATGAGTTTAGGTCAAAAGGTTGAGCTACTGTTTTAGAGTACTTAATAGTTTTAAAGAGACACGTTAAGGGTTGTTCATAGTTAAATGAAAGTTTAATTTTAAATAAGACCAATAAAATTAGGATTTAATAATGCCAGACTAATATTTCCAATATGTTTGGTTATAAGTAGGAAATCGTGACGACTTCTTAAGCATGTTTTAAACAAAGGATCATGTTTGTTTAAACAAGAATGGCACTCTGCAATAAAAAAACTGGCCAAAGCAAGATTTCTATGCAGAAATTAAATAATTGCTAGAACCAGAAAAATATTTATCCACTATAATAAATAAGCAACATAGAGAGAATGAAATGAAATTGAATGGGGTTTAACGTCCGACTGTTCTGCTCCTAAAATGTGCTAATGAAGACGGGCATATGCCATAAAGTGTGCAATGAGGGAAATTTTACCCGGGCAGCGGCGGTTACGGCCTACGAGGTTGGACAGGCGACCATACTCCTTGTCACGTACAACCAAGAAATCGAAACAACGCCAGTTGACTCAATGACAGACGTTATGATACAGAGCGCACGTGCTAACCATTCAGCCACGCAACCTCCCTAAAATCGGCAAATTGCTGACCTACAGCGAGAAACATTTCAACCGGGCCAAATTTTCTATTGTAACAGTTTAATTTGCACGGTACCTTTAGTTATCAACCGAATATTACAAAACTTTTAAAAATAAGCTCCCCCTGACCAGCTTAAGCGTTCGCAATAAATGTTTGCCCCTTAAAATCGGCAAATTGCTGACTTTAAAGTGAGAAACATTACAACCGGGCGAAATTTTCTGTTTTATCACTTTTACAGTACCTTTGATTACCAACCGATTATTACAAAACTTTAAAAATAAAAGAGAAAGAGAGAAATGCGGCCTAATGTCCATTCGACACAAACTAGGTCATTTCGGGACTAACATATGTTTTTAATTTTATTTAAAAACTCCCCCTCGCGCTTACAGGTCTTTAGCCGTTGGGAGGAAACCGAAGGACACGGAGAAAACCCACGAGGTTGGACATCATACTTCATGTCACGTGCAACCTGGAGATCGAAACGACGCCCGTTGACTCAATGACAGACGTTACGATACAGTGCGCACATGCTAACAATTCAGCCTCCCTGAATTCAGAAAATTGCTGACTTATAGCAAGAAACATTTCAACCGGGCGAAATTTTCTGTTTTAACAGTTTAATGTGCACGGTACTTTAATTACCAACCGATTATTACAAAACTTTTGAAAATAAGCTCCAACTGACCAGCTTAATCGTATGCAATAAACGTTTTTGCCTGAATTGAAAGTTCTGCACGGAGAAAGTTCATCTCGATTTCCCGGCGTGGTTCCCCTTGTCAGTGAGGCAGAACGGAGGGCCTGACAAGCACAGCTGTCTAGTCATTCGGATGGGACGAAAAACCAAGGTCTCGTGTACACATTTGAGTGCACGTAAAATATCCCTAAGCAGCTGCAATTCGATACTGTTGAATAAGCTCTATACGATGACTAAATGTGTAGATTGTAGTCACCCACACTGCATGTTTCGCTTAACAATGAAAGGGTGCCGTTTTCAATGTTCGATCCTTTTGTTCTTCTACTCCTGATATGTTGGACTGTTGATCGATGGTTTCATATAAAAGACTACCAATAAGACTCTTTGTAGAAGAAGTTCCCAAAAAATATTATGTTGACTTTACGAGAAAGACCTCTAAACATGCTCCAAATTGTAAAAATACGACTTTTTGGATTTTCAATCTCTTTTTTTCGGCTATCCCTGATATTTAGAAAAAATAATACAATGATTTCACACAACAGGCTAGCTGTTAGACTCTCTATTGACAAAAGTTTCACCGCCCTCCCTTCATTATAACCGAAGTTATCGTGCCCTAAAGAATCAACAAATTAGCATGCTTATCTCTGCTTACCCTAAGCAGAAAATGCTCATCTTTAAACTCAATCATAACATTGACCTAGTGAACGTCTACACCAAGTTTGAACATTCTAGCTTAATTAGAAGGAGAGTAATTGTGTTCCAAAGTCCCGACCCTTCAAATTGCTTCTAATTTTTCATTTTCAATTCAAAATGGTGACCATCACGTGACCGAAATCAAAATTCTATTCGCGACATTTTTTAGGCCTTCCATCAAGGATTCAGAAAATATAACTCCCGAGTCTGTAAGTAAAATAGCAAAAAAGCCTTATTGATTTTTCACTTTTAAATATGGCGGCACTTCCGGTTCGATCGACAAACTCCATATTCTGTGTACAAATCAGTAATTACTTATCTATTATCCCAAAAAAAAATCAGGTCATTCTGACCTATATTTCGACGATTTTTTTGAAAATTTTGATCCTTAATTTCGTCAAAGGGAGATAATTTAGAAAATTTCTAATTATATTTTTGAAGTCACATCGGTAAGATCTACTTAGATACTAAATTTCATGAAAATCGTACAACTATTAAAGAAGTTGTCAAATTGGTCTAAACTTCCGGTTCGAAATCACAGCGACGAATTTTCGAAATTCGAAAATCTGAAACTGCAGATTTATAGTAATTGTCTCAAGGTACTCAAAGAAAAAAGATTTAGTAAAATAGGTCAAATAGTCACAAAGTTACAGCATTGTAGGTCAAATGCATTCGTTTGTAAAATTCGGTGATTTCGGATACGTAAAACATTTTGAAAATATATTTAATCAACAGCCACCACCCATTTTTGGGGGGATAGGTAAAAGTTTCAGAACGATCCTATGGTTAGATTCTGAGAAATCCGATTTGTGGATAAAACACAAAAAAAAAAATAATAACTAGATCTGCTACTGTCCCATGCAGATATGAAAGCTTTCATATTCATCGTCACGTGTCATCGATTATATCAAGTATCTCAAATAAAAGGATAAGAATAACAAACTATCAAAATTGGTCAAAAACTCGCGAAGTTACAAGTCTAAATATAGTATGAAACATTGAGTAATCTGAAAACTAAAGGGAAATAACTGATACTTGTGTTGCTGTAATCGGGATGACTTCCGATTTCAAAACTTTCAGAAAAATGAAATGAAAATGGTAAGAAAACATCGAAAAATTATGTTTGGTTATAAGTAGGAAATCGTGACGACTTCTTAAGCATGTTTTAAACAAAGGGTCATAGACTGCAATATACAAGAATGGCACTCTGCAATAAAAAAAACTGGCCAGAGATTTCTATGGAGAAATTAAATAATTGCTAGAACCAGAAAAATATTTATCCACTATAATAAATAAGCAACATAGAGAAAATGAAATGAAATTGAATGGGGTTTAACGTCCTACTGTTCTGCTCCTACAATGGGCTAATGAAGACGGGCATACGCCATAAAGTGTGCAATGAGGGAAATTTTACCCGGGCAGCGGCGTTACGGCCTACGAGGTTGGTAAGGCGACCATACTCCTTGTCACGTACAACCAAGAAATCGAAACAAGGCCAGTTGACTCAATGACAGACGTTATGATACAGAGCGCACGTGCTAACCATTCAGCCACGCAACCTCCCTAAAATCGGCAAATTGCTGACCTACAGCTAGAAACATTTCAACGGGGCCAAATTTTCTATTTTAACAGTTTAATTTGCACGGTACCTTTAGTTATCAACCGAATATTACAAAACTTTTAAAAATAAGCTCCCCCTGACCAGCTTAATCGTTCGCAATAAACGTTTGCCCCTTAAAATCGACAAATTGCTGACTTTAAAGTGAGAAACATTACAACCGGGCCAAATTTTCTGTTTTATCACTTTAACAGTACCTTTGATTACCAACCGATTATTACAAAACTTTAAAAAGAGAAAGAGAGAAATGCGGCCTTACGTCCATTCGACACAAACTAGGTCATTTCGGGACTAACATATGTTTTTTAATTTTATTTAAAACTCCCCTTGGACGTACTGGTCTTTAGCCGTTGGGAGGAAACCGAAGAACACGGAGAAAACCCACGAGGTTGGACATCATACACATGTCACGTGCAACCTGGAGAACGAAACGACGCCCGTTGACTCAATGACAAACGTTACGATACAGCGAGCACATGCTAACCATTCAGCCATCCAGCCTCCCTGAATTCGGAAAATTGCTGACTTTTAGCAAGAAACATTTCAACCGGGCGAAATTTTCTGTTTTAACAGTTTAATGTGCACGGTACTTTATTTAACAACCGATTATTACAAAACTTTTGAAAATAAGCTCCAACTGACCAGTTTAATCGTATGCAATAAACGTTTTGCCTGAATTGAAAGTTCTGCACGGAAAAAGTTCATCTCGATTTCCCGGCGTGGTTCCTCTTGTCAGTGAGGCAGAACGGAGGGCCTGACAAGCACAGCTGTCTAGTCCTTCGGATGGGACGAAAAACCAAGGTCCCGTGTACACATTGGAGTGCACGTAAAATATCCCTAAGCAGTTGGAATTCGATACTGTTGAATAAACTTTATACGATGACTAAATGCGTAGATTGTAGTCACCTACACTGCATGTTTCGCTTAACAATGAAAGGTTGCCGTTTTCAATGTTCGATCCTTTTGTTCTTCTACTCCTGATTGTTGGACTGTTGATCGATGGTTTCATATAAAAGACTACCAATAAGACTCTTTGTAGAAGAAGTTCCCAAAAAATAGTATGTTGACTTTACGAGAAAGACCTCTAAACATGCTCCAAATTGTAAAAATACGACTTTTTGGATTTTCAATCTCTTTTTTTCGGCTATCCCTGATATTTAAAAAAAATGATACAATGATTTCACACAACAGGCTAGCTATTAGGTACCTTTAGTTATCAACCGAATATTACAAAACTTTTAAAAATAAGCTCACCCTGACCAGCTTAATCGTTCGCAATAAACGTTTGCCCCTTAAAATCGACAAATTGCTGACTTTAAAGTGAGAAACATTACAACCGGGCCAAATTTTCTGTTTTATCACTTTAACAGTACCTTTGATTACCAACCGATTATTACAAAACTTTAAAAAGAGAAAGAGAGAAATGCGGCCTAACGTCCATTCGACAGAAACTAGGTCATTTCGGGACTAACATATGTTTTTTAAATTTTATTTAAAAACTCCCCTTGTACACACTGGTCTTTAGCCGTTGGGAGGAAACCGAAGAACACGGAGAAAACCCACGAGGTTGGACATCATACACCATGTCACGTGCAACCTGGAGATCGAAACGACGCCCGTTGACTCAATGACAAACGTTTCGATACAGCGAGCACATGCTAACCATTGAGCCATCCAGCCTCCCTGAATTCGGAAAATTGCTGACTTATAGCAAGAAACATTTCAACCGGGCGAAATTTTCTGTTTTAACAGTTTAATGTGCACGGTACTTTAATTACCAACCGATTATTACAAAACTTTTGAAAATAAGCTCCAACTGACCAGCTTAATCGTATGCAATAAACGTTTTGCCTGAATTGAAAGTTCTGCACGGAAAAAGTTCATCTCGATTTCCCGGCGTGGTTCCCCTTGTCAGTGAGGCAGAACGGAGGGCCTGACAAGCACAGCTGTCTAGTCGTTCGGACGGGACGAAAAACCAAGGTCCCGTGTACACATTGGAGTGCACGTAAAATATCCCTAAGCAGTTGGAATTCGATACTGTTGAATAAACTCTATACGATGACTAAATGCGTAGATTGTAGTCACCCACACTGCATGTTTCACTTAACAATGAAAGGGTGCCGTTTTCAATGTTCGATCCTTTTGTTCTTCTACTCCTGATATTTTGGACTGTTGATCGATGGTTTCATATAAAAGACTACCAATAAGACTCTTTGTAGAAGAAGTTCCCCAAAAATAGTATGTTAACTTTACGAGAAAGACCTCTAAACATGCTCCAAATTGTAAAAATACGACTTTTTGGATTTTCAATCTCTTTTTTTCGGCTATCCCTGATATTTAAAAAAATTGATACAATGATTTCACACAACAGGCTAGCTATTAGACTCTCTATTGACAAACGTTTCACCGCCCTCCCTTCATTATAACCGAAGTTATCGTGCCCTAAAGAATCAACAAATCAGCATGCTTATCTCTGCTTACCCTAAGCAGAAAATGCTCATCTTTGAACTCAATCATAACATTGACCTAGTGAACGTCTACAACAAGTTTGAACATTCTAGCTTAATTAGAATGAGAGTTATTGTGCTCCAAAATCTCGGCCCTTCAAATTGCTTCTATTTTTCATTTTCAATTCAAAATGGTGACTCCCGGTTGACCTAAATCAGAATTGTATTCGCGACATTTTTTAGGCCTTCCTACAAGGATTCAGAAAATATAACTCCCGAGTCTGTAAGTAAAATAGCAAAAAAGCCTTATTGATTTTTCACGTTTAAAGATGGTGGCACTTCCGGTTCGATCGACAAACTCCATATTTTGTGTACGAATCAGTAATTCCTTGTCTAGTATCGAAAAAAAAAACTAGGTCATTCTGACCTATATTTCGACGATTTTTTTGAAAACTTTGATCCTTAATTTCACCAAGGGGAGATAAGTTAGAAAATTTCTAAAGTCATTTTTCAAGTCGCATCATAAAGGTCTACTTACATATTAAATTTCATGAAAATCGTACAACTACTAAAGAAGTTGTCGAGTTGGTGTAAACTTCCGGTTCGAAATCACAGCGACGAATTTTCGAAATTCGAAAATCCGAAATTGCAGATTTGAAGTAAATGTCTTAGGATACTCAAAGAAAAAAGAATTAGTAAAATACACCAAATAGTCACAAAGTTACAGCATTGTAGGTCAAATGCATTCGTTCGTAAAATTCGGTGATTTCGGATTCGAAAAACGTTTTGAAAATACATTTAATCAACGTTCGCACCCCATTTTTGGGGGGGTAGGTCAAAATTTCAGAAAGATCCTATGGATAGATTCTGAGAAATCCGATTTGCAGAAAACACACAAAAAAAAAAAATAATAATAATAATAACTTTAACAGAAACAATAAGCTTTCATATGTAATACATATGAAAGCTTAATAAAACCCAGTATAAATAATATACGACTTCTACGCGTCGGTCGTCAAGACAAACAAAATGGCTTCCAAAACAAATGTCAGACAAAAATACCGGGAAACATTAAGTCCTCGCGTAGAGGCGACGAATTCGCATTTTGTTTAGTCTGTAGGACTAGGAGTGATTTATGTGGTGCTTACAGTGGTATTACGGACATTAAAAAACATTTTGAAACTAAAAAACACTTAAGCTGCTCAAACCTAAAAGCCTCTTACGAAAAATCTTCTAGGCCTATATATATATACTTTCGTATATAATATAAATAGGTAAAAAAAAACTCAGATGCATGGACCTAAATCACCAGCTGTTTTTATCCAATAATACAAGGTACTGCTTTAAATGGGTGCTAATTTCTCAAAATTTTCTTGGGGCCCCACGCCCTGCGGCGCCTGCGGTGCCTCCGGCGCTCTCACGGTGCTTTGCACAGTTCCAACTTGGACCTACGGTCCTCTCTCTACCATCAATACAAGGCATTCTGATTTTCAATCTCCCCAGGTTGGCATGTATGCAGTCCATTTGCATGAACGTAAAAGATCCCTTAACAGATGGAATTTTATATAAGAGTGGGCCATAGTGCCCCTGCCCATGCAAAAACTCTGTAATAGCCTGTCTTCATCAGCCTAGTCCGAGAGAAACGGACAAATGTTTAACACCATTTCATTTCTTATAAAGTACCTACATTAGTATAATCATTTCAATAAGAAAGTATTTATCCTTTTTTTTAGGCATACTGGTGACATTGAAATGTTTCACAGTTTCAAATTAATGTATGCAAGCAAAAGACACTTTTACAGGTAATACTAATACATGAATTAAGAAAGTCCGGATGCTAAGCTTCTAATTCATTTGAGGTAGAAAGTTCAAATTTTGGGTGCTTGATGACAAGCAACTCCTGCTTAGACCAAAAATTCCGTTTGATTGGTGGATGCTTTTTGAACACATTGACACAAATGCTGATTATGTTCAATTTTGATCTTTTTCTGCTTTGGCAAAGTTTGATTGGTCAATGATTTATACAAAGATAGGTTTGCAATTAATCAATATGTTTATATATATTTTGGTATTGAGGTGGGAGAAATCAATATCGGCTGATGATGATTTAAAAATGTGATATATATTGCTTGTTTTTTCAGTCCACCTGCATACAATGCCCGTTGCCTTCTTGCAGCTATCGACTTCAACAGCCACAAGAATAGAGAACCACTGAAGGATGCACATGGTAATATTCGGTAAGTAACTTGACATTATTTGTAACTATAATGGGGCAAAAATATAACGCTCTGCATATTTAATTTTGCATGCTATGAAAAACTAATCAAAGCAGTATAAGATGGCTTGGTGAATAAGAAAATTATTGGTCCCGCCCTGTCAAAGAACGGTGTCCTTGTAACACACTGCACCCCCCACACACACAGAACGGTGTCCTTGTAACACACTGCATTTTGTGCGGACATCTTTGTTAGGCACAGAAAAGTAAGACAATGGACCATTTTTCATAATATTTATTATTATCATTTTATTTCCAGGCACAGAAAAAAATATTCAAAAAGATCAGGTTCGTGGACGGCAGTACCTCTGATGTCACAAAAAAACTACAATTACATCCCAGAACTAATTAAATCAATCATTTACCTTCATTTACATTCTAAAACACCGTTACAATCATCTAAAAAAATGTCAGATACTGATCCGAGGCGGATCAGTAAATCGTCTGCAAAGGTGCAGGCACCATCACTTGAAGAATTAGTAAAAAAACAAAAATCAAGATTTTAATTACAACTAAAATATCACATCAACAATTATACGAGTCTTCCCGCTTTAAAACCAACATATTGCCCAAATGGGGATGGGTAGCGCTCTCTTACTCTCCATACTACGCAACTTGGAATAACTCGTCGGTTTCCTTCCCCAAGTCGACCGTACCTCCAATAAATGAATTGTCTATACGCTGCATGCCTATACTGTTTATTGAGATTGTCGTCAGCATCCCTCACAAAAATATCATTTCTAATGTTGTTGGCTATAACCAATACACCAGGCTCCAAACAAAACTGTTCTAATTCCTGTAATTAAAAATAATGTGGTTTTTTTTTATATATGTCTGTTGAATATTACCAAATTGACTGGCTTAGATTACTGTATTTGTTGAATTTTGCTGAAAATGAATGGATTACATTACTGTATTTCTATACAATTATATAAATAATATCCTTTTTTAAATCTGTATATTACTGAAGTGACTTTGAACAAAATTATATTTGTAAATATAAACTTACTGGTCGTAGAGACATACAAAATTCTGGGGCCATATTACAGCAGAGCTTTTCCTCATCAGAAGGCATTTCTCTGCAATGGCTGCATATGCACCAATCAGCCGATGTGCTACTTGGCCCTGGATCAGTGTTGTCAGGATCTGTTCCTTGTTCTGTTGATTTGGTCGCACTTTCTGCAATGTCAAACACAAGGCCAGGCATTTTCTCTGCTGCTAACAAAAGTAACTCTTTTGCTTTTTCCCCACTGATATTAGAAATCATGTCCTGAAAGATAGTTTATATAATTTGTTATTTTATGACATGACATCTTTGAAATATATATCCTGTAAATATATGTAGTTATTTTATAATGTGTCACTTTTTGCCTTTTCATTTGAGATCATATCCTGTAAATAGTTATTTTATGACATGCAATATATTATACATATTTATTAGTATGTAAACATTATTCTTTATTTGATGATGGATTTCCTCAATTTTGAGAAATTAACAATTGATGTATTGCATTTTTAATCAAGTAATAAAACTCACTTTAAGACTTTCATGTCTCTCTTTTTGTAATCTTGTCACCCTTTCTAATGTTGTCTCCACAGGGTTATGTGTTTTTTTACCAGTTGTTCCTTTGCCTTTACCTTTACCTTTTCCCTTGCCTTGCAATGCTCTTTTTGGTGCTGGTAGTTCAAGGTCTGATGAGTCATTTGAACTTGTTGATGTTGGTTTCGGTAGGTCAGAACTGTCAGATGACTCTTTGGGTCGACAAGCTTTACAAACATAAGTTGTGGAACCTTCTTCAACAGCTTTCTTGTAAGCTGCAACTGTAAATCCCGAAAAGCGTCAATCATGTACTCAAATATTAGAATGATGGTTTAGTATATAACATAGAGTGAACCAATAAATTTGTTTCATGAAATCATAGCATATTGCAATAAAACATTTCTGAATTTGTTTACTCTTGAATACCGGTAATCAGAAGCTATAGATCACTTTACCTGTCCCACATGCCCTATGGGTCCATTTACTACAAATATCACATGATATTGCTTGGGCACTTTTTCTGACAAGTTTAGTACAATGCACGCATAAAGGTCGTTCTGCCATTCTGTGTATGTAGGGATACAATAACCCCATTCCATATTTGACGAAGTTTTATACCATTCATTGAGAAGCCATGTTTGGAGATCAAAGTAAGGGCAGTTTTGATAGTGGAATTCTTGTATGAAATTGAAGCCACAAAACAATTAACACAAAGGCCGGGTGTAAATAACTCTTAACCCTTCATTTGATTAATCTGAGATTACATACATGTTACCGGTGTACCTACAACCTCAACGAATCATCATTATCAATTATCAACACGTCATGACAAATAAACTGTGTTTTTTTGATATGTAGCATATATTTTTTTTACGTAAGACAAACTAGACTATTGGATTAGTATTATAATTATCAACCTACCTGTGACTATCTTTCGATGAATTAAAATCCCCAATCCAATTAGTAAACAATCTGTATCTTCATCTCTCGGGTGTTAGTATCAACAAACTGACTAACGAAGTGAAAGTTTCGTCTCGAAAGGATTCCACATCAATGCGTCTTTATCAACAGTTTATTTTATGAGAACACTTCTAATACATAAAGTCGTCGATCATATTGAACATTTTAAGCACTTGTAAACATACGGATCTACATGTAAAATAACACAACAGTGCTGGACTCATAGTGTATTGCCATGAATGTCAAACCAAAGTCCATGGCCAAAAATCACATTTTATAACTGGAACGCATGCGCCAAAAATACTTCCCATGTAGATTGGAATAACCAGACGCTAGCATTTGACCATCGATTGGGGTTCCTGGCGTATTTCGTCGAACAAAACTTTTTTCAAATAAGAGTAAAAACGGAAACAATCGAATGCAAATCAGTGTATAAACATTCATAATACATTATCAATGCGTTGCGGTCCATTTGTCTCCATTTATAGGTCCAAAATGTTAGCGACTTAGCTCCTATCCGAACGTTATTATCATCATGTTCAAGTGGTATCAATGAAAAAAACAAAAACATCACAGACTAAAAATTATCATATTACCATCATATTTCACCAAATATGATAGGGTCTTATGAATGCTGATGGAAGCTAACGTCTGAAAATATAGTTGCCAAAACCTACTGAAAACCTTTCCGTCTAAATTCATTTCCGGTTGTATCACTATTATGGAGGACGATCCGTGCATACATGTACAACCAACCATAATCAAATACAGCTATTCCACTCCGTATGCTCCCATCGAAGTTTGATAGTATATCTTTTCATATCTCATAAAACCTCTTATAGCGCACAAGTTAATCTTTTACTGGAGAGAAAATAAAATTAACAACGATAAGTCTTATCCTATTTTGTGAATTACTCGTTCTGGATTGATCGATATCATCACATGTGAGTGAGAGCATGGGCGTCACACATAAGGGGGGAGGGCTTGGGGGGTGGGGGGGTCCTGGGGGGTCTGAATATACTTGGTTCTCCCCCCCTCCCCCCCAAAAAACAAAACAAAACAAAACAAAAAAAAATGCAAAATAAAGTGCCCGAAATGTAATAAAACACTAATTTTAGGACTGGAATAGCAGTAAAACGCGTTTGCGGCCATCAAATATTCCAAAATTTTCTTGGAGGGTCCATACAAGGTCAGCTCCGCTTCTTCGCCTCTCGAAGAAAACTGGTCGCAGCCCGTAAACCTCCTTCGGGCATTTCTAGTTTTGCTTCCCTAACTGTCATCGAGTCCTAATAAAACACTAATTTCCCTTTACTTTTAATTGAATACCACGAATTTGTACTGAGTTGACTATTGATTAAAACATTTTGTCTGGGGCCACTCTACTTTGTGCGACATTTTTGGGGCATCGATTATTACTTGTGAATGCAACTGCAACAGTGTGATTGGATGGTTGGAATTCAGAGTGGGATTTCGGTTACAAAACCATTGGATACTTTTGGAGTTGCTCACACAGGCTAAAATAGCCGAAAACGCATTAGCGGTGGTTAAATTTTCAAATTTTTCTCCGGGAGGGTGAGGCTCCCATTGCCCACGATGATTGATTGGTTGTTTGGAATTCTGGGCAGCCAGGTAGGCTATATTGGACCAAATCTAAGTTGCTGCATTCACAGGCTACAGACTGGAATAGCAGGGAAACGCGTTTGTGGCAGTTAAATTCTAAAAATTTTCTCCCAAAGGTCCCGCCCAGAGCCTTATATAAAGAGAGTCTGGCCAACCCGTGTCCCGATTATGATTGGCTAAAGGTGGTCACGTGACACATGGACGCCATTATGTTACCCATCTGAAAAGAATCGTCTGTATAGTAGCCTATAATTTGACTTTTTTTTTAAATGACATGTTTGACGTGTTTTTATATAATTCGTCTGTCTGTGGCTGTGAAATGGCACACAAGAGATGGGCAAGGGATTTATTTGCACAGGTTCCCAAAAAATGCGAAAAGGCGTCGATTGTGGCAAAAATTTCATCTTGTGTGATGTTAGTAGGCCTACCGTGTTTTTATGGATTTCATGCGACCATAGATTCTTATTGTAGTTTGAAGAAATTCCGAACCTAATGACATATTCACGTCATAGGTTATTATTTTTTGATGAATGAATTTTTGAAGATTTGCTATGAACTTGAGAAAGACACTTTGACAGTGTAGGCCCAAATATAGGCCTAGCCTTTGTTAATAAGAAGATGTTTTTTCGATTTAAATTTCGTCTGTATGGCATAAAGTGTTGCGGTTTGCGTTAATTTGTAAATGTTTAATGAATTCATCCACGAGAGAATTTTCGAAAAAGATTTATGTACTTTTGAGTTTGATAGACTACAGTGTAGGCCTAGGCCTGGCCTAGTTAGTAGATGTTTTTCGATTTAAACTTTATTGATATGGTCATTTTTATGAGAGAGAGAGAGAGAGAATTGGTGTTTAACGTCCACTCGACACAAACTAGGTCAATTTTATTTCAATTATTCGCTTGCGCGTAGGGGTCTTTAGCAGTGGGGGGAAACAGGAGGACCCGGAGAAAACCCGCGAGAATGGACAGGTGGTCCTACACCTTGTCACTTACAACCGGGGATTCGAAAGAGAGAGAGAGAGAGAGAGAGAGAGAGAGAGAGAGATAACGTGTGGTACACCTTTAATAATTCGCTTGTGCGAAGGGGGTCTTTAGTAATGGAAAGAAACTGGAGAACAAGTACTTCTTGTCACGTAGAATCTTTAAGGCGAAACATCGCCGCTTGATTCAATGACAGACCTTATGATCTAAAGCGCACGTGTTAGATCACACGACCACCTAACACCCGTTCTCAAAGGAAACACACAGATGATTAAATCCTAAACATTTCTAATAAGTAATTAGCAAAAGGCACAACTACTATATATAATCATGTGTTTACAAATAAAGTTTCATAAAGATACTGGGATGGACAGAGCCCGTTTCAAGACCCCCCCCCCCTACTTACTTCCTTCGGCGCGGGATAATAACATACGATAAAAATTAAATAAAAATGAGTTTCTTATTTCAGAGGTAATCATTATTCGATACTTTCGATTTAATCTATTGTCAAACGATATATTGGTTCATTGCGGTGTTTTTAATGTCATTTTTAAAAAAATCAGAATCGGAATCAACGGAGCTCGTTTCAATATCTTACCCTTAAAATATAATTAAAAAATTATTTCTAATTTCAAAGGTAATCTTTGAATCATTATTCGATACTTTCGATTTAACCTTTAGCCAAACGAAATATTGGATTATTGCGGTGTTTTTAAATGTTTAAAAGATAAAACAAAATAAATATTGCCAATAAAATTTACATATTGTGATTGATTTATTAAAATTATTGTCTACCCCTACACACGAGTGAACATAAAAATACATTTGCACAAATCTAAAACATATAAATCGGTCACACGCTGTACTGCGGCTCTATGTGCAACGAAAGAATGGGTAACAAAATGGCGCCCACGACGTCAGTTGGCCAGACTCTCTATATATAAGGCTCTGGTCCCGTCTTCGTGGGTGTAAACGATTGATTGGAATTCGAGTTAGCAAGCCTCCTTAATTAGGCTATATTAGACCACTTTGAAATTGCTTTGTTCATGGGCTGAAATATCAGAAAAAACTGTTTGCAGCCGTCAAATATTCCAAAATGTGGGGGTAAGCCACGCTTTTTCGCCTCTCGCGGAAAAGACCGGTGTCGCTGTCTGTAAACATGATAAACGTTGTATTGGTGTGATGTTTTAGTTTAACCCCGTAAAATATGCCAAACAATTTCTAAACGTGTATTAGATTACATATTTATTCTGTTTGTAATATTCACACATAACATTATGACGTTAAATTTACGTTTAAATTTACGTAACAATGGTCTGTCAGTTTAGCATCATATTGCTCATCATTTTAACAATAATTTCATGTCATGAAATGACGTTAATCTAACATAAAGTTTACGCCATATTTACGATATGTTTATGTCAGTTTCTAACGTAAAAATTTCAGTCATTTTCTGGCTAAATCTAACATACAATGTTATACGGCGGGGAACTGTTATAACCTGGCCTATTCCCAAACGACAATCAGTCATCTCGATCAGTGGTAAGTAGCATTTGAATGGATTGCTGGCCCTTTAACTCGGTAGTTATGAAACCATCAACCTAGATGAACTATCCCCCCCCACCCCTAAAAAAAAGCTGCATGCTTCGTATTCAAATAATCAATAGTAAAATAAAAAGTCATGCAACTGATGGGCGTCGTATTTTGTAATGTATATTACACATATCAATCTTAAGATAATTTTATGCCATAAGTTTGATAAATGTGTTATATTTACGACATAACCAGCCAGTGACGGATCACGAGGTCACCTGGCAACGGGGCAGCATAGCTGCTGGGTCCCGCTGACAAAATGACACGTATCCCCCCCCCCTCCTCTGCGATTGAAATGGTCGTCCCCTGTAAAAAATTTGTTGAAATCTCGCTTGAAATATTGGTCCGTGGAGTATATCCCGAGCGGAAAGTCATATATTTAGTTCTAAGCTGTTAGTGTCGATCTAGATTTGTAATCTGAATTAAGTTGCATATCATATTCCGAATATTGCAGTAGTGATTCAAATTCTTTTTTTTGCTAACGGTATTCCACTTTTGCACGCGAACCAGTCCCGACTCGATGACAGCAGTTCACGATTCTTGTTGTCATGCGAGCTGGTTGAGTGAGAAATGAAGTCCCGAGGGAAATACTGGACAATAACAAGACCGCTACCTGTCAACCAGAAAATATATTTGATTCCCCTTTGCTAACCCACCCAAAGTGGAATCATTTATATCAATTGTTTCGGACTTGTGCCCCTTGAGACCCTCCTACCTTATAATTTCAAAACTCATCAAAACAAAAGGCCCCTTTGTTTCACGATTTTGGAGAACAGGGACTCAAAATCGCCCTCGTCATAATACTTCATTGTAATTAACACACCCGCAGAATGACAATATAAACTCCTGGAGGCCAATTTCAGGTGCGGATACAGAGGGGGACGCACCCGGCGCACGCCCCCTCTATTTTTTTGCGGTGGCGAACAATTTTTTGCTCCATATATTCTCGCGGGAAAGGAAAACAAAAACAGTTTAGGTCGGAAATCGTAATTTACAGTACTAGTATGAAATTAGTCCTTGTGGGCATTTTTGTCCACTCAAAAATCATGGGTCGGGCTTCGCACTCCCAACTTGGTGCAGCACGCCCCCCCCCCCTTTCTGAAAATCCTGGATCCGCCCCTGAATTTCGATCACCTGTGCGCCAATTCCGATCACCCGTACGCCCATTCCGGTCCAGTTTGTTGGGAGCAATGTCAAACATTCAACAAAAGATGAAAATACGAGTTTCAAAACCTCAAAATAAACTCCCTTAAAACCTATCTCATGGATAATCTAAATTATTGTTATTTTTTTCTTGGGCTTCTTGTTTTAACTTATCCAATCTTTCAACCGTAATTTGGTATTAAAATTAACCGAGACTGCAAAATGTGTTACTGGATGCTCCCAAATTCCTAAATGCCCCCAATCCATCCCTTAGCCATTCGATCACATAAATGAACACCTTCTTACTCAGCCCCCCCACCCTCAATAATTAAATTTCGGAGACATCTAATTAATGTGCCTAGCTAGTTACAGGTAGTATAGATTAATTACCCTTTTCAATATACATGTGTGAAGATTTCCCATTTGTACTGATTATACTCTGTCAACATATTGAATTAACTTTTTAAAAAGTTCCTGATCCTACCATACTCCCCAGTCTCGTGGTTTTCTGCGAGTCCTCCAGTTTCCTCCCACTGCTAAAGACCCCTACGCGCAAGCGAATGATTGAAATAAAATTAAACCATATGTTAGTCTCGAACTAACGTCGAGTGGACGTCAACCCCATTTCTCCCTATCTCTATCCCTGCAGATAAACATTAAGGATAAATACGAGCTCTCAAAGTTTTAATTCTAATCGCAAACTTTAAAGATTTCATAATGTATCTTTGATTTACTTTGTAACATTAAAAAGATAAATCATAAATGAATTTCTGGATATAAGCGGCACTTCCAGAGACGGGCCCGTATCTACAGGGGGGTGCAGGGGGGCATGCCCCCCCCCCCCCCCCCCCGCGTGAAATGCTCCCCCCCCCCGCTCAGAAATTGCTAACAATCATTAAAGTATACACAGTTCCTTATATTAACCTAAAAAAGCTAAATTTTAATTGTTTGAATACTTATTTTAAAATGCTTATTAGACGCCTAGGTAACTACATAGCATGATGATTACAGCAGTATGTTAGAACGAACTTTCCGAAAATTTCCTCAAAATGTTCGCCCCCCCTCCCTACCGAAAGGTTATGCCCCCCAGCTTAATGGTGTCTAGATACGGGCCTGTCCAGAGAAGCGGTAACGCTACATAGAAGGAAGTAAATAAAGATACCAATAAAGGAGTCCATATCCATGGCAGATCTTTCGCAAAATATTTTTCTGTCTACTTAGTAAATATTTCCTATAGTTAAAGTCGGGTTCCCAGATAAGTATTTATCGGGTGGTTATTAACTATAAAAGTATGACAATTTTGGTATATATGGAAAGAAGAGATATCCAATCTTACTAGAAAAATACCACATTCCCTGAAAAACACTCATGGAGCGTAAACAGGACAAAAATGTAAGGGGTTCCCTTAATAGTCAACCCGACGAATAAGGGTACCTGCACGCTTGGCGTTGACGGCTGCACGCGAACTTGAGTGATTTGTGTACATGTTGAAAAACTTTATAAAGAGTTAGACATACAACAATTTCTGGGGTAAAAATCACGGAAAAAAACGCGGGAAGTGGATAATCCGAGAATTTAATTAGGATTCGATATTTGTAGTAAATAGTCAGTGCTTACAGACAACATCGTCTTGTGTATGCAATGCATCCTCCCCTGTCCTCTGCCGCCGTTGCCATTGGTTACGAAGAGGGTAATCGCCTGACGCAAACATGGCCTCGTTTGATAGATTTTTGTAGCAGGCTATACTTGACAATTACAATGTTTTGAGAGCGATTTGAAGCAAAATTATAATAAAATAATTAGTTTGAATATGTTTTTAATTCTAATATATCATCAAATCACCCAGTTTGTATCCGGGAAACAAACTTTAGAAATGAAAATAAAATGAAATGGGGTTTAACGTCCTACTGTTCTGCTCCGAACTGGGCGAATGGAAGACGGACATACGCCATACAGTGTGCTATTAGGGAAATCTTGCCCGGGCAGCGGCACTACGGCCTACTCTTATATCGAATTCCAACTGCCAAGGAATCTTTTACGTGCGTGGCCAATGTGTATACGGGACCTCCCATCCGAACGGCTAGACAGCTGTCCTTGTCAGGCCCTCTGTCCTGAATCACTAACAAGGGGAAACTACGCTGGAAAATCTGGATGAACTTTCTCGGCCAATGTAGGAACGGAACACCCGACCTCCAGACTAGCGACTATAGTTAAAGATACATTATGCTGGCTTGGTAGGGTTTGTCCTTGTCAGAAAATGGTTTAACGCCAGCGCTTTAGATTACATGGTCTGTCATTACGTCAAATGGCGCGGTTTCAATTCCCCACTTGTACATGACAAGGAGTAGGGTCGCCTGTCCAGCCTTGTGGATTTTGTTCCGGTTCTTCCACGGCTAAAGACCCGTACATGCTAGCAAATTATTGAAATAAAATTGAACCATAATTGCGTTTGTCGCAAAATGACCTAGTTTGTGTCGAGTGGGCGTTAAGTTTGATAATCAGACAGAAGCAACCACGTTTTCCCGCCATTCTAATTCTCGTGAGAGCTACTATAGTAAAGATTAGTTTTGTGATATATGCAACCGAAAGTCACTGTGTATCCATCTGAATTCCAGAATTTTGTAGGGATGAGGGTAGGGCAGATGTGAAATGAAAGAATTATGAAGTTAAGACAGCCGCAAAGACGTTTTCCTGCTCTTTCAATCAGAGAGTATACAGTGGTTTTTAAATGGTCAAATATGGCCTTATATATATGATTTTGAAACCCATCCTGTTCCTGACTGAATTCCAATCACTAGACAGGAAAGATTTCACTGTTCGAAAAAGTGATGAAATGAATAATGATGGTGATATATGTCGCGCATAAAGCAGAATATTACAATATTGTTAGTTCTTTTACGTGCATGCCAATGACCAGATGCCGTTCCTTGCCGGTTGGGTGGCCGAATGGTTAGCACGTGCGCGCTGTATGATACGATCTACCAGTCAACTGGCGAGTTTCGATTCGCAGATTATCGTGATAAGGAATATGGTCGCCTGCCCAACCTCGTGGGGTTTCTTTTGGCTCCCGGTTTTCTCTCACTGCTAAATACCCCTACGCACAAGCGAATTATGGAAATAAAGTTGAACCATGTCGTCCGCGTGTAAGTCCCGAGATGACTTAGTTTGTGTCAAGTGGACTTTAAACCCCATTTCTCTCGTTCTCTGTTCCTATCCAGGCCTCGTCTTGTACCACTGACACAATCGAGGAAACAACCCTTAAAAAACCCGAGTTACTTTATCGAGCAATACGCAGGGCCGCCGGGTGAGCGAGTATGTGCCGCCAATGTCTTATGCATGGTTCCCCTGTGTGAGTCGTAGTAAATAATAAACGGATTTCTACGATTATGAACAAACTACTCTACTTTGGTTATTATAAACCTACCTGTGTGTTTGAAACGACCTCCCGTTAAATAAAATCCATTATACAACTAAATATACCAACGGAAAAAAGGGGTTCTCTCTTGAAAAGTCAATGCTTTTGCTTGTATTTTCGTCTGTGTCCATCACAACATTATACATGTGACGTTATGGGCTAAACCATCGTAATTATGTTAAAGGGGGTAATTATTGATAACCACGTGTGTTACAGGCTAATCAAAACAGCACACGACCTTTTCGAGCGTTTGAGTTTGGGCAAGAAAAAAGCAACTGGAGACAATGACATTAATTTTGAACCAATTGATGGTCAGTCTACTAAATTTTATTTACCGATTATACGAATACATGTATAATATTGCTTTTCATCTCATAATTTCACCCGTGTATATTATATATATTTTTATAAAACACATTACAGCCCAGTCAATAATAGTCAACTTTGTGGCTAACATATATAAATAAACACACTTATTTCATAATTTTAATTGATCATATTTCGTATGAAAAATGACCACCGCTTCTTAATTATTTCCATATTTTATTCACGTTCCGACTGTTCATACCATTAATGTTCCTGATTAAATTAATTTTTTGTTCATCGAAATCGAAAATTCTTGATAAGAACAGTTCGGGATGTCTAAACATCGTTTATCGTCTTCATAAAAATGTATTTAAAACAAAAAAATCACACGTCAGAAGGGCATCGCAGATTGCGTGTATTATTGGGTTTTGTGTGTTAATTATGCAGACCGTGGGGGAAATTCGTGCAAGTTTCCCGGCACTAAATTTAACCATCTGTGCAGCATACAATAACTCATATGACATGGTACCTTTTAAGGCAATAGAACTCAAAGCGTTGATTAGCTGGGGCATGATCGCGATCTACGAAATGCCATCGGAAAATTCCACTCTCCGTGGATTTCAAAATAAGTAACAACTGACAGTACAATCATATGGATAAACTGCCTTGTGAATTTCACGATTATAGAATTCTGAACACACCAGAAATAACATTCAAAGAGAAATAGAAAGACATGAAACCATCTACCGATAATTAAACCGATGCGCGGTATGATTTGTTGATAATAATTATTGGTATTTATATATATATATAAAAACGTTATATACCTATTCAATGATTCAATGGCCTCGGCTTTTAATTTTGCCGAGGCAAATGTAAAGTACATCGGAATTTAGGCCTACCTCGGCTACAGCAGATTGCCGAGGTTAATTGACAGGACTGCTTAAGTTCTTCTTCAGGAATAAATATTCAAGGATGAGATTCAAGGCCAGTGAATCAAATGTAATTCAAAAGAAAAAATCCCATCGAACTACCTAACCAAAACATTAATACAAGCCGGAAACAAAATATTGGACTTTGGGCGTATTTATGTTTGTAAACGCCCAAACTCATTACTCGGTCTCAGAGAAATAGCTTATTCATAAATGTCGCGTTCGATTACTTGCCCGGTGCTTACTCGGCCAGGATCCTCGAGTACGTTTCGACAGGCGCAGTGGAAATGGGTAATGGAATGGCGCGGCGCTTTCTTCGGGTATCAAAATGGAAGATAAACGCCGCCAAACAATTAATTATGCTCGATGTTCTAATAAATAACGCACAGACAATAATCCGTCAACAAACTTTAGACCTTTTCATTGGTATCTCATTGGAACTATTAAATCCAGAGAAGCGAAATAAAGCCCATATTATGCAGAACATACTTTAAATCACATTTTCGTTCAACCAATGTAACGTTTGTTAACTTTGTTAACAAGCTCAACGGCCTACCAGAATTGCAGTTAGGAGGGCAAGGTTATGATCGCATACTATGGATTCACACTTACGTCCCAGTGAGTTTAGTAGAGGTAAAACAATCTGCTTAGTGGACGAATTGGGCAATTGAAAGGACACTGAGTGGTCTTTTTTTAATTCTTGGAATCGTTACACCAAGATGTAGAATCACTAAAACACTACTGTGGAACGTAAATATGTTATTTTAAATCCGAGAAAAATGTCAACAATAATTCTTCCGTCGCCTAAACTTAATCTGCAAATATAACTTCGATCAAATAATTGCATCCATATTGAATAATTGGACACTTCCACAAGTAACCATCTCCTTGGGAAGGTTACTTCGGCCTGTTGCGAGTAAGCCGTTCGAATGACATCATCGGTAATCCGAACGCGTCCGTGGTGGCTAGAGTAAGCGCGGCGCCAGTCAGTAATCGAACGCACCAACACAAAATTTGGATTGTCGTAAAATAGCTTTGACCCCCTTTATACGAAATGATCTATTCCGATAAGTGACGTAATAAGCTTCCATTTTTTATTTCTCGATGTCAAAGTTTGTGAGAAGTTCAATTTTACAAGAGAGAACCCCTTTTTTCCGTTGGTATATTTAGTTGTATAATGGATTTTATTTAACGGGAGGTCGTTTCAAACACACAGGTAAGTTTATAATAACCAAAGTAGAGTAGTTTGTTCATAATCGTAGAAATCCGTTTATTATTTACTACGACTCACACAATAGCTATAGTATAATAAAACAACAAAGTTCATAGTTGTTTTAACAAAATATTTTATTTCTAAATATTATAAATATTTTAGAAGCAAAAATCACAAATCATAATTTCATTTATATAACCAAACAATAACAATAATTTAAAACAATTGTAACACAAACATCTTTAAATAAATAAATTAACAATGAAATTCAATGTAGTTTGATGTCGCCATTCCTACATCACCTTGCAATCCAGTTTAAAAATCGGTGAGAGCTAAATGACGCCAGAAAATGAGTGACGTATGAGCAAGCCTGACGTAAGTAAAAGATAATCTAATCGAAGTTATTCAGATTTCAATTCAAACATTTTCTGTGGGATAAATCTCATTTAGTACACGTGGAAATATTTTGTCGTAAAAACACTGAAAATGATACTAAATAACATTTATTCATAAAGCAACACCGATTTTCTTTGTTCTTTAATTTAATATGATAAATCATGGTCCTTATTAAAAAAAAAAACTTTATCAAGTATAATTGAAATCATCATTTTAATCATAATGTATTAATAAAAACTTATATAAGCCATTTAACTTTCCGTGAATTTCCCAGGCCCCGCGCCGGTCTTCAGAAAAACAATACCTTAATTCCATTTCATCGCTTTAAGTGGTGTAGCACGATGACGTACTTACTGGATACGTGGCGTTGCGATCGTGACAAATTGGGCGCTAATGAAATTCTTAAACAGACAAATTGTCGCTGGGTCGGCATTTTAGCAGATTTAACGCCAATTATTCAACAAATAAAATTATAGTTATAGCGCATCATTTCTGTATAATAACAGATTTAACGAAAGTAGGATTTAATGTCAGGCCAGGGTACGTTTCTTCACCAATAAGAAGATCGGTAAAAGCTATGCAGTTATGGAGGGAGG
The DNA here is from genome assembly GCA_963678685.1 of Patella ulyssiponensis. NCBI lineage: Eukaryota > Metazoa > Mollusca > Gastropoda > Patellidae > Patella > Patella ulyssiponensis. The sequence goes on along the minus strand of OY783227.1, from coordinate 10,880,189 downwards.
TTTTACTTTCAGTCTATTCTTCTTTGAATTCCTTATGTTCACAACCACCCATGACTTCTCCTTACCGCAGTAATGAACTTTCTCGACCAACACGAAACCTATTAACTAATTAGTAACCCAGTGACATACTCTAAAGCGGTGGACACACTAGCCGAATGATTCGGTCGAATCAAGCGGCGTGGAAATTCGCTTAGTGTGTCCACTAATCGGCTGAATTTCTATTCATTGGGGCACGTCAGTAACTGCATCATGAAGTAAGACTATTGCCATACAACACTCGATAAAAACACCCCGGATTGACACACGTGTATCTTAAAACGGGGTTTCATTGCACGCACATAATATTGACGTCATTTGACGATATGACGTCACATTGAGAGTTTGTCAACCATGGCGACTATTTCTATTACGTCATTTCAATAAGCGACCGAGAACACTGTGCCGCATAGAACTAAATATTGAGTTCTATGGTGCCGAGAACCGTGAAATGGTCAAAGTAAAGATGCCGCCACGCATATAACATAATCATAAGTTCGAAAATAGTCCATGCAGTTCCTTCTCATCATTTCAACATTCTTTGTCGTTTAGGTTAGCCATGTTTATATCTAAAATAATTTAAAACTAATAAAAAATATTATATTGAAAATCTGTTTTGTTTTATTAAAAATTAGAAAAGTTGTAGAAGGTATAAAATTCATGCTATACAATATAATTATTTATTTATTTCATTTATACACATTTATTTTACCTAATGTTTAAAACTATGATTGATGAATTCTCATGTGTGTCTTTAGACTACAACTCTGATTACACGAATAACCACAAACATCACACTTGTAAGATTTTTCACCAGTATGAATTCTCATGTGTGTCTGTAGATTACTACTCACATTACACGAATAACTACAAACATCACACTTGTAAGGTTTTTCACCAGTATGAATTCTTATGTGTGTCTGTAGATGATGACTCAGACTAAATGATTTACCACAAACATCACACTTGTAAGATTTTTCACCAGTATGAATTCTCATGTGTCTCTGTAGATCACCATTCTGATTAAATGATTTACCACAAACATCACACTTATAAGATTTTTCACCAGTATGAATTCTCATGTGTTTCTGTAGATGATCATTCCGATTAAATGATTTACCACAAACATCACACTTGTAAGATTTTTCACCAGTATGAATTCTTATGTGTGTCTGTAGATGATGACTCAGACTAAATGATTTACCACAAACATCACACTTGTAAGATTTTTCACCAGTATGAATTCTCATGTGTCTCTGTAGATGATGACTCAGACTAAATGATTTACCACAAACATCACACTTGTAAGATTTTTCACCAGTATGAATTCTCATGTGTTTCTGTAGATTTTGACTCTGATTACATGAATAACTACAAACATCACACTTATAAGGTTTTTCACCAGTATGAATCCTCACGTGTATCTGTAGATTACTATCCCCATAAAATGATTTACCACAGACATCACAATTGTAAGATTTTCCGGCAGTACGAATTCCATGTTTATCACGTATTTTAGGTAAATTGTTTTGCTTCTGTGTGACTCTAGTCTTTGCAAATGACTGTGTTGTTTCTTTTAGTGTCAGGCCGATATCAATTAATTCATTTATATTTTGTTCAGACAATTTATTTAGACCCTTCCAATCTATCTTCATGGATAATAATCTGTCTATGTTCAATAACTCAAAGTGTCGAAGGTATAAATGTTTCAGCAGATTTAGTGACGAGGCATATGATGTTGAACAGAAACGACATGGATATGTATCTGAAATAACAAGATTACTATTAGCATTTATATTTTGAACGAACGAGAATAGGACTCTGCTCTGAATGGTCGCCATAAAAATTAATGTACTTTTTTAAAAATTTGTTAGCGGTTGTAATCCGTTTTACTTCTTTACACGACTAAAGAAACATTTTCAATTTCATTAAATGTGAAAATGGAATTGGAGTAAATACTTCTCAAAATGTACTTTTAGTGTTTCCGACTAAAATTGTGATAGAGGAATTGAAATGTTCGTTTTACTTCTTTACAAGACTCAATAAACTTTTTCAATTTCAATAAATGTGAAAATGGAAGCGGAATTCTCAAAATTCTCGAAATATACTTTTAGTGTTTACGACCAAAATTATTGATGTAGGAATTAAAATGTCCGTCAACTATGAGTACGGGGGCGTCACTAAAGGTTTGTTAGAGCTTTATGATGTCATTCAGCAGACAACTGACAGCCTCTTGGAATATACTGCTTTCTTCACCATGTGCTCATTGCATAATTTTTTTGTTGAAAAAAGGGCTAAAAACCGTAACACTATTTAATTTGCATTTGCTATAGCGTTACCCTCATCTTCAAATTTTAAAAACTTCTGCAGGCGTCCGCTTGGACACACTTCCGTTCCAAGTACATGTATATATTTTCAAATTTCAGATATTTACTACTGCAGGCATCCAATTGGACATACTTTGCCGTTCCAACTATATTTATATATATATTTTTAAAAGATCACAAAATTTCAGATATTTACACTGCCACTGGACTCTATGCTAAACATTTCCAAGAGTTCACGAGTCATCTAGTTTTAGTCACGGTAGTATTCCGCCGACAGCTTTTTTTCAAGTAGCTCATAATTATAGTATTTCAGAAATGTATATAACAATATTTCCATTATCATCAAATAAACATATAACAATACCTGGAATTATTGGCTTTGATCCATTTAATCGCCATGGCATCTGCTTTAATAAATTAGCAGTTGTATTATTTCTACGGGTCTGATTGTGAAATGCGACAAAAGATGACTTGGACCATAATGGTTTGTTTATTCCCAGATCTGCAGCATATTCACTTCCATACCTACAAATAGAAATGTGAACAAATGAATCAAACCATCATACTTTCTAAAAATTACTCTTTACTATTTCGTGTTCCTTTTTCCTGGGACCTTATTCAGAATAAAAAAAAATCAGAAAGTTTTAGGATGCAGCCTAAATTCATTTTTTGGATTTTAAAATACAGCCAATTTTTCAATCTCATCTACTGTGAATAAGATGAGTCTGTTCTGAATATAGTCGTTTTTCTTATGACGATTGGGACACAAAAGGTCAATTAGAAGGGGCATTTTTGTTTGGGCAGTGGTACTGGTATTTCTATATGCCCGTCTTAGATTTACACTGCTAAGGGTTCTTATGTTCACCCGAACGACTAGGTTCACTTTATTTATGTCAGCGACTACACTCGAAAATTTGGTGTAATGTAGTTTTAAATAAAATTCAACCAGATATTTTCTCTCTATTCTGGTTGAAATATATTTCTTCTGGAGTTGACTTGGATTTACTTACCAAACAAGAATTTCTGTTCCAGGTTGAATTTCTTTAAATGCACGGTAATAAATCTGTCCTTTATACTGATAAGCTGTTACATTCTGTTCTTGTTCTGTTCTAGCACAATTTACGTATCTCATCCAGTTTGAAGTGGCTGGATTCTGAGCATCTATAAAATGCTCATGTTTTCCATCTTGAAATATCTGAATTTTAAGAAGAACACAAAAATAATTAGCAAGGTAGACAAATTTTCCTCAGATATCCTTTAAGGCTCTAATCACTTGGACAAAGAGCCTTTTTCGAACATGGCACCAACCCTATATAACTCTTAAGAAATATAGAGCTCAAGTCACAATATTTGCCTTTTTTGGTATCTGCCCAGAACTGACAATCGGGCCATAAGCATACACCATGAGAGAGACACAAAATTGGGTTTAACGTCCACTCGACCCAAATTAGGTCATTTTTATTTTAATAATTGGCTTGCGCGTAGTGGTCTTTAGCAGTGGAAGGAAACCGGAGTGCCAGGAGGAAACCCACGAGGTTGAGAAGGCGCCACCATCTCCATGCCACATACGCTCACAACAGGGATCGAAACCACAGCCGCAAGCCAGAGGTGACCGGCCAGCTAGAGGTCGAAGCGCGGCACTCTAGACCACAAGGCAGCCTCAACCCCCCATACACCAACGAAATGTGCGCATTATACATACACAACTTTATGTATATTTCATTAACTACCTACATGAATTGCAAGATAAAACAAACGGGGCTACATCTTTTTAAAAAAAAAGAACTTCTTAGATTATGAAATTCCTACCTGCCAACAGTAACCAGAACTCTGAGCTTTCTCGAAATCCTTCACAATGTCTCCTCTATACGGTCCAAATCTTGTTCTATTAGCAAAGCATTTAGTTGTCCAAGCACCTTGTCCAGCATTTGGTATTGAAGATTGTTTTATTTCTATACCATCTGGTAATGTCTTCAGACATCTTGTAGAGTCAGGTTTTCTTGTAGCTTCAACCTAGTTACAATAGATATTTTTTTTAAATTCGTTATATAAGGCTGGCCTCCCGTTCGGAAACACTCATCGTGGTAAATTGCAAACAGGGAGATGACCTAACCTACGTGTATAATATATAGGAAGGCAACTATAAATAATGCCTCTTTGGTTTTCATGCATGCTGTAGTCGGTGAGGTCAACTTTATAATATAGGATGAAGATCGAGTCAAGGTCACCTCTTCCAGGGGATCAACACCAACGTCAAGTATTATGTCAAATTGTTTTACGGTCTGATCTTTTGACACCTAGATCATTACAACCGAGCCAGTAGTTCAGGAAATACGGCTATTTAAAAGTGGCAATTTCACATTTTTAAAATATATTAAAATAAAGCCTTAAAATAGATGGTATCCATAAACAGTCCTATCATGTTAAAGAATAATCCTATAATTCACAGTCTTACCTTGTTTAAGAATAATCCTATAACTCACTACTGCCAGTTGAGAAATTGGCAAAATTATCACTTTCAACATTAAATTCAAACGTTTGAAGATAGCTTTTTGGGGAAAACAAGGAGGTAATTGTGTTATTATTTCCGATGTAAAAGATGTTTCAGTGTGGGAAATAATGCCTATGATTGTATAATAGTGAGTTGACAACCTATTGAGCAAAGGACATAGAAATAAATATGTTTTGACTTTCTTGGAAAATATGAAATTCCCGCTTTAAGAAAGGGGGTGGGGGAATTATCTCATTCTATATGCGAAAAAAAGGGACGCCTGATGTCTATGTAACAGCAACCGTCAGTTCGATGAGACGAAACTCTGAAATTTGGCTTTTCTGTAAACAGCCGCTATAAACCAAGTCTGATCGAAATCTGAGTTGGTCAGATAAAAGACTTTGAGTGGTTATTAGAATGGAATAACCAAATCTTTTTATGTAATCTTACCAATGTGTCTTCTACTACTTTATAACTTCCATGAACAGGACAATCACCAGGATATTCTTTATTACATTCTTCACAATCTGAAAGAGGGCGAGAGTGTAAAATAGGGTTTTACGTCCACTTGACACAAACTACGCCATTTCGGGACTAATATATATGGCACAATTCTAAATCAGAATTTCAAAAAAAAAAAGGAAAAAAAACCCACTAAGCTATGGATAGAAACCACGCCACTCTGTCGTACTATTTTTCTGCTCCGACTCAGCTAATGAAGACGGGCATACAGATTTCTATAGGGGTGTTTTGGCCCAAACAGCCTCATCATAAGTTTTATTTTATACACCGTTAGATCGAGCTAGCGTCCCTTACTGCGCTGCTACGGCAAAGGAAAATGTTCTCAGAGCGCTTCAAGATCGCTTTAAGCGTGGTAAAAGCGTGTTGGAACTCAGAACGCCAAATATTGGGGTGTAGTCTCCATGGTCGCCAATGATTGCCTTGTCACGACGTTTGTTTTAAGCATGTTCAAAAGAAACGTCAAGGTTCTGCGATCTGACCTGAAAGCAGTGAGAACGTGGTGGGGTCGCGAGGTAATGAGCCTATCACAATATAACGTTTTTGACAACTTATTCGGATCGGACGTATCAATTAGTTCCAACACGCTGGCATACACTGAAGCTGAATTTAAAAATCAAGAGGACGCTCTTTTTGGGCGCATATATAACGTACTTCTAACTCGCTGAACGAATATCATTATTATTATTACAGCATATTTACAGTGCACCCTTTCATATAACATGTTCAGGGGCACTACAAAGTGACAATGTAATCATAAATGTTATGCCCCCGTCAGACCGGAGTGGTGACCCCACTGCACTCCGAGACCGAACGGCGGCCTGGAAATACACAAGGTCGTCGGCAAGCGTGAACACAACGCGGAAAAATGTCTCAAAATTACAAACTTAAAAGAGTCGCTTATGGCGTTTCTATTGAGATCTATAAGCTTGGCAACGGCGGTCATCGAAAACCCGTGTCGCTCAACCACACGACTTATCTGGACTACACGTGCGTTTCCACCGCGTCATCACGGCGACTATATAAGCTGGTTAGATTTTTTTTCGAAATTTCAAGAGGACCTTTGAATCGCCCGTTTTCAAAGCAAGTCGTACATGAAAAGCATGGTCGCCATAGGCGAGTAATACAAGCTTGGTAACCGCGCCATGGTCGTATTAAGAACTCTATACACGTAGTGGGAACCTCATAACATCGCCATATGCTTAGAGGTAGCCCCATGCGGTCGTGGTGCAATCGCGCAACAGTGGTGGAATCGTCGTAACATCGCCATGACAATGCCATAAGGACTCAGAATGCTTGGTTGGGTCGCGGTCGACACGTGAGGGTTGTGGTAAAGACGCCATGAATACACCGTTGCAAATGTTACAATTTTCGCAGCGTCTTTGCCACGTGTGTACTACGCGTGTACTACGTTCATAGAGATGTTTTCACGCTTATCTCGCGACATTCGCGACCCACCACGTTCTCTCAGCTTTCCAAGTCATATGACAGAACCTTGGCGTTTGCTTTGAACATACTCGAAACAAACGTCGTGACTCAGCGATTATTGGCGACCATGCAGACCACAGCACGATATCTCGCGTTTCCACCACGCTTATGGTGACCTTGGCACGCTCTGAAACCAATTATTCTCGCCGTAGCAGCGCAGTAAGGACCTTTGCGACCCCATCACGTTCTCGCAGCTTTCCAGATCATTATGAGCATGTTCAAAACAAACGTCGTGGCTCGGCGATCATTGTCGACCATGGAGACCACAGCACGATATCTAGCGTTTCCATCACGCTTTCACCACGCTTATGGCGATCTTGACTCGCTCTGAGACCATTTTTGTCGCAGTAGAAGCGCAGTAAGGACGCAAACCCGGTCTGACCGGGGTCTTAACGATTGCATACAGAGTCAGTTAAAAGCCTGATTAAATAAATCAGAGATGTACAACATCTTAAACTAAATGGTAGATTATTCCATAAAACAGGTGCTTGATAACTAAAAGAGCGCTGACCATAAGAGACTATTTGAATAGTTTTGGGCTTTAAAAGTAGTTTATCTGATATACGTAATGTTCGACCGGGTGTATAAAGTTCTAAAAGATCTGAGAGGTATAAACAGGAGCTAGATTATTTAAGCATTTAAAAGTAAATAACAAAATCTTAAAATCAATTCGATATTTAACAGATAACCAGTGTAAATTGTATAAAACAGGAGTTATGTGGTCACATGTTTTAGTTAAAGTAACAAGTCTAGCAGCAGTATTCTGTACTTTTTGTAATTTATCTATATATACTATTCAAAAAAAGTAGGGGATATTTGATTTTGGGGGCATAATACTAAAATATGCAAACGACTACGAAAAAAGTCACTATAAAAACCTAACAGAAGAAACATTTCCAGTTACATGTGACGCTCAAACGCACCAATAGCTACCGCATGGAATGCAGGTGATGCTTGGGATCATCATGGGGATCCAACCCAAGATTTGCACGACTCTGACTTTGAATGTTACAGTCATTGTGGCATTGAATTCCATGGTGGAAACATCAATTTTATTGTTTTAGTGACCAGAAAACAAATTTTGATATGCGTCGGCCTACCCAAAATGAAAGGTTACGTGCCCTTGGCATGCTACAGATCGGCACAACACACGCGGTTGTGACGCGGACGATGAATGTTTCTCATCATAAGCAGGCTATGGTCCAAAAAACCGTGATACACAAACTGTACAGGACAGACCACGCTTTATCCGTACCTTGGCCTTGAGAAATCGTGTCATCAGCGCCCGTCTTCAAACAGACACTGGTGTGAGAATGAGTGGCCAGACGATTCGGAATCGACTGCATAGGGGTCACTTTCGCGTCTGACGTCCTCGCGTGATCCCTTGTTTGAGAGATCACCACATTCAGGCAAGACGTCGTTGGTGTAGGGATCGTCAACACTGGGATAATCGACGCTGGAGCAATGTGATGTTTTCAGATGAGTCAAGGTTCACTGTTGATTTTTTGGACAGACGTAGGAGGGTGTGGCGTCGTCGGAACGAGCGCTTCCAAGACGTTAACGTCATCAGGCATGATCGATTTGGGGCTGGTTCTGTTATGGTGTGGGGAGGCATCACTGTTGCTGGAAGAACGGCTTTACATGTTGTTGCAGGGCGTGTTACAGGCCAGTACTACCGGGTCAACATCTTGGCAGTCCATGTTGTGCCGTTCGCACGACGTCATGGCCGCCGTTTCATCTTCCAGGATCACAACGCAAGATGTCACAGGGCCAGGATCGTTACAGGTTACCTCCAACAACAGAACATCACCACATTACCTTGGCCAGCACTGAGTCCCGACCTCTCCCCCATCGAGCATGTCTGGGACATGCTTTGGACAGAGGTTACGTCAACGTCAACAACGTCCTGCCAATGTCCAAGAACTTGCTGCTGCGTTGCAACAGGAATGGGACAATCTGGACCAAAATGACCTTAGACGTCTCATTAGGAGTATGCCACGTCGGATCATTTTGTCATTTGTTTCTTCGTCAGTTTCATTGGGTGACTTTAATAACACTTAAAAATCAAATATCCCCTACTTTTTTTGAATAGTATATGTTTAACGTATGAATTACTTATTCATAACTTATCCCCTACGTAAACATAACTTATACAAGTATATGACAGCGTGTGCCCAACGAATATTTCGCGTTCTTGACTTATGCAGAACTCATGCACAACGTTAGTCTAACTTATACCTAAATTTCTCATACGTTGGCATACGCTGATGCTATACGTCAATGTGTGACAGCCCCATAACATCAACATGAACGTAGTACACGCGCAGTACATGCGTATGGCAAAGAGGCTGCAAAAATTGTAACATTTGAAACGGAGAGCACCACGACCTTCCGTGTCTGTCGGGCCCCCATCAAGCGTTTGGAAACCTTATGGCGTTGTCAAGGCGATGTTACGATGATTTTACCACATTTTGCACGGACATCACGTCCTCTTGGGGACTTACAAAGAAATTCATCGTCATCAGGAACCTCAACATTCATAAAACTGGTTGTACGAGATGTTTGTCTTAAGGGATATCTGGGTTCTTTACTTTCTTCCTGGTTTTCTTTATCTTCAACTAGCTGGAAATAAAATTCATACAATTAATGCATAATATGGACAATGTCGTCAAACGGTAAAATAAAAAAAACCCCATAGCACAAGAAGAAAACCACACAAACTGAACAAGGCGTAAATATATTTTCCTACTTCAACCCAGAGGGGCGACTTCAGCTGGAATTCAAATGAGAGCATTTTCGAATAAAATTGTACTAAGAAGGCAATCAATTTGCAGAAAAATATAAAATTTGTTTTAAATCTACATAAATCTGCAAGTTTCACTAAAATCTGATTGTGAGGAACTCTTTCTTTTCAAGAGATTGTGGACAATCGGTAGTAGACTCGGCAAAAATAACTTACTTGGCTGGTTACCGTAGCTACACAGACTCGGCTTTTACGTGGTGTTTTGGTTTTAGTTGGCGGTTCGAATATTGGAAAAACTTTCCTAGGTGGTTGGTATGGTGTAAATTTATCTAAAAAAAACATTGAAATGCATTGATTTTTTTTTACAAGATTAAATTTATCTAAAATTTGCGAATGACCCTGCACTGGTTGAAAGAAGTATAACTATTAAATTCAACGGGCCAATTTTACTCCCTTGTCCGAGCTTCCCCTATACACCAAATTGCAGCATTGGGACAACCCTGGTATTACCCTAGTGTTGCCGCCACCCCTGACCAGACAGACAAACGACAATCACAAATATTAGTATACACGTGTTCAGACATGTTGATTTTTCAATAATGCGAATTTTTGGAGTCAAATGCCATTACTCCCCAGACAGCGTTATTCAGCGGAACAGGGTAAAATATCAAAAAGTATTGAGGTCAAATGCCCCAAATCGGTCACTTAATTGATTGTTCTTCCACAGCTTCATCGGTCTTATGAATTTCTTGTAAGGGCTAAATTGTATAATATGTGATGGAGGTGGTTGGGTCTTGCACGTGCATTTCGTAACCGTGAAAACAACAACCTAATAGGCAGATATTTGAAGTAACACTGTAGGCAGTAAAGGGAGTGTCTGGGGGTTAGAGGGCATTATTTTCACCAAGAAATCCAAGAACAGAGTGAAATTGAAATTATTTTTTTATGAACGTATCACTGCAGTTAACAATTTATGCAAAAGCCGCGTTACTTTATGCGAATGAAAATGTTTATTAGATCTGTTTTCACATATTTTCAATATTTCACTTTTTAAGATTTCTTAATGACCTATACTGGGAAAGGAGAGCATACAATAAAGGAGTTGAGCGTGGGCGCTGACTGTATGTATAAGAATACTTATCGACCTTTCGTCTTTTTACTCCGTTTATTTGGTTTCCATTCCTCATCACTGTCTGATTCTGATTCCTCTACAGCTGTTTTACGTTTCCATTTGGCCGTCATAAAAGCTGGCTTCTTTACTGGTAAACCTAAATTTCAAAGTAGCAATTTTCGATATTTATAAAAACCACATGTTTGAATGGAGTTAAAGCATACTGTTAAAATTTCTGGTGGTCTACAAACTTACTGAATTTAACAATTTACCTCCAAAATACCGGTCCGGATAAAGATTTTGACAAACATTGGGCACTTTGCGTTCGGGCCTAAGGGTTCCCTGAACATAGACATTGATTTATAAATATGATCAATAAATGAGGAATTAAATGAAACGCCGTCCAGTCCTGTATCATTTGTATTTGGGCCCAGTGGTAGTGTATTCAAGTATTGTTCAAGGCTATATTCACAAACCCTATAAAAAATATATCCAAGAACTTCTTCAAGCCCCGTATCGTTTTCAGTGTCATTTTTAATACTATAAAGAATCAAGGTGACACAAGAACATTACAAGGTATCTTTCGATATTGGCGTAATGGGAATTTAACTCGAATATATGGGATTTAATAAAAATAGTTACCCATTAATCTCATCATTTCAAAATTCTGACGTAAATTTTTATATCTTTTCTTCTCATAATCAGACATAGATTCCAATTGTTGTTTTGTGAAAAAACAGTCAACATCATCAGGTACGTCTTTTTCAAAATTTTTATAATCAAAATTATTCTGAAATAATAAAACAAAAGTAGCAAATTAATTATTAGTATCTTTAATAACTTTTCTGAAAATTATATATTAGTAGTCTTCGATGGCCAAGAAATAATCAATCATTTAACATGCTTTACAATGAAATGTGATGGGGTATGTCATCATGTCTTGCTTTTTGCACCAACTGGGACAGTGGTTCTCAACCTTTTTTTGCCAATGGCACACTGGGACACATGCAAAAATAGCAGCACAACTGGCTAAATATATAGGAAAATATCCCGAGTAACATTCTTGGCCAACATTAGGATCGAACCAAGAAAGTCTTGGTTAGTGAGGTATCACCATACTCGCAACGTACGGAATAAGCTAATCATTAATATTGGTCAACCATTCATACAATTTCTGGCCACGGCAGACAATTTCATCGTACCAGGTGGTCCATTGAAGTTGTATTTTTTTTAAAGACATGATAACACATTCATAGATGTTGAATTGTAATGAATTACTTAACTATTCTGGGTATTAGAATAATGAACTAATTACACAAGGCACAAAAAGAAAACTGAACTTATAATAATTGTGAACTTACAAAAAATTCCATTATTTGACCTCATACAATTCCCTTTTTTTATCTGAACTTATTCCGTCTACGGTAATCTGGAAATGTCAGATGTCGATGATCCTCTAAAATAATCAAAAGCAAAAAGTTTTAAAAAATAATAATACTCAATATTTAATACTAAGCAGAATTTAAAGAAGCAAAAACCACGAGGAATAAATCTCTTGCTAAATGATGTATCTATGTTTCAAATCAGAATTGCCTGCATTGTTGGGGTTTTGTTTTGATAAGAAGGGCTATACTATATAATCTTCTGAAGTTCCCTTACTACAGTACCAGGAGGGGTCTAGTCACACCTAAATTTTTTTTGGAAAAATGAACCCCAAATATGCGATTTGGTAGTATATCTGCTTATAATCTTTGTGAAATAATATTTCATAAATCGATTAACTTAGGCCAAAACCCCGACCTGCAAGTAATTTACAACCATCATTGATATCAATCTGCGAAATTATCATATCGTCAATGATAATACGTTAATTAATATCCCCACAAATTTTCGGATGAAATTCGAAATTCCCATTGCAGGATTCCGAATTCTGGCCCACAACCAGCACACCCGGCCCAGAAAGTCTATTATACCAGCCCATTCCAGATTCCAGTGATTGCGTGGCGGCACGTTAAAGCCACCGACCATATACAACATGATCATCATCGCTCCATGGCCAGTCCAATACCCCCTCCCCCATTATAATGTTCAGCAGAAAAGTTTTTTTTTTAGAGTCGTCCCTCGGGCGATCGCCCAATCCGCCCCTGCCCTCCTGCAAAAATTCCTGGATCCGTCCCTGATCCTGCCTTTCCTGGGCCTGGGTTAGGTGAAACTGGCCTATAGTCGTAAGTCTACACCCTCCTTTTCTTCAACACTTCCAGGTAGTAGATCTCTAGTAGTAGGCTAGTATAGAGGGAGAGAAATTTTTTTTTTTTTTAAAACGTTCAGGCGTCCACTCGACTGAATCTCGACACAATAGGTCATTTCGGGACTAACATAATAGGGCCTATTGTTTAATTTTATTTCAATAATTCGCTTGCGAGTAGGGGTCTTTATTAGCAATAGCAGTTGGAAGAAATCGGAGGACCCGGAGAAAACCCAGGAGGTTGGACAGGCGACCCTACTCCTTGCCAGGTACAACATCAAGTACTACGCAGTACTGTACTACACTAGTACTTGAAGTACAACCGTGAATTCGAAACCACGCCAGTTTGTCTCAGTGACAAACTTTACGATTACTAAATACTATGATCATTCGGCCACCCAACCCCCCAGATCACTAGAGAGGGGTTCTTGGCTTACTCAATTTCAAATCCTGACGACGCTAGGCTTATTTTTAGGCCTAATCTAACTGACCTTCTCTTCTTCTACTTCTAGTCTAGGCTACTCTACTGTAGCCTAGCCTAACGTAGGACAAAATCTAGTTTTTATTCTAGATTTAAAAGCTAACCTGTATCAGCAGTTTTCTGTGTGTTCTTTCTTCGATTTATATTTGACAAATAAATAGTCTAATATTATAAATATAACTGATGTGATGAGAAAAGTTTAAATCTTGACTTTACTCTGATCACGTTATGCACACGACAAAAATTCTGATAGCAGACGACATAAAAATGGCGCAAATTTACCCTCGACCAATCCAGTAATATTTCTAATAATAGAATTTCCCAACAACAGAAGGGCATGACGATCTAGATTACACGAAATCGAGGAAATACAGTTAAAGGGAAATAACTCCAAATATTGTAAGGTATCAGACCACAAAAGATTTTAACTTTGATAGCGTTTATACCGATCTCCGTGCCTACTTATTTTTTGTATTGTATTGAAGGATCAGTACCAAAAACGGAGCAATATCCGACAATAGCTTACTCTAGGGTTACACCATGATTTATTTTTATTAAAAAAAGATACCCATAGGTCTCCATAAATTTAAATTGCCATTATAATTATAGTAAACGTTAACCTCTTTATTTTTGAAGACAAGGGAATTTTACGTAATAATAAATTGTAAATAAAATCTGACCCAAGGTTGTACATGTTATTGTCATTCTAATTAAGCTAGCTATACACCCCCATGTCCTATTGTTCTGCTAGGGGAAGGGGGAAGGAGAGAGGGGGAGGGTGAGGAACTAGTCTATAGGAATTAATTTTCTCTCTTATTTTGTAGGCTTTTCTTTTGTTTGCGGAACTTTTTTAAGTCTGAACCTATATCGTATTTGATGATTTGGTTTGATTGTCACATTTGGATAACCTCCAGATTACCACAACTCAAGAAGGCACAATTTACACTCCCTCTCCCCCCCACTCCCACTAAACTGCCTTTCCACTGCGCTCGGGACGAGGGAGGAATTACAGTGAGCTAACCCCGAGTTCTCTTCACCCAAGTAAGACAGACGAATATCCGTTTGAATGACCTCTATTTCAATGAAAACTCTCTGTGAAAGCTAGCTGAGTGACGAGTATGACTGTCAAACAAACCAACGTACATGTTCAAGGACTGTAAATTACACAGGATAAACAAAATAAGTTTCCGCTGAAGTAGCGGCCATGCTTGCCGAGGTTAAACAAAGGGAGATAATTTAAATGTTATGATTTACTTAATACCACAACAAAATAGTTCCAGCACACTCCCCGTCTGATATCATGTACTGGATATCACTTAAATGAATAAAATTAAAACACTTTATGAAATAAAACACTTAAAAATAAAATGCCCAATCTTTGGGAAGAGTCACTTTAAATTATCAAAATGTTAATTGTCCGTTTCCGAATAAAGTAATACCAATTCAGTAACTGGTCTGGTATAAACAGTTGGTTCACCATCTTTTATGATCCGTAGAGTAACTTTCCTGACGTTGTTGTCATCTCCAGGGAAAATCTGTTCCTCCATACCAATAGGCCAATCATTGCGATGAAGTTGGTTATTTTTAAGTAGAACAACGTCTCCTGGTTTGAGGTTTGGTTGTGTACTCTGCCATTTTCGTCTAGGTTGTAGAGTGTGAAGGAATTCACGTCTCCATCTGTTCCAGAATGTATCAGCCATAGATTGAACAGCTCTCCATTGTGATTTATATAAGTCCTTTATATTAAATTGTCCTAAAGGTTGTGTGATGTGATCAACCTTTTGAGTGAGGAGAGTTTGTGGTGAGAGAATGGCTGGTTACTGTGTGTCTGTTGAAACCGGAACTATAGGTCGAGCGTTGACTATAGCTGTAACTTCTGCCATGAAAGTTACCAATACTTCATGTGTGAGATATTTTGAAGATACCTCAGCTAACATAGAGTCTAGGATGCGTCTGGTTATACCAATCATACGTTCCCAAACGCCTCCCATGTGTGATGAATGAGGTGGATTAAAGATCCATTTAGCCTTCCTATTATTCAAAAAGTTAATAACAGGACCGTTTTCGTCCATAATGACTTCCATGTTGAGTTCATTAGTTGTACCAATAAAGTTGGTTCCTCTGTCGGATCTGAACTCGGATACGTTGCCTCGAATTGCGATGAATCTTCTGAGAGCGTTAATAAATCCTGAAGTCCCCATGTCTTCAATGACTTCCAGATGAATTGCTCTCGTGGTAAGACAGGTGAAGATGATCGCCCATCGTTTACTGTTTGCCTGGTGACCCCTAGTACGCCTTGAGACAACTGACCAAGGACCAAACGTGTCAACACCAACGTACGTGAAGGGTGGTGCTGGCTTTAGGCGGTTTCCAGGTAGATCTGACATCTTCTGGGACTCTTGTTTTCCTCGTAGTTTTCGGCATTTAACACACTTGAAGATGATAGAGGAGATAAGACGTTTACCTCCAACTATCCAAAAACCTGCCGCTCTAACTGCTGACTCGGTGAAATGTCTGCCTTGGTGTTGTACCAGTTCGTGATGATGCCTGATGATTAGAGTTGATATGTGAGCAGATGCCGGTAAAGTAATTGGTGATTTCTCTTGAAAGGGTAACTCTGCTTTTGACAGCCTTCCACCAACGCGCAGCAAGCCATATTCGTCGATGACTGGATCTAGTGTGATTATGGTGCTGTCCTTTGGTAACGGTTTGTCAGCTTTTATTTTGATCAGTTCTTTTCCATAAGTTTCGAGTTGAACTTGTTTGATTATGAACCGTTCCGAATTAAGCTGGGCTTCAGTATTTTTTGATTCATTACAAACATGCCATCCTTTACAGTTTCCTGAACTGTGGTACATTTGAGCAATGTGAATTAATCTACTGATTGTCCAAGTAAGTGTTTTCCATGATGAGAATCGCTCAAACCGATGAATACCCAGCTTGCCTTTTTTGATAGTAGTGAGTAACGTTGTTACAATTGGTCGTACCTCAGAATCCTCTTCTGGATTCCGTAGTTCGTAGAAGTCATCTTCTTCGAATTGCTGTTTCTGGTAAAGGTGAGTAGGACCTTTAAGCCATACCGAATGTTCCAGATCAGATGCCGGAACGGACCTGGTTCCGAGATCTGCAGGATTTTTATCCGTAGGGATAAACTGCCATTGTAGAGGAATGGTTGACTTCCTAATGCGGTCTATTCTATTAGTGACATAGAGATAGAACCTACGTGTTCTGTTGTAGATATATCCTAACACAACCTTGCTGTCGGTGTGAAACGTGATGACATCCGGAGTAATATCAAGATGTTCTTGGATAATGTCGTGGATTTCGACTGCACAGAGTTCGAGCCTGGGGATAGTATGACCAGAAGCTGGTGCTAGCTTCGCCTTTCCAAGGATGAAGCCAACATGATGATTTCCGTCAGTGTATGTAGTTCTCATGTAAGCTACTGCTGATACGGCCTTTTCAGAAGCATCTGAATAGATATGCAGTTCCTTACGAGCAATGCCATAAGAAGTATCAGAATACATTCTAGGTATACGTAGATTATCAAGATGCTGTAATGAACATCTCCATTTATCCCATTCCGTGAGTTGTTTGGTAGGCAGAGGTTCATCCCAGTCTGTAGTTGACGACATAAGATTCCGCAATAGAATTTTGCCTTGGATGACGACTGGAGCGACAAATCCAAACGGGTCAAACAGACTGTTTATGGTAGACAATATACCTCTCCGTGTAAAAGGTTTGATTTCCTGTGATACTTGAAAGGTGAATGTGTCCGACGTTAAGTTCCAAGCTAAGCCTAAACTCCTTTGAATAGGTAGCGAGTCCGAAGAGAAATTGAGTTCTTTCAAGTCCTTTGCCAGGTCTTCGGTAGCGAATGCTTCCATGACTTCTGGGCTGTTCGAAGCTATCTTATGAAGATGAAGATTGCCTCCAACGAGAAGGGCTTTTTGAGTTCTTTTCATAAGATCAATGGCCTGTTCTGATGTGGGAAGTGAGGCCAAACCATCATCGACGTAGAAGTTCCTATCTACGAAGTTTTTGACGTCGATGCCAAATGTTTCCTGTCCTATGAGTGCAGACCGTCTCAGTCCATACGTAGCCACTGCTGGAGAAGGACTGTTTCCGAAGACGTGTACTCTCATCCTGTATTCGATAATTTCATTTTCGAATATGTTATCTTTGTACCAAAGAAATCTCAGGAAGTTTCTGTGGTTTTCCTGTACCAAAAAGCAATGAAACATCTGCTGGATGTCCGCTGTGATGCCGACTTCATGTTTGCGAAAGCGTAGAAGTACCCCAAGTAAGCTGTTGGTGAGGTCAGGACCTGTCAACATTACATTGTTAAGGGAGATATTTTTATGCTGAGCTGAAGAATCGAACACTGCTCGGATTTGGTCTTTCTTCTTAGGATGGTACACTCCAAAAATGGGTAAGTACCAACACTCATCATCGTCTCTAAGAGGAGGTGCCAATTCCGCATGATTGTTATCGAATACCCTTTTCATAAATGTGAAGAAGTGGGCTCTTTTAGTTGAGTCCTTTCTTAAACTATAATCTAACGACTTGGCTCTGTTGGCTGCCTGAGTTCGATTATTTGGTAGACGGGGTCTATTTTCCTTAAAGGGTAACGGAGCAACCCAATTACCACTTGAATCACGCTGGAATTCTCGATCCATGATAACGAGAAATTCGCGATCTTCTACCGATGGTCCTAGTTTTTCGTCGTTGCGGGAGAGTCTAAATACGGCTTCCCCAATTCCATCGTTGAATGAATCCTGTGATGTGAAGACATCGTACCTTGTTGGATGTAGATCCTTTAATTCCAAATTATTCGGACAGGGCTCGAATAATGTATTTCGACCGTTTGGTAAAGTGTGAGTTTTGTTCACATTGATTACTTCCGGTTTATGTATGTTGCCTAGGCAAGCCTCTCCAATTATTACCCATCCAAATGGGAGTTGTTGAGCGTAAGGTGAATTACGCGGTCCTATCCGTTGATCTAAGACGTGATGAGCCTCAATCAAATCTCTGCCAATTAACAGCTGTATATTAACCAAATCATCCACTGGTGGTATGAATTCAGCTATGTCCTGTAGGTGAGAGTGATGAAGAGCTACTTCCGGAGAAGGTATTTCATCTCTAATTGCCGGTATGTGGTCGCACTCAATTAACTGCGGAAGTTCAAATTTCGCGCTTCCATCCAAAGATTCAATAGTTATTCCTGTTGCCTTTCTGCCAGACGTAGGAAACGTGCCTGCACACGATGATAGTGTGTAAGAGAATGGTTCTGCTTGAACTTCGAGTGAAGTGAGTCGAAGATGCCTTTGTTTCCGAGTGACCTATTACTTTGATCATCGAAGATGCCATAAACTTGAAGTGTCTTAACTGGATTTTCAGTTTGGTAGACTTTTAGTTGAATTATTTTCGCACAAGACTTGCCTCTAAACTTATCGCTGCATACTTGTGTACACTTTAATGTAAGTTGTTTTGGTTCCGTACGCTCCCCGCCGTGGTTGACTGGAGCTGAAGAGGTTCCACTGGTAACCGAATCCGAATTCACGTGCATAGCAGAAGCATGTTGGTTGCTATTGCAAATATCGCATTTGATATTTTCTGTACAAGCTGCAATTAAATGTTCTTTTGTTGCGCAACACCTATAGCAAAACCCAATAGTCTTTAAATATGCCTTCCGTTCACTGATGGGTTTATATCTAAAGGCATTACACTCGTTAATCGAGTGATTAGTATGATGGATTGGACATTTTGATCTATTATCCGTGACCTCAGATTGCTGTTTAACTTCTGTTTTCCGTGTGGAAATATTCGTCCTTAAAGCTGGAGCTGATACCTTTGAAGGGAGCCTATCCCGTTGATTATTTGGTTGATTGTAAGTGCGGTCGTAGGCAAAACTTGGATCATTCTTGGTCTTGCTTACATTTCGTATAAATTCCGCAAAGAAGGAAAATGGTGGAAATGGTACTTGATATGTCTTCTTATATTTGACAGCTTGACCGGTCCATTTCTCTTGAATTCCCCGGGGAAGTTTGTTTACTATGGGGATAACTCCAGATGAAGAGTCAAAGTAGGCCAAAAGTGAAGCATACATCGGGTCTTCCTTGGCCGATTCGATTTCAGAAATAATATCGGACAACTCGAAGAGTTTCTTATTGTCTTTATCAGTGTATAACTTCGGAAAGTTAGCAAGTTTGTTCTTGAGTGATGCTTCCACCAGTTCTGGGCTTCCATACCTTTCATCAAGGCGTTCCCATATCCGTGCTAATCCGCGAGCTGGGTTGCTGACATTAGCTGCCTTAAGACTAATAGCATTTCTAGACGATTCCAATCCTAACCACTTGATCAGCAAATCCATTTCTTCTGAGGTTGTGACTTGGAGTTCCAACTTAATATGTAAGAAACCTGACTTCCATACTGCGTAGGATTCTGGTTGATCATTAAACTTTGTAAACCTTGAAAGGAGTAAGTCTTTCTTAAGTAAAAACCTTGAAAGTTCACCTGTTATGGTGGTGTTACTATTTAAAGTTGCGTGTGGAAGTGAACTAGCACCGAATGCTTGAGGTTGTGAAAATGCAGTTGCGTCAGTTTTTATAGATGGTGCATTGGTGGGTGGTCCACGTTGTACCTGAGTCCTATTTCGTTCCTGTAATAGAGGAGGCGCCTGCCTGGGAAGTTGTGTGTGCTGAGCAGCAGGTTCCAATACCCGTGTTTGAGGGCTATCAACTTCAGGATAATATGGTCTGTGGTAATAATCATACTGATGATTAGACGGGTACCACTGGGATTGATAATCATAATGTTGTTCATTATAATTATCGTAAGGGTCATATTGTTGATTTTGATAATCGGTTAGGTTGTTTTCAAATAGTGTATCTTGATTCTGATCGACAAATTGTTGTGTGCGTTCCATTGTATTTTCCCTTGGTAAACTTCGTAATTCTGATTCGCATGATCTAAAACTTGAGCCTTTGTGTGATTGAAAAACACGAACTTCAGCCTCAGCGATAGCGACGTCAGTTTGCTGTTGAATAAATTCTAATTCGGCATCCAATTCTGCATTAGCATGTTTTAGACGAACAGTTTTTCGTTGTTCCGCAAATTGGGCCTTAGCACGAGCTGTCTCTGCTTTGGTCTGTTTTTCTAATATCATAGAGCTGGAGTCCGATCTGCTTGTTCCAGCCGCTCGCGACACTGTAATCATCGACCTAGAGGGGCCTTGTAAGACGTTGTCACGTCCATTATCCGATGCCATATTTGTATGTGGAAAATTAATATTTTGCGGTAAGGGCTGTCCATACAAATATAGTTTTACCTCGCCGTGATAATATTCACCGTTATTCAATGAATATGTAGTAAGAAATGTTAAAAGAATGTAAATATTCAAGAATCCTTTTATTGTCATTTATGCCTTTTATTATTTATTTTGGCAGGAATAGTGTTCCATACAAATAAATTTAATGTTATATATGTTAAACCGTGCCGTTATTGTCAATAGAATGTTCCTAGAATGTTTTGTAATAAAAACTGCAATCGTTGTTTTTTACAAATTGTCAATAGAAATCATTGTTTTTTAGTTATTGTCAATAGAAAGTTCCTAGAATGTTTTGTAATAAAAACTGCAATCGTTGTTTTTTACAAATGGCTGAACCGGGCCACCGTAGTTTTCCAGAAATTTTTGGCGTGACTTGTTTTGCAAGTGTACCAAGCACCTATATCAGACAATGAGAGGTTGTCTCACGTTGATATTTTGTTCCTATAGCTTGTGATTGAAGCTATGATGTCCGTGTTTACATGTGCAAACTAGTCTTTTTACTAAACTGCCTTTCCACTGCGCTCGGGACGAGGGAGGAATTACAGTGAGCTAACCCCGAGTTCTCTTCACCCAAGTAAGACAGACGAATATCCGTTTGAATGACCTCTATTTCAATGAAAACTCTCTGTGAAAGCTAGCTGAGTGACGAGTATGACTGTCAAACAAACCAACGTACATGTTCAAGGACTGTAAATTACACAGGATAAACAAAATAAGTTTCCGCTGAAGTAGCGGCCATGCTTGCCGAGGTTAAACAAAGGGAGATAATTTAAATGTTATGATTTACTTAATACCACAACAAAATAGTTCCAGCACACCCACAGAAGACACAATTAATATAGAATGGAATCTCCCACAGGCCCAGGCCCCGGTCCTGTGGTGTGGTATGTGACACTTTTTGGTGCCATGTCCATACTTTCTTGTGAACAAAGTCTTATTTCAAATTCCATCTGTGGTTTTCTGTTCCTTCCAAACAACTATAGACTGTCCTCGTCAGGCCCTCCGTCCCACACCACTGACATGGGAAAACCACACCACTAAAATAAAGAGGAACTTTTGCGGCCAACACTGCAAACAAACCTACACGTAAGACCTCCTGGTTAGGGAGCCAGTATTTTACTCACTTAAATGTAGCTACATAGGCTCCCAGTCGTCATTGAGCTACACTGTACTGTGCTGTACATAAACATGCGCTAGGATAAAAAAAAAGCACCTGTCACTGACAATGTGAGACACAAATTCAGGTTTTGTCAGGTACAATTCCTCTGGTGCCTGTCATTTTGTCCGGCACTGATTTGTCTTTTTTATTGATATTATTAATAGATGCCTGGCACAAAGTTGCAAGTTGAAAATGTCACTCAGTTACTGTTTCATTAGCGCATGACATTTTGTCAGGTGCATCTACACATAAAACCCTTATTTCCAGGCCTGCATAATAATGATACCAAAAGGTGTAAATAATATTTATTCAGTTTTAATAACTTTTAACATAATTCACATTCTATATGTATGATTGAAAGCAGGCCTGGAAATAACGGTTTTAGATGTACCTGACAAAATGTCAGGCACTAATGAAATCGTACCTGACATTTTCAACTTTATTAATGTATTAATAATACATTGTATCCAAAAAAAAAGACAACTCAGTGTCGGACAAAGTGACAGGTACAAAATCTCTGACAAAGCCTGATATTGTCAGTGACAGGTGCCTTATTTCTAGGCTTGATTGAAAGTGATATATGAATCTACATGTATGCAAGCAAGATTATATTACAGTAATTCTGGAATTTTGACATTCCAGGTAAGGACCTCAACTGTTTTCTAAAGGATGCATCCTATTTAAGGGTTTTCTAAATAAATGTATTGTACATGTATAGTATACATGTAATTATTATACCAGCACTGATTTTTAAAACAAAACTGACACAGTTATAATGGGACAACAATCACTGGTTTATTATACACAAGTACCAGGTTTTGACAAGTATTCTCTTATCGTTATTAAGTACAATGACATTTTGTAAACTTGAATTTTCAAGGGATAACATTAATACATGTACCTGTACATATTTCTCAGCAAGACATATCAGTCTAAAAATAGATGAATTCATTATTTACAATGTACATATAGATGAATTAAGATTTGACAATATAGATATATGTAAGTAAGTCAACACCATATACACAAATTAGTGCTGGGTAAAATCTTTTATCCAACTCCGTTATACATTTATGTAATCAAAACCAAGCTGGAGAGAAAGGGCCAATGAAAATGGTTTAATGGGGTTTAACATCCACTGAACACACGCACCCACCAGTTTCGGTAGATGAACCTAAACCTTGCATGTTCAAGCAGGAAGTCAAGAAATCAAGCCACTTGACTCAATGAGAGGAGAGAGAGAAATGGGGTTAAAACTCCACTCGACACAAACTAGGTCATTTCAGGACTAACATATGGTTTAATTTTATTTTATTAATTCGCTTGCGTGTATGGGTCTTTAAAAGTGGGAGGAAACCGGATGACCCGAAGAAAACCCACGAGGTTCGACAGGCGACCCTACTCCTTGTCACGTACAACCGTGGATTCGAAACCACGCCAGTTGACTCAATGACAGGCTTTATGATACAGCGCATGCGTGCTAACCATTCGGCCACCCAGCCCCTCCTTAATGAGAGGAAATAGAGCACCTGTTATGTTTTCATCTTGCATGACTTCATATGTCTCCCCACAGAACTGCGATCACAAAAACCTCTACAACAAAGCTCACATTTAAAAGGTTTTTCTCCAGTATGAGTTCTAATGTGAGTCACTAAAACGCCTCGTTCCCGGAACGATTTGTCACAAAGATCGCATTGAAAGGGTCGTTCTCCGGAATGGGTTCTAATGTGTGTTCTTAAGGTATGGCTAAGATTAAACGATTTACCACAAATACCACATTCGAAAGGTTTCTCTCCGGTGTGAATTCTCATGTGTCTTTGTAGACCACTGCTCTGACCAAATGCTTTCCAACAAACACCACATTCGTACGGTGTTTCTTGAGTGCCATCATGAATTTTTTTATGCTTAGATAATGAGCTGTTATCACCGAATAATTTCCCACATACATCACATTTATAAGGCTTTTCCTGCGTGTGACATCGGATGTGTCGCTGCAACGATTCTGGACGAGCGAATGCTTTATCGCAGGCCTCACATTGAAATGGTTTAATACCTGTATGAATAGCATTGTGCGCCCTCAGGTTACTTCTCCAATTAAATGATTTACCACAAACATCACATTTGAAGCTTCTCTTTGGAGTGTCTGTCTCCGATCCTGGTTGAATAATTTGATCAGGCTTATCTCCCCCTTCACTACTTTTACTTTGAAGGGAATTTTTCTCTATGTCTGTCGATGTTTCGCTCTTTTCAACATCTAGATCATGACTTTTAATCGAATCAACATGAACCTGTTTAACTTTTTTGAATATTCCATGACACATTCTTTTATGCTTTGAAACAGAACTGCTATCGGCATATGATTTACCGCAAATATCACATTTATAAGGTTTCTCGCGCGTGTGACATCGGACGTGTCTCTGTAATGTATCAAGACGTGAGAACGCTTTACTACAAATGTCACATTCATAAGGTTTAATACCAGTATGGATGGCACTATGAGCCCTCAAGTTGCCTCTCCAATTAAATGATTTACCACAAACATGGCATTTATAACTCTTTTTAGGGCTTGTCAGACTGTTCAACATCACTTCTGGTTCTGGAATGTATGGGTCAGACTCTGGTTCTGGGCTGTTTGAGACTGACCATTGTTCAGAACTGTTTGGGCCTGACTCTGGTTCGGGACTGTTTGGTTCAGATTCTGATTCCGTAATTTCGTTTAAATCATTTTCAGTATCTGTACTTTTAAGTTTTACGGGAATTTTTTCTGTAACATCTTGGTGTGATATTTTGCCTCTTTCGGCAATAACTTCTTGTGATATTTTGTGTTTTTCTGCCACATCTTGGTGTGATATGTTGTGTATTTCTGCCACATCTTGGTCTAATTTGGAGTGTTTTCCTGCAACATCTTCTTCTTGTGATATTTTGCACTTTTCGTTTACATCTTCTTCTTGTGACATCTTGTGTTTTTTTACATGTATATCCTCTTGGTGCAATATTTTGTGTTTTTCTGTAAAGATTTTGTGTAAGTTTTTGTGGTTTTGTAAGTCATCATACAGTTCAAATATCTCATCACATTCTATACATCGATGGACATCTGCAAAATTCTCCATGGTTTCCTGTAAAGACAAAGTTTTAACTTGATTTATAAATTGCTAAAAGAGCGAGAGCGAGCGAGAGAGAGATACAGAGAGAAATGGGGTTTATCAACACAAACTAGGTCATTTTGGGACTAACATAGGGTTTCAGTGAAGAGAGAAAGTAATTGGGCTTGACGTTCACTCAACATAAACTTATGATGCAACAACATGCACGTTATTCATTCAGCTATACACACACCCCTGGCCCTGTACATGTGTACTGGTATTGTTAAAGGAACTAAACCTGATCAGAAATTATAATAAAAACCATAAAAATCGAATACAGTAAACTTTGCATAAGTTGGATTCGTAGAAGTTGGATCTTTGCTCAAATCATATAAAAAATTGTTTGGACCCAGCTTTGTTTATCCTGCATCAATCGTGAAGTCTCACATTGCCATTTCGACTTTGTACCTAAACCACAGCAACAGTTGTCTTTAGAAGATAATGGCATGTGTATTAAAATCAAATTGGGACATGATAATTACCACATTGTAATAATTTTGGTTATCACGATATACCATTGACCAATGGTTTTATCAACATACTGACAAGAAAAACGAAACGGTGCATGTTGTCTTGATCGACCTCTAGAACTAATTCTGCGATTCAAAATCTTTCATCAAACTGGACGCATTGCCTGAATTACTCACCATTGTTTATGGTTATATGTAGTACAATGTAATGTAGCTTGCACTAGCAGGAAAATATAATATTTCTTGTGTCTGTCTACAACAATGTTACAACAATGACTTCATAAGTTCATATGAGATTATCATTCATTGATGATAGTGAAATAGGCATGGCCAATAGATTAGATATCAACGAATTAATTAGAATTTATAATCTATACTCCATTGAACAACGGGATTAGTTCGCCATTTGTATAGTGTCTAAAATACTGGAAGAAAGATTCTGTAATCTCATAAAAGAATTTTTTGAGTACAAGTGGTCGAATAATTCATTGACTTCTTGAAACCATTTCCGCTAATTCTAAATCGGGGTCAAAGCATTAGGTGGCGCTGTTGATGAAGTTGGCGTCGCTTGATTGGTTATAGTTATAATTGTATATTGAATTTCGACGTGAATCTACATAACGCGAGTAATTCGTAAATTAAAAAATAAACCACATTTTCAGATCTTATCAAGAGTGATCGAAAAATTCATACTTCTCTACGACTGAATAAAGCATCAGATATTGTCCTACTCCTTGTGTGAGATCGGATCATATTCGCAATTTTGGATGGCAATTATGTTAAAACGCACAATTCTGAAATTTTGTCTGACCATGGAACTTATAATACAAGTCCATGATCTGACAAATATTGCTATGAATACCTTTATGTAAGCCTTGTGCGTTTTCGGTTACGTATTTGTACTTAAAATTTCCTGACAGTTCTGTTCTTACCGAGACTCGGTTTTAGTGAATTTTAAGGAAAAAAGTTAACATCAAGTCGCATCGATGTCATCCCTATCAGTGATTGTAACGACCTAACGAATATTCACTGCTGATCAGCATGGTCATACATATGGCATATTCAGCCAAAGGAATGATGTGGTAAATAATAACAAAAAATAAACGATTGTGATATAGGTTCCTATAATGGTGGATTTAGATACATTTGTACGAATTCCAAACGTAACGATTTTGAATAATGAACGGTATATGATTGTGAAATATTGCTCGATTTATTTAAATTTGTATGGATTTGGGGATATTTGGGTAAATCGTACTGCTCATAAATTGCACTTATGCTATTGAGGCATGGATTATGGGTTACTCAGGCTGGTTGGATCGAGAACTGATATTAGACACAACCTTAACCCATTGCTGACCGGAAATGAAAGTGTTGCCATTTTTCATTACCTTCTCATGTGTTGGTTATATAAAAAATATCATTTATTATTGTGAATATTGATAATTTTATCGATATCCGCATTCAAACAAATAATTGGCGTTCTTTTTGCTTCTTTTCTAAGTTATTGTTCGTCTCCAACACCGAAGAGAAAGGGCTTAAAACTGACGGCGACGATTTAAAACGAGTTGGTTTTATTTTTAATTCAAATTGCAAATAAAAGAGTATAATATAGAGCTTTTATTTTGAATGAAAGAGGATAATGGTGAGATCATTTCTCAAATTACAGAAAACGAAATGTTTTTTGCGTCTTCTGCATGTTCGAATCGTTACTACTTCTTGCGGTGTTTGACACTTGATTGAAGCAGTCCGTAGATTTACCCAAAACAGTCGGGCCCGACAACAATAATGATGTCTTAGGAGTGTTCTAAGCCGGCCACATCCTCAGCACCTCCGAAAAATTCAGTAGCCCCCCCCCCCAATTCTTATGAGCTGGCTACGGGCTCGAAAACAGCATTATTGGATAAATTTAACAAACCATTTACTTTTCAAATTGTCTCAAGATTTGTCAGAGGTCTGCTATTTTGTTTATTTGCTGTTATGTGTGAAATAGCTTTATTTAATGTCAGCTTCCACCAAAGGGATTATTTAGATACCTATACTTCATGTAGGTGGCTTCCTACACACTGAACTTCTTTGTAAACATCCTTGTTTATAATAATAACAGCAATTTTCATTGAGTGGAGTATACGTGTACCTTAAACCCCATTTCTCTCTGTCCGCGTCCCCCGTCCAAACTCATGGGTTTTCTTCAAGTCTTCTGGTTTCCTCACTCTGCTAAAGACCCCTCCCCTACGGGCAAGGGAATTATTGAAATGAAATTAAACCATATGTTAGTACCGAAATGACCTAGTCTCTCTCTTTCTCTCTCTCTCCCTCCCTTTTCCCTCTGCCTGCTGGTTATTTTAATTTACGGAAGAAAAGTCTGTTCATTCGATGATCCTTCATTTTAAATGTGGAGAGGCCTGTAAATCGGAACTTTTAGTATATGACACAGGCCACGATAAGGTGTAGAACTAACATATGGTTTTGCGAAAATTGATTTTTTTCGAAGCTAGGACAAATCCAATGTAATTTTTGGTATGGTTATACACAAAATATAATAAAGAGATAATAAACACAACTTCATGATCAAAATAGTACAAATAAAGTATTTATTGCGAGACAAAAATAAAAATACCCCCTTTTTTGGGGTCTAAATTTGTCCCTCTTGGTGGTGTTAAAAAAGGGTAAGTATTTTGATACTGAAGACATAGATTGAAATCTACAAGTTGTATCTTAAATTGAAGATAAAGGATGTTTCTATCCATCAGAAGTGTCAAATTCCAAAAATCTTAATATTTTTCAATAAAAAAAATTGTTTAAAAAGTGTGTAACGGACGTGACAAATTCCGTCCAAAAAAAACGATTTTTTAATACATTGAAAGAGTTGCCCACCACCTACATCTATATGTATGTTTATGTTACAAATCAAGAGGCATAATTGAATGATATGATGTACGTATTTATGTTGATTTAGAGACGTCTGGGTAGAAACTATTGGCATTTTCGATCGTCCACTTGAGATTCCGTCAAAGAATCACGTCCGTTATTTGCGTTTACGATGATCGATATTTCCCCTCCCGTTTTAAATCCATGGCTCTTCCGCGGTTATTAGCTCCCTTGTTCTACACACAGTTGGTATACCTCACGATTTTGCGGGTAATTAAAAATGGTCGACGCGGGGACCCCACAAGTAAATTCCGTCCTCAAACTTTTGTGGTCGTCACGTCCGTTATATCAAAATCACGTCTGTTATATTATTACAAGAATTTTGGCAAAATTGAGGATATTAAAGATGTCAAAGCCGCCTGCTTTGCGCTCAAAATCAAGAGCCGTTCCACACATTCGGGTGATCGAAAAAAATGAAAGAATCATGCAAATTTGAATGATAACAGTTTGACTTTCGGTTTTACGTGTAACGGACGTGATGGTGGACGAAATTGATGATGTCAAACATCACTACCGTTACACAAAGAAGCTAAGATGACCTAAATAAAATTATCACGCTTTATTAAATTTAATAAAATAACATAGATTGCCTTCTTTTTTAAATTTCCTTAAACTAAGCATGGAAAGGATCGTTAAACACCGACATTGTACTCAGATACACCTCGCACTGTTAATTGGGTCAATAGTCACGTCCGTTACAAAAGGTCACGTCCGTTACATAGTCGGGAGTCACGTCTGTTACAAATATTTTGTGCAATATTGACAAAACAGTACAGAGAAGTAAAATTTAATAACAAAATAATAATTGATCAAATATTGTAACATAATGGCTAAGAATGACAATGAAATCATGCTCAAGAAAGAGTGTAGAAGAGTTATCAGTTCAGACATTTCACACTGTTTTTAAACCAGATGTCCATGAAAGATCTTTGCCAATTTTTGGGGGTAAACAGGGCACAAAGACATTTTTTTACATTCTAGAATATAGATTTTGATATTATCACACTGCAAATCAACTGGGCCGATAGTTATTAGCAAATTTGGGGCAAATATTAATTGGACATGTAACGTCTGTTACAAGCTTATGTGGTCCGCAAAATATGTATTTGCACAAAAACAAAACAACAAGTTATCTTTTCCTTTACAAAATTTGAAAGATGAATTATTAATACAAGTTTTTAACCCCCAAAGAATTCGAAAAAATTTATTTAAATTTAAGTGCTTTTTCATCTGAAGTTCTACACCTTTTCGTGGCTTGTGTCATATTCCAATTGTTTGTTACTCAGTATGAGAGTCCAATAATGAAGTGTTTCATTATTCTTTGGGTTCAAAACACAGATAACTGCCAAGAAGTGGTATTGTCATTTTAATATAGTACAGGAAGCCAATGAAACTTTAATATATTACAGAAAACCAATGAAACTTTTATATATTACCGGAAGATATAAAACTTTTATATATTACAGGAAACTGATGCCATTAACCAGCTTTATCAGTGTAAGGTATGTGACGAGATTTTCAAGAAATTTGAAGATCTTGAATGCCATAGCAAAATACACATTAAAGAAGAGAAAATTGAAGATGATTATTGTCCAATCGGTTTCGAAAAAGAGACCAAAATGCGGTCAAAATCAGAAAAAAGTTTTGAATGTGACATCTGTGGTAGATCCTTTAATAAAAACAGTAATTTGAAGACACACATGGTTCTTCATACTGGAGAGAAAGCTTTTAAATGTGATGTTTGTGGTAAATCATTCGGTCGACTTGACTACCTACAGCAACACATGTGGACCCATTCTAAAGACAAGCCCTTTAAGTGTGCGTTGTGTGGGAAGTCATTCAGTGGAAAGTTTCAGCTGTTGAAGCATATAAGAACTCATACAGGTGAAAAACCTTATAAATGTGATGTTTGTGGTAAATCATTCATTGATAACAGTACTCTAAATAAACATATGAAAAGTCACACAGGAGAAAAACCTTATGAATGTGGACTTTGTACACGATCATTTAACGACAAAAGTAATTTAGTCCGACACATGAAAATTCACTCCGGGGAAAAACCTTTTCCTTGTGATTATTGCAACAAGGCGTTCATTGACCGAGGTAATCTCAACAAGCACACGAGAACTCACACACGCACTGGAACGAAACCACACAAATGTGAGATTTGCGGTAAGGCATTTAGTCAACTCGGTGGTTTGCGATCGCACAGTGGAGTTCATGTGGCAGAGAAGCCTTTCAAATGCGATGTTTGTGATAAATCGTATGCGCAGAGTGCCAGTCTCTTGACCCATGTGAGAAGTCATACAGGAGAAAACCCTTTTAAATGTGATGTTTGTGATAGAGCATTCAATGTGAACAGTACTTTAAAAACACACATGAGAACGCACACTGGAGAAAAACCTTATAAATGTGATGTTTGTAGTAAATCGTTTCCGCGGAACGGTAATCTGCAGACGCACATGAAAATTCATGCTCATGTTTAAATGTCATGTGACCTAACTGACCAATGAAATGATCTGTAGTGATTTTCAAGTCTGTGTTATTACAAGCATAACAGATACATTCAGAGTTATCTTACAAATCAGATGTCATGTGATCTTCCCTAGCAACAAATGTCATGTGATCTACCCTAGCAACAAATGTCATGTGATCTAATCTATTAATCAAATTATCTGATATAAATTTTGTTTTGTTTAATATCTGTTGTTGTACTTAATTGACATATTTCTTTGTTGGATGGCCAAATGGTTAGCATGTGCATGCTGTATCAGGCGCGGATCCAGAGGGGGGGGGGTCCAGGGGGTCCGGACCCCCCCCTGCTCAGACTTGAAAATTTTTTATGCCATTTTATTGGCGATATTTAGACCTGTAATTTTGGTATTTACCTTCCGGAAATACGTCAGAATGCACCAAAATGAATCTAATTTACCAAATTTGTCCTGGGGAGGGCCCCCCCCCCTGTTAATTGGTTTATCGCCTTCAGCTTCAGCGCTGACCAATTATCAAACCTAGACCCCCCCCTGCAAAAAATCCTGCATCCGCGCCTGTGTATCCTAAGGTCTGTCACTGAGTCAACTGGTATAGTTTTAATTCCCTGGTTGTACGTGACAAGGAGTAGGGTTGCCTGTCAAACCTCGTGAATTTTCTCTTGGCCTATCCAGTGCCGGATCCAGGAATTTTTGCTGGAGGGTGTTTGCCAGGTTCCTGTAATGGAAATCTGCCATCATCGTCACTAAATTACATAGGCATACATACAAATTTAGCGTTTTAAAGAGAGAAATCATTTTTACATTGATGTAGGATCACATTGTGATTTAATTTCATTGATGCAAGGCATTCATTTTTTTTATGTAGCTGAGCAGTGTGGGGTTTGGACCCCCCCCACTCTCTGGATCCGCCATTGCTATCATACCCAGTTTAAACAAAAGCTGATAATACAATTATATATGGAGTACAATGTGATATAATAAGTGTATAAGCATCAATGGAAATCATTACAGAGCTAAAATAAGGTGTGAATCATGTATTTTCTTCTTTTGTATGACCAAACTCTAATGACTCCTATTCAGTTAGTTGGAATAAATACTGTAGTGTCTACTTTAAAATCTACTTTAGTTCCATGTAACATCATGTTAAATATGTTAATTCTAAAATAGAGCAACAATTTAAAATTTGGGCTTATAAATTAAAATTTTGGCATATTAAAATTTTGGCTAATTAAAATATAGACTAATAATTTAAAATATAGACTAATAAATTAAAATATATTCTAATAAATAAAAATATATTCTAATAAATAAAAATATATTCTAATAAATTAAAATATATTCTAATAAATTAGAATATATTCCAATAAATTAGAATATATTCTAATAAATTAAAATATAAATTAAAATATATTCCAATAAATTAAAATATATTCTAATAAATTAGAATATATTCTAATAAATTAGAATATATTCTAATAAATTAGAATATATTCCAATAAATTAGAATATATTCTAATAAATTAAAATATATTCTAATAAATTAAAATATATTCTAATAAATTGGCTTAAAATGTAGGCTAATGAATTAAAATAAATTAAAATATAGGCTAATAAATTAAACTGTAGGCTAATAAATTAAACTGCAGGCTTATAAATTAAAAATATATGCTAATAATTTAAAATATAGGCTTATAAATTAAAATGTAAGCTAATAAATTAAAATTTGAGCTAATAATTTAAACGTCTGGTAACTATGTTCTAATAGGTCATCAGGACCCACTTTCACAAAGTGTCCCCCGACTTAAAAGGAGCTTAATTGCTAATATTTGGGATCTAGAAATTGACACAAATGGATCACAACGCATATAATAATGGAATATGAGCGTATATGAAATGACTTACATTCAATTGTTTCTGTAATTTCAAATCAGTTATGTTCTGCGAAATACGCCAGAAGTCTCAATGCAATCTATAGCGTCTGGTTATTTATTGCACATGCTCTTCCAGGTAAGAATATGAGGTCACCGTTTGACATGACTTGTGGAATATGTCTAGCCGCGTTCTTCAAGTCCCTTGTTAGAAATGGCGCTAAAAGGCATTATGGTACACGATCGGGCCCGTAGCCACGCCCCCCCCCCATAGCCCCCCCCCCCCCCAAATCGAATTAGCCCCCCCCCCAAATATTTCTCCAAAAATAGTGATTTCTAAGGAGTGTTCTTAGCGGGCCTCAGCCCCTCCAAAACATTCCGTAGCCCCCCCCCCTCCCCCAAACATTCCGTAGCCCCCCCCACCAATTTTGTCTTAAATATTTGATATCAGAAGCTATCCCCTTTTCTCGGTAAGATAACAACATCGATGTTGATTTAAATTGACAAACAATTTGTTTTCAGTGTCGAAGACTTTGGATGATGATATTGAGTTAGAGACTTAGCTTCTTTAAGTTGCAAATTTACTCAGAATTGTTGGCCTTATTTTTTTACAAAAATATTGCCTTTATAAAACTTGTTGTTTTAATGTATCAAATACATCAAGAGGAAACTATGTGTAAAGTTTTGTATTTCTGGATCAAAAATGTTTCTCATAAACAGTGATTAAAAGTTGAGTGAATTCTAAGTCTGAGTAAATGTTATCTGCATATCACGTCGGTGGAAGCCGATGCTTAAAGCTGCAATTTCATATTTTCAAGTTATATTTTTAAAATGTATTAAAATAAAGACTTAAAATAAATAGTATATATAAACAGTCCTACCTTGTTAAAGAAAAATCCTATCAATCCAATAATTCACTATTGCCAGTTGAGAAATTGGCAAATATATCATTTTCAACTTTAAATTAAAACGTTTAAAGATGGCTATACCATGGGGGGGGGGTGGAAAAACAAGGGAGGTAATTGTGTTATTATTTCCTGTGTCAATAATTTAATAGTGTGGGGAATAATGCCTATGATCGTATAATAGTGGGTTGACAACCTATTGAGCAAAAGACATAAAAATTATTTTTTGACTTTCCTTGAAAATATGAAATTATCGCTTTAATAAAGCTATTTCACACACGAGAATGATTTGTGATCTCGAAGATATATGTTTTGGTGACAAACAATCAAAGATCAAAGCTGTACCTGTTAAAGACAATCACTCTACTTACATGTAATCTATTCCCGAGCAGACTTTCTCACCACCGCCCCAGATACACCCTTGACAACAAAGTGACTGTGCCTTTTTTCTCGGACATCTCCACTTATTACTATGTTATGTTGGTTTAGTTCACATTGATGAGCAGTGAATATTCGCTAGGCCGCTACAATCATTGATTAGGATAACATCGATGCAACTTGGGTTTAGTCATCGAAAATTGCTCATCAATTTCATTCTAAAGAAAAAAGTCGTTTGGATATGAAAACGTAAGCTTTAATAAATTGTGGGTTAGGATAAGGGCTAGGACCTGTAGATTTCGACAAAGTCTCAAGATGTAAATAGGGCTAGCCCTAACCCTAACCCCGGACCAAGCCTAACCCTTATAAAATGCGTAGGACCGTCTCCGATCTGGCGTTCTCCGTAAGAAAGAGCTAGGTGACGACGTCATAATCTGTTAGGTTGACAGGTTAATCATGTCTATTGTATTTAAGCTAATCGAACCATTGTTGCGTACTTTTTGTGTTTAAAACAGTATTGATTACGTTAGTATTGTTTAATATAACAGCATTACTAATAGGATACAAGAACAAGCCAAATTGGTTTATATTATCGTTCTTTATAGCCCTGTGATGGCTCAACGGGGAGGCGATCGTCTCTCCCGAGAGGAGCATAAATTTATTAGATCAAGTGTTTCTAGATATTTTGATTCTGGGAGGTGATCAAAAGTTTGAGGGGAGGGGTGGGGCCCAAAGTCAAACTGTAGAGCATTTTTTTTTACATTACTATCCACAATGTTTTGTTATAATAGAATGGTGTTTAAAGAGAGAGAGAGGTTTAACGTCCACTCGACACAAACTAGGTCATTTCGGGACTAACATATGGTTTTAATTTTATTTCAATAATTCGCTTGCGCGTAGGGCTCTTTAGCAGTGGGAGGCATAGGCATGCTTTTCTTGACAAATGAGAACCGGGTCTACACAGAGATTCGGTAGTCTTTCGGGTGGAACGAAATACCGGGGTCCCTACATTGCACCCCCCCCCCTTTCAAAAAATAATTTTACAATCGTTCAGTTATAAAATAAAACACTTAATTATAATCACGCAGTGATACTCTTTAGGCACTGATCAGTCGGTCGGTTTTAACGGCGCCCACACGCCATTGTGCTCGTTTACCCTGATCCAAACTTTCTTACATCTTTTACGTGGAGGCTATGGCGCCCCACCTTTCTGCTGCATCTCCACTTTTAAAATCCTACACACGGCCTTGCTTTAGTTCATAATCTGGAAAAAAAAAGTTGAACCATATGTTAGCCCCGAAATGACCTAGTTTGTCCAGTGGACGTTACCCCCCCCCTCTCTCTCTCTCTCTCTCCCTCTCTCTCTCTCTCTCTCTCTCTCGGACGGTCTGACTTAAGTGTTAGCTCCGAAATGACCTAGTTTGTCCAGTGGACGTTAACCCCCCCCCCCCTCTCTCTCTCTCTCTCTCTCTCGCTCGCTCTCTCTCTCTCTCGGACGGTCTGCCTTAAGTGTTAGCCCCGAAATGACCTGGTGTGTCCAGTGGACGTTAACCCCCCCTCTCTCTCTCTCTCTCTCTCTCTCTCTCTCTCTCTCTCGGACGGTCTGACTTAAGTGTGGCAGACTCGACCCCAAGCATGTATGTGACAAGGTGTTGCTTGATAGCGATACGAGAAAACTCGCCGAAACGTCATATTATGAAAAAAAACCCGTCAGCGATTGGTTTTACTTATCCTGTACATTGAGTTTTTTTTTGTTCTTTTAAATATTTTTTTGTGGCGGGGGGGGGGGCTTTGTTTTTTTACTCGTTTTTCTTTTTCCATGAAAAGCGAGAGTTTCTCTAATAAACATGATTTTAATTGGCTTACATTGTCTATAAAACAGAACGTAACGTGTTTATCCGTATGAAATAACGTGACATAACATGAAATGTCGAGTAGCTCGCACCTAGGGATAATCGTCTTTAATACGGCCGGATTTCAATAGGTTTAGTTAGTAACTTGCCGTACCCAACGTCATTAATCTACGGGGCAACCAACGGCTATTAACAAATTGGTTTAGTCTAATTGTATAACCTGGAACATAGCGGATAGCAGTAATAACATACAGTAAGTAATTCATTATAAACTTTGTGTTGTATTTAGACGTGAAAAATTAAAGAAGCTAAATCGCTATTCTTTGGCGCGTAAAACGGACACAAATGGGTCCGCGACGCCGATATTATTTTCCGTATTGAATGGTATAGTAAAACCCCATAGTATTCCGTCTCTCTACTTACCACTGTTTTTTAGAGAAAGAAACAGCGCAAGACGCGTTAAAGGTTTCTTTGAAGCCAGTCATTAAAGCGAGAATTTCATATTTTTCAGTTATATTTTTAAAATGTAGTAAAATAAAGCCTTAAAATAGATTGTATCTATAAACAATCCTACCTTGTTAAAGAATAGTCCTATTAATCCTATAATTCACTATTGCCCCGTTGAGAAATTGACAAAAATATCATTTTCAACTTCAAATTCAAACGTTTGAAGATAGCTATGCCATTGGGGGAGGTAATTGTGTTATTATTTCCGATGTGAACGGTTTTAAGTGTGCGAATGACAATTATGAACGTATTATATAATGAGTTGACTACACATTGAGCTCGACATAAAAATAGTTATATTTTAACTTTCTTAGAAAATATGAAATTTTCGCTTTAAACCGTGGAATTTCCTATGTATGTTCTGTGAAGCCGGACATTAAACCAATGAATATTCTATTTATGTTTCAGGTTTTATAATGTTGATCATGACCGGATTATTGCATCCCCTTATTCTGTTGACATTTATCAACGTGGGTAAGTCTACCTGTAGACGATTGTAGATCAAGTATATCATATTAATGTATCCAATGTTTTGGGCAATCTTTATAATTTAACCGTTATTTGCGCGGGTAATTTTGTCTTTCACTGTTGAAGGTGGGGGGGGGGGTAGTCTAGCATTCCAAATCATACGGTTTGTCATTTAGTCAAGCGGCGTACGCGCGTGGTTTTGATTCCTCGCTTTTACGTGACAAAGAGTATGGTCATGCTTCTGTGACATTTTCTGAAAAGAATCATTAAATTATTCACATTTTTTAAAAAAAGGAATGTAATATTTTTTTATTGTATCCTGTAGTTTATGTTTTCTGTGACGAAGGTTCGTACATGTTTTTTTTGTTGGTGTTTACAGGAATTGAAGCCCTGGTTGTTATTCCGGTGAACGTCACCACTGACAAACAGATTCTCTCGTCACCAAATTATCCAAACAGCTACCCATAGTAAGTATTTGTTTTATTGTCTAATATTATTAAATGATTATAATGCGTTAACATGTAGAGTTAAAAATTAAGAATAAGTTAAAATATAAAAGATAGGAGCTCTCACGTCATTTGCCGCCCCCCCCCCCCCCCTGCTTTCCAGCACTGATAAAGGGGAACCTTGGTTTCAGCACACATGCCATTTATTAGGGCCACACTACAATTTACCTCTTATGAAGACCACACGATACCTCTTATAAAGACCACACGATAGCTCTTATAAGTAAGTAAGTACTAAAAGTTTTATTGTCTTTTTTATTTTAGTAACCTGGACACCAAATGGCAAATAACAACCTTTGATCCTTCATATCGTCTCGCTGTCGAGGTGTTAGATTTCCAATTTGAAGATAGTAACTTTTGTGCCTATGATAAACTTATGATCCATGACGGTAAGTTATAAATAACATAGTAACATTATGATACACGGTGGGGGGGGGGGCTATTTCGCCAAAAATAGTGATTTCTTCGGAGTGTTCTTAGCCGGCCACATATTCAGCCCCTCCAAAACATTCCCCCCCCCCCCAAAAAAAAATTTTTTTTTTTATGATTGTCAGTCACAGATTCAGACTTTGTGAGACACAAAACCTCTCTCCAATACTGATCTGCCTTTTTATTGATATTATTATTAATACATGTCCGGCACTAAGTTAAAAATGTCAGGTTGTATTTCACTAGTGCCCGACATTTTGTCAGGTACATCTAAAGCCGGTACTTCCAGGTCTGATGGTAATTTATGCATATTGTAATATAATGATAAGATTATGAACTTTGAGTCAGTGATGCATGGCAGAGGGACTCGTAACTCACATCGAGGGTCCTGTGCACGTAAATGAACCATTGACAGTTGGAATTCGGCTGGATAAGGCGGAAATTCTCTATCTAAGAGTACCCGTAGGTATGCCTTTAGTCCGAATAATAGATAAAAGTAGGATTCTGAACCCCGTGTTGTTCTAATTGTCTGATTGTGGTGCGTAGAAATCAATAATTTCAGTCAAGACTACCTGTTTAAGATCACTAATACAAACACGGCGACGATTGATTCGCCCGTGAACTATACAGTTAAGGGGAGGCAACTACATTTAGCAGTGTATCATATGGATGCAGACCACCATTAATTTGTAGCGCGTCAATACGTATATATGGCAAGTAAAATAGTCTTGATTACCAGTTGTACTTTCCGGCATAGCACACTACACGGCATATGCCCATTTTCATTAGTTCCAATGAAACAGAATCCCGACTGTACGTGGCAGGGAGTAGGGTCGCCTGTCCAACCTTGCGGGTTTTCTCCGGGTACTCCGGTTTCTTCCCACTGCTAAAGACCCCTACGCGCAAGCAAATAAACCATAGGTTAGTCCCGAAATGAGCTAGTTTGTGTCGAGTGGACGTTAAATCCCATCTCTCTCTCTCTCTCTCTCTCTCTCTCTCTCTCCCTCCCTCCCTCCCTCCAATGAAACAGAAGAGTAGGACGTTAGATTTATCTCTCCTGTATCCTAATGGCCACTACATTAAAAACTGTAGATTGTGAAATGAGCTTCTCCCAAATTATCCCGATGCCCTTTTTTTTGTATCTTTCGAACAATATCTAATTTCTCACGATAAAATATAATGAAATGAAGTTTTTAATATTTAGATACTAAACCAATCTACTTAAAAAGAGGAACATGAAAATATCCTACTGGTCACCTGTTTATTAAACATTAAACACTAATTCTCTCTTGGGTGCCACGCTGGCTGGCTCGCTCTGGCTCCCTAGGTTGGAGAACACGGGTTCGCTCTCGGTGTTCGTGCGGATGTTCCGGCGTGGTTTTCACTTTTCAGTGGTGCAGGACAAAGGGTACGGAAAACCGAAGTCCCGTGAACACATTCGCTTGAACGTGAAAGATCTCTTGACAGGTTGATTTCGATAAGCTGTAGCGCCGTTATCAGGGAAAAATGTATCCCATAGCACACTTTATGTCGTATGCCTAGTCGGAGCCCAGTCGGAGCAGAATAGTAGGACGTTAAACCCCATTTCATTTCACTTACCTCTTTCATTGTGCTTGTTTTTTTTTTAATGGGGTTTAACGTCCAGTCGACACAAACTAGGTCATTTTGGGACTAACATATGGTTTCAATTTTATTTCAATAATTCGCTTGCGCGTAGCGGTCTTTAGCAGTGGGAGGAAACCGGAGTTCCCGGAGTAAACCCACGAGGTTGAGAATGCGCCCCTATCTCCATGCCACATACACTCACACCAGGGATCGAAACTACAGCTGCAAGCCAGAGGTAACCGGCCAGCTAGAGGTCGAAGCGCGGCACTCTAGACCACTAGGCCACCCCAACCCCCCACATTGTGCTTGTTGTGAAATATACGAAGGGAGTTGAATGACCGAATGGTTAGCGCGTGTGCGCTGTATAATAAGGTTTGTCATTAAGTCAACTGGTGTGGCTTTGATTGCCTGGTTATATGCGACGAGGAGGGTCGTGTGTCCAACCTCGTGGGTTTTCACCGGGTCCTCCGGTTTCCTCCCACTGCTAAAGACCGCTACGCGCAAACGAATTATTGAAATAAAATGGAGCCACATGTTAGTCCTGAAATAAATGGCCTAGTTTGTGTCGAGTGGACGTTACCACCACCCACCCCCTCCTCTCTCTCCCCTGGGTTCAATATGCTCTCTGAATGGGGAATTTCTTTCTTTCGCTTGTGGTGACTGATCACTAAACCTTATTCTACTCTACCCACCCCCTCTCCCCGACACGGGGAGGTAGTGACGAAAAATAACGTGGTCGCCGCGGGCGGAATGAGCGCAATTTAAAAGAGTGTGCGAGGAGCTTTTGGAGGGCAAGCCTGGTGTCAGCAGTCGCGGTAATTCCAGCCCCAATAGCCTTTATCGGAGTTGCTGCGGTTAAAAAGCTCGTCGTTGGATCTGGGAAGGGGCACGGTCGGGCGCGATACGCTGCGGGTCCGACCGTCTGTATGTCTGTCTGTCTGTCTGCCTGTCTCTCTCCTGTGTTCACTGTGTTCAATATGCCCACTGAATGGAATTTCGTTTTTTCCGCTTGTGGTGACGGGTCACTAGACCCTATTCTAGTCTACTCTCTCTCTCTCTCTCTCTCTCTCTCTCTCTCTCTCTCTGTGTTACGTGGTATTTATTGTGAAATATATGATGATGTATATGTGTAATCTACAGGTGGCGTGTTTAGAGGGACATATTGTACAAACAGTCCACAAAGTTTCTTCACAGAGTCAAGCAACCTGACGCTTAGATTTATAACTGACAATACCATTCAAGATCGAGGATTCCAATTTAGAATTCATGGTAAGTATAAATAAAACCCAAACTTTTCATAGCGGAAATACCAAGGCCTTCTTTTAACACCGTACAAAACATTGACTTTTCAGGTCACGTGCTGTATTGATCTCGTGTGACGTGACATTATATGACGCCGGTTACACGTGTTGGGGAGGTACTGGGTGGCATTGGGTAGTATTACGTAAATCCTCACGCCGGTTACACTTATTGGAGTGGTATTGGGTGATATTTGGGTAGCATTGGGTAAATCACCCCGCCCCTCTATAACCGTGTGCCCCTTTCATGAACGAATTTTAATCGATTTATTTATTTCTTATCTTTTCAGCCACTTTACACAACCCATTTCTTTATACTGGACTCAGTGTGGGTGAAATAATTGGCATTGTTGTGGGCGTTCTCTTTTTTATAGTTCTAGCTATTGGGCTGCTGTGTTATCTAATCAAAAGAAGCCAACACAAGAACAGAAAGGTTACCATAGTAACACAGGAAGCCAATCCCCCCTTGACAGCTCGTCTACCATTACCGCCCATCAGAGCAACCAAGAACAGACCTCGACTCACTTTTTATGACACAACGGATTCTATACCAGGTTCCATTCCACCCGCTTTTACCTATGCTCCCCCCACTGATACAAAAATATTTGCTCGTACTGGTATGGCTTGGTAAGGGTGGGCGTGGTTAGGGGTGGGCGTGGTAAGTAGTGGAGAGGGTAAGGGTAGCGGTGTGGAATGTGGTAGGGGGTCTTACAGGGGCGAGGGTTAATAAGGGAGTGGATGGAGCTAATATTCTAATAAGGGAGAAGGTGGAGCTTTACGCCAATTTTGTTAAATATGTTAATAAGGGAGTGGGTGGAGCTACATGTTTTGTTAATAAGGGAGTGTGGGACTACATGGTTTGTACATAAGGGAGTGGGTGGGGCTACATGTTTTGTTAATACGGGAGTGTGGGACTACATGGTTTGTACATAAGGGAGTGGGTGAGGCTACATGGTTTGTACATAAGGGAGTGGGTGGGGCTACATGTTTTGTTAATAAGGGAGTGGGTGGGGCTACATGGTTTGTGAATAAGGGAGTGGGTGGAGCTACATATTTTGTTAATAAGGGAGTGGGTGGAGCTTTTCAGCCAGTTTGTTAAATATTTTGTTCAGTTTGTCCGACTGTATTATTTTACGTGCACGCCAACGTGAACGCTGTCCCTACCAGCCCCTCCGCCTTGATGCCAAATTATATTTGATCCTCCTGTTGAAAACCAGTTAGACAACCCTTCACCAGCTAATATTCATTAATTGTTTTTGTGTATAACAAATTTGACAACCAATACATTATGGACTGGTTTATGTAATTCAACATACATTATGCAAGAGTTAAATCTGCCCATTGTGGGTCTTTCTTTATGGCTTAAATGTTATCTAATTTATTAATTCGACAACGATTAAACATACATTATGCAAGAGCAAAAACTGCCCATTGTTGGGTTTTTTTAGGCCTAAAATGTTATCTAAATTATTAGTTAGACATTAATTAACAGAACATAGTTTTTATGGGTTACAATCACTAGTTTTATTCTAAAAGCACGACGTTTCGACAAGTATCCTCTTATCGTTATCAAGCACAATGACATTTAGTAAACTTGAGATCAATATATACAAAATTCATAGTGAAACCATAAACTTACTAAATTTACCAAGTTTACTAAATGTCATTGTGCTTGATAACGATAAGAGGATACTTGTCGAAACGTCGTGCTTTTAGAATAAAACTAGTGATTGTAACCCATAAAAACTCTGTTCTGTTAATGTATTTACCGATCGCTAAATGCCACTTAAAGATTATAGACATTAATTAACTGATCCAGACCACAATCAACTCTCGAATGCATCGTTAACCTGCGATATCTACTGTGTTTCACTACATTTTATGATACGTATGAAGGTATGATATTGAACAAAGGCAAATTGGTAAAATAGTCACATTAAAACCCGGTATTAAAATCGCTACCATGAGAAGAGAGCCCCTTTCCCCCATTGTCATAATAAAAACTTTAAAACACGACTTCCAACCGATTAATTTTTGGTATCATCAGCGTGGATTGGAAAAACCCGTGGGGAAAACGAATCCGCTTGCTTTTTTTCGGCAGTATTTGTATTCAGTTCAGCGGCCCATGTTTCCACTGCGGATATGTATTAATTCGATCTGATTGGTTGATTACTGGATATCATATCAATCTGATTGGTTACGTCCAATATTTGACTGCAATCTGATTGGTTACGTCTAATATGTGACTGCAATCTGATTGGTTACATCCAATATTTGACTGCAATATGATTGGTTACGTCCCATTTCTTACTGCTATCTGATTGGTTACGTCCAATGTGCGACTGCAATCTGATTAGTTACGTCCTGTATTTGACTTTAATCGGAATTGTTATTTCCTGGATGTGACTACAATTTGCTTGGTAATTTTCTTAATGTGACTTCAATCTGCTTGGTAATTTTCTTAATGTGACTTCAATCTTATCGGTTATTTCCTGGATTAGTTTTGTTTATGCTTGGTTTTATGTGTTTCAGGCGTTTGGTTAAATGTAAGTGAATGCTAGATCTTCCAATTCCACGAAGATTTTCATTAAATAAAATTTTGAATCGTAAACATTTAAAGAAATAATAGACGGACTTAACTCTTATATAGTGTATCTTTAGCGAACGCTGACACAAAGAATCATAAAATTTTGAATCGTAAACATTTAAAGAAATAATAGAAGGACTGGTATATAGTATATCTTTAGCGAACGCTGACGCAAAGAATCATACTAAAAGTTGGCTTGTAGCTAGGGCCCGTAGCCAGCTCATAAAATTTGGTGGGGCTACGGAATTATTTTTTTTTTTTGGGGGGGGGGGGTGAGGATGTGGTCGGCTAAGAACACTCCTAAGAAATCATTATTGTTTGCAAAATATTGGGGGCGGGCTAATTCGATTTTTGCAGGGGGCTAAGCCCCCCCCCCCGCCATAGCCACCCCCCCAATATTTAGGCTATGTATGTATATGTATATTTATGTATAATATTAGTTAGAAAGAATGTGTGTATATGCATGAGTAAGATTGTATTATATGTATAAGGTATGTATGTATATTAGTTACAATGTATGTATATATACAACATGAGTAAGATTGTATTATATGTATAAGGTATGTATGTATAT
This sequence comes from Patella ulyssiponensis, assembly GCA_963678685.1. Classification (NCBI taxonomy): domain Eukaryota; kingdom Metazoa; phylum Mollusca; class Gastropoda; family Patellidae; genus Patella; species Patella ulyssiponensis. The sequence goes on along the minus strand of OY783227.1, from coordinate 10,836,245 downwards.
TAGTTAAAATGTATGTACATGTAACTATATTAGTTACAGTGTATGTATATGTATGCCTGTTACAATGTATTATATGTATATTAGTTAAAATGTATGTATCTGTACATTAATTACAATGCATGTATATGTATAAGTAAGAATGTATGTATATGTAAATTAGTTATAATGTATGTATATGTATAAGTTACAATGTATGTACATGTATATTAAAATGTATTATATGTATCTATATATTAGTTAAAATGTACAAAACATGTATATTTAATGTAAATAAAATCGAGTAAAAATCGCAATGTAAGAAAATTAGATCAGTTATTGCCTTCCCTGATCACACAATTTCCTCTTAAGTACCCCCTCTTAAGTAACATGTGACATGTTGGGCTACTTATGGTTATAAAGATGATATCAAGATTGAAATCAAAGTAAAAGAATTACTTTCAATCAGTGGAACAGCTGTACTCAGTTCCGTGGTAGTCAGGGCAGTGGTACTCAGGTCCATGGTAGACAGGGCAATAGTAGTCAGGGCCGTGGTACTCAGGTTTATGTGTAGGGAGGGCTGTGGTAGTCAAGGATGTGGTAGTCAGTGGTACTTAGGGCTGTGTTAGTCAGTGGTACTTAGGGCCGTGGTAGTCAGAGTCGTGGTAGTCGGGGCCGTGGTAGTCACGTTTGCGGTAGTCAAGGTTGTGGTAGTCAATAGTTATGGCCGTGCTAATCAACGAAATCAGGGCCATGGTAGTCAGGGACAATTGTAGTGTACTGCAGCAAAACAACGTATCCTCAACGCCCCCCCCCCCCCCAGGAATGTGCAAAGACAAATAAAAAAGATAGGGTTCCCAATTTCACCCCTGTATAGCCAGAATAGGGCACCAGGGATTAGATCGCGAATCGGTCACGCACAGACATTGAAATAGATATTGATGGACCCAATTGGACTTCATGGCCTTGGAGAGATGTACAACCGCAATGAGTTATACGTTGAATTGTTGACTCGGAGGTCCAGTTTTCCACCCCTCGTTGTCAGTGGTGCATGATAACGTATAGTCATTCGTATGGGCCGTAAAACAAGTGTACACATTTGTGTGCACGTAAAAACACCCTTGGCAGTTAGAATTCAATATAAGAGTAAGCCGTAGCACCGATGTTTCGGCATCATTTCTCCCATAACACACTGTATGGCGTATGCACAGTCAGAGCAGAACAATAGGACATTTAAACATCGTTTCATTTCAATTATTTGTAGTTATTTATCATAAAATTATTGTCGATATTTCATGCTATGAGATCAATCTGATTAAAGCACATATCCTATTTCGTTTCGTTTTTATAGTTCAAAATTAAGTTTTACTTGTCTTTACTACACCAGGATCTGAAAGAGTTGTTATCATTGACGTGCTCTGAATGTGAGGGATTAGCCAATGAAACGGTATGTTACGGCAAGCTTTAGGCGTGTTTTGCACGAAACTGTTGGTAATCTACCAGTAACATCCATGCTGATTGGTCAAAAGGCGCCCGTGTGACCTCTGAAGCGACCTATCGCTACAACCGGTCAGATCTTCATGTAGTGTAGACTATTGAAGAATAAAAAAACGAAACGTAATATAGATCTGTATTTTAATCCGATTTACTCTTGAGATTAAACCACGTGGGACAACTTATACGTAGACTGAAGTTTATTACATACTATTTATATATCAATTTAAAAAAAAACACACCATCATATAAATCATACAAATATGCACAATTATAAAATATACAGTAATAATACTGTTTATAAATTATACAATTATAATACTGTTTGTGACTTATACAATTATAATACTGTTTGTGACTTATACAATTATAATACTATTTTTAAAATATACAATTATAATACTGTTTTTAAAATAAACAATTATAATACTGTTTACAAAATAAACAATTATAATACTGTTTACAAAATATACAATTATAATACTGTTTACAAAATATACAATTTATAAAGTATAAATATCAAAGCACCTCTATTCTAAAAAAGCTGTTTACAGAATTTAAAGAGAGGTACGGCTTTAATTACATATATTTGCCAATATACACCATAATAATATTACATTCTCACAATATACACTGTAATAATATTACAGACTCAGAATATAATCACAATATTATTACTGTCTCACAATATACAATATAACTGTCTCACAATATACAATGTAATAATATTACTATCGCACAATATACAATGTAATAATATTACTGTCTCACAATATACAATGTAATAATATTACTGTCTCACAATATACACCATAATAATGTAACTGCCTCACAACATACACTACAATAACATTACTACCGCACAATATAAACTAAAATAATTAGCCCCGCCGCACCCAAACCCCAGATCTACTAGAACGAAAAACACCGACGTTTAACCATTCGGTCGCCCCCTCCCCCACGCAAGTCTACGACTAGAACTAATAAAAACCCAAACCAGTACGATCGTACACGTCACGTTCATTAGGAGGTATATAGTTAAAGGCCGGGGGGATGGCAGCTTGGAATCCTCCAGGATTATCATAAGTATTAAATGTCTGGAGATGTGATTGTGGTGGCATTGCCTGTCTTATCTGTCGGGGTTGAACGCATCTTGTTCGTTTGGAACTACGATAAACCAGATAAGCGACAATGGCCGTTACTACTATGGCAACGACAGCGACCACAACTCCCACAACAATCTGTATTATGGTTGTGATAGCCACTGCTGTTATTGGTGCCACATAAACTGAAATAAAAGACGCGCATTTCATTAATTATAACAGTTACTATGGAAACGTCTGATATGTTCTAGAATCACATCTTCTGGCAATCCGATTAAAATACAGATCTATATTTCGTTTCGTTTTTTTTAAATACTTTTGATAGCCTCTACTACACGAAGAACTGATCGGTTGTAGTGTTAGGGCGCGTCATAGATTCATAGGAACGACTTTTGACCCTTTGACGTTAGGCATTTGATTAACTCGCTGCAACAGACCGTTTCATTGGCTAATTCTTCACATCAACCAAAACGCATGTCATGTCATATAACAAGTCTTCCAGATCCTATTGTAGTAAAGACCATTAAAACAAAGTTTGGAACTATTAAAAACGAAACGAAATAGTAATCTGTTTAATGGGGTTGACATACTGACTAGTGCTGGACATTCGTCCTTGGTCTAAAGGGATCCCAGTCAGGGTGTTCAGGGGTTAAATCTCGGTTACGCCCCCTCTAGTCAGTGTTAAATAACGAAGGTCTTGGCAAGGAGTGTGTCTAGTCGTCCAGATTGTACGAACATACTTCATACAGTGTTCTGTGTGAGAAATTGTGCTCGGACAGCATATTCCAAGCGCCCTTTTACGTGCACGCCAAAATGTACACGCGACATTCACATATGTTTGATTTGAAGCAGTGTTGTAGTGTGGGTTTACTTCCGCTTGTTTTAAAACATTTGCCGCTCCAACGAGATGGATGGGTTTATTTACGCAAGTTTTAAACAATTGCTGCACCAATCAGACTAACGAAAGGATCTTTTACGTGCATATGTTATCGGATTCCAAAATGTACACATGGCCTTGATTTTTTATCCATTCGAAGGACTAGACATTTACTTACTTTTAACTCTGCATTTAAAACCACGATATCTGGATGAGTCATCCGTTGTAAAATCGAATCGAAGAGTATCACTGTCGGAGGTGAAGTTTTTAGCATTATTGTTATTACTGCGACCACAATAACGGCCTTCAAACACGGACCCTGTAATAAACATATAAAGCACTCGGCAATCCTCGCCAGATTCCGGAACCTGTATCTAGCCTCGGCTGTATGACAGTAAGTGATATGTACCTACGCTCATACATTTGCTATGCGGCTACCGGCTTACTTTAACTGGAAAACTTGACGCTATCACTAACAAACAAGACACCATGGGCGCAGACATGTTTCATCCGGAACCTTTAAAGTAGTTCCAAGACACCATGGGCGCAGCCATGTTTCATCCGGGACCTTTAAGGTAGTTCCAATATGGCGGAATTCGTCATACAGCCGAGACTAGGGGGTGCTTGATTCACAGTCTAGAACGTCCCGAATCGACAGAATTACAATCGAGTGACACGGAATTCAGTCCTGTCACAGTTCTGCCAGTTCCGACAGCTGAGGTGGAAAGAGTAGAATCGTGACATATTCCTAGGTAAAAAATATGTTTCAGCTGTCATGATTTGTTGTGATATTTTTTATACAGTCGACACATGCGTTGCACTCCGAAATTCTCCTTTTCACTCGATTGACACCAGTTTTGGAATTTAATTCCGCAACTGTGAATCGAGTATCCCCTAGATGTAGGTTCTGGAATCCGTCGAGGATTGCCGAGTGCATATAAAGATATCAATCTACTAAAACATACATTATGCAAGAGGTAAATCTGCCCATTGAAGGTCTTTCTTTAGGCCTGAAATGTTATTATTAATGTGACATTAATTAACTTATCCAGACCATAATCAACTCTCGAAGTCAACGCTAGCCTGCGATAATTATTGCCGACTTTAGTAATGTTGATCGATGTAGGCCTAGAATTTAAACGCTAATATATCGGTTCAGGCTGGATAAATTTGACTGAACTTTTCAGCAAATTTCCTTTACATTATTTAGTTTTTCACTATTATAGTGAGAACATTCAGCTCCTTTTCTACTCTCCAATAATGTATCTTTAATTAAATAATCACCAAAGACTATTTTTAAAAGGACAGAATTACTGGACTTTATTAGGAAGAAAACAATATAGAGAAATGGGTTTAATGTCCACTCGACACAACTAGGCCATTTCGGAAATAACATGTGGTTCAATTTTATTTCAATAATTCGCTTGCGCGTAGGGGTATTTAGCAGTGGGGGGAAATCGGAGTGCGCGGATGAAACCCACGAGGTTGAGAAGGCGCCCCTATCTCCATGTCACATACGCTCACACCAGGGCTCGAAACCACAGCCGCAAACCAGCGGTGACCGGCCAGCTAGAAGTCAAAGCGCAGCACTCTAGACCACTAGGCCATCCCAACCCCCCCGACTCAGAGATAACCCAGATGGCTGGACAAGGGATCTAACACCTTTTCACTTACATGCAAGACATCGAACCCGCACTGCCTGACTTAAAGCGGGAATTTCATATTTTCCAAGAAAATCAGAACATATTTATTTCTATGTCTTTTGCTAAATAGGTTGTCAACTCACTATTATACAATCGTAGACATTGCTTTCCACACTTACAAATCTTTCATATCGGAAATAATAACACAATTACCTCCCTTGTTTTCCCATTCCGCCCCCCATGCAACAGCTATCTTCAAACGTTTGAATTTGACATTTTTGCTAATTACTCAACTGGCAATAGGATTATTCTTTAACAAGGCATGACTGTTTATAAATACATCTATTTTAAGGTTTTATTTTAATATATTTTAAAAATATAACTTAAGAATATGAAATTGCAGCTTCAGGCGCGGATCCAGAGGGGAGGGGGGGGGGGGGGTCCAAGGGGTCCGGACCCCCCCCCCCCCCCTGCTCAGGCTTGAAAATTTTGTATGCGATTTTATTGGCGATTTAGACCTGGAATTTTGGAATTCACCTTCCGGAAATACGTCAGAATTAACCAAATTGAATCTAATTTCACAAAATTTTTCTAGGGGAGGGCACCCCCCCCCCTTAATCGGTTGAGCGCAATTAGTTAAGCAATTATCAAACCTAGACCCCCCACTGCAAAAAATCCTGGATCCGCACCTGAGCTTCAAACACATATCTCATGATCTATCGCACACACCGTTATCTTTAATGTTTACCCAAGATATTATGAACCATGTAATAAGTGTAATTTTATGAACTACGAAACACGTCGGTGTCTTTAGCAGTGGAGGGAACCGGGGGACCCAGAGAAAACCCACAAGGTTGGACAGGCGACCCTACTCCTTGTCATGTACAGCCGGAGATTCGAAACCACGCCAGTTGACTCAAATGGCGGGCTTTATGATACAGCACGTACGTGCTAACCATTCGGCCATTCAACCCCCTTTTGTTTTAGGAACAACAAGTATATTTTTGTTATACTACCAAAGAAGAAAAGGTGTGACTTACTATTTCTCTCGAAAAATTGATCACAATTCAACTTTTGCTTTTATTGTGCTTACCATCAAAAACAATAACTTTATCAAAGAGACAGGATGGAGGACTGGACTCCAGGTCAAAGTCTAAAACCTCTACGGATATTCGATCAGTTGGTTCCGGTGTAGTAATTTCCCAAGATTTGCTGTGGTTACTGAAATATATATATGTAGAGAACAAGCTCGTAATTACGATTTAGAATCGTGATTACCGCTAATGCGACACGATTCAAACTCATAATTATCGTAATTAATGTCTTAGTTACTGTAAATACGACATATTTTAAAATACAACGTGATTTAACCTCGTAATTATCGAAATATAACATGATTCAAACTCGTAATTGTCATAAATACGACATTATTCAGCTCGTCGTTACCGTAAATACAACATGATTCAAACTCGTCGTTACGACATGACCCAAACTGCCAATACGTGATCTTTTACGAGTACGTCAAAGTTCCATCCGACTAGACAGCTGTCATTTTCGGGGCCTTCGTTCTGTACCACTGGCAAGGGGAAACCACGTCGGAAAATCCCGACGACCTTTCTAGGCCAATGCAGTATCGAACACGCGACTTTGAGACTAGTGAGCTAGCCTCTTACCAACTTAGCCACCGTGGATCCGCTATGGTGATACATGGTGACAGCATTATATGATTGTTGTTCTTAGTGTTCTCCTATGTGAGAAACCGGAGTATACCCACGAGGTTGAGAAGGCGCCCCTATCTCCAAGCCATATACGATCTCGCTAGAGACCGTAAAAACGACCACTGCAGACAATCCCGATGAACTCCTGTGAGAGTAAACGGGAGTAAACCCTCCAGGTTGAGATGGCACCCCTATCTCCAAGCCAAGACCACGCCAGACAATCCCGATTGAACACGGGAGCTCGAGGTTAGCGATCCATTATCTTACTCACCGGAACACTATGGATCCGCCACTCTAAACAGATGGGAGAACGCTAGATCGGAGACGGTCCTACGCAAATTGTGACGTCATATGTGAATTGTGGGTTAGGGTAAGGGTTAGGCTTGATCATGGGTTAGGGTTAGGGCTAGCCCTGTTTACATCTCGGGACTTTGACCAAATCTACAGGTCCTAGCCCTTACCCTAACCCTAACCTACAATCTATATATGACGTCATATGTGCTAAAATGCGTAGGACCGTCTCCGATCTAGCGTTCTCCAAACAGATGACCTGGCCAACTCATCCTTTAATGACGTAATCGTATCAATCGAACTTACTTTGGATAGAAACCTGGGTAGTTTGCTGAGGTAATCGTCTCCCAAACTTCTGACACGACAATGTATGTTGTGAATGGTAGTGTTGTTCCTGTACAAAATAACATAGAACACATGACATGAAACCAAAGGGGGGAGTTAAATGCCCTACTGTTCTGTCCAAATTTGACTAAAGTGTGCTATTGGAGAAATATTGCCCGGACAGCAGCACTACCCTAAGTTCCGACAATTTTCGGGTTCGAAACTTCATAATTACCTAAATATACGACATGGTTTAAACTCTAGATTACCGTAAATACATGATTTTTTTTAATAAGCAATGGTTTTTATTCAGATTTGTATCTGAATAGGAATTGGGGAACAGATATAACCTATATTAAACCCCCTATTCCTGTCAGACATGATTTAAACTCATAATTATAGTAAATGCGACATGGTTCAAACTCGTAATTACCGTACATACGACATGTTTATGCTAGCAATTATTGTTAAATAGGACACGGTTTAAATTCGTTATTAACGTTCATACCACATTTTAAAACTAGTAATTACCATAAATACGACATGATTTACTCGTAGTTACCGCAAATACGACATGATTTTAACTCGTCATTACCGTAAATACGACAAGATTTTAACTCGTGATTACCATAAATACCACATGTTTTACACCAGTGATTACCGTAAATCTTACCTAGATTTATGTGTCCCAGCAAAATTAACAGCTTCATTAAACCGTCCATGACGATGATTTATCAGCTAAAATAGAATAGAAAATGAAATGAAATGGAGGTTTAACGTCCTACTGTTCTGATCTGACTTGGCGAATTTCTACAAAATTTAAACCAGCTACCAGAACGTTTTCTGGTTTCTAACAGATCTACAGTGTATCCAATTTCTGTTTTATGACAGAAAACTAATTAGGAAAAACCGTGGCAATAATTTTACATGGCCCCTACACGCTTCCATACCGACTAATCCAAAATAGGATGTTCTTGTAGCGATATAATTTGCGCCTGCGAGCAGTCACTCCTGTGGGCGCCTGCTAGCAGTCACTTCTGTGGAATTCCTGCGCTTTAATTAAATAATTATCAAAGACTATTTTTAAAAGGAGAGATTCACTGGACTTATTCACTGGTTCAATTTTATTTCAATAATTCGCCTGCCAGTGTGTTTCTTTAGGTTTGGAAAGAAGCCGGGGAAAACACACGAGGTTGGGTAGACAAGTCTATTTCTTGTCACATACAAGCGGAGAATCGACCTTTTAATGGATCGCACCCTTGTTAAACTATTCGGCCACCCGGGCAGAGTTGACCAGATCCGGTCCGCTAAGGGTTTAAATGTGACCCGGGGAACACATTTGGCAAACTCACGTGGCATATTCACAAGTTTCTGAATGTTAAGAATGTTTTTGTGGTTGTTTTTGAATTTATTCAGTGTAAAATGTAAAAAAAATGGCTAATTTGGCTCATTTAAAAATATTGTAACGCATTATAATATGTATCGATTTTAGTCAAATAAATCAATAACAGTTTTTATTGATTGTTTATCTCCGGCCCCTTGAATCGAAATGAGTTGGTCACTCTTATGGTGGGATATTAATTGATAAAACCGGTAACCTACCTCAGTATCGACAGTGTTCCCAGTTAGAAATCCGACTGCCAAGCATTAGTTGACGCTCAAACAGTTTATATCGTAACCGGGCAACTACAAACATGGCGTTTACGGTTCGGTGGCTTAAAGGTTTAAAGGATTTGGCACAACGGCTAGAAAATAGGATTTGTGACCAAACGGTACCTGGTATTAGACATGATTTATATCACGGATATGAGAGAGAGACAGAGAGAGAGAGAGAGAGAGAGAGAGAGAGAGAGAGAGAGAGATGGGGAGAGTGGGAGAGGGAGAGAGGAGAGGGAGATAGAGGGGGAGGGAGAGAGCGAGAGGGGAGAAAGAGGGAGAGGGCGAGAAAGAGGGAGGGAAAGAGGGAGCGTGAGAGAGACAGAGAGAGTTTCTCGGTTGTACGTGACAAGGAAGGACGTCGCCTGTCCAACCTCGTGGGTTTTCTCCGAGTCCTCCGGTAGCTCTGACTGCTAAAGATTTTTACGAGCAATACGAGCAAGCGAATTATTGAAATAAAATTGAACCATACGTTAGGCTCAAAATGGCCTAGTTTGTGTCGAGTGGACGTTAAACCCCATTCTGTCTGTCTGTCTGTCTGTCTGCCTGTCCGTCTCTCTCTCTCTTGTTCCCCTCTCTCTTTATGTTCAAATCGCGGTATATTACACGAGCCACGGTCGTTCAGCGAGTAAGACATTAATTTGCTCACTGGTCGTTCCCTGCGTTGAGCGGCATAGTTTGTAAGAATTTTCCGGCGTGGTTCCCCCTTGTCAGTGATGTCAATGGGACGAAAAAAGGCCAATGTACACATTTGCGGGCACGTAAAATATCCCTTGCCTGTTGGCCGTAACGCTGTTGCCCGGACCCAATTTCCCTCATAAAACACTGTATTGAGTATGTCCGTCTTCACTAACCCATTCAGAGCAGAACAGTGGGACGTTAATCTCCATTGTTGTTGTGCTAGGTGTTTAACGTCCGCTTCCACCGAAGGTGATATCGCAGACGAGTCTTATTTTTCATTTTCATTATCTTAGCGCACGCGCAGGGGTCTTTGCTGTGGGAGGAAACCGGACTGCCCAGAGGAACCAACGAGGTTGCGAATGAGCCCCTGTCTCCATGCCACATACGCTCACACCAGGGATCGAAACCAAAGCCGCAAGCCAGAGGTAACCGGAAAGCTAGAGGTCGAAGCGCGGCACTCTAGACCACTAGGCCATCCCAACACCCCTTAATCTCCATTTCATTTCCTTCCCTTTTGTAGACATGGCTGGCGCCCTAAATCACGTCTGCTTCCATTGCTATCTTGTCTGTCGATTGTATTTAACGGAGTAGAACAGTGGGACATTAATCACCTATTTCATTTATTGACAATAGCTTGACAATAGTTTCCCAACGGCATTAGATATTATTTGATTAGCTTATTGTTGATAATTGTTTACTGCAAGGTTATGTAATTAGTGACGTATTACTTATAATATATCTACCTGTGGTCATTTACCATCAGACTTTCATATAAACAGGACGTTACGTGTAGTCTAATGGTTGAGTGCGGGACATTAAGTAATATACTGATATTGCACGAGGGCACTATCTATATATTACGCAATGTCTTGCACGAGACCATTAAACAACTTAAAATACAAACACTATCGAACACGTACATTTCAATGAAATACGTCACTCGGGTCCAATATTTTAACAAGTATAGATAATGCGCGTTTGGCACATTGCCCGTAACATTATTTGAAATAATGGTACGCCAACATCAAATGATGACTTCACATCTGTATTTCAAATTTAATTAATCCACATAAATGCTATTTCGCCTACCGTGGATAAACCCTTTTGAACATAGTTTCAGGCTCCTGAAATCCATGTCAAAACTATCGTAAAGCAGATGTGGGAACTCGGGTTCCGCACTTAGGACTCGAGTCCGACTTAAGTCGCATCAGTGACCTGACTTGCAAATCGACTTGCATGTGATTCGGTGTCGGCAGGCTAGAGGGAACCACAACACTGGGATCAAACTCGCGACTTCCAGGTTAAAGATCCAACGTCTTCTCCCTACCACCTTTTTGTAAAAAGACTGTCCCTTTAAAAAAATTACGCGTAGTCATGTGATGTTTATTGTTTTTTTATTTTGATGTAAACCAGTCGAGTGGCGAAGCTCATTAAATTTGAAAGACCTAAACTTCTACCAAATAAAATCACATTAGCTTTTAAGACATGGCGAGAATAGCAATCTCAAAGCCTTAATCCACAACGATATAAACAATATTTTCATTTACTCTTAAGATAAAGGCCAGTTCGTACGTTTACTGTTAAGATAAAGGCTAGTTCAAACATTTACTCTTTACAAAAGGGCCAGATCACACATCTGTTCTTTACATAAAGTCCACCCCACAACTGTTCTATGCTTAAAGGCCAGAACACACATTTACTCTAACATAAAGGTTAGTTCAAACATTTATTATTTGGAAAAATGGGCTCATTCAAATGAAGATTAACAACTTTTGGTCTTCGAAGGAATTATTAGTGAGCAGAAATTCGCCAATATATTTGTTATCATTCTTCACTTCAGTCAGTTATATAGAGGGATACCTCGTGTTTTCCTTTTGCGTTAGTCACTTCCGATTGTTGAAACCTTCATTACTCATCCATCGTAGCAATAATGTGATAATAACTGACACCAATATTGTCCTTAAAATCTGATACTCTAACCCTCTTAAATCTGACACACCTGCCCTCTTAAATCTGATACCCCTGCCTCTTAGATTTGATGACCCCTTAACCCCCTTAATTCTGATGCCTTGAACCTTTAAATCTGATAGTCAAGAGCCTATTAATGTTGATGACCGGGAACCACAACATCCAGATGATACCACCGTCTATAAATCTGGTTAGGGTTCAATGTTGGATGTGGAAACAATTCCGGATTTTGGAGACCGATTTCCTCGTGTCAGTTGTGCAGGTCGCGGGGTCTGGCAAGAAAAAGCACGTAATCGTTGAGATGGGACGGACAATCCGAGGCAAAACATCACTCATAGCACACTCCAATGTGCATGCCAGTCTTTATTTGCTTACTGGTGGAAAAAAAGTAAAACCCCCTTCAGTTTTATAACAATGGGTCACGTGACGGATATAAATTGACGGCATCTTGAATCTATTTCCGGCGGACTGATATGTTATTTCTTACTTTACAAAGACCGTATAACCCCGTCACCTTGTGAGCACATACTCTATAGAAAGTAGCATGTGGTAGCCATTAATGGTCGGTTAAAGTTTATTATGATAACTTAATAGAGACGTAATGTTTCGTTTAACAGTTTCACGGTACATAACTTAAAGGAGAGACATTGGAACTCTAAACAAGAAATGAAATTAAATGGGGTTTAACGTCCTACTGTTCTGCACCGAACTGGACTAATGAAAACGGGCATACGCCAAACAGTATGTTATGAGGGGAATTTTGCCTAGACAGCAGTGCTAAAGCCTACTTTATTTCGAATTCCAACTGCCAAGGGATCTTTTACGTGCACGCCGATGTATACACATGTCCTCGGTTTTTCGTACCATCCGAACAGCTGTCCTTGTCAGACTCTCCGTCCTGCAAACACAGACAAAGGGACACAACGTCGGAAAATTCAGATGAACTTTCTCGGCCAATGCAGGGATCAAACACGCGACCCTCGGGCCAGTGATCCAGTGTTTTGCCTACTTAGCTTCCCAAAACTTAAAGAAGAGATCTTGGTAATGAAATGAAATGGAGTTTAACGTCCTACTGCTCTGCACTGACTGCACTGTGGAATTAGGGATCTTTTGTCCGGACAGCGGCACTGCTTCCAAGGTTTCTTTTTACGTGTCCGGGGGAAATTGCCCCCATAACACACTGCATAGCGTACGTATGCCCGTCTTCAATTGCAAAAAGGAGCAGAACAGTAGGACGTTAAACCCCATTCCATTTCATGGTTTTGATTTTTGTGTCAGGCGATATTATTGTTGTCGTCTGCTAGTCTGGTGTGTTTCAGATGTCTTGGGGTGGTTGTGTCGCATGTCAAAGGAACTAATTTCCGTTGTGTTCACGTGACATATGGAACATGTGTATTGTTTGTCAAGGCAACGCCACGTGCTATTGTTTGTTGTAGAGTTTTCAATTCTATTATATACATATGGCTTATATTACACGCGGCGTTCTGTTTATTTTATAAAATTACTGTAGACTGTGCAGTAGGGCGGGTACTATGGAGAGAAAATCGGGCCATATTCCAACTATATCAACTATGGTGAGCAAAGGGGTCCGCAGTCGAACTAGAGGGGGTGGATGGCTGAATGGTAAGCACGTGCTTCCTGTATCATTGAGTCAACTGGCGTGGTTTCAAATCCCCCGTTGAAGGTGACAAGGAGTAGATTCGCCTGTCCAACCTCGTGGGTTTTCTCCGGGTCCTCCGGTTTCCTCCCACTGTTAAAGGCCCCTACGCGCGAGCGAATTCATGCAATAAAATTAAACCATATGTTAGTCCCGAAATGACCTAGCTTGTGTCGAGTGGACATTAAACCCCATTTCTTCCCCCACCCCCGTAGTTGAACTATGGAGAGCAGATTAGGTCATTTTCTAACTATTCTGATATGGAAACGAAATGGGGTTTAACGTCCTCATGTTCTGCTCCGACTGGGCTAATGAGGATGGGAATACGTCATAAAGTATGCCACGAGGGAATTTTGCCCGGATAGCGGCGCTTTGAGCTACTCTTATATCGAATTAAAAACTGCCATGGGATATTTTAGAGCACGCCAATGTGTACACGGGACCTCGGTTTTTCACCACATCCAAACGACCAGACAACTCTCAGTGTAAGTCCTTCCTTCCTACACCACTGACAAGGACAAACCACGTCAGAAAATTCCGATAAACTTTCTCGGCTAATGCAGGGATCCGAGATCGCAGAATGAATATCTTTTAACTGTACCCACTTATAAACTTGGACACAGAGCATTCTCCTACATAGTACCAGCCCTTTGGAGATCTGTTCCTTTAGGAATTTAAAATTCCTAGATAGAGCTTGGAATATTTAAAGTTACAATTAAAGACATATCTATTTATCTTATCATACTAACTTCTTCAATTATATGTATTGCGCCATGAGCATACACGAATGGAATGCACGCCTTGTAAATATACATTATTATCAACATGCGATCTCCCGACTAGCGAGGCAGCGTCTTAGCTATGTAGCCACCAAGGCTCACCAAATTTCTAATAAACGACTACAATAAATTGTTTATGAGAGGAAATTAAAAAGTTAACTTTCTGCAGATAGTGTGATTTATTGACCAAAAACTTGTAACGTTTAAATTGTCAATCAAGTACACCAAGACGGTTGTGCAAATTACACGAGTAAACAAATTCCCTACAGATGTTTCTTGGTGTTGAAATAATACAAACAAGCCGCGTGTTATATCACAGTATTTTTTTTGAATCCACAAAAAGAAGAATTTGATGAAATTGATTTTATTGGACATTTGGGACAAACAATACTCCAGTTTCCTAGATGATTACATTTCCTTAGTTACAAATTTTGTAATTTTTATACAAATCAATTAAGGTCGCATTTTATCGGTTAAAAAAACAATTTTTCTCAACAGATGTATCCCATCCGGAATTAACTGTTAAACGAAATGAATACATGCTTAAGGCACTACGCAAAGTAGGTGGGCATCGCAGATTTTTTCTAGCACTGTACAAACCTAACCAGAGTCCATAAACGTGAATTGTAACAAATGATAAATTAAACGTGCGTTATGTAAGATTTCGATAAAGGGCAGATAGTTGTCGCTATAATAGTTCAAAAAAAGATTATGAAAAGAAAATGAAAAGGTGTATAACATCCTACTGTTCAACCCCTAAAGTGGGCTAATGAAAAGGAAATATTGATAATTTAATTCAAATTACTTTACTCTAAACGAAGTTATCTAGATTTGTAGGGAGAGAAATTAAATGAAATAAATTTGGTTTAACTGTTTTGCTATAACGGAGCTATTGAAGACGGACTTATGCCATACAATGTGCTTTGGGAGAAAAGTTGCCCGTACAACGGCCTACTCTTAGCCACGGATGAGTAGTATGATTAAGAAGAGCAGAATCCGAACATGAAAGAGATCCCGAGTTGACCAAGTGCTTTCACATCTGTTGTAATGAATGAACACATATGGCAATTGCGTGCCAATAGCGCCGAAAATCGATCGCATTGAAATCACGTCATTTTTGCGGCGCAGAAATTCCAAACCCATGGCGTAAAGCGTGCCATTTATTCAACTTTATTTAGCCCCCCTCCCCGGTTGACAATAATTTCTAAACTTTTGAATATATATCTCTGATTTTTCACGTTATGGCGTTTCATGCTTACTCTTAAATGAACTCATTTTTAATCAATGTACTCCATGTCATTACAAAGTGTAAGATAAATAAACCACTTCCATCTTTCAGAACTGATTGTTCCTTTGATCACTATGATATTAATTTCTAGTCTTTGATCTAACTCTTTTAAAGAATGAATGCATCACCGAAACCAGACTTTAAGCTACTGTAAACAAATCAACCATATCGTGTAATGTGTCGTCATCATTACATGTCGTCATCAATACATGTCGTCATCAGTACATTTCGTCATCAATACATGTCGTCATCAATACATGCCGTTATCAATATATACTGTCATCAGTACATGGCATCATCAATACATGTCGTCATCAGTACATATCGTCATCAAAACATGTCTGAAATGCATATCGTCATCAGCAATATTATGATGTGGTCAGCAGTACATGACGTCATCAATGCATGTTGTCATCAATACATATTCTAGATTTAAAATACAATAAAAGTTATTATCAGTTATTTTTGATAAAGATATCAATGAGTTTACAATGAAATGTTATAATCTGTTAATTATAAGAAATTAGAACAATATATTATTATTGTAGGCGTACTAAAGGTTATAACATGTTATAACCCGTACAACAGGTCAAGAATCAACAGAATTTTTAACTAGTAGAGCCATTACTAAAAGTGTTTTGAGCATGTGTCAACCTTATTATTATCCTTATTAATATTATACAAACAATTATTAAATGTTATTTATAATACAAGTTATAATCAGTGATTTATAATAAAGATAAGAAAAGTAGCATGAGAATATTACAATGTGTGAGTATAAACTGACAAAAGAAATTGATAAAGTATATAATAATACATTAGATTAAAACAATGAAGGATTAATATGACTATACCGATCGATTATTGGTTTATTGTCGTAGATTAATCCCGTGTTTATCTTACAGTCAGACAAACATGAAATATAAACACTGTAGATAAATATAGAATTGTACATTAGATAAAAACGATGTAAGTATTAATGAAATGAAATGAAATGGAATGGGGTTTAACGTTCTACTGCTCTGCTCCGACTGGGCTAATGAAAACAGGCATTCGCCATACAGTGTGAGGGACATTTTGCCCGGATAGTGACACTACGGTCAAATCCCAACTGTTACTGTCAAAGGATTTTTCACACCCAGGCCAATGTGTATAGGGGTTCATGGTTTCTCGTTCCTTCGCTTGCCAGGCCCTCGGTCCAGCTGCTCTATAGATTAATGACGATAAATAAAATAACAATACCACCCAATCTAGCAAACTTGACAGATTTTAAACAATACCACCTAATCCAGTAGACATGGTACAAGGGTTAATCAGCGAAATGGATGTATGAGATGTGTTGTTGACGTTTGGGAAAGTAGACGAGGGAGTGTAGGGAGTGATGGTTAGATGTATTATGAATGGTTAGAGTGGCTGTGGTGTTACGGTGAAATACTATGCCGCCACCGTAACACCACAGCTTTATGATTTGTTAGACAGGAGTGATGTAATAAGTGCGACAATAATAAATAACATATTTCTGATTTTATTGTCGTCTTTTCCCACTTGCACTGGTTGTACGCCATTTTGAAACTAGCTGACGAAGACAGCTCGGGCGGCGATTGCTCGACTCCGGGCTGCTCTGTCAGTATCTAACAAACGCATTTAGTTCGCGTACAACTTTTAACGAGAGTTGCCAGGCAACGAAACATACGCCCACAGCAGCTAAATCGTCCGGGCAGTAAACAAGGGTTGTCGCATATTTTACTTTTTTCGGTATTGAAACATTTATAATACACTAAAATATGATTATTAAAGTCAATCGGTTATTAACTTTAGCCTCTAGAGGGTCCACAAGATTTTTTGAAGTGATCAGAGGAGAGGGGTGATATAGGCTTTGCCTGTTCCCTGATCACATTTCATGTATTTCTGAAATAAAATATTGTTTACAAAAAAAAAAATCAAGGGCCATAACTCTGACAGTAATTATCGGAAATTGCTGAAAATCAATGGGCTTCTTCGTCACATGACATAAACTCTGTGTATAAATTTAAAGTCAATCGGATATTAACTTTGGCCTCTAGAGCATTCACAAGAATTTACGAAGTGATCAAGGGCCATAACTCTGACAGTAATTATCGGAAATTGCTAAAAATCAATAGGATTCTTCGCTTCATGACCTTAAACACTGTGTATAAATTTAAAGTGAATCGGATATTAACTTTGGCCTCTAGAACATCCATAAGATTTTTTGAAGTGATCAAGGGCCATAACTGTGACAGTAATTATCGGAAATCACTGAAAATCAATAGGCTTATTCGTCTCATGACCTTAAACACTGTGTATAAATTTAAAGTCAATCGGATATTAACTTTGGCCTCTAGAGCATCCACACGAATTTTTGAAGTGATCAAGGGCCATAACTCAAACAGCAATTATCGGAAATCGTTGAAAATCAATAGGCTTCTTCGTCTCATGACCTTAAACACCGTGTATAAATTTAAAGTTAATCGGTTATTAACTTTAGCCTCTAGAGCGTCCACAAGATTTTTTGAAGTGATCAAGGGCCATAACTCTGACAGTAATTATCGGAAATTGCTAAGAATCAATAGGCTTCTTTGTCTCATGACCTTAAACACCGTGTATAAATTTAAAGTCAATTGGATATTAACTTTAGCCTCTGGATCGTCCACAAGCAATTGTGGACGCCGGACCGACGGACGGACGGACAGAACTTACTATACTCGTCACTAGGCTTCCTATACATATTATAATATTCAATTTACACCCTTTTTAATTAACACACCTTGTCTAGAGTTATAATCCGAATGTTATTTTTTTTTATCGACATTCGTAGGTATTTACCTTGTTTGCTAGATTTTTATACGGCAAACGTATAAAACCTTGACCTATTACTCAGTGATAAGCTTCCGCTGCAAAAAGAGTTCTCGCCTTTTATTATGAGTATCATGTGCGGCAGGTTAGTTTGCTTCTAAAATCGCTGTTCTCCGTTCCAAAAAATACAAAAGTAATTTTCTACCAGACAACCATGGTTCTATTCACCGAGACTAGATAATTTCTCTCGGTGTAAGGATATTATCGCTATGAATAAATTCATACACTGTTGAGAAAATAATACCGTTGGTTTGCTTTGCAACAAATGGAGCGCGCATCAACTCAGTCCTAAAAAATTTTCGCGTAATAAATATGAACGGTCTTCAGACATTCGGTTTATAATTAGCGATACACAGGTACAGTGGCAAGTGTTATGCTTCACAGAATAATAACTCAAAAGTACCTACGCGCGAAATCCCCGATTTTGGTACATGGAAAACAAAAAAAAATAGTGCCCGTGCGCGTGCCAGTAATAGAAAAACTAAGAGTTCGCGCATAAAAAATGCACGAACGTACCAGGCGCGATGTCATCTAGCCAACTTGACAGATATTAAATAATGGACTAATAATATAATATTTGAATACGTGGAACTGATACAATCACTGTCTTTATTACCATGTTACTGTGCGATAAATAAATAGAACTCAATGACCATTGAATACCGCCTGGGTTATTCAATTCTCAAAGACAGTGTATCCCTACGCAAGTATTCCGCGAAAGGGACGTCATTCTGGTCATAAGTAATACGTGTCCAAGCCATTGTATACAACTGTAAGTTATTCAATGGCTGTATTGAATGATATTTGCTTTTATTTATAGAATAGATCTAATGATTTTATTCATGCCATAAGGTGTGTTAATGAGTCAAGTGACGTAGTTTCGATTCTCCGCATGGTGCAGGACTGGACGAAGGGCATGCCAATGGATGGTGCATGGCGGACGGACAAGCGAAACTCTAGTCGTTAGGATTGTACGACAAAACGAGGTTACGTGTGAGTTACAGAGAACGATTTCTTTAACGTCCGAGGGGTGGAGGTCCATGGGTTGGAGTCAAGTGGCTTGGTTTGATTTCCTGGTTGTTGTACGTGTTTAAGAGTAGAGTTGCCTTTCAACATCGTCGGTTTTCTCTGGGGTCTTCGGTTTACTCCCACTGCTAAAGATTCCTAAGCACGAGCGAATTATTGAAATAGAATTTAACCATATGTTAGTCTCGAAATGACCTCGTTAGTATCGACTGGAAGTTAAACCCCATTTCTCTCTACTTAACGTCCAACAATTCGGTTGTGCGTACCAGAGAAAACTTGCATATTTATCGTTATACATTAAACCGGCGTATTTTTCAATAATTCGGTTTGACCCTTGACAATTGGAATGAATTTGCTGATCGGACAAAATGTCCCTCATATGACACGGTATGGAGTATACTCGTCTAAATTAGCCAGGGTTGTTGCGGAAAACTAGGACGTGAAACCACATTTCATTTCATAGATGTATGTATTGGTATATGTGAGCCACGGTGGCTAAGTGGGTAAGATGCCAGCTCGCTAGCCTGGATGTCGCGTGATCGATCCCTGCATTGGTGCAGGACGGAGGGCCTTACAAGGACAGCTGTCTGGTCATTCGGATGAGACGCAAAACCATGGTACCGTGAATACAATGGCATGCACGTAAAAGATCCCTTGGTAGTTGGAACTCGATCGATGTAAGAGTAGGCAATAGTGCCACTGTCTGGGCAAAATGTCGCTTATAGCACCCAGTATGGTGTATGTCCGTTACATTAGCCAGATTGATGCGGAACTGTAGGAAATCAACCCACATTTTATTTCGTACATGTATGGTTTATTCCATCTAAGTGGGGGGGGGGTGGCCTAATGGTCTAGAGTGCCGCGCTTCGACCTCTAGCTGGCCGGTCACCTCTGGCTTGCGGCTGTGGTTTCGAGCCCTGGTGTGAGCGTATGTGGCATGGAGATAGGGGCGCCTTCTCAACCTCGTGGGTTTCCTCCGGGCACTCCGGTTTCCTCCCACTGCTAAAGACCCCTACGCGCAAGCGAATTATTGAAATGAAATTTGAAAAAAAACAAAACATATGTTAGTCCCGAAATGACCTAGTTGTGTCGAGTGGACGTTAAACCCCATCTCTCTCTCTCTCTCTCTCTCTCTCTCTCTCTCTCTCCATCTAAGTGATATAACACACACCGTGGTCTATATCCACCGTATGTATCAGACACAGTTAAATCTATTTGTTAAGGTCAGCTCAATTTTTGTCAAGGTCGTTGAGATGTAAATAAGGTTAGGGCACGAAATTATGGGCGTAGATTATAGGCCAGAATTGGGGTAAACATTGGGGTTAGGTCTAGAATTAGTGTTGGTATTAGGACTAGCCCTGTTTACAGATATCTCGTGATCTATGGCGAAAGATTGAGCCGACCTTGTCATCATTTACCTAACTCACTGAGTCACTGCGGCTCTCTGTTCACCATGCTATATTGGGTATTCCATTTAGGTGATATAAATGAAATGAAATGGGTTTAACATCCTACTGTTCTGCTCAGACTGGACTAATGAAGATGGGCATACGCCATACAGTGTGCTAGGAGGGAAATTTTGTCCGGGCAACGGCACTATGGCCTACTCTTATATCGATACCACGGTTTTTCGTACCATCCGAACGATTAGACAGCTTTCGTTGTTAGGCCCTCCGTCCTGCACCACTGACAAGGGGCAACCGCGCGGTAAAATCCCGATGAACTTTCTCGGTCAATGCAGGGGCCGAACATCCGACCTCCAGGCTAGTGAGCCAGTATTTTACCCACTTAGCCACCGTGATTCCCCATACATGTATATTCCATTTAAGTGATATAACATACTTTATTTCTATATATACGTGATCAACAGGTGGTTTTTACTCGTTATGTACCACGTGTAAATGTTGATCTACAGATATACATGTAGATTTCATGATGATTTTCCATGTGAATTAGTTTATATAACTTTGGTTTTGATGGATGAAGTGTTCGTTCTTGGTGAACCTGTTTTAAGTTCAATACTTGCATTAGTTGATGGAACGAAAGGGTATAACGATACGTTGGGTAATACACAGACAGCTCAGGCGATTATAAAGCCACTCCTGGGAATATATATTGACTTTAAACGAAAGAATTATTGTTTTTAGTTAATAAACGCACATTCCGTTCGAATCACGCTAGAGTAAACGTTATTACATTTATCGGTGTGGACAGATTTTTTATTGGATTTAACGCTACAGTTAAAAAGGTTTCTGGATTGCTTGGTATGGACAAACATTTTTATTGAACTCAAGCTCAAAACTTTTATGTTATTTTAGGAAATCCTGTGTATGTGTTGAGTCTAAATTCAAGTTCAAAAGTTCTATATAGGAATGAAAGACATCCTGTTTGTTTTGAGTCGAAATATCTAGCATTTGATATTCCCCCTCCGCGTAATACATGTTGGATCTGAAGGAAAATGAAGCAGTTGTAATTGTTGATCAACAAATATAGTCTATACGTTTGGAGTTACGCTGGAAACATCTCTAATATAAGTACAACTCATTGAATTAAAGTCTCTTCTGGAAAATACAGAGTATTCATTTGCTGAATTATATCTATTCATATATCTAAATCCGGAAATAAGTGAACTGGTAGGAAGGAAAATCTGTATCTTACAACAAAACAAGGGACGGAAAACCTGGATCTTACAAGACACAACAAAATGATTATCTGGCTGAAAATAAAACCCCGGTTTTAATCCACTCTTACACTGTTTACATATAGAGATAATCTTGAGAAATCATGGATTAAAGGTCAAGCATATATATCTAGAGCTGTGGAAACGGATGTGAAACTGCGAAATATATAGAGCGAAAAGCTATAGATTTAGAGCGGTAGCAGCAGGCGAGAAACCACCCGATATTTAAAGCGAAAAAAATCCTTAAAGTAAATAAAGTGGCTTTAGCACGGCGTATTACATGTGTATCGCAAGCTGTAGAGTACATTCATTTATAACTTAATATACATTTGAAGTGAGTGTTCAAACAACCGCGGATACTTTTATACTCCTTAGATGAAATACATTGAGTTTAAATACAACGTGTTACATTGCATGTGGTTGGGGTTATTCTTAAAAAGTCGAAAATACATTTTTGAGGTCCTTCAAATCTAAACAAATTTTGGATTTATATAGAACACATAGATTTTGACCAGTTTAATTAAGACCGATACTCTATATATTTTAAAGGTATGGAAATGGATTTAAAAACAGCGTGTTACCCGTGTGTCACATCTTTTTGAGTATATCATTTCTGATACTATTTACATTAAAGTCTTTAAAAACTGGATAAATTGTCTATTTAAGAGTGAAAACGCCAGATATTTTAAGCAAAAACCTATAAAATCCCTTTATCATTGCTTGATAATGACTGGCCTAGTCGAAACGTCGCTCAGTTATAAGCAGTAATTGTATTCTATACAAAAAGTGACCTGTTTATTGAAAAAACCTACAGATTTAGAACATTGGAAACAGGCGTGAAACCACCAGGAAGATATCCAGGGTGAAAACTTAGATTTAAAATCTTTCATTGAAATAAAGTGGTGACACATGTGTAACACATCTTACATAATAAATTATAATACTCTTCAGATTTAGAGTTATTCTTCAAAAAGCGAGGATGTCGTTTTTTTCTTGAGTTTAACGATCACTTTCCACCAGGGGTGATATCGTTGACAAGAGCGAGGAATACAATAAAGTAGACTTAAATACAAAGTGGTACATATGTGTATCAGATCTTGTATAGAGCATAAAAAGCTGTATACATAATTTGTCGTCCTTCAAATCTGAACAAATTGTGAATTTATGTACGGCATTGAGATTTAGAGCGTTGGAATGGAGATATTTAACCCGGTTTAAGATTTAAAAAGCCCTTAATGTAAATAGGGTGGAGTGTGAATATATTGTGAACAAATTGTGAATTTATGGACAGGAGAAAGAATTGGAGGATTGGAATCGAGGTATTTATAGCGATTCAAATTTAAAAGTCTTTAAAGTAAATACTTTGTGAACAATTGTGCATTTATGGACAACATAGAGAATTGTAGCAGTGGAATTGGGATATCTATTGCGATTCAAAATTATAAAGTCTTTCCAGTAAATAAAGTGGATTTAAACAGCGTGTGTTACATGTGTATTAGGTCTTGTACATTGATAGTCGATATCGATTGAACGTTGAGAGTTTAATACCAACACATTGATAAGAATCTTACTGAAGTCGACTAGCTCCATACCTCACGTAGCCGTGTTATAAAGTCAGCCGTCGTGTCGTGTAGTGTTCCATATCAGTTCAACAGGAATCGTTGAGTTAGTTCAACTCGCCAGTAATTTATATTTTAATAAGGCGTGATATATATACAGAGTTAACGAGTACACTTTCTACATACACCACAGTTTTTACATATATATCACACGGTTTCTACACATTTAAAACTTTTTGATTTTTATCTTACTAATATTACATATAAGAAAAATGCAATTCCATGTTTAGAAGTTTAACAGTTTGGATTATAGTGAAGAGCGCAGGTTACATATACACCATAAGCATATCAGATTTGAAAAAAAACTTCCTGATTTTGGAGAATGGAATTCCATATTTAAAAGTTTGACGGTTTGGATTATAGTGAACACAGATTAGAAAGGTGAGTTTTAATTCAAATTAAATTCATGGTTCAGCAATTTATTTGGCTGTAAATTGGTTTGTAATAAATTTGCTTCAGTGGGATTCCTAGGGAACAATTTATACCCAATTCAATTTGACAAAATTTGATTAATATTCCAATGTATGAAATAAAGTATTCGCCGTCGAGCTCATTGGCATTGTTTAAATTGTTTATTTAAAGACAAAATTAAATGAGAGAGAGAGAGAGAGGGGGGGGTGCAGAGAGGGAGATAGAGACAGAGACAGAGAGGGGGAGGGGTTAATATCGGCTTAATGTACACTCGACACAGAATATGTCATTTCTGGACTAACATATTTTTCAACTTTATTTCAATAATTCGCTTGCGCGTAGGGGTCTTTAGCAGTTGGAGGAAACCGGGGTACCCGGAGAAAACCCACGAGATTGGACAGGCGACCCCACTCCTTGCCACGCATAACTGGAGATTCGAAGCCACGCCAGTTGACTCAGTAGTAGGCCGTAGGCTAACCATTCGTCCACCCAATTCCCTTTCTTCAATAGACAGATTTAGCTCTTGCGTAATGTATGTTTAAATAATCAAAACATTCTTGAAATAAAACAAATGCAACTTTAAGGTGGTTACACTCTGATTTAAGGTGGCGTAGATGGGGGTGGGTGGGGCTGTCTGTTTTAGACAGACACTACAGCTCGTAATCAGCTCGTGATTTACGGGGCCGATAATGCTTAATAGAGCCAGTCCCACAATTATTAGCGTGCATTGTTGATCATAAGACCTGTAATTGAGTCAAGTATGGGCTTGTGGTGTTGAACCAAACTTATAATTGTCTAATGACGGCTAAAGGGTCCCGTGTAGACCAAGATAATGGAATGGAGATATAAAGTAGTTTACTCTCTCTCTCTCTCTCTCTCTCTCTCTCCCCTCTCTCTCTCCCCTCTCTCTCTCTCTCTCTCTCTCTCTCTCTCTCTCTCTCTCTTTGATCTAGCGTATAAAGTATATACAGAACATACTCGAGGTACTCCTCGCCTAACTGAAAGTTTATATATATTTCTCTCCGGTTGTTGGCTGATGGACCCCTACTCCAGCTGTATATCAATAACGACAGTAAATGTTGAATATATCAGTAATAAATTTATTCACTTCTATTCCTAAGTTGTTTGATAACATCTAAAGCAGTTTAACATTTAAAATCATCTGTAGGCTGTTTGTCTACAGGCTTCTTTTAATATTGAGTGTTCAGGAAACTAACTTTCCCGCCAACTTGCCTGATGGCCTGTATTCATAATATCGTTCGCTATTGTTCTTATAGGGGTCCCGATGCTTACTTAACTGGGTAAGACGCTGCCTCGTTGGCCTGGAGGTAGCGTGTTCGATTAGATCCCGGCACCCCATACACGTAAACGATCCCTTGGCAGTTAAAATTCGATAGAAGAGTGCAGCTGCAATGACAGACATTCCCTTGTCGCACACTGTATGGCGTGAGCCTGTCTTCATTAGTTCAGTCGAGACAGATCTGTAGGACGTTAAACAGCAATTCATTTCATTTCCACTGTTTTCAAACGAGTACATAAAAGGGATCTATATTTTGTTTTCGATTGTTGGATGGCCGAAAAGTTAGTACGTGGGCTCTGTATCATACGGCCTGCCATTGAGTCAACTGGTGTGGTTTCGATTAAATGGTTGTACGTCTTTCCAACCTTGTTGGTTTTCTCCGGGACCTCTGGTTTCCACAGCTAAAGACCACCACGCGCAAGCGAATTAGTGAAATAAAATTGAACCATGTGTTATTCCCGAAATGACCTAGTTTGTGTCAAGAGAACGTTACCCCCTCTCTTTCTTTATTTTTCTCTCTCTCTGTTTATATTTTTTCGATAAAGTACTACAAACCTTCAGACTGTTGTATCTAGGATAAAGTTTCGTTAAGTCTTCCACACAGAATCAACCATTATTATTAAATTGAAATATTCCTGTAGGAATTATCAAACAGTACATTTGATCGCAAATTATAAAGACAACACTCATCACATGTTTGATATACGACAGGCCCCGGGGAAATTATAACACATGTATTGTTTGTCAACTATTTACTTATAAAGTCCCACATGTAACATTAAAACGAGGCCATGAACAAGTACTATTAAAAGTTGGTTGTTATTAGGCTATTGTAATAATGCATAAAATAGTTAAACCGTTTAACTAAGAATCTCTTGGGATTTCCTGCATGTTTTTTATCACCCGTAGTAGTGGTATTATAGGTTAGTTCTGACTCTAGCTATATCATGGGTTAGTGTAATATGCGCTAGATATTATTATTGTGGGTTATTAGTTCTGCGATATTACCTTGGGTTTTGGTGTTATGAGTTATTAGTTGAGTGATATTACCCGAGGTATATTATAGGTTATTAGTTGAGTGATATCATCCTAGGAATTATTATAGGTTATTAATTGAGTGATATTACCCTAGGTATTATTATAGGTTATCAGTTGATTGATATTACCCTCTAGGTATTATTATGAGTTATTAATTGAGTGATATTACCCTAGGTATCATTATGGGTTATTAGTCGAGTGATATTACCCTAGGTATTATTATGAGTTATTAGTTATGTGATATTACCCTGGGTATTATTATGGGTTATTAGTTGAGTGATATTACCCTAGGTATTATTATGAGTTATTAGTTATGCGATATTACCATAGGTATTATATGGGTTATTATGAGTAAACAATGTAATCATAATCACGCCAGCTTATCTCTATTAAATATATAAAACAATCATTACGCTGTTTGATATATCACAATGGTAGATAGTAGTATCATTGTTGGTACAAAATAATTCGTTTACAGAAGTTATATCAGAGATTTAGTCAAGCAAGTTTCAGCTCCCAATGCATCCAAATGTAAACTTTACTTGACGTCAACACTAACAAACATTGAGATTTTATTAAGAGGTCATTCCCGTTAAAAATACATTATGGGAGATTAGATAATGAGTTGGCAGTTCTCACTGTAAAAGTTAAAATCTAAATGATGTAAAGACAAATTGCTGAAAATTTCAGTCAAGTTGATCGACTATGAGCCGATAGTTGGTACGGTAAAACGCATAGTCTCGGTTATCCATTTAATAATTAAATCGAGAAGGAAAGTTATGCAGTAAATCGGATCATAATCCACCAAAGATCGCCGGGAGGCGGATATGTTAATTAATGTCTAATTAATAATTTAGATATCGTTTCACCTGCAATTGGCAGATTTAGCTCTTGCATAATGCATGTTTAAGCGGTTAGTCATGAAAATTCCCTTGAGTGGCTGCTTAATACAGATTCTACTGTATATCACAGATATACAAATATATCACAATGAAACATAATAGAGTAATTACGTCACTCGCTGTTTGATGCACGTATTGATAATATACCATCATCTGGATATTCTAAACAGAGACTATTTGATTAAATCGCTTGAACTGATATGTGCACAATACTGTCATTGGTTGATTAATCCATTCAACAGATGATTAGTTCTAGTTCCTTGCATAATAGTATTATAACCATGGGCGCAGCGGACCGACGCCTTTGATAACTGTACTTATCGAGGCATGTAACCCCCCCTCCCCGTTTCTAGGGAGAGATTATTTAATTGCCTCTGTTCAGTGGATCTCTGTACAATAATGATTAGTTCCAGTTCTCTGTTTAATGGTATTATTACATCTGATGATTTCTGGTCGTGCATCTCAAATATCTGCATTTTGGAATTTAAAAAAGAGAGAGAGAGAGAGAGAGAGAGAGAGAGAGAGAGAGAGAGAGAGAGAGAGAGAGAGAGCGAGAGAGAGAGAGAGAGAGAGAGAGAGAGAGAGAGGGTCTCGGAACTAACATATCGTCCATTTTAAAGTTTCGTGTTCACGAAAGACAAATCCCGTTAAAATTACATTTCGATATACGATTAGACTGTAGCTCCCCAGGGAATTATGGACAAAAATAATTTAACAATGTAGTCATGGTCGTCATTAGTATTCTGTTCAATCATTCAAAGAAATAGTTGACGTAGAAATGATTTAAATCAATTAGAAATAATACAATGTTAATTAATAATTAAATCTGAATTGTTATCAATAGATCTATGTCATAATTGTTATATTAGAATTATATCGGGCTTGTAATTAATAATTTAATGTGAATTGTTATCAATAAATCTATTGGATATATCATAATAATAACAGTTATATGAATTTTATATCAGGCCTGTAAATTGTTATGAATAAATCTATGAGTATATGTAATAATGTCATAATAATTAAATTAATATTATCGAGAGCCGTGTAAATAAATATCAAATGAAATGTAGTTTAACGTCCTACTCTTCTGCACCTGAGCCGGGCTAATGGAAGACGGGCATAGCTATAATCTTGGTTAAACCGGACAGAACTAAAGGTTATCAAGAGTGATAACTATTCCAATCTGATCAAAACACAGGTCCTATTTCGTTTCGTTTTTATGGTTCAAAATTTCGTTTTACTTGTTTTTTCTAAAATACAAATCTATATTTCGTTTGAGCACTGGCCACTCGGCAAATCTCGGCAGATTCCGTAAACTACATCTAGCCTCGGCTGTATGACAGTAAGTGATATGTACCTACGCCCATACATTTGCGATGCGGCTACCGGTTTACTTTAACAGGAAAACTTGACGCTATTACACAAATTGGAAACCTATTCGGCTAGCGACCTATTCGACCGTTCGAGCTGCAACCTGTTCGTTGGAAACCTATTTAGAATAAAGACAACAGTCGCCTTAACTCATCTATTCATCAACCAATAAAATCCAACGTTATGTCTATCAAATGAAAGTAGAATATATTATATTTTATCCGTTCCTTTAGCTCAGAATAGAAGTGTAATTTTGTCATTATCTTACAGCTGGATCGGTCGAATAGGTCGCTAGCCAAATAGGTCACCAACTTGTGTTCGGTATGGGCGCAGCCATGTTTCATCCGGGACCTTTAAAGTAGTTCCAATATGGCGGAATTCATCATACAGCCGAGTTTAGATTGTCCGAAATCTTCCGAGGTTTGCCGAGTGGAGCACTGGCCTGAACCCCACTATGACTTGTCAGGTCTTCATGTAATGTAGGCCATCGAAAGTATATAACACGAAACGAAATATAGATCTGTATTTTAATCAGATTGATAAATATTCAAAACAATATACGAAGTAACCGTTGAAATGGTCAAGCACTGTAAGTGACACAAACTGGGGAGTGGGAAGGGGAGTTTAATGTCCCCTCGACATAAACTAGGTCATTTCGGAACTAACACCTTGTTCAATTTTATTTCAACCACGCGCTTACGCGAAGGTGTCTTAAGCAGTGAGAGGAAATCGTACGACCCAGAGAAAATCCACGAGTTTGGACAGGCTACCATTCTCCTTGCCACGTACAACCGGGAAACCGAAACCACGCCAGTTGACGCAATGACAGACCTTATAATACAACACGCACGTGAAAATAAGAAACTATTTAATGCACTCGTTAAACCACCCGATCAGCAAACCCCCACAGCCATAGTATAAGCGTATATAACCGTAACCACAATGTAAATATTGATATATCTCATTATTAGTAAATTATATAATATAATAGTGAAGCATATGATATAACGGTAATGATCAATTAATTATTGCAATATTATCAATGGAAAACTAACGACCACTCTATACTGTAACAATAAAATCTAATTATTTATGCATATTAATGTGTTAGTAGATGATATAATAGTCACACCATTCTGTATACATTATAAACTATAATTTAAAGATACGTTTCCAGAAAAGTATTTATCGAGTGGTTATTTCCAATAAAAGTATGCCAATTTTGGTATGTATGGAAAAAAGAAATATCGAACCTTAGCTATATAAATACTGGATTCCCTGAAAACTGGAACGCATGCAGGGCAAAAATGTAAGGGTTTCCCTAATCGGCAGCTTGACGCTTACGATTGTTTGCTCGCGTGACGTCAAAGGTTGCACGCTGAGATTTAGCGCTTGGTGTTTATAAACTTCATGGGAAAAGACGTGAGCTGTGGATAATCCGAAATTTAATTAGGCTCCGATATTTATGATAAATGGATAGCGATTAAAGACAATACCATATTGTCTATGCAGTGAATTTTCCTCTGACTTCGCAGTTCGTCAGCTAAGTTACATGACATATTTTGATATATTTTTATAGCAGGGGTATTCCTTCGAGCAAACGGTGCTTTGAGAAAGATTTGAAGCAAAACTGCGATAGATTAATTAGTTTGAATATGTTTTGGTCCAAATATATTTGTACTCGGGAATGTAGCTTTAATTTTATATGAATATCATTTGTTAGTAGGATATAATAATGTAGTAATTGATTGCCTAAATATATCCCCCACTTACCATTGTTGAACAGGTGTCTAACAGACCTTATATGGTATAGTAATTAGCGTATATTTCATGTAATAGATTTTCAGTGTCAATTGCTCTTTAGTCGTCCGTTATACAATAATGGCGGGAAATATCAGTAGGTCACGAGGGATATAAACAAACGAGTGTCATATTTATAGAATATAATAATATGAAGTCTCTTCAGATGAATTATGAGAGAGAGAGAGAGGGGGGAGGGAGGGGATGAGCGAGAGAAAGAGAACGTGTGTTAACGTCAACACAACAAAACTAGGTCATTTCCTGACCAACATATGGTTCAATTTTATTTCAACAATTCACTATCGCGTATGAGTGTTTCCTTCGGGCACTCCGGTTTCCCCAACTGCTAAAGACCCCTACGCGCAAGCGAATTATTAAAATAAAATTAAACCATGTTAGTCCCGAAATGACATAGTTTGCATGGAGTGGACGTTAAACCCCGTTTCTCTGTCTCGCGCGCGCGTATGAGTGAAATGAAAATGGAATGATATTGGGTTTAGCGTGATACTTTCCTGCTATGACTGAGCTATTGAAGACGGGTATGTGCAATATAGTGAGCTATGAAACAAATTTTGCCATAATGGCGTCGCAACGGCCTACTCTTACATTGAATTCCATTTTTCAAGGGATCTTTTACGTGCACGCCAATGTATACAATGTATACAAAGGACTTCGGTTTTTCGTCCCATCCGAACTGCAAGACGGGTGTCCTTGTCAGCCCTCCGCCCTGCACTACTTTAGCTATTGTCACATGACCCCACGTGATTTAGTGATAAAATGAAATCATTAACCGGTATCAATGAGATCCATCTGATGAATGACGTATTGATTTCCTACATGCCATGGCATATTTATTTTTATATAAGGGGGCTTTAATCTTTGAAAATCCACGATCAATAAATATAACGATAAACGAACAGTTAGAATCGGGACTGAAGGCAGTTAACTTATTAAAGCTGAACTCCGATTACAAACCTGCAGAAATAATTAAATAAAGCAAAGTTAACGTCCTCAACAATCGCCGTACATGTTTTTAATTTATGGAGAAAAGAAACTTGGCGGTGTTTGTTATCGTTTGTGGTATGGATGTTTTCCCATATTTTTAGAGTAAAAGTACATCGCGATTGACTTATTTCTGGTATGTAAGTGATCCAACAGAATAGTAATAAGATTTGCTGTAAACTGGAGGCGTCAACCTATTTAATTATTGCTGCAGTTTTGTAATCGTAGTTCGGCTTTAAATTGTTAAAGTGTGAATGGGATTAACGTGTTAATAGAATTAATACGCTAACGCGGCTTCATAATCGTTATACAGGCCCACGAAGGGGCCTAATTCATTCAAAATATCATTCAGAGGCCACAGTACCACTGTCGCTTTAGTTACGTCAGCCGGATCTCACGTCTGCGGTCATAATATCTTGGTCTCCAGCCTCCCACATGGAATCAATGCCCAAAGTCTAAGGTGGCAAATTTGATAACTTTGCGAAAAAAGGAATACACCATACATGAAGTGTGCTATGTTCCTTTCCGCGAGGTGTTTCAGCGTGGTTTCAGTGCGGCTGACAAGGAATACCTCTAGTCCATGTAACAGTTTGGTGTGCGGGTACAAAAAAAACCCTGTGGCACTAGGAATCGGACATGGAAATGTCTCGGCAAAGAATAGCGTCTAGTCTATGTAACAGTTTAGTGTACAGGTACAAAAAAACCTTTGGCACTTGGAATCGGAGATGGAAATGTCTCGGCAAAGAATAGCGTCTAGTCTATGTAAAAGTTAGGTGTGCACGAAAAAAGAACAATTAGAACTTGGAATCGGAGAAAGAGTTGGCGGTAATGCAAATGTCTGTGCAAAACTTCCCCCATGGCGTACGAACTGCTACATGTCGATCGACCGTTCACATGATTATACAATCAACAAAACACTAGAAACCTTGAAACTTGAAACCTTTGTTCATTGAACCGGTTGCTAATAATTTATTATTAATGAATGACAGACAGACTATTCTGTATCGTCTGATATGTTGTACCATTGACACAACCATAATCTGATATATTGTATCATTCACATAGACATCACGACTACCTATATTTAAACAATAACATAATACAAACACTTATTTATATTTAACGACTTGCAGGTTTTAGACTTGAATAGGAGGTTTAATGACCCGTCACAACAAGCGAAAAAAAGAAATTCCATTCAGTGGGCATATTGGAGAGAGAGAGAGAGAGAGAGAGAGAGAGAGAGAGGGAGAGATTGTTGTGCAACGTCATTTCCCGTTTAACGTCCAAAACTAAGCGAATTTCGATGATACATTATGTGTGTTAGTTATATGATATATATCTGTAATATCCCCTGTGTATAAATACATATACCAGCACTGATAATCTAATTATTTGTTTATGGATCCAGTATGTGACAGAATTATTGACAGGATATAATTTGAGATCATAAACCGTTCTCGTATGAATTATTATTACATAGTTAAATAGACATTTTTATTGCCTGTCCGTGTATCGCCTGTTTATTACAAATTAATACGACCCTTGTCTATGTTATTGGACTCTTCTTTGGTTGATGATTGCCCGTTCGCTTCTCGGTATATGAGTTAAAATTGTTAAGCCTCGTTTTAGTCGGATTGAATTGATTTCCACGAGGAGGGGTCTTTAGCAGTAGGAGGAAACCGGAGAAAGCAGAGAAAATCCACGAGGTTGGAGCCTACCCCATGTCACGTACAACTGGGCAATCGAAACAATGACAGCCAATATGCCATGACTTAACCTGTACGCGCAAAACCATTCTGCCACCACCCCATTCCATGCACTTGCAAAGCATATCAATTACCTGGCCGTCAATTACCACTCAAAATAAACAATATCAAATATTTGGCGCATATGGTCATCCATTCATATCAAATGCTTTTCATATGAAATATTTGGCGGATGTGGATGTTCGTACAGCTAAATCTACAATGATCTGTGATGGATGGAGTGAATCATCACATTTCACATTAAAAATCTTCCACCGCGCATGTCCCCTGTGACCTCATCATCATTGAAATATGTCAATAAATACTTCACAACAATGTTTATAGTATCCCACGAGATTTGGCAATGATAATGATGTCATCAGCAGGAATAAACGGTTAAACTGACGACGTCATATTTGCTTTGCGATTTTTTTATTTATATGGGAGAAAAAAATGAAATGAAAAGTGGTTTAATGTCCTGCTGTTCTGCACCGACTGGGATAACGAGGGAGATTTTGTCCAGGCAGCGGCACTGTCAAGGTATCTTTTACAGTATGTACCTCTGTCTTGCTCCACTTACAAGGGGAACCACGCCGGGTGAACATTCTAGACCAATGCCGGGATCGAACACCCGACCTCCAGAGAGAATTTTTGTTTTATCTTTCCGACACTACGCAGGATATTTCGACACAACCCGGGATATCTCGGGACAACTCGGGGTATTTCGAGACTTACCCTTTCGGGACCTCGGTCCTACACCACTTGCAAGGGAAACCGCACAAACGCAGCGAGCGATCCAAAGACCTCCAGGCTAGCGAGCCAGGGTCCTACTCACTGAGCCACTGTGACCACACAACTTCCCCAATGACGACCAGACACTTGAATAATCCTCCAGGTTAGCGAGCCAGAGTCTTACTCATTGAACCACCGTAGCCCCAACCCCTTTTACTGAAACAACTCTCCCTAACGACGACGATCAGACATTTTAATTCAATATATCACATCCATTACTTCATTTGTTGACAATAAACATGGCTTCTACTACAAATAGACAAATTCTTCCAGGATGACAGTTAGCATGGTTTCCATGACAAATATAGACAAAGTCTTCCTTGTTTTATGTCTTCTAGTATTCAGAAACCATACTTTCCTCTCATAGACCAACATGATTCATTATATTTTGTTGGGTTCGCGTTAAATTTCTATTTTGATATTGAGAAAAACGGTAATTAATGCGCGATACTTTTGCGGGGGTTGGGGGTGGGGGTTAGTGGGAGAGAGAGAGATGGAGAGAAAGAGAGAGAGGAGGAGTTTAACGTTCACTTGACACAAGCTAGGTATTTCAATGATTCGCTTGCGCGTAGGGGTCTTTAGAAGTGGGAGGAAACGGGAGGACCCGGAGAAAACTCACGAGGTTGGACAGGCGACCCTACTCCTTGTCACGTACCGATCCGTTTGAAATTGCCATATAATTTTATTTTGGTAAAACTCATGATGATTTATTTGTATGTTGTCTGGGAGGAGGGTGGTAGCTTAATGTTTCAAGGACATCTGTCTAGTTGTTCGGATGGGACGAAAATCGAGGTCCCTCGTATACGTTGACATGTACGTACAAGATTTCTTGACAGTTGGAATTTGATATAAGAGTAGTAGGTCATAGAGCCGTTGCACGGGCAAAATGTCAATCATAGCACGGGGGTATGCCCGTTTTCATCAGCTCAGTCGAAGCAGAACAGGACGTTAAACCCCATTTCATTTCATTTAATTCAACATGCAGTGGCCAAGTTAGTACGGCGCGAGGGCAAGGGTACCAAAAGATAGAAAATTTTGAAATTTGTCAATTCCGAGAACGCTGTTTAGAGCGCCTCTTCAAATTCCAACATAAAACCCTTTAAAATACATGATAATGAAAGAGACAAAAGCCTGATTATTCACAATTTTCATATCATAAGCAATTCATCTCATTAAAAAATCTTTTTAATTTGACATCAATACACCAATCTTCATCAAGAAAATAGAATAAGCTGTTTGAACGAGAGAACAGATTTGGAGACACGATTCTTGCAAGAGCTCATATTCAGCCATGACATGCTCTGATAGCTGATAATGAGACTGCGAGAGCCGCTTCACGACCGACCAGAGAGCAATTAATATATCATTTAAAAATGAACAGACAAGTTGAAAACATTCATCATTAGGGCATGGGTATACATATATACCCCAGAAAAGGGCAGGGAATCATTTATATACCCTGGTACCCGTGTTCCGGCGCCCCTGGTTCCAGCGTGGTAAATCCATGTCAGCGGTGCAGGACGCTGCAGAGGTGGGGTTGGCGTAGTTCCTTTTGGAACTGTCCTCGAGCGAACGATATATTCGCTACACAGTTCCTATTCGGCCTTCTATTACTGCAGTATGAAAATACCGTTCTTCCCCACCTCTGTTCTAAGGCTATTTTTGAATCCTTACCTACTATTTTTCACCTTGATTCTACTTTATTCGCCAAAGGAATCATTTCTTGCCACAGCTGGCACACATTTATACAGATTCAACACTATTTTCAAGTAGAATTCTGCGATTATAAACATACACCAAATACGTTTAAACTGAGAGACATTACGAGACCCGGACATGCGCAAACCACATGTTTATTTCATCGCTAAATTCTACTTGAAAATGGAGATGAATTTTATAAATTTGTGTCAAATATAGTGATAAAGGATTCCTTTTGGTGGAAAATAAAAAATTGTGGTGACAAATAGACGGTAAGGGTTCTAAAACAGCCTGAGAACAGGGGTGGGGAGTAGCGATATTTTACCGTATTTTCATTCTGCAGTTATAGAAGGCCGGATAAGAACTGTCAGCGAAAGTTCGCTAAAAGACAGTTCTGAAAAGAACTAGGGTTGGCGTCTTTGGCAAGGAATAGCGGCGAGTCACTTTGCATGGACCAAAAACCGCGACGCCCCTTTTTGCGCACGTAAACAAATCTTTGACAGTAGGAATCCAATGAACAGTTAGGCAGAAACGTCGCTATCAAGGAAATCATTACCTGGTTGCAAACAGCATTAGCTCGGATGATTCCAAAAATAGGATGTTAATCTCTCATTTCATTTCATTTCTTTTTTGTATACACAGGCGATGTAGCAGCTCATGATTGCTACAATACATATCAATTATTTAGCTATATATCACTCCAAAGATGATATCACCATTATACATGGGGTCAACTAGTTAATGCCTGGTAATACTGCTAGCTTTATACGGATTTAACACAAGGAATTGGAATATTAATGCGTTCTTTAAAGTGGCGATATGTACATATAACATCAAGAATCCACTTATCGGGAGGGTGAGAGAAAGAGCGAAATAGAGAGAGGGAGAGATAGCGAGCAAAAGAGAGAGAGAGAGAGAGAGAGAGGGAGAGAGAGAGAGAGAGAGAGATGGGGTTTAACGTCCACCCGACACAAACTAGGTCATTTTGGGACTAACGTTCAGAGGAACATCAGGATCCACTTACAGAAGAACATCAAACATCAGGGTTCTTTAGCAGAGAAACTTCCCCAACCCTGTTAACGACATTTACTGACTAGAATTTACTCCCCCGGTTGACTGACGTCACGTTGGACTTAACGTTCGCTTACACAAAAGGTGATATCGTAGACACTCACCCCATGTTCGCAGTACCAAGCTTTAAACCTAACCCAGCGGTGGAACATCCCAGATTGGTATCTGATGACTATTGTTGTGTTAATGATGGAGGTCGTTAGATAGAATTGATCTGATATTTGTATGATTCTCACAGGCTACATTATAAATCTAATAGGGTAATTAACTCTTTGTATAGGAATCTCATCTCTTTAACATGGTGCTGATAGTTAACCTCTGACCCCTGACACATATTAATAGGAAACAATCTTGTATAACTACAGCTCCAGATGAATGGTTTGATATAGGCTAATTCTGTTCAGATATGCTGAATAAAAATATCGTTTTAAGCAGAAACTACAGGTCGTAACCAGCTAATGATTAGCAGGACCGATAATGAGATTAGTGTTTAAAGGGACTATCCCGATTTTTACAGAGTCTCAAAAATAAAAGTCCGAGTACGTATGAAATTTAAGCGCCAAAATTTAGAGGTATGGTGTATTTACCCTGTCACATATTAATAGGAACCATTTGCTTTTCTTGTATATCTTGTATAACTACAGTTCTAGAGGAAGGGTTTGACATAGGTTTAGTTTGTTCCACAATCCCATTCAGATATTCTGAATAAGGAGATCGTCGCAATCATCTCGTGATTAGCAAGATCTATAATGAGATTAGTGGTTAATAGAGTCGGTCCCATAATTAATCGCGGGATTTGGTGGTCGACCTGTCTTAGCGTGCACTTTTGATCATAAGGTCTGTAATTGAGTCAAGTATGAGTTTGTGGTTTTGAACTAAACTTATATTTGTCCAACGACGACTAAGATAACCTGTGTCAGCAAACTACTGTGATAAGGATATAAAATAGTTAAAACGCGCGCTCTCTCTCTCTCTCTCTCTCTCTCTCTCTCTCTCTCCCCTTTCTCTCTCTCTTTATTGTAAACCCATTTCAAACACCTTTAACTCTTTTGCCGCTTTTAAAAATAGAAAATAAGTACACAAAATTTATACACGCGTAGCTCCATTTGACATCTTAACACTTACCACGTGTGTCTGATATTACTGTATGAAATAGAACAGAAAAGAAATCTGTGTGACTCGGAATCGTTAATTGATGCCTCATTGCTATTGTACTGCGAGCGAACACAATGATTATATCAGGTTTCAAGTTCCACATTTCTTATTCCGTGTCACGTTATAAATGACTAGTCATAATCTCGCCATTTTCTTCTCTCATTATAACTCGCTGTATGTTAAAGGGCAATCCAACTGTTCCGCTCATAAACCGGGCTAATTAAGACGGGCATATACGCCATGCAGTGTGCTATGAGGGACACTGTGCCCGGGCAGCGGCGCTACGACCTACTCTTGTATCAAATTCCAACTACCAGCGGATCTTTTACGTGCACTCCAATGTGTAAACAGGACCTCGGTTTTTCGTCCAATTTGAACGACTAGACAATTGTCTTGCATCACTGACAAGAGAAACCACGCCGGAAAATCTGGATGAACACCCGACCTCCAGGCTAGCGAGCCAGCGTCTTACCCACTCAGCCACCGTGATCCCCGTTTGTTAAAGGGACACGGCTGTTAATAAAGAAATTTATTTTCTTCAAATATTGCACGATTTGAGTATATTGTGTGTGAAATAGCTTTATTTAACGCCCGCTTCCACCGATGTGATATCGCTGACATCTTGAGCATGTTGTTGAATGGACACTTTAGTAGTGAGATTTCTGTACGCAGAATGTTGCAAAATGCCTAAGGTTACCTACCTTTATATATCAAATATTTGGCGCATATAATCTGTGTTTACATGTTTTCTATTAGTTACCGATTTAGTCGTTTACCAAGGAAGATATTAGCACAACATAAAGTTGAAATACTTTCTTCCTCAGCTGGTATTGGATCAAATAGGGACCTATAGATTTTGTGGTGGTTTTTCCAGTACTCGGATTATTACAAATTGATTAGTAGATCGATAAAAACCAGTACGCATAAACCATTAAAATAAAGAAATACCATTTTAGAATACCAAATTAACCCATCATATGTAGAGTGGAATCTGGCCCCGTGTTTATGCCAGTAATTATTTCTAGTGACTAATGGTACGTTTAACTCGTCCAATCCTGTGGATTTACTCCGGAGCCTCCGGTTTTTCTCCCACTGCTAAAGACCCCTACACGCAAGCGAATTATTGAAATAAAATTAGAAGCCATATGTTAGTCCCGACCCGAAATGACCTAGTTTGTGTCGAGTGGACGTTAAACCCAATTTGTCTGTCTGTCTCTCTCTCTCCGTGTTTATGTCAGTAATTATTGCTTGTATCTAACGGTACGTTTAACTCTAGACAGTCGGCGTGAATCTGTGTCATTATATACGTCTATTATGTATCATTTTCTCTAACTAGTAACTGTAGGTCCCTGTATAATTTTCTCTAACTAGTGACAGTAGGTCGCTGTATCATTATTTAACATTAACTGGGATGATTGAAAACCACCGAATATCATTAGGTAACTTCGTAGATCTACTTCAATAACTCCTGCTTGTCCGTGCGTCTGTATATCGATTTGGACATTAAACGGGGTGATTGAAAACTCGAGGGTATCATTAGGTAACTGCATGGATCTACTTGAATTACCCTTGCCAGAATTCTACTTATGAAGGGGAGGGGAGGTGGGTGGGACAAGTCTAACCGAGGGTTTGGGCATGTGGAATGGTGGTCTAAAGTGTACCTTATAAATCCTAAAGTCTGTCACTGAGTTTGGTGTCGTGCATCTGAGCCCAAGCCAGGAGATGAAAGGAAATAAAATAAAATAGGGTTTAACGCCATACAGTGTGCTATGTGGGAAATTTTGCCCGGGCAGTGGCGCTACGGCCTACTCTTATATCGAATTCCAGCTGCCAAGGGGTCTTTTACGTGCACGCCAATGTATACACGAGACCTCGGTTTTACATTCCATCCGATCAACTAGACAGCTGTCTTTGTCAGACTCTAGGTAGGAAGAAAGGGAGAGAGAGAAATGGGGTTTAACGTCCACTCGACACAAACAAAGTCATTTCGGGATTAACATATGGTTTAATTTTATTTCAATAATTCGCTTGCGCGTAGGGGTCTTTAGCAGTGGGAGGAAACCGGAGTGCCCAGAGGAAACCCACGAGGTTGAGAAGGCAGGTAAGAAGAAGAGTAGCGTTGTGGGTTTGATCTCAAGCCAGGAAGTAAGGTCATCTGATATCCCTCTTTACACCCCCTATCTCTCCACCCCACCCACCTTGAAAAAAGGAAATAACATCTAGATAAATGCACCCTCCTCGGCCCCAAGGTGTTTTTTTAAGGGGCGGGGGGGGGGGTAGCCGAATGGTTAGCACGTGCGGGCGGTATCATAGGTCTGTCATTGAGTCAATTGATCTGACAAGGAGTTGGGTCGCCAGTCCAACCTCGCAGGTTTTCTCCGGGGTCCTACGGTTTCCTCCCACTGCTAAAGACCCCTACGCGCAAGCGAATTATTAAAATAAAACCAAACCATATGTTAGTCCCGAAATGGCCTTGTTTGTGTCGAGTGGACGTTAAACCCAATTTCTCTCCCCCATCTCTTTCAAATAATTTCGTCTTTTGCTAAACTTCTCAAAACCTAAATGATGTAATCCAAAATAAATAATCCTTTAGAATATCGATTTGTAACTAGGATTTAATTTGAAAATAATTTGTAGCTTGGTTTATACATGCTCTATCTAGGTCAAGTCTCACGGCGGCTTTACATACTCTATCTTGTCTTTAAGTCTGGGGATAACAAAATTACACAGCAAATTCAGAGTAAATGTTTCCCCCTGCTGTGTCGCTATCAACTCTTTAACATAAAAGTCTTATATTATTTTATTGACATTATGTCAGTATCGTGCTGGGAAGTAGATTAATAAACCAAACTATTTCATCGATTGATCGCGATAAAGTACAACGCAATTTGTCAAAATTATTGACAGTTGTCGTGTACGCTACAGTCTATGCGTACACTTTCTAGAATACCTTATACCATGTCTCACACCCCATAATAGTAGCTATAATTAGCCACATGTGTCGTGTACACGACAGGCTATGCTTACTCTTCCTAGAACACTTGATACTGTGTGTCGTGTACACGATAGACTATTTTTACACCTGATACCATTTCATACAAGCTATACTATTAACTATAATTAGCGACTTGTGGCGTGTCACACCGTATAATAGCAGCTATAATGAGCGACATGTGTCGTGTACATGGCAGACTATGCTTACACCTGGTACCATTTCTCCCACCCTATACTATTAGCTATAATGAGCGATAGGTTTCGTGTACACGACAGGCTATGCGCACGGTTTCTTGGACACCTTCTTCAATTTCTTAAACTCCGTACTTTTAGCTATAATCAATGACGGGTGTCGTGTACGCGGTGTGCTATGCTTACTCTTTTAGAACATCTGATGTCACTTCACAGCATAACGATATTGTTTTTCAGTGAAGGTTAAACATTCTTCAAAGGCGTCGTCATGGGCAACGCCGTTGGTAATCCGGAAACCTGAAAGTAGTTCTAATGGCGGACTTCGTCATACAGCCGCGGCTAGATGTAGGGTACTGGAATCTGCTGAGGTTTGCCGAGTGCCATCTTCGTAATGCACCATTTCCTTTGATGTATCCGAAATAAAAATTAATTTAGAAATTGAAGTGCTGTCTATCGTTATCAATAATTTAACTTGCTAACTGAGTTGATATTATCGACATTTTCTGTCCATGGCCTGCTGTGATTCAGCTGAGATTAGAGAAAACTTTCAAATATTTCATCAGACATGGATGGATATTAGATTTATCAGTTTGCTTTTATCCATAACACATAAAAAATTGAACTGAAAGATAAAGGCTTGTTTAATGGGAATACATAACGTGGAAGTCTCGGTGTTTTAGCCCATTATTTTGGCAAACTTTTAAAACATAAAACATTGATTGGATATAGTGATATAATGAAAATTGATAATTCTAAATTGCCTTGATGAGTTCCCGACAATTTCAGCTCTAATGAGTTATTTCCCTTTTCCAAAATATAAGCTTCGACAAGCCGTACCCAGGTGGCCAAAAATACAAAGAAGAGAATTAAATGGATTTTAACATCTTACTCGTTTGGTAATGAAGACGGTTTTCGCCATGCAGTGTGCTATGAGGGATATTATGTCCGGACAGTGGTGCTACGACCTACTCATATATCGAATTCCAACTACCAAGGGATTTTTTTTATGTACACGCCAATGTGAACAAAGGGGCCTCGTTTTTGTCCCATCCGAGCAACTATACATTGTCCCTTGTCAGGCCCTCTGGCCTGCATTACCAACAAGGGGTAACCACGCCCGAAAATCTCGATAAACTTTATCGGCAAAAACAATGATTGAACACGTAACCTCCAGGTTAGCAACTAACGTCCTAACCGCTGAGCCACCGTGGTTCCCTAGCAAGGCATGCAAACTGGACGATCTAGACTAAATCGACGCGTTTGAGCAGTTGAAACCAGGTACGTCATCGATATATAATGACACGAGAGCAGCGGTGCGCCACTGTAGACCCTTTATGCTTTTCCGGCTACATTATTGCTGTATGTGACCCTTTCAAAGATTATTTAATAAATATACATACATTTTTGTTAGCTCCAATGGCCCAACATACACCCTACTTCCCATGGCCAAATCCCCGCCTCACTGCACTCGGCCTATTGCATGGAATATTATAAGAGAGAGAGAGAGAGAGAGGGGCGAAGAGAGAGAGAGAAATGATGCTTAACGTCCAGTCGACACAAACTAGGTCATTTCGGGACTAACATATGGTTTAATTTTGTTTCAATAATTCGCTTGCGCGTAGGGTCCTTAGCAGTGGGCGGAAACCGGAGTACCCGGAGAAAACTTACGAGGTTGGACAGGCGACCCTACTCCTTACCGCGTACAGGAATATTATAGCCCCGTGCATAGAGTATCATATTCGTCTTCGTTAGTCGCTAGCAATAATATCTGTATCAAATTTCACATTCAAATTCCGATCATAATTTGCTTACGTGTCTATCGTGAGGGGAGTGGGGGCTAGTCGAGCCGTTAGCGCGTGTGTGTTGTATTATAAGGTCTGTCATTGAGTCAACTGACGTGGTTTCGATTCCTTAGTTGTGCGTGACAAGTAGTAGGGTCACCTGTGCAACCTCCTGAGTTTTCTCCGAGTCCTTCAGCTCCCCCTCCCCACTGCTAAAGACCCCAACGCGCAAGGCAATTATTGAAAAAGTAAATACATCCATACCAAATTTCTCTTCCAAGTCGTTGATCTTAACTTGCATGTTTTTGTCAGTTTTAAAAGGCCTCCTGGTCTGAGTTCCAACCCTTTGAAAATGAAGTTATTATTTTTATCATTATGGTGGCACACTGAACCACGGAAACTGGTGCAGTTTGATATTACCCTTTCAACCTACCTTGACTGGTATTAGTATCCACGTGGCAAGTGTCTGTAACAATTCAGCTTGTATCAACAGACGATCAGTTTAACAGAATTACTCGGGTGATAATTATAAACAATAAGATTAGTTAACAGCCATCTTTCATCTGGTTTTATATTAAAGGTGATGATTCGTCAGTTTAAATATTAAAGGGGTGTCCCATTTGTTTCCAAATTAAAGGGGATGTTTCATTGCTTTCTATTGAAGGGGGTATCCCATCTGTTTCTACATTAAAGGAGGTAGTTCCCTCAGTTTCTATTCTATATTACAAGGAATGATTCATCCGTATTAAAGATAGTGTTTCAACTTTTTCCTTTTATATTTTAGATGTTCATAATTAATGACACAATTTTATGGATGTTCTATAATCGCCTCTAACTTATCAATTTTGAAAATGCAAAAACCGTATATGTTACATCATGAGAAAAATATACGTTTTAAAAATCTTCTGCTATATGCTATAAATACGCATTCCTCTGCAAGAA
Organism: Patella ulyssiponensis; assembly: GCA_963678685.1. Lineage (NCBI taxonomy): Eukaryota > Metazoa > Mollusca > Gastropoda > Patellidae > Patella > Patella ulyssiponensis. The sequence continues at coordinate 10,792,394 of OY783227.1, read as the reverse complement.
ATGAAATGAAATTGATTATAACGTCCTACTGTTCTGTTTCAACTAGACTAATCGTATTGGAGGAAATTCATTGACTCTTTATCTTTCACTTGCTATAATAAGCGCCAGTCACTAATATTGTTTACCATGGAAATCAGCTGTGAAATTTCTTAAATTTGATTTTGTCAAGACGATGTTTTAAGCATTTAAGAGTTCAACCATCGATGAGAAATGATAAACACAGACACCACAGACAAGCTCGATTAAATAAATATAAAAAGAGTTGTCTGCCGCGCGTGCCTTGAAAATGACGTAAATATTTAAACTTACTTACGTCTGTCTGACAGCGTCTCCTTGTATTTATCCTAATCGGTCGTAGACCTTAGAATGAACTAATGAGATCAAAGGAGCTACGGCTCTAACTCAATCTGATTAAAACACAGATCCAATTTCGTTTCGTTTTTTATAGTTCAAAATTTCATTTTTACTTGTCTTTACTACTCTTGGATCTGGAGGACTTGTTATTTAATTCGTGTTCTGGCTGAAATGAGGGGTCAGCCAATCAAATGGTCTGTCGAATCGACCGTTTGACCTTTTCATGCGTGGAACTGTGGGTAGATATTACCAGCCAACGACGTCTATACTATAAACACCAGCGGATAGAAATCATAACAAAATAAAAGTAGATTTTGAAAAGCATGGCGGTCGCTAATTGGTTAATCGAGTGACTGACGTTATCGGGTCAAATGTCCCGTGCTTGATACCTGACGTCATAGAACGTGAGCTTCCACTATAACTAGTTAGATCTACATGAGTGTAGGCCATCGAAAGTATAAAAAACGAAACGAAATATAGATCTATATTTTAATTAGATTGTCTCTAACTCAATATTTTCCATAATATTCGAAATAAAAAATACAAATTAGAATTTAATATTGGCCCATTTCAATCCATATTGATGTTATGTTGCTGTGAAAATGTGGGGTAATAATATGCACTATTTAAGACACAGTAAACGTTTTAAAATGTGGTACACGGGTCGTGTACCATCAAGGTTCGGGCGCAAAACCAATGAACAAAGAAAACGTATCATAAATTATAATGTCACAGTAAATAGTAATGACTGATTCACAAATGATAAAATAATAATAATAATAAAAGCAAATCCGCGAAGAATGGGTTAATTAGGCGTAAACGATAGCCATTGAGTTTGGACTGTTCATATATTTCACTGAACATAACTGATTAGACATTACATTTTTTTTAAAGACATGGAATATAAATTATTTTACATACACTCATATTACATTAACATGTGCATTTAGACATATGTATGGTTCCAAAAATAGAGCAACGCGCCCTTTAATTACATGTTTACAAATATAGGTCAATTAGAACGCAATGTATGATTTTTATATATCATATATATATAATGCTAAATACAATCTGCTCAGAGGTTCCCCCATTCTGCACGCGGGCAACTTTCTACTTCGCGAATAGATCTCTACCCTGAATGACCGCCATATCATAAAATTTTGTAATGTGGCTCTTCTCCGGTTAATATGTTCCATATACGTAAAGACTAAATAAACCTTTTCATTTATATTAAATTGAATCAAGTGGATAAAATTTTCTCGAAATTAACCAATATACTTAGAAATGAAATGAAATGAAATGGGGTTTAACGTCCTTCTCTTCTGCACCTGACCTGGGCTAATGGAAGACGGGCATACGCCATACATTGTGCTATGAGCAAAATTTTGCCCGGGCAGCGGCACTATAGAGTGTTCTTATATCGAATCTCAACTGCCAAGGGATATTTTACGTGCTTGTCAATGTATACACGGGACCTCGGTTTTTCGTCTCGCCCGAACGACTAGACAGTTGTCCTGCACCCCTGGCAAGGGCAAATCACATTGAACAGACGACCTCTAGGCCAGCGAGCCAGCACCCAGCACCCACCCACTCAGCCACCGTGGATTCCGTCAATTTTGCATTTAAAATGTTGGTCAACTAGTTTAGTGTCTGTTCTTCAGGGGAGCTAATTATAGACAGACCATGTAAGTTTAGTATGGGGTTTCCCCTTGCCGATGGCGTAGTGTTGATGACCTGGCAAAGAGCAACATTTAGTCGTTCGGAAGGTACTAAAAAAAGGCGTGCACGTAAAATAACCATTGACAATTGGAATAAAAGTAACTAAATATCCTATTTTCTAGAAGCATATCCTGCTTCGTACATGACATTCACCACTATAGAGCAATATTAGAAAGCAATAACACTTTTTAATATTATAAAATATCGCCACTTGATAATTCCAGATTTATTCTTTAAAACCACACAGGAAAGAGACGTAATTGACAAACTAAAAAAGAAGAGGCAATTCCTAAAAGAAAAATGATTGCGCCGTCGATCTTAATTCTATCAATTTTAAAAGGATTTATATTGATCGGGGTGCAATGAGAAAATTAGATTTTCTAAAGATCAATTAGGATAATGCGGATAGAAACGATTTTTGTCTGAAATGCATCAATTTCAATAAATTTATAAACCACGTGTAGAACTCCAGCTGGCGTTTCTTTTAAAGCTAAGGAGCCATGGTAGCGCAGTGAAAAGACGTTCGATCGCTGTTTTGGCAGATGAAAGTCCATCCGGATATCCCGGCCTAGTTCCACCGTGCTCAGTGATGTCGGATGGGGGCATGGCAAGTTAAAAGGTATAGTCGTTCGGGTGGGACAAAAACGAGGTCCCGTGTATACAGGTGAACAGTAGCCCCGTTTATCACTAATACTTAACGTTCATTTAAGTCTTTTCGCCAGGACAACAGTAGTCCCGATCATCACTAATACATAAGGTTCATTTATATCTTTTCAATCGGAAACCAATAACCCTGATTATGATTAATATTCACTATTCGTTTAGGTCTTATCGCAAGGGAAATCGTGTCCTTGGGTATATATCACTAATACTCAATTTTCATTCATATCTTATCACTACGGATACACTAATACTTAATGTGCGTTAAGGTTTTTTAACTAGGACAACAGAAGTCATGATTACCACTAGGCCTAATACTTTATGTGCTTTGATGTCTTTTCACCAGGAAAACAGCAGCGTTGATTATCACTATAAATGAATGTGCTTTTATGTCTTTTCAGTGTAGAAGACTGGAATTCAAGATGGATTCCGCTGACGTCATCTGTGATCACCCATTATTCACCGACGACAAGAATCATACCATAGAGGAAGTTAAACTACGCTTGAGTGAATTAGAGGACAGGGAAGCCATTATGAAATTACCCGCCATCTTGTTCATTGGTATATTGTTGCTCATTGGACTTATGGGAAATTTCCTAGTGTGCGCTGTTTATCATTTGAAATTCCCGCCCAGTACCTCAAAGTATTTCATCATGACTCTCGCCATTTTTGATCTTTTGAACTGTACCATCGCCATTCCTGCAGAAATGGCCGATCTTCGTTTTGATTATCATTTCAATTCCCCGGATGTATGCCGCGTCATGCGCCTGACGATTAGCTTCAGTACTTCCGCCTCGGCTGGAATTCTACTAGCCATAGCAACGGATAGATACCGTAAGATATGTCATCCATTTGAAAGACAAATGAACTCACGTGAGACAAAACTTGGAATATTTCTCGCCATATTTGGTGCGTTAATGGTATCGTGGCCAGCCACGCTACTCTACGGTCGCAGTACGCGGATTATCGAAGGTGTCCGAGTGGCAGATTGTGCGTTTGACGACAGTGTGCGCAATACGTGTTATCCTCAAATCTATATAGCTATATTAACCGCCATGTGTCTGACGTCAATGGGAGTGCTGATTGTCCTCTACACGCTGATTATTTTACGCGTGTGGAAGCAGAAGAAACTCCGGGCGCGGTTCCAATCACCAGTGATCAGCGAACCCGTCAACAGTTCAAAATGTGATTGTTTCAAAAAGCTGAATTGTTTTGACAGCCTTGATTCTCGAAGCGCGAGTACGGAAGTTGATATTTATAACGTGGACCAAAGCATGATGGAAGAAAAGCGGAAGTCGAATTCAAACCAAAATCACAGTGTTCGGACAACTCTAATGTTGTTATTGGTTACCGCGGTTTTCATCATAAGTTTCATTCCCTATTTCGCGCTACAGATTTTGAAAAACGCAGTGACGAACTTTGAACAGAATCTTCATTGTAATCACGTTGCCATGGTAGCATATAAATTTTTCCTACGTTCGTTCTTCATAAACAGCGCGGTAAATCCGATCATTTATTCATTCTTCAACACGCAGTTCCGTTTGGAGTGTAGGGAGTTCCTGAAACGCGTCTTCTGTTCTCGTGGATCAAACTGTTCTCGATCATCAGACTCAAACGAACCAATAGACAACGCAAATGTACCGGAAGTTACGAAATACCAAAAGGCAGAAGCAACTGTGTTTTGATGCTTGTACGTCTAATGCTGAATTTCCACTGCCGATATTGTTTTTGATCAAATAATGGGCCTCATTTTCAAACCATATCATCCTGACCTGGTTAAAAGTTAGTGCGGTGTGTCGCCTGTTCTATATTGAAAGTTGCCAAATTCTGTACCTTAGTCAACGAGACTTGCGCTATTCGATTTGACCACGAACCGATTAAAACACAGATCCTATTTCGTTTCGGTTTTTATAGTTGAAAATTTCGATTTGCTTATCTATACTACACTAGGATTTGGAAGACTTGTTATATAACCCGCGTTCTGGTTGGTCTGTTACGGCGAGTTTTTGACGTAAGGTACACGGAACTGTGGGTAACGCACTAGAAAATGTCTGACGTAATAGGGTCAAAAGCCGCTTGTATGACCTCTGACGCGACCTTCCACTGCAAACCCGTCAGATCTTCATGTAGCAGAGGCCATCGCAAGTATAACAAAAAACGAAACGAAATATAGATCGTTATTTATAACAGATCGATTTGATTACTATAAGCCATCGGTTTGTACCAGACAAGTGCATTTGTTAAAGGACAATATTGGTGCCAGTCATTATCACATATGTGATAGAACTGATTAAACACTTTCCAAATATACTTTTAACAGAGAGATCAATGCTACGATAGCTGAGTAATACCGGTTTCCCTAATCATATATGTGATAATGACTGGCACCAATATTGTCCTTTAAGACTTGAATAAAATGTCAGAAGGGCAAAGTTGACGATGTCCATAACGTTATATTTCAGCCTAACTCCTTGTCACATAATGTCACGCCGTAATCAGTCAAGTAACTAGTTCCCACAACCATAGAAAATAGGACATGTTCTAGCTGACTTGTGGTCGTGGTTTCATTCCATGGCGTGAGCGTATGTGGCCCATTTACGACGGGCATTCCTGCACTGAAAAAGCCCCTTGTGGGCCTTAAAATAATTTAAAAAAAAAAAATACTTGTCTGCAATATAACCCTCGGTGGAAACCACAAACAACACGATCAATATCTACAACCCACTGGATTCACACCTTGAAAAACTCAAATAAATTTCAGACAGACCAACACATGATTTCGGGTCTTTATCAGTGGGAGGAACCGGAGGACCCGAAGAAAACCTGCCAGGTTAGACAGGCGCCCCCACTACTTGTCACGTACAACCGGGGAATCGAAACCACGCTAGTTGACTCAAATTAGTTTATTCTGGGCAAAGTTATGAGTGTTCGGGATGTGAACACGACTTTACCCGTATTTACCCGTATTTAGGTATACCAAAGCAAAATTCAATTCATCTATCACAATGACCGGCTTTCATGTATCTAAATGCTCGGACCTTCGATGTAAATGTTGCGACCATATTACGCCAAATAGCAAATATACTTTCCACAACTTTACGTTTAGTGTCAACGACAATATGAATTGTGACACAAAAAATCTCATATATGTCTTGACTTGCTTAGGCTGTCTAAAAATCTATATTGGAGAAACTTCGTGTCATCTACGGGATAGAGTACGCAACCATCGACGGGATTGTAATATTGAAAATGGGCCCTTATTTGTAAATAGACATATCTTTAAATGTGCACAACACCTACAAGTAAAATTTCAAATTTTCCCTTTTTATAAAATGAAAGTCGATGACACCACGAAAAGGAAATTAATGGAAAACCATTTTATTAAAAAATTCGTTCCTCAACTTAATAGTCAATAAGTAACAATTGACCATTAGCTTCATTAATCTTCTTCAATCTAGGATTATCTTCCACTCATTGTTCCTTAATTGAACCCATATACTACAGAATAACACACGTGTATACATGTTTTCTGCTCGTTACCTATATACTATGTAACCATAGACAATGGTAACTATAGCCAATTAAAACCACAGTATACTTTCCTCAACTTAAACCTTCTTCCTTCAGATGTAAGATCTGGAGAGAAATGCCTGAAGCAAAACTGGAGGAAGAAGACTCAAAACCCGATAATAGGGTGGGAGGGTGGGTAGCAAAATGACAAACTACTAAACCATAAAACTGGAACTATTTCTATAAACCATACAGATGTTGGTGGGCAAGTGACAAATACAGTCGTGTCACGTGTTACATACTTCCGGGCGGAGGTCAAAGTTGTGAACAGTATACTTTCCTCAACTTAAACCTTCTTCCTTCAGATGTAAGATCTGGAGAGAAATGCCTACCGCTAACCTTTCCTCCCCAGCAGTCATACAATAGGAATGTGGTGCCATAGCTCTGCTTTATAAACCCCCAAGTCTCCAACTCTCACTTCAACTTCTAAACCCTTTTACTGATGCACTGCTAACTTAACTTCCCAACATGGGTTTTATAATCGACATGAATTTGACGACCTGCTGTTCAACTCTGGGTTAATGTAGAAATGCATACGCCAAAAATGTGCCAAAAGGAAACACTTTTTGCCCAAATAGTGGCACTACGGCCTACTCTTTTGTCGAATTTCAACACATCGGTGTTTTATACCAACCTAAAACTATTTATCCCTTGACAGTTCCTCGGTCCTGCGCTAATGGCAAGAATCAGAGACGCCTGAAAATCCCGATGATGACCTTTTCCGCCAAACCCAGGGACCTCCATCTGCAGATAAGCGAACCATCGACTTGCCGAGTCGCCGTGACTACCCAAACCGGTTTAGTTCAGGACAACCTAATACATGTATATGTAATAGGATGGTTAGAGATAAAAATTGAAAAGAAAAACCAAATGTTTTAATGTATTAAATACAAAACATTGAAATTACAACATTTCTAATTCAAGAAAATTCTGAAGTAATTTCCTTGCCCCAACCTCATTCAAATGCGTGCCATCTGCCAGGTCAGATGACCCTATATTATTATGCCTTATTAAATACCAGGAATTAGCTGACGCCATGGTAGCTAAATTTTTATTCACCAACGAAACCCTTGCATTTACATCAACCTTTGAGGTCTTCAAAACAGATGACAAAAATATTGTAGAGCTTTTAAACAAATCATTTAAGACATTTCGAAGAATGTCCAAATCACGAAAACATTGAGTTAACTGTTCAAACTCGAAGTGGGTTCTGTTAATATTATTGATTCCGACGTGAATGTACAGGAAAATACAAGACAAAGATTGTGACAAATTAATCAAATTCCGAGATATATCCAAAATTGATGCCCCTGGAATTGAAAAGACTTTTATACCCGACATATTAACAATACTACGTACAATAGAATCCTGGCGCCCTGAAGAAATCTGGACCGAAAATAAGAGACATCCGATTTTAAAAAGACCCTGGACGGACCATCAGCAGTATTATCTGAAGATGGAATAAAAACTAAATTCATGTGAATATTGAATTCTTGCAGAATAAAAAATATATCCTTAAGAATGTTATTTAAAATTGAAGACCGACTCCCTTGTTTTTCCCAGCTATCTACCAGGGGTTTATTATCGATATTAACATCTAAGCGGTAATCTTTAACATCATGTCTAATACAAATTAACGCCCTTAAAAGAGCCAAAGCCTCTTTTATCATGATTGGGTAATCGATTTCAGATGATAGCCAATATAAATACTGTTTCTGACTATTGAAAATAAACTCAGCACCCCATTTGAAATTTGAAGCATCAGTAGACAAGCATAAAACTAGGTGCTCTTCCTTAACCATTGTTTGGAACCCTGCCATTTAGATAGAAACCCCCAAAATACAATTTCCTCCCTCAATTCTAACGATAAAAGACATACAAATTCTTTGTTAAAACATACCGAAGCAAATAATTTCGCTCCTGGTACTGCTAAAGAAAACGAAATTATTTTCCCAGCAAATCTTTGCAAAGATAATAAATTTATACTATTAGATTCTAATATAAATTTTCTTAGGGTCAAAAATTTACAAACTTTTTCCTCTGTTAGACGAAAGGTCTGTTTTTGCGCATCAACCCACATTCCTAAATAAATTAAACGTTGTGTTGGGATTAACGTAGACTTCTGCAAACCGATAAAAAAACCAAGACGAACTACAACTTCGCACGCAACGTAAATTGCGATTTTCGCGCGTTCTAAGTTTGACAATGACAAATTAGAATTTTTCTGCTCAACGAAACGGTCATCGATATAAATTAGGTTATTTACGCCAATAGACCGTAAATAGGAAGAAACATGAGTATTTAAGGTATTGTATATAAAAGCAGAATTCTTCCATCCGAATGGAATAGTGTTGCATACATAGTAAACGTTATTACACTGAAAACCTAAAAGTTTACGCGAGTTTCTGGATACAAAAACATGGTCATACCCACTCTTGTCATCTAATTTTGTTAGAAAAGAAGAATTGGTCACAAATCTAGGTATAGCATTTAATGAATCTAAGGAAAAGGGCAATCCTTCATCCAACAATTAAGATATCTCATGTTTAAACATAAACGTGGTTTAGTAGGCTTGACAGTTAATGGAGAAACTACATAAGGCGGGGATACTTCATTTACTCTACCCCAAACAGTAATGGCGCCAGTGGAAAGACGGTTCTTAATTTCCGTTGTAATAAAATCTTGAAAATTGAGACAAGAGTTAGAATTAGAAAACACTTTAGAAGGTGGATAGCTATGATCATATTTTCTACTTCCATAAAACCCGTTAAAATGAACAACGAAGTTTTCTACATTAACTCCGTCACTTAACCAATTCAAAATATTGATAGAATCCGGCGATTCCAACAAAATATCCCGCCATTTATCAACATGCGAGTGAATACTTCCTGCCCTAAAGTTATTGGGATCCCTAAAAACTAAATTCTGTATAGAAACATCCAAAGGGTTAAATAACACATATTCAGCTGTCTTGACTTCTTTCCACTGACAAGGTTTTCCTTCATAGTCTACCCAAGTGTTACATATTTCCTTAACACTCTAGAAATATATAAAGCAAACAAATTATTTATTACATTTAGCAACAACATGGCCCATTTCCCCACATTTATAACATATAATTTTGGGACTTTGCGGTATAAACCGGGGGTTTTGAAATCTTTGTTTTGAAGGTTGATCCCCCCATGCTTTAATAAACTTCTGTTCCTTTTCCATTAACTGATATTCTTTTTTGGATGAAAGCATGAAAACAATCAATGAGCCCACATTAGGATTATGTTTGTTCGCCAAAAACCGTTGTAGGATAAAACCATATTCCTCTGCACTTTGGTCGCATGACTTCCTAGCTTTCTCGTCAAGAAGAATGAGTTTCTGGTGCAGAGTGTCAAGGTTTATGTCCGAAGTTCTAGAGGCATATTCTTTAACTTCTCTAACCATTACCTCAACCGACTCTTTCTCCTGTTTATGTTTCTGTTCTTCCAGTTGCCCTTTTAACCTTTTAATTTCTTGTCTAGCATCAAACTGAAAATATCAAATAAAGTCTAAGTCTTTCCAATTTGATAGAGTATTCTCAACCTCGAGGACCTGTCTGCCAGTGCTAACATTCAGTTGAGAAGCCAGTAAACCCACGGTATTCCCCTGTTGCAACACTGAGTGCGGAATGGTATACTCCTCTAGCATGGAATTCGTTCTCCAACCAACGTGAGACAAAATGTCTCTATCTGAAACACCCAAACTCTTGAGACTAATAGCACACCCACTACGTAACCCATGTGGAGTTTCCCCATTGAAAAGCTTGATAGCCGACAAATGTTTTTTAAGTCGGTGGTTCATAGCTGAAGAGGACACAGGTGCATCTTTTACACCTACACCTCCAGCAGAACAGGGTCTGAACAAATAACCTGAATTGAGTTCTATTCCAAGTGAGTTGCACACTCTAATGTAAGATTCCAACTCCAAAACAGCACAAATTTCCTTGTTTTCCACGGGAGGAATAATTAACCTTCTTGGTTCCGAACTTAAAGATTTTCCTTCAGACATGTGAATATATAAACCATCACCATTTGGTAGTTTTCTAACCTGAGAAAACTTCAACCTACCCAAATCACCAGCTCTGTCACCGGAGAAACACAGTAACTTAAAATAAGCCTTATCTCTAGCTAAACAATATCTTTGAGTCCTGGTCAAAGCTTCCTTAGATACATCAACATCAATGGCTCTACACATGCGAATGATTTTATCCAAAAATACAGGTTTGGCCTTTTTCTTACTAAGAAGCGCCCTTGCTTGCTCAATGCGCACCGCATTTTTTTACTGATGGTGAGGCCAATGGATTCCCTACCCAAAGCCTAGTGTTCCAATCCGAACCTCTACCATGGTCACGAAAAATCGCTCTTAAACGACCAATCAACTGTCGACAGTAGACGCAGCCATCCGCCTTGGACAAACGCACAGAGAATGTTTTAATACTTTATACTTTTTGGGACAGGATTCGTAATGAATTTGATTTTTACCACAATTTTCCTTAAACACTAAAAATTGCCTCATAACAAAAGGGGAAGCATCATCTAGAGATCTCGGTGGATTAAGTAAAGTCAAAAAATGTTTTAATTCTTCGCTTAACTTCTGTTTCTGTTTCGAATACTTCGTATTTAAAACGAAACTATCCAATTCATTAATCCTATCACTGATAGATTTTGCATCCACAGTGGATACCTGAAGGGAAAAAAATGAAAACTACTCAATATAATCCAAATTTTTACTAAATTAAATTAAATGAAATTGGCAGAAATATTAGAAAATGTTTTGGGGACAACCTTTTGCCTATCACCCCTCATGGGGGCGATATCTGTCAACCATCTTTCAAGTTAATATGGAAAGGTGCCTAACGAAAAACCCGATCAGATTCACATCATTTTATTGCATTAACGCGCATAAGATGACAACTGTGCAATTCGTAGCACTTGCAAATTACCTTCCAAAGCACATTAAATTAGGCTGATAAAACCCGACATCAGCCCCGGTCTAACAACTAGATATCATTCTTAGGCCGACACACCTGTATGACAAGGTATCGATCTCGGCCGACTAACCAGTACGAATAAAGTATCTATTTCAGGCTCATAAAACCAAACATCAATCTTCAGTTCACAAAACCGTACCAATAGGTATCAATATAACTCAAAAACATAGAACTAGATATCAATTTCTATATACGATCCATCGAAAAAACCATACAACTAAATATCAATTTCAGGCTGATAAAACCATACAGCTGAATATCGATTTCAGGCTGATAAAACCATACAGCTAAATATCAACTTCAGGCTGATAAAACCATACAAATTAAGTATTCATTCCAGACTGATAAAAACACAAATTAAATATCCATTTCAGGCTGATAAAACCATACAACCAGGAAAAGACCCCAAAACTGGTAAAACATAGAACCCATTCTAAATGTAATTTGAATGAATCACCCCCACCCCCCCACCCCCACCCCACCCCACCCCCGAAGTTTATCGTTGTGATAAATAGAAATAAATGTGACCTTTCGACTCGAATAGTACCGTAAAAATAAAAAATCGAATAAATTCGAAATTAAATAATGCATCAATATCAAGTCTTCATCCCAATAAATTAACTATGCATTTTTAACAATTGCCTTCCAAGAGTTGTTTTGTCTTTCCTTCCAAGATTAAGAAAAAAATATATTAAATTCACAACAGAATAAATGAGTAAACCTATACAACATAAACATATTCATTTCAGGCTGAAAAACCATACCGAGATGCCATACTGAGATGCAAATTGTGACATATCTGCCTTTCTATATCACAAAACCGACCACACCAAAAATTTGCACACCTCTGCAACTTTGGCAAATATAGCAAAGACGTATGTACGTCATTCACAGCTCCAGATTTTCTCTTTTTAGATGTTGTGGGGCCATCATTTAACTTTGAATTGGCAACCTGGGGATAAAAAGAAAATAGATGATAATAAAACCAACGGCGATCCTAATGTTACCGTACTAGTCCACCATACTATTTCCACACGTGCCTAGTAACAGCAAAACGAAAATGATATTTACTGAGAACCATTGGTAAATAAAAATACTATGTAAATCCAACTATGTACAAGTTATGGTTAAAATCCCTACGGCCAGCGGCCATTTCACGTGCAAAGTAAAATGTAAACTTTGGGGGGGGGGGGGGGAATTCGTAATTTCAAACCTAATGCCTGTAGATATGAACCTGTGAACTTTTGCGGGGGAAGATTTGTAATTTTTAGCCTAACACCTGTACGTTCAAACCCGCGTATTTTTTCACTGGATAACATTAAAGATTCATATTTGAATACATCTCACGCACACTTTGTCTGTTTATACACGCTGAACAGATTTATATAGTTTCAGTTTGAAACCGCCATGGCTGACTAGTATGGTAACGAGCACGTGCAAACGTGTGTGACCTATATTGTCCACTGCTTTCTCGAAGGACGAAAAAGGAATATGGAAATCAAAACAAAACAAATCATTTTACCTGAATAGCAGCATAAGCGAGATATACCACCTCCTTCTGTTCAACAGTGTTTAAATCAAACCCCAAAATTTCAAACACCTCTTCGATAACAGAGTTTGTCCAACCAGTGTCCAGGAAACGTTTTATTATCTCGTCTTTGGAAACGGATTTGAGGACCTCATTTTCCTTAAAAGAAAATTCCGATTTCGTTCCCTTTCTAAACTTTTTCAAGTCTTCCCGGTTTAACACGGCGTTGTTAGAGAGGACAAACATTTCGTCCAAACAGTTGAGCTGTTGGTGGGCAAGTGACAAATACAGTCGTGTCACGTGTTACATACTTCCGGGCGGAGGTCAAAGTTGTGAACAGTGTTACTATGTAAATATAAATATGTATAAATATACTATACTGTCCATCTATTTGTTATGACATTAATTATGAATAGTCCCAAGACGGACGAAAAGTACTTTAAAATGTTAAAATGTTATTAAACCAGTGTTGAAATCAGTTTGTGTCGGCATACCTTTTATCTTTTCATCGTTTACCGTGAAACAAAGTAGCGCAGCTTTACGGTTGTGCTGATTTTTCTGGATAGGTATACTGGTAGGTGGGTGGTGGAGGGACTGGATATTAAAAAGATCCAATCATTTACATTACACGATTTAAATTTTAATAAAGCAAAATATTTTCCCGAACAAATAAAAATATAAAACATATTAGTCCAATTTCAGTTGCCATTATGCTGATTGGTCCCCATAAACTTTGGTTAATTCTTCTAGCATCACCTTCTTCTCTTTATCACTAGAAAAACTTGATTGAGCAGCATTAAAAATCTGGAGAAAAAAATATAAAATTAAAAATAATAAGTTAGGGCTGGTGGAAAACTTCTTCAGGTAGCATTAAATATTTGGAAATGGAATGCAACGGGGTTTAACGTCCTAAAGTTCTTGTCTGACTGGGCTAATGAAAGCGGCATGCGCCATATAGTGTGCTGTGAGGGAAATTTTGCCCGGGTGGCGGGCACTACATTCTGCTGTTCTGTTCCGACTGTGTCAATGACGACGTGTATACGACACACAGCATGCTTTGAGGTTTGGCCACATAGTGTCGATATCGTCTACGCTTTTATCGAATTCCAACTGCCCAGGGATGTTTTACGTGCACGACAATGTATACACAGGAACTCAGCTGTTCGTCCCATCTGAACGACTAGACAAAGAGTTGATTGTTCTTGCTGTTACAGTTTAAAAAAAGATAATATAAAATCGATATATTGAAAATTCAAATGACTTTGTTCTGGGCGAAGTTATGCGGGTTTGCAGTTTTGACAATATAGTCTCGACAAAAACTAGGTCGTTTCTTGACTAACACATGGCTCAAATTTATTTCATTAATTCTTTGCGCGTAGGGCTCTTTAGCAGTGGGGGGAAACCGGAGAAAACCCACGACGTTGGGCAAGCGAAGACGTTTGCTTGATAACCATTTGTGAAATGTTGTTGAAACGTTACAGTATCCATACTAAGTGTTCTAGTATTGGAGGAATCAATTAGTACTTACTGATTGTATAATTTGTCGTCTGGTGAGACCCATCTCCATGGCAACACTATAATCATCTAGTATATTATTATCTAATACATTAGGGTCGTCTGTACTGATGGAAAAGTTGACGCCATCTTGAGCAAGCCTACAATTATATAAAGTGCTGTGTCGGAGTAACGTAAATGGTGGTCCTGCCTGGGAGGTTCACACTAATAGCAAATGGCGGTCCTGGGGGTGCGGGAAGGGGAGTGTAGGCTGACACTTATAGCAACTGGCGGTCGTGGAGGTGAGTGTGTGTGTGTGTGTGTGTGTGTGTGTGAGGTGGGGGGCGCACACTAATAGCAAATGGCGGCCCTGGAGTGGGGTGGGGTGCTGACACTACTAGCAAATGGTTGCCGTGGGGGTGTGGGGGTGTCGTAGTAACGTAAATCGCGGTCCTGGGAGGCTGACACTAATAGCAAATGGCGGCACTGGGGGTTGAGCGGGAGCCCAATCTAAAAGACATTTAGGATCAAACGTATGGAATAACTCATTAAACATGTTACAAATATGATTTTAACACAGCAATCGTTTTTACTTTCGGTGCGTAACAACGATTCGAAGAGGTGCAATGTGTGAGTAACTGAAATGGAGGTGCTTGAACGCCCAAACGTAATTGCAACTGAGAATCAAAACCTTGTTCTGGAGAGGCGCGGCACTATGGCCTACTCTTATATCGAATTCCAACTACCAAGTGATCTTTTAAGTGCACGCCATCTAAATATGATTGTAATATATAGATATCGTTTTCAGGTACTATTACCGACTGAAGTAAAGAGTGGTAACAACTACACAGTGACTTATACACGTTGTAGCCAAATAAAGATTCATATTTCAACCACTTGTTACTGACGTCACAAATACATTACGTAGGCTATGATAATAGGCTGTTATTACACCGGAGATGTGCGTTAAATGTACGGGAAATAGACGTTATAGGGAATGCTATTTGAGATACCTATTCTAACCACTTCTCTAATTAGTGTTATTAACAAGGAAATGTTCCTGTCTGGTCCCAGATTATTGTTTATATACAGCCAATTGTTGTTGACTTGGGTTAGCTTCCGGTTACAAATTGACAGTAAAATCATCTTCATGATCCATCAATTTCATACGTTGAGAATAAATCGCTGCCCACATTTAATTTCTGTGTACAAGGGTCTAATGCTGCACACATAGATCCAGCTACTTCATACTTCAAGAATAGACCTCTGTCTTAAATGGCCGCCATATCCAAAAATTAGTGATAGATTGATAGAAATGGGGTTTAACGTCCATTCGACACAAACTAGGGCATTTCGGGACTAACACATTGTTCAAGAGAGCGAAATGGGGTTTAACGTCTACTCGACACAAACCAGGTCATTTCGGGACTAACATATGGTCCAATTTTATTTCAATAGTTCGCATGCGCGTAGGTGTCTTAAGCAGTGGGAGGAAACCGGAGTGCCCGGAGGAAACCCACGAGGTTGAGAAGGCGCCCCTATCTCCATGCCACATACACTCACACCAGGGATCGAAACCACAGCCGCAAGCCAGAGGTGACTGGCCAGCTAGAGGTCGAAGCGCGACACTCTAGACCACTAGGCCATCCCAACCCCCTCAAACATTTGTATACTATTTTGTAATGCGGTCTATACGTACTCCGTTTCACATCTGCCATACACACACAGAACAAAAAAAACTTTTTAATTTTATTGAATGGATGCGGAATAAATACTTCTGAAAATTGTCAAAGAATACTTAGTGTTTTCGACTAGAACTTAAAATGTCGGTCAACTAGATTAGTGCCTGTTCTCAAGCGGAGCTATTTGTAGACATACAACCTAAGTTTAGTAGTTTTCATGATGTCACAGTATTAGCCTATGCGTGTCACCTACTGGTCTCCACCCGCTACTCATCTTGAAGGTCAGCTGTAATTTGGACCCAAGTTTAGTCCAACATTGTCGCCGTATATTATTATTATTTTTATAAAAGGGAGAGACGCCCACACGACACAAACACTGTGTGTCATTTCGGGAGTAACATATGGCTCAATTCTCTTTTAATAATTCGCTTGCGCCTTGCGCGTAGGGGCCTTTAGCAGCGGGAGGATACCGGGGGATCCGCTAGTTGACTCAATAACAGGCCTTGTGATGCAAAGCAGAAACGCTAAACATTCGCCCCCCCATCAATATCAGATAATTACTCTACCTTGTTATAGGATGACTGATTTTGCCATTCGGAGCACCTCCGGTCATTAAACTGGAAATAGGACAAGTTTCTAGATGGATTCTCTCCCTTTTCACTCTTCTGTACAAGTCTGCATTGTTTATACAGCTGTATCCGTGACCAATTCTTTCAGCATGCATATCATCTAGTGCCTTATACGGTAATATAAACAGTCAATTAACTGATACACAGTGCCTTTTACGGTTATATAAACATTCAATTAAATGATACCCAATGCCTTATATAGTAATATAAACATTCAATTAACAAATGTTTTTATGGTAATATTATAAATATTCAATAACTGTGACCAAGTGCCATATATGGTAATAACTGATACCTATTATAAACATTCAATTAACTAATTAACTGATACCTAGTGCCTTATATGGTAACATATCTGGTAATATAAACAATCAGTTACTGATACCTAGTGCCATATATGGTTAATATAAACAGTGAATAGCTGATCCATAGCGTCATATATGGTAATATATATAGCCAATAACTGATACCTAGTGCTTTATATTATGGTAAAATAAAACTGTCAGTAAACGGATACCTAAATACTTTAACTGGTTTCTGGACTCTACAAAACGCTTCGCTGAAGTTGAAATAATTCCGAAACTTTTGAAATTAAAAATGGTTTACAGTTATATCAACAAATGACCTTAGATTTAAGGTGAATTATATCTGGACGTTAGACATGAAATGGTAATGATATGCAAAGTAATATGAGCGATGTTCCCGTCTACTCTTCGCCGAATTACAACTTTCAAGGGTTCCTCACGAGTACGCCAACATATAGGTCAGACCTGTGTCAACATTGGAACGACTGCACATTATACATTGCCCAGTCCACCGTCATGTACCGATTTCAAGACTGCGACAAAGAAAACAGCCAACGTAGTCACCTCGTAAATTGTTTCTGCTGGAGTTACTTCCCCTGCATGTGCCGTTCGGTGTATCCCGTTTCTTTCTGCATCCTGTAATTAACAATATTGTAGCTTGCTTAAGGGTGAATCATGCGTTTTGATTGGTCAATTAGACACTATCCATTTGACAATAACACCCCTCTGTTTTAGTAAATTCTTTTAAAATCCTAAAATAGCATTTTACAATGTCGATAAACACTTCCCGTTTCGCATTTAGAGGGATGTTATTGTCCAATAGACATATCCTGAGATTTTACATTAGAACCCGCTACGCTATCGCGTCTTGGGTCTTAAAGGATGCCATTGGACAATAACATCCCTCTAAATGCGAAACAGGAAGAGTTTATCTCCTAAACAAAACATATTTCAAAACTCTGAGAAGACAATATTTCTTTTCGCCAACGATATCTTATCTGTTTTACAATCTTGATGAAACAACTCACCGAATGAAATGAAATGGGGGTTTAACGTCCTACTCTTATGCACCTAACCTGGGCTAATGGAAGACGGGCATACGCCATACGGTGAGATATGTGGGAAATTTTGCACGGGCAGCGGCGCTACGGCCTACTCTTGTATCGAATTCCAACTGCCAAGGGATCTTTTACGTGCACTCCAATGTGTACACGGGACCTCGGGTTTTCGTCCCATCCGAACGACTAGACAACTGTCCTTGTCAGACCCTCCTTCTGCATCACTGACAAGGGGAAATCACGCCGGAAAATCGAGATGAACTTTCTCTAGATGAACATATCCACTTAGCCCCCGTGACCCCCCCCCCCCCCAACTCACTGAATAAATAATAAGTAAGGTTTTTTACATTGAGTTGAAAACATTTATATTTAATTAGCGGCCATTAACCCATCTACATATATATGGGCCCTGTTTCTCGAAATCTTAACTAAAGATAAAATCCAAATTTTAGTAGATCTTCAATTTTGATTGGTTAAGCATTAAAATCAATATAATATTACCCAATCAAATTAGTAAAATTTGAATTTTATCATAGTTAAAATTTCGTGAAACAAGCCACTTGTTCTAGGCACTAACTAAGATAATGAAGATAGGAATACACCCTGCAGTTTGCTATGTAGGGATATTTCGACGGACAACTGTCAAGGGATCTTTTCCCTACATGCCAATGTGTACACGACACCTCGGTCTATCACAGCATTCATCCGCCCCGCCCCACCACATCACAACCGTCCCCGTCCACGTCCAGGAGAAACCAGATGGGAAAGTCCCGGGTTATTTTATGGGCTAACACCAGAAATTGATTCCCTGGTCAGTAAACAAGTGCTCTCCCGATGCGCCCCATCTAGCGTTGCCACCTTTCTCCATATACGAAAGTGAAAGTAAATATACATACCAAATATGCTATGATATGAGGTGAATCTTTACCACATAAGTATTCTGGTCCTGCTATATCAATACCCACCACACCATCTGCTTTAAAATCTCTACATAACTCAGCTACTTCTAATGACCAGACTACCAATAAAAAACAATATACATAAAACATACACCACGTGATACTCTAATGACCAGGCTGCCAATATAAATATAAAACAATAAAAAATACACCACGTGATACTCTTATGACCAATAGATACCAATATAAATATAAAACATAGGAATGAAAATGAATTGCGCTAACGAAGACGGACATACGCCATACAGTGTGCTACGGGGGTAGGGGGATATCGCCTGACAGCGGTGCTACGGCCTGCTCTTATATCGAATTCCAACTTCCAAGGGATCATATAAATGCACACCAATGTGTATACGGGACCTCGGTCTTTCGTCTCAACCGAAACGACTATACAGCTGTCCTTGTCAGGCCTTTCGCTCTGTACCAGTGACAAGGGGATACGACGCCGGAAAACCCCGATAAAATCTCGGCCAACACCGGGAGCGAACCCGCGACCTTTAGACTACTGAATTGGCGTCATTTCTTGGCCCCCGACCGTGAGTAATTAAAAAAAAACATTTTTAATAACCAATAGGCAACAATAAATTTATTAAAAACATAAACAACAAATATGCATAATTCAAAAATTGCGTTTTGTGGATCATTTTTCTGATTTTTACACTGAATTGTTATCTAGACGAATTTATATCACCGCTGTGTTTTTCCAGAGAGGGTTCCGTGTCGCAAATGGTTGTATCTATATATGAGTAAGAAAGTCACATGATCACGCCAAATAACTAAAATCCAAACCTTATGATATAAATTGCACACCTTAGCCCTCCCCCCCTCCCGTATCATTAGGTGTCATTATGTCCATTACCTGGCGTGTCTCTATAGCAACATAAAATACTCTTCACATTGACGTTAAAATCTCTACAACCATTGACGAAAGCCTCGTTTACAGTTGTAACGACATCACGTGGAGAATAACTTCCGGTTTCCAGGGCATAATAAGGTTTAGCGAATGTATTGGCTAGTAAATGTGGTGAATAACGAGCCTCGGCGTATTTAATGTTATATTTAGAACAGGTTTCACAGAATTCATAGGCCATCTGATACACAGCATCTCTGTCACCACTGAAATGATAAAAAAAACTAACACGAAACCTGATTTATATGAAAAATAAACTTGTTTGTAGACACATACAGCAAGACGTTACCACAAGCTAGTTTTCTCTTATCAGATGAGCTCGAAAACGCAACATAAAAGATCGAAATGGCGTTACGACATCGAAGTCCTAATATATGGTAACGTACGCTACAGCCGACATAAAAGTTCTAGAATATGGTACCTTGCGTAACAACCGTCAAAAAAGCACTAGAATATGATAATTTACGCTACAGCCGCCATAAAAATTCCAGAATATGGTAACTTACGATACAACCGCCATAAAACTTCAAGGATATGGTAACGTACGCTACAATCGACATAAAAGGTAAAGAATATGGTAACGTACGCTACAACCGACCTAAAAGTTCCAGAATATGGTAACTTACGCTACAATCGACATAAAAGTTCCAGGATATGGTAACGTACGCTACAACCACCACAAAAGTTCCAGAATATGGTAACTTACGCTACAGCCGACATAAAACGTCTAGAATATGGTAACGTACGCTACAATCGACATAGAAATTGTAGAATTTGATAACTTATGATACAATCTTCATAAAAATTCCAGAATACGGTAACTTACGCTACGACCACCATAAAAGTTTCAGAATATGGTAACTTACGATACAACCATCATATAAATTCTAGAATATGATAACTTACCCTATAACCGCCATAAAAGTTCTAGAATATTATAACTTACGCTACATCCGACATAAAAGTTCCAGAATATGGTAACTTACGCTGCAACCGCATTGAAGTTCCAGAATAAGATAACTTACGCTACAACGGGCATGAAAGTTCTAAACGACCGTAATAATGTCTCTAGATCCTGTGTTTGTTTCACCAGTAAATAGTCGTGTAGTTCAGCCACAGTTGTTGTTGGTAGTTGAATACCACGTCTCCTAAATGTAACATACAACAACGAATTAGATCCTGTATGTATTATTAATATTCTAAATATTTGTTAGACATGCGATATATATAGAGAGAGAAATGGGGTTTAACGTCCACTCTACACAAACTAGGTCATTTCGGGACTAACATATGGTTTTAATTTTATTTCAATAATTCGCTTGCGCGTAGGGGTCTTTAGCTATGGGAGGAAACCGGAGTACCCGGAGAAAACCCTACTCCTTGCAGCTTACAACCGGGGACAATACACAATAAGACACGCATGGGACATATTAACTCCAGTTGTATATAATAGTAAGCACAGGAGGACAACATCACACACAAGCTTAACTCATAAGACAAGCATGGGACATATTAACTCCAATTTCATATAATAGTAAGCACAGGAGGACAACATCACACACAAGCTTAACCCATAAGACAAGCATGGGACATATTAACTCCAGTTTCATATAATAGTAAGCACAGGAGGACAACATCACACACAAGCTTAACCCATAAGACAAACATACGGATATATTAACCCCAGTTGTATGTAATAGTAAGCACAGGATGATCACATCACACACAAACTAAACTCATACGACAGACTGGGGCATTAGCACCAGTTGTATGTAATAGTAACTGCAAGAGGATCGCATCACACACAAGACAAACATGCCTACATATCAACACCAGTTGTGTGTATAGTAAACACAGGAGGACCACATTACACACGAACTAAACCTATACGACAAACATACGGACATGTTAACACCTGTTTTATATAATAGTGAGTGCAAGAAGATCACATCACACAATAAGACAAACATGTGGACATAATAACACCATTTGTTCGTAATAGTAAGCACAGGAAGACCACGTCACACAAAAAACCTATGAAGAAGTGCCACTCAAAATTACACATATATTACAAGTCAATAAGTAAAATTTGAAGAAGAGTACATTACTTTGCGGTTTCAAATATGGTCTGTGGTTGCATCGTACCATCCAGATGAACATGTAGCTCCACCTGTCAAAATAATAGATTATTTGATACTAACATACGGTTACTGTATCATCAAGGATTATTTGATACTAACACGTGGTCGTATTGTACCATGAACATGAACATGCAGCTCCACCTGTCAAAATAACAGATTACTTGATAAAACTAATTAAAATACAGGGCCCTGATTCACGAAATCTTAACTAAAGATAAAATTCAAATTTTAGTAGATACTTCAGTTTTGATTGGCTAACCACTAAAATCAATCTAATATTATCCAATCAAATTACTAAAACTTGGATTTTATCCTAGTTAAAATTTCGTGAATAAGGCCCCAGATCTATAATATTTCGTTTTGTTTTTTTTATACTTTCGATGGCCTAAACTACATGAAGATCTGACGGGTTGTTTTGGGAGATCGCCTCAGAGATGACACAAGCAGCTCCTGACCAATCATCATTGATGTTTCTAGTGGATTACCCGGAATTCCATATGCAGCTCACGCAAAAATATCGCCGTAACAGACAGTTTCACAGACAAGTAAAACGAAATTGTGTTTCAGAGAGAGAGAGAGAAATGGGGTTTAACGTCCACTCGACACAACTAGGTCATTTGGGGACTAACATATGGTTTAATTTTATTTCAATATTTCGCTTGCGCGTAGGGGTCTTTAGCAGTGGGAGGAAACCGGAGTGCCCGGAGGAAACCCACGAAGGTTGAGAAGGCGCCCCTATCTCCATGCCACATACGCTCACACCAGGGCTCGAAACCACAGCCGCAAGCCAGAGGTGACCGGCCAGCTAGAGGTCGAAGCACGGCACTCTAGACCACTAGGCCATCCCAACCCCCCATATTGTGTTTCAATCAGATAGATTATTTGATATAAACAAGTAGTAATTGTACCATCAACACGAACACAGGGGAGGATCCAGGGGGGGGGGGGGTGACTAGCGTGACTAGTCACCCCCCCCCCCCCCTCCCACCGGTGTATAGGAATCCCGGGTCCCACAAGCTTCCACCGGGACATGCACGCTTGGTCGTATATATATTATATAGCACATGGTGCGCATCTTATCAGACACACAATCAGCATCTATGTTGCTAGCGGCAGAAATTAATTCCGTAAACCGCGGTCGGTGAGACAAAACATGGGGTTGTCACCCCTCTCAAAAAAATCCTGGATCCGCCACTGGAACATGTAACTCAACCTGTCAATATTATTTCAGGAAATTTAAAATTTGAAGCCATTCACGATTTCTTGCTCTTAATTTCTGTTCATGTTTAATATCTTTGTATATTCATGACCGAAAAATTACATTTACAGAAAATAATTTTTTTTTACGGATGATTTTGTTTTATATTTCACCAAAATAATTCTGTTAAAAAACAGAAAAAACAGAAAATCTTCTGGCGGCAGATGTACCAGATTTTTTTCCTGTAATTTTACAGATACATGCTTCTGTGGCTTAACAGAAATTATCTGTTAAAAAAACAATAAAAAGTACAGAATTTTTTTACAGAATTATTTTGGTTAAATATAAAACAAACAAACAAAATCATCCGTAAAAAATAATTTTGTAGTGTATAAGACAAATGTAGTTCAGCTGCCTAATACGACTGCCTATTACAGGGCTAATCCCGATACCATTCCTCGATATTTTGGCGTTTAATTTTCATACATTCTCAGACTTTCATTTTTGAGCCTCTGTTCAATTCGGGATTGTCCCTTTAATGATGCATGGTACGATTCCATAATGTAGCTCAACAATCTCAAGATAACACGTAGAACAAACAGTAGAAGGATACAACACGGGCTAAATCCCAATAAGATAAAACAAACATTGTCTAGTTATTCGGATGGTAGGAAAAACGGAGCTCTACACGTTCACGTGTCCCTAAGCGAAACCTGTAGATTAGGAATTTGACCGGAGGAAATTTCCTTGACGGAGACAATTTTATAACCACAATATAACATTATTAAAGATGGGTTCCCAGCAAAGTATTTATCAGGTGGATATTGCCAATAAAAGTATGGCAATTTTGGTATATATGGAAAGTGGAGATATCCAATCTTACTAGAAAAATATCGGATTCCCTGAAAAACACCCATTGAGCGTATACAGGACCAAAATGTAAGGGTTCCTCTAATCGACAGACCGACATTGAGCGCTTTGTTTACATGTTGATAAACTCTATAAAGAGTTTGACCTACAACACTTTCTGAGATAAAAATCACGGAAAAAGACGTAGGCAGTGGATAATCCGAGAATTTAATTAGGATTCGATATTTGTAATAAATAGTCAGCGATTACAGACAACAACGTCTTGTGTAAGCAATGAATTCTCACCCGTCTCCGCCCGCGGTTGTCATAGGGACGGAGAAGGGTAATCCCCTGACGCAAACATGGCCTCTTTTGATCGATTTTCATAGCGGGATATACTTGGCAATTACAGTGTTTTGAGAAGGATTTGAAGCAAAATTATGATAAATTAATTAGTTTGAATATGTTTTTAGTCCTAATATATCATCAAATCACCCAGTCTGTACCCGGGAAAGCAACTTTAACATATTTATAACCATGTGTCAATATTATTAACCGTCAAACGACCCTTCACTGTCACATGTAATTTTTGTGCTTTAGGTGGTGGTGATGGGAGTATGTCAACACTACAAAACTCTCGAAACAGAAAGCGAAAGTAGTCGTTGATTTTAATGATAGCTAATATTTCAGGGGCGGATCCAGAGGGGGGGGGGGGGTCCAAACCCCACCCTGCTCAGTTACATAAAAAAATAATGCCTTGCATCAATGAAATTACATAACAAAGTGATCCTACATCATTATAAAAATGATTTCTCTGTTTAAAAAGCTCAATTTGTATGTATGCCTATGTAATTTAGAGACGATGATGGCAGATTTCCTTAACTGAAACTTGACAAAACCCCTCCTGCAAAAATTCCTGGATCCGTCCCTGTATTTAAGTTCCCCATGCAATCTTTCCAGATTCACAAGGCTACATTCAGATTTTCTAAGCACGAAATTTTTGTAGGTTCACTAAAATAGGCCCCGATGGAGACTGCCCATCGTGAGTAGCACCGTGGAAATATTAAAGCCTATTTCCTTTCCCTATTGTCTGCAATATCAACTATTAGTGGATCGCGTGCTAAGCTCGACAACAACAGCAAGTTTTAGCCTATTCGCGAATCGAGGTATTTATAAAATCATAGCTTACCTTATAAGGGAAGTCATCGTCGCCTATAAATTTCTTGAACATTTTACCAGCCTGTCTTTAAATGTGGGTTAACTCGACACCAAATAGACGCGTTGATATAGGATACACTTACACTGTTTATGACAAAATATTTAAGTTGCTAATCGTACACTATCTTTCGGTGTGAATATGAAAGAACAGCGATAAAGATTCCAAGTATTTCTCTAATGGCCGGGCAATGGTCTACACATAATGCAATATCTATGTTTCTAATCAGCGCTTCCCTTCTCGGTCTATAATAGCTACTCGGCTAGTGGGAAGTACATGTAGGTCTCGTTGTTTTGTATTAACTTAAGGCATGTTTACACTGTGTTAATATTTTGACAGTGCATCGTGACGGTTCTCGACTGGTCCGATTTGTTGACTAAGGAATGAAATGAAACGCGGTTTAACGTCTCACTGTTCTGCTTCGACTCGGTAATTCAAGACGGACATACGCCATACAGTGTGCAATAAAGGGAATTTGTCCGGGACAGTGGCGCTACGGCTTACTCTTGTACCGAATTCCAACTGCCAAGGGATAGTTTACGCGAATGCCTATGTGTACACAAGAATTCTGTTTTTCGTCCCATCTGAACGACAAGACAGCTGTCCTTGACAGGTCCTATGTCCTGTATCACTGACAGGGGAAACCTCGCCTGAAAATCTGGATGAACTTTCTTGCCCAATGCCTCTGCACCACCGGATAATCCAGACCGAACCCTCGACCTCCAGTTTAGTAAGTGTGCGTCTTACTCACTTAGCTACCGTGGCTCCTTGTTCACTTGGACTGGCTAGTCTTAATGTTACATGCCATTTATCGTTAATATTCATCTGATTCAAGGGTTGGGCGGCCGATTAGTTTAACGTGTGTGTGTGTGTTTGATCGTAAAGTCTGTCATTGAGTCAACTGGCGTAGTTTCGATTCCGGGTTTGTACGTGACAAATAGTAGGACCGCCTGTCCAACCTCGTCAGTCTTCCTCACACTGTTAAAGACATAATTATGTTAGTCCCGAAATGACCTAGTTTGTATCGAATGGACGTTAAACCTCTCTCTCTCTCTCTCTCTCTCTCTCTCTCTCTCTCTCTCTCTCTCTCTCTCTCCCTTTCCCTCTCTCTCTCCCGCCTTGTTAATTTTCCATACCTATTAGGGAAGCCATTTTCATACGGAAAATGACTTAATAGACCGTGTAGACCTAGCTTAATTCTATACCTAGATGTTTGTTGAACTGGTCGTGTACTTGCATAACTCTGAATACCAGTTTATCATCAGGTCAATCGGATTTTCTGTTTATTTTAAAGTTAAATTCACACGTTCGAATTCCTGTCAGTTGATCGCTACTAGACGTTGAGTTTGATCAATTAAAAATAGGTAGACCACTAAAAAAACAACCAGAAAAAAAACCCAAAGTGCGCCACTGAAGACAACAAGCCCCCACCTCCACACACACATCCTACAAGATATTTCCCCAAGGCTATTCTCCCCAGAAAACAGAAAAAACTAAAAATCCAACACGCCGTTTGACGTCAGTTTTTATAATGATGTAGGATCACTTGTTATTTAATTTTATTAATGCAAGGCATTAAAAAAATTTATGTAGCTGAGCAGGGTGGTCCCACCCCTCTACACTAACGCACTAAAAAAAGTTTAAAGTCAATTCATTGACCGACTGAAGATCGATAGTGTAGACACGGCTTTATAGCTTAGAAGCGGGGTATTTATTATACTTAACCGGATATCAATATATGACTTATCCATCAAGCACTCGTGATTCGTGGTAATACATTATATCATATAATAGAGAAATAGGCCACTGTGACATGACTTTAATAAAGGGGGAATTCCCCTAATTGTCACGAATAGAGTTAGGTCCCTTTCATTGAGATGAATGAATGAATGAATGCAATGGACTGTAACGTGCATACCCAACTGATCCTGCAGTGAATATAAGCATGACATCGACGAGACTTAATGAGTTCGGCATATTAACTTTTTTACTCCGACAAATTAAAATCTCAAACATTATTTTGAAGTAAAATAAATGAAGACGTTTGAAGTATTTGTAGTTAAAAGATATTTCCTATTTTAGTGTAAATGGGTATTAAAATGAGTAAAATGCATCATTTTGCCCGAAGCAGTTAGGTGTTATGAAATAATGCACGAGCCGTTGAGCCAATGACTGACGCCACGTGAAGTCAATGAACGTGTTGTAGACAGTCATCTGTGACATAGATAATTCGTAAGTAATTGTCTGTGAAACAGATTGCGTTCATACAAAGAAGGTCACACGAGGGAAATTTTGCGTAGATAGCAATGGAATTCCAATTCACTCACACGCGCTCGCTCACGTACGCACCCAACCACGGTTTGTGCTAAATGATAGCCAAAGGCCAGCTCAGTTTTTCGTCATACCTCAAGAAGAGTAAAAAGAGCTAGCGCTATCATAGCTAGCGCTATCCCCATCTTAACCCTAACCCTGGACCTAACCCTAATCTTAATTTCGCCAACAATCACGTGTCCTAAAATTATTTACGTCTCAACGACGATGACAAACATTAAGCGGGCCTTAACAAATAAATTTAGTCCACATTTACACATCAACACACCACCAGTACTAAGTGGGTCAGATAACTCACTACGGTGCAGTGATCTTTACACGAGGGAGAAATCGGAGAGAGAGAGATATAGAGAGAGAGGGGGAGAGATAGAGAGAGAGATGGGGTTTAACGTCCACTCGACACAAACTAGGTCATTTGGGGACTAACATATGGTTTAATTTTATTTCAATACTTCGCTTGTGCGTAGGGGTCTTTAGCAGTGGGAGGAAACCGGAGTACCCAGAGAAAACCCACGAGGCTGGACAGGCGACCCTACTCCTTGCCACGAAGAAATTGGAGTAGACCAACTCAGACATAAGTAACAAAGATAAGGTAAGAGACCCGATTTATTATCAGGTACGGTACAAGAAGTCACGGAAACTAACTCAGTCTCGCAGGCCTTGGGGTCAGTCGTGCATGAAGGTACGGGGGGGGGGGTGCTCTATACACATTGGATGGTACGAAAAACCAAGGTCCCGTGTACAAGCTGAAGAGCACGCTAAAAGATCCCTTGACAGTTGGAATTCGATATAAGAGTAGGCCGTAGCGCCTCTGTCCAGGCATGTTCCTTAAGCAACGTTCGCAAGTTATACAACATCTCTCCGTTGCTTGAATACTCAGCAATTCCCCGAACTTTGCGCTAGTTGTTTTTACAAGTGACTAATTTAAAATTAGCACTGTCCAATCAGAGTCCGTGGCACCAAACACACTATAAAGGGTTTTTTAAATTGAGAAACTCAACCGTTTCTCAACCGTGACATTGATCGATCTTTGAACTTTGCAACTCGATTGGCACATGTAGGCATTTTAGCTATAAAGCAAGAGACTTGATATTCACGACGACCGATGAATCTGATAGGTTCCCAAGCTGGGCTTGTGACAATCGAACTTAGTGGCGAAATATACAGGGTATTACGTGAAGGGCTTGATAAGATGTGTAGTTAAGGCGAGATCAAGCCTTCTATTGTAGATGCTGTCTAGGCAAACTTCAACACCTAGCCCATTGTGTGGCGTATGTCCATCTTCATTATCCCAGTTCGCACAGATCAGTAGAACGTTAAACCTCATTTCATTTCATTTCGTTTGTCACGTGGAACCAAGGAGTCGTATGATATCTTACCCAAAAGGCCACTACCAACAATGAGAAGAAAAGAAAAAAAAAACTTTCAGTGGTTCACAGGATCCAAGTTAAATTCATGGACATACTCATAGGTAGGCCTACTCTTCCGCTTCTAGGTGTACGGTAGTCATGTACATAATAATAGGCCTAACCCTTGGTCGGGAGGAAAGCCAATTTGCACTAGGCCTATCTTGTACAATTTATTCTCAATCGTACTGAATTCTATAACACGCGTCAATAAACATTACTTAGATAATTTCTATTATAATGTATTACGCCTTAAGATATATTTTTTCAAGCAGTATGGAGATAATTATTGATAATAGTGAAATGGGAATAAAGGACGTCGCCATTTGTAGCGACAAGGATGGGCCAAGGCCTAGTTGTTTACTTGTCGGCATGCCAACGCCAAACGACCAATGGATTAAACTGCCATACTAGCAACGTAAAAGGACGATCGTACAACGTGTACTACAAATAATTTACTAAAACTATAATAAATAACGTTGACTTTACCGAACAACATATAGAAACGCAAACAAAATCGAGTTGTAAACATTTGATTGTCAGAGTAGTTATCTCCCCTGAAATTTGGCTTCAAACGTCCAGACGGATAATTTTTAATGTAAATTAATGCTCGTGGGAAATGGAAGGTTAACGATTGTGTTAAATCATTAACAAAATGAACTGAACTGGGATTTAACGTCCTACTGTTCTGCTCGGGACTGGACTAATGTTGATGGCCATTCGCCATGCAATTTGCTATGAGGGAAATGTTGCCCGGATAGTGGCGCTACAGCCAACTCTTTTAATCGAATTCGGGGGTTGGGATGGCCTAGTGGTCTACAGTGCCGCGCTTCGACCTCTAGCTGGCCGGTCACCTCTGGCTTGCGGCTGTGGTTTCGATCCCTGGTGTGAGCGTATGTGGCATGGAGATAGGTGCGCCTTCTCAACCTCGTGGGTTTCCTCCGGGCACTCCGGTTTTATCCCACTGCTAAAGACCCCTACGCGCATGCGAATTATTGAAATATAATTGAACCGTGTGTTTGTCCCGAAATGACCTAGTTTGTGTCGAGTGGACGTTAAACCCCATTTCTCTCTCTCTGTTTAATCGGATTCCATCTGCAAAGGGATAGTGTATGTTTACGCTAATATGTACACGGGATCTTAGTTTCTACCCCATTCGAACGACTAGACAGCTTTCCTCCACCCCACACCATCGACAAGGGACAACCATGCTGGAAAATACGTGAAACAAAACTGCACCATATTTTAGTCCCGAAATGTCCCCTCTCTCTCTCTCTTTCTTTCAATCTGTATTTGTCAACGCGTGATCACAGATTCTAATCTCTCTATCATATTATGAATAACGTATATTTTAAAACGTGTCACATATCTTACCATAAATAGATTAGAGTGTTACTGTACAATACAATCTACCATTGAGGAGGTTTTTCTATGATTAGATTATATCTATTCATAACAAAACACAACACAAGGTATATATGGATATAATTACTTCAAGTTTTCAAGTTAATAATAAGTATCCATCTAGTCCACCTATTTATACACCAACTTAATTAAAGATACATTATAGAAGATAAGATAAAGAGTTGGCAGTTCTCAATATAATAGTTATAAACTATATAGTGTAAATGTAATTTGCTGAAAATTTCAGTCAAATTGATCCACTATAGGCCGAGAACAGAGTGCGTGAAATTTCTGAATAGCCTCGGTCATCATTACTAAAATCATTAATAAAAACATAGCAGTTTCGATTATCCAATGTTGTGATTTAATTACAATGGCCGTTCAGCGGCATATTTGAATCTAATCCAGCTTACATCGAAGGCTAGCCTTGACATCGAGAGTTTATTATGGTCTGGATAAGTTATTTAATGTCTAATTAATAATTTAGATAACATTTCAGGCCTAAAGAAAAACACGTAATAGGCAGATTTTGCTTTTGCATAATGCAAGTTTAATAATCAGAAGGGTAGAAGAAAAAATAAATTCCAGCTAGCTTTACTAAATTTAGATTGAGCTGACTTGATTTCATTGATCAAATGTAGTGTCACATCTCCATAGTGATGACGTAGCAATTCTTTAAATGACATCTAGAATTAGTTTTGAATAGTTAACCGTGCTTCTGGGTGCCATTTAAAGAATAGATTATAGACTGTAGCGTACATTACAGCATTTACAGAGATATTTAACACATGTTTAACCGAGGTCCCGTGTACACATTGGCGTGCAAGTCAAAGACCCATAGGCAGTTGGAATTCAATATAAGAGTAGGACGCAGCGCCGCCATCCGGGCCAAATGATCCCCACCCCAGTGCACTCTGTACAGAGCATACCCGTCTTCATTAACCCATTGGGGGTCACGGTGGCTAAGTGGATAAGGCGCTGGTTCGCTAGCCTGGAGGTCGGGTCTTCGATCCCTGCATTGGCCGAGAAAGTTCATCTCGATTTTCCGGCGCGATTTCCCCTTGTCAGTGATGCAGAAGGAGGGCCTGACAAGGACAGCTGCCTAATCGTTCGGATGGGACGAAAAACCGAGGTCCCGTGTACTCATTGGAGTGCACGTAAAAGATCCCTTGGCAGTTGGAATTCGATATAAAAGTAGGCCGTAGCGCCGCTGCCCGGGCAAAATTTCCCTCATAGCACACTGTATGGCGTATGCCCGTCTTCCATTAGCCCAGGTTAGGTGCAAAAGAGTAGGACGTTAAACCCCATTTCATTCATTCATTCATTAACCCACTTGGAGCAGAACAGTAAGATGTTAATCCCAATTTTATTTAATTTCATTTCTGCAAATTAAATTCTAGAACATTTTTTTTTCAGGCATTATAAACATAACTCAGTGTTTGAAGTATTTGTAGGCAAACAATATTTACTATTTAGTCTAAATGAGTACGTAAACACTGATAGAAGCCGTGTGATGTGACGTCACATGTTGAAAGCAATCGTCTTTTACAGTGTTGAAATGAAATGAAATGAATGGGGCTTAAAGGGACAATAACACTCTTGCTGGCTTGGCAACTCTAGAAAATAAATAATAGTCTTATTCTAAGTACCAGATGTTTATGTGTCCTACCTGTTGTGTAAATTATCCATTACATCATATTTTACTTGTCCAGAGGGTTCGAAAATATTTTAAAATCCAAGTCACATTTGAAAAGGTTTACGTTAACCTTTTCAAATCATGTAGTTGAATTTTTCCAATTTTTTAAATTAGGTGTGTTACGATGAAATTTGTATCATCAATTTATTTGAATATTGTAAAGTAATACAATTTGTTGACCAGAATAAAGATTGGGACATATTATTCAATTACAACAAGAGTGTTATTGGGGCTTTAACGTCCATCTGTCCTGCTCCGAACTGGGCTAATGAAGTCGGGCATAGGCCATTCAGTGTGCTATAAAGAGAACTTTTACCTGCACATCTATGTGTACACGGGTCCTTGTTTTTTTCGTTCCATCCAAACAACTATTTTAGAGAGTTATTAGAAGATTTCGCAATAGTCTATATATTACGTATAGTTTTAATTGGATCAAAATTTGTGGCGTGGTGTCGATCAAACACGTTGCCTGGCTAATATAGTTGGTTTTCTCTGGGTTCTCCGGTTTCCTGCACCGCTAGTCTCTCTCCCTCCCCTTTCTCCCCCGCCCCCTCTCTCTCTCCCTATCTCTCTCTCTCTCTCTCTCTCTCTCTCTCTCTCTCTCATTTAACAGTGAATGCTTTAGAACCACCGGTACGCCCCACGTGATAAGGATAAATATGCATCAATATTGACTTAATTCGACACCTTGTTAGCAGCTGTAACAAGGATTGTGTTTATTTATATTTATATTTGAGGATATAAAAATGAAATATTAATCTATATTTTGAAATAAAATGTGAAAATATAATGTACAAAAATCTATAAATTTATTTTTGCTTTGTTCTGCACACATTGCATTGCTGACATCCGAGAACAGCGCTCTGATGCTTCACAAACGTGAAGTCATCCCTCTAAGGATTTAATTATCAATGAGTGTTGAGCAACAAATCGGTTTCAAAGCCAGTGAATATCCGACACATAAATGACATCAGGGGTTGATTATTGTCTCTTGATGTTAATAATTTAATATAACATTTTTGGACTAAAGAAAAGCAGATTTAGCTCTTGCATAATGGATGCTTAATGTCTACATCCTGATTACTAACAATTTTAACTCACTAACTAACATTATGTATATAAAATGGCGGCTTTCATCTGTTAATGACACGTATTAAAATTCAATATGATTAAAATATAGATCTATTTTTCACTTCGTTTTTTATACATTACATGGCCTACACTGATGTTATGAAGAGAGAACGCAAGATCGCAGGCGGCCCTGCACATATTATAACGTCATATGTTGATTGTGGCTTAGGGTAAGGGCTAGCCCTGTTTAAACCCTATTCTTTGACGAAATCTGCAGGTCCTGGCCCTTAAACTAACCCTAACCCACACTCCACATATGACGTCATATATGCTAAAATGTACATTACCGTCTCCGATCTAGCGTTCTCCGTAGTGAAAACAAGTAAAACGAAATGTTGAATTATAAAATACGAAACGAAATAAGATAATTTATAAAAGTTTTTGTTCTCTTGTCAAGGGTATCGATGATATGAACGGTATTTTATTGGGGTACGTATCCAGTTCTGGCATATTTCATAAGCTTAATGGCTTCATAACCCTTCATCTGAAAATCATCTTTTAGAATCTCTTCCGAAAGATCCAACAGAAGATCACCACTCATCTGAGCTTCTTCAAACGCTTCAGCATATTTACTTAACTTCAGTGTCTCGAGACTCTCGGTTAGCTGTTTGATGGTGAAACCTTTCACGTGATCATTCACCGACGGTGACTGTGGAACTTCCGTCTCGTCCAGGGCCTGCTGAGACGACTGTGATGGAGATTTCTCTAACGGTTTGACCATGGCTCGTGGATTAGTAGTGTTGACATATGTAATGCTATCTCTGGAGATTTTGGGTTTCGGATTTTCAGCAAGCGAAGGGATGTTTCGGACAGGAATGGGAGGAGGTGCCATCTCGTCCACAACAGGAACGATAACTCTGGAATAAACAGTGCCGTCATCCATTTCGTACGTGTCACCATCTGCTGGATGTTTCTTCTCAAGCTGCGTCAGAAGATCTTTGACGTTTGGCATCGGAGCTGAGCTTTTCCGTTTCGGCAGGTTAGTTGGGCGGTACTTGATAAAATGGGTGGGTTCGATGTAGTCATAGACATTTTCGGTTGATCGTGACAGAAGCTCCGGTGAATAAACAGCAATATCTGAAAAATATTTTATTTGGAAATGTAATTGAAATGAGATGGGGTGGAGGAGAACAGTGCCAAGGCAGCGGCGCTACAGACCACTTTTATATAACATATTCCAACTGTCAAGAGATCTTTTACGTACACGCTAATACGTACACTGGACCTTGGGTTTAGGTCCCATTTGAACGACTATATGTAGTCCATTGTCAAGCGCTGGCAATGTGGAACAAGGTGGATAATTCGTATGAAATAATGTTCTTAGTCAACAAAGGGATCAAACACGCGACCTCTAGGTTAGAGAGAGAAACGGAGTTTAACGTCCACTCGACGCAAACTATGTCATTTCGAGACTAAAATAAGGTTCAATTTTATTTCAATAATTCACTTGCACTTAGGGGCCTTTAGCAGTGTGTGTGTTAGGGCCTGGAGAAATCCCACGAGATTGAACTGACTACTCCTTGTCACGTACAACCGGGGCATCGAAATTACGCCAGGTGACAGAATAACAGACCTTATGATACAGTGCACACGTGCTAACCATTCGGACACCCAATCATCAAGAGAGGGAGGGAGTAAGAGAGAGAGAGAGAGAGAGAGAGAGAGAGAGAGAGAGAGAGAGAGAGAGAGAGAGAGAGAGGAGGTAGAGTGAGTGCGAGAGAGAGAGATGACGGAACTTACATATGGTTCAATATTATGTCAATAATTTGCTAACGCGTAGGGGTCTATAGTAGTGAGAGGAAAGCGGAGGGCCCGGAGGAAACCCACCAGCTTGCACAGGAGACCCTAGTCCTTGTCACTTGCAACTGGAGAACCGAAACCACGCCAGTTGACCCAATTACGGTCAACAAAGGAATCAAGCACAAGACCTCTAGTTGAGAGAGCCAACGCCCAACGCTCTGAGTCAACGTGGCTCCCCATGGACTGGATAGACAACGCACTGAGTCACCGTGGCTCCCCATCCATAAATTGTCCAAGGGCGAGGTATAAAGGAGGGCTTTAATTACCTGTATTACCGCCGGCTACTTCATAAGAAATTTCGTTCACGGCTTCATCCATCTCTCGTTGGAACGTGGAGAATACTGACCTCGGTTGGCCCTCAATACCTGATACAACAGCCACAACCAGATTCTGGAGATAGATCGGCACGAATAGAATCTCCGGATCTAACTGACCTAAAATAGAACCAAACAATTTATCTCACTCTATCCCGTCACTGCCGTAAACATATTTACCTTTTCGAGAACAATATCGGATTTCTGTAAAAGAAGGCGGAAACTGGACAATCTGGACCGAGATAGTAGAGTATGGAAACTGGACCATCTAGACTAAATGTATAGGTTTGGGCAGGCTGCGACTTGTGTATTCCAAACCCCAATCTGATTATTACACATCTATATTTCGTTTCGTTTTTTTATACTTTCGATGGCCTACACTACATGAGGATCTGGTCGGTTGTAATAGAAGGTCGCGTCAAAAGTCATACGGACAGCTTTTGACCTATGACATCAGATATTTGATTAACCAATCAGCGCTGATGTTTTAGTGGGTTACCTACCTTATGCCAAAGACTCGCCGTAACGGATCGTTTCATTTGCTAATCGCTCGCATCATCCAAAGCGCGAGTTATGTAACAAGTTAACAACTCTTCCAGATCCTAGTGTGGTATAAAGACAAGTAAAATAAAATTTTAAACTATAAAAAGAAACGAAAAGGGATGTGTGTTTTAATAAGATGACACTCTATCAAATCCCGAGGGAACATCGGGAACAAATAAAATGAATTGGGATTTAACTTCTACTTTTCTGCATCATCCGTGCAATGTGGTATTAGAAACGGACAGTGGCGTTTTTCGTTTGCCCCTTCATTCATACAATAGCTATTACATATACTGACCTTCACTTATACTGTTAGCTAATAGACTGACCTTCATTCATACAATAGCTTTTACATATACTGACCTTCACTTATACTGTTAGCTAATAGACTGACCTTCATTCATACAATAGCTTTTACATACACTGACCTTCACTGATATTGTTAGCTAATAGATATACTGACCTTCATTGATACTATTAGCTAGTAAATATACTGACCTTCATTGATACTATTAGCTAGTAAATATACTGACCTTCACTGATACTGTTAACTGGTAAATATACTGACCTTCATTGATACTATTAGCTAGTAAATATACTGACCTTCATTGATACTATTAGCTAGTAAATATACTGACCTTCACTGATACTGTTAACTGGTAAATATACTGACCTTCATTGATACTATTAGCTAGTAAATATACTGACCTTCATTGATACTATTAGCTAGTAAATATACTGACCTTCACTGATACTGTTAACTGGTAAATATACTGACCTTCACTGACACTATTAGCTAATAGACTGACCTTCATTGATACTAATATATATACTGACCTTCATTGATACTGTTAGCTAATAGATATGTTTCATCATAGAAATTGGTAAGGTGTAAAGTACCAAAGGTTTCTATTTGTTTTATTGACTGGCCAATATGTAGTGAATACCCCGGTGGTGGAAGACATAATTCTATTCTAACAGGCAGGGTATTCTGGTCTATTATATCACGTAGACTCTGTTCCCGACCAGCTGAAATAACACGACACCGTTACAAAGCATGATATTGGAACTACACAAGTAAAGTCTTAAGAGCGATTTCAACATGAAGAATTATGAAGCTGCTAAACTGATGAAATTAGCAAGAGAGAGAGAGAGAGAGAGAGAGAGAGAGAGAGAGAGAGAGAGAGAGAGAGAGAGAGAGAGAGAGAGAGAGGTAACTTCTATTTGACACAAAATACGTCATTTCAATAATTCGCTTGCGTCTTTAGCAGTGGGAGGAAAACCCATGAGGTTGGACGGTCGACCCCACTAGTTGTCACGTACAACCGGGGAATCGAAATCATATGTTAGTCCCGAAATGACCTAGTTTGTGTCGAGTTGACGTCAAATTCTTTCTTCAGTTGGAGCTATTATACTATTCATCTCGCTTACCTTTCTTTTGAGTTCTAGCAACCCTGAATTTAATTGGATAATCCACAGGGAAACTAAGATGGCGCCCATGTGTATCCCTAGCAACCACTCGACGTTGTTTAGAATAAGAGTGGATCCTCATTACCTTAAATGAAAAATAACGGCACGTGCAACTATAACAGACTAAAAGATGAATTCAGGGCTGATACAAAATGGCGGAATGTGGAATGCCACTGCCAGGGCAAGATTCCCTTCATAGCACACTGTATGGCGTATCCCCGTCTTGATTAGGCCAGTCGAAGCAGAGACGTTAAACTCCATTCCATTTCATTTCTACGATGAATAATCGGCTCGTCACGTGATTAGATGTATCTATTAAAGTTGAAATGACGTCACCGAGAAAGATGTCCAACCATTTCTGCTTCAGTTCCATCCCAGCTTGTGATAATAATTATTTTCAAACAAACAACCTTAATGATTCCTGGATAAGCAGGTCCATATATAATTATTGTAGTCACGTGTATAGTGTAGGTCACATGCCACAGTTTACGATAACGTCTTTTAAACATGCACTACGGTGTATATGTAAGCCTAAATCGATTTCTAAAGGCCAACTCAAGATTTCGTCAAGGTCATAGTGACGTAAATAAGGTTAGGGCACGTGGTTGAAAGGGCGTGTTCCACGGTTAAGGCTAGAACTCGGATTAGCCCTAGCCCTGTGACATTTAAACAAACTTGAAGTTGGCCTCATCAAAGAGATCTAACCATATCACTAAATATTTCTACGCCGTCACCGGCCAAAGTTATTTTTAGTCTTTCTTCCCCTTTCCCTTTTTCCCCCCTTTTGCATGGCGATTTTTGTTGACTCTTTGGTGTAGAATCGAAGAAAAGGGTTCGAAAATATATTTTCTGACAGGTTTTGGTGAATATTCATGATTTTGAGACGGGAGGATACGAGAGTTGTGAGGTTGTTTACGTTGAAAGGGAGGGTCTAAAATTGCTTGTTTAGTTTTCAGAAAGCGTTTTACCCACCGAATATTTGGGGAAAAGTTACAGTCGGTCTAAGAGACGTGAATTGACATTTAAAAAGTCAATGGGGAAATAATTAGTGATCTGTAGCCTTATCTGGAATGATTCTTTTAACATAAAGATAATAAAATTAGTACTCACGTGACCAGTGGAATATGTATCTATGTCAATCTCACCATAGTGACCCTGTCTAACCTGTATTATAACAGGCAGACGGTGGGCGAATTTCTCATAAACATCTCGTATTGACAACGATTCACTGTTTAATTCAAATTTCATATCAGTCGCCATCTTGGTTATTGCGTCATCAACTTCCTGTATAGTTGTGGTTGAATCCTGGGAATTAAAATGTAATTAATGAATGCAATAAAGGGCTTTCCTTTAAAACCCAGACGGAGGGTCTGACAAGGGCAGCTGTCAAGTCATGCTGATGGAACAAAGAACTAAGGTGTACACACTGGCGTGCATATTAAAGATCCACTGGCTGTTGGAGTTCGATATAAGAGTAGACCGTAGTGCTGCTGCCCTGGCAAATTCCCTCACAGTACACTGAATGGCGAAGACCTGCCTTCATTAGCGCAGTCGGGCAGAACAGAAGGACGTTAAACCCCATTCAATTTAAAACTCGGTGGAAACAGGGGACAGCGCCACGCTAATATTAGTGACATTAGAAAACTATTTGATCTTAGTAGCCCCTATCATATCATAGATTTTAATATAGAAAATAACACATGCGTAGCGAGTCGAAATATTTTGGACTGCACCTCCCCCCTTCTGTCCCTAAATATTCACCCTTTTTAAATTATAGATTTTAATACAGATAATAACTTTTTTATATTATGAGTTTTAATACAGAAATTAGCGGGTCGAAATCATAAGGTCTGTCATTGAGTCAATTGTCTTTTCCTCCCACTGCAGAGGAATTCTACACGCAAGCGAATTATTGAAATGACCTACTGAATATTAGGAAAGAATTATATAAATGCATTTCCTTAGATTAGTAAGATCGCTTTAAGAAACTTCTTGGTTAGGTATTAGGAATGGGGCATGAGAGGGACGTTATTTCTGTTTCTTTTGTATGGGTGTCACAGTGGCTCTGGAGGATCCATGTTCCAGTTCCATCCCTGTGTTAACTGAAAAAGTTCATCTGGATTTTTTGTCGAGGTTTCCATCCAGATGGCCTTCGTAAATAGATCTGACCATTCAATGAAGATTAGAAGGAATGCCACTGTCCGGGCAAAATCCTACTCAGCACATTGCATGACGTATGTCCATCTTCATTAGCCCAATTTCGGGGCCGGCCGAATGGTTATCGCGTGCGCGTTGAATCAGAAAGTCTATCATTGAGTCACGTGAAACAGTTTCGATTTCACGCTCGTAGGTTCACCTTTCAACCTCGATGGCTTCCTCTGGGTCCTACGGTTTCCTACCATTGCCAACGACCTCTACGCACTAGCGAATTATTGAGAGAGAGAGAGAGACAGAGCATCTTATCAGACACGCAATCAGAATCTATGTTACTAGCGGTAGAAATTAGCTCACCGCGGTTCGGTGAGACAAAACATGGGGTTGTCTTCTCGCTCAAAAAATCCTGGATCCGCCACTGGAACATGTAACTCAACCTGTCAATATTATTTTAGAAATGAAATGAAAGGAATTTAACGTTACACTGATGAGGGAGAGAGAGAGAGAGAGAGAGAGAGAGAGAGAGAGAGAGAGAGAGAGAGAGGGGGGGCGAGCAATAATTCGCTTGCGCGTAGGGGTCTTTAGCAGTGAGAGGAAACCGGAGAAAACCCACAAGGTTAAACAGGTGACTCTACTCCTTGTCACGAAACCACACCAACTGACTCACGTGCTAACTTTTGGGCCATCCCCAACCCCAGAATTATTGAAATAAGAAATGAATCATTTTCTAAAAGCCCTAATTCTCCCTCTATGTATTAATAGTGATGTATGATACGCCCGTCTTGATTACCTCGGTTCTTTTCATTCATTCATATAATTCCTAAAGATCTACAATGCATCATCCTATGACACTCCGTGCCTCGGCTCATAAACTATTTAAAGATACATCATGTAAAATTTAGATAAAGACCTGGCCATTCTTGCTATAATAGTTCAAAAATAGATAATGTAAAATGAATAATTTGCAAAAATTTCACTCAAATTACTCTATTGCAAGCAAAGATATTAGCCTTTGAAGGTTTGACAGACGTGTGCAATAATTTCAACCAGCGACTTGGTTGATTGAAGCTACGTCTTGTTCCACCATATTTGATAAAATCAAAGTATTGCTGAACCGTTTTAATCTATCTAATATTGGAGAAATCTGATGCCACCCAGAGATGATTAAGGTCTGGATCAGTTAACTAATGTCTAATTAATTAACTGTCTAATTAATTAATGTCTAATTAACACGTTAGAAAACATTTCAGTCCTAAAGAAAGACCTGCAATAGGCAGATTTAGATCTTGCATAATGTATGTTGAACATATGAATGGGGTGGGTAGGAATGCGTGCAACTGGGTTGTCAGGGAGACTATTATAAATCTATCTCTCCCCCTTTCCCTCTCTCGCGAGCGTTATATACGTTATAACCACATCGTTATAATATAGACTGGATCGAACAAGACTATTATTAGATCGTGACCCAAACCTTCTCATAACGTAATTGTATTCGCATAATACAAATACCGAATGCTTTCTTGTGTAACTTCAAATCGTTTTGAATTAAAACATATAATCAGGCCCAGAATAGATTACTATGTGTCGTACAATACGAGTATGTGCATTAACCATTATACGAGTGTGAACGAATACGCTTTTAATACATAACATAATAGGTAGGTGTAAAAGAATATACGTAATTGTTGTAGAATATAATCCTAACACGAGCAATGATATGTATGTACTGGTGTATACCATAATAGATAACCTAAATCTAGTTCATTGCTATACGCATAGTACACACGTGTAGTATTGTCGAGTATAAAGAGCTATACCATTACTCGTCATAGAATGTAACTTAATATAGGCCTATAAGGATATATTACTGTACTGAGTTTAGTATATTGTCATGTATTAAGTGAGACATGGTCGCCTGTCCAATTCGTGGGTTTTATCCGGGTCCGCGCACAAGCGAATTATTCAAATTAAATTGAACCATTTATGTTTGTGTCAAGTGGGCGTTAAATCCAATTTTCCGAATCACACCCGTACAGAGCGAGAGAGAGAGAGCGAGAGACAGGGGGTGGGGAGAGAGAGAGAGAGATTTAACCTCCACTCCACATAAATTAGGTTATTTCGGGGGCTAGCTCAATCCCATTCCAACAGGAAACGGAGAAAACACACAAGGTTGAAAGGCGACCCCTACTCCTTGTCACGTACAAGCGGGGCAATAGGAATCACAACACGTGACTCAATGACAGACCTTGTGTTCAACCGCGCACGTGTTTAAGTATTCGATCCTCAAAACCCCAAACCCCATCGGAAATCTAAATCATACTCACAATATGTTAACTATTCGGTCCCCCAAACCCCGTCGGAAAGAATTTGATCATTACTGTTTTGAATTTAACGAAAAGAAATCTAAAAAATACTCACAATAAGTTGAGTTTAGTGTTGGTTAAAATAAATCCTCGTAAAACATGCTGCTACCTGACGTCCATATTTAAATGTATGACAAGTAAAGGTGTCAGGTTTAATATAATTTTATAAAGATATACTTCCTCTTTGCTTGAATACCTGAACATTAAACATTATCACAGGTAAAGTCTCTAATTTAAAGCGACAACAGGCAGGGGCGTTTTAAGGTTTATGATTGTGCAGGCTATACTATTTGATGGGGTCTCTTTCGCAGGGGATGGGGGTTGGCTTGATTGATGATTTTTATGACAATGCAATAACTGCATTCTCATTCAGTAGTTGATTCGACAGTAACAGTGTATAGAAAACGATTGATTCGGACTCGGGGGCCCTTTCTCTTCTCCAGAGGGCCCTTTTGTCAAACGTGGGGCCCTTTTGTCTGCCTTTAGGGCCCTCACTAATTAGGGTACATTTTCTTTTTTTTTTCTCATTGGATTTAGCATTTTTCTCCCGTTTTATTTTTTCAACTTCGATGTCCATATAAATAAAATGAAATGGGGTTTAACGTCCAACTGTTCTGCTCCGACTGGGCTAATGAAGACGGGCATACACCATACAGTGTGCAGCAGCATTTTGGTCTACACTTATATCGAATTCCAACAGCCAAGGGATCTTTTACGTGCACATCAATGTGTACATGGGTCTGCGGTTTCTCGTCCCATCCGAACGACTACACAACTGATAAGGGGAACTAAGCAGGACAATCTCGATTAAATTTGGCGGCCAATTCAGGGATCGGAGACACGACCTCGAGGATTGCGAGCCAGGGTCTTACCCACTTAGCCACAATGGCTCCTATCTGTATAAATAAAATCAAAATTGTTTGTATGTATGTTTGTCCACCACGCCTCGTCGCCACGCTCCGCTCCTGCCTATGTGGTATCACATTAACAGGCGAGACCCCATGTATGTTTTAGGCCATCGAATTTGGACCCTAGGCGAATTAAGCCTTGGATACCTGGACGTGGATGTTTTATATATAATTTAAACGAACTATGGCTACTTTAAGTTACAAACAAAAACTGGACGTGGGTGTCTTATATATGAATTAATAAGAAATATGGCTACTTTAAGTTAAAACTCCCCCTTTTCCCGTTCAGCCTACCCTGCGAGATATTAAAACAATGTAATAATACAAAGTGTTGAAGGTCGTTACGGAATCAGTCCACACCACAATGACATTGAAGTGAAGAAGTGTAACACCATACTGTCTGCTACGCCTGGGCGAATGCCGATAAGACGTGCATACACAATACAGTGAGCTATGAGGAAAATTTTGTCTAGACAGCCACACTGCAGCCTACTCTTATATCGAATTCCAACTTTCAAAGCGTGAACGCCAATGTGTTAACAGGATCTCGGTGTTTCCACTCGACACAAACTAAGTCATTTCGGGACTAACATATGGTTTAGGTTTAATTTTTTTTTTATTTCAATAATTCGCTTGCGTATAGGGGTCTTTAGCAGTGGGAGGAAACCAGAGGACCCGGAGAAAACCCACGAGATTGGACAGGCGACCCAACCCATTGTCACGTATATTCGGGGATTCAATTGCAGGCAGTAAGATACAGCGCGCGCACGCTAACGATTCGCCTTCCCCCCTGATTAAATACAGGGGCCTGTTTCACGAAATTTTAACTAAGATAAAATCAAATTTGAGCAATTTGATTGGAGAATATTAGATTAATTTTAGTTCTACTAAAATTTGGATTTTATCTTTACTTAAAATTTCGTGAAACAGGGCCTAGATCTATATTTCATTTAGTTTTTATACTTTTGCTGGCCTACATTATACTTATATCTGACCAGTTGTGTTGCGCCATGCGCCAGAGATCAAATGAGCGGTATTTGACCCTATGACGTCTGACATTGATTAACCAATCAGCATTGATGTTTCAAGTGGATTACTCACAGTTCCGTGTACCTCAGGCCAAAAGCTCACCGTAACAAACCGTTTCATTGGCTAATCTCTCTCATCACCCTGAACATGTCAATGATAACAACTCTTCCAGATCCTAGTGTAGTAAAGACAAGTAAAACGAAATTTTGAACTGTAAAAAAAAAAAACGAAACGAAATAGGATCTGTGTTTAATAAAAAAAATACCTTTAGATAGATTATATATACACTAAATACGTCGCAATGGGATTATTGAATGTAAAATTGAATGTTTCATTTCTTTTAAAACATTGAAATGGTGTTTAATGTCCAACTGGGCTGTACCAACCTCGTAAACGAATATGGATCACAAATAAGACGAAACGTCTAAAGTCTTCGACATTGAATACGCGAATTATTAGTCAAATTAAACCAAATTCATCTAGACAGCTTGCACAATAGATACTATCTTTGTAGACTAGAATAGCTACGAGCCTGGAATTTCATGATAAACGATGTAGAAACATGTTTAGTTAATCGGGAAACGACTTGTATTATTTAACTGATTATAAATAAGAATATAAATGGAAACGATTGAATGTAAATCAGTTTATATACATTCACATTTCATTATTATATGCGTTACGACCCATTTGTGTCCATTTCTAGGTCTCAAATGTTAGCGATTTAGCTCTTTTAATTGTTTTCCGATATGTAATTTGAGGAGTAAAGCAAGACTGACACTTGCACGATTCCGTGGTACGCATTGGCACGACTCGAGTTGGCACAAACACCGTCCAATTTGCGCAGACTCGTCGTGCC
Organism: Patella ulyssiponensis; assembly: GCA_963678685.1. Classification (NCBI taxonomy): domain Eukaryota; kingdom Metazoa; phylum Mollusca; class Gastropoda; family Patellidae; genus Patella; species Patella ulyssiponensis. The sequence goes on along the minus strand of OY783227.1, from coordinate 10,747,694 downwards.
AATGCGGGAAGTGCGTAAACAATGCGCAAACTATGCGTGAACTCGCCGTGTCAGTTCGTGTCAATGTGGACACTGATGGGTACGACAAAATCGGGGCCAAAATCGTGCAAGTGTCAGCCTGGCTTAAGCCACACTCGTCATCGCGTTTAACTGGTTAATATAAATGGAGCGATAATTTGAAAATAACTGGTTGTTTTCTTCTCTTTTCAGATCCTTGATTTCAACGCAACGTCGGCAACGTCGACAATACAATAATAATAATAATAATAATCATTTGCCGATCTTGTCTAATGTTGACGACCAGAGGGCCTTGAAATAGATTATCACCGACACCCACATGTACGTCAACTACATCTACGGTAATAGTAAGTACAGGAGGACTGCACTAAACACTAAACAAAAATCTACAAGATAAACCAGGGGACAAGACAGAAAACACTAGACCACTAGACCATCCCAACCCCCCTTGCACTGTACAGTCCCAGACCTGTTATGGTACAGGCTTCACTAAAAATGATTTACGAAAAAGACGTAGCAGAAATAATGCGATCTATCTTCATGGCAGGGATGAAGGGGGAAGTTGATGGTGGGGTTGCTGAGGCGTGAGATCAAGCGTGTTGGGTTTTCGCCTGCTATAATAACAAAGTAGTATCAGGTTATGATATAAGAGTGATAGAATCAATCCATGTTCCATGTGAATTAATCGAATATTATAGAATGTAAACAGTTCACACATTCAGGCATTTCTGGAACCAGTGTCGGATAAGGTTCCGCTGGCCCTAGGGCACAGTTTAGGTGGACTGAAAATACAGATATTTTGGGATCACCGATAAAAGGAAGAAAGTTAAATTTAGCAACAGAAATATATTTCCAAAAATTACAACTTTATTTTTTTTAGGCCTGGATTCTGGGCTGGCCCTAAGGCACGTGTCTAATTTGTCTAATGGTTAATCCGGCACTGTCTGGAACGTGAAACTACATATAGTCCACTAATCATCTCGATAAGGCTTATCGAGAGAGAGAGAGATGGGGGGGGGAGGGTAAGCGACAGTATAGCTGTATTTTGACAGCTGTAATGTATGGAGGATAAGATTTGACTTATGGTTTTGATTGTTCGTACTTGGTTTTATTTTATTCATGGATATCTGTTCCTATTTATGGTTGTTATTATTACATATGTAGATCTGTAGTTGTGAAAATGCGTAATTCTTGTATGCTATCTGCTTTCAAATTATTTCTATCAGCTTGGAAATGGGGCCTTCACGTTTCTCGCCCAACAACTTCTTAAAAGACATATCACACGTGTATGTTGCTATTGGTATTAAAAGAATATTTTTCGAGCCAATTTCTGTCCATTATGAATTTCGGCGGCCATATTGGATCAACCATTTGTGAAATAAATCTAAAACCGTCCAAAATGAGTCGGGTAACCAACAATAACAATAAACTGATATATTACACGGGTCATTTCGCCAACTACAAATATTTTTGTCAGGTTCCCTTCTTTCAGAAACCATTGTCCAGGAAATGGTCGTGGATCTGGGGCTAATGACCCGAATAACTTTCTCATGAAAGTACAACCTGATTAAACACAGATCCTATTTTGTTTCGTTTTCACAGTTCAAAATTTCGGTTTCTTGTCTTAACTACACTAAGATCTGGAAAAGTTGTTATGCATCGTGGGAATATCCAATGAAACGGTCTGTTACGGCGAGCTTTAGTGCACGGAATTATGAGTAATCCACTAGAAACATCAATGCCGATTGGTTAATCAAATATCTGACGTCATATGACCTCTGGCGCGACCTATCGGTACAACCGGTCAGATCTTCATGTAGGCCTAGTGTAGGCAATTGAAAGTTTAAAAAAACAAAACGAAATATAGATCCGTATTTTATTCATATTGAAGAAAGTATTTATCGAGTGGTGATTTCCAATAAGGGGGGTTGGGATGGCCTAGTGGTCTAGAGTGCAGCGCTTTGACCTCTAGCTGGCCGGTCATCTCTGGCTTGCGGCTGTGGTTTCGATCCCTGGTGTGAGCGTATGTGGAATGGAGATAGGGGCGCCTTCTCAACCTCGTGGGTTTCCTCCGGGCACTCCAGTTTCCTCCCACTGCTAAAGACCCTTACGCGCATGCGAATTATTGAAATAAAATTAAAAAAAACATATGTTAGTCCCGAAATGACCTAGTTTGTGTTGAGTGGACGTTAAACTCCATTTCTCTCTCTCGCTCTCTCTCTCTCTCTCTCTCTCTCTCTCTCTCTCTCTCTCTCTCTCTCTCTCTCTATTTCCAATAAAATTATGACAATTTTGGTATACACAGTTTGGTTGTATATTTAATCTGACAGGAATATATATGTAACTAATTTCAACAACAGTTACAGTTTAGTTTGGTCGTGTATATACTCTTACAGGAATATATGTGTAACTAATTACAACCGCAGTTACAACTTGTTGTATTGTTTGTTAAACGCGATATTTGTAGTTTCAGTTTTTCTTGCTCCAACTTGATTCGTTCTATGTCGGCAAGTAGCCATCTTTTCTTGATGTCATCAGTGGTTTCGTCTGGAAAATAACAACGGCAATAATTTTAAACCGCGATATTAAACGTGGTTGCATTTCAACACAACTTGCTTCTACCCCAATGCGGAGATCACGTGGCTAAGTGGGTAAGACGCTGGCTCGCTAGCCTGGAGGTCGGGTGTTCGATCCCTGCATTGGCTGAGAAAGTTCATTCTGATTTTCCTGCGTGGTTTCCTCTTGTCAGTGATGCAAGACAGATAGCCTGACAAGGACAGCTGTCTAGTCGTTCGGATGGAACGAAAAACTGAGGTCCCGTGTGCACATTGGCATGTACGTGAAAGATTCCTCGGCTGTCGGAATTATATATAAGAGTAGACCGTAGCGCCGCTGCCCAGGCACAATTTCCCTCATAACGCACTCTATGGAGTATGCCCGCCTTCATTAGCCCAGGTTAAGGAGAGGGAGTCCATAGGCTAAGCCTGTTCCCCAATCCAAAAGTTTCTGAATAAAATATTGTTTAAATAAAAAAAAACCTGTAGGACGTTAAACCTCATTTTCTTTCCATTTCAATTCTACCCCAATGCATTATTATAAACACATATGGAGCTGATATGCGTTTAATTTTTTATTGGGAACATTAATGGCAAGCTGGGCTGTTTTTTTGTTTTGTTTATTATGAGCACACAATCAAGTTTGCCTTAGTAATTTATAATGGACGTAAAATTGAAATCTAAAATTGTATGTTTGACTCTGATGAAAGAGGTCTGTCATGAAAATGTTTATGAAAAACATGTTGCTGATGAATACATTAATAATGATTCTGTCAATTCCGCCCACCAACCCACGGATATAGATAGAACTGTCGCTCGTGGAATACTTGCGCAGGGATACACTCTCTTGAACCATTGAATAACCCGAGCGGTATTCAATGGTCATTGAGTTCTGTATTTATTCTATAACTACACGCAAATCTCAAAATACACTATACTATTCAGATTATCAAAAAATCATCATCAATAACGTTACAATTCATGACATGTTCCGCCCTATTTTCTTTCCTTTTTACAAAAATTGTCGTTGCTAGTGGGGACGTCATTACGGTTTGACGTAATTATGAAAATGACGTCATTCTGGGCAAAAGTAGTACGTTTTCAAGCCATTAAATACAACCATAGGTTATTCAATGGCTGTATTCAATGATATTTGCTTGTATTTGCATGTAGTCATACAATAAAAACGAATATATGAAATCACGTACCTACGCCAGTAGTTGGACCTTGATTTCGGTCGTTACCAGGATCACCATCTAAAATGAAAAAAAATGCTACATCAATATTCTGTTTAGCTCAATAATTGTAAAGAAATTTATTTTGTAATTAATTATAGTTTTTGTATTACTTTGTAATGTTATGTCTTGGATATCTTTAAAATACATAATGCATTACAGTGTTTGTATAGTATATACTCATTATAGAGTTCGTTCAAAATATACAAGGAAGCCATATTTAAATCGCAAACATTTTAATGTGAGAAATAATGAAAAATACAGATACACAATTAATTTTTTAAATGCCGATCGATTATTGTATGATGACTTATTGTATGGCAGTTTGATTTCCGCTCATGTCGTTTCATTTGCACTTCCACTTGTCTCAGTGTGAGTGTTGAAATGTTTATAGCTATCAAGGCATGTAGAATATAATTTTTCTTGATAAAAATTTATACTATTCACATAGCCTACCTGTTAAGTAGATAGTTGTACTGGCACTGTACGCGGAATCGCTGTCTACTAAACAGCTGATTCCCAGACCATCATCATCTTTACCAACGTAATAACTGAATGTAGTTCTGGAATAATATCCACATCGAGTTGATGTTGGTGGTTCAACCTGGCCCTTTGTTATATTAGTACTAAAATATTTTAAATCACCAGTTGTATTGTAAAACCAGTTAAAGTCCCTTTCAGGATATCCAACATCTCCTTGACACATGATGTCAATATTTTCACCAACATCATACTTCATTTTTTCTGGATATCGGATCATTTCTACTGAACCCGGATTACCTGTATAAATAAATTTTAAACATACATTATGCAATTCTAAATCTGCCTATTGTAGGTCTTTAGGCCTAAAATGTTATCTAAATCATTCATTAGACATTAATTTACTTTTTCAGACCATAATCAACTCTCGATGTTAAGGTTAGCCTGTGATATTTATTGGATTATGACCTGATTCGCTGCTTAACTTTCCTTCGTGATTTAATCATGAAATGGATACTCGAGACTATTTTTTACAATACAGACTTTGGTAATGATGATCGAGGCTAGGCCGAAAATAAATTCAACCGCTAAAATGTCGGTTCAGAAGGGGTCGATTTGGCTGAAATTTTCAGCAAATTCTTTTACAATCATCTAGTTTTTAATTATTATAGTGAGAACTGCCAGTTCTTTATCTGATCTCCCAAAATGTATCTTTAAATATATAGCTTTCGTTATTCGCAAATCCATGTGACAAAGTGCTAATACCTAGCATGTTTGGAGGAGACGGTAAACCGCGGTTGCAAGAAATTGATTTTGGGGCAAAAAATGTTTTATGGAGCTAAAAATGCGTTTTTGAACAAAATAATTGTTCCTGCAACCGCACTGTATCGCGTCTTCTATGCCTCTTCCATACGTGCTAGGTATTAGTATTCTACGCATCCTGGCACAATTGTTAATTGTCTGGAACACGGGAACAGTGCCCGCTATTCTATTGTAGCTGGGGTCCGTGGCATTTTGGGCGTGTCTGTTATGGGTAACCCACCGCACAAACTGTCTGGAAGTGGTCATTCAGGACTCTTGTGGTGGTACTGAACAACTCCAAAGCTGTTTTACATGGTACAGATTTCAGTTATTATAGCCTAGCTGTAGGACAGCTGCCTAGTCGTTCGGATGGGACGAAAAACCCAGGTCCCGTGTACACATTGGCGTGCACGTAAAATATCCCTTGGCAGTTGGCATCCGATATAAGAGTAGGCCGTAGCGCCGCTGCCCGGGCAAAATTTCCCTCATAGCACACTGTATGGCGTATGCCCGTCTTCCATTAGCCCAGGTAAAGTGCAGAAGAGTAGGACGTTAAACCCCATTTCATTTCATTTCATTTGACTGGATGTTAGATAACTCGTGTCAGGAATACTCCACCACTACAAATATCTGGTAATTACATAGCTCTGTCACACAGGCACTTGAAGGGATTAAAATAAATTAAAATAAAACTTCTTACCACTGCTTAATACAAGAAGGTAGACGCCATGTTTGTTTTGACTGATTTACCATTAATCGTCTGATATCATCTCACAATACTCACTAGTTCTAACACTTCATGTCATATTTATTGCTAACGAGACTTTATTTGATTATTATTCACCTTCCGATGTAATTAAATTGGTCATTTACCACTGTTATTGATAACAAATCAAACTTGAACCGCTATCATTTATCGACAATCAACTTCCCGAGACCGGAAGTAATCCGAAAATAGGTCAAAAGAAGTCTGTATCACCCAGTTCCTTTATAAACCTATCATTACTCTATATGTGCATAGGAACTGGGTGATCGAGTCTCGCTCAACGGCGGCCTCGCTTCGTTGGCTTTATCACGTGATAGAACTTGAGAAGCGAGGCCGCTGATGAGCGAGACTCGATCACCCAGTATTGTGAGATGATATCAGACGATACATGGTAGATCAGTCAAAACAAAGATGGCGTCTGACTTACCTTCTTGTATTAAGCAGTGGTAAGAAGTTTTATTTTAATTTATTTTAATCCCTTCAAGTGCCTGTGCTCTGTCAGGGGTACTCCACCACTAGAAATGTCTGTCAGGGTGTTTTTGTGATACCTGTAGATGTACGGTACACTGCTGAGCGAAATCACCAGAAACCCGACAGACTTACATTTTGATGATACCAGATATACATGCATTGATACCGTATAGGAGACAATTGCTACCCTTTTCAGCAGGGAAGACCCCCCCCCCACCCGAGCTCCCGTCCTATATATTGGTAAACCATGTCAATTTGTAGTTGCAAAAGAGTAGCCGGGGTCTCGTTTGTCCAGACAAAGTGATCATACCTCAAATTTTGCCTTTGTCCAATCAAATTGTACATACCTCGAATTTTAAGCATACCCAAAGAAATAAATCATTAACGTATTGTGCTGAAGAAATACTCTACCTGATTCCATGTTTATTAAGAGAGAGAGAGAGAGAGAGAGAGAGAGAGAGAGAGAGAGAGAGAGAGAGAGAGAGAGAGAGAGAGAGGGGAAACCCACGAGGTTGAGAAGGCGCACCTATCTCCATGCCACATACGCTCACATAGCCGCAAGCCAGAGGTGACCGGCTAGCTTGAGGTCGAAGCACAACACTCTAGACCACTAGGCCATCCCAACGCCCATGTTTATTAAGATACCTTATAGGGTACTTCATAATGTATATCACAAATCCACATTCCGTTATTCGTCACGTACATGTGCACGTGAAAAACTACCATTTTTGTCTGTAATAACTCCTGTAATACGTAGATATGTGAGGATACATATACATATGTAATATAAAAAATTTCAACAATGCAGTATAATAAACTTTCCTTACTTACTTTGAACTGTCCCATATCATTAATAATACACATACTTACTTTCAAATGTCATATTTTCATTGTCTTGTTGCAACGCTGGATTAGTAGATATAGTAGGAGACCCACTTGTTATGCACTGATATTCAGCTGCGTGACGATCTGGACAATCAAGGCTATTTATAATAACTTCTAAGAAACTTTCGGTTGGTTTTTGATTTATATCATAATTACCAGTCACTGTATATGTAGGTGCTATTATTCCTTTTCCAGGTCTAACCCCCCTGCCATCTATTTCTGCCAAGACTGTTGGTAGTGAATTCTGTACAAGGGAACGTTTTTGAATCCGTATATCGTGTAGTGCAGTATAATAAGAATTAGAAGCAGGCGAACACCGTATAGTTAAAGATGTATACCCTTTTTGTTGATAATTGGATGGTGTTAATGTAAGTTTGGTATCTGAAAGTATATATTAACTAACCAATAAGGCTCACACAAAAACCACCGACGGCGTATTCCCTATATAGGTGCCATTATTATATTACTAACTCTATATCTGGTGAATAACGAACAACAAACTAGTTCGTTATTCAGGTGGAAAGATAACTTGTTAGTATCTATTTCCCAAGCCTTTGAAGTGTTATAAAATTATAAAATTCACACCAGGGCGTATATTGTCTAAAAATATGTCTAAAACCACGCAACTTGACAGACCCTGTGATCTACAGCACATAAACGTACGTCAACACATCAAAATCTACCGACGACAGACGCTGTTACATAATGACAGATGTTACAGACGCTTTGTGCCATAGTGACATGTGAAACTGATTTCAATATCAACCTGTATCCTATCGACACCCCTGGTGAGCTTGGTAGCATTTAATTGGTCATTATGTAACAAACTTGAGTTTGATCTGTTTTATTTTGCTATCTGATAAGCAAACTCTACTAATGTTAAACCTGATATGATACATTAGCAAGGTGTCTGATAATAAGTTCCTTTGGCTTGAAGGGTTTATAAACCCAGAAGGGAAACGACATAGTCCGTCGGAGAATAGGTGGGAGCCTAGAAGGTACCAAACTGATCCCGCAGTGAATATTCGCTTAGCCGCTACAATCACCGATAAGCATGACATCGACGAGGCTTAATGAGTACGGCATATTAACTTTTTTACTCCGACAAATTAAATTCTCAAACATTTTTTTGAGGTAAAAGAAAAAATAAATAAAGACGTCTGAAGTATTTGTAGTTAAAAATATTACCTATTTAGTGTAAATGGGTATTAAAATGAGTAAAATGCATCATTTTGCCCGAAGCAGTTAGGTGTTAAGTAAACATTGAACGAGCCGTTGAGCCAATGACTAACAGCGCGTGCAGTCAACGCACCTGTTGTGGACAGTCGTCTAGCTGTTTTACAGAGATAATTCGTAAGTAATTCTCTGTGAAATAGATTGAGAAGGTACCTCATGGGTACAAGGCAGGCTCGAGGAGATGAGACGAGGCGAGAGCTTCTGGAGTTACCACACTCGTGCTAAGCCAAGCTAAGACATAACTCCCTCCATACAAGTTAGTTCTGGGGTCGTTTACATTACGATGTTTGTACCTAATATGTAAGACGCAGAATAAAAGTGTTATTTGAAGTTACACTAGTGTTGTCAAAAGTCATAACGCACCACAGTATCAAAATCTACGACAACAATTAAACATATCCCGTCATTGAAATTTTCTAACGACAGCATGCAAAAACGCCATCAAAAGACAAGTACACCCACGACGTCATCAAATTCAAGTAAAAATGGCAAGCTAACATGAAAGATTTAATTTAATAATTTCTTGTATTGAAATATTCACTTACCTGCTAAATAGATAGTTGTATTGACACTGTCTACTTCCGAGTTATCAACCTTACATCTGATTTGCAGACCATTATCATTTTTACCAACATCATAATATTGGTAGAAACTGTCAGAAAAATATTCACATCCAGGTGATTTTGGTGGAGTGTTCACCCGTGTTATATTTTCTGTTATTGGGTGAAACAATGAATCACCAGGTGACTTAGATTCCCAAGTTATAAGTTTTTCAGGATATCCAACATATCCATAACAATTAAGGTTAACCCTTTCACCGACATCATACTTCATACGTCTTGGAGACTGGTCCATGGTTAGTGAACTCGATTTACCTGCACAAGTATTAGATCAAACAATCATGTCAAAATTAAAACGCATTGTGTTATTCTGGTTTCTTCTTTTATGGGACGAAAACCCGACAGTGTTTGACTTTAGAGAAGAGTTAAGATAAATGTTAGGATACATATACATGTAACATTGCAAATTTCAACAATACAAAGTTAGGTCATTTATCAGGTACAAAGACATTATACACACACAATACGTACTTACTTTCAAATACTGTGACATTTTTATTGTCTTGTAGCAACGTTGGATCGGTAGATATAGTAGGAGACCCACTTGTTATGCACTGATATTCAGCACTATCCTTACACACAAGATTATTTATAATAACTTGTAGGAAGCTTTCGGTTGGTTGTTGATTTCTATCATAATTACCAGTCACTGTATATTTAGTTGGTTCTATTACTCTTTCAGATCTACTTATCCCGTTCCCATCTATTTCTGCTATGAGTTCTGGTTGTGAATTCTGTACAAGAGCACGTCTGTTTATCTGTATATCGTATAATGTAGTATATGAGTTAGAAGCAGGTGAACACCGTAATGTTAAAGGTGTAACATACGCCTTTAGGTTCTGGGATGGTGTTATAGTCAGATTAGCAGCCTTGACATCTGAAAGTAAATATCATGAAATGAAATAGGGTTTAACGTCCTACTCTTCTGCACATAACCTGGGCTATTCGAAGAAGGGCATACTCCATACAGTGAGCTATGAGGGAATTTGCCCGGTCAGCGGCACGATGGCCTACTCTTGTATCGAGTACCTACTGCCAAGGGATCTTTTACGTGCACGTCAATGTATACACGGAATTTCGTTTTTCGTACTATCCGAACGACTAGCCAGCTGTCCCTGTTAGGCCCTCCGTCCTGCACCACTGACATGGGGAAACCACAGGGATTTGACACGCGACCTCTAGGCTAGCGAGCCAGCGTCTTACCCACTTACCAACTTAGCCACCGTGGTTCCAAGTATACACCAACTACAGTATAGTGTTTGTATGAATTTGTAAATACGTCATTTGTAAATACGTCACTTTTGAGTCAATGAGGTCTGACAAGACTGTGTATACATTATTACCACTTGACCAGTTACAGAGAGAGAGAGAGAGATGGGGTTTAACGTCCACTCGACACAAACTAGGCCATTTCGGGACTAACATATGGTTTAATTTTAATTCAATAATTCGCTTGCGCGTGGTCTTAAGCAGTGGGGGAAACCGGAGAAAACCCACTAGGCGACCTGACTCCTTGTCACGCACAACCGGGTAATCGATGACAGGCTTTATGATACAGCACGCACGTGCTAACCATTCGGCCATCAACCCCCTGACCAGTAAGACGCTTTTACGATCTTTGTTTATTCCCAGAAGGTGTTATGGTCAAGACGAGCTGATTTAATATTTGTAGAAAGTATATAACTTAATTTCACTTTTCCCAGCCCATGTTATAACCCAGAAATGTTAACATTGAAGTCTCAATAAGATCTGATTAAGATCTTATTTCGTTTCGTTTTTTATAGTTCAAAATTTCATTTTACTTGCCTACATAACATTAGGATCTGAACCCTTCTGATTTATTTAATACCGATGCCATCGAGGGTTGATTATGACCTTGGTGAGTTAATTAATGTATAATTAATAATTTAGAAAACAAAACATTTCGGGCCTAAAGAAAGGCCTACAATAGGCAGATTTAGCTCTAGCATAATGTATGTCACTTATCTTATAGCGACGATCTAACCTTGAATCACTGAAATATAAATCAGTACAAATGATGAAATAATATTCCTCTTCATTATGTTCGACATCCACTGTTACACGTCGTATGACTTAAATGATATAGTTTACTTCATGCATGTACGGCATATACACCATCAAGTTTCCTAGGTAGATCTATTAGCAAGGTAGCAGCTCTGGTATCCTCTAGAGACAGTACCCAAGTGTTGTCTAATCAGTCATGCTGATGTTTTTGTTGCATCGAACATCGTGATTAACAAAGATTACTGTTTATCTGTGGACTATGTCACTTCCTTGTCAATAAAGATATTATCTTTGCATCACACAATACTGATTGCGGCGAAAAGCATACATTTAACAGCTAAAGATTAGTTTCGATTTTGGCTATTATCGTAAAGGGGCATGATGCAAAAGCTACACAGATCTATTGCAATGCTATGTGTCTGGCTTTATAGGGTCATTTATGCTACATGTTTTACAAATATTCAAAAATGACTTACAATGGCTTTCTATTCTTATATATCAAGAGTCTTATTTCGATTTAAAGTACTACAAATTCAATACAAATTTAATTGCACCCAGTTTCTGATACAAACTGAGATTTATAATTTTTAATACATTAAAGATACATTATGGGAGATAAGATAAAGAGTTGGCAGTTGTCACTATAATAGTTAAAAACTAGATAATGTAAAGGGAATTTGCTGAAAATTTCAGTGAAATTGATTAACTATGAACCGAGAACTAAGCGATTGAAACTTGATCATCATTACTAAAGTCAGTAAGATAAACAGCATAGTCTAGTCTCGATTATCCAGCCTTTATTTAATTATCAATGAGCGTTCAGCAGTATATAGGATTCTAATCCAGCCAACGTCGTAGGCAAGACTAGACATCGAAAGTTTATTATGGTCTGAATTAAGTTAGTTAATGTCTAATTAATAATTTAGATAACATTTCAGGCCAAAATAAAGACCTGTAATAGGCAGATTTAGTTCTTGCATAATGCATGTTTAATTGTTCATAACCACTTCTTGAACTATATGTCTCTTATTCCCACATTATGCATCGTTAAGTTTAGTTTATATCCAATCTAATTAAAATATAGATCTATATTTCGTTTCGTTTTTTATACTTTAGATGGCCTACACTCATGTAGATCTAACAAGTTATAGTGGGAGCTCACGTTCTATGACGTCAGGTATCAAGCACGTGACATTTGACCCGATAACGTCAGTCATTCGATTAACCAATTAGCGACCGCCATGCTTTTTAAAATGTACTTTTGTTTTGTTTTGATTTCTATCCGCTGGTGTTAGTATAGACGTCATTGGCTGGTAATATCTACCCACAGTTCCACGCATGAAAAGGTCAAACGGTCGATTCGACAGACCATTTGATTGGCTGACCCTTCATTTCAGGCAGAACACAAGTTAAATAACATGTCCTCCAGATCCAAGAGTAGTGAAGACAAGTAAAAACGAAATTTTGAACTATAAAAAACGAAACGAAATTGGATCTGTGTTTTAATCAGATTGGTTTATATCTTGACTGTGTTGAAAGTGGAACACATAACCTGTCATTTCAACGAAACCAGGTTGCCATATCACAAAATAAATCAACATATCAAATTAAATCGACAATGTTATCTTTTATCAAATTTAAAACGTTACTACACTCCCAAAATCTGTATCACTAGTGTTGGTTGATGGTGTTGTGATTGGGGGCGACCTGGGAATTAACTGACGACTAACATTGAAAATATTAACTATTTGTATCTCAGGTACAAGTTACGACACTGAAACACAATCCAGGTCTAGAAAGAGAAAGATAATGGGGTTTAACGTCCACTCGACACAAAATTGCTCATTTCGGAACTAACATATGGTTCAATTTTATTTGAATAATTTGCTTAGTGGGAGGAAACCAGAGGACCCGGAGAAAACCCACGAGGTTGGAGGGCGATCCTCTATCTTGTTACGTACAAGCGGGATACCGAAATAGTGCCAGTTTACTCAGTAACAGACCTTATATACTATCAGGATATGTGACATATATGACTAATTTGTACGTAAGTCATTTTCACGCCAGATTGTTCGATCCCTGCATTCCCTGTGAAAGTTCATCCAGATTTTCCGGCGTGGTTTCTCCTTGTCAGTGATGCAGGACGGAGGGCCTGACAAGGACTGCTGTCTAGTCGTTCGGATGGAACAAAAAACCGAGGTCCCGTGTACACATTGGCATGCGCGTAAAAGATCCCCTCGCAGTTGGGAATCGATATAAGAGTAGGCCGTAGCGCCGCTGCCCGGGCAAACTTTCCCTAGTAACACACTGTATGATGTATTCCCGTCTTTCATTAAACCCCAGTTCTTTCATTTCATTTGCACTTCCGATTATATGGTGTAATCACATGTCTGGCTATACATGTGCAGATAATGATAAAATAGTATGTGATTTTCATATTCCAGTCAAATATACACAGAGAAAGGGTATCCAAAAAAACCCGTATTTAAATTTAGTGTAAGTGTTTGGTCAAACATTTTAGCTATGTTATATGTATTCAACCATTCTGAACTGTTGCGAAAGTGCCTAGTATCGAATAGGTCATTTTGTTTAAAAACAAATCTTGATAGTCAGTCATAGGGAAGGATCATAATCTCCAGGTCAAAAGGGATCGCCCAGTAACTCACTTTTTTCTTATTTTGAGAAAACAAAGGAAAGTATAATGAATGAATATTGTAACCTCGACTTATCCATTGATTTGACTATATAAGTAACTGGGTTTTTCTGTGGCATAATCGACACATGAAGGAAGTTGCTAGGTTGTGTCATGGGTATAACTGATTACACAATCAAAAGAATCGAATATCTAGTACAGCAACAGGAAGCACATACCCATGTAACTACAAATTTGGTCCTAACCCAATTTTGACAAAAAAGTGAGTTACTAGGTCTTGCCTTTTGACGGGAGAAGTCGTGTATAACTTTGCAGGAATCAGACCACGGTTATTAAGATCGTTATTTAGGAGCAGATCATCGTATTGTTTATTGCCAGGCATGGCTATCATAAACTTGAATTATCTATTACCCGCTCATGTAAATAAGAACCACCAAAAGAAACATTTAAGTGTTCATGTCGGGGTATTTGATGTGTGGTATTGGCGTCTTTGGAGGGGGAGACGGCATATATCACAGCAGGATTGATGCACCCGAGGATAATGTTGACCGCATGTGCCAACCTCCAACACATACCTGTGTTCGAGCAGAAGTGTTTTTTTTACTTAAGATTCCTGTTTTCGAGTGTACATGCTCTCCGATCTTCCTTCAAGGTCTTGGTCCCCGAGTACTGTTTTGTTTTGTAGTACTGTTCCATTCTCTGTCAGACATTTCAATATAGAATGTAAGATAGCCTCCTGATTTTCAATGCCTCTAAACGAAAACTTTCTTTCTATAGAATGATCGGCTCAAAATACAGATGGGAATAAGCGGGTCTGATTCCAAAAATATTTTTGACCAAACATTACTACCCATCGCACAGCAAAACAAGTGTTTAAAACAGATAAATGGTATATATTCAAATGCAATGGGTTTCCTCACTGAAGGAATTCCCATCAGGCGTCGCCAGTTAAAAGGCGTTTCCACGTGACCTTATCGACGGTGAAAGGACCGTGTTTCGAAGCATAGGGATTAAATTCCACATTAACGACAAAAACTAACGTTTATCAACACATCAGTTCGTATTGAATGTACAGGAAAACAATTGTTGTGTGGTATACAATGAGGTCACGTGGGACCCGCTCCTCTACGAAATTATGTCCCTTTATCTCTAGCAAGGATGCCCATTCTAATTGATAAAAATACTTTGATCGCGTGACACAAATGAATGTATAAATAATGATGATCTATCATTCCGGAAGTTTATCACGACAGGTAAAGCTAGTGAAGTTTGTTGACACAAACACGGGGTGTAGAATTATTGACAAATTTAAAAGCTGTGATATTTGTTCCAATTACAATATTACAATCAAAAATCTCGATAGAGAATGGGATAAAAATTACACTTATGTCTCCTAGCGAAACTCAGTGCTATATTTACGAAACGGCATCACAGATGTTGAAATTGGCACCAAAACATATACTTCTAAATTTGGTAACTTCCATTCCCTCGGTGAAACTGCCAACTTGCATCTTCTGTTATGATCAGTAATTTCCTGAAGTCTGCTGTGACTATACAGGTAACAATAAAGGAAGCATCACTATTTTCTACCGTGCAGCCCCTTTCCTTGGTTTGTTATACTGTACAGTACGATATAGTTTCATCTAGGAACTGTTACAAATCGGATGATGTCGTCTGACAGTTCCTATCCCTTCCTATAAAACTGCAATATGAAATACCGCTCATCCCCACCTCTGGTCTAAGGCTATATTTTACCGACTTTTTGTTCACCCAAATTTTGCGATTAAAAACATACACAAAATACATCTGAACTGATCAGCCGTTACGAGACTCGAACGTAGGCAGTGGACGTTAAATCCCATTTCTCTCTCTTTCTCTCAGGATTCCATTGACAAAAAAGTAAATAATCATGGTGAAAAGTAAAAGTTACGAGTTCCAAAATAGCGTGAGAATTGGATACATGCATATTGCGGGAAAAGTAGACAGGGATCTTTTAAGTGCATGCCAATGTTTATACGGGACATTGGTTTTACGTCCAATTCGAACGTCAAGACAGCTGTCCTTGTCAGGTCCACCGTCCTGCAACAATGACAAGGAGAAACCACGTCGGAAAATACGGGCAAGTGCAGGTATTGAATACGCGACCTCCTGGCTTGCGAGCCAGCGTCTTACCCACTCAGATACCGTGGCGCCCATATAGATATGCGCAACATCTGAAATTAAAAGGTAGATTATTCTTTAAAACAGGGACTTGAAAACTACCCAAGATTACTTGAATAGTTTTGGGCTTTAAAAGTAGTTTATCTGATGTATGTAATGTTCGATCAGGTGTATAAAGTTCTAAAGGCAATCAGGAGCTAAATTTTTATACATTTAAAATCATGCAATAAGATCTTAAAATCAATTCGATATTTAACAGGTAAACAGTGTAAATTATATCAAACAGGAGTTATTTGATCACATTTCTCGCTGCAATATTCGGTACATTTGTTAATTTGTCTATAAGATTTAAAGGTAACCCAACTAAAAGTAAATTAAAATTATCTAATCGTGAAGCTATCAGATAATTAACACGTGACTTGCGTATTTTACCTATATTTCTGACATTAAAATAGCACAGTTTATAAATATATTTTACTTTAGCTACCACAACTGGGGGGGGGGGGGGGTACCATGTACAAATGTACTTAATTGCTGCCTTGAGCATAATAACAAATATTCCGTTCGGTCATCATTCACCTTTAGAAAGTTGTTTGACATCCATTTCCTAATTTCACTTGTACAGTCCTCAAGTTGTGGTTTTGGTGAATTGAAATACAATTAGGTGCAAAAAAAATATTATATTGAGTACCATCTGCATACAAATGGTGACGCATAAAAGGTAAATAAAATAGAAGCTCGAGGAACATCAGATGACAAAACAGATTCAACCGACGATTTACAATTAACCAAAATACACTTCTACCAATAAGGCAGCTTTCTAAAAGATTTAATACAGAGCCACAAATGCCGAATTTACAATTTAAACGCATACAAGATCCTATCTTGACGTAAGCGGTAGATAATTCAAATAAAATTTTTAAAAAATAGCACATGTACATTGCCTATTATCAATTATCCAGTAAACTATCATTTGAAACCAGGGTTGAGCTGTCTCGGTGCTGTGGAATTAAAACAAAAGTTTCTAAATAAACAGAAATCTCTAAATTCTCAAACTCATGAGCAGTATAATCAATAGTTTTATTTAAAATATCTAGTTCAGTTCTTATTCAAAAGTAATTCGATAATAAATATGAGAGCTCAGCATTAAGACTCAATAATGAATTTACAACTTTATAAATGTCTTGTTGTCTGTTATGACCAATTTCTATTTTATCAGAGTAAAATTTAATTTTAACGTCATCAATTATTTTATTCACATTGGGTTTTTTTTTTATAAATTTATAAATCTGTTTATTGCCATTTGAGACGAATAGTGAATGCTTTCGTTTTATATGGGAACAGCATGAGTCCAAATTTAGAGTGATGCCGGGTTGCTTTTTCTTGTAATACCTTCAATACTTTGAATTCCATTGGAATTTGAGTTGGCGATTTGCGCTTTAATTTATTAATGTCAAGTGATTTAAACCTTATATATCTTAAGTCTTTCTTGTCAGTTGTAATTTCTGGATATTGCTATTAAAAATAACGTAAAAAATATTAATTTCTCCGAAACACAGAGATTTTTTCATTTAGAGTCACATGGATTAGTTATCACAAGATTGGCAATATCGAGAATATGTCCACGGGTTGAAGAGGAAACTTGTTGAGTGAAAGATCTATAATTCAACATTTCACAACAATCAAACACGGTAGAGTCATTGGAATCATCAACATGAAAAAAAATTAAAATCCCCCACATAAAAGTGCAGCACCTTGTGATAACCAGCTTATCCATAAATAATCCGAATTCTTCCATAAATTTTTGACACAATTTGATATAGACGGGTGTTAAATTATTATTTGAAAGAAAACTGTAGTGAACAACCCAAAATTTCGAAAGAATCAAAACGGATTTTCTTACAATTATTAGATGACTTAAATATAAGTACTACACCTCCGTCGCATGAATCTCTAGAAAAACCATCGAGCACTAAAGCTACGATTTGTAGTCAATTTGAACAGCCATTATTCAGCCACGTTTCAGTTATTCCACAAACATCAATCATATATTATGCCAGTGTACTGTCCACGAATTCCTCTGGATTCTTTTAATCGTTCCTACATGGTGTGGGTCTCCTGCACTCGCTATTATAGGGTCACAGAATCTATCTTATTGTGGCACATGTCCTGTTCTGGCAAATTTCATCAGTTTAGCAGCCTCAAAATTCTTCATGTTGAAATCGCTCTTAAGACCCTCTTCGTTTAGTTCCAATAATAAATCACCGTCCATCTGAGCGTCTTTAAAACATTTAACATATTTACTCAGTTTTAATGTTTCCAGATTATCCGCTAGTTCCTGGATGCCTAAGCCTTTAACGTGATCAGATCTTAGTAAAGGTGTGGTTTGGGACGATTTGACGGCATCTCGACCTCTATCGTCTATAAGACCACCTTTGTTATTGGGTTGAAAAGGGTAAAGAGCGCTCAACCGATATGTTCGAGCAGGGACGGGAGGAGGAGCGACATCATCTTGTTGTGGGGTAAGATGCGAATACTCTTGGCCGTCACCTATCGCGTGAAGCTGCGCGTACGTTGACTGTGTCTGCTTCTGTTCAATACGATCACGAAGCTCTTTGACGCATGACATTGTGACGGAATCTTTTCGCTTCTGGTTAGTTGCACGGTATTTAATGAAATGATTTGGTTCGATGTAGTCGTAGATATTTTCTGTTGATGCCGAGATAATATCAGGTGAATACACAGCAATATCTGAAAAAATAAACACATCAATAATGTAATGATAAAACTGAAAAACGAAAATGAAATGAAAAGAAATTTGCTTTAAAGCCCAACTCTTCATCGAATGTAAATTTTCATGGCTTCTGTTTACATGCAAGTCAGCGGGTAGGCTACGTGGGACTTCAGGAATGCCACTGACAAGATGAAGCCACGCTGGAAGATTCTGCCGAACATTCTCAACCGACACCAGGACATCGCACTCTGGACATCCGTGTTATTAATCCAGTGCCTTGCTGGGCTACTTAAAGACCCAACTGGGCCTTGAAACTCTGGACCTCCTTGTTAGTGACCCAGTTGCCCAGCTGTTCTGCACCGACAGGGATATTCACACACCCCACTGAGCCTCGACACTATAGACTTCCATGATAGTGATGAGCTGTTAAAACAGAATAAAAACGGGGTTTAACATCCAACTGTCCTACACCGGCTGGTCGAATGAAGATGGGCATTTTACTCTTAAATTCCAACTGACAAGGGTTCTTTTAGGGGAACCCCCACCCGTCATGTACCACAGACAAGGCGTAGAGGAAGTTTTCTCGACCAATTAGACAGGGATCAAGCATTGGAAACAAGGGAACAGAGAAAAGAAATTCCATTTACCTGAATTTCCACCGGTTAATTCATACATAATGCCGTTGGCTACCTTGTTCATTTTCCGTTGAAAAGCTGTGAATGCCGACCGTGGTTGACCTTTGATACCAGATACTACAGACACTTTGACAGTCTGTAGGTAGATCGGGACAGAAAATACCGCTTCATCTAAATGACCTATAATATAATCAAACACGGATAAGGTAGATCGTGCTTCATCTAACCAACCTTTAATATAATCTAACATTGTCTAGGTACTGCTTCATTTAATTGACCTTTAATATAATCTAACGCCAAATAGGTACTGCTTCATTTAATTGACCTATAATATAATCAGACGCCATATAGGTACTGATTCATCTGATAAACCTATATATAACTTAAAGCTGTGTAGGTACTGCTTTATCTAATTCACCTATACTATAATCTAACCCTGTATAGGTACTGCTTCATCTGATATACCTATATATAACTTAAAGCTGTATAGGTACTGTTTGATCTAACCCATCTACAATATAATCTAAC
The DNA here is from genome assembly GCA_963678685.1 of Patella ulyssiponensis. Taxonomy (NCBI): domain Eukaryota; kingdom Metazoa; phylum Mollusca; class Gastropoda; family Patellidae; genus Patella; species Patella ulyssiponensis. Next base: position 10,727,892 of record OY783227.1, on the reverse strand, counting down.
GCTGTATAGGTACGGATTCATCTATAATATAATCTAACACTGTATAGGTAGATCGTACTATAATATAATCTAACATTGTCCAGGTAGATCATGATGCTTCATCTAATCTACCTGTAATACAATCTAACGCTGTATAGGTAATGCTTCGTCTAATATACCTATAATGTAATATACCTATAATGTAATCTAACGCTGTATAGGTACTGCATCGTCTAATATTATTATTATTATTATTACAAACATTTGTCATGATTTCTCTTTCACATACACGTGTTCAGAGGTGCTTTACAATGGTACAAATATAAAACACAAGAATCACTATGAATTGTAAAATATATGTACATTTAAAATGCTTGAAGAAATAAATGGGTTTTAAGTTTTTTCTTAAAAGCATTAACATTATTACAGGACCTAATATCATAGGGTAACTTATTCCATAAAACTGGTGCTTGCACACTAAAAGATCTTTGACCAAAAGTCAACAGCTTTGAATATTTGGGCTTTAAGAGCCAGTCCACGAGAAAACCATGCAGAAGGTTCGAAGGTGGGGGTCGGCCGATTGCCTTCATATTTACAGGGTTTGGTCGACCCTTCGAGCCTACTCCCCAGCCAAAATCGCTGATTTCAGAAATCAACCGTTTTCGAGATACAGGCCTTTTACGTTTTTCGGCTGTTTTTTGTCATTTTCAAGCTAAAATATTAGGTATTTTCGTCGCACTACTACCGCTGTTACGTGACCCTGGAGAACTAGGTTTGGGTTGTTCGTGATAGTCGGGGTCTTGCACTACCACATTATTATGGTCATCCGGTTCAAGTTCATTTTCAATAGGTAACAGGAGACTACACAAGATACGTGTCTAGAGATATCTGAATTATACCCTTTTTTCAAATTGCGATAACTCCACTGGAGCAGGGCTTGCGATCAAAATGTAAATCGTTTTATTTGCAACTTGACCTGTTCTAACGACGTAAAAAATAAAATCGTTGTCAACTCACCTACAACAGTATGAAAATTTGTGTCGAAAGTTACGAAATTCGTCATTTTTCGCGTCATATTTCGGTTTCTTAAGTGTTTGGATTTCGCCCGAACTTTCCGGACATGTCCTAGGATATTTTTCGGATGTCAGGCCAGGAATATGACCAATTGAACATCAATATTCACCAATTGTACATCGATATAGTGAATAATATTCAGAATTTCAAAATTTATATGTGTATTGAGTGTATAACTACCACGCAACCTGATATTAGGCTGGATTTATTAGATAATTAGTTGATCAGCGTATTTATCGTGTTTTTCCCTTTATACACCTACCTCGTTTACCTGCTTAATCTACCTTACAAGTAATTTAACTATCAATGTAATTTTAAAATAACATTTTACGGAAATGATTTGACATAACCACAAGCAATTCTTATTTCGGAAGCTTTTTTTCATTTGCTACCGTATAAACGAATAAATTTTTGAGAAATTAATATTACTGGCCTGAATTTGATTGAAGCAGACACGGATCGACAAGCTTTCTTTCTATCGTATTATGAAAGCACGTAATTTTGTAGGAATGTTACAAAAAACCAAAATGAAACGAAATGGAATTAACGTCCTACTGTTCTGGGCTAATGAAGATGTGCATATACGCCATACAGTGTGCTATGAGGAAAATTTGCCCGGACAGCGACACTACGGCCTAATCTTATATCGAATTCCAACTGTCAAGGGATCGCTACGTCCACGCCAATGTGTACACGGGACTCGGTTTATCGTCCCACCCGAACGACTAGACAGCTGTCCTTGTAGGAATATTACTGACATAAATTTGAATACCATACCGGAATTAAATATGAATAAGCGGTTGCCATACAAGATACGCCCACATTTTGCAAGAGATGGACAGAGAACAAGCTATATAAAAATCGATTTTTTGTACCATCAGGGGCCATCATCCAGTTTGTTACAATCCGACATGCGACAAAATCAAAAGGAATCAACTTTGTGATATAAAAGAATATATAAAAGTTTCATCAAATCGAAAAGAAAGGAGCTACAAGCAAAAAACGTGATTTTGCGTACATTCAATGTCATAATCCAGGAAGTTACATTGTGATATACGCAAATATCGAAAGAATCCGAGATCTTTGTGTAACACTATCTTAGTGATTACAGAGACCAGTTTCATAAATATATGGTTTATTTACATCGGAACAGAATACAACACATCTACATAACTACAGCAGCAATACAGGTGATTAAACTATATACAGGAACGCATCAGAACGGTACATAATTATATTAAGTCTACCATTCCGCCTCTCTACCAAGACAGCGATTAACTCGGGTGAGTCCATAAGCCTGTCTGTGCGTCTCTCTGCTATGTCCCTGTTCGTCTTTGCTCCCCGTCTTCTTGAGACAGAGAGACCCTTCTATGGTGAGCTTCCAAGCTCCACTCATTTGTCTCAACAACCACAGCTAATTTATACTAAACTTAGATGTCGTATAAAGTTAATCAAAGCATGCATATACATATTATTGATATTTAATATATCCTTTATAGAACTACACAATGAATCAGCTGTCATTGATAGATTTTATACTATAAGCACGGTCAGTGATAGGTCAGCGTGAACTCTTTCATTCCGTAAATATTTGGGATACAAACATACTTTTGAAGATTCATCAAAATCTGATAAAATCTTGGAATTACATACTTTTACACTATTTGCGTACGAGAAGCGGCCATTTTGTCTGGCAGTTTCAGTTCGATTTTTACGAAATTCGAACTCCGCAATCATTAGCGTGTAAGGGGATATATCAAAACGTTTTTAAAAATCGAATGAAAATTGTGATCTCTAGGCGGGCTACAAGCTAAAAACACCATTTTTTGTACACTCATGGGCCATAATCCAGGAAGTTAATATCCGATATCCGGGAATATCGGATGGAGCCGAGCTCTTTGAGTTATAAACGCTCCTTTTAAGTTTCATCAAAAATTGTGAACTCCATAGTCCACTATCTAAAAACATGATTTTTCGTAAAATCAGGGGTCATAGTCCATGAAGTTACGATCCGATACATGCCACTATTGAAAGGAACCGAGATATTAGGGAGATAAACCTATAATTATTTCAAATATTACAGAAAGTGGATAAAAATGTGACCCATAGAGTGTCCGTAAACAAAATGTGGACGGACGGACGGGCAGGGGTGACGACAATACACGTCCACACGAAACTGTGGAAGGATAGGCGGACAGGGGCGTCCACACGAGAATGTAGATGTACAAAAATAGCGAGGTACTCCTATTTTTATTACGGGCGGATTTTGAATATTTTTTAGACATTTTATAACGAAGAAAACGATGTTTTGACATCGCAAAACTATTCTTATTTGGAAAATTCTGCATTCATTTGCTGTCGAATAAACGAAGACACGTTATTTTGTACCATACGGGAATTAAATATGAAAAATATCGAGGTGCACCTATTTTTATCTGCTCGAATTCGACCGTTTTTCATAATTTTGACGCTTTAGATCGAAAATTTGCGAAAATCCATATTCTCGGGGAGACGCGATCATACGGGGAGTGAATATTTTGGCAAAGCCGGTTGGAGGGGAGGCGGAGTTGATATATTGACCCTCTGAATTACAATATAGGCGATAGGGTACCTGAATAATCCGCCAATGTATCCCAATCAAAACTGAAGTTTTTGCTAACTTTCGACACGAATTTTCATACTGTTGCAAGTTAGCTGACAACGAATTTATTTCTTATGTTGTTAGAACTGGTCAAGCTGCAAATAAATTGATTTTAATTTTTATCGCAAACCCTGCTCCAGTGGAGTTATCACGATCTGAAGATGGGGTACATTTCAGGCATCTCTAGACACGTATCTTGTGAAGTATCCGGACACCTTTGGATAATGAACTTTAACCGGATGACCATGATAATGTGGTAGCGCAAGACCCCGACTGTCATGAACAACCCAAACCTAGTTCTCCAGGGTCATGTAACAGCGGTAGTAGTGCGACGAAAATACCTAAAATTTGGCCTGAAAATGGCAAAAAACAGCCGAAAAACATAAAAGGCCTGTATCTCGAAAACGGTTGATTTCTGAAATCAGTGAATTTGGCTGGAGAGTAGGCTCAAGGGGTCGACCAAACCCTGTGAATATGAACTAAAACGGCCGACCCCCACCTTCGAACATCTGCATGATATTGCATGGTTTTCTCGTGGAATGACTCTTAAAAGAAAATTATCATCTGAAGAGCGTAAACATCGCCCTGGTGTATACATATTTAAAAGATCAGATAAATAAACAGGTGCTAATTTGTTCAAACATTTAAAAGTTAACAATAAAATTTTAAAATCAATTCCATAAGAAATAGGTAACCAATGTAAATTTTTTAAAATTGGGGTAATATGATCATATTTTTTAATGCGTGTAATAAGACGTGCAGCTGTATTTTGGACTCGTTGAAGTTTATCTAAAAGTTTGGCTGGAAGACCAGCTAACAACGAATTAAAATTGTCCAGTCTTGACGTGACCAAAGCATTGGCAAGTGTTTTTATGGAGTCTAAAGGGATAAATTTACGTATTCTACCAATATTTCTTATATTACAATAACACAATTTACATATATAATTTACTTGAGCTTCCATACTCATATTCATATCAAATATTACACCAATATTACGTGCAGATGACGAGGGATTAATTTCACTATTACCAATTAAGAAGGAAGATTTACAGTCAATTTTTGACAATTGTTTATTTGAACCAATTATTAAATATTCAGTTTTATCATCATTTAATTTTAGAAAGTTTTTTGACATCCACAATTTAATTTCAGATATACATTCTTCGATAACTACTTTTGAACTGACATAAGAATCTGGATTTTTAGGTGAAAAGGAAATATATAATTGGGTGTCATCTGCATATAGATGAAATTGTAAATCATATTTTCTAACTATATCCCCAAGCGGTGAGGTGTATAACGTAAATAAAATAGGACCAAGGACATATATATCTTTAATAAAATCTAACACTGTCTAGGTAGGTCGTGCTTCATATAAAGCATGGGAGAGATTTCTGTGAAAACATTAACCGACCTTCATTGATACCCTAATAGACTGACCTTCCCTGATATTATTAGCTATTGTATATACTGACATTCATTGATACTATTAGCTTACAGATATACTGACCTTCATTGATACTATTAACTAACAGATATACTGACCTTCATTGATACTATTAACTAACAGATATACTGACCTTCATTGATATTATTAGCTAATAGACTGACCTTCATTGATACTATTAGCTAACAGATATACTGACCTTCATTGATACCATAGCTAATATATATATACTGACCTTCATTGATACTGTTAGCTATTAGATATGTTTCATCGTAGATATTAGTAAGATTCAACACCCCGAACACGCCTATTGCTTGTATTGCCTGGCCAATATGTAACGAATATCCGTCAGGTGGCTTACAAAATTCTATTCTAATCGGTAAGATGTTCCTCTCCACTATTTTACGTAGACTCTCTTCACGACCATCTGAAACATAAAGATCTCGTACGGTTCAATCTGATTTAAATACAAATGCAAATCTATATTTGGGGGATGGGATGGCCTAGTGGTCTAGACTGTCGTGCTTCGACCTCTAGCTGGCCGGTCACCTCTAGCTTATGGCTGTGGTTTCGATCCCTGGTGTGAGCGTATGTGACATGGAGATAGGGGCCCCTTCTCAACTTCGTGGGTTTCCTCCGGGCACTCCGGTTTCCTCCCACTGCTAAAGACCCCTACGCACAAGCGAATTATTGAAATAAAATTAAACCATATGTTAGTCCCGAAATGACATAGTTTGTGTCGAGTGGACGTTAAACCACATTTCTCTCTCTCTATTTTCGACGAAATTTTAAAATATAAAAAACAAAACGAAATAGGATCTGTGATTCAATCAGATTGCGCGCTTTTAAAATGAAATATTGAAATGAAATGGTAAACGTCCTAGTTCTCTGCTCAAACTGAGTTAATAAAGACGGGCATATGCCAGGAGGGAATCTTTGCTTGTGCAGTAGGCCGTTGTGCCGCTGCCTGGGCAAGATTTTCCTCATCGAATACTGTATGGCCGTCTTTATCAAATGAGTTTAGTCAAAATAGGCTAATTCTTTAAGGCGGTTTTTTTCTGGCTGGACCGTCTCCTATACATGATGATATCCATGGAAACCAAGGCACCTAGGCTGATAAGGCCACACCCTTCTCTCTATACGGAACCCACGTGCGATTTCTACATGTGTCCTATGAGCTAGTATAATCTTCAGAATAAAGTGTTTCCATTTAATTTATGTTTCTCAACAGTGGACGTTCAGTATGAGTTTTTCTAAACAACATTTATTTACCGAAACTGGAATGGAGATCAGGCATAATCCTATAGACCCCCTCTCCATCAAATTACAAACATAATTATATATTGAAGTACAGCATGTATGTTACAACAGCGACGTGAAGTTAGCTTGTGGTTCGTTATGTTGTTCGTCATTCCCCGGATATGGAATAAGTAATATAATAAGGTGTTTTTATAGATAATTCGCATGGAATGGGTTATGGGCCTAATTCATTAATAACACTTCAAAGTCTTAGGAAATAGATTCCAACAAACCGTGATTCTACCTGAATAAAGTACTGTTTCCTATTGGCGAACAACGAACTGTTTCCTTTTGGCGAATAACGAACTGTTTCCTATTGACGAATGACGAACGACAAACTAGTTGGTAAAGCGTCGTACTTGATTGTAAGTTTAAAAAATTGATTTTACCTTTCTTTTTAATTTTTGCAGTAACGGGATAATCCACAGGAATACTAAGATGGCGCCCGTATGTATCCTTAGCAACCACCCGGCGTTGTTTGGAATAGGAATGAATCCTCATGGTCTTAGAAAAAGAAATAATCGTGTTCACAATTGTAAAATCTTTTAAGCATATTTAGCAAAATCACAGAGTATGATGACCGGACAGTTTTCTAACTTTGTGTCGATAATTCAATAATTGTAAAGTGGATGGCCGAATGGTTAACACTTGCGCGCTGTATCGTAAGGTCTGCCATTCAGTCATCTGGCGTGTTTACGAATCCACTGTTGTACGTGACAAGGAGTTGGTTTGCCTGTCCAACCTCGTGAGTTTTCTCCGGGTTCTCCGGTTTTCCCCCACTGCTAATGACACCTACGTGCAAGCGCAAGATGTGTTAGTCCCGAAATAACCTAGTTTGTGTCGAGTAGATGTTAAACCCCATCTCCCTCTCTCTCTCCCTCTCTCTCTCTCGCGCGTGCGCGACACTCGCTGTAAATAATATATAATTTCAATACCGTTTTCAATATAATTTTCCTTCACAATATCTATGTTTGAACTATTATTTACAGAATTGTCGCCTCTTTAACACAATCGTACATAATGCATCTTCAAATGATCAATATGAGTGCGGGTTGGGATGGCCTAGTAGTCTAGAGTGCCGCGCTTCGACCTCTAGCTGGCCGGTCACCTCTGGCTTGCGGTTGTGGTTTCGATCCCTGGTGTGAGCGTATGTGGCATGGCGATAGGGGCGCCTTCTCAACCTCGTGGGTTTCCCCCGGACTCTCCGGTTTCCTCCCACTGCTAAAGACCCCTACGCGCATGCGATTTATTGAAATAAGATTGAAACCGTATGTTAGTCCTAAAATGACCTAGTTTGTGTCGAGTGGACGTTAAACCCCATTTCTCTCTCTCTCTCTCTCTCTGAAGTAAAATATAAGTGACATTTTTCCTCTTGATTTTTAATTACATATCTGAATAATACTCACGTGACCAGTAGAATATGTATCTATATCATTGTCACCATAGTGACCCTGTCTAACCTGTATTATAACAGGCAGACGATGACCAAATTTCTCATAAACATCTCGTATTGACAACGATTCGCTGTTTAATTCAAACTGTACTTCAGTCGCCATCTTGGTTCTTCCCTGCAGTTGAATCCTGGGAAATAAAATGCAATGCAGTTGAATTATGGGAAATAAAATGCAACGCAGGTGAATCCTGGGAATTAAAATCCAACGGAGTTGAATCCTGGGAATTCAAATGCAATGCAGGAATAATGAGGCGCCCAAAACGACGTGATCGGATCCCCTATCCTTGAAATTCGAATAATAATTAAGGACTATGAATTAAGAATACTGAATAAATGAACTGAAATGAAATGAAATGGGGTTTAACGTCCTACTTTTCTGTTCAGAACGGGGCTAATGGGGGAAATTTTGCCCGGGCAGCGGCACTACGGTCTACTCTTATATCGAATTTAAACTGTCAAGGGATCTTTTATGTGCATGCCAATGTGTACACAGGACCTCGGTTTAACGTCCCATCCTGGTTCTGTTTCACTGGCAACGGGGAACCACGTCGGAAATTCTGAAGAACTTTCTCGGCCAATGCAGGGATCGGACCCCCTACCTACAGGCCAGCGTGCCCCCCCCCCGATCCCCAAACACTGAATAAAGAGCTGTCTTGTCTTCCATAGTGTATGATGTATCTATCTTTTTTGTTTGTTGATTATATCTGCTTGGCATGTGCATTGTTGGCAAGAGATCTATACAGCTGACGAGCTGCGAAGGCCCAGCGGGTAAGACACCTGCTCGTTAACCAGGCGATCTCTGAATTGGACGGGATAGTTCCTCGGTATTTCAAGTCGTGTTTCATATTGGTGTGCACGTTAAAACACCATAGACAATTAGAAAGTAGGTCGTAGCGCCACTGTTCGGGCAAAATGTCCTCACAGTATGATCTATACCCGTCTTCATTAGAACAGTAAGATATAAAACCCCATTCGTTATACAGCTGGATCGTCTCAAAACCCACATTCAGAAGGACAGGAGGCCACGTGGCCCAGTGAGTAAGACGTTGGCTTGCTAGCCTGGAGGTCCGGTGTTCGATCCCTGCGTTGGCCGAAAACGTTCATCATCAACTTCGTTTTATTAAACAGAAAGATTGGTATTTTTGACAAGAGTATAGCATAGCTAAATAATACACTAGTTTTGACCAATATTTAGAATAACACCAATGTCGCTTGCGTATTGATGTTTTAGTTTTATGAGTTCACTCAACAGTCAGCCACTGACAGAGCCGATCATAAGCAATATAAGGTCACTCAGCAGACAGCCGCCACCATGACTGCACATTAGCAATATGAAGTCATTCAGCGGACACAGTCGTGAAGATCGATCATTATCAATACAGGTCACTCAGCAGACAGTCGCCACCAAGACCGGTCATTAGCAATATACATGTAAGGTCACTCAACAGAAAGTCGCCATCAAGACCGGTAATTAGCAATATGAGGTCACTCAGCGGACACAGTTGTGAAGACCGATCATTAGCAATGCCAGGTCACTCAGCAGACAGTCGCCACCAAGACCGGTCATTAGCAGTATGAGGTCACTCAGCAGGCAGCTTCCGTCAAGACTAGTCATTAGCAATTTGAGGTCACTCAACCGACACAGTGGTGAAGACCGATCACTAGCAATACCAGGTCACTCAGCAGACAGTCGTAACCACGACTGGTCATTAGAAATATGAGGTCACTCAGCAGTCAGCGGCCGTTAAGACCGGTCATTTGCAGTATGGGATCACCCAAAAGACAGCCACCGTCTAGACTGGTCATTAGCAATATCAGGTCACTCAGCAGACAGTCGCTGTCAAAACCGGTCATTAGCAATATGAGGTCACCTAGAGGATGGCCGCCGTCTAGACTGGTCAAAAGACTTACGTTTTAACGTGGTATATCCCTTATTAAGTTTTCCCCGATAAAATTCGCTTGATTTAATCCACAGTACGATTATTACTATTACCTATGCCCATACGTTGTCTGTTGAATGTGTCTTTTGGATTCCCCTTACTATGGGTTGACGTCCACTGCTATACGTGGTGTTGTGTTGCCCAGTAGAATCAGTCGGCCACTAAACTCCCTCCTTAAACAAACAACAACATCTTACCGCTAAAATAACTCGCTCCCTGCTTAAATATAACATGGATCAAATTAACTACAAATACATAATCTTCTTGCTCTATTTAGCTCGCCGTCATATCCATTACATCGTGTTATATCTTTTATTATGATAACACGGCCAGATAAATACGTCACTTTAAAGTTACAATTTCATATTTTTAAGTTATATTTTTAAAATGTACATGTATTAAAATAAAGCCCTAAAATAGATTGTATCTATAAACAGTCCTACCTGATTAAAGAATAATCCAATTAATCCTATAATTCACTATTGCCAGTTGAGAAATTGGCAAAAATATCATTTTCAACTTTAAATTCAAACGTTTGAAGATAGCTAATACATGGGGTGAATGGGAAAACAAGGAAGATAATTGTGTTATTATTTCCTGTGTAAATGATATTTATGCCTCTAAAATAATGATCATGGTCGTATAAAAGTGAGTTGACAACCTTTTGAGCAAAAGACATAGAAATAATTATGTTTTGACTTTCTTTGAAAATATGAAATTGCCGCTTTAAAGGCGCTGAACATATTTGCTTTAGTTCAAACTGTATTGTTTGCTACGCTTATCGTTAATCGTATAGAGAGAGATGGGCTTTAACGTCCACTCGACACAAACTAGGTCATTTTGGGACTAACATATGGTTTCAATTTTATTTCAATAATTCGCTTGCGCGTAGGGGTCTTTAGCAGTGGGAGGAAACCGGAGTGCGTGGAGGAAACCCACGAGGTTGAGAAGGCGCCCCTATCTCCATGTCACATAGGCTCACACCAGGGATCGAAACCACAGCCGCAAGCCAGAGGTGACCAGCCAGCTAGAGGTTTAATCGTATAGTAGAGGATGGGTGATGTAGTCCTTTATCTCGTGTGCGTGAAATCACAAGGTCTATAATTGCCACAAGTTCCGGGGTTTCGATTTATCGATTGAACTTGACAAGGAGTAGGGTTGCCTGCCCAACCTCATGAGTTTTCTCCTGGTCCACCGGTTTCTTCTCACTACCAAAGACTTCCACGCAAAAGTGAACTAGTGAAATAAAGTTGAAACATGTTTTAGTCGCGAAATTATTATTTTGTGTCGGGTGAACGCTACATCCTCTCTCATGAAGATCTGACAAGTTAAAATGTGCGTTCACGCCGGGGGTTAAACGAGCGGCGTTTTAACCTATGACGTCAGATTTACAACTTTAACGCCATTTAAAAAAAAAATAGCCAAATTCTGGCTGGGATTACTGAGCAAAATGGTCATTCATTGCATACGTGCGAAAAAAAAACCCAGCACCCATTTAATTTTCGTACGTTAGTTACGTGCGCCCTATAACCCTGTCTATAGATCCGCATGCGTTATCACCCAAAATCACAGCTCCAGTCGACCCCTTCTAGCACGCGACTATGAGCAGGGGTGGAATCACCAGCTTAACCTCGTGGGTCTAACAACTGCTATGTACACGTACAAATTATTGAAATAAAATCATTCCATATATAAATCCTGATACGACCTAGTTGTCTGAAATTGGCGTGATACAAGTACTCCATTGCTCTTGATCACTGAGAGTGGGCCTTTAATAGGTTGTGAAAACGTACTGTATACATAACGATCAACCAGGAAGGTCGTTATGTCATGTTATTCTTTATTCTATATAATATCATAGTTGTTATATAGGTCAACATGTACGTCGACACATTAAACATTAAACATAAAGCGCGGTGTCAATAACGAAATATACACGCTTTCGTAAGATAAAATAATCTTTGTATAACATGCATTTGATGTAAGATATAAGTTTAAAATAACCTGTGATTGGGGCCAGGGCCGTATATAGCGGGGGTTCAGGTGGTACATTGCACCCACAGAAAAAGAAGGCGCCCCGAGAAATGGCGCCCCTATGGGATTACTTGTTAGCGACTTTTGATTGAGGTAGTTCCCGCGCTTAGTAACAACTGGGCGTTATATTGGCGCCCCGCCACTCTGCTGCACCTCCACTTTTAAAATCCTACATACGGCCCTGCTTAGGACTTATAGTCCTGGGGCCGGTTGCTCAAAGCTCCGTTATCTTTTAACGATCCGTTAACTTTAACAGAGAGAAAGACTGTTGCTGGAAGTCCCATAAACTTTAATGTGTCGTTAACTTGGCGTTATATTTAAGGGAGGTTTGGGGCTCCGTTATCTGTTTAATGATGGCATTAGTTGGCTGTAGCAAAAAGTCATAGATTACCAATGTAGTTTTCTATAGAACATTCTAGAGGGTTGGGCGATGCGGGCCTATTCCATGTTCTAAATGATGAAATTTTATACTATTCTACAGAATTTTGGTGGACTATAGGAAATAATGGCCCCATAATTCTGTAGTGCAAATCCCATAATTTTTCCTACAGATTTACGCTAAAGTTTCTAAAGGAAAATATAAAGTATTCTATATTTTTTTCTGTTGTAAATTCTACAGTCATCTTTTTGTCTTTAATCTAGTTTTGTGAACAGACTGCACAGTTGTCTCGCTGTCTTCAGTTTCTTGTTTAAAATAGTAACTTCTATGAAGTTGTTATACATGTACATTGAAATTAAAAATTTTAAATTCAGCCAATGAACAAACAGTCTTCTCTTGGATTAACTTTAATGAATCCGTTAGCTAACGGATAATGAAATTGATTTTCCAGCAACAGAAATTTAACTGGCCGTTAACAAACGACACGTTACAAAGATAACAATCCGTTAGAGTTTAACGGATCGTTAAAATAACTTAGTTTTGAGCAACCGGGCCCTGGGCTCTTTTTCACAAAAACTTAAGCTAAATTCACTACAATAGTTTTCTACTAAAATCAAAATAAAATTTTATGCGTTTCACGAAGATTGATTGTAACTTAAAATGCAATTTTAACAGACTTTAGTTAAAATCGCTTGCGCCCGTGTAGTGCACATTACCGCTGTGGGTACGGTATTTACGGTGGAAGCAAATACGCTTCGAAACTGATAACTATTGACAGGTTGAATTAACGGTTGCAATATCAATGGGGGAGAGTTTCATACGTGGGGGAAAGTCGAGTCCCTCTAAACAAACGGATGGACCAACACAAACCCAAACCCTCCAATAGTGACTCGGCTGTCGCCACCCATCTGCTTAACAACCGTCACCACAAAGTGAATTGGTCGCAGGTAAAAACGTACTGGGTACACCAGCATGACAAAAGAACGAGGAAAACTCATGAGGCCATCCAGATACGTCGACATACTCCGACTCTTAATCGTGACCAAGGCGTTTATCAAATAATAAATGTTCCAAAAATAAGATACCGCATACTCAAATTATTGGACGTTCACAAATATTAAAATGTTTCAAATACTGTAACCATTGTTTAAAACTTCATTACTAAATCCATTACGATGTGATTATAATAATTAAAATGCCACTCGAGTTAACCCAACGTTCTTATATCATTACAATAACTATAACTTACTCTAAGTTGACTTATATACTTATTAAAACATTAAGTAATCTGTGTCACCTGTCTATACAGCTCATTAATTAATAATATTGTTGATTGTACATATATATATTTCAACTGTAATATGTCTCATTTGTACATTGGGTATTTGCTTGAAAACGACTTGTAAAATCTTGTTGAAACGTTGCAGTACAATAAACCAAGCGATTGTATCCATAAAAATGTTCTAGTATTATATCACAAATCAATTGCTAAATGCCTCTCAAAGAATAAACTTTATACAGGTCTAGTTGACTATTAACACCAATTTCTATTTTATCAGAGTAAAATTTAATTTTAGCGTCTTTAATTAATTTATTGGGTTTTTTTTATAAATTTATAAATCTGTTTATTGCCATTTTGAGACGAATAGTAAATGTTTTCGTTTTATATGGGAACAACATGAGTCCAAATTTAGAGTGATGCCGGGTTGCTTTTTCGTGTATACCTTCAATACTTTGAATCCCATTGGAATTTGAGTTGGCGAATTGCGCTTTATTTTATTAATGTCAAGTGATTTAAACCTTCTATATGTTAAGTTTTATTGCCCGTTGTAACCTCTGGATACTAAGATTAAAACGAACCGAAATATAATCCGGTATTAATTTGACGGAGACAATCTCCCGTCAAAAGGCAACACCTATAGTAACTCACTTTTTTCTTATTTTGAGAAAACAAAGGAAAACATAATGACTGAATATTAAACCCCAGCTTATCCATTGATGTGACTATTGAGTTACTAGGTTTTTCTGTGGCGTATTAGGTTAATGAAGGAAGTAGCTAGATTGTGTCATAGGTGTTATGGCTTACAAACTTAAAAGATTGGAATAACTAACTGTGCAGGAAGGGAACCACACACGCTCTACAAATTTGATCTTAACTCAATTTTGATAAAAACAGTGAGTTACTGGGTTTTGACTTTCGACGGGAGTAATATGCGTGTGTACTGTCCACGAATTCCTCTAGACTTCTTTTAATTGTTCCTGCATGGTGCGGGTCTCCAACACTTGCTATTATAGGACCTCAGAATCTTATTGTGGCACGTGTCCTGTTCTGGCAAATTTCATCAGTTTCGCAGCCTCATAATCCTTCATGTTGAAATCGCTCTTCAGACTTTCTTCGTTTAGTTCCAATAACAAATCACCGTCCACCTGAGCGGCTTTAAAACATCTAGCATATTTACTCAATTTTAATGTTTCTAGATTATCCGCTAGTTCCCGAATGCCCAAGCCCTTAACATGGGCCGATCTTGGGGAAGACGTGGTTTTGGACGATTTGACAGCATCGCGACCTCTATCGTAGGGCTGGGTAGGGTAAGAAAGAATCGACCGATATGTTCGCGCAGGAACGGGAGGAGGAGCGACATCATCTTGTTGTGGTGTAAGTTGCGAATACACTTGTCCGTCACCAATCGCATTAAGCTGCGCGTATGTTGACTGTGTCTGCTTCTGTTCAATACGATCACGAAGCTCTTGAACGCATGACATTGTAGCGGAATCCTTCCGCTTCTGTTTTGTAGCACGGTATTTGATGAAATGATTCGGTTCAATGTAGTCGTAGACATTTTCTGTTGAGCTCGAGATAATGTCAGGTGAATATACAGCAATATCTGAAAAAATAAACACATCAATAATGTAATGATAAAACTGAAAAACGAAAATAAAATGAAATGAAATTTGGTTAAACGCCCGACTGTTCATAGAACGTCAATTTTCATGGCTTCTGATTACGCGCGAGTGAACGAGGCTACATGGGATGCCACTGACAAGATGAAGCCACGCTGGAACATTCTGAGGAACACTCTCAACCGACACCAAGATATCACGCACTGATCCAGTGCCTTGTTGGACTACTCACCCACCCAACTGGGCCTCGACACTATGGACCTGCATGTTAGTGACCCAGTGCATTACTGTTCTGTACCGATTGAGCTATTCACACACCCTACTCTGGACCTCCATGTTAGTGATACAATGCCTTACTGGTCTCCATCGACTGGACTTTCCACACGCCCTACTGAGCCTCGAAGCTATGTACTTCCATATTAATGATGAGCTGTCAAAACAGAACTAAAACGGGGTTTAACAGCCCACCTTTCTGCACCGGCTGGCCGAATGAAGATGGGCATTTTCCCAGACAGTGGTAACACTACTTTTAATTTGTAACTAGCAAGAGTTATTTTACGTGCACGCCAATATGTAAACGGAACTATACGTAGCCCCTTGCCACCGCCAGCTGTCAGACACCACTGACAGGGATCACACATTGGAAATATGGAAACAGAGAAAAGACATTCCATTTACCTGGATTTCCACCGGTTGATTCATACATAATGCCATTTGCTACCTTGTTCATTTTCCGTTGAAAAGCTGTGAATACAGACAGTGGTTGACCTTTCATACCAGATACTACAGACAATTTCACAGTTTGTAGGTAGATCGGGACAAAAAGTACCTCTTCATCTAAATGCCCTATAATATAATCAAACACGGATAAGGTAGATCGTGCTTCATCTAACCCACATATAATATAATCTAACATTGTCTAGGTAGACTTTATGGAAGGGAATCGCTGTCAATATTAAATGCTCTGCTAAAATGTCCTTTCCATTGATTACGTTCAAAAAGTACAATGTACAAAGTCTTAATACCGGTAATGATATAGTCAAAATACTTCTAAGGCCAAAGTTAAATGTAAAACGTTAAATGCAATGTGTCAAATGACAAATTGATATACTGACCTTCATTGATACTATTAACTAATAGATATACTGACCTTCATTGATACTGTTAACTAATAGATATACTGACCTACATTGATACTGTTAACTAATAGATATACTGACCTTCATTGATACTATTAGCTAGAAGATAAGTCTCATCGTAGATATTAGTAAGATTCAATACGCCGAACACGCCTATCTCTTGTATTGCCTGGCCAATATGTAACGAATATCCGTCAGGTGGCTTACAAAATTCTATTCTAATCGGCAAGTTATTCTTTTCCACTATTTTACGTAGACTTTCTTCTCGACCAGCTGAAACATACAGTTCTTGCACTTTTAAAATGAGATATTGAAATGAAATAGTTAACGTTCTAGCGGTTAATAAAGACTGGCACGCACTAAGAGAGAATATTTGCCCGTGCAGTAGGTCGTTGTGCCGCTAGAATGGGTAAGATTTCCCTCATCGCATACTGTATGGCGCATGTCCGTCTTTGTTAACACAGGACTTTATGTTAAACTCCATTTAAATTCATCCCAGTTCCTTTTCTTGGATTCCTATAATTCCGTCCCGTTTTTACTGCCCTTGACAAACTCTTTGATGCTTACCATAATGGATCAGATTATTTTTGTCAAAAATGACCAATTTCAGGGCCAACCAATCACTAATTCTTTAAGGAGGTTTTCTGACTGGACCTTCCCCGAACGTCATTGTCCATAATATGATGATATCCATGGAAACCAAGGCACCCAGTTGTTGATATACCGAATAACGAACTGTTTCCTATAGGTGAATGACGAACAACAAACTTAGTTTGTAATGCGTCGTACTTGATTGTAAGATTTTAGAAGAAAGAAAGAAATGGGGTTTAACGTCCACTCGACACAAACGAGGTCATTTTGGGACTAATATATGGTTTCAATTTTATTTCAATAATTCGCTTGCGCGTAGGGGTCTTTAGCAGTGGAAGGAAACCGGAGTGCCCGCAGGAAACCCACGAGGTTGAGAAGACGCCCCTATCTCCATGCCACATACGCTCACACCAGGTATCGAAACCACAGCCGCAAGCCAGAGGTGACCGGCCTGCTAGAGGTCGAAGCGCTGCACTCAAGACCACTAGGCCATCCCAACCCCCGTAAGATTTTAAATATTGATTTTACTTTTCTTTTCAATTTTTTGGCTTTTCAATCTGATTAAAATACAGATCTATATTTCGTTGTTTTATATTTTCGATGGCTGACAAGTAAAACGAAATTTTGAACTATAATAAACGAAACGAAATAGGATCTACGTTTTAATCTGATTGTGCACCTTTAAAATGAAATATGAAAATGAAATAAAGTGGAGTTTAACTGGTAACGTCCAAGTGGGAAGACGGGGGAAATCTTTGACCGGACATAAATGTAGACCGTTGCTCCGATGTCCAGATATGGAATTAGTAATATAATAAAGGCGCTATTATAGGGAGTTTTTTTATCACCCTAATTAGTTTATAACACTTCAAATTCTTGGGGAAACAGATTCTAACAAGTCGTCTTTCTACCTGAATACCAAGACGTTTCCTATTGGCGAATAACGAGGTGTTCCCTATTAGTCAATGTGACAGATTTTCATTACCAAATTGATGAATCAATTCAACCATGATCTTCAGTTAGCCTGGTGCCTGAAGTGTTCAAATTTAGTTGATGGACATCCGGGTCACTTTGCGAAATGCCATATTGGCAGCCATGTTTAAAAATGGCCGTCATTTTGTCACTGAAAATGGTGGCTATCTTTAAAAACGGCGCCATTATGTCACCCGATTGACCTTTTGATATGGAATATGGCTCAAAACTTCACAATAACATTCCAAATCTGCAGCTATATGATACATGCGTTTGAATAAATCATACATTTTTCAAATAACCAGATTATTCTGGAAAAACACAACGTTTCGGCACTCTTTGTCAAGATTTATTTAATAAGTTTACTATTACATGACGTTCACAGTAATTTTAGCCAAATTATATTGGCGAATACCGAGCATCGTACTTGATTGTAAGATTTAAATTATATAGAAATTCATTGATTTTACCTTTCTTTTTAATTTTTGCTGTAACTGGATAATCCACAGGAATACTAAGATGGCGCCCGTGTGCATCCTTAGCAACCACTCGACGTTGTTTGGAATATGAATGAATCCTCATCGTCTTAGAAAAGAAAGAATCATATTCAAAGTTAAAAGTTACGCATATTTTGAAAACACACAGAATTCAATAATTGTAAAGTGAGACAAGGGACAAGCCGTAAATGATAAAATATATAATTTCCATATCGTTTTCAACATAATTTTCCTTCTCGTTATCTATTATTGAACTATTATAACGAGAACTGACGCTTCTTTACAAAATCGTACATAATGCATCTTTCGATAAGTTGCAGTTAATGTAAAATATAAGAACTACATGACAGCCCTTCGTTTAATCTGGGTCTTCCCTAAAACTTTAGACAGTGATGTAAGGTATTAAAAACGGTGAAAGTATTGTTCGTCTCCATACAGTATTGTTTACATTTTATTCGATTTGATGCCTAGTTTGTCACACAATTTTTCTGTAATATTCTGCTATGCACTGGTTCATTGGGCATATTAAAATCGTGAGTCATGCCGTAACGCTATGTAAACTTATTTGGATCTTTGTTTAAAAGTTAACGATTTTGTTACGCGGTTGGCTATTGGTTGTTAATCGGACTATTGACCAGTTATACTTTGCAACATAAATGTGATCCCACTAAAGCAGTGTTTAGTGGGATTAGTTCTAATCAAACGAAACACTGCGAGGAGTATGTAGTGTGCCGATGGATCAAAACATATTATACCACACTTATCGCACAAAATAACTGACTATTGTCTTGGTGAATTACACATCTGAATAATACTCACGTGACCAGTAGAATATGTATCTATATCAATGTCACCATAGTGACCCTGTCTAACCTGGATTATAACAGGCAGACGATGACCAAATTTCTCATAAACATCTCGTATTGACAACGATTCGACGTTTAATTCAAATTTCATATCAGTCGCCATCTTGGTTATTGAGTCATCAGCTTCCGGTATCGTTGTGGTTGAATCCTGGGAATTAAAATGCAATGCAGTTGAATCCTGAGAATTAAAAGTAATGCAGGATTAATATGAGACGCCCGAAACGACGTGATCTGTGGGATCTTCTATCTTGGAAATTCAAATAAGAATTAAGGACTATGTATATTAAGACCACTGAAAAAATAAAATGAAATGGGGTTTAAGGTCTTATAAGTGTTATGCTCCAAATTGGGTTAATGAAGACAGACATATGTCATACGGTGTGCTATGGAGGAAATTGTGCGCGGAAAGCGGCACTAAGGCCTACTCTTATATCGAAATCCAACTATCAAGGAATTTTTATGTGCACGCCAATGTGTACACGGGACTTCGGTTTTTCGTCCTGTTTCACTGGCAAGGGGGAACCACGTCGGAAAATTCCAAAGAACTTTTTCGGCCAATGCAGAGATCGAACCCCCGACTTCCAGGCTACCAGGCTAGCGTGACACCCCCCACCCCCCACCGAACACCGGATAAAGAGCTGTGTGGTCTTCCATAGTGTCTGATGTATCTATCTTTTTTGTTTGTTGATTATATCTGCTTGGCATGTGTATTGTTGGCAAGAGATCTATACAGCTGACTGACGAGCTGCGAAGGCCCAGTTGGTAAGACACCTGCTCGTTAACCAGGCGATCTCTGAATTCGACGGGATAGTTCCTCGGTATTTCAAGTCGTGTTTCATATTGGTGTGCGCGTTAAAGAACCATAGACAATTAGAATTCGAAATGAAAGTAGGTCGTAGCGCCACTGTTCGGGCAAACTGTCCTCACAGAATGATCTATACCCGTCTTCATTAGAACAGTAAGATGTCAAACCACATTCGTTATACAGCTGGATCGTCTCAAAACCCACATTCAGGAGGACAGGAGGCCACGTGGCCCAGTGAGTAAGACGTTGGCTTGCTAGCCTGGAGGTCCAGTGTTTGATCCCTGCGTTGGGCGAAAGCGTTCGTCGTTTTCTTAAACAGAAAGGTTGGTATTTTTGACAAGAGTATAGCATAGCTAAATAATACAATAGTTTTGACCAATATTTAGAATAACACCAACGTCGGTTGCGTATTGATGTTTTAGCTTCATGAGTTCACTCAAAAGTCAGCCACTGACAGAGCCGATCATAAGCAATATAAGGTCACTCAGCAGACAGCCGCCACCAAGACTGAACATTAGCAATATGAAGTCATTCAGCGGACACAGTCGTGAAGATCGATCATTATCAATACAAGGTCACTCAGCAGACAGTCGCCACCAAGACCGGTCATTAGCAATATGAGGTCACTCAGCGGGCAGCTTCCGTCAAGACTAGTCACTAGAAATTTGAGGTCACTCAACCGACACAGTGGTGAAGACCGATCACGAGCAATACCAGGTCACTCAGCAGACAAAAGACATAGAAATAATTATGTTTTGACTTTCTTTGAAAATATGAAATTGCCGCTTTAATGGCGCTGAACATATTTGCTTTAGTTCAGACTGTATTGTTTGTTACGCTTATCGTTAATCGCATAGAGAGACAGAGAGAGTGATGGGGTTTAACGTCCACTCGACACAAACTAGGTCATTTTGGGACTAACATATGGTTTCAATTTTATTTCAATAATTCGCTTGTGCGTAGCGATCTTTAGCAGTGGGAGGAAACCGGAGTGCCCGGAGGAAACCCACGAGGTTGAGAAGGCGCCCCTATCTCCATGCCACATACGCTCACACCAGGGATCGAAACCACAGCCGCAAGCCAGAGGTGACCAGCCAGCTAGAGGTTTAATCGTATAGTAGAGGATGGGTGATGTAGTCCTTTATCTCGTGTGCGTGAAATCACAAGGTCTATAATTGCCACAAGTTCCGAGGTTTCGATTCATCGATTGAACTTGACAAGGAGTAGGGTTGCCTGCCCTACCTCATGGGTTTTCTCCTGGTCCACCGGTTTCTTCTCACTACCAAAGACTTCCACGCAAAATTGAACTAGTGAAATAAAGTTGAAACATGTTTTAGTCTCGAAATTATTATTTTGTGTTGGGTGAACGCTACATCCTCTCTCCTGAAGATCTGACAAGTTAAAATGTGCGTTCACGCCAAATTCTGGCTGTGATTACTGAGCAAAATGGTCATTCATTGCATACGTGCGAAAAAAAAAACCCAGCTACAATTTAATTTTCGTACGTTAGTTACGTACGCCCTATAACCCTGTCTATAGATCCGCATGCGTTATCACCCAAAATCACAGCTCCAGTCGACCCCTTCTAGCACGTGACTATGAGCAGGGGTGGAATCACCAGCTTAGCCTCGTGGGTCTAACAACTGCTATGTACACGTACAAATTATTGAAATAAAATCATTCCATATATAAATCCTTAAAGACCTAGTTGTCTGAAATTGGCGTGATACAAGTACTCCATTGCTCTTGATCACTGAGAGAGGGCTTTTAACAGGTTGTGAAAACGTACTGCATACATAACGATCAACCAGGAAGGTCGATATGTCATGTTATTCTTAGTCTATATAATATCATAGTTGTTATATAGGTCAACATGTACGTCGACACATTAAACATAAAGCGCGGTGTCAATAACGGAATATACACGCTTTCATAAGATAAAAAAAGCTTTGTATAACATGCATTTGATGTAAGATATTTAAAATAACCTGTGATTAGGGCTAGGGCCGTATATAGCAGGGGTCCAGGGGGTACATTGCACCCACAGAAAAAGAAGGCGCCCCGAGAAGTGGCGCCCCTATGGGATTACTTGTTAGCGACTTTTGATTGAGGTAGTTCCCGCGCTCAGTAACAACTAGGCGTTATATTGGCGCCCCACCACTCTGCTGCACCACCACTTTTAAAATCCTACATACGGCCCTGCTTAGGACTTATAGTCCTGGGCCCTGTTTCACAAAAACTTAAGCTAAAATCACGAAAATAGATTTTAATTAAAATCAAAATGAAATTTTAAATTTTATGCGTTTCACGAAGATTGATTGTAACCTAAAATGACATTTTAATAGATTTTAGTTAAAATCGCTTGCACCCGCGCAGTGCACATTTCCGCTGCGGGTACTTACGGTGAAAATAAATACGCTTCGAAACTGAAAACTGTTGGCAGGTTGAATTAACGGTTGCAATATCAATGGGGAGTGTTTCATACGTTGAAGCAATGTTTGCACACGGTTAGACATTCGTAGAGAGGTGAAATAAATGAGTGTACTGCATAATATGTGATTCGAATAGTATCGGTGGGTTGGCCTTGAACTTGGCATTTGATTCGTGACGTGGGAATTTGATTTACTCGCAGGCTTTAATGGAAATAATGTGTATCGATTAACTTAAGCATGGATTTGTAGTTTTATTGATAATTGTCACAAACATATTATGATATTTCTGACTCAAACGGCTAATCTAGGTTGTAATTTTTCGTCGCATTTTAAAAGTATTTATTAACTTTGAAATTAATACACCAAATAGCCAATGTTCCGATGCCTAGATTTGACATGTCATTCTGATAGACCCACCCTTTCAATGATACTTTGAAAATGATACTTACTCAATTAAATGATTTTTTCCCCAACATAAAATAGCTTTGGTTCCTAAAATGCCAATTATTTTTGTTGTTTTATTAAAGTAAGACTTAAAAATAAACACACTTATATGGATATACTACTTCTGAATTTTATTGATAAAATAAAATTCAGAAGTAGTATATCCATATAAGTGTGTTTATTTTTAGTGAGATCTATTTCTATATGTCTTATAAGGATTAAAGTAAGACTTCATTAAGAAATAATAATAAATTTATATTAAAATTTAATTTCAAATAGGCCTAGGCCTATAACATTTTTCAATAAACACGTTTGAGACTATTGATTTATCTCTTTAGTATTTACATATTATCATAACCCCCAAAAGTATGCGTAAATACTACATATAGTTTGCCTAGGTATTATAGGCCTTCTAAAACCAAGAAATGGGGCATATTAAACAATTGTACCCGAACACATTTTCTTTATAGATAAGAAGGCTCTTCTTTCCAAGAAATTGGATATGAATAAATGATTTGCTTTTAGTGTTTAGTTTACTGGGGTTTGAGTGGGTTTTTTTTCTCTTGGAGTTCCAATTTGGAGCGCCATTCAAATGCTTAAATTGACTTACAATAAAATAAACGGGTGAAAAGAATTTGAATGTGAATTGTTTTTGAGAATGATGGTTGGAATATTAAAACTATGTTACCCGGGCCGTTCACAATATTATCAATATTCCGATTATATCTATATATCGCAATATATGTAACAATGTAGCTCTAATCAATCTTTGTTAATGTCGTGATTTTAAGTTAAGACAGGGTGACGGCTATCCTAAGTTAAAATTGATTTTAGTTAAAATTGTCCTTAAAATACGTTTGTGAAACGCTACTATTTTAAGTTAAGATTAGATTTTAACTTAAAATACTATTTTAGTGGATTTTAACTAAAATGCTTAAAATCGTTTTGTGAAACTCATCTATCTTAAGTTAGGATGAAATTTTAGTTTAAGACGATTTTAAGGAGATTTAAGTTTTTGTGAAACAGGGCCCTGGGCTCTTTTTCACAAAAACTTAAGCTAAAATCACTACAATGGATTTTAACTAAAATCAAAATAAAATTTTATGCGTTTCACGAAGATTGATTGTAACTTAAAATGCAATTTTAACAGACTTTAGTTAAAATCGCTTGCGCCCGTGTAGTGCACATTACCGCTGTGGGTACGGTACTTACGGTGGAAGCAAATACGCTTCGAAACTGAAAACTATTGACAGGTTGAATTAACGGTTGCAATATCAATGGGGGAGAGTTTCATACGTTGTAGCAATGTTTGCACACGTCAGACAGTCGTAGATAGATAAAATAAATGAGTTTATTCCGTAATATTAATCTATCATTTACCGTGAAACAAAGTAGTGCAACTAATTATTAGGACAACCGCAAAGCTGTACTACTTTGTTTCACGGTAAACGACGAAGAGATAAAAGGTATGCCGACACAAACTGATTTCAACACAGGTTTAATAACATTTTAACATTTTAAAGTACTTTTCGTCCGTCTTGGGACTATTCATAAATAATGTCATTGTATAAAGATGGACATTATAGTATATTTATACATATTTACATGGTAACACTGTGGTTTTAATTAGCTATAGTTACCATTGTTTATGGTTACATATTGTTAACTAATACAAATCATGTACACACATGTGTTAATCTGTAGTATATGGGTTCAATTTGGGAACAATGAATGGAAGATTATCATGAGATAGATTAATGAAAATTAATAAATAAATGAGGCTAATTGCCAATTGTTACTTATTGACTATTAAGTCGAGGAATGTATTTTTTAATAAAATGATTTTCCATTAATTTCCTTTTCGTGGTGTCATCGACTTTCATTTTATAAAAAGGGAAAATTTGAAATTTTATTTGTAGATGTTGCGCACATTTAAAGATATGTCTATTTACAAATAAGGGCCCATTTTCAATATTGCAATCCCGTCGATGGTTGCGTACTCTTTCCCGTAGATGAGTAGATGTCTCGCCTATATAGAAAAAATCACAACCCAGACACGTCAAGACATATATGAGATTTTTTGTGTCACAATTCATATTTTCGTTGACGCTAAACGTAATGTTACGAAATTTATATTGGTTATTTGGTATTATATGGTCACAACATTTGCATCGAAGATCCAGGCATTTAGATACATAAAAACCGGTCCTTGTGATAGATGAATTGAATTTTGCTCTAGAGAGAGAGAGAGAGAGAGGGAGAGAGATAGAGTTTAACGTCCACTGGACACAAACTAGGTTATTTCGGGACTAACATATGGTTTAATTTTATTTCATTTCAATAATTCGCTTGCGCGTAGGGGTCTTTAGTAGTGGGGGGAAACCGGAGTGTCCGGAGGAAACCCACGAGGTTGAGAAGGCGCCCCTATCTCCATGCCACATACGCTCACACCAGGAATTGAAACCACAGCCGCAAGCCAGAGGTGACCGGCCAGCTAGAGGTCGAAGCGCGGCATTCTATGCCACTAGGCCATACCAACCCCCCGATAAATTGTATAACATTTAAACCCAAAGAAAGACTTACATTTGACAGAATTAGCTCTTGCATAATGTATGTCTTAACATAAATATATGAACGAATGCGTCAATATAATACAAATAATGGAATATAACTATTATTGAATATAACAATAATGAAGAATATAACAATAATGGAATATATGGCATGCACGTAAAAGATCCTTGAAAGATGGAATTCTATATAAGAGTAAGCCATAGTACCGCTGTCGGGGCAAAATTTCCCTCGTAGCACATTCTATGCACATCTTCATTAGCCCATTTCGGAGCAGAACAGTAGGACGTTAAACCACATTTCATTCTCATTCCTATGTTGTGTTATTGCAGACAAAAATCAAGACCCAAACCGTCTTCGTTAGAGGAGGCAAGGGGGGTTGGGATGGCCTAGTTGCCTAGAGTGCCGCGCTTCGACCTCTAGCTGGCCGGTCACCTCTGGTTTCGATCCCTGGTGTGAGCGTATGTGGCATGGAGATAGGGGCGCCTTCTCAACCTCGTGGGTTTCCTCCGGGCACTCCGGTTTCCTCCCACTGCAAGCGAATTATTGAAATAAAAATAAACCATGTGTTAGTCCCGAAATTACCTAGTTTGTGTCGAGTGGATGTTAAACCCCATTTCTCTCTCTCTGTAGAGGGAGCAATGTCGACGGGGATCACGAAGCTCACGAAGCTCTGAGAGAGAGAGAGATGGGGTTTAACGTCCAATTGACACAAGCTAAGTCATTTTGAAACACATGATTCAATTTTATTTCAATAATTCGCTTAGGCGTAGGGGTCTTTATCAGTGGTGGGAAGCCGGAGTACCCAAGCAGAAAACCCACGATGTTAGACAGGCGACCCTTCAACTTGTTACGTAAAACCGGAGTATCGAAAAGGAATCTGAAACATACTCACTATATCTTGAGCGTATCTAATCCTTCTTACACACCTGTAGATAACTAAATACGTACATGTTCAAAATAGAAGGGTGAAGGTTTTAATATACTTCCTCTTTGGGTGAATAACTGAACATTAACCTACATATTAACACAGGTGAATAGACTGGGGTCTCACTTTTCTCAAATAAAATGAAAGGGGGTTAATGTCATACTGTTCTGCTCCGACCGGCTTAATGAAGATGGTCATACGTCATACAGTGTGCTAGAAGGGGCATAGTCAGAGGAGGATTCAATGGGGGGCGCAAGGGGCGCCCCCCCCCCCCTAATTTTCGACATTGCCCTTTTTTACTACTGAAAGTGCCATTGAATTAGCTTTTTTGCTCGATTTTGAGGCTCCTTTCCCAACGTTTAGACGAAAATATCAGCCAAATAGCTCTTAAATTGGCTAGAGAGGCAAGGAAATGACGTATAGTTTTCTTGGGGCCCCCACCCTCCTCTCAGAAGGCGTGCCCTGTCTCCGCTGTCAGTGCCCTCATTTTGCGGCGCCCCCTCCCCCTTTTTTTCAAAATTCCTAGATCCGCCCCTGATTGTGCCCAGAGAATATGAATTTCAACTGGTAAGCCTCGTGGTTTCAAGCAGCAATATGTCTATATACCGACCAAAATGGGGTTTAACGTCCAACATTTCTAAACTAACCTCTATACTGTGGGCTATGAGGGATATTGTGATATTGAAATCCATAACTGGTCAATTTCGTGGGTTACACACACATAACGTTGTCAAAGACCCATACGCGCAAATGAATTTTATACATAAAATTGTACCATATTACCCATAATGGGAAATTAGATAAAGAGCTGACAGTTCTCGCTAATAATATGCGGAAAATTTCATTCAAATTCAAATTGCTTCACTATGATCCGAGATATTAAGCCTATAGCTTCGATCATAATTACTAAAGTCGGTACGATAAAACAAAGTCTCGATTATCCGTTTTGACGTTATAATCATCCATCAAAAAATGTATTTAAATCCAGTAAATATCGCAGGCTAGCGATGGCATCGAGGGTTGATTATGGTCTGGATAAAAGTAAAATTATGGCCTAAAGAAAGACCTGCAATTGGTTCTTACACAATGTGTGTCGATTTTTCTTTCCACCCTATGGACTAAACTGGAAATAATAATGACCCTACACTGTAAAAAATTTCCATTTTTTATGTCGCCGAATTCCGTAGTTTAACACCTTTTTTTCTGTTAATTGATGGATTTTTTTGAGAAATTTTGTTAAAAGAGTGAATTATTTCTTCAAATTATGTGTTTTATGTAATTCTGTGGAATATTCAGTATTTAACAGGAAATTTCCGTGAAATTTAGGGATAGAATATTTTATTCCCTTCTATAACGGACTTAATTCTGTTATTTTACGGAATAAACTGTGGAATGACAGGAAAGTTACGTGAAATTTAGGGATAAAATGTTTTATTCCATTATTTAACGGACTATTTCTGTTTCCAGATGCAACGATAAGAAATCGTATACATAATCATTCCTAATAATTATCATTTTATAGTATTCATTTCAATTTATCAACCATAATATGAAGGATCATATTGTGTAAAGTTTGGTACATTAATAGTCATGTATTACTAATTTCCATTATTTATAAGATCTATAAAGTGTATTCTCATTCATCATACGGTAATCAGATTGTAAGTATTTTCATAAATGTGTAAAAACAATTTTCAACGCCGGTGAGTATAGGTTGTATTGTCTGAAAAATATAACCGATTGGCCAGTGTAAGCCGGTTTGCCGCAAACTTACATCTGAAGCCTCTAACCGATCCTAACACGGACCATTAATAGTGTTTCGAGACACCCTTTTTCTCGACGAAAGGTATTCTTATATTAACGCAAATGGGTTACGGAAAAATATCGCACACGCTGATGAAGTCAATGGTTAATTCAATGAAACTTTTATCATTTTCGAGTCTAGGAAACAAAATTTACCAGTATTTATTTTTCATTATTTGAAAATGGAATTTATGTTAAATGAGGGAATTTCTGTAAATTACAGGAAAAATAAATACGGATAAAATTTTCCTGGTAATTTTTGTTTCCGGAATTTTTTTCCGTTTTTTCACAGATATTTTTGTTACAGTGTATGCATGTCTCTCAACTGTAAAACGCACCCATCCCCTAAATAAACGGACTCCCTCATTCCGCACACAGAGATCCCCCTACGTCATTCCTCGAGAATAGATCGCTGCTCTAATCTGCCGGGGGGTTGGGGTGGCCTAGTGGTCTAGAGTGCCGCGCTTCGACCTCTAGCTGGCCGGTCACCTCTGGCTTGCGGCTGTGGTTTCGAGCCCTGGTGTGAGCGTATGTGGCATGGAGATAGGGGCGCCTTCTCAAATTCGTGGGTTTCCTCCGGGCACTCCGGTTTCCTCCCACTGCTAAAGACCCCTACGCGCAAGCGAATTATTGAAATAAAATTAAACCATATGTTAGTCCCGAAATGACCTAGTTTGTGTTGAGTGGACGTTAAACCCCATTTCTCTCTCTCTCTCTAATCTGCCGCCATACCAATTAGTACACTGTTTTGTATTGCACTTCTACTCTCATTCACACAAAGACAGTAATAAACTTTTTTCAATTTTATTAAATGGAAGCAAAATAAAATCTCAATGTAATTCGCGAAGTGTGCCTAATGCTTTCGACTAAAATCCTCGATGTATGTCGTAAAATGTCGTACAACTAGCTTAGTTTCTATTCACAAACTGGGTTAACTGTAGACAGACAGCCCAAGTTTAAGTTTAGTGGGGGGGGGGGATGGCCGAATTGTTAGCACGTGCGTCGTGCGTGCTGTATCATAAAGCCTGTCATTGCGTCAACTGGTGAGCCTGTCCAATCTCGTGGGTTTTCTCAGGGTCCTCTGGTTTCCTCCCACTGCTAAAGACCCCTACGCGCAAGCGAATTATTGAAATAAAATTAAACCACATGTTGTGTAGTTTGTGTCGAGTCGACGTTAAACCCCATTTCTCTCTCTCTCTCCCCACAAGTTCAATATGGTACTCGTCATGCCAGCTACATAATGCACCCATCCACTAAGTAAACGGACCATGTAAACTCCAAACGCAGCCATCCCCCGGGTAAACGGACTCCGCTTGCAAACTCCAAACGCACCCATCACAAAAATTTTATAAACGGACTCCTCGTGTTAAATGCACAAAAAACAAGTCACTTTCATATTTTCAAGGAAATTTACTTTTAAATAAAAATAAATTAGCATCATTAAAACAGTTATTCGAATACATGAGTAAATTTTGTGGTTTCATAGAGAGAAACTATTAAATACAATTACATAGAGAGAAATAAATTCAAACTAAAATCAATTGTATTACAGTGTAATTGTAATGTAATTTTATTGTTGCTGTAATCGTATCGTGATTTATTGTAATTGTATTGTGGTTTATTGTAATTGTATTTTAATGACATTGTAATTGTATTTTAATTACATTGTAATTTTATTTTAATGACATTGTAATTTTATTTTAATGACATTGTAATTGTATTTTAATTGCATTGTAATTGTAATGTAATTTTACTGTTGTTGTGATCGTATCGTTAGTTATTGTAATTGTATTGTGGTTTATTGTGATTGTATTTTAATTACATTGTAATTGTATTTTAATTACATTGTAATTGTATTTTGATTACATTGTAATTGTATTTTGATTACATTGTAATTGTATTTTAATTCCATTGTAATTGTATTTTGATTTCATTGCCATTGTAATGTAATTTTATTGTTGTAATCGTATCGTGATTTATTGTAATTGTATTGTGGTTTATTGTATTGTATTCAAATTGTATTGTATCTGTATTGATAATACATTTTACAACAATGTGTATACATTAAAACGTCCCATTTAGTTCTATTAAAGCTATTCAAACGCCTTCAGTTTAAATAATACCCTAGAAAGATACAACAATATTTGGAATACAGTAACAGTTACACTTAAAGTAGGGTGCCCCACCCTAAATGAATATCTCCAAATATCTCGACAATTACACCACAATACTAATATATTTAGAAAGCCTTAAATCTGTTTCACACATTTATAGTCACTAAATAAACGACCATGCTGTACTTCATAAGCTATGATCATTAAACCATAAATTAATAACTCTGAAAAATGGTTTGGAGTGTCGTCCATAACATCCAGACACTTTTGAGTAAAAGATAGGTTACGTGCCCTTGTTTTGAAATTAGTCTCGCTTAACTAGTCTACCGATCATTCTACGTCTAATTGACGGGTCGGGATAATCAAGACTACTTTTTTTACGAAACATGGAACAAGAAATTGAATTTAGAAGCACAAACATCAGGCAACTCAACAATATTTTTAAGAACCTTGTAAAAGTAAAATGAAACTACTGCTAGTATCATATTCTTGCTGTACGGATGTTGAGTCAGAGATATTATTTGTACTTAACCAAAATATGCAGCTTCTAATGGTCCAGCTAATTATAAGGCAATTTAAAAAATAAAACGAGCGTAATTTCTAAAGATGCCGTAATAACCAAAAAAATAAATATTATTGCTATTCAGAATCGTCAACAATAGATTTTTTACGGCTGTAGTAGTGTTTGGTGTTTTGAACATTTCCGCATGCTGTTGCTATTTATAGCCTCAACGAGTGTGCGAGACTGTTAGAAATCAGTAGTAAGTCATTCAACAAAAACGTGCAGGATCAACGTGTCAAGAACAACTTTTCAGTTGGCACGTGGGGCACCCTAACACTTACAATAAATATAAAAAATACTTCACAAAGACAATAAGTTATCTAAGCTTGATAATCCTGTTATGGTATTTGTTATTTATCTTTGATTAAAGCTGCTAGCACTTAAACATAAAGGGGATGCTCGATTCACAGTCCAGAACGTCCCGAATCGACAGAATTACAATCGAGTGACACGAAATTCAGTCCTCTCACAGTTCTGCCAGTTCCGACAGCTGAGGTGGAGTGAGTAGAATCGTGACGTATTCCTAGGTGAAAAATATAATTCAGCTGTCATGATTGGTTGAGATATTTTTCATACAATCGACACATGCGTTGTACTCCGAAATTCTTCTTTTCACTCGATTGACACCAGTTTTGGAATTCAATTCCGGAATTGTGAATCGAGCATTCCCATAGTAACTTAAAATAAACAATAATTAATTAAAGCTTCCCTACATAACCCTTTTATCATATCTGCCATTAAACACTTAATTAAAATACTCACATATAAAAATAGTTCACATAGACACAAGTTATTTAAGCTCCCTTCATAATTTTGTTATGATATCTGCTATTAACCCTTGATTAAAATACTCACACATAAAATTACTTTACATTAACAATAAGTTATCTAAAACGGCAATTTCATATTTTTTAGTTATATTTTTAAAATGTATTAAAATAAAGCCCTAAAATAGATTGCATCTATAAACAGTCCTACCTCCCATAATTCACTATTGCCAGTTGAGAAATTGGCAAAAATATCATTTTCAACTTCAAATTCAAGGAAGATCGCCATTGCATGAAGGAGAAAGGGAAACGAGGGAGGTAATTCAAGTAATTGTGTTATTATTTTCTGTGTCAGGGATTTTTAATGCGTGTGAAATATTGCCCATGATCGTATAATAGTGAGTTGACAACCTTTTGAGCAAAAGACATAGAAATAATTATGTTTTGACTTTCTTAGAAAATATGAAATTTCCGCTTTAAGCTTCCTATATAATACATATATCTGCTATTTAATACACAACAAACTCATATAATATTCTGTGGGAAAATAGTCATAACTATATTACAACGATCTCTACCTTTTTTTTCTTACCCAAATAAAGTTTTTATATATTTGAAAGGATGTATAGGCGTGGACCAGAGCCCATTCCATTAAAGGTTGAATTAATATATACAATAAAAACTATGATATACTTCAATAACGATCTAATTTCTCGGCAAGTAATATTTATAATATATCTCAAATTATATATATGAAGATTTCAATAACGATTAAAATAACGATAAAGACCTTTATTTCGTTTCGTTTTTTATATACTTTCGATGGTCAACACGCGAGTTAAATAACAACTCTTCCAGATCCTAGTGTAGTAAAGACAAGTAAAATGAAATTATTAACTATAGAAACGAAACGAAATAGGATTTGTATTTTAATCAGATTGAATTTCACGACAAGTAATATATACACTGCAATAATTCCAGTCCTGTCAGTAAAGCGTTAATTTGGAATGTGTCCCGTATGGGCAAACAATATCAACCTGGAATATATCAAGTACGGGCAAACAACATTAACTTGGAATATGTCCCGTGTGGGCAAACACCATTAACTTGGAATATGTCCCGTATGGGCAAACAACATCAACTTTTTGGCTTCGAATCCTTTCATACTAAAATCTTCTTTGAGGTTACCTGCATCCAGTTCTAAGAGGCACGCGCCATCTATATGAGCATCGCGGAACTGTTTTGTATATTTTGACAAATGGAGTTTCTCCAAACTGTCCCCAATTTCACGGATTGAATAACCTCGCACATAATCTCCCTCGTCCGTTAAACTCCTAATACTACCCCCTGACCCTGTTTCTGTCGACGTCATAGATTTCTGCTGATTGACGTAGGGTGGTGTTGTAGGCGAAAAAATTGGTGGCGTCAAGGACGTTGTTGATGTTTTTCTTGGTTTCGTATTTCGACCAGGTAGAGGCGGTGGCTTCGCGGAAGCCTTCTTCTTCGTCTTAGATTTGTCTTCCGGTGTTTCGACCGTAATGTCAACATACTCTCCGTTATCCGGTATTTTTGATTTTTTGGCCACAGATACGAAACTCCTTGGGTCTATGTAATCATATATGTTGTCTGACGTCACTACTGCACATTCCTCGGGAAGAAGGGCAACGTCTGCAAAAAAGAAAAAAAAAATGAAATGAATGAAATGGGGGTATAACGTCATGTGACTAATGAGAAAACTTGCACGCATCATACAGGCAGCGCCATGACTTACTCTTGCCAACTGCCAATGGATCTTTTGCCGTGTACGTGGGGACTCGTTTGTTTGTTCCATCGAATCTTAGCTGCTCTTATAACAGGGTTTCTTTTAAGTGTACGCCGACCTGTACACGGCACATCTGTAGTTCGTCGTACATGGGGACCATGGTTTTCGCGCCATCCAAGGGGATCAACATCAGTACATAATATATTGAAAATCTAACCTTTATTACCGTCCGTAATATCATATTGAAATTATTACCTTTATTTCTGTCCGTAATATCATATTGAAATTATTACCTTTATTTCTGTCTGTAATATTATATTGAAATTATTACCTTTATTTCTGTCCGTAATATCATATTGAAATTATTACCTTTATTTCTGTCCGTAATATCATATTGAAGTTATTATCTTTATTGTCGTCCGTAATATCATATTGAAGATATTACCTTTATTACCGTCCGCAATATCATATTGAAGTTATTACCTTTAATTCCGTCCGTAATATCTTATTTAAAATTTTATCTTTACTTTCGTCCGTAATATCATATTTATAACCTGACCTGTATTTCCGTCCGTAATATCATATTGAAAATCTTACCTTTATTGCCGTCTGTAATATCATATTTAAAATTTTCTGC
This sequence comes from Patella ulyssiponensis, assembly GCA_963678685.1. NCBI lineage: Eukaryota > Metazoa > Mollusca > Gastropoda > Patellidae > Patella > Patella ulyssiponensis. The sequence goes on along the minus strand of OY783227.1, from coordinate 10,693,852 downwards.
TGCTTTATCTAGACCAATCAGTAAATTCTTCCAATCTTGTTTCGTTCCACCTCGAACCTTCGTTACTCGAGCAAAACTCACTTCTTTCAAATAAACCGGTATCAACATGTAAGTGTGGTATAAAACAGCTACAAAAGAATATGTATCATAATATAGGTGTCATAAAAACAGATGTGATACAAAACAGATATGATATACAAAACAGATATGGTGCAGAACAGCTGCAAATAAACAGATATCAACAAAACAGTTGTGATACAAAACAGCTGCGAATAAACAGATAGCATGGATCAACATATTATTATAATACAGAACAGCTGCAAATAATCAAATATCAATAGATTTGCGTGAAGCAAAATAGTTTTCAAATTATCGAATTTATTGGTGTGATACAAAACAGCTACAAATAAACAGATATCAACAAAATAAATGTGGTATATAAAGCTACAAATAAAACAGATATCAACAAGACAGCTACAAATAAACATGTACAAACATAGAGAATCTCCTACGAGTCTTTTTTGATATCAAAAAATATCAAAACAAGTTGATAAAGCGAAAAAAAACGAGGCTCTGCCGATTTTTGTTTTTACTTTGTCAACGAGTGTTGATATTTTTTGATATCAAAAAACACGAGTTCCTAAGGAGATATCGCAGTAGATTATGTAATTTATCATACAAGCCATATCTATTGTCAAATGATTATTGGGTGATAAATTAAAGTTACATTATGTAAGATATAAATCTGCCTATGTAAGCTAGTATTTAGTTATTCATTCATATGACAAGCCTATTATGAACTTCCCAGGTGGCGGGGAATTAAACGATTTAATTCAAAAATGATGATTCGAGGCTAAGTCTCGAATAACGCGTTTCATTGTTACTGTAATAAACAATCTGTGTCATATCTTGTTAAAACATCAAAACGGTCAAAACTTCGCCCAGAATAAAGTAATCGGGATGAAATTTCCAAGATTTTCATTTGACATTATCTCTTCTTGAACCATTACAGGAACAACTAAATCTTACATAATCCCACTTTAAAATGCTGGGGGGGGGGGTCCGAACGATTAGCGTGCGCGCGCTGTATCATACGGCCTGCCATTGAGTCAACTGGCGTGGTTTCGAATCCCCGGTTGTACGTAGCTAGGAGTAGGGTCGCCTGTCCAACCTCGTGGGTTTACTCCGGATACTCCGGTTTCCGCCCACTGCTAAAGACCCCTACACGCAAGCGAATAATTGAAATAAAATAGAACCATGTGTTAGTCCCGAAATGACCTGGTTTGTGTCGATTGAAGGTTAAACTCCATTCCTCTCCCTCTCTCTCTTTAAAATGATAAAATTAAAAGGTGAATACGAACCACTATTTAAAGTGTTTGCTAGAAAGTATTTCTCTTCGTAGACCTCTGTTATAACAATGTTACCAAACGTGTAGAGCGTTGTGTCCGATGATCCAATCCGAAAGGAATGGTGTTTAGCATCCAGTGCAAATTGGACTTGAATAGGTGTGTTGTTTTCCTCTACAATTTCTTTTAATGTTTGTATTTCTCCAACTAAAATATACAATTTTGGAATCATTAATTCGAGAGCTCACCATGGGGGTAAGGGATGGGTGGCGGCTTGCGGCTTAGCCGAGTGAGCATGAGGTCACAAGGTCTGTTATTGAGTCGAGTGGCGTGATTTGGATTCCCCGCTTGAACGTCACAAAGTGTAGGGCCGCCTGAATAACCTCGTGGGTTTTCTCTGGGACCTCTGGTTTCTTCCCTCTGCTTAAGACCCCTACACACAAGTGAATTATAAAAAGAGAATTGAACTACGTATTAGTCTCAAAATGATCATGTTTGTGTCGAGTCGACGTTAAGACCCCTACACGTGAAATGAAATGGGGTTTTACGTCCTACTCTTCTGCATCTAACCTGGGCTAATGGAAGACGGGGAGACCCCTACACACAAGCGAATTATAAAAATAGAATTGAACTACGTATTAGTCTCAAAATGATCTTGTTTGTGTCGAATGGACGTTAAACCCAATGTCTCTCTCTCACTCCGAGTTAACCACCCCTTGTCACTTACAAAACAGGTATCGAACTCACGGCTTACATATATAACACATCACCTTTTGATCGACAGCTCACACTAGAGACCCCAATTGCCATGTTTAACTTTTTAACTCATATTTCACGATAAATTGGACTACAATCATATCTGTTGCTTAACGTCCATTAGTAATTAAATCAAAATATGGATAATCGAAACTATGGTTTTTTTATCATACCGACTTTAGTTATGATGATCGAAACTTCATTCGCTAAAATCTCGGTTCAAAGTGGATCAATTTGACTGTAATTTCCAGCAAATTTCATTTACATTATCTAGTTTTTGATTTTATTGTGAGAACTGCCAGTTCTTTTCTAATCCTCCATAATGCATCTTAAAAAAATGATCGTAAAACAATTATCTTTTTGCCACTGGGTAAACTACTGTCAGCTAGTATACATCATCACAGGCACTTTTATAAGGAAGTCAAAGCCTATTTATTTCTATGTCTTTTGTTCAATAGGTTGTCAACTCACTATTATACGATCATAGGCATTATTTTCCACACTAATTTGAAGTTGCAAATGATATTTTTGCCAATGTCTCAACTGGCAATAGTAACTCAATAGTAACACCAATGGATAAGCTGAGGTTTAATATTCATTCATTACATTTTCCTTTGTTTTCTCAAAATAAGAAAAAAGGTTTTGCCTTTTGACGGGGGATTTCCTTATTAGATCCCCCCCCCCCCAGGACACCATATCCTTTGAATGTGCTGATGTCATGTGCGGCTCCATTAAATGTTGTTATGTTTGCCTCGTAATTTTGGTATTATTGTATTAGGTTACTAACTTTGAGAAATAGCATTCAAAACTTCACACAGATAAATTAATAGCCCTTCTTTCAAAGTGGATGTTCGAGTTTATTGCTCTATCCAGATGTGTCTCTAAAATATTAGGGGAGTCTAGTCTTTTAACGCGTGCGCGTGAAACCATAATGTCTGTCATTGAATCAAGTTGCGTGGATTCCATTCCCTGCTTGTACGTGAATAGGGTTGCCCGCCCAACCTCGTGGGTTTTCTCTGGGCCCCCTGGTTGCTCTTACTGCTAAATACCCCTACGCGCCAATAATTTATTGAAATGAAATTGAGCCAAATGTTAGTCCCGAAATTACTTAGATTGTGTCGGGTGAACGTTACCTCCACTCTCTCTCTCTCTCTCTCTCTCTCTCTCTCTCTCTCTCTCTCTCTCTCTCTCTCTCTCTCTCTCTCTCTCTCTCTCTCTCTCTCTCTCCTCTCTCTCGCCCCTCTCTCTCTCTGTCTCCTCTCTCTCTCCCCTCTCTCTCCTCTAGAAGAAAAACTCCACCCCCTCTCTCTCTCGATTATTATAATCATCACTTGCTACTTACCTTTTTTATAACCCTTTACAACACGGAATTTAATGGCGATATTAACAGGCAGAGTAAGGTAACGACCTTCTTTATCTCTGGCTATTACACGTGGTTGTCGAGACACTTTGGTCAGTCGGAACATCTGGATATATAAAAAACAATACACTCTTTCATAATAAGACAACTTTATAGATTTACTACTGCTTGGTTTATTACATACAACGTTTCAGTACTCTTACCGGTAATGATAAACAATGAATAACAACTCTACATTTATAGTACACCCATAAGTAAAAACAATTGAACAATCAAAACATAACACTAATAAGATTTATAACAACAATATTTCCCTTTGAATATGATTTTGTGTTTATAAATCCAATATTGTCTACTATGGCTTTTGATTGTTCGAGATTCTCTGAATTGAATCTCGAGACGTTGTTTACAAGGTTTTAAATTCGTTGTGATAAATCCGGTAGTTAATGAAATGTATCGGATGTTTTTAAATGAATGGAGTTTAATAGCTAATAATATTTCAACCTAGAAATTGATACAAATGGGTCACAACACATATAATAATGTAATATGAATATATATAAACTGATTTACATTCAATGGTTTCCGTTTTTACTCTAATTTTAAATCAGTAATGTTCGGCGAAATACGCCACAAGCCTCAGTCGAATGGCAGTCTCTAGCGTCTGGTTATTCCAATCTGACTTGTGGATTATATCTAGCCTCGTTCTTTGAGTCCGTTGTTAATGGAAATAAAATGAAATAGGGTTATGGGGTTTGGGTTGATTGGGCCTTGATTTATGTCTGCAATAACATGACACAGGAATGGAAATTTACTCTTCTGCTCCGACAAGACTAATGGGGGGGGAGGGATTTGGCCCGAAGAGTGACACCACGGCCTACTCTTAAATCGATTCTAACTTCAAAGGGATCCTTTACCTAATCGGCAATCCGTTAGTGAGCCAGTTTTATCTAGTTAGACACCGTTTCAGACCCCCACCCCCCACCCCGGAAAATTACAAATGCATATAATATGAATGTAATTATCCAACCTTTTGAACTTGAAATTAAAATAAAATTAATTAATACGGAAAAATATACTAAAATTTGGACTTTACATGGTTCCATTATATTTCAGTAATTCGTCTATGCGTAGGAGTCTTTAGCAGTGGGAGGAAACCGGACGACCCAGCGAAAACCCACGAGATTTAATAGGCGACCCTTCTCTTTGTCACGTACAAACGGGAAATCGAAACCACGTCACTTGACTTGATGACAGATTTTGTGATACAACGCGCACGTGTTAAAGAGAGAGAGAGAGAGAAATGGGGTTTAACGTCCACTCGACACAACTAGGTCATTTCGGGACTAACATATGGTTTTTAATTTTATTTCAATAATTCGCTTTCGCGTAGGGGTCTTTAGCAGTGGGAGGAAACCGGAGTGCCCGGAGGAAACCCACGAGGTTGAGAAGGCGTCCCTATCTCCATGCCACATACGCTCACACCAGGGCTGGAAACCACAGCCGTAAGCCAGAGGTGACCGGCCAGCTAGAGGTCGAAGCGCGGCACTCTAGACCACTAGGCTATCCCAACCCCCCCGCGTACGTGTTAAGAGAATCTCATTAAAACACAGTTGCTATTTCTTTTTTTTTTTTCTTTTTTTTTTTTTTTTTTGTACCATTGTAAAGGACCTCTGAACACGTGTATGTGAAAGAGGGGCTATAACAAATGTTTGTAATAATAATAATAATAATGTTATAGTTCAAAATTTCGTTTTAGTTGACTTTACTGCACTATGTTCTGAAGAAATTTTATATAACCCGCGTTTTAATGGATTTTAGGGATTAGCCAATGAAACGGTCTGTTAAAGATCTTCATGAAGTGTGGGCCATCGCAAGTATATAAAAAACGAAACGAAATATAGATCAGTATTTTTAACAGATAGGTGTTAACCATTCGGCCACCGAACACCCCTAAATTCATTTATTTTTATAAGGACCTTCGCATCGGTACGAAAACGAACACCAAAACGAACATAATAATATATTCGTTTACGTTTTCATTTTATATCCTCTAACACCTGGTTTCGGAATACGACGTACGATAATAAATGGATGGCGTTAATTTCCAGTTCAATAGATATTTTGGCAGATGTATAACAAATCAAGCAGAATATTGCATTTGGGCATATTCTACAAACTCTACATAATCAACAATAAACACAAGGCCTCGAAAATTTGTGGAAAATTCACCATAATAATATGAGACAAAGAAACATTTTCGTTTCCATACCTAGGTGAATCTAACTCCACACACGTAACGTTCTTCATTGGCCGAACACTTGTGTACGGGTTGACCACAAGTACACACGAATCGATGACGTTTTCGTTTTCATATTCGTTTTTGTACCGATGCGAAAGGTTCCTAATATCTATAAATAACTGTTCCTGGTGTAAGTAACCAATGCCGTCTATTTTAGATTTATCCGGTAGATTGTGTTCTGTACCAACAGTTTCTATATGATGAGACTTGATTACATTCTCCCAAAGTATGCTTTAACAACAGGCCATTTTTGATACAGCGAGAACATGCCACATACTGGCTAAAATTGCTTTGGCAGAGAAATAAAGAAATATCAGGGCATTTCCTGTGATGTGATGGTGACGTTTTGGGTACAATTTGACAGAGGAGAGGGAGGGAGAGAGAGAGAAGAGTGGAGAGAGGAAGGGAGAGAGAGAGAGAGAGAGAGAGAGAGAGAGAGAAGGGAGAGAGAGAGGAAGGGAGAGAGAGAGGGGAGGGAGACAGAAATTGGGTTTAACGTCCATTCGACACAATCTAGGTCATTTCGGGACAAACATACGGTTTAATTTTAATTCAATAATTCGCTTGCGCGTAGGTGTCATTAGTAGTGGGAAGAAAACGGAGGACCCGGAGAAAACCCACGAGGTTGGACAGGCGACCTTACTCCTTGCCAAGTACAACCGAGGAATGGAAACCACGCCAGTTGACACAATGACAGGCTTTATGATACATAACCACGGAGAAAGCAATGTAGCTAAATATTACAAATTTAACACAAAGAACTGTCCTTTATATTCTAAAACGCCGGTAGACCAAAATTCATATATTTTTTTTTCGCGCTCAGCGGCAAACCACTTCTCCTTACCCCCATACGACAATGCCCCAGATTCCCCCATACCAAATGCCCGGGGGAATATATGTACTTGCAAAGAGAAGCGGCGTGAAGAGGGGTGGGGGTGACGTAAGTATTTATATACTTTAGCTGTGTGACGAAACCGGGGACCTCGGAGAACGAACAACCCTACTTCTTGTCACGTACAAGCGGAGGATCGAAACCACGCCACTTGACTCAATGACAGACTTTATAATGCAACGAACACGCATGAGTCATCCCACTCCTTACGTTTAATAGACTTTTCTTTACCTGTTCTGAGCCGAAAGTTTCAATATCAATCTCTGCATAGTTTCCAATGGTGACGACCACGACTATAGGAAGTTTGTCATGGTATCGTTCATACAGTTCCATAGCTGATACATTCTCATCTTCATGGTCTAACTTGATATGGTGCTGGTAGTCCGTATATGGTTCTGTAGAGATATTCATCTGAAAAACAGAGTTCAAAATTGAAATGAAGTGAAATGAAAAGTCCCGCTGTTCTGCTCCGACTGGGCTAAGGAAGATGGACAATGCCATACAGGGTGCTATGAATGAGGGAATATGGGATCCTTTACGTTCATGCCAATGTGTACGCGAAACCTCGGTTTTCCGTCCCATCGGGAACGACTAAACAGCTGTCCCGACAAGGAAACCACACCGGAAAATCTGGATTAACTTTTTCGGCCAATGCAGGGATTGAACACCCGACCTCCAGGCTAGCGAGCCAGCGTCTTAACCACTTAGCCATCATGATTCCCCTTCCTCCCAGAACAGTAGGACATTAAACCCAATTTGAATTTACCTCCACCGAACAGTTAGCACGTGCGCGCTGTATCATAAAGCCTGTCATTGTGTCAACTGGCGTGGTTTCGAACCCGGTTGAACGTGACAAGGAGTAGGGTCGCTTGTCCAGCCTCGTGGGTATTCTCCTGGTCCTACGGTTTCCTCTCACTGCTAAAGACCCCTAAGCGCAAGCGAATTATTGAAATAAAATTAAATCATAATATGTTAGTCCCGAAATGACCTAGTTTGTGTCGAGTGGACGTTAAACTTCATTTACCTCTCTTTCTCTCTCCCCAACCGATCAAATAGATACTACTCCGTGCCATTAGGAATATTCTAAAACAATGTTTGATGTATTTAAGATGACTTTGAAGAAAATATGGTGGCAGTTCGTCTGATGACTGTGATATAATATATCATGATTAACTCCATACAAAGACGTGACTGAAATCTTTTTTATAAATGAAATAAATATTGTTGCATTATGCAATGACGATATGAATGTGTACATTGTATAGTTAATGTTGAACTGTGAACTCCCCGTGCTCGGATATATGTAGGCTTTACCGATCTGGTATCAATAGAGAGCGAGAGAGAGAGATAGGGTTCAACGTCCACACGAAACAGACAGAGAGAGAGAAATGGGGTTTAACGTCCACTCAACACAAACTAGGTCATTTCGGGACTAACGTATGGTTTAATTTTATTTCAATAATTCGCTTGCGCGTAGGGGTCTTTAGCAGTGGGAGGAAACCGGAGTTCCCGGAGGAAACCCACGAGGTTGAGAAGGCGCCCCTATCTCCATGCCACATACGCTCACACCAGGGCTCGAAACCACAGCCGCAAGCCAGAGTTGACCGGTCAGCTAGAGGCCGAAGCGCGGCACTCTAGACCACTAGGTCATCCCCACCCCCCCACACACACACACACACGAAACAAGCTAGGCCGTTTCGGAATTAACAAGGTACAATTTGTATTGCAAGAATTCGCTTGCAGGAGAGGAATCTTTAGCAGTGAGAGGAAACCGGAAGATCCCGGGTTTTGGGGAATCCAATAGTTGTCACGTACTATCTATATCACGCTACTTGACTCAGTAATAGACCTTATGACCCACACTACAGCCACAGGTTTCAGACCACAATCAACCAGAGAACTAACAATGCCAGTTAAGTGCTGTCTGTTAGCACAGGGAAAGGACATATATAACGATATATAAAGTTATACTTACTATTTTAGCTATTTTCGTGTCGTAAATATCCTTGTATGCAATTGTTGTAGAGATAGGCCTATGTGTATATATAGTTATATAGTGTAACTTACTACTTCCCGGTTTGAATCACGTGATCTGTACACAACACAATCAAAAGCTGAATGACACCCATTTAAAGAGAAATTGTCAATTTCAACAATAAGGATTTCGGAAATGAGATTTTTCGTTGAATTTTCGATAGACTAAAGTTAAGTATAGAACAGGGATTTCCTTTTACAAAGAAAAACTACTTTTTACATTTCATGTATGGAATGATATCGCTGTCAATATTAAATGCTCTTCTACAATGCCCCTTCCATTGATTATATGTAAAAAAAAGCACAAAGTACAAAGTCCTAATACCGGTAATGATAAAAACAAATACCTCTTAGACAAGAGTTAAATGTAAAACGGCAAATGTTAAGTGTCAAATTGCAAATTTTTTGTGGGGCAAATGCTTTTTTTGGCCTGTTTACATTTAGCTCGTTACATTTTACATTTGCGTTCTGTCACATTTCATTTGTCTTTCACGCTTTCTACATAGCACTTGTCGCAGAGCTTTTAATATTGGCAGCGATACCCTTCCATACATTTGTCCATCTCGGTTACAGCGTCTTTGTGATCATTCGTGAAATGAAAAAGAATGTAGCTTGAAGATTTAGATAAAGAGCTTGTCGTTTTTGCTATTTAAAGTTCATTACAAGATAATGCAAAAATAAACTATTGAACATTTCGTTCAGGCTACTTTATTCCGGACCAAGTTATCACTGTTTGCAGTTTTTATTGTCTCGCTATGCCATTTTAAATTAAATCATTAAATAGCCGAACCGTTCTAAACCAGTTAAATTTTCGAGTATCCGGTGGCATCGAGAGTTGGTTATGTTCTTGTCGTGTCATATACCATAATGGCATATTTTTAGTTAGTGCTATAGGTATACCATATATTTCCATAATGTTAATATACCATACTATAATGTCATACATGTACATGTATACCATTTGAAGAGCACAGGGGAAACGATCTAAGCTCAAATTAATGGCGCCTCGATTTCACCCATTGCTAAAAATCCCCTTCCGATCCCCTCCGCATGCAAATAATTTATTGATGTGCGGAACGTTAAAACACAGAAACTTTAATGACATAGAGGCGGCATGACGTCATCGATGCCTGCAATATTGATAAGTCATCGATGACTGCCATATTGGTTAAGCCAAAACAGGGTCTTTTGTAAATTGACGATATGACTGTCTGCTCCAGGTTGACGTTAAACCACATTTACCTCTACCTGGCAAAAACTCTAGCAGACGACGCTTGTATTTATGCGAGACCTGCGTGCATTACTTCATGTCATTGTGTAATATCGTTAGTTGACGGCTGTGTGGTTATAGATCGATATACACACGCTGTCACTATATATAGTATTGTATATATCACCGTCCCACTCCACTGCGTTATGATAACTGTACTAAACTTAGTATCATGCGTCATAATACAAACTAAACGAAACCAAGGAAGATATTATATTGAACCTTTCTATACCGTTGATCGTGGTTCATACCAAGGCAGCTGAATCTGCTGGTTGACGACTTGTGCAAGTCTGGTAGGGTACACGATAGAGTAGTCAGTTATAGCTGTGATGCGTTGAGACATCTCCTACGACTGGGGTAATTGTTTGCTTCGGAGAGAAACATATGTCTCTTTAAATTGAAACTACAAACAGGAAGTTTTTGTTACTAATCACGTGTTAGTGTATAGTGTAATATGAGGTAAGATTTCTACACATGTATTACAGGGGGGGGGGGGGGCTGGCCGAATGGTTAGCACGTGTATGTCATAACAACCTGTCATTGATTCATCTGGCGTGGTTGCGAATTCCCAGTTTTTGTACGTGACAAGGAGAAGGATCCCCTGTCCAACCTCATGGGCTTTTCAGGGCCCCCGATTTTTTCATCCCACTGCTAAAGACCCCTACACGCGAATTATTGAAATAAAATTAAACCATATGTTTGTCCCGAAATGACCTAGGTTGTCGAGTGGACGTTAAACCTCATTTCTATCTACACATATACTTTAACAACAGTTGCTGAGCTATAAATCACGAGGGGGGTTGGGATGGCCTAGTGGTCTAGAGTGCCGCGCTTCGACCTCTAGCTGGCCGGTCACCTCTGGCTTGCGGCTGTGATTTCAATCCCTGGTGTGAGCGTATGTGGCATGGAGAAAGGGGCGCCTTCTCAACCTTGTGGGTTTAATCTGGGCACTCCGGTTTCCTCACACTGCTAAAGACCCTTAAGCGCAAGGAAATTATTGAAATAAAATTGAAACCATATGTTAGTCCCCAAAAAATGACCTAGTTTGTGTCGAGTGGACATTAAACCCCATTTCTCTCTCTCTCTCTCTCTCTCTCTCTCTCTCTCTATAAATCACGAACCAATAATAACAGTTAGGACCCCATTGGAAATAAACCTTGATTTAATCTAAACAGGTTTATATGGGTTATCCTCAAGAGGCTGGTCATTCATGACATCATTACTTTTTCTCTCATCAAAACTTTTACATCTTATTATCATGGAACTTCATATTATCACCTCAATTGTCATGTTTGATATGCCTCTTGGAAAAATAAATAAATAAATGATTGTTCATATAAGGGAGGAAATCAGGGCTGAATGAAAGAGAAATTGAAACACACGGGGTGGAGAGAGAGAAAGAGAGAGTCAGAGAGAGGGGGAGTGTGACATAGAGAGAGAGGAGTTGGGGGGGAGAGGGGGGGAGCTAACGTCCACTCGACAAGGTTTTATGGAATATCATATGGCTTAATCTCATTTTAATATTTCGGGTAGGGGCCTTTAACAGTGGGAGGATCCAAGAGGACCCAGAGAAAACCCATGAGGTTGGTCATGAGACCCTACTCCTTGTCACGTAGAGCGGGGAATCGAAACCACGCCTCTTGACTCAATGACAGACATTTTGATGCAACACGCCTGCGCTAACCATTCGGACCCCCCCCCCCCTCCCCTCAAAAAAAACCCCAAACAAACAACCACGTTTTATCTAGCTACATCTGATAAAATGCATGAGAGTCAATTAACTATAGTCGTCTATTTTGTTCTAGCTAAGCCTAATCAAATAATTTCTACCTGCCCTTAAAGCATCTGATATGGAGCATCTAGAGAGGGGTCCAATGACTGGTAAGGACATGGCTCGTATGAAGAAATGCAAACCACGTCTTATTGCGGGTATCAGTCGTCCTGGGCCGTTAATGGATCATTTAGATAGCCATGGTGTATTTCTACCAGAGGATAAACAAATGATTGATATGGAGAGGCTACCAGTTGACAAAGTTAGAAAGATGATAGATATATTGATAGAGAATTGTTGTGGGGGTTTTAAAGCGTTTCTTCAGTGTTTAAGAGAGACCCATCATTTTAACCTAGCTCATACGTTAGAAAGTAAGTTAGTATTTGTTCATCTGTGCTTCAAAGGTACCCGACGTTATAAATGGTTTTGTAAACCACAGCTATAAACCTTCAATTGTGCTGCATTAGGTACCAATGAGCCGCCTAGTTCAGCCATATTTCATAACCTAGGACAATAAAAACGAACAGTATGTCGTATTAATACGGGCATACAACATACAGTGTGATATGAGGGAAATTTTGCCCGGGCAGCGGTGCTACAGACTACTCTTATATCGAAGGGGGGATCTTTTACGTGCACGTCAATTTGTAAACGGTAATTACAAATGAATATCAAGGGAAATAGCTATTATTAATTAACATGTCTTCAGTTTTGAAGAGTTTATGATAGTCAACATGTTGCAGGAAACTTCGATCTGATGAAGTTTACATATTGCTACACGTATGTCCAGACTAAATACGTCAAATCTAATGGCATCACATGTATCTGAAATGTGCTTGATAACAGTTATGTCTGAATGAACAAACAGATATTCATATATATCTAAAAGAGTCTAAATTCAACTCTCAGGTTTATACGCCAAAAATACTAAGATTTGGATGGAGAAATCTATATTTTAATTATGTTTACATATTTACATATATACCACTTTGTCATACAATATTGAGATATCTAGGACTTGGACCGATTAGTTTTGTTTTCATTATAATGCCATTGATATGTCTTTACTTTAAAGACTGTTTAGAGAGCCAAACCACTGTCCAAATACCAAATGATAGAAACAACCTACAAGCATGTATAGATGAACCTGTACAGAGACAAAACGATAGAACCAACTTACAAGTATGTATAGATGAACCTGTACAGAGACCAAATGATAGTACTTATCTAAAAACATACCCAGACCAACCGTTAGCTGTAGTCTCTCAAACTATAACAACCCCTCTTGTAAAAGGTAAGAAGGAAGCGTGGCTTTCAATAAAATACCTATTTAAAACCTGTGATTAAAATGCCTGCCGATGAAGTGTTCTACGAGTTCCTTATATACTACTTAAATATATCCATTTCAGGTTTTCAGTAATAAATTGACAGTTCTCTTTGAATATACCAACCGATGTAGTTGTCCACAAGTCCCCGTCATACTACTTAATATTATCCATTTCAGATTTACAATTATAAATTGAAAACACCAGCTTATAAAGTTATTTACCAATTTGTCAAATTAACGTTGTTTTTTCTAATTGGAAGTAACATCTGAACTTTTTGAATAATGGGTACGTTCCAGGGAGATAAATTTAAGCCCCCTCACCCCTTGCTCGCGTCTTCATTAGCACAGTTCGGAGGAAACAGTATGACGTTAAACCCCATCTCATTTCATTTGAGTTGGTTTGAACACATTTTGAAACTTCCGATGCCAAAATGAGAACAAAACACTCCTATCAGAGCAACAGAGAGTAGACGACCTTAATCTCTACTATGTAATGTGTTTCCCAAAACAAAAACGTAGAGACAAGAAACGTCTGTATGTCGATTGTCGGATTTCGAGATATCTAACATGAATTATTTGTATTATGAATAATTACTTTTATTATTATTATTCCAGACTTTCATCCAAAAGAATGTGGTCGTATGCCAGACCACGAATATCAAACGATCCAAAGTAATTTTGAGTTCTTGTTAAAAGAGTTAAACCCGGGTCCTCTGTGTATAAAACTGTTTGAAATGGGTGTGTTTGACGAAGATGACAAGAAAATAATAGAGCGAGCACAGGGTCGTAAAGAGAAGTGTGATAAGCTACTGATGATTCTGCTCGAGTGTGGTATAAACGCTTTTAACAGGTTCTTAACTGCCCTATCTGCTACGGGACATGGACGAGCGAGGACAGTACTAGAATCAACAGAAATACATGTAACACAAGTGTTGTAGCATGCATCATCAGCATTATTCTATCTTTCTACTCTACTTTGAAAATAAATCCCTTCCTTAAAGGGACAATAACACTCTTGCTGGCTTGGCAGCTCTAGAAAATAAATAATAGTCTTATTCTAAGTACCAGATGTTTATGTGTCCTACCTGTTGTGTAAATTATCCATTACATCATATTTTACTTGTCCAGAGGGTTCGAAAATATTTTAAAATCCAAGTCACATTTGAAAAGGTTTACGTTAACCTTTTCAAATCATGTAGTTGAATTTTTCCAATTTTTTTAAATTAGGTGTGTTACGATGAAATTTGTATCATCAATTTATTTGAATATTGTAAAATAATACAATTTGTTGACCAGAATAAAGATTGGGGCATATTATTCAATAACAACAAGAGTGTTATTGGGGCTTTAATGGCCGCCATATCCAACAATCACGCGTAGTATACTGATTTGTAAAGCGGTTCTTCTCCTGTTCACAGCTGCTGCTATACACAAAAAGACTAATGAATTTTCAAATGTAAGCATAATATATACTTCTCAGAATCATCGAAATATATTTAGTGTTTTGGACTAAAATATTAAAATCTAGGAATGTTGTTCAACTAGTTTAGTGTCTGTCAGTTCGTCAGGGGAGGTAATTGTAGGCAGACAGCGTAAGTTTGTTATGCATTAGTCTGGTCACAATATGCCAAATTCCAATATAGAGGTTGTTTGATTGAACAGGAAGAATAGACACACTCCCGCAAAAGTTCAAGAATCAGAAGCTAATCCAGCAATGGCCATAGAGGGGTTTCTCGGGCCATTGCTTCAGGAATATGTCGGACCCCATTCACGTCAATGTGTACACGGTAATTACAAATGAATATCAAGAGGATTAGCTATCATTAATTAACATGTCTTCAGTTTTGAAGAGTTTATGGTAGATTATTCCAGAATATACTTGTTGTTTAGGGGTATTAATTTGAGACCTTTTGTGGAACTTAGTGAGAGTTTTTTCTCCATTTTTATTGAATGCTTGAATAAAAAAAAAACAGCCTGCTCACGAACAAAGAAATGGCGAGTGCAAATAATCCATGGCTCCGAAAGCGCACGTCTGAGCTAAACTGAGGCATCAGGAGCAACTCCAGAATCGGACGGAAGTCGATTGATCAGAGTGGGCCACCCTTACCCCACCTCCCGACACAGGCTGCAAACATATGTCTATAAGAGAGAGAGGGACAGAGAGACAGACAGAGAGAGAGATGGGGTTTAAGGTCCACTCGACACAAACTATTTCGGGACTAACATATAGTTTAATTTTATTTCAATAATTCGCTTGCGCGTAGGGGTCTTTTAGCAGTGGGAGGAAACCGGAGTACCCGGATAAAACCTGCGAGATTGGACAGGCGACCCTACACCTTGCCACGCTAGTTGACTCAATGGAAGGTCGTATGATACAGCACGCCCCCCCCCCCCCCGGCTATAATTACCATCGTTTAATGTGAATTCCAATTAAATCAATAAAGTTGTGATTGCATGTCTACGTCTTATACCGGGACGGAACTTGAAGTGTATTACAGGCGAATCAAATAGTTTGCTATAGCCAAAACACATTATGTGACACAATGCAGGCTGTACGCTGGTAGGATTCCTTCATTTGTCTTAGACTGACTCACGGTTCGTGCTACCAGTTATTTCTGGAAGAGGGCTACTGTTGTGTCACAGTTAGTTAAAAATGATATCCTATTACGCTAACGATCAGACATCAGGTCAGAGGTCTACGCACCTTTGGTAAAGTACAAATTAGCCCAATTTCATAAAATTAGGGTTGACGTAACGGCGTACTCTACTGTCACACTAGCCCAAATATGGTCAAGGATCCGCCCTGATAGTGGACGCCCCTCACCTTTTTATATAAATTAGACAAGCGCGTTTTCCCGGGAGACGGTTGGAGACGGTTAGGCCAGGGTAGACAACATAGGTTGTAATCGTGGTTAACGTTTACATACCTAGAGAACAATAGTTGTATCTCTGCTGTAGAATACACTATCGTACACTGGGTACAGAAAAGAGTTGAATTTTTATTGATCACGTCAAGTCCTACCTACACAAACGACAGTGTGACACAAAGATTTGGCCGTAACTTGTCCTTAAGAGTGTCACAATTATGCAGATATAAATAGTGTGCATCGTAAATTAAATATACATAAACTATAACACATACTTATGGAAAACAGCTACTTACTTATTTAGGCGACGTTTCGAAGAGTATTCTACCAACGTCATTTATTTAGGCGACGTTTCAAAGAGTATTCTCACAACGTTATCAAGCTTGATAACGTTGAAAGAATACTCTTCGAAATGTCGCATAAATAAATAAGTAGATGTTTTTCCATAAGTATGTGTTATAGTTTATTGCTCTATGCAGTTACTATCTGCCACTCAAAGATTATTTTAAAATATACATAGATGACAAAAACGTAGAACATTTATTTAACATCCCGATCATCTTAAAGCTTAAAGGGACTGTCCCGATTTGAACAGTCTCAAAAATAAAAGTCAGGTATGTATGGCATTTAAGTGTCAACTGTCCCGATTTGAAGAGAGTCTCAAAAATATAGAGGAATGGTGTATATACGCTGTCTCAAAATCTCAACTCAAAATATTGAGTTGTATGGACGTGAACGCCAATACTGCTTATCCGGACACATAACCCTTTTAAATTTTTTTTCGTTGGGTGACTTGATAATCGTTCCCGTTCCATTAGAGGTCTATCAAGTAAATGAACCATGTGCTGTACTTGATAACGAAAGGTCAATCTCACCTACACATTATTCTTATAAATTAAAAGTCTGGTTTTATCCAGACACTGTATAATACAGGTTTGGACCCCGGTCTCCATTTCCAGATGAGGACTGGTGGATTTAAGTTGTTTGAAAACGTATCACATATGGTGAGTGGGGGGTTGGTCCTAAGGTAGAGGATTTTAAGTAATTCTAACACAAAATTAAGCAGTTTTATTCTCCAAAATATTATTGGGATTGGCCACTTTAATCTTCACAAGAAGTCTCAATCATCAATTAATACGTCAACAATAATTGCCATGCTAAAGAGGGACAAGTTAATTCCCCTCTGTCAAAATTATTTTGAAATATATATTTAAATCCGAAGCCATGAATATTTACCGAACCTAAACAAAAAATAGCAATTCATACCCTCTGCTATAAAAAAAAGTCAGCTAAAAAGACCATGCAAACGCGGAGGAAGAAAATGGGAGAGGGGGCGAGAATTGTTGTTTATCGACACATTGGAAATTGATGGTGGTCTGTATCCTATATGTAATCAAGTAATTATCTCCCTTGCATATAAACAACTAATTATATCCCGTGTCTGTAGAAAATATTGTCCATCGACTATAATTTTGATTTCTTGCGACATCTGGATTGCATTTAAACTCAGTAACACCAATGGGCAAGGGTGACATCTTATCAAGATCCAAATGACTACAGGCGCGGATCCAGAGGGGGGGGGGGTCCAGGGGGTCCGGACCCCCCCCCCCCCCCCCTGCTCAGACTTGAAAATTTTTTTTGCGATTTTATTGGCGACTTTTAGACCTGTAATTTTGGAATTTACCTTCCGGAAATACGTCAGAATGTACGAAATTGAATCTAATTTACCAAATTTTCCTGGGGGAGGGCCACCAAACCCCCCGTTAATTGGTTGAGTGCCATTTATCAAACCTAGACCCCCCCCCCTGCAAAAAATCCTGGATCCGCGCCTGGTCTACACTCATAACGTTATAAAATAACATAATTATGCCATTGGGAATTCCCCAAACCCACGCCTGTTTACACACCGATCCTTTCGCCTCAAATTCCTTAATGTCAATCCATTGAAAAAAAGATATACATGTACTATCCATTTCATCAATTCGAGATCCCACGTCAAGCAAAAAAAAAAAAAAAAAAAAAAATGTTGCATAAATGGTAAAAAAGGAGAAAGGATTTGTGTTTAGTAAATAGCAATTATTACTGGAACTACATTGTGTCAAAGCTAGTTAGCTCCCTTGCATATTCAATACTGATGCGTCGTAGTACGTGAATATATAAACAGGTATGGTATGTTTATTGTGTATAATATTTGATATTTGTGACAAAATGAGTCTAAATGTACTTACAGGCAAGCAGTTTGAAGGATATGGATTCTGGTCCAATTAGATTTTCTCATAAATACACCGTCCAGCAATCCCAATAATAATATGTGAATTCTACATTTCACTGTATCCACCGATTTAATTTGTTGAAAGTCAAGATGCACCTATCACATTAATACTATATAATATCTTCCTGTTTATGGTTTCGGTTAACGGTTGATAGAAATAGATTTACGTGCAACGACACGTCAAGCAATGCAATAACAAAAAGTATTTCACTAACTAAACTACTATATATTGTGAAGAAACGTAAAACCATAGAAGATTTTCGAGCGAATACATCTTGTAGTTTGTTAGATACGAGTCCAATATTCATAAGAAGAAAACTGTAGAAATAGGGTAATATTTTAATAGCAAAGTTGTCCTGTAATTCTTAAGGATATAACTCTAAATCAACGCCTATATTTTGTTTCCTACGAAAATGGCTTAAGCCATAGAGATATCGTGCTGTTTTAAAGAAATATTTGTCAAGGGGTCTAAAATTGGGTAGAAATGTGTTAATGTTAGGTATATAGGATTGTCTTTGATAACCGTTTTGTCTGCCCTGGGGGCCGGAATGGGACTGTAGGGAGGTGGTTCGATGCCTAAAATTGGTGGAAAATGATAATGTTTATGGAAATCGTTTAGATTAGTATATTAATTTAAATCAAATTACGTATCTAAATAAGTGTATACGGTGCCTCTCGGACAACGGTTACCTCTGTGAGGAATAGAGGCGGTGTGTGTATGTGGGGGACAATTTAAAATATTCAAATGAAATGATGACATATGTTTTATTTTTTGTGAGTGGAGGAGCTGTGTGTGTATGTATGGGGGGGGTGCGGGGGGGGGGGTTATTAAATTTGGTCTTTACAAAATTGTATATTGTATATTGCGCTTTTTTCAATAATCTTAACAGATGATAAATGTCTTAGGCGTGCTTATTTGCATGCTGTTATTTTCTTAGTAAAGCATCGAATTTCGTAACTTGTTTTGAATTTAAATGATTCTGAAAAATATTCGTATCGGCTAATTATCAACTTACACTAAGACAAAATGTTCTTTTATCAAAGAAACTACCCAGCTAACATTTTATATTGGATGCTTGCTGTTGTCATTGAGAGTTGTTCAAACTATACACTTTGAACCCATTTCCAAATATTGTGCATGAAATCCTGCGCAGTGGGGTTTATCATAACAAAGGTTCACAGTTTACAAGAATAATATTCATCTTGCAGTAAGTTTGTTCCTTGTATAGTCTGCTTGATCGTGCCCTTTAATATCCATATGCCTGGGGAGTTAGAAAATGGCAATGCCCCTGCCGATCGAAACGAAGGAGAGAGAGAGAGAGAGAGAGAGAGAGAGAGAGAGAGAGAGAGAGAGAGAGAGAGAGAGAGAGAGAGAGAAATTGGGCTTAACGTCCACTCGACACAAACTAGGTCATTTCGGGACTAACCTATGGCTTTTAATATTTTTTTTCAATAATTCGTTTGCGCTTAGGGGTCAGTAGTGGGAGAAAACCCACGAGATTGAACAGATGACCCTACTCCTTGTCACGTAAAACCGGGGATTCGAAACCACGCCAAATGACTCAATGACAGGCTTTAAAATGCAGTGAGCACGTGCTAACCATTCGCCCCCCCCCACCCCCGAGAAAAACGAAGTAGAGAAGCATTGATATGTCTGCTACTAATGGGTGACCAAGGTGTTTATTATATATTGCTTGAAGTGAGGACAAGGAATAATACGACAGGATTCAATATGAATGAACTCAAATGTCTGAATCTTTTATATAAGTATTTATAGGTGTATTTTTTAATGGCTTTCGAAGACTACCCTTACAATTAATAAGCTAAAGCTGGCCCTGGATCCATTCACTTGATTTGATATTTGTTTCTTTCTTGCAATGTTTGTTTTCTGTCTTGTCCGCAGGTTTATCTTGTAGATTTTTGTTTTGCGTGTAGTGCAGTCCTCCTGCACTTACTATTTGATTTTTGTATATTTCATCAGTGGTAATAACGCCTGGTTGTATGTGACGACGTATCGCTTTGAATAGTCTTTTTTTTTTAAAAAAAAAATCATTATTTATTTATTAAAAGCATCGTTTCATACAAACCTGTTCAACCCACATTGAAGATTACAACCAAACTTATTAAATCTGCGAATACCAACTGACAAAAATGTTATTCAGACTTTCGCCGAAGAAAACATTTTTTCACCTATTTCGTTGAAATGAGACCAGAAACTTAGCTATACAGAATAAATGGCATTATTGATGACTTTTTACCTGGGTCCCCCATATATCTGTAAATAATATGTATGTCTCTTTTAATTTGTTTATTGCAGTGGACATGTCGGTTATAACCCCTTCACCCGATGATGCCATACGAGTATGTTTGGTTGGTAAGACCGGAAGTGGCAAAAGCTGTCTTGGCAGAACGTTGTTTAACCAACCAGGGTGTACGTCCCAGACAAACACTCTAGATAATAGAACAGCTATTCAAGTCATTGATGTGCCAACATCGGTAACATTGTCATTTGGTTCATCACCACCAGGCCCGCACGTGTTTCTCTACGTTATTACAATAGATGGTAGGATAACTACTGAAGAATGCAAATGTTCCTTTAACTTGTTTAGGGAAAGATTTGGTAAAAATGTCACCAAACACACTATTATAGTTTTAAATCGGAAACCTAAAGATCGGAACTCAACTTTAATGATACAAGAAATGATGGAAATCATAACAGAATGTCATGACAGATATGTATGTTTGGACGATTTTGAAACGCCAAGTTATGAAAAGTGTGATGGAAAACTTCTTAAAATGATCCTTGCCACTGTCAGGGACAATGGCGGAAGTCACTATACCAGAGAGATGTATAGCAAGGCTGTAGAACAGTATAATGCTAAACTGAAACTAGAGGAAGATAACAGGAAACTAACACAGGAAGTGCAAGAGTTAACTGATTTACTTGCAAAACAGGAATTAAAGAATAAACGCACAGGTATTTCCAATATTACCCTAAATAAGTCACATCTATCAGTTCGCCATGTCCACCTGAGGTACGCACAGATTTGTCAATTTGCAGTTAGCTTTTCTTCACACGCAACCATGGTAACTATGAATAACGTGTTCGACCGGAAATTACGTATTTATAGTTTAGATCACCATGGTCACCGACTTTTGAACCTGGGCCTCCGGGACAGGCGCATGGAATACTCCACTCCGTAACTTCAATGAAATATGGTTAGGTTTACAGTTAGTTCATCAATGCTTAAAGAGTTTTTACCCTTGAAATGTTCCGGGTAATCTTAATTCGTAAATACAGCATTCGTGAGGTAATCTTTATGCTTAAGAATAACCTCGTCCCTATAGATAACATATCCGGCCAGTAACCATGTCTATGTTTTACTCTTGCTTACAGGTTTAGTGGAAAGTGGACGACTGGCAGACGCTCCGTATAGCAAAATACGGGCGAATTACATAGCTTTACAGGAACAAATAGTAAATCCCCGTGACATTTGCAGGGAATTGTTTTCTGCTTTTGTATTTGACAAAGAGGACAAAAGAATAATAGAGTCCGAAAAAGATCGAATTGAGCAGACAGATAAATTGTTAATGACCTCGGTAGAGCGTGGCCAAAAAGCCTTTGATGAATTTTTGCTGGCACTTTCTGCTACGGGCCACCACCAGGCAAAACAAATACTAGAACAAGGTAGATATAAATGCACTTTATGAGGGACCCTTTTAGACCCACTCCTTATAGTTATTTAACACATTAAACTTGCATTATGCAAGAGCAAAATCTGCCTATTACGTGTCTTTCTTTAGGCCTGAAATGTTATCTAAATTAATAATTAGACATTAACTTATCCAGACCATAATAAACTCTCGATGTCAAGGCTAGCCTTCGATGTAAGCTGGATTAGATTCAAATATGGCGCTGAACGGCCATTGTAATTAAATCACAACATTGGATAATCGAATACTCTGTTTTTATTAATGATTTTAGTAATGATGACCGAGGCTATTCGGAAATCCCACGCACTCCGTTCTCGGACTATAGTGGATCAATTTGACTGAAATTTTCAGCAAATTACATTTACACTATCTAGTTTTAACTATTATAGTGAGAACTGTCAAATCTTTATCTTTATCTCCCATAATATATCTTTAATATTTTTTTTTCAGTAGATTCTCCCAATATTCCCATTTAATATCAAATTTGGTATTTTTATAATTCTTGGTCTTGTGCTCTTTTGTACATTAAAAAAGTATAAGAGAGAGAAAAATGGGGTTTAACGTCCACTCGACACAAACTAGGTCATTTTTACATATGGTTCAATTTTATTTCAATAATTCGCTTGCGCGTAGGGGTCTTTAGCAGTGGGAGGAAACCGGATTGCCCGGGGGAAACCCACGAGGTTGGGAAGGCGCACCTATCTCCATGCCACATACGCTCAGACCAGGGATCGAAAGCACAGCCGCAAGACAGAGGCGACCGGCCAGCTAGAGGTCGAAGCGCAGCACTCTAGACCACTAGGCCACCCCACCCCCCCCAAAAAAGGTATAAACATTGATGATGTTCCTTTATAGATGTCCCGTCTTCTTTAGCCCAGTTTGAGGTAGAACAGCAGGACGTTAAACCACATTTCATTTCATTTCTTTATAGATCCATATGAAGATGTTTCGGCTGCCGAAGATAATAGTAAGTCTCATTTTACATTAAATGTTGCACGGCACATCTGATGGAAATACAATCAAAAAGTTTCCTTCGATATCGAATCTATTACAGAAAGCTGTTACCCATGCACCCCGATAATATCCACCTACAAACTTGACTTCGGGGAAAGGCAAGATCCTATTCGCATATAGCACCATTTTGAACAGCTAAAGTAATGTAAAAACTATATTATTAGATGTGTTCTACTTGAGGATAAGGATGTGTTCCACCTGGCGGGTAGTTGACATCTTTACTTTGTCATCACACTAGTGGTCACTTATTAAATAGGCTTTCGTCGTACTTGAGTAATCAAAATCATTGAATGGCCGGATACTGCTGACTTACATTGACGAACTTTCTAGAATTTTCTATTCTAGTTAATGTTATACGAACCCATAGTGGATAAAAAAATCAACAGAATCTCCAAATTTTGATCCAAAAGTGTGGGCGTGACGCAAAAAACATGCCATCTTCGTTTCAAACATGAAATACAAATCTTACTGATCCAGATAGTCAAACAGCGCATCTGATTATGGTCTATCATGACACCTGATTCTGTTTCCCGCTAAGCATGCTTACTTACAAGTTGTCTTTATTTATGTTAATCATTTATGTTCTTTGACTAGGGTACTTGGGTATGAAAATAACATTTCCAGATCTACATTACCAATCTGAATATAGCGATCCAAATAACAACAAATATAAAGACTTGAAAGATGAACTAGAAACGTTATTTGGAGAGTATGGATGTGACGCAACGGTAATAAGTATCAGGTATGTTCTTTGGTTTATTGTGTATTGTGGCACATATCCGAAATTTTCTCGATTGGTCTAAAAGTGTGTGTTCGAATGGACACAAAAAAAACCCCTCTAAATTATCATGGTGAATTACTGCGTACAAATATTACAGTGTTTGTGCTAAATGATCTTCCCCAACTAAACTTTTTTTTGAGAAAAATCTTCACGAAAACCTGCACATATGACTATCACACCATTTTTCATTGTCCTCATTTTAGAAAACACATTCCTAAAATACATAAAACAGTTTGTCATAAATTAATTGATACCGTTCTGAGGTATCCTAAATTCTTCATAACTAGGCACTGACGGTATGGACAATTTTGTTTTCTGTTGTTAAAATCAAGTGAGATTTTTTCTTTAAAATCACACTATGATCACATTCTGACTAGCATGATCGGCTTGATAATAAGTCATTATTTAAACGAAAACGTTTCAAAAATATAAGAGATCGGAAATAGCAACTGAAATAGGGAAAAGGAACTATACCAAAAAAATTGACATTTACCGTCAGAACAGTATACATAGCAACTGCAAGAATTACAGATATAACATAGCTTTATAGGGTATTTTTGAGGTTGTGAGCACGAACTGCAATTGTCTAAATAAGAACAAAATTATGATAACGGTCTGTAATTAAAGAAAATAAAGGATGAGAACCCCTGTATGTTATAACGAAACTACCAAAGCAGTCATCTTTGTTGCCAAGAGTTACTCCTCTTTTATCTCGATTAGCTGGTCAGAACCATTTCAGTCACGGCTGGCGCTGCCTCCCTAAAATGCCACAATAGGCCTTATTTGTTTGGGTTTTTTTTATCCGAATAACATTTTCTGTCATAATTCATTTACCAACGACTCCAGACTCAAGTATTTTGTCGTCAATCTATTTGGGATCTGCACAAACGTAACACTAGAATCTGTTTATCACTGTCTTCACCTTTACATTTCAAGTGTAGTAAACAATTTACCTTTATCCCATGTACAGTAAAAACATTACCTATATCCCACGTGTACTAAACAATTTTAAGCGTGTCCATCGCGTAGTAAATAACTCAAATTGTAGCCCACATATAATAAACATCTTTACTTTTATCCCACGTGTAGTACATAACTTTATCTCACATGTAGTAATCAATGGTTAGTGTTAGCTATGTATGTGGAAAAGATTTAATGGCCAAACCACTCAAATTTAGCTTCGATAACTTAAGTAAATAGCTGCAATATCAGCAATCTAAGACAAGAGAAAATGTAAATGGGTAGCCAATTAGATAGATAACCAAGCAGCAGTAGTTGTCTTGGATCTGCGTGTCTTCACATATAAATGGTTACATGTACTTGCAAAAATCAAATCGTGGAGACGAAGGGAAGTAGTCATTCGTCATCAGCTTTCTCCTTTGTGCTGTAGAAGTCAACGCACTATAAATGTTTTTATTACCCCCAATACGTTTTCATGTCATTATATGATGAACACTATTGACAAATTAAAAGTAACTATCACAGTACAGTAATATGTTAAATGAAATGAAAACGTGTTTAATGTTTTATTCCTTTGCAACAGCCTCGAAAAGGGATTTTAGAGATGGTTTATTAATATCAAAGTTTGTGCCTAAAAATAGTGGAAATTTCATAAACTAAAGTTTGTATTTCAGATTGAAAAACCAGTTTGTGTTGTAAGTGATACTATATAATGCCACACTATATGAATCGTGTACTTGTATTTTATATAAATCATGCCATTAAATATTTGATTTTATTTCCAGCTCTGAACCCGTTACTGTAAGTTTTGTTATTGTCACGTGTTATAAAACAGATGAAGACAGTGTATTAGAAATCTTACGTAATGCTCTGGAGTCTGGCTATTTAGGTCACTACAGGGTATCAACAGATCATTTTCTATTTTGTCGAATTGGAGGTTAGTATATATATATATATATATATCCAGAAAAATCAGCACAACCGTAAAGCTGCACTACTTTGTTTCACGGTAAACGATAAAAAGATAAAAGGTATGCCGACACAAACTGATTTCAACACTGGTTTAATAACATTTTAACATTTTAAAGTACTTTTCGTCCGTCTTGGGACTATTCATAATTAATGTCATATATATATATATATATATATATATATATATATATAAAAATAGAAAAATACGTCCAGGTAAAAAATTCTCCACTTTATATATATATATATATACGAAATTATTTCTAATTCTATTAATAGGACTAACTGAAAATATTACTGCTATAAATTATTATACACCAACCTTTTATATAGTTAAACATAAAACGGTATTCATTTTGTCTAAATATACTTACCCATGGGATCCTTCGTCTGATTAACAGCATGGTTAACCAACAGGAAGACCGATAACACAGAAGAAGTAACCCCAGTAATTGGAGATGAAAGCTTAACTGAGCAGTACGTACACGGAATGTTTTACTCTTAACTATCATCTATCACATTTTACTTGTCCCAACTTAATGCTAAAAGGTATGACACTGAACTGTAATGTTTATGCCCACTGACGTCTGTGTGGAATTGTATGGGGATGTAGGGTGGTACTTTTATTCGATTGTTTTGGTAGCCCACCAGTTCATTTGCAAGTCACGTTTTAATAATCAGTGTATTTCATTACTCTAATGAGTTTTATATTGTGTTTTATATTATAGACAAGATGGTGATGTTATTCTTGACTGTGGGTTAACGATTTCGAAGTCTGATTTAAATAACTTACACCCAATTCTAAAAACATTCGTAAAATCAGGCAGCATTGGGCCTTACAAAGTTTCATCAGACCAGTTCTCTATTCGTCAAATTGGAGGTATAAGTTTTTTGCTTCTTTAGAATCAGAATTTACGTGGTCATATTTGTATCTAGTTGTGGTAATTCCAAGGGAAAACAAGCTTTAATTATGAAAATATATTGTTACTAAAGTCTAGATATAAGTGAAAGTTTAGATATTTGTTTGTAAAACAGACCCGTTTCAGTCACTCCCTTTGGTGAAAGATTTATGTTGGCCCAACATCATTAAACATTTTGGACCTAACCATAAATCATTCACCAAAGGGAGTGATTAAATTTAGACCAGACAAAATTAAGACTACCAAAAACACACCCACCATGCGAAAATCTAAATGTTGCTTTAGTCACAACATTTAACCCCTCACAAGAAGATGGAATGTCCTTAGTAAATAAAAATTTACTTATTCTTAAGAATACCGAAGTTATGTTGAAAATTTTGTCTAAAACTAAGATTGTTAACAGTCTTAAACAGCCACGTAATCTTGCGAAAATATTAATATCTTCTAAATTTGATTCTAGTTCAGATACACCGGTGGTAAGTGAATGTGGAGAAATAAATTGTAAAACATGTAAAATAATAATTACTGGCTCCTCAATCCAGATCACCGATAATAAACTTTTCCATATTAAGCAACCCATGAACTGTAAAACCAGTTATGTCATATATGTGATTGTTTGTTCTGGCTGTAACAGACGGTACATCGGAAAAAACTATAAGTATGCTAAATCGTGAAACAAAGTAGTGCAGCTTTACGGTTGTACTTATATTTCTGGAGATATATATATTATCGTCAACTGTTCTTTTTCTGTGCTGAAGAGTTTCACATCTAAATTTAGATACACGAATCTGCCAAAAAGTCAGGTGGTGTGAATTCTTGGGCTGTAAAGTGGTTGTTATTAATAACTTACCAATATAACTGTTTTTGTGGCTCGAATATGAGAAGAAAACTCGAATTGTTTTGTTGACTTTTAATGTCGTCAAGCGTTTGATTCTGATGCCAACACGAAAGTGCACATGGCGGTCACACATGAATTCACCCATTCGCAAGTACCTCTGTCGTTCTAATAAACTGTTTCAGTGGCATTTAGTAATTGAACTGGAGTATACAGGTCACAATTCTATGGAATACAATTACTGCTTATTACTGAGCGACGTTTCGACTAGGCTTCTTTAGTCGTTATCAAGCAATGATAAAATCTAAAAAATAAGACAAGTCAGTATATACATGTACATAACAATACATTCTTAATGCTGACAAAAACAGGGATCTCCCTTTGCACGTACCTAAAAGAAATCTAATTTAATTAAGGATTATAAATTTGAAATGCTATTTACACCATTCAATAATACCACTTAACTGAAAATAAAAACAAACTGAATAATTGATTAATAGGTAATTTGTTGTGGAGTATATACAATGATATGTAGGTTTTAATCATGAAAAACGTTCTAAGAAAATGGAATTTGATCAAATGCTATCAATCACCCCTTTCACTGAAATAAACACAAATGATTAATGAATTGATTGTTGTGGAGTATATACAACGATTTGATCTGGTTTTAATAATGACAACATCCCATGATGAGATTACAATAACAGCAGACCTGAAAAGTAGAAATAAAATAAAAATAAAAATAAAATCAAAATAGATGGTATTTATTGATTATCATTTTACAAATTGTGGTATTATTCTAAACTTAATTTTTTTACTTGACTTATTGTCAAGCATTGAATATGATTGAATAAAAATAGTTATGCTAAGCCTTAGATTATGCGATAAGAGTGTCATACGCCCTGGGGAGAAACCATCCTTGATCTCTATTCATCGCGGGTTTGTGTCGTCGTATTTGAATGGCTTCATGCAATCGGCGCGCTCTCTTATTGTTGATGTTCTTGCATAGCGATTTAACGTTGGACCATTGGACTCTGTGGCGAGGGTTGGAGTTCAAGTGTTCAGCTACAGCGGAGTTGTTGGTGGCTGCTTTCGACTTGTGGTCGTCTATCCTTTTATTTAATGGTCTCTTTGTCTCGCCGACGTAAGAAATGCCACAATTGCATACTATCTGATAGTTTAGACAACCCACTAGAGACTACCCTATCTACAGACAACATCATACTCCTGTTGAAACAATGCATCAATTCAACATATTTCTCCTGGGGTGACGAATTTTATGAACAGACCAATGGATTACCCATGGGAAGCCCCCTCTCTCCTTTAATTTCAGAAATATTTCTAACTGATTTAGAAGAGAAGGCGCTGCAAACGTCCACTATAACCCCAACATGCTTTTTTAGGCAAGTGGATGTCACCTTCGTTATTATCAAACAACAAGATGATCCAGAAACACTGTTACAACACCTCAACAGGCAACACCCACGTATACAATTCACGATGGAAACTGAAAATAATAACCAACTACCTTTTCTCGATGTTTGTGTATCCAAAACCAACAACTCGATCCGTACCGGTGTCTACAGGAAACCAACCCACACCGATCAATATATTCACTTTAAATCCGATCACCCGAATAGCGTCAAATCAGCCACAGGCTAAGCATAACTATTTTTATTCACTCATATTCAATGCTTGACAATAAGTCAAGTAAAAAAATTAAGTTTAGAATAATACCACAATTTGTAAAATGATAATCAATAAATACCATCTATTTTGATTTTATTTTTATTTTTATTTTATTTCTACTTTTCAGGTCTGCTGTTATTGTAATCTCATCATGGGATGTTGTCATTATTAAAACCAGATCAAATCGTTGTATATACTCCACAACAATCAATTCATTAATCATTTGTGTTTATTTCAGTGAAAGGGGTGATTGATAGCATTTGATCAAATTCCATTTTCTTAAAAAGTTTTTCATGATTAAAACCTACATATCATTGTATATACTCCACAACAAATTACCTATTAATCAATTATTCAGTTTGTTTTTATTTTCAGTTAAGTGGTATTATTGAATGGTGTAAATAGCATTTCAAATTTATAATCCTTAATTAAATTAGATTTCTTTTAGGTACGTGCAAAGGGAGATCCCTGTTTTTGTCAGCATTAAGAATGTATTGTTATGTACATGTATATATTGACTTGTCTTATTTTTTAGATTTTATCATTGCTTGATAACGACTAAAGAAGCCTAGTCGAAACGTCGCTCAGTAATAAGCAGTAATTGTATTCCATAGAATTGTGACCTGTATACTCTGTCGTTCTGTTACGTCGGTGAATGGTGTACTTGTTTGGCATCAATCCGTACTTTGCTGGCTGATGTTTTTCTCCACTTTTATTTTTCAGGGCGGTTCAATGAGAAACCAGGAGAAAAAAGTGATGAACAGGGAGCTGGTGCAGACAGTGTTGTGTTTAATGAAAGGTAAGCTTATCCATATTATACTAGGTTCTAGGTATGTCAAGTTACAACCAATTCCCTTCCTGTAGCTAATCACTAATACCCCGACAGACTGCAAATGTGATTTAGGAGCTTTCGAGATGACAAAGTTAGGTTTGACAAGTTAATTAATATCCGAAATAGTTAAGTAATAAATTGAGTGAGGTCAAGAATAGTGTTAGTGTAAATATGTATGACGTGATGTAACAATAGGCTAATCCCAATTTTGATACCAGTCATAGGTATGACTATATTGCGTAAAATCAATTTCAATATGGTGTCATGTGGATATTGTTTGTGTCCTAATAGTCTCGTGCGCTACTACAATATTATTTATTTAGTTACAATGTATTATGATATACGTGTATC
Source organism: Patella ulyssiponensis (assembly GCA_963678685.1). Classification (NCBI taxonomy): domain Eukaryota; kingdom Metazoa; phylum Mollusca; class Gastropoda; family Patellidae; genus Patella; species Patella ulyssiponensis. Next base: position 10,663,590 of record OY783227.1, on the reverse strand, counting down.
ATTGTTTGTGCACTGATCTTCCTCATCTCAAATCTTTTATTGACATATGTAACTACTTAAGGGTGAATCTTGCGTTTGATTGTTTAATGAGACACGGTCAATGGAACAATAACCCCGCTCTGATCAAGCGTGTATTTTTTTTTGTCAAAATGCTAGCCCGGAAATGCCCTTGTTTTTTTTTTGTCGAGTGGACGTTAAATCCCATTTTGCTCTCTCATATAATAAAAGAAAACTTTCATTTTACAATGAATCGAAGCGCACCCACAACAGTAAATATACATTCAAAATTGTTTGAATGTGTCGCGATTATACCAGAAGAATTGTATCGTGGTTTCGAGCCCTGGTGTGAGCGTATGTGGCATGGAGATAGGAGCGCCTTCTCAACCTCGTGGGTTTCCTCCGGCCACTCCGGTTTCCTCCCACTGCTAAAGACCCTTACGCGCAAGCGAATTATTGAAATAAAATTAAACCATATGTTAGTCCAGAAATGACCTAGTTTGTGTTGAGTGGACGTTAACCCCATTTCTCTCTCTCTCTCTCCCTCTCTCTTAATATGTATTACAGTTCATTGCCCTTATGGTTCCTTTGGCTTTAGTGATCTGGTTGTTCTTCATAATAAGTGGTTGTCTCTTCGTTGGCGACTGAAAACATGTTTATTTTTCATAGTGCTAACATTAGAAAGCCAGATGCAGAGTCGGTTGCACATTCAAGTAGCAGAGCGGATACTTCAAGGACGGCGGACGTATCTGTGACACCCCAAACAAATCTCGTGATGACTGGTATTGAACAACACTCCAAAGGTACAGTAAATATACACTACATAAATATGCCGTCAAAATAGTCATTATTTTGCCATGAGTAACGACGAAAACGAATTGGTAAATATAAATTAATAGAGAGTTACTTAATTGATTGTGTGTCGTTTACCCCCACCCCCTTTACCGCTAAATATTAGTTGATAAGGTGCTGAAATATGAGCGACTTTCAATAAATTGTGGAAGCTGTTCACAAATCCTGCCAGTAGAATTAAAATAGCTGATTCGCAAACTACAAGTTAATCATTTTAAAAGAGAACGCAAAGAATAGACTAAGCGGACACGCACTGTTCGCGTATTTCACAGAACATAATTGATTATAAACTACAATAAATGTTATAAAAACTGAATATAAATCATTTTATTTACATTCATATTATATTTATAGGTGTTTTATTTTAAAGTTTCAAAGAATACAGCTATACGTCCTTTAACTTGACAAAAATATAGAATAATAATACAATTAATTACTCGGATTACAAAATGCGGGACATTATAGATATATTTAATTAAAAATAGATTTTTTGAATCAAAGACTACATTTCTAAACGAATTTTCATTTGTATACGTTCTAGAACACCCGATACCACTAAGTTCACATAGTTTCCTTACGCTTTGTAGAACATCTGATACTACTCCTCATTGGAAGAGTTCACATAATTTACTTACTCTTTACAGAACAACTTACACGATTTCTTAGCAGGTAGTTCACGAAATCTAATATCACTTGCCATCTTTAGTCTTTTTACAACACCCATTGCATCTTGCGATTGTAATCTAGATTTATTCGCAAGTCTATGACCGTTTTGGTTCTATTTTTTTCAGAAGTGAGGGTGGTCTTGGTCGGTAAAACTGGTCGGGATATTGGAGGTGGTGCGGGGTTGTGGGTAGTTGACACACCTGGTATATTTGATTCCCGGGTTGACAACGACGAAATATCAAAGGAATCGGTGCGCTGCATTTTCCCTGCACGTCCACCAGCGTTCTTGTATAGTTATAAAATATTTAATCATGAACAACTGGATACGTTAGACCACCCAAATAAATTGTTTGGAGAAGAGGTAATGGATCATGTGAATGTGCTTCGTGCCTTAATTAGTTCACAAGAGACTAAACTAAAAGCACTTCAAGAGTTTACATCAAAATTACCACCAGAGCGGCCAATGACAACGATTTATAACCGTGCTCCAGCTGCATTGAAAGAGTACCATTTTACTAACAGTCGGGTACACTACACTATTGTTGAAACGGAGGTGGCTAACCAAAGCAGCGTAAAAGAACTGGGAGAAAAATCTGATAAACAAGGTCAACGACTAATGGAGTTGGAATTGAGAGAGCACTTTCGAAGGCAGGTTGGGGAAAATGATGGTATTCTACTAATGTTTGCTAAAGGTATTCACAATGTATTATCGAAAACAGGAACAGCAATTCGTCAAACAATTGGATCAACTGGGCCTGAGATGACGGGTTGGCTTTAATAATGAAACGTTGTTCCAGCCTAAAGCCTTTTGCTATTGTTTGTTAATCCAATTGAAATTCACATCTATTTGTTCGTTTCGCTTTTATACTTTACAAAACTACAGAAATGATTAAACAATCGTTGTACTTGTTTTTAATTTGTAGAACACGCATGTCCGATTGCTTACCACGTACAAAAACAAAAAACAAGTGTATGCCTTACCAAGCACAGTGTCCACACCCGGCTGGCAATATTTCAACTACTAATTACCTCCTGACTGTTTGGCGTTTTGTCACTGTCAGCTTACTGGAAATATTATTGCTACACAATTATTATGTCTGATCGTATATTATTTTACTAAATATTCGAAATAAGTCAATCTTGATGTACGTTTACCCTATAAATAAGAGAAAAACCGCCTTATCTCAAACATCTACACCAACCATAACTACCCATGTCCTTTGATCGTCATAAATAACAACAGAGTGGTGACTTTTGATGAGAGAACCACCGTTTTATTGCTACTTTGGATATATTTTGGAACAATAATACTAGACTTTATGATTGAGAAAATTATTTGGTGTTTCTAGGGTGTTGTGCAAAAAACATGTTACGAAATAAGAATATTGGTTTATGTTAGTAGATTCGTTATTGTTTGGCGTAGGGCAGTTTGATGGTTGACTTATTTTGTCGAATTAGTAAAATAATATCTACGGCAATCAGTCAGTAGGTAAGCAACCCGCCATGCTTGTTCTGCAAATTGTTAAGAGCGGTATTTTTTTTATTATATTAAATAATTTCTGCAGTTTTGAAATTGAAGTTCAGCATTAATGCTTTTTCAATGTCAACGTTTACTAAACATTCTGAATTGCATTGTGCTGACTACTGTATTTGTGAATTCAACCCCACATAACTTAAACATTACTATCTTTTATAATCCCAATATGATACGATACAGGTGGATAAATACTTTATTCAATAATGCTTTTGGTAGTTCGGTGTAAAGATAGTAAATAATAAAACTGCGTAAATATTTTTTCTCGGATAATGTATAGTTTACTTGCACTTGCAATTTGGCAAAGGACGACTCGTCAATCCTAAATAGTTGGGAACTGTATTGTTTTTAATTTATAGTACGGAAGTTCCCTTGCTGTGCCTATGTTTCGATTATTGCTCAAAATAACACTAAAAATGTAAAATCCATCGTAACAAATAAAAAAAAGGGTAATTTGGGGGTTAATTGTGAATATCAAAATTACAGATGTGGCGCCATGCTCTGATGTTGGCAAACCGTTATTTGGGTTGATCAAACGGTGTTATCAAACGGCGAGGTGTGAAAACTTAAAGCGGGAATTTCATATTTTCTAAGAAAGTCAAAACATATTTATTTCTATGTCTTTTGCTTTATAGGTCGTCAACTCACTATTATACAATCATAGGCATTATTTTCACACTTACAAATCCTTCACATCGGAAATAATAACACAATTACCTCCATTGTTTTTCCACCCCCCCCCCCCTTGCAATAGCTATCTTCAAACGTTTGAATTTGAAAATGATATTATTGCCAATTTCTCAACTGGCGATAGTGAATTATAGGATTAATCTTTAACAAGGTAGGACTGTTTATTGATATCATCTATTCCAAGGCTTTATTTTAATATATTTTAAAAATATGACTTAAAAATATGAAATTTCAGCTTTAAGTAAACAAAGAATTATACAAAACAATGGATTATAGCCTCCCACTGCTAAAGACCCATACGCACAAGCGAATTATTGAAATTAAATTAAACCATATGTTAGTCCCGAAATGACCTAGTTGTGTCGAGTGGACGTTAAACCCCATTTCTCTCTCCCTCCCTCTAATTAACGGTTAATGATTAAAATATATCTGATAATTTCATGTGTCGTCTGTTGTAAAGTACCGTAAATATTTTTCATTTATCTTAAATTCACAATTTACTCATGAATCAGTCAGATATATGATTAGAAACTCAATATCACTCTATATATATCACTCAAATTACAACATCTTAAAATGGGTTCGTCCGTCTGTCTGTCCGTCACACTTTTTGGGATAATTGAGCTAGAATGTTCAAACTTGGTGTATGTGTTTATTAGGCCAATGCCTAAGATGAGCATTTTCCGCTTAGGGTAAGCAGAGATAAGCAATTTGATTGGTTGATGCTTTGGGACACGATGATTTTAGTTCTAATTAAGTGAGAGTGATGAAACTTGGTGTATAGTTTCATTACAGTAATGCCTTGACTAAGAACGATAATGAGCATTTTCTGCTCAGGGTAAGCAGAGCGATAAGCAATTTGAATTGCCGAGACTTTGGAACACAATAACTCTCCTTCTAATTGAGTTAAAATGTTCAAACTTGGTGTGTATGCTTATTAGGTCAATGCCTTAATAGAGTTTGAAGATGAGCATTTTATGCTTAGGGTAGGCAGAGATAAGCAATTTGATTGGTTGATACTTTGGGACAAGATAACTTAGGTTCATCTTGATTGATGATTTTTATGCCAATACAATGACTGCATTCTCATTCAGTAATGGATTCGACAGTAACAGTGTATCGAAACGATTGAGTCGGACACGAGGGCCCTTTCCCTTGGCCAGAGGGGCCCTTTTGTCAAGCTGGGGGCCATTTGTCTGCCTTTAGCCCCCCCCCCCTTTTAGCATTTTTCTTTATAAAACACTTTTGGATAACACTTCGTGAACATTTCAACTGCTCGATACGTTTGAAAAAAATAAATGTGCGATTAATTAATGTGTCATCTATTTATTTGGGGATTTCGGCGGGGGACATCAGCCTCACTGTTGGCTTGTTAAAAATTGCAAAAGCTCAAGACTGTTTGATTTTTTCTAAGGCGAAAATACTGAAGGGTTAACACGGTTTTAGTGATCTTTGAATCAAACTGGTGATGTGAGTAAATAATGCTATTAATTATCGACGCTATTTCGTATTTTTTTGGTTTATGATTTGTTTTTAATATTTTATATCTATTTCATATAGATTGTGGTAAATGTAATAAAATATATGCAAAATTGCTTTTTGTTGAGTTTCCCTTAATAAGTAAACCACATTTCTGTGAAGCGGACTGTTTTAATGATTTTGTATTGATGATATCCATGGTTGACTGCTCCTACAATGAGAATAGATAAACGACACAATGGGTGACCACAATTAGTTCCAATAAGCTAACGTATAGGCTTCGTGGGGGGGGGGGGGTTACATTTATTTGCATATTTAAGAAGATGCTATGCGCAAGTTGATGAAAAGAAAGCGTGAATGACAAATGAGATGTGGCAGAGCGCAAATGTGATTTGTAATGAGAGAAATGTAAAATGTAGAAATGTCAAAGAACAGCATTCTGCATTAAAACATTTGTCATTTGACACATTACATTTGTAGTTTTACATTTAACTTTGGCCTTAGAGGTATTTTGACTTTATCATTACCGGTATTGTGACTTTGTACATTGTACTTTTTACATATAATCAATGGAAAAGACACTTTAGCAGAGCATTTAATATTGGCAGCGATACCCTTCCATAGTCCTTATACCCAAAAGGATATGAGTTTTGTCATCAGCAATAAGCGTCTGGGTAATTGAGAGAGGTATAACAGCTGGCTGGAGATGTTGGAAGTATTCGGTTAGACCATATAATCAAGAGGTACAGATATATATATTATATGTTTTCAGGGTTTTCCTCATGTAAATGTAATCTGTTTTAGCTTTTTGGTGAATATATATAGTTTATATGCGTAGTAACGAATGATTTAAAGAGCTGCAATTTAGGTCAGTGCAAACAAAATGGCCGTAGATTTCATTAGTTTTTTGGCAGTATTGGCATTTATAGTTATCTACGTAAATATTTCGTGTGTGGAGAATATCTTTTGTGGGAACTGCATTGTGTATTATATTGTACATTAATTCTTTTTCTTTTTCAGATAATGTAACACATTGGTGTAAAGTTTATATGAGGTAGGTGTATGTTTATTTTTGGTTGAACTGAACATTCTTACTATCAATGAGTGACCAGTATATTTCCGCTTAATGTTGTTGGGGAATTTCATGTTGCATATTAAATACTTCATAATTGTAGGTGGCGTTAATCTCTATGTTAATGTGGGAGATTTTCAGAGTGAATGTATTTGTACGAGGCATATTGTGCTAGATTTTTCTTGTGATGAGGCCAAATCAGTATATAAATAGGCCCACCCAGGGTGCCAGTGTGTTTAAATAAATAAAAAGATTATGTTTTGTTGATGCATGGCTTTAATTTTTAAGTCAATATTTGGAATTTTTAATCCACGGGATGTGTATACGAGATTCAGGGTGTTCCTTCTAATTGTTTTCACACGAGTTTGACCAAATAAAATTGTAATTAGTTTATGATTGTAATAGTATAAGGAGAAGGAAGAATGATTCGAGCAGCAAACATATGTACGTGTGTATTTAGCATGCAAACATTTTGTTTAGTGGATAGGTCGTAAGTAGACCAGCGACTAAGTGTTGATAATATCGTTATGGTGAGCGGTGGTAACCTGGGCCCGGTTCCTAGAAAATTCTTAAAGTAAGCACAAAGTTACGTTTCACTTTTTCTTACGTAAGAATCTTTATAAAAATACCGCCTCAAGACCCTTCTTATATAAGTACGAGTCTAAGCACATTGTGAGTGGTAAAAACTGGGACTACGATCTCTATCTATCTTCTTGGTGTTTAACGTCTGCTTCCACGTAAGTGATATTGCAGACAAGACATAGGAGAGCCGAAGCTGATTCCTGTTTTTTAGAATATGATTTTGCAATCTTTCCATTTTGGTCTTAGGCGATGGATTGGGTTTAGTGGGAAGTTCTTCCCTTTATTTAATATAAAACATATCGTTTGGTAGATGATCTCTTCTGCCTCTGGATTGGTAGATGTCACCGTTTGGGATTAATGTTTAGGTGCCAGGCCCGTCTTATCGTGGCCTCCCTTTACTCCACTATCCCACTCTATGGGTTTGGTATCTGCTTCCTTTGCGGAATAGTGTTTAGGTGCCGAGTCCGTCTGACCGTAACTCCCCCTTACTCCACTATGATCCTGCTAGTTTGGTAGATGTCATCTTTGTGGGATTTGTGTTTAGGTGCCAGACCCGTCTTATCATGACCCCCCCCCCTTACTCCACTGTCCCACTCTGTAGGTTTGGTGTCTGTTTTTGACGGAATAGTGTTTAGATGCAGAGTCCGTCTGATCGTGACTCTCCCTTACTCCACTATCCTGCCAGTTTGGCATAAATCCCCTATGTAGTTTAGTGTTTAGATGCCGAGCCCGTCTAACCGTGGCCCCCTCTTACTTCACTATTCTACTTAGGGCGTGGATTTGTTCGAAGATTTTCAGTTTCAGATCTGGTCTCGGGAACAGTAAGTGCTTGGTGTTGAATGGTATGTTGTTGGCCTCCATCATTCTCACTAGTTCCCTTTTCTCCTCCTTGTATACCCCGCAGTCTACCAGGACATGGTTGGGACTACGCTGTTCTCTAATGTCATAAATACAGTTTTGGTATGCGAATTACGTCATAAATTTGTCATCTGCTTCCCGGCAAATGGTCGATTTAAATGCATTTGGCATGTCCCCTATACACATAAAAAATGTGACACAAGCTAAAAAGAAAAACCGCAAGCAAATGCAAACACCCTGAATAATCGTGAGGGCGCATGATCTTTGTGGTGTGTTTGTGGTGTGGTGGTGTTTACTAATTGGTAAATAAATAAAATGGTTTCAGCGAAATTTTCTATAGCATACATGTCGAGAATGTGTTTCTAAAGGATGTTCTCTGCCTTTCAATTGTCTCTTACATATCAAAAGATGTAGGAAATGCCGTGGAATAATTAACTCTCAGCCACCTTGTATGAAGCAGAAACAGACTTACGGTTGGTAAGCTTACATGTGCTTAGATAAGAACAAAGTTGCGCTTACGTTTTTTTGTTGGAGCACATAATAACGTGCCCTTGCTTACACTGAAGTCTACTTAAAATTTAAGCACAAGGACGTTCTTAAGAATTTTCTGGGAACACAAAATACTTAAAATCTAATCTACTTAAAATCTAATCACAAGAACGTCAAGCGCAGTTGATTTCCATTTTATAAATCTCAAGCCAAATGCCCAATAATTTAATTGCGTCTGTTTTAATGTTTATATTTTCAGGACACGAGTCTGGGGATGGTTTACCAACACAGCGGAGTTCGGTTTTATAGTGATTGAGTTGAAAGCCAGATATGGTGCCAAAATTGTTGAATTGTTCAAGAAGTTAACTGTCATCTTCATGTTGAAAATGTTTAATCTCTGACGGATTTTGATGCCTTTGATAAAGAGGGTTCTGTTTATTTATGAAGCAATGAGATTTATTAGAATCATGGATAATGGACATCCTAGATGTATTTAACGGTCAATGCCTCGTTTACTAAACGTGTTTTTTTTTTAAGATAGTTATTAGCGGTATTTGCTATCAGCGAATTTGTAAAAATTAAAATTTATGTTATGTAATACGGAAATAAACCAGTCCAAACTATGATATTATAATCAGAGAAATAGACAAGACAAGAATACACGCCTTACCATAAATTATTTTCGCATTATTAATACCCATCTGTCTTCATAACAAAACGATTTAATTAAATTTTAATGTATAAATTATTAAATTAGGTAAAAAACAGGGCTAACAGTCTTCAAAGTCCGTTTTCTAAAATAATTCTCAAATCTGAATATCAATGTGTGATCTCTAAATTTATGTTTATTTAAGCGTCGAGTCCGCTCTCAGCCTTTTTCATCTATTTATGTTTCGGATTAACTATTTTCTCAATCCCTTTTATATTCGTTATCACACGCAGTGACTGCTGAGTTATGTAACAATGAGACATCAGCATCATAGTTAAGATTTGACTGCGATGGTCCAGGAATGTCATTTAATGAGTTGTCAATAATGCTATTTATCTTGTACAAAATACTTTGACAATGCACAGAAAACTATTATTCCAGACATCGACATGTCGTCTGATATAACTAATTGTTTCTCTAACTTACGTCTAGAATATAAGTTATCAGAGAGGAAGTGTAATGGGGTTTAACTACTCTTTTGCACCTAACCTGGGCTAATGGAAGACGGGCATACGCCATACAGTGTGCTCTGAGGGAAATTTTGCCCGGGCAGCGGCGCTAAGGCCTACTCTTGTATCGATTTCCAATTGCCAAGGGATCTTTTACGTGCACTCCAATTAGTACAAGGGACCTCGGTTTTTCGTCCCACCTGAACGACTAGGCAGTAGATGCTATAATCACAAATTTTATTACATCCCACGTTTGTTAACTCTAATATTTCTTCTACTTTAGACAATATACGGTTAGAAGAGTATTTAAATTGACACCTTCCAAGTCTACCTATTTCAATTCTGAAATTATTTATGTTATTATTGATATTATAATCAATTCCTGTATTATTCCTGATGTTTTTAAATTTGGACCCTAAAATATTTAAAAATTATTGACCAGTTTGGAACTTTGTTTCTTTTAAGAATTACTTGAAAAAAAATATGCCAACTAAAGCCCATAGAGAAGACAACTGTCTAGATGAACCATTCCCATGTGCATATAAACAATTCCACAATACCGAAGCTACCCTAATACGATTATGAGAAGTGTGTGTTTTTGGTTATATTACATCTATCAGCAGCATTTGACAAAGTTGATCATTCTATTCATCTTCATAGACTAGGCTCTACGTTTAAGATTTGGTATACGGAAAGATGAATTTATTCTGTTAGAAAGTTACCTAGTGGCTAGGACATAATTTAGCTTATTGGATGGCAAACTATCAAAATAATCTGTTTTATCTTACGGTGGTCTACGAGGATGGTTTTAGGTAGAATACGTTATGTAATGAACTTATCACCTATTAGCATCGTCGTTGATAAATATAACATTAAATTTCGCTTATGAAGCAATGACGCCACCCATAAGAAGCGTGGATGACATTTAACCGAGACCTGTTCGAAGTAAAAAATTTGATATCCGAAGTGTTCATTTCTACCACACTTGCACAACAACACTTCAAATTTTCAATGAAATAAAGAAGGCAGAAATGATATTGAAGCGAGGATGACACCATACCAAATATGCTAATTAGGCTTCCACTAAGTGTTCACTTCAAGCCAGTGCTTATCGCGTGTTTTGCTCACTTCAACCAGGTGCTTATTGAGTGTTTTGCTCACTTCAGTCCAGTGCCCATCGCGCGTTTTGCTCACTTCACGCCAGTGCCTATTGCGTGTTTTGCTCACTTCAACCCGGTGCTTATTGAGTGTTTGGCTCACTTCAAGCCAGTGCTTATTGCGTGTTTTGCTCACTTCAAAACGGTGCATTTTGAGTGTTTGGCTCACTTCAACCCAGTGCGTATCAAGTTTTTGGTTCACTTCAACCTAGTGCTTATCAAGTGTTTTGAGCATGTTCAGGGTCAATTCATGTAGTTTCGCCCCCTTTCTATCTTTTAAACTCACTCGTGCAACAACTTGCCAATAATGTTAGGCCGTGAAATTTACTTTCAATTTAACGATGCTGGCTTCGTGGGGGGGGTCTGGGGGCGGGGACGGCAGTGAAGTTTTTAGGATGCGCACACCTGTTACATTCTACAGTAGGTATTTTAGAGTTCTGGAGGGTTTTTTTAAGGGGGGGGGCGGAGCGGCAGTGACGTTTTTAGGAGGGGCACACCTATTACAGTCTACAGTAGGTATTTTAGAGTTATGGTTGGTAAATTTTCTTTCAGTAGGGGTGGGGGATGGAGGGTATTGTAACATTTTTTCAGGGGGCTTGTCACGGGCCTGATCTGGACTAAATTTCTATAGGACACTGATTTATCCCAGTTATGCTGAAAAGTAGCAAACATGAAACAAAATAAGACTTTGATTTTGATTATTTATTACTGTTTTCAAAATATTAAAATACAATTGATACAATTAACAAGTGGTTGCCATCTACGATACACTTAACATCTGGGAATATCAATAGGGCCCATCCACTCACTGGTCCCAATGTTTCATATAGAATTAAAAACAAATCTGTCAATAAATTGTAGTCTTTATCGATTTCACATGTTTTCCGAAAAAGAGGTTTAAGTCTGAATGGTTGAAATTTACATGTATAGGATTTGTCCTGTCATGGCTCCAATGCTCACTCCAAATTAAAAACTGACGTCCCATCACATTCACAAGCTTTTTTTGAAAAAGGAGGTCATTTTTGAATTGCTGCATATCGATGAGGTTTGTGATTTCATGAATCCAAAGCTTCACATCAAATCTGAATAGGATCTGTTAAGAATTGGGACCTCTATGGAATTCCGTTTTTTGCTATGGGGCATAACATAATTTTTTCACAATAAGGGGCAATAACCCATGAGGTCACAGTTGAACATGTTCAAAATCAATTTACATTGACTGCAGAGTTGTCCACAAACAAATCTCAACAGATGTATATCTGGACCGATAGGTAAAAGTGGGAGCTTAAAAAAGGGCAGGTATAATCCTGTACAGTTTACACATTTGAGGCATTTTCTTGCATCTTTAAAACACCATATTGAACCCACAGATGACAAATGTAAGCGGATATTCAATGTTGCTATCAATCACCTCCACACCTTGTTCCGTCACGTTCATACATGCTGGGCTGGTATTCTGGTTTGATTAACCTGAAATTAAAACCAAAAAAATATTTAATTAAAGATACATTCCGAAAAAAGTAATTATTATAGGGTGGTTATTTCCAATAAAAGTATGGCAAGTCAGAATATTGGGTTTAACCTCCACTCGATACAAAATAGGTCATATTAGGACTAAAATGGTTCTATTTTTATTTAAATAATTCGCTTGCACGTAGGGGTCTTTAGCAGTGGGAGAAAACTAGGAGACCTGAAGTAAAATAGGTTGCCAGGCAACGAAACATACACCCACACAGCAGCTAAATCGTCCGGGCAGTCAACAAGAGTTGCCGCATATTAAGTAATTATCAGAAAATCATTAGAATTTGTTTGGATTTTTATAAAATTCTGCCCCATGCTAACAGTTAGTATACCAAACATTTAATATCATTCCTAAAATTGGATAATAATTGAGACCTCGAAAGGGACCACAAGCTAAGAAAAGTCAATTTGCGTACAATCAGGGGCTATAATTCAGGAAGTTACAATCCGAGATCTTTTGAATTTTTCGGGATCAAACGGATAAAGTTAAACACATAAAAGAATAAATAAAATAAAAGAATAATCTCTCTCTCTCTCTTTCTCTGCGTACTGTTCCAGAAGAGGGCGCCACCCGATTTCATCAAAATCGGTTCAAAATTGTGACCTCTACACTGTTCACAAGCTAAAAACGTGATTTTTCGTACAATCAGGGGCCATAACCCATGAAGTTACAGTTCGATACATGCCAATATCAGGGGCCATAGCCCATGAAGTTACAGTCCGATACATGCCAACATCGAAAGGAACCGAGATCTTATGGTGATAAACCTATGTTTTAATTTTCATTGAAATCGGATAAAAATTGTGACCTGTCACAAACAATTGTGGACGGACGGATGGACGAACAGGGGCGACTACAATATACGTCCACAAATTGCTTTGGATCGATTGGCGGGAATCGATTGGCGGAAAAATCTCATGTATGCATAATTCAGGAAGTTACGATCCGATGGGTGCAAATATCGAAAAGAACCAAGATCTTTGCGTTATAAACATACATGTCAATTTTTCATCATAATCCGTTCATAATTGTGACCTCTATAGGGTCCCACAAGCTGAAAACATGATTTTTCGTACAATCAGGGGCCATAATCCATAAGTTTTGATCCGATAAATGCCAATATCGAAAGCAGCCTAGATCGTATGGGGATAAACCTATATTTCACGTTTAATTTGAGCAGCCATTTTGATGAACTGTCAAAGTTTCGGGAAAAAAGGTCAAGGTTCGTTTATCGCATTTATCCGTACTAAAACCGTGCTGAGACAGGATAGTGCTTACACTAAGAAAATTTAACCGCACTGCACCTCGTACCGTGTCGAAACCACCTCATTTCAGTAGGCCAGATTGGCATGGTACTCAATATGGCACGCTTATGTTTGACCGGTTTACACTACAAAAAAATTAACCATGCCAGGTAACATTCCTGGAACATTTAAAATTTGTAATGTAAATGGGGTTAATGTGTACACTGGATCTTGTGTTTTTTGGACCATCCGATTCTGGACACCGTCCTTGCCAGGCCCTCCCAGTCCCACTACGCTCCAGAAAATCTGGAGGAACTTTCTTGGCCAACCCAAAACTTCTTGATTAGGGTGCCTACGTCTTCTTAAGCCTAATCATTTACGGTGTTCTAGGCTAAATTTGACCTGTAAAGAAAACTTTCATAAAAATCAATTTAAATATATTACCTACACATATGAGTGTTTCACATCATGTCATACCCATCTTGGAATTCTTTACTTTAAAACTGGAGTTTTTCTGAAAAAAATGGGAAATGGGGCTAAATGAAGATGAACATGTATACGCTATGCAGCACTTGGCCTATGACCATGGGCTCTAATGTCCTACTCTTCTGCACCTATCCTGGGCTAATAGAAGACGGGCATATGCCATACAGTGTGCTACATGTATGTGGTCAGCTGCTCTATGGCCTACTCTTGTATCGAATTCCAACTGCCAAGGGATCTTTTACGTGCACATCAATGTGTACACAGGACTTCGGTTTTCTGTACCATCCATACAACTAGACAGCTGTCCTTTGAAAATGAGGGTTTCTGTTGCTTTGAGGAAAATTGTGTCCTTTTGTAACAAATTCCAACTGTCATGGGTTTTTTTACCTTTACATACTACATGTCCAACAGATGCTGGTTTTTTTTTATCCTATCTGAATCCGACAAGGAGAAATCATGCCAGTAAGTTCCGAGGAATTTACATAGTAACACCAAGATCGAACCCTGAACTGTAACAGTGGCGAGGGTGGATTCCATGTAATTTCCACATGGGAAATTATTCAATATGTTGAGAGCTGAAATGAAATGGGGTTTAACGTCCTACGCTTCTGCATATGCCGTACAGTGTGCTATGAGGGAAATTTTGCCTGGGCAGTTATGCTACGGCCTATTCTTACATTGAATTCCAACTGCCAATCGATCTTTTACGTGCACATCAACAATGTGTACGTGGGACTTCGGTTTTTCGTATCATACGAACAACTTGACTGCTGTCCTTGTCAGGCCCTCCGTTCTGCATCACTGACATTGACAAGGAGAAAATCGAGATGAACTTTCTCTTTCAATGCAGGAATTGAACACCCGACCTCCAGACTAGCAAGCCAGCAGCGCCTTACCCACTTAGCCACCGTTATCCCCATATTGAGAGCTACTGGCAATGACTTTTTCTGACAGGATATCTGAACAACAGGTCGTCCAACCGGCAACCATGTCGTCCATGTATCAAACTCAAGGACCATTGAACTAACCGATTTCTGATCATCAGACATGGACGGTGACAGCCCATGTTTACTTCAATTTACCATCTTATCTACACATATTATTCACATACCTCTACCAGCACTGGTGAACTATATATTAATTTACAAACTCTGGAAAAAAATAATAAAGACGAAAAATCATCTGCAGTGAAAATAAGAATGCACCCGAAATTAAAACAGGTTGTTCATGTTAATCATAATTTTTATATTGATCTATATACTAATTTGCTTAGTAGTAATACTACATGTATAATAGTCTATTATACATGTAGTATTACTACTAAGCAAATAAGTATAGATCAATATAAAAATTATGATTATTAAATAGAGTATAGCCTACTATTACTAATTTACTACTATATAGTATCATAGTATATAGGTCAAATGATTTAATGACAACAATTGTGAATTGAACTATGCAATCATCAATGGCAATAATAACAATAAGCCATGATGAATAGATCTAGTTCAAATTAAGCTGAATAATTTTCTTGGCCAAATCGTCAAATTATAAACAGGTAACATAAGCGACCTCATAGCAGTGTACATTTTAATTTTTCTTCATCAATCAATGAAATGGACCCTTCCCCAGTTCCACGCCATGACGACACCAAATCCAAATGTGAAAATGCGTGCGAGAATTCGCAGGCTAAACTTATTTTTCGGCGATTTTCACCAACTTAGACATTTTGTTACTGATAGTTTTAACTAATCATTAAAAAGCCTGGCTATGTGAAAAAAAAAATGGTCTTAAAACTTCCAGAAATATTACAATTGAATAACCTACCTTAAATTGTTTGAATCACTAAATCAAAAAAACATGGCGGCATAACTTGAGACGAAGGCTACGATTGGATTAAATTTCACTTGTTGACCAATCCGAGCGATCTTTAGAAAATACGAGTAAAAAAAAAACAAAAGAAATTTAAAATTCTTTATTAACAGACATTATTTTGTTTGTGTTTGGTTATAAATTTATTTCCAAAACAAATTTTGAATTATGTAAGAAAACATTATTTTCCGTTATTTCCGTCAATCCATGTCGCATCTATCTAGCCTAGAATCTAGGTCACTAAGAAAACATTGTTTTCCGTTATTTCCGTCAATCCATGTCGCATCTATCTAGCCTAGAATCTAGGTCACAATCACAGTATAATAACTGTTTCAAAATATAAAGAATTCCTGCTTTTCTATTAGACTTTTAAAGTTTGTTTGTCGTGAAATAACTGCCCTTAAAATTACATCGTTATTGAACACTAAAAAAAAAAAAAAAAAAAAAAAAAAATATAATTAATTCCTGCTTTTCTATTAGATCTAGTATTATTAGACTTTTGTTTGCTGTGAAATAAACTGTTCTTAAATTACATTTCTAGAATAACCTAATAATTGTTACTTGTTGTATAGGTCTATTCATTATTGAACACTTCAATAAAAAAGTAAATAAAAAAAACAATAATAAATAAATGAAATGAAATGGGGATTAACGTCCTACTGTTCTCCTCCTAAACTGAGCTAATGAAGACGGGCATAGGCTACGCCATACAGTTGGGTATGAGGGAAATTTTGCCCGGGCAGCGGCGCTACGGCCCACACTTAATATATCAAATTCCAACTACACAGCTGTCCTTATAAATAAATAAATAATAATAAATCAACAATAATTTAATCACTTTATCACCATTTTGACAATAATAATAAGGCTAATTTAATTACAGCTATATAGACCTACAATTACAAATTTAGTTTATGATGTACAGTGCAGGCCTACATCTCTATATTCATTTAAGAAACAACTTAAAAACACATTTTTAAACAGGATTCTGACTGACTTTGTATTAATAGTGAGAGAGAGAAATGGGGCTTAACATCCACTGACACAATTATTTATAAACTAGGTCATTTCAGGACTAACATATGGTTTTTAATTTTATTTCAATAATTTGCTTGGGCATAGGGGTCTTTAGCAGTGGGATGACCCAGAGAGAACCCTCATGTATCACCAGGCCTTCGACTCAATGACAGGCCTTATAATACAGCGCACACCTGCTAACCATTCAGCCCGGGCCCGTAGCCACGGGGGGGGGGGGTTATGCCCCCCTCCCCAATCGAATTAGGCCGCCCAAATATTTCGCCAAAAATGATGATTTCTTAAGAGTGTTCTTAGCCGGCCACATCTTCAGCCCCCCCCCCCAAAAACATTCTGTAGCCCCCCCCCCCAATTTTATAAGCTGGCTAAAGGCCCAATTCAGCCATCCAGCCACCCTGTATTAATAGTTCCGGTAGCCTATTCTTCCAAAGCAAATGCATTTCATTGTATCAAAATTGTTTTTCAATATTTTTAACTTTCATGAATTATAGTTTTTGAAATTTCAATGTTATTGAAAATATGATATAGTTCTTGGGCCTACTGTTGTTTTTTTTTTAAATGACAGATTCTCGCAATTTTAACATAGGATATAGACCTACTTAATGTCTTTTCGAGACTAAAACATGGTTCAATTCTATTTCTAAAATTTGCGCATGCATGTAGGGATCTTTAGCAGTGGGAGGAAACCGGAGGACCCGGTGAAAAACCCACAAGGTTGGACAGGCTACTACTCCTTGTCACGTAACTGCCGCAACTGTTACTCGGTAACAGACCTTATGATACAATACACACGCGCCAACCATTCAGCTATCCACCACTCATCCAGTAGGGGTCTTTTGCAGTAGGACAAAACCTGAGGACCGGGAGAAAACAGCTGTATAGTCAGTCGTGCGGATAGCCCGACGAAAACCGACATCGCACATGCACATTGGCGTGTATGTAAAAGTTAGACATGGATTTTGAAATAAGATAAGGCCTTATAGTGCCTCATTGCACACTGTATAGCGTATGTTATGGGTGGTTTTTTTTAACGTTTTTTGATAATAAAAGCATGAGTAATATTTTTTTGTTACGAATAAATGCTTTAATTATCCCAGGTTGGATCCTGCCGTTGGCCGAGAAAATTACTGAGGATTTCAGGAATAATTCACTATTGACAGAGGTGTAGGACAGAGGGCCTGGCAAAAAACAGCCTCTAGTTGTTCATACTGAACAGCTGAAAACTAAGTTGGCGGTATATATCACCACTATCTGCGCAAACTCCAAAATTATCTGACAGATTATTCCCTGGTTTCATCAGATGGAGCAGTAAAACAGGGGAGCCACATTGGCTCGGTGGAAAAGATGTTTGGCTCAGTAACTGAGAAATCCCACGTTTATCAGAATTCCCCATAGCAATGCAGGACTGAAGGCCTGACAAGAAAAAAATGTAACGGAGTGCACATAAAAGAACCCTTGGCAGTTGGAATTCAATGTGTCTGGGCAAAACTTCCCTTATATCACTCTGAATGGCGTATTTTATTCCTGTTTTCATTCAACCAGTCAAAGAAGAACAGAAGGATGTTAAACTTCAACCCCATTTCATATCAGTTGCTTGATGCACTGGATGAAGGCTCACTATATAACCAGTGTTGGCTGGCCTAGAGAGAGAGAGAGAGAGAGAGGGGGGGTTTAATGTCCACTCAACACAAACTAGGTCATTTCGGGACTAACATATGGTTTTTAATTTTATTTCAATAATTCGCTTGCGCGTAGGGATCTTTAGCAGTGGGAGGCAACCGGAGTGCCCGGGGGAAACCCACGAGGTTGAGAAGGCGCCCCTATATCCATGCCACATACGCTCACATCAGGCCTCGAAACCACAGCCGCAAGCCAGAGGTGACCGGCCAGCTAGAGGTCGAAGCGCGGCACTCTAGACCACTAGGCCATCCCACCCCCCTGGCTGGCCTAGACAGTTCATTTGGATTTTCTGACTAGAGGTTTCTCTTTGTCATTGGTGTAGGGCAGAAGGGCCTGTCAAGAAAGTATCCGTAGTTGTTTGGAGTAGTTAGGAAATTGGTGTACATGTAAAAGTGCCCAACGCCGTGTGTACTAGTATGTTATGTAGGCTAAAAAAATCCATGGCGATTGTATTTGTATTTTGATAAAAAAACTAAAAAGTATAAAATATCAAATAAGTCAGGAATGGTTGCATTCCATTTGAAGCTACATTATATTTAGGCCCTAATGAAATTCAAGTATCAAAACATTCAATTCTCGTCGGCCAATTTTATTTTTGTCTTTGCCAATGGCTATCGGAGGAATGAGCGTACCCGATGTACATGACCTATATTTAGTCTACAGGTCGCCGCCATGTTTATGCCATGGGCAACAAACCGCCACCTCTCGGTAATCATGGAAATATATTTAAGTACTATCAAACATTGATTGTTTTTCGAAGTAAATAAATATAAATGCGCCAGAAAATAATTTACATATTTGAAAAGAGCAACGAACGTGCTTTTCTTGACCGACCGTCAAAAAATACGAGTTCCGCAACACTGACTTTCGCCGCTTTCCATGGCAATGTGACCAATGCGTGTGACGTCATGTGAATTAACTCTATTCCCTCATTTTTTAAAAAAAAAACAAGGCGTAACAGCCAATAACCACCAATTTGATTAATTATTATGTATAAATAATCACTACAGGATTAATTTTCCCGACACAGAAAGGGGGATATTGCAATAATAAGCTGCATATCTTATCTAGTATATGCGATGGACTCCGTGTATAGCGAACCCCGCTAATGTCACTAATACTAATGACCTATTTTTAGACCGACGCCATATTGCTCACATCTGGTTGACTCAGTGTAGGCCTACCGTTCAAGTTCAAGCGAAGAGGGGCTACCATAATTTTCGGGCTTATATATAGATTATAAAGTAAAATAAATAAATGAATATAGGCCTATATATTTTTTTACTGACCTATAATATCGATCGATACCACTTTGGTCAGTTGATTCAGCGTACGGCACCGTTTGTCCAATTAACCTCGTGGGTTTTCTCCGGCAGCTCCGATTCTACGGCACTGCTAAAGATCCCTAGACGCAATCGAATGATTGAAATAAAATTAAACCATATGTTAGTCCTGAAATCACCTAGTTTGCGTCGAGTGTAGGCCTACGTTAAACCCTTTTTCTCCCTGACTCTCTCTCTCTGATCTCTCTCTCTCTATCTTAAGCGTACCGTTCGACGAAAGAGGGCGCCACCGATAAAGTAAAACACATAAAAGAATAAACAAAAGAATACATAAAAGAATAAACTCTCTCTCTCTCTCCCTCTCTCTCCTTTAGCGTCCCGTTCGAATAAAGAGGGCGCCACCAGATTTTTCGGGCTCGAACGGATAAAGTTAAACACATAAAAGAATAAATAAAATAAAAGAATAATCTCTCTCTCTCTCCCCCTCTCTCTCTCTCTTAAGCGTATCATTCGACGAGTGGGGGCCACCTGATTTTTCGGGCTCGAACGGGTAAAGTAAAACACATAAAAGAATAAATAAAAGAATAAACTCTCTCTCTCTCCTTTAGCGTCCCGTTCGAATAAAGAGGGCGCCACCAGATTTTTCGGGCTCGAACGGATAAAGTTAAACACATAAAAGAATAAATAAAATAAAAGAATAATCTCCCTCTCTCTCTTAAGCGTATCGTTCGACGAAAGAGGGCGCCACCAGATTTTTCGGGCTCGAACGGGTAAAGTAAAACACATAAAAGAATAAACAAAAGAATAAATAAAAGAATAAACTCTCTCTCCCTCTCTCCTTTAGCGTACCATTCGAAGAAAGAGGGCGCCACCAGATTTTTCGGGCTCGAACGGATAAAGTTAAACACATAAAAGAATATAAAATAAAAGAATAATCTGTTTCTCTCTCTTTCTCTGCGTACCGT
Source organism: Patella ulyssiponensis (assembly GCA_963678685.1). NCBI lineage: Eukaryota > Metazoa > Mollusca > Gastropoda > Patellidae > Patella > Patella ulyssiponensis. The sequence continues at coordinate 10,642,969 of OY783227.1, read as the reverse complement.
TCGAGAAGAGGGCGCCACCAGATTTTTCGGGCTCGAACGGATAAAGTAAAATACATAAAATATATATATATATTGGTGGCCTATAACATCGAGCGGTACCATTTTCTAGTTGTGCCACTCTGATAAAGTTGCATGATGTGATTGTCTTACGGCATCAATTAGCCTATTGTTCCATCAATTAATTTTGAGAGCAGGGTTATTTGTTTAAATCGAGTAGGCTTATAATGGATATGGATTTTAACAGGCGGTATAATGTATATATAAAAACACACGGTGACTCCCCGATATTATTTGTTAAAGAGCGGAGCTGTGTCGGACTCGGGGGGGGGCGCACTACGCGTCATTTTATTTCATCATTTATTTCATGAATTTTAAAGAAGTGGCGATGAAATGATCATCGATATGATCGTTTTTTAACAGTCTTTCAGAAGTGGAGATGAATAAATGGTCAACAGTCTTTCAGAAGTGGAGATGAATAAATGGTCATCTATATTCACTATCTCCAAGAGGTGTGAATCACACGCAGTTGTTTATCGACTTTCTTTCAGAAGTGTTTATAAGACGCAGTTGTATATAGACTATCTTTTAGAAGTATTAATGACACTCAGTTGTATATCGACTATCTTTCAGACGCAGTTGTATATAGACTATCTTTTAGAAGTATTAATGACACGCAGTTGTATATCTTTCAGAAGTGTTGATAAGACGCAGTTGTATATAGACTATCTTTTAGAAGTATTAATGACACGCAGTTGTATATAGACTATCTTTCATAAGTGTTGATGAGACGCAGTTGTATATAGACTATCTTTCAGAAGTGACGATAAAATGCTCTGAAAACAGACTATCTTTTAGAAGTGACGACGAAATTAGCATTTCGATGAAGTTTTTATAGCACTGCAAAGGAAGCGTCCCAGAAGTGTTATTGGGGCTTTAAAGTATCCAAGATAGAAGCTTGGATTTTAAAAACAAAACGCAACAAGGACATTGTCCTGTACAATTACCTACAAAGTGTTATTTGGCCCTTATATGTCATTAACTGTCACCAACAACATAAATTATGAAAACATTTGCTTCACCGCGAGACTTTATTAGATGATTCGAAAAACAAGGTTCTGATTTATTGATACTCAAAAAAGTAATGATTGAACTCGTCTGTTAGAATTATCAGAAAGCAATTTAGTTTGTTGTTTACCCAGGAGAGAATGCATGAATATGTGTATTATGCGAACAGTAAAAACTTTTAGCTGGTTAAGAGATCTTATCTGTGGATCTCCAATTTAGATTTAAATGCGCTTATCACGGCTCGACGCCGAGAACATTTTGCTTCTAGAAACATTAGAGTCATACTATGATGTATTATTTCCGATAGTTATAGTTCCTTTGGGGCGCATGTGAGCCTAGTAGGTCAGGCAGTCTTGTTGCACAGAGTGGCAAGATTGGGATGAATCTTGAAAAAGAGTTGAATTTAGCAAGACAGATCTAATGTACTATAAACAATAGATTAATTCCTACCCACAAGATATTTTAGGTTTCTGAATCTTCCATTCAGTATAAGGATCTGACATTTGTTTGTATTAAAGAAACATCAACAGTAACATTGAATTTCAATCTATTAATATTCTTCGCCATTAAAAAATATATTTTTGACGATGATTACGAGAATACTGGAATTAAACATTTGTAATATCTTGTAAGTGAATAGTGACGTAGCAACATGGACGCCTAAATTTGTCAACAAGAAAATCTGAGTGAACTTTATGGATTACACTGGGAAACAGGTGAACACTATTAACACTATTATATACTTTGTTCTCGTTCAACAACACATCAAAATGTCCACACAGAATCGTAACAAACGATCCAAGCCAGACACTAGTAGTTCATCATCAACTAGCATAAATGATTTCCTGGACACAATATGCACGGGGGAGGAATCAATTCGCTCATTCTTTCGTGAGATCCTCAAACGTGACGCCATTGTATGTGAATTATCAAAAAAAATTCAAAGAGGCCATTTCCAAACAAATACAACCGATCTACGATAGAATATCTAAACTTGAAGATGATATCGACGAGATGCAGCAGTATTCGAGACGAACTTGTTTACAAATAGCGGACATCAAAGAAACAAAAGAGGGGAACCCAGATGTTTTAGCGCTTGGTCTTATTAATCAGCATATATTGAAAGGTGAAAAGGTATTGGACGCACACATAGAGTAGGGCCGAAGAGCTTACCCCAACGTGACATCATCATCAGATTTGTTAGCTACAGGGACAGGGCTGCTGTGTATGCAAATAAGAAAAACTTAAAATCCTACAATGAAACCCATAATACAAGAGTGTTTGTAAATGAAGCTCTAACCAGAAAGAGGGCCATACTGTACAAAAAAGTGAGAGAATTGTTTAAATGGACAATAACGCTCTTACTGGCTTGGCAGCCCCAGAAAATAAATAAAAGCCTTATTCTAAGAACTAGATGTTTAAGTGTCCTACCTGTTGTGTAAATTATCCATTACGACCTATTTTACTTGTCCAGAGGGTTCGAAAATAATTTAAATCAAAGTCACATTTGAAAAGGTTTACGTTAGACTTTTCAAATCAATTAGTTGAATTTTTCCAATTGTTTAAATTAGTTGTGTTAAGATGAAATTTATATCATCAATTAATTGGAATATTGTAAATAAATACAATTTGTAGACCAGAATGAAGACTGGGACTTATTATTTAGTTACAACAAGAGTGTTATTGGGGCTTTAAAAAGAAAGAAATCAAGCAATGTTGGACTTATGATGGCAGGATTTACATAAGATCTTTAGCTGATGATAAAAACATCCACATTTCAAATCAAAATCAACTTGAAGAATTTCGAAATAAACACAATACACGGGTATTAGAATACCAAAATGAAGTTAATCAACAGATGGAAGCTGAAAATATAAATAGGGATGGAGGACTTGTGATTCAACCACAAGTTGACATTCATACAATGATAAACAAGAAACAACAGTCCTGAGTAGATTTTGGTCGGATAACCTCAACTCCAAGAAATTCTACTAAACATGATTCTTCCTCTGAACTGAACTTTTAATGTTTGTGTCTCATCTTTATAAAGTAAGTTGATGTATCTCTATCTAACAACTAAATTCAATCAATTCATTGTAGTATTGAAACCCTATCATTTGATCTTATAGCCTATATGTGATATTTACTACTTGACTACTTGACTATCACTTGATTTCTTATCATACCTACCTTTTGTCTATATTAACATAGATTCTACTGCAATACAGAAATCTGATATATCAAGCTGGACTTAATTTTAATAAAGAAATCTGATGATTAATAATTGATCTTAATATTTGATCTTATATTGTATCTAACTTTAGTCTAAACATAAACTCTACATCAATATAGAAAATAGGTTGCCAGGCAACGAAACATACGCCCACACAGCAGCTAAATCGTCCGGGCAGTCAACAAGAGTTGTCGCATATTAAGGAATTATCAGAAAATCATTAGAATTTGTTTGGTTTTTATAATCAAACGTTTTTTTTAAATCAGGTAATAATTGTGACCTCCAGAGTCACCACAAGCTAATAAAGGTGATTTTTCGTACAATCAGGGGCCATGATTCAGGAAGTTACGATCCAATATGCAATGGAACCAAAATCTTTAGTTTATAAACATGTATTTCAAGTTTCATCAAAATTGAATTAAAATTGTGACCTCTATAGGGTTAACAACCTTGATATAACATACTTTCACACTATTCGCGTACAAACAGCGGCCATTTTGTCTGTCAATTTTGGTCCGATTTTCACGAAATTCAACCTCATTTACCATATAACGGTGATGTAATCAAACGGTTTTCAAATTCGGATAATAATTTTGACCTCCAGAGGGACCACAAGCTAAAAAGGGAGATTTTTCGGACAATCAGGGGTCATAATTCAGGAAGTTACGATCCAATGGGTGCAAATATTGAAATGAACCAAGATCTTTGGATTATAAACATACATGTCAAGTTTCATCAAAATTATATTAAAATTGTGACCTCAACCTTGGGTCCACAACCTTGATATAACATTTTCACACTATTCGCGTACAAACGGTGGCCATTTTGTCCGTCAGGTTTGGTCCGATTTTCATGAAATTCGAACTCAACATTCATTGCAGTGTAACGGTGATATAATCAAACGTTTTTTTTAAAATCGGGTAATAATTTTGACTTCCAGAGGGACCACAAGCTAATAAAGGCAATTTTTCGTACAGTCAGGGGCCATAATTCAGGAAGTTACGATCCGATATGCGCAAATATCGAAAGGAACCAAGATCTTTGGGTTATAAACAAACTTGTCAAGTTTCATCAAAATCGAATTAAAATTGTGACCTCTGCTGGGTCCACAATCTTGATAAAACATAATTTCACACTATTCGCGTACAAACGGCGGCCATTTTGTCCGTCAATTGTGGTCTGATTTTCACGACATTCGAACTCCACCTTCATTACCATGTAACGGTGATATAATCAAACGTTTTTTTTTAAATCGGATAATAATATTGACCTCCAGACTGACCACAAGCTAAAAGGGCGATTTTTGGGACAATCAGGGGCCATAATTCAGGAAGTTACGATCCGACGGGCGCAAATATCGAAAGGAACCAAGATCTTTGGGTTATAAATATTCATGTCAAGTTTCATCAAAATCGGTTCAAAATTGTGACCTCTACACAAGCTACTAAAAACGTGATTTTTCGTACAATCAGGGGCCATAACCCATGAAGTTACAGTCCGATGCATGCCAATATCGAAAGGAAACGAGATTTTAGGGTGATAAACCTATGTTTTAAGTTTCATTGAAATCGGATAAATATTGTGACCTGTAGACTGTTCACAAACAATTGTGGACGGACGAACAGGGGTGACGACACTATACGTCCACATGAAAATGTGGGCGTATAAAAACTGATATGTCAACACAGCTTTATTTCGATATAGAAATCTAATATTATTTGACCCTTAGTATGTATCAAGATCGATTCTACACCAATGGAATATGTTTTATTAACTACGTCATAATATACATACTTTTGTTCTGTAACAACATGGACTCTTGTTTCAATGTAGAAAAATGTGATAAAATATACCCTTAGTCTATATCAACATAGACTCTTACTTCAATATAGAAATATATTTTATTATTGATGTCATACTATACCTACCTTTGGTATAAATCAACATAGACTCTACCTCAATATAGAATATAGTTGTTTTTTGGTTTTTTTTTTTGGGGGGGGGGGTATTTGATGTCATAACATACCTACCTTTAGTCTATATCAACATAGATTCTACATGAATATAGAAATATGTCTTATTAATTGATGTCAAACTATTCTTACCTTTAGTCTATATCAACATAGACTCATACTTTAATATGGGAATATGTCTTGTAAATTGATGTCAAATCCTTCTAACCTTTAGTCTATATCAATATAGACTAATATTTTAATATTGAAATATGTCTTGTAAATTGATGTCATATTATTCTTATCTTTATATAGTCTATATCAACGTAGACTTACTTCAACATAGAAATATGCTTTACTAGTAGATGTCATATCAAACTTACCTTTAGTCTATATCAACATAGACTCTTACTTCAACATAGAAATATGTTTTATTAAGTCAAATTATACTTATGTTTAAATAGTCTAGATCAACATAGTCTCTTACTTTAATATGGTAATATGTTTTATTAGTTGGTGTCATATTATACTTACCTTTAGTCTATATCAACATAGACTTTATATCAATATAGAATTATGTCGTATTAAGTGATCTCGAACTATTTTCACCTTTATATATTCTACATCAACATAGACTCTTACTTCAACACGGAAATATGTTTTATTAATTGATGTCGTATTATACTTTTGTCTATATCAACATAGACTCTTACTTCAATTTAGAAATATGTTTTATTAGTAGATGTCATATCAAACTTACCTTGACATAGGCTCTTACTTCAGTAGAGAAATATGTTTCATTAATTGATGTCAAATCAAACTTACCATTAGTCTATATCAACATAGACCTCATATCAATATATAAATATGTTTTATTAATTAATGTTATGTCATACCTACCTCCAGTCTATCTATATCAACATAGACTAAACATCAATATAGAATATATTTTAGATCAACATTATAGTCTCTTACTTCAATATGGAATTATGTTTTATTAATTGATGCCATATTATAATTTTGTCTATATCAACATAGACTTTATATAAATATGTTTTATCAATTGATGTCTATATCAACATAGGCTCTACATCAATATAGATATGTTTTAGTAATCGATGTCATAGTATACCGAAACTTTGCCTATATCATCATAGACTCTTACTTCAATATACAAATATGATGTTATATTATTTGTCATATATTTACATATACCTTGTCTTCTTACATCAACATAGGTAATAATAGTGACCTTATAATCTAATTATTAATACCGTTTTACACATAATCCAAATTGTTTACTCACTTCTGAAATGGCGTACTGTACCTAAATTCGAAGGTAAAATGTGCACGTGAAATAGTTTGTAAATATGTTTTGTTTTTGTATATTTGTTATTGCTATACTATATATTATACACAATTAATTGCACTTGCATTCATGGGTAAATTACAACACAGCTATTGTCATTATCGAGGCTTGTTATTCCGTCCGTCATACCTTTCCGTCAATCTGTCGTCCTTCATCTATCTTTCCTTTTGTCTCATATTTACCGACTACCTCTTTGAAACTTACGATCCCCCAAACTGTAATTCTGTTGCTTCTTCTTCTTTCAGGTGACATTGAGTCAAACTCTGGCCCTACAAAAGTTAATTTGTTATCTTGCGTTCATCTAAATGTAAGGTAGATCTCATCTCAGCAGAATTAGATGATTATGACATTCTCTCAATATCTGAAACATGGCTCAATAGTAACATCTTAGATAGTTCAATCTCCATTTCATCATACCACACACCTGTTAGGAAGATCGCACAACTAATAGTGGTGGTGGGGTTGCTGTGTATGTCCGGAAATCTCTGTCGTATAAGAAGTTGATTTAGAAGTTGATGGTACAGAGTGTATATGGCTGAGATTGCAACATCAAACGAACGATTTTCATTTGGTACTTTCTATAGACCTCCCAACTCTAAAATATGTGTAAATAAACTACTTTTAAAATGTTTTAACCTCGCCCTATTTGATGATGTTGGGAAATGCTTTATCTTGGGAGATTTTAATGTTGATATATTGACACAAACTAATTCCTTTATTCATGAAGCCATAAATTTTTATAATTTGAATCAACTAATTACCTTTCCTACTAGATATAACGAGTCTGGCTATAATTCACTTTTAGACCTTATTCTAACAAATTCACCCACATATGTCAAGAATTCTGGTATTTTATCTAATTTTTGTAGTGACCATTGCCCTGTGTATTGTCAACTTTCATTCAACAGCCCAAAAATTCACTGTTTTAAAGAGTTATCTGGGACTATAACAACATTGATCTATTCGGCCTTATCACAGACACTGCTAATACTGATTGGCAATCACTTTTTGCAGATAGTGATGTGGATGAATCATGTATCAAATTCACAAATGAGTTGACGAGTATAGCAAGATCAAATATTCCAAATAAAGTAGTAACAATTAGACCTAGAGACAAGCCCTCGATGAATAATGAAGTTTGGATTCAAAAATAAACTTCATAAGAAAGCAAAAAAGTCAGATTTGGCAACCCACTGGGCAGATTTTCGCAAAACACGGGATGACTATATCTTCTTAATTCGGCAATGCAAAAAACAACACTTCGAAAAGCTGGACACTTTGGCAAACACTGGTAATAATTTCGGTACTAAATCCTGGTGGAAATTGGTCAACTCATTTGTAAAAGATAAGGGTTCACACACCGATTCTATTCCACCGTTAAACGACAATAACACCACACATTTTACCCCATGAGACAAAGCAAATTCTCTGACCCATTTCCCCAAGAAATGGGGGTTCCTCAGGGAAGTATATTATCCCCCACACTTTTTGCCATCAAAATAAATACAATACCGACGTGCCTTAAACGTGGGGTCGACGGCTCTCTTTATGTTGATGACTTTCAGATGTGCTACGGATCGACAAGTATGCAGACAATCGAACGTCAGTTCCAGCTTTGTTTGAATTCTATTCAACGATGGGCAACTGATAATGGATTTCGATTTTCGAAATCCAAGACTGTGTGCATGCACTTTTGTCAAAGAAGAGGTTTACATCCTGATCCGGAACTTACACTGGATGGTAGTCCCATTCCAGTTGTAGATGAAACGAAATTCTTGGGTTTGATATTTGATAAGAAATTATCATTTATCCCTCATATAAAAATCCTCAAAAAGAAATGTCTGAAAGCTCTCAACATATTGAGAGTCTTGTCAAACACTGACTGGGGAGCAGATCGTAAGGTCTTGCTCAGATTATATCGAGCATTGATAAGATCTAAACTCGACTATGGGTGTATTGTGTATGGATCTGCCCGTGAGTCTTATCTCAAAGAGCTCGACACCATACACAATCAAAGACTTAGAATCAGTTTAGGAGCATTTCGAACATCTCCAGTGCAGAGTTTATACGTCGAGGCGCATAAGCCCTCATTGCACAACAGACGTGATAAACTGGCACTGCAGTAAGCTACAAAAATTGCATCTATGCCTCATCATATTTCATTTGACACCATATTTAGACACTATCATGAACATCTATATTCACTGAAAACTAATGTTATTCCATCATTCGGTATTCGCATTCAACCTCTTTTGTCTCAGGCTGGTATCAGTCAAGACAGTATTGCGAATACCCCTTTCTTTGAGACACCACCATGGTCTATATCTCCTCCCAAGGTCGATCTAGAGCTTACTAAAAACAAAAAGAAAGATACTAGTTCCACAGTGTTTCAGTCTCTCTTCAGAGAGTTAAGGTCTAAGTATGGTGACTATTCTCCAATTTATACAGATGGTTCCAAAGATGACGATCGAGTAGCTTCGGCTACTGTCACGCCATCTGAGACCATTTCTGTTCGTCTTCCTCCTGCTGCCTCAATATTTACTGCGGAACTTCAGGCAATCTGTCAGGCTTTGGAGTTCATTCAATCCTCTTCATCTTTAAAATACATTATATTTACTGATTCTTTGTCCTCTTTACAGGCAATTAAAAATAAGCAGCTTGCACACCCTTTCGTAGCAGACATTTATCGTCTGCTACTATCACACGAGTTTAACGGCAAGGACACCGTCCTTTGCTGGCTCCCCAGTCATGTTGACATGAAAGGGAATGATCAAGCAGACTTAGCTGCCAAGTCTGCTTTAGATCTTCCCATATCACAATTTCTTTTACCTTACACCGATTTTAAGTCGTCCATTAAATGTTTTGGGATGATGCAGACACAAACAAACTTCATCACATTAAGCCTCTCTTAGGAGACTGGCCAAGCTCCTATAAAACCAGCAGGGGGGGTGAGGTTGTTTTGTGTAGATATCGCATTGGTCATACCTTTTTAACTCATATTTTCATTTTGAAGCGAGAGCCTCAACCAGAATGTATCCACTGTCATGTTCCTTTGACAGTGAAGCACATCTTGATTGGGTGCAATCATCTCAAGTTTATAAGATCTAAATATTACCGTTGCCAGTCAGCACGTCAGCTATTTGCCCAACCGGAGCTACATAAGGTGCTTGCATTTTTAAGAGACAAACTTTTATTCACAATTTTAATTGTATATAATTATCGTACAATTTGTTTTAAATATTTATATATGTAAAGGAATTAATATATTTATTTATAATTATATTTTCTGTGATATTTGTTTTTATTTACATGTATGAATTCATCTCTGTGATATTGTTTTAATTTGTCTCGTTCAATTTACCATTTGTGTGGCGCAATATGGCCCGGTGTATGCTGACGTGCCATTAAACATTTCATTTCATTTACAAAGCAAATTGCCTTAATGATCATTTTGTTCGTCAGGCAACACTAGATGATCCATATCATCCACTACCTTCATTGAAACATGCACAACACTCGATTACTAACATTGTTTTATCTCCCAAAGAAGTTAAAGACGTGCTTGATTGTGTTTATACTTCCAAGGCTACAGGAACTGATAAAATTAGTGGTAAACTATTAAAAACAATTTCAGCTCCGATTTCTAATCCACTCTGTTATATTTTCAATCTATCTCTCAAAAACCTTAATTTCCCCTCAATATGGAAAGTTGCAAATGTTTCAGCGCTTCATAAAAAAGGAAATAAATCTGAATGTTCTAATTATCGACCTATATCATTGTTATGTATTTTATCAAAAATCTTTGAAAAATGTGTTTATAAGCACGTCTTTAACTTCTTTCGGGATAACGCAACACTAACAAAGTTTCAAAGCGCCTTTGGAGATTCAACTATCTATCAACTCATTGACATGAACCACTTCTTTCTTTCAGCAATTGATAAAGGCAATTACACGAGAACGGTGTTCTGTGACATCAGTAAAGCTTTTGACAGGGTCTGGCATGTTGGGCTATGTCAAAAGCTTGACGCCTCTGGTATCAGGGGTGACATACTCCACTGGTTTAGAAGCTATCTATGCAACAGACAACAAATGGTGGTACTGAGTAGTGTCTCCTCTGACCCCAGGGAAGTAACTGCTGGTGTTCCACAGGGCTCTGTTCTCGGACCTTTACTCTTTTTAATATATATAAATGATATTATCGAAAACAAAGAATCAAATATAAAACTATTTGCCGACGATACGCCACTTTATATATCGATCGAAGATCTGACAATGCGCACGTGTTTTAAATTCAGATATTGAGAGAATAAATGAATGGTCAAAGAAATGGCTGGTATCCTTTAACCCCCTCAAATCAGAAACTCTCGCGATTTCAGTTAAAACACAGCAAAACTTACCTCACCTTTTTATGGGGTCGGTGCAAATTAAAGAAGTAAACGAACATAAACATCTTGGTCTTTTCTTCCAGTCTAACGGCAAATGGGGTTCGCATGTAAATTCAATCAGTCAAAAAGTGTATAAACTCGTTAACTATTTTCGTTCATTGAATTATCGGTTAAACAGAAAATCACTCAAAACGATATATACCTCTTTCATACTACAACATTTTGATTATGGGGATATTACATGGGACGGTTGCACACATCACTTGTCCAATCAGCTTGAACACTTACAGCTTGACGCACTCCGCACTATTTGCGGGGCTGTAAAAGGAACCAGACCTTCCGATCTTTATAGTAAAACAGGTTTCATTACCCTTCGTGAGAGGCGTAGGCGACATAAGTTAACTTTGATGTACAAAATGTTAAATAATTTAACCCCAGACTATCTCTCTGCTCTAATTCCATCTAGATCAATTTCTTATAACCTTCAAATAACATTATCGCTGAATTCTATTGTCGAACTTCTCTCTTCTATAACTCATTCTTTCCCTCAGCAGTCACACTGTGGAATTCTCTACCTGATACGGCCAAACATTTACCCTCCCTTAGTTCTTTCAAAACATATCTCTCTGAATCTGATACTTTACCTCCAAACTATTTTGATCATGGCTCTAGAAAACATCAAATAATACATTCCAAACTCCGCCTTAATATGAGCGATTTAAACGGACACAAATTTCTAAGATATATTCATCAAAATCCTTCTTGTAATTGTGGACATCAGTTTGAAGACAGCTATCATTATCTACTAGTTTGCCCACTGTATTTGGATGAACGACAGATAACAATTGAGACTCCCAACACAGCAGAAAAACATAAAAATACTACTTTCTGGATCTTCCGAACTTACATATGCTACTAATGGCTCCATACTTTCAATATTTCATAACTTCATAGAAATTACAAAACGATTTTAATTTTAATAGGTTTAGTATTATTTATATGTATACATGTGTGCGTAGGTATGTATATATATGTATTATTGTTATTATTTAAATACAAATATTATTAGCCCACTTTGAATGCATGTGCAATTGACTGATTGACTATAAACATAGCTATACTTATGTATTTTATTGTAAATAGTGTACATACTTCCTTTGTTTTATTAGTTTACATGTTATAATTATAGGTTTCCCAATCCTAAAATTCAATAAAATATTGTTTAAAAAAAATATATATCTTTAAACACTATATATATATATATAAATATCATAATAGGATCACTCCATTTATGTCATTGGGAATTCCCACATCTACGCCTGTTTACACACCGATCCTTTCGCCTCAAATTCCTTAATATTAATCCTTTGAACAAAAACCGATATACTGTCCATTTCATCAATTCGAGATCCCACGTCAAGCAAAAAAAAAATGTTGCATAAATGGGAAAAGAAGGAGAAAGGATTTATATTTAGTAAATAGCAATTATTACTGGAACTACAGTGTGTCAAAGTTAGTTAGCTCCGTTTACTACTGATCATGTTTCATACATGACTGTATATATCCAGGTATAGTATGTTTATTATGTATAATATTTTGATATTTCTGACAAATGTGTCTAAATATGCTACAGGCAAAACAATTTGGAGAATGTGAACTTTGGTCGAAATATAATTTCTCATAAATATACCGTCCAGAAATGTGGAGACAGAAGCTTTTCTGTTGCTGCTCCTAAACTGTGGAAGAGACTACCATCACATATTAAGGATGCAAAATCACTGAGTACATTCAAATCCTTGCTAAAAACACACCTATTCAGTACAGTTGATAGGAAACTGTCGTAAATGTGACAGACTTAACTCAGCGCCAGTGACCAAACTCTTTGGATACGAGGCGCTTTAGAAATGCATTATTATTATTTAATGCCAAAGATCGGTATAGCACATACAACACCTTAAATTGCCTGTGTTTTGAAGCTTTGAAGGAGTTTTGTATTCATAAATCTGTATTTTGTCTGAAAAGTCTTTGTGTAATAGTGAATTGTACACACAATAACGTTTCGTAATAATATGCGAATTCTACATTGTATATGATTCAACGATTTAATTTGTTGAAGACAAGATGCACCTATTACATTAATACTACATAAAATCTTCCTGTTTATGGTTTCGGTTAAAGGTTGGTAAAAATAGATTTACGTGCAATGACACGCCACGTAATACAATGACAAAAGGTATTTCACCAACCAAAATAATTTATATTGTGAAGAAACGTAAAACCATGGAAGATTTTCGAGCCAATACACCTTTTGGTTTGTTCGATTCGAGTCCAATATTCATAAAAAGAAAACTGTAGAAATAGAATAATATTTTAATAGCAAAGTTGTCCTATAATCATCCATAAACATATTGTGGGGTAAAACTCTAAATCAACGCCTACACCCCTTACACATGACAAACGCCTATGAGCTTTTAGTGTCATTTAGCACATTAAAAAGCACAACATGATTTATATGGAAAACAATCACAGTTTTTTTTACACATATAGGACAACGTTTCGACAAGTATTCTCTTATCATTTTCCTGTGGCATATTCAAGGATTATCTACCCCATCAGTATGTAGAGGGACTGTGTATGTGGGGTTTGGTTGAATGCCCTGATGTGGTTGGACATTAAAATTTATAATGCGAATTTTTTAATATTCAAATAAGATGACGTCCAGCTTATAGATAAGTAAAACATTGATTTCCATGCTATACATCTCTAAATAAGTGTATATGATGCCCATGACAATTGTCTTGCCTTATCATTTTGGAAAATTTGATACTTTTTAATAACGATGACCATCTTATTGATTGGTAGTACATTAATTTATAGCATTGGCATTGTACATATTCCAATGCGACATAGTCGTGTTAAGTTGGGCGGATGGTAGGGCCGGGTTGAGCTGTGAGGCCAAAATATATTTGTTTTGACAAAAACCATATGGACTAAAGTTGTCTTGATGATAATTTTATTGAATAGTAAAACCTTAGTTTCTAGCACTATACATCTTTAAAAATTCACGTATATTATGGTATGATGAAAAACGGTGTTGCTTTCCTAGGGGGTCGGGGTACTGTGTGTGGCTGTGTGTTCTTAAAGGGCGAGGGTAAGCTGAAAATGTTGATATAATATGTGATGCTCATTTTGTAGATTATAAAATGTTAGTTTTTAGCACCATAGTGTATAGGACGTAATGGCCAACTGTTTTGCTGAATGGGAATGGGGTGTTGAGGGACGAAAATTTCATTTTAGTAGAAAAAATAACCACGTGGTGTTAAAATTGGTCTTCTCAAAATAGTATTCTGTTTTATTTTCCAATATAATAACGGTGTCAACTCACTATTATACAATCGTACGCATTATTTCCCACACTTGAATTCATTCACGCCGGCAAAAAATAACAATTACCTCCATTGTGTTTCTACCCCCCCCCCCCCCGAAATATCTATCTTCAAACTTTTGAAGTTGAAGATGGTATTTTTGCCAATTTAATTTTCTCAACTGGCAATAGTGAATTATAGGAATATTCTTTGACAAGGATACGATTTATTTTGGGCTTAATTTTAATACATTTTAAAAATATGAAATTGTAGATTTAAGAGTGTTTATGTAATGTGATGCCTCATAGTGCTATGCTATGCGTCGCTGGTTAGGTGTGAAAAGGCACTCAAACAAAACATCCAATGTGTGACGCATACTATAATACATTTTATTAGACAAAGGTAACATGTAAATCAAAACTTTTAAGCACAATGTTGAGTCAGTTATGCAAAGCATATGCACTTTTTTACAGACAACTATTCTGGGGATCTGATAAAAATTCGGCATTTTGAGCATAATGAGGTCCAACAAAACTGTCTCAAATTCGATAACTTTATTAATAACGAGTGAAACCGCCACGTGCTAGTAAGCAGTCGACACAACAACGAGGCATGCTGTCGATCAGACGTCGAAATTTCAGGCCACACCACCTCTAAAGCGATGGCGTTGTCTGACGTTAACATAAGCAAATCTTTCTCCTTGCCGCCTATAGACGACGCGAAGTCTGCCATCATTGAACTGTAATGCACATCGGGACTCATCAGTGAAGAGCACCAGTCGTCTCTATGACGTGTGCACCAGTCACGACGTGCTGCCTATGACGTTGATGAAGAGGTGGTCGAACAGCTTGTCGAGATGTTGTGGGCTCGTAGACGATTTCTTATTGGCTTGTCTGATAGCTGAACACCACGTGCATTTCGCGGTTAATCTCTCAGACATCTCACTGTAACAACGCGCCGACGTAAGGCCATTTGAATGATATACCGGTCTTGATGTCATAGTCCCCCAATCACACTCTGGCTACAACCGATTCTCTGCGCTACATTCCTGTGTGAAAAACCCTGTTAAAGCCACACAATGGCTCGTCCTCTGTCAAGTTCACTCAGCTAACGCCTGACCATGTTGAAATTTCAACTGAGAGCAGCACGGTCATGGAAAGTTTTTTTTATGCCAAAACTGTTCATGGAAAATGCATAATGCACGTGTAAGGACATAATCAACTCCACAAAGTCGTACCCTTCTGCGTTTGGGTGATGCAAACAGTTTTGTGGAGCCTTGTATTGAGCTTCAGGTTATGGTTTCTAAGGAGACTGCCAAAATCGTTTTGTTTGAAAATGACATATGCCTTGTACACAGGTGTTGATAGGATATCGTGAACCAATTTTGACACGATTTCCGCCAATAATTTTATATATTATTATATATCTGATATATGCATAGAAAATTACCTGGTAGAAAAAAAAGTTTGAACCCTCAACTTCTTTTGAGTAGTATATCTCCTCTGCTACATATACGCCTGTGATCGACTAGTATTGTCTCTGGTTTATTTTGTAAGTATTTACTCTAAGACTCCACTTTAAACGTGTTTATATCCTTTTAGCGGTCGCTAAAACGTTTCTTCAACTCCGATTATTCATTTTATGGTTACACACAGGAATAACAATAACACAAATCGTTTCTACATTTTTAAGTCAAGCGTTGGATACATTAACATTATGCTATCTACCAAACCATTTCACAGGCCAAATTTACCGACGGAACCCCACAACATCATATGGCTGTACGACTTAACGGGGTGTTCTAATCCAAGTGGTGTCTTAATGATATCCGTTTCCCAGCCTCTCGGCTGTGGGTATGATGTTCCCCCATGAACCCAATAATGTCTTTGTGGGTATGATGTTCCCCTGGGAACTCCGAATGATATCTCCTCAATGATGTCTTCTCTCCGGTCTCATTATTATTATTATGGTGTATTTGTATAGCGCATATTTCACCTATAGAGTGCCGAGATGCTCTTTCCAAACTTAAGGAAGATAAAATACATACAAGTAAAAATACATGTAAATAGTAAAAACCAAAAAAGAAATTACAAAAACAACGCCGTATCACATTTAATAAAAAGCTTTGGTAAATTAAAATGTCTTGAGGTTTGCTTTAATAGTCGAAAGTGATGCACAGTTTCTTAGGTTATGCGGTAATTTCTTCCACGACTAAGTTGCCCGTTTGTCTAAAGCATGGGTTTACCATATTTGGATTATCAGACTATGATGCAATTGCCCAATTTTAAACTTCCAGACGTATCCTTGTTAGAGCATAGTTCTCGTTGTCACTGGTACTAGCTAACAACTTCAATACATTAACCAGGGCACCTGTTTTTAGAGAACTATGATTACCTCCACTGTATATATTTCCTTCAGTATTCTACGTATTTTCATTTGGGATTCATTTAACTCATCGAATTTCGTAACCCGTGTTTAATTTAAATTATTCTGTAAAATATTCGTATCGACTAATTATCAGGAAACAATATATGGATTGTTACCCACTAAGCTAATATTTTGAACTGAAAATGTGCCCCACGGAGTTAATTCTAAGCACTAATAAAATGTCCTACCTCAACCGATGCTATAACTATCAAGGTGGCGCGCACAGAGCCTGTAGCGCGCACGAGCAATCATCAGAGCAAACATTCGCTAAATATGGTGATAGTTTATAAAGCCATGTAAAAAATCTTCTGATCGCGGATTTGTTTTTTTTTAGATATTATTTAGGAGATAAACACTTCCTGTTTCGCATCTAGGTATGTCCTGGGATCATTAGGATTTTAAGAAAACTTCAAACTGCAAATCGGCTACCAGAGCGCTACCTGGCCTTCCTTCTTCGACCGTCGCGACGATGGTGGCTACACATTTCCGTTTATGCCGAATACATGCGAAGATAAATTCAATTTTAAAATGCTTAAGTCACGGGTCGCTGGTATATATTATGAAAAAAAATATTTTTATAAAAAGATTAGTAAATTAGCTTTTGTGTGGTCTTTTGGCTGGTAGGGCTAATGCAAGTCGTGAATGAATTGGTTATGGCCTGTTAATCGAGACTACACAGGGTAACTCTTGCGCTGAAAAAAAAACTTGTGTTTTCAACACAAGTTGGGTGTTACTATTTAACAACACAAACTTGTGTTGAAAAAACACAAAATTGTGTTGCAAAAACACAAACTTGTGTTGAAAAAATGCAAACTTGTGTTAAATGCCGAAACAACACAAGACTTGTGTTAAAATTTGTCAAACAACACAAACTTGTGTTGAAACTTGTGTGAAAATCTACACAATACTTGTGTTGAAACTTGTTTTGAAATTTCTTAAACTTGTGTTGAAATTTCTGAAACTTGTGTTGAAATTTCTGAAACTTGTGTTGTTTCATATACAAACTTGTGTATAACCATCAACAAACACTTGTGTTATATCCAATATTGCAACCTTTCCCATACAGCATCAGTCCTTTTGCTCTGTTTAACCTGCAAAGTTGATAAATGAGGTAACAATAATTTTTATTCATAAAATGATATTTGGAATGTTAACAGAAAAATAATATTAAATAAAATTGTTTTAAATAATGACCCCCCCCCCCCAATCACAAACTATAAAATTATCATGTAACTTCATATTATCACCTCTATTGTCATGTTTGATATGACTCTTGGAAAAATCAACAAGTACTAAGCACATAAAAACAGTATCTCTACCCCATACCCCCAAAATATATAATTCAAATATATCTAAATTTAATAAGCTATATACCAAACACTAATAAGATAAATTATCCACTAATTAAGCTTTCATATTACATATGAAAGCTTATTGTTTCTGTTAAAGTTATTATTATTAAGCTTTCATATTACATATGAAAGCTTATTGTTTCTGTTAAAGTTATTATTATTATTATTTTTTTTTGTGTATTTTCTGCAAATCGGATTTCTCAGAATCTAACCATAGGATCTTTCTGAAACTTTGACCTACCCCCCCAAAAATGGGGTGCGAACCTTGATTAAATATATTTTCAAAACGTTTTTCGAATCCGAAATCACCGAATTTTACGAACGAATGCTTTTGACCTACAATGCTGTAACTTTGTGACTATTTGACCTATTTAATTAATTCTTTTTTCTATGAGTACTTTGAGACATTTACTTCAAATCTGCAATTTCGGATTTTCGAATTTCGAAAATTCGTCGCTGTGATTTCGAACCGGAAGTTTAGACCAACTCGACAACTTCTTTAGTAGTTGTACGATTTTCATGAAATTTAATATGTAAGTAAACCTTAATGATGCGACTTGAAAAAATACTTTAGAAATTTTCTAAATTATCTCCCCTTGGAGAAATTGAGGATCGAAATTTTCAAAAAAATCGACGAAATATAGGTCAAATCATCTTGAATTTTTTTTTAGGTACTAGCTACGAGACCACTGATTCGTACACAAAAAGTGGAGTTTGTAGCTCAATCCGGAAGTGCCACCATCTTGAAATGTAAAAACCTCAAACGCCATTTTGCTATTTTACATACAGACACGGGGGTTATATTTTCTGAATCCTTGAAGGGATGGCTATAAAATGTTGGTAGTAGAATTTTGATTTAAGTCAATGGATAGTCACCATATTGAATTGAATATCAGAAACAGTGAAAAATGGACATTAACGGGCATGTAAATTATCAGAACAGACCGTAGTTTGTTGAATTCGTTTCTTATCTTTGAAATTAATACATTTGGGGATAGCCTGGCTCATTGTCGAATTTTTGGCATTTGCAAATTTCAAATTTCGCCTTTGATGTTTTCCGTGCCGACAAAGTTGTTTTCGCGTGAATAACTCCGATTAACAGCTTGAAAATAATCAAATGGATCGCAGTTTCGCGATTTCGTCTCAAATCTGGGAAATCAATACATTTTTGGTTAGCCTCCTTTAAAAAATGGGTGGTGGCCTTGGAATCAATATATTTTCAAAACGTTTTGCGAATCCAAAATCACCGGAAACAACTGATGAAAAAATTGACCTTGACAGCTGTGTTACTTCGTGATTTTGTGATCTATTTTACTTTTCTGGTTAGACTCCTTTCAAAAATGGGTGGTGGCCTTGGAATCAATATATTTTCAATTGAGCTTTGATGGAAACTATATAGAAAAATAAAAGGAAACATCAACAATATATAGGTCTTGCACACATAGGCTTAGAACTTTGCAGCCAGTCCTCATATTAATTGAAATTGAATAGGTTTGATTTGATATAATTATTTGTTTTCTATTTTAAAACTATTTAAAAAAAATATTTGTAATCATTTATGTTATTGATTTAGATTAATACTGTTTATATTGTGTACATTTAACACCTTCATCGATTAATAATGGTTTGCATAGTCATCGTATAGAGCTTATTCAACAGTATCGAATTCCAACTGCTTAGGGATATTTTACGTGCACTCCAATGTGTACACCGGACCATGGTTTTTCGTCCCATCTATATGTTAGTTTGTGTCGAATGGACGTTAAGCCGCATTTATCTCTTTCTCTTTTATTTTTAAAGTTTTGTAATAATCGGTTGTACTGTACTGTACTGTAAAAGTGATAAAACAGAAAATTTCGCCCGGTAGTAATGTTTCTCACTTTAAAGTCACCAATTTGCTCATTTTAGGGGGCAAACGTTTATTGCGAACGATTAAGCTGGTCAGGGGGAGCTTATTTTTAAAAGTTTTGTAATATTCGGTTGATAATTAAAGGTACCGTGCAAATTAAACTGTTAAAATAGAAAATTTCGCCCTTGTATGTCAGCAATTTGCCAAATTTAGGGAGGTTGCGTGGCTAAATGGTTAGCACCTGCGCACTGTATCGTAACGTCTGTCATTGAGTCAACTGGCGTTGTTTCGATTGAAATGCCCGGTTGAAATGTTTCTTGCTATCAGTCAGCAATTTATCGATTTTAGGGAGCCTGAATGGCTGTATGGTTAGCATGTGCGCGCTGTATCGTAACGTCTGTCATTGAGTCAACCGGCATCGTTTCGATTTCCAGGTTGCACGTGACATGGAGTATGGTGTCCAACCTCGTGGGTTTTCTCCGTGTCCTTCGGTTTCCTCCCACGGCTGATTTCAGATTATTGTTATGACTGGGTGCAATGTTTCATACTATATTTAGATTTGTAACTTCGCGAGTTTTTGACCAATTTTGATAATTTTTTCTTCTTATCCTTTTATTTAGGATACTTGATACAATCAATGACACGTGACGATGAATATGAAAGCTTTCATATCTGCATGGGACAGTAGCAGATCTAGTTATTAAGCTTTCATATTACATATGAAAGCTTATTGTTTCTGTTAAGATTATTAAGCTTTCATATTTCATATGAAAGCTTATTGTTTCTGTTAAGATTATTATTAAGCTTTCATATGTATTACATATGAAAGCTTATTGTTTCTGTTAAAGTTATTATTATTATTTTTTTTTTTTGTGTGTTTTCTGCAAATCGGATTTCTCAGAATCTATCCATAGGATCTTTCTGAAATTTTGACCTACCCCCCCAAAAATGGGGTGCGAACCTTGATTAAATATATTTTCAAAACGTTTTACGAATCCGAAATCACCGAATTTTACGAACGAAAAAACTGACAATGCATAGTCGTAACTTTGTTATTTTTTGACCGATTTTACTAATTCTTTTTTCTTTGAGTATCTTGAAACATTTACTTCAAATCTGCAATTTCGGATTTTCGAATTTCGAAAATTCGTCGCTGTCATTTCGAACCGGAAGTTATTACCAATTTGACAACTTCTTTAATAGTTGTGCGATTTTCGTGAAATTTAGAATGTTAGTAGATCTTGCCAATGCGACTTCAATGATGTCCTTGGAAATTTTCTAAATTATCTCCCCTTTGTGAAATTAAGGATCAAAGTTTTCAAAAAAATCGTCGAAATATGGGTCAGAATGACCTAAAAAAAATTTTCGATACTCGACAAGTAATTACTGATTCCTACACAAAATATGGAGTTTGTCGATCGAACCGGAAGTGCCACCATCTTGAAACATGAAAAATCCCTAAGGCTTTTTTGCTATTTTACTTACAGACACGGGAGTTATATTTTCTGAATCCTTGAAGGATGGCCCAAAAATCGTAGGGAGCAGAATTTTGATTTCGGTCACGTGATGGTCACCATTTTGAATTGAAAATGAAAAGTAGTAGCAATTTGAAGGGCCGAGACTTTGAAACACAATAACTCTCCTTCTAATTGAGCTAGAATGTTCAAACTTGGTGTAGACGTTCACTAGGACAATGTCATGATTGAGTTCAAAGATGAGCATTTTCTGCCTAGGGTAAGCAGAGATGGGCATGCTGATTTGTTGATTCTTTAGGGCACGATAACTTCGGTTATAATGAAGGGAGGGCTGTGAAACTTTTGTCAATAGAGAGTCCAATAGCTAGCCTGTTGTGTGAAATCATTGTATCATTTATTTTAAATATCAGGGATAGGCGAAAAAAAGAGATTGAAAATCCAAAAAGTCGTATTTTTACAATTTGGAGCATGTTTAGAGGTCTTTCTCGTAAAGTCAACTTAATATTTTTTGGGAACTTCTTCTACAAAGAGTCTTATTGGTAGTCTTTCATATAAAACCATCGATCAACAATCCAACATATCAGGAGTAGAAGAACAAAAGGATCGAACATTGAAAACGGCATCCTTTCATTGTTAAGCGACACATGCAGTGTGGGTGACTACAATCTACACATTTAGTCATCGTATACAGCTTATTCAACAGTATCGAATTCCAACTGCTTAGGGATATTTTTTTTTCGTCCCATCCGAACGACTAGACAGCTGTGCTTGTCAGGCCCTCCGTTCTGCCTCACTGACAACGGGGAACCACGCCGGGAAATCAAGATGAACTTTTTCCGTGCAGAACTTTCAATTCAGGCCAAACGTTTATTGCATACGATTAAGCTGGTCAGTTGGAGCATATTTTCAAAAGTTTAGTAATAATTGGTTGGTAATTAAAGTACCGTGCACATTAAACTGTTAAAACAGAAAATTTCGTCCGGTTGAAATGTTTCTTGTTATAAGTCAGCAATTTTCCGAATTCAGGGAGGCTGAATGGCTGAATGGTTAGCATGTGCGCGCTGTATCGTAACGTCTGTCATTGAGTCAACGGGCGTCGTTTCGATCTCCTGGTTGCACGTGACATGGAGTATGATGTCCAACCTCGTGGGTTTTCTCCGTGTCCTTCGGTTTCCTCCCAACGGCTAAAGACCAGTAAGCGCAAGGGGAGTTTTTAAATAAAATTAAAAAACATATGTTAGTCACGAAATGACCTAGTTTGTGTCTAATGGACATTAGGCCGCATTTCTCTCTTTCTCTTTTATTTTTAAAGTTTTGTAATAAACGGTTGGTAATCAAAGGTACTGTAAAAGTGATAAAACAGAAAATTTCGCCCGGTTGTAATGTTTCTCACTTTAAAGTCAGCAATTTGCCGATTTTAAGGGGCAAACGTTTATTGCGAACGATTAAGCTGGTCAAGGGGAGCTTATTTTTAAAAGTTTTGTAATATTCGGTTGATAACTAAAGGTACCGTGCAAATTAAACTGTTAAAATAGAAAATTTGGCCCGGTTGAACTGTTTCTCGCTGCAGGTCAGCAATTTGCCGATTTTAGGGAGGTTGCGTGGCTGAATAACGTCTGTCTTTGAGTCAACTGGCGTTGTTTCGATTTCTTGGTTGTACGTGACAAGGAGTATGTTCGCCTGTCCAACTTCGTAGGCCGTAACGCCGCTGCCCGGGTAAAATTTCCCTCATTGCACACTTTATGGCATATGCCCGTCTTCATTAGCCCATTTTAGGAGCAGAACAGTAGGACGTTAAACCCCATTCAATTTCATTTCATTTTCTCTATGTTGCTTATTTATTATAGTGGATAAATATTTTTCTGGTTCTAGCAATTATTTAATTTCTGCATAGAAATCTTGCTTTGGCCAGTTTTTTTATTGCAGAGTGCCATTCTTGTATAATTCAGTCTATGATCCTTTGTTTAAAACATGCTTAAGAAGTCGTCACGATTTCCTACTTATAACCAAACATATTGGAAATATTAGTCTAGCATTATTAAATCCTAATTTTATTGGTCTTATTTAAAATTAAACTTTCATTTAACTATGAACAACCCTTAACGTGTCTCTTTAAAACTATTAAATACTCTAAAACAGTAGCTCAATCTTTTGACCTAAACTCATTAATTTACCATTTTCTTGTGAGCGACTTCTTATTCTTCCTATATGACATATTGCACGTGTCTGATTTCAAAGGGGGGTTGGGTGGCTGAATGGTTAGCACGCGCGCCTGTCATTGAGTTAACTAGCGTGTTTTCAAATGCCCGGTTGTACGTGACAAGGTGTAAGGTCGCCTGTCCAACCTGCCATTTTTAATTTGTTTTTCCCGCCATTTTCATTTCATTTTCTCATCTGTCTCATTACAGTAATACAAGTTTCAGTTATTTCCCTTTAGTTTTCAGATTATTGTTATGCCTGGGTGCAATGTTTCATACTATATTTAGACTTGTAACTTCGAGAGTTTTTGACCAATTTTGATAATTTTTTCTTCTTATCCTTTTATTTAGGATACTTGATACAATCAATGACACGTGACGATGAATATGAAAGCTTTCATATCTGCATGGGACAGTAGCAGATCTAGTTATTTTTTTTTTTGTGTTTTTCCTGCAAATCGGATTTCACAGAATCTATCCATAGGATGTTTCTGAAACTTTGACCTACCCCCCCCAAAAATGGGTGGTGGCTGTTGATTAAATATATTTTCAAAACGTTTTGCGAATTCGAAATCACCGAATTTTACGAACGAAAAAAATGACAATGCATAGTCGTAACTTTGCTATTTTTTGACCGATTTTACTAATTCTTTTTTCTTTGAATACCTTGAAAAAAATCATTTTCATCTGCAGTTTCACATTTTCGAATTTCGAAAATTCGTCGTTGTGATTGCGAACCGGAAGTTTAGACCAATTTGACAACTTCTTTAATAGTTGTACAATTTTCATGAAATTTAGTATATAAGTAGATCTTACCAATGTGACTTCAAAACTATAATGAGAAATTTTCTAAATTATCCCCCCTTGGTGAAATTAAGGATCAAAGTTTTTAAAAAAATCGTCGAAATATAGGTCAGAATGACCTGAAAATTTTTTTTGATACTCGACAAGTAATTACTGATTCCTACACAAAATATGGAGTTTGTCGATCGAACCGGAAATGCCACCATCTTGAAACATGAAAAATCCCTAAGGCTTTTTTGCTATCTTACTTACAGACACGGGAGTTATATTTTCTGAATCCTTGAAGGATGGCCCAAAAATCGTAGGGAGCAGAATTTTGATTTAGGTCAACTGATGGTTGCCATTTTGAAGTGAATATGAATAGTAGTAGCAATTTGAAGGGCCGAGATTTTGAAACACAATAACTCTCCTTCTAATTGAGCTAGAATGTTCAATCTTGGTGTAGACGTTCACTAGGTCAATGTCATGATTGAGTGCAAAGATGAGCTTTTTCTGCCTAGGGTAAGCAGAGATAAGCATGCTGATTTGTTGATTCTTTAGGGCACAATAACTTCGGTTATAATGAAGGGAGGGTGACGAAACTCTTGTCAATCGAGAGTCTAATAGGTAGCCTGTTGTGTGAAATCATTGTATCATTTTTTTTAAATATCAGGGGTAGCAGAAAAAAGAGATCGAAAATCCAAAAAGTCGTATTTTTACGATTTGGAGCATTTTAAAAGGTCCCTTTCTCTAAAGTCAACATAATATTTTTGGGGAACTTCTTCTACAAAGAGTCTTATCGGTAGTCTTTTATATGAAACCATCGATCAACAGTCCAAAATATCACGAGTAGTAGAATAAAAGGATCGAAAATTGAAAACCGCACCCTTTCATTGTTAAGCAAAACATGCAGTGTCGGTGGCTACAATCTGCACATTTAGTCATCGTATAGAGCTTATTCAACAATATCGAATTCCAACTGCGAAGGGATTTTTTACGTGCACTCCAATGTGTACACGGCGGATGGGGGGACGCGCCAGAATATCGAGATGAACTTTCTCGGCCAATGCAGGGATCGAACACCCGATCTCCTGGCTAGCAGGCCAACGCCTTAGCCACATAGTGTGGACACCCATCGTACATTTCATCCGTCAAATCAAAGCATTTCATTGCATTAGACCTATAATTAATTATTCTTAATTTAAAACTTTATTTAATATTAGTCTGGCATTATTAAATCCTAATTTTATTGGTCTTATTTAAAATTAAACTTTCATTTAACTATGAACAACCCTTAACGTGTCTCTTTAAAACAATTAAATACTCTAAAACAAAAAACAAAAAAAAAATCAATAAGCGGGTCAATTCAGGTAAGTATAACTACGGGTTCTGTCCACCTTCTCTCGTCTACGGCCATACCACGTTGAAAACACCAGTTCTCGTCCGATCACTGAAGTTAAGCAACGTCGGGCCCGGTTAGTACTTGGATGGGTGACCGCCTGGGAACACCGGGTGCTGTAGACGCCTTTTTGCCCTGATTCTTCGTGAAAAAATCAATTTTCCGCCAATCAGACCACAGCGCGCACTCTTTTGCACCACTCCAGCTCTCCGCTCGGCCCGTCTCCCCAGGGAAAGAGACACAAAAAGAATTTGAGTAAGCACAAGTATGGGTTCTGTCCACCTTCTCTCGTCTACGACCACACCACGTTAAAAAAAACAGTTCTCGTCCGATCACTGAAGTTAAGCAACGTCGGGCCCGGTCAGTACTTGGATGGGTGACCGCCTGGGAACACCGGGTGCTGTAGACGCCTCTTTAAAACCGCCCCCCCCCTCCAAAAAAAAAATATCAATAAGCGGGTCAATTCAGGTAAGTATAACTACGGGTTCTGTCCACCTTCTCTCGTGTACGGCCACACCACGTTGAAAACACCAGTTCTCGCCCGATCACAGAAGTGATCTCTTTTGCACCACTCCAGCTCTCCGCTCGGCCCGTCTCCCCAGGGAAAAAGACACAAAAAGAATTTGAGTAAGCACAAGTATGGGTTCTGTCCACCTTCTCTCGTCTACGGCCACACCACGTTGAAAACACCAGTTCTCGTCCGATCACTGAAGTTAAGCAACGTCGGGCCCGGTCAGTACTTGGATGGGTGACCGTCTGGGAACACCGGGTGCTGTAGACGCCTTTTTAAAACCGACAAAAAACCCCCCAAAAAATCAATAAGCGGATCAATTCAGTTAAGTATAACTACGAGTTCTGTCCACCTTCTCTCGTCTACGGCCACACCACGTTGAAAACACCAGTTCTCGTCCGATCACTGAAGTTAAGCAACGTCGGGCCCGGTCTGTACTTGGATGGGTCACCGCCTGGGAACACCGGGTGCTGTAGACGCCTTTTTAAAACCGACCCCCCCCCACCCAAAAAAAAAGAAAATCAATAAGCGGGTCAATTCAGGTAAGTATAACTACGGGTTTTGTCCACCTTCTCTCGTCTACGGCCACAGCACGTTGAAAACACCAGTTCTCGTCCGATCACTGAAGTTAAGCAACGTTGGGCCCGGTTAGTACTTGGATGGGTGACCGCCTGGGAACACCGGGTGCTGTAGACGCCTTTTTAAAACCGACAAAAACCGCCCCAAAAATCAATAAGCGGGTCAATTCAGGTAAGTATAACTACGGGTTCTGTCCACCCTCTCTCGTCTAGGGCCATACCACGTTGAAAACACCAGTTCTCGTCCGATCACTGAAGTTAAGCAACGTCGGGCCCGGTCAGTACTTGGATGGGTAACCGCCTGGGAACACCAGGTGCTGTAGACGCCTTTTTAAAACCGACAAAAAACAAAAGAAAATCAATGAGCGAGTCAATTCAGGTAAGTATAACTACGGGTTCTGTTCACCTTCTCTCGTCTACGGCCACACCACGTTGAAAACAACAGTTCTCGTCCGATCACTGAAGTTAAGCAACGTCGGGCCCGGTCAGTACTTGGATGGGTGACCGCCTGGGAACACTGGGTGCTGTAGACGCCTTTTTGAAACCGACAAAAACTCCCCAAAAAATCAATAAGCGGGTCAATTCAAGTAAGTATAACTACGGGTTCTGTCCACCTTCTCTCGTCCACGGCCATACCATGTTGAAAACACCAGTTCTCGTCCGATCACTGAAGTTAAGCAACGTCGGGCCCGGTTAGTACTTGGATGGGTGACCGCCTGGGAACACCGGGTGCTTTAGACGCCTTTTTGCCCTAAACTCATTAATTTACCATTTTGTTGTGAGCGGCTTGTTATTCTTCCTATATGACATATTGCACGTGTCTGATTTCAAAGGGGGGTTGGGCGGCTGAATGGTTAGCACGCGCGCCTGTCATTGAGTTAACTAGCGTGTTTTCGAATGCCCGGTTGTGCGTGACAAGGAGTAAGGACGCCTGTCCAACCTGCCATTTTTAATTTTTTTCCGGCAATTTTCATTTCATTTTCTCATCCGTCTCATTACAGTAATACAAGTTTCGGTTATTTCCCTTTAGTTTTCAGATTATGGTTATGCCTGGGTGCAATGTTTCATACTATATTTAGACTTGTAATTTTGCGAGTTTTTGACCAATTTTGATAATTTTTTCTTCTTATCCTTTTATTTAGGATACTTGATACAATCAATGACACGTGACGATGAATATGAAAGCTTTCATATCTGCATGGGACAGTAGCAGATCTAGTTATTGTTATTTTTTTTTTGTGTTTTATCCACAAATCGGATTTCTCAGAATCTAACCACAGTATCTTTATGAAAGTTTTACCTATCCCCCCAAAAATGGGTGGTAGCTGTTGATTAAATATATTTTCAAAACGTTTTACGAATCCGAAATCACCGAAATTTACGAACGACAAAATGGACAATGCATAGTCGTAACTTTGTTATTTTTTTACCGATTTTACTAATTCTTTTTTCTTTGAATACCTTGAAAAAAATCATTTTCATCTGCAGTTTCACATTTTCGAATTTCGAAAATTTGTCGCTGTGATTTCGAACCGGAAGTTTAGACCAATTTGACAACTTCTTTAATAGTTGTACGATTTTCATGAAATTTAGTATATAAGTAGATCTTACAGATGTGACTTCAAAAATATAATTAGAAATTTTCTAAATTATCTCCCCTTGGTGAAATTAATGATCAAAGTTTTCCATAAAATCGTCGAAATATAGGTCAGAATGACCTAATTTTTTTTTTCGATACTAGACAAGGAATTACTGATTCGTGCACAAAATAGGGAGTTTGTCGATCGAACCGGAAGTGCCACCATCTTTAAACGTGAAAAATCACTAAGGCTTTTTTGCTATTTTACTTACAGAGTCGGGAGTTATATTTTCTGAATCCTTGTAGGAAGGCCTAAAAAATGTCGGGAGTAGAATTTTGATTTAGGTCAACCGGGAGTCACCATTTTGAATTGAAAATGAAAAATAGAAGCAATTTGAATGGCCGAAACTTTGGAGCACAATAACTCTCCTTCTAATTAAGCTAGAATGTTCAAACTTGATGTAGACGTTCACTAGGTCAATGTTATGATTGAGTTTAAAGATGAGCATTTGTTGCTTTGGGTAAGC
This sequence comes from Patella ulyssiponensis, assembly GCA_963678685.1. NCBI lineage: Eukaryota > Metazoa > Mollusca > Gastropoda > Patellidae > Patella > Patella ulyssiponensis. Next base: position 10,613,922 of record OY783227.1, on the reverse strand, counting down.
AGAGATAAGCATGCTGATTTGTTGATTCTTTAGGGCACGATAACTTCGGTTATAATGAAGGGAGGGCGGTGAAACTTTTGTCAATAGAGAGTCTTATAGCTAGCCTGTTGTGTGAAATCATTGTATCATTTTTTTTAAATATCAGGGATAGCCGAAAAAAAGAGATTGAAAATCCAAAAAGTCGTATTTTTACAATTTGGAGCATGTTTAGAGGTCTTTCTCGTAAAGTCAACATACTATTTTTGGGGAACTTCTTCTACAAAGAGTCTTATTGGTAGTCTTTTATATGAAACCATCGATCAACAGTCCAACATATCAGGAGTAGAAGAACAAAAGGATCGAACATTGAAAACGGCACCCTTTCATTGTTAAGCGAAACATGCAGCTGGTCAGTTGGAGCTTATTTTCAAAAGTTTTGTAATAATCGGTTGGCAATTAAAGTACCGTGCACATTAAACTGTTAAAACAGAAAATTTCGCCCGGTTGAAATGTTTCTTGCTATAAGTTAGCAATTTTCCGAATTCAGGGTGGCTGAATGGTTAGCATGTGCGCGCTGTTAGCAATTTTCCGAATTCAGGGTGGCTGAATGGTTAGCATGTGCGCGCTGTATCCTAACGTCTGTCATTGAGTCAACCGGCGTTGTTTCGACCTCCAGGTTGCACGTGACATGGAGTATGATGTCCAACCTCGTGGGTTTTCCCCGTGTCCTTCGGTTTCCTCCCAACGGCTAAAGACCAGTACGCGCAAGGGGAGTTTTTAAATAAAATTAAAAAAACATGTTACTCCCGAAATGACCTAGTTTGTGTCGAATGGACGTTAGGCCGCATTTCTCTCTTTCTCTTTCATTTTTAAAGTTTTGTAATAATCGGTTGGTAATCAAAGGTACTGTAAAAGTGATAAAACAGAAAATTCTGCCCGGTTGTAATGTTTCTCACTTTAAAGTCAGCAATTTGCCGATTTTAAGGGCAAACGTTTATTGCGAACGATTAAGCTGGTCAGGGGGAGCTTATTTGTAAAAGTTTTGTAATATTCGTTTGATAACTAAAGTTACCGTGTAAATTAAACTGTTAAAATAGAAAATTTGGCCCGGTTGAAATGCTTCTCGCTGTAGGTCAGAAATTTGCCGATTTTAGGGAGGTTGCGAGGCTGAATGGTTAGCACGTGCGCTCTGTATCATAACGTCTGTCATTGAGTCAACTGGCGTTGTTTCGATTTCTTGGTTGTATGTGACAAGGAGTATGGTCGCCTGTCCAACCTCATAGGCCGTAACGCCGCTGCCCGGGTAAAATTTCCCTCATTCCACACTTTATGGCGTATGCCCGTCTTCATTAGCCCGTTTTAGGAGCAGAACAGTAGGACGTTAAACCCCATTCAATTTCATTTCATTTTCTCTATGTTGCTTATTTATTATAGTGGATAAATATTTTTCTGGTTCTAGCAATTATTTAATTTCTGCATAGAAATCTTGCTTTGACCAGAACATTTAAAACGGCACCCTTTCATTGTTAAGCGAAACATGCAGTGTGGGTGACTTCAATCTACACATTTAGTCATCGTATAGAGCTTATTCAACAGTATCGAATTCCAACTGCTTAGGGATATTTTACGTGCACTCCAATGTCTACACGGGACCTTGGTTTTTCGTCCCATCCGAACGACTAGACAACTGTGCTTGTCAGGCCCTCCGTTCTGCCTCACTGACAAGGGGGAACCACGCCGGGAAATCGAGATGAACTTTTCTCGGTGCAGAACTTTCAATTCAGGCCGAACGTTTATTGCATACGATTAAGCTGGTCAGTTGGAGCTTATTTTCAAAAGTTTTGTAATAATCGGTTGGTAATTAAAGTACCGTGCACATTAAACTGTTAAAACAGAAAATTTCGCCCGGTTGAAATGTTTCTTGCTATAAGTCAGCAATTTTCCGAATTCAGGGTGGCTGAATGGTTAGCATGTGCGCGCTGTATCGTAACGTCTGTCATTGAGTCAACCGGCGTTGTTTCTATCTCCAGGTTTCACGTGACATGGAGTATGATGTCCAACCTCGTGGGTTTTCTCCGTGTCCTTCGGTTTCCTCCCGACGGCTAAAGACCAGTACGCGCAAGGGGAGTTTTTAAATAAAATTAAAAAAACATATGTTAGTCCCGAAATGACCTAGTTTGTGTCGAATGGACGTTAGGCCGCATTTCTTTTTCTCTTTTATTTTTAAAGTTTTGTAATAATCGGTTGGTAATCAAAGGTACTGTAAAAGTGATAAAACAGAAAATTTTGCCCGGTTGTAATGTTTCTCACTTTAATGTCAGCAATTTGCCGATTTTAAGGGACAAACGTTTATTGCGAACGATTAAGCTGGTCAGGGGGGGGCTTATTTTTAAAAGTTTTGTAATATTCGGTTGATAATTAAAGGTACCGTGCAAATTAAACTGTTAAAATAGAAAATTTGGCCCGGTTGAAATGTTTCTCGCTGTAGGTCAGAAATTTGCCGATTTTAGGGAGGTTGCGAGGCTGAATGGTTAGCACGTGCGCTCTGTATCATAACGTCTGTCATTGAGTCAACTGGCGTTGTTTCGATTTCGTGGTTGTACGTGACAAGGAGTATGGTCGCCTGTCCAACCTCATAGGCCGTAACGCCGCTGCCCGGGTAAAATTTCCCTCATTCCACACTTTATGGCGTATGCCCGTCTTCATTAGCCCGTTTTAGGAGCAGAACAGTAGGACGTTAAACCCCATTCAATTTCATTTCATTTTCTCTATGTTGCTTATTTATTATAGTGGATAAATATTTTTCTGGTTCTAGCAATTATTTAATTTCTGCATAGAAATCTTGCTTTGACCAGAACATTTAAAACGGCACCCTTTCATTGTTAAGCGAAACATGCAGTGTGGGTGACTTCAATCTACACATTTAGTCATCGTATAGAGCTTATTCAACAGTATCGAATTCCAAATGCTTAGGGATATTTTACGTGCACTCCAATGTCTACACGGGACCTTGGTTTTTCGTCCCATCCGAACGACTAGACAACTGTGCTTGTCAGGCCCTCCGTTCTGCCTCACTGACAAGGGGGAACCACGCCGGGAAATCGAGATGAACTTTTCTCGGTGCAGAACTTTCAATTCAGGCCGAACGTTTATTGCATACGATTAAGCTGGTCAGTTGGAGCTTATTTTCAAAAGTTTTGTAATAATCGGTTGGTAATTAAAGTACCGTGCACATTAAACTGTTAAAACAGAAAATTTCGCCCGGTTGAAATGTTTCTTGCTATAAGTCAGCAATTTTCCGAATTCAGGGTGGCTGAATGGTTAGCATGTGCGCGCTGTATCGTAACGTCTGTCATTGAGTCAACCGGCGTTGTTTCTATCTCCAGGTTTCACGTGACATGGAGTATGATGTCCAACCTCGTGGGTTTTCTCCGTGTCCTTCGGTTTCCTCCCGACGGCTAAAGATCAGTACGCGCAAGGGGAGTTTTTAAATAAAATTAAAAAAACATATGTTAGTCCCGAAATGACCTAGTTTGTGTCGAATGGACGTTAGGCCGCATTTCTCTTTCTCTTTTATTTTTAAACTTTTGTAATAATCGGTTGGTAATCAAAGGTACTGTAAAAGTGATAAAACAGAAAATTTTGCCCGGTTGTAATGTTTCTCACTTTAATGTCAGCAATTTGCCGATTTTAAGGGGCAAACGTTTATTGCGAACGATTAAGCTGGTCAGGGGGGGGGGGCTTATTTTTAAAAGTTTTGTAATATTCGGTTGATAATTAAAGGTACCGTGCAAATTAAACTGTTAAAATAGAAAATTTGGCCCGGTTGAAATGTTTCTCGCTGTAGGTCAGAAATTTGCCGATTTTAGGGAGGTTGCGAGGCTGAATGGTTAGCACGTGCGCTCTGTATCATAACGTCTGTCATTGAGTCAACTGGCGTTGTTTCGATTTCGTGGTTGTACGTGACAAGGAGTATGGTCGCCTGTCCAACCTCATAGGCCGTAACGCCGCTGCCCGGGTAAAATTTCCCTCATTCCACACTTTATGGCGTATGCCCGTCTTCATTAGCCCGTTTTAGGAGCAGAACAGTAGGACGTTAAACCCCATTCAATTTCATTTCATTTTCTCTATGTTGCTTATTTATTATAGTGGATAAATATTTTTCTGGTTCTAGCAATTATTTAATTTCTGCATAGAAATCTTGCTTTGACCAGAACATTTAAAACGGCACCCTTTCATTGTTAAGCGAAACATGCAGTGTGGGTGACTACAATCTACACATTTAGTCATCGTATAGAGCTTATTCAACAGTATCGAATTCCAACTGCTTAGGGATATTTTACGTGCACTCCCAATGTCTACATGGGACCTTGGTTTTTCGTCCCATCCGAACGACTAGACAACTGTGCTTGTCAGGCCCTCCGTTCTGCCTCACTGACAAGGGGGAACCACGCCGGGAAATCGAGATGAACTTTCTCGGTGCAGAATTTTCAATTCAGGCCAAACGTTTATTGCATACGATTAAGCTGGTCAGTTGGAGCTTATTTTCAAACGTTTTGTAATAATCGGTTGGTAATTAAAGTACCGTGCACATTAAACTGTTAAAACAGAAAATTTCGCCCGGTTGAAATGTTTCTTGCTATAAGTCAGCAATTTTCCGAATTCAGGGTGGCTGAATGGTTAGCATGTGCGCGCTGTATCGTAACGTCTGTCATTGAGTCAACCGGCGTTGTTTCGATCTCCAGGTTTCACGTGACATGGAGTATGATGTCCAACCTCGTGGGTTTTCTCCGTGTCCTTCGGTTTCCTCCCAACGGCTAAAGACCAGTACGCGCAAGGGGAGTTTTTAAATAAAATTAAAAAAACATATGTTAGTCCCGAAATGACCTAGTTTGTGTCGAATGGACGTTAGGCCGCATTTCTCTCTTTCTCTTTTATTTTTAAAGTTTTGTAATAATCGGTTGGTAATCAAAGGTACTGTAAAAGTGATAAAACAGAACATTTTGCCCGGTTGTAATGTTTCTCACTTTAATGTCAGCAATTTGCCGATTTTAAGGGGCAAACGTTTATTGCGAACGATTAAGCTGGTCAGGGGGAGCTTATTTTTAAAAGTTTTGTAATATTCGGTTGATAACTAAAGGTACCGTGCAAATTAAACTGTTAAAATAGAAAATTTGGCCCGGTTGAAATGTTTCTCGCTGTAGGTCAGAAATTTGCCGATTTTAGGGATGTTGCGTGGCTGAATGGTTAGCACGTGCGCTCTGTATCATAACTTCTGTCATTGAGTCAACTGACGTTGTTTCGATTTCTTGGTTGTACGTGACAAGGAGTAAGGTCGCCTGTCCAACGTCGTAGGCCGTAACGCCGCTGCCCGGGTAAAATTTCCCTCATTGCACACTTTATGGCGTATGCCCGTCTTCATTAGCCCGTCTTAGGAGCAGAACAGTAGGACGTTAAACCCCATTCAATTTTATTTCATTTTCTCTATGTTGCTTATTTATTATAGTGGATAAATATTTTTCTGGTTCTAGCAATTATTTAATTTCTGCATAGAAATCTTGCTTTGACCATTTCTTGTATATTGCAGTCTATGACCCTTTGTTTAAAACATGCTTAAGAAGTTGTCACGATTTCCTACTTATAACCAAACATATTGGAAACCATAATTATATAACATATCTCTAATTTTGCCCGTGTGCAATGTTTCTCACTACATTTAAATTTGTAACTTTGTGAGTTTTCGACCGATTTTGATAATTATATTTAACGTAAATATTCAAACAGTTGAGTTCAACCTATGATCTAGTTTGGGACACAATAACTCTCTTTCTAATTCAGCTAGACTTGGTGTAGGTGTTTATTAGGCCAATACCTTGATGACTCTGGAACACAATAACTCTTCTTCTAATTGGGGTACCGGTACCATGTTCAAACTTGGTATAGGCATTCACAAGGGCAATGTCTTGATCAAGTTCGAATATCAGCATTTTCGGCGTTGGGTAAGCAGAGATGAGCAATTTGATTGGTTGATGATTCGACACACAATAACATTAGTTCTGATTAAGTGATAGTGATGAAACTTGGTGTATAGTTTCATTAAATCACTACCTTGACTAAGTTCGACAATGAGCATTTTCTGCACAGGATAAGCAGAGCGATACGCAAATTGATTGGTCGAGACATCGAAACACAATAACTCTCAGTGTTATTCGGCTAGAATGTTCAAACTTGGCATAGGTCTTTTTTAGGTCAATGCTTTGATGGAGTTCGAAGATGAGCATTTTATGCTTAGGGTAAGCAGAGATAAGCAATTTGATTGGTTGATGATGATCGGATACTTTCACTTCAGTTCTAATTAAGTCAGAGTGACGAAACTTGGTGTATAGTTTCATTACATCAATACCTTGAATACGTTCGACAATGAGCATGGTCTGCCATGGATAAGCAGAGCGATGAGCAATTTGATTGGTCGAGAATTTGAAACAAAATAACTCTCCTTTTAATTGGGGCAGAATGTTCAATCTTGGTGAAGGCGTTCATTAGGTCAATGCCATGAAGGAGTGCGAAGATGAGCATTGTCTGCTTACAGTAAGCAGAGATAAGCAATCTGATTGGTTGATACTTTGGGGCACGATAACTTTGGTTATAATGAAGTGAGAGTGACAAAATTCCAAATATAGATTCATTATGTCATTACCTTGACTAAGTTTGATGTTGAGAATTTCTGCGTACACTTAGGAGCAATAAGCAATTTGACTGATCACAATGGAACATAACAACTCTGTTTTTAATTAAGGTAGAATTTGAACCGGTTGAATTGTTTCTCGTTATAACTCGGTGAGTTTTTGGCGGATTTTATTAATTCTTTTCCCTTTTTAAGATTCTTTATATAACTGATGAGATGCGACAGAAACTGATCGTGAATATGAAAGCTTTAATATCTGCTTAGCAGATCTAGTTAAGCTTTCATATGTATTACATATGAAAGCTTATTGTTTCTGTTAAAGTTATTATTATTATTTTTTTTTTTGTGTGTTTTCTGCAAATCGGATTTCTCAGAATCTATCCATAGGATCTTTCCGAAATTTTGACCTACCCCCCCAAAAATGGGGTGCGAACCTTGATTAAATATATTTTCAAAACGTTTTACGAATCCGAAATCACCGAAATTTACGAACGAAAAAACTGACAATGCATAGTCGTAACTTTGTTATTTTTTGACCGATTTTACTAATTCTTTTTTCTTTGAGTATCTTGAAACATTTACTTCAAATCTGCAATTTCGGATTTTCGAATTTCGAAAATTCGTCGCTGTCATTTCGAACCGGAAGTTATTACCAATTTGACAACTTCTTTAATAATTGTGCGATTTTCGTGAAATTTAGAATGTTAGTAGATCTTGCCAATGCGACTTCAATGATATCCTTGGAAATTTTCTAAATTATCTCCCCTTTGTGAAATTAAGGATCAAAGTTTTCAAAAAAATCGTCGAAATATAGGTCAGAATGACCTAATTTTTTTTTTGAATACTAGAGAAGTAATTACTGATTCGTACACAAAATCTGGAGTTTGTCGATCGAACCGGAAGTGCCACCATCTTTAAACGTGAAAAATCAAAAAGGCTTTTTTGCTATTTTACTTACAGGCTCGGGAGTTATATTTTCAGAATCCTTGAAGGAATGCCTAAAAATCTGTCGGATCCGAATTTTGAATTCGGTCACGTGATGGTCACCATTTTGAATTGAAAATGAAAAATAGAAGCAATTTGAAGGGCCGGGACTTTGGAATACAATAACTTTCCTTCTAATTAAGCTAGAAAGTTCAAACTTGGTGTAGACGTTCACTAGGTCAATGTCATGATTGAGTTCAAAGATGAGCATTTTCTGCTTAGGGTAAGCAGAGATAAGCATGCTGATTTGTTGATTCTTTAGGGCACGATAACTTCGGTTATAATGAAGGGAGGGCGGTGAAACTTTTGTCAATAGAGAGTGTAATAGCTATCCTGTTGTTTGAAATCATTGTATCATTTTTTTTAAATATCAGGGATAGCCGAAAAAAAGAGATCGAAAATCCAAAAAGTCGTATTTTTACAATTTGGAGCATGTTTAGAGGTCTTTCTCGTAAAGTCAACATACTATTTTTTGGGAACTTCTTCTACAAAGAGTCTTATTGGTAGTCTTTTATATGAAACCATCGATCGACAGTCCAACATATCAGGAGTAGAAGAACAAAAGGATCGAACATTGAATACGGCACCCTTTCATTGTTAAGCGAAACATGCAGTGTGGGTGACTACAATCTACGCATTTAGTCATCGTATAGAGCTTATTCAACAGTATCGAATTCCAACTGCTTAGGGATATTTTACGTGCACTCCAATGTGTACACGGGACCTTGGTTTTTCGTCCCATCCGAACGACTAGACAGCTGTGCTTGTCAGGCCCTCCGTTCTGCCTCACTGACAAGGGGAACCACGCCGGGAAATCGAGATGAACTTTCTCCGTGCAGAACTTTCAATTCAGGCAAAACGTTTATTGCATACGATTAAGCTGGTCAGTTGGAGCTTATTTTCAAAAGTTTTGTAATAATCGGTTGGTAATTAAAGTACCGTGCACATTAAACTGTTAAAACAGAAAATTTCGCCCGGTTGAAATGTTTCTTGCTATAAGTCAGCAATTTTCCGAATTCAGGGAGGCTGAATGGCTGAATGGTTAGCATGTGCGCGCTGTATCGTAACGTCTGTCATTGAGTCAACGGGCGTCGTTTCGATCTCCAGGTTGCACGTGACATGGTGTATGATGTCCAACCTCGTGGGTTTTCTCCGTGTTCTTCGGTTTCCTCCCAACGGCTAAAGACCAGTACGCGCAAGGGGAGTTTTTAAATAAAGTTAAAAAAAACATATGTTAGTCCCGAAATGACCTAGTTTGTGTCGAATGGACGTTAGGCCGCATTTCTCTCTTTCTCTTTTATTTTTAAAGTTTTGTAATAATCTGTTGGTAATCAAAGGTACTGTAAAAGTGATAAAACAGAAAATTTGGCCCGGTTGTAATGTTTCTCACTTTAAAGTCAGCAATTTGTCGATTTTAAGGGGCAAACGTTTATTGCGAACGATTAAGGTGGTCAGGGGGAGCTTATTTTTAAAAGTTTTGTAATAATCGGTTGATAACTAAAGGTACCGTGCAAATTAAACTGTTAAAATAGAAAATTTCGCCCGGTTGAAATGTTTCTCGCTGTAGGTCAGCAATTTGGCGATTTTAGGGAGGTTGCGTGGCTGAATGGTTAGCACGTGCGCTCTGTATCATAACGTCTGTCATTGAGTCAACTGGGGTTGTTTCGATTTCTTGGTTGTGCGTGACAAGGAGTATGGTCGCCTGTCCAACCTCGTAGGCCGTAACGCCGCTGCCCGGGTAAAATTTCCCTGATTGCACACTTTACGGCGTATGCCCGTCTTCATTAGCCCATTGTAGGAGCAGAACAGTAGGACGTTAAACCCCATTCAATTTCATTTCATTTTCTCTATGTTGCTTATTTATTATAGTGGATAAATATTTTTCTGGTTCTAGCAATTATTTAATTTCTGCATAGAAATCTTGCTTTGGCCATTTTTTTTATTGCAGAGTGCCATTCTTGTATATTGCAGTCTATGACCCTTTGTTTAAAATATGCTTAAAGTTGGGTTCCCGGATACAAACTGGGTGATTTGATGATATATTAGAATTAAAAACATATTCAAACTAATTATTTTATCATAATTTTGCTTCAAATCGTTCTCATAACATTGTAATTGACGATATATTAGAACTAAAAACATATTCAAACTAATTATTTTATCATAATTTTGCTTCAAATTGTTCTTATAACATTGTAATTGACGAGAATAGCCTGCTATAAAAATCTATCGAAAGAGACCATGTTTGCGTCAGGCGATTACCCCTCGCCGTAACCAATGGCAACGGTGGCAGACGACAGGGGAGAATGCATTGCATACACAAGACGATGTTGTCTGAAAGCGCTGACTATTTACTACAAATATAGAATCCTAATTAAATTCTCGGATTATCCACTGCATGCGTCTTTTTCCGTGATTTTTACCCCAGAAATTGTTGTATGTCTAACTCTTCATAAAGTTTTTCAAAATGTACACAAATCACTCAAGTTCGCGTGCAGCCTTCAACGCCAAGCGTGCAGGTACCCTTATTCGTCGGGTTGACTATTAAGGGAACCCCTTACATTTTTGTCCTGTTTACGCTCCATGAGTGTTTTTCAGGGAATCCAGTATTTTTCTAGTAAGATTGGATATCTCTTCTTTCCATATATACCAAAATTGCCATACTTTTATAAGCAATGACCACCCGATAAATACTTATCTGGGAACCCAACTTTAAGAAGTCGTCACGATTTTCTACTTATAACCGAACATATTGGAAACCATAATTATATAACATATCTTGGAAGCCCGATTACAGCTATACATGTTTCAGTTATTTCCCTTTAGTTTAAAGATTATTTTTTTGCCCGGGTGCAATGTTTCTCACTACATTTAAATTTGTAACTTTGTGAGTTTTTGACCGATTTTGATATTATGTCTTTATAATTTTCCAAATCTACATATTCAACGTACATATTCAAACAGTTGAGTTCAACCTGATTCAAAAAGTTTTAGTTTTGTTCAAAGTTATCTCATTTAATTTTTCGATGTTTTCTTACCATTTTCATTTCATTTTTCTGAAAGTTTTGAAGTTGGGAGTCATCCCGATTACAGCAACACAAGTATCAGTTATTTCCCTTTAGTTTTCAGATTACTCAATGTTTCATACTATATTTAGACTTGTAACTTCGCGAGTTTTTGACCAATTTTGATAGTTTGTTATTCTTATCCTTTTATTTGAGATACTTGATATAATCGATGACACGTGACGATGAATATGAAAGCTTTCATATCTGCATGGGACAGTAGCAGATCTAGTTATTATTATTTTTTTTGTGTATTTTCTGCAAATCGGATTTCTCAGAATCTAACAATGGGATCTTTCTGAAACTTTGACCTACCCCCCCAAAAATGGGGTGCGAACGTTGTTTAAATATATTTTCAAAACGATTTGCGAATCCGAAATCACCGAATTTTACGAACGAAAAAACTGACAATTCATAGTCGTAACTTTGTTATTTTTTGACCGATTTTACTAATTCTTTTTTCTTTGAATACCTTGAAAAAAATCATTTTCATCTGCAGTTTCACATTTTCGAATTTCGGAAATTCGTTGCTGTGATTTCGAACCGGAAGTTTAGACCAATTTGACAACTTCTTTAATAGTTGTACGATTTTCATGAAATTTAGTATACAAGTAGATATTACCGATGTCACTTCAAAAATACAATTAGAAATTTTCTAAATTATCTCCCCTTGATGAAATTAAGGATCAAATTTTTCAAAAAAATCGTCGAAATATAGGTCAGAATGACCTAATTTTTTTTTCGATACTAGACAAGGAATTACTGATTCGTACACAAAATATAGAGTTTGTCGATCGAACCGGAAGTGCCACCATCTTTAAACGTGAAAAATCAATAAGGCTTTTTTGCTATTTTACTTACAGACTCGGGGGTCATATTTTCGGAATCCTTAAAGGAATGCCTAAAAATCTATCGGATCAGAATTTTGATCTCGGTCACGTGATGGTCACAATTTTGAATTGAAAATGAAAAATAGAAGCAATTTGAAAGGCCGGGACTTCGGAACACAATAACTCTCCTTCTAATTAAGCTAGAATGTTCAAACTTGGTGTAGACGTTCACTAGGTCAATGTTATGATTGAGTTCAAAGATGAGCATTTTCTGCTTAGGGTAAGCAGAGATAAGCATGCTGATTTGTTGATTCTTTAGGGCACGATAACTTCGGTTATAATGAAGGGAGGGCGGTGAAACTTTTGTCAATAGAGAGTCTAATAGCTAGCCTGTTATGTGAAATTATTGTATCATTTTTTTTAAATATCAGGGATAGCCGAAAAAAAAGAGATTGAAAATCCAAAAAGTCGTATTTTTACAATTTGGAGCATGTTTAGAGGTCTTTCTCGTAAAGTCAACATACTATTTTTTGGGAACTTCTTCTACAAAGAGTCTTATTGGTAGTCTTTTATATGAAACCATCGATCAACAGTCCAACATATCAGGAGTAGAAGAACAAAAGGATCGAACATTGAAAACGGCACCCTTTCATTGTTGAGCGAAACATGCAGTGTGGGTGACTACAATCTACGTATTTAGTCATCGTATAGAGCTTATTCAACAGAATCGAATTCCAACTGCTTAGGGATATTTTACGTGCACTCCAATGTGTACACGGGACCTTGGTTTTTCGTCCCATCCGAAGGACTAGACAACTGTGCTTGTCAGGCCCTCCGTTCTGCGTCACTGACAAGGGGAACCACGCCGGGAAATCGAGATGAACTTTCTCCGTGCAGAACTTTCAATTCATGCAAAACGTTAATTGCATACGATTAAGCTGGTCAGTTGGAGCTTATTTTCAAAAGTTTTGTAATAATCGGTTGGTAATTAAAGTACCGTGCACATTAAACTGTTAAAACAGAAAATTTCGCCCGGTTGAAATGTTTCTTGCTATAAGTCAGCAATTTTCCGAATTCAAGGAGGCTGAATGGCTGAATGGTTAGCATGTGCGCGCTGTATCGTAACGTCTGTCATTGAGTCAACGGGCGTCGTTTCGATCTCCAGGTTGCACGTGACATGAAGTATGATGTCCAACATCGTGGGTTTTCTCCGTGTCCTTCGGTTTCCTCCCAACGGCTAAAGACCAGTAAGCGCAAGGGGAGTTTTTAAATAAAATTAAAAAACATATGTTAGTCACGAAATGACCTAGTTTGTGTCGAATGGACATTAGGCCGCATTGAAACAGAAAATTTGGCCCGGTTGTAATGTTTTTCACTTTAAAGTCAGCAATTTGTCGATTTTAAGGGGCAAACGTTTATTGCGAACGATTAAGCTGGTCAGGGGGAGCTTATTTTTAAAAGTTTTGTAATATTCGGTTGATAACTAAAGGTACCGTGCAAATTAAACTGTTAAAATAGAAAATTTGGCCCGGTTGAAATGTTTCTCGCTGTAGGTCAGCAATTTGCCGATTTTAGGGAGGTTGCGTGGCTGAATGGTTAGCACGTGCGCTCTGTATCATAACGTCTGTCATTGAGTCAACTGGCGTTGTTTCGATTTCTTGGTTGTACGTGACAAGGAGTATGGTCGCCTGTCCAACCTCGTAGGTCGTAACGCCGCTGCCCGGGTAAAACTTCCCTCATTGCACACTTTATGGCGTATGCCCGTCTTCATTAGCCCATTGTAGGAGCAGAACAGTAGGACGTTAAACCCCATTCAATTTCATTTCATTTTCTCTATGTTGCTTATTTATTATAGTGGATAAATATTTTTCTGGTTCTAGCAATTATTTAATTTCTGCATAGAAATCTTGCTTTGGCCAGTTTTTTTATTGCAGAGTGCCATTCTTGTATATTGCAGTCTATGACCCTTTGTTTAAAACATGCTTAAGAAGTCGTCACGATTTCCTACTTATAACCGAACATATTGGAAACTATAATTATATAACATATCTTGGAAGCCCGATTACAGCTATACAAGTTTCAGTTATTTCCCTTTAGTTTAAAGATTATTTTTTTGCCCGGGTGCAATGTTTCTCACTACATTTAAATTTGTAACTTTGTGAGTTTTTGACCGATTTTGATATTATGTCTTTATAATTTTCCAAATCTACATATTTAACGTACATATTCAAACAGTTGAGTTGAACCTGTTTTAGTTTTGTTCAAAGTTATCTCATTTAATTTTTCGATGTTTTCTTACCATTTTCTTTTCATTTTTCTGAAAGTTTTGAAGTGGGAAATCATCCCGATTACAGCAACACAAGTATCAGCTATTTCCCTTTAGTTTTCAGATTACTCAATGTTTCATACTATATTTAGACTTGTAACTTCGCGAGTTTTAGACCAATTTTAATAGTTTGTTATTCTTATCCTTTTATTTGAGATACTTGGTATAATCGATGACACGTCACGATGAATATGAAAGCTTTCATATATGCATGGGACAGTAGCAGATCTAGTTATTATTTTTTTTTTTTGTGTATTTTCTGCAAATCGGATTTCTCAGAATCTAACCATAGGATCTTTCTGAAACTTTGACCTACCTCCCCATAAATGGGGTGCGAACCTTGATTAAATATATTTTCAAAACGTTTTACGAATCCGAAATCACCGAATTTTACGAACGAATGCATTTGACCTACAATGCTGTAACTTTGTGACTATTTGCCCTATTTAATTAATTCTTTTTGCTATGAGTACCTTGAGACATTTACTTCAAATCTGCAATTTCGGATTTTCGAATTTCGAAAATTCGTCGCTGTGATATCGAACCGGAAGTTTAGACCAACTCGACAACTTCTTTAGTAGTTGTACGATTTTCATGAAATTTAATATGTAAGTAAACCTTAATGATGCGACTTGAAAAATGACTTTAGAAATTTTCTAAATTATCTCCCCTTGGAGAAATTGAGGATCGAAATTTTCAAAAAAATCGACGAAATATAGGTCAAATCATCTTGAATTTTATTTTGGTTACTATCTACGAGACCACTGTTTCGTACACAAAAAATGGAGTTTGTAGCTCAACCCGGAAGTGCCACCATCTTGAAATGTAAAAACCTCAAACGCCATTTTGCTATTTTACATACAGACACGGGGGTTATATTTTCTGAATCCTTGAAGGGATGGCTATAAAATGTTGGCAGTAGAATTTTGATTTAAGTCAATGGATAGTCACCATATTGAATTAAATATCAGAAATAGTGAAAAATGGACATTAACGGGCATGTAAATTATCAGAGTAGACCGTAGTTTGTTGAATTCGTTTCCTATCTTTGAAATTAATACATTTGGGGATAGCCTGGCTCATTGTCGAATTTTTGGTATTTGCACATTTCAAAATTTCAAATTTCGCCTTTGATGTTTTCCGTGCCGACAAAGTTGTTTTCGCGTGAATAACTCCGATTAACAGCTTGAAAATACTCAAATAGATCGCAGATTCGCGATTTCGTCTCAAATCTGGGAAATCAATACATTTCTGGTTAGCCTCCTTTCAAAAATGGGTGGTGGTCTTGGTATCAATATATTTTCAAAACGTTTTGCGAATCCAAAATCACCGAAAATAACTGATGAAAAAATTGAGATTGGATGGAAACTATATAGAAAAATAAAAGGAAACATCAACATTATATAGGTCTTGCACACATAGGCTTAGAACTTTGCAGCCAGTCCTCATATTAATTGAAATTGAATAGGTTTGATTTGATATAATTATTTGTTTTCTATTTTAATGAGCCAGGCTATCCCCAAATGTATTAATTTCAAAGATAGGAAATGAATTCAACAAACTACGGTTTATTCTGATAATTTACATGCCCGTTAATATCCATTTTTCACTATTTCTGATATTGAATTCAATATGGTGACTATCCATTGACTTAAATCAAAATTCTACTGCCAACATTTTGTAGCCATCCCTTCAAGGATTCAGAAAATATAACCCCCGTGTCTGTATGTAAAATAGCAAAATGGCGTTTGAGGTTTTTACATTTTAAGATGGTGGCACTTCCGGGTTGAGCTACAAACTCCATTTTTTGTGTACGAATCAGTGGTCTCGTAGCTAGTACCTAAAAAAAAATTCAAGATGATTTGACCTATATTTCGTCGATTTTTTTGAAAATTTCGACCCTCAATTTCTCCAAGGGGAGATAATTTAGAAAATTTCTAAAGTCATTTTTCAAGTCGCATCATTAAGGTTTACTTACATATTAAATTTCATGAAAATCGTACAACTACTAAAGAAGTTGTCGAGTTGGTCTAAACTTCCGGTTCGATATCACATTTTTCAAGTCGCATCATTGAGGTTTACTTACATATTAAATTTCATGAAAATCGTACAACTACTAAAGAAGTTGTCGAGTTGGTCTAAACTTCCGGTTAGAAATCACAGCGACGAATTTTCGAAATTCGAAAATCCGAAATTGCAGATTTGAAGTAAATGTCTAAAGGTACTCATAGAAAAAAGAATTAATTAAATAGCTCAAATAATCACAAAGTTACAGCATTGTAGGTCAAAGGCATTCGTTCGTAAAATTCGGTGATTTCGGATTCGTAAAACGTTTTGAAAATATATTTAATCAAGGTTCGCACCCCATTTTTGGGGGGTAGGTCAAAGTTTCAGAAAGATCCTACGGTTAGATTCTGAGAAATCCGATTTGCAGAAAATACACAAAAAAAAAAAATAATAATAACTAGATCTGCTACTGTCCCATGCAGATATGAAAGCTTTCATATTCACTGTCACTTCCTGTCACATGTCTTGGGTCATATAAATAATCCGAACAAGAAAATATAAATCATTAAAATCGGTCACAATCTAGCGAAATTAATGTGATTTTTCACTCGTAAACAACTTTGTCGGCACGAAAAACATCAAAGGCGAAATTCGACCCGTATCCCGTCTATCCTGAAATGGAAATGTATTAAATTTTAGACATAGGAGACGCATTGAACATACTATGCCCTATTGTGTTTGTTTACAAGTCCGTAAATGTCGATTTTTCACTATGTTTCATATTCACTTCAAAATGGCGACCATCAGCTGACCTAAATCAAAATTCTGCTCTGAACGTTTTTTAGGTTTTCCTTCAAGGATTCAGAAAATGTAACTCCCATGTCTGTAAGTGCAATATCGCAAAAGTTATATTGTTTTTTCACGTTTCAAGATGGTGGCACTTCCGGTTCGATCGACAAACTCCATGTTTTGTGTACGAATCAGTAATTACTTGTCTAGTATCGATCATTCTGACCTTTATTTCGACGATTTTTTTGAAAATTTTGATTCTTAATTTCACCAAGGGGAGATTTTTTAGAAAATTTTAAAAGTCATTTTTCAAGTCGCATCAGTAATGTCTAGTTACATACTAAATTTCATGAAAATCGTACAACTATTAAAGAAGTTGTCAAGTTGGTCTCAACTTCCGGTTCGAAATCACAACGACGAATTTTCGAATATTACAAAACTTTTAAAAATAAGCTCCCCCTGACCAGCTTAATCGTTCGCAATAAACGTTTGCCCCTTAAAATCGGCAAATTGCTGACTTTAAAGCGAGAAACATTACAACCGGGCGAAATTTTCTGTTTTATCACTTTTACAGTACCATTGATTACCAGCCAGCTTATTCAACAGTATCGAATTCCAACTGCTTAGGGATATTTTACGTGCACTCCAATGTGTACACGGGACCTTGGTTTTTCGTCCCACCTATATGATAGTCCCGAAATGACCTAGTTTGTGTCGAATGGACGTTAAGCCGCATTTATCTCTTTCTCTTTTATTTTTAAAGTTTTGTAATAATCGGTTGTACTGTACTGTAAAAGTGATAAAACAGAAAATTTCGCCCGGTAGTAATGTTTCTCATTTTAGGGGGCAAACGTTTATTGCGAACGATTAAGCTGGTCAGGGGGAGCTTATTTTTAAAAGTTTTGTAATATTCGGTTGATAATTAAAGGTACCGTGCAAATTAAACTGTTAAAATAGAAAATTTCGCCCGGTTGAAATGTTTCTCCTTGTAGGTCAGCAATTTGCCAAATTTAGGGAGGTTGCGTGGCTGAATGGTTAGCACCTGCGCACTGTATAGTAACGTCTGTCATTGAGTCAACTGGCGTTGTTTCGATTGAAATGCCCGGTTGAACTGTTTCTTGCTATAAGTCAGCAATTTACCGATTTTAGGGAGCTTGAATGGCTGAATGGTTAGCATGTGCGCGCTGTATCGTAACGTCTGTCATTGAGTCAACCGGCATCGTTTCGATTTCCAGGTTGCACGTGACATGGAATATGGTGTCCAACCTCGTGGGTTTTCTCCGTGTCCTTCGGTTTCCTCCCACGGCTGATTTCAGATTATTGTTATGCCTGGGTGCAATGTTTCATATTATATTTAGACTTGTAACTTCGCGAGTTTTTGACCAATTTCGATAATTTTTTCTTCTTATCCTTTTATTTAGGATACTTGATACAATCAATGACACGTGACGATGAATATGAAAGCTTTCATATCTGCATGGGACAGTAGCAGATCTAGTTATTATTATTTTTTGTTTTTGTGTATTTTCTGCAAATCGGATTTCTCAGAATCTAACCATAGGATCTTTCTGAAATTTTGACCTAACCCCCCAAAAATGGGGTGCGAACCTTGATTAAATATATTTTCAAAACGTTTTTCGAATCCGAAATCACCGAATTTTACGAACGAATGCTTTTGACCTACAATGCTGTAACTTTGTGACTATTTGACCTATTTAATTAATTCTTTTTTCTATGAGTACTTTGAGACATTTACTTCAAATCTGCAATTTCGGATTTTCGAATTTCGAAAATTCGTCGCTGTGATTTCGAACCGGAAGTTTAGACCAACTCGACAACTTCTTTAGTAGTTGTACGATTTTCATGAAATTTAATATGTAAGTAAACCTTAATGATGCGACATGAAAAAATACTTTAGAAATTTTCTAAATTATCTCCCCTTGGAGAAATTGAGGATCGAAATTTTAAAAAAAATCGACGAAATATAGGTCAAATCATCTTGAATTTTTTTTTAGGTACTAGCTACGAGACCACTGATTCGTACACAAAAAATGGAGTTTGTAGCTCAATCCGGAAGTGCCACCATCTTGAAATGTAAAAACCTCAAACGCCATTTTGCTATTTTACATACAGACACGGGGGTTATATTTTCTGAATCCTTGAAGGGATGGCTATAAAATGTTGGCAGTAGAATTTTGATTTAAGTCAATGGATAGTCACCATATTGAATTGAATATCAGAAATAGTGAAAAATGGACATTAACGGGCATGTAAATTATCAGAACAGACCGTAGTTTGTTGAATTCGTTTCTCATCTTTGAAATTAATACATTTGGGGATAGCCTGGCTCATTGTCGAATTTTTGGTATTTGCAAATTTCAAAATTTCAAATTTCGCCTTTGATGTTTTCCGTGCCGACAAAGTTGTTTTCGCGTGAATAACTCCGATTAACAGCTTGAAAATAATCAAATGGATCGCAGTTTCGCGATTTCGTCTCAAATCTGGGAAATCAATACATTTCTGGTTAGCCTCCTTTCAAAAATGGGTGGTGGCCTTTTCAAAACGTTTTGCGAATCCAAAATCACCGAAAACAATTGATGAAAAAATTGACCTTGACAGCTGTGTTACTTCGTGATTTTGTGATCTATTTTACTTTTCTGGTTAGCCTCCTTTCAAATATGGGTGGTGGCCTTGGAATCAATATATTTTCAAAACGTTTTGCGAATCCAAGATCACCGTATATAACTGATGAAAAAATTGAGCTTTGATGGAAACTATATAGAAAAATAAAAGGAAACATCAACAATATATAGGTCTTGCACACATAGGCTTAGAACTTTGCAGCCAGTCCTCATATTAATTGAAATTGAATAGGTTTGATTTGATATAATTATTTGTTTTCTATTTTAAAACTATCTAAAAAAAATATTTGTAATCATTTATGGTTATTGATTTAGATTAATACTGTTTATATTGTGTACATTTTAACACCTTCATCGAATAATAATGGTTTGCATTGTCATCGTATAGAGATTATTCAACAGTATCGAATTCCAACTGCTTAAGGATATTTTACGGGCACTCCAATGTGTACACCGGACCTTGGTTTTTCGTCCCATCTATATGTTAGTTTGTGTCGAATGGACGTTAAGCCGCATTTATCTCTTTCTCTTTTATTTTTAAAGTTTTGTAATAATCGGTTGTACTGTACTGTACTGTAAAAGTTATAAAACAGAAAATTTCGCCCGGTAGTAATGTTTCTCACTTTAAAGTCACCAATTTGCTCATTTTAGGGGGCAAACGTTTATTGCGAACGATTAAGCTGGTCAGGGGGAGCTTATTTTTAAAAGTTTTGTAATATTCGGTTGATAATTAAAGGTACCGTGCAAATTAAACTGTTAAAATAGAAAATTTCGCCCGGTTGAACTGTTTCTCCTTGTAGGTCAGCAATTTGCCAAATTTAGGGAGGTTGCGTGGCTAAATGGTTAGCACCTGCGCACTGTATCGTAACGTCTGTCATTGAGTCAACTGGCGTTGTTTCGATTGAAATGCCCGGTTGAAATGTTTCTTGCTATCAGTCAGCAATTTATCGATTTTAGGGAGCCTGAATGGCTGTATGGTTAGCATGTGCGCGCTGTATCGTAACGTCTGTCATTGAGTCAACCGGCATCGTTTCGATTTCCAGGTTGCACGTGACATGGAGTATGGTGTCCAACCTCGTGGGTTTTCTCCGTGTCCTTCAGTTTCCTCCCACGGCTGATTTCAGATTATTGTTATGACTGGGTGCAATGTTTCATACTATATTTAGATTTGTAACTTCGCGAGTTTTTGACCAATTTTGATAATTTTTTCTTCTTAACCTTTTATTTAGGATACTTGATACAATCAATGACACGTGACGATGAATATGAAAGCTTTCATATCTGCATGGGACAGTAGCAGATCTAGTTTGAATTACTTTCAAAGGTGAAAAGTGTTATAAGTCGAATTACAAGTGATTAGTGAGTAATCTAGAAATAACTAGCATACACAGAAAATTAACAAAAGAAAAATGACCTAGTTTACAGGAGTAATAAAATGGTGTAGAACTCTTTCCTCATTGGGAAAACAAACCCCAAACAAAATGAATATTATGTACATATAAGGAGCAAAGCACCAAGATTGCAGGACAATATATAGTTGTTTGGATAGGACAAAAAACCTTGATCTAATGTACACATTTTAAAGAAGAGATGGAAATGGGGTTAAGCGTTCACTTGACACAAACTGGGTCAAATGGGTACAAGCCTGGATCAAAGCCACTTCGACTGTGTTCACTTTAAAGTACCCTTGACAACTGACATATTTGACTCAATGACAGACCTCCTGATCCAATGTGTGCCTGTTAACCATTCGACCCCCTGGGTTTCCTTAAATGAACCCTTGGCAGTTGAATTATTTGATATAAGAGTAGACTGTAAGGCAGAATCACCCTAATAACACAGAAAAGTGGGGTATTAAACCTTATTTCGTTTCATAAGCAAGGAAAAGTCACCTTAATGTAGGTCAAGGTTTTTTGTAATTCTGGGTATATCTGATCTACATTTGGTTTCTAGATAATGTCTATTAAATACTTTTATGATTTCCGACCAAATTCTAAGTGATTTATATGTCACTTAACTTTCTATATTATACAGAAATTAATAAGAGGATTAAAATCTAATTGTGTTTTCGAAGAATACTTAACATTAAAAAAACAATAATATTTAAAAATTGGGTCAAATGCATTCTTTTCCAGAATTATATAATAAATTGATGCTTGGTTTCTCTTGTTCTTATCATTCATTAAATTCTCCTCCGAGGGTGCTTCAGCCTAAAAAACAAAAACCGGGAAATAAGAATACTTTCTATATGGTTCATAATGTTTAAATAAACAATTTTTTTGCCACATCGAGACTTAGTTTCTATTTTGTTTCAACTTTGCGTAACACTCCTTATGTCTTGTCCAGTTACAGGCCCAGGCAAAATATAATGCTCAAATGAAATGGGTCAGAGAAAGAGAGAAATGGGGTTTAACATCCACTTGACACAAACTAGGTCATTTTGGGACCAACATACGGTTTAATTTTATTTCAATAATTCGCTAGCGCTGAGGGGTCATTAGGGGTGAGAGCAACCGGAGAACCCGCAGCTTTATGATACAGCGCGGATGTCCCAATTATCCGGCCATCCAACCGGCAATTCACCCCCACCCCCTTAGAAGTCACAAAATGGCCTTGAGATTTTTGACTGAAATTTTGCACGGTACCGCGACTCTAAGGCATACTCTTGTATCAAATTCCAATTGCCAGAGGATCTTTTATATGCATGCCAATGTGTACACAGGACCATGTTTTGTTGTTCAATCTGAACAACTAGACGAATGTCCTTGTCAGGCCCTCCATCCTGAATTTTCTATGTCAACATTGGGAGCAAACCTGCAGCCTTAAAATATGCGGGCCAGTGTCTTATCCAGCTCGACTCTCCACAGATGAGACAGTCATATGTGCACATACATGTATACTTTTACTATTGTACCTTCCATTGAATCAGAAAGTTACTAACCTAGTGGCTCTGTATAGTAATAGGGTCTAGTATACAACCTATCAATCATCATCCATCATTCATTCACGATAAGATTATATTATATCTCATTATAAATAGTCGAATAGTTCATTTAAGAATAAAAATATATGTTTCATGCAATTTAAAGCATGAACTTGTTTCCCAATTTTGCCATTTATTTGGAAAAGAATAATATTAGATCAAATAGTTAATCCACAAATTTTTGAAAAGAAAAATTACTAACCTGACAATTTAAGTGACGATTGACAGTATGTTTGTTGATAAATTCTGTTCCAACCACAAACTTCTCATATTCAACTAGACTCCTCCCTATTAGTTTCAGACTTCTCGTGACTTTTTCAAAATGTTTAGCACAAACTTTGCACCATAATAAGTTATCTTCTATCGCTCGGCCGTGTTTATCCGTGACGGCCCTATATCCAATTTCTGAATCAACTCCCCAGTTTTGGACTGTATGTAGCTGAACATGTGGCTTTTCTTTCGGCATGATATAAATTATATTGTACTATCAGCTTCCCTGTTTATACTCTCGAAATTATTTCTAAAATGGTTCCCAATGTAAACAACGAGAAATTCGAATATCCAGCCCAACTAAAAGATTGAAATTACATGTAAGGGGTCTCATTGTTCGAAGCTATCTCGATATTTCACGCGAGAGTGTTCGTAGATACATAGACCTCGTTACCAGTAATGAAAGGCTGAGGAAATACGGAACGTTTCTGGCAAAGCTACTGCGGATTTCTTTTTCTTTTAAATACTTTACAGCGGCAACACAGACCGAAATATAAATTAAAGAATAAACCAAAAGTGGTGGAGAACGAAAATATGTTTTATTCTTTGGATATACACACATACAATATTTTTTAAATATGAAAAAATTGCAGTCTGGATGTTCAATAATACCAATATTCAGCGCTTCAAATGCAATTATTGGCGTCGAATGGATAAATATATTTCTCGTGGGAAGCTTAAGG
This sequence comes from Patella ulyssiponensis, assembly GCA_963678685.1. Classification (NCBI taxonomy): domain Eukaryota; kingdom Metazoa; phylum Mollusca; class Gastropoda; family Patellidae; genus Patella; species Patella ulyssiponensis. The sequence goes on along the minus strand of OY783227.1, from coordinate 10,590,679 downwards.
TCGGTACGATCACGGGAACTGGTAAAGGTGCGTTACTGAGAAAAAATCAAGAATAAAGGCCAATTTTTTAATAAAATTTGCTGGCGCGATTTTTCGTGTTCGCCAGTATAAAACTGCGGGCACAGCTCGATCGCGCCCGTCGAGTCTCAAGGTCTGTAGAGTGTACCCTTTCCCAATCAAATGCTTTGTTGTCTCCCGCCTTTCGGAGAAAGTTGGGGGACTATTAACATGGGTTCGTCCGTCCGTCTGTCGTCACACTTTTTGGGACACAATAACTCTCTTCCTAATTGAGCTAGAATGTTCAAACTTGGTGTATGTATTTATAAGTCAATGCCTTGATGGAGTTCGAAGATGAGCAGAGATAAGCAATTTGATTGGTTGATGCTTTGGGGCACGACAACTTTAGTTCTAATTAAGTGAGAGTGATGAAACTTGGTGTATAGTTTCATTACCGTAATACCTTGACTAAGATCGATAATGAGCATTTTCGGCTCAGGGTAAGCAGAGCGATAAGCAATTTGATTTGCCGAGACTTTGGAACACAATAACTCTCCTTCGAATTGAGTTAATATGTTCAAAATTGCTGTGTATGCTTATTAGGTCAATGCTTTGATGGAGTTCGAAGATGAGCATTTTCTTCTTAGGGTAGGTAGAGATAAGCAATTTGATTGGTTGATACTTTGGGACAAGATAACTTAAGTTCATCTTGGTTGATGATTTGTATGCCAATACAATGACTGCATTCTCATTCAGTAATGGATTCGACAGTAGCAGTGTATAGAAACTCGGACACGAGGGCCCTTTCCCTTGGCCAGAGGGGCCCTTTTGTCAAGCGTGGGGGGCCCTTTTGTCTGCCTTTAGGGTCCCCCTAACTGGGGTACATTTTCATTTTTCTCGTCGGTTTTAGCATTTTTCTTTATAAAACACTTTTGGATGACACTTCGTGTACAGTTTGATTGCTCGATACGTTTGAAAAAAATAAATGTGCGATTAATTAATATGTGTCATCTATTTATTTTGGGATTTCGGCGGGGGACATCAGCCTCACTGTTGGCTTGTTGTTTTACACTCAGCAGGTTTACCTTTGTGTCCTCAGTACATTCTGCAGAGTAGCGGCTTGGGTCAAACAAATTGGCAAGTTATATTCACATTCTGGCTTGAGTATACCCCTGGTCGGTTTCTGCGCCCCCCCCCCCACCTTAATAGGCAGGGCAGTGACCTAGGGGACGACGAGGGATGAAGCAAAAAAAAACCCCAACATTATACACGAATTTCCCCACACACAAACACTCACACTTGCCACCTTTTAAACAACATAAAATAAAACAGAAACATCATAATACGAGGACGTTTCTGGATTGTTTAATATTAAATCAGTTTCATCTTGATTGAGAGTCCCTTTACTGACCATTTTTGATAAGCAAGGCCATCGCTGGCTTGGCCGGTGAGCCCAAGGCTATAACAGAATGTGCCAAATGAGCAGCATGCTGCTTAAATCAACATTTTTGGCAGACATCTCTATCAAAGTGTCTCCACAAAGGTCATTGAATTCAAGAAGAGTTATTCGATGTCGGGATCTTGAAAGCAGCAGTGAGGATGAAATGGTGGAATACCTCTCATCTCAAGGCGTCCAACATGTTAAAGAATTAGTGTACGCCGACGAGATAAGGTAATTCTAACAAGCACCTATATCCCATTCTCCACGTTTTATTGAAGGTAATCCCACTACTCACTGCTGTATTGAGTGGATATTGTTGTTTGAAATTTTGATTGGTCAGTATTCCGACTACCAACCAATGACTAGCTGCACTACAAAAGCTTTACATTTAAAACGAGTGCCAATATTGGACCAGATATCTAGTCTACGATATCACCTGGAAGTGGAAGTGGACGTTAAACCCCCAGTAACGAACGAACGATCGATGGACCAAATATGTTTACATAACGGTACTTCATGGCTTACGATTTTATTATGGCCAATTAACCCGTGTATGGCAGAATACTGCCGTAAAACTAATTGCGTGACAAACGAGGTTATCAAGTCGAATGAAATGTAAACAATACTGTTTGGAAACGAACATGCTTTCACCGTTTTTAATATCTTAAATCACTGTCCAAATTTTTAGGGTAGACCCAGATTAAACGAAGGGCTGTCATGTTGATGTACTTAAGTGATGGCTTTGAATGGACGGGAAGAATAGACATACTCCGGTAAAAGTTCAAGAATCAGAAGCTAATCCAGCAATGGCCAGGCATTTCTCGGGACATTGCTTCAGGAATATGCTATATTCTCACTTTTATTCGTCTCGACATTCCAAAGATTATCACGGCAGGTTACTTAAACATTCCTGTTGATACGTTATTTCAAATCCTCTTCGCTGCTACAAATGCCAGAGGTTTGGTCACAGCAAAACCGTCTGCAAAGGTAAAGGCACCTGCGCTCGATGTGGTCATGATGGCCACGAGAGCGCTACCTGTCGGGCGGAATGTTGTTGCGTCAACTGCAAGGGTAAGCACTTTGCTTACTCTCGCGAATGTCCCAATTGACAGAAAGAGAAACGAATTCAACAGATTATGTCTGAACGAAAAATGTCATACTTGTTGCGGAGTGAGCGAGTTCAAGTTCGTCAATATGCTGACCTATCACTGACCGTGCTTATAGCCATGCCCTCAAAAGGTAGAGATCTCTAAATTACATGGGGTTTAACATCCTACTCTTCTGCATCAACCTGGGCTATGGAAGACGGCCATACGCCATACAGTGTGCTATGAGGGGAAAATCTGCCCGAGCGGCGGCGCTACGGCCAACTCTGAATATCGAATTCCAACTGCCTAGGGATCTTTTACGTGCACGCCAATGTACACGGGACCTCGGTTTTTGTCCCATACGAACGACTAGACAGCTGTCCTCGTCAGGCCCTCCGTTCTAAATCACTGACAAGGGGAAACCACGCCGGAAAATCGACATGAACTTTCTCGGCCAATGCAAGGATCAAACACCCGACCTCCAGGCTAGCGAGCCAGTGCCTTACCCACTTAGCCATGAGATCCCTGTACTAAACTATAAGATGATCATCAGTTATATTCACATATCATTTTTTAGGAATCGGTACACGCCATGAAGAGATAAATGCTTGATCATTCCTGGGGGCACAGCAAAGGACAATATCCTTCCGGAGGAACTCGACGGTGAGCAGTAGGTCTGCTACAAATGGTTGATCAAGCTGTTTATTGTGTATTGCTTGCAGTGAGGACAAAGGATAAGTAACTATGACATGATTCGATATTATTGATGATTGAATGAACTCCAAAGACCGATAAATAGACTGAAACTCGGCTGTATCATAAGTATTAGGTGTATTATGTAATGGTTTTCGGAGACCATCTTGACATTAAAGTAGCTAAATATATACTTAGATTTTTTGTGTATTTCATCAGTGGTAATAACGGCTGGTTAAAACGAATGTATATGTGAAGCCTCTAACCATCACTGAAGATTTCAACAAATTTATTAAAACTTGGAATATCAACTGACATATTATTACTCAAACTTACAAGGTACAGAACATTTTTCACTTAGTGAGACAAGTGGCTTAGCTATACAAAAGTAATAAATGGCATTAACATTTAACTTTCCGAGTACTTTTTATCTGCCCCCCCCCCCAATCTATCAGTAAAATACATGTATATGCTTTAAATCTGTTTATTGCAGGCGACATGTCCGCACAAACAGATTATTCACACAAGTGTAATAATCAAGATAGACCAAGTATTCATTCTATCGCTTCTAAATGTAAAGATGAGACAAAGGTACTAGATAATTGTAAAACAATTGAAGAAGAATCTGATGGTGCTCTACTGAAACTAAAGGAAGATAACCGGAAACTGAAACAAGAAGTTGAAAAGTTAAGGGATTTACTCAAAAAACAGGAATTGAATAATAAACGCACAGGTATTTTCATTATTATTGAATGTGGTTTAGACCACAATGGTCACCGGAGGTCCACAAAGAGTTGTCACATAATAATAATTTGCATTTCTCCACACCAACTATGAATAACTTGTTACTCGGGAAATTACTTATTTGTGTCGTCGGGGGCTCACACGCGCAATCATAGTAATTATTAAAACCTTACTCGTTCGGCAAATACAAATTTGTGTTGAGTAGACCTGCAATCCTAGTTGCACATACAGTAGTGATATTAAAACCTGTAACAAATATTTTGCATCTTGTTACTGTTTTTGTCTAATGGGACTATGAATATTGAAATATAAATGAAATGAATTGACATTATAAAAGTGAAGAATTTTACAATGTTCCTTTGTAGGTGGATGTGAAGACGTTGCGGCTATCAAAGAAGATAATAGTAAGTATCCTTTTACATTAAATGTTGAACGACACATCGGATACAAATAGATATCGAATCTATTATAGAAAGCGGTACCATAAACTCCCGACAACCTTCACTCTGCGAAAAGACAAGATTCTATTCGGAAAGAGCATCACTTTGAACAGCTATATAGCCAGGGCCGGCGGAAGCAATTCTTTATTGGGGGTTGGAGGCATCTCCAATCCTAGGTCCTTATAGTGGGGGGTCCAGGGGCCGCAATAACCTGGAGAAAAGAGCACTTGTGGTCAAATTATTGCTGGGGGCTATATAAGATGTGTTCTACTTGAGGATAATTGACGGTTTTCGTTGTACCTAAATGATCAAAATCATCGAAGGGTCCGATAATGCTGAGTTACATTGGGGAGTTCTTAGATTTTATTCACGCATGAAAATGGCCCCAAACCTTTTCGATCTTTTGTGTTCTGAAGATTATACAAACCCATAGCTGATATAAAATTCACCAGTCGATTACCCAGAATTTCCTCGGCGGGAATATCTCTCTTTTTTCAAATATGATACCCAAATCCTATACATACAGGTAATTGACATTGGATTGAATGTCGTACTGTTTTGCTTGCACAAAGTCCAGCTTAACCGGAGCTGGGCCTCTAACGCGACGAAAAGATTATTTCATATCCTTTTGAATGGCACGCAAGTGAAACTTTCATCTGGCATTTGATTTTTATTCTCTTACTGCCATAAACCTCGGGGCCCTCTTAACCGTGGGGTCCTTTGCCTGAGCTTCAGGTCCATGTCTAAGCTGGGCTTTGGTTTTCACCAGCCGGTGTATACGACAGGCATATACGACATGCAATAATATCTTCGGGAAAATATTGCCCAGACAGCAGCGTTACCCTTTACCCACATTTTGAATTCCAAATTTCAATGGTTATTTAGCGTGTATTCCTGACCTTTTTGTCGTCCCCATATGAACGATTATGCACTGTACCTTTCCAAGAACACTGCGCCGTATTGTACCACGGATAGGGGAAACCCGCGAGACGTCCCGACTTTATGCGGATGGCACTATACTAGAAGATTCGTGTGACCTTTATGCTTAGAGAATGAAATAACAATGTGGTAAGCCAGCCTACAACGCGGAGTCAAGGTGTTTAAGAGTTGGGACAGCTGTTTTATTGGAACTATCTGGATTATAAACAAGCTCATCTAATATTTGGTAGCGTCAATGAACTATGGTTAGGTTTAAGACTTTGGGTAGGAGGATTAGGGTAATTTTTTATGAATAACTAAGTCACCATAGTATTAACACACCCAGCCATTAATAATTTCATCATATGTCTATATATATTTTACTCTTTGCTATAGGTTCCGTTAAACGAGGTAAAATGCCGTCTTCACAGTATGGGAAAATACAGGGAAACTACACAACATTACAGAAACAGATAACAAAACCGATTGATGTTTGCAGAGAATTATTCTCTGCTTTCATATTTGACGACCATGACAAAAGAAAAATAGAGTCCGAAAGAGATCGAATTGAACAGACTGATAAATTGTTAATGATCTTGTTGGAGAGTGGTCCTCATGCCTTTGATGCATTTTTACGGGCGCTTTCTGCTACGGGCCACTGCCAGGCAAAACAAATACTAGAACAAGGTAGATATATGCACCTTTTAAGGACTCATTTACACACACCCTTTATAGTTATTCAACACATAATTAATGTGTTATATACTTCGTGAAATTCTGAATCTACGTTTTAAATAATTGTACATTATAAAAGTGAAGAATTTTACAATGTTCCTTTGTAGATGGATGTGAAGACTTTGCGGCTATCAAAGAAGATAATAGTAAGTATCCTTTTACATTAAATGTTGCACGACACATCGGATACAAATAGATATCGAATCTATTATAGAAAGCGGTACCATAAACTCCCGACAAACTTCACTCTGCGAAAAGACAAGATTCTATTCGGAAAGAGCATCACTTTGAACAGCTATATAGCCAGGGCCGGCGGAAGCAATTCTTTATTGGGGGTTGGAGGCATCTCCAATCCTAGGTCCTTATAGTGGGGGTCCAGGGGTCGCAATAACCTGGAGAAAAGAGTACTTGTGGTCAAATTATTGCTGGTGGCTATATAAGATGTGTTCTACTTGAGGATAATTGACGGTTTTCGTTGTACCTAAATGATCAAAATCATCAAAGGGTCCGATAATGCTGAGTTACATTGGGGAGTTCTTAGATTTTATTCACGCATGAAAATGCCCCCAAACCTTTTCGATCTTTTGTGTTCTGAAGATTATACAAACCCATAGCTGATATAAAATTCATCAGTCGATTACCCAGAATCTCCTCGGCGGGAATATCTCTCTTTTTTCAAATATGATACCCAAATCCTATAGATACAGGTAATTAAACTAAATACCCTTGATTCAAATATGAAACCCAATTCCTTGGACATTCAAAATTATATTAAAAGCATATTGATTACTCATTTACACACACCCTTTATAGTTATTTAACACATAATTAATGTGTTATATACTTCGTGAAATTCTGAATCTACGTTTTAAATAATTGTACATGATAAAAGTGAAGAATTTTACAATGTTCCTTTGTAGATGGATGTGAAGACGTTGCGGCTATCAAAGAAGATAATAGTAAGTATCCTTTTACATTAAATGATGCACGACACATCGGATACAAATAGATATCGAATCTATTATAGAAAGCGGTACCATAAACTCCCGACAAACATCACTCTGCGAAAAGACAAGATTCTATTCGGAAAGAAAATCACTTTGAACAGCTATATAGCCAGGGCCGGCGGAAGCAATTCTTTATTGGGGGTTGGAGGCATCTCCAATCCTAGGTCCTTATAGTGGGGGTCCAGGGGTCGCAATAACCTGGAGAAAAGAGTACTTGTGGTCAAATTATTGCTGGGGGCTATATAAGATGTGTTCTACTTGAGGATAATTGACGGTTTTCGTTGTACCTAAATGATCAAAATCATCAAAGGGTCCGATAATGCTGAGTTACATTGGGGAGTTCTTAGATTTTATTCACGCATGAAAATGCCCCCAAACCTTTTCGATCTTTTGTGTTCTGAAGATTATACAAACCCATAGCTGATATAAAATTCATCAGTCGATTACCCAGAATCTCCTCGGCGGGAATATCTCTCTTTTTTCAAATATGATACCCAAATCAATCCTATAGATACAGGTAATTAAACTAAATACCCTTGATTCAAATATGAAACCCAATTCCTTGGACATTCAAAATTATATTAAAAGCATATTGATTACTCATTTACACACACCCTTTATAGTTATTTAACACATAATTAATGTGTTATATACTTCGTGAAATTCTGAATCTACGTTTTAAATAATTGTACATTATAAAAGTGAAGAATTTTACAATGTTCCTTTGTAGATGGATGTGAAGACGTTGCGGCTATCAAAGAAGATAATAGTAAGTATCCTTTTACATTAAATGATGCACGACACATCGGATACAAATAGATATCGAATCTATTATAGAAAGCGGTACCATAAACTCCCGACAAACATCACTCTGCGAAAAGACAAGATTCTATTCGGAAAGAGCATCACTTTGAACAGCTATATAGCCAGGGCCGGCGGAAGCAATTCTTTATTGGGGGTTGGAGGCATCTCCAATCCTAGGTCCTTATAGTGGGGGGTCCAGGGGCCGCAATAACCTGGAGAAAAGAGTACTTGTGGTCAAATTATTGCTGGGGGCTATATAAGATGTGTTCTACTTGAGGATAATTGACGGTTTTCGTTGTACCTAAATGATCAAAATCATCAAAGGGTCCGATAATGCTGAGTTACATTGGGGAGTTCTTAGATTTTATTCACGCATGAAAATGCCCCCAAACCTTTTCGATTTTTTGTGTTCTGAAGATTATACAAACCCATAGCTGATATAAAATTCATCAGTCGATTACCCAGAATCTCCTCGGCGGGAATATCTCTCTTTTTTCAAATATGATACCCAAATCCTATAGATACAGGTAATTAAACTAAATACCCTTGATTCAAATATGAAACCCAATTCCTTGGACATTCAAAATTATATTAAAAGCATATTGATTACTCATTTACACACACCCTTTATAGTTATTTAACACATAATTAATGTGTTATATACTTCGTGAAATTCTGAATCTACGTTTTAAATAATTGTACATTATAAAAGTGAAGAATTTTACAATGTTCCTTTGTAGATGGATGTGAAGACGTTGCGGCTATCAAAGAAGATAATAGTAAGTATCCTTTTACATTAAATGATGCACGACACATCGGATACAAATAGATATCGAATCTATTATAGAAAGCGGTACCATAAACTCCCGACAAACATCACTCTGCGAAAAGACAAGATTCTATTCGGAAAGAGCATCACTTTGAACAGCTATATAGCCAGGGCCGGCGGAAGCAATTCTTTATTGGGGGTTGGAGGCATCTCCAATCCTAGGTCCTTATAGTGGGGGGTCCAGGGGCCGCAATAACCTGGAGAAAAGAGTACTTGTGGTCAAATTATTGCTGGGGGCTATATAAGATGTGTTCTACTTGAGGATAATTGACGGTTTTCGTTGTACCTAAATGATCAAAATCATGGAAGGGTCCGATAATGGTGAGTTACATTGGGGAGTTCTTAGATTTTATTCACGCATGAAAATGCCCCCAAACTCCCGACAAACTTCACTCTGCGAAAAGACAAGATTCTATTCGGAAAGAGCATCACTTTGAACAGCTATATAGCCAGGGCCGGCGGAAGCAATTCTTTATTGAGGGTTGGAGGCATCTCCAATCCTTGGTCCTTATAGTGGGGGGTCCAGGGGCCGCAATAGCCTGGAGAAAAGAGTACTTGTGGTCAAATTATTGCTGGGGGCTATATAAGATGTGTTCTACTTGAGGATAATTGACGGTTTGTTGTACCTAAATGATCAAAATCATGGAAGGGTCCGATAATGCTGAGTTACATTGGGGAGTTCTTAGATTTTATTCACGCATGAAAATGCCCCCAAACCTTTTCGATCTTTTGTGTTCTGAAGATTATACAAACCCATAGCTGATATAAAATTCACCAGTCGATTACCCAGAATTTCCTCGGCGGGAATATCTCTCTTTTTTCAAATATGATACCCAAATCCTATAGATACAGGTAATTAAACTAAATACCCTTGATTCAAATATGAAACCCAATTCCTTGGACATTCAAAATTATATTAAAAGCATATTGATTACTCATTTACACACACCCTTTATAGTTATTTAACACATTATTAATGTGTTATATACTTCGTGAAATTCTGAATCTACGTTTTAAACAATTGTACATTATAAAAGTGAAGAATTTTACAATGTTCCTTTGTAGATGGATGTGAAGACGTTGCGGCTATCAAAGAAGATAATAGTAAGTATCCTTTTACATTAAATGTTGCACGACACATCGGATACAAATAGGTATCGAATCTAATATAGAAAGCGGTACCATAAACTCCCGACAAACTTCACTCTGCGAAAAGACAAGATTCTATTCGGAAAGAGCATCACTTTGAACAGCTATATAGCCAGGGCCGGCGGAAGCAATTCTTTATTGGGGGTTGGAGGCATCTCCAATCCTAGGTCCTTATAGTCGAGGGTCCAGGGGCCGCAATAACCTGGAGAAAAGAGTACTTGTGGTCAAATTATTGCCGGGGGCTATATAAGATGTGTTCTACTTGAGGATAATTGACGGTTTTCGTTGTACCTAAATGATCAAAATCATCGAAGGGTCCGATAATGCTGAGTTACATTGGGGAGTTCTTAGATTTTATTCACGCATGAAAATGCCCCCAAACCTTTTAAATCTTTTGTGTTCTGAAGATTATACAAACCCATAGCTGATATAAAATTCATCAGTCGATTACCCAGAATCTTCTCGGCGGGAATATCTCTCTTGTTTCAAATATGATACCCAAATCCTATAGATACAGGTAATTAAACTAAATACCCTTGATTCAAATTTGAAACCCAATTCCTTGGACATTCAAAATTATATTAAAAGCATATTGAGTACGGCCTATTAGCACCTGGTTGTTTAGAGCATATTAGATAAATTGTATTTATTTATTATCAATGATTACTGTTCTTTTACCAGTTGACTTTGATATGAAAACAAAGATTGAAAATCGTAATAGAGACAAATTGGACGAGATGAAAGATAAAATAGAAAGATCAATTAAAAGTGATTATGGATGTGACGCAACGGCAACAATTCTCAGGTACTGGTTTTTTTTTTTGGGGGGGGGGGTTGGTTTATTTTGTATTTTTCTTGATATGCCGGTGGTATGAATGTTGTTTTTATTTAATAACTGTTTCGCAGGTTTGACGAATTATAATTTTTAAATAATATTTTATTCATTTGTAAGGATTGAACAACAGACAAGCCCTATCCCAGGAATACAGAAAGTAGTAACCAATATAATATAAACTGAAAATAGTAACCAATAGTATATACACTTATGTATAAAAGTAAGATCAAGCATAACAAATTGTAAAATCGAACATGTCCAGACGGGGCAATGATATATATGAAATACTTGCTATGCAATTGTTTGATATATACAACATGTAAAAGAATCAAAATATTTTGGTACTCTTTATAATATTATGGACTTTAATATGGACTTTTCCAAGGACTTGAAATATTGGGTAGATCTGACCAATATTAACTGTGTGACATGTATAAGTCGAAAACAAAGTGGATTTGCTGGGCAACACCCTTCGTTTAATTCAAGGAAAGCTGGCGTTTCAAGAAAAGCAAAACATTCACAGTACTCTAGGGTCTAGGCCCCGTGTTTCAGTACGTAATGTTTTTCCATTAAAATATGACAATTTTATGCATCTGAATATTATAATATACATGTTTTTTTTTAGAAATGGTGGAATATAAATAGAACAAGCTCCTCGATGTTAGAAAGGCACATTCAAACGCATACATGATGATAGTAACCATTATGGTTAACTCGTTCCATCTTCGCCTTTAGGAGCATGCTAGGTCTATTCTTTCTGGATGCGGTATACATTAAAACATTTTTAATTGAACAAAATCGGTGGCACTTCCGGATGGTCAGACACTGATGTTAAAGATTCTCTGGTGGTTAATATTCATCTGGAAATTAATATATTTTATGTTTTTGACTTAATACCAATCTAAAAAAGGTAATAAGTATTCTCCAAAAGATAGCTGATTTCTGAGCATTCTTCATTTTATAGCGCATTTAACATCCGGATTACTTTTACAATTGAACATAACTTTTTTACACAGAACTATGCAAATCAAAACTTATATTTCAAACGTAATGTGGCTGGAACAGCTAAATTCTAACATTTTCATTTTTTGTGTATCCGACGTAATTCATATTTTCGTAAGAACAATTATTTGGTAAATTTGATCCCTTTTTAAATCTTGTTTTGTAGTTAATTTGGAATTGTTCCGTCGTTATTAATTAGACGATAAGCTGGCACATTCATGAGTTTAATTATTATCTTATTGTTTTATTTTACTGTACTACGATGTCCTTTATATTTTAATCTTTCCTTTTTAATTGTTGAGGGGGGGGGGGGTCTAGAGTGCCGCGCTTTGACATCTAGCTGGTCGGTCACCTCTGGCTTGCGGTTGTGGTTTCGATCCTTGGTGTGAGCGTATGCGGCATGGAAATAGGGGCGCCTTCTCAACCTCGTGGGTTTCCTCCGGGCACTCCGGTTTCCTCCCACTGCTTAAGACCCCTATGCGCATGCGAATTATTGAAATAAAATTAAACCATGTTAGTGACACGTTCCAGTCACACGATGGTGGTCTTTCCTTTTTAATTGTTGAGGGGGGGGGGGTCTACAGTGCCGCGCTTTGACATCTAGCTGGTCGGTCACCTCTGGCTTGCGGTTGTGGTTTCGATCCTTGGTGTGAGCGTATGCGGCATGGAGATAGGGGCGCCTTCTCAACCTCGTGGGTTTCCTCCGGGCACTCCGGTTTCCTCCCACTGCTTAAGACCCCTATGCGCATGCGAATTATTGAAATAAAATTAAACCATGTTAGTGACACGTTCCAGTCACACGATGGTGGTCCGAAATCGATGATTGATCACATAATACTCGATATAGAGACAACGGATTTACTATTAATTACTCTTTTGTACACGATGAACAGCTGTTCAATGTCTCTGACCATCTACCTATAATCAGTTCCGTAGGGGTTGACACCCTATGTCCGAAAAGACTTTAAACTTCTCTTACTCATGGAAGAAAGTAAGAAAAAGGGTTCAAAATACGATTACACCCACGCCGTTAGTACTGCTCTTTGGACGCTTAACTCTAATAACTTATCAACCCAACAGGAGATGGAACATTGTTACCATTCCATAATTACGGCATTGATCGGTGCCTCGAACGAATTTGTGCCAATCAAAAGTTACAAACCATTCATTAAGCCTTAATGGAATGAAACTACGAAGTCATTGCACACCTCTATGCAACATTTTAGATCAAAATGGATCACGAATGGACGTCCTCGGGAGACAACCGACTCGTCATTCTACGCATATAAACAATCAAAATGTGACTTCCGCGGTGAATTAAGAGTAGCATCTGCAAAATGTGTGTCTGAACAATATTTCGAATTAAATCAGAGCTATGATGTCGATCAGAACTTCTTTTGGCCGATGGTGCTGCGATCAAGGAAACAAAATTCCACTAAGTGTAACTATCTTTCGGTTGATGGAACCACACTACGCGACAATTCCGTCAATATTAGAAGGCTGGGCCTCCCATTTCGAGTCCGTGTTCAAGAATAATAACGATGATAGATACAACAATGAGTTTTTTTGAATCCGTGTCCTCTAAGATTGCCGAATTAAGGTCATCCTATAATCCTGTTGGTGGTAATTGGGGGCAGTTTTCGTGCACTCCGCACGAAGTTGATCTAATCTGTCGAAATCATAAGCTCAATAAAGCTGCCGACATAAACGGTGTTGTGTACGAACACTTAATTCATGGTGGTCGTAATTTATATGAACACTTATCTAATCTATTTAACAATATCCTGCGATTTAATATCATTCCATCACAATGGCGTCATAGTGTGATAATACCGATCTTTAAAGGGGGTAATAAGCCAAAGTCCGTCGCCAACTCGTACAGAGGTATCTCACTAACTCCAACCATTTGTAAAATCTTTGAGAAAATTCTGGAACCTCGAATCTTTAACAAAACAAAATAACCAGATTTTCCAAACCGTCAGCAAGTGACCGGCTTACCAAAAAGGATTGTCATCCATCCATGCATCTTTTAACCTCCAGGAAACGATCTACCATCATCTGGAAAGGTCAAACAAGTTACACGTCGCTTTCTTGGATAGTACCAAAGCGTTGATTCAGTCTGACACAATGGGTTGCTCCTAAAGCTTCATGAGATTGACTTAGATGCTTCAGTTTGGTCCGTTGTTGATAACATGTATACAAACATGACAAGTTTTGTTCGACTCAGTGGCGATTACTCAAGGAATTTCACGGGAGTACGGCAAGGAGGGGTGCTATCGGCAAAGTTTTATCTTTAATATATCAACAGTTTACTGAATTATATCTCTGAGTCGGGATATGGTGCCCGTGCTCTGGATGTTTCGATGGGCTGCCCAACGCAGGCTGACGATATTGCCGTTGCTAGTCCAACCTTGTACGGTTTACAAAACCTCCTCAATATCTGTGAAAGGTACAGTTCTTACTGGAGATTTCAATTCTCTTCCACTAAGAGTGTAGTGCTAGAATTCGCACCAAACCAATCTCGTCTGAATAACCTAGAACAATGTTCCGTTACTACGGTTAAACGATGCGGAGAGCCACTTTTGAACGCACGTTCTATCAAGCACGTAGGGGTATTATTGAATGAGAATTTAAATTCAAAGGAACGTACTCTATCAGCTTGCCGATCAATAAGGTCTACTTCGAGTGCCCTCACCAAGAAAGGGCTGTGTCCAGGTGGCCTAACTCCGACTGTGTGTTTCAAACTCATAAAACAGTGTGTCTTCAGCAAATCACTATACGGCTGTCAAATTTGGAATAATCTGTCCACAACTGAATGTTCAATGATTGAAAGCGCACAGAGACACGTTGTCAAGCTAATACTGGGTTTGAACAGTAGAACTAGAACTGACATTTGCCAAGGACTTATAGGGTGGTGTTTGTTTGAATCATATATCTCAACACAGAAACTTTTCTTTCTAGGGCAACTTCTAAATCTAAGTTCACATTGCTTACCCCATCAGATCTGTGTGAATCGTTTATTAGAATACAGATATAATTGTTGCGAGCAGCCACGTGGCTTTATTGCCGAAGTTAGTAAAATTCTGAAACGCTACAATCTTTCGAATTATAATGAGATCATATCTAGAACCTTTCCAAGTTAAGTACGGTGGAAAAAATTAGTAAGAGATTCCGTTGAAACAAGAAAATGGTTAGAACGAATTAAACATGTTGAAGACATGCAATTATTTAGTGAAATCCATCCGACCTTAGAGCCCCACCCTATCTTCTCTCTGTGGTCTAGTGATCCATCGCTTAACAACGCCTGCATGGTATTTGTGAAGGTGTGTGCGTACGCTAGGATAAATGATCCAACATCTTCAGATAGATTACTTTGTGAATATTGTGGCTTATTCCTTACTTGCAATCTAAGTCATGCTATTGTCGACTGAAACGAAATAACTTTATCGCAGTCGAAAAACATCGTTTATTTCCTTACTGCGCAGTAACAGAATACACTCTATGAGACGATTGGATTTGGCATATGTACGCATGCGCAAACGCTTAGTTGTTTTAACAGTAGACCCACGCCTTCAAATGTCTTTATATTAACTGTGTTTATAATGCTACAGTAGAAATTAAAATAAATGTTAAGCTAGAGATGAAAAGATCGGCGTTTGACACGAATTATTTCACGATTAGCCTAGTACATGTATTAAAATGAATAGTGCGTTTACTTATTTATACCCACAGACACTGGCCTGTTTATAATGGCATGTTATACAGAGGTAACGAGGGAGAGAGAGGTCTATCAATCTAAAAATGTAACACTTTAATGTTAGTCTCAAAGATAACTAAATATTATATTGTGCAGTATGGTGTTTGTTATGAAAAATAAATTGCCGGGTAAAGTACGAGGAAAATATAATGATATGTAATACGGGTAGTAAGAGAGAGGGATAAACACCTCAATAAAACTATTAATTTAAGACTTTATTTTTTGTCCAACAGATAAATATATTGTACTGCGTGATGTTTGTTATGAAAAAAGAACACATTGCTGGATAACGTAATTGGACGATATTCTACTAGTATTACAAATACAATAAAGATCAAGCTTCGGGGAGATTTGAATTCGAATTTGGTATAGTGGGTAAATAACAACCCGACTTTTCATTTCCACCCAATCGAACACACGCCTGATGTAGCGGTTTTAAACGTTTGGGCCGAGAATGTTTTAAAATACAGTTCTTCAAAAACATGTTCAATTCCAGAACACTTTTATCCACCAAACAAGTTAATAAATGAAGACCAAAAAAGAAATGATTAATATTCATATGAATATTTCGCTCCGAATCTGATAAATCTGACCAGTTTTCTACTAATACTAATACTGCCTCTGTATTGAGTAAATAAAGAATTAAATAGCTTTTCATTGCTGGCTCTGTCTGGCATGGTATTTTTAATTTCCGACAATAACGGATTTACTAAATGGCCCAGCAATTTTGTCAAGATCTGCCAAAATTTCGGTTAATGTCGTATTTTGTGCAGATTTATCAGCCATTTCACGAAGACCAAGAATAAGTGGCGTATGTGTCGAGCCAGTGGTTATTGCGTATGTACCGAATTTAGAGCCAAATTTTGTAGTTTCGTCTGTATAAAGGGTGGTATTTTTCGCCGACTTCAAGGTTTCCGAAACATGTTTTAAAGATACACTGACGCGCTCACATGATATTCTTTGAAGTGTAGATTTTGATGGAGTGTAATTAAATTTTAGTCTCGCGACAGCCAAACATGCGGTTATAACCGCTGCTACGTTACCATTGGAAACGTTTAGATTTTTAAGTTCCATGACCAAATTATGGCATTCTGCTGTGTATTTTTGATTTTTGACATCATACAAAATTCCTTCGTTCATCCAAAAAGGTTTGGACTGGCAACCATTCTTTTTACCTGCCAATTGTTTTTTATTATCTTCATCATTAGCCTTCATGCGAATCATTTCTTTTTTAGTCTTCCCAAGTCGATTTTTTTAACTTGGCGATCGTGCTTTTATGCCACTTTGACAATCGCCGCAAATACTCTTTTTTTCTATTTAAATCAGTTATGGTCGCATTGGCAAATGTCCGAGTCTCTATATTTATTACATTTATTTCACTTGTGTGTGCCGATGGAGTCTCGTAAGCTATCCTGGAAAAAAATGGGGTGTCAAGAAAATCGTCGTATGATTTCATACCCTTACTTTACTCAGCTTCCTAGTCTTTGTCGTCAGTCTGACCAGTCTATTTTGTATGTATTTGTCACCAAACGTCACACAGTCGTCATGTAAAGCAGTCATGATAGACCGATGCTCCGAAGTTGTCGGGATTTTATTAACATTTGTCTTGTATAAGCCTATTTGTGATTTTTTGTCATAGGTAGTTTGTTACAGTGCTCAAATCATAGGGGTACTTGTCCTATCCAATGCTGGATAGCTGTCATGTTACCATATTTTCAAAACCTCAGATTTACTATAATAGTTATTTGTGGTCTTAATCCATTGTCTAACCTAATTACGCCCCTTTGTTTTTATTCTCCAATTTTCTTCACAAGAATCACAACCTTTGGGCTCAGGTCCAAACTTTAATCAATTATAGCTAACCATAGTGTAAGTTTTTAATATAAATGGTAACAAAATGCTCCTAAACCATTCTTGATACGAGATTTCATCTTTCTTTTATGTGTTATTAATATGTATGCTTTTAATTGTATTTTTTAAAATGTAAACAAACCGTCCTAACTGAGCGGCTCTGTCACGTGGCCCTAGCAAGTTAATTTTTTCTACTTTTTATCAAAACGTGAAGCATAATACAATTATTCTCGCTATTTTTTATATATCTAGACTTGTTCATGTGCACCATGTGTCCCCTAAGACTGATCATTAAATTTTGCAAATTTTATTTCTGTACGGAGGCCTAGGTGTGCAACAGAAACAATCTTAAATCTGTTTTCTTATGTTACCGTTAAGTACATCTGTTGCATTTTTATATTTTCAGCTTTTTACCACATATTCCATCATCATTACGACATCGTCGCACATCAGTACATTACATGTATGCTGTTATTAATGTTGCACATTAAACCTGTGTTTGAATTGATGGTGGTTTTGGTTATACTATCTGTTAGGTCCCTCACATTCTCACAGAATAAGGGCGAGGCAGAAAAGTAAAAAGACTATTACTCAGCTATACTCAACTAGTACACTACTAGTCTACTTTCTTCAACCAGAAGAATTCAACTTACCAGTTTGTATCATCCATCATGGCAACATCCTTACCTCCAGATGATGCAAGCTCTCTTCAACCTCAACGTGAAAGGCGCCTTCGTACTCTCACTGAAGCGGGCTACCTCGCGTATAATACAAAGGTGTCTGACTTTCACCTGCAACTTTTAGAAATTACCAACACTTGTGACCAATATATAGACAGTCTACAAATTGGCAGTAACCAAGAAATTGACATCTCTACTGCCAGAAACAACATAAAAGAATGTTATAAAGACTATAAAGCTATGTCAACTGATTTTATAGCCTACCTTGAAACAATACATACTAAAGAAAGTGAACAACACTTGTCTACTCACAATGAACAATCTGCAAAATTCTATGCAATTGTCGACTCAGCATTTAAATTAAACACCAAGGACTTTTATACAACACGCTCTAGACATTCATCACATCGATCATGCCGAAGCTCTTGTGGCTCAGTCTCCCGTTCCTTACTCGCAAAACAACGAGCTAAAGCGGAAGCTGCTATGACATCTCTCAGTTATGCTAAACGAGTGTCAGAATTAGAGAAACAACAAGCTGAACTGGAGGAAGAGGAGATGAAAGCCAAAGCAGTCTTAGAGCGCAAATCTAAAATTCTACAATCAGATTTAACTCTTTTAAATAAGCAGAAGGAGGCTGATGTCGCTAAAGCAGAGCTAGAAGCTCTATATGTAGAATCTGGTTCATCGTCAGGATCATCTAGAACAAGCCCAGACAGTTTAATTAGTGCTGAACGCATCAAACGAACAAGAGACTATGTAAATCAACAAAATTCATCGTTTCATTGTGAAAATCAAGCATCACAAGAATACTTTGAACAACCCAAATCTTGTTCTAATCAACAAAATGCACATTTTGATGAAAGTCCACACTATGTTTACCACGTAAATCCACCCATAATTGAGGAAGACAATACAAACACTCAAAATCCAAGTAGCAATCAGCTTGCCGCAAATCCGCAAATTAATCCACAAATTAATCAACAATACAGTCAGACTCTAAATTCACAAAGTCAACTGCCTGATTTAGCTAAGTTTCTACTCAAAAAGGATCTACTCCTCACAAGATTGACTTCCTTTAATGAAAGGCCCGAATCTTATTTGGCATGGAAAACTAGCTTCAAATCTGTCATGAACGATCTCGGTGTTACCGCCTTTGAAGAAATAGACATGCTCGTAAAGTGGCTCGGACCCGAATCTTCAAAATACGCAAACAGCCTAAGATCAGCAAACGTCAGGAATCCAGCTAACGGCTTAATACGAATCTGGGAAAGATTAAATGAACGTTATGGAAGTCCCCAAATGGTGGAAACTGCTCTAAAAGCTAAATTAGCATCCCTTCCAAAAATATCTTATAAAGACAATCATAAGTTTTATGAACTTTCTGATGTACTATCTGAAATTCAGTCAGCTAAAGAAGATGACAATTACAGTGCACTTCTTAGTTACTTTGACACATCCTCCGGAGTAATACCTATTGTAAGTAAGTTACCAATTCCTGTCCAAAACAAATGGACATCAACTGCAAAGAAATATATGAAGGACTACCACGTAGCTTTCCCCCCTTTTGCTGTATTCACGGAATTTATAAGAGACATTAGCTGCACTATGAATGATCCGAGTTTTAACTACTCACAAGAAAATACAACTCATTCATCCAGAAATCCACGTCATGCACCCATTTCCGTCAAGAAAACGGATTTCTCTGAAGATTCCATGCCAAGCATAAATAAAACAAAAAATAAAACAGAGTTATGTCCCCTGCATCACACTAAACATCCTTTAGATAATTGTGCAGCTTTTAAGGGCAAGACTCTATCTGATAGAAAGCGATTCCTACATGAACACAAGATTTGTTTTCGATGCTGCGGATCTCATTCGCATTATTTCCGTTCATGTAACATACCTGTTAAGTGTGATGATTGTGGAAGCGATAGCCATCCCACACCATTACATGTCGATGTACATGGACCTACGGAAAACTCCAACACCTCCTCACCCATGAAAACCCATGGTGGGGAGGAGGACAAGAAAGAAGCAGTCACATCCAAATGCACTCAAGTCTGCGGAGAAAACTTCAACGGCCGTTCATGCGCCAAAATAACTTTAGCCAAGATTTATAATGTCAACAGACCAGATAAATTTATTCATGGCTACATCGTTCACGACGATCAGAGCAACCAGACCCTCGGTAAATCACAATTCTTTGACTTTATGAACATTCCTCAAAATCAGTCACAATCTTACAAACTTTCATCATGTTCTGGCACCCAGACAATGACAGGAAGAATTGCATCTGGTTTCATCGTAGAATCTCTAGATGGCACAACACAAATGCAACTTCCAGCTGTAATTGAATGCAATGATATACCAGACAATAGGGAAGAGATACCGACACCTAACGTAGCTCGCCACCACCCTCATTTGTCTGACATTGCTGATAAAATACCAAAATTGGAAGTAGAGACACCTATTCTACTATTAATAGGCCGTGACTTACCTGAGGCACATCATGTTCTGCAACAGCAAACTGGTCCAAGGAATACACCCTTTGCCCAGAAACTAAACCTTGGTTGGGTGATAGTTGGTGAAGTGTGCCTAGGAAAACAGCACCTACCAACAACCGTCCATGTCAACAAGACCTTCATCTTAAATGATGGACGGACTTCAACTTTACCTCCATGTCCGAACAACTACGAGGTTAAAGAACTTTCATATTTAAAGTATGATACTGACAACATAGCTAATTCAGTATTTCAAAGGACAAAAGACGATGAAATACTTGGACCTTCCAGGGAAGATAAAACATTCATAGAATTAATGGATCGCGAATTCGTTAAAAACTCTGATGGATATTGGACTGCTCCACTTCCTTTTAGAGATCCACGACCAAGGCTTCCAAACAACCGACCTCAAGCGGTTAAAAGATCAAAATCACTGGATTATAGCCTTAAAAAAGATCCTCTTAAACGCGAACACTTTGTCAACTTTATGAAAGACATCTTTGATAATGGACACGCAGAAATAGCTCCACCAGTACAACAAGATGAAGAATGCTGGTACCTACCGATATTTGGCGTGTATCACCCACACAAGCCACATCAAATTAGAGCTGTTTTTGATTCTTCTGCCAAACACGAAGGTCACTCTCTTAACAGTGTGCTACTATCAGGCCCTAATTTAACTAATGAACTATTAGGAGTACTTATGAGATTCCGAAAGGAAACCATCGCTATTATTGCAGACTTACGCCAGATGTTCTATTCTTTTTATGTGAAGCCAGAACACAGAAACTTTCTTCGTTTTCTGTGGTATCGTAACAACGATCTTGATCAACCTCTGATTGAATACCGCATGCGAGTCCACGTATTTGGTAACAGCCCATCGCCTGCCGTTGCTACTTACGGTCTACGTAAAATTGTCGAAAACACTGACCCTGACGTTGTCGAGTTCGTCGAGGAAGATTTCTATGTAGACGACGGCTTAACCTCATTTTCTAGCCAGGAACAAGCTATAGACGTTCTCAAACGAACTCAGCGAATTCTACTTGACAACGGAAACTTGCGTCTTCACAAAATCGCATCTAATTCTGAAGAAGTCCTATCCGCATTCCCTACATCCGATCTCGCCAAAGATTTAAAGGACTTGGATCTTAGAAATGACATCCCTCCGATACAGAGAAGCCTTGGCTTATATTGGGACATATCTTCAGATGTCTTTACCTATCGTTTATCTAACTTCAATAAACCACTCACCAGAAGAGGGCTGCTTTCTGTCGTCAACAGTTTGTTCGATCCCATCGGATTCATATCACCAGTCGTCATCAAAGGGAAGATACTCTTGCGTGATCTTGTTTCCGGAACTACAGATTGGGATGAACCTATACCAACCGACAAGTTATCAGATTGGACACAGTGGGTGAGTTCTTTGAAGCACTTGGAGAACTTCAACATTCAACGAACTTACGGTTCAACCTCATACAGTGAAACTGTCACTCGAGAAGTTATTATTTACTGTGACGCATCTGAAAAAGCTATAGCAGCAGTTGCTTACCTAAAAACTGCTGATCTACATGGTCAAATTCATATTGGCTTCGTGTTCGGAAAGACTAAAGTAGCACCACAGCACGGACACACCATTCCACGTTTGGAATTATGTTCCGCAGTTATGGCTGTCGAAATTGCAGAAATCATTTCACACCAGCTTGACATTCCGGCACAACAATTTAAATTCAGATCAGATAGTCGCGTCGTATTAGGCTACATTTACAACCAAACACGTAGATTTTACATTTACGTCAGTAATCGTGTCGATCGTATAAGAAAATTCAGCAAACCTGAACAATGGTCTTACATTGCAACCGACAACAATCCAGCTGATCAAGGAACTAGATGCATTCCAGCTCAAGATTTGCAAGAAAGTTCTTGGTTGACAGGTCCAAAAAATCTCAGAACTCCTGATCTAACAGCCACAGATCTAGAGTTTACTCTTATCGACCCCGAAGAAGATACTGAAATCAGACCAGTTATTTCAGTCAACAAAACTTCGGTTACTTTTCAACTTGGAAGTCAACGCTTCACGAAGTTCTCTACTTGGACTTGTTTGGTAAGGGCTATTTCACATCTGAAGCACATAGCCCAATGTTTTAAAGTTAGCACTGCTACCTGTAAAAACTGGCACTCATGCGACCTGTACAAATCAGTTCAGCTATTCCAGGAATCAGAGCTACTAATCATCAAGACTGTTCAACAAGAACTCTACAGTGAAGAAATAAGATGTATCAAAGGAGAAAAACCTCTACATCGAAACAGCCTGATTATCTCCCTTTGTCCTGTAATAGACGAAAATGGACTGCTCCGAGTAGGAGGTCGTTTAAACAAATCAACATTGCCTCTTGTAGAAAAGAACCCAATCATAATATCAGGAAAACACTACATATCGACCCTGTTAATCAGACATTATCATGAATCTGTACACCACCAGGGACGACACTTCACAGAAGGTGCGCTTAGAGCTAATGGTTTTTGGATAACAGGAGCCAAGCGCCTTATCAACTCAATTCTTCATGAATGTGTCAAGTGTAGACGACTACGTGGAGATGTTACACAACAAATCATGTCAGATTTACCTAGTGACAGACTTCAGCCTTGTCCACCTTTCACTTGTGTAGGGCTGGATGTATTTGGTCCTTGGCAGATTGTCACTAGAAGAACCAGAGGCGGTCTAGCAAATAGCAAAAGATGGGCACTTTTGTTTACTTGTCTTGTCTCAAGATGTGTACACATCGAAGTTATCGAAGAAATGAGCACTTCGTCCTGTATTAATGCTATTCGCAGGTTTATTGCGCTCAGAGGACCTGTCAAGGAATTTCGATCTGATAGAGGAACAAACTTTATAGGATCAACGAAACCACTTCAAATAGATGCTGTTAACGTAGAAGACGGTCCAATGAAAGACTTTCTTTATAACAGTGGTGTAACATGGAAGTTCAACTCACCACACACTTCACACGCAGGTGGAGTGTGGGAGCGTATGATAGGAATATCACGACGCATACTAGACTCTATGCTCCTCGATAATAAATACAAGAACTTAACACACGAAGTTCTATCTACGTTTATGGCTGAAGTTTGCATCATAATAAACTCGCGCCCTATTACAGCAGTATCAACGGATCCAGAGTCGCCTACAATTCTAACTCCATCCGTATTACTCACACAGAAAACTTCTCCATCTACAATAAAGAACGTGGAAAACTTGGACATCCGTGAAATGTACAAGTCTCAGTGGAAGTACGTCCAGGTCCTAGCTGAGCAGTTTTGGCTTAGATTCCGTCGCGAATACCTACCAACTTTACAGAACAGACGAAAGTGGTGCAATAAACTTACAAATCTTAAAGTTAATGACTTTGTGCTCTTAAAAGACAAAAACATCCAGCGTACAGACTGGAATACCGGACTTATTACAAAAGTTTTTCCGTCACAAGACAATTTAGTCAGAAAAGCAGAAGTGAAAGTTATCCGGGATGGCAAACCATGTTATTACACACGCCCAATTACCGAAATTGTGCAGTTGTTATCGGACACTAATGTTTAAAAACATTCTAACTTTATTACAAATACTCCGTGGTGATATTTTCATATCAGGTGGGGAGTGTCATGTTACCATATTTTCAAAACCTCAGATTTACTATAATAGTTATTTGTGGTCTTAATCCATTGTCTAACCTAATTACGCCCCTTTGTTTTTATTCTCCAATTTTCTTCACAAGAATCACAACCTTTGGGCTCAGGTCCAAACTTTAATCAATTATAGCTAACCATAGTGTAAGTTTTTAATATAAATGGTAACAAAATGCTCCTAAACCATTCTTGATACGAGATTTCATCTTTCTTTTATGTGTTATTAATATGTATGCTTTTAATTGTATTTTTTAAAATGTAAACAAACCGTCCTAACTGAGCGGCTCTGTCACGTGGCCCTAGCAAGTTAATTTTTTCTACTTTTTATCAAAACGTGAAGCATAATACAATTATTCTCGCTATTTTTTATATATCTAGACTTGTTCATGTGCACCATGTGTCCCCTAAGACTGATCATTAAATTTTGCAAATTTTATTTCTGTACGGAGGCCTAGGTGTGCAACAGAAACAATCTTAAATCTGTTTTCTTATGTTACCGTTAAGTACATCTGTTGCATTTTTATATTTTCAGCTTTTTACCACATATTCCATCATCATTACGACATCGTCGCACATCAGTACATTACATGTATGCTGTTATTAATGTTGCACATTAAACCTGTGTTTGAATTGATGGTGGTTTTGGTTATACTATCTGTTAGGTCCCTCACATTCTCACAGAATAAGGGCGAGGCAGAAAAATAGCAAATCATCCGTGGACGATATCTTGCAGGGCTCAGTCTCAAATCTAGAAAAAATAAGTCCGTCGATCAAAGCCGATGGCTACAGGATGATTATATAATATACTATGATTATGCAAATAATTTACACCGTGTTACCGAAAAGTGTCTGGAAACTAAAGACTACAAATAAAAAGTTTGTTTCGGTTATTTTCCGGTCTCAAATAGTTCTGCGTATTTAGGGCTAGCAAATATTTATTTCCTAACCAGGAGAGATCGCCGCGTAAACCAAGGTTGTAACCGCTGAATAAAAGTAAATCTCGAAACGTTGTAGTGAATTTATCTCGACGATTGCATCTACTTGAAAGTTAGAAATGAAACGAAGCTATTACAGCTAGCTCTGTATTTAAATCACCAAAATCAAAAATCAAATCAAGGGATGAAATCGAAATTTTTGCTCACGTTCGCTATTAAATAAACACGTAAGTCGAAGCTGGTAATGAGTGTATCTTTTACTTGGCGTTATATACCAATACATGTTTGTAAAAATACCTCGTGTGACGGCGCTAACTTCTACTCACTTCAGAAAATTTCTCGACGGAGCAATCACACAGATAAGCGGGTCAGTTTTTATAAGGACAAATATTGTGTCTCTGCACCACTCTACTAATGCTGGATTTTGAGAGAATCACACGTCTTCATTAATCACCATTTATTCATGAATCATTCCTATAGATTATATTTCAACTAAATGGGTGTTAGACTGTGTGTCGTTGTTTTAGACTGCGTGACATTATAATGGTAATCTGTGTGATTAATGAGTAATAATTAGTACAAATGCATGTAAGTATGGTTTGATTTTTGTAATGTCGATAATCGTAGAAATATTTTGATTATTTGTTAAACATTGTGTTATGTTTTATAGGTGACCTGATTCTGATTTTTATCGTGAAATGATTATGTCCTGATTCTGTTTCTGATCATGTTAATGTGCTACGGTTAGTGTTGCCGATATTGTTGCTGGGATCGTGTAGTATCGGGATAGTGGATTCGGTTTATGAATAGGGAAGCTAGGAGTCAAGGAAGAGGCAGTGTAGATTAAGACATGTTTATTCTTCAGCCATTACAGAACTCTACGCAGGGGAGACTACTCTAATCAAGTTACATATGAAAGTATGGAAGCACAATAAGAGCATTATATAACATCTTCCCCTCTCTTTAAAATGTACATCTAGATACAGCAAATTAATATGAAGAACTAACTGTGACACAACCGTATAATGTAACAAACAATGTATAATAAGCCAAAGTTTATGTAAATAAATCAATTATGTATGAAACACATAGTCACTATGCCAATTTGGCTTATTTACAGTTCTATCACTTTTACGTGCGTCACACGAAGAGTCAGTAGATTTAGAAGGTAGTGAATGTGAAGAGCTAGGCACTGAATTAACGCGAGCTTTGGCAAGTCTTTCTTGATTCCAGACTTTTCCATCATCTAGTTGATATGTGCTATCACTGCGCTTAGCCACTATCTTTCTCGGGCCTGTAAATTGAAATTCACTTTTTCTAATATGAGTAGGTATACGCACACGAACATAATCACCAACTTGTAAGTTTAGAAATTTACCAGAGCGTTTATTATCAGTATAAGACTTAGATTTTGCTTGTTTTTGTTTAATGCGTTCTAAGACGTGGTCAACAGAAACAGTTTTAGACATATCATGCAATTCAAAAATATCTAAACCAGTTCTCATTTTACGTCCATGTAAAAGTTCTTTAGGAGAAACACCGGTTGTAGCATGAGGTGTAGATCTGTAAACTGTTAGGAATTCTTGAACAGTTTTGTTAATATCAGTATCACCTTCACGACGGGCAGTTTGAAGAACATCTTTCAGACTTCGATTTAGGCGTTCAACTAATCCATTAGACTGCGGGTGATAAATAGCACTGAGAGAATGTTTAATATTACGTGACTTAAGAAATGATTCAAATTCATGAGACACAAACTGTACACCATGGTCCGTAATGATCTCAGCAGGATATCCTTCACGACTAAAGACAGATTTAAGAAATGTAATTACAGCTGAGCTAGTAACGACACCAGTAATAGCTATTTCAGGCCATTTAGTATAATAATCAATCATGGTGATTGCAAAACGTGAGGCATGTGGTTGACGATTATCAGGGCCAACGATGTCAATGGCAAGTTTTTCCCAAGGTTTGGCAGGTGTAGGAACAGGTGTCATGGGAGCAACAGAAGTTTTAGCAGTTTTATCACTATTTTGGCAAACAATGCAAGTAGAAATTAACATTTCAATTTGAGAGTCCATTCCACTCCACCAGTAAAGTTCTCTAAGGCGTTGTTTAGTACGGATAATGCCTTGGTGACAGGCATGAGCAATTTGGCATAATTTAGGGGTAAGGGCGGAAGGAGCAACAACACGTGAACCACGCATCAAAATATTCTTACAAACCCATAGTTCATCTTTAAGTTTGAAAAACTTTCGTAACTGAATAGAAAGGTTGGTGTCTTTTATAGGCCAAGTAAGACTTGTATAATGAATCACTTCTTGAAGTAGTGGATCGTTCTTTGTAAAATCTTGGAATTCAGACAATTTTACTGAAAGTGTTGAATCATCATCAAAAACAGATAAGATGACTTCATCGTCGACGTCTTCATCTGTAATCTCAGGTAATGGCGATCGACTAAGGTAATCAGCAATTTTGTTACTGCATCCACTAGTGTAAACTATGTTGTAATGGAAATAAAGTAGTTTAGCATTCCATCTAGCAATCCGCATTGACTGTCGACCTGCACCTTTAGGTGACAGCAGTGTAGTAAGGGCTTTATGATCAGTACGAAGGGTAAAATTACGACCCCAAAGGTAAGTGTTCCATCGTAAACAAGACCATACGCAAGCAAGTGCTTCTTTCTCTCCAACTGAATACTTTCTTTCGCATTCTGTAAGTGTACGCGAGGCACAGGTAACTATTTTTTCTTCTCCATTGACGATTTGACTAAGAACTCCACCAATCCCGTA
Source organism: Patella ulyssiponensis (assembly GCA_963678685.1). Taxonomy (NCBI): domain Eukaryota; kingdom Metazoa; phylum Mollusca; class Gastropoda; family Patellidae; genus Patella; species Patella ulyssiponensis. The sequence continues at coordinate 10,562,803 of OY783227.1, read as the reverse complement.
ATCACTAGCATCACAAGTGACTATTGTAGGTAGGTCGGGATCAAATATTGATAATGTAATATGATGTCCAATGGTGTCTTTAATCTTGCGAAAACTTTCTAACGCTTCAGTAGACCACTCAAACGTCTTGGTATTAGACTTACTTCTAAGCATGGCACATAACGGCTCAACAGTAGTACTGTATTTTGGACAATATTTTGATAAATATCCAGCAAGTCCAAGAAATGACTGTAGCGATGTGTAATCATGAGGTAAGGGCGCATCATGTATAGCTCTTGCCTTCTCTGATTGAGGTGGAACACCAGTGTTGGCAATAGTATGACCCAGAACTTCTATTTCTTGCACATCAAAAACACATTTATTGTTCAATTTCAGTCCAACTGAATCAAGTTTGGAAAGCAGGGAATACAAATTAGATGTGTATTCATCAAAGGTTTTACCATAAACAATCAGGTCATCTAAGTAGCACTGTACACCATGCAGATGATTGGTAAGACGAAACATCAATTTTTGGAATGCGGAGGGAGCTGAAGCCATTCCAAAGTTAACTCGGGTGTATCTGTATAACCCACGATGAGTAATGAATGAAGTCAAGTCACGACTTTCTGTAGACAGTAATAATTGATGATATGCACTGGCTAAGTCAATCTTAGCAAACCAGCAAGCACCATTAAGTTCTGCAAGTAATTCATCAATCTTTGGTAAAGGGAATTTCTCAATAACCATTTGTTCATTGACTTTACGCATATCGATACATAATCGAATTTTTCCAGATTTCTTCCATGCAACCGATAATGGTGAAATCCATTCACTAGCATCAATAGGTTCAATAATACCATCATGTTCAAGACGATCAAGCTCTTTGTCGACTGCAGGGCGTAAGGCAAAAGGTAGTCGTCGTAAACGAGACTGTACAGGAATGGTATTTTCCTTCATTTTGACTTTAAGTTCATATCCTTTAACTGTGCCAAGACCTGGTGTAAACATATGACCAAATCTATTAAGGATGTGTGTAGGTATTGACGAGTCAGGAGAAGCAGTAGGTGTAGCAGTGGGGGGGATAAGTTTCGGTGTACTTGGAGTAGTAGGCAACATTGTATTCGTACTTGTATTAGAAGACGTAGATGTAGCAGCAGGCATTGACGTAGGCAATGTAGCAGCAGGCATTGATGTAGGCAAGGTAGCAGCAGGCACGAAAGTATCAGGTAAGGTAAGCGTAGAAGTTGAACTATTCTCTGTGTAAGTAGGTGTAGCCTTGGTTATATTAACTAATGAAGAACCTTGCATCTGTAGATCAAGGGCTTCGATCATATCCATACCAAGTAGAGAAATACCATTTTCAACAACATGGATAATACAGGAAGCATGTCGGTCTTTGTACTTGACAGCAGCTGTAAAACATCCAAGGATAGAAATTTTATCTGAAGAGTAAGACTTCAAATGCACCAAAGGAGGCTGTAATGGAAACTGTGAGAATGTATTGTAATACATAACTTTATCAATGAGGGTACGGGCACTACCAGTATCAACCATCAATGATGTAGGAATGTCATTTATTAGCAGATGACATGTAATTGAATTATCAAAGGTACTGGATGTAAGAGTCAAAACAAAAACATCTTCGTCAATATGATTAACTGTACTTTGACCCATGCAAACATGACTGTAATGTCCCTGTTTTCCACATTTTCTGCATGTTTCTTTAATAGCACGACATTGCGTACTGTTGGCAAGATGAGCAGCAGAACCACATCTGTAGCAATGTCTTCCTGGTGTAGACTTAGTAGCAGGTGTAGGGGTATGTTGATGTGAAGGCCTAGGTCTGGATTTCGAACGAGACTTTGGCTTAAAGTTGACAGCATTTACTCCATAGGATTGTCTTGCAGAATTCGTATTATCAACCATTCTAGCATCTAATCTTGACTGTTCAATATTTCTGGCAAAGTCAACTGTTTTATCTAAAGTTAAATCAGATTTACCCATTAATTTCTCAACGATACCATGAACTGAAGTTTTTTCTACAAACTGATCACGGATAGCTTCATCTTCATTCCGGAAATTACAACCATTTAAAGAGAGATGACGTAAGGCTAAAATGTAATCGTCTACTTTTTCACCTGGTAATTGTTGTCGTTTTCTGAAGGCAACTCTTGCAGCAATTTCATGAATTTTTGTAGTGTACTTTTTAGAAAGCATTTTCTTTGCTTTAAGAAATTCAGTTCGTTCAAGGAGAACTTCGTCGTCTTCTCTAAGAGTGTAAAAGACCCTTTGAGCTTCAGGCCCAATGCAGTGTAATAGTAAAGCTCGTTTTCTTCCATCTGAGTAACTGTTACCACCGATGGCTTCAATATAGTTGTCGAACATACGAATCCAATCGTCCCAAATTATAGCAGGTTTACCGGGCGTAGATAAGAATGGGGGTGGGGCATTCAAACTCCAGCCAGATGCCATCGTAAACGGCGTAAATGTAGAAGAATGTAGGAAAGTCGGTGTAACCGAGGTCTGCAACCACGTGGAAATTATCGATGCGTTCGTAAATCAGCATACTCGTCGCCATATCTGTAGTATCGGGATAGTGGATTCGGTTTATGAATAGGGAAGCTAGGAGTCAAGGAAGAGGCAGTGTAGATTAAGACATGTTTATTCTTCAGCCATTACAGAACTCTACGCAGGGGAGACTACTCTAATCAAGTTACATATGAAAGTATGGAAGCACAATAAGAGCATTATATAACAGATCGTTATTGTTCCAGTTATTTTATGGTGTTGAAAAGATCTACACGAATAACTCATCAACCTTATCATCTTAATTGTGCTGTTGAGTGTCAAATATTTAATTTAATGACTGATGTGTGCACGTTTACCGTCATCTCGTCAATGCAGAAATTATGTGATTCGTCGTGTGCTGTGAATCCGTGAAATGACTTGTTAGAGAATAATTACATAAATATATGGTATATTCCCGCGAAGGCGCAGTTATTGACCGTAACGGATTAAAAGAGGTCGTTTTCGACGACTTCGCGGGAATCCAGCTCCTAGGATTAAAATGGATTAAAAACGTAAAAATGGTGTTATAGATTGTTATGATAAGAATTTACACTTTCATAATCCCCACTGTAACTAATTAACCAACATTTTAGCATCATTCTTAGCATAAGTATTAGAAACTTAACTAGACCAAAACAAAAACTAATTTAATTTCGCCAAATAAGAAATAAAAACATAACTATACTATAACAAATTTCGCCAAATAATTAAAAAAATAACTATACTATAACAAATTAGTTTAATTTCGCCAAATAAGACACCCTGTCTATACTCGATTAAATTCAATTCTTCTTCCTCGTGTCTTCCTGTTAATTCCTGGAGCTGGCTTTGGATTTGGGTATATTTATGCCTCTTCCTTGGTGGTTCCTGCCCCCCTGCATACTGGACGATTCTTATCTTATTAATATTTTGTTCTTGTTGCAAAAATGCGATCATTTCAAACACATTCGGATGGGCTTTTCCAACCAGTTTCTTGACTCTTGAATGCCATCCTTCCAGATTGTTGTTGGTTCTGTGCTCCTCGGTGTCGTAGTGGTTCCATTGACGAATTGAAAATTCACCCTCGAACCATTGATTTGTTATATAGTCGGTCAAATCGGTTATTTTTGGACTGGCTTGCATTTCTGCAATAATGTGTAGGTGGGCATCTTCAACCTGCACGTAAAATAGACTTGGTAAATAAATTTGATAACAAAAACGAATGTGACGACTAGAGTGGTCAAAACGTTGCGCGTCTACCCCAATAAGAGAAACCTATGATCAATACATCAAGACTTAATATAATACACCCACCCTTTCTATCGGTATCAACGGTAGAGCTGCAATCTCCGTACCATCTTCGTCTTCTCTATATTGCACTTGTAGTGAACATAAATTCATAAAATCGTTTTGTTTAAAAAAAAAAAAAAATCATTTTCATCATTTTAATCATAAGTTGCCAATTGGCGAATAAAATTCAGAGTGAACATAAAATCTTTAACACCGTTAATTGGGTTCTAATAACAACATGTCTCTCTTCAAACGAAAGTCGATAAGTCGTTATCTTCGCCTTTGCGGGAAGGATTAATTTTGGTCACGCTCTGTAACTGCGCCTTCGCGGGAATACATCATATATATATATATGTGTGTGTGTTATAAATGTATTGATATATTGTAGTTATATAAAGATATTTAAATTATATTGTGTTTTTGTTAATGGGAACTATATAAGTACATGTCCGTCAATCCGCCCCTAAAAGAACCAAAGGTCCAATTTTGTGACAGTTAGTCCCGAAATGACCTAGGTTGTGTTGAAATGAAATGAAATGTTGTTTAATGGCACGTCAGCACCAACCGGGCTATATTGCGCCAGACATATGGTGAAATTAACGAGACAAATTAAAACAATATCACAGGGGTGTATTCATATATGTAAATAAAAGCAAATATCACAGAAAATATGATTAAAAATAAATATATCAATTCCTTTACATATATAAATATTTAAAACACAATATATGACAAATATGTACAATTAAAATTTAGAGTAAAAGTTTGTCTCTTTTAAAAATTCTAACAATTTATCATGTAGCTCAGGTTGGGCAAAAAGCTGACGTGCTGACTGGCAACGGTAGTATTTAGTTCCAATATACTTGAGATGATTGCACTCAATCAAGATGTGCTTCACTGTCAAAGGAACATGACAGTGAACACATTCTGGTTGAGGCTCTCGCTTCAATATGAAAATATGAGTTAAAAAGGTATGACCAATGCGAGAGCGACACAAAACAACTTCATCCCTCCTGCTGGTTTTATAGGAGCTTGGCCAGTCTCCTAAGAGAGGCTTTATGTGATGAAGTTTATTTGTGTCTGCAAGATCCCAAGACCGTTGCCAGCGATCATATATAAAAAGGTTAATGGATGACTTAAAATCGGTGAAAGGTAAAAGAAATTGTGATATGGGAAGATCTAAAGCAGACTTGGCAGCTAAGTCTGCTTGATCATTCCCTTTAATATCAACATGACTGGGGAGCCAGCAAAGGACGGTGTCCTTGCTGTTAAACTCGTGTGATAGCAGTGTGATAGCAGACGATAAATATCTGCTACTAAAGGGTGTGCAAGCTGCTTATTGTTTATTGCCTGTAAAGAGGACAAAGAATCAGTAAATATTATGTATTTTAAAGATGAAGATGATTTAATGAACTCCAAAGCCTGAAAGATTGCCTGGAGTTCAGCAGTAAATATTGAAGCAGCCGGAGGAAGACGAACAGAGATGGTTTCAGATGGCGTGATAGTAGCCGAATCTACCCGATCGCCATCTTTGGAACCATCTGTATAAATTGGAGCATAGTCACCATATTTAGACCTTAACTCTCTGAAGAGAGATTGAAACACTGTGGAACTAGTATCTTTCTTTTTGTTTTTAGTAAGATCTAGATCGATCTTGGGAGGGGACACAGACCATGGTGGTGTCTCAAAGAAAGGGGTATTCGCAATGCTGTCATGGCTGATACCTGCCTGAGACAAAAGGGGTTGGATGCGAATACCGAATGATGGAATAACATTAGTTCTCAGTGAATATAGATGTTCATGATAGGGTCTAAATATGGTGTTAAATGAAATATGATGAGGCAGAGATGCAATTTTTGTAGCATACTGCAGTGCAAGCTTATCACGTCTGTCGCACAGTGAGGGCTCGTGCGCCTCGACGTACAAACTCTGCACTGGAGATGTTCGAAATGCTCCTAAACCGATTCTAAGTCCTTGGTTGTGTATAGTATCAAGCTCTTTGAGATAAGACTCGCGAGCAGACCCATACACAATACACCCATAATCGAGTTTAGATCGTATTAATGCTCGATATAATCTGAGCAGGACCTTACGGTCTGCTCCCCAGTCAGTATTTGATAAGACTCTCAATATGTTGAGGGCTTTCAGACATTTTTTCTTGAGGGTTTTGATATGGGGAATAAATGATAATTTCTTATCAAATATCAAACCCAAGAATTTCGTTTCATCTACAACTGGAATGGGACTACCATCCAGTGTAAGTTCCGGATCAGGATGTAAACCTCTTCTTTGACAAAAGTGCATGCAGACAGTCTTGGATTTCGAAAAACGAAATCCATTGTCAGTTGCCCATCGTTGAATAGAATTCAAGCAAAGCTGCAACTGACGTTCGATTGTCAGCATACTTGTCGATCCGTAACACATCTGAAAATCATCAACATACAGAGAGCCGTCGACCCCTCGTTTAAGGCACGTCGGTATTGTATTTATTTTGATGGCAAAAAGTGTGGGAGATAAGATACTTCCCTGAGGAACCCCCATTTCCTGAGGAAAGGGGTCAGAGAAAATGGATCCCAAACGTACCTTAAACGACCTATCTTCTAAGAAGTTTTTAATGAAGATAGGTAAGCGACATCGCAGACCGAGGCTATGCAGGTCGCGCATGATACCATATTTCCATGTGGTATCATAAGCTTTCTCCAGATCAAAGAATATAGCAACTACATGTTGTTTCTGGATGAAAGCATGCCTGACAAACGTTTCAAATCGAACGAGATGATCAAGAGTGCTCCTTTGGGACCGAAATCCACATTGGAGGTCTGTAATGAGGTTGTTGGACTCAAGGTACCAAACAAGCCTTCGATTGATCAATCTCTCCATGGTTTTGCAAATACAGCTAGTTAAAGCGATCGGACGATAGTTGGTAGGATTCGTAGGATCTTTACCCGGTTTAGGGATGGGAATTATTGTGGCTTCATGCCACGAAGGAGGAAAATTCCCATCAACCCAAATCCGGTTATAAAGATCTAACAAAATTAAGAGTATAGAAAAAGGTAAATGTTTTAAAATCTGGTAGTGAATTTCATCTGGACCAGTTGCAGTGTCTCGAGCTCGTTTGAGAGAATCACGGAGTTCAGCAATAGAAAACTTATCGTTATAGCATTCATCATTACGGGACTTGAAGTTAAGTCGCCTTTTCTCCTGCTGATGTTTAATGTCCCGAAAGGCATCAGAGGAAAAATTGGATGATGAATTGAATGAAATGGTACTGGCCAGTGAATTAGCAATATCAGGAAATGTTGTCAAGGTGGTATTATCAACATTTAGATGGTTAACTGATAATGCACTATTTTTACCTTTAATCCTACGAATCCTATCCCATACCGATTTGGAAGTGGTACGGGAATTGATCCTTGAGACATAATCTTGCCATGAAGACTTCTTTGCTTGGCGTATGGTTCTACGAGCCTTCGCTCGGACCATTTGGTATGCTGCAATATTCTCCATGGAAGGGTGATTCTCAAGGCGTCTTAAAATACGATCACGCTCTTTAAGAGCGGATTTGCAATCGTTATTAAACCATGGTTTATTGAAACGCTTGGGCTCAGTCGTGGTCTTTGGAATCGCCTGCTCAGCTACATCTTGAAGAATTGAAGTAAATAAGGCCATGGGCTCGTCTGCGTCTTCTAATTCTTTTGCATCAAAAGAAAAGAGACACAAAGATTCAAAAAGAGCCCAATCAGCCTTATTCAGCTTCCATCTCTGCGGTCTTTCAACTGGAGAGGGACCATTATTATCTATCAAGATCGGAAAGTGGTCACTGCCACACAGATCATCATTTACTCTCCATGTAAAATCCTAAAATAGGACCGGAGAGCAAATGGTCAGATCAAGGGAAGAAAAAGAAGCTGTGGCAGGATGTAGATAAGTAGGCGAGTCATCATTTAATAAACACAAATTATTAATGTTAATGAAGTCCGCTATTTGTTTACCTCTGTTATTATCATCTGGACTACCCCAGAGTGAATGATGACCATTGAAATCTCCCGTAATTATAAACGGGAGGGGAAGTTGGGCAACGAGGTCATCAAGGTCTCTAGGATTCAGATGCAAACTAGGTGGTAAATATATAGAGCACAGTGTGATAGGAATATGCAAAGTCACCCTAACTGCAACTGCTTGTAAAGGCGAGTTGAGGGCGACTTTACTCTGCGGAGTATCCCCATTAAGGAAAATGGAAACACCACCGTGTGCTCTACTACCATCATCATTAGTAAAATGATGATAGGCAACAAAGTGTCTGAGTGACAAAACATCTGAATTCTTTAAAAAAGTTTCTTGTAAACAAATAGCTAAAGGATTAAATTTTTGAATTAAGATTTGAACTTCATTAAAATTTGGTTTAAGACCACGACAATTCCACTGAATAATTAGCCATTTTCAGGGAGGTTTTACGGGACTTCTAAGATGTTGTTTGGGGTCATGTACGTCTACAACAACATCCATTAGAGTGTCCTGTATCCCGAACCTATTAAAGGTTTGGACAGGATCCTCATCACCCTTCCGACTTCGGAAGGAATTTAATTTTGAATTTTGAGGAACGCCTTTTCCAGAACGTTCCTTGGTGTTTTTGGGTGGATTTCCACCTTTTGTTGGAGGAGTAGGGGGTACAATCTCCTCCTTCTCAGACCCCTCAGGCTTTTTAACAGTCTGAGTGCTGAGAGAATTATTGGCAGGTTTTGGAGGTATCTTCGGTTTTTCGTTTGATGAGGATTCTGTCTCAGCTGGCCAGACAACAGGTGTTTGGCAAGCAATGGAAGCGGTCTTCGGTTTGACTGCGTTTGCAAAGGACATTGCAAACATTGGGGTTGCAGCCTCAACCAACTTCCTTGCTTCTGGATACGATATATTTTTCTCTGTTTTCACCTGTTGTACTTGTTTTTCTTTTTTCCATATCGGGCACTCCCTGGAATATGCAAAATGGGGCCCTTTGCAGTTAATGCAATGGTGATCGAGTTGACAAGAAGTACTTTCGTGACCATCTTGTCCACATCGAGCACACATCGCTTTCCCCTTACACACGTTTTTGCTGTGTCCAAAGCGTTGACAATGAAAACAACGCAATGGATTAGGGATGTAAGGGGAAACTGGAATGGAAAGAAAACCAGCTTTGATCATCCTAGGAAGATCTGGTTTATCAAAGGTCAGGATATAGGTGTTGGTTTGGATAATATTACCATTACGTCTTATAGAAATACGTTTGACGTAAGTAACACCTTGTGAGGAGAGATTTTCAAGCATCTCTTCCTCACTGCTGCCTTCTAAATCCTGAGACCGAATAACACCTCTTGAAGAATTAAGAGAGTTATGCGGTGCAACCTTGATGGGTATGTTAGCTAAAGTCTTCGATTTTAGTAAAGATGAAGCATGAGATTCTTTCGCACATTCCACTAGCAGAGTACCATTTCTCATTTTCTTGACGCTTTTAGGCTCACCAGCCAAACCGGCAAGACCTTTAGCAATCAGAAAAGGAGAAGTTTTACTTAGATTTATATCGTTGGTACTCTGTATAACCAGAAACCTAGGCCAAGTTCGGGATGTTTTATTTGGTAAACCATTTGTTTCCAAATCCTCGGTCGACGTTCTTTTTAACGTACGGGTCTTCTTGATTTGAGAAGCCATGAGTATATTTTAAAAGATTCATCCCTGCCTGCTCTCCAACCACCAAAGGGTTGCAATATCCATGCAGGCTACTGCGCGGATGTCCAGCGCATACGCCCTAAGAGGACAGACAGGGATATACCTAGACAAAGTAAAGATGAAACATTTTTACTTTACCCAGTTGACCCAAGCCGCTGCTTTAGAGTAGGCACCCAGGACACAAAGGTAGAACTGCAATAAATATATTACAGGTTTATGGGAAAGTTGCGCCTACTCGTCAGCTAAACACGACCAAAGCCGATTGATCAGAGTGGGCCACACTGACCTCCCGTCTAGGTGAACCGTGGGCCAAAGTAATGTGTTGCAGAGAAAGGGCTCGCAAGCCAAATCCCCACTCAATTACCAGGATTCCACTCTCCACCGACACGGGTCGCAACGCACGGCAAACACGTTGCCCCATTACAGGGATCCTTTTAGTCGCCTCGTACGACACGCAGGACATACGAAGGGTATATTCTTATCACCCCCTACACCCCAGGGGGGAGGTTGTGTTGAATGGACGTTATACCCCATTTCTCTCTCTCTCTCTCTCTCTTTTAATTGTTATTAGTAACCGTTGTGTATATTGTAGATACCATTTTATTATAAATACCGATTTGTATATTGAAATGAAATGCCCCCCTGGGGTGTAGGGGGTGATAAGAATATACCCTTCGTATGTCCTGCGTGTCGTATGAGGCGACTAAAAGGATCCCTGTAATGGGGCAACGTGTTTGCCGTGCGTTGCGACCCGTGTCGGTGGAGAGTGGGATCCTGGTAATTGAGCGGGGATTTGACTTGCGAGCCTTTTCTCTGCAACACATTGCTTTGGCCCATAATTCACCTAGACGGGAGGTTAGAGTGGCCCACTCTGATCAATCGGCTTTGGTCGTGTTTAGCCGACGAGTAGGCGCATCTTTCCCATAAATCTGTAATTTATTTATTGCAGTTCTACCTTTGTGTCCTAAGTGCCTACTCTAAAGCAGCGGCTTGGGTCAACTGGATAAAGTAAAAATATGAAATCTTTACTTTGTCTAGGTATATCCCTGTCTGTCCTCTTAGGGCGTATGCGCTGGATATCCGCGCAGTAGCCTGCATGGATATTGCAACCCGTTGGTGGTTGGAGAGCAGGCCGGGATGAATCTTTATAATTACACTCATGGCTTCCCAATCGAAGAAGACTCGTTCATTAAAACGTACGTCGACCGAGGAATTGGAACCAAATAATATACCAAACAAAACTTCCCGAACCTGGCCTAGATTTCTGGTTATACAGAGTACGAATGATATCAACTTTGCTAAAACTTCTCCTTTTTTGATTTCTAAAGGTCTTGCTGGCTTAGCTGGCGAACCCAAAAGTGTCAAAAAAATGAGAAATGGTACTCTGTTAGTGGAATGTGCTAAAGAATCACATGCTACATCATTATTAAAATCAAAAACTTTAGCCAACATTCCGATCAAAGTTGCACCGCATAACTCTCTTAATTCTTCAAGAGGTGTTATTCGGTCTCAGGATTTAGAAGGCAGCTGTGAGGAAGAGATGCTTGAAAATCTCGCCTCACAAGGTGTTACTTACGTTAAACGAATTTCCATCAGACGTAATGGTAATGTTATCCAAACCAACACCTATATCCTGACCTTTGATAAACCAGATCTTCCTAGGATGATCAAAGCTGGTTTTCTTGCCATACCAGTTACCCCTTACATTCCAAATCCATTGCGTTGTTTCCATTGTCAACGCTTTGGACACAGTAAAAATGTATGTAAGGGGAAAGCTGTGTGTGCTCGATGTGGACAAGATGGTCACGAAAGTACCTCTTGTCAGCTCGATCATAACTGCATTAACTGTAAAGGGCCTCATTTTGCTTATTCTAGAGAGTGCCCAATATGGAAGAAAGAAAAACAAGTTCAGCAGGTGAAGACAGAAAAAAATATTCCATATCCTGAGGCAAGGAAGCTGGTTGAGGCTGCAACCCCAACAATTGCAATGTCTTTTGCAAGTGCAGTCAAGCCGAAAACCGCTTCTATTGCTTGCCAAACACCTGCTGAATTTCCAGCTGAGATTGAGGATTCCTCGTCGCAACTAAAACCTCCGGTTCCACCTAAACCAAGCATTAAAATTACCAGCTCCCAGACTGTTATTAAGCCTGTGGAGTCTGCAATAGAGGAGATTGTGCCCCCCACTCCTCAACCAATTGGTGGAAATCCACTCAAAAACAAGGAACGTTCTGAAAAAGGCGTTCCCCGAAAATTAAATACCTTCCGTAGCAGGAAGGGTGACGAGGATCCTGTTGGAACCTATAACAGGTTCGGGATACAGGACAATCTTATGGATGTTGTTGTTGAAGTACATGACCCCAAACAACATCAAAGAAGTCCTGTTAAACCTCCCTGAAAATGGCTAATTCCATAATCCAATGGAATTGTCGTGGTCTTAAACCAAATTTTAATGAAGTTCAAATCTTAATTCAAAAATTTAATCCCTTAGCTATTTGTTTACAAGAAACCTTTTTAAAGAATTCAGATGTCTTATCACTTAGACATTTTGTTGCTTATCATTATTGTGCTAATAATGATGTTAGAGCACACGGTGGTGTTTCCATTTTCCTTAATGGAAATATTCCGCAGAGTAAAGTCGCCCTCAACTCGCCTTTACAAGCAGTTGCAGTTAGGGTGACTCTACATATTCCAATCACTCTCTGTTCTGTATATTTACCACCTAGTTTACATCTGAACCCTAGAGATCTTGATGACCTTGTTGCCCAACTTCCCCTCCCGTTTATAATTATGGGAGATTTCAATGGTCATCATTCACTCTGGGGTAGTCCAGATGATAACAATAGAGGTAAACAAATAGTGGACTTCATTAACATTAATAATTTGTGTTTATTAAATAATGACTCGCCTACTTATCTACATCCTGCCACGGCTTCTTTTTCTTCTCTTGATCTAACAATTTGCTCTCCGGTCCTTTTTCAGGATTTTACATGGAGGGTAAATGAAGATCTATGTGGTAGTGATCATTTTCCCATCTTGATAGATAATAATGGCCCCTCTCCGGTTGAAAGACCGCAGAGATGGAAGTTGCATAAGGCTGATTGGGCTCTTTTTGAATCTTTGTGTCTCTATTCTTTTGATGTAAAGGAGTTAGAAGATGCAGATGAGCCCATGGCCTTATTTACTTCAATTCTTCAAGATGTAGCTGAGCAGGCGATTCCAAAGACCACGACTGAGCCCAAACGTTTCAATAAACCATGGTTTAATAACGATTGCAAATCCGCTCTTAAAGAGCGTGATCGTATTTTAAGACGCCTTGAGAAACACCCTTCCATGGAGAATCTTGCAGCATACCAAATGGTCCGGGCGAAGGCCCGTAGAATCATACGCCAGGCAAAGAAGTCTTCATGGCAGGGCTATGTCTCAAGGATAAATTCCCGTACGTCTTCCAAATCAGTATGGGATAGGATTCGTAGAATTAAAGGTAAAAGTAGTGCATTATCAGTTAACCATCTAAATGTTGATAATACCACCTTAACAACATTTCCTGATATTGCTAATTCTCTGGCCAGTACAATTTCATTCAATTCATCATCCAATTTTTCCTCTGATGCCTTTCAGGGCATTAAACATCAGCAGGAGAAAAGGCGACTTAACTTCAAGTCCCGTAATGATGAATGTTATAATGATAAGTTTTCTATTGATGAACTCCGTGATTCTCTCAAACAAGCTCGAGATACTGCAACTGGTCCAGATGAAATTCACTACCAGATTTTAAAACATTTACCTTTTTCTACACTCTTAATATTATTAGATCTTTTCAACCGGATTTGGGTTGATGGGAATTTCCCGCCTTCGTGGCATGAAGCCACAATAATTCCCATCCCTAAACCGGGTAAAGATCCTACGAATCCTAACAATTATCGTCCGATCGCTTTAACTAGCTGCATTTGCAAAACCATGGAGAGATTGATCAATCGAAGGCTTGTTTGGTACCTAGAGTCCAACAACCTTATTACAGACCTCCAATGTGGATTTCGGTCCCAAAGGAGCACTCTTGATCATCTTGTTCGATTTGAAACGTTTGTCAGGGATGCTTTCATTCAGAAACAACATTTAGTTGCTATATTCTTTGATCTGGAGAAAGCTTATGATACCACATGGAAATATGGTATCATGCGCGACCTGCATAACCTCGGTCTGCGGGGTCGCTTACCTATCTTCATTAAAAACTTCTTAGAAGATAGGTCGTTTAAGGTACGTTTAGGATCAATATTCTCTGACCCCTTTCCTCAGGAAATGGGTGTTCCTGAGGGAAGTATATTATCTCCCACACTTTTTTCTATCAAAATAAATACCATACCGACGTGCCTTAAACGCGGGGTCGACGGCTCTCTTTATGTTGATGACTTTCAGATGTGTTACGGATCGACAAGTATGCAGACAATCGAACGTCAGTTGCAGCTTTGCTTGAATTCTATTCAACGATGGGCAACTGACAATGGATTTCGAAAACGAAATCCAAGACTGTCTGCCTGCACTTTTGTCAAAGAAGAGGTTTACATCCTGATCCGGAACTTACACTGGATGGTAGTCCCATTCCAGTTGTAGATGAAACGAAATTCTTGGGTTTGATATTTGATAAGAAATTATCATTTATTCCCCATATCAAATCCCTCAAGAAAAAATGTCTGAAAGCCCTCAACATATTGAGAGTCTTATCAAACACTGACTGGGGAGCAGATCGTATGGTTCTGCTCAGATTGTATCGAGCATTAATACGATCTAAACTCGATTATGGGTGTATTGTGTATGGGTCTGCCCGCGAGTCGTATCTCAAAGAGCTAGACACCATACACAACCAAGGACTTAGAATCAGTTTAGGAGCATTCCGAACATCTCCAGTGCAGAGTTTATACGTCGAGGCGCATGAGCCCTCATTGCACGACAGACGTGATAAACTTGCACTGCAGTATGCCACAAAAATTGCATCTCTGCCTCATCACATTTCATTTAACACCATATTTAGACCTCTTCATGAGCATTTGTATCTGATGAAGACTAACACTATTCCATCATTTGGTATTCGCATTCAACCCCTTTTGTCAGAGGCTGGTATAAGTCATGACAGTATTGCGAATACCCCTTTCTTTGAGACACCACCATGGTCTATATCTCCTCCTAAGATCGATCTAGATCTTACCAAAAATAGGAAGAAAGATACTAGTTCCACAGTGTTTCAAACTCTCTTCGGAGAGTTGAGGTCAAAGATGGCGATCGGGTAGCTTCGGCTACTATCACGCCATCTGAGACCATTTCTGTTCGCCTTCCTCCTGCTGCATCAATATTTACTGCTGAACTCCAGGCCATCTTTCAGGCACTAGAGTTCATTCATTCCTCTCCATCTTTGAAATATGTTATATTTACTGATTCTTTGTCTTCCTTACAGGCGATAAACAACAAAAGCCTCCTACACCCATTAGCAGCAGACATTTATCGTCTGCTACTATCACACGAGTTCATCAGGAAGGACATTGTTCTTTGCTGGCTCCCCAGTCATGTTGATATTAAAGGGAATGATCAAGCAGACTTAGCTGCCAAGTCTGCTTTAGATCTTCCCATATCACAATTTTTATTACCTTTTTCTGATTTTAAATCGTCAATCAATCTTTTTATTTATGGCCGCTGGCAACGGTCTTGGGATCTTGCAGGCACAAACAAACTTCATCACATCAAGCCTCTCTTAGGAGATTGGCCCAACTCCTATAGAACTAACAGGAGAGATGAAGTTGTCTTGTGTCGCTCTCGCATTGGTCATACTTTTTTAACTCATATTTTCATTTTGAAGCGAGAGCCTCAACCAGAGTGTGAACACTGCCATGTTCCTTTGACAGTGAAGCACATTCTGATTGAGTGCAACCATCTCAAGAATACAAGATCGCGTTATTACCGTTGCCAGTCACTACATCACTTGTTTGCCCAGCCTGGGCTATATTGCGAAATACTAAACTTTTTAAAAGAGACAGGTTTTTATTATAAATTTTAATTTGTTTATAATATATATATATGTAATATTTAACTTTTATTGTTTATATGCATAACAGATTGTTTTTTATTTTTAAATTTGATAAACTGTGATATTGTTTTTATTTATGCATATACAAGTTTGTGATATGATTTAGCTTGTCTCAAAAGAATCATCATTTTGTTTGGCGCAATATAGCCCGGTTGGAGCTGACCGTGCCATAAAACAACATTTCATTTCATTTCATTTGAAATGAAATGCGGTTTAACGTCCTACTCTTTTGCACCTTACCTGGGCTAATAGAAGACGGGGAAACGCCATACATTGTGCTATGGGGGAAATTTTGCCCGCGCAGCGGCGCTACGGCCTACTCTTATATCGAATTTCAACTGCCAAGGGATCTTTTACGTGCACTCCAATGTGTACACGGGACCTCGGTTTTTCGTCCCATCCGAACGACTAGACAGCTGACCTTGTCAGGCCCTCCTTCTGCATTACTGACAAGGAGAAATCACGCCGGAAATCGAGATGAACTTTCTCGGCCAATGCAGAGATCGAACACCCGACCTCCAGGCTAGCGAACCATCGCCTTATCCACTTAGCCACCGTACAACTACATGTACTATTAAAACACCGGGTAGTAGTAGTAGTTGACAAAGCATTCTAGGTTTCATCCCGTTTCCAGGACAGTTACTCTGCTTGTCGGACGTGCTGTTCTCCGAAAATGATGTTTAATGTTTTCCGGTAATAAATAGTCTCAAAGATTGGATTAATCTGGTCTGACTATCCAATTCGTCATATCTAGTGACATAACAGACTGATTCGTAGACGATATTGCTATGTGATGCAAGTTAAACTGAAATCCTATGGGGATGAAGCCTTTGGTGTCAGTGGAATAACTTAACATTAAAGATACAGGGAATTCTCAAATATTAGCAGCGTTTTAATCTAAACACAAAACTCTCCTTTTTTGTTATTGTTACGTATGTGTTTGTTACTTATCAGGATTGGCTATTATGTTTCATGCGCTCAGAGCATGCAATATGGATGGAGTGACCACAATCATAAGTGTACATTATTATTAAATATTAGCACTACAACAATCTATATAATATATCACATGGGGATTTCTACTGTGGTGGAGGGAAGGAAGGCCTGGTAAGGAATGGGCCGAATGTTCCTGTGTTCATGTTACAAAACACTTGACGGCGGGAATTCGTAAAAAGAGCAGGGGGAACCACCCTGCATAGCTCACTGCATTATGCACAGGATATCTTCATTAGCCCAGTTTGTGCAGAATAGTAGGACTTGATCTAAGAAGACGGCTCTAACTCGCTTTTCATCGGAAATTCTACGTAGCCGAACGACTCACATTGTGTGCTCTAAAAATAGTTCCCAGTAGATCATCAATCGGCTGTTTTCGAATGAACTTATGATGCCAAGATCATTATTATGTAATGGGAGAGAGAGAGAAATATGGGGTTTAACGTCCACTCGACATAAACTACGTCATTTCGAGACTAACATATGGTATAATTTTATTTCAATAATTCGCTTGCGCGTAGGGGTCTTTAGTAGTGGAAGGTTCCGTAGAAAATAAACGAGGTTGGACAGGCGACCCTACTCCTTGCCACATACAACAGGACATTCGAAACCACGCCAGTTGACTAAATGGCAGGCCGTATGATACATCGCGCGCACACTAACCATTCGGTCACCGCCCCCTCCCTAATTTCTTAAGACTGTCGTTGTGCGAATAACAGTAACAGTGAACATGGTAACATGGTATAAAAATAACAAAACCTACATAATAAGTTAGAAAAAGATTGATATGCATAATCAGAACTTTATATCACATCAATTGACTGTCATTTAGCAAAATTATTTTACTTGTCTAATTTCAGAACATAAATAGTATGCCATTTGTCAATGATGTCACATAATTCACGTGGGTCCTGTTTTACAAAAACATACATTTCCTTAAATTCGTTTATACTAAAATTTCATCCTAACTTAAGATAGAGGAGTTTCAAAACGATTTTAAGCATTTTAAATCAAATCCCTTAAAATAATATTGTAAGTTTCAATTTTATCTTAACTTAAAATAGTAACGTTTCACAAACCTATTTTTGGAACAATGTTAACACCCTCTACTAATTTAAAACCAGGGCCCTGTTTCACAAAAACTTAAATCTCCTTAAAATCGTCTTAAACTAAAATTTCATCCTAACTTAAGATAGATGCATTTCACAAAACGATTTTAAGCATTTTAGTTAAAATCCACTAAAATAATATTTTAGTTAAAATCTAATCTTAATTTAAAATAGTGGCGTTTCACAAAGCGATTTTAAGGAGAATTTTAACTAAAATCAATTTTAACTTAGGATAGCCGTCACCCTGTCCTAACTTAAAATCAAGACATTAACAAACATTGATTAGAGCTACATTGTTACATATATTGCGACATAATTTGAATATTGATAATATTGTGAACGGCCCGGGTCACATAATTTTAATATTCCAACCATCATTCACAAAAAAAAATTCTCATGCAAATTCTTTTCATCCGTTTATTTTATTGTAAGTCAATTTAATCATTTGGATGGCGCTCCATATTAGAACTCCAAGAAAAAAAAACAAACTCCAAACCCCAGTGAACTAAACACTAAAAGAAACCCATTTATTCATATCCAATGTCTAGGAAAGAAGAGCCCTCTTATCTATAAAGAAAATATGTTCGTGTACAATGGTTTAATATGGCCCATCTCTTGGTTTTCAATGGCCTAAAGGCCTATAATACTAGGCAAACTGTAGTATTTACGCATACTTTTGGGGGTTATGATATGTAAAGAGATAAATCAATAATCTCAAATGTGTTTATTGAAAAATGTTATAGGCCTAGGCCTATTTGAAATTAAATTTTAATATGAATTTATTATTATTTATTAATGAAGTCTTACGTTAATAAAACAACAAAAATAACTGGCATTTAAGGAGCCAAAGCTATTTTATCTTAGGGAAAAAATCATTTAATTTAGTAAGTATCATTTTCAAAGTATCATTGAAAGGGTTGGTCTATGAGAATGAAATGTCAAATCTAGTCATCGGAACATTGGCTATTTGAGGAATTAATTTCAAAGTTGATAAATACTTTTAAAATGCGACGAAAAATTACAACCTAGATTAGCGGTTTGAGTCACAAATATCATAATGTTTGTGACAATTTTCCATAAAACTACACATCCATGCGATTTAGTATATGGATACACTTTATTTCCATTGAAGCCTGCGGGTAAATCAAATTCCAATGTCACGAATCAAATGCCAAGTTCAAGGCCAACTAACCGATACTTTTCGAATCACATATTACGCAGTACAATCATTTATTTCACCTCTCTACGAATGTCTGACCGTGTGCAAACATTGCTTCGACGTATGAAACTCTCCCCATTGATATTGCAACCGTTAATTCAACCTTTCAACAGTTTTCAGTTTCGAAGCGTATTTGCTTTCACCGTAAGTACCCGCAGCGGAAATGTGCACTGCACGGGCGCAAGCGATTTTAATTAAAATCTATTACAATCGCATTTTAAGTTACAATCAATCTTCGTGAAACGTATAAAATCATTTTGATTT
The DNA here is from genome assembly GCA_963678685.1 of Patella ulyssiponensis. NCBI lineage: Eukaryota > Metazoa > Mollusca > Gastropoda > Patellidae > Patella > Patella ulyssiponensis. The sequence continues at coordinate 10,543,629 of OY783227.1, read as the reverse complement.
TAGTTAAAATCTATTTTAGTGATTTTAGCTTAAGTTTTTGTGAAACAGGGCCCAGGACATTAACAAACATGGATTAGAGCGATTTACCTCACTATGCCAGTCCCTTTCTTACGTGATTAATTAACAATTTACGATGCAACGAAGGGGATTAGTTAGGTTAAATTATGGTTCTACCAGAGGATTAAAACAGTTCACGGAAAGACAGTTCAATTCTGTACTTTATTCTATTTCACATCCAATTTTTTACACATGGTTGATGGACAACTAGTCTTAGAGCATCTCCAATGGACACTATCTCCCTTTCTCGTTCAAATTCTAAACTTATGTCCTCTATGCACCAATTTCTGGCCACCACGAGCATTTGGTATGAAGCTGACATCTACTTGAACGTTTGCCATCTTGTAATATCTGTCAGATCAGTGTTGTTGACAAATGATAGTGGTTCCATATAATATAGCATCCCCTGAAAAGAGCTCATCATCATGATAAATATGATAAACACGGTTCACATGCCATATGCTAAACGATTAATATGCTGAGCGATTAATTTGCTGAACACCGTTCTAAATACCATGAAACTGGTCCACTTGATTAAAGTGCTAATTATAATCCGATAATCATTAACTGTTCAGTGATTAAAAACTGGCATAGTGGGGTGACCCCATTAGGATTATGTTGTTAGATCTATGTATTGTTTAATGATCGAGGGCGAAGCATTAAGTAATCTATTGTAACAGTATACATGTATTACGCAATGCCTTAAGCTCGAAACCATTAAATAACTTAAAATACAGACACCCCGCATGTGCTTTTACAGTAAAGTACGTCACACTAGTCCAATATTTCACTGGTATAAATAATGTACGATAGGCAAGTTGCGCGTGTGATTATTTGAAACAATGGTACGCCAACATTGAATTCGACATACAGATATATTTAGAATAATGATAATATTGCCAATGACCCTGGTCACATAATGTTAACATTCCATTATTCACAAAAACATTTCTCATTCATTTTCTTTTCATAACATGGGAAATACAGCTATTGTCTACCGTTTTTTTTTTATTGTAAGACAATTTAATTATTAGAACCGAAAGAAAAGAAAAATAAGCAGAACCACAGTAAACAATACTGTTTTATATATTACCATGTGATTCAAGTATAAATTATACTATTTTCAAATAATTAAGACCCCCGCCCCCAAGAAAATAACTTTGTATCTAATGTCATGGAAAGAAGAGCACTCTTATCAATAAAGACAATATCTTCGTGTACAATCGTTTAAAATGGCCAATTTATTGGTATTATAATAATAGACATACCATATGCATATTGTTTACTCGTGTTTTTTGGGGTCATAGTGATTTATAAAAAGAAGATAAATCAATAATCTCAAATTTATTTACTGAAAAATGTTATAGACCTATTTGAAATTAAATTTTAATATCATAAATTTATTATTATTTCTTAATGGATACTTAAGTTAATAACACAACATAAACCAGATAAAGTTTAGGAATTCGAGCTATTTTAGCTAGGAAAAAATCGTTGTAATTGAGTAAGATATATATGGGGATGACATTTCAAATCTAGGTATCATCTGAACATCGGTTATTTTGTAGTAGTTTCAAAGTTGTTAAATACTTCTGGTCTGCTGAACAATTCCCAGCTAATCTAGCCTAGCTGCGGGGCGTAATATTTTAGGCGTGTCTGTCAGTGGTACTGTAACACTATACTGTGTCACGGTACTAAAAAGCAGGCGGTGCCACTATGAGGCCACAGTGGTGACAGTGATCGTCTAGGGTTTTCTTCTAGGGTTTTCTTCGGACTTCACGTTGTTTAAAATATGATCAATTATTCCGATCTTCAATTAACTGACACTGGAACACTTTTTACGTTAAATATAATTTTATATCTATCTAACATCCATAATACAGGTAACTACAATATGATTGCCTCTCATCTGGGAAGGCTGTGGTTTTCTCCCAACTTCCCAATGGTGTCTATTTTCTACCGCCTCATCATGATATCTGAATCCGGCCTGTGAGCCAGGGCAGCTCACGGTGTGAACTTCCCCTTGAATCTCTCGAATGATATCTAAAGAAACTTAAACTGCGAATGTTCTTATAAAGAGGTTACGTGCATGAGTCAGAATTGAGCCCCGGGAAATTGACCAGGTGCTTCCTTTATCGGATTTGTCAAATGCACAGATGCTAACCTGGATTTCAAGACAGTGTACTTATATGGGCACCTAGGAGAGTGACTAAAGACTTATGATGTCATTGCCCGATATTAAACTTCCAGACATATTCTTATTAGCCTAGTTCTTGTTGTCACTAGTACTAGCTAATACCTTCAATATATTAAACAGACCCTTACAGAACTTTATAACATCTACAGTATATAGGGTCTATAGTGTAACATACACCCCTTTGCAATGCGTTAAATAAGCACAGTTGCTTAATTAACGTCGTTATCTAGCATGCATTAAATACAATAAAAACAAATACTTTCAGAATGACATTTCAAAATTGTCATTCCATGTCGCGAACAATGTTTAAATAATCACTAGTAATAGTTACTAAAAACTTCTAGTTGTCCATTAAATATTTCAAGTCCTACTTCTAATATAATATTATCATTACACTGATATGCATGCTACAATAACATAAATACACTGATTCACGTTATAACACAATAAATAATACTGGTTCAAAGTCAATGCAATTTCACTGTCTAAATCTCATGTCCTATTGTTCGTTTTCTGCCACTTTAACCTAAACACAGAAAATATGACTAAAATGTTCAAAATTCTTCATGTGTCCTGATTTCAAAATATTAGTACACTTCACTTAATATTGTTAAAGTTCAGTTTCACTTTAACTTCACCAAATCGTCATCTGGATTTCCATAGGTCAGTTTCAGCTACCATGTCTTCTTCTTATTAGTAAGGTATCTCGTTTGTCAGAGGTTCCGACGTCTAAGAATTTTCAATCAGCACTTCCTTTGAAGACTTGAGTTGGGATAAATTCATTCATCCTCAAATCAAACATGTCATTGTTATCTGACCAAAAACTAAGTAATTTAAAAATTTATTTAAATGTTTAATGCCTAAGATTTTTTCTTAAACTTCTCATTAACTCTTACCCTTAATTAAAATTAACTTCTTTTAATTAATACACTGGGATGTGTCTCTTTTATCATCAATCATCAGAATTCTAGACAGTATTAAATTACAATTTTATAATTTCCTTTACTTTTATACTTCCGCCAAAACAATTACATGGTTACCTTAACAATTCACTATCAGTAATTTAACATTTTGACCTAGTCTCATTAATCTACCTTTTTTTTAATCTCAGTGTTATATTGCCACTATCTTAATGCCATCCTGTTTTATTTAAAACTATATCATAGGTGAGTGGTGCGCCACACTCAGCCCAAATATAGCTTCACTCATTACAAGACTAACGTTCTACCTATTAGTAACAGTGAACAGTTTTCTACCTCATTAGTACTCATTAGCAAATCATTTATAAAAACCAGACTCTGTACTGGCATTCCTTTTATTTCGTCTCAGTAAGACTACACTCCTCTTAACATGGGAGCTATATACAGCTTTTGTATACCCTTCAAGGTTATGGAGAACCAACTCTGATGTCTACTTCTGGGGACCTTAATTAATCATTTGGCCGCCTATTTGACAGATACGCCTATTTTCAACACCAGTGCTACCGTATATTTCTAAATAACATATATTATACCTCGTCTTAACATTTTATACGCTTTTCCGTGAATTCATTTCTCCCTGAATTCAAGCGACATCACATGTTTTTTAATTACCAAACAGCGTCTTAAAATAAATGTGATCAATATTTATTCAAGACCAATTTGGATTATACTCATGGTTTTAATAACCAAACACAACCGCAAGTGATTATATTTCTTACTTTTAACACATACAACAATTGACTAATAAGTTCATGTCTTCTTCTTTGACATTAAATATGGTTTTTATACATTACGCATGACACATCGGGGAATTAAAAATCTATTCGACAGCTAACCGCACATTCGAATTCAAAGTTAAATTACCCATTTGTCACCATGGTATGTTTTAACACATATTTTTAAACTTATTCTCCTTTGGATATTTTGTTTTACTAAACAACAGGAACAATCTTGAAACCGACACATGGCTTATAAGCGACTCGCTATTACCGCAAATCATGTTTCACTTTGATTGCACCTGTTGTTTAAAACCTTACACTACAAAACAACACGAAAATACAGAAACAGTTTATACCACTTGCATAATCTAAGCTATCCGCTATTGCAAGGCACACTATTTCATTTTAAACGTTTTATGTAAAACCTTATACCGACCCACACGCTATCCTGCGATTTACAAAGGGCCATTCAGTTTTAAAATTTCATGGGCATTTCCTTTACCCTAAAACCTAAACGCTACTCGCGATTACATAGGTTTATACTTTAACATAACTCTATTACACAAAAATACACATACAGGTACATTACATTCATGTACGAACAAACACCACGTTGACCTCCCTATCAACTTTTGAGATGTTATTACGACCTAAGTAGATTAATTCTCATGGAGTTTTGTGTCAACCGCGCAAAATCACCATTTTCTACTTAGACCGGAGATATCATTAATAATTCTTTTTTTGTCCCTATTCCGTTTCCTTATTATTCCTTAATTAATAATTACATTTTCAGCTTACCTCTTAGACTCACTTTAAATCCAGTTCAACACTTTAACCTACCTAGCTGAATTATAACCATGTCTATCAAAACTTAATAAGGAGTAGATTTTATTATTTAGTTGAATTTGAACACCTTAATTAATTTTAATCTTATTTTAATTGGTCTGATTAAACAAATTTACATGTTAAATTTTCAGAAAAAAATGTATTTACCCATTGGCTGAATTTCCGCAGACTCTCTTCCTTAAGATATATTTCTTTGGATTACTATCTTCTTATCTTCTTCCAAGGCGTTTCTTCCAGGGTCGATCCTTGGTCACGGCATCCAAATCGTGTCTGTTACACTATCCTGGTCACGGCACCAAATCGTGACTGTAACACTATACTGTGTCACGGTACTAAAAAGCAGGCGGTGCCACTATGAGGCCACAGTGGTGACAGTGATCGTCTAGGGTTTTCTTCTAGGGTTTTCTTCGGACTTCACGTTGTTTAAAATATGATCAATTATTCCGATCTTCAATTAACTGACACTGGAACACTTTTTACGTTAAATATGTTTTTATATCTATCTAACATCCATAATACAGGTAACTACTATATGATTGCCTCTCATCTGGGAAGGCTGTGGTTTTCTCCCAACCTCCCAATGGTGTCTATTTTCTACCGCCTCATCATGATATCTGAATCCGACCTGTGAGCCAGGGCAGCTCACGGTGTGAACTTCCCCTTGAATCTCTCGAATGATATCTAAAGAAACTTAAACTGCGAATGTTCTTATAAAGAGGTTACGTGCATGAGTCAGAATTGAGCCCCGGGAAATTGACCAGGTGCTTCCTTTATCGGATTTGTCAAATGCACAGATGCTAACCTGGATTTCAAGACAGTGTACTTATATGGGCACCTAGGAGAGTGACTAATCACGTTTTTAACTCATGGGATTACCATTTTTGGATTATCAGACTTATGATGTCATTGCCCGATATTAAACTTCCAGACATATTCTTATTAGCCTAGTTCTTGTTGTCACTAGTACTAGCTAATACCTTCAATATATTAAACAGACCCTTACAGAACTTTATAACATCTACAGTATATAGGGTCTATAGTGTAACAGTACATCGCCGCCGCACAAACTGTGTTATTGTGATCTTTCATGAGTTCTGTGGTGCTGAATAACGTGCAAGCAATTTTAGATGGTACGGACTTCAAGTAATCTACATTAGTTGCGGCGCGTGGCATTTGGGGTATGTGTGTCAGGGGTAACCCACACACACACTGTCTGGCAGTTATAATCCACGACCCCTGGACAACTTCCAAGCAATGTTAGAGGGTACGGACTTCAGTTAATCTGGACTAGATTTGGGCGTTGTATTTTGGTTACCCGATCGCACAAACTGTCTGGCATTGGTCATTTATGACTGAACAATTTCCAAGCAATTTTAGGTGGTACGGAGTTTAGCTAATCTAGCCTAGCTGTACTCTGACAATTACCAACCTCTGTCAGGGGTTCCCCATCATTAAAATTATCTGTCAGAGTGTGTTTGTAATACGTGAAGGTATACACGTTTGAGGTTTCTTAGATCACGAATTTATGTCCAGAATTACAGCCTTCACAGCCACACCCACCAGCAGCAGATACCCAGCAGACTTACATTTTGATGATACCATCATTGTTCAACTTGTCGTTAAATTTAACGATGTAGTTAAATCATTCATTCAACAACATCGTTATATTTAACGACTGAGGAAGTCTGTTGTTCATCGTGTCCTTGAATTTGACGCATGGTCATATCATCGTTAAAATGGTCCATATTTAACCCCCCTAACAGGACATCGTTAAATGATTAACCTGTCGTTAAATCACTCAAGGTGACTACCCGACAAGTTTTCATGGTCATGTTTCCCACTTTAAACATAAAAAAAAAGAAGGAAATGACATGAAATGGTGTTTAACATTCTACTGTTCTGTTCCGACTGCGCTAATGAAGACAGGCATACGCCATTCCGTGCGCTATGAGGAACATTTTACCAGGACAGCAGCGCTACAGTCTACTCTTATATCGATTTCCAACTGCCAAGGGATCTTTTACATGCACGTCAATGTGTACACAGGACCTTGCAAAGCCCTTCGTCCTGCACACCGGGAAAATACTGATGAACTTTCTCAGCCAACACCGGGAAGGAACCTGAGACCTCCAGACTAGCAAACCAGCGTCTTACTCACTGTCATTGTCGCTCCCAAAAAAAGAGAAAAAAAAGAATGTATACAGGGGTACTGTTTGACAGTGACCTAAAGAGTGCAACTAATTATCAAAAAGTGAATTAGCAGGTTTTCATTGTCATGCGCTTTTATGCAAGTGGTTCCTTTCTCTAAATCATTGACATTGTTCACAAATAACCCAGTTTCCCCATTGCTAGGTAATTGTGACCCAATGACATCCAAATGTCTCAAATGATTCTTTTTATGCAAAACAACCGTACCTTGTTATTTGTCCCACTCGACTTTGAAAATGAAAATAAACAGATTTTTTCAGCATAAATCAAAGTTCACAAAGATAATAAATTAATAATTCAATGCATTAGGATTTATTGATGACTCAGTCACGACATTCACCTGATGAACATCTACAACAAGTTTAAACTTTCTACTTCAATTAAAAGCAGAGTTGTTATGTTCCAAAGGGTACCATCAAATTGCTTCTCGCTCCAAGGACAAAGCAGAAAATTCTTACCATAACACTTAGTCATGGTTATGACATAATAAATCTATATTTGGAGTTTCGTCGCTCACACTTCATTATAACCAAAGTTATCGTACCCCATAGCATTAACTTATCAGATTGCTTATCTCCGCTTAACGTAAGCAGACAATGCTTATCTTCGAACTCCATCAAGGCATTGACCCAATGAAGCATACACCAGGCTCATCTTCGAACTCAATCAGGGTATGGACTTAATAAAAGTTATTGTGTCCCCAAAAGTGTGAAGGACAGACAGACGGGCGAACCCATTTTAATAGTGCTCCACTTTCTTTGAAAGGCGGGGGACAATAAATTGATCCATATGATTATGTTCGTACCGAATCTTCTGGATTGTATCGAATGGACGTTAAACCCGGCTATTACGCAAATGTGCTGCAGATCCCTCGATTCCATCTACTGCTTAAAACCAAAACTGCTCGAAAGCGAATAATTGACATAACGTATATAACAATACTAGTCCTAAAATAAACCAGTTATATTATGAGTGGACGTTAATCCACAGAAGCTTTATTGACGTAGAGGGGACATGTCATGTTGATGAAGTCACCGACGCCATATTGGTTAAGCCAAAACAGGGTCTTTTTAGAACTTGATGAAATATCCCGCCTGCTCCGTTTAGACGTCAAATCACATTAATCTCTGGCCTGTAAAAACTCTAGCAGACGACGCTTGTTGGGACCTGCGTGCATTAATTCATATCATTGTGTAGTACTGTTTGTAGACAGCTGTACTTCAATATGGACTATCTATACATGTATAATATATCAATAAATACACACGCCGTGACTAGCATTGCTTATATCACGGTCTCGCTCCAATGCCTTAGTATAACTGTACTATATTATATTAAGCTTTGTGCATCAAAATGAAGCTCGCCATTGCGGGGAGGTTAAGTGGTTAACGCGTACTCGTTTAAACACACGGTCTGTCACTGAGTCAAGAGGCGAGGTTTCGAATCCCGACCCACTTGTACATGGCAAGGAATAGGGTCACCTGTCCAAACTGGTGAGTTTTTTCTCCAAGTCCCCCGGTTGATTCCCACCGCTTCGCACAAACGAATCCCCCATTAGAAATAAGTCAAAGGTCAAGGACGTCTATGCCGTTTATTTTGATTATTACAAAGGCAGGTGAATCTACTGGTTGACGACTTGAACGAGTCTTGGTATCGTACACGGTAGAGCAGTCCGTTATTGCCGTGATGCATTGAGACTTCTCCCACTCCTGGGGTAATTGTTTGTTTCAGACGGAAATATTTCTCGCTCTTCAAATCGAAACTTCAAACAGGACGTTTTTATTACTAATCAGGTGTTAGTGTACAGTCTAATATGAGGTAAGATTTCTACACATATATTACGGAGGTGGCCGAATGGTTCGCACGTGCGTGCCATAACAACCTGTCATTGTATAGTGAAATATGTGGTAAGATTTCTATACATGTTTTAAGTTTTTAATCTCCATCGTCAAGAGGGGTTGGATGACCAAATGACGTGCACGCTGTATCATAAAGCCTGTTATTGAGTCAACTGGCGTGGTTTCGAATCCCAAGTTGTACGTGACAAGGATAAGGGTCGCCTGTCCAGCCTCGTGGGTTTTCTCCGAGTCCTCAGGTTTCCCTCCACTGCTAAAGACCTGTACGCGCAAGCGAATTATCGAAATAAAATTAACCCGTATGTTAGTCCGAAATGACATAGTTTGTGTTGAGTGTACGTTAAACCCCATTTATATCTATCTACAAATGTATTACACTTTAAACACAGTTGCTGAGTATTAAACGAACCAATAAGGACCCCATTGGAAATAAACCTATTTTTAATTTAAGGAGGTTTTTATGGGATATCCTCAAGAGGCTGGTCATTCATGACATCATAACCTTTTTCTCATCAAAACTTTCTCTCCTTATTATCATGTAACTTTATATTATCACCTCTATTGTTATGTTTGATGTCTCTTGGAAAAATAAAATAAATGATTGTTGATAAAAGGGAGATGGGGGGAGCTAACGTCCATTCGACACCAACTTTATGGAACATCAATCTCATTTTAATTCTTCGCGTATGGGTCTTCAGTAGTGGGAGGAAACTAGAGGACTCGGGGGGAAAACCTACCAGGTTGGACAGGGGGCCCTATTCCTGCCAGATAATTTTATCTAGGTAAAACGCAGTATGATTTATTTGTATATTGTCTGGGAGGAGGATAGTAGCTTAATGTAGCATTCAAGGACATCTGTCTAGTTGTTCCGTTAGAACGAAAAACTTTGAATCGAACCCACGCCTCTTGACTCAATGGCAGACCTTAACCATTCTCGCCCCCCCCCCAAAAAAAACAAAAAAGGTATATAAGACTGTGGATAAGCTATGAGGTTTCAGCATTTTCTAGCTACAACTGATGCATGGCAATCAATTAGCCGTAGTTTTTCCATTTCGTTCTAGCAACGCCTGATAAAATAGTTTCTACCGACCCTTCAATCATCTCACATGGAGCATCTAGAAAGGGGTCCAATGAGTGGTAAGGACATGGCTCGTATGAAGAAATGCAGGTATCGGGTATCAGTCGTCCAGGACCGTTAATGGACCATTTAGACAGCCAAGGCGTATTTCTACCAGAAGATAAACAAATCATTGATATGGAGAGGCTACCAATTGACAAAGTTAGAAAGATTATAGACATATTGATGGAGAATTGTTGTGGAAGTTTTTCAGCCTTTGTGGAGTGTTTAAGAGATACTTATCATTTTAGCCTTGCTGATTTGTTAGAAAGTAAGTTAGTATTTGTTCATCTGTGCTTCAATGGCATAGTTTTGTATACCACAGCTATGAACCTTCATATGTGCTACATTAGGTGTCAATGAGCCGCTTTTTCAGTCATATTCCATACCCTAGGACAATAATAAAAAAGCCATATGTCGTATTAATATACTTATAGGTGGGTAAAGATAACAATATGAGAGGGGGTACCTAGAACAAATTGCAACAGAAATCATTTCTTTGGGAACTGTTCAGTTATGGTCTCTAGTACTCCCATAACATAAGCGGCCATTATCGGTCTTGGGGAAATTTGCATAATTAACATAAATCCAAGATGGCCGCCATGGTAGCTAATTATATAAATGAAATGAAATGGTGTTTACCGTCCTACTGTTAACCTGGGCTAATGAAGACGGGCATACAACATACAGTGTGCTATGGGGGAGATTTTGCTACGGTTTACTCTTATATCGAAGGGGGGATCTTTTACGTTCACGTCAATTTGTAAACGGTAATTACAAATGAATATCAAGGGAAATAGCTATTATTAATTAACATGTCTTCAGTTTTGAAGCGTTTATGATAGTCAACAAGTTGCAGGAAACTTCGGTCTGATGAACATTATATATTACAATACATATTTCCATTAAATGTAATGGCATCACATGTATCTGACATGCACTTGATAACAGTTATGTCTGAATGAACAAAAACGTATATATATACCACTTTGTCATACAATATTGAAATATCAGAGAGAGGTTTGCGTTCTTTTTATCCAAGACTAAGATCGATTAGTTTTGTTTTCATTATAATGCCAATGCTATGTCTTTATTATATGTACAAAATGACCTTACAATATATCATTATTACATGTACTAAATGACCTAACAATGACATGTCATTATTATATTTTGAAGACTTGTTTAGAGAGACAAACCTCTGTTCAGAGACCAAATGATAGAACCAACCTACAAGCATGTATAAATGAACCTGTACAGAGACCAAATGGTAACACTTATCTAAAAACATGCCAAGATCAACCGCCAGCTGCAGTCCCTCAAACTATAACAGCCCCTGTTGTAAAAGGTAAGCAGGAAACATGACTTTCAATAAAATACCCATTTTAAACCTATGATTAAAATGCCTGCTGATGAGGTGTTCTACAAGTTCCCTATATACTACTTAAATATATCCATTTCAGGTTTCCAGTAATAGATTGACGGTTTTCTTTGAACATAATTACCGATGACGTTGTCCACGAGTCTCCGATACTTAAAATTATCTATATCAGATTTTCAATTATAAATTGAAAACATCAGCTTATAAGGTTATTTACCACGTTGTCAAATTAACGTTGTTGTTTCTAATTAGAAGTAACATCTGAACTGCAGAAATAGCTTTTTGAATAATTGGTACCTCCAGGCAGATCAATTTAGGCCCCACCCCTTCCTTACGTCTTCATTAGCACAGTTCAGAGCAAAACAGTATGACGTTAAACCCCATTTCATTTCATTTGAGTTGGTTTGAACACATTATGAAACCTCCAATGCCAAAAGGAGAACAAACGACCCATGTAAGAACAACAGGGAGTAGGCCACCATACTCTTTACCATGTCATGATTTCCCTAAAACAAAAACGTAGGGGTAATAAACGTTTGTATGTCGTCTTTCGGATTTGGAGATATCTAACTTGAGTTATTATTATTTCAGACTTTAATCCAAAAGAATGTGGTCGGATGCCAGATCACGAATATCAAAAGATCCAGACTAATTTTCAGTTCTTGTTAAAAGAGTTAAAACCGGGTCCACTGAGTATAAAACTTTTTGAAATGGGTGTGTTCGACGAAGATGATAAGCATACAATAGAGCGAGCACAAGGTTGTAAAGAGAAGTGTGATAAACTACTGATGATTCTGCTCAAGTGTGGTATAAACGCTTTTAACAAGTTCTATCAGCTACGGGACATGAACGAGCGAGATCGGTACTAGAACTAACAGAAATACATGTAACACAAGTGTCATAGTATGCATCTGCAGCATTAGTCTATCTATCTACTCTACTTTGAGAATAAATATCTGCCCTAAATGGCTGCCTCATCCAGCAATTTGTATACTGTTTCGTAATGCGGCGCGACTCCGGTTCACATCTGTTATACACAAAAAAGAATTACAATTTTATTAATTGAAAGCACTTCTCAAAATTCTCGAAGCACTCAATGTCTTCGACAAAAATCTTCAAAATTAGGACTTAAAATGACTTTCAAATAGCTTAGAGTCTGTGGTTAAGGGGAGATAATTGTAGACAGACGCAATACGTCAGTTTGGAGGGTACCCACAACTAATACCTATATAGAGGTTGTTTGGTACCAACTTGTAGAAAACCAACCACCTTAACATTTTTACAGTCGAAATACGATGATGTAACACCTCACGAATTAAATTACATTCAAATCAGCTTTTCATGTTCGCTGTAACTACTTGATTTTTATTATTATTGCTATCATTATTACAACATATTTATGGTGCGCCCTTTCATATAACGTGTTCAGGGACACTTTACAAAGTGGCAATTTAATCATTAAATTATACACCATACCGAAACAGTTAAAAAGTTGTTTAAATAAATGTGTTTTAAGTTGTTTTTTTTTTAAAAAGAATATACAGACGTACACCATCTTAAAGTAACTGGTAGATTATTCCATAAAACAGGTGCTTGACCTTGAAATCTACACAAGACTCGTTGAACAGTTTCGGGCTTTAAAAGTAGTTTATCTGATGTATGTACATCGTCAATAGAAGGCTTGGTGTCGCCTTAACTACATACATCTTATCAAGCCCTTCACGTAATACCCTGCATATTTCGCGACTAAGTTCGATTGTCACAAGCCCAGCCTGGGAACCTATCAGATTCATCGGTCGTCGTGAATACCAAGTCTCGTGCTTTTAGCTAAAATGTCTACATGTGACAATCGAGTTGCAAAGTTCAAAGATCGATGAGTGTCACGGTTGCTGGTTTTCCGCGAGTTGCTCAATTTAAAAAAAAAAAACTTTTAACGGCGGCAAACTCTGTTTGTTTACAGTGTGTGATGTGCCACGACCAAGGATTGGACAATGCTAATTAGTCACATGTAAAAACAACGGGCGCGAAGTTCGGGAATTGCTGAGTATTGAAGCAATAGTTAGATGTTGTAAAACTCGCGAACGTTGCTTAAGGAACATCATATATATATTGCTCGATCTGGTGTATAAAGTTCTAAAAGATTTGAGCTAAATTATTGACTAATAGTAACTAATAAAATCAATTCGATATTTAACGAATATGTCAACATATACACTGGACCTCGCTTACCATCCGAACGACTACATAATGCTTATCCTGTGCCAATATCTAAACCTCGGTTACCAATTGAACGACTACATAAAGCTCACCCTAGATCAACATCTTGTCTGTTATATCACATCGGTGGAAGCGATCATAAATACAACTAACTCACACATAAACTTACATCTAGACCTCGGTTACAATCTGATCATGAATGGTTCAGCTCTGAACGTAGGCCTCATTACACTCGCCCTGTACGTCCAGGAACTGCCATATTGAAAATTTCCACGTGGAAAAAGTTTCGGCCGCCAGTCAATTTTACTAGGCAACTGTTTACTGCTCATGCAACGGTTGCCTGTCAGTCCCTGTGAAGTTCTGTCGGTCCCTTTCAACGTCTGATTAATGTAAAAGGACATATTAGTGAGAAAATGAGATCTTGCCTACCTCTCTCGAGTCAGTATGTCTGACACAACATGCTGTTAAAAATACGTCCCTTTCTGCTAAGCTTGGCCGAAGCCATTTTAATAACCATAAACCTTGTCATGGAGTCAACTGGCGTGGTTTCGAATCCCCGGTTGTACGTGACAACCCCCCTGGGGTGTAGGGGGTGAAAAGAATATACCCTTCGTATGTCCTGCGTGTCGTAAAAGGCGACTAAAAGGATCCCCGTAATGGGGCAACGTGTTTGCCGTGCGTTGCGACCCGTGTCGGTGGAGAGTGGAATCCTGGTAATTGAGTGGGGATTTGGCTTGCGAGCCCTTTCTCTGCAACACATTACTTTGGCCCATGGTTCACCTAGACGGGAGGTCAGAGTGGCCCACTCTGATCAATCGGCTTTGGTCGTTTTTAGCTCTGTAGAATGTACCCTTTCCAGTTTAATGCTCCGTTGTTTATTCACTCAGCATACTATCTACCTTTGTGTCCTTAGTACATTCTACAGCGCGGCGGCTTGGGTCAATCAGGTTGGAAAGTATTTTTTACTTCTGGCTTGAGTATACCCCTCGTCGAGCCCTGAGGCCATGCACTGGTGATCCGTGCTAGTCCTCCCCCTGGTAGGCAGGGAAGTAACCTGGGGGACGACGAGGGGTGAATTTAAAAAAAAATATTTATTCATGGATTCCCGAACCCCCCCCAATCCATATTAAAGATCAAAATAATAAAAAACAGAAACGTCCTAGTACAGAGGACGTTTCTAATCTATTTACATCTACAACTAAAATGTCAAAGGCATGGCCGAGGTTTCTCTTGATTGAGAGTCCCTCTACCGACCTCTCAAAAATTTCACCCTTTTTGATAGCCAAGGGCATAGCTGGCTTGGCCGGTGAGCCCAAGGCTATCAAAAAACTGAAAAATGGAACACTCCTGATCGAATGTGCTAAGGAACAGCATGCAACCATGCTGCTTAAATCCACATCCTTAGCAGACATTCCGATCAAGGTGTCACCGCATAGGTCGTTAAATTCAAGTAGAGGAGTTATTCGCTGTCGGGAACTTGAAGGCAGCAGTGAGGATGAAATGGTAGAATACCTTTCATCCCAAGGCGTCTCGCATGTTAAACGAATTAGCATACGTCGGGGAGATAAGGTGATTGCTACAAGCACCTATATCCTCACTTTCAATCGTCCCGATATACCAAAAACTCTCAAGGCAGGTTATCTTAATATACCTGTTGATTCGTATATTTCTAACCCCCTTCGCTGTTACAAATGCCAAAAATTTGGACACAGCAAAACCGTCTGTAGAGGTAAAGCCACCTGTGCTCGCTGTGGTCATGATGGCCACGAGAGCGCTACCTGCCAGGCGGATTTTTGTTGTGTCAATTGCAAGGGTAAGCACTATGCTTACTCTCGCGAATGTCCAATTTGGCAGAAGGAGAAACGAATCCAACAGGTGATGTCTGAACGAAAGATATCATATTTCGATGCTCGTAAGCAAGTAGAACTTACTGCAATATTTCCCATTGCACCACAGGGGAAATCTTACGCAAGTACAGTCAAAGTTTCTACTAAAACAATTTCTGTTCAGACAGACATAACCTGGCCTGATCAAGACAAAATGCCTAAAGACATATCAGATCAAGGGGTATCGAGATTCTCTCAAACGCGAGAGAACTCGATCCAAACTATAAATACTTTGCCTGGCGGGGGACTACTTTCCTTGCTGCAACCTGAAGGTGTTGGGACTATCCCCAACACGTCAACCCAGAATGGCAAGGGGTCGCGCCCCTCACCTTCTGCTGAAGCTGTTGCTCTTGATTCCAGTTCTGCTGGATCAAGTTCGCAGCTGAAGGGTATTCCACCCTCTCAAGATCAAACTGTCCTCTCCAGGAAAGAGAGGAGATTGGCAAAGTTTAAAGAGAAAATGAAAAAGGGTTCAAAAGACCCTATTTTTCTCTATAATAGATATGGGGATGATCTGATGGACGGTGTTACCGTTGCGGATGTCCATATGGACTCGCATGGTAAGCCGTCAAAATATAAAATTCCCTGACAATGTTAAATTCCATTATTCAATGGAATTGTCGTGGTTTAAAACCAAATTTTAATGAAGTCCAATTATTGATTCAAAAACACAATCCTTTAGCTATTTGTTTACAGGAAACTTTTTTACGTAATTCTGACACTTTGTCTTTTAGACATTTTGTTGGTTATCATCATCATGCAGTTGGTGATGGTAGAGCTCATGGGGGTGTTTCTATTATTCTTAATGGAGATGTTCCTCAGAGTCAAGTCACACTCAACTCGCCTTTACAGGCAGTTGCAGTTAGGGTGACGTTGCATATTCCTATAACACTCTGCTCTGTATATCTTCCACCAAGTTTACATCTTAATCCCCGAGATCTTGATGACCTTGTTGCACAACTTCCTCTCCCATTTATTATTATGGGAGATTTCAATGGTCATCATTCTCTCTGGGGTAGTCCAGATGATAACAACAGAGGTAAACAAATAGCGGACTTCATTAACATTAATAATTTGTGTTTATTTAATGATGACTCGCCTACTTATCTACATCCTGCCACAGCTTCTTTTTCTTCCCTGGATCTAACCATTTGCTCTCCGGTCCTGTTTCAGGATTTTACATGGAGAGTAAATGAAGATCTATGTGGTAGTGACCACTTTCCTATCTTGATTGATAATAATGGTCCCTCACCGGTTGAAAGACCCCAGAGGTGGAAGTTACATAAGGCTGATTGGGCTCTGTTTGAATCTTTGTGTCTCTTCTCTTTTGATACAAAGGAGTTAGAAGATGCAGACGAGCCCATGGCCTTATTCACTTCAATTCTTCAAGATGTAGCTGAGCAGGCGATTCCAAAAACCACGACTGAACCAAAACGTTTCAATAAACCATGGTTTAATGACGATTGCAAATCCGCTCTGAAAGAGCGTGATCGTATCCTGAGACGACTAAAGAACCACCCTTCCATGGAGAATATTGCGGCATACCAAATGGTCCGGGCGAAGGCCCGTAGAACCATACGCCAAGCAAAGAAGTCTTCATGGCAAGGATATGTCTCTAGGATCAATTCCCGTACCACATCTAAGTCGGTATGGGATAGGATTCGTAGGATTAAAGGTAAAAGTAGTGCTTTATCAGTTAACCATCTCAATGTTGATAATACCACCTTAACAACATTTCCTGATATTGCTAATTCTCTGGCCAGTACTTTTTCATTCAATTCATCATCCAATTTCTCCTCCGAAGCCTTCCGAGGCATTAGACAACAACAGGAGAAAAGGCGACTTAATTTCAAGTCCCGCAATGATGAATGTTATAATGATCGTTTTTCCATTGCAGAGCTCCGTGATTCGTTAAAGCGAGCTCGGGACACTGCAACTGGTCCAGATGAGATACACTATCAAATTTTAAAACATTTACCTTATCCAACACTTCTAATTTTACTGGATCTTTTCAACCGGATTTGGGTTGATGGGAATTTCCCTCCTTCGTGGCATGAAGCCACAATAGTTCCCATCCCTAAACCGGGTAAAGATCATACGAATCCTACCAACTATCGTCCGATCGCTTTAACTAGCTGTATTTGCAAAACCATGGAGAGATTGATCAATCGAAGGCTTGTTTGGTACCTAGAGTCCAACAACCTCATTACTGACCTCCAATGTGGATTTCGGTCCCAAAGGAGCACTCTTGATCATCTCGTTAGATTTGAAACGTTTGTCAGGGACGCTTTCATCCAGAAGCAACATTTAGTTGCAATTTTTTTCGATCTGGAGAAAGCTTATGATACTACATGGAAACATGGTATCATGCGCGACCTCCATAACCTCGGCCTACGGGGTCGCTTACCTATCTTCATTAAAAATTTCCTGGAAGATAGGTCATTTAAGGTACGACTGGGATCAATATTCTCTGACCCATTTCCTCAGGAAATGGGAGTTCCACAGGGAAGTATTTTATCTCCAACACTTTTTGCAATTAAAATTAACTCTATCCCAGCGTGCCTTAAACCAGGTACAAATGGCGCTCTCTATGTTGATGACTTTCAGATGTGCTATGGTTCTACAGACATGCGGACAATCGAACGTAAGTTGCAGCTTTGTTTGAATTCACTTCAACAATGGGCAACCGAAAATGGATTTCGTTTTTCGAAATCCAAGACTGTCTGTATGCATTTCTGTCAGAAACGAGGTTTGCATCCAGATCCAGAACTTTTCTTGGATGGCAACCGCCTTCCAGTTGTGGATGAAACCAAATTTCTGGGGCTGATATTCGATAAGAAATTATCATTTATCCCCCATATTAAAAACCTAAAAAAGAAATGTCTGAAAGCCCTCAACATATTGAGAGTGTTATCAAATACTGACTGGGGAGCAGACCGTAAGGTCTTGCTCAGATTATATCGAGCATTAATAAGATCCAAACTCGATTATGGGTGTATAGTGTATGGGTCTGCCCGCGAGTCTTATCTCAAAGAGCTCGACACCATACACAACCAGGGACTTAGAATCAGTTTAGGAGCATTTCGTACATCTCCAGTGGACAGTTTATACGTCGAGGCGCATGAGCCCTCACTGCACAACAGACGTGATAAACTGGCCCTGCAGTATGCTACGAAAATTGCATCTCTTCCAAATCATATTTCATTTAACACCATATTTAGACCATTACATGAGCATTTATATCTGTTAAAGACTAAAGCCATTCCATCATTTGGTATTCGCATACAACCCCTTTTGTCTGAGGCTGGTATCAGTCTAGACAGTATTGCGAATACCCCTGTCTTTACGACTCCACCATGGGCTATATCTCCCCCAAAGATCGATTTCGATCTTACTCAACATAAAAAGAGAGATACTAGTTCTACGGTGTTCCAATCTCTCTTTAGAGAGTTAAGGTCTAAGTATGGTGATTATGCTCCTATTTACACGGATGGTTCTAAGGACGGTGATCGGGTAGCTTCGGCTACCGTGACACCATCTGAGACCATTTCTGTGTGTCTTCCACCTGCTGCTTCAATATTTACAGCTGAGCTCCAGGCCATTCTTCAAGCCTTGGAGTTCATACAATCCTCTTCATCATTAACGCATATCATCTTTACTGATTCTCTGTCCTCGCTTCAAGCAATTAACAATAAACAGCTTGAACACCCATTAGTAGCAGATGTTTATCGTCTGCTACTATCTTACGAGTTCAACAGCAAAGACGTTGTCTTTTGCTGGCTCCCCAGTCACGTAGATATAAGGGGGAATGATCAAGCAGATTTAGCTGCCAAAGCTGCTTTAGATCTTCCCCTATCAAATATTTTAATTCCATATAAAGATTTTAAAACTTGTATAAATCATTTTATTTATGGCCGCTGGCAACGGTCTTGGGATCTTGCAGGCACAAACAAACTTCATCATATTAAGCCTCTCTTAGGAGATTGGCCAAGCTCCTATCAAAGTAATAGGAGAGATGAAGTTGTTTTGTGTCGCTCTCGTATAGGTCATACTTTTTTAACACACATTTTCATCTTGAAACGAGAGCCCCAACCAGAATGTGAACACTGTCATGTTCCTTTGACAGTTAAACACATTTTGATTGAGTGCAAGCATCTCAAACATACAAGATCAAGATATTACCGTTGTCAGTCACTACATCATTTGTTTGCCCAACCTGGGTTATATTGCGAAATGCTAAATTTTTTAAAAGAGACAGGTTTTTTTATAAATTTTAATGTAAATATATTTATATATATATCAAGTATTTTAGATTTTTATATGCATAAAAGATTGTTTTTTATTTTTAAATTTGATATACTGTGATATTGTTTTTATTTATGCATATGTAAAATTTTGTGATATCATTTAGCTTGTCTCGCATATTTCATAATGTTTGGCGCAATATAGCCCGGTTGGAGCAGATGTGCCATAAAACAACATTTCATTTCATTTCATTGTACGTGACAAAGAGTAGGGTCGCCTGTCCAACCTCGTGAGTTTCCACCGGCCACTCGGGTTTCTTCCCACTGCTACAGACCCCTACGCGCAAGCGAATTATTGAAATAAGATATGTGAGTCCCGAAATGAGCTAGTTTATGTCGATTGGACGTTAAATCCTTTCTCCACCCCCCACCCCCCTCAACCTTGTGCAATGACTAGCCTATTTAACAACATTGTTGTGACAAAGTGATCTATATTCTCTACCTTTCATCAAATTGAACGATAATTTAGGTACATCAACAGAGAACTTTATGACCTCTGCTAGGTTTGATAATATATGATATTGACGTTGCAACTTTGTACAAACTTCTCTTAGGCCACGATCTTGTTAAACATCTAATCAATTCAATATGTTCTTTACAAGCTATACATGATCTGTGTACAACACTCGGTTGAACTTCAAAGAGAGTGTAGTAGTGGTCAGTGCATTATACTTTACATGATAATGACTTCAAAGGAAACATGCAATGCGAGAGAGAGAGAGAAATTTGGTTTAACGTCCACTCAACACAAACTAGGTCATTTCGGGACTAACATGGTTTAATTTTATTTCAATAATTCGCTTGCGCGTAGGGGTCTTTAGCAGTGGGAGGAAACCGGAATGCCCGGAGGAAACCCACGAAGTTGAGAAGGCGCCCCTATCTCCATGCCACAACATGCAATGCAATTACAGATACCATATATGATGATCACTCCTGTCCATCTTCCCTAATTGTTGGAGGCTTTATAAGCAGGTGTTTACGGACAGTCGGCAGACAACAAGAGACGAGGAGACAACTGCCGAGAGAGAGGCAGGGACCGGCACATGGACTCGTCTGAGTTCAGCCGCTTCCCCGACAGAGGGGCAGAATGGTGGATTTAATATTGTTAGATGTGTTCCGATTGTATCTAGATGTATAGTTCCAGATGTACTGTAGTCTTGTTATATCTATGTAACTGTTTGGTATTCTGTTCCCGTTGTAAATAAACCATATATTTACGAAACTGATTCTGTTATCACTACGAAAGTGTTACATTGTATGCCCATTCATTGACTACAATGTCAAACACATTTCATTCCATGGCTTGTAACATATAATATTTAACATTCCGTTTAACTTAATCTTTACAGTAACAAAGAGCCCAACATGTCACAATCATCGGATCAAAAATACTGAATGGGAATTCAAACTTTCAGCTTTGATTCGATTACAGGGTGTATTATTTCTAAATATATTTATTTATCGGTGTTATCTGTCCGTCTTGTAACCATGAATATTTACCAAAACCAGACAGAAAATAGTAATTCATACCCTCTTCCTCGGTCATATACTACAGTCAGCTAAAAGACCATGCAAAAGCGGCCGAAGAAAAATAGGGAATTGTTATATATCAACGCAGTAAACAATAATAGTGGCCTGTATCCTATATGCATACTAGGAATTATCTCCCCTGTAAACAAACAGGTCATTATATCCCGTGTATCCAGCAATTATAATATTGGTTTCATGAGATATCTGGTTAGAAACGCTTCGTGTCATCTAAAGTCTATGCCACCAAAGTGTACAGTATGACATGATCATCTTATCAGGATGTATATGGCTTGATTTTTCACTAAAGCGCAATCATAGGGGAATTCCAAAAATCGATGCCTGTTTACTCCCCGATCACTCCGACTCAAAATCCTTAATAAAAATGCAATTATTAATAATAAAAGGTTCGTTCAAACATTTCGAGATCACACATTATGCAAAAGGGTGATGCAAAAAATGCGAAAAGAATGTTATGGATGTATGTATAGTATATGGGAACTTATATTGGAACTACTTCAGTGTTTCGGCGTTAATTATTAATTATTAGCGCCCTTGAATATCTCTTTCAGTACTGATGCACAAATACATCAACAGGTACAGTATGTTTATTGCGTATAATATTTTGATATTTGTGACAAAATGTCTCATTATTCCTGTATTGTACTATTGTCAGATTCGTTATGTAAATCTATTTTATTGCGAATGTGTATGGTAAAATTTAATTTTTAATATCTGACGACGCCTATAGAGGGCAGACAGTTTAGTCGCAATAGAAATTTTCACATAAGTTATCCAATCTAGCGATTCAAGAGATGAGAAGGGTAATGCAACACCTTGAAGTACCTTTATTTGTAATTTATGATTACATACATCATTATTTTGTACATACAATATTTCATTTCTACATTGTATTCATCCAACAATTTTATGTTGTTAAGGACACTATGTAATTACAATAAATCGATGGGGATTTTCTGTGAAATCGATCAGCGATACGAGTCGCTTGTTAATAATAATAATTTATTTACATAGCGCCTATTATCCAGTCAACTGCTTAATGGCTGAAAGAAGACGTTCAAAACTAGCAATAGGGTAATATTTGAACAGCACAATTGTCCTATACTCCATGGGGGATGGGGGCTAAGTGGGTAAGACGCTGGCTCTATAGTCTGGAGGTCGAGTGTTCGATTCCTGCATTGGCCGAGAAAGTTCATCCAGATGTTCCGCCGTGGTTTTTCAAGAGGTGCAGGACGGAGGGCCTTGCAAGGACGCTTGTCTAGTCGTTCGGATGGGACGAAAAACCGAGGTCCCGTGTACTCATTAACGTGCACGTAAAAAAATCCGTTGGCAGTTAGAATTCGATATAAGAGTAGGCCGTAAAGCCGCTGTCTGGGCAAAATTCAGAGTAGAGCAGTAGGATGTTACACCCTATTTCATTTCATTTGTTTATTGCAGGCGACATGTCCTCACGAACAAATTCCCCACCCGCTGCTTATGATGATATAGATACTGCCAGAGACACCGAAGAGTCAAATACAATCCCTGGTATTCCACTATTCACAGATACTGAAGAGTCAAATACAATCCCACGAACTGATAATAGATCACCTATAAATGTAGTATTGGTTGGTAAAACCGGGGCTGGCAAAAGCTACACTGGCAATTACCTGCTAGGGAAACCAGTATTTCTGTCCATGTCAAGTACTAATTCTATCACTTCTAAATGTTACACCGAGACAAAGGAACTAGACAATGGAATAACAATTAAAGTCATTGACACACCAGGATTGTTTGATACTCGGCAAACAATTGCGGAAACATTCAAAGAACTCTATTCTTTATTTTGTCTAACTGAACCAGGCCCGCATGCGTTTCTCTACGTTATTAGACTAGATGAAAGAATTACTGATGAATGCAAGTGTTCCTTTAACCTGTTTAGGGAAATATTTGGCCAAAATATCAACAAACACCTTATTTTAGTTTTAAATCGGATACCTAAAGATCGGGACTCAAAATTGATGATACAAGAATCAAAATATTTGATGAACATCATAACAGAATGTCATGGTAGATATGTATGTTTGGACTATGTTGAAACGCCTAGTTATGGAAACTGTGATGACCATCTTCTTAAAATGATCCTTGACACTTTCCGTGACAATGACGGAAGTCACTATACCAGAGAGATGTATAGCAGGGCTATTGAACCGTATAATGCTAAACTGAAATTAGAAGAAGATAATCGGAAACTGTCACAGCAAGTGCAAGAATTAACTGGTTTACTTGCAAAACAGGAATTGAAGAATAAACGCACAGGTATTTCTATAATTAACCTAAATAAGTCACATACATCAGCTCGCAATGTCCACTTTAGCTCCGCACAGATTTGTCACTTAGCAGTTCTTCACACTCAACCATAGAAATTATGAATAACGTGTTCAACCGGAAATTACATAATCCTAGTTGCCCATACTGCCGACACAGTGGTATTAAAGCCGAGATAAATATTCTGCATCTTTCATCTTGTTACTGTTTGTGTGGCTATGAATTATCAAATATAAATTAAATGATTTGACACGTCCATACTGAACGTCCGACTGTTCTGCACCAACCGGCTTATTAAAGCACAGACGTCGGCGCTACTCATATTTTCAATACCAACTGTCAGTGTGTATCTTTCCTTATAAACGACCATGCACTGTACTTTTCCTAATCCTCCGTACTGCACAGCGGACAAGGTGAAACCCCGATTTCAAGTCGATACCGCAAAACCATTCTTTCCAAATAGTGAAATAAAAATGGTATGCCAGACCTACAATAAGGAAATGGTTATTCGTAAGCAGGGCATTTAGAGTTTGGGCAACAGTTTTATTTGGACAAGTTCATCGATACTCTGTAGCGCCAATGAGCTACGATTAGGTTTGCGGTGTTAGTTAATCAATGCTTTAAAAGTAAATGAAATGAAATGAAATGGGGTTTAACGTCCTACTCTTCTGCATCTAACCTGGGCTAATGGAAGACGGGCATACGCCATACAGTGTGCGATGAGGGTAATTTTGCCCGGACAGCGGCGCTACGGCCTACTCTTATATCGAATTCCAACTGCCAAGGGATCTTTTACGTGCACGTCAATGTGTACACGGGACCACCCCGAACGACAAGACAGCTGTCCTTGTCATGCCCTCCATTCTACATCACTGACAATGGGAAACCACGCCGGAAAATCGAGATGATTATTTACCCGGTTAGTAATCTTAATTCATAAAAAAATACTTATGAATAACCTCGTCGCTATAGTAATAACATACCGGACCATTAATCAGGTCTATTTTGTACTATGTTTTACAGGTTGTGTGGAAAGGGGACGAATACGGGATGACCAGTATGCAAAAATACAGCGCAATTACACAACTTTATTGAAACACATAGTAAATCCAGCTCATGTTTGCAGAGAATTATTTTCTGCTTTGGTATTTGACGAAGATGACAAAGAAATAATAGAGTCCGAAAAGGTTCGAATTAAGCAGACTGATAAATTGTTAATGACCTTGACAATGCGTGGTCCACGCGCCTTTGATGAACTTTTACTGGCACTTTCTGCTACGGACCACCACCAGGCTAAACAAATACTAGAACAAGGTAGATATAAATACACTTTAAGGGGACTCCTTTACATGCACCCTTTATAGTTATTTTACACATAAATAATGTTTTTGGGTTGAATCCCCATATATTCCATTTTAATAGCAAATCTGGTAATTTAAATATAATTCTGCCCTCGCCCCAAACACATCCCCTGCCACACAGAAACATACTTTCGGAATTTGTTCATCTATAGCTCTTGGCGATGTTCCTTTTGCAGATGAATGTGAAGACTTTGGGGCTATCAAAGATAAAAGTAAGTATCACTTTACATTTAAGGAACTAAGTGTTTTATATTGAGTTAAAACTCAATATAAAACACGAGTTATTGGTCAATTTAAATCAACATTGATGTTGTGATACCGTAAAAACTTGCAACCCATTTCTGTCCATAGAGGTGCCACAGAATAGCGATTTACAGTTCAAATGTTTCGTTCGATAGCGAATCTATTGCATAAAGCATTATCCATGCACCGCCGATAATACCTACCGATAAATTTCACTTTGCGAAAAGACAACATTCTTTACTGGAACGGCATCGTTTAGGCAACTATAGTAATGTTTTCAAGGACCTTGTGTAACTACGTTTTCGTCGAATAACTAATAAGAATATTTTTTATGGTCGGAAACTAGTTTTTATCCACGTGATCAATCTTTTCAACGCTCATCAAAATGCACCCATACTTTTGAGATATTGTGTGATATATGAAATGGTTGTCGTCGAATACCCAGAATCGCTTCACCTCTACAAGGGGCAGGGACGCCAGTCTAACCTCATGGGTCATCCGGTTTCCACCCTCTGCGAAAGACCCTGTCTCTCAAATCCTACTTTCAGATCTAATTACGGTCTATCATGACACCCGATTTTGTAGCGCGCTTAACATAAATATTTACAAATTGTCTTTATTTATATCAATTATTTATGTTCTTTGACTAGGGTACTTCGTTATGAAGATAAAGTTTCCAGATCTACAATACCATTCTGAATATAGTGATCCAAATAGCGACAAATATAAAGAATTGATCGATAAACTAGAAACATTATTTAAAGAGTATGGATGTGACGCAACGGTAACAATTCTCAGGTATTGTTTTTGTCTGTATTGGTCTCGATATGCCAGTTGAATGGATGGTGTTTTTATTTAATGTCTGTTTCTAAGCTATGATGAATGATAAGTTTAAACAATCAATACTGTATTCATTTGAATAGATTGAACAATAGGGGGGGGGATGGCCTAGTGGTCTAGAGTGCCGCGCTTCGACCTCTAGCTGGCCGGTCATCTCTTGCTTGTGGCTGTGAGATAGGGGCGCCTTCTCAACCTCGTGTGTTTCCTTCAAACCCCATTCCTCTCTCTATATATATATAAATATATTAAAATATTTAATAATTTAAGTTCGATTCTGATAGTTAAATCATGAATCGCATGGACAATCGAATACCTGGTAAAATTGCATTTTGAACATATTTGTGATTCGTTGTTGTTTTCCACAATGCAAATATCTAGGGATTTTATGTATAGGATACTGACCGAAGAAATGGTATTTAGATACGGCAGTAACTGCACGTGCACAGGAAGACTGTTCCACAGTTTTAAACTATATAATGACACGATACAGGAATGAATGAATGAAATAGGGAGTTTTATGGCACGTCAGCTCCAACCGGGCCACAAATAAGGTGATTTTGGAGAGACCAATTAAATATCACATAAATATATTTAAAATTTGTAATAAAAGTTTGTCTCTTTTAAAAAGGTTTAAAAATTTTCCATATAGCTCCGGTTGTGCAACGGAGGATCACGTTGCTTAGGATGTAAGGTTTAAAATTTTCCATATAGCTCCGGTTGTGCAACGGAGGATCACGTGGTTTAGGATGTAAGACGCTAGCTCGCTAGCCTGGGGTGGGATGTTCGATCCCTGCATTGACCGAAAAAGTTAATCTCGATTTTCCGTCGTAGTTTCCCCTTGTTAGTGATGCAAAACGGGGGTCAGACAAGGACAGCTCTCTAGTCGTTCGGATGGGACGTACAACCGAGGTCCCG
Organism: Patella ulyssiponensis; assembly: GCA_963678685.1. Lineage (NCBI taxonomy): Eukaryota > Metazoa > Mollusca > Gastropoda > Patellidae > Patella > Patella ulyssiponensis. The sequence continues at coordinate 10,516,647 of OY783227.1, read as the reverse complement.
TGTACACATTTCGATTGAGCAACACCATAGGTGAATTTCTTTTTATAGATCAAACTATTAACTATTTGATTTTATTTCTAGCCCTGGATCCGTTATTGTAAGTCTTGTTTTTGCTACTTCAACATCCAAAGATGAAGACAGTCTATTAGCAATCCTACACAAGGTTCTGACGTCTGGGTATTTGGGTGAATACAAAGTATCAACAGATAATTTTCTATTTCGTCGAATTGGAGGTTAGCACTTAGCATAAATATACACGCATTAACAAGACTGCGATCGTGCGCATCTGATTATTTGAAAAGAGGTGAACATATTAACTTCAAAAATATAGACGAAAACTGACACAAAATCATAACCCCACTGCTACAAATTACTCATGATAAGGCTAACTGAAAATACCAATGCCGTAGATTGTTCATACACAAACCTTATGTAGAGTTGAGCATAAAACGGTATTCATGTTGTATAAATATACTGACCTGTGTCACCTATTTTCTGATCTACAGAATGGTTAACTAATAGTAATACCAACAACACAGACGAAGTAATTCCAGTAATTGGAGATAAAAATACAGTTAGCTTAACTGAACAGTACGTATATAGAATTGTGTATTCTTAGCAAACATCACATTTCATTAGTTTGACATAAATGCTAATAGTTGCTGATCTAAACAATATTTTACTTCTGTTATAACACGATTATTTACAAGAATTCCTGTTTGGTTCCCCTTGTCAGTGATGCAAAACGGAGGGCCTAACAATGACAGCTGTCTAGTCGTACGGATGGGACGAAAACCGAGGTCACATATACACATTGGCGTACACGTAAGAAATCCCGTGGCAGTTGGAATTCAATATAAGAGCAGGCTGTAGCGCCACTGCGCGGGCAAAAACTGCCCTCATAGCACATTTTACCAGCAGGAAAGTAGGACTTTAAAGCCCATTTCATTTCATTTACAAGACTGGTATTTTGTATCTAAAAATAAACAATAGCTTATATAAATTTATCTCCACTGCACGTGCACGCTGGTGTTTGTGTGGATTTATGTTGGATGTAAGGTGTTACTTTTATTTGATGGTGTCATTGCGCAACCAGATCATTTGCTTGTCACCTTTTAATGGGTGTATTCCATGTGTACCAATATTGTGTTTTATATTGTAGACACGGTGATGGTGTTATTGTTGATTGTGTTTTATCGACCACGTCGAAGTCTGAATTAAATAATTTTTACCCAATACTAGAAATCATCTTGAAATCTGGCAGATTTGACCAAAATCAGGTTTCAGCAGACCAGTTCTCTTTTCATCAAATCGGAGGTGTGATAACTTTTTCATTTTACTTAGTAAAGTTTAGAAGCAGAATTTCCGTGCATATCTTTTGATCTAGTTGTGAAAATTCTAAGCCAATAAAAGTTTTTGTCGGAAAAAGTTAGTGTTACGATGTCCGCAAAATATTCTTTGAACAAATCAATTCCCCACTCGTTTGATGCAGGTGAAACAAATGCACATGGTGTTCTGACCTTGGATCACCATTGGTACGCATCTCTGTAGATCTATAACCGGCCATGTGACTGGTTTTCTTGTGCAGTTCATGTGTCTTGGTTTTCTTGTGCAGTTCACGAATCAACCTGTACTTTGCTGGCTGATGTTTTTCTCCACGGTTACTTTTTCAGGATGGTTAAATGAAACAGCGGAAACAACAACTGATAAACAGGGAGCTGTTCTGATTGATGAACAGTAGGTTTCTTTTTATAATAGTTTTACCCCTGATGGAAAATGGCGAACACTGGTCACTGCTTTATGTGGAGACTAGTATAGTGTAGTACTATGACTCCTTTAGGCTAAAACCTTACCACGGAGAAGTTTTGCACCGGATTTCGAAAACAGGTTTACAACGGAAAACGCCTGCAAAGTCTGTTCAGTGATGTTAGGGACATTGTGTATTTTATGCTTATCAACGAGACCGTGGTTAAAGTGTGAAAACAATTGTCAAGATACTAACAATTCCCTTCCAACAGCTAATCACTCCATATTTTAAGCAAGATACACTGACAGGTTGCAAAGTGTGATTTAGGACCTTTCCGCATTATCATGGTAGGTTTGATAGGTTAATTAGAGTTGGTGTAACTATGATTGACGTGACGATAGGCTACTTCTTATATTGACCACCCATGTTAAAGTGTTTGACAACGGGGCAAATGAATTGATTGAATCTAATAACAATCAATTAATAACAAGAATACGAAAAGGTCTCTTCCCAGTATCATGATCAAAATATTTTATTTTATGGAGTTTGTCACCACAAGAGTAACACATTATCTGTCCTCAGACATCCCCCACACCGACCTATATAGCACTAAATTCCAAATGGGTTTAAACAGAGGCGTTTCTACCACAAGAGTTTCATCTTATTTCAGTCCCCAGTCTGCAGCAGAAAAGTGGGACATTTCATTTGATTTCGCTCCCGGTATCTCTTCCACAAGGAATTAGACGTAGGAATCATAAATGATTATATAATGTGGGAATATATTGTGGCCACACCTGTCTGTCCGTCTTTTGGCAGACCATAATGCATTGTTATAACGCATAATACAATCTAGAGGTCTGGATTTAACATTTGTTTTTCGTTAATTTCATTGTAGCACTTGAAACACTCATACCAGGAATTGGGATTTATTTTAAATTTTCTTTCTACTTGCTAGGATTGTTTGACTTTCCCTACGTCTACGTCACAATATAATTTCTTTTAAAACTTGTTTGGATGTTCAGCTTGGATATTGATAAACTTATAGAATTACGCATTGTTCCGTTGGTTATTGAAACCTCCTTAATGTAACACTTATCTATGTATGAGTTATAACACTTTTCGTAATGTCGCCCAAATATAGTAATAGCTGTTATCCATGGTATAGTTCATTGCTATGTCCATTTATAAAATGCCTCTAAAAGATTACCCCTGAATGTAATTATTGTCCCGTTGACTTTATTTAATGATCGAGCTGTTCTTCAAACTATGCTGGTGGTCGTCTATTCGTGACGGCAACAATACTTATAAATTTTTTCATAGAGCTACCTTGCCTGGCAAGATGAAAACTGACAAGCCAGAACCCAGTAGCAGAACAGATACTTCAAGTGCTTCCGACGTATCTCTCATACGCTACACAGAACCCTCAGTACCTTGTACTGATAGTACGGAACAGGCCATGTCTCGTACTGGTAGTACGGAAGTGCTTGACAACAAAGGTACAGTATATACACACTACATTAGAATGCCGTCAAAATAACCATTATTCTGCTGTGATTTACGACGAAAACAAATTGGTTAATATTAATTAGGAGAGTTACTTAGTTTTACATTGATTGTGTCGTTAAAAAAAATGTAGGGTTAGTTTGAGTAGTGCGTGCACATGAAACCATAAAGTCTGCCACTGAGTTAAGTGATGTGGTTCCGATTGCGTGACAAGGAGTAGGATCTCCAGTCCAATCTCATTGACAATCCGTTTCTCCCCCCTCTACTAAGCACCCCTACACGCAAACGAATTGTTAAGTTAAAATTGATCCATATGTTAGTTCCGAAATGACCTGCTTTGTCGTCGAGTTGACTTTTAACCGCATCCCCCCCCCCTTTAAACATTACACTATTTTGCCCATAACGTTTTTAGGACTTCGAATGTTGTCTAATGGTTTGGATTGTTCGTATTTGGTTTTATTTTATTTGTCAAATATTTTTGCACCTATGATTGCTCGCTGAATAATACAAGGTCCTGAAATATATGAGGTTCGTTCAGGGACCAAGTCAATTGGTTTCGTCTTGTGCAATACTCTCCTTTTTGTCTAACTATCGAAGATGTAATTGAAAACGCCGTAAGGGAAACATAATTGAAAATGTCAAACCCACAGACAAACATAGAAACTACTTTTTTCTGCAGAGTAAATGAAATGGGGTTTAACATCCTTCTTGTCTGCTTTGACAAGTCGAGTTAATATGGAGAGTCATATGTCTTGTTGTGTTATAGGATGGGGATTGTGGTTGGACATCTGTTGTATGGAGAGTCATATGTCTTGTTTTGTTATATGATGGGGATTGTGGTTGGACATCTGTTGTATTGCACATGTCAAAGGTTCTTTTACGTGTAGTTTAATCCTCGGTCTCTGATAAAAGCTGGCCATTAACAAGGTGGAACCTACCCGGAAAATCTCGTGGAACTGTCTCGGCCAACATCGGGTTTTAATTCCGGACCTCCAGATAAGTGAACCAGGAGGATAATTATAATTTTGTTCTGATAAATTTTTATATCATCGTTGTCCACCTGTTACCACTGATTCTGTAATAAGTTCGTGCACCTAAAAAATGTACGTTTCACTTTTGAATCTGTGGTGTTGATTTAGGTTTACATTGTAGTTTGTTAAATTCGAGTCCAATATTCATAAGAAGGAAACCGGGAGAATAGGATAGAAATATTTCAATAGCAAAGTTGTCCTATAATCCATAAACATCTTATGGGATATAATTCTAAATCAACGCCTACTTTTGTCCCTAACTAAATGGTTTTAGCCATGGATATGTCGTGCTGTTTTAACATCAAGGGGTCTAAATTTGTAATTTGGGTAGAAATGTACCAATGTTGTTGGTCATTTTATAAATATATAAGATGGTCTTTCAAACTAGTTTTCTTTTTGCATTGGGGGCCGGGACGGGGCTGTAGGGAGGCGGTTCGATGCCTAAAATTGGTGGGAAATGTGATTATGTTTATGTAAATCTTTTAGATTAGTATTATTTCAACATTAATTTAGAGCAACATATCTAAATAAGTGTGTACGGTGCCTCTTGGACAACTGTTACCTCTGCGAGTGGTAGAGACGGTGGGGTCAGGGGGCTTAGAATAGTTGACAATTTTATAATATACAAATGAAATGATGACCCAATCTTTTCCGCCGAGAATTACAACAATCTTCGTATATCTCGGTAAAAAATGACTGCTTTCAACACGTGACGTCACATCATGCGCCGTCAAGATAGAGAGAAATGGGGTTTAACGTCCGCTCGACACAAACTGGGTCATTTCGGGACTAACATGGTTTAGTTTTATTTCAATAATTAGCTTGCGCGTAGTGGGAGGAAACCGGAGGACCTGGGGGAAACCCAGGAGGTTGGACAGGCGACCCTACTCCTTTTTAAAGCCGTGACGACGGATAGTAGTAGTGCCACTACGCCGTAGTGCCACTGTCCCCCATAGCACACAGTGTGGCGTGTGCCTGTCTTTATTAACCAAGTGGGAGCAGAGCAGGTGGATGTTAAACCCTATTTCATTTCACTTGTTTATTGCAGGCGACATGTCCTCACGAACAAATTCCCCAACCGCTGCTTATGATGATATAGATACTGCCAGAGACACTGAAGAGTCAAATACAATCCCTGGTATTCCACTATTCACAGACACTGAAGAGTCAAATACAATCCCACGAAGTGGTGATGGATCACCTATAAATATAGTATTGGTTGGTAAAACCGGGGCTGGCAAAAGCTATACTGGCAATTACTTGCTAGGGAAACGAGTGTTTCGGTCCATGCCAAGTACTAATTCTATCACTTCTAAATGTTACACCAAGACAAAGGAACTAGACAATGAAATAACAATTAAAGTCATTGACACACCAGGATTGTTTGATACTCGACAAACAATTGCGGAAACATTAAAAGAACTCTCTTTTTTATTTTGTCTAACTGAACCAGGCCCGCATGCGTTTCTCTACGTTATTAGACTGGATGAGAAGATTACTGATGAATGCAAGTGTTCCTTTAACCTGTTTAGGGAAATATTTGGCCAAAATATCAACAAACACCTTATTTTAGTTTTAAATCGGAAACCTAAAGATGGGGACTCAACATTGATGATAAAAGAATCAAAATATTTGATGAACATCATAACAGAATGTCATTTTAGATATGTATGTTTGGACTATGTTGAAACGCCGAGTTATGGAAACTGTGATAGCCGTCTTCTTAAATTGATCCTTGACACTGTCCGTGACAATGAAAGAAGTCACTACACCAGAGAGATGTATAACAGGGCTATTGAACCGTATAATGCTAAACTGAAATTAGAAGAAGATAATCGGAAACTGTCACGGGAAGTGCAAGAATTAACTGGTTTACTTGCAAAACAGGAATTGAAGAATAAACGCACAGGTATTTCCATAATTAACCTAAATAAGTCACATTCATCAGCTCGCAATGTCCACTTTAGCTCCGCACAATTTGTCAATTTGTAGTTAGCTTTTCTACAATCATAGGAATTACATGTTTGTGATGACTAAATCCTCAATCCTAGTTGCCCATACTGTCGCGATAAATATTTTGCATCTTGTTACTGTTTGTGTGTGATTCTAAAAAAAAGAAAATCGCTATGAATTATCAACTATAAATTAAATGAATTGACACGTCCACGCCGAACGTCCGACTGTTCTGCGTCAGACATCGGCGCTACTGTTTACTCGTATTTTGAATACCAACTTTCAGTATATTCCGTTTTAACGACCATGCACTGTACTCTTCCAAATCCTCCGTACTGCACAGCGCACAAGGGGAAACTCCGACTTTAAGTCGATACCGATATATACACGAAAGAAGACTCGCGCAGTCATTCTGTTCAAAGATTGAAATAAAAATTGTATGCCAGGCCTACAATAAGGAAATGGTTATTTGCAAGCAGGGCATTTAGTGTTTGGGCAACAGTTTTATTTGGACAAGCACATCGATACTCTGTAGCATCAAGGAGCTAAGGTTAGGTTTACGGTGTTAGTTCATCAATGCTTGAACAGTATTTACCCGGTTAGTTATCTCACATCCGACCATTAATCATGTATATTTTATACCCTCTTTAACAGGTTTTGTGGAAAGGGGACGAATGCCGCCGGACCAGTATAACAAAATACAGGGCAATTACCAAACTTTATTGAAAAACATAGTAAATCCAACTGATGTTTGCAGAGAATTAGTTTCTGCTTTTGTATTCAACGAAGATGACAAAAGACTAATAGAGTCTGAAAAAGTTCGAAGTAAGCAGACTGATAAACTGTTAATGACCTTGACGAATTGTGGTCCACGCGCCTTTGATTCATTTTTACTGGCACTTTCTGCTACGGGCCACCACCAGGCTAAACAAATACTAGAACAAGGTAGATATATACACTTTTTTAGGACTCATTTACACCCACCCTTTATAGTTATTCAACACATAATTTATGTTTTTAGGTAGATTCCCCATACATTCCATTTTGATAGCAAATCTGGTAATTTAAAGATACATTATGGGAGATTTTTACAAGGAGTTAGCCATTCTTGCTATAACAGTTCAAAAATAGATGCTGAAACAAGAATATATTGAAAATTTCAGTCAAATTACTTTATCCTGAACAAAGTTGTTACCACTATAATTTTTTACTAGAAATGGGAGTTAAATTCATCGACACCCTTTTCCCATTCTGGCCGATTGTTGATTGACAGGCGTTAACTCCACCTATATAGTCTCGATTATCAAGTAATGTTTACAATGACTAGTACTGATAGCGTATTCGGTTTGAGACAGGACTGCAATTCAATTCGTATTTACATTTATTTTTTACTATAAATTAGAATTAAGATTTTAATATATAGATAAGAAGAGAAAGTCTGCGATAGGATATTAAAGTTTGAAAGGAATGGGCCAAATCAACGAGGCAGTATTGTAAATAAATTATAATAAATAGCCGAATTCTTGCGTTACTACTACTACCTGGTGTTTTAACGTCCGCTTCCACAGAAGTGATATCGCAGACAAGACATAGGAGAGCCTAGGCTTCTTCCTGTTTTTAGAATATGATTTGGCAATCTTTCCATTTGCGGCCTTGAGCCATGGAGTAGGTTTAGTGAGAAGTTCTTCCCTTTATTTAATAAAACACATATTGTTTGGTACCGTAGTTGATCTGTAGAGACAGCATTTATGCAGACATATATGCGTCTCGTCTCTGGATTGTTAGAAGTCATCTTTTGGGGTTTAGTGTTTAGGTGCCAGGCCCGTCTTATCGTGGCCTCCCCTTACTCCACTTTGCAGACTTCTTGCGTTGCCTGTGTGTACTCTTTTGTACTTCAGGTAGGCCTAAGCGACTCCCTAAGCAGACGAATAGAAAACATTCCGGAAGTATGATGACGTCAACGTCACGGAGAAGCCCCGCCCACGACGCCATAGTGATTAAATCAGTCAACGAAATCCTGTTTTAATCTGAGCCCAATCCAAGCCATCCGTGGGTCTACGGAGTTCATTTTAGGCTTATTGTTTAAATAAAGATCTAATTTATAATTTCTATGACTTCTGAGGCCCAAAGGAAGACCGACAAAAGTCTGTTTTTGCTCTCCCATAATGTATGTTTAAATATAATTCTGCCCCCGCCCCAAACACATCCCCTCCTACACAGAAACATACTTAAGAAATTTTTGCATCTATAGCTCTTGTAAATGTAAAGTATACACATTGACGATGTTCCTTTTGCAGATGAATATGCAGACTTTGAGGCTATCAAAGATAATAGTAAGTATCACTTTACATTTAATGAGATTTGAACTCAATATAAAACACGAGTTATTGGTCAATTTAAATCAACATTGATGCTGTGATTTTACCGTGAAAAGTTGGTCTGATATCCAATAATAGGGACCTTTCGCATCGATACGAAAACGAAGACCAACACAAACATATGTTCGTTAACATTTTCGTTTCTTCTAACAAACGGCTACGCAATCCAACGTACGCTAATAGTGTAATAGCTAGATGGGCTTAATTTCCACTCGATGAATTTCTAGGTCAAGCCAAAGTTTTCAATCCATATTTTGGCGGATATACAACAATTCAAGCAGAATGTTGCCTTTGACCACACTCTACATACCATATACAATCGAAATATATCTACAAGGCCTCGAAAAATGATTGGAAATTGAATATATGAGACAAGAAACATGTTCGTGTTCATGCCTACTTGGATCCAGCTCCACACGCGTAACGTTTTTCACTGACGGAAAATTCATTGCGGATTGACATCACAATTAAGTACACATGAATCGATGACGTTTTAGTTTTCGTTTTCGAGCCGATGCGAAAGGTCCCTATTTAAGACAAAATGAAAAGTCTTAAAATGTATGAAGTGGGGCTAGACATATACCGTGCATGAGAGCACAACCACTGTAAACTGGAATAAACGGATGCCAACGACTGCCATTCACCGCACATAACTAGAAATTGCAGTAAAACAGCAACGATGGAATATAAATCAGTTTATGTACATTCCTTAACATTATTACATGCGTTGTGACCCATTTGTGTCCATAGAAGTGCCACAGAATGGCGATTTAGGTCCTTTAAAAAGACAGCATTCTTTACTGGAACAGCATCACTTTGGGCAACTATAGTAATGTACAAACAATATAAAGCGTGTTTTACCTGAAGGATAGTTGACATCCTTACTCTTTCATGACACCAATGGCCACAGTCTTCAAGAACCTTGTGTAAATACGTTTTCGTCGAATACATAATCTGAATAATTTAATGGTCGGAATTATATTCAGGAGTTCCTAGTTTTTATACGTGGGATCAGTCTTTTTAATGCACCCATACTTTTTCGATATTGTGTGATATATGAAATGGTTGTTGTCAAATACCCAGAATCTCTTCACCTGTACCAGGGGTAGGGTCCCCAGTCATAGTACTTTGCTGGCTGATGTCTTTCTCCGCGGTTGTTTTTTCAGGATGGTTAAATGAAAACGTGGAACCAACTGGTGAACAGGGAGCTGTTATGATTGATGAACAGTAAGCTTCTTTATAATATATTAGGTTCTAATTACCCTCCTAGAGCTAATCACTTTATACTTTAAGCAAGATATCCGGACAGGTTGCAAAGTGTGATTTAGGACCTTTACGCATTATCATGTTAGGTTTGACGAGTTAATTAGTGTTGGTGTAACTATGAGTGACGTGACGATAGGTTACTTCTTATATTGACCCTCTCTCTTTCGAGAGTTAAGGTCTAAATACGGTGATTATGCTCCAATATATACAGATGGTTCGAAAGATGATGATCGGGTAGCGTCGGTTACTGTGACATCATCTGAAACAATTTCTATTCGCTTTCCACCTGCTACTTTTCCACTCCAGGCCATTCTACGGGCTTTGGAGTTCATTCAATCGTCATCTAATTTGAAACATATAATCATTACTGATTCTTTGTCCTCTCCACAAGCAATACAATATCTAAAGGACTTCTGTTTAGTTGTATTTATTTGTAATAACATTGTAGTCTGTGATACTCGTTTTTATTTATGTATATAAATATATATATATATATTTATGTGATATTTATTTAATTTGTCTCGTCAATATCACCATATAGCCCGGTTGGAGCTGACGTGCCATAAAACTCTATTTCATTCATTATATTGACCACCCATGTTAAAGTGTTTGACAACGGGGCAAATGAATTGATTGAATGCAATTACAAAAAATTAATAATTAAAATATTAGAGAAATGTGAGCGTGTTCACAACAAGAATACGAACAGGTCTCTTCCCGGTATCATTACCTCTTTGGAATGATCAGAATATTTTATTTTATGGAGTTTTTCACCACAAGAGTAACACATTATCTGTTCTCAGGCATCCCCCACACCGACCTGTATGGCACTACATTCCAAATGGTTTTTAACAGAGGCGTTTCTGCCACAAGAGTTTCATCTTATTTCAGTCCCCAGTCTGCAGCAGAAAAGTAGGACATTTCATTTGATTTCGCTCCCGGTATCTCTTCCACAAGGAGTTAATTAGACGTAGGAATCATAAATGATTATATAATGTGGGAATATATTGTGGCCACACCTGTCTGTCCGTCTTTTGGCAGACCATAATGCATTGTTATAACGCATAATAGAATCTAGAGGTCAGGATTTAACATTTGTTTTTCGTTAATTTCATTGTAACACATGAAACACTCCTACCAGTAATTGGGATTTATTTTAAATTTTCTTTCTACTTGCTTGGATTGTTTGACTTTTCCTGCTTCTACGTCACAATATAATTTCTTTTAAAACTTGTTTGGATGTTCAGCTTCGATATTGATAAACCTTATAAAATTACGCATTGTTCCGCTGGTTATTGAAACCTTCTTAATGTAACACTTATCTATGTATGAATTATAAAACGTTGCGATAATACTTTTCGTAATGTCGCCCAAATATAGTAATAGCTGTTATCCATAGTATAGTTCATTGCTATGTCCATTTATAAAATGCTTCTAAAATATTACCCCTGAATGTAATTATTGTCCCTTTGACTTTAACGATCGAGCTGTCCTTCAAACTATGCTGGTGGTCGTCTATTCGTTGACGGCAATAATACTTTCAAATTTTTTCATAGAGCTACCTTGCCTGGCAAGATGAAAACTGACAAGCCAGAACCCAGTAGCAGAACAGATACTTCAAGTGCTTCCGACGTATCTCTCATACGCTATACAGAAACCTCCTTACCTTGTACTGATAGTACGGAACAGGCCATGTCTCGTACTGGTAGTACGGAAGTGCTTGACAACAAAGGTACAGTATATACACACTAAATTAGAATGCCGTCAAAATAATCATTATTCAGCCGTGATTTACAACGAAAACAAATTGGTTAATATTAATTAGGAGAGTTACTTAGTTTTACAGTGATTGTGTCGTTTAAAAAAATGTAGGGTTAGTTTGTGTAGTGCGTGCACATGAAACCATAAAGTCTGCCACTGAGTTAAGTGATGTGGTTCCGATTGCGTGACAAGGAGAAGGATCGCCAGTGAAACCTCATTGACAATCCGGTTTCCCCCCTCTACTAAGCACCCCTACACGCAAACGAATTGTTAAGTTAAAATTGAACCATATGTTGGTTCCGAAATGACCTGCTTTGTCGTCGAGTTGACTTTTAACGGTATTCTCCCCCTTTAAACACAAAGTGTTATTTGTCAAATATTTTCGCACCTATGATTGCTCGCTGAATAATATAAGGTCCTGAAATAGGAGGTTCGTTCAGCCACCAAGCCCATCGGTTTCGTCTTGTGCAATGCGTTTACTGGATGTTTCACAGCAATAAACCTTTTTAAATCAGATAGAGTAGTTTGAAAAATTAAACACTCATTTGAATAGGATGTATACAGAATTATACTCTCCTTTTTGTCTAGCTATCGAAGATGTAATTGAAAACGCCCAAAGGGAAACAACTGAAAATGTCAAAACCACAAACGAACATAGAAGCTATATTTTTTTGGCAGAGTAAATAAAATGGGTTTTAACACCCTTCTTGTCTGCTTTGACAAGTCGGGTTAGTATGGAGGGTCATATGTCTTGTTTTGTTATAGGATGGGGATTGTGGTTGGACATCTGTTGTATTCCACCTGTCAAAGGTTCTTTTACGTGTAGTTTAATCCTCGGTCTCTGATAAAAGCTGGCCATAGATAAGGTGGAACCTACCCGGAAAATCTCGTGGAACTGTCTCGGCCAACATCGGGTTTGAACTCCGGACCTCCAGATATATGGCGGGGGAAAGCGGCAAAAACCTAATGTTATGTAGAAATGTCTAATTCAAAACACACATGTAACAAAATGCCATACCAAATACCTAAAACGTCTAATGCAAAAAACAAAATACAAGAAACCTCTAATACAAAATACCTCATACGTCTAATGCAAAAGACAAAATACAAGAAACCTCTAATACAAAATACATATAACCTCTTATGCACAATTGATTATACAATCTGAAACATCTACCATAAGCATTAGATGACATATCTCGTTGTCATTACTTACGTTTCTCCACTGAATTATCTTTATTTAGGTCCATGTCAAGGTCGAACTATTTTCTAATCGACACAATGATTTCTCCCAAACGAAGGGAGCTAACTCAGAGAGAAATTTCAAAGGACACGAATTTTGAATCCCACACAACATTTTTATTGTTGAACATAAATGCATTCTGTAATAAGATGAAATAAATTCAATGTAAATCAAACATGAAAATACTTTAAAACAGCAATCATGATGCAATATTAGACTTTTTAACACTTTCATCAAAAACCACAGTTTTTCGCAGTTAACGTAGTTTCAAGTGCCAAATTATGGTTAAATCTAAGATGTTGAAACCTGCAGTGCCTATCAATTTTAAACTGTCTCTTATATAGCTGTATTTTCATAGGATAAGTAAGTTGAAATAATCTGATTGTGTAACACTACGACAGCTTTTTCAACCCCACCCCCAGTATGAAATCGTATAATTTGAAAGCACATGAATTTTGAATTCCACAGAACATTTTTATTATTGAACATAAATGTTCAAATCGCAGCAACATGTGAGGTATATAGGACTAAGACTAGTAATTATTTCCCCTCATTTCATGATGGAATTCATGTCCTTTGAAATTTCTCTCTGAAATTCCGCAGTTTTCTGATGTATTATAGTGTTTGCAGAATGCAGCACTGCTCATCTGAAAATGCATGGATTTTCATAATCTTTGGCCAGGGAATTGCATATATGTTTGTTTATTAGATTACAAAAGATTTGTTCAAATAGCAGCAACATGTGAGGTATATAGGACTAAGACTAGTAATTATTTCCCCTCATTTCTAGTGCGATTTATAAATAGACAATTTTTCCCTTATTTTTTTCCTCCCCTCTTCCTGCATTTTTGGGTTGACTTTTTGGTCTAGAATTGGAGAAAAGGCATCAAATTTTCAATTTCATAGCAGTTTTGGGTAATACTGAGGATATTACAGCGGAGGGATAGGGGGTGTAAAATGTCTTTCTGCGGAGCAATCATTGTGTCGGAAGTGAGATTTTCACCCCAATCAACTTAAAATCCCCGTAGCAAAAAATCTAAATGGTCAACCCCCTACAAATTTATGATGAGGAGATTTCCAAATGTGGTCCCCATTGTGCCTAAAAAGATTGGAAGCAACGGAATGTTGAGAAAAAAACTACAGCCTGTGATGTTACAGGCATTTAACATTGAAGTCAATGGACAAATAATTACTAGTCTGAGTCGAACAATAAACTAGATTTAGCTCCCTTCGTTTGGGAGAAATTATTGTGTCGATTAGAAAATAGTTCGACCTTGACATTGACCTAAATAAAGATAATTCAGTGGAGAAACGTAAGTAATGACAACGAGATATGTCATCTAATGCTTATGGTAGATGTTTCAGATTGTAAAATCAATTATGCATAAGAGGTTATGTGTATTTTGTATTAGAGGTTTCTTGTCTTTTGCAATAGACGTATGAGGTATTTTGTATTAGAGTTTTCTTGTATTACGTTTCAGGTATTTGGTATATGGCATTATGTTACATGTGTGTTTTGAATTAGACATTTCTACATAGCATTAGGTTTTTGCCGCTTTCCCCCGCCATACAGATAAGTGAACCAGGAGGATAATTATAATTTTGTTCTGATAAAGTTTTATATCATCGTTGTCCACCTGTTACCACTGATTCTGTAATAAGTTCATAGACCTAAAAAATAAGTTCATGTACATAACAAATCTCCCGTAATGTGGAAAAACCTAGTAACACTGTTGATTGTAGTTTTGAGTAAACAAAGGAAAACTGTTTTGTTAAGCTACTAAATATATAACCAATTTTATTTTGTCTTTTTGGATGAAGATAATTAGAAGCGCTTTCGGTGAAGGAGAAAATAAACTATTATTATATACATGTGTAATAAGTCCAAATATGGGTCTAACTCAATTTTCACCAAAATTTTCCAGATTACGGGAGAAATGTTCGTCACGTTTGAATTTACGACCTTGATTTTAAAGAGACTTAAAACTGTTGCGTTCTATTTTTCAGAATTGAGGGTGATTTTGGTCGGAAAAACTGGTGGTGGTAAAAGTGCGTTGGGAAACAGTTTATTGGGGGGACGCCATTTCAATTCAAGTATTCATAGTCACTCTGTTACATGCCGTTGTCAATACGGTAGTCGCAATCTCCAGAATGGCAAAAGGTTGGTTGTTATTGACACGCCAGGTTTATTCGATACTCGGGTGAACAATGCAGTTATCTCAAAAGAATTGATTCGCTGTATTGCTCTCGCATCCCCTGGTCCACACGCGTTCTTGTATGTTATGAATATTGGGAGAATTAGCCGCGAAGAACTTGATACAGTGGAATATATCAAAGCTTTGTTTGGTGAACATGTAATGCAATTTGTTTCTCTGGTCTTTACCGGTAAAGACCAATTAGAGTATGACGAAATAACGCTTGAAGAGTATATAAAACTATCACCACCAGCGCTTCAATCACTGTTAGACGCATGTGACCGTAGAGTGGCAATGATTAATAACCGTTCACCTAAATCGAAAGAGGAAGATGTTAATGAAATTCTGTGTTTGGTAGAACAGACTATACTTTCTAACGCTGGTAAACACTACACTTCTGCTATATTTGAATCGTCAGAGAAGGTTTATCAAGTAACAAAATCTGAGTCGGAGGTGGCACTTAATAAGCAGGGTAAACGAATGGATACGTTAGAAATGAGAGAGCTCTTTCGAAAGGAAGTTGCAGATGATGATGGTGTTCTGGTAACGTTAGCTAAAGATATCACAAAAGTAGGAACTGCATTTAGTCAAAAAATTACATCTGCATTGCTTACGGTAACTGATTGGCTTTAATAACGAAACGGTGTTCCGGCCTAACGTCTATCTGTTGTCAATCGGATTAAAATACAGATCTATGTTTCGTTTTATAATACTTTATATGTTTTGGGAGATCCCATCAAATGTAATACGGGTGGCTTTTGACCGTACGACATCAGTAATTCGATTAACCAATCAGCGTCGGTGTTTCAAGTGGATATCTGAAAGATTTTGCTTTGATTTCTTGTCTATCGCGACTTACTTAACAACTCTCGCCGTAACATATCGTTTCATAGGCTAATCCCCCACATCATCCAGAACGCGGGTTATATAACAACTCTTCAAGATCCTAGTGTAGTTAAGACAAGAAAAACGAAATTATAGCTATAAAACGAAACGAAATAGGATCTGTGTTTTTATCAGATAAAAAGATGACCAAACATCCCATGGCTAAGCAGCAAAATATGGCACCAGCGAGCCACCGCGATTTAATGGGCTCCCGTGTCAATGAAATTAGACTGATATCTAAATTCTAAGTTGTTTAGTGGTCTCGATCAAGACATTGGCCTCACATAACTGTTTAATTGGCCCGCGTCTTGGGTGCTAAATTTGTCTACGATATCACCCTAGGTGGAAGTGGACGTTAAACCCCAGAGACGAGCGAACGAACGGATCAGTGTTTTAATCACCTCCTGTTTCACTTTTAGATGGGTGCTAAATCAGGACTCATTGGACAATAACACCCATCTAAATGTGAAACAGGAGGTGTTTATCTCCTAAGTAAAGTATGCTACCCCGTGAATGTCCGCCAGGCGATGAAGACTGATTCAAGATTGTTTCCCCATTACATAACTTTCAGTTGTTTTAATTTACATTTATCCCTTTGCTGTGTCTATAATTTAATTGTTGCTAAAAAAAAGTTAATAAAGATCCATTGTAAACCAAATATTTACTAATTTAGTTGTCTTTTTGGGTGTTAATTGTGACCCTTAAAATTACTGATGTGACGTCATCCTTTGATGTTGGCGTTCTATTATTTCAAATAATGTATAGACAATGTGTTGTTTATTACAAATTTAACGTCCGATACATGATATTATGGACGGGTTGATTTAATTAAGTTTATTTACATAAGAAAAAGGGTAAAAAACCTTGAACATTTATTTATATAAAAATGTAATTTTGAAAAACGGTGTTGAAATTCACTGTATTGAAGTGGGACGGGTCTTCTTCGCTCTTCATTGTAACGAAATCAAGTAAAAACAGAAGGTCCAGCTGGCTGATATTTGGTATTACCAATGTCGAAAGAACACATATGGGGGGGGGGGGATCTGCTTGCTTTATGCGGAATAGCGAAGCTCTCCTAGGGTGGCTAAGTCGTTGGCCCAATACCCTGAAATACTATATGTTTAATTATGACTGATGAAACGGATATGGTTGATATGGTACTTATGGACCCCAGCTGGTTTTTAGGTAATATATTGACTTTTCAACTGTGTATATACTTTTGTTAGTCACAAACTGGCTGTGATATAATTAATATCATATGTCATTTACAAGCTACATGTGATCTGTGTACAATCTCAAAGGAAATATACAGTTGCCAGTTAATCATACCATGGCCTGATAAATAAACAATTATATATATATATATATGATGGCTCTTATCCATTTCCCTATGGTCGGAAGATATATAATCAGAGTTTACTGACAGAAAGTTCCTCCCCACATAGGTCTTATCATTATGCTTATCGTCTGTTGTCTGTAGTGTAACAGCAATCTTACTATTCACTGAGTTACCGGCCCTTGCCGTAAGAGGGAAGTGTCCCAACTGTTAGTTTGTCTGAAACACTTGAGTCGTCAAGTCAAGTTCACGATCTGCTTTAAAATTTCACAAACAGCTTTGAACGGGAAAGTAAACATTTTTGCAAATAAATTTATGTAGACGTTTTGAGGAAATGGTTGACCAATATCGTCCCTGATGTAAATATCGAAACTTTGAACGTAATGGTTTGCGACTGACATAAATTTGGTGATGAACAGGCCAGAGAAAATCTTTGATATAGAAGCTAGAATGGAGGATAATCTAACATTAGTTGTCGCGGCTATTTAATGTTAGACAATAAGATCTGAATGTGAATCTAGAAGGTATAGTAATAGCATATTATACGTATAACACCATGAGTATGTCGGTATTTATACGAAGACGCTGATATGGGTCACGCGCGGGTGTCAACACTTGACTTGTATTTAAAGGACAATATTGGTGCCAGTCATTATCACATATGTGATAGAACTGATTAAACACTTTCCAAAAATAATATTAACACAGAGATCATCGCTACCATAGAGGAGTAATAAAGGATTCATGATTCGGAAGTGACGAACGCCAAAGGAAAACATGAGTTATCTCTCTATGTGAATGACTGAAGTGACGAGTGATGACAGATAAACGGCCGAATTTCTGCTCACTAATAATTCCTTCGAAGACAAAAAGTTGTTATATGGGACCGCAAGAGCATATCTGACGATTCAATAAAGTAATTAAGTGTCATAAGATAAGAGAACACGGGAAAAATAGAAATACTCCGTACAGCCCCTTGTTTTTTATTCATTCTATAGGGGAGACCGTGGCTCATTGAACACTGTATAGCGTTGGGTTGTATAGTATTATTTATAAAGGATATATCCATGGTGGTTCAATGTGCCCCGGTCTCCCCTACCTTATAAAAACATGGTAATGCACGAACTTTTTTTCTGTTTTTCTTTCGTGTTCTCTTATGTAGTGGCAGTCAATTCTTTTTATGAATTGTAAGATATTCTCTCACAGTGTCACACAGCAACTTTAGGACTTAGAGGGAATTATTAGTGAGCAGATATTCGCCCATGTATCTGTTATCACTAGTCACTTCAGTTAGTTATATAGAGGAATAACTCGTGTTTTCCTTTGGCGTTCGTCACTTCCGATTCATGAATACTTTATTACTCCTCTATGGTAGCGATGATCTCTGTGTTAATATTATATTTGGAAAGTGTTTAATCAGTTCTATCACATATGTGATAATGACTGGCACCAATATTTAGGAGATAAACACTTCCTGTTACGTATTTAGAGGGGGTTTATTGTCCATTTAACCATGCTTGAATCATTAGAACACGAAACGCGATAGCGTCGAGTTGTTCTAATGGATAATTCAAGCATGGTTAAGGACAATAAACCCCCGATAAATACGTAACAGGAACGTGTTTATCGATATTGTAGCTCAAATATTTAGGCATTTTCTTAGGAACTATTTAGGAAACATTTTTACACCTATTTCAAAAAGCCGTTATTTGCCCACGTGCTTGCGTTCATTTTTCAAAATATTCTCAACACAGATTTAGGCCGTCCTGGCTTTCCTTCAAATTTAAAATTTTGGATTCTCGAGTGTCTAGTAAATGAATTATGAAAGAAAATGTTATTCGGATATCGATATAAAATTTTTTTAACGTTTGAAGGTTTTTTTAAAAGAACGGGAAATTAGTCTTACTGTGGCATTTTAAGAGACGGGTGTTAGCGTGATAGAAATAATTCCGGCCTGCTATCCGAGACTAAAAGAGGGGTAACTCTTGGCAACAGAGGTTTCTTCGCTTCGTGAGTTTCATGTAAGTTTTCAGTCTTTATTATTTTATTTGCAGACTTTTATCACAACCCAGCAGCTTGTTCGTGTTCAAACAATTGCATTTCGTACTTACATCCTCAAAAATACCGTTTAAAACTATGACAGTGGTGGCTAGCCTAAGATTTCAAGTGGTTGCTATGTATACTATTCTGACGTGTTGTCAACAAATGTCAATTTTGGCATGTTTAGATATTCAGCTGCTATTTTCGACCCCCTCATTGTATTTGTAAGCGGTTTCTTGTGACTAATGACTTATTATTAGGTAGATCAAGTTAGCCAGACTTTGATCAAACCGTGATTTAATAAAAAAAAATCCACCTGATTAAGTAAAAATTGATTGGTGAGTGAAGCTATATCCAACCAAAAAGAAAATAAATTTTTCCATACTGTGACAGCCTAGTTACGAATATATTTAGATACCTGAAAACGGTTTTAAATGGACTGATTTTTTACTGTTTTATGTATTTCAGAAATGTGTTTTCATAAAAGATGATGTTTGAAAATGGTGTGATAGTCATATGTGCAGAATTTCTTGAAGATATTTGCCAATAAAGATTTGAGTTGAGGAAGATCATGGAGCACAAAAATGAAAAAAAGTACACTGGAATATTTATACGCAGTAATTCGCCTTGATAATTCAGAGGGGGTTTATTGTCCATTCGACCACACTTTTCGACCAATCAGAATCGAGGAAATTTCTAATTTGTGCTACAATGTCCTTTAACAGTGGTTAACTGGTAAGGATATTTTGCCAACTTTAACACGGTAATAAATGCCTGTTTGTCTTTATTTAGTATTTGGGGGGAGCCTGTTCGGCTTTGTTGTTCTGCAATATAATTATTACATAGAACATCCACTGTGTCGACAAAGTAGTAAAGTGAGTGTTTTTTTAATAACTTATGTGAGCTATGTTCAACCTTGTTGTTCCGCGATCTAACATGGAACACAAAATAAGGTTGTCTTAATTTATTTCAACTGTGTCGGCAAGTAGCGAAGCGAATGTTTTTCTTTAAAAGGCTCAGCCTTGTTGTTCCGCAATCTAATATGGGACATACACTAAGGTTGATTTAATTAATTCTGATGTGTCGGCAAGTGAATGTTACGCAAATGTTCAGCCTTGTTGTTCTGCAATCTAACATGGATCATACACTAAGGCTGACCTATTTTTTTTTTTAGTATATAAGAGGGTGTGTAGAAGCAAAGTTAAGGGGCTTACCTATGTGGAAGCAAATAGTAATGCGAATGGTTTCTTTAATAATTTTGAAACCTGTCCAGCCTTGTTGTTTCGCAATCTAACATGGAACATACACTAAGGTTGTCCTATTTCTGAGTATATAATAGGGTGTGTGGAAGCAAAATTAAGGGGCTTACCTGTGTGGAAGCAAAGTTAAGGGGTTTACCTGTGTGGAAGCAAATAGTAATGCGAATGTTTTCTTTAATGATTTTGGAACCTGTCCAGCCTTGTCGTTCCGCAATCTAAAATGGGACATACACTAAGGCCGTTTTAAATTATTTCTGCTGTGTCGGCAAGTAATACCGTGATTGTTTTTTTTCTTTAATAATTTTGAGTGAGACTGTTCAGCCTTGTTATCCCACAATCTAACCTGGAATATACGCTAAGGTCAACATTTTTGAGTATATAAGGGGCTTACCTGTGCGCAAGCAAAGTTAAGGGGTTTATCTGTGTATAAGAAAATTAAGGGGGCTTGCCTGTGTGGAAGAAAATTAAAGGGGGCTTACCTGCGTGGGAGCATAGTTTAGATGGAAGCAAATTAAAGTTGGGCTTACCTGTGTGGGGGCATAGTTTAGATGGAAGCCAATTAAAGGGGGCTTGCCTGTGTGGAAGCAAATTAAGGTGCTTACCTGTGTTGGAAGCAAAGTAAGAGGCTTGCCTTTGTGGAAGCAAATTAAGAGGCTTGCCTGTGTTGGAAGCAAAGTAAGTGAGCTTGCCTGTGTGGAAGCAAATCATGATGCTTACTTATGTGGAAGCCAATAAGGGATTACCGGTGTGAAATTAAAGGGGTTTGGGTAGTCATCTATAACACCCACGTATCACTTATCTGCGGCATTAAAGTTAGCTAGAATCATTGGGGTTAATTTATCGGGAATGAACGAATATACTTCAAAGTGGGAACAGAATGTATAAAAGTTCAAAGCCTGTATGTACGGAATAATTTGACCGGGATTACCAAAAATGGGTTAGGAAAATATGTGGTGGGATGAAGTGTGTTATGGGGAGAAGTGAAGTGTGTTATGGAGTGAATTGTGTTATGAGGCGAAGTGTGTTATGGGGTGAAGTGTGTTATGGGGCGAAGTGGGTTGAGTTGGTATTGAATGTTAATAAAGTTAGAATTGTTGTCATTGTCTTAGTTTTGATATTCGTAAACGGATTACGGAGCGGAAGCACTGTGCCTGCAATACTTACATCTATAGGCAAGACGGTAATTCAGAGGAAAGTATACTATTCACTGAGTTACCGGCCCTTGCCGTAAGAGGGAAGTGTCCCAACTGTTAGTTTGTCTGAAACACTGGAGGACAGTATATGTGAAGGGCACGAGCAGTCATAATATGAGGTCGTCCACCTGCCTCTGGCGTAGAATGCAGAGGGTTAAAGCCTTGGTTAAGAATTATCATAATCCCTCCTTCCAGGTAGCCTACATGGCCGGTGCAAAGATAATGCCAACGGGATGGGTCATTTGTCAGAAAAGTAAAAAAAAAAAAAAAAAAAAAATTGTGTTTTGCCTATAGGGCTCCTCACAGTGGAAGCACTGTGCCCGCAATACTTACATCTATAGGCAAGACGGTAATTCAGAGGAAAGTATACTATTTATGCGATTCGCCATTTTGTACAAGTAACATGATCGACGTACTTTAATTCCTGGGTGGCCTAAACCCTGCGGACGATCGCTACGCGTGCTGGTAGCTTAATAAATATGTTATATTTATATAATGCAATTGCACCCGTAAAGTAGTCCCATACCAAAATAAGCTTCAACTGATATGTGCAAGGGACGATGGCAAATAAAATTTAATTAATTTTTGTCTAAAAATGTATTAATTGAAAACAATAGCATATTAATAACATGTGATATGATGTACTCATATTCTCTAAGCGAGCATCAACCCATAAAGTAGTCCCATACCAAAACGAGCCCCAAACCATAAAGTAGTCCCCTGCTAAAACGAGCATCAACCCATAAAGTAGTCCCATACTATTGTGTAAGGGACGATGGCAAATAAAATTTAATTATTTTTTTTAAATATGGCATTTTAATAAACATCAGTAAAATGAGAGGTTGTACAGACATCATTTATATGACATTAATTGAAAACAATAAAACAAATTAATAAGTGCTCATTTATTCTCTATTTAATATGACAAGTCTGTTTCTAGTACCAGATTAATATATTGTAGCGATATTTGCCATGCGAAACGATGTGCTCATATAATCCAATAAGATGCAGCCATTTTCATCATGTGCTCATATTCTCCAACTAATATTCCAAATCTGTTTATTATTCATTAGACGGTTTGCTACATTAATACAGATTTGATATTTGACGCTTTGGATAATATTATCTTGTATCTATATTCTAATAGTATGTGCAGGGGGACTGCACCACACACAATTTACACTAAAACAAATACAAAACACAAAACGCAGAAATCACAAACAAACGAACTATTCATATAAAGTGAATGGATCCGGGGGCTAGGCATAAGTATCCACTGAGCTGTACAGTCCCGGGCCTGTAGTGACACAGACTTCACTCAATTTTGAAAATAATCAGGAATATAACCCAAAGAAACCAGAGTCATGATCTGGTTCTGGTATATGTTACAAGAAATAGGAATATAAGCTTATTGTAGTACAAATTTAACTTTACATGTAACCACACTGGTGAAATATATAAATATACAATGTATCTATAATTTTAAATTCTGCAATCTTCAGTTCAAACCATACACCATACTGGACATATATCATAATAGCAGAAAACGTTCTTATTATTCTTATACAACATTAATATTATCTACCAATTGATTTATTGTTCCTGGAAAATTGATATTCTCAGTTTAGGGATTCCCAATTTATGATTGACTTTTTACTAAAAAATACTAATGAACTCATTATGTACTAATGGCTACATGCAAAAACACAACAAGGGATAATCTGGAAGGTCTAGGGATAATCTAGGGATAATCTGGCTAATAAGATGCAGAATAGTCAAGTGAAATGTAAACATATTAATTATATAGCATAGAATCTTCTAATTCAACACACTGCCTAGTCGTTCGTATTGGTCGAAAAACGAAGACCCCTGTACACTTTTGCGTGCACGTGAAAGATCCCTTGGCAGTTGGAATTTGATATAAGAGTAAGTCGTAGCGCCGCTATCCGGACACAATTTCCCTCACAGTACACTGTATGACGTATACGCGTCTTCATTATCCCACTAGAGACAGGAACGTTAAACCCCATTTCATTTCCAATTTAACCGGGGTTTCAATTCAGCATTTTGGCTGGCCATTTAACATTAATTGATGAACATTAACAAAAACAGTAGGTTATTAAAATTTTGATATCATTATTACTTATACGATTAATTGTAATCTAAAGGCCCATTCTCACGGTGCGACTTGTAGTAACTACTTGTAGTATCGACCCGAGTTGCAGCGTGAGAACGCCCTAGTCGTACCAACTTTTACAAGCTCCCAACCAGTTGAATGTGAGTTGGGTGAAATAGAAACTCATTTACATACGATTTTGTAATCTACATGTAGATACTACACGTAGATACTACAAGTAGTTACTACAAGTCGCACCGTGAGAACGGACCTTAACTTGACACCGTTTGTGACCAACCTGATTAAAATACAGACCTATATTTCGTTTCGTTTTTTTATACTTTCGATTGACTACACTGCATAAAGATCGGACAATTAGGTACAGTGGGAGTTCACGTCAGAGGTCATACGAGTGGCTTTGGATCATGTGACGTCAAACATTTGATTAACCATTCAGCATTGATGTTACTGGTGGATTTTCCACAACTCCGTGCAACGACTAAAGCACATCGTAACATCATTCAGAACACGTTAGGGATAAGAACTCTTTCAGATCCTATTGTAGTAAAGACAAGTAAAACGAAATTTTGCCGATCGGTTTATAGCTTCTTGACAAGTCTTACAATTCACCGATATGGCGGTACATAAGTTCCAGGTAATCGGGTCTACCAGTGGTCTACGATAACACCCCTGGTGGAAGTGGACGTTAAACTCCAGAAACGACGACGACGCGTCTAACACGTGGTTTTCAGTGAACGTTTCTAAATCTTTAAATACTTTTAATAATTAGCATAGAAAGATAAAGAAAAATGTTAATAAATGATATTGTTACTGGGCTTGTTCGCTGCCTCAGTGTCTAAAAAACAACAAAAACCGTTCTTCAATTTTCTTTCGGACTCACCAGCTCCATTTTACTTCCATCACGAGTATAAGAGACAGTGATAGGTTGCAGATTATAGTCATTCCGTCACCGAGACAGCAAATAATCTCAGCTGGTCTCCAATTGATTTAACAAAATGGACAAGTTAGACAATCCGATGACCGTTAGTAGCGTGTGGATGCAGACCACCATTCAATTTTCCCCTATCGACACTCGTCTATTTATAGCGATTATCTCTCTCTCTCTCTCACCCTTTTCATTTTTGTTGATTTTTAGTCGAGATTGGACGAAGACTATTTGAATTAACATTTTCTGCCAGAGAATCACGCCGGAAAATCCTGCATAACTGACAAGCGGGAACTACGCCGAAAAATCTGGACGAGCTTTCTCGACCCATGCAGGGATCGAACCCCGACCCCCAGGGTAGCGAGCCAGAGTCTTACCTATACTGTGATATCTTTATAAGTTACATATTCTTGAACATCAACTGCTTCACATAGGTATTTTAATGGTACACGCGATTGAAAACCTATAATGGCAACCCTGGCTATTTTCCTCAAACGTCTCCTGGGGAAAGCGCGCTAGTTTTATATAAAAAAGTTTATGGGTATCAACTACCAGGGCGAGTCCTTCACTAGGGCACGCCGTTACGCCAACCCTATTTTTCTGAAATTGGGTTAATAGGTACCGTACCTTTAACCCGATGTCGGATCTTTTACGTAACAATTCTCCCGTCAAAAGCCCTATTTTTCTGAAATTGGGTTAATAGGTACCGTACCTTTAACCTGATGTCGGATCTTTTACGTAACAGTTTTCCCGTCAAAAGTGAAACGAAATGAAGTTAGGTTTCACGCCTGACTGAGCTAATGGAGACGGGCATATGTCATACAGTGTACTGTGAATAAAATTTTGCCCGACAGCAGCACTACGGCCTACTCTTATATCATGACACAACAGTAGCCCACTTCCAGAAATAAATGGTGACAAAAACTGTAAGTCAGTCTACGAAAGTTGAAGGAATCCTGTAGTATCACAATCTTTCGACGAGGTGTTTTCCTTTTCTGCATTGACGAACTTGATTTTATTGGAACAAAGAGGGAGGGCGAAAGAGAGTTTAACGTCTACAGGACAAAAACGGTTGAATTTTATTTCAATAATTCGTTTGCGCGTACGATTCGAAAAAAAGTGGGAGGAAGTCGGAGGACGAAGAGAAAACCCTCGTGGTTTGACAGGCGACCAGACCCCTTCTCATGTACAGCCAGAGAATCGACTCATCGACGGACCATATGATACAAAGCTCTAACGGTAAACAATTCGGCTACCCAATCCCCACAACACTCTATCATGTTCACTATGTCAAAATGTCAAGAAAACTACTATTAAAGTAGCTAAGTCTCTAACTCAATATCATCCAAGGTCTTCGGCATTCAAAACACGAATTATTTGTCAATTTAGATCAACACTGATGTTGTCATTTTACCGGGAAAAGATGGGCTTTTGATATCCAATATTTAAAACAAAATAATCATTTAGGAGATAAACACTTCCTGTTACGTATTTAGAGGGGGTTTATTGTCCATTTAACCATGCGATAGCGTCGAGTTGTTCTAATGGATAATTCAAGCATGGTTAAATGGACAATAAACCCCCTCTAAATACGTAACAGGAACGTGTTTATCGATATTGTAGCTCAAATATTTAGGGATTTTCTTAGGAACTATTTAGGAAACATTTTTACGCCTATTTTAAAAAGCCGTTATTTGCCCACGTGTTTGCGATCATTTTTCAAAATATTCCCAACACAGATTTAGGCCGTCCTGGCTTTCCTTCAAATTTAAAATACTGGATTCTCGAGTAGCTAGTAAATGAATTATGAAAGAAAATGTTATTCGTATATCGATACAAATATTTTTTTAACGTTTGAAGATTTTTTAAAAGAACGGGAAATTAGTCTTACTGTCGCATTTAAAGAGACGGGTGTTAGCGTGGTAGAAATAATTCCGGTCTGCTATCCGAGACTAAAAGAGGGGTAATAGTACTGCAATATGGTGAGTCAATACAAGAAAATTGTGCACTTTTGGGGAAAAGCGTGAAAATTGGCACAAAGGTAGCTTTTTACATGCTTATTAACTTGTGGGTAAGGGCCAATTGAGTTTCTGTCTGTAAATCCAATATGGCCGCCAAATTCAAAATGACTACCATTATTACAGTAATTTTGTCTACTGTAAGAGCTTATTACCTGTGATGTGCTTAGAATTGACCAAATATACATATAAATGCAGGATCTGACATATCTGACCAAATTCAAGTAACCAGGGTACTCTAGAATCCAATATGGCCGCCAAATTCAAAATGGCCACCATTATTACAGTAATATTGTTTTAGCAAGAGCTTATTATCTGTAGTGTCCTTACAATTAACTAAATATACATTTTCATGCAGGATATGACATATCTGACCATATTGAAGTAAACAGGATATTCTAAGATCCAATATGGCCGTCAAATTCAAAATGGCCACCGTTATTACAGTAATTATGATGTTCATTACGTATGATGTGCTTACAATTGACTAAATATACATCTAAATGTAGGATCGACATATCTTTTTAAGTTCAAGTAAACAAGGTATGTTCTAAAATCCAACATGGCCGCCAAATTAAAAATGGCCGCCATTATTACAGTAATTTGGCTTATTGTAAGGGCTTATTAGATCAAATCGAACTAAACAGGGGATTCAAAATCCAACATGGCTTTCGAATCAAAAATGTTCACCGGGTACCATAAACGAGTCCCTTTCATGTGAATTTACTGGCCACAAACTTTAGTTTTGCTGTGGATTCTTATGTTTAAACTAGCTTAATCAGAAAATTAATTATAATTCAATATGGTCATTTAATTTAAAATGACAGACGTTGTTGCAGATTAGTACCCTGATCAATAATACTCAGTCTTAACTAGAAAGATAATACAGAGGTTGCGGAATCCAGTACGGCATGATTTTCATACGGGATGCGGCATTTTTTCATTGTGATTCAATGAACTATGGGTCACAGTTCATTGAATCACTATGAAAACATGCTGTATCCCGTATGAAAATGCCTGCCGTACGGGATTCCGCAACCTCTCTAATATCATATACAGTTCCAAGTTACTGCTGCTTCTCACCTCATTTGGTATGTGTCATTCAAATGTCGAAAGGCCAAAATAAGTGAAGTAACACTACCAAATGCCCTTCTGGCACTAAGAGGGGCGTTCACAATCCCCATGGCATTTGCAGTACGTTGTACATGCAACCCCTGCCTTGACACATTTGCATCGACCACGGCATCCTTTATCTACATTGCAGCCACATTTGATTAGCTCCTGGCAGGATTTACAAGCCTCAGGTAGAGTTGTCCATAGAGGCTCCCACATGCCTGAAGTTCCTTTTCTCCATCCCCAATCTGATGGGTCTGGCAACTCGGGGGTCCGTAGCAAGGCTTGGCCCCATACATAGGCGGCCTGAAATACAGCTCTTTTCGCACTTTTTCAGCATGTTGGATTTTGAATCCCCTGTTTAGTCCGATTTGATCTAATAAGCCCTTACAATAAGCCAAATTACTGTAATAATGGCGGCCATTTTTAATTTGGCGGCCATGTTGGATTTTAGAACATACCTTGTTTACTTGAACTTAAAAAGATATGTCGATCCTAAAAAAAATGAAAAATCACAGTTAGAGAAGCATATGAACGTGTTAAAAGAATTCACACACATCATTTTCCTTACTCTGGAGATCATATAACACTTGGCAGCCATTTTGAGCGTGGCAACCTTACTTGGCAGCCATCTTGATTTCAGAAACACCTTTAACAGATAAAAAGCATTCACCTAAATTTATATTCAGATGATTTTGGTATTGAGTTTTGATTAAAACTACAGGACGATATTACTCACTTAGGAGATAAACACTTCCTGTTACGTATTTAGAGGGGGTTTATTGTCCATTTAACCATGCTTGAATCATTAGAACACGAGACGCGATAGCGTCGAGTTGTTCTAATGGATAATTCAAGCATGGTTAAATGGACAATAAACCCCCGATAAATACGTAACAGGAACGTGTTTATCGATATTGTAGCTCAAATATTTAGGGATTTTCTTAGGAACTATTTAGGAAACATTTTTACACCTATTTCAAAAAGCCGTTATTTGCCCACGTGCTTGCGTTCATTTTTCAAAATATTCTCAACACAGATTTAGGCCGTCCTGGCTTTCCTTCAAATTTAAAATTCTGGATTCTCGAGTGTCTAGTAAATGAATTATGAAAGAAAATGTTATTCGGATATCGCTATAATTTTTTTTTGATGTTTGAAGATTTTTTTAAAAGAACGGGAAATTAGTCTTACTGTGGCATTTTAAGAGACGGTTGCTAGCGTGATAGAAATAATTCCGGCCTGCTATCCGAGACTAAAAGAGGGGTAACTCTTGGCAACAAAGGTTTCTTCGCTTCGTGAGTCTCATGTAAGTTTTCAGTCGTTATTATTTTATTTGCAGAATTTTATCACAACCCAGCAGCTTGTTCGTGTTCAAACAATTGCATTTCGTACTTACATCCACAAAAATACCGTATAAAACTATGACAGTGGTGGCTAGCCTAAGATTTCAAGTGGTTGCTATGTATACTATTCTGACGTGTTGTCAACAAATGTCAATTTTGGCATGTTTAGATATTCAGCTGCTATTTTCGACTCCCTCATTGTATTTTTAAGCGGTTTTTTGTGACTAATGACTTATTATTAGGTAGATCATGTTAGCCAGACTTTGATCAAACCGTGATTTAATCAAAAAAATCCACCTGATTAAGTAAAAATTGATTGGTGAGTGAAGCTATATCCTACCAAAAAAGAAAATAAATTTGTCCATACTGTGACAGCCTAGTTACGAATATATTTAGATACCTGAAAACGGTTTTAATTAATATATGGACTGATTTTCTACTGTTTTATGTATTTCAGAAATGTGTTTTCATAAAAGATGATGTTTGAAAATGGTGTGATAGTCATATGTGCAGAATTTCTTGAAGATATTTGCCAATAAAGATTTGAGTTGAGGAAGATCATTGAGCACAAAAATGAAAAAAAGTACACTGGAATATTTATACGCAGTAATTCGCCTTGATAATTCAGAGGGGGTTTATTGTCCATTCGACCACACTTTTCGACCAATCAGAATCGAGGAAATTTCTAATTTGTGCTACAATATCATTTAAACATTTTTATGGAATCGGCGGCCATTTTGAATTCGGCAGCCATCTTGAATCACCAAATGATATTGTAAACATCAAAACATTCATCAGTATGCAATTCAAGATGATTCTGAGATAACATAAAGCAATATATAGGTACCGTAAACCAATATCATCAATCTCCTCAACATTTTAAAGCATAATTAGTGGTCATTTTGAAAATGGCGGCCATTTTGAAAAATAGTGGGAAATATTTTTGGCCCTTACCCCACGATTGATCAGTATAGTCTAAAGTATGTTTGTGCCAAATTTCATGCTTTTCCCCAAATTTGCACAATGGTTTCACCATATTGCAGTACTATAACTCTTGGCAACAAAGGTGGCTTCGCTTCGTGAGTTTCATGTAAGTTTTCAGTCTTTATTATTTTATTTGCAGACTGTTATCACAACCCTGCAGCTAGTTCTTGTTCAAACAATTGCATTTCTTACTTACATCCTCAAAAATACCGTATAAAACTATGACAGTTATGGCTAGCCTAAGATTTCAAGTGGTTGCTATGTATACTATTCTGACGTTGTCAACAAATTTTAATAATGTCAATATTCAGCTGCTATTTTCGACTCCCTCATTTTGTTTTCAAGCGGTTTCTTGCGACTAATGACTTATTATTAGGTAGATCATGTTTGCCAGACTCTGATCAAACCGTGATTTAAAAAAAAATTCCACCTGATTAAATAAACATTGATTGGTGAGTGAAGCTATATCCTACCAAAAAAGAAAATAAATTTGTCCATACTGTGACTGCCTAGTTACGAATATATTTAGATACCTGAAAACGGTTTTAATTAATTTATGACTGATTTTCTACTGTTTTATGTATTTCAGAAATGTGTTTTCATAAAAGATGATGTTTGAAAATGGTGTGATAGTCATATGTGCAGTATTTCTTGAAGATATTTGCCAATAAAGATTTGAGTTGAGGAAGATCATTGAGCACAAAAATCAAAAAAAGTACACTGTAATATTTATACGCAGTAATTCGCCTTGATAATTCAGAGGGTGTTTATTGTCCATTCGACAACACTTTTCGACCAATCAGAATCGAGGAAATTTCTAATTTGTGCTACAATTAGGAGATAAACACTTCCTGTTACGTATTTAGAGGGGGTTTATTGTCCATTTAACCATGCTTGAATCATTAGAACACGAGACGCGATAGCGTCGAGTTGTTCTAATGGATAATTCAAGCATGGTTAAATGGACAATAAACCCTCGATAAATACGTAACAGGAACGTGTTTATCGATATTGTAGCTTAAATATTTAGGGATTTTCTTAGGAACTATTTAGGAAACATTTTTACGCCTATTTTAAAAAGCCGTTATTTGCCCACGTGCTTGCGTTCATTTTTCAAAATATTCTCAACACAAATTTAGGCCATCCTGGCTTTCCTTCAAATTTAAAATTCTCGATTCTCGAGTGGCTAGTAAATGAATTATGAAAGAAAATGTTATTCGGATATAGATACAAATTTTTTTTAACATTTGAAGATTTTTTAAAAGAACGGGAAATTAGTCTTACTGTGGCATTTAAAGAGACGGGTGTTAGCGTGATAGAAATAATTCCGGCCTGCTATCCGAGACTAAAAGAGGGGTAACTCTTGGCAACAAAGGTGGCTTCGCTTCGTGAGTTTCATGTAAGTTTTCAGTCTTTATTATTTTATTTGCAGACTGTTATCACAACCCTGCAGCTAGTTCTTGTTCAAACAATTGCATTTCGTACTTACATCCTCAAAAATACCGTATAAAACTATGACAGTGATGGCTAGCCTAAGATTTCAAGTGGTTGCTATGTATACTATTCTGACGTTGTCAACAAATGTCAATTTTGGCATGTTTAGGCCTATATTCAGCTGCTATTTTCGACTCCCTCATTGTATTTTCAAGCGGTTTCTTGCGACTAATGACTTATTATTAGGTAGATCATGTTAGCCAGACTTTGATCAAACCGTGATTTAAAAAAACAAATCCACCTGATTAAGTAAACATTGATTGGTGAGTAAAGTTATATCCTACAAAAAAAGAAAATAAATTTGTCCATACTGTGACTGCCTAGTTACGAATATATTTAGATACCTGAAAACGGTTTTAATTAATTTGTGACTGATTTTCTACTGTTTTATGTATTTCAGAATGTGTTTTCATGAAAGATGATGTTTGAAAATGGTGTGATAGTCATATGTGCAGAATTTCTTGAAGATATTTGCCAATAAAGATTTGAGTTGAGGAAGATCATTGAGCACAAAGATGAAAAAAAGTACACTGTAATATTTATACGCAGTAATTCGCCTTGATAATTCAGAGGGTGTTTATTGTCCATTCGACAACACTTTTCGACCAATCAGAATCGAGAAAATTTCTAATTTGTGCTACAATTTACCATAATCGTGTACCATAATGCGTTTCAGCCCCTGTTCTAGCAAGAGATTCGAGGAACGAGGCTAGAAACATTATCAAACGGCGTATGTAGACCGGAATAACCAGACACTCGAAATAGCCACTCGATTGAAACTTCGTTTAACAAGTTCGGTTTTAAGATTTGGTTTTTTTTTCAAAACGGCAACATTAGTAACGTTTTTGTTACATGATTAGGTAATTCATTCCATGCTTATGTTTTTCCAATTGTCCAGTGGTTGGCATTGTTGTATAGACATTACATTCATTTAGCCTGCTGTCATAGCTACAGGAATATCCCGGTTCTTCACTCTGCTGGTAGTTATATCTTGTAGGCATTGTGGTATAGACATTACATTCATTTAGTCTGTCGTCATGCGTACTAGATGGTTGTGCTTCTGCTTGTTCATCACTAGGACGATTGTCAGATCTTCTTGGAATAATATCGCATGTCTGATATTTTAGAATGGCGACAGCTAGGATTACCATGAGGACAATACCACTAACTACAGCTATAACTATCATCACAATGGTAGAAACAGGAAGTGATTTTACTAAAAATAGAATACATTAGTAACACATTATGTACTGCACTGCTTCATAGGACTAAATTAATGAATACCGGCATCCGCCATGTAATGTGCTATGAGGTCAATTTTGCCCGGGCAGCGGCATTATGGCCTACTCTAATATCAAATTTTAACTGTCATGGGATCTTTACGTGCACTCCAATGTATACACGGGACCTCGGTTTTTCGTCCCATCCGAACGACTATACCTTTACTATTGCCACTGCCAAGCCCTCTGTACTACGCCGGTAATCTAGATTGAGCAACTACGTGACATAAAATGTATTTGTATTTGTTTGTGTACGTTCTATCTTCACATAATGCACTGTATCCATCATGACCGGACAATCTTATACTCAGACCACAAAACTCCCGCCCAAAGTCAAAACCTATTAACTCGCATTTTTTGTCAAAACTGAATTAGGACCAAATTTGTAATTACTAAGGTATACTAGATATTCCAATTTTTTGATTTTATAAGCACTTACACCCATGACACAACCTAACAACTGCCTTCATTTGCCACCTCTGGCTTGCGGCTGTGGTTTCGATACCTGGTGTGAGCGTATGTGACATTGAGATGGGGGCGCCTTCTCAACCTCGTGGGTTTCCTCCGGGAACTTAGGTTTCCTCCCACTGCTAAAGACCCCTACGCGCAAGCGAATTATTGAAATAAAATTAAACCTCTAGCTTCGACCTCTAGCTAGCCGGTCACCTCTGGCTTGCGACTGTGAGCGTATGTGGCGTGGAGATAGGGGCGCCTTCTCAACCTCGTGGGTTTCTTCCGGGCACTCCGGTTTACTCCCACTGCTAAAGACCCCTACGCGCAAGCGAATTATTGAAATAAAATTAAAACCATATGTTAGTCCTGAAATGACCTACTTTGTGTCGAGTGGACGTTAATACCCATTTCTCTCTCTCTCTCTCATTTGCCTAGTATGCCACAGAAAAAACTATTAACTCAATAGTCATACAATGGATAAGCTAAGGTTTAATATTTATTCATTACATTTTCCTTTGTTTTCTCAAAATAAGAAATAAATGAGTTACTAGGTGTTGCCTTTTGACGGGAGAAAAGTAACAGCTTACCTTTCGGTACAGGGTTTATAGCTTTCTGGTCGGGTAATACAGCTTTCTGGTCCGGTAATACAGCGGTCTGGGGTATCAATAGGCATACAGAAAGCCATTCTTCCCCTGATAGAATTCTGGGCGTGTTAGGAATCACGTCATAAAGGATACCGGTTTTTAAATCCAATTTTAAAACTCTGTAATGTAAAATATATTTTTGTATATAATTATGACGTCATCAGTATGAAATATAAGGAATGAATGGTTCTCATTGATTTTACCGATTAGTTCGTAAAGTCTACCTTTGATTAAAGTGGCGTGATTTCGATTTCAAGCCTGTACATGACATATAGTCGTGTCGCGTGTCCAGCCTCGTGGATTCCCCATCCGACTGCTACAGAGCCCACAAACTAACCCGAACTAACCAAATTTGGGCGAGCAGACGTTTTCTCCTTTACAAGGAGGGGTTGGGTGGCCGAATGGTTAGCACGTACGTGCAGTATCATAAAGCCCGACATTGAGTCAACTCGCGTGGTTTCGAATCCCCGGTTGTACGTGACAAGGAGTGGTGTCGCCTGTCAAACTCGTGGGTTAAAGACCCCTGTTTTTGTTGCGCGAATTATTTAAATAAAATTAAACCATATGTTAGTCCCGAAATGACCTAGTTTGTGTCGAGTTGACGTTAAACCCCATTTCTCTCTCCTCTCTCTTTCTCTCTCCGTCACAGCTTAGTTAAGGTCGGATACTAGAATCCGACCACCTAGGCTTAGTTTAACGGTTATAAACATTTAGCAAATAGTTACACAAACTGTATAAATACGCCACTTGACAACTATGTTTCAAACCAACGCGACCCTACTAGAAAGATGTATTAACTACTAACTGATTCGGTTTTTGACAGAGTATATACACATTTTCATAAACTGTTACAACATCTAGTACAGTACACTTGGAATTAATATCTCTTAGTATCGATGGTGTGATTGCAATATTCGGCAGCGATTCAATCTCCACGCCATCCAGATCTGCTAGATACAACGTACCATATGAATCACACACCATACCATTATCTGTTATTAAAACCAGTTAAACAATCAATAAATAAGAAATATAAAAAGCGACAAAAACGTCGTTTCAGCCTATAACCGTAAACCACCTTTCCTCGTCTTGTGAAATTGAGAGTTAAGTGATTAAAAGTAACTATATGATTAGTTTATCTGACAACAACAAACTCTTTTAACTCATTTACATGTATAACAAGCAAGAATGTTCTCTACAATTTCATGGTATATATATGCTACAGTTCTGCACCGACTTGAATATATTTTATAAGAGTTAGATATAGCGCCACTGCCTGTGGAAAAATCCATCATAGCGCACTAAATGACGTATAACTGTCTTCATTACCACAATCGCATTTCAATTACTGCTAGATAAAATGTCCGAGTAAAATTTCCCTCATAGCACACTGTATGGCGAATGCCCGTCTTCTTTTGCCCAGTCGGAACAGAACTGAAAGTTGTTGAACGTCACTTCCTTTAAGGGAACTCCAGGTTAGCGAGCCAAAGCTCTACTCACTGAGTCCTGCTCACTGAACCCAGTATTTTTTATCAAAACACTCTAAACGTTCCCAAATTCTCAAAAATCAAAACGCATCTTACTACTCATAACTTACCGAAAAAAATAAGAGGACGAAAATCCACTCTAAGATCTATAAGATCGGTGGTGTTAATTTCTGACCTATACAAATTAAACAATGTATACCAGTACACTCTGAAATTATAAATTGAAAGTTTATTGTATAGTTATATAAACTTGCACTATGCAAGAGCGAAATAAGCCTATTACGTGTCTATATAAACTTGCATTATGCAAGAGCTAAATTTGCCTATTACGTGTCTTTCTTTAGGCTTGAAATTATCAATTAGACATTAGTTAACTTATCCAGACCTTAATAAACTCTCGATGTCCACGCTAGCCTTCGTTGTAAGCTGGATTATATTCAAATATGCCGCTGAACGGCCATTGTTATTAAATCACAACATTGTATAATCGAGACAACTCTTTATATTAATGGTTTTATTAATGATGACCGAGGCTATGCCGAAATTTCAGGCACTTCGTTCTCGGCTGATTGTGGATCAATTTGACTGAAATTTTCTGCAAAATTACAATTACACTATATAGTTTTAACTATTATAGTGAGATCCGCCAACTCTTTATCTTATGTCCCATATAGTATCTTTAAAGGATATGAATGTCAGATACATAAATCAGAATCTTACAGACTAGCCCACGCACAGATGACACCTTCATTAAAGGTGCTAAATCGCTAACATTTGGGACCTACAATAATGTCAGATACATAAATCAGAATCTTACAGACTAGCCCAAGCACAGATGACACCTTCATTAAAGGAGCCAAATCGCTAACATTTGGGACCTACAATACCATACTGTAATATGAATGTATATAAACTGATTTACATTCAATGATTTCCGTTTCTATTCTAATTTCAAATCAGAAATAAGCCAGCAGTTTCAATAGACTGCAAATTTCTAGCGTGTAGTTATTTCAGTCGACATACGCCGTTTGATTAGGTGCAATGTTCCTAGCCTCGCTCCTCGAGTCTCTTGCTAGAACTGGGGCTGAAACGCATTATGGCACACGATTCGTGTACCAATGGTAAAATGGTTATTTTGTCTTAAATATTTGATATCAGAAGCCCATCCTGTTCCGGCAAGATCACAACATCAATGCTGATTTAAATTGACAAATAATTCGTGTTTTCAATGTTGAAGATTTTGGATGATATTTAGTTAGAGACTTAGCTACTTTAACTCTTACTCTGCAGGATTAAGTCATTTACAAGGTAATAGTTTCAGATGGGAGAAATAATTACTCGGTTCATATGTAGGCAATTCACAAGATTACTCAATATATATTGATAAGTCATTCACAAGATTACCCAATACAGCCTATAACTACCATTGACAATTTCTAATTTTCGCTCCTTCAACACACGAAAGTAGAAAAGTAGCAGTTATGACAAAAGTTAAGGCGACAGTACGGTATACAAGCCAAAATTGATAACAGTTTCAGCTGGGCGAAAGGAAGATCCCCCAAAGCTATCTACCTATATATGTCATAGGAAATGACCAGACGTTGATCAGATAACGTAATAGTTTAATTAATGTTATTATAAATATAAGGCCTATTCCGAACTGAAAATAAAGGCTGTTGTACTTGAACGAGCCCCTGTTTAACGTCATCCCTTCAAAGGCTGTACGCCTCTTCCTTGCAAGACCATCGCCCTACACTACCCACGACCCTATCGGACTGACACGCATTTTTCTTGCAAGACACCCTCTCTACACAACCATGTCAAAGTGGACGACCCTCTTACCAGAATCTTGCCCTATACCACTAAATACAACTGGACGCCCTTTCTTGCCCATCCCTTTCCCTACACCTTTTCGTTGTCAGGACAAGGCTGGGATATTTTTTATTAGCCTAATGAACAATATGTCATTTCTATCAACTACAATCTGTGTATTGGCCTTATGATGCGTTTAGGTTAAAGGGTTTTATTCCGTATCCCGGGAATGAATGCTAGACGGTTAAAACAATACTGGGTCTCTCCATGATTCTGTGTGTAAGGCAAGTACTTTAATGGGAAGCATGTAGTTTATATGTACCACATTGGCTTGGCTGTTGAAGCTTATCTTAAGACCCGTGTTTGATATGGTGTTATTATAATTAGTGCAGGAGAGCGAGTCTGACAGCGGGCAACGTATAATCTTTTGCATTGGACGAAACCCAAGGTCCCGTGTATATTTTGTGGTAATAGAACCGAGCGAATTCATAGGTATTCAGGCGTTGTTACCCTTGTAATTAGTGTAAGACGGCTCAGTGTGGAGGGGTGTCCATCAAATGAGCACAAAACCAGACCCAACTTTTCTAGAGTAGAATTTTACGTAGAATACGATGCCGAGTGGTCAGTCCGTCGTTGGGGTGTTTTTGAGATATTCGAGGTCAAAGGTCAAATTAATTCATTTGCCCTAAAAGTGAATGCGCAGCCATTGTTGTCTCACAAAAATACGCTGAAAATTTTTCTTTCGGATTAGACGAAACCCGGTGTAGGCTTTTTGGCGTAATAGAACCCATCTTAGTTGAATATGATAAGTCTTGCTGTCCGTGTCAAAATTTCTCTCACACCATACTTTATAGATTATGATCACTCAGTCTGAGAGTGGAGAGCCAAATATGCGCCATGAGCATTACTTTACGTAATGGAATGAGCGCTTAATAAAAACTCACATCATTATTATTATTATTATTATGTCCTCCTTATCCCAATCGGTGAAGGACAAATTGCAGTAATGATTATACCAAACAAGCGTAGGACGTGTGTGTGTGAGGGGGGGGGGGCACAGACAAGATTTCCTGTGTAGCGTAGGCCAGTGATTATAGCCCAGTCGGTACAGAACAGTTGGACGTTAATGCCTGTTTCTTCTCATTGCAAATAAGGGCATTAAAGACCAATTCAATTCATCTATAACAAAGAATATCACCTTTTACTGGACCCTTTGCCATGGAATCCTATATAAAACACATAATCATTATCAGTTTGCCTATTAGTAGAAATAATCGTCTTCCTATAATTCTGTGTGTAAGAAAGAAACCCAATTCCTTTTGATGATCCATAGTAGACGTTTCCAGTTTCTTGGTCGACGCTAATAGATACAATATCCGGGTCAACTAATATGAAAGACAAAAACAAAAGTAAGTTTAATTTTCGAAATAACTTCCCTGCAGTGTACTACAAATGCGGTAGAAACCAATCGTCTGAGATTTTGCCACACAACCCACAACGATTAATGTGCCCTTCTGTTTTTAGCTGGTAATAATAATTAACCCGTCTTTTATAGAAATAATTCTGTAAACAGAAACAGACGTCGATCTGTAAAACATAAATTTGCAAGCAGACGTCCATCTCTGATCATTGTAGTGCGGTCTTAACTCAACCAGGTTCGATCAATGATTGTAATGTAATCTCTGATCATTGTAGTGCAGTCTTAACTCACCCGGCTTCAATCTCTAATGATTGTAGTGCTGTCTTAACCCACCTGGATTCGATCATTGATCATTGCAGTGTGGCCTTAACCCAACCAGGTTCGATATCCATTGATTGTAGTGTCGGCTTGGTCTACACCTTTTAGACTAATAATATTTTGGCATTCTAGTCGAGGGTGTCAAGCAAATAGCAAAAGTAAATGTTTCCTTGTTGTAGTCCGGTGCATTGTAGTATAATGTAATAAAAATCCAATAATAATACCTTTACTTTTATCAGATATGGTTTTTATATCACCACTGTCCTGATCCATGCGGATAATCTTTCGATTTGGTTGTGTATAGTATAAAAAATTTCTTTCATAATCACATGCCATGTATTTAGCTGTAAATATAAGTCAGTCATTGTCAATTTGGGGAATATTAGATTACGACACGGTTATTGATGTGTTTTAACTCATGGACCACAAACAGCTTGGCATTAATTTATTAATCCATAGGTGCAAAATTTGTTTAAATGGCATTAAGTAAATGAACTTTAAAACACGGGGTGTGAGGGAGAATGGTTAGCACGTGTGCATTGTATCATTAGGTCTGTCATTGCTGGCGTGGTTTCGATTACCAGGTTGTTAGTGTCAAACCTCATGAGTTTTCTCCGGGCCACCCGGTTTCCTCCCACTGCTAAAGACCCCTACGCGCAAGCGAATTGTTGAGATAAAATTGAACAATATGTTTGTTCCGAAATGAGATAGTTTATGTCGAGTCTCCAGTGGGCGTTGAGCCCTATTTCTGTCACTCCCGGAAAACAATTGATGTGTACTATTAAGCGAGTCTCCAGTGGGCGTTGAGCCCTATTTCTGTCACTCCCGGAAAACAATTGATGTGTACTATTAAGCGAGGTTTCGGTTTGTTCCATTAGTCTTTATAAAAATTGATAAAATATATAATATGACGAACAAATATACATGTAAAAAAACAATACTTGGTTAAAGCCCCAATAACACTCTTGTTGTAACTGAAAAATATGTCCCAATCTTCATTCTGGTCAACAAATCGTATTATTTTACAATATTCAAATTAAATGATGATATAAATTTCATCTCAACACACCTAATTTAAAAAATTGGAAAAATTCAACCAATTGATTTGAAAAGTCTAACGTAAACCTTTTCAAATGTGACTTTGATTTAAAATATTTTCGAACCCTCTGGACAAATAAAATAGGTTGTAATGGATAATTTACACAACAGGTAGGACATTTAAACATCTAGTACTTAGAATAAGGGTATTATTTATTTTCTGGAGCTACCAAGCCAGCAAGAATGTTATTGTCCCTTTAATGCTTACCAAGTACAGACAGTCCTCTAATTATCTTATTATACAGGTCACAATTCTATGGAATACAATTACTGCTCATTACTGAGCGACGTTTCGACTAGGCTTCTCTAGTCGTTATCAAGCAATGATAAAATCTAAAAAATAAGACAAGTCAATATATACATGTACATAACAATACACTCTCAATGCTGACAAAACAGGGATCTCCCTTAATTTGCACGTACCAATAAATTAGATTTCTTTTAGGTACGTGCAAATTAAGGGAGATCCCTGTTTTGTCAGCATTGAGAGTGTATTGTTATGTACATGTATATATTGACTTGTCTTATTTTTTAGATTTTATCATTGCTTGATAACGACTAGAGAAGCCTAGTCGAAACGTCGCTCAGTAATAAGCAGTAATTGTATTCCATAGAATTGTGACCTGTATACTCTAGTTCAATTACTAAATGCCATTGAAACACTCTAATTATCTTAATTAATTAATTGTATTTTATCATTGCTCGGTAAAGACTAGAAAACCTTGTCGAAACATGGCGTATTAAAGATGTATTATGTAAAAGCTACATCTGCCTATTGCAGGTCTTGATTCTGAATCAATGTTATATAAATT
Source organism: Patella ulyssiponensis (assembly GCA_963678685.1). Classification (NCBI taxonomy): domain Eukaryota; kingdom Metazoa; phylum Mollusca; class Gastropoda; family Patellidae; genus Patella; species Patella ulyssiponensis. The sequence goes on along the minus strand of OY783227.1, from coordinate 10,475,519 downwards.
ATTATTTAGACATTTATGAATTTCACCAAGCAAATCTCTAGACCATCCGATGGACTATAATACATGTAATGAATGAAATATTGATTTATGGCACATCTGCTCCAACCGGGCGATATTGCGCCAAACGTATTATGAAATATACGAGACAAGCTAAATGATATCACAAAATTTTACATATGCATAAATATAAAAACAATATCACAGTGTATCAAATTTGAAAATAAAAAAACAATCTTTTATGCATATAAAAATTTAAAATACTAGATATATATATATATATATATATATTAAAATTTATAATAAAACCCTGTCTCTTTTAAAAAATTTAGCATTTCGCAATATGGCGAGGTCTTAAAATATGGTGTTAAATGAAATATGATTCGGGAGTGATGCAATTTTCGTGGCATACTGCAGGGCCAGATTATCACGTCTGTTGTGCAGTGGGGGCTCATGCGCCTCGACGTATAAACTGTCCACTGGAGTTGTACGAAATGCTGGAGATGTACGAAATGCTCCTAAACTGATTCTAAGTCCTTGGTTGTGTATGGTGTCGAGCTCTTTGAGATAGGACTCGCGGGTAGACCCATACACAATACACCCATAATCGAGTATTGGTCGAATTATTGCTCGATATAATGGGAGCAAAACCTTACGGTCTGCTCCCCTGCCAGTATTTGATAAGACTCTCAATATGTTGAGGGCTCTCGGACATTTCTTCTTTAGGTTTTTAATGTGGGGGATAAATGATAATTTCTTATCAAATATCAGCCCCAGAAATTTGGTTTCACCCACAACTGGAAGGCGATTGCCATCCAAATAAAGTTCTGGATCTGGATGCAAACCTCGTTTCTGACGGAAAAGATATCATTATAACATTCATCAGAAATGCATGCAGACAGTCTTGTTGTGGTCTAATGCCTTGCAAATCATCAGAGGAGAAATTGGATGATGAATTGAATGAAAAAGTACTGGCCAGAGAATTAGCAATATCAGGGAATGTTGTTAATGTGGTATTATCAACATTGAGATGGTTAACTGATAATGCACTACTTTTACCTTTAACTCTACGAATCCTATCCCATACCGACTTAGATGTGGTACGGGAATTGATCTTGGAGACATATCCTTGCCATGAAGATTTCTTTGACGTATGGTTCTATATAATTGGGATAAAGTTCAAATCAATGTTCCGAGTGGTCATTAATTTGCCCGTAAAATGATCACTATCTATTTTTCAAAATTTAAAGGAAAGAGAATGACAGAACAATAAGGATCACTGACGTGTACCTTTCTTCGCAGTTCTCTGTGTCTCTTTGGTCTTCGTGTTATACCGATAGATATTCTGTTTGTCAGTTAATATAAATAGTTCTTCTCCTGAAATATAATTTTACATAGAAAAACGTTATGGAAGTAAGATGCTAGTTGGGACAAGATGATGTAATATGGGATGGGGTAGAGCCAGTGGATGATATGTCCTTTAATAAAATTTGATATATTTATAAATAAAGTCCAGTAGTCAAGGTATGATCCACATGCAACACCCCAACAACCTTAAATTAACCTTTAATTATGGTACATGTCTGATAAGTTTCCCAGGGGACTAATGCATTAACAGGGTGCTTGAAATGCAGAGACGTGTTGTCAGTGAAGGCTATTACTACCTCTTTTATGGCACACGCCAATGCCGAATAAAAATATTCGATAAATGGCCACAATGGCCAGTAATTGTTAATCCAAAAATATTGTTATTGTGTTACTGTTCAATTACTAAATACCACTTAAAGAAGCACAAAAGGACGTGATGTGGCAGTTACTTAAAGTTGATGCAAGGGTGGGGCTGTGTTGATTTGCCTTGAAATACAGATAACAATTTTTGGAAAGTGGTAACGTCCACGATAATAATGTCTGTTTCAAAAATCTTTTTTTTCCAATTTGTTTTTACAAATAATGTTTTAGTTTTCAATTTATTCACCCTAAACATCTGAAAAAAAAAATCCTCAGATAACACATTCATCCGGTGTGCCTTTGTCGAAATGAAGACGGTCATAGGCCATACAGTGTGCTATGAGGGACATTTTGTCCGGGCAGCGGCACTACGGCCTATTCTTATATCGAATTCCAAATGCTAAGGGATCTTTTACGTGCTCGCTAATGTGTACACAGAACCACGGTCCTTGTGTTGGATCAGTACATTTGGTTAGCCGGTCATCCATTCTTCAAGATGTTGCAACCCAACACTGGTCGTGGTGGGACACTTTATCCCACGGTTAATTTTAATGTATTAGTAAATTGCTTGGCAAAACAATGATTCCACGGCTTCAAATTTGATTTCCCTATGTACAAAACTATAACAAAACATTTGCATACCTGTTACTAACATTGCATTAAAAATGCAAAGTATTAGGAGACGCCCAAACCACTTCATCTCTAGACATCAAATGGCAGGATATGATATGTTTAATTTTAAACAAATATTAATGAACGTCTGATGAGTATCAGTTTTATATATATATATATAATATATATATAACGTATTTACATCGGTAAGGAGGACATACATACAAAGCAATTCAAATCAAACAGCATCAGGAACATAAACAATAACATCAACACGCTGCATCACTAAATCAACCACTCCACTCCTCTGCCAATACAGCGGCTTCAGTCGGATAAGCCCATACCCTCCCCCCCCCCCCCCAGACAAGTCTCTCTGATCGTGCCAGTCTCTCCCAGGCCAAGTTTTTCTTTCTCAGAAAACTGGTGGTTATATAAATTTCAACAACAGATACAGATGCTACAAACATCGAATAGTATTTAATAAACAGCATTGTCAAAGGGGGATTTATGAAGTCGATAATTAAAGCATATGAATCGCGGGTTGTGTTAAGTTACTCGATTTGGGAAACAATATGTAGATATAAATCAATAAAATCTGCTTTGTCGAGATTAAAGTTTGAATATCGAAAAACGAAAAAAAAAACCAAGAAGAAGCTAGTATTTTGACATTCGCCAAAAACTCAATAAAATCTGCTTTGTCGAGATTAAAGTTAGAATATCGGAAAACGTAAAAAAAAACCAGAAGCTAGTTTTTTCTACATTCGCCAATATAAAACAAACATGGAGAAAGAGCATTTTATGCGAATCCACTGTTCAGACATCCTCATTTATGATATCAATTAAGTTCCGGAGACATGTAGACATCCAACAAATCTGTTTTTTGACATATGCCAATATCACCCCCCCCCCCCAAAAAAAAAAAACAACCAAAAGTAGAAAAAAGTTCAGGCATCCTCTTTTAGTTCGTTTAAAACGGCAATTTTAGTTATATTTTTAAAATATATTAAAATAAAGTCCTAAAATAGATTGTATCTATTATACGCAGTCCTACCTTGTTAAAGAATAATCCTATAATTCACTATTACCAGTTGAGAAATTGGCAAAAATATCATGTTAAACTTCAAATTCAAACGTTTGAAGATCGCCATTGCATGGAGGGGAATGGGAAAACAAGGGAGGTAATTCAAGTAAGGGAAATTTATGCCTATGAAATATTGCCCATGATCATATGATAATGAGTTGACAACCTTTTGAGCAAAAGACATAGAAATAATTATGTTTTGACTTTCTTAGAAAATATGAAATTTCCACTTCAAGAAAACTGATTTAATTAGATCTGTTTAGGGACATTATGTACATCCATCATGTCTGCTTTTTGAGATTTAAGTCTGAATATCGAAAGATGAGCAGATTCGACAATACCAAATACAAGCAGTTTTATATGAATCCAATGGGGTTTTTTTTAGAGCATTCCCGAACCCATGGAACAGAGCCACGACTATGTTTTATGTGTCTGTTTCGCCTACAGGCCGCAATTCTTAACAGGTCCTTTTAAAACTTTGCATATCTATTAAATATACCCTAAGGATGACCCCTATTATTTTTGTGGGTGAATGCTCGACCCACAGGGTCTGAGGGCACGATTATTACACCCCTCGTTTAATGTGCAACCTTGCTTTGCTTATTTTATATAAAGCAAATTAATAATATTATATGTCACTTGAATACTGTCTGATTCTAAACAATGATTAATAAAGATACCAGACAAATATGATATGATGTATTCATATTCTCTTTCTAATATGTTGCAGCTATACTGACTGTGTGATATGATCCTATATGTTTCTTGTTACACATTTAGTGTGGAGGTTGTGCTTTAGCATTCGAATTAGCTGTAAATATTATAGAAACCTGTTTCGCTCGAAATGTCCTAGCCCATTTTTCTATCTCTGTTGAATAGTTTAAGGCATTTGGTTTGTTTAGCGTTGAGGGTCGTGCCTCAACATCAATAGTTGCCGTCCTTAGAGTATAAGGAATAAGTATACCAAGATAATCCATAATACAAGGAATGGGAGAGGCTCTACCCCTGGGGGTCGGGCATGCACCAAAACACAATACAGATCATCCTTAGGGTGTAAAGAGTAAGTATACAAAGAACACAGCCTTAAATTTTATTCTTTTGACAATAAAAAAAAGTTATGGTACAGTTTGTTGCATTCAATAACGAAATAGACGGTGTACTTATCGGCATATTTAAATCGGTTATCCATCTTTCGGTTAAGATATCTTTCAGAATTTTCTTTCCGCCCACATACTGCAAGATTTATCGCTCAAAAGTTCCTTTGTAAAGTATTTGTGGATACAGTCCACTTAAACCAGTCGGTCAAATCCTTCTCCGAACATACCTGAATTTCAATCACGGTTCATTGTCAGAAATATCGGAAAAGATTGCCTTTTGATCCAAATTTTCTTCAGGCTTTGGATAGATCCTCATCATATTTGCATCCACATCTATTCCATCGTCAATATGATGACTAAAAAGGATTGATTATTCGTCTGACTTCGTTTAATTATCCATTTTGTTCTAGCTTTCAATTCAATTTCCCCAAAATGGCGACGTGTAAACAAAAATACGCGCGATATTACATCGGTAATTCTCGCTATTTGGCGGAAACTACTGAGCAATTATCCAATCACTGTTGCCCGCGTGTTCTCTATCATATCAACCTTGGGTAGGTTAATATCCTATACATAACATAGGGCATACTTCATATACATCTTGTTACGATATTCACCCAATATCATTAATAGTGACCTTAACCCTAATGAGTTACCTCCCTTTATGTAGTCAGCTTTAGGTAGAGCCAGCATGGCTGCTGAATAATGACATACACTCGGCTAATCTCGACAGATTCCGTAAACTACATCTAGTCTCGGATGTATGACAGTAAGTGATATGTACCCACGCCCATACATTTGCGATGCGGCTACCGGTTTACTTTAACAGGAAAACTTGACGCTATTACACAAATTGGGAACCTATTCGGCTAGCGACCTATTCGACCGATCGAGCTGCAACCTGTTCGTTGGAAACCAATTTAGAGTAAAGGCAACAGTCTTTATTTATCAACCAATAAAATCCAACGTTATGTCTATCAAATGAAAGTAGAATATATTATTTTTTATCCATTCCTTCAGCTCAGAATAGAAGTGTAATTTCGTCATTATCTTAAAGCTGGATCGGTCGAATAGGTCGCTAGTCAAATAGGTCGCCAACTTGTGTTTGGAATGGGCGCAGCCATGTTTCATCCGGGACCTTTAAAGTAGTTCCAATATGGCGGAATTCATCATACAGCCGAGTTTAGATTGTCCGAAATCTTACGAGGTTTGCCGAGTGTAATGACATAATATAGCCCACAACCACAATGTAGAAATGAAATGAAATGGGGTTTAACGTCCTACTCTTCTGCACCCGACCTAGGCTAATGGAAGACGGGCATACGCCATACAGTGCTATGAGGGAAATTTTGCCCGGGCAGCGGCGCTACGGCCTACTCTTATATCAAATTCCAACTACCAAGGGATCTTTGGGATCTTTTACGTGCACGCCAATGTGTACACGGGACCTTGGTTTTCCGTCCCATCCGAACGACTAGGCAGCTGTCCTTGTCAGGCCCTCCTTCTGCATCACTGACAAGGGGAAACCACGCCGGAAAATCGAGATGAACTTTCTCGGCCAATGCAGGGATCGAACACTCGACCTCCAGGCTAACAAGCCAGCGCCTTGCCCACTTAGCCACCGTGATTCCCCACAATGTAGAAACACAGCTGATGTTTGTGCACCAAGCAATCGGAGTCAACACAGCTGTATTCCATTAAAACATACAATCATGTGGTAATTAATACACCTAGGTGTAATATATGACCCATTATGCTGTATTCAATGTGGTGTATTCATCGGAATAACTAAACAAAATCAAAAACCCAATCATCTTGTTGAAACATTGATATTTTGACTGGGTATAAATGCAAGATATTTTTCTTATTTCAAAATACCCACTGCTATTAGCCTACTACAATCTGATTTGTCAATATCTACAAAACTCAACCACATGGTTTTCTCCTGGTCCTCCGGTTTCCTCCCACTGCTAAAGACCCCAACGCGCAAGTGATATATTGAAATAAAATCAAAAACCATATATTAGTCCCGAAATTAACTGGTTTGTGTCGAATGGACGTTAATATCCATTTCCCCTCTCTGGAGTAGCAAAATAAGGACAAGCAATATCAAGCAATATATGCCTTATCTTAGTAAAGCATCATGACACGAACGTCTGGAGTATATTGGCCTTTTTAGAAATAAAATTTGCGTTGTGCTCGGATTGGACTAATGAAGACGGGCATCGACCATACAGTCATGGAAGGCAGCGCTAAAGTGTACTTTTATATTTAATTCCAACTGTCAATGTTCGTTTGCTTGCACGCCAACGTGTACGCTGGACCTTGGATTTTTTCTCATCCAAACGACAATCCGTTGTTCTTTGCCAGACCCAGTGCCCTGTATCACTGACAAGGGGGAACAACGCCGGAATATTCCCAATGAAATTTCTCGACAAACATGAGGATTGAACACGGGCTACGGTTTTACCCACTGAGCTACGATAAACCCCGGTCGGGACACGGGCTCTGTCCGAGAAGCCTAATTATTTCTTGTCAGGAGTAACTTCTATGGCTGGGACTCGTTGACAGCGAAGGTGCTGCCTAATTAGTCTGGTGGGATGAAAACCGAGACAAAAATCTGATAAATAGGTATCAAAATCTAAATTATTCTGACAGTTGTTCTGAACCAAACATGATTTTGTCGTGGGTCCGTGATTTTGTTGTTGATCCATTTAACATTTAACAGACGAGAGTACTGGGGTGGAGACAATTTCATACAATCGGTAGTCTCTATCATGCAAACAAATCATCTACCAATATTAGTCTGGATGGGTCCTCAAAATTTGACGGAAAGTAGGTCATAATCCAGTATTTTATGTTACCACGTTCTGAATCTACCAAAACATTTAGCTTCTCTAAAATTTTGTTTACAAAGGTTTTAATTGAAATGATAATTTTTCTCTCGCCAAGAAACAGATGTATGGCTTCTCTCACGATCTTCTCAATTCTTCATCGCGATTCATACGTTTATACCTCGTCTCTATTTTGTGTGTAATAATGAATGTGCCAAGTGAATTGTGGGATAAATTTCGAGACTTTAGCCTAAAAGTTCCATTGCCCAAGCGTAACCGGGAGTTTGTTTTGTTTTATGTGGTAGATTATCCAGTAAGTTTCGTCAAAAATTGGGAGTGCATTCTTAGAAAGGATTATAGTGGGGCAGATAACAGCAGAATCGTGCAAATGATGATACAAGCATCAAATTTGGCACAATTGTTCTTCAAGGGATACTATTCAAATCTGCCCGATTGGCCAATTGAAAATCCAAGATGGCCGCCATTTTTCAAGATGGCCACCAAAATGGCCACCCTACGTTGATATTTCGCTTAGAAATATTTGTAGTTGTCCGATTTTCGTGATCTAAGTGTCGATTTCTATGTTTTAAACCCTACTGAACTACATTTTCGTGTTCAAAATGCAATCAGAGACATATTTTCACAGGACAAGCACTCTGAGACATATTTTCTATATATATATATATATTAAAGTAAATAAAGTACAAGTACTTCTTTGTTTATATATATATATATATAAACACAATATACACATCTATTTTAATTTCTATAACAAATTTACATTAAAAACATGATTGTCGGTCTTTCTTCACACTACGAGACATATTTTTCTAACTTCACATGTTTATTCATGAGTTTCATTTGTTTGCATGTCTTTGGAATGCAAGAGGTGTATGGGGTGTAGTGTTAGTACCTTTTTTTCAGCAGTCAGCCACATCCATTTGATGCACTACTGACACTGGTCCTCACCACGGGCCCAACTCTCATCTATGGCTCCAAGTAAGCCGCTTTGGCTGGCGGGCTAAACTAGGTGAGAGAAACACACAAAGTACATTTGCCCGAAAATTCGAAGTGTACATTGATGATGGTCTTGAACTTCTCAGGAGTGATTGTCGGGCACTACCATGGCACATTGGTGACATCACAGCTGTTAAACCCAGCATGGGGGTCAGTGTCAGCTAAGTAGGAAATATATGTTGGCATCATACTGTGCAGCAACCTACTAGTATCCCAAATGTTGTCTAATCAACCCCAGATAAGTTAGGCAGCCCCACCGAAATGGACTTGACGTGCCAGCGCGGAAGAGCCGAGCCAAGGATAATGGGGTCGGAGTTATCCGGATGGTCGAGGGATGATCCTTTTACCACCCTGTTATGTATATGTATATAATGTATGTACACTATTTACTTATAGCTACTATATATGTACTTTTATAGAACTATACAGTATGCACACTATATACATTATGTACACTATGTAATGTAAAATGGGAACTTTCCTATATGGGATACAACTAGGTTCTTGCATTCTGTCCTACACCTAGTCCGATCGTTCATCCAGTGTCATAAGTCCCGTGCGATCTGTACACCATCCAGATAACTACTATCCCGTTATCCTTGGCTCGTGTCTACTGCGCTGGCATGTCCTGAACATTCAGGTGCAGCTGCCTAACTGATCTGGGGTTGATTAGGCAGCAGAATGATGCCAACATATTATATTTCCAGTGATCTCACCAATGCGCCTTGGTAGCAGTGGCGGCGCCAGCCGTCGGTGGTCGGAGGGGCAAAGCTTGGGCCAAGTCCAGGGTTAAGGGGGCAAAGGTACGGGGTTCAACTAGGGGTAGGGAGGCCTCCGCCAGAAATCTTTGAAAAACAGGCTGCCGGAAATGCAACCTAGCAGTATTTCAGGCAATGATCGTTGAAGTAAAAGTGTCAAACGAACGGATTTGCAAACCTCGACACAACCCACACGCGCGCCAAAGAAGGGAGTCCTTATGGAGGGTATGGGGACCTCCCCCCAGAAAATTTGTAATAATAGACTGTCGGAAATGATGTTTGGCAATATTCAGTCAGGTGAGATAAATAAATCTGACCACATACCGTCCGTCGCCTGATCACTAGTTTATCCGACCAGAGAACAAAATGTCAAACGAACGGAATTGCGACTCTCAACGAACTTCCCCTGTGAGCGCCAAAGTAGCGAGCCCTTGTGGGGGGATTTGGGGACCTCCCCAAGTAGATTTTGAAAACTAGACTGTTGGAAATGCTGCCTGGCAGTATTCAGGCACCGATCGTAGCGATAAAATGTGCTGATGGAATGCCGTCTGATCACTAGTTTTTTCGACCCAAGAGAGCAAATTGTCAAATGAACAGACTTGCGAACCTCAACGAAGTCCCCAATAATTTGAAAAGTAGACTGCCCGAATAGCAGTCTGGCGGTATTTCAGGCACTGATCGTCGAGATAAATAGAGCTTAACAGATACCGTTGTCGCCAAATCACTAGTTTATCCGAAAAGAGAGGAAAGTGTCAAACGGACGGAGTGAATGACTCAACGTGAATGAATATTTTTGCCACTATATTTGGTGGAATAGACTGTCGAAAAGGCAGCATTTCAGACACTGGTCGTGTTGATAAATAGAGCTGGCCAGACACTGTTCGTCGCCAAATCACCACCTTATCCGAACAAAAATGGAGTGTCAAACGCGAACGGAGTGAGTGTACCAAGTGAATGTTCTCATCGCGTTGAACCTATACCCAAAAGCTTTGAGGATCGTAAAAAGCAGGGTGGGCTTGGTAAGAAATCACTCAACATGCAGGTCTATGACTGAGTGGGGATGTGGGATTTATTCACCGTAGAAGGTAATGATAATCGAAACGTATCACAAAAACTTTTTCTAAAATTATTGGGTGGGTGGGGGGCAAACAGAGGGCAGACCTGATTTAGGGACGGGTGGCAAATGTACTGTATGCTTCCCTAGCAAATGTACTGTGCTTCCGTCATCTAGTTTAGCCCGACAGCCAAAGTGGTTTACTTGGAGCCATAGATGAGAGTTGTGCCAGTGGTGAGGACCAGTGTCAGTAGTCCATCCAATGGATGTGTCCGACTGCTGAAACGAAGGTACTAACACTACACCCCATACACCCCTTACATTGCAAAGACATGCAAACAAATGAAACTCATGAATAAACATGCGAAGTGAGAACAATATGTCAGGGAATGTGACGAAAGGCAGACAATCGTGTTTATAATATACATTTTGTTATAGAAATTAAAATGATATGTATATTGTAAAATATGCCTCGGAGTGCTTTTCCTGTGAAAATATGTCTCTGGGTGCATTTTGAACAGGAAAATATAGTTCAGCAGGCTTTAGAACATAGGAATCGACACTTAGATCACGAAAATCGAACAACTACAAATATTTCTAAGCAAAACATCAACTTAGGGTGACCGTTTTGGCGGCCATCTTGAAAAATGGCGGCCATCTTGGATTTTCAATTGGCCAATCGGGCAGATTTGATAAGTATCCCTTGGAGAACAATTGTGCCAAATTTGATGCTTGTATCATCATTTGCACGATTCTTCTCAAAAATTGCTCTTATCTGCTCCACTATTAAAGTGGAATGAGGTCAAATCGGTGGTAGTGCATGGCCAGCTAGAAGGTGTGGGACACACCTGGATTTCCCACAATTGATACTTTCTGTTCTATTGAATGTCTGAGAGTCATTTGGGGTACTCACGATAAGTCTAACCCATGGGTGAGGGTTACTAGAAGCCAACGTATTTATGCAATTTGTACATGAAAAACTTACACAGGGTCACTAGGCAACCATCAGCCTGGATATTAAAACAACCGTCCACTTCTAAAGACCCATGTTGTAACGACTCGTCTTCATTAGCCGAGTTCGGAGCAGAACCGTAGAACGTTTAACTATATTTCATTTCCATTATAACGTGGAAAGACAACAGAAAGAATGCGGATATATATAATTTATTCACGAAACTGAATGAAACCCTCGAAAAACGGAAAAAATAAAACCAATGATATAATTTACACAACTATATAAAATTAAATTATATATTCGACAAACCAAATTACATAACGTACATATAAAGGTGACAGCTTATTATACGTGTTCATTCATCTAATACGGTGAATGTGGTGTGCGAGGCACAATGGTGCCAATTTGCATTATATGACTTCACCCGTGTGCCAAGTCCATGTTATGTCGTTACTCGATTTTGCCGAAATTGCACGCTAAGCTTTGTATTTTGACTTCTAGATTGCATTATCAGATCATTAAGGTTATTATTTATAAATTAGGATTACTTAAGACCATTTCATGAATTGAGATCATTTTTATCAATAGCGATCATTTTCATTAATAAGGTTCATTTTTTATGAATTAATATATTATACATATTTATTTTTTTTATCAATAAAGATCATTTTTATTAATAAAGATCATTTTTTATGAATTAATATATACATATTTATTTTTTAAAATTAAGATACATGGTTTTTTTTTAAAATTAAGATACTTTTTTTAAATCAAAGTACTTAAATTTTTAAAATTAAGATACTGTTTATTAATTAGGACAATTTCAACAAACGGAGTTTAATAAATAATAATTTACATATATATGTCAACAAACCTTATAAGATAATTAACACATCTAATTAAAATTAAACTAATTAAAATAAAGACAAGAAAATATGAATTAAAGAAAACACCCACAGTTCAAAGAAATCAATTGTTGAATATTTGATTATTCTGTATTTGAAATCAACTCATGCCATCATTATATCCTGTACTGTCCTATTTAGATCTATTCATCTAAAATAGAAAACAAATCTTTTAACTATTTATACATTCTGATAGAGTAGTTCATACATGATTAAAAACCTAGCTTGTAAAGATGAGATGTGTGTGTTTATGCATCAATAACGATTGGCTAGTGACGATGATTTTTCTTTGACTTTTTTTTTGTGCCTACCAACTGCTGCATTGTCTGTCGCGAATTAATGGAGGTACTATGGTTGCTATAACGAATTAATGAAGATACGAGGGCAGGCTGAAGAGTTTTAAGGCTATCTGTGAAAGACCAGTACGAAGTAAATGGTTCCATTCATTTTTCTATATTGTCCCCTTTCGAGGAGTACACACTTTTACCAACTATGTTGCAAGGCCTGGAAACCGGTCAGGGAGAAATTGTCTCTAGCACCCTTAAGAAGTCGTTCTAGACTGGAAACAGGCCCATTCCATGGTTACAAATATGGCACGTACTATATATATAGTCAATACAACTAAATATCCTACTTGTCTCAACCAACCGGGGGAATGAAGGGAAGTGTTATATTATGGGGGGGGGGGGCATTTTGCCCGGATAGAGACACTTCCGTCAAATTCCAGCTGTCAGTGAGTGTTTTCCTGTCGATTTATTCAATTATATAGAATATTATACTTTCAAAGTTTAGAAGGGCAAAGTAGCTTGGGATACTAATGTTAATTGACCACACTATATTAAATTCAATGGTATTGTATTCTCACTTCCTTTGACAACTAGATCTACGACTGTGCACACACAGACATCTCATTACTATTCATATATTCAAAGGTCATGAATATTCATGTTAACAAATAACATATTACACTGGAAATAAACAGATAGTGAAGTTGATATACACATTTATAATCCCTCGTAACACGTAATGAAATGAAATGGGGTTTAACACCCTTCTGTTTTGCATCTAACCTGGGCTAATGGAAGACGGGCATACGCCATACAGTGTGCTATGAGGGAAATTTACCCGGGCAGCGGCACTACGGCCTACTCTTAAATCAATTTTAACTTTCAAGGGATCTTTTACGTGCACACCAATGTGTACACGGGACCTCGGTTTTTCGTCCCATCCGAACGACTAAACAGCTGTCCTTGTCAGGCCCTCCGTTCTGCATCACTGACAAGGGGAAACCACGCCGGAAAATCGAGATGAACTTTCTCGACCAATGCAGGGATCGAACACCCGACCTCCAGGGCCGCCTTCGGCTCGTCCAAATGGTCGACCATAGTTCAACTCGGTCTCGACCATGTACACCCGAACTTGAAATGGTTAGACTAGAGTCGCACCCATGCTTAACCAACCTTTTGAGGTCGGTTGAGGCTGGTCAAGTCAGATTAAAAATGGCGGCTGGCCACAAAAGATGTGTTGTGTTGGAATTGTTTTTTGAAGAAAGAACGTATACTACCAATGTTGCTCCAGAACCTGAACGTTATTTAAATTCATATAACATATTTAAGTAGTTTCTATATTATATAAAGTGGATAATCATTTTTTGTCAATCAATTCGACCACAAGGCTGATGTCAGACTGAAATTGTGACAGTACTGAAAGTGACGGTATTATAGTAAAAAAAATTCAACTATTTGTGAATTTTATTTGGAAAAACAGTAAAATAAACAAACGATTTTGTTCATTGAATACATGCGTTTGATATGCATTGTAAATATAAATTATGTAACAGTAAATAAACTCTGGATATTTGGTTGATTTGTTTATTTTATTGTCTGGGGATAACTTTGTCACTGACTCAACTGTGAGTAGATTTCTTGAAATCGTCGTTATCATATTCTACCTCAAGTACAGCTTTTTCAGCAAAGTCAGAAACTTTTGGCAAACGTTCTGGGAATTTGCATCCGAAGAATGATGTGGTCATATCAAAGTTTTCATTAAGCAAACTTGCGTTTTCGTTAGGTAAAAGATTCTGTAGCAGTTCATTGAAGGTAATGGCGTCCATTTTGACGACCATGGTTGAACTAGCTTTCGTTCGGGTGTAGTGAACTATACTCTGTCGTTTATTTGCACCCGAAGGAAGGTTGCCCAGGCTAGCGTCAGCGCCTTACCCACTTAGCCACGTGATCCCCTGGTAACACTTAGTGAAAGATCAAAGCCATCCCATGGCTCTGACTGGAACGATAGTGCTCACTACACTTATTATTTTAGCGTTTTCCGAGATTCTACCCGGATTATTGCCCTTATTGTTGAAATTGTTTGACGTTCTAACACCTGACGTCAACTGGCAGACTATCGCCATTGAAGAGACGACCACTGTCAAGATCGGTCGCATTATTTCTGTTGCGTCTTTTTATTTTTGTAAATCATTTTTAGTAAAGCCTGTACCATAACAGGTCCCGGACTGTACAGCGCAGTGGACGCTTACGGTTGGCCCCCGGATCCATTCACTTGATTTGATATTTGTTTATTTTTATTTTTTTATTATTTTTTTTTGCAATGTCAGTTTTTCTGTCTTGTTCGCTTGTTAATCTTGTAGATTTTTGTTTTGGGTGTAGTGCGGTCCTCCTGCCATTACTATTAAAGCGAATGGACAGGGAGGTGTATGTATAATGTATGATATGTTTACCTACCCACGTAACTGTAAGTTAACCTGAAACCCGTACATACGACACCATCACCGTTTGATATGAGCCCTACGACAATAGCCGCTCCTGTGATCCCTTTGTACGGTTGTGGAGCAGTCCCGCCACAATAAAAGAATCTGCAATGAGAGATAATACACACAAATACTCCACATAATATATATGGAGGGTTGGGATGGCCTAGTGGTCTAGAGTGCCGCGCTTCGACCTCTAGCTGGCCAGTCACCTCTGGCTTGCGGTCGTGGTTTCGATCCCTGGTGTGAGCGTATGTGACATGGAGATAGGGGCGCCTTCTCAACCTCGTGGGTTTCCTCCGGTTTCCCCCCACTGCTAAAGACCCCTACGCGCAAGCGAATTATTGAAATAAAATTTAAACCATTGTTAGTCCCAAAATGACCTAGTTTGTGTCGAGTGGACGTTAAACCCCGTTTCTCTCTCTCTTTCTCATAATATATACAAGCATTATAGTATTTACATCTACACATAAATACTCTACGTAATAAGAAGACAATTGCATTAAACACCAACGGGGAAGCTAATTCGAATTTGACGAAAAGCAGAATCAAGAGAGAGACAGATCAAGAGAGAGAGATATCAATAGCGAGAGGGGGGGGGGGTCTTTAGCAATGGGGGAAACCGGAGGTCCCGGAGAAAACCCACTCGCGAAGCAGAGGAATCATAACAATAGACAACTCACACGCAAAGCAGATGAATCATAACAATAGACAACTCACACGCAAAGCAGAGGAATCATAACAATAGACAACTCACACGTGGAACAGAGGAATTATAACAATAGACAACTCACGCGCGAAGTAGGAGAATCATAACAATAGACAACCCACACGCAAAGCAGGAGAATCAAAACAATAGACAACTCACTCGAAGAAGTTACCGGTATTCTCAAGAAACGCGTAATCGGAACATGACTCATCATCATCATCGACACTTGTGTCTGGATCACATCGTTGTTCATTTCTTTTCTGTATTACAAAATCGTCATCAAATACAACAAGGATCTTTTGAGTAGGACATGCCGGAATAGCAATCAAATCACGAGTTGACATTGGGTAATTATTCGGGTAGTTAGGTGATGTTATAACATTGTCTATAACTAGAATAACAGAACAAAAAGATTACGGTGTTACGTTTCACACGATCCATTCATGACGTAATAATCAGTGAAATATTAAATTAAGGAATTATTTGTACTGAAGTGTAAATTGGGTGAAATGGGGACCAATGCCCTACTTTTCTGTACTGACTGGGTGAATGAAGGCAGTACCCAAGGAATGGATGGAATCAACATGCGTTATACCATGATAAAGTACTTATACAGAAGGGGTGGTTTTAATAAATATTAAAGCTACAATTCATTTTTTTTTTAAGTTATATTTTTAGAATTTTTAAATATTGGACAAAACTACTAAATACTGATAATAAGATTTTATAATGTTGTTTACAGGACCAGGAAGCGAATAAAAGTAAATGGATTATAAATGTAAAGAATGAATTATTTCAAATGGGTTTAGGCTATATTTGGGAACATAGAGAATCATGTAACTCATAATATTTAAAAACCATTAAAGCTGCAATTTCATATTTTTAAGTTATATTATTAAAATAAAGCCTTAAAATAGATGGTATCTATAAACAGTCCTACCTTGTTAAAGAATAATCCTATTAATCCTACAATTCACCATTACCAGTTGAGAAATTGGCAAACATGTCATTTTCAACTTCAAATTCAAACATTTGAAGACAGCTATTGCATGAAGGCAATAGCAAAACAAGGGAGGTAAGTGTGTTATCATTTCCTGTGTTAATGAGTTATAAGAGTGGGAAGTAATGCCTATGATCGTATAATAGTGAGTTGACAACCTATTGAGCAAAAGACATAGAAAAAATTATGTTTTGACTTCCTTTGAAAATATGAAATTCTCGCTTTAACTAGTTTCATATAGTTTTGTATAAACTGATATGCTCACCTTCACACGTTGTTCCATTTGTTCTATCCAAGCAGGTACAATTGAATCCTTCTTCGAGACGTGAACAAGTTCCACAATTCTGACAGGGGTTCGGCTCACAAACATCTTCTATAAATAAAAAATAACGATTAAAGTAGACAAAATGTCAAAAGATTGCCTTGTGTAATTTACAGTAGAGAAATACAAAAAATAAAATTACTAAAAAATAAATTCTTGTTTTGAAGGATTGTCGTGTGTTTAGATGTGAATTTTTATTAATATTCCCAATCCTGCAAAGGTATCTAGCGACTTCAGGTCCATGTAGGACACTAAAATAAATAAATGTCTGGCATAAATAATCATAGTAAAATAGATTCGAGCATGTAGTATTTATTTATTTATTTATTTATTTTTCCAAGAGGCATATCAAACATGACAATAGAGATGATAATATGAAGTTACATGGAAATAAGATGATAAGATGTGAAAGTTTTGATGAGAGAAAAAGTAATGATGTCATGAATGACCAGCCTCTTGAGGATGACCCATAAAAACCTGCTTAGATTAAAACTAGGTTTATTTCCAATGGGGTCCTTGTAGTGT
This sequence comes from Patella ulyssiponensis, assembly GCA_963678685.1. Taxonomy (NCBI): domain Eukaryota; kingdom Metazoa; phylum Mollusca; class Gastropoda; family Patellidae; genus Patella; species Patella ulyssiponensis. The sequence goes on along the minus strand of OY783227.1, from coordinate 10,458,158 downwards.
AGTGTATGAAAATTATCTTACTCTCACAATTGTCACCGGAAAATCCGTCAGCACATTTACAGGACACGCCACCAGTCTCTGGTACACAAGTTCCACCATTTTGACAAGGTATAGCAGCACACAGATCAACTAGAAGTAAATACGATTTACATAGATCTAATTTACAAGAAAATAATGGTACACAGCCACGAGGGTTGGTATGCTTTAGGGAGCTACGGTGGTTAAATACGTATGACCCTGGCTTGCTAGTCCGCAGGTTTCGCTATTGGTGTTGGCCAAGAAAATTCATCCAGATTTTCCGGCGTGGCTTCCCTTGTCAGTGGTGTAGGGCGGGGGGCCTGACCAGAACAGCTGTGTATTTGGTCGTTTAGGACGAAACACCAAAGTTCAATTGGCGTGCACGTCAAAGATCCCTTGGTAGCTGGAATTCTAAGTAAGAGTAGGCCGTAGCGCAGCTGTCCAGACAAAAGTTCCCTCATAGCACACTGTATGGCGTATGCTCGTCTTCATTAGCCCAGGTGAACCACAACAGTGGGACGTTAAACCCAATCTCAACCAATCAAACTGCTTATCGTTACGCTTACCATAAGCAGAAAATTTTCATTATCAAACTCAGTCAAGGTATTGATGCATTGAAACTATATAGCAAGTTTCATCACTCTGACTCCCGAGAGGCCACAGAGATCATTACCAATACCATAAATACACCGTGTGTTTAGATGTGAATTTATATGTAGGCTATATTCACAATCCCAGAAAGATATTTAGTGGATTTAGGTCCATGTACGTTCCACCAAATCAAAAAGGTCTAATTATTTTTTGTTATTTAGTACAACTGACTAGTGGTATACTTACAAGGCAACATGGATTATCTAATCAAACCTATATTTCTGGCATAATCGTAGTAAAATAGATTCGAGCATGTAGTAGTGTATGAAAATTATCTTACTCTCACAATTGTCACCGGAAAATCCGTCAGCACATTTACAGGACACGCCACCAGTCTCTGGTACACAAGTTCCATTATTTTGACAAAGTTTAGCAGCACACAGATCAACTAGAAGTAAATCAAATACACATAGAACTAATCTACTACTAAAACTCCTGGTGTGGGCGGATAAATCTCATCCAAATTTTTGCCGCTTGGTTTCCCCTTGCTCGATTAGGACGAAACACCAAGGTCACACTGGCGTGCACGTAAAAGATCCTTCATAGCACACTGTATGACGTATGCCTGTCTTTATTAGCCCAATTCGGAGCAGAACAGTAGGACATTCAACCGCATTTCATTTCGGTACGTTTTATTTCTATTTTTATATTAGACGAGCCATATTGAGGGGATGTCACATACTCAGTCTAATATAAATAGTTGACGCAAATCTATTAAAAGCAGAATTAGTTTTTTGCATAGCATTCCAGATAAAGCCACTTACAAGCATTCAAGGGCTATATTGTAGACGTATTTGGAATTCATTGTTTTGTATATTAAAAAAGTATTTGAAATATCAGGCGCGGATCCATGGGGAGGCCCAGGGGGGCCGTGCTCGTCGCTTGCTTTATTACTGTTGTAGTTCACATATCTGCTCTTTAATTGACGATCTAAACATGATTTTTGCATTATCTCCGCTGGGGACTACACCAAACCTGATTATTACCCTTTGCGCTAATGTATGGCCCCTCCCTCCACAAAATCCTGTATCCGGGCATGGATCAGCAGCACACAGATCGACAAAAATTATATTAAAAGAAGTCAACAGTGAGATTGATCTCCCCAGCCGAAATTAAATAGTTGACACATATTAGTTAATTGTACGTTTATCTTTTTTCAAAAATATCGAGAAATAAAAGTGATTATCAACTATACACTAGGTTTGCCCACTCTCTATCAGAAAGAATCAAAGATAAAGAAATTGCTTGACTCTACTTAATTGAAGAGGAAATGTTAATCATTGACTTCAATCAAGATATTCACATAATGAGAGAGAGAGAGAGAGAGAGAGAGAGAGAGGGGGGGTTAACGTCCACTAGACACAAACTAGGTCATTTTGGGACTAACATATGGTTTTGATTTAATTTCAATAATTCGCTTGCGCGTAGGGGTCTTTAGCAGTGGGAGGAAACCGGAGTGCTCGGAGGAAACCCACGAGGTTGAGAAGGCGCCTTCACTTAATGAACATCAACATCAAATCTAAACATTCTATCACGATAATCTTCATACAGTATTCAGTAGTCTACATCTCTAGTACAGTTAATTCTTAAAGGGTTGTTAAATAACATTTACGTGCATCCACGTACCATGTGAATACTTTCTTTTTTTTTGGGGGGGGGGGGCACAATGTTTCTATTAATTCTCACCACCACAATCTGCTCCTGAGAATCCACTGGGACAATTACAAATACCATCAACGCATACTCCATTGTTGAGACATTCAACATCATCACAAGGATCTAAACAAAATTATCATAAAATAAAATAGTTAAAACAGGTTTGAATAATATTTGGGCATAAATTATATCAGGCACGACAATTTATTGCGTGAGTTGTGCTGTTTAACCCGGTGTATACGACACTGGTAAAAATAAGTAAAAGAACACCTCGCTATGGGGTTTAACGTCCACTCGACACAAACTAGGTCATTTCGGGACTAACATAAGGTTTTTGATTTTATTTCAATAATTGGCTTGCGCGTATGGGTCTTTAGCAGTGGGAGGAAACCAGAGTACCCCGAAAAAAAACCACGTACAACCGGGGATTCGAAACCACGCCAGTTGACTTAATTACATGATACAGCGCGCGCACGTTAAAACCATTCGGAGACACCCCCCCCCCACACACACACACACACACACACCCACAGACACACACACTTCGCAATGAGAATGACAGTATTCCATTATAACTATCCAAAACATTTCTATCTATAACATGCTTTGTGTAGAGTGGAATCCTAGATAAATATGTCCAATGACAGAACATTAAAGGTGGCAGACTATCACCATTGAAGAGACGACCACTGTCAAGATCGGTCGCATTATTTCTCTTGCGTCTTTTTAAAGATACCATCCCGATTTGACCAGGGTCTCAAAAATAAAAGTCTGTGTACGTATCAAATTTAAACGCCAAAATATAGAGGAATGATGTATTTATATTTCCTCAAAATTACAGCTCAAAAATAAAAATCTGAGTACGTATCAAATTTAAACGCCAAAATATCGAAGACCGGTGCATATACATTGTCTCAAAATTTCATTTCAAATAATGAGTCGTTTGGACGTGAAAGTCAAAACTGCTTATCTGGACACATCACCCTTTTAAGATTTCAGGTCAATTTTTTCGTTGGGTGACCGGATAATCGGGATTTAACATAATTATTTTGCATAATTTCATTAATAAATAACCCTTTCCACCCATAATTGACAAAAATCCTACTTGTAAAAAAAATGAACAGAAAACATATCGACAATGGGTGAAATCCGATATACCTCCTCAGTTAAATAATATCGTCAAATCGAAACCTGTTTTTAAACAACCGCCCAATACATCCATAACCCACTGCCTTAATATCTCTAATATTAGGAGACATACATTGTATCAATTGGATCTTAAAGGAGCTAAGTCTCTAACTCAATATCATCGAAAATCTTCAACATTGTAAACACGAATTATTTGTCAATTTAAATCAACATGGCTGCTGTTATCTTACCGGGTAAAGACGGGCTTCTGATATCCAATACTGATGCATTTCAGGCCCAGTTGTAGAAGAGACTCGAGGAACGAGACTAGAAACACTGCACCAAATCAAACGGCGTATGTAGGCTGGAATAACCAGACGCATTATAAATTTATCTTCGATTGAGATTGCTGGCTTATTTCGCCGAGCGTAACTGATTTGAAATTAGAGTAAAAACTGAAGCCATTGAATGTAAATCAGGTTATATACATTCATATTACAGTATTATTTGCGTTGCTACCCAGTTGTGTCAATTTCTAGGACCTAAATGTTAGCGATTTAGCTCCTTTAAAAAAGCTCTTCATTAATAACATTATTATTAGGCGTAATAAAAACAGAGGTGTTATTTCCCTGGGCATGTTGTATTAGAAGATTTACCTTTACAACAATGGCATAGTTCCGCTATTTTAATTCTGTCACAGTTGATCCTTGCAAGGTTTAAAGCTGGTCTTCTCTTCCAAGAACTTCTTTTGTATGGGTGTCCAGTAGAAACGGTTGCAACAAAGGCAGCAACAAGGACAACAACTAACAAACAACGCATATTGATTACTTAATCTGAAGATAATCGCTTTAGAAAACAAGTTCTGGTGGAGTTAACCGACGATGATGCACATTATGAGTGTGTCGACTTTTAAAGGCAGTGAAATGGCAACAGCCGTTGTTTATGTGTTCCCAGCCATTTGAAAATACCTCCGTCAATAATGACGTAATGTGAATAGTTTAAATAAAAATAAGGAATATTTTGACTTTGACAGTGAGAATACCTCTGTGTGTGTGTGTGGGGGGGGGGGGTAGGGATAGGGTTACGTTTTTCCGTTGTCGGTTAGGATAATGTTTAGTTTTGTGTTATGTTTTCCCGTGGACCATGCTCCGAATTGCCTAATTAGGGTATTTTCCGGTATTTAGTGTGTTTTTCTGTATTTAGTGTTTTTCCTGTGTTTTCCGGTATTCAGTATAACACGGTGTTTTCCGATAGTTTTCCGATGTTTCCGGTATATAGTATACCCCATTTAAATGTATAACAGGAACAGTCATAGATCAGGACAGGAGGTTATCATAATATTCAAAGGAAGAGGGTTCATTTGTTCAGATGTCCACCATGAGCAGTAATAAATTTCCAAATTTAAGACGCGTAGAAATATCTTAATACTTTATTCCTGTTCTCATAAATTTTGTTTCCATTTTATATACATACGTATATATTTTCTGATAATATATAAATATTTACTTCCTTGTTGGGACTTCCTTATACAATTATAATCGATTTCAAAACACGGAAGTATAATATATTTCATTGCAGCTGTTAAAACAAACATTTGATGTTTACAAAATAATGTACTTGAAAACAATATACGAGGCGCAAGTTTTGCGTAAATATATGGCTGACTAATGGAATGAGTTGAACAAAAAGATAGATAATCATTTCCAGAGAGAGATTTTGAAATATTTAAGAGACCGAGTGAGAGAGAGATTTAAAGTAGCTAAGTCTCTAACTCAATATCATCCAAAATCTTCAACGTTGAAAACACGAATTATTTGTCAATTTAAATCAACATTGATGCGGTGATCTTACCGGGAAAAGATGGGCTTCTGATATCCAATATTTAAGATAAAATAAACATTTTACCATTGGTACACGAATCGTGTACCATAATGCGTTTCAGCCCCAGTTCTAACAAGAGATTCGAGGAACGATGCTAGAAACATTGGAGCAAATCAAACGGCGTATGTAGACTGGAATAACCCGACGCTAGAAATTTGCATTCGATCGAGACCGATGACGTATTTCGCGGAACATAACCGATTTGAAATTAGAGTAAAAACGGAAATCACTGAATGTAAATCAGTTTATATACATTCATATTACAGTATTATATGCGTTGCAACGCACTTGTGCATTGGCGATTTAGCTCCTTTAAACATCAAATTCTGAAATATTTAAAAGAGATATAGATAGAGAGCGACATTTAAAAAATGAAATTCTGAAATAATAATTAAAATTGTGTATAGAAATATTCACTAGCATGATTCACTGTGAACGTAAACAGAATCCAACTACATGGGTTGGAAACATGTGTTCAATTAATAAACTCCATGTAATTCCAAAAAATCAATAATTGTATGAAGCAAATCGATTCGGTTAAGGGCCCTGTCCAGAGAGGGAGCTGAGGTTTAACGTACACTCGATGCAAACTATGTTATTTCGAGACTTACATATCGTTTAATTTCATTTCAATAATTCGCTTGTGCAAGGTGATTTTTAGCAGTAGGGGCAACTGAAGGAGTCATAGAAAATCCACTCCATGCTACTTACAAGCGCGCCACCACACCCACCCGGGCTATTTAACACAAGTAACTATTCAGTTAGACACAGTGACGTACCTGGACGAGGTCTAATTACAACATAGAAGTGCGACCTCTAGAAGTAGGAAGTAGACTGCCAGAAGAAAAAAAAATGCTATGCACTAGACTGATACCTGGCTTAAAGGGGAAGACTAACGATTTTCAACAAGGTTTCCATAAATCTTAAATATATATTCAGAATTAATCCCCTAAACTCTGATATCAAAGGTCGCGCAACACTGAATATCGATAAAGTTTTTCCTCCCATAACCCGGATGATTCATACCAGATTCAAAAAGTTTTAAACATCCATTGTAAATTACAGCATCTTACCCTTTAACTGACGTAACTTAATAACGACTGACACCAATATTAGAGACTTTTGGCAAGTGGAATTTTCCGCATCCGTATCTCGTATCCGTATCGCCCCGTGATACGTTGCGTCAATGTAGTTTTAGAGTTTTGGCAGACTTTCGCGCCGTGTACGTATGGGTAGCTGAGCTGAGCTCAGTTCTACATGTAATACAGCATGGTGGCAGTTATCTACCAATACCAACACCAGTACTAGTCAAGTGCCTAGCCTACAAATTCCTGAGTGGAATAGAGTCGCTCGACAGTGGCTGAGCTATTTAAAATTTAAAAAGAAATTTAGTGTCGAATCACCTCCCTAAATTTAGCACGTAGATCAACCAGCAGGCAGATTGACAGACAGTCAGACGGGAAAATGTGAAAATTCTGCGAAAATCTAATCAAAAGCAATCATTAAATTCCTGTCTTTATCATGGTTAAAATCGCATCAAATATACATCTTCGTGTTCAAGGGTACACATAGATTCATAAAAACACTATGACACAACATTTTAACGTCTAAAAGCAGCAAAAAGTACGGTTAAAAGACGACGATTTTATACGGACCTTTTCCGTATGAAAGCTGTTCTATACGTGCTGCCGTATTCTATTCGTGTGCAGTATCACGTATGAGAAGTACACAAACATTGTTGACGTCACATACAAAATTTATACGGATACGCGATACGGACCAGAAATTTACGCTTGCCAAAAGTCTCTATTGTCCTTTAACTGACGTAACTTAACATATTCCTATTTGAGCATGAACCACGTGTATGGATGCGAAATAGCCATCTATGAAAGGGTTGAAAATACAAAGCTTTTTTTCACTATTAACATAGATAAATGTGTTGGGCAAACTAATGTAAAATGTACTTTATCTTCTCATTTATTTGTGTTTAAATTAAAGATTTAGAATTTGAATAAGTAAAGAAAAAGGTACATTTGAAATCAGGGTTTCCTTAATAACGGTTAAAAGTATAAGTTTTGCCACAATGACGTCATTTCTAGTGTCAAAGAGGTGACAATAATGAACAGTCGCAGTAGACATCAAATTGAGCTGAATTCCGGAAAGTAGAACAATAGTTTAATCTTTTGAAAAGTGACTCCCACAAAATTGCCTATTTCTCAGAAATAGCAAAATTCCAAAATGATTCGTGGATTTCCGTTTGTTTTTATATATCAACCCTACCTGTATATAACCGTTTAGAGTGGTAAAGGGAGCAAAGTCAGAGTACTCCATCCGCGAAAGAGTAGATGGCGCATTAAAAAAAATAACAAAATTTTTCAGAATTTCGAGAGAAAGATGCAAAAGGTTAAAAAAAACTAACATCACTCTCTTTAATGACGGTATAACCTTCGTGGATGTTCATGTGGCCTCACTCAGTGAGCCGCCAAAAATTAAATTTCACTGACAATGATCAATTTCATTATTCAATGTAATTGTATTTTGAAACCAAATTTTATAGAAGTTCAATTATTAATTCTAAAGTACAATCCTTTAGCTATTTTTTATACAGGAAAATGCCTTGAAGAATTTTGACACTTTGTCTTTCGTTTCGTTTATTATAGTTCAACATTGCGTTTTTCTTGTCTTTACTACACTGGGATCTGGAAGAGTTGTTATCATTGACGTGTTTTGGATGGTGTGAGGGATTAACCAATGAAACGGTCTGTTACGGCAAGGTTTAGACTTGTCTTTCGTGGAGCTGTGGATAATCCACTAGAAACATCAACGCTGATTGATTAATCAAATGTTTAACTTCATAGGGTCAAAAGTCGCTCGTATGACCTCCGACGCGACAAATCGCTACACCTTGTCAGATCTTCATGTTTTGTAGGCCATCGAAAGTTTAAAAAAAACGAAACGAAATATAGATCTGTATTTTAATCATATTGGATCAAATATCTTAAAACAGAAACCTATGTGAATTCAGTATTAAATAGTAATGAGAGAAATGGTTATTAAAATCTTTTTTCATTTAATATTATCCATATCATACGTTTATTAATATTTGTTTGAAATTAATAAATAACATATCACTGGTTGTCATTTGATGTCCAGAGATGAAGTGGTTTAGACGTTTTCTGATTTTTTGCATTTTTAAAGCAATGTTAGTAACAGGTAGGTAAACGTTATGTTATATTTATGTACTGCGAGTAATGTATCAGTCACTTACATTGCATTTATGTTTTTGCCAAGCAATTTAAAATAACATTAAAATTATCCGCGAGCCACGGGGGAATATGGATCCTCAAAACAGATAATAAACATAAGTGTTTGGTTGCCACATCTTCAAGAATTAAGCCTTATGTTTATTGACATATGTTTGGTTGCCAAACAGTCAGTTAGGATAACCCATGTTTGTCACTTGACGTTTCTTCAAGTGTTTGTTTGTATTTATGTTTTTGCCAAGCAATGTACTAATAACATTAAAAATTAACCATGGGCTAAGTATAGTCCCGCCAATGGGGAACAGATAGTACACTCGATCAGTGTTTGGTTGCCACATCTTGAAATCCTAACGAAGTGACCAAATATATATTGATCAATACAGATATCAAGGTTCTTTATATACATTGGCTTGCACGTAACAGAAATTCGATTCTGTAGTAGGCCATAGTACCGCTACCGGGACAATATTTCCCCCATTGTATACTGTATAGCGTATGTCCGTTTTCATTAGCCCGGTCGGGGTTGGACTTTAAACTCCATTTCATTTTTGTGCACATAGACAGGCATGTAAACTATCGGCTGGCAGTATGAATTCCATGTAACAAAAGTCAGTAATTCTGAAACTTTCTCATAGTGCCTGGTGCATGCTTGTTTCCGTTAGACCGAGTCGGAGCAGAGCAGTAAATAATATCAAATTAGCCCCATTTCATTTCGATTTTGAAAGATACACGGTATTAATGTTTTATTTGGGGGCGTTGATTTCAAGTGTTTGATTTAAACGATTTTTAAATTCAAATACGTTTATATATTGTTATATTCAATTGGAAATCCGTCTGATGTTGCAAGTCAAATGGTGCAAGAAAGTGATTGGCCTGTCTCCCGCTCCGTCCATCCGTCTTCATTTAGCCCAGTCGACGCCGCAAATCAACCAGAGTACATATACAGCCGTGACACAATTAGAAACAGGAAATTTGTGATGGGCGCGATATGGATCAGGATTACCGTGGACGTTCCAGCGACGAGAAGTAGTCTTTTTGGATTATACTAGTCCCGAGGAAACATATTCTAACATGTGTTAAGGGGGGATTGGGATGGTCTAGAGTGCCGCGCTTCCACCTCTAGCTGGCCGGTCACCCCTGGCTTGCGGCTGTGGTTTCGAGCCTTGGTGTGAGCGTATGTGGCATGGAGGTAGGGTTTCCTCCGGGCACTCCGGTTTCCTCCCACTGCTGAAGACCCCTACGCGCAAGCGAATTATTGAAATAAAATTAAAAACCATGTTAGTCCCGAAATGACCTAGTTGTGTCGACTGGACGTTAAACCCCATTTCTCTCTCTCTCTCTAACATGTTACCTGAGTAACGATGGTTTCGTATTAGCTGATAATTCACCGGATATGGGGAATACGCCGAAGTGGGATTTTTATGGCCTGAATTTGGGTATAACACTTCAAAAGTTTTGGTGAAATCGGTTCTAACAATGTATCTTTCTGTTTGAAAACAAGCGGATTCATATTTGCGAATAACGAACTAGATTGTCGTTCGTTATTCACCAGATATGCAATTACTGAATGTTCATCGCTATAGAAAACGATTATTATTATTATTTAAGCGGTTTTGAGTCCAATTAGGTATGACACGTCAATGTAGTGGGGAAATAGATTCTAACAAGATGTCTTTCTGCTTGAATAACAAAATGTTTCATATTAGCGAATTGCGAACTACGAATTAAACTGTTTATTATTCACCAGATGGAATTATTGATATAATAATGCCCCTCTTTTATATGGAATACGCAGGGGATTGGCTTTTTGTGAGCCCAATGTGTTTATACCATTTCAAAGTCCTGTCTATCAACCCGTATAACGAACTGTGTCATAATATTGGAGCATTCTGTGTTTATAGATATATCCAATCATATTTGAATTAAACGACCTGCTACCTATTAACTCGGTTTCACGCCATCCAATATAAACCTTAATATCTGCCCCACTCCATCCAACATAAACCTTAGCATTTCGCTTCACCTGGTCTGTGTAAGACAATGGTCTTTAAGACCATATTGTGTCTTTGGGAAAATTGTTAAAACAACTATTCTGTGGTATTATTTTACGATCACAAGAACACAACAAAGAAGAAGTCCTAAAAGTAGCAGTAGTACTACAGTGTTGATTTGGTGCCGTGAATTCAAGGAACAGATAGAATTAGCCAAACTTTATTTTTGTGAGTATCTCTTTTCGATTTTTCACAAATTTCTATCTGTAATAATGGCTGAAGAATTTTATAGAAATTTAGGTGCCCAGTTGATAGGTTTGTCTTCCTCAATTTCGATACCGTATAAAGGGGATCCAAAACAATTAAAAGAGTGGATCAAAAATATTGAAAAATGCTGTGTTCTCGCAACAGTACCTGGAGACCGGGTAAAGTTAGTCGCTTTTCAATCAAGTAGAAGGGTCGTAAGTCATTTTATATAAAGGAAAATGATAGCAAATGCAAATTTGACGTGGGATGTATTAAAACAAGATTTGATTAACACGTTTTCGGAAATTACGGACACACAACAGGCATTGGCATTTCTAGCAAAAATCAGACAAAAACCCGAAGAAAACGCGCAAGTTTTTGCTGAAAGAATTCTATCCTTAGCCGCTGAAGCATTTCCAGGTTATGCCGGACAGCGAGAGTTTGACAGGCAACTAATTACTTTCTTTGTAGACGGACTTCAGCACGAAAATATCAAAACAAAAATTTTACGAGACGACCCGCAGACTTTCGTCGCAGCAGAAGATTTGGCCAGCCAAGAACAAAATATTAGGAAAAGATTTGCGTTAAGATTAGGCGGACAACACACACGCGTATATACAAATAGCGAACATGAACCCATGTATGTCAATTATGTAAGAAATCGCACGTGTGGAATATGTTTTCGTCGGGGTCATGTAAGCTGCGAATGCAGACAAAACCGAGGTGTAAACAAGGTTAAGGCGAGTTTTCAAGGAAATACGACTTGTTGGTGTTGTGGCGTAGAGGGACATTTTAAACATGACTGTAGGAAATTTGATGACTATCTTAAATCAAATCCAAGATATAAACGACGGGTTAAATCAGTTAAGCCTAAAACTCCACATAAACTGGGAAACTAAGATACTCTTTTCGGGGGGCGTACGGGAAGAGTAGATATAAAAAGCCCTTCTCTGGTATAATGTTTCGGGTTGTTCAAGTTCATGTTTGATCAAAATAGAAAAACGAAATTTTCGATCATTAGTTGACACCGGGGCTAAAGTATCTTTAGTTAGTAAGCAGGTGTATGATTCTTTAAAATATAAACCCAAATTACAGTCAGTAAATGGATTTGAACTTAACTTGGTAGGTTCTGCAAATTTGGAATTTCAAATTAAAGGTAAAAAGTTGAGACACGTGTTTCATGTTGTTTCCAATATGAATAGAAATGTAATTTTAGGTCGGGATTTTCTCGTTTCTCATGGCTGTAGGCTTTTCTTTGATTTAGGATGTATGAAAATTGGAAAAAGTATGTTTACTTGGATAATGACGCAGAAATATCTTCTGTTTTGCGAATAGCAAACGATGTAATTTTAAAACTCCAGACAAGGTACATCGCTCATGCGAAATTGAAGAGACATAGTTACGACAGTAGGCAAGATGTCTTCATGGTTGAACAAGCAACTAAAGGGTTTGTGAGTAGCGAACCGGGACTTATGGTCAGCAATTCTTTGTTCAGTATGGAACGTGCGAAAACTTTTGGTAAAAGAATCCCAGTCTTTATTGTAAACGGTACGAACAAAACGTTTCGATTAAAAAGCGGATGTGTTATTGGTCGTGCTGTCGATGCGTTTGACAGTACGATAGCGTCTGTGGATCAGGTTTTACAAGGTGCTTCGCAGTGTACTGATGCTAATTTAAATGAAAAATTTGCTAAAGTCAATGTGCCAGATACGGAACGCGTTAAGTTATTTAATCTTTTGAGGATAAATCATGATTTATTTGCGATCAGTGACTCAGAGTTAGGACATACCGATACTGTAAAAATGACTATTGACAAAGGTAACCATTCCCCCATCAAACAGCGGGCATATCGTACTCCATTGACGTCTAGATCCATTGTTAATGAGGCTATCGATGATATGTTACGTAATAATATCATAAAAGTGAGTAACAGTCCTTCGTCATTTCCTATTGTCTTAGTAGACAAGAAAGATGGAACAAACCGATTTTGCGTTGACTTTCGGAAGCTTAATAAAATTTCTAAGACCGTCAGTTGGCCCCTACCCCTCATTGAGGACATGTTAGGGCGATTAGATAAATCAGAATACTTCACAACTCTCGATATGAAATCAGGGTATTGGCAAGTTTTGGTCGATGAAAAAGATAAGGAAAAAACAGCGTTTGTATGCCATAGAGGGTTGTTTGATTTCAATGTTATGCCATTGGGAATTAACAATTGTCCAAGTATTTTCTCGCATTTAATGGCACGCGTTCTTAAAGGACTTGGAAGATTTTGCAATATCATATATCGATGATATTTTAATATATTCTCGTTCAAAGCGAGAACATAATGAACATATTAAGCTTGTATTTGGTCGTTTGCGGCAATATGGGTTGAAATTAAAAGCCTCTAAATGTAATTTTTTTCAACAAGAAACTAAATATTTGGGTTTTGTCATCACTCCCGAAGGAATTAAAACAGATCAGGATAAGGTTTGTGCTATTAAGGGTATGGATCAACCTCGTACGGTAAAAGAAGTGAGAAGTTTTATGGGAATGTGTAGTTATTACAGACGCTTTATTCCAAATTTTTCTACCATTGCTGAACCTTTAATCAAATTAACGAAAAAATATGCAAAGTTTAAATGGACATCTAAATGTCAAACTGCTTCTGAATTTTTAAAAGAGAGTTTAACGACGGTGTGGTTATTAGCTTACCCAGATCCTAATTTACCGTATATACTTTATACTGATGCAAGTGATACATCTATAGGCGCAGCGTTAGTGCAGGTGCACGAGGATGGAAACGGGGGAAAAAGTCGAACGCCCAAGTTGTCAAAGTCTCGGGTGAAGTGGAGTGTTGTAGAACGTGAGACTTATGCCATCCAACACGCGTTACAGAATTTGGATTATTATTTACATAATGCCAAATTTACGATTCGAACTGATCACAAGCCGTTGCAATATCTTTTGGAGTCACCTATGCAAAATAAGAAAATACAGTTATGGGCATTGGGGATCGCGGGATTTAATTGTAAGATTGAATATGTACCCTGAAAACAAACTTCTATAGCTGATCTTGTCTCTCGAGTTCCATCAAAACAAGAAGCAAATGATAATAACGCTGCCGGTGAAACAATCGAGCCGCGCACAAGTGATAATATGTTTGAGATTAGTGCATTCAATTCAAATGAATTCGTTCCACATAATTATGCGAAATGTATTGTTCCGGATAAAGATCTGCCGGATGAAACAAATTTAAATGTGGATAATTTTGACTTAAAAAAGGAACAAAATGATGATCCGGAAATTGTATCTATTATTAAACACCTAAAGGCAAATACGGGTGGTAATAAGACAAAAAATAGATTTCTGCTTATAGACAAAGTATTATATTTCATCTCAAGTCCTGATGATGACCCAACACTGAGGTTATACATCCCTCAACACCTTCAAAATACTGTTATAAAACAATATCATGATAATAACGGACATTTGGGCATAGATAAAACACATGATACCATAAAAAGACATTATTATTTTCCAAACATGTATGTCCGTATTCATAATCATGTAAATGAATGTGTGTTGTGTCAATCGTGGTCTTTAACTAAACAAATTCACCTATGCAGTTCTATGATATACCACCCGTATGCTTTTGCGAAGATAGGGTTAGACTTATCGGGGCCGTATCCCACAACTCTTTCGGGGAACAAATATATAATTAGTTTTATTTGTCATTTTTCTGGTTATGCGGAGGCCTTTGCAGTAAAAAGTAAATCTGCCGAGAATGTCGCCCACTTACTTATAGAGGAAATTTTCCCTCGATATGGTGCTCGTTAGAATTGGTTACAGACAACGGTAACGAGAACGTAAATAGGATAATGGAGAAAACACTTAAAGAATTAAATATTAAACATGTCCTTACGTCGTTCTACCACCCATCGAACTCGCGTGTCGAGCGCATGCACCGCACGATGCACGACATATTATCTAAAAAGATCACAGAAAGTTATAACACTTGGGATTTATACTTAAATCAAACTTTGGCCGCAATTCGATTTAATGTCAATGAATCTACAAAATTTTCTCCTTTTTACTTGTTGTATAATCGCGATCCTGTATTGCCATTGGTCAACATTTTGAAACCTTGAAGTTGCCAAATCAGCATAAGGCTTTTCTTTTGGTTCACAAGAGGTTAAGGAAAACACAGCGTAAAAACGCTGAATATGTGAATAGAAATGCAACTGACACCCTTTTTAAGATGGGTGACCCAGTGTATTTTAAAAACCATCTTCGAAAACACAAATTACAGGAAAGATGGACACCGTATTATCGGATAATCGAACAAACGTCGCCGGTCTCCTTTATAATACATAATCAATTAACAGGCCGAACTACAAAGGCGAATGCACAAGATCTGCGTTTAGCAAAACTTGATAATTGGCAAATTCCAGAAAAACAATCCGATAAGGAAAAGTTGCTACGAAAGGCACAATATGTTGAAGATCTATCGAGTTCCGATTCTAGCTCAGAAAACGAAACCAGTGAGCCCGATGATGATGTACCATTGGCACAACTGGCTACACGATTTAGGCGGGAAAGATCGGAAAGCGCGTCGGACGGGGAAGATGTTCCATTAATGGAATTATCCAAGCGTCTGAAGGCTTGTGATGATCAAGATACTGAAAATGTTATGGACACGAATAGCTTGTCATCAAGTGGTAGTGACACCTCTGATGATGAACGCAACCTAGATGCGGATGTCCTTGAATGTGATATAAAGAGCGATGGTAAATTAAAACCTGAAAAATCGCCGAACAAAAAGACGAAACAGTTGTTAAATCTGATTGCCAGTATGCTATAATATTTATTTTTTTTTGTGATTTTTAGTTAGGAATGCCAAAAACAGTTGTGTTGTTCCATAAGCGGTTGGGTTACTAAAATTCGTAGACTTACTAGACTCACGATTTCCCTTGATTGAAATGTTACTCCTATGTGTGGACTGTAATTTGGTTTCATAAAACTAACAAATCATTCGGACAAAAGCTTTAGACACTCTGTAGGAAATCTCTACACATAGTTATCTTAAAGGGACAATAACACTCTTGCTGGCTTGGCAGCTCTAGAAAATAAATAATAGTCTTATTCTAAGTACTAGATGTTTATTTGTCCTACCTGTTGTGTAAATTGTCCATTACATCATATATTACTTGTTCAGAGGGTTCAAAAATATTTTAAAATCCAAGTCACATTTGAAAAGGTTTACGTTAACCTTTTCAAATCATGTAGTTGAATTTTTCCAATTCTTTAAATTAGGTGTGTTAAGATGAAATTTGTATCATCAATTAATTTAAATATTGTAAAATAATACAATTTGTTGGCCAGAATTAAGATTGGGACATATTATTCAATTACAACAAGAGTGTTATTGGGGCTTTAATAAATTACCACCGAAATTAGAACATTTAAGAGAAATTTCTATGGAAAGTTTAATTTATGAGTTACATAATTTGAGGCATTTAGAGAGAGACAAAGCATGGCCTTTATGGTATTATATAATAATACTTATTGGTTCAACACTTGTAATTCTCATTGGCTTAATATGTTGCTATAAACGCAACCCAAAATTTAAAAAATTCGTAAGCCATTGTTTTAGAATGAAAAATTGTGGAAATCGTCCTGAGATCAGTACAAGGGAAGAAATGGAACTATCAAGAAAAGGCGAGTTAACAGCTAATGGGAATGAATTAGCAACCATCTCGCCACAGCCCAACATTATTCAATCAACACCTGCACTTGGTACGTCTACTACGTCTTCAAGAATAACGACTGGTCCTGTCGGAACTGGTAACAGAATTCCAAAGGAAAGGACATTAGTGGCAAAGTTACCCCATGAGTTCTCTGTTCCTGATATAAAGGAAATTTTCCATGTGACTTCATAAGAAGTGTTGTGTTAAACACTCATTCACGGAATGTGTGTATTTCATACAACTTTTGTTTTATGGGTGAATAACCCACTAATCAGTGACTGTTTGTGCGTATATGTCGACAGCTAGACTGGTGGCCAGTCTTCTCCACACACCAAAAATTGGCCAGTCCTCTCAAAAAAAAACGTAATCTCTAGAGACTGGGCAAATAGAGCTTCATTCTCATCTAGTAGGTCAATCTGCATTATGTAGGTCGTGTGACGTCGTGCACGTGATCACGACATATCTAACATCACGTGATAATAAACATGGCTGTCGACTAACTGGCAAACTGGTGTAGGTGCGAGATGTTTGTTGTGGATAACAGTTATTGTTATTTAGTGATACTTTAACGATCTAAGAATTTTGTTGACGGACAATATCTGTCGAATGAACGGATACAACGTATGGGATGAGGTGAATGAACATAAATAATTACACACGACATCATTATAACAACTTAACGAAGCCAGTTCATGCGAATGGAAACAAAAACGTGACATCAGCCCGCAGACGGTTTCAGCATGACTGCTTTGCACTCCATTCGAGACGCATGATACTCCTTTGGATCCTTATAACCAAGAGCCGGTAAAACATTTGCAATCGCCTCGTCAATATCCGCTAATCCGGACATGATTCCACAATTACAACGGCGTGTGTGTGAAGCCGCGATAATCGAGACCTTATTTACAAATTCGTGTCACGTGACTCGGGGCTTGCTCGACAACTGTCAATCATTCCAAATAAGAAACAACGTAAAACAGAACAGGAACGCCCATTTTATTGTGAAGCTCGCAAATTGTCCAGTCTCTGGTGCTGGTTACAGGTTTACTCAAATTTTTTTTTTATACAAATGGAAACGAAAGTGTTGGTTTACTAAAAATTAATACTTTTATATAAATCGAAATGTAAAATAAATAGAAGAGACTGGGCCAGTCTAGTCGACAGCTTATAAATAGTATAACTATTGCGCTCATATAATATATCCATATTATACTTGTATCTATATAAACATATATATATCCAGAGTGTTTCAGTTCCAGTACACATTGTTCGGTAGCTGTGCGGTCTATCAAACTGTCATTAACAATTAAACACAGTGTAACTTTTCACCTTTTGTGGTAACCAGAAGTCAAATATGTGACCCTACTCGTGTAGACTGAGTGTATATTATCAAACAAACTATGGAGGTCAACTTCATTAGGTCACATACTGTAGAATGTTATAATAATAATATCGTCATTTATAAAGCGCGTTGGTTTTTATATTCACTGATTATTTACAGATCAGGGTTTTGAAAAAAGAATGTTTTAAGTTGAGATTTAAAATGGCCCACAGACGGTAGTTGTTTCATTGACTGTGGTAGTCTATTCCATAGAAAAGGACCGGCATAAGAAAAGGCTCGTTTTCCAAGTTGTAAGTTAATGGCAAATCCTGAGTAATTGTTCTGCTTCTATTGTTGATGAGTTTTAGGTCAGCTGACGAGTATTGAATGTTCATTGTCATCAGGTTAAATCTTGGGTTAGGTGAACACAAACTCACTAAGAATACACTATTATGATACCAATACAAATCAATAAATCATATTTTAACTGGTGGATTATGAAACTATGAAGGTTTTGAAAGACATATATCCAACTTTGAATTTTGAAAAACACTTGATTTGTTCACAATCAGTAGAAAATATGGAGAGCTCTCAACTGCTGCTACAAAGCGCAAGGGAGATAGTGTGTTGTAGCAGAACTTAATTTCATATCATTATCTATTTGAAAAGGGAATGATTGTTTCTGGAATGAGAATTGGACTTAAAGGATGCCAACCGATGAGCGTTTGACAACAGTTGTGTCGTGTTTTACTATACTTATGTAGTAGTGTGAATTGTTAGCGTGTTTAGGACACTTCAAGAATCAAAAACTTTTTGAATTTGACTTAGTTTTTTAAAAGTGAAATTTTATCATATGGAAATATTTTATGCATGAAATTTTATTATATTGATGTAATCCTATGTTTCTTTGCAAAGGCTTCCTTGTTCTCCAGTTCCCCCTTACTCCCCATAAGACCTATATTTGTTTTTATTACATGTTTTTACTATGGTAACAACATGTCTTTAGTGGGGGAAGGTATGTAAGACTATGGTCTTTAAGACCATATTGTGTCTGGGAAAATTGTTAAAACAACTATTTTTATAAAGTCAAATTCACATGTACCTAGTGCATGTGAATCAAAAGCTATACATAAAAAACAAGCGATGTTTTGGTAAAATCCTAGCCACTGTCAAAATATTCGTCAAGTTCTTCTTGTTATTTGACCTATGGTTGGAAGACCATATAAGGAGTATTACATCATTTTAGTGGTGGGAAATATGAGGCTTTATTCCATATTTGGAATGGAATTTTGCGTCAAAGTTAATCTCGAGTCTGCAGAAACTGGGGGATATAAATTTGAGTGTAGACCAAGCCCCATTAGAAACTCACCCAGATATTCCAGAAGCCATTATCTGTTGAGAACAAGGGACCTGCGAAGTCATTAGCTTGGCAATAAAGTTCTTATACTTTAAATACTGTGGTATTATTTTACGATCACAAAAACACAACAAAGCAAGAAGTCCTAAAAGTAGCAGTAGTACTACATCTGCCCTACCCCACGTACACCTTAGCATTTCGCTTCACCTGCCTTGCCCCATCCCAAATACACCTTAGCATCTCGTTTCACCTGCCTTGTCCCATCCAACATAAACCTTAGCATCTTTCGTCACAATCATTTAGGTACAAATAACTTTATGACCTCTTCTAAGTTTGATAATATATTATATTTGACGTTCCCACTCTATGTAACCTTCTTTTAGGCATCTTAATTATCCAATATGTTCTTTACAAGCTACATGATCTGTGTGTAACACACGGCAGAACTTCGTGACTTCAAAGAAAATATCCAATGCAATTACAGATACCATAATCTTATAAATCAACAATATCATATATGATAATCACTCCTGTCCACCTTCCCTAAATGTTGGAGGCTTTATAAGCAGGAGTTTACTGACAGTTAGCAGACAACCCGAGACAACTAAATACAGAGCAGAGAGAGATCGGCGTATGGATCCGTCATTTTCTAGCCGCTGCATTGACGGCGGGGCAGAATGCACTCGGCAAATACTCGACAGATTCCGTAAACTACATCTAGCCTCGGCTGTATGACAGTAAGTGATATGTTTCTACGCCCATACATTTGCGATGCGGCTACCGGTTTACTTTAACAGGAAAACTTGACGCTATTACACAAATTGGGAACCTATCCGGCTAGCGACCTATTCGACCGATCGAGCTGCAACCTGTTCGTTGGAAACCTATTTAGAATAAAGACAACAGTCGCCTTAACTCATCTATTTATCAACCAATAAAATCCAACCTTATTGCTATCAAATGAAAGTAGAATATATTATTTTTTATCTATTCCTTTAGCTCAGAATAGAAGTGTAATTTCGCCATTATCTTACAGCTGGATCGGTCGAATAGGTCACTAGCCAAATAGGTCGCCAACTTGTGTTCCGAATGGGCGCAGCCATGTTTCATCCGGGACCTTTAAAGTAGTTCCAATACGGCGGAATTCATCATACAGCCGAGGTTAGATTGTCCGAAATCTTCCGAGGTTTGCCGAGTGGGGCAGAATGGTGGAATAAATACTGTCAGATGTGTCCCTATGGTATCTATAGTTCCCGATGTAGTGTAGTATTGTTGTATTTATGTATCTATTTGATATTCTGTTCCCGTTGTAAATACACCACATATTTACGAAACTGATTCTGTTATCACTACAATAGTGTTACACCCACCCTATCCCATATAAACCTTAGTCTCTCGCTTCACCTGCCTCGACCAACATACACCTTAGCATTTCGCTTCACCTGCCCCCCCCCCCGCTCCATCCCATATATACCTTACCATCTCGCTTCACAGGGCCCGCCCCATCCCATATACACCTTAGAATCTCGCTTCATCTGCTCCGCAGGGGGGTTGGGATGGCCTAGTGAACTAGAGCGTATGTGGCATGGAGATAGAGGCGCCTTCTCAACCTCGTGGGTTTCCACCGGGCACTCCGGTTTCCTCCCACTGCTAGAGACCCCTACACGCAAGCGAATTATTGAAATAAAATTAAACCATATGTTAGTCCCGAAATGACCTAGTTTGTGTCGAGTGGACGTTAAACCCCATTTCTCTTCTCCCATCTGCTCCGCCCATCCCACATACACACTAACGTTACACTATGTACAATTGAATTTCAGGAGAAGTACTGTTCCTGTCAACTGACCAAGATAATATCTATCGGTATAACACGAAGACTAAAGAGACAAAGAAAATTGCAGAGAATGGTACCCATCAATAATTGTTATTGTTCTGTTACTTGTTCGTTCAATATGCTAAAAATATAGGTATCAATTTAAAGGATCAAAGAAAACCCATTAAGTGTCAGAAAATTGATCCCATCTTTATCCGAATGATTAGGCATGTCCATGGCCATCTCAGTCAGTTAAATCCAGTATACTTCTTGAACACAAAATGTATATATTCTTTTGGGCACATCACAGTATACTCCCTGAACATTCCTTTGATTACACCAGAACGCGAGTTATATATCAACTCTTCCAGTTCCTAGTGTAGTACAACACATAACAACTCTTCCAGTTCCTAGTGTAGTAAAACAAGTACAACTTTGAACTATAAAAAACGAAACGAAGGAGTATCTGCGATATCACATTAGTGGAAGCGGACGTTAAACATACCATTCCAGTTCCAGGATCTATTGTTTAATCACATTGTGGATAAACGGGACATATCCTACCCTTTTCTAAATCTAGCGGGCGTTCTAAACTATTTTGGGGGTTGGATGGCCGAATGGTTAGCAAGTGTGCGCTGTATCATAAAGCCCGTCATTGAGTCAACTGGCGTGGTTTCGAATCCCCGGTTGTACGTGACAAGGAGTACGGTCGACTCTCGAACATCTGGTGGGTTTTCTCCGGGCCCTCCGGTTTCCTCCCACCGCTAAAGAACCCTACGCGCAAGCGAATTATTGAAATAAAATTAAACCATATTTTAGTCCCGAAATAGCGTAGTTTGTGTCGAGTGGACGTTAAACCCATTTCTCTCTCTCTCTCTAATCCATTTAAATCTCCGGCATCAGATAATGTAGAGAGTTGATTATTGGCTAAATAGTAGTTTATACAACATATGAAGCCAAAAAAACGACCTGCAATATCCCCTAGCGCTTCGATAATGCATCTTTAATCAGCAATCTTTCGACTATGTTTGTCTAGTCTTTATCAGTAAGCAATGATAAAATAAAATTAATTAAGGCAGTGTGAAGTTGAATCGTTTTTCGTTATTCGTCAATAATATTGCAAAGTATCCCCTAGCAGTAGAAAACATCTTAAATGACGTGTAGTCGATAAATAAACCAGATTGTTATTCAAGCGGTGAATAACGAGGCAAGTCACTTCGTTATTCTTTATTCGCCGTTTGAATAACAATATGGTTTATTTACCGACTATAGGCCATTTAATATGTTTTCTACTGATAGGGGATACTTTGCAATCCATTATTCTGTTGTTTTCTAATGATCGTTTAGAATTAAATTCTGAAATATCTTCATTAAAGATACATGAACACCTTATATGTGAAGCCCGAATAACGAAGCGAAAAAACGAATAACAAACAGCTCGTTATCCGCTGCTTGAATAACAATTATGTGGACTGTTTTTGGTCTAGAGGTCGTTTTGCTGTGTTTTATACTACTGGGGGATACTTGTCCTCCATCATTCATCATTCTAGTCATGGCTAGCTGCATATTGGAATCCCTGATGTGAGCGTATGTGGCATGGAGATAGGGGCGCCTTCTCAACCTCGTGGGTTTCCTCTGGGCACTCCGGTTTCCTCCCACTGCTAAAGACCCCTACGCGCATGCGAATTATTGAAATAAAATTAAACCATATGTTTGTCCCGAAATGACCTAGTTTGTGTCGAGTGGACGTTAAACCCCATTTCTCTCTCTCTCTTGTATAAAAATGTGTCGCTATCAGATAAATTGCCTCAATTGACAATGACTGGCTTATATTTACAGCTGAATACATGGCATGTGATTATGAAAGAAATTTTCTATACTATGCAAAAATACCAAAACGAAATGAAAACCTCATCCGAATTATGCGCATGAATCAGCGCAGTGGTGATATAAAAACCATATCGGACAAAGGTAATGGTAATACTAATATTACAATTGATATTTATAGAATTATATTTTATTGCATATGTTAAAGATTAAGTTAAAATTGGTCGTGAAGCTGCCTCCAGCCTCATCTTTCGTATATAATATAATGTATTAGAGCTCCATTACTCGAATTACCTATAAAACATAAATAACAGAGACCCAACACTCCGGCCTGGAAATAAGTCACCTGTCGCAGACGATGTCAGCCATAGATTTATGTTTTGTCAGGCACAAAACCTCAGATGCCTATCATTTTGCCCGGCACTGGTTGTCTTTTTATTAATATTATAAATACATGTCCGGCACTAAGTTGAAAATGCCAGGTAGGTCTTAAACAGTTATTTTCAGACCTGCCAACAGCCTGACCACACAGAGAAAACATATACTTGATCAAATGCATTGTAATTACGTTTCTGTTTGCAATATTTCTTACAAATACGTGTTCATTATTAAATTAGGGGCCACGGTGGCTAAGTGGGTAAGACGCTGGCTCGCTAGACTTGCGGTCGCGTGTTCGATTCCTGCATTGGCTGAGAAAGTTCATCGGGATTTTCGACATGGTTTCCCCTTAACAGTGATGCAGGGCGGATGGTCTGACACGGACAAATGCCTATTTGTGAAGTTATTTCGAAAATTAAAATTACTTATTTTTTCTCTTTAACATAAGTTGACTCTAACATTGAAGCTATTAGCGTCGACCAAGAAACTGGAAACGTCTACTATGCTTCATCAAAAAGAATTGGATTTCTTTCTTACATACAGAAGTATAGCAGCACGGCCATTACTATTAGGCATACCACACAGGCATATAGAGGGTCTGAGAAGAAATTTCGGAAAAAAAAAGGTTTTTTTCTAAGTCCAATATCTTGTGGAACTGTTGTGGTAAAAAACACCACAGACCCATAACACTATCAAAATTATTCTAAGTCGAAAATCTTGTGGAATGTGGTACCATACAGGCATATAGAGGGTCTGAGAAGAAATTTTGGAAAAAAAAAATGTTTTTTTTCTAAGTCCAATATCTTGTGGAACTGTTGTGGTGAAAAGCTCCACACAAATGCCCCCAAACCTTGCCATAAATGGGTTTTATATGACAGTGACTAGGGTCGCCTGTCCAGAGAGAGAGAGAAATGGGGTTTAACGTCCACTCAACACAACCAGGTCATTTCGGGACTAACATACGGTTTTAATTTTATTTCAATAGCTCGCTTGCGCGTAGGGGTCTTTAGCCGTGGGAGGAAACCGGAGTGCCCGGAGGAAACCCACGAGGTTGAGAAGGCGCCCCTATCTCCATGCCACATACGCTCACACCAGGGCTCGAAACCACAGCCGCAAGCCAGAGGTGACCGGCCAGCTAGAGGTCGAAGCGCGGCACTCTAGACCACTAGGCCATCCCAACCCCCCGGTCGCCTGTCCAACCCCGTGGGTTTTCTCCGCTTCTGGTTTTCCCCCACTGCTAAAGACCCCTACACGCAACCGATTTATGTAAATAAAATTGAACCATGTGCTAGTCTCAAAATGACCTAGTTTGTGTCGAGTGGACGTTAAACCCCATTGAGCGCCGTACCACAAAGTCTGTCATTGAGTCACCTGGCCTGCCAAACCCCATGAGTTTTCTCCTCCTCTAGTTTCCGCCCAATGCTAAGACCCCTACACGCAACCGATTTATTGAAATAAAATTGAACCATGTGTTAGTCTTAAAATGATCTAGTTTGTGTCGAGTGGACGTTAAACCCCATTGCTTCCTCCCTCTCTGTTACAATTTCTATACACACATTTGTCATATAAACGTGGTATTATACCGTAAGAAATGAAATGGGGTTAAACGTTCTGCTCCGGCTGGACTGATTCGCTGTCCTCTCTTCGCCTGTCCAACCTCGTGCGTTTTCTCCGGGTCCTCCGGTTTCCTCCCACTGCTAAAGACCCCTACGCGCTAGCGAATCATTAAAATAAAATAAAACCAGGCGACCCCACTCCTTGCCACGTACAACCGGGGATTCGAAACCACGCCAGTTGACTCAATGACAGGCCGTATGATACAGCGCGCGTGTAATTTGCCATGCTTCATGCCTTGCATTCCAATAGGGTCTCATTACCAAATTTGGTGAACAAACGCATTCCACCACATGACAAATGTGTTTATTAACTTATAGTTCAATTCAGATATCATATCAGCACAGACTTCCCTTCTGTTTTCCTCACCATATTCCATAACCAATTTAATTTGTGTTTCAAATAAACTCATACCATAGCTAATGTTTTGACAATGGAAAGTAATTTGTAAAGATAACAATATTGGTTCAGCCATCATAATTCTCCATTCCATGTTTATGAATTTGAAAACAAAAACGCAACGACAATAATGTTACAAAATACAATTAAAATTGATGATAAAATCATGTCTCTTTTTAAAAAATCTAGTACATTACAATATACACCTTCTGGGGCAGATAGATGACGTACGAGTAGAGACTGACAAATTCGTCACTGCTGCCTTCAAGATCCCTACCGCGAATAACATCTCTTTCTGAGTTTAACCATCTGTGTGTCTGAAAAGAATGTTGATTTAAGCAGCATGGTATCATGCTGTTCCTTAGAGCAATTTATCAAGAGAGTTCCATTTTTGAGTCTTTAATAGCCTTGGGCTCACTGACCGAGTCAGTAATGTCCTTAAGAATGGTGAAACTTAGGAAAGGTCCCTAGAGAGGTCTAAATTAAGAGGAACCAAGGCCATGTCTTTGCCATTTTCTTCGTATTATTAAATACATTATAAACGTCCTCTGTATTAGGACGTTTCTATGATTGGCGAATCCGTAAATATTATTTTAGATTCACGTGCTGTTGTCCTCCAGGTGAGCGGCCTCCACGAGGGGTACACTCAAGCCGGAAAGTAAAAATACTATTTAAGTCTGATTGACATAAGCCGTGACTGTGTAGGATGTACCTAGGACACAAGGGTAAACTTTCTGGGTATAGAAAAAACAAATCATCGGAAATAGGATTGTACATTCTGCAGAGCTAAAATGACCAAAAAGCCGATTGGTCAGAGTGGGCCGCTCTAGACCAAATTAATTTGCTAGCAATCAAAATTCCCACTCAATTACCAGGATTCCACTCTCCATCGACACGAGTCTTGATGCACAACAAACAGGTTGCCCCATTACAGGGGTTTTGTAATCGCCTTTTACGGCACGCAGAACATACGAAGGCTGTATTCGTATCACTCCCTACACCCCAGGAGGGATTAGCAATATAAATCAAGTTTTCATGTGAAGGACTTGTCCAAGCCGAGTACGAGAGAGAGAGAGAGAAATGGGGTTTAACGTCCACTCGACACAAACTAGGTCATTTTGGGACTAACATATGGTTTCAATTTTATTTCAATAAATCGCTTGCGCGTAGGGGTCTTTAGCAGTGAGAGGAAACCGGAGTGCCCGGAGGAAACCCACGAGGTTGAGAAGGCGCCCCCATCTCCATGCCACATACGCTCACACCAGGGATCGAAACCACAGCCGCAAGCCAGAGGTGACCGGCCAGCTAGAGGTCGAAGTGCGGCACCCTAGACCACTAGGCCATCCCAACCCCCCAAGCCGAGTACGATTTTACAGAGGGGGTTTTTATCTGTCCTCGGGCTAAGCTGTAATATTGTGATTTATGTATCTAAAATTCATATCCTCCAAATAACAATACAGAGTGTACTGGTCTACAGTGTTTAATTTGTATAGGTCCGACATTAACGCCACAGAACTGACAGGACATGGAGACGACTGTGCAGTGTTTAGTATTTTAGGTAAGTAGTGGAATATTTAGGTACATTTGGGTTCTTAAGATTAGTTTTCAGTTTTTAGGTAGTGGGACATTTAGGTACGTTTTGGGGTCTTAAGATTAGTTTTGAGTATTTCGATGAAAATATTAGGCATCACGATGGCTCAGCCAGTAAGACGTTGGTTCGCTAACCCAGAGATCTCTTAAAGGAAATGGGAACAACGTCTTACGGTTCTGCTTCGACTGGGGAAATGGAGGCTGCCATGTGCCGTTACTTATGAATGAATGGAATGTTGTTTAATGGCACGTGAGCTCCAACCGGGCCATATGCCGCCAAACATATGGTGAGCTTTCTCGAGACAAACTAGAAAAATATAATCACAATATTATCTATATATACATAAATAAAAACAAATATCACAGTAAATATCAACTCTATGTATATATATTTAAAACATGAAAAGGCAAATCAGATATATACAATTAAAATTTGCGATAAAAATTTGCCTCCTTTAGAAAGTCTAGTTAATTGGGCAAACAACTGATGAAGTGATTGGCAACGGTAATGCTGTAATCTTGTTTCTTTGAGATGCTTGCACTCAATCAAAATGTGCTTATCTAACTGTCAAAGGAACATGACAGTGTTCACATTCTGGTCGAGGCTCTCGCTTTAAAATGAAAATATGTATTTCAAAAGTATGACATATGCGAGAGCTCTTTACGTAATATAAAGAGAGAGAGAAATGGGGTTTAACGTCCACTCGACACAACTAGATCATTTCGGGACTAACATGGTTTTTAATTTTATTTCAATAATTCGCTTGCGCGTAGGGGTCTTTAGCAGTGGGAGGAAACCGGAGTGCCCGGAGGAAACCCACGAGGTTGAGAAGGCGCCCCTATCTCCATGCCACATACGCTCACACCAGGGCTCGAAACCACAGTCGCAAGCCAGAGGTGACCGGCCAGCTAGAGGTCGAAGCGCGGCACTCTAGACCACTAGGCCATCCCAACCCCCCACTTAATATAAAGAAATAAAATGGAGTTTCAAAGTCAAACAGTTCTGCTCCGTCGGGCTAATAAAGACGAGTACTAGCAAGTTTTACTCGGACAACGTATCTAGCTAAATGAAATGAAATGAGTTTTGACGCCCCAATGCTCTGCTTCGACTGGGCTAATTAAGACGAACATGCGCCATACCGTGGGGGTGAGGGAATTTTTGTTCCCGGGCACCAACCCTACGTCATTTTCCTGTATGGAATTCAAATTACCAAGGGTTGTTTTGACGCACGCCAATGCCTACACGGGGCCTCGGCTGTTCGTCCCCACCGCACACTTGTCTCTTGCCCACTCCTTTGTCCTGTACGACTATCTTGGTAATTAGATCGAACGCGGGACCTCCAGGTTAGCGAACAGCGTCTTACTGTATGGAAGACCAAACAGCTCTTTATTTCTAACTAAGAACACTGAATAAAGAGCTGTTTGGTCTTCCAGATTACTGGGCTATACGACTTCTATATACCAGTAAGTTACCTATGGTATATAGTAGTTGTAACATAGCACATACTCTTTTTATTAAACAGATGTTTTATTACTGCATAATATATTTACATATGGTGGTTTGATCAGGAGATATCTAACTAAAGATGTTCTTCCTAGGTCACAGAAAACCTTAATCTGTCTATTAGAATGTCAAAAATAAGGAAAGAATGAAAAAAATATAAAATACTGACATAGATTCAAATACAATATTAAATTTTAGATCTCAAATGATATTGTATTACATAGTCGACTGATTCAAAGTAGATCCGAAGTACAACGTATAGTCGTTCGAATTGGACAAAGGAATGAAATGTTGTTTTATAGTATGTCAGCTCCAACCGGGATATATTGCGCCAAACGAAATGATGATTTTTTCGAGACATGCCAAATGGGACAAAGAACGAGGTCGCGTGTACAATAGTCCGGTTTATTAGTGATCCACGGTGCTTACGTTCAGGAAAAGTGTTCCTCATATTACACTGTATCGCACATTGTTGTCTTTATTAGCCGAGTCGGTGAAGACTTTCAGGCCGTTGAACCCCATCTCAGTTACTTTGGTTACAGGGGGGGGGGGGATGGCCTAGAGGTTTAGAGTGCCGCGCTTCGACCTCTAGCTCGCCGATCACCTCTGGCTTGCGGCTGTGGTTTCGATCCCTGGTGTGAGCGTATATGGCATGGAGATAGGGACGCCTTCACAACCTCGTGGATTTCGACCGGGCACTCCGGTTTGCTCCCACTGCTAAAGACCCCTACACGCAAGCGAATTATTGAAATAAAACATAACCATATGTTAGTCTCGAAATGACCTAGTTTGTGTCGAGTGGACGTTAAACCCCATTTCTCTCTCTCACACACATATATATTTTGTAATTGTAAAGCACGTATAAATGAGTTAAAAGAGTTCATGGCTTTCCGATAAACTAATCTCATACTTACTTTTAATTGTTTTCATTTGATTTGATTTTTGTTATTTTTTTTTTCAATGTCTGTTTTCTGTCTTTTCCGCAGGTTACTCTTGTAAATTTTTGTTTTGCGTGTAGTGCGGTCCTCCTGCACTTACTATTAACTCTAATTTCACAAGGTGGTTTACGGTTATATGACGTAACGATGTTTTTGTCGCTTAGTATATTTCTTATTTATTGATTGTTTAACTGGTTTTAATAACAGATAATGGTATGGTGTGTAATGCACTTGATGGGTTGTATCTAGCAGATCTGGATGGCGTGGAGACTGAATCGCTACCGAATATTGCCATCACATCATCGATACTAGAAGATATTGATTCTAAGTGTTATACAGAAGATATTGAAATAGTTTATGGAAATATGTATATCCTCTGTCAACAACCCACGCAGTTAGTAATTACTACATTTTCTAGCGTGGGATCACGTTGAGTTGAAAGTTGAAACATAGTTGCTAAGTGGGTCTGTAACTATTTGTGGTCAGTCTTGTATGTGGCCTAAACTAACTTCTGGTGGTAAGATTTTTGATAGGGGGTGAGGGGGTGTAACGTCCAATTGCGTTAGTTCGGGTCTAACACGCGACTCGACTCAATGTCACGTACAAGCTAGCAATCGAAACCACGCGACTTTATTCAATGACATACCCTACCATCTAACGACGCGCACACTCGGATGTGAAAACGAATAGGGTCGTAATATGTATTGATTGGTGAGAACCCTTCATTGCGTAGATTTTATATTGATGACGTCATATATACAAAAAAAATATTTTACATTACAGGGTTTTAAAATTGGATTTGAAAACCGGTAAACTTTTTGACTTGATTCCTAAGACACCCAGAACTCTACCAGACGAACAATGGTATTCTGTGTGCCCATTGACATCCCAGAAAGCTGTATTACTTGACCGGAAAGTTGCATTACCCGACCAGAAAGATGCATTACCCAGCCCGAAATCTGTACTACCCGTACCGACAGGTAAGATGTTACTTCTCTGGTCTGAAAATAAGATTTTCCTGTCCCGATGGATACAGTAGATTATGTGAAGCTGGAAGTACATATAACAAATAGAAATTTCATCTCAACTTGTTATGTCACGTAGTTGCTCAGTCCCGTAGGCGAACAAGCCAGGAGAGAAGGAGCTGCCCCCTGAACGATTAGAACCATGATTTCGTTGGCAGCACTTATCGTGTGTGACTAGCATACGATATAATACGTTGATTATAATTCAGCAGACCGGTAAAGTGAAAAAAAACTATTTCATCTATACTGAGCGCCATAGAAAAGCATCACTTAGTTTTTCGTATAACAAAATGATCCTGTAAACATATCTTATTTATTTTGCTTCTTATTGTGAACAATATTCAAATGGGAACACATCAATCACAACACATGTGTACACTTATTGATGTTTAATCTGTAATCAACGGTACAAAGTCAGAGGGGTCAAAACCAAAAGTACGACAAAGATGGTTAATTGTGCTGGACAGCATGCGTAAGAGCCAGTGGAGGACACACGCGCTACTGACAATTAACCATCTTTGTCGTACTTTTGGTTTTGACCCCTCTGACTTAAGTGTACAAATGTGTTGTTATTGACGTGTTCCCATGTGAATATTGTTCACAATAAGAAGCAAAATAAATAAGATACGTTTACAGGATCATATTGTTATACGAAAAACTAAGGTGATATGCGTTTTCTATGGCGCTCAGTATAGTTGGCAAAATAAAGTGCCCGATATCAAATAAAACCACGAATTTGTACTGAATTGACTATGAATTAAATATTTTGTCTGGAGCGACTCTACTTCGTGTGACATTTGTCGGGCATCGATTTATATTTGTGAATGTAGCGGCAACAGTGTGATTAGACAATTGAAATCCGGGTCAGCATCGAGTGGGATGTCGGCGGTTACAAAAGCACAAAAACGCATTTGCGGTTGTTAGATTTAAACGATTGGTTGGATGATTAATTAGGCTATTAGACCACTTTGATGTTGCAGTATTGGGAGGCTGGAATAGCAGGAAAACGAGTTTACGGCCGTCAAATTTTCATAAATTCTCTCGGGGGCGGGGCAACGCTGTAAGAGCCGCTCCTCTGCTCTCACAGAAGTTCGGCTCGGCCGTCTGTAACCCAGATATTTTGGATTCTGCCCACCCCCTGTCATCGAACCCGTACGCCTATGTCACGTGGTTGCTCAGCCCATGTTGGATCCTTGTGTTGGCTGAGAAAGTTAACCTGGATTACTGACGTAACTTCCGGTCACTGAAGCAGTACAAAGGCCATTTCTCTCTCTCTCTCTCTCTCTCTCTCTCTCTATATATATATATATATATATATATATATATATATATATATATAGAAATATGAAGTTTCTAGAAAGAAAAAACTAATAATTTCATCTTAGCTAGCGCTTTCACCCACTACGGGGATCGTCAGGCTTTTAATAATGAGATAGTATACAATTACATGACGTCATGGCGTTATAAATACATTATGTACATGACAATAATAATATAAACTATGAATATTTTACAATATCAAGATATCATATAAAATTATGAAGCATTTAATTTAGGGTGATACTTGTTAATAAAATGCCGTTCTTTATTTTCTAGCAAATTATATCCGACCAGTTGAGTTTATATAGGGGGAATACCCTAAATTTTCCCTTTCCACATGTATCTAAGTGTTCACTTAAAGGAGTCATTCTATTTTTGGGATTAGCAATGTGGGATCTGTGTAGGTTCATCCTTATGTTTAGTTCTGATTCAGTTTTGCCGATATATTTTTCATTACAACCTGGACATATTATCAAATATATAACATTATTACTTTTACAGTTCATAGATTGTTTTACTTTAAAATGTACATTTCCATTAATTTTTACTGCTTTACCTTCAATAATGTTGTCACATGTTTTTAACATCTATTGTCACCACACTTTGTAATAAATAAACATACATATTTATTAAGAAATAGCAAAAAAATGTCGGAAATATGGGACACCACAAAAATTATCAATTCTTACAAACAACCCCCAAATTTACGACGAATACGTACGTCTTCAAAATTTGATTCTAAAGTCACAGAATCGAGTGTCACAAAGTGTGGTGACAATAGATGTAAAACATGTGACAACATTATTGAAGGTAAAGCAGTAAAAATTAATGGAAATGTACATTTTAAAAAATCATTATTGTTGTTATTTAGCTCGTACATTGGAAAAACGCTAAATTTGCAACCACCACAAATATCTATATTGTGTATTGAGTATATGATGTCGATAGACATGGGTTAATAGGGACACTCCACTACTTCCTGTAAAATTCCGAATTAAACCTGTGCCTGGTCAATCCGAAGACATAATCCAACTACGATATAAACTTGCAGTGTACATGTTTAATACACAGATCGGGTCCATGAAGATCAATGCGGAAACTTTGAACAGAAATTTCAAACAGTGGACCAAGAAATGACTGAGCTTTTCTGTGAAAATGCTCTTAATGAACACATGTTAGAACTGTTAAACAATGAATGGAGACAAGATTGTTTAGCAGCAGAAACCTCGGCAATAAAAGAGTTGAGTAAAAAACAGGAGTGGCTTGAAGGTTGTGAGACAAAATATGGGAATGTTAAATTTAAGCTTCCCAAAAATGTGTCTGAAAATATAATACATAAACCCACAAAAGACCCACGACCTAATCCAAAACTCCAAGAAAAGAAAAATAATCAAAATAGCCGATCAAAACAAATGGAAAATCGAACGCCCCAAGATAAATCTTGTGCCGATCACTGCAACTCTCCAGGGTCAAGAAGGAGACCTCCACAGAGAAGATCACCAGAAAGAAGATCAACACAAAGAAAACCTATGCAGCGAAGATCACCTCAACACAATGGTTATTACAAAGAATATAATGATTGGACTGAGGTCAGACGTCCACGTCGGTATGAAGAACAATATTATCTTTCTGAGCGACAGGAAAGGGGCCTAAGACGTTCAAACTATCCCAAAACGAGAGAGGTAGAATATGATCATTTTTTAGATGGAGGCCGGAGAATGAAAACTCGATACAAATACTAAACAAAGATAAAAATGATCCAACTGTCGTCAATTTAAGTAGTGTCGCGTTAAACAAGGAAATTTCATTGCTCCGTAAAGGTCTAAAGTTCACCCCTACACCACAAAGTGACACATGTACTTTAAAGTCGGAGCTGTCACAATTTTGTAGAAAATTGAGACTACCCCAACTTAGATGGATCAAGATAATCAGAACCAGAATATCTAGTGCGGAACAAATCAACATTTACACCTCGTGCTGGACAGGATGTTTTTCTTGATAGATTCATAACCACGATATCAACCCACCAAGTTCAAAATAAACCATTTAATCAAACCTTAATAAGGAGCAAAGAGAAGGTTCAAATGCCTTGAAAAATACCTCTGATATTATCGTTAAAAAGGCTGACAAGGGTGGTGCAATAGTGGTTATGGATTCCTCATTTTACCAAGAGAACATGTCAAAAATGCTTTCTAACAAGGAATATTACGCAGAATCTTCACTGAAAGCCAACGATATGATTCTACGAAAAATTCAAAACTTAATTGGTGCACATACAAACATTCTTCACACTGAATAAGTAGATTACTTGTGTAAATTTCAGCCTTCCACTGCATATTTTTATGGACTCCCCAAAATCCATAAAAGCAAGGCTATCCAAGAAGCTGTTAAAATTACAAAGAGCGAAGTTATTAATATTCACAATCCGCGTGATTTAACCTTTAGGCCAATTGTAGGGGGGGGGGGGCAACAAGCAGTACTCAACGCTTAAGTAACTTTATTGATATCATTCTAAAACCATTTTGTACCAAAGTCAAAAGCTTCCTTCGGATCGCGATGACATAGAGAATTGCTTCATCATCTACCGAAAGAGGTTGAACCAGGAAGCACGCTAATAAGCTTCGATGTGGTCAACCTCTACAACAACATAGATAAAAAATCTAGCATTGAAAGCGATTGGTTATTGGATTGATACGTATCAAGAATTACTATTAGAACGCTTTACCAAATCATTTATCCTGGAAGCTTTGGACTTAGTTGTGTCTAATAATATTTTTTATTTCAATAATAATTATTATTCACCAATTAAAGGTGTGGCCATGGGTACTAAAGTTGGCCCCACCTATGCAACTTTAACTTTAGGATATTTAGAAGAGATATGGTATGAGAGGGTTGCTATTGAGTTTGATGGAGAATTTAGTAATATGATAAAAAGATTACGGTTTCGCTTCCTGGAGGACTGCGTAACAATACTTAAAACAGCTATGACAGTTATCTCCAAATTATACATTAAACATTGAATGAGTTGGACAATAATATCAAATTCACTATAGAATTTAGCCCAACATCATTAAACTTTTTGGACGTAACCATAAATCTTTCACCAAAGGGAATGATTGAAACGGATCTGTTATACAAACAAACAGATACCCACCATTATCTAAACTTTCACTCTTGCCATCCTTCTCATACCAAACGGAACATTCCATATAATTTAGCTAGGAGAGTGTGTACCATTGTTTCTAACCCAGTTGTCAAAATTAAGCGACTAGAGGAATTAAAAACATTCTTATTGAAACAAGAATATCCATTAGGTCTCATAGAAGATGCAACGACTCGGACCGCAAATTTAGACCGGACAAAACTAAGACTACAAAAAACACACCCAGCATGCGAAAATCTAAATGTTGCTTTAGTCACAACATTTAACCCCCCTTACAAGAAGATGAAATGTCCTTAGTAAATAACAATTTATATATTCTTGAGAATAGCAAAGTTATGTCGAAAATTTTGTCTAAAACTAAGATCATTAACAGTCTTAAACGGCCACGTAATCTTGTGAAATTATTAATATCTTCTAAATTTGATTCTAGTTCAGATACACCGGTGGTAAGTGAATGTGGAGAAATAAATTGTAAAACATGTAAAATAATAATTACGGGCTCCTCAATCCAGATCACCAATAATAAACTTTTCCATATTAAGCAGCCCATGAACTGTAAAACCTGTTATGTCATATATGTGATTGTTTGTTCTGGCTGTAATAGACGGTACATCGGAAAAACTATAAGTATGCTAAAGACAAGGATGAACCTCCATCGACATCATATACTCAATCCACAATATAGGATGATCTCACTTAGTGGACATATAGATATTTGTGGTGGTTGCAAATTTAGCGTTTTTCCAATGTACAAGCTAAATAACAACAATAATGATTTGTTAGAAGCCAAAGAGGCATATTTTATTGACAAATATCGGACAGCTTTAAATGCAAAATTGTAGTAATTTCATTATAGGCCTAGTTATTGTCTGATTTGATATTCTATTTATGTCCCATTTTTGTACTACTGTGTTACTATGGCGTTATGACGTCATAGACACTGTTGTATTAACTAAATGTTGATTATCTGAAAGTACTAGTAATCGACAAATAATGTAGTTCTTTTTTCAAAAACTTTTATATTTTTGTATATATATATATATATTATTTTTTCGAATAAAAAACACGGGAGCGTGAAATTTCAATCAGTGGAAAGGGGTCTTCGCCAGTTTGTAATATACCGTAATCTGTATTGTATATCGTAAGCCGAACACGTAAATCACGAATAAAATGAAATGGGGTTTAACGTCCTACTCTTATGCACCTAACCTGGGCTAATGGAAGACGGGCATACAGTGTGCTATGAGGGAAATTTTGCCCGGGCAGCGGCACTACGGCCTACTCTTATATCGAATTCCAACTGCCAAGGGATCTTTTACGTGCACTCCAATGTGTACACGGGACCTCGGTTTTTCGTCCCATCCGAACGACTAGGCAGCTACCCTTGTCAGGCCCTCCGTTCTGCATCACTGACAAGGGGAAATCACGAAGAACGTGTGAATATGGGTAACGGTTTAATATATTCTAATGGACTCTATTTTCAGTAACAATATTTCCGATGTCTACAATTGTGATGGTAGTTATAGCTGTAGTTAGTGGTATTGTCCTCATGGTAATCCTAGCAGCCACCATTCTAAAATATAAGAAATGCGATATTATGCTAAGAAGATCTGACAATCGTCCTAGTGAAGAACAAGTTGAAGCAGGGTTGCCCGGTGTACCAGATGACAGACTAAATGAATGTAATGTCTATACCACAATGCCTACAAGATCTAACTACCAGCAGAGTAAAGAACCGGGATATTCCTGTAGCTATGACAACAGACTAAATGAATGTAATGTCTATACAACAATGCCACCCACTGAATAATTGGAATTACATTGGCATTTTTATTTTGAAAACTTTTGATCGCCTGTTGTCACTGTCGGTTTGGTTGGCTTTGTCGTTTTACTTTATTAAAACTTCGTAAGCTCTTTGGAATAGTTTAAATAAGTTTTTTCGATATTTTGACAAGAGTGAACAGGAGTCCAAATGATGTTGTTTATTGTAGTTTTATTTAAGATTATTTACACATGAAGCTGGAATAAAAATATGTAACTATAAATGTAACTTTAAAACATGGTGTAAAAATTAACTGTCTTGAGAAGAAGAATGAGTGGGTCATGTTCTCCTTTTGTCATTAAAATGTTTGTTCATCCCTATACAATCAAGTTCGTCAGTACAGAAAAGGAAAACACCTTGGGGAAAGATAACTTTGCTTTATGTGAAAAGACGGAGTTGTTGCAGTAAAAATGAACAAGCCCACAGTGAGGCTGGTGTCCCCCGCTGAAATCCCAAAATAAATAGATGACACATATTAATCAATC
The DNA here is from genome assembly GCA_963678685.1 of Patella ulyssiponensis. Taxonomy (NCBI): domain Eukaryota; kingdom Metazoa; phylum Mollusca; class Gastropoda; family Patellidae; genus Patella; species Patella ulyssiponensis. The sequence continues at coordinate 10,421,036 of OY783227.1, read as the reverse complement.
ACCCATTCATTTTTTTCAAAAGTATGGAGCAATCAAACTATACACTAAGTTTCATCACTCTCTATCAGATAGAATCAAGATTATCTTGTCCCGACTGATTAGCGCTGCTTAGCTTTAGCTCGAAACGTTAATCATTGAACTCAGTCAATACATTCACCTAATGAACATCTACATCAAGTTTAAACATTCTACCTTGAAACTCTTGACCAATGAAATTGCTTATCCCTCCATAGCCTAAGCCGAATATTCTCACTATCAAACTTAGTCAGGGTAATAATATAATGAATCTACATTCTGGGTTTTATCGCTCTCACTTCATTATAACCAAAGTTACCGTGCCCCAAAGCATCAACCAATCAGAATGCTTATCTCTCCTTACCCTAATCAGAAAATGTTCATCGAACTCCATCACGGCATTCAATGAATGCCTACAATAAGTTTGAACATTCTAGCTCAGTTAGAAGCAGGGTTATTGTATTCCAAAGTTTTGGCCAATCAAATTGCTTATCGCTCTGTTTACCCAGAGCAGAAAATGTTCATTATCGAACTAAGCCAAGTTCCATCACCCTCACTTAATTAGAACTTAAGTTATTGTGTTCCAAAGCATCAACCAATCAAATTGCTTATCTCTGCTTACCTTAAGCATACAATGCTCATCTTCGAACTCAAGGTATTGACCTAATAAACACCTACACCAAGTTTGAACATTCTGCCTCAATTAGGAGAAGAGTTATTGTGTCCCATTTCATTAGTACCCCACTTTCTTCCAAAGGCGGGGGACAATGAACTTAGGGTTAACGCCCTACTATTCTGTACCAACATCACTAATGCATGCAAGAGGGTCTAAGGGATAGTTTGCTCACTCTCATTTCGAGCCTACTAAAGCGATATCGTGTTTATAGTAATGTCATTAAACACTGAAATGCTTAATTCATCAATGTTTTCCAACCCGGCGATCTCCCATCCAGACCAACAAATGCTTTCATTGATGTCTTACTAATACCGTACATGTCAAATGTTATTATATTTTGGCCCAGAGTCATGATGGTTTCTAAGGCAACATTTCCCATGATTTCAAGCCGCAGACAATCTGTTCAAAACAAAGATCCAATTTCTTTTCGTTTTTTTTTATAGTTCAAAATTTCGTTTTACTTGTCTTCATTACACAAGGATCTGGAAGAGTTGTATACCATTGACGGGATCTCGATGATGTGAGGATTTGCCAATGAAACGGTCTCTTACGGCGCGTTCTTGGTATTTTGATGCACAGGAGTATGGGTAAGTCACTATATAGAAACATCAACGCTGATTGATTAATCAATGTCTGACGTCATCGAGTCAAAGCCGCTCTTTTCATCCTTGAGGTGAACTCCCACGATAACTTGCCAGATCTTCGCGTATTGTAGGCCACCGGAAGTATAAAAACACGAAAGGAAATATACATGTTTTTAATCAGATTGCAACACCGTCATGGAAACGAAATATAAATCTGTATTGAAATCAGATTGAACCACGGAATATTTTCTGGACAAACTGTAACAGTATTTAAGTTATTACAGAGTCAGCTTCGTAAACATATAGTTTATTTACATCGGGAACAGAATTTAGAGAGAGAGAGAGAAATGGGGTTTAACGTCCACTCGACACAACTAGGTCATTTCGGGACTAACATATGGTTTAATTTTATTTCAATAATTCGCTTGCGCGTAGGGGTCTTTAGCAGTGGGAGGAAACCGGAGGGCCCGGAGGAAACCCACGAGGTTGAGAAGGCACCCCTATCTCCATGCCACATACGCTCACACCAGGGCTCGAAACCACAGCCGCAAGCCAGAGGTCAGAATTTAAAACATGTACAAAGATAGGTCTATATCAACATTACAGAAACTAATACTATTACTATACTGGAACAATTACTACGCCAGGAACACCAACATTACAGAAACTAATACTATTACTATACTGGAACAATTACTACGACAGGAACACACCTAACTATATTGTATCTACCATTCTGCAACGCTGCCAATGCAGCGGCTGGACTCGGGTGAGTCTGCCGTCTGCTCTCTCTCTGGTTGTCTGTATTGACTCCGAACTGTGAGTAAACTACTGTATAGAAAGCCTCCAACACTTAGGGAAGATGGACAGGAGGGATCATCAAATAAGGAAGTTCTGCCGCGTATTGCACAGATCATATGTAGCTTGTAGATAAGATATTGAATAAATTATATAGTTAATAAGATCGTGCCTTAAATAAGTTTAGAGAGTAAAAGAACCGTCCACTACAATGTATATCAAAACTAACAGAGGTCATACAGTTCTTTGCACCTAAATGAATGTTCAGTTTATGAAAGGTATAGACAACTTTGTTACAAAACATCCTGAACTCAATCATGTGAGAATTTAAAATAATCTCACCCTCAAAGGCCATACGAATCATCCAAACTAACTAAACTTAGGAAGTTATTTTTAATAAACCGTTAAGCCAACTTTATTCATTTTACATAATATGTCGGAAATTCTTGGCACCACAATCCAATATTTTAACGATGGGATTTCTAGTGGAAACATTACACTCAAATGTAGAAATTTTATTAAATCAGTTTTATAAAACGAACTACTGTATGTTCCAGGCAACACTACGACTCGAAAAATGTTTATTTCTTCAATTTTTAATTAAAATGGTTATAACATAACAACCTACCTGGAATTGTCATCCCATTATCAGGTCGATAAAATCCATTATTCTCTTGTAAATTTCATATATTTCGACATTGTCAATATCTCAGAACATAAAATTACTACTGCTCCTGTGTAAATTGGGTAACTCGTATATCATGTAGGGGAATCACGGTGGCTAAGTGGATTAGGCGCTGGTTCGCTAGCCTGGAGGTCGGGTGTTCGATCCCTGCATTGGCCGAGAAAGTTCATCTCGATTTTCCGGCGTGATTTCCCCTTGTCAGTGATACAGAAGGAGGGCCTGACAAGGACAGCTGCCTAGTCGTTCGGATGGGACGAAAAACCGAGGTCCGGTGTACACATTGGAGTGCACGTAAAAGATCCCTTGGCAGTTGGAATTCGATATAAGACTAGGCCGTAGCGCCGCTGCCCGGGCAAAATTTCCCTTATAGCACACTGTATGGCGTATGCCCGTCTTCCATTAGCCCAGGTTAGGTGCATAAGAGTAGGACGTTAAACCCCATTTCATTTCATACATCATGTAGGGGTATAAGGGTATTCCACAAATCAGGTGCATTCGGCTAATAATGTCTTATCAAAGAGGATTCGCACGTTCGTTTTGTGACAGTAATACTTATTTCCGATTATTTCCTAATCGTTTCGTGCAAGATAAATCCATTTATTGTTACAATATCAACAATAAGTGTGTATGTTTTGGGGGTTTTTTTTGATTTTTTGTATTATTATATTTGGTTACCAGTATTTTAATATTCTGCGGAGAAATTTATAGTATTGCATTTAGTTTCTTTATTAATGGTTTATTGACAGTTTCCGGAGATGGAGGTTTTTTTATAGCTATTTCGTCCCTTGGGTTCCCATAAAATTTCGAAAGCGTGACTTACGATTCCCAACTCAACTCTATAGGTTCAATTTAGCTTCTTAATTCACCTTTATTAGTTCAAATTTGTCAGGATAATCCTACCTGAAATAAAGACCATTATGTCGTGACCAGAACAAAGGGTTCACCAGAAGCGGAATAAAAATTTCTTGAATTTATAACAAACAATATCGGGTTACACTTTGTATGCAGATTTTATTAATATACAAAAGATACAGCCATCAAGTTGAGGCCAATTTAATATCTAATCCAGTGGAACAAACAACTGTGGTCTGAAACCAAATGGCAATCAATTACCTCCCGTAAATAGGTCTTTAAAGCAAGTTATATTCTGGATCCAAACAACTATCTAAACATTTAAGTAGGACGACACGACGTCAAGTCAAACCCCACACCCCTGTTCGATTTGGTATATTCCCAAAAACTAGGCCAAGCATTGTGTTCAATACTGCGAAGTAAATAAACCGCCACTTTTCAAGTGCGAAAGGTTATGTAGCGTGATCTGAAATTAGTTCCAACGCAGTAAAAAGTAAAGAGATGACAATTATAGGATGGTCGTTACGTTTTAACCATTTTAATAAAAGATTGAAGAAAGAGCAAGCAATTTTCGAGTCCTAGTGCCGTCTGTAACCTACAGTAAAACCAGGCTGACACTTGCACGATTCCGTGGCACTCATTGACACGACTCGAGTCGGCACGACACCGTCTGATTTGCGCAAACTCGTCGTGCCAGTGTGGGAAGTGCGTAAACAATGCGCAAACTATGAGTGAACTCGTCGTGCCAGTGCGTGTCAATGTGGACACTGATGGTCACGGCAAAATCGTGGCCAAAAGTCGTGCAAGTGACAGCCTGGCTTAAATATATCATAAATGAGAATGCCTGTGCAGCAATCTGATTAAAACACAGATCCAATTTCGTTTCGTTTTTTATAGTTCAAAATTTCGTTTTTACTTGTCTTCACTACTCTTGGATCTGGAGGACTTGTTATTTAACTGGTGTTCTGCCTGAAATGAGGGGTCAGCCAATCAAATGGTCTGTCGAATCGACCGTTTGACCTTTTCATGCGTGGAACTGTGGGTAGATATTACCAGCCAATGACGTCTATACTAACACCAGCGGATAGAAATCAAAACAAAACAAAAGTAGATTTTAAAAAGCATGGCGGTCGCTAATTGGTTAATCGAATGACTGACGTTATCGAGTCAAATGTCCCGTGCTTGATACCTGACGTCATACCGGAAAGTCCAATTAAAACCTAGATCCGGTAGTTAATAGACCTAATAAATCGCCAATGTTTTGGCCTAGAAATCGACACCAAGATTAAAACTAAAACATTATTTGAAAACATAAAATTATTTATAGTCACACTTTTTCTAGATATTAATTTAATAAAAAAAAAAAACAAACACCAAGTTTTAAGACTATTCTCAAACAGATTTTGGGACAACAAAATGAAAACAAATTCATTACTTGAAAACAAAATTGCGAGAAAAACAATATCGGACAATCATTTTGTTGACAGCGATAGTTAACTGGTTAAACATTCCATGCGAAGATTTGAAAAACCAGGCGTTTATTTAATAAAAATAACTTGTAGGTACACACCTAAAATAACCATTGGCAGCTGGAATTCGATATAAGAACAGACTATAGCGCCACTGTGTTGGCACTAGTTCACTCGTAGCACACTTATTGGCTGACGTATGCTTGTCTTCATCAACCCAGCCTGAGCATACTAGATAGTTAAATATAGCTGCTGAAACTGCTATGATATCGTTGTCTAAGTTAGATTTTAATTTGTTTTATCTGTGTCTGTTGGAAAATCAATTAAATCGGGTGTGTAAATGGCAATTATGTTTGTAGTTCATATGATTGTCTGCTGCATTAATACAAATTTAATATGACACTAATATCTCTGATAAAATCGCTGTATTTGTAGAGCTGGGCCAACCTAGCTTAAAAATGTGCCAATATTCACCTGTTTAACGGCTGGCTACCCAGTCATGCTGATATTAAAGGGAATGACCAAGCAGACTTATCTGCCAAGTCTGCTTTAGATCTTCCCATATCACAATTTCTTTTACCTTACACCGATTTTAAGTCGTCCATTAATTTTTTTATATATGACCACTGGCAACGGCCTTGGGATGGTGCAGACACAAACAAACTTCATCACATCAAGCCTCTCTTAGGAGACTGGCCAAGCTCATACAGAACCAACAGGAGAGATGAAGATGTTTTGTGTCGTTCTCGCATTGGCCATACCTTTTTAACCCATATTTTCATCTTGAAGCGAGAGCCTCAACCACAGCGTGTTCACTGTCATGTTCCTTTGACAGTAAAACACATTTTGATTGAGTGCAATCATCTCAAGTATATTAGAACTAAGTATTACCGTTGCCAGTCATAATTATCTTCTTTGGGCTATGACTCACGCTGTGTATATTCCTCTTACTTGTCTTACCAGAAATAACTATTCATCAGTTTGTTTCTATATTTAATGTGATGCAATCGATACATAGGTTACAATTAATTTAAGCATAGATTACAATACAATACTTAAAATATCTTTCTCCAGTAAAAGTCTAACCAGGTTGGATGGAATCATGTAACAGCTACGTCATGTGTTCGTCTATCTCTGTCGATCGGCCAGAGCTCTGTAGGTGTTATACCCTTTCGTTTCGGCTTTCAATTGTCTAATTGGAAAAATATGACGTAATTATTATATTGATTGCTTACTTAGCCAAATGATATGGTGATATTCTGTTTTCACATAGAATTGGTCATGTTTTGGTTTTATAAATGATATTATAGGGATTTCTAAACACACGTGGTCTGGTGATATCCAGTTTTTACAGCTATGTTCAATCACCTTAATTTAAGTGCGTGAAATATGTATGTGAACCCAATAATTAGTTAAACACATAATATAATATAATGATTCTATCAATCTTACTACATTCCCCCCTTTCTTAAGATTTTTTGAAAGATTCCTTGAAGTTTTACAACCTCTACACCAACATTTATAGGATTATATACTGAGCGCCATAGAAAACGCATCACTTAGTTTTTCGTATAACAAAATGATCCTTTAAACATATCTTATTTATTTTGCTTCTTATTGTGAACAATATTCAAATGGGAACACATCAATAACAACACATTTGTACACTTATGGATGTTTAATCTGTAATCAACGGTACAAAGTCAGAGGGGTCAAAACCAAAAGTACGCCACAGAGTGCGTAAGAGCCGGTATAGGACACACGTGCTACTGACATCTGTGTCGAACTTTAGCACTGCAAAATAGAACCAATGTGCTAAAACTAAACAATGTATACAATACCAGCGTACTAAAGCTAAACACTGAATACAATACAACTATACTTACACTAAACAATGTATATAACACCAGTATACTAAACCAAAACAATGTATATAACACCAGTGTAGTAAAACTGAATGTATACAGTGTACTATAATATTGGTGTATAATACAACGTATACTAGTGGACAGGTATTAGTTGTGTGGTCATAAATCAAGTCAATTGTTCAAATCGATAAATACTACTATATAGAAGAGTTACAAAATTTCGGCATATTCGTTTGATGACAGTGTGGTTAATTCCAAGTATTCTGCAGACGCCATTGTGGCATACACATTACGTTCGGCTTGTCTGTTGTAGAGGCTACTGGAATATATCGAATCTTCACCTTGAATGTAGTTAGATCTTTGTTGTATACTTTCGCGTTTCTTGCTACATTTAAGAATGGTGACTGCTAATACTACAATGAGGACAATGCCAACAACTACAGCTATTACTATAGTCAGAATAGTAGAAACCGAAACTATTGTTGCTAAAAATAGAATATAGAGTTCATTAATATATATTAAACAGTTCACAAATATTGAAACTGGCAAACACCTCTCTCTTTTCATTCATTGAGTCATTGACATTTTAAGCGCCTGTGTCTTTTAACCAGTACGTGAAATTACGAAATGTAATAAAATGAGTTTTAGCGTCCGACTGGGCTGATGAGGACGGCATGCCCCATACAGTCTGATATGGTCTGCTCTGATCCAACTGCAAAGGGGTGTTTTACATGCATGTGTACGCGGGACATTGGTTTTCCGTCCCATCTGAACAGATATAGGTGGTTCATTGTCAGACCCTGCCATCTTATTCATTGGGCCACCGTGGCTTCCACGTGACATAAGTCTTGTAATCAGACCATAAAGACAATTGCTTACCTGTCGGTGTAGGCAAAATATCTTTCTGGTCAGGCAAAACACCTTTCTGGTCAGGCACAACATCTTTCTGGTCAGGTAATACAACGTTTTGGGGGATCAATGGACATACAAGATACCACCCTTCCCCTGGTAGAATTTTGAGCGTCTTAGGAATCAAATCAAGAAGGATACCGGTTTTCATATCCAATTTTAAAACCCTGTAATGTAAAATTATTTTTTTGTATGTATGACGTCATCAATATAAAATCTACCAATGTTACCCATCAACACATATTACGACCCTATTCGTTTTCACATCCGAGTGTGCGCGTTAGATCGTAACGTATGTCATTGAATACAGTCGCGTGGTTTCGATTGCCAGCTAGTACGTGACATACAGTAGAGGCATGTGTCCAGCCACATGCCCTCTCCCCACTCACAACTTCCCATCTCTCTCTCTCTCTCTCTCTCTCTCTCTCTCAAATGTACTAACTACTCTCTCTCGCAAATGTATTAACTACTAACTTCTTGGGTTTTTCACAGGAGATATACATATTTCCATAAACTGTTACAAAATCTTGTACACTACACTTGTAATCAATATCTCTTAGTATCGATGATGTGACTGCAATGTTCGGCAGCGATTCCATCTCCACCCCATCCAGATTTGCTAGATGCAACTCGTAAAATGAATTACACACCATACCATTATCTGTTATTAAACCCAGGAAAACCATCAATAAATAAGACATATATCAAGCGACAAAACGGCATATAACCGTAAACCACCTTACCTCGTCTTGTGAAATTGAGAGTTAAGTGATTAAAAGTAACTATATGATTAGTTTATCTGAAAACAAGAAACTCTTTTTAACTAATTTACATGTATAACAAGCAAGAATGTTCTCTACAATTTCATAATATAAATATTTCTAGATAAAATGAAATGACATCTGGTTGAAAATCCTACAGTTCTCCACCGACTGGGCTATTGTAGACAGGCATGTGCGATACAGTGTACTATGAGGGACATTTTGTCAAGGGTTCTTTAAAGTGTACTCAAAATGTGTACACATATGGTGTATGCCCTTTACCATTAGCCCAATCGGAGCAGAACAGTAGGACGCTAAGCCCCATTTCATTTTATTGTCCCCCGCCTTTCGAAGAAAGTTGGGGGACTATTAAAATGGGTTCGTCCGTCCGTCTCTCTGTCTGTCCGTCACACTTTTTGGGACACAATAACTCTCTTCCTAATCGAGCTAGAATGTTCAAACTTGGTGTATGTGTTTATTAGGTCAATGCCTTGATGGAGTTCGAAGATGAGCATTTTCCGCTGAGGGTAAGCAGAGATAAGCAATTTCATTGGTTGATGCTTTGGGACACGATAACTTTAGTTCTAATTAAGTGAGAGTGATGAAACTTGGTGTATAGTTTCATTACAGTAATACCTTGACTAAGTTCGATAATGAGCATTTTCTGCTCAGGGCAAGCAGAGCGATACGCAATTTGATTGGTCGAGACTTTGGAACACTGAACACAATAACTCTCCTTCTAATTGAGTTAAAATGTTCAAACTTGGTGTATATGCTTATTAGGTCAATGTCTTGACGGAGTTCGAAGATGAGCATTTTCCGCTTAGGGTAAGCAGAGATAAGCAATTTGATTGGTTGATGCTTTGGGACACGATAACTTTAGTTCTTATTAAGTGAGAGTGATGAAACTTGGTGTATAGTTTCATTACAGTAATACCTTGACTAAGTTCGATAATGAGCATTTTCTGCTCAGGGTAAGCAGAGCAATAAGCAATTTGATTTGCTGAGACTTTGGAACACAATAATTGAGTTAAAATGTTCAAAATTGGTGTGTATGCTTATTAGGTCAATGCCTTGATGGAGTTCGAAGATGAGCATTTTCTTTTTAGGGAAGGCAGAGATAAGCAATTTGATTTGTTGATACTTTGGGACAAGATAACTTAGGTTCATCTTGATTGATTATTTTTATGCCAATACAATGACTGCATTCTCACTCAGTAATGGATTCGACAGTAACAGTGTATAGAAATGATTGACTCGGACACGAGGGCCCTTTCCCTTGGCCAGAGGGGCCCTTTTGTCAAGCGTGGGGCCTTTTTGTCTGCCTTTAGGGTCCCCCTTACTTGGGTACATTTTCATTTTTCTCGTCGGTTTTAGCATTTTTCTTTATAAAACACTTTTGGATGACACTTCGTGTACAGTTTGATTGCTCGATACGTTTGAAAAAAATAAATGTGCGATTAATTAATATGTGTCATCTATTTATTTTGGGATTTCGGCGGGGGACATCAGCCTCACTGTTGGCTTGTTTACTGATAGATTAAAACATGTCCGAGTCAAATTTCCCTCTTCACACTGTATGGCGAATGGCCGCCTCCATTTTCGCAGTCGAGCAGAAATGAAAGTTGTTGAATTTCACTTCCTTTAAGGGAACTGCAGGTTAGTGAGTCAACGTTTTACTCACTGAGCCACCGTGGGGCCCAATAATCTTATCCAAATTCCCAAAACTGATCTAAAATACTCACAACTCACCGAATAAACTAAACAGAAGACACTCGACTCTGAGATCTATAAAATCGGTAGTGTTGATTTCTGACCTATACAAATTAACCAATGTAGACCAGTACACTCTGTAGTTATAAAATGAAAGTGTATTGTATAGTTATTTATGGCAATGTATTGTATAGTTTGATGAAGGATATGAATGTCAGATGCATAAATCAGAATCTTAAAGACGAGCCCCAAGCACAGAATAATACCCCCGCCAAATCTTACTCGACAGAGTTAAGTCATTTACAGATGTGCGAAGGAAAATCACTCAAACCTACCGCCATACTTACATACGAATGCCACAGCAAATGACCAGACGTTGATCAGATAATATAATAGTTTAACTGATGTTATTATAAATATAAGCGGCATTCCCTATCCACACTATTCTAATTTATTATCCATGTCGCTCATTCCATAAAATAATTAGTAATACGTGTGCTATTTGGAAGACTTCACTCAGTAAGCGGTGTTTCCGAATTGAAAACAAGGGTTCTTGTACGTGCACGAGCCTCTTTTTAACGTTATACCTTTAAAGTCTGGACGCCCCTTCCGTGGAAAACCCTAGCCCAACACCACCACATAAGATTGGGCGCTTTTTCTTGCAAGACCCATCCTCTACACTACTGGGAAGCCGTCAGAGTGGACGGCCTTCGTGCCAGTCCGTCGACAACGAAAAGCTTATAGTCTTTCGTATTATACGAAAACCAAGGTCCCATGTAAACTTTGGTGAAATAGAATCCTACATGGTTGAATGAGATATAAGAGTAGGCCGTGGTGTTGGTGAGCGGGTAACAGTTTCCCTCACATCATACTATATAGCATGTGGATTCAGTCTTCATTATCCCAAGCTGTGGAAAACAATAGAACCTTAACCCTCCCGTCATTTATTAACTGTCTGTTAAATGCTGCTTTATAAGCATAATGGTTTTTTTTTACAAATTGCAGTAGTAATTATACCCAATTTCAAAACACTGCATTTCTATTTACAAAGAATATCACCTTTTACTGGACCCCTTGCCATGGATTCCTATATGATATAGAGCATTAGTTTGCCTATTAGTAGAAATAATCGTCTTCCTATAATTCTGTGGGTAAGAGAGAAATCCAATTCCTTTTGATGAACCATAATAGACATTTCCAGTTTCTTGGTCGACGCTAATAGATACAATATCGGGATCAACTAATATGAAAGACAAAAACAAAAGTAATTTTAATGTTCGAAATAAATTCACTAAAATGTACTATACAAATGTGATATCAACCAACCCTCACAAAGATTAACGTGTCGATGTCTGGTCATTGAAGTGCGATCTTAAACCAACCGGGTTCGATCTCTGATCATTGTGTGTACTTAACCCACTCGGGTTCGATCTCTGATCATTGTAATGTGGTCTTAACCCAACCAGGTTCGATCTCCATCGATTGTATTGTCGGCTTGGTCTACACTTTTTAGACGAATAATTTTTTGGCATTCAACTCGAGGGTGTCAAGCAAAAAAACAGTAGTACATAGTTGCTTGTTGCAGTCAAGTGCAATGTAATCTAATGTAATAGAATCCAATAATAATACCTTTACTTTTATCCGATATGGTTTTTATATCATCACTGTCCTGATCCATACGGATAATCTTTCGTTTTGGTTGTGTATAGTATAAAAAATTTCTTTCATAATCACATGCCATGTATTTAGCTGTAAATATAAGCTCGCCATTATCAAATTGGAGGAATTATTAGATTACGACACTGTTTAAACCCATGGACCACAGACACCTTGGCATTGTTTTATGAATCCATATGGACAAAATTTGTTTCAATGGCATTTAGTAAATGAACTTTAAAATATGGGGTGTGGGGGCGAATGGTTAGCGCGTGTGCATTGTATCATTAGATCTGGCTGAGTCAACTGGCGTGGTTTCGATTCCCTGGTGTTCGTGTCCAGCCTCGTGGGTTTTCTCCGGGTCCCTCCCACTGCTAAAGACCCCTACCCGCAAGCGTATTATTGAGATCAAATTGAACAATATGTCAGTGCCGAAATTACATCGTTTGTGTCGTGTGGACTTTAAACCCCAATTCTGTCCCTCCTAGAATACAATTGGTGCTTAATATGGAGCTACGTTTCGACTACGTTTTCCAGTCTTTATCAAAAATTGATAAAATATAGGATACGACGAACCAATACATCAAAAAACAATACTTGGTTAATGCTCACCAACTAGAGACGGTCCTTTAATTATCTTGAAGAAATCCTAACTTAATTAATTGTATTTTATCATTTAAACACTAGAAAACCTAGTCGAAACATCGCGTATTAAAGATGCATTGTGTAAGAGAGAGAGAGAAATGGGGTTTAACGTCCACTCGACACAACTAGGTCATTTCGGGACTAACATATGGTTTTTAATTTTATTTCAATAATTCGCTTGCGCGTAGGGGCCTTTAGCAGTGGGAGGAAACCGGAGTGCCCGGAGGAAACCCACGAGGTTGAGAAGGCGCCCCTATCTCCATGCCACATACGCTCACACCAGGGATCGAAACCACAGCCGCAAGCCAGAGGTGACCGGCCAGCTAGATGTCGAAGCGCGGCACTCTAGACCACTAGGCCATCCCAACCCCCCGCATTATGTAAGAGCTACATCTGCCTATTGCAGGTCTTTATTTTGACTTGAAATATTATATAAACTATTTGTTATCCTGCATGACATAGTCTGTGATGTGACAAATAGAATATTATTTGTTTCTTTTCAAGAAATATACTGGGCTTCACTAAAAATACATGTACGCCGACATGAATATGCATTAGGATATAGTTCAAATCAATGTTCCGAGTGGTCAAAAATGAAACGAAAGAGAGTAACAGAACAATAAGAATTATTGATGGGTACCATTCTTCGCAATTTTCTGTGTCTCTTTGGTCTTCGTGTTATACCGATAGATATTATCTTCGTCAGTTAACAGGAACAGTTCTTCTCCTGAAATATAATTTTACATAGTATAATGTCAAAGGAAGTGACCTGCTAAGTTGTTAGTAAAGACAAAATGATGTTATGGGATGGGGTAGAGCCAGTGGATGATATGTCCTTTAATTTAAAAAACATTATTGATATATTTACAAAAAAAGTCGAGTAGTGAAGGTATGGTCCACTTGCAACAGCCTTAAATTATGCATTTATTATGGTGCATAGGATTAATGCATTAAAAAGGTTCTTGAAATGCAACATGTGTTGCCAATGAAGGCTGTTACATCTTATTTGGCACATGCCAATACCGACATAAAAAACAAATATTGCACAAATGAACAAAAAAGGCATGTAGCAGCTACCTGAATTTAATACAATGACGGGACTGTGTTGATTGGCTTTGAATTACTGTTAGCAATTTTTTGCTGGAAGTATGAACCCCCGCGGTAATAGTGATCCATACAGCGTCGCTGCGCATCCAAGTCTGTCAGCAAAATAGATGTTCCAATTTTTTTTTCGATTTTGTATTCAAATAATGTTTTAGTTTTCATTTTATTCTCCCAAAACCCAGGCGCGGATCCAGAGGGGGGGGGGGGGGTCCAGACCACCACCCCCCCCCCCTGTTCAGACTTGAAAAATTTTATGCGATTTTATTGGCGATTTTTAGACTGTAATTTTGGTATTTACCTTCCGGAAATACGTCAGCATGCACCAAATTGAATCTAATTTACCGAATGTTTCTGGGGGAGGGCCCACAAACCCCCCTTAATTGGTTGAGCGCCTTCGGCGCTGGACGTTATCAAACCTAGACCCCCCCCCCCTGCAAAAAATCCTGGATCCGCGCCTGAAACCAATTGGAGGGAGATTGTATAAACGTCAATTATATCTAGAATAACTGCCACTAGAGTCATTTACTATTTAGCCACAGATAAACAATTATATATCTTGATTTTTTGATTATTTTAATGGCAACCCTTGTAGAATTTTACCTAACACGAATCTCAATTTAAGATTCGATTGGACGTGTGCGTTTTCGCTGAAGTATCAAACATCTCGCGGCACAAAAGGACAATATTGGTGTCAGCTATTATTACATATACTTCAATATGGAGATCATTGCGACGGTGGATGTGTAACCACCACTTGAAGAAACGGCAAGTGACAAACACGGGTTATCCTTCTATATAATTGACTTAATTCTTGAAGATGTGGCAACTGATCGTTTATTATCTGTTTTGGGGAGGGGGGTGTATTCCCCAGTGGCTGGACATCTTAGCTCCCGGCTAAATTTAATGTTATTATAGTAAATTGCTTGCCAAGAACATAACTGAAATGTAAGTGATTGATACATTACTCGCAGTACATAAATATAACATAACGTTTGCCTACCTGTTACTAACATTGCATTAAAAATACAAAAAATCAGAAAACGTCGAAACCACTTCATCTCTGGACATTAAATGACAATCTTTGATATGTGTATATTATTAATTTCAAACAAATATTAATAAACGTCAGAGAAGAGTGAAATTAAATGAAAGGATTTTAATATCCAATCTCTTATTACCAACTAATATTAGTGAATTCGAACCACTGTCCTCTAAAATGAAGATATTTGGACTGCTCTAATCAAATAGGGCGCTGAGCCGTCTAAGGTACTAACTTTTCCGTGCTTCCGACCTGGATCAGGCTCGCGATTTTGATAATTGCCATAAACTTAGTTTTAAAAAATGATACGATCAACTTTGTATTTCCGATTGCCAACTGCTTATGGATCTAAATCGGTACACGAGAGCTTGTTCCCTTACTTTCGATTTTTTCAATAGATCGAGACATTTGTCATTTAAGCTTTAACTACAGGGGTACTTGGTCATTAGTAAAACCTTTATGACATTATGGCCGTCACATTGACTAGACCAGTGTCCCTATTGGCTCGTACACTATTTTCATGAGCATTGTGCATACGACAGCCCATTGGTTAATTACACTATTTTATCGAGATTTCGTCTACTAGTGTGGATGTGCGTGTAGCGCCAGGTAGGCTAAACTCACTCTTCTGGATACCTGTTACCACTGTTCCATTAAGCATATAGTATTTCCATGTGAGTGTTTTAGGGTAGAAGATATGACATACAATTGCGCATGCAAGTTAACGACACATCCATGCTGCTTTAAGAAATCAAGACCAAGTATAACGTTATCAATTATCGGGGCTACACAGGCTGTTGTATAAAAACGTTATCACCTATACGGACCGGAATATCAGAAACCAATTTACTATGCATAATACCTGAATTTATGTACAGGTCACAATTTTATGGAATACTTATTACTGAGAGACGTTTCGACTAGGCTTCTCTAGTCATTATCAAACAATTATATTGTTAATTGTGGCCTATACACGCCAACTCAATCACTACACGTCATTGAAACAGTTAACCTAAATTTATATGTCGTGAAGATGTATACTGGCCGAAACAGTGAGAACTCAAAATAGTGATCATTGTTGCGGTGTCCACTACCGCATCAGTACCGTTTGCGAACACATTGAATAGAATAACTAGGATATTCTTGGAGATTCTCGAACAAGCAATGGGGAAGGATCGATCAGAAAATGGATCGGATTCTTCACCAAAACTAGTGGAACGATGTCTGTGTCTAGCCCTGCTAGACTCATGGCCTTTGGATGCTGTTGAGCCTCGTGCCTCTTGAGGAATGTCCACTAGACGGACTTAAAAGTTTTCCTCCAGATTGTCTTCGCCCCTGCCCTTCCACTATACAGGGCTCAATTCTTATCCGATTTTGACGAGACTTGATATATATAGGTTTATCTTCAAAAGATCTCGATTGCTTTCGATATTGGCATGTATCGGATTGAAACTTCATGGATTATGGCCCCTGATTGTACGAAAAATCATGTCACCATTTTAAACCGAAATTGATGAAACTTGAAATGCATGTTTATAACCCAACGATCGTGGTTCCTTTCAATATTTGCGCATATCAGATCGTGACTTCCTGAAGTATGACCCCTGATTGTACGAAAATAGTCTTTATTAGCTTGTGGTCGGTCTTGGGGTCACAATTATTATCCGATCTACAACACCGTTTGCTGTTATAACCGATACCCCGTAGTGAAGGTTGAGTTCGAATTTCTTGAAAATCAGGTAATAACTGCCGGACAAAATGGCAGCTACTTGTACGCTAATAATGTAAATAAAAAATGGTATGTCAAGGTTGTGGACTCTGCAGGGATCACAATTTTGATCCGAATTTTATGAAACTTGAAATGCATGTTTATAACCCACAGGTTTATAACCCGACGACCTCGGTTCCTTTCGATATTTTGGCATATCGGATTGTAACTGCCTGAATTATTGCCCTTGATTGAATGAAAACCACTGTATTTTAGAGTGTTCTCTATCCATCTCTTGTAAAATGTAGGTGTATCCTGCCTAGCAGCCACTGTTTTAACATAGAATGATCGCTAAGCTTACCTTGAGAGGTTTTTTGTATTTGTATTTAAGATATTTTCTATATCGGGGTCTGCTATGAAGAGAGTGGATGTCAAGAGCTTGAATCTCCACACCGCCAACAGATCCCAAAAGCTGCGAGGAAGAGAGAGATGAAGGGGTTTAAACGTCCACTCGACACAAACTAGGTCATTTCAGGACTAACATAAGGTTTAATTTTATTTCAATTATTCGCTTGCACGTAGGGTTCTTTAGCAGTGGGAGGAAACCGGCGGATCCGGAGAAAACCCATAATGCTGGACAGGTGACCCTATCCCTCTTCACGAACATCTGGGGGCTCGAAACCCCGCCAGTTGACTCATTAAGGAATAATATTAATATATTACAAAATGAAAAATAAATACTTTATAATGATCGTGATACATTTACTTAATTAATATCTCACCTTCATAAAACAGTGAGTGTTATCAATACATTAAAAATGAAAACATCCACCATATTTGATAACAGTTCAAATATCATAAAAGTATTAGGTATTAATGAGAGATTTGGATATTAAAATCTCTTCATTTAATGTCACCCTTATCAGATGATCATTAATATTTGTTTGCAATTAATAATATAAAATACATCACAGATTGTCATTTGATGTCCAGAGATGAAGTGGTTTCGACGTTTTCTGATTTTCTGTATTTTGAATGCAATGTTAGTAACAGGTAGGCAACTTATATTATGCTACATTTTTATTGGTAATGAAATGGCGTGTCCGTCTGTCCCGATTTTATTTCCGGGCATATCTCATAAATTGTTCAAGATATTTTTTTGCAACTTTGTACACACATCAACCTATATACTAAGCAGCACAAGAAACATCAGGTTGGTATGTTAATAAGGCTCCTCCTCAAACACAGAATTGAACCCAGGAAATGTTCTCAAAAACGCAACCTGACTTCTGAGATGGTAATGTGTTCTCCGTGATTTTCATGTAACTCATCTAGCATGTGCTGTTACCCGAGGCCAGCTCTTTAAAATGCACCCCACACCTGGTTGAATCATTCACATTACAACGTCGGCAGCAAGCTGGCGCTTGGATGACTCGACCCTGGCCACGCCGCCCAAGCCTTTGCCAATCCCTTTCAGGTCAATGTTCGGACCATCTTCAGCTTTCGGGCCAGCAGCACCACGAATATATTGGATTAGTAATATAATAAGTCTCTTATAAAGGAAATACGTTGACAGTGGGCTTTTTATGAGCCCAATGAGTTTATACCCTTTTAAAGTCTGTAGAACGAACTGTGTCATAATATTGGAGCATTCTGTATTTAGCGATATATCAAATCATATTTGAATTAAAGGACCTGCCACCTGTTCACTCTGCCCTGTCCCATGTCATGTACCCCTTAGCATCTCGCTTCACGTGCCCCGTTCCATCCTGCATACACCTTAGCATCCCGCTTCATCTGTCCCGTCCCATCCTGCATACACCTTCACTTGTCCCATTCCACCCCATATCCTTCTATCATCTCGCTTCACTTGTCCCATTCCACCCCATATACACCTTAGCATCTCGCTTCACCTAACGTTGCACTATGTAGAATTGCATTTCAGGAGAAGTACTGTTCCTGGCAACTGAACAAGATAATATCTATCGGTATAACACGACGACCAAAGAGACAAAGAAAATTGCAGAGCATGGTACACATCAATGATTCTTATTGTGCTGTCACTCGTTCGTTCAATACAGTAAAAAATATAGGGACCCATTAAAGGAACAATTAGGTGTCAGAACATTGATCCAAACTTTATCCGAATGATTAGGCATGTCCATTTCAGTCAGTTAAATCCAGTCTACTTCTTGGAACACAAAAATATAATATTCCTTTGGTTACATCATCACAGTATACTCCTTGAACACACAAAATGTAACATTCCTTTACATCAGAACGCGAGTTATATAACAGCTCTTCCACTTCCTAGTGTAGTAATACATATAACAGCTCTTCCAGTGCCTAGTGTAGTAAAACATGTAAAACTGAACTATAACAAACGACACGAAAGAGGATCCGTGTTTTAATCAAATTTTTGACAAACGGGACATACTGCTACCCTTTTCTAAACCAGGCTTGCGTTCTAATCCATTTAAATCGGTACCATCTGATGACCTAGAGAGTTGATAATTGGCTAAATAATAGTTTATATAACATTTGAAGCCAAAATGAAGACCTGCAATATCCCTTAGCGCTTCGATATTGCATCTTTAATTAGTAATCTTTCGACTAGGGTTTTCCAGTCCTTATCAACAAGCAATGATAAAAGACGCTTAGGTTAGTTTTCCTTCAAGATGATTAGAAGGCTGTCTCTGGTTGGTCAGCATCAACCAAGTATTGGTTTTGTTTTACATGTTTATTGAACATTTATTTTTGATACGGGGGTTGGATGATTAAATGGTTAGCGCGTACGTGTTGTATTGTAAGGTCTGCTGTTGTATTGTAAGGTCTGCTGTTGTATTGTAAGGTCTGCTTTGGTTGCGATTCCCCGGTTGTACGTGACAAGGAGTATGACCGCCTGTCCACCGGTTTCTTCTTACTGATAAAGATCCGTATGCGCAAGTGAATTATTAAAGTAACGTTGAACCATATGTTAGTCCCGAAATGACCCAGGTTGTGTCGAATGGAAGTAAAACCTCATTTCTATGAGGATTTTAGAAAGAAAAAAAAACTAATTTCATCTTAGATTTTGTCTATTACTATCAGAGGCGGATAGGGCCCTTTTTTACTGCTGAAAGTGACTTTTTTTAGACCCAAATATGTCCTCTCCGAACGTTTACTTAGACGAAAATATCAGCCAAATAGCTCTTGGAATGTCTACAGATGCAAGGAAATGACGGATAATTGTCTTGGGGGACTCGACCCCCTCGCAGCGGCTTGCCCCGTCACCGCAATAAGTGCCCTCTTTTTGCGCCCCCCCCCCTTTTCAAAATTCCTAGATCCGCCCCTGACTATAATGAGCTAAACTGTCTAAATAACTGTGTCGCGATCAGTTAAAATTCTGCAATTGACAATGACTGGCTTACATTTACAGCTGTATTAATGACATGTGATTATGAAAGAAATTTTATATACTATACAAAAGAAACAAGAAAAGAAAACGTCATCCGGATTATGCGGATGGATCAGCGCAGTGGTGAGAGAAAACCCATATCTGATAAAGGTAATGGTAAAACTAATAAATTTATTTGATTTTTATTGAATTATATTTTATTGTGTATGACAAAGATGAAGTTAACATCGGTTATGAAGCTTCCTCCCGACTAATCTTCCATATATAATATAATGCAGTAGAGCTTCATTAATGGAATTACCAATGTAACATAGACCCAACACCTGTCACAGACGATGTCAGCCGTAGATTTATGTTTTGTCAGGCACTAAACCTCTGCTGCCTGTCATTTTGTCTAGCACTGTTTGTCTTTTTATTGATATTATAAATACATGTCCGGCACTATGTTGAAAATATCAGGTACATCTTAAACCGCTATTTTCAGACCTGCCAACACCCTCAAGTCGCAACGTCTGACATACTTAGCGAGAACACGTGTGTATACATGATCAAATGCATTATAATTACGTTTGTGTTTGCAACATTATTTCATTACAGGTTCATTATTAATATGGGGGCCACGGTGGCTAAGTGGGTAAGGTGCTGGCTCGCTAGACTGGAGATCGCGTGTTCGATCCCTGTATTGGCTTAGAAAGTTCGTCGAGTTCATCGACGTGATTTCCCCCTTGGCAGTGGTGCATGACCGAGAGCCTGACAAGGACAGCTGTCTATTCGTTCAGATGAGACGAAACACCGAGGTCCCGTGTATACCCCGGTGCACGTTAAAGATCGCTTGGCAGTTGGAATTAGATATAAGAGTAGGCCATCGTGCCGCTGACGTGACAAAATGTCCCTCATTAGCCAAGTCGGAGAAAAACAGTAGGACGATAAACCCCAGTTCATTTCATTTCATTATTAATACATGCACAAAAAAACACCAAAGGTTGGTTTGCTTGTCCAAGTTTTAGATAATTTTGTTTATATCATATTTGTAGCACACTTCAGTGAAGTTATTTCGAACATTAAAATTGCTTTTGGTTTTGTCTTTCATATTAGTTAACCCCATAATTGAAGCTATTAGCGTCGACCAAGAAACTGGAAATGTCTACTACGCTTCAACAAAAAGAATTGGATTTCTTTCTTACACAAAGAATTATGGCAGCACGACTATTACTACTATCAGGCGAAAGGATGACTTTGTATATGAAATGGAAATATATGGGAAGGGGTCTAGTAAAAGGTAATTTATTATTTATTTACATTTGTCAATAGAAATTAATGATATGTGTGTGGGGGGGGGGGGAGAGAGAGAGAGCGATCGCCTTCCAACCCCATTTTTTTCTCGGGTCCCCTGCCCCCCCCCCCACTGCGAAAGAGTCCTAGGTGCAAGCGATTTATTGAAATAAAATTGAACCATGTGTAAGTCCTAAAATGACCTAGTCTGTGTTGAATGGGCGTTAAACCCCATCTCTCTCTTCGTGGGTCCCCCCCCCACCGCCCCGCGAAAGAATCCTACACGCTAGCGATTTATTGAAAAAAATTGACCATGCGTTAGTCCCAAAATGACCTAGTCTGTGATGAGTGGGCGTTACACCCCATATCTGTGTATGTGTGCTCAACATATTATATAATGAAACGAGATAACAACGAAGGAAAATAAAAATGGGGTAAAACTCCTGCTGTTCTGTGCCCCGACTGGACTGATTCTTTGGGGCTTATGTGAGTAGGTAGGTAGGATTTGGGTGATTTTCGTTTCACACTTCTCAAACTATTATCTGTATGTATTGAGTTAGGTTTTGAAATGCCTACATCTGGAACTATTACCAATACGGAATGAAATGAAATGTGGTTTATGGCACGTGAGCACCCACCGGGTTATATTGCGCGTCGCTCGGTGTTTAATGCGACACAAGTTAAATAAACATCCCATAAAAATAGCATAATAATATGCATAACTAAAAACAATGTCATAGTAAATAACATTTAAAGAGAAATAAATCTGTAATGCATATAAATATTAAAAATGAAATGATAAATATACAATTAAATTTTTTAATAAAAACATGTCTCTTTTTAAAAATCTAGTACATAAATCTGTAATGCATGTAAATATTTAAAACGAAAGGATAAATATACAATTAAAAATCTAGTACATAATAATATAAAACATTTTCGGCAGATAAAGACTGACAAAATCATCACTGCTGTCTTCAAGATCCCGACAGCATATTGAGTTTAATGACCTGTATGGAGACACCTTGACATGTATGTCTGCTAAGGAAGTTGATTTAAGCAGCATCGTAGCATACTGTTCCTTGGTGCATTTTATCAAGATTGTTACATTTTTGAGGGATTTTTTTTAATAGCCTTGGGCTCACTGGCCGAGTCAGCAATGCCCCCTTGGAGTTTAGGAATTGTGAAACTTTTGGAAGGTCTGTAGAGGAACCAAGGCCATGCTTTTGACATTTTCTTTGTATTGTTAAATAAATTTTAAACATTCTCTGTATTAGGACGTTTTTGTTTATTTATTTCTATGATTGGGGATCCGTGAATATTATTTTTTTTTTTTTGATTCACCCCTTGTCGTCCCAAATCTAACTATTGTGCCTGCCAGGGGTTTGGGGCTGGCACGGATATCCGGTGCCAGGCCTCAGGGCTCGACTACTAGTATACACAAGCCGGAAAGTAAAAAATACTGTTTCAACCTGGTTGACCCAAGCCGTCACTGCATGTGTAGAATCTACCTAGGACACAAGGGTAAATTTTCTGAGTATAGAAATAACAAAGCATTGGAATTAGGATTGTACATTCTGCAGAGCTAAAACAACTAAAAAGCCGATTGATCAGTGGGCCACACTGACCTCCCGTCTGGGTGACCCATAGGACAAATTATTTTGCTGCAGAGACAGGGCTAGAAAGCCAGATCCCCACTCAATTACCAGGATTCTACTCTCCGCCGACACGGATCGCGATGCACGACAAACACGTTGCCCCAGTACAGGGATGGTTTTAGTCGCCTTTTGCGACACGCAGGGCATACGAAGGCTATATTCGTATAACCCCCCTACACCCCAAGAAGGATTAATAATATAAATCAGGTAATCTTGTGAAGGACTTGTCCAAGCCGAGTACGATTTTACAGTGGAGTTTTCTTTATCTGTGCTTGGGGCTGGGCTGTACGATTGTGATTTATGTATCTGACATTCATTCCCTTTGAAGAACTATGCAATACATTTTCACTTTATAATTACAGAGTGTACTGGTCTACAATGGCTTCTTTGTATAGTTCAGAAGTTAACACCACGGATATAAAAGATCTTACAGAACATGGAGAAGACTGTTTAGATTTTAGTATTTTGGGTAAGTCGTGGGCCATTTAGGTACGTTTTGGATCTTTTAGATTAGATTTGAGTATTTGGATGAAGATATTAGGCATCACGGTGGCTAAGTCTCTTCTAGGAAATGGAACCAACGTCTTTGGTTCTGCTTCGACTTGGCAAATGGAGACGGTCATGCGCCTTTGTCTTTTAAATAAAATATAATATAACGACATGAAACTGTGTTTAAATTCATACTGTAGTGCTCCATCAACAGACAGTGAGGGGAATTTTATGAAATGGGGTTTAATGTCCTAATGTTGTGCTGTGCTTAGGCTGGGCTAATGTAGAAGAACATGGATCATACCGTGTGGTATGAGGGAATTTTTGTATGGATTTCCAATTACCAAGGATTCTTCTAGGCGCACGCCAATAGAGAGGTTAAGATTTGACCCGAGAACGAGGATGAGGTGACGTCGTTCTCGTTCTCGTGAGCCTCGACGCTAAAATGCGGTTAAGAAAAATTACGTCCGAGTTCCTTTGTTTGTAGGTGGCGCGCCGATTTGTAAACATAGCATTTGCACCAATATGCACCAAAAATATATAAAAAGGGCATGATAAATAGGCTAAGTTGTTTAAAATGGTGTGTGAAATTTATAGTAATTTAAAATTTGTAAAAAAACACAGACAAACAAAAACGACAAGAAGAACCACAAACGGCCATTTTGAAACATTTTGGTCATTTTTGCTTTGCCAACAAAAACATACGATATTTTCGTTTAACAACGCCTCATGTCCTTCAAACTTTGTACGTAACAGTAACAAACTTTATGTTTATTGATGTAAAATACTAGTAATATAAACTGGGGAAGTACTTACGACTTCGGCGTCCCCAAGTCGTTTTCATGTCCGAAATTGACAGCAGACGTGGAGAAACCTCACTAAAAATGATGACGTAATGCACAGAACGACGTCACCTCGTTCTCGTTCTCGGGTCAAATCTTAACCTCCCTAATGTCTACACGGAACCTCGAACTTTGTCTCTTGCCCATCCATCTGTCCTGTACGACTGGTTGTCTTTTTTGGCCAACACCAGGATCGATCAAAATGTGCTTAACTGTCAAAGTGTTCAATCTGGTTCGGGCTCTCGCTTTAATAGTAAGTGCAGGGGGGCTGCACCACACACAATTTTACACAAAACAAATATATGGACAAGACCACAAACAAACAATTCAAAAGAGTGATTGGATCCGGGGGCTAGCCGTAAGCGTCCACTGCGCTATAATATACAGTCCCGGGCCTGTTATGGTACAGGCTTCACTAAAAATGATTTACAAAAAAAAAGACATAACAGAAATAATGCGACCAATCTTGACAGTTGCCGTTTCTTCAACGGCGATAGTCTGCCAGTTGAGGTCAGGTGTTAGAATGTCATGTGTTAAATAAGTATGACCAATTCGAGACCTGTAGGAGAGGTTTTACGTGATGAAGTTTGTTTGTGCCTGCAAGATCCAAAGACCGTTACCAGCGGTCATAAATAAAATTATATATACGGAATTTAAAATCCGTGCATTGCGTTAAATATCCGGATAAGGGAAACTCTTCTCATCTCCTCGAGACCTGCTTGATCCCAGGTCAACTTCCATCTCTCCTAGCCCCGTTTCCCTTTTACGTTTATAAACACTTTAGAACAACGGAATTTGCCAGATGGCCATTATATCATATCAGATTTGACATTCGATACGTATTACTTATATGACAAATGACAGCCATACGTTTATAGTATGGTAATGACTTATGAATACCATCAAGACCCGCACGGGTGTCAATCACCGAGATAAGAGAGAGAGAAATGGGGTTTAACGTAAACTCGACACAAACTAGGTCATTTCCGGACTAACATATGGTTTCAAATTTATTTCAATAATTCGCTTGCGCATCGGGGTCTTTAACAGTGGGGGGAAACCGGAGTGCCCGGAGGAAACCCACGAGGTTGAGAAGGCGCCCCTATCTCCATGCCACATACGCTCACACCATGGATCGAATCCACAGCCGCAAGCCAGAGGTGACCGGCCAGCTAGAGGTCGAAGCGCGGCACTCTAGACCACTAGGCCATCCCACCCCCCACCGCCCAACCGAGATAAGAATAATGTTATTTTAATCTATTCTGCTTCCATGTATCAAGATGATACGAGGCGTGTTAAACATTTGTCATTATGTAACAATATACAGGGCAGAATCAGTCACTCTAACTGCAACGGCCCGTAGAGGTGAGTTTAGGGCGACTTAACTCTGAGCAATGTCTCCATTAAGAATAATAGAAACAGGCCCATGAGCTCAAATTAGCTGAGTATTGATGGTAACTAACAAAATGTCTAAACGACAAAGTGTCAGAATTCCTCAAAAAAGTTTCCTGCAAACAAATATCTAGAACTGATGTTGTCAAAATCTTCATTTTTGATCGGAGATTGATGTAGGAAGCTTTAACTGCACTTGCAAATGATTTCCCATGTGAAATGGTGCCGATGAATCTACCTGTTTTTGAGCATCAAAATAGGGTATCTTTTGTTCAGACATAACCTGTTGGATTCTTTTCTCTTTAGGCCACATTGGACATTCACGGGAATAAGCAAAGTGCTTTCTCTTACAATTCACACAACAAAACACACGTCAGGCAGGTAGTGCCCCCGTGGCCATCATGAGCACAATGATCGCAGGTGTCTTTACCCCTGCAGACAGTTTTGCTGTGTCCAAACTTTTGGCACATGCAGCAACAAAGAAGATTGTATACGTAAGAAACCACAGTCTTGTTTAAATAACCTGCCTTGAGAGTCTTTGGTATGTCGCGACGATTGAAAGTGAGAATGTAGGTGCATTTTCGAATCACCATATCTCCTCGACAAACACTAATTCTTTCGACGTGTTGTGGAATGTTCTGTTGTTTATACGTCCACATCATAATGTGGACGTGTATTGCCGTAGCCCCCGTCTGTATGTGCCGTCTACAGGCCACAATTCTTTAACATACATTATGCAAGAGCAAAATCTGCCTATTGTAGGTCTTTCTTTGGGCCTGAAATGTTATAAAAACTATTAGACATTAATCAATTTATCCAGACCATAATCAGCTCTCGATGCGGTATTTGTTGAATTGTAGTCCGATTTGCTGTAAATCTGTCCTTCGTGATTAACGATTAAATGGATAATCGAGACTATTAGTTTTGTCCTACCGACTTCAGTAATGATGATCGAGGTTAAGCGGGATTTTCACCCGCTGAGCTCTTGGTTCATAGTGGATCAATTTTATATAATGTATAGTTTTTAACTATCATAATGAGAACTGCCAACTCCCGTGATTATCTTGAAACTTTACATACTTATTCCTTATACCCCAAGGATGACCCATACTGTTGAGGCATGTCCGATCCCCGGGGACAGAGCCACGACCTTTTCTTGTATTTGTTTGTTGTCAACAGGCTGCATTTCTAAACGTGTCACCCTGAAACTTTGCGTACTTATTATTTGTACCCTATCGTTATGGGTGCATAGCCAACCCCAGGGTTTCGAATCCCCGGTTGTACAAGGACAGCTGTCTAGTCGTTCTTATGGGACTCAAAACTGAGGTCCCGTATACACATTCGCGTGCACGTAAGAGATCCTTTGGCAGTTGGAATTCGATATAAGAGTAGGCCGTAGGCAAAATTTCCCTCATCCCAATGTATGGCGTATGCCCGTCTTCCATTAGCCCAGGTTAGGTGCAGAAGAGTAGGACGTTAAACCTCATTTCATTGCATTTCCAGCCCCAGGGAGAGTGCCACGCCTATTTTCTGTTTGTGTGTTTGTACGTGTCACATACATGCCCCAGTTCTTAATCGATCTTCTTGAAAACTTTGTTATACTTATTCCTTAAGACTGACCCTCTGGGACAGAGCCACGCCCAATATTTGTGTGTCTTATGTTTCGCCTACATGCCACAATTCTTAACGTTGCATACCTATTCCTTATCCCCCAAGGTCGGCCACTATTGTTGTTTGGTGATGCACGACCCCCAACCCAAAACAAACCCAACGCCTAGCCTTCTTTGCCTCTTTAGATCTTACAGCCATTTCATATTTCACGGCGATAACTCGTGAATTGCTTCAGGGCTCGCCGAGGGGTATATCCAAGCCTGTAAGTATAAATACTTAGCCAACTCGATTGACCCAAGCCATTGCTCTGCAGAATGTACTAAGCACACAAAGGTATATTGGGATTTTGGTTGTACATTCTGCAGAGCTAAAAACGAGCAAAGCCGAGTGATCAGAGAGGGCCACTCTGACGTCCCGTCTAGGTGAACCATGGGCCAAAGTGATGTGTTGCAGAGAAAGGGCTCGCAAGACAAACTCCAACTCAATTGCCAGGATTCCACGGGTCACAACGCACGGCAAACAGGACATACGAAGGGTATATTCTTATCACACCCTACGGTACGGTTATGGGATGTAACGACGTTTTTATCGCTCACTATATGTCTTATTTATTGATTGTTTAACTGGTTTTAATAACAGATAATGGTATGGTGTGTTTTTCATTTCATCGGTTGTATCTGGCAAATCTGGATGGGGTGGAGATTGAATCGCTGCCCAATATTGCCATCACATCATCGATACTAGCAGATATTTATTCCAAGTGTTATATAGGAGCTATCGAAACAGTTTATGGAAATATGTATATCCTCTGTCAAGAACAAAGGAAGTTAGTAATAAATACATTTGTCTAGTGAAGTCGCGGTGGTTTGAAACATAGCTGCTATGTGAATGTGTATAACGGGGGGGGGGGGGTAACGTCCACTCAAATTAGGTTAGTTCGGGTCTAATACGCGACTCGACTCAATGTCACGTACAAGCTTGGAATGGAAACCATGCTACATTATTCAATGATCGAGAGAGAGAAATGGTGTTTAACGTCCACTCGACACAAACTAGGTCATTTCGGGACTAACACATGGTTTTAATTTTATTTCATGGGCGTAGGGGTCTTTAGCAGTGGGAGGAAACCGGAGTGCCCGGAGGAAACCCACGAGGTTGAGAAGGCGCCCCTATCTCCATGCCACATACGCTCACACCAGGGATCGAAACCACAGCCGCAAGCCAGAGGTGACCGGCCAGCTAGAGGTCAAAGCGCGGCACTCTAGACCACTATGCCATCCCAATCCCCCATTCAATGATAGACTTTGCGATCTAAGGCGCATACTTGGGTGTGAAGACGAATAGGGTCGTGTTGGTAACATGATGAGATCCAGTCATAACGTTTAGTCCCGAAATGACCTGGTTTGTGTCGAGTGGACGTTAAACTCCATTTCTCTCTCTCCCCCTCATGACGTATATTTTATATACAAAAAATATTTTACATTACAGGGTTTTAAAATTGGATTTGAAAACCGGTATCCTTTATGACTTGATTCCTAAGGCGCCCAGAATTCTACCAGTCGAACAATGGCTTTCTGTATGCCCATTCATACCCCAGAAAGTTGTATTACCCGACCAGAAAGCTGTATTACCCATACCGATAGGTAAGCTGTTACTTTTCTGGTCAGAATATAAGATTGTCCTATCGCATTCAATGGATTATGTGAAACTGGAAGTACCTAAACATATACTAATTTTATCTTAACCTGTTATGTCACGTGGTTGCCCAGTCCGTATTCGATCCTTGTGTTGGCGACCAAAATCTGATGCCCCGTAGAAGAACCCTTGGCAGTTGGAATTCTATATATCAGTAGGCCACACTGTATGGCGTACGATAACGGTTTAATGTATTCTTTATTTTAGTAACAATGCTACCTGTTTCTACAATTGTGATGGTAGTTATAGCTGTAGTTAGTGTTATTGTCCTCATGGTAATCCTAGCAGTCACCATTCTAAAATGTGCGAGGAAACGCGACAGTATGCCAAGAAGATCTGACAATCGTCCTAGTGAAGAACAAGCAGAACCCCAATCATCCAGTGCACGTGACGACAGACTAAATGAATGTAATGTGTATACCACAATGCCTACGAGATCTAACTACCAGCAGAGTGAAGAACCGGGATATTCCTGTAGCTATGACAACAGGCTAAATGAATGTAATGTCTATACAACAATGCCAACCACTGGATAATTGTAATAACATTAGCATGGAATGAATTACCTAATCATGTAACAAAAACGTTACTAAGGTTGCTGTTTTAAAAAAAACAAATCTTAAAACCGAACTTGTTAAACGTGCTTTTAAAGTATGAACATTTTAATGTTTTAGAACTATATTTGTTTACATTGTATGTATTTTAATGTTTTAGAACTATATTTGTTTCCATTGCATGTATTTTAATTGTGACGAATACCATGGAGCAGCCTGTTAGCTTGAGTACGCAGCGCTATACAAATTGATTATTATTATTACTATTATTATTTTCTTGATTTTTGAACACTTTTGGATGCATTTAAGAAAGCTTACTTCGTTTTAATAATAGCTTTCTTGACATTTTGACAGGGTGAACATGACAGGAGGTTGTGGGAATTGAGTGGCCGAATTGTTAGCGTTTGCGCTTAGTATGATATGGTCCGTCATTAAGTCAACTGGGGTGGTTTCGATTCCCTGGTCGCCTGTCCAACCTCGCGGATTTTCTCCGCGTCCTCTGATTTCCTCCCACTGTTACATGGCTCTATCTTCAACGTAAAGATGGATTACAAAATGGCGTCCATGACGTGGTTGACCAGACTCTCTATATATAAGCCTCTGCCTGTAGCAGAAATGACTGGTGACGGAAGAAACCTGGAGCTTATGAACCCTACAGAAAATTGAAGAACGAGTTTTGTCGTTATTTATTTGTGACGTCAGTCCGTACATGCGTGTTCGACCAGTGAAGAACGTTACAAGCGTGGAGCGTGATTCACGTACGTATGGAAACTAAATTGTTTCTTTGTCTCATATGATGAATTTTCCGCAATTGTTCGAGGTCTTATGTACATTGTTGATTGTGTAAAATGTGTATAATATACTCAAACGCAATATTCTGCTTGATTTGGTGTACATCTGCCAAGAAATAGTTTGAAAAATAGTGGAAATCTAACAGAATCCCGTCTGGTTGTGAAGCCACGTGTTAAAGGATACAAAGGGTAAACGAACATACGTTCGTTTTGATGTCGATGCGAAAGGTCCCTATTAGGTCTAGATCGACCGTAAACCCTGTCTTATGTACGCCTCTGTTATTATTGGTTATATTGTTTAGATTTATAATACATTAATATTTATACATTGTTTTTTTTAAATACACCGTTATTTTTTTATTTATAATTCATAATTCATTGGTATCGTATGCATTATTTAATAGTTTTTGTTAAGTATTGTATATTTTTTAAATTTAATCGTACACCAGTTGTTTTAACTTATTGTTGTTGCATAAAGTTTTTCTTTCCATATTCAGTTTTAATTTATGTAATGCAATTTCACATTTGTTAAACTATTCAACAGAGATAGAAAAACGGGGTTTAACGCCCACTCAACTTGGGCTAGGCCATATCGGGCCAAACTCGGTGTTCTATAATATTTACAGCTAATTTCGAATGCTAAAGCACAACCTCCACACTAAATGTGTAACTAGAAACAGATAGACAATATGAACACATCATATCACACGGTCAATATAGCTGCAACATATTAGATAGAGAATATGAATACATCATATCATATTTGTCTGGTGTCTTTATTAATCATTGTTTAGAATCAGACAGTATTCAGGTGACATATAATGTTATTAATTTGCTTTATATAAAATAAGCGGGCCAAGGTTGCACATTAAACGAGAGGTGTAATAATCGTGCCATCTGTCCTTGTGGGTCGAGCATTCACCAAAACAAAAACAATAGGGGTCATCCTTAGGGTATATGGAATAGATATGCAAAGTTTTGAGAGGATCTGTTAAAAATTGCGGCCTGTAGGCGAAACAGTCACATAAAACATTGGCGTGGCTCTGTTCCATGGGTTCGGGAATGCACTAAAAATAATAGAGGTTATCCTTAGGGCATAAAGAAAAAGTATTGCGGCCTGTATGCGACGCATAAACACACAAAACCAACATGGGCGTGGCTCTGTCTCTGAGGGTTGGGCATGCACTGCAAACGATAGGAATGTTGGCCTTTAAGGTGTAAGGATAATAAAATAAAACCATTCGAAGCCGTAAAATAACGGTCGAGGCAAAATAGTGTAATCAGCAAATCGACTGTTCAGGTGTACAAAATACACGACAACCTGTGGTAAGAGTAAGCTTACCCTGCCAGGCGCCACACCTGCCATAGCTGCATCCAAACTATTAGACGAAATCTTAGTAAAATAGCATGATTGGCCAATGGACTATCGGTATGCAAAATGCACAGGATGAACAGCGTTAAAAGGTGTAGTAGACAGACATAATTAGGGAGATAATATACGAGTCAATTAAACATATAATAATAATAATAATAAATTTTCTTGTATAGCGCTAAACTATGTCCGCTGGTCATTTCTAAGCGCTTCACAGTGATGTCAACTAATTGTTTTTGCACAAATATTTGGTAAACAGATGCGTCTTTAGTGTTGTCTTAAAACTTGAAAATAGGATTGTCGAGCGTATCTGTTGAGGAAGCTCATTCCATAGATATGCACCACGAACTGGTAAAGAGTATTGCCATACAATTTATTATATCTCGGAACCGAAATCAATGTTTTATCTGCAGAAGATCGCAAGTTCTGTCGTAAGGGCGTATTGAATGAAAAAAGTTCACGCATATACTGTGGTGCAGTATCCGAAAACATTGCTTTATGAATAGTCAGAATTTTATAGTCAATTCTAGCTTCAATAGGCAACCAATGGAGTTGCACAAGTTTATTGGTGATGTGATCAGATTTTTTAGAACGAGTGACTAAACGAGCTGCATTATTTTGAGGGACTTGTAGGCGTTTTAAACAATATTTTGGTGCTCCTGCTAGCAGTTGTTTGCATAATCCAGTTGAGATAGCACTAGGGATGACACTACTTTTGCGCAAAGATTGTCCCTCAAATATTTTCGTATTTGAGATATGGGTTTCATCTGCATGTAAACTTTTCTTATAGTCAGGTTGATTTGCGGGGAGGATGACATTGTTTCATCCATTATATATCCCAGATTTTTAGCTTTCTTCGTTGGATAGATGATACAGCTTCCAATTTATAAACCAGGAATTTCTCTAATGTTTTTTATCTGAGATTTAGGATACTCAACCAAAAATTCAGTTTTTTCATCATTTAATTTCAGTTTGTTGAAAGACATCCAGACGAATATCAGCCAAACATTTTTCTATTTAATCTATAGATTCCCGTAATGACCCAGGGTCAGAAATACCAAACGAACAATACAATTGAGTATCATCAGCAAAACCATGATTTTGAACATTTGGTTTTCGGATAAGTGGTCCAAGTGGAAGCAGGTATAGCAAAAATAATAATGGACCCAGAACTGATCCTTGGGGAACCCCAATGGACAATGAGACTGGGTCCGAGAGCGTTTCCCCAATTATTATTTGCTGACTTCTGTTTTGAAGGTAGGATTGAAGCCACAATAGCACATTTCCTGTGATACCGACCATGGTTTCTAGTCTGCTAAAAAGTATCTGCTGCGCTTAAATCTAGCACAGTTTCTATCTAAAGACGTGTCAATGTCTGATTTTATTTTCAGCAGAGCTGTCTCTGTGCTGTGGATTAAATGTTATTCATAACATGTGTAGTTCCTTTCAAAATGTTCGTATCAACTTTCTCTTTTGTTGAAAGATATATAACCATGAGTTTACTGATATTAAAACAGGCGGAGATGATCGGGCTTACCAGGCTGTAGACACTGCCTTGGCAGAAGAGTGGGAAGGTTGATTTAATATAGTGATGATCCGTGTTGAGGTTATTTTAATGTCCCTTGTGCTGTTTGATTGTATTTATGTCCTCCATACCGATGTAAATACGTTATATATATAGTTGGGTACGAGACCCAAAATCCGTGACCAATTTGTGGGGAAGTTATTTTGAAGGTGGTTTATATATGAACAAGATGACTAGTCATCA
Organism: Patella ulyssiponensis; assembly: GCA_963678685.1. Classification (NCBI taxonomy): domain Eukaryota; kingdom Metazoa; phylum Mollusca; class Gastropoda; family Patellidae; genus Patella; species Patella ulyssiponensis. Next base: position 10,387,713 of record OY783227.1, on the reverse strand, counting down.
AACATCCCGCGCCCTTGCTCTTGTTTGGGAGAAATAAGGAAAAATACCTTCTTTATGCTATTGGTAATCAATATAAAAATATATCATATTTCGCAAACAGTGTCACTGATCCTAATATTGTGGCCCTGTTTAGTAGATATTGCTATCTATTTCTGGAAACTAATGACTGATTGCTTTTTACTAGAAGATTTGAGATAATTTGTGTAATATAGCTGTTTGTGTTGTTACAAAGTTTTGAGACAATCAATGAAAGAATAGTACAATTGAAAATACCCAATAACCTAGAACGGGCATCACATATACTATAATTTATGCAAAGTATCATTAGGATTGTACTGCAGACATTTGCACTGGCATCTAAATGATTTAGTACAATCCTCACATTTAATCATGTGTCCTCCTCTCTGCAACACTAATAAATGTACATGTATATAATTTATAACAAGCAAGATTTTTTAAAATTAATGATGAATAATTGAACGGGCTTTATAAGGCACAACTACAGTAATAGGTCGATGTATGTACAAGGTTTCATGAAGATTTCTTAATCGCAAAAGGCACAACTACTGTAATCGGTTGATTGGTGTACAATGTTTCAAAAAGATATCTTTAACAGTTTATGAAATATGCTCTGGAAACAAATTTATACACCCAAAACTAAGTCAAATTTGTTTTCATGGAAACACAAAAAATATAAACCCCAGAAATTCCTAAATGGCAAATGGCACAACTACTATACAAAGTCGATGTGTGTACAAAGTTTCAAAAAGATATCTTTAACAGTTTATGAAATATGCTCTGGAAACAAATTTATACACCCAAAACTAAGTCAAAATTGTTTTCATGGAAACACAAAAAATATAAATCCCAGAAATTCCTAAATAGCAACAGGCAGACATACTATACAAAGTTAACGTGTGTACACAGTTTCAGAAAAATATCTTGAATGGTTTATGAGATATGCTCCGGAAACAAATTGATACACCAGGAACTAAGTCAAATTTGTTTCCATGGAAACACAAAAAATATAAATCCCAGAAATTCCTAAATAGCAAAAGGCATAACTACTATAGAAAGTTGATGTGTGTACAAAGTTTCAGAAAAATATCTTGAACGGTTATGAGATACATCAGAAACTAAGTCAAATTTGTTTCCATGGAAACCCAAAAAATATAAAAACCAGAAATTCCTAAATAGCAAAAGGCACAACTACTGTGATAGGTTGATGTGTGTACAAAGTTTCAGAAAGATATCTTGAACGGTTTATGAGATATGCTCCGGAAACAAAATCGGGACGGACGGACGGAGCCAGTTTCAATATCCCTCCCTAACTTCGTTCGGCGCGGGATAAAAAAAAACTGCTGAAGCGATTAAGCTTGGGTGCCTCACGGAGAAAAGAAATTTGGATCGGAGCGAATTGGACTTACCCGACTGAAGTCGCTGCATTGGCAGAGGAGTGGAAAGGTTGATTTAATATAGTGATGCACCGTGTTGATGTTATTGTTTATGTTCCTGGTAGTGTTTGAGTTAAATTGCGTTGTATTTGTCCTCCATACCGATGTAAATACGTTCTATATTATTATATATGAAACTGATACTCATCAGACGTTCATTAATATTTGTTTGTAATTAAACATATCATATCAAGCCATTTGATGTCTAGAGATGAAGTGGTTTGGACGTCTCCTGATATTTTGCATGTTTAATGCAATGTTAGCAGCAGGTATGCAAATGTTTGTTATAGTTTTGTACATACTAAAAACATTTGATGCCGCGAAATGCATTGTTTTGCCAACTGATTTACTAATACATTAAAATTAGCCGTGGGATAAAGTGTCCCAGCACGACCAGTGTTGGGTTGACGTCAGCGCATGGAGTTGAGGACAAACGTCAACGAAGGAAAATAATGTAAATATTGGAATCAAATGGCTATGATATCATTTTGTGGGGAGTATTTGTGCCAATCAACACGGCTAGATTGAAGAGAAATCATATCTTAGTGAATTGGCAGAGGTTAGATTGCCTGACATTACGAATTGTGGAACAAAAACGTGCCGAAGCGAGAGCAGGTAAAATCGAGGCTTCAACGGGCATTGCATCCTGCTCTTTTTTATTATATATTGTCTAGTTCGGTATGGTGTATACATATATATACAGATAGAAGGTCAGATTCCTGCGGTGGATCATACACTCACCACTTGACTTTATTTATAAATATATCAAATGTTATTAAAGGACATATCATTCACTGGCTCTACCCCATCGCAATTTTCTGACGTTATTCTATGTACAATTATATTTCAGGAGAAGAACTGTTCCTGTCAACTTACAACGATAATATTTATCGGTATAACACGAAGACCAAAGAGACACAGAAAATTGCGAAGAAAGGTACAGATTCTTATTGTCCTGTTACTCTCTTTCGTTTAATTTTGGGAAATTAGAAAATGATCATTTTACGGGTCATTGATTTGAACTTTATCCCAGTGTATAATTGTGTCGGCGTACATGTATTTTAGTTTGTTTGGTCCAGTATACTTCTAGAAAACAGACAATTAATATTCTATTGGTCACATCACAATCTATTTTATGCAGTATAATAAATAGTTTTATTATTACATAGGAGAACATTAATAAATATGAGGTTTGCCACTGTCTGGAAATTGAGAATCGATCGTAAAAAAATCTACATCTAGCGGGCGTTCTAGTCCATCTAAATCTCTGCCATCGGATGGACTAGAGCTTTGCTTGCTCTTTTCATAAACGTCTAAATAATAATATATATAACATTTGAAGTCGAAATAAAGACCTGCAATAGGCAGATGTAGCTCTTACACAATGCAGCTTTAATACGCGATGTTTCGACTAGGTTTTCTAGTCTTTATCACGCAATGATGAAATACAATTAATTACGTTAATTTTCCATCAAGATAATTAAATCAATCAAGTGGATAATCGAGACTATGCTGTTTATATTAATGAGTTGAGTAATGATGACCGAGGCTATGTGAATATTTCAAACGCCTTTTTCTCGGCTAATAGTGCACCAATTTGACTGAAATTTTCAGCAAATTACCTTTACACTATATAGTTTTTAACTATTATAGTGAGAACTGCCATCTCTTTATCTTATCTCCCATAATGTAACTTTAAGTTAATTTTCCATCACGATGTTGCTCTTATATAAAACATCTTTAATACGCGATGTTTCGACAAGGTTTTCTAGTCTCTACCGAGCAATGATAAAATACAATTAATTAATTAAGATAATAAGAGGACTGTCTGTAGTTGGTTAGCATTAACCAAGTATTGTTTTTTTACATGTATATTTGTTCGTCATACTATATATTTTATCAATTTTTATAAAGGCTGATGAAACAAGTCGAAACCTCGCTTAATAGTAAGCATCAATTGCATTCAACGTTCACTGGAGACTCGACATAAACTATCTCATTTCGGAACAAACATATTGTTCAATTTTATCTCAACAATTCGCCTGCGCGTAGGGGTCTTTAGCAGTGGGAGGAAACCGGATGACCCGGAGAAAACTCATGAGGTTTGACACTAACAACCTGGTAATGGAAACCATGCCAGTTGACACAATGTCAGACCTAATGATACAGTGCACACGTCTTTAACATTCGCCCTCACATCTATTGTTTTAAAGTTCATCTACTTAATGCCATTGAAACAAATTTTGTCCTTATGGATTAATAAAATAATGCCAAGGTGTCTGTGATCCATGAGTTAATACATATCAATAACCGTGTCGTAATCTAATAATTCCCCAATTAACAATAACTAGCTTATATTTACAGCTGACCACATGGCATGTGATTATGAAAGAAATTTGTTATACTATTTACAACGATCAAAACGAAAGATTATCCGCATGGATCAGGACAGTGATGATATAAAAACCATATCGGATAAAAGTAAAGGTATTATCATTGGATTCTATTACAAGAGAGAGAGAGAGAGAGAGAGAGAGAGAGAGAGAGAGAGAGAAATGGGGTTAAACGTCCACTCGACACAACTAGGTCATTTCGGGACTAACATATGGTTTTAAATTTTATTTCAATAATTCGCTTGCGCGTCTTTAGCACTGGGAGGAAACTGGAGTGCCCCGAGGAAACCCACGAGGTTGAGAAGGCCCCCGTATCTCCATGCCACATACGCTCACACCAGGGCTCGAAACCACAGCCGCAAGCCAGAGGTGACCGGCCAGCTAGAGGTCGAAGCGCGGCACTCTAGACCACTAGGCCATCCCAACCCCCCTATTACATTAGATTACATTGCACTTGACTGCAACAAGGAAAATATGTACTTCTGTTTGCTTTTTTTTTGCTTGACACCCTCGAGTAGAATGCTAAAAAATTATTCGTCTAGAAAGTGTAGACCAAGCCGACAATACAATCGATGGAGATCGAACCTGGTTGGGTTAAGACCACATAACAATGATCAGAGATCGAACCCGAGTGGGTTAAGTCCACACAATGATCAGAGATCGAACCCGGTTGGTTTAAGATCGCACTTCAATGACCAGTGATCGACACGTTAATCTTTGTGAGGGTTGGTTGATATCACATTTGTAATACATTTTAGTGAATTTATTTCGAACATTAAAATTACTTTTGTTTTTGTCTTTCATATTAGTTGATCCCGATATTGTATCTATTAGCGTCGACCAAGAAACTGGGAATGTCTACTATGGTTCATCAAAAGGAATTGGATTTCTCTCTTACCCACAGAATTATAGGAAGACGATTATTTCTACTAATAGGCAAACTAATGCTTTATATCATATAGGAATCCATGGCAAGGGGTCCAGTAAAAGGTGATATTCTTTGTAAATAGAAATTCAATGTTTTGAAATTTGGTATAATTACTACTGCAATTTGTAAAAAACCCATTATGCTTATAAAGCAGCATTTAACAGACAGTTATTAAATGACGGGAGGGTTAAGGTTCTATTGTTTTCCACGGCTTGGGATAATGAAGACTGAATCCACATGCTATATAGTATGATGTGAGGGAAACTGTTACCCGCTCACCAACACCACGGCCTACTCTTATATCTCATTCAACCATGTCAGATTCTATTTTACCAAAGTTTACATGGGACCTTGGTTTTCGTATAATACGAAAGACTATACGCTTTTCGTTGTCGACGGACTGGCACGAAGGCCGTCCACTCTGACGGCTTCCCAGTCTGATGTCGTAGTGTAGAGGATGGGTCTTGCAAGAAAAAGCGCCCAATCTTATGTGGTGGTGTTGGGCTAGGGTTTTCCACGGAAGGGGCGTCCAGTCTTTAAAGGTATAACGTTAAACAGAGGCTCGTGCACGTACAAGAACCCTTGTTTTCAATTCGGAAACACCGCTTACTGAGTGAAGTCTTCCAAATAGCACACGTATTACTAATTATTTTATGGAATGAGCGACATGGATAATAAATTAGAATAGTGTGGATAGGGAATATTTATAATAACATCAGTTAAACTATTATATTATCTGATCAACGCCTGGTCATGTCCTGTGGCATTCGTATGTATGTATGGCGGTATGTAAATGACTTAACTCTGTCGAGTAAGATTTGGCGGGGGTATTATTCTGTGCTTGGGGCTCGTCTTAAAGATTCTGATTTATGCATCCGACATTCATATCCTTCATCAAACTATACAATACATTGTCATAAATAACTATACAATACATTGTCATAAATAACTATACAATACACTTTCACTTTATAACTACAGAGTGTACTGGTCTACATTGGTTAATTTGTATAGGTCAGAAATCAACACTACCGATTTTATAGATCTCAGAGTGGAGTGTCTTCCGTTTAGTTTATTCGGTGAGTTGTGAGTATTTTAGGTACGTTTTTTGTCCTTTAGATCAGTTTTGGGCATTTGGATAAGATTATTGGGCCCCACGGTGGCTCAGTGAGTAAAACGTTGACTCACTAATCTGCAGTTCCCTTAAAGGAAGTGAAATTCAACAACTTTCATTTCTGCTCGACTGCGAAAATGGAGGCGGCCATTCGCCATACAGTGTGAAGAGAGGGAAATTTGACTCGGACATGTTTTAATCTATCAGTAAACAAGCCAACAGTGAGGCTGATGTCCCCCGCCGAAATCCCAAAATAAATAGATGACACATATTAATTAATCGCACATTTATTTTTTTCAAACGTATCGAGCAATCAAACTGTACACGAAGTGTCATCCAAAAGTGTTTTATAAAGAAAAATGCTAAAACCGACGAGAAAAATGAAATGGGGCTTTACGTCCTACTGTTCTGCTCCGATTGGGCTAAAGGTAAAGAGCATGCGCCATATGTGTACACATTTTGAGTACACTTTAAAGAACCCTTGACAAAATGTCCCTCATAGTACACTGTATCGCACATGCCTGTCTACAATAGCCCAGTCGGTGGAGAACTGTAGGATTTTCAACCAGATGTCATTTCATTTTATCTAGAAATATTTATATTATGAAATTGTAGAGAACATTCTTGCTTGTTATACATGTAAATTAGTTAAAAAGAGTTTCTTGTTTTCAGATAAACTAATCATATAGTTACTTTAACTTAACTCTCAATTTCTCAAGACGAGGTAAATTGGTTTATGGTTACATGCCGTTTTGTCGCTTGGTATATGTCTTATTTATTGATTGTTTAACTGGTTTTAACAGATAATGGTATGGTGTGTAATTCATTTAATGGGCTTTATCTAGCAAATCTGGATGGGGTGGAGATGGAATCGCTGCCGAACATTGCAGTCACATCATCGATACTAAGGGATATTGATTCCAAGTGTAGTGTACAAGATTTTGTAACAGTTTATGGAAATATGTATATCGCCTGTGAAGAACCCGAGAAGTTAGTACATTTGTAGGAGAGAGAGTAGTTAATACATTTTCGAGAGAGAGAGAGAGAGAGAGAGAGAGAGAGAGAGAGAGAGATGGGAAGTTGAGTGTGGGGAGAGGGCATGTGGCTGGACACACGCTTCTACTGTATGATACGTACAAGCTGGCAATCGAAACCACGCGACCTTATTCAATGACATACCTTACGATCTAACGCGCGCACTCGGACGTGAAAACGAATAGGGTCGTAATATGTGTTGATTGGTAACATGTGAGAACCCTTCATTGCGTAGATTTTATATTGATGACGTCATATATACAAAAAATTATTTTACATTACAGGGTTTTAAAATTGGATTTGAAAACCGGTATCCTTTTTGATTTGATTCCTCCGAAGACGCTCAAAATTCTACCAGGGGAACAGTGGTATTTTGTATGTCCATTGATCCCCCAAAACGTTGTATTACCTGACCAGAAAGACGTTGTGCCTGACCAGAAAGGTGTTTTGCCTGACCAGAAAGATATTTTGCCTACACCGACAGGTAAGCAATTGTCTTTATGGTCTGATTACGAGACTTATGTCACGTGGAAGCCACGGTGGCCCAATGAATAAGATGGCAGGGTCTGACAATGAACCACCTATATCTGTTCAGATGGGACGGAAAACCAATGTCCCGCGTACACATGCATGTAAAACACCCCTTTGCAGTTGGATCAGAGCAGACCATATCAGACTGTATGGGGCATGCCGTCCTCATCAGCCCAGTCGGACGCTAAAACTCATTTTATTACATTTCGTAATTTCACGTACTGGTTAAAAGACACAGGCGCATAAAATGTCAATGAATGGAAAGAGAGAGGTGTTTGTTAGTTTCAATATTCGTGAACTGTTTAATATATATTAATGAACTCTGTTTTCTATTTTTAGCAACAATAGTTTCGGTTTCTACTATTCTGACTATAGTTGTAGCTGTAGTTATTGGCATTGTCCTCATTGTAGTATTAGCAGTCACCATTCTTAAATGTAGCAAGAAACCCGAAAGTATGCAACAAAGATCTAACTACATTCAAGGTGAAGATTCGATATATTCCAGTACCCCCCACTATAGACATGAAGGATGCCATGTGTATGCCACACTGGCGTCTACAGAATACTTGGAATTAAACAAAATATGATCACCCGACTTTGCTAAATTCGGTAACTCTTTTTACATAATTGTATTCATGGATTTGAACGTTTAGCCTGATTTATGACCACACATAATTAATATCTACCCACTAGTATACGCCGTAATTAGGTTAGTATACTGGTGTATACATTGTTTATAGGGCTGTCAAAAATAATTGCAATATCGATATATTGCAATACGACCTTCCCGCGATACACTGTATCGATATTTTTCTACTTTCGTTTTATTTTTGCCGGTTGTCGTAAATCTTATTTATAATTTTTTCAACCCGACGTTCGTACTTAGAATTCTTATTTTCTTTCCTATTTTAGACCATAGTCACTCGTTATAGCATTATATTGTCGTAATGCGTAAATTAAGTAAATCTCGGTCAAATTTACGACAACCACGAAGTCCTATGATAAAAGTCGGCAAAAACGAAGTAAACTTTAGTAAATGTTTTCATGAACAATAAAATGTCAGCGGAACAGATTTTTGCGGTAGATAATGAGATAAGATAGCAATATTTTTACTTTCATTGGTTGATATTAGAAGCCAATAAATACGACAAGTCATAAAAAGTTTGTTTTACAAACAAACTGCACGTGAAGAATTTGGCACCATGATGGCAGGGAGCCAAGTCGCGTAAATTGCGGCTACTCATTTTATCGGTCCAATTGTCATGAAATGTGCCATAGACTAAGAAAATAATAATTAATATCCTATTCATCTGAATATATTCAAATTTCAAGTGATCTTGTCTTGTATCTATGCTATGTAAGCTATTCTAGACTAGATTACCGGTATTTCAAATTCGTTTTTCTTTTTCTTCATATGCAACATTCATTTGACCTATTGTTAAAAATCGTCGACTAACGAATCACTTTATGCTACGGCAACCGGAAATTCACGTAAAATTGTTTCAAATAGCAAAGGCAAGTCCACAATTTCGGGACGCTTTGGTTTTCGAGAAACTTAATAAAAGTTATGCGATTTCCCGAAAATATAAACCATGACTTACCAAGACAAATAACAAATATTAAAGTTAAACAACTATTAAAACTATTCAAAATAAAATGTGTATTATAATAAACTAAGCCGTTATTGAAAGTATTGCAATACTGCAATATATTGCAATACTTTTTTTTGCGTATCGCAATATATTGCAATACGATTTTTGGACGCAATACACAGCCCTAATTGTTTAGTTTTAGTATTGAGTCTTCTGTCTGACGTGGAGAGCGTCTATGGGTAACCGGTCGCCACATCTTACATACGACCCATGCATCTTTTCTTACTACATATTTTCGTAGCCTTGTGATCGTCTAGAATTTATCTCTGAGTGTCTTTGCTTCTCTTTCACGTTGTGTATTTCTTCTTAATGTTTTCTTAAGACTTCTGTCTTATCAGGAATAACAATGCAACTGCTCGTTTCTACATTTTATATCAAGCTGGATACAATCAAGGATGGTATATATTACAATACAAAAATCATTCTCGACCACTAGTCAGCCAAACTCACTGGGTGAGTTTTCTGCTGTCTCGGAACTCAGGTTGTAATCTCTCTCTGGATTCTAAATGTCGTCTCACGAATTCGCGCAAGTATCAAAGTTTTCTAGCTGCGGGATTTGTACGTTCAATTATCTAATTGGCCAAATTTGATGAAAATAATTAGAGCTGTTGGTTAATTAAATGAAATGACATCGAAACCCACCCTTATATGGTTATGGAAATTTATTCTAGAAATTACGCATGAGATATCTGTTATCATGTTGTTGACATATAGAACCTGCTATGTTTTGTTTCTATAACCCTTTTTTATATAATAATATGTCATTCAAATGCTAGTTGATTTCAGTACACACCTGCATATATGTGAATATGTTTGATCACACAACATGCAAAACAATAGGATATACATGTATCATAATGCCATCATTAATTTCAATAAATTGAAAACAATGTCGCAGCGACGATAGTGCTACAATTCTTCCCCCCTTAAGAATATATATAGAACATAGATATTCTAACTAATTATTCCCGCAACAGGCAGATATAAACGATTACTATACCATAAAACAAAGCTAATAAAAACAAATATTCAAAATCAAAAGTCGCATGCAAAAACTCTCCAAAAGTTCATCACTTTACTTCAAAGTCCTATGAAAATTCACTTAAACCTAAACACAGAAAACACAAATTGTCGTTTTAAAATCTTCCAGTGTCCTAATATCAAAACACTATAACACATCACTGCTAATTTGTAAAGTTCAGGTTTCACTTTAAATTCTGTCTCTGGAAATTTCAATTTGGTAAACTGGGAAACCCTTTCTTCTTCTTGGATTTCTATTGGTCTGTTTCAGCTATCATAGTCTCAAGTTGAAAACTTCCTTTTTTGTTTCTTGTCAGTCTAATTGGTTTGTACAATTTTATCCGTCAATCAAACATGTCATTACTATCAAACCAAGAACTAACTATTCCTAATTTTTTAAAACTTTAGTTTGCTATTAACCTAACATAGTATTAATATATTATTCCTAAAACTTATAAGTAACAGTTACTTTTATTTAAAATTAAACTTTAATTAATTATGAATAAACTTTGATGTGTCTCTTTAATTATAAATCTTCAAACTAACTTTGACCTCTTGACCTGATTTGAGTAAGTGAAAAGTTTATAATTTTATAATTTCCTTTTGTATTTTAGAATTCCGCCATTATTATTTTATAATTCACTCATCAGTAATGTGACCTTTTTGACCTAATCATTTACAATTTTAACCAAAACAAATGTACTGTTATCATACACCACTCAATGTCTAAAACAAGCAGGGCCCTTGCCTATTCCAACACTAGTGTGACGTAACATTATTTAGAATTATATTCAGAGCAAACGGCTGTACACACCATTCACCTAGAACACAGTCTATATTTTATAAACATGACAATCAGAATATACCTAACTTTTAACTACACATATAGCTAACTATCTCCTACATATTAACGCATTACGTGACTTTTAAAATCGTTTGTTTATAATAACCCGACCGTATGTCAAATTACACATTCCAAATCACCTAGTATTAACAATTTGAAGCAAAATTTCATAAAGGACACAAAATAGCATTCAGCAAATATATATTGAACGGTTATGTTACGTTTCTAAAGCAAAAATTACATAAAAATATATACGGACAAAATCTACCATATATCCTCTCCTTAAACTCCTATGCGATAATCTCACAATTTAACGAGATGTTAATTTCAGTTTTTCCCAAGAAAAACTATACCCAAAATCCCTAAAGTTAACCAAATGGGATTTTAACATAACCCAACTTTTTATTCAAAAGTTAAATTACCATAATGTAACTTTAAAAAATAGTAATGTAACTTTTAGTCAAAAGCTAAATTACCACATTTAGTCTATAATCGACTAAAACCATAACCTTGAAACTTGGACTAGAGTCCCAAAATTATTTCATATGCGAAACAACACAAAACACGAATATTTAGCAATATAACTTTTCATCGAAAGCTAAACTACCTATTTTATTAGTCTGACTAGACTAAAACCATAATTCTGAGACTTGGACTAGAGTCCCCAAATTACAACACAAATTAACGAACCAAAAGCAGAAATAAGACGGCCAACTATATCCTTAGCTCTGTCGTCTTCTCACTTTTGATACGGAGACAAACATTAATCCCTTAATTGATTCCCTATTTATCATTACTCCTTAGTTATATCAAAAACAGTTTTTTAAACTACACCTTAGAACTCACTTTAATTTTAATTTTACTACAGGTCATGTGCTATTCTATTGTTAAATAAACCTGTCAAACCTACTTATGAATGCCTAAATTTTATTCTCTATACAGTGGAATTTCAAATATTTAATTTCCAATCAGATTTAACTTTAAATTAATATTAATTGGTCTGTAAACAAATTGAACACATTCGATTTACCTGGAAAAAAATGTACTTATCCAATTCTGCTAATAAATCGACCAAAAATTTTCTCTGTTGATGGTTTGTACGGGTTTTCTTCTTCTAGATTTCTTCCTGGGTACTGGATCTTTTGGCCGTGTGCACCAAATAAAATATGTTTTCTTCTTCCAAATGTTGCTGCTTGCCCAAAAGGTCGAAACTTTGTCATGGCACCAAATCGAATATGTATTCTCCTTCTTCTAAAAGTTGCTACCTACCAAAAAGGTCGAACCTGTGTTACGGCACCAAATCAAATATGTAGCACCATGGGTCTTCTGTCGGACGTGGAGAACGGACCTTTGACAAAAAGGTCACCATATCCTACGTATGACCCATGCATCTTTTCTTACTACATATTTTCATAGCCTTGTGATCGTTTAAGACTTCTGTCTTATCAGGAATAACAATGCAACTGTTCGTTTCTACATTTTATATCAAGATGGATACAATCAAGCATGGTATATATTACAATACAAAAATCATTCTCGACCACTAGTCAGCCAAACTCACTGGGTGAGTTTTCTGCTGTCTAGGAACTCAGGTGGTAATCTCTCTCTGGAATCTAAGGCCCATATTCTCGAGTTTAGTCGGAGTTTATAGGTTAGTCAACGTTGGAGAATATGATTTTAGTCGATATTCCCAAATGCAAACTAATTCTCCGATTTAGGTAATCTTGGATTATTTTAATCTGAGATCAATATTTAAACAGTCTTCGAGTATACCATCACCAAGTTAATCATAGATTAAACCTCTGATTAACACTAATCCATGTTCGAGAATATGAGCCTAAATGTCGTCTCACGAATTCGCGCAAGTATCAAAGTTTTCTAGCTACGGGATTTGTACGTTCAATTATCTAATTGGTCAAATATGATGTAAATAATTAGAGCTGTTGGTTAATTAAATGAAATGACATCGAAACCCACCCTTATATGGTTATGGAAATTTATTCTAGAAATTACGCATGAGATATCTGTTATCATGTTGTTGACATATAGAACCTGCTATGTTTTGTTTCTATAACCCTTTTTTATATAATAATATGTCATTCAAATGCTAGTTGATTTCAGTACACACCTGCATATATGTGAATATGTTTGATCACACAACATGCAAAACAATAGGATATACATGTATCATAATGCCACCATTAATTTCAATAAATTGAAAACAATGTCGCAACGACGATAGTGCTACGGTATACCTGCATTATATACATTGTTTTATTGTTTAGTTTTAGTACACTGGTATCGTATACATGGTTTAGTTTTAGTATACTAGTATTATCTAGTAGTGTAGTTTTAGTAAACTTGTATATATTGTTTAGTTTTATTTCACTTACATAATTTAAGTTTTTAGTGTACGTGTATTGTGAATAAACACACTGTCATCGCTCGAGTGTGCAGACATTTTGTAACTTATCTGTATAATAGTTTTCTTCGAGTTGATATCTAAGCACTAATATACAAAACTCCAGATAACCAACCAGAGAATGGTTCAAATGGTGAAACACAGATGGATTCCTATATAAAGTGATCCATTTGTGACGTCAGTCCCTACCCGAGTGTTCGACCATTGAAGAACATTAATTGTGTGGGGTTGGATTCACGTACGTTTGGAAACGAAAATGGGTCTTTGTCTCATATATTGCATTTTCCACATCTTTTCGGGGTCTTGTGTACATTGTTGACTCTGCAATGTTCTGCTTGATTTGGTGTACATCTGCCACAAAATAGATTGAAAACTTTGGAGTGGAAATAAACGTCATGTAACATAATCACGTCGTTAGAGGATACGTAAAGGTCGACGAACATTTGGTGTTTGTTTTCGCCGATGCGAATGGTCCCTATTAGGTTTAGACCGACCATCAAACTCTTTCTTATTTACGCCTCTGTTATTGTTGTTTATATTGTTTAGATTTATAATACATTAATACTTATACAATGTTTTAATACTTATGCATTGTTTATTTTCACTATTATTGTTTATATTTATAATACATTAGTATTGTATGCATTGTTTATTAGTAATTTTGTATTATTGTATAATTGCAAAATATTGTATATTAATACTTATACATTGTTTATTTTAAATACACTATTATTGTTTATATTGTCTATATTTATAATACATCAGTATTGTAAACATTGTTTATAATATTGTATATATTGCTAATTATTGTATATTTTTAAAATTTAATCGTACACAGGTTGTTTTAAAGCCCCAATAACACTCTTGTTGGTCAACAAATCGTATTATTTTAGAATATTCCAATTAAATGATGATATAAATTTCATCTTAACACACCTAATTCAAAAAATTGGAAAAATTCAACCAATTGATTTGAAAAGTCTAACGTAAACCTTTTCAAATGTGACTTGGATTTTAAAATATTTTCGAACCCTCTGGATAAATAAAATAGCTTGTAATGGATAATTTACACAACAGATAGGACATTTAAACATCTAGTACTAGAATAGGGGCATTATTTATTTTCTGGAGCTACCAAGCCAGATTATTGTTGCATAAAGTCTTTCTTTTCATATTCAGTTTTTATTTTTATACGAATGGAAATGCCGGTCATCTACCTCCGTGTTTGTTCTCAAGCGGAACTAATTGTAGACATACAGCGTAATTTTCGTATGCTAAAGCACCAACCTCTTAAGTCACGTGAGCAGTTTTCAAAGTCATAGTAGACTCGATTGTCTACCTAACGATAATTAGTGAGTATTGCCACTGGTTGACGGAATCTGAAGTAGTGAACTTAGATCCCAATTGTTTTATTCCAACCCGATTCTCGCCTTGGTTTTATTATATATACTGGGAGAGGATCGATTTTAGACGAGTTATTTGCCCCTGATATAGAAATCGGAATCAGACCAGTTATTATGGAACTTTCGCATCGGTACGAAAACGAACAAGAAAACGAACATATGTTCGTTTACGTTTTCGTATACGTATCCTCTAACACATGGTTTCGCAATCCGACGTACGATAATAGCTAGATGGGTTAATTTCCATTCCATGAACTTCTCTGTCCAGGCAAAGTGTTCAATCGATATTTTGGTAGATGTACAACAAATCAAGCAGAATATTGCATTTGAACACATTCTACAAACACTACACAATCAACAATATACACAAGGCCTCGAAAAATTGTGGAAAAATCAGTGTACGAGACAAAAAACATTTTCGTTTGCGTACATACGTGAATCTAGCTCCACACGCGTAACGTTTTTCTCTGGCCGAACACTCATTACGGATTGACGTCACAAGTACACACGAATTGATGACGTGTTCGTTTTCGTACCGCTGCGAAAGGTCCCTATTAATAATCTCGCTTACGAACATGGACGTAACAGACTTTAGACATTATACTTAGTCACATCTTCAATAGAAGGCTTTATCTCACCTTAACTACGTACATCTTATCAAGCCCTTCACTTAATATCATGCATATTTCGCTTCTACGTTCGATTGGGTACAAGCCCAGCTTGTGAGCCTATCAGATTCATCGGTCGTCGTGAAAACCAAAACTCGCACTTCTGGCTAAAATGTTTACATGTCACAATCGAGTTGCAAAATGCAAAGATCGGTCAAGGTCGCTTGTTCTCAATTAAACTATGGGGTCGTCATCTTTGTTTACAGTGTGTTATGTGCCACGACCTCTGATTGGACAATACTAATTGAAGCAAAGGTTAGATGTTGTAAAACTCGCGGACGTTGCTTAGGGAACATGACTTTGTCATAGCGTGATGTTATTTGAAATATTTTCCACGTTACAAGCACCTGTGCCCCACACCACTCTCTAAATGTATAACTATAGAAATAAACTTGTCTAATTAGACAGATAACATGAGTCCATCGTATCACACGGTGAATATAGCTACAACATATTAGTCTGGTACCAGAGACTGACTTGTCATATTACATAGAGAATATGAATAAATCATATCATATTTGTCTGGTATCATACATTTATCACCGTAATAATTATTGTTTAAAATCAGACAGTATATTTAATATTTGTCTGGTATTGTATCTTTATTAATTTAATTATTGTTTAGGATCAGACAGTATTTAATTTCTGCTGACGTATAATGTTATTAATTTGCTCTATATGAAATAGGCGAGACAATGTTGCATATTACGTGGCAAGGAGTAGGCTCGCATATCCAACCTCGTGGGTTTTCTCTGGGTTCTCCAGTTTCCTTTCACTGCTAAAGACCCTTACGTGCAAGCGAATTATTGAATTAAAATTGAACCATAGGTCCCGAAATGACCCATCTCTCTCTCCACCAGGCTATACGGTAAAGCCAACTCTCTATCACACACATATTCGTATTTTCTCTAGGATTTAGTTTCCATTCAAGGTGTAATTAAACACATTACTAGGCTTTGGAGTAAATGTACATCGTGATTGACTTATTTCGTCTAATTAGTAAAATAATATTTACCTGATCTGGCGCGTTTTGGAAGAGTTTGGAAGAGATTTTCGAAGCTAGTGTAGAGAGACAGTATATTCATTTTGATTTGTTTGGTTGTGATAGTATATAACTTCGAAAATATCCAGTGCTCTACAATCCCATGCAAAAACTAAAACGCCCACTTTGACCAGCCCTTGTTCGTCTCATTAGATACATCATATTAATTATATCTTTTTGAAAGGTAAGAGTCCAGGGCAAGTCCAGCTGTTCCTATATACAATTTGTCCCCTAACTCTTTTCGCACCGAAGAGCCGGTTTCTTTAGGTTTTGGCGAGGTCATTACGGTTTATAAATAAAAATTATTAGGGTTTCACACTGCGAAGCTTGTGTGAAACACTATTGTTTTTGTTAAAATTATTATTCTTATTAAGCTTTCATATTACATATGAAAGCTTATTGTTTCTGTTAAGATTATTATTATTATTTTTTTTTTTTGTGTGTTTTCTGCAAATCGGATTTCTCAGAATCTATCCGTAGGATCTTTCTGAAATTTTGACCTACCCCCCCAAAAATGGGGTGCGAACCTTGATTAAATATATTTTCAAAACGTTTTACGAATCCGAAATCACCGAAATTTACGAACGACAAAATGGACAATGCATAGTCGTAACTTTGTTATTTTTTGACCGATTTTACTAATTCTTTTTTCTTTGGATACCTTGAAAAAAAATCATTTTCATCTGCAGTTTCACATTTTCGAATTTCGAAAATTCGTCGCTGTGATTTCGAACCGGAAGTTTAGACCAATTTGACAACTTCTTTAATAGTTGTACGATTTTCATGAAATTTAGTATATATGTAGACCTTACCGATGTGACTTCAAAAATATAATTAGAAATTTTCTAAATTATCTCCCCTTGACGAAATTAAGGATCAAAATTTTCAAAAAAATCATCGAAATATAGGTCAGAATGACCTGATTTTTTTTTTGGATACTAGATAAGTAATAACTGATTTGTACACAAAATATGAAGTTTGTTGATCGAACCGGAAGTGCCACCATCTTGAAACGTGAAAAATCCCTAAGGCTTTTTTGCTATTTTACTTACAGACACGGGAGTTATATTTTCTGAATCCTTGAAAGATGGCCTAAAAATTGTTCAGAGCAGAATTTTGATTTAGGTCAATTGATGGTTGCCATTTTGAAGTGAATATGAAAAGTAGTAGCAATTTGAAGGGCCGAAACTTTGAAACACAATAACTCTCCTTTTAATTGAGCTAGAATGTTCAATCTTGGTGTAGACGTTCACTATGTCAATGTCATGATTGAGTTCAAAGATGAGCATTTTCTGCCTAGGGTAAGCAGAGTTAAGCATGCTGATTTGTTGATTCTTTAGGGCAAGATAACTTCGGTTATAATGAAGGGAGGGCGGTGAAACTCTTGTTAATCGAGAGTGTAATAGCTGGCCTGTTGTGTGAAATCGTATCTTTTTTTTTTAAATATCAGGGATAGCAGAAAAAAAGAGATCGAAAATCCAAAAACTCGTATGTTTACGATTTGGAGCATCTTTAAAGGTTCTTTTCTCTTAAAGTCAACATAATACTTTTTGAGAACTTCTTGTACAAAGAGTCTTATCTTTTATATGAAAACTTCGATCAACAGTCCAAAATATCTGGAGTAGAAGAATAAAAGGATCGAACATTGAAAACGGCACCCTTTCATTGTTAAGCGAAACATGCAGTGTGGGTGACTACAATCTGCACATTTAGTCATCGTATAGAGCTTATTCAACAGTATCGAATTCCAACTACTTAGGGATATTTTACGTGCACTCCAATGTGTACACGCGACCTTGGTTTTTCGTCCCATCCGAACGACTAGACAGCTGTCCTTGTCAGGCCCTCCGTTCTGCTCACTGACAAGGGGGAACCACGCCGGAAAATCGAGATGAACTTTCTCGTTGCAGAAATTTCAATTCAGGCCAAACGTTTATTGCATACGATTAAGCTGGTCAGTTGGGGCTTATTTTCAAAAGTTTTGTAATAATCGGTTGGTAATTAAAATACCGTGCGAATTAAACTGTTAAAACAGAAAATTTCGCCCGGTTAAAATGTTTCTTGCTATAAGTCAGCAATTTCCAGATTTTAGGGAGGCTGAATGGTTAGCATACGCGCGCTGTATCGTAACGTCTGTCATTGAGTCAACCGGCGTCGTTTCGATTTCCAAGTTGCACGTGACATGGAGTATGGTGTTCAACCTCGTGGGTTTTCTCCGTGTCCTTCGGTTTCCTCCCACGGCTAAAGACCCGTACGCGCAAGGGAAGTTTATAAATAAAATTAAAAAACATATGTTAGTCCCGAAATGACCTAGTTTGTGTCGAATGGACGTTGAGCCGCATTTCTCTCTTTCTCTTTTATTTTTAAAGTTTTGTAATAATCGGTTGGTAATCAAAGGTACTGTAAAAGTGATAAAACATAAAATTTCGCCCGGTTGTAATGTTTCTCACTTTAAAGTCAGCAATTCGCCGATTTTAGAGGGCAAATGTTTATTGCGAACAATTAAGCTGGTCAGGGGGAGCTTATTTTTAAGGGAGGCTGAATGGCTGAATGGTTAGCATGTGCGCGCAGTATCGTAACGTCTGTCATTGAGTCAACGGGCGTCGTTTCGATTTCGAGATTGTACGTGACATGGACATGCATACGATTAAGCTGGTCAGTTGGGGCTTATTTTCAAAAGTTTTGTAATAATCGGTTGGTAATTAAAATACCGTGCGAATTAAACTGTTAAAACAGAAAATTTCGCCCGGTTAAAATGTTTCTTGCTATAAGTCAGCAATTTCCAGATTTTAGGGAGGCTGAATGGTTAGCATACGCGCGCTGTATCGTAACGTCTGTCATTGAGTCAACCGGCGTCGTTTCGATTTCCAAGTTGCACGTGACATGGAGTATGGTGTCCAACCTCGTGGGTTTTCTCCGTGTCCTTCGGTTTCCTCCCAACAGCTAAAGACCGGAACGCGCAAGGGGAGTTTTTAAATAAAATTAAAAAACATATGTTAGTCCCGAAATGACCTAGTTTGTGTCGAATGGACGTTTAGCCGCATTTCTCTCTTTCTTTTTTTTATTTTTAAAGTTTTGTAATAATCGGTTGGTAATCAAAGATACTGTAAAAGTGATAAAACAGAAAATTTCGCCCGGTTGTAATGTTTCTCACTTTAAAGTCAGCAATTTGCCGATTTTAAGGGGAAAACGTTTATTGCGAACGATTTAGCTGGTCAGGGGGAGCTTATTTTTAAAAGTTTTGTAATATTCGGTTGATAACTAAAGGTACCGTGCAAATTAAACTTATAAAATAGAAGATTTCGCCCGGTTGAAATGTTTCTATCTGTAGGTCAGCAATTTGCCGATTTTAGGGAGGTTGCGTGACTGAATGGTTAGCACGTGCGCTGTGTATCATAACGTCTGTCATTGAGTCAACTGGCGTTGTTTCGATTTCTTGGTTGTACGTGACAAGGAGTATGGTCGCCTGTCCAACCTCGTAGGCCGTAACGCCGCTGCCAGGGTAAAGTTTCCCTCATTGCACACTTTATGGCGTATGCCCGTCTTCATTAGCCCATTTTAGGAGTAGGACGTTAAACCCCATTCAATTTGATTTCATTTTCTCTATGTTGCTTATTTATTATAGTGGATAAATGTTTTTCTGGTTCTATTAATTATTTCATTTCTGCATAGAAATCTTGCTTTGACCAGTTTTTTTTTTATTGCAAAGTGCCATTCTTGTATATTGCAGTCTATGACCCTTTGTTTAAAACATGCTTAAGAAGTTGTCACGATTTCCTACTTATAACCAAACATATTGGATGGAAACCATAATTATATAACATATCTCTAATTTTGGAAGCCCGATTACAGCTATACGGAGGCAGACCACCATTAAATTTCACTATCTCGGTACCCACAAATTGTAGTTCGTCTATTTATAGCAGTTCTCTCTCTGTCTCTTTTCTCCCCTTTTGCATGCCCATTTTTGTTGATTTTTTGGCCTAGAATGGACTAAGAGGGTTTGAATTAATATTTTCTGCCAGGTTTTGGTAAATATTCATGATTTTCAGGCGGAAGGATAACGGCGTTATGAGGTTGGCTACGGTGATATGTACGGCAACTAGATACATGTTTTGAGTATGCTTCTTCAAGTTCGTGTATCTCAAAATTTTGGTGGTCAACCTCATAAAAATTTTAGTGCAAAGACATGGCCATTTGTTCCTCTGTCTGTAGTGAAAATCATTTCGCCCAACGAAAGTTTGGGGAAAAGTTGGAGGTGGGCAAAGAGTCCAGAATTAACATTGAAGTCAATGGGGAAATTAATGGTGGTCTGCCTCCATACAAGTTTAGGTTATTTCCCTTTAGTTTAAAGATTATTTTTTTGCCCGGGTGCAATGTTTCTCACTACATTTAAATTTGTAACTTTGTGAGTTTTGACCGATTTTGATAATTATGTCTTTATAATTTTCCAAATTTACATATTTAACGTAAATATTCAAACAATTGGGATCAACCTGATTCAAATTTTTTTAGTTTTGTTCAAAGTTATCTCATTTAATTTTTCGATGTTTTCTTACCATTTTCATTTCATTTTTCTGAAAGTTTTGAAGTGGGAAGTCATCCCGATTACAGCAACACAAGTATCAGTTATTTCCCTTTAGTTTTCAGATTATGCAATGTTTCATACTATATTTAGACTTGTAACTTCGCGAGTTTTTGACCAATTTTGATAGTTTGTTATTCTTATCCTTTCATTTGAGATACTTGATATAATCGATGACACGTGACGATGAATATGAAAGCTTTCATATCTGCATGGGACAGTAGCAGATCTAGTTAGGGTTTCACACTGCGTAGCTTGTGTGAAACACTATTGTTTTTGTTAAAATTATTATTAAGCTTTCATATGTATTACATATGAAAGCTTATTGTTTCTGTTAAGATTAATATTATTAAGCTTTCATATTACATATGAAAGCTTATTGTTTCTGTTAAGATTATTATTGTTATTTTTTTTTTTGTGTTTTATCCACAAATCGGATTTCTCAGAATCTAACCACAGTATCTTTATGAAACTTTTACCTATCCCCCCAAAAATGGGTGGTAGCTGTTGATTAAATATATTTTCAAAACGTTTTACGAATCCGAAATCACCGAAATTTACGAACGACAAAATGGACCATGCATAGTCGTAACTTTATTGTTTTTTGACCGATTTTACTAAATCTTTTTTCTTTGAATACCTTGAAAAAAATCATTTTCATCAGCAGTTTCACATTTTCGAATTTCGAAAATTCGTCGTAGTGATTTCGAACCGGAAGTTTAGACCAATTTGACAACTTCTTTAATAGTTGTGCGATTTTCATACAATTTAGAATATAAGTAGATCCTACCGATGTGACTTCAAAAATATAATTAGAAATTTTCTAAATTATCTCCCCTTGGTGAAATTAAGGATCAAAATTTTCAAAAAAATCGTCAAAATATAGGTCAGAATGACCTAATTTTTTTTTTCGATACTAGACAAGGAATTACTGATTCGTACACAAAATATGGAGTTTGTCGATCGAACCGGAAGTGCCACCATCTTTAAACGTGAAAAATCAATAAGGCTTTTTTGCTATTTTACTTACAGACTCGGGAGTTATATTTTCTGAATCCTTGTAGGAAGGCCTAAAAAATGTCGCGAATAGAATTTTGATTTAGGTCAACCGGGAGTCCCCATTTTGAATTGAAAATGGAAAATAGAAGCAATTTGAAGGGCCGAGACTTTGGAGCACAATAACTCTCATTCTAATTAAGCTAGAATGTTCAAACTTGGTGTAGACGTTCACTAGGTCAATGTTATGATGGAGTTCAAAGATGAGCATTTTCCGCTTAGGGTAAGCAGAGATAAGCATGTTGATTTGTTGATTCTTTAGGGCACGATAACTTCGGTTATAATGAAGGGAGGGGCGTGAAACTTTTGTCAATAGAGAGTCTAATAGCTAGCCTGTTGTGTGAAATCATTGTATCATTTTTTTTTAAATATCAGGGATAGCCGAAAAAAAGAGATTGGAAATCCAAAAAGACGTATCTTTACAATTTGGAGTATGTTTTAGAGGTCTTTCTCGTAAAGTCAACATAATATTTGTTGGGAAATTCTTCTACAAAGAGTCTTATTGGTAGTCTTATATATGAAACCATCGATCAACAGTCCAACATATCAGGAGTAGAAGAACAAAAGGATCGAACATTAAAAACGGCACCCTTTCATTGTTGAGCGAAACATGCAGTGTGGGTGACTACAATCTACACATTTAGTCATCGTATAGAGCTTATTCAACAGTATCGAATTCCAACTGCTTAGGGATATTTTACGTGCACTCCAATGTGTACACGGGACCGTGGTTTTCGTCCCATCCGAACTAGACAGCTGTGCTTGTCAGGCTCTCCGTTCTGCCTCACTGACAAGGGGAACCACGCCGGGAAATCGAGATGAACTTTCTCCGTGCAGAACTTTCAATTCAAGCCAAACTTTTATTGCATACGATTAAGCTGGTCAGTTGGAGCTTATTTTCAAAAGTTTTGTAATAATCGGTTGGTAATTAAAGTACCATGCACATTAAACTGTTAAAACAGAAAATTTCGCCCGGTTGAAATGTTTCTTGCTATAAGTCAGCAATTTTCCGAATTCAGGGAGGCTGAATGGATGAATGGTTAGCATGTGCGCGCTGAATCGTAACGTCTGTCATTGAGTCAACGGGCGTCGTTTCGATCTTCAGGTTGCACGTGACATGGAATATGATGTCCAACCCCGTTTATTGCGAACGATTAAGCTGTTCAGGGGGAGCTTATTTTTAAAAGTTTTGTAATATTCGGTTGATAACTAAAGGTACCGTGCAAATTAAACTGTTAAAATAGAAAATTTGGCCCGGTTGAAATGTTTCTCGCTGTAGGTCAGCTAGAATGTTCAAACTTGGTGTAGACGTTCACTAGGTCATTGTCTTGATCGAGTTCACAGCAGAAATAACAGTGAAACGATCAACGAACTCATAGCAGAAATAACAGTGGAAAACTTAACGAATTCATAGCATAAATAGCAGAAATGAAATGGGGTTTTACGTCCTACTCTTCTGCACCCGACCTGGGCTAATGGAAGACGCGGCATACGCCATACAGTGTGCTATGAGGGAATTTTTGCCCGGGCAGCGGCGCTACGGCCTACTCTTATATCGAATTCCAACTGCCAAGGGATCTTTTACGTGCATTCCAATGTGTACACGGGACCTCGGTTTTTCGTCCCATCCGAACGACTAGGCAGCTGTCCTTATCAGGCCCTCCTTCTGCATCACTGACAAAAGAAACCACGCCGGAAAATCGAGATGAGCTTTCTCGGCCAATGCAAGGATCGAACACCCGACCTCCAGGCTAACGAGCCAGCGCCTTGCCCACTTAGCTACCGTGATTCCCATAAATAGCAATGAAACGATCAACGAATTTATAGCAGTAATAACACTTCAACAATTAACGAATTCGTAGCAGAAATAACGGTGAAACAATTAACGAATTCGTAGCAGAAATAACAATGAAACGTTCAACGAAATCATAGCCGAAATAACAATGAAACGTTCAACGAATTAATAGTAGACGAGTTCATAGTAGAAAAAACAGTGAAACAATGAACGAATCATAGCAGAAACCACCAGAAGGCTATCCATACACTGTGAAATTTGAAACCTAAATGGCCTGGCTAGGAACAATATCTACATGCCCGTAAAAGACTACTTAACAGTTGGAATTCGAAAGAAAAGACCGTAACGACGCTGTCCGATCAAAATTTAGTTAATTCAGTCGGCGCAGACAGATAGGTCGTTAAAACCATTTCTGTTCAGTTCATTCCATTTCCTTAAATCTATGAAAGTTGTGTGAATTGGGAATCGGGTATTACTCAACAGTTTCAGGGGAGATAAGCCGTCTTTGAGATTGGAAATCAATTTTTGATATCGACTGTGTATGATTGCTACTAGATCGATTGTGATTCAGGTTCTAATCAGTTTGGATTGAAGAATCGGGGTGGTATATGTGTGGGGTGGGGGTGGTGGCACAAGACGCTATATCCCTTTCGCAACCACACACCTAACAAATGCAGGGTATAGGTTGCGATCAGTTCTTTCAAGATTTTCATATATTTAAGCCACTTTATTACACGCCTCATCTGAAAATATCTGTGTTAGTGTAGATAAATGTTGACCAAATAACATCTTTCACCATTTTGACTTTCAGTTACAGAACTAGCATAGGGGCGTTTTAAGGTTTATCATGGCGGAGGCTGTACTATTTTGAGGGCCCTCTGTCGCGAGGGGAGGTTCTTGATTGATGATTGTCATGCCAATGCAATGGCTGCATTCTCATTCAGTAGTGGATTCGACAGTAACAGTGTATAGAAAACGATTGAGTTGGACTCGGGGGCCCTTTCCCTTGGCCCTAGGGACCCTTTTGTCATTCGTGGGACCCTTTTGTCTGTCTTTAGAGCCCTCCCTAACTAGGGTACATTTTCATTTTTCGCATCGGTTGTAGCATTTTTCTCCCGTTTTATTTTTTCAACTGCTTTGATTTTTTTCGCGGAGAGGCTGGCGCCTCCAGCGCCTCAGCTATAAAACGCTTTTGAACTAGCAGTACTATTGACATAATACCGTTTTTTCCAGTAATGGTAACTCACTCGTTTCTGCACTGAATAACCATGACACGGAGAGAGAGAGAGAGAGAGAGAGAGAGAGAGAGAGAGAGAGAGGGTTTAACGTCCACTCGACGCAAACTAGGTCATTTTGGGACTAACATATGGTTTAATTTTATTTCAATAATCTGCTTGCGCATATTAACAGTGGGAGTAAACCGCAGGTCCCGGGGTAAACCCAGGAGATTGGACAGGCGAGATTGTAGGTTAGGGTTAGGGTAAGCGCTAAGGTTAGGTCTTGGGTTAGGATTAGGATTAGCGATATCTCTATTTACATCTCGTGACCTTTGACCTAGACTGGCCCAGTCTCTTCTATTTATTTTACATTTCGATTTATATAAAAGTAGTAATTTTTAGTAAACCAACACTTTCGTTTCCATTTGTATAAAAAAAAAATTTGAGTAAACCTGTAACCAGCACCAGAGACTGGACAATTTGCGAGCTTCACAATAAAATGGGCGTTTCTTGTCCTGTTTTACGTTGTTCCTTATTTGGAATGATTGACAGTTGTCAAGCAAGCCCCGAGTCACGTGACACGAATTTGTAAATGTGATGTCTAAGATAAATTAAGTTCGATATTTACCTTCATGAATCATGCGTCTCGAATGGAGTGCAAAGCAGTCATGCTGAAACCGTCTGCGGGCTGATCTCACGTTTTTGTTTCCATTCGCCATTCGGCTTCGTCCTGATACGCATGAACTGGCTTCGTTAAGTTGTTATAATGATGTCGTGTGTAATTATTTATGTTCATTCACCTCATCCCATACGTTGTATCCGTTCATTCGACAGATATTGTCCGTCAACAAAATTCTTAGATCGTTAAAGTATCACTAAACAACAATAACTGTTATCCACAACAAACATCTCGCACCTACACCAGTTTGCCAGTGCAAATGCAGTAATCCCGTGCACGACGTCACACGACCTACATAATGCAGATTGACCTACTAGATGAGAATGAAGCTCTATTTGCCCAGTCTCTAGAGATTACGTTTTTTTTCGTTTTTTTTTTTTTTTGAGAGGACTGGCCAATTTTTGGTGTGTGGAGAAGACTGGCCACCAGTCTACCTTTGACCAAACGTAATGAAGACAGGATGTGACGTATATATGCACATTGAGGTTATCAAGCTATAGACCGGACTAGTAGTAAGCTATAAACGGATAAATAACAAGAGTTTATATGTATATTATTTTATTAAATTTATATATACCTTAACTCCCTGATTTACATATATACATTATGCATGAACAATAGAAACTATGTACTAGTATTTATAAGTATTAAAGCTATGGTAATATTATGCTATCAAATAGCCGTATTGTCTTAATATTTGTTGTAACCGCAACCTTGATAGTTATTGTAAGAAGGATAACGGTTGTAGTTGTTGTATCCGTTACCGTATCCGTTGTTATTGTAGTTGTTATATCCCTTCCCATATTCGTTGTTATTGTGGCCATTGTTGTAACCGTTGTTGTAATTGTAGGGGCCGTTGTAACTATTGTATCCTTTATTATTGTATTGGTTGTACTTGTATAGTCCGTTGTTGTATCGGTTGTATGGCCCGTTGTTGTACCCGTTGTAGTTGTATGATTGTTTGTAAGCTCCAATCTTTCCATGTCCAACAAGTCCGTTTCCAATTATACCGTGTCCGATACCGTTACCAACGATACCATGACCAATTCCGTGTCCAACAATACCGTGTCCGATACCGTTACCAACGATGTCATGCCCAATGCCGTTACCAATCTTTCCATGTCCAATAAGTCCGTGTCCGATTCCGTTTCCAATGATACCATGTCCGATACCGTTACCAAAGATACCATGACCAATTCCGTTTCCAACAATACCGTGTCCGATACCGTTACCAACGATGCCATGCCCAATGCCGTTACCAATCTTTCCATGTCCAATAAGTCCGTGTCCGATTCCGTTTCCAATGATACCATGTCCGATACCGTTACCAACGATACCATGACCAATTCCGTTTCCAACAATACCGTGTCCGATACCGTTACCAACAATACCATGACCAATTCCGTTACCAATAACACCGACTTTGCCAACAGCTACTATTCCGTGTCTGAGTCGGTTTCCTTGGATACCATGTCTAATACCATGGTTGAGTCCGTTGCCAATAGCTCCTACACCAACAAGACCATGTCCAACACCGGCATGTCCTCTTTCAAATCCTTTACCATTTCCGTTTCCAAAGACACCAACACCATGTCCGAAACCGTGTCCGATTTTAGCATCGATGTATTGGGAAGCAGCTACTGTCAAACAGACAGCGAAATCGACGAAAGCCTGAAAAAGAAAAACAAAACATGTGTTTTACAGAAATAGCCGTAGATTTGATTCCATACTAAAAAAAAAATCGCGAGGGTTTATTTATTTATAACCAAAAACTTGACAATCAAGAAATTTTACTGTGCCGCCATTATTTAGTACATGATCGAGTTTTGGCGTTACCAGGCAAAATCACAAATAATGTTCAACTCTGGGTATTAATTTACACTTTTTATAATTTACCGTTCTGGCCCTATGAATATAAAACTGCCTTTAATACAATGTCAAGGGCGATAAGCAATAATACAACAGTGACGATGCAATACCATGTTCAACCCTCGATTTCTACCAGTTTTAAATTTAAAGATGGACCTATGGGTATGAATGCCAAGTGCGATAAGCAATCATATAAAAATTTAGTATGTAATGAAACTTATTAGTGCTATACCAAATTAGATATCAGGTTTCTTGTCCAGAAAGTTCAAGTATATCCCATCTGGGTCACGATCCTTGTCACTACATACCGCTAATTGGAAGTATTGAAGATTATTTAGTCAACAAGTTAAATTTACTCTCTGTAGATTGTTACAATGTTTTACTGTATTAGCCCAGTCTGTACAGAACAGAGGGGCGAAAAAGCAAGTCCCATTTAAGATTTCAGGGACCGGGTATGCTTATCTTAAAACTTCAAAGATTTGAAATCTTATACGGAGTAGGGCAAAAGTCCTACTTTATACACCGACTGGACCATTGAAGACAAACAGATAGATTTTGCCCGGACATCTATATTACGATATACTCTATCAAGGAATCTTTTACGTGCACGCCAATGTGTACACTGAACATTGCTTTTCGTCCCATCCTGACAATTAGACACTATTCCCTGTCAGACCGGGCAGACCTACTGTCCTGTACAGCTAACAAGGGCAGTCAAGCCTGTACAATTGACTTTCTGGTCAAACCCCGGGAGAGAGCCCAAGACCTACTGGTTAGTTAATCAGTGTCTCTTATCACTGAGCCACCATGATCCCCATACATTAAAAACATGGAGTTCGTAGATGAGCATTTTATGCTTAGGGTAAGCAGAGATAAGCAATTAGATTGGTTGATGATTTCGGACACTTTCACTTCAGTCAGAGTGATGAAACTTGGTGTATAGTTTCATTACATCAATACCTTGAATACGTTCGACAATGAGAGCAGAGCGATGAGCAATTTGATTGGTCGAGAATTTGAAACAAAATAACTCTCCTTCTTATTGGGGCAGAATGTTCAATCTTGGTGAAGGCGTTCATTAGGTCAGTGCCATGAAGGAGTGCGAAGATGAGCATTGTCTGCTTACAGTAAGCAGAGATAAGCAATCTGATTGATTGATTCTTAGGGGCACGATAACTTTGGTTATAATGAAGTGAGAGTGACAAAATTCCAAATATAGATTCATTATGTCATTACATTGACTAAGTTTGATGTTGAGAATTTCTGCGTAGATTTAGGAGCAATAAGCAATTTGACTGATCACATTGGAACATAACACCTCTGTTTTTAATTAAGGTAGAATTTGAACCGGTTGAATTGTTTCTCGTTATAATTCTTTTTCCTTTTTAAGATTCTTTATATAACTCATGAGATGCGACAGAAACTGACCGTGAATATGAAAGCTTTAATATCTGCTTAGCAGATCTAGTTATTATTTTTTTTTTGTGTGTTTTATTCACAAATCGGATTTCTCAGAATCTAACCATAGGATCGTTCTGAAACTTTTACCTATCCCCCCAAAAATGGGTGGTGGCTGTTGATTAAATATATTTTCAAAACGTTTTACGTATCCGAAATCACCGAATTTTACGAACGAATGCATTTGACCTACAATGCTGTAACTTTGTGACTATTTGACCTATTTTACTTGAGTACCTTGAGACAATTACTATAAATCTGCAGTTTCAGATTTTCGAATTTCGAAAATTCGTCGCTGTGATTTCGAACCGGAAGTTTAGACCAATTTGACAACTTCTTTAATAGTTGTACGATTTTCATGAAATTTAGTATCTAAGTAGATCTTACCGATGTGACTTCAAAAATATAATTAGAAATTTTCTAAATTATCTCCCCTTGACGAAATTAAGGATCAAAATTTTCAAAAAAATCGTCGAAATATAGGTCAGAATGACCTGATTTTTTTTTTGGATACTAGATAAGTAATTACTGATTTGTACACAAAATATGGAGTTTGTCGATTGAACCGGAAGTGCCGCCATATTTAAAAGTGAAAAATCAATAAGGCTTTTTTGCTATTTTACTTACAGACTCGGGAGTTATATTTTCTGAATCCTTGATGGAAGGCCTAAAAAATGTCGCGAATAGAATTTTGATTTCGGTCACGTGATGGTCACCATTTTGAATTGAAAATGAAAAATAGAAGCAATTTGAAGGGTCGGGACTTTGGAACACAATTACTCTCCTTCTAATTAAGCTAGAATGTTCAAACTTGGTGTAGACGTTCACTAGGTCAATGTTATGATTGAGTTTAAAGATGAGCATTTTCTGCTTAGGGTAAGCAGAGATAAGCATGCTAATTTGTTGATTCTTTAGGGCACGATAACTTCGGTTATAATGAAGGGAGGGCGGTGAAACATTTGTCAATAGAGAGTCTAATAGCTAGCCTGTTGTGTGAAATCATTGTATTATTTTTTCTAAATATCAGGGATAGCCGAAAAAAGAGATTGAAAATCCAAAAAGTCGTATTTTTACAATTTGGAGCATGTTTAGAGGTCTTTCTCGTAAAGTCAACATAATATTTTTTGGGAACTTCTTCTACAAAGAGTCTTATTGGTAGTCTTTTATATGAAACCATCGATCAACAGTCCAACATATCAGGAGTAGAAGAACAAAAGGATCGAACATTGAAAACGGCACCCTTTCATTGTTAAGCGAAACATGCAGTGTGGGTGACTACAATCTACACATTTAGTCATCGTATAGAGCTTATACAACAGTATCGAATTCCAGCTGCTTAGGGATATTTTACGTGCACTCCAATGTGTACACGAGACCTTGGTTTTTCGTCCCATCCGAATGACTAGACAGCTGTGCTTGTCAGGCCCTCCGTTCTGCCTCACTGACAAGGGGAACCACGCCGGGAAATCGAGATGAACTTTCTCCGTGCAGAACTTTCAATTCAGGCGAAAACGTTTATTGCATACGATTAAGCTGGTCAGTTGGAGCTTATTTTCAAAAGTTTTGTAATAATCGGTTGGTAATTAAAGTACCGTGCACATTAAACTGTTAAAACAGAAAATTTCGCCCGGTTGAAATGTTTCTTGCTATAAGTCAGCAATTTTCTGAATTCAGGGAGGCTGAATGGCTGAATGGTTAGCATGTGCGCACTGTATCGTAACGTCTGTCATTGAGTCAACGGGCGTCGTTTCGATCTCCAGGTTGCACGTGACATGAAGTATGATGTCCAACCTCGTGGGTTTTCTCCGTGTCCTTCGGTTTCCTCCCAACGGCTAAAGACCTGTAAGCGCAAGGGGAGTTTTTAAATAAAATTAAAAACATATGTTAGTCCCGAAATGACCTAGTTTGTGTCGAATGGACATTAGGCCGCATTTCTCTCTTTCTCTTTTATTTTTAAAGTTTTGTAATAATCGGTTGGTAATCAAAGGTACTGTAAAAGTGATAAAACAGAAAATTTCGCCCGGTTGTAATGTTTCTCACTTTAAAGTCAGCAATTTGCCGATTTTAAGGGGCAAACGTTTATTGCGAACGCTTAAGCTGGTCAGGGGGAGCTTATTTTTAAAAGTTTTGTAATATTCGGTTGATAACTAAAGATACCGTGCAAATTAAACTGTTACAATAGAAAATTTGGCCCCGTTGAAATGTTTCTCGCTGTAGGTCAGCAATTTGCCGATTTTAGGGAGGTTGCGTGGCTGAATGATTAGCACGTGCGCTCTGTATCATAACGTCTGTCATTGAGTCAACTGGCGTTGTTTCGATTTCTTGGTTGTACGTGACAAGGAGTATGGTCGCCTGTCCAACCTCGTAGGCCGTAACCGCCGCTGCCCGGGTAAAATTTCCCTCATTGCACACTTTATGGCATATGCCCGTCTTCATTAGCCCATTTTAGGAGCAGAACAGTCGGACGTTAAACCCCATTCAATTTCATTTCATTTTCTCTATGTTGCTTATTTATTATAGTGGATAAATATTTTTCTGGTTCTAGCAATTATTTAATTTCTGCATAGAAATCTTGCTTTGGCCAGTTTTTTTTATTGCAGAGTGCCATTCTTGTTTAAACAAACATGATCCTTTGTTTAAAACATGCTTAAGAAGTCGTCACGATTTCCTACTTATAACCAAACATATTGGAAATATTAGTCTGGCATTATTAAATCCTAATTTTATTGGTCTTATTTAAAATTAAACTTTCATTTAACTATGAACAACCCTTAACGTGTCTCTTTAAAACTATTAAATACTCTAAAACAGTAGCTCAACCTTTTGACCTAAACTCATTAATTTACCATTTTCTTGTGAGCGACTTCTTATTCTTCCTATATGACATATTGCACGTGTCTGATTTCAAAGGGGGGTTGGGTGGCTGAATGGTTAGCACGCGCGCCTGTCATTGAGTTAACTAGCGTGTTTTCAAATGCCCGGTTGTACGTGACAAGGAGTAAGGTCGCCTGTCCAACCTGCCATTTTTAATTTGTTTTTCCCGCCATTTTCATTTCATTTTCTCATCCGTCTCATTACAGTAATACAAGTTTCAGTTATT
Source organism: Patella ulyssiponensis (assembly GCA_963678685.1). Lineage (NCBI taxonomy): Eukaryota > Metazoa > Mollusca > Gastropoda > Patellidae > Patella > Patella ulyssiponensis. The sequence continues at coordinate 10,355,448 of OY783227.1, read as the reverse complement.
TCCCTTTAGTTTTCAGATTATTGTTATGCCTGGGTGCAATGTTTCATACTATATTTAGACTTGTAACTTCGAGAGTTTTTGACCAATTTTGATAATTTTTTCTTCTTATCCTTTTATTTAGGATACTTGATACAATCAATGACACGTGACGATGAATATGAAAGCTTTCATATCTGCATGGGACAGTAGCAGATCTAGTTAAGCTTTCATATGTATTACATATGAAAGCTTATTGTTTCTGTTAAAGTTATTATTAAGCTTTCATATTACATATGAAAGCTTATTGTTTCTGTTAAGATTATTATTATTATTTTTTTTTTTTGTGTGTTTTCTGCAAATCGGATTTCTCAGAATCTATCCGTAGGATCTTTCTGAAATTTTGACCTACCCCCCCAAAAATGGGGTGCGAACCTTGATTAAATATATTTTCAAAACGTTTTACGAATCCGAAATCACCGAAATTTACGAACGACAAAATGGACAATGCATAGTCGTAACTTTGTTATTTTTTGACCGATTTTACTAATTCTTTTTTCTTTGAATACCTTGAAAAAAATCATTTTCATCTGCAGTTTCACATTTTCGAATTTCGAAAATTCGTCGCTGTGATTTCGAACCGGAAGTTTAGACCAATTTGACAACTTCTTTAATAGTTGTACGATTTTCATGAAATTTAGTATATATCTAGACCTTACCGATGTGACTTCAAAAATATAATTAGAAATTTTCTAAATTATCTCCCCTTGACGAAATTAAGGATCAAAATTTTCAAAAAAATCATCGAAATATAGGTCAGAATGACCTGATTTTTTTTTTGGATACTAGATAAGTAATAACTGATTTGTACACAAAATATGAAGTTTGTTGATCGAACCGGAAGTGCCACCATCTTGAAACGTGAAAAATCCCTAAGGCTTTTTTGCTATTTTACTTACAGACACGGGAGTTATATTTTCTGAATCCTTGTAAGATGGCCTAAAAATTGTTCAGAGCAGAATTTTGATTTAGGTCAATTGATGGTTGCCATTTTGAAGTGAATATGAAAAGTAGTAGCAATTTGAAGGGCCGAAACTTTGAAACACAATAACTCTCCTTCTAATTGAGCTAGAATGTTCAATCTTGGTGTAGACGTTCACTATGTCAATGTCATGATTGAGTTCAAAGATGAGTATTTTCTGCTTAGGGTAAGCAGAGATAAGCATGCTGATTTGTTGATTTTTTAGGGCAAGATAACTTCGGTTATAATGAAGGGAGGGCGGTGAAACTCTTGTTAATCGAGAGTGTAATAGCTGGCCTGTTGTGTGAAATCGTTGTATTTTTTTTTCAAATATCAGGGATAGCAGAAAAAAAGAGATCGAAAATCCAAAAAGTCGTATGTTTACGATTTGGAGCATCTTTAAAGGTTCTTTTCTCTTAAAGTCAACATAATACTTTTTGAGAACTTCTTCTACAAAGAGTCTTATCGGTAGTCTTTTATATGAAAACTTCGATCAACAGTCCAAAATATCTGGAGTAGAAGAATAAAAGGATCGAACATTGAAAACGGCACCCTTTCATTGTTAAGCGAAACATGCAGTGTGGGTGACTACAATCTGCACATTTAGTCATCGTATAGAGCTTATTCAACAGTATCGAATTCCAACTACTTAGGGGTATTTTACGTGCACTCCAATGTGTACACGCGACCTTGGTTTTTCGTCCCATCCGAACGACTAGACAGCTGTCCTTGTCAGGCCCTCCGTTCTGCTCACTGACAAGGGGGAACCACGCCGGAAAATCGAGATGAACTTTCTCGTTGCAGAACTTTCAATTCAGGCCAAACGTTTATTGCATACGATTAAGCTGGACAGTTGGGGCTTATTTTCAAAAGTTTTGTAATAATCGGTTGGTAATTAAAATACCGTGCGAATTAAACTGTTAAAACAGAAAATTTCGCCCGGTTAAAATGTTTTTTGCTATAAGTCAGCAATTTCCAGATTTTAGGGAGGCTGAATGGTTAGCATACGCGCGCTGTATCGTAATGTCTGTCATTGAGTCAACCGGCGTCGTTTCGATTTCCAAGTTGCACGTGACATGGAGTATGGTGTCCAACCTCGTGGGTTTTCTCCGTGTCCTTCGGTTTCCTCTCACGGCTAAAGACCCGTACGCGCAAGGGAAGTTTATAAATAAAATTAAAAAACATGTTAGTCCCGAAATGACCTAGTTTGTGTCGAATGGACGTTGGTTGAGCCGCATTTTTCTCTTTCTCTTTCTCTTTTATTTTTAAAGTTTTGTAATAATCGGTTGGTAATCAAAGGTACTGTAAAAGTGATAAAACATAAAATTTCGCCCGGTTGTAATGTTTCTCACTTTAAAGTCAGCAATTTGCCGATTTTAGAGGGCAAATGTTTGTTGCGAACAATTAAGCTGGTCAGGGGGGAGCTTATTTTTAAGGGAGGCTGAATGGCTGAATGGTTAGCATGTGCGCGCTGTATCGTAACGTCTGTCATTGAGTCAACGGGCGTCGTTTCGATTTCGAGATTGTACGTGACATGGACATGCATACGATTAAGCTGGTAAGTTGGGGCTTATTTTCAAAAGTTTTGTAATAATCGGTTGGTAATTAAAATACCGTGCGAATTAAACTGTTAAAACACAAAATTTCGCCCGGTTAAAATGTTTCTTGCTATAAGTCAGCAATTTCCAGATTTTAGGGAGGCTGAATGGTTAGCATACGCGCGCTGTATCGTAACGTCTGTCATTGAGTCAACCGGCGTCGTTTCGATTTCCAAGTTGCACGTGACATGGAGTATGGTGTCCAACCTCGTGGGTTTTCTCCGTGTCCTTCGGTTTCCTCCCAACAGCTAAAGACCAGTAGGCGCAAGGGGAGTTTTTAAATAAAATTAAAAAACATATGTTAGTCCCGAAATGACCTAGTTTGTGTCGAATGGACGTTTAGCCGCATTTCTCTCTTTCTTTTTTTTATTTTTAAAGTTTTGTAATAATCGGTTGGTAATCAAAGATACTGTAAAAGTGATAAAACAGAAAATTTCGCCCGGTTGTAATGTTTCTCACTTTAAAGTCAGCAATTTGCCGATTTTAAGGGGAAAACGTTTATTGCGAACGATTTAGCTGGTCAGGGGGAGCTTATTTTTAAAAGTTTTGTAATATTCGGTTGATAACTAAAGGTACCGTGCAAATTAAACTAATAAAATAGAAGATTTCGCCCGGTTGAAATGTTTCTATCTGTAGGTCAGCAATTTGCCGATTTTAAGGAGGTTGCGTGACTGAATGGTTAGCACGTGCGCTGTGTATCATAACGTCTGTCACTGAGTCAACTGGCGTTGTTTCGATTTCTTGGTTGTACGTGACAAGGAGTATGGTCGCCTGTCCAACCTCGTAGGCCGTAACGCCGCTGCCCGGGTAAAATTTCCCTCATTGCACACTTTATGGCGTATGCCCGTCTTCATTAGCCCATTTTAGGAGTAGGACGTTAAACCCCATTCAATTTGATTTCATTTTCTCTATGTTGCTTATTTATTATAGTGGATAAATGTTTTTCTAGTTCTATTAATTATTTCATTTCTGCATAGAAATCCTGCTTTGACCAGTTTTTTTGTTATTGCAAAGTGCCATTCTTGTATATTGCAGTCTATGACCCTTTGTTTAAAACATGCTTAAGAAGTTGTCACGATTTCCTACTTATAACCAAACAAATTGGAAACCATAATTATATAACATAACTCTAATTTTGGAAGCCCGATTACAGCTATACATGTTTAGGTTATTTCCCTTTAGTTTAAAGATTATTTTTTTGCCCGGGTGCAATGTTTCTCACTACATTTAAATTTGTAACTTTGTGAGTTTTGACCGATAATTATGTCTTTATAATTTTCCAAATTTACATATTTAACGTAAATATTCAAACAATTGGTATCAACCTGATTCAATTTTTTTTAGTTTTGTTCAAAGTTATCTCATTTAATTTTTCGATGTTTTCTTACCATTTTCATTTCATTTTTCTGAAAGTTTTGAAGTGGGAAGTCATCCCGATTACAGCAACACAAGTATCAGTTATTTCCCTTTAGTTTTCAGATTATGCAATGTTTCATACTATATTTAGACTTGTAACTTCGCGAGTTTTTGACCAATAGTTTGTTTTTCTTATCCTTTCATTTGAGATACTTGATATAATCGATGACACGTGACGATGAATATGAAAGCTTTCATATCTGCATGGGACAGTAGCAGATCTAGTTATTATTTTTTTTTTTTGTGTGTTTTCTGCAAATCGGATTTCTCAGAATCTATCCATAGGATCTTTCTAAAATTTTGACCTACCCCCCCAAAAATGGGGTGCGAACCTTGATTAAATGTATTTTCAAAACGTTTTACGAATCCGAAATCACCGAATTTTACGAACGAATGCATTTGACCTACAATGCTGTAACTTTGTGACTATTTGATCTATTTTACTAATTCTTTTTTCTTTGAGTATCCTAAGACATTTACTTCAAATCTGCAATTTCGGATTTTCGAAATTCGAAAATTCGTCGCTGTGATTTCGAACCGGAAGTTTACACCAACTCGACAACTTCTTTAGTCGTTGTACGATTTTCATGAAATTTAATATGTAAGTAGACCTTAATGATGCGACTTGAAAAATGACTTTAGAAATTTTCTAACTTATCTCCCCTTGGTGAAATTAAGGATCAAAATTTTCAAAAAAATCGTCGAAATATAGGTCAGAATGACCTAGTTTTTTTTTTCGATACTAGACAAGGAATTACTGATTCGTACACAAAATATGGAGTTTGTCGATCGAACCGGAAGTGCCACCATCTTTAAACGTGAAAAATCAATAAGGCTTTTTTGCTATTTTACTTACAGACTCGGGAGTTATATTTTCTGAATCCTTGTAGGAAGGCCTAAAAAATGTCGCGAATGGAATTTTGATTTAGGTCATCCCGGAGTCACCATTTTGAATTGAAAATGAAAAATAGAAGCAATTTGAAGGGCCGAGACTTTGGAGCACAATAACTCTCATTCTAATTAAGCTAGAATGTTCAAACTTGTTGTAGACGTTCACTAGGTCAATGTTATGATTGCGTTCAAAGATGAGCATTTTCTGCTTAGGGTAAGCAGAGATAAGCATGCTGATTTGTTGATTCTTTAGGGCACGATAACTTTGGTTATAATGAAGGGAGGGCGGTGAAACTTTTGTCAATAGAGAGTCTAATAGCTAGCCTGTTGTGTGAAATCATTGTATCATTTTTTTTAAATATCAGGGATAGCCGAAAAAAAGAGATTGAAAATCCAAAAAGTCGTATTTTTACAATTTGGAGCATGTTTAGAGGTCTTTCTCGTAAAGTCAACATACTATTTTTTGGGAACTTCTTCTACAAAGAGTCTTATTGGTAGTCTTTTATATGAAACCATCGATCAACAGTCCAACATATCAGGAGTAGAAGAACAAAAGGATCGAACATTGACAACGGCACCCTTTCATTGTTAAGCGAAACATGCAGTGTGGGTGACTACAATCTACGCATTTAGTCATCGTATAGAGTTTATTCAACAGTATCGAATTCCAGCTGCTTAGGGATATTTTACGTGCACTCCAATATGTACACGGGACCTTGGTTTTTCGTCCCATCCGAAGGACTAGACAGCTGTGCTTGTCAGGCCCTCCGTTCTGCCTCACTGACAAGGGGAACCACGCCGGGAAATCGAGATGAACTTTTTTCGTGCAGAACTTTCAATTCAGGCAAAACGTTTATTGCATACGATTAAGCTGGTCAGTTGGAGCTTATTTTCAAAAGTTTTGTAATAATCGGTTGGTAATTAAAGTACCGTGCGCATTAAACTGTTAAAACAGAAAATTTCGCCCGGTTGAAATGTTTCTTGCTATAAGTCAGCATTTTTCCGAATTCAGGGAGGCTGGATGGCTGAATGGTTAGCATGTGCTCGCTGTATCGTAACGTTTGTCATTGAGTCAACGGGCGTCGTTTCGATCTCCAGGTTGCACGTGACATGGTGTATGATGTCCAACCTCGTGGGTTTTCTCCGTGTTCTTTGGTTTCCTCCCAACGGCTTAAGACCAGTACGTGCAAGGGGAGTTTTTAAATAAAATTAAAAAACATATGTTAGTCCCAAAATGACCTAGTTTGTGTCGAATGGACGTTAGGCCGCATTTCTCTCTTTCTCTTTTTAAAGTTTTGTAATAATCGGTTGGTAATCAAAGGTACTGTTAAAGTGATAAAACAGAAAATTTGGCCCGGTTGTAATGTTTCTCACTATAAAGTCAGCAATTTGTCGATTTTAAAGGGCAAACGTTGATTGCGAACGATTAAGCTGGTCAGGGGGAGCTTATTTTTAAAAGTTTTGTAATATTCGGTTGATAACTAAAGGTACCGTGCAAATTAAACTGTTAAAATAGAAAATTTGGCCCGGTTGAAATGTTTCTCGCTGTAGGTCAGCAATTTGCCGATTTTAGGGAGGTTGCGTGGCTGAATGGTTAGCACGTGCGCTCTGTATCATAACGTCTGTCATTGAGTCAACTGGCGTTGTTTCGATTTCTTGGTTGTACGTGACAAGGAGTATGGTCGCCTTACCAACCTCGTAGGCCGTAACGCCGCTGCCCGGGTAAAATTTCCCTCATTGCACACTTTATGGCGTATGCCCGTCTTCATTAGCCCATTGTAGGAGCAGAACAGTAGGACGTTAAACCCCATTCAATTTCATTTCATTTTCTCTATGTTGCTTATTTATTATAGTGGATAAATATTTTTCTGGTTCTAGCAATTATTTAATTTCTGCATAGAAATCTCTGGCCAGTTTTTTTTATTGCAGAGTGCCATTCTTGTATATTGCAGTCTATGACCCTTTGTTTAAAACATGCTTAAGAAGTCGTCACGATTTCCTACTTATAACCAAACATATTGGAAACCATAATTATATAACATATCTTGGAAGCCCGATTACAGCTATACAAGTTTCAGTTATTTCCCTTTAGTTTAAAGATTATTTTTTTGCCCGGGTGCAATGTTTCTCACTACATTTAAATTTGTAACTTTGTGAGTTTTTGACCGATTTTGATATTATGTCTTTATAATTTTCCAAATCTACATATTTAACGTACATATTCAAACAGTTGAGTTCAACCTGATTCAAAAAGTTTTAGTTTTGTTCAAAGTTATTTCATTTAATTTTTCAATGTTTTCTTACCATTTTCATTTCATTATTCTGAAATTTTTGAAATCGGAAGTCATCCCGATTACAGCAACACAAGTATCAGTTATTTCCCTTTAGTTTTCAGATTACTCAATGTTTCATACTATATTTAGACTTGTAACTTCGCGAGTTTTTGACCAATTTTGATAGTTTGTTATTCTTATCCTTTTATTTGAGATACTTGATATAATCGATGACACGTGACGATGAATATGAAAGCTTTCATATCTGCATGGGACAGTAGCAGATCTAGTTATTATTTTTTTTTTGTGTGTTTTATTCACAAATCGGATTTCTCAGAATCTAACCATAGGATCGTTCTGAAACTTTTACCTATCCCCCCAAAAATGGGTGGTGGCTGTTGATTAAATATATTTTCAAAACGTTTTACGTATCCGAAATCACCGAATTTTACGAACGAATGCATTTGACCTACAATGCTGTAACTTTGTGACTATTTGACCTATTTTACTAAATCTTTTTTCTTTGAGTACCTTGAGACAATTACTATAAATCTGCAGTTTCAGATTTTCGAATTTCGAAAATTCGTCGCTGTGATTTCGAACCGGAAGTTTAGACCAATTTGACAACTTCTTTAATAGTTGTACGATTTTCATGAAATTTAGTATCTAAGTAGATCTTACCGATGTGACTTCAAAAATATAATTAGAAATTTTCTAAATTATCTCCCCTTGACGAAATTAAGGATCAAAATTTTCAAAAAAATCGTCGAAATATAGGTCAGAATGACCTGATTTTTTTTTTGGATACTAGATAAGTAATTACTGATTTGTACACAAAATATGGAGTTTGTCGATTGAACCGGAAGTGCCGCCATATTTAAAAGTGAAAAATCAATAAGGCTTTTTTGCTATTTTACTTACAGACTCGGGAGTTATATTTTCTGAATCCTTGATGGAAGGCCTAAAAAATGTCGCGAATAGAATTTTGATTTCGGTCACGTGATGGTCACCATTTTGAATTGAAAATGAAAAATAGAAGCAATTTGAAGGGTCGGGACTTTGGAACACAATTACTCTCCTTCTAATTAAGCTAGAATGTTCAAACTTGGTGTAGACGTTCACTAGGTCAATGTTATGATTGAGTTTAAAGATGAGCATTTTCTGCTTAGGGTAAGCAGAGATAAGCATGCTAATTTGTTGATTCTTTAGGGCACGATAACTTCGGTTATAATGAAGGGAGGGCGGTGAAACATTTGTCAATAGAGAGTCTAATAGCTAGCCTGTTGTGTGAAATCATTGTATTATTTTTTCTAAATATCAGGGATAGCCGAAAAAAGAGATTGAAAATCCAAAAAGTCGTATTTTTACAATTTGGAGCATGTTTAGAGGTCTTTCTCGTAAAGTCAACATAATATTTTTTGGGAACTTCTTCTACGAAGAGTCTTATTGGTAGTCTTTTATATGAAACCATCGATCAACAGTCCAACATATCAGGAGTAGAAGAACAAAAGGATCGAACATTGAAAACGGCACCCTTTCATTGTTAAGCGAAACATGCAGTGTGGGTGACTACAATCTACACATTTAGTCATCGTATAGAGCTTATACAACAGTATCGAATTCCAGCTGCTTAGGGATATTTTACGTGCACTCCAATGTGTACACGAGACCTTGGTTTTTCGTCCCATCCGAATGACTAGACAGCTGTGCTTGTCAGGCCCTCCGTTCTGCCTCACTGACAAGGGGAACCACGCCGGGAAATCGAGATGAACTTTCTCCGTGCAGAACTTTCAATTCAGGCGAAAACGTTTATTGCATACGATTAAGCTGGTCAGTTGGAGCTTATTTTCAAAAGTTTTGTAATAATCGGTTGGTAATTAAAGTACCGTGCACATTAAACTGTTAAAACAGAAAATTTCGCCCGGTTGAAATGTTTCTTGCTATAAGTCAGCAATTTTCTGAATTCAGGGAGGCTGAATGGCTGAATGGTTAGCATGTGCGCACTGTATCGTAACGTCTGTCATTGAGTCAACGGGCGTCGTTTCGATCTCCAGGTTGCACGTGACATGAAGTATGATGTCCAACCTCGTGGGTTTTTCTCCGTGTCCTTCGGTTTCCTCCCAACGGCTAAAGACCTGTAAGCGCAAGGGGAGTTTTTAAATAAAATTAAAAACATATGTTAGTCCCGAAATGACCTAGTTTGTGTCGAATGGACATTAGGCCGCATTTCTCTCTTTCTCTTTTATTTTTAAAGTTTTGTAATAATCGGTTGGTAATCAAAGGTACTGTAAAAGTGATAAAACAGAAAATTTCGCCCGGTTGTAATGTTTCTCACTTTAAAGTCAGCAATTTGCCGATTTTAAGGGGCAAACGTTTATTGCGAACGCTTAAGCTGGTCAGGGGGAGCTTATTTTTAAAAGTTTTGTAATATTCGGTTGAAAACTAAAGATACCGTGCAAATTAAACTGTTACAATAGAAAATTTGGCCCGGTTGAAATGTTTCTCGCTGTAGGTCAGCAATTTGCCGATTTTAGGGAGGTTGCGTGGCTGAATGGTTAGCACGTGCGCTCTGTATCATAACGTCTGTCATTGAGTCAACTGGCGTTGTTTCGATTTCTTGGTTGTACGCGACAAGGAGTATGGTCGCCTGTCCAACCTCGTAGGCCGTAACCGCCGCTGCCCGTGTAAAATTTCCCTCATTGCACACTTTATGGCATATGCCCGTCTTCATTAGCCCATTTTAGGAGCAGAACAGTCGGACGTTAAACCCCATTCAATTTCATTTCATTTTCTCTATGTTGCTTATTTATTATAGTGGATAAATATTTTTCTGGTTCTAGCAATTATTTCATTTCTGCATAGAAATCTTGCTTTGGCCAGTTTTTTTATTGCAGAGTGCCATTCTTGTTTAAACAAACATGATCCTTTGTTTAAAACATGCTTAAGAAGTCGTCACGATTTCCTACTTATAACCAAACATATTGGAAATATTAGTCTGGCATTATTAAATCCTAATTTTATTGGTCTTATTTAAAATTAAACTTTCATTTAACTATGAACAACCCTTAACGTGTCTCTTTAAAACTATTAAGTACTCTAAAACAGTAGCTCAACCTTTTGACCTAAACTCATTAATTTACCATTTTGTTGAGAGCGACTTCTTATTCTTCCTATATGACATATTGCACGTGTCTGATTTCAAAGGGGGGTTGGGTGGCTGAATGGTTAGCACGTGCGCCTGTCATTGAGTTAACTAGCGTGTTTTCGAATGCCCGGTTGTACGTGACAAGGAGTAAGGTCGCCTGTCCAACCTGCCATTTTTATTTTTTTTTCCCGCCATTTTCATTTCATTTTCTCATCCGTCTCATTACAGTAATACAAGTTTCAGTTATTTCCCTTTAGTTTTCAGATTATTGTTATGCCTGGGTGCAATGTTTCATACTATATTTAGACTTGTAACTTCGCGAGTTTTTGACCAATTTTAATAATTTTTTCTTCTTATCCTTTTATTTAGGATACTTGATACAATCAATGACACGTGACGATGAATATGAAAGCTTTCATATCTGCATGGGACAGTAGCAGATCTAGTTAGGCTTTCAGACTTTCGTCTGAAAGCCTATTGAGATTACTAAAATTATTATTATTATTATTATTATTATTATTATTTACCGCGAGGGCCTAGATCTCCATGATCGAAAACAGATATCGATCTGGAATTAGCTTTTCTATCGGGAAACCATGTGGTGGCTACTTGATAAAATATTTTTGAAATTTCTGCGCATACCGGAAGTGACCGAACTTTGTACTTTCTCTAAAAATTGAAAATCGGCCATAGTTTCGTCAATTCTTTGTCCATTTTCAAACAAATTACATTTTTGGAATCCCTGAATCTTTTCTGAGACAATGGCTATCTCACATTTTTCAATTTCGAACATTCGTCTATGATTTTTATCGTTCGAAAATTGAAAACATGTTGTTTATGAGACAATTTTTGTTATTTTTCAAAATTTTCAAATTTGACCTACATTTTTGGATACCTGAAGTCCATCCGATTCCAGTAATATAAGTTTCATTCAGAGTTATCGCCCTTTATTTTTCGATTTTTTTCGAATTTTCTTCCCATTTTGTGAGCTCGGGTTTCGTTTTATGGCAGGATTGACGTTTCTGAAACTTCTGGAACATGAAGTTATAGTCCAATACCAACTTATAAAGCAATTTCGACAAGAATCCTTAAACCGGAAGTGGTCGAAATAATGTGCAATATTTTGAAAAAAATGCAAAAAATGGATATTTTTGGGGAAAACGCTATTTCTCCGTCCGATATCAATGGATTAAACGAATGAAGGTACCGTTTGATGGCACGATTGTTGGACTATCATATGATACCCCATTCATACGGATACTATGAACAGACAGCAAAATATGGCACGCTGAAAATCAAGTATTTTCTGATTTGGAGCGTTTTTGGACGCCTGTATCTCGGAAACTTAACCTGCAATTTTTTTTAAATTTTTTCTATCGAGAGACCTTTTGGAGGTATTTTGCATGAAGCCATCCAATAAGACTTTGAAATGTCTGGAATAGGATAAAAAAGGGACTGAAAATCGAAAAAAGTCGAAAAATCGTGAAATTTTGGAAAATGCTCTACTATTTTATTATTTTAAGAGATTTTTTAAAAAAGGTTGTATATTCAGATAGCTGACCTAATTACGATTCTAACGATGTATAATATGTATGTAATTATTAAAATTTAATTTTCGATATTTTAATTTTTTTGCATTTTTGACACTTTTGAACATAGGATTTCTCAGGGGCATTTTATCTGATCAGATAATGTAATATATCATTACAGAGCCCGGTGGCTATTTTAGTGCCCAAACCGGCTATTAAAACTATTCCGACAATAATAACCATACCGGAAGTATTCAAAAAATGAAAAAAAAGAGTAAAAACATTGTCGCACTTGCGAAAAACTTGATTTCTCTCTTAGGTAATAGCGGACCAAAAGAACTAAAGTGTCGCTGGATAGCCCTATTAATGGACCATCATATGGTATCTAAATAATACGATTTCGATGGTAAGGAAATAAATTATTGTATGCCAAAAATCTAGTATTTTCCAATTTTTTAACATTCTGAGACGCCCTTTTCTCGAAAACGACGCTTACGATTTTTCTTAAACTTTTCTTACTCAAAGTCCTATCGGTTGTCTATATAGGGAATCCAAAATGAAAAGCATTGAAATAATATAAGTGGTCGAAAAATGGCCTCAAACTTTGAAAAAAACTGAAAAATCGTTAAATTTTTGGAAACGCTCTTTAATTTATCTTTTTTTCCAAAACTACTCAATGGATGTTTCTGAAACTTCTGGTACAGAAAGTTAAGTATCCAAAGAACTTCGTAAAGCTATCACAACAACGATCGTAAAGCCGGAAGTAGTCGAAAAAATGTCCGATATTTTGAAAAAAAAAAAATTTTTTACGAAAACCTTTTTTATTTATGAATATTTTTTGATGATATTTTACACGGGGTTAAAATATCATCGTACTTGAGCAGAAATGAGAAAAAAAATTGTCTCGGTAATTTGCGTTAGCCGCCATCGGCTAATTTAGTTTTTCGTACCCAGAAAAATTATTTATTGTTCGATTTGTATAAAACAAAGTTCATATGCACCGTGGTCCCAATTGCAATTTTTTTTGTTACGGTGAAATTTTTCTGTCGGCAACGGAAGTGACGTAATATTAACAAAAACTACAATTTTGACAGTTCGGTACCACTTTTTGAAAGCAAATATTATTTTTTTTCAAAACTGATATAACTAAAAGGATGCACCCTGCAAAGGTGCACAAAATCCTTAGCTCATATTTTTAAATTTCAATTTCATTTTCGGGCAATTTAGAATAAAATGTAAAATAAAGTGTAAAATTCAGTTATTTACAATTCATTCAGCGTCTTCATATTTTGAAATATTTATTTGTAATTTTCATAAACTCGTAGCAATAATCCAGACGAAGAGAATGTATGCGAAAATTAGTTTGTAATATGAGCAGTTGCCGAGAAATATGCGATTTTGCATGCATCACTTTTCACGTTATTTTGCCTATAAAAGAGTGAATTATTATTCGATTTGCAATATTTTTTTTCCATTTGATGCCTAATGCCAATTTGGACTAGGTCAAGCCAATTTTACATTTTCACTGTGACCGGAAATGACGTCTTTTGGGCAAAAACTGTATTTCTAACCTAAAAAACAAATATTTTATTCAAATGAGTCTGCCTTAAAATGTTTTTAAAATTATGATATTTGATTCCCATCAACGAATAGAATGAAGCCATACGACCATACAGATACCACAAAATGGTTTCTAACTTGTACGGTTACAGAGAAATAGGCGATCTTCTATAAGTCACTTTTCAAGGTTTTTGGTCTGTAAAAGTGTCAATTATTATTCGATTTTTATAATTTATTTACCATTTGATGCCTTATGCCATTTATGACTTCTATGAACCAAGTTAAAATTTTCAATATCACCGGAAGTAATGTAATTTTTGCAAAAAACGTATTTTTAGCCTTCAAAACAAACATTTTTTTGAAGGGATTTATATTTATTATTCGTTTAACTTTATAACGTCTGACTCTAATGGGCAGTAAGACTGAATCAATACCATCATATTGATATCAAGAAAAGGCTTCTAGCATGTTCCCTTGTCGAATAATAACCAATTTTCCGAGGGTCACTTTTAAGTTTTTTACCTTCTTAATTTCAGTTTATGGGTTATAGGTTAATTATTCATTGCCCGATATCTATAAAAAAAAGTTTGCATTTTGTATGTTGCGAATTTTCGACTTATTTTTCACCTATAAAAATTTCTTTCGGCACCGGAAATGACGTAATTTTGCCATAATTTACAATTTTGACCGGTCTTTTCGCCAGCAAATATTACTTTTACATATGATAGAGGGTGTCACTGAAGCAAAACAACTAATGTATAGTTTGGTAGCTCAATGGATCGGCTATGGCATAATAAACTTCCTGTATGATTCCTGAAAGCCGGTTCAGTGCTGCTTGCAGGTCTAGTTCTTATTATTATTATTATTCAGATTCCAATTTGAATAGATCTCAGCAACTACGATTTCTTCGCTTTTACTGGGAAAGTGGGTGTGACTTAGAGGATAAAGCTATTTTGAACGTTCTGCGACAATGCGAAATGTCCGAAATCACCGAAGTTATCGTTTTTGAAAATATTGCAGTAATTTTAACAATAATCATTAGATTTTAACTTTCGATACATTTTGGCATAGCCTGAGACAGGGCACATAGCTACGCTACTTTCGATTTTTGATTTTCGGCAAATCTTCGAAGATATTAGGCGCCAAATTTCGAAAATTTAAAATTTTACAAAAAACTTTTTTATTTATGAATATTTTTTAGTCGTATTGTGCACAGAATTAAAGAGTCATCTGACTAGTGCAAAAATGTTAAAAATTTTTGTCTCAGTAATTTACCTTGGCCGCCATTGGCTAATTCAGTTTTTGAGTCCTACATTAATTTTTTATTGTTCGATTTGTATAAAACAAAGTTCATATGCTTCGTTGTATCAATTGTCATTTTTTTTATTACCAAAAGTGTTATCTGTCGGCACCGGAAGTGGCATAATTTTACCAAAAACTACAATTTTGACAGTTATTTTCCTTCTTCGAAAACAAATATTATTTTTTGGAAAAATTATTTGACTCAAAGAGTGTGCCCTTTCAAGGCGCAAAAAATGTAGGAAGCAGTTTTTTTAATTTCGATTTCATTTTCGAGCAAATTCGATTAAGAGGCTAAAAATGGTGTAAAATTGGCCTATTTACAACCTATTCAGGCTTTTCAGATTTTAAAATATTTCTTCGTAACTTTTATAAACTTGTAGCTATAATCCATACGAAGAAAATGTATGTTAAAATTCGTTTGTAATATAAGCAGTTACAAAGAAATGGGCAGTTCTGTACAAGTCACTGTTTTCGTTATTTTGCCTGTAAAATTGTCAATTATGATTGGATTTTTATAAAAGTGACATCATTTGATTCAAAAAGCACGTAGCGCCATATCAAGTTGATTACAATTTAAAATTGACACCGGAAGTGACATCATTTGGTCAAAAAATGCATTTTAAACTTTTTAAATCAATGTTTTATTCAACCAAGAATAACTTAATATGTATTAATAATTTTAACTTTTGGTTTAAATTCACATATAAACAAAACTCATATGGTCATATAGATATCATAAAATTGTTTCTAACTTGTTCGGTTGCCGAAAAATAGACAGTTTTCTACAGGTCACTTTTGAAGGTTTTGGGGCCATAAAAGTGTCAATTATTATTCGATTTTCATAAACGTTACACCATGTTATACCTAATGCCATTTGGGATTTCATACAAGTAATGTAAGATTTTCATTATCACCGGAAGTAACGTCATTTTGGCAAAAACTGTATTTTTAGCCTTCAAAACAGATATTTTATTCAAATGAGTCTGTTTCGAAATCTTTTTCAAATTATGGTATTTGATGCCAATCAACAAATAGAATGAAGCCATACGATCATACAGATACCACAAAATGGTTTCTAACTTGTACGGTTGCCGAGAAATAGCCGATTTTCTACAAGTCACTTTTCAAGTTTTTTGGTCTTTAAAAGTGGCAATTATTATTCGATTTACATAAAATTTTCACTATATGATATCGTATGCCATTTCTGATTTCATAAGACTAATTGAACATTTTCATTAACACCGGGAGTAATTTAATTTTGTCAAGATCATTTAAAAGTAACACATGTATAAAATGAATTGATATTGCTGGATTTGGTTGATTCTCCGTCCATTTTATTTGTGTGCAATGTTAATTTGGGAACCTGTTTAGTGGTTTCGTTGGTACCAGAAGCGACATATGTTCAAGGGTAACTTGGCACCGGAAGTGAATGTTTAAGGGTAACGTGGCACCAGTGAAACCCGTCATTCCTGCATGCAGGTCTAGTTATTATTATTATTATTATTCTTCTTTTGTTTTGAGTAGATCTCAGCAACTGCTTGTCGCATCGTTACGATTTCTTCGGTTTTACTGGGAAAGTGGGTGTGACTTAGAGGATAAAGCTATTTTGAACGTTCTGCGACAATGCGAAATGTCCGAAATC
Organism: Patella ulyssiponensis; assembly: GCA_963678685.1. NCBI lineage: Eukaryota > Metazoa > Mollusca > Gastropoda > Patellidae > Patella > Patella ulyssiponensis. The sequence goes on along the minus strand of OY783227.1, from coordinate 10,339,095 downwards.
ACCGAAGTTATTCTTTTTAAAAATATTGCAGTAATTTTAACAATAATCATTGGATTTTAACTGTCGATACATTTTGACATAGCCGGAGACAGGGCACATAGCTACGATACTTTCGATTTTTGATTTTCGACAAATCTTCGAAGATATTAGGCGCCAAATTGCGAAAATTTAAAATTTTACAAAAAACTTTTTTATTTATGAATATTTTTTAGTCGTGTTGTGCACAGAAATAAAGAGTCATCTGACTAGCGCAAAAATGTTAAAAAAATTTGTCTCAGTAATTTTCCTTGGCCGCCATTGGCTAATTCGGTTTTTCAGTCCTAGATTAATTTTTTATTGTTCGATTTGTATAAAACAAAGTTCATATGCTTCGTTGTCTTAATTGTCATTTTTTTTATTACCAAAAGTGTTATCTGTCGGCACCGGAAGTGGCATAATTTTACCAAAAACTACAATTTTGACAGTTAGGTACCATTTTTCGAAAACAAATATTATTTTTTTGAAAAATTATATGACTCAAAAAGTGTGTCCTTTAAAGGCGCAAAAAATGTCGGAAGCAGTTTTTTTAATTTCGATTTCATTTTCGAGCAAATTGGATTAAGAGGCTAAAAATGGTGTAAAATTGACCTATTTACAACCCATTCAAGCTTTTCAGATTTTAAAATATTTCTTCGTAACTTTTATAAACATGTAGCTATAATCCATACGAAGAAAATGTATGTTAAAATTAGTTTGTAATATAAGCAGTTGCCAAGAAATGGGCAGTTCTGCATAAGTCACTGTTTTCGTTATTTTGCCTGTAAAATAGTCATTTATTATTGGATTTTTATAAAAGTGACATCATTTGATTCAAAAAGCATGTAGCGTCATATCAAGTTGATTACAATTTAAAATTGACACCGGAAGTGACGTCATTTAGTCAAAAACTCAATTTTTAACTTTTAAAATCGATATTTTTTTCAACCAAGAATTATGTCACATATAATAATAAAATTAATTTTTGGTTTAAATTCACATATTAACAAAACTCGGTCAAAAAGATATCATAAAATTGTTTCTAACTTGTTCGGTTGCCGAGATATAGGCGATTTTCTAAAAGTCACTTTTGAAGGTTTTTGGCCCATAAAAGTGTCAATTATTATTCGATTTTCATAAAATTTTCACCCTTTGAAGCCTAATGTCATAGACGATGTTAAAAAACTAATTTAAAGTTTTCATTATCACCGGAAGTAACGTCATTTTGGTAAAAACTGTATTTTAAGCCTTCAAAGCCGATATTTTATTCAAATGAGTCTGATTTGTAATGTTTATACAATTATGATATTTGATTCCAATCAACAAATAGATTAAACCCATACAGTCATATAAATACCAAAAAATGGTTTCTAACTTGTACGGTTGCCGAGAAATAGACGATTTTCTACACGTCACTTTTCAAGGTTTTTGGTCTATAAAAGTGGCAATTATTATTCGATTTACATAAAATTTTCACTATATCATATTTATGCCATTTCTGATTTCATAAAACTAATTGAATATTTTCATTAGCACCGGAAGTAATGTAATTTTGTCAAGATCATTTACAAGTAACAAATGTATAAATGAATTGATATTGCTGGATTTGGTTGGTTCTGCGTCCATTTTATTTGATGTGAGCAATGTTTATTTGGAAAACTGTTTAGTGGTTTCGTTGGTACCGGAAGTGACATATGTTCAAGGGTAACTTGGCACCGGAAGTGACATGTTCAAGGGTAACGTGGCACCAGTGAAACCCGTCATTCCTGCATGCAGGTCTAGTTATTATTACTATTGTTCGATTTATATAGCGATTCATTACACAAGGGTTTTTAGGCGCATTCACAAGACAAAAGTTCAAAAACATTTTTGAAATAAATACGTTTTTAAGTTAGTCTTAAAGCTCTGGATGGCAGAGGACTCTCGAAGAGTTTTTGGAAGATCATTCCACAGTTTTGCTGCTCTGACGGAGAAAGCATATTCACCAGAACTTTTATTATATATCGGAATCATCAATATGCTACGATCATTTGAAGAACGAAGGTTGGATCGTCGGGGAGTATAGAAATCAAAGCGTTCTTTTCAATAACTGGGTGCAGTATCAGAATAAATTGATTTAAACACATTCACAATAGCTTTCGAACTGGAAGCCAATGGAATTTCTGTATCTTAGCAGCTGATATATGATCAAAATTGTCGTGTTCTAGTTATGAGATGTGCAGCATTGTTTTGCGCTATCTGTAGTCTGTTTAAAGCTGTTTCCGGTGCTCCTAATAGACGAGAATTCGCGCAGTCCATATGTGATGTTACTAATGCTCTAACAACACTTTGACAAGCATCAGTATTAAGATTAGAGCGTATTCTCGAAATAGCTCTCATTTGAAGATGCATTGTCCGCATGATACTGTTGATTTGAGGAACTGGGGACATAAATTCATTGGTCACATAGCCAAGATTTTTAGCCTGCTTCTTGCGAGAAATAGAGCAATCACCGGTCTGAATGGGAGAAATAGAGCAATCACCGATCTGAATGGAGTCCGCTTTAAATAATTTACTGGCTTGTGATTTTGATGATATGACAAGAAATTCGGATTTGTCATCGTTAAGCTTTAGCCTTTTTCTGGTCCCCCATCATCGAATGTCATTAAAATGAGACTCCAGTCTACTTATAGAAGCGAGATAGTTGTTGTGTTGAAAGTAGTCATATATTTGGGTGTCATCAGCAAAGCTGTGATTTGACCAATTAGAAGAATGTATAGAAAAAAAAGTAGAGGTCCCATTACAGAACCATGTGGAACACCTATCCTACACAGTCCTGTTTATTTGCACCTGTCGAGTTCTATCTTGAAGATATGACTTTGTCCATGACAGTGCGGCACCACTAATCCCAACCGAACATTCCAGCCTTTGGAATAAAATACTATGATCTATAGTATCGAAAGCAGCGCTGAGATCCAAAAGTATTAGGTGAACGGCCAGATTCTTATCCAGTGCCAACAAGTCGATATCCTTTTTAATTATTTTTTTTAAGTAGAGTGGTCTCTGTGCTGTGGCCTCGTTTGTGAGCAGATTGAAGCGATTCGTGTAAATCATTTTCAGACAGATAATTTGAAATTTGAGAAGCTATAACTCTTTCAATAACCTTGTCGATGAAAGGTAAGTTGGAAACAGGTCGGTAATTCTTTCACAGCTGACTTTAAGCATACAGGAACAGTACTAGTGGTTATGGAATGATTAACAATGCCAGTAATGATTGGAAGCAGAACCCCCAATACATTCTTCTCTCCCAGAAGCCAGACTGGAAGCGGATCAGAATTACAAGTAGCTGATTTACTCTTAAGTATAACCTTTTTGACTTGTTCTTCAGAAACAGTAGCAAATAAATTTAGATAGCACTCTACATAATGACGGAAAGGATTCCTCACCCTCCGTATCAGAGTCAACCAAACTATCCTTTCTTTTCCTAATATCAGATACTTTAGTTTGGAAAAAAGAATATAATCTCTCGGCAAGCCCAAGCCGTCAGTTGATGATGGAAGGCGTTGAGTTGTATCGAATGTGAGCGACTGAACAATTTTAAATAAATCACGTGGTTATTTATGGATATAGTTGCTAATCTTGGCAGATCTGATCATAGATATGACCTTTGCAGACTGTGTATGTAAATAAGTATACATAAAATATGTTTTACAGACAATAAAATGTAACAATAATTGTTACACAGGTCGTTAAGCACTCAAACAATTCAACACGAATTAAATTTGTGGAAATATTGCCGCCGTCTTGGATTTACGCTATTTTGGATTTTTGAATGTCAAATTTAAGATCCCTAATAAGGTCAGCGACCCTGAAAACCCTAATATTGGGTCGATATGAGGTTTATACACGGTAGAATAATGAAATCTAAATTATCACCGTCAAATTAACCCCTCTAAGTTCGGGGGTGTGCAGGGGGGTTAGGGTGCTCGGAAAAAAAAATAAAATATATACGTTCATACATTAACAGAACACAGTTTTTATGGTATACAATCACTAGTTTTATTCTAAAAGCACGACGTTTTTACAAGTATCCTCTTATCGTTACCAAGCACAAATGACAATTTAGTTCGTTCGTTCGTGGGGTTTAACGTCCACTTCCACCTAAGGTGATATCGTAGACAAGGTGTTTCCTAGGAAACTAGCCTGGACCATCCGCAAAAGGAGGGCTGGATTGGCTTGTGGTAAGACATAGTGTCTTTGCGGGGCAGCAGCCATGATAGGTCTCATCACGGAGTAGGCACCGGGAACAATTTAGTAAACTTGAGGTCAATATATATGAAATTAATAAGAAACCATTTACATGGATTAAAATAACAGTAATAGAAATAATATAAGGAGTAAAGGATATTTAACAAAAACAACAAACATAACAAGGTAATTAGCCACAAATAAACACTAATACTGCATGAGTAGGACGTTATTAACAGTTAGAGGCCCTTTAAAGGGTGCCGTTAATGAACAAGGAGTGAGGCCATTTCCATATTATGAGTCCCTTCAAAGGGTGACTTGTAAAGGGTGACTAAATATGGGTATTCGTACTTACTGTAGTATGATTAATATTTTGGTGGATATTTATTAGAGAATATGGTCGACAACAGAATACATCGACTGATATAAAACAAGTATAGAATTAAACAACATTTTAAATAAATCATTTTCGCTTGGATCCAAGGGTTAGTAGTAAAGTAGCACCAGTAACAGTAGCTTTTGCTACGTTTTTATGTAACAAACAATAAGCCTGAAACACAGAAGTTATAATAAATATAAGGCGATTGGATGGTCGAATGGTTAACGTACGCGCGCTGTATCATACGGCTTGCCATTGAGTCAACTGGTGTGGTTCCGAATCCTCGGTTGTACGTGGTGAGCCCGTGCTGTTTCGTTGAAATATAAGACTGCTTACGTTACGTAGTTAGGGGTGTAGCTCAGTACTATTAGTGAAAGGATTTTGCACGTTCTCACTGTATATTCTGGGGGATCTCAAAATAAATTACAATTCCAAATAAATCACAAATGCTGATGAAGGTTAAACGTTTATTATACGACTGGCACAGTAAGAATACTGACCGTATGTCTTCTGTCGTATATAAAGCAAACCTTATCATCAGTTTAGAAGTTTACTTGGAACTAAATTAAACATGTTCAGGTGATTATAGATAAATTTAAAAGATTAACCCCTTGAACAAGAGATAGTCGTAAGACCATTTACACATCCCAATAGGTAAAGTTAACCCTTCATGGATATTATTTGATAACTTGTGTACCATAGGTGATACACGTAGACTATATTATGTAAAATAATATGACATATTGAACTCTGATCAAGTTGTAAGATAACATTAAAGACGAGAGAGATTTTCTACTGTCATATTAAATGTAAAACAATTATTTTCAAGAACAAAAATATCTATACTATATCAGTGGCAAGGAGTAGGGTCGCCTGTCCAACCCCGTGGGTTTCCTCCGGTTTCCTCCCAGTGCTAAAGACACCTACGCGCAACCGAATTATTGAAATAAATTGGGGTTTTTTTAACACATGTTAGTCCCCAAATGACCTAGTTTGTGTCAAACCCCATTTCTCTCTCTCTCTCCCTATCAGCTGAATATCGAGATTTCACAAATAAACCAAATAAATACCTCTAACAAAGAAGATGCTAAATTTTCAAACCAATTGGCATGTGCAAAGATTTCTGTACTGCCGTTTTCAACTGAAGATGGTACATTTTCTAACCAATTCATGGTAGCTTCAGCACATTTCTCTATATTGTTGACGTCACGGGAAGATGTGTCGGAGAAAGGATTAACGGGATCTAGAACATGTGTTGTTTGAGGGAAGTAACTTGACCTAAACAGATGCAAAGTAACACATATAATTCCATCTGGCGGTAAAGATCCTAATTAAACGATACCCGTTCTGTAGTGTTTTAGGGGAGAAATTTGACCTCCTAAACAGAAACATATAATTCTTTCTAGCGGTAAAAAAAACCCTTAATTAAACGATACCCATTCTTTAGTGTTTTAGGGAAGTAACTTGACCTGAACATATGTAAAGAAACAAATATATTTCATTCTAGCTGTAAAAACCCCTAATTAAACGATACCCGATCTGTAGTGTTTTAGTGAGGAAACTTGACCTGAACAGATGTAAAGAAACACATTATTCTTCAGTATGCAAAGGTAGAAAAACGGTTACCTATAGATTGGGGTAGCTGTCAATGTCATTATTAAGCGGGGTGGGGTAGTTGTTATCAAAAGAAGGTAGCTTTTAATGTTATTATTAAGAAGGTGGGGTAGTTGTTAGTGATGCTATGAGGGAGGGGGAACTGTTTGCCGGACAGTGGCGCTATGGCCTATTCTTATATTAAATTCCAACTGCAGAGGGGTCTTTAAAGTGTAAGCTAATGTGTACACGGGACCTCGGTTTATCGTCCCATCAGAACGAGAAGATATTAATCCTTGTCAGGCAGATGCGACCAACACGATTGCTACGACGGACTACAATATAAGATAAGACCTGATAGAATCAACTCGATTACACCACGATTAAAACCACGATTTCATTGGCAGTACGAATCGTGATAGGGGGTGACTAGCATACGATATAATACGTTGATTATAATTTAGCTTACCAATCATCTATGTTATAGATTCCGGGTATTGTAATCTGGAGTTCTCCATAGGATTTAAATAACTCCATAGCTTTACAAAAACCAGTTTTCATATCAAAGTTAGTTTTACTGTTCAGATGTTCATCAAAAATATACAGTGCCATTACTTCACAACAATACGACGCCATCTTTAGCCCATTGGTCTGAAATAATTGTCAAACATTTCATGCAACTATTGGTTAGGTTTATGTACTCCTGAGCTGATATAAGAGAGAGAGAGAGATGGGGTTTAACGTCCACTCGAAACAAACCAGGTCATTTCGGGAATAACATATGGTTTTCAATTTTATTTCAATAATTCGCTTGCGCGTAGGGGTCTTTAGCAGTGGGAGGAAACCGGAGCGCCCAGAGGAAACCCACAAGGTTAAGAAGGCGCCCCTATCTCCATGCCACATGCGCTCACACCAGGTATCGAAAGTACAATCGCAAGCCAGAGGTGGCCGGCCAGCTAGAGGTCGAAGCGCGGCACTCTAGACCACTAGGCCATCCCAACCCCCTAGCTGATATAGGGAGCTTTAGCTGTGGAAGCCAATATTACTTATATAAACTCTAGCCAGTTGTAGGAGTCACTGTTACTTATATAAACTCTAGCCAGTTGTAACTTAGAGTTACTCTATCAAGTTGTGGAAGCCATTGTTACTTATATAAACTCTAGCCAGTTGCGGAAGTCACTGCTATTGCCACAGTAAAGTATATACATAGTATGTGTATTATGCAAATTATATATGTATGTTTATCATATAACAGGGGCGGGTCTAGGAATTTTGAAAAGGAGGGGGGCTGCAAAATGAGGGTACTGACCGCGGAGACAGGGCACTTTGCTGGGGGGGGGGGAGAATCCCCCAAGAAAATTAATTATCCGTCATTTCCTTGCATCTGTAGCCATTCAGCAGTAGAAAAGGACACTTCTAAAGTTAGGGGGCGCCCCCCCCCCCCGTGGATCCGCCTCTGCATAAAGTATTGTTATGCACAGTTTGTGTAATGTATAAAATATTGCATAAATTATTTAGTATTCACAGTATTTGTATCATATAAAGTATTAAGTATTCACAGTATTTGTATCATATAAAGTAATTGTTATGCACAGTTTGTGTAATGTATAAAATATTATATTTAGTATTCACAGTATTTGTATCATATAAAGTAATTGTTATGCACAGTTTGTGTAATGTATAAAATATTATATTTAGTATTCACAGTATTTGTAGCATACAAAGCAATTAATATTAACAGTATTTGTATCATATAAAGTGATTGTTATGCACGGTATGTGTAATATATTAAAACAATTTATATAAAGTATGTATTAGGCACGGTATTATGTAATATATAAAGAGAGATATCAAGTACTATATAAAATAATATAAAAAGTAATATATAAAGTAGTATATAACGTAAAATATTAAGTAATATATAAAGCAGTATATAAAGTAATATATCAAGTAATATATAAAGTAATATATCAAGTAATGCATTAAATAATGCATCAAGTAATATATAGAGCAGTATATAAAGTAATATATTAAGTAGTATATCAAGTAATATATCAAGTAATATATAAATAAAGTATTTGTATTACCTTATACCAGTATTTAAGTAATCGAATCAAGTCTTTAACTGTTGGTGGTTTAGATCGAATCATTTCCACTTGTTTTTTACAGAAACAAACAGAGTAGTGGCCCCGGACTTCACTTGATTTATTTTTCATTTCTAAATAAACTGACTGCATATTCCCACCTGTTGTAATATAAATCAATAATATATACATGATTAGGGCCTATGTCCTCTATACCCATGTGTTGGAATTTAAAATATTGTATAGAATAAAGGTGAGCCATACTCAGTTAATATACTAGATATTCATTCAAATTGCTTTAGTCTGAGAGAAGCTAGGTCATTTCGGGACTAACATACTGTTAAATTTTATTTCAATAATTCGCTTGCGCGTCGGGGTCTTTAGCAGTGGGAAGAAACCGGAGTACCCGGAGAAAACCCACGAGGCTGGACAGGCGACCCTACTCCTTACCAAGTACAACCGGGGATTCGAAACTACGCCAGCGGACTCAATGGCAGGCCGTATGATACAGCCGTATGATGAAGCCAGCAATATGTGAATGAAGCTCTTGCTCACATGGGAATTTTGTCGTATATTGGTGTTACCTTCGTCCGTCCGTCGTCCACAATTTCTTGTGAAGATTCTACATTAGCTGTGACACTACAGATCAATTATGAACAAACTTTGGCCTCCACGTTGTGTTTAAAACTATTTCCAAGGATCAACTGACCCTGGAGCACTGTGTTGTTATAACTAAGTTTTTATATCTTTATATAACATCCATAATACAACGGTTTTATACAGGAAACTACATACACAACTCTATGACATTAAATATAAGCTAAATATAAGTTCTCTATCCCCTAGCTTGGGTTTTGTGGCACCCCGCTCTTCTTTCTAAGTCTACATGATGATCTCCCTCGGTTCCTAAGCCGGGGCGACCAAAGGTATGTCCCTCTCGGAACACTGTATTTCTAAATGGAGTCTTCATCCTAGCTATGAATGATGTTCCCCTAGGAACTCCGAATTGTATCTGAAGGCAAATTAATCACACTCTTGGCAGTTGGAATTCGATATAAAAGTAGGTCGTAGCGGCGCTACCCGGGCAAAATCTCCCTCAAAACAAACTGTATGGCGTATGCCAGTCTTGGGCGTCCTCGCTGAAGGAATTCCCACAAGGCGTCGCCAGTAAAAATGCGGTCCCACGTGGCCTTGTCGATGGCATAGGGACCGGATTTCGACGTATAGGGGTTAAATTCCATATTAACGTTTATCAACACATCAGTTCGTATTGAATGAATTTATCTCCCTTTATCTCTAGCCAGAACGCTCATTGGCTCAGTTTAGGAGCAAAACAGTAGGACGTCAAACCCTATTTCATTTCAAGAATTGTAGCATCACAAAACAAATCTAGCGACTGGTATATTATAAGACCTACCCCTGGCATTAGGAATTACGAGCAATTCAGCTCTTTGTCTTACCATGTCTGGCGACTACATCTATTGCAGGTAGAATGTCGATTTCAACAGGCTCACGTCTACCCTTGTACTGAACATATACCATAAACTTGATGAAATATGCGTTACATTTTAACACAATTGTAGAGTTCGTCCATTCGGGCTTTGACGAAAAAAACCAACTAAACCATCCTGGGTCGGGATTACACATATGTTTCCTTATATCCCTAATAATGTTTGGTTTATCTTCAATCAAACTCTCTATATCCTTATAACCATTGAAGAAAACGACTATATCAGCATCCGCATCCCTCAGAACAGATGTTCCCTTTCCCAGCGAACCACTCTAAAAGCAAATATAAAATATCAGAGCCAATTGCTCACAATGACCAGAGATGAAATTATTTGAATACATATGTATATGTAAATCAGAAGAGGCATTCATATCAAAAGAGAGAGAGACAGACAGAGAGAGAGGGGGGCGAGAGAGACAGAGACAGACAGAGGGGGTGGAGAGAAATGGGGTTTAACGTCCACTCGACACAAACTTGGTCATTTCGGGACTAACATATGGTTTAATTTTATTTCAATGATTCGCTTGGGCGTAGGGGTCTTTAGAAGTGGGATTCGAAACTTCACCAGTTGACTCAATGACAGGCTTTATGATAGAGTGTGCACGTGCAAAACATTCGGCCATCTCGTTATTCGTTATTCAACTCTATATGCGGGAGTCCAATATGCAGTTAGCCATGAATAGAATGATGGATGACAAGTATCCCCCAGTAGTAAAACGACCTCTAGACCATAAACATTTCACATTGTTATTTAAGCAGAGAATAACGAGCTGTCTGTTATTCGTTTTTTCACCTCGTTATTCGGGATTCACATATTAGGTGTTCATGTATCTTTAATGTTGATATTTCTTCATTTAATTCTAAAAGATCATTATAAAAGAACAGAATAATGGATTGCAAAGTATCCTCTAGCAGTAGCAAACATGTAGAGGTCGTTTTGCTGTGTTTTATACTACTGGGGGATACTTGCCATCCATCATTCTAGTCATGGCTATCTGCATATTGGAATCCCGAATATAAAGTTGAATAACGAATAACGAGGTGACTTGCCTCGTTATTCGCCAATAACAAGGCAAGTAACCTCGTTATTCTTTATTGGTGAATGTTCGTGTTTACCCTCTTTATTAAGGCCTTGTAGCTTTATCGATTATCACTATGGTCTTCATCTACAAGTTATCCACCGTTATCTCCCTTATAGCATTACAACTTCCGGGGAGCGTTCCAGAAAACTTCCTCGTGTCAAAATTATAAACAAACTAACTGAACAGTAAAGGTGAACTTCCCTACACAAAGTTAACGAGAAAAACAAAATTAACAAGGACAATTATGATGTGAAGGACACACAGTATGTATATGCCAGTGACAATACCTGCGTTATTATGCTCGGTGAATTTCATATCCATAATAAGTGTATTTCTCTAAAAGTGTAAACTAAAACTGTGTACTGTCTACTGATTGTATGTAGTACTAATTTGAACAGAATTAAACTATATTACATCTTGAAAACTCGCTTTTCTCTCACGAATAGTGAATAACGAATAACGAAAAACGATTCAACTTCACACTGCCTTAGTAGCTCGACTCCAAATAACCACGACTTGGAACAAGACTAGATCTATTTGTTAAGGCCAAACCAATTTTCGTCAAGATGGCCGAGATGTAAATAAGGCAAAGGCACGTGATTGTTTGCAGGATTGTGGGTTAGGGTTAAGATAAGCGTTAGGCCTAGCTTAAGTCGCCCTACGACGCGATAAAACTGACGGCTAATAACGGCAACTAACAGCCTATGTCGCTACGACTGAATTTATAAACGACCTGACGTAACCATGAGCAACCAGTTGATCATAGTCGTAAATGCACTCATATCACCCGACGTCAGTTGAAGAATCGGAGCCATAACTTAACTCATGACTGACACCACCAGATAACCTTTAAAATGAACTCATTTCACTAGGGGTTTTTTTTCGAGCCGTAAGAATAGAACATGTGCGACTCCGCGAAACTGGATACGACTGGGAAGCGACTGGTTGCCATCCGACTTACACCAGTCGTGAAAGAGCTCAGGTCACCCAGGTAATCACGACCGACCAGTTCCACTTGATCGTAAACCAGTCGCCGATTTCGAGTCGCCGTCAGTTTTATCGCGTCATAGGGCGACATAAGCTAGGTTTTAAGACCTGGGTCAAGGGCTAGGGGTAGAGTTGGGATCAGTGCTAGCCCGGTTTACATCTTGCGACCTTTTACCAAACTTATCAAATAGATCTAACCCTTTAATATGACATAGCAGAAAGGACTGGTCTATATCCGGACTAAGACTAGTAATTATTTCGATTTATAAATAGACAATTTTTCCCTAATTTTTTACTCCCCTCTTCCTGCATTTTTGGGTTGACTTTTTGGCCTAGAATTGGAGAAAAGGCATCAAATTTTCAATTTCATAGCAGTTTTGGGTAATACTGAGGATATTACAGCGGAGGAATAGGGGGTGTAAAATGTCTTTCTGCGGAGCAATCATTGTGTCGGAAGTGAGATTTTCACCCCAATTAACTTAAAATCCCCGTAGCAAAAAATCTAAACGGTCAACCCCCTACAAATTTATGATGAGGGGATTGCCAAATGTGGTCCCCACTGTGCCTAAAAAGATTGGAAGCAACGGAATGTTGAGAAAAAAAACTACAGCCTGTGATGCTACAGGCATTTAACATTGAAGTCAATGGGCAAATAATTACTAGTCTCAGACCATCCAATAAAACAGAGTTGTGTCCCTTCATATACTTATACACAATAATGAGCGCCCTCACTGACGGAATTCCCATCGTATTTCGAAGTATCGGGATTGAATTCCATATTAGCGACAAAAACTAACGTTTGTCCACACACCAGTTCGCAATGTACAAGAAAACAATGTTGTAAGGTAACCAATGAGGTCCAGGGGCGGATCCAGGATTTTCAGAAGGTGGGAGGGGGGCGTGCTGCACCCACTTGGGAGTGAGTGGACAAAAATGCCAACAGGGACTAATTTCATACTAGTGCTGTCAATTACGATTTCCAACCTAAATTATTTTTGTTTTCCTTTCCCGCGAGAATATGGAGCTAAAAGTTGTTCGCCGCCGCAAAAAAATAGGGGGGGGGGGGCGTGCGCCGGGTGCGCCCCCCTCTGGATCCGCGCCTGAGGTCAAGTGGGACCACCTCTACGGTATCACCTATAAATCATGACCCTTTATCTCTAGCGAGAATGACCATTGGTTCGAAAGATAGAGATTTGTCTGCGATATCATCTTAAGTAGAAGCGGACGTATGTCTCGACTTCAAGTCAAGTGAACAGAAACACACATTCAGCGGCCAGTCGATACACACTAGAGACTAGCGTACGTATGATTTAATGTTAATTGACTGTGCGTAGGGATTTTGGAATGGCGAACAAGATGGCGAGGTTGGGACTGTGAAAAGGGTGTTTGTCATGAGTATACCAGTCCATTGGTAGTTCATAAACTCTTTGTTGTTTACTAATCGGGTTGGTTTATAAGTAGAACAGGACGGGGCGAATAGCTGGGGGAGGTGGCTTAGTGTTCTAGAGTACCGCGCTTCGACCTCTAGCTGGCCTGTCACCTCTTGCTTGCGGCTGTGGTTTCGATCCCTGGTGTGTGCGTATGTAGCATAGAGATAGGGGCGCCTTCTCAAACTCGTGGGTTTCCTCCGGGCACTCCGGTTTTCTCCGACAGTAAAGACCCCTGCGGTGGAAGCGGACGTTAAACACCAAGAACAACAACAACAGCGAATAGCTGGCCAATTGGGGCACTCCATATGGCAAGGCACCGGTTTGATGCTGATTCGGCAAAATAAATGTCATTAACTAGCTAGACTTGTGATCGGATGGATGAACAGCTAAGACTACTAACAATACTTGTCTTATTTGATTTATATTTACCATGACGACTTCCTTTGTACTGTAACCACGCATCTTTTGTAAATGCCGAAATACTAGATCGACCGTGTGATTTACACGATCATAAAAATCATTTGGTGGCCGGATCGTTCTATCTATAAACTTCTTCAAACTTTCTCCTCGTGCATAACCTCGCAGGTAACTACTCATCTGAATAAAGAAATTTATAGCAACTTTTCACTATATTTGTAAGAGAGGGAGAAATGGGGTTTAGCGCCCACTCGACACAAACTAGGTCATTTCGGAACTAACATATGTTTTTTACTTTTATTTTAATAATTCGCTTGCGCGTAGGGGTCTTTAGCAGTGGAAGCAAACCGAAGGACCCGGAGAAAACCCACGAGGTTGGACAGGCGACCCTACTCCAAGTCACGTACAACCATGCTAGTTGACTTAATGACACTATATTTATAAACAAACAGGGGTCATATACTCGTTCCTAGTTGATAAAATTGAATGATATATTTGGGTCCTAATATGCGCCACAATTCACTATTGACACCTCGAATTTTCATAATGAATGAAATGAACTTTGCTTTAAACCGAGAATTTCATATTTTGTAAGAAACTCAAAGCATAATTATTTCTATGTCTTTTGCTCTATAGGTTGTCAACTCACTATTATACGATCATATGTATCATTCTCACACTTAAAAGTCATTCACACCGGAAGTGATAACACAATTACCTCCCTTGTATTTTTTTTCCTCCCAATCAATAGCTGTCTTCAAACGTTCAAATTTGAAGAAGAAAATGATATGTTTGCCAATTTCTCAACTAGCTACAGTTTATTATAGGATTAATAGGATTATTCTTTAACAGGTCTTATTTTAACTGACAATAGTGAATTATATGATTAATAGGATTTTTCTTTAACAAAGTTGGAATGCTAATAGATACCATCTATTTTTGGCTTTATTTTAATATATTTTTAAAATATTTTTAAAAATATGAAATTGTCGCTTTAAAGGATTTATAAGTGCCTGAACACCAACCGCCTAAAATGTTTAATTAATCATTTAGATAACATTTAGGCCTAAAGAAAGACCTGCAATAGCTTGATTCCTTAGTAACGTTAGCACGATAATAAAGATAGTCTCGGTTATCTTTTTTATGTCAAATAATCCATCACAAAATGTATTCAAATCCACTATATATCACAGGCTAACGATGGCACATTGAGTCTCCCGGTTGTACGTAAAAAGGGTTTTCTCTGGGTCCTCCGGTTTCCTCCCACTGCTAAAGACCCCTACGCGCAAGCGAATTATTGAAATAAAATTTAATCAAGTGTTAGTCCCGAAATGACCTAGTTTGTGTCAAGTGAACGTTAAACCCCATCTCTCTCTCTCTTCTCTCTGTCTCTCTCTCTCTCTCTCAGTGATGTCATCGATGCAGAACGGAGATCCTGGCAAGGACAGCTGTCTAATCGTTCGGATTGGACCAAAAACCGAGGTCCCGTGTACACATTGGCATGCACGTAAAAGATCCCTTGGCAGTTGGAATTCGATATAAGAGTAGGCCGTAGCGCCGCTGCCCGGGCAAAATTTCCCTCATAGCATACTGTATGGTGTATGTCCGTCTTCCATTAGCCCAGGTTAGACACAGAAGAGTAGGACGTTAAACCTTATTTTATTTCTCTCTTCTCTCTCAATATAGAAAAGAAAATAATGAAAATATCACAGGGGTGGGTTTTAGGGTGGCTGCAAACCAAATTTCAGTCAATTTGATCAACAACGTTTTTTATTTTACAGATATTTTTATGTCCCATACTCTGTTTATACGATATCCTAGATCCCGCCATCTTGCTTTTTGTATTCGCATACACGATTATCAAGACACTAAGGCGGCTTCCCGCATACTAAGCTTATCCTCTAACACCATCGTTAATAATAATGTTTGTCGGGGTCAGTGATTTATATACAGCCCGTCTGCTATTCAATTCGTGAATGACAGTTTAAAAAACATTTTGGAATGGGATCAAACCACTGATCTATACAATAACTGGATAGCTCATTGGCTGAGAAGTGTGAAGTCACCGGAAGTACCAATTCCGCCATGTTTAACCTCGCAAAACATTTGTTTCTGCCGTTGACGTAATGTTATTTACCTCAAGTAAACTTCGATAATATCAATACCGTTATAAGTTTTTAAAATAATCCTAACTTTTCAAAATTAATAACAAGTTGTCCTAAATGAAATGTGCCGACAGTTTATGAAAATAAAATAACGTGAAATTACTGTTTTACGTGGGCATACCTTGGTCTTTCTTTACATTCATCATAATCATGGTTGCATGGTAAATAGACGTAAATCAGGCCTATTATTTTAATGAAGCTTTTCACATTATAAAGGAAGGGATGTGGTGAATTCACGGTTGAAAAGAAAAGCAAATAAATACAGATCGGATTTATAGATTAAGCATTAAAGGCCAAACACGTGCAGCTATTTATAGGCCTATCATAAGGCTAACTACAAGAGTCATAATCATATTTATGTATTTTAATATAGTCTAGTTCTTCAAGTTTTCTTTTTATTTTTTTCCTTGGTTTTTTTTTTTGTTATATATAATTTATCCTTTTTTATATTTATTCATTTGCTATTAACTTTGATTTAAAGAGTGAGAGCAAAAAAGAAATTGGATGCATATTTAGGCCTATATATGAATAGCCTTTTTTTTAAAAAAAAAAAAATAATAATCACTACATCCGGGCTGTGATTTTTTCCTCTAGAATTAACTGTGGAATTACAGAATAGTCTGTAATAATATAGGCCTATTTGTATTTTTAAAGAATAAATTTGGACAGTGATGAGTGAATAAACAGTGAAAATACAAAATTGGAAAGTGTAGAAAAGAAAATGTGATATAGGTAGGACTATGAAATAAGTAAGATTCTTTTAAGAAGAAGATAGGATGTAGGCCTGCCAAAGCTATGGAAGTTTTTTGTTATCATACAATTGCCTCATGTTTATAGGCTATCCTTAAACTTTAAAAAAATATTAGAGAATACAAAATAGAAAAAAAAATTCTTTCTTGTTATATGTATGTATATTGATTATATTTCGTTCATTTTTATTTTTTTTCCTTTTTGTTTGTTTAAACATCAGCGAAAAAAAGAAGTAATAAAAGAAGATAGACACATATCATAAACACATGGGCCTATAATTCTTTTATTATGTGAATAGCCTATAATTTTTAAAATAAAGACTTTAAAATTACAAATTATTCTGTCCAAATGCCAATTAAATAACTAACTAACGTCAAATCATAGTCCCCCCCCCCTCTCTAAAATTATCTGTGAAATTACAGAAAAGTAAAGACAAAAATGGTATATAATGTGGGCCTGTATATTGATGAAAGTGTAAATTTTGAATATTTTTTTTTTAATAAACAGTGAAAATACCGAATTTAAAATTTTGATATACATGTAGGCCCAGAAAATATTGTTTATAGCAAATAAATTTGTGCTTTTATTTTCTCCGAAACTACCATTGAAAAACAACATTATAAATAGTAAAGGCGAGAATGTGAATGTGATATAGGCCTATAATATAAGTATTTATTTGTTTTAAAAAATAGGATATAGGTCAAAACTCTTAAGTATTTTTTTTTAAAAATGATATAGGCCTATAATTTATAATATAAGTAAATTTTTTAAAAAAATGACATAGGCCTATAATATAAGTAATTTATTTTTAAAGAAAAAAAGATAGGCCTATGCAATTGACTGGTGTTTATTCATATATAGACCAAATAAAGAAAAATAACTTATTACACGCCTATATTATATCTTTGAACGTTTCTAAAATTACTAGAAATCAGACGCAAATATAGGCCTATATGTGAATAGCCCAGGGTTTTTAAAAAAAAATAAAGACTCTAAAATTACAGATTATACTGACCACAAGACGAAAGAAAAAAAAATAACTGGACAATACATGAGTTTTTTCCCTCCAAAATTAACTGTGAAATTACAGAAAAGTAAAAGAAAAAATGGTGTAAGGCCTATATACATGTATTTCTAAGTCCTTAGATGGATTCATAACTTAATTAATCTACATCTTTGGTGTCCACTATGTAAGGTTATGATTGTTCGTTTTATTAGCTATTTGATGTTCCATATCAGTTATTGTTTTTGTTACCTTGTTAATTTGATTTCTTGTCATTATACGGTCATTACTCACTGACTGTTATCCATATTAATTTGTGTTATTTATCATATTTTCAGTTACTAAATGCCCTATAAGGATTTTATCTATTTCTAAAGAATAAATTTGGACTGTTTTGTATTGAATTAACATTGAAATACAGAATTTTAAATTGTGTAGAAGAATATGGGATACAGGCTAAAGTTATGTAATGTAATCCTATATTTTAAAACAAGACGAATTTGTGCTATTCTCTTTGGAATTAACACTGAAAACACAGAATTGTAAATTGTAAAGGAGAAAACGGGATATAGGCCTATAATATAACCACAGCCGCAAGCCAGAGGTGACCGGCCAGCTAGAGGTCGAAGCGTGGCTCTCTAGACCACTAGGACACCCCCCCCCCCGTGTTTTTAAGGACTATGATATAGGTCTATATATATAAAGAGAGAGAGGGGGAGAGGATCTAGAATTATAGACTACGAAGGTAATAATATTATATAATACAACATAAAATAACTGTTCTTTATATCTTGACCCCTTTTCTCTCTAAAATACTGAATAGTAGAAAAAGAAAATGGGAAAATTATACAAAGATTCTAAAAGGTAAAAAAGAAAGTAGAATAGAGGTTTAGATGTATGTATATATGTAGAAAAAAGCTATAAAATATCAAAATTACATATATTCTAAGGATAAAGATGTGAACACACAGAAAAAAATAGCTGAACAGTATTTAAATTTGAATATTGTAATGCGCCATTGCAAAGACAACAGTAGTGTAAATAAGGCTCATACTTTTATCATTTTATCATGGACCCTACATGTCAATAGATATTATGCCCTTTTTTTTTACCAAAGGACATGGTACAATCTTGGTATTCATAAATATTTAAAATATAGTAGAAAATTTTGGATGAATTCAACTTGCTGGTTTCCAAACATTTTTAAAATCCATAATGAAAACAATAATTTAAAAAAAAAACAAGGGGTGGCATCTTAAATTTTGTTTTTTTTTAGTCAGATGATTTTATTTTTTCCAAACCTTACTCTATCATATATTATTTTCAATTGTGTAGGCCTATCCTATAGGGGGGGGGGGGGGGGCTAGTGGTCTAGAGTGCCGCGCTTCGACCTCTAGCTGGCCGGTCACCTCTGGCTTGCGGCTGTGGTTTCGAGCCCTGGTGTGAGCGCATGTGACATGGAGATAGGGGCGCCTTCTCAACCTCGTGGGTTTCCTCTGGGCACTCCGGTTTCCTCCCACTGCTAAAGACCCCTACGCGCAAGCGAATTATTGAAATAAAATTAAAAACCATATATGTTAGTCCTGAAATGACCTAGTTTGTGTTGAGTGGACGTTAAACCTCATTTCTCTCTCTCTCCCAATATCCTCGCCTCTCTCAACTAGTGTGTGAGATTTGGAAATATTGGACGATTCACGATTGTACGATTGTACGTTGTACAGGCCTTACCATACCCAACATTACCAAGCAGTACTTTTAAATAGATTTCACCAATATTTCCACTAAAATATTTATTATAAAACAAAGTAAAAAATAAAAACACAAACAACAAATAAGAGTCTCTATTTTATCCATTATATGTATCCTATATTATGTTCTATATTTATGTAATCATGTATGTATCTAAATGAGAGAGAGGGGTTACACATAGGCATAGCCTGTTCCCCAATCCAAATTCAGATTTAATGAATAAAAATATTGTTTAGAAAAAAAAAATACTTGTAATCAGCGCCGGATTAACCATGGTGGGGGCCCTGATCACCGACCCGCGGAGCTGTTGCCGGCGACACCGCGAGCGTCGAAGACGCGAAGCCCCGCAAGGGGGGTGGGGGGAATTTTTAGAAATTGGAGGCCGGAAACGTGGTGATTTCAGGCACTTATGTCATGTGGAGCCATTTAGAAGTACCTCACCCAGAGTGTTATGAAATGATATCATTTTTAGAGGAGGGGGCTATTTTACTTGTATTGTTACGTATGCGCTTTGGGGTTGGGTTCGGGAAAGTGTTTGTTGAGTAAAAGGTCAGAACATTATGGATATAATATATATCTCTTGGAGTAGACCAGTTGACTGGGGTAGGTAGTGTAGCCGATGTAGGCCTAGGCCTAGTTAGATTTCTAGAAAGATTCGGGCAAGTTCTCTGGGAAAAAGTAATAAGCTAAGTATAAATATTAAATATATAATTATTATTATATCGCCTTTATTAAACAAATCTAACGCAGAGTGAGTGGCCAGTGGGGTAGGTAGCCTACTAGGTAGGCGACACTAACACTGTGTGTAGTGTTAGGCCAACATTTTCTTAAGGACTTTCACTTAAGCCATACTTTAAGGCCTAGTCCGCCTATTCCTAAATAGGCCTTTTAATGGTCAAATTGAATCTAGACAAGGGTGTTAATACAACAGTTTGTGGTACAATACCTTCACTACCAGCCTGGTACGAAATAAGCTCACGGAAAACCATTATAAATATAACAAAATTTAAACTTTCAAGCAATCAGAAAAATTTCAAGCATCAGAATTTAGAATTCCCGCTAGAAAGGATCAAACGTCAGTTTCCACCAACGGACATGCGCAAAATGTTTTGTTACATATAAGGAGACAAGAAAAGGTCAAGGTCATTTTGTTCAGCCGAACAACGGCGAAGAATGGTAGATTTGCGATTAAACGTAATCTAACAAGACATTAGAATAACGGACTGTCACACCAACGGATACTAGAAATAACGAGAGACGTTTGATTATAGATCTAGAGAATGATCGGAATGACTGGTTGTGAGATTTACAGGCCGCTCAAACTATCTAACCCAACGATCATCGAATAAAGGGCATATAATACCACGAATAGTAAAGCACCGACCGGAAACCCCTACCAAACTCATTGTTAGTTTTATCACTAGAATAAATGACGGGAGTAGTAAAGCATCGACCTGAAACCCCAAATCATTGTTATTTTTATGAACTAGAGACAGAGTATTGTCGAGATAGTGTATTGATAATCGAGGCTCAATAGAAAATAAGCAAATTGGCGTAGTTGGGGGAATCTTTACTGCCAATCGAAAGTAAAACATATGTAAAATGAGAAGCTATTGCTCCAATCAAAATCATTGTTATTTTTATGAACTAGAGACAGAGTATGTCGAGATAGTGCCTTGATAATCGAGGCTCAATAGAAAATAAGCAAATCGAAAGTAAAACATATGTAAAATGAGAAGCTATTGCTCCAATCAACCGAAATCTGGTGTGCAGCTATCATTCGTCATCCATCACATCCCCATAGGCGTACGAGGCGGGGGGCGGGGGGCACATCCCCCCCCCCAAATATTTTCAGAAAAAAAATAGAAATCTGAAAAGAGCTCAGAATTGTGAGATCGGCCATTAGCCGAGGAGTTTTTGAAAATGGGGTAGGGTAGGGGTATGGCCTTGTAGGGGAAGGCTATGGTCGGGAATGAATGCTCAGTTTGTCGGGAAGCGTCGCGACGTCTGTCGGGTTTTGGGGTTTTGAATATTTTTAATAATATGGAAGCAGAAAGAAAGCTGTGCAGTCAATTATGAACACGTACGCCATCTGAATAGAACTAGCACGTACACGTGGCCTTTCTCAGTTCTTGAGTACTGTGTTCCTGTATACTGGCATCCAACTCCATGCACCGGACGAGCCCAGTGATAGAAGTGAATTTTCTTTAATAATAAATTGATAAGTTTGTAATAATATTGTACCTTGTAGTTACATATAATATACATGTACGATGGCTCAATAGGCCGTAAATAATTCGATATTGAGCCCTTTTCTTTGGAAATAAATATTCATAGGTGAATGTAAAGTGCCACTGACAAGAGTTATACAAAGATAATGTGCTCAACAACGTTTATTTTACTTATAAATCTCTACAGGAAAAAGTTCCAAAACCACTATGATGTAGATGTTAAATATCATTGAATAAGCTTTTATTACATTATGTAATATTTGAATCCAATTTTACTAAATTGTTATTAAATTTGATTAGTTTCTCTTAATCAATTTCAAGTTCAATTGATGACTATTTACCAGTTTTTATGCTGCAACTGACATAATTTACCACCCACTCCAAATTACTAGAAAGTATTCGAAATGCCTGGAAATCGCGTCTACGGCCGTCTTGTTTTCAAAATTTTCTGGTGGAGGTCCCCCAGACCTCCGGTCGGACGTTTAGCGCCTCTGGCGCTCGCGGGCGGACGGCTTTATTGCCCGCCGCTCCGCGGACTCTACAGAAATATATTTGTCAGGAAAATATGCTGCCCCCCCCCCCCCAAACAAGTTCGGCCTCGTACGCCTATGCACATCCCCAAACACAAATCTCCATTTACAACGACGATGGCAGAGAAAATGAATTGGCCAATTCACATTGTTCTTACTGTCGACTACACACACTATAAACTACATGACATCACCCAAAGGTGGTTTTAAAATGTAGCGTTTAACTTATACGCACTACCTACCTTGTCAATTACGCTGAGTGCCGTTGACAATTATTGGCGTATTTACGCGTATTTCTAGGAAATTAAACTGATACTTGAGCTTATCTCAAGTGGTGCACAGATTACTGACTTTGCGCCGATTACTCCTCGGTATTTTTGAGATAAGCAGTGTATCAGCGGTAACTATATATATGACCTAGCCCCTATCGACTTTGTACTGTATTGGTTTCCAAACAATTTTCAAAATCAATGCATAGGCAGCGTGTGTGCTTAAGAAATAAGTTGACAAGATGTCTAATAATACGAATTAACTTGGATTAGTGAGTAATAATGATAATTAGGGGATTCCACGTCAAGTGTACACACGCTTCTGACATGACCATCTCTGATTTTGATGATTTTTGGTGTGCAAGTTAACCATGACGAAAAAACGTGATGTGCAAAATTTTAGCGCTGGGGACCCCATGGGGTCCCTTCGGGGGCATCCCAAAATTTGGGCCTTTTCGGCTGACCTTCAAACTTTGAAATTCCATAACTTCGTCCCCAGTAATCCTACTTACACGAAATCGGTATCAAATTGTTCAGACAACATGGATCTTTATAATGACCAGAAGCACGAACTCGGCAGAACAAAAACCGGGCAGAACGTGTTGACCTTGACCTATGAACCCACGCCCCCGTAAAGGGGCAGATTCGATTTGGCCAATTTTTCGTGTGAACATTGTCCCACCTATGATTAACGAACACACAAAAAATCCAAATGGGATCTCCATGGGAACAGATTTGATGGACGCAAAAAAAGACGTAAATTTCATTAGAATTCACTGTAGGTTGTTTTGTGCAAGCTTACTTCTGAACACTAATTTCACTATGGTAACTTGCACTCTCTGTTTTTATAATAACAAAATGACGCTTATCATATAATTATGTCATGTGTTAACCATACATTAAATCTGCCCATAACAGACCTTTCTTAAGACTTGAAATGTTTTCTACATTATTAATTAACTTATCTAGACCACAGTCAACTCTCGATGTCAACGCTAGCCTGCGATATTTATTGGATTATGACCCGATATGCTGTTCATTTTTGATTCATGATTTAATCATGAAATGGATAATCGAGACTATTTTTTTATCGTACCGACTTTAGTAATGATGATCGAGGCTAGGCCTAAAATTCAGTCGCTAAATTCTCGGTTCAGAGTGGATGAAAGGGCTTGGTTGGCCGAATGGTTAGCTTGCGCACGCTGTATCATACGGCCTGCCATTGAGTCAACTGGCGTGGTTTCGAATCCCCGGATTTACGTGGCAATGAGTAGGGTCGCCTGTCCAACCTCGTGGGTTTTATCCGGGTACATGTACTCCGGTTTCCTCCCACTGCTAAAGACCCCTACCCTCTCTCTCTCTCTCTCTCTCTCTCTCTCTCTCTCTCTCTCTGTAGTAAGGTGAGATTTGGCATCAAACCTCTGCGGGATGCTGTGAATACTCCCCTACCGATATCAGATGTCTTGTCGTTACTGTGTAAGATGAAAGGCTTTGGGAATGCTTCGCTGATACTTTTTCTTTCAGAGTCAGTGTCTTCGTTGGATTTGATCCCACGTTGCCATGATTCTTGATTCTATTCCACAAATTAGGTCCCGCTTGCTATATACTCCAATGCTGCGGCAAACCCCGACTGCATATCCAGATTTTTGTCATTTCGCCGTTTGCCTTTCTTTGGGAAAATGATATGTTCTGTTATGGGCTATTTGAACTTTGAACTATCCAATCAGTTCTTATAATCGTGAAATATTTCTCTTTCTATCGCGAATCTGAGTCAGCTCAGTTATTTATTATTACCAGCCACTTTTGACAAGTAACCGCCCGATTTAAAGACTCGGCTACAAGGGAGGTAACCTCACATTTGATTATATGGTCTCAGACTAACAATTATTTGCCCATTGATGTCAATGTTAAATGGCTGTAATACCCCATGGTGTGGCTTTCTGTCCCATATTCCAATCTTTATTGGTACATATGGTGCCGCATTTGAAAGTCGCCTCATCATAATTTTGTTAGGGGTTGACCGTTTAGATTTTTTGCTACGGGGATTTTGTGTTGACTGGAGTCAAAATTTCAATTCAGACACAACGATTTCTTTGCAGAAATACACTTCACCGCCCCTACCCCCCCCGCTGTGATATCGTCAGTATTTTCCCTTTCTCCCATTCTAGACCCGAAAATCAACCCGAAAATGCAGGAATATGGGAGAAAAAATAAAGGGATAAATTGTCTATTAATAACTCGCGCTACATTCGTCCATCATGAAACAAGTGTAGATTGATATTGCACGAGGCTATTAAACAAGTTAAAATACCGACACTATCCAGCGCGTGCATTTTAATGAAACACGTCACGCGGGTCTAATATTGCAAGTAGTATAAATGCGGTTGTCGCATTGTTCGTGTACGATTATTTGAAATTAAGGTACGCCAACATCAAAGGATGACGTCACATCTGTATTTTAAAGGGGGATAATTACCAGTCTTTGTCCTATATACGTCACATGTTGCTGTTGTCTGGACAAGTCTGTTGTATTCCGATAAACAAACATAAATATATTCATTGCCCTGGTTACTGATCATGAAAATCCATGGATTATCAGATGATACAGGTCACAATTCTATGGAATACAATTATTGAGCGACGTTTTAACTAGACTTCGTTGGTTATTATCAAGCCCAGTCGACACGTCGCTCAGTAATAAGCAGTAACTGTATTCCATAGAATTGTGACCCGCATCCTCGAGTTCAGTTACTAAATGTCATTGAAACAGATTATCAGACGAGCATTGCCACATTCTTCAAACACTACAATGCAGCAACAAACTGCGGATTTTCAGACTGAAATTTAAAAGCACGTTAATTTTGATTTCCACGGATCATTTATATTTTTGAACATAAATGCATTCTGTAAAAAGATAACATAAATTGAGACTGAGAATTCTGAGGGCGACAGGACCAGAAGATACTCGAAATATGGAATTCTGGCATTCGGTTACATGCCCAGACGAAAAGAAAGGTCTTGGGAGCGGGTTGGTGTATTTTGAGAGAGGGGGGGGGGAGAGAGAGAGAGAGAGAGGGGGGGTAACGTCCACTCGGAACAACCTAGGTCATTTCGGGACTAACACATGGTTTAATTTTATTTCAATAATTCCCTTGCGCGTAAGGAGGAAACCCGAGGACACGGAGATAACCACGGAGTTGGGACAGACACTCCCTCTCCTTGTCACGTACAAACGGGAATTCGAAACCACGCCAGTTGACTCAATGACAGACCTTATGATACAACCGCACGCGCTAACCATTCGACCATCCAACAGAGCAAGAGAGGTGGAGAGATCCTATTATCTATTCGACTCGTACTAGATTGAGGTCCCCTAGAGGTCACAATGTTTATCCAATTTAAAAAGAAAACGTTTAAATATATCACCGTTACACCATGAGTTTGAATTTCGTGAAAATCGGACCGAAACTGCTGGAGGAAATGGTCGATCCCATAACGCAAATAGTGGAATAGTATAGCATATGAAGATTGTAGGCCCCTCTAGATTAAACTTTAAATGTATGTTTATATCACAAAGGTTTAGGATTCTTGCGATATTCTCGCATATCGGACCGTATCTTTTCTGGATTATGGCCTCTGATTGTGTAAAAAAAAATCTCGTATATTCCTTTTAATGATGGTTGAAAATCGGACCGAAACTGTCGGACAAAATTGCCGCCACTCAAACGCAAATAGTGGAAAAGTTGCGGACCTTTTCTTCACTTCCAAAAGATCTCGGTTCCTTTCAATGTTCGTGCATATTGGACCGTAATTTCCTGGATTAAACCTCAGTTCATTTCATTTTAATATCTGCACAATTATACAGTGGAATTTTGACATTCGGGCTTCCTTTATGAGAGAGAGAGAGAGAGACAGAGAGAGAGAGAAATGTGGTTTTACGTTTACGTCTACTCGACACAAACTAGGTCATTGCGGAACTAATATTTATATGGTTTTAATTTTATTTCAATAATTCGCTTGTGAGTAGGGGTCTTCAGCAGTTGGAGGAAACCAGAGGACCCGGAGAAAACCCACGAGGTTGGACATGCAACACTACTCCTTGTCACGTACAACCGGGAATTCGACAGGCCTTGTGATACAACCATTCATCCATCCACCCCCTCGCCTATGACAGAGTCAATACCTTGTAAAGTGACAGCATATAGCCTCCAACACAAATTGCCTCGAATTTATCAATACTCTCCAGACCAGACGTAATCGTGATGGTTTTTAGTAAGCACGACTAGTTCAGGGGGGACTGAGACAAGAAATTCATTTAGTTTGACTTCTTGCCTAGTATATGAATAAAACAGAAGAACGAATTGAATTTTGGCTTTCTGTTTTCTGAAATCTATCAATTATACAAGCGTGGAATCAAACCAACGCCACGTGATTCAATGACAGACATGTTGGTGCGACGCACACGCCAGAAGCGACCACTTTCAACATAACAAGTTCGCGTTTTTGAAAATTAATGATACATTATGCAAGATTTAAATAAAGAGGTAGTCATTCTTGCCGTAGCCCCACCAAATATCATGAGCTGGGTACGGGCCCGACAAGATGTGTGCTGGTTGTTCGAAGCTAAGACTCGCTCCTCCATTTTTATATCAAATGAAAATATGGCTCAGCCGTTCTGATCTATTTAATATAGGAGGATTCCGAAGCTATCGAGATTTGGTTATGTCCTGGATCAATTAATTAATATCAAATTAATAATCTGAAAAACAGTTCAGGTCTAAAGAAATATTTAGCTCTTGCATAATGTATGTTTAAAAGGATTCTTCATTTGAGGAATTTAAACACGATGTATACATTTCAATTCAGTCGGAAGATAACTGTGGTCTGAAGAGCGGGAGGATGGACGGACGGACGGACGATGGTAACTTAAATATAAAACCCAACTTGAACTCTGTATTGGGGTTGGGATGGCCTAGTGGTCTAGAGTTTCGTGCATCGTGCTCTAGCTGGTCGGTGTATGTGGCAAGTGGTTGTTGTTTCGATCCCTGGTGTGAGTGTATGTGGCTTGGAGATGAGAGAGAAGCGGATTAGTATAAAATGACGGAGGTTGTTTTATTTCTAAAATGTATTATAATCCCTTGAAAAAAAAGCGACTAGACGTCTTCTGAGCCCAGGCTTTTTCAGATTTTGACAGATCGCGAATAAAAAAAGATCTAAGCCGTTTGTTATAGAATCTGGAGAATTGACATTATTCAGCTTTTTACGCTTTTACATTGCAAAAGAAAAATCTTTTTATTCTCGAATCGAAATTCTTTCGGGATTCCATATATAATCCGTAATTGTAATACGGCGCCTAGAGATTTCTAAAACCCGTTCGTGTTCTTCGCCCATCCGTATTTTGATAACAGCTAGTTTTGACAGTCGCTAATTGGTCGGATGGAGGAAAATGGCCGACGAAAATCCACCAGGATGCACACTGATCAACAGTGAATATTCGCTAGGCCGCTACAGTCACTGATAAGGATGACACCGACGCGACTTAATGAGTCGCCAATATTAACATTTTTCTTCCGATAAATTAAATTCTAAAATATTTTTTTTTGTATTAGAAAAATAAGTAAAGACGTTTGAAGTATTTGATGTTAAAAAGTAGTTCCTATTTAGTGTAAATGGGTATTAAAATGAGTAAAAAGGCATCATTTTGGCCGGGGCAATAACAATGCACGAGCCTTTGAGCCAATGATTGTTGCCAAGTGATGTCATTTCACGTGTTGAAGACAGTTGTCTGTGACAGAGATAATTCGTAAGTAATTCTCTGTGAAACAGATTGACCAGGATGTTATGGCGGTCCTAACCCTTGTCACGCACAAGCCAAAAAATAAAAACGCCATTTGACGGACCTTATGATGCGTTAAAGGTGAAGGTCAACGATTTTCAACAAGGCTTCCATAAATAAATATCTAGAAATCCACCA
Organism: Patella ulyssiponensis; assembly: GCA_963678685.1. Lineage (NCBI taxonomy): Eukaryota > Metazoa > Mollusca > Gastropoda > Patellidae > Patella > Patella ulyssiponensis. Next base: position 10,310,700 of record OY783227.1, on the reverse strand, counting down.
CCACACCCACCCACCCCTCCCGTAACACGTGCAAAAAATAATTTGTAAGCAAGAAATTAATTTTTATTAAAACCGGATGTAACGTACATGGTTCAAAGCGCTAGCGGGGTTGTTGGGATGGCCTAGTGGTCTAGAGTGCCGCGCTTCGACCTCTAGCTGGCCGGTCACCTCTGGCTTGCGGCTGTGGTTTCGATCCCTGGTGTGAGCACTCCGGTTTCCTCCCACTGCTAAAGACCCCTACGCGCAAGCGAATTATTGAAATAAAATTAAAACCATATGTTAGTCCCGAAATGACCTAGTTTGCGTCGAGTGGACGTTAAACCCCATTTCTCTCTCTCTCTCTCTCTCTCTCTCTCTCTCCCAAAGCACTAGATGGTTTGTATAGTAAACATACAAATTTGGAGTGAATTTAAAGCTGTATTTTGTGATTGTTTCGCCGTTTGGCAGGACATTATAAACATGAACTTATGTTTTTAAAGATAGATTCCGTCGTTCAAACTGGGTGATTTATACCCCCATTTCACTGAGCTGCGGAAAGCTACGGTACTCACGGACTTCCGCGGAATGGCTTTTGCGGAAGAGCTTCGGCATTTTTACGCGGATAAGTGGGAGAAAATATCCACGGAAAATGTCCATTTCACACGCTCTCGGAATACCTTCGGAACAGTCACGGTATTTTCGGAACACATACGGGTAATCTACGGTACAAATCACGGCGAAGCGGCGGAGAAACTCCGGAACACTTAGGAATGCGCCCGGATCGTCACGCAAGATATCCGGGCAACTTGCGGGCTACACTCGGCAATGGCGGAAAATACGCGGGATAACTGCGGTAACTGGCGGTTTTAATCCGTTTGGCAAGGTAGAACTTCGGAATGACTGCGGAACAAGTGCGGACCATATTCGGCAACCGCGTTTCGTCTCGGACCAATCGCGACGTACCTGCGGAAAATCGGTAAAGATCAAAGGATGACACCGGATTCCGCCGATAAAATCATTGTTTTGAAGACAGAAAGCACGGACTTATATCCCCATTTCACTAGACCGCGGAAGACTTGCGGAAGCAAATCCGCAATTATACCGCAAAGTACCGCATGGCTTTCCTGTTGTACCGTATTGTTCCGATAGGAAGCGCAGTGAATCCGTAATAATTCCACATCATCCGCAGCCTTCCGCGCGCCCAAAATTTTCCGCAAACATTCGCAAGTTTTCCGCTGTTATTCCGTATACAAACGCAGTTGCCGCAAGTTGTCCGCATGTATACCACAGGCATTCCGATTAACTGCTGTATTCATGAAGCAGCAGCAAGACGTTGAGCAGTTCTATGTCGTCGTCACGGTCCTCCTTGGTACAATGTATTTCCTCTTCAAAACAGCAATTTTATAGGTTAAATCACGTGCAAATCACGTGCTCTTTAACAATTTTTCCGCAGGTACGCCGTGATTGATCCGAGACCAAACACTGTTGCCGAAGATCCTTCGCAATTGTTGCGCATTTATTCCGCATAGAAAGCAAGTACTCGGCGATTATTCCACAGTTCTACGGTGCCAAACGGATTAGTATCGCCAGATACCACAGTTATACCGCTACTACCGAATGTGACCCGTAAATTATCCTTATGTGTTCCGTGCTCATTCCCATGTGTTCCGCAATTTTCTCGTGATTTTTTTCCCGCAGCTCTGTCGTCGAGGTAGAAATATCTATAAATGGAGGTCGGCTTTCCACGGATTCCATACCCCGCGGAAAGTGACGGAATGCCGGTGGTATACATGCGGACCACTTGCGGCAACTACGTTTATATACGGAATAACAGCGGAAGACTCTCGGATCGATCCCGGTTTAATTGTGGAAGAGCACGGGAAATTTTTCCTCAAACTATATTTAAAGGAACGTTCGCGGAACAATTTGGGCTCGCAAAATTCTGTGGACGACGATGAAGGACTACGGATTCACTGCGCTTGCTGGCGGAGCCATACGGTGTGAGAGGAAAGACTTGCGAATTTCCTTCCGCAAGTCTTCCGTGGCCCAGTGAAATGGGGGTATTAATGGTATATATGGACCTAAAACATTGGACTAATTAATTTGTTATTATTTTCCTTCAAATCCTTCTCAAAACATTGTAATTGCCCAGGAATACCATACCCTGATATAAGAATTCGTTTTATAGTTAATTTTCTTTTTACTTGCCTTTACTACACTAGGATCCGGAAGATTGTTATATAACGGGCGTTGTAGTTGATGTGAGAAATTAGCCAATAAAACGGCCCGTTTCAGCGAGTTTTTGGGCGTGCTCTGTAGGGAACTGTGGGTGGACCTATAGAAACGTCAAGGCTGATTGGTAAATCAATGTCTGACGTCATAAGGTCAAAAACCGCTCAACCCTCCAAGTACAACTGATCAGATCTTTATGTAGTGTAGGCCATCGTGATCCCCTGGAAGTCGTTAAATAAATGGCTGACGGCTACATTTAGGCTAATTAGGTAACTTGTATTATTCTAGCGAGTGCGCGTGCGCGTTGTATCATAAGGTATGACATTGAGTAAACTGGCGTGGTTTCGATTCCCCGGTTGTAGGTGACAAGGAGGAGTAGGGTTGCCTTCTTAACCTCGTGGGTTTTCTCCTGGTCCTCCGGTTTCCGCCCAACTGCTAAAAAACCCTAGTTAACCCCTCTCTCTCTCTCTCTCTCTCTCTCTCTCTCTCTGTCTGTTGGTGTACTCCTTTAAACTAACGCGGCTATCAAGAGATATGAACACCTTCTATATGTTTAAATCATTTCCATGACAATTTGGATTAATAACCCGGATTTAACACTTGCTAATGTCTTGTTGTTTACGATGATGTAACTATTCTTGTTCGTGACGATGATGTAACTATTCTTGTTAATGACGATGATGTAATCGCCATTTTATTCTATAGTCTCGTCGTCTTTGCGGAAATTAAAATTTACCACGTCGGAATTCTCGCACAATTAACGTTATATTAAAGAACGCGTCCACGAGAAGACCCTGCTTGAATGAACGAATCATGTGGAATTTTCTGTGAGTGGTCTTAAAGTGGCCATTTTACATATGTTTAAGAAGTAGCTGCTTCTTTGCAGGTCTTGCTTAGAATATCAAAAGGGACTGGGATATTTGGGATATAAAGATACATTTTAAGTTTCATCAAATCGGGTAAAAATTGTGACTTCTAGAATGTCCCCAACCTTCTTACATACGTTTACACTTTTTGCGTACATGGAGCGGCCATTCTCTCTCTCTCTCTCTCCCTCTCTCTCTCTCTGTGCAAGTCTTTATATTAGTACAATTTAACCAAAGCAGCTGCTCATGTAAAAAAAAACATAAGAAAAGAAATGTTTAGAAGTGTTCTTGTTGGGTCATTTAATGTCTGGTATTGAAAGGGGAAGTTGGCATAGGTGGCAACAAGTTATATGGCACTCTCGTTAACTTCTACTTCAAACACGATTAGGGGTGTAACGATACATCGAACAATCGATTCATCGCGATAGTTCGACTGTCGATAGTATGTATCGATATTAAAAAGAAACTATCGATAAAAATTGCGATAGTCAAGCAAACTATCGATAGTTTCGATAGTTTGTAATAGCGAAAGTAAAATGGCTCAAATTCACTCGTATCTGTCGAATAATTACTCTGTTATCACTAAAATAGCGAAATAGCGTTACACGATCTCAATATCACATGGAAATCTTCGTCTACCATATTAGGCATGGCTTACTAAAGAAATGTGTAAAATGTTTGATTTTGGCGCGAAAAAGCTGAAAATGGTCACGTACGCCAATAACAGACATGCTGAAAGCATGCCGCATATGACAGGAAAGTTGGCTATGCTTTTTTTTACAAGTTACTAAACTACCAATGTAATATACCATTTTATATAATATAAAGAAAAAACCCCAATGTACTTTATTATTTAACTTACTATCAGAATGCGACGTTACCGTGTACCCGAGATACCAGCTAGGAGGCTCTTCTATTCGCCCCCACCCTTTAGCCGTACCATTAGAAGACACGTGTTGTTTTTGTTTTTATCTGTACCGTCTTGTGTCGCTTCTGTCGTTTTTTTGTCGATATGATTACCGATATCCGTGTTAAAATATTACGTTAAAATATTACGTACTAGTGAATTGTAATCTATTGCCAGTACTGGATTTTTAATTAGCAGTTAAAGCAGTAGGGGTAAGTCAGAATGCGGGAATGTCTGATACAGGCCAACCGATACCATTTTTGGCGAGGCGATTACCCTATTCAAGAATTTTGTAATTGTGACAACACTAAAAATCAGTATGGTTATTTTCTGGGAAAAGCATTCCAGTCACCCATAATATAATCAGGAATATATCATTATTTTGTTCTGCTTATTCGAGAGTCCGTTATAAAAATTGACTCTTACATTGATTTGTCAATTAAACGATTGTCCGTTATAGAGTGTCCGTTATAAAAAGACTTTGAAAACAAAGAAATTTTTATTACAAAAATCGGGACCAAACTGTTGTGTCCGTGTAAGCGATTGTCCGTTGTATGCACATCCGTTATATTATTCGGGGTCTGTCCGTTGTATTATATTATCTAACATTACCTGGAACTTTCTAGTGTTTCAAAATTTTTAGTTTGATTAAATGTTATAATAAATGTATACCTGACAGTGTGTTTTAAACCTAAACTAATAAACAGATCAAACTATCGCAATAGTCCAATAGCATCGCAATATTTAATCCCCAATAGTAATAGTATTGCAATAGCTGTTTACCCAATAGCAATACTATCGCAATATTAGTGAAAATTACCAACAATAGTCACCCCTAAACACGATGTAGTCAATTTCTGAGAAAAACACATGAAACTGACGCCATGTAATGGGTTGCCAGGGTCAAACTCTCATATGGCATGGTTTTCAGTGTTGTCCGGTGCTATTAAGCCATTTTCGGGTATTTCATTACCGTAGAAACTTTCTGCTCTGAATCCAAAAGTCTATAAAGGGACATAACTCTGTACAGCCTTATCATAAAATAGAGAGAGAGAGAGAGAGAGAGAGAGAGAGAGAGAGAGAAAGAAAGAGGGAGAGAGAGAGATGGGTTTAACGTCCACTCGACACAAATTAGGTCATTTCGGGACTAACACAATAATTCACTTTAGCAGTGGTCAATGGCAGGCCGTATGATACAGCGCGCGCTCGCTAACCATTCGGCCATCCACACGCCCCTCCCCCATAAAAAAGAAGTCTGGGTCTGTAAATTAACGTTTGGTGGTCATTATTTCATTTCAAGATATGCCCAATGGTGTTAAGGGATTCCTTATAAAATTTGCAGAGAATCCCCTACCCAAAAACATGTTGAGGCGAATCCAAATTTACGTATCACTTACTGTTATATTTGGAATCCCAACCCCAATTAGCTGAGCTATGATACATAGATCGTATTGCCCATATAGTAAAGGGGATCCCGGTGGCTAAGATGGTAAGACGCTGGCTCGCTAGCCTAGAGGTCGGGTATTCGATCCCTGCATTGGCCGAGAAAGTTCATCCAGATTTTCCGGCGTGGTTCCCTCTTGTCAGTGATTCAGGACGGAGGCCCTGGCAAGGACAGCTGTCTAGTCGTTCGAATGGGACGAAAACCGAGGTCTCGCGTACACATAGGCATGCACGTAAAAGATCACTTGGCACTTGGAATTTGATATAAGAGTAGACCGTAGCGAATTATTGAAATAAAGTTAAAACCATATGTTAGTCCCGAAATGACCTAGTAGTGTCGAGTGGACATTAAACCCCATTTCTCCCATAGGATTCGTTGTTGTTGGTTGTTTCTCTCTCCGTGACTACCGATACGGTGAGCTAATAGAATTTTTATCTGCCCACCATTTACATCGTCACCACTAGTTATAAATTTGTTGAGGGGAATATGTGGCGTGCTTTTTAAACAGTTATTAAACGGCCTGGAACTCTTGGGGTTGATACTCGTCTGTAGACTATTAGCTAAAATTTTCATGTAAGACTCAAGGGTCCAAGTGTCATAAAGCTGGGGTTCTTTTTAATAAACTCGGATTCCTCAGTCTGTGTCAACGCTTCCCTATTCTTTATTCGCCGCCAAATCTTGTCAATAAAGCAGTCCAAATTGTCGGAAATCATTTATTTATTTATTAGTTCCGAGTCAACAGTAGCTTATAATTTTTGAAACATACATTATGCAAGCATTAAATCTGCCTATTGCAGGTATTTCTTTGGGCCTGAAATGTTATCTCAATTATTAATTAGACATTTATTAACACGAAAAGGCCATAATCAACTCCCGATTGCATCGGATACTCGAGAGAGATTTTAACTAGATTAGAACGGTTCGCTATTTAAAAATTTAATTTAAAATTTACCTGTTTACCACAATGAACACATCTTGTCAAAACTACAAACAGTGCTAACTTGGCTCAAAATGAAGTAATTTGAATGACATTTTCAATATATTCATTTTACATTATGTATTTTTGAGCTATTATGGCCAGAATGGATAGCTATTTATCTAAATCTTGCACATTATATCTTTAATCGTTAAAAAGTCTCATGATATAAATGCCAGTAAAAGAAAACATTATCGATCATGTACCAGAACTCAGAAAGTTGAACTAACGCTGTAAATTCAGTTGAAGTCGACACAATAAGCAGAATTAGACCATCGACAATACAACGTAAGACCCTGAGCTGATGAAGACAATCGGTTTTATAACACAAGCGCAAATTGAGTAAAGGCTCTGGGATGATTTAGAATAGCACGGTCGTTCAGCGATTAAGGTCCTGGGACGACTTAACTCTGGGCTGATGTAGACTGTCGGCTTTATAGTAAGACTCTAGAATGATTTAGACTGTCGGTTTTATAGCACGGTCGCCCAATTAATTGGTAAGGCTCTGCAATGATTTAGATTGTCAGCTTTATAGCACGGTCGCTCAATTAGTAAGGCTCTAGAATGATGTCTGCGTATTGTGTCTTGTCCGTTAATTTGTTTGTGTGTAAATTATGTGTGGTGCAGCAACCACCTCACCCACCCCCACCCCGCCATCCCCGCACGTACTAGTTGAATGTCGGTTTCATAGCACGGCTGCTCTATGAATACGGTGATTTTCTCGTCTTAATCAAGCAAATGATGATAAATACGAGAGTATCATCGTCGAAACGTTGCATGTTAAAGATACATTATGAGAGATTGGATTAAGAGATGGCAGTTCTCACTATATTAGTTAAAAGCTACATAGTGTAAAGGGAATTTGTTGAAAATTTCAATCAAATTGATCCACTCTGAACTGGGAGATCATCATTACTAAAGTCGGTACGATAAAAACATAGACGTAATTATCCATTTCATGTTTTAATCATGAATTAAATTTGAGCAGCAAATTGGAGCATAATCCAGTAAATATTGCAGGCTGGCGATGACATCAAGGGTTGATTATGGTCTGGATAAGTTCATTAATGTCTAACTGATTATTAAGATAGCATTTCAAGCCTTAAGAAACGCCTGCAATAGGCAGAGTTAGGCATTGTATAAGTTATGTTAGTAAACCAGTAATTGTTATTTCATAAATAGTGTGTTGCTGATTTATACTGTCGGGTAAGGCAGAGTACAGGTTTAGTGTCATAATTGCGTTTTATTCTGGCTGATTGTCCCTTGAAACTCGTCCGATTGTCATAAAGCTGTCATCGTAAAGCTCCGCGTATTACTTATATATGATGAAACACATAGCTCTGACTATATCTAATGCCTGACAGTTAATCTAAATTTAAAGTAGAAATGTAGAATTAGATGTCCCATGTCTTCAAATGCTCGTTTAAAATCGCACTAAATACTTTCCTTCTCGACAAATCATCCACAGGGAAATCGATACCCGTCAAATCTAATGGAGTAGGGTGGCTCGTCGAACCTCGTGGGTTCGCTTGGGATTGTCTGGGTTCTCCGGTGTCTTTAGCAGTCGGGGACCCACAAAAAAAAACACCAGGTTGAACAGCCGGTCCTGCTCCTTGCCACGGCCATACGAATTATTGAAATAAAATTGAACCGTATGTTTATTCCGAAAAGTTCTACTCTCTCTCTCTCTCTCTCTCTCTCTCTCTCGTTGGAGTGGACGTTAAACCCATAACGTGCGCTTTCCTCACAAGGTCTGTCATTGAGTCAACTGGCGTGGTTACAAGTCCCCGGTTGTACGTGACAAGGGATAGAGTCGCCATTATAACCTCGTGGGTTTTCCCTGAATCCTTCGGTTTCCTCCCACTACTAAAGACCATACGTTAGTCCCAAAATGATTTAGTCTCTCTCTCTCTCCCTCTCTCTCTTCCTCTCTCTCTCTCTCTCATTTTAACACGCATTGCATTTGACAATTTATAGACAACCACGGCCATGGTCAGTCCAGCTCCGTTGTTAAAATATCGCCACTGTTCCTTACAACTGCTATGCCATCGCATTCTCACCAATAATAACACCTGATTTACAATTATGTGACGTCATATTGACCAGTGAGTTTATGAAAAAGGTAGGCATTTTTTTCCGTCCACCGGAGCCTGGTCTTATGACGTCATATGTGGATTGTGGTTTAGGATAAGGGTTAGGATAAGGGCTGTGGCCTGCAGATTTCGTCACAGTCTCGAGATGTAGACAGGGCTAGCCCTAACCCTAACCCTGGGCCAAGCCTAACCCTTATCTTAACCCACAATCCACATATGACGTCATAAGACCAGGCTCCGGTGGACGGAAAAAAACGTTTACCTATGAAAAAGGGGGTCAACACCTACAAAATTGCAAGAAATGTTTTTTTGATGATTTCTGGTAGCTGAAGCAGTTAAGCCTTTTCGAAAATGTCCAAAAAGTGGGTCTTAAACCAAAAAGTGGGGATTTTTGTGCACATTGATTAGGCAAATGTCGGATTTTTAACGATTTAACCGTTTCAATTTACGGGATCAGTTAATATCACTGGGTATATCTTTAATTGAATGAAAGAATGCCCCCAAAACCATTAATTTATATTTTCACAATGTATGTGAAGAGCGCAGGGTTTCAACGAACCCCAGTTAATGGCGCCATCTGATAGCAAATTGTATAAGCTTTCTGTGGAACAATCAATTTTAGGTAAAACCAATCGGAGTCACACCGAACCAAGGCCCTTCTGAAATGACCTCCCGGACAAATACATCCATCGTACCCTTTATTTAACCTTAATTTGCCTGATATTATGGTATTATGATTCGTATTAAACACCATTTTAAAGTTGTAATTAAACCCACTTGTTCTGTTCGCGTCAAACATTCTCGTCCAAAAGTTTTTTTTTGCCTTTTAAGCGAAATGACAAAAATGTGACTTAGATCGTTCTTCCCCTGTACTCTTCATGTATGTCAAAAACCAACGTTGATGGGAGAGACAGAAGGAGAGAGGGGGGGGGTCATTTGGGGACTAAAACGTCGTTCAACTTTATCTAAACAATTCACTTGGGCCCGAGGTCGGACAGGCGACTCTAATCATTGTCAAACCACGAAAATTGACCCAATGGCAGACACGGGTTGGTAATTTTTACAATTATTTCATAATACAGACATGCATCCTCCTCATGCAAAATGTCCAAATACAGATTTATATTTCATTTCAATTTTTATACTTTAAATGCCTTACACTACATCAGGATCTGACCAGTTAAACTGGGGGGGGGGGGCGTCAGGGGTCATGCGAACGACTTTTGACCCGATGACGTCAGATATTGATTAATCAATTAGTGTTCACGTTTCTAGCGGTGTGCCCACAGTTCCATGCAGAACACGCCAAGAACTCGTCGTAACCGACTGTTAATCCCTCACTTTAACTAGAACGCGGCTTTTATAACAACTTTCCCAGATCCTAGTGCTGTGAACTGTAAAAAAGGAAATGAAAAAAACGAAACGAAATAGGATTTGTGTTTTAATTAGATTGGCGGCCACCGCTCCCAGATCCTAGTGTTGTGAAGACAAGCAAAACAAAATTTTGAACTATAAAAAACGAAACGAAATAAGAGTTGTGGAAGTAAAACAAAATTTTGAACTATGAAAAACGAAACGAAATAAGATCGTGGTTTAATCAGATTGGTGTCCACCTCAAAATGTCAAAATTCTAGAATAAATAAATAAAAAGGGGGAGGGGTATCAAATCCTCTAACGATAACGATTACTCATTTCATTTTTGTTCTGCCAAAATGGATAATAATTCTTTATAGAAAAAATTGTTCATATTTGTTTTCCGCCAACTGGAATATTTCATCTGCCAACATGCCTGATAAAAGACAACATATAAGAATTTAATCTATTATGCTAGGCCTATTAAATGTCAAATAAATAATGTCATACGCATATTCCTGAAGCAATGGCAAGAGAAATCCTGCATTTACTTCTGATTCTTGAACTTTTGAGGGAGTGTTTCTATTCTTCTCGTTCAATCAACATGACAGTCCTACGTTTAATCTGGGTCTTCCCTAAAACTTTGGACAGTGATTTAAGGTATTAAAAACGGTGAAAGTATGTTCGTTTCCAAACAGCATTGTTTACATTTCATTCGACTTGATTGCCTCGTTTGTCACGCAATTAGTCATACGACACACCTGTGCTTGCCTACTCCATGATCAAACACGATAGCAGATGGCTTCCATCTTGTTTACTGACGGTACTACTTATTTTAAGACAGACTCGGCTTTCCAATTTATAATATCTACGTCATTGGGGATTTCCAATTTATACTCACTGGTTGCTATGACCCGCTATGGCGTTGTCTAGAAACGCGCGTGCTCGCGTTAGTTTAAAATTTTTGCTATACGTTTAACATGGACTATTTGATGTAATTTGCCTGATTTGATTTGGCCCCATTTCCATAAATTTAGGTTGTTTTTTAGTAATTTTTAGCAAATGTTAATCTTAGGTGTTTTTTAATTCTAGCCGAAGTAAATTTTTTTACAATTTATAGCGAGTTAAGTTATCGTCTCTAAGAGGCGGGCGTAGTATTTTAAATGGCGGCCATTTGCCATCATGTGTATTCTTGAAGTAGGTACACATGATGTAATCGTATGGCAATTAGTTTTACTACAGTATTCTGCTATGCACGGGTTAATTGGGCATAATAAAATCGTGAGCCATATGTATCCAATATTTTCACTCGTTTTAAATGTAAAGCTTTTGTAAAGCAGCTAGTCATCGGTTGTTAGTCGGACTACCGAATAATGTCATAATGTCATACGGTGATTGTCTCGAAATATTCACCATATGCCTGCGCAATATAGCCCGGTTGGAGCGGACGTGCCATAAAACCACATTTCATTTCATACGGTGATATTTAATAACAAGCTATAAAACATGTGCCCCCCTCCCAAAACCCCCAAAAATAAAATAAAATATGATCTGTAATAGACAGATTTGGTTTTTACATAGAACATCTTTAAGATTAATATTTCCTTCAAACAAATTGAGTTGTTTTCTCGTTTCAAATCATCTGAGAATTGGCAATACATTTATTTAACATCAAGCGATAAATTGGCTTTAAATTTTGTCTGATGTTTTTTTTAAGGTAGAAATATATTAACAATGTCAATTGTTTGTGGAGAGAGAGAGGGGCGAGAGACAAAGAGAGGATGGAGTGACAGAGAGAGGGGTACGTCTTGCCAATAATTCGTATATTGAAAGATGGGTGAACGGGCCACTCGACACAAAATACGATCAAAGCCCAGCTTAACCGGGGTGCTACTCTGGGCCTGACTAGAATGGCACACATGCGTAACATGCAATTAAACGGTCTGTAATACAAGAACAATTACATAAAATATGATTACGAAATTTATTCAATTCCAAATGGCATACAGTGCGCTGAAATGACAAATAACGGCGGGGAACTATTATAACTAATGAAATATATTAACACTCGACACAAACCAAGTCATTTGGTTATCAACATATAGTTCAATTATATTTCTGCTCCGACTGGGATATTGAAGACGGGCATACGTCATACAGTGATGCGGGAAGGTGGGTCTGACAAGGACAGCTGTCTAGTCGTTCGGATGGGACGAAAATTCGAGGTCCCGTGTACATTTACATGCACTCCAATGAGTACACGTGACCTCGGTTTTTCATTCCATCCTTGCCAGGCCCTCCGTTCTGCTCACTGACAAGGGAAAACCACACCGGAAAAATGCCATTTGGAACTGAATAGATTTCGTATGTGATCATATATTATGTAATTATTCTTGTATTAGAGACCGTTTAATTGTATGTTACGCATGCGTGTCATTCTAGTCATGCTCAGGGCCCCGCTCCGGTTAAGCTGAGCTTTGATCGTATTCCAGTCATAACGCAGTCGTAGTTTACTTATTATATTTGAATTTGCCATCAAGTCATGCCGACCTCCGTTTATATTTTCTATAGACGAATGTGTGCATTGACGTTCAAGAAGCAGTATATAGAAACACCAATGGAACGGGATATCGTATTCCCACGGGAACTTCAAATGATAACACCATTGATGGTTAGTTGCGTCAATCTCCGGTCAGACCACGCATTCTACCTGGCTGTGGGTGGCAAACAAATGGCGATAATTTATTCATCTTTTACATAGTTATTCCTATAAAAAGGCGGGAAAAGGCACGCGCTGTCTTTACGAGTAACAGACCAGAGCGCGCGTGACTGGAAACCAAACCTCAATTTATTGTTGTATTTGATTGCGAAAAGTTGCAAGATTGTTTTTTTTTCTTTGTTGACCGAGAGAATATTTGACGTCTGCCTGGAGAAAAGAAGAAAATTTATAAACCCCAAAAAAACTACAACAACAAAAACAGGTTAGATTTTTGCTTTTAATTTCAGAATTATTTTTGGTAGTAGTATTAGTAGTAGTTGTAGCAGTAGTAGTAGTAGTAGTAGCAGTTGCAGTAGTAGTACCAGTACAAAGACGTATTAGTGGGGTTGGTGGTCGAATGGTTAGCGCGTGTTCGCTGTATCATAAGGTCTGCCATTGAGTCAGCTGGCGTTGTTACGATTCCCCGTTTGTACGTGACGAGCAGTAATGGCGCTTGTTCCATCTCGTGGGTTTTCAACGTGTCCTCCTGGTTTTCTCCCACTGCTAAAGACTCCTACGCGCAAGCGAATTATTGAAATAAAATTCAACCATGCGTAGTTCCAAAATGACATAGTTTGTGTCGTGGGGACTTTAAACCACCTCGCTCTCTCTCTCTCTCTCTCTCTCTCTCTCTCTCTCTCTCTCTCTCTCAAATTTGCAGTTTTTTTGGAATAAAAATAATTTGTAAAAATTGTAAGTTCTATAATGATTGACTACCAATTCACGTTTAATTTGTATTTTTTGCAAAACTAAATAACGTTTATTATAATCTCGTGACAGTGGGAATTTATTCCCGTCTTCATTAGCCAAGTGGGTGCAGAACAGTAGGACGTTACTCCTTTACTTCAGTAAAACCGAGAACGACCATTATTTTCATTCCAAAAAACTACAAATTAATGAACTTGTTTTAGCAATCATTATATAACTTATAATGTAATCAATCATTAAACAAATTATTTCTACTCCAAAAAACTGCAAATTGAACGAACCCAATTCAAAATTCTGTTTTTACTCTAAAATCTGAGCATTGAACGGACATAATTTAAACAAATCGCAATTTGGTTTCTTTTCTTAAAACAAAAACAAACGAACATAATTTATACAGAAATGAACGAACATGATTTATACAAATTGTACGAACATAATTTATGCAAATTGAACGAACATAAGTTATAGAGAAATGAACGAGCGTAATTTATACAAATTGTACGAACATACTTTATACAAATCGAACGAACATAATTTATACAGAAATGAACGAACATAATTTATACCAATCGAACGAACATAATTTATACGAATTGAACGAACATAATTTATACAAATTGAACGAACATAATTAATACAAATTTAGCTAATATGATTTATCCACAATTGTTGCAGTCTGATAAAACTGCAAATTGGGCGAACAAAATTTAAATAAATTATTTGTATTCTTATCGAACTGAAAATTGAAGAACAAATGGTAATTTTGAATTTAATGTAATAAATGGACCTTTTTAATGTAAGAACATGTAAGAACAAAAACTTTATTATGGTGTAATTAAGCAAATAGTTTAAGTTCATTGGAATTTTCCGGTGTGGTTTTCGCATGTCAATGATGCAAGGCAGCTGTCTTGTCATTCGGATGGTACGAAAAACTGACGTGCACGTAAAATATCCCTTGGCAGTTGAAATTTGATATGAGAGTAAACCGTAGCGCCGCTGCTCGGGCAAAATTTATCTCATGTCACAGTGTATGACGCATGTCCGTCTTTATTAGCCCAGTTTAGGAGAAGAACAACAAGACGTTAATCCCTATTTTATTTAATTTCCTAAACATTAAGGGGGGTTGGGATGGCCTAGTGGTCTAGAGTGGCGCGCTTCGACCTCTAGCTGGCCGGTCACCTCTGGCTTGCGACTGTGGTTTCTATCCCTGGTGTGAGCGTATGTGGCATGGAGATAGGGGCGCCTTCTCAACCTCGTGGGTTTCCTCCGGGCACTCCGGTTTCCTCCCACTGCTAAAGACCCCTACGCGCAAGCGAATTATTGAAATAAAATTGAAACCATATGTTAGTCCCAAAATGACCTAGTTTGTGTCGAGTGGACGTTAAACCCCATTTCTCTCTCTCTCTCTCCCTAAACATTAAACGGATTGGCGCGCACGTGAAAGATCCATTGCCATATTGGAATTCGATGTAAGTTCTATATAATAGTAGGATGTATAGTCACTGTCCGGGCAAAATTTACCCTATAGCACTTTGCATGGCGTATGAACGTTCGTCGGAGACGAACATTAGGACGTTAAACCTTATTTCATTTCATATGCCTGGTCGGAGACGAACAATAGGACGTTAAACCCTAATTCTTTTACAAACGGGTCGACAATAATGTCAAGTTTAGCATTTAAATTACGGTTTCAAGAAGCCCCTAGAGAGATAGACCCCACTAAAGTCATTTGTTTAAGAAAACTATCATAGTAGAAGGAATTGGATAGTCTTGATTATATTGGTAAAAAAATACTCGATTATTGTCGATTTATTTGCCAAGCATTTCACCAAATTTAAATAAAGAGAGAGATTTAATGGTCGTTGCCTTAATGTTTAGTAATGCTAGGTTCACAGTATCACGATTTGTGCTGCGAATGAAATCGTGGTTTTAATCGCGGAGTAGCCGTGGTGATCCTATTAAGTCTTATGCCCGGTTCCTATTACCATGCGATCCGTATCGTATAAGTACATCATACGTTGCGTTCTGGCAGATACGTGATACGTCTAAATGCGTCGCTGAGCTGAGCTTAATTCTTTTATGCCCCCGCCAAACCGGGATGGCGTCCATACTGCGCTGCTGCGAACATGCGACCAGAAAATGAACAAGGTCATCGTGAACACGACGCGAGAAAATGTCCAAATAAATTACAAACTTGAAAAAGGTCGCGTTAGCACAGCTTTCCAGATCAGATCACAGAACCTTGGCGTTTGTTTTGAATATATAACAGTACGATATCTAGCGTTTCAACCACGCTTTTACCACGCTTATGGCGATCTTGACGCGCTTTTGAGATCATTTTCCGTCGCCGTAGCAGCGCAGTAAGGACGCTACCCTGGTGTGACGGAGTATTACATCATCAGTACTAGTCAAGTGTCCAGCCTACAATCCCAGATGATAGTGAAGTCGCTTAATAGTAGATGAGCTATTAAAAAAAACTAATCGAATTTAATAATAAAAACAAATTCGACTTCGACTCTACAGGAATTTCTGGTTTCTCTGCTGTATCATTTCAGAATGTTTACACCCCTTCACCATAGAATATAATTTTAATATCTTAGCCCATGCGCAGGGTGTGTTTCCTGTAGGAGGAAAACGGAGTTCCCGGAGTAAACCAACGAGGTTGAGTACGCGCCCCTAACTCCATGCCACATACCCTCACAACTGATATATATATATATATATATAATATATATACGACAACCGCAAGCCATCTCAACCCCACCCCCCAACCTAACCGGGGTTTAACGTCGTACTGTTCCGTAAACTGTTCTCCACGACAGTTAAAATCACAGTGTCATTATACGGGGTTTGGATGGCCGAATGGTTAGCGATATCGCCTTGTATCATAAGGTCTGTCATTGAGTCAACTGGTGTGGTTTCGATTCCCCGGTTGTTCGTGCCAAGGGGTAGGTAGGGTTGCCTGACTTTTGTCCTACTGCTAAAAGACCGCTACGCGCAAGCGAATTATTAAAATGCTAATCCCGAAATGACCTAGTTTGTGTAGACGTTAAACCCGCCCACCCCTCCCCCTCTCCCTCTCTCTCTTCTCTTCAAAATGAAATAAGAAAAGTTCTTCAGGTTCCAAGTTCTTCATGGTAGGTTGTTATGTGAGAATCAGGTCAATGTCCTACTTTTCTGAGAGCCACGGGGACTCAGCGAGTATGACGTACATGCTTGGGGAATCACGGTGGCTAAGTGGGCAAGGCGCTGGCTCGCTAACCTGGAGGTCGGGTGTTCGATCCCTGCATAGGCCGAGAAAGTTCATCTCGATTTTCCGGCGTGATTTCCCCTTGTCAGTGATGCAGAAGGAGGGCCTGACAAGGACAGCTGCCTAGTCGTTGGGATGGGACGAAAAACCGAGGTCCCGTGTAACATTGGAGTGCACGTAAAAGATCCCTTGGCAGTTGGAATTCGATATAAGAGTAGGCCGTAGCGCCGCTGCCCGGGCAAAATTTCCCTCATAGCACACTGTATGGCGTATGCCCGTCTTCCATTAGCCCAGGTCAGGTGCAGAAGAGTAGGACGTTAAACCCCATTTCATTTCATTTCTGAGAGCCACGGGGACTCAGCGAGTATGACGTAGACTGACCAGCATGGAGGTCGCGTCTACCTGATTAAAACACAGGGTCCTGATTCTCGAAATCTTAACTAAGATAAAATCCAAATTTTACTAATTTGATTGGATAATATAGGTTTGATTTATAGCCAATCAAAATTGAAATTTCTACTAAAATTTGGATTTTATCTTTAGTTAGGATTTCGAGAATCAGGACCCAGATCCTGGGGGGTGGATGGCCGAATGGTTAGCATGTGCGTGCTGTATCATAAAGCCTATCATTGAGTCAACTGGCGTGGTTTCAAATCCCCGGTTGTAAGGTAACAAGGAGTAGGGTTGCCTGTCCAACCTCGTGAGTTTTCTCCGGGTCCTCTGGTTTCCTCCCACTGCTAAAGACCCCTACGCGCAAGCGAATTATTGAAATAAAATTAAAACCATATGTTAGACCCGAAATGACCTAGTTTGTGTCGAGTGGACGTTAAACCTCATTCCTCTCTCTCGTACGCACGCACACGCTAACCATTCATTAATTCGACCTTCCAACGCCCCTATCTAAGACAGGGATCTATTCTGGAAGTACATGTATGAAGTAGATTGATCTATGTGTGCAGTATAAGATTGTCTATGACGTATTCGCGTGATGAGTTATCATAACTTATTATTTTACTCTTTCATATTACACAACAAATTCTCAATAAATGTATCAAATTTATCATTCAAATTGGAAACCAGACTCTCGCTTTTCTCATTCTCTTCAAAAATCTAATAAAACATTGGCCAAAATATATTAATTTGAAATCGGAGGCGACTTAAAGCTATTGGCGGTATTTGTATTTGAACTTCTCAACACGATTAAGAAATCCATCAGATGAAATAAGAAAGATAGGATTTCAAATATGGATGAATCTTTAGATGGACTTCAATCTTCTTGTTTTAAATTTTGAAATATGTACGTGTAGGTTGAAAAGATGTATAAAGTGCTTGATTTCAAACAAATATCATAATGCTCTATTCTGGGGGCTGCAGCGTATTCTAATAAATGATAAATCGCACATAAGAAACAGGTGTTTAAATATAAAATATCATATTGTCCTTATGTATGGTTCAATTGTATTTCATTAATTCGTTTGTGCGTAGCAGTGGGAGTGGGAGGAAACCGGGAGATCAGGAGCAAACCCATGTTCCGTAAGCAACGTCCGCGAGTTTTACAAATATCTAACCGTTGCTTCAATACTCAGCAATTCCCGAACTTTTACGCCCGTTGTGTTTACACGTGATTAATTAGCATTGTCCAATCAGAGGTCGTGGCACGTAACACACTGTAAATAAACATGGCGGCCTCCATAGAAAAAGAAACAGACAAGTTTACAGCCGTTGAAATTTTTTTTCCATTGAGAAACTCACGGACCCCCCCCCCCCAAAAAAAAACAATTGAAGCAGTTTTAGGAACTAAAGATGTGTTTATTTGCACGAAAACCGGCAGTGGCAAGTCTCTTTGCTATGAATGTGTTCCGATAATTCTCCGATATTTTTAACGAAGGAATCCGATAGGCTCCCAAGCTGTGCTTGTGACCCAATCAAACCTTGTGCCGAAATATACGGGGTATTACGTGAAGGGCTTGATAAGATGTATGTAGTTAAGGCAAGATCAAGCCTTCTATTGAAGATGGAGCAAACCCTACCAGCTGGAATCCAATCCACGCCGTTTGACTCAATGACAGACCTTATGGTTTAGCGAGAACAAGACTACCCATACCCCCGGAGCCACGGTGGGTAAGTGGGTAAGACACTCGCTCGCTTGTCTGAGGGTCACTTGTTCAATCCCTCCATTGGCCGAGAAAGTTCAGCGTGATTTTCCGACGTGGTTTCCTCTTGTCAGTGGTGCAAGATAAGGACAGTTGTCTAGTCATTCCGGGTTTCTTGTGGATACATTGGCGTGCACGTAAAAGATCCCTTGGCATTTGGAATTCGATATAAGAGTAGGCCCGGGCAAAATTTCCCTCATGGCGCATGGCCTATGCCCGTCTTCATTAGCCCAGTCTGAGCAGAACAGTTGACGTAAAGCCTATTTCAATTCTCACGTCTTTTAATTTCTCATTTACAAATGCGCGTTGGTCACAGATCATGTGGTTTGCTAACGGCTGTTCCGTTTCCCTCCCGACAGGAGATCAATATTAATTAGCTGAGGCTATTAAACTAATCACCTCCCCCTGATAATTTACATTAAAACCTGAAACCTGACGACAGTTGACACATGGCGACTTCATGTCGGGTTCAATGACCCGCATGATCGACGCGCAGCATTAATATGCAAATCACGGTTACTTGTGTCCCCTACCATAAAAAACACCACTACAATCATTGACAGATTCTCTCGTAACGTCACACCCCGCGCTTTTTTATTTTTGACCTTGTTTATCGAACTAGGAATAGGCCGCATGCTCAACTTCATTTCCCTGGTTTTCTTTTGTCTTTTGTCAAGATGGAGGTCTGTAAAAGATCCCTTGATAGTTAGAATCCGATATAAGAGTAGGCAGTGGTGCCGCTGCCCGGGCAAAATTTCCCTAATAGCAAACTGTATGGCGTATGTCCGTCTTCATTAGTCTAGTTTGGATCAGAACAGTAGGACGTTAAACCACATTTCATTAGATTTTAATCAAATGAACATGTCACATAGCGAATTTGGTCAGGGAATCTTGTCGACAGTTAATTATTTTACAAAGGTCAATGAATATACAATGATGAAACTATACCAATATAAATTAAAACAATCAGTTTTCTATTTGTGTGATTTTATTTATGTATATTGAAGCGTTCGTTTCAGTCGAGACTGAGTGTGACCCGTGATTTAATAAACTGTGTATAACTATTAGATGTAGTCGAAACAATGAATATATTACACACAGAGACCCATCTACTTCATACTTCAAGAGAGAGAGAGAACTGAGGTTTAACGTCCACTCGACACAAACTAGTTCATTTTGGGACTAACATATGGTTTTAATTTTAATTCAACGATTCACTTGCGCGTAGGGGTCTTTAGCAGTGGGAGGAAACCGGAGTGCCCGGAGGAAACCCACGAGGTTGAGAAGGCGCCCCTATCTCCATGCCACATACGCTCACACCAGGGATCGAAACCACAGCCGCAAGCCAAAGGTGACCGGCCAGCTAGAGGTCGAAGCCCGGCACTCTAGACCACTAGGCCATCCCAACCCCCCTTCATACTTCGAGAATAGAGCTCTGCCCCGAATGACCGCCATATCCAACTATTAGTATACTGTTTTGTAATGCGGATCTACTCCGTTTCACATTTGTCATACACACAGAGACTAAATAAACATTTTCAATTTTATTAAATGAAAGCAGAATAAATACTTCTCCACTGGAAAAGTTTTATCATTTGTTTTTAAAATATTACACAATATGTATTACCTCTACAGTTCCAGTAACTAAAGCCGGTGGGGGTGGGGGGATCAGCGCGTATGATTTATATCACGTCCTACTGTTCTGCAAAATTTGCCTCATAGGACACAGTATGGTGTATGCCCGTCTTTATTTTTAAGAGAGAGGGAGAGAGAGAAAGAGAGAGAGATGGGCTTTAACGTCCACTCGACACAAACTAGGTCATTTCGGGACTATCATATGGTTTAATTTCATTTCAATAATTCGCTTGGGCGTAGGGGTCTTTAGCGGTGGGAGGAAACCGGAGGACCCGGAGAAAACCCACGAGGTTGGACAGGCGACCCTATTACTTGTCACGTACAACCGGGGTTCTAAACCACGCCTGTCGACTCAATGACAGACTTTATGATACAGCACGCACGTGTAAACTATTCTATCATCCAACCGTTTATTACAGTCGGAGCAGAACAGTAGGATGTTAAACCTGATTTCATTTCATTTTTGTTCATGCCTTCAGACACGTAGGACGTAAAACTCCATTTCATAAATCCATTTCCCTCTATCAATGCCACGATAACATTTTTTTTTTAATTTTCATTTTGATTCCATAGATCTATTTCTCTCTGTCGATGCCAAGATATCATTTTTTTTTTTTTTTTTTAATATTTTTATTCGACATTTTGGTGACGAATATTATGATTTACAATTAATGGTTGTCGTGTCTTGAAGACATCAGCGTTTCTCTGTGTTTATTGTTGAAGCATCATATTAAAGTTAAGTTGTTGGTAGCGTGCATTATGTGATTTAAACATAACCATGATTTCATTTTAAATGAAACAGACATCTTCCATATCATATGGAGAGTCCAAGGGAAGAACGATCTAAGTTACTTTTTTAACGAATCCCATTTAAGGGCGCCATCTGGTGGTAAATTGTACTGGTTTTATGATTCGTGTTAAACATCATTTTGAAGTTGTAATTAAACCCACTTGTCGTTCTGTTCGCGCCAAGCATTGTCGTCCAAAAGTTTGTTTTGCTTTTTATGCGAAAAGACAAAAATTTAATGTGACTTAGATCGTTTTTCTCCTGGACTCTTCAATTATTTCGTCATTTTTAAACACGCTCACCCTCTCGCGAGATTTCTCCTAAAGAAATAAAATGAAAATGGGTCCTCTGGTTTCCCCCCACTGCCAAAGACCCCTACGAAAAAAATATAACCTGTTAGTCCCGAAATGGATGTTAAATCCCATTTCTCGATCGCAATTTAAATTCGTTTAACGTTTTACTGTTCTGGGCTAATGCAGATTGGTATTCGCCATACCAGTGTGCTATGGGGGAATTTTGCCCAGACAGCGGCACTGCGACCTACTCTTCTATCTAATTCCAACTGTCAAGGGATCTTTTACGTGCACGCCAATGTGTGCGCGGGACCTCGGTTTTTCGTCCCATCCGAACGACTTGACAGCTGTCTTTGTCAGACACTCCGTCCTGCATCACTGACAAAGGGACGCCACGCTTATTTCAACAAAACGATGGAATTTAATCAAGTCTTCATCGGGGACGATAATTAACACAGAACTCTTCCGATAAAATCTGACTTCCTGTTCATGGTGGTTTCTCACGAGAAATCCCTGCTTGAGGGTCATTTCTGACTTCCGCTTCAACTTTTTTGACTACCTAGAAATTTAAATGGAAATTTACAATTTCCTAATTTGTGTTAAATGGGTAGGGAATATTTTTATAACTCTTTTACCAATGCAATCTAATCGAAATACAAATCTATATTTCGTTTCGTTTTTTTTATATATATACTTTCGATGGCCCACACCACATGAAAATTAGGGATGATACTAGAGAATTTTGACCCTATGACGTCAGGCGCGTGTGCATTAGATTGAAGCCGTGTGTTTTCGAGTATGGTCGTCTCTCCATCCTCCACCCTCGTGGGTTTCCCACGGCTCCTATGGTTTTATACCACAAAGGATTGACGAAAGAAATCTGAACGTTATCTTAGTCACGACATGCTCTCTCTCTCTCCCCTCTCTCTCTCTCCCTATCTCTCTCTCTCCTCTCTCCCTCTGTTAGTTTCGAAATGAACCCTCTCTCTCCCCTTTCTCCCTCCCTCCCTCTTTCCCCCTCTCTCTCTCACTGACACTGAGTCCCCCCTCTCTCCCCCCCCTCTCCCTCTCCCCCTCTCTTCCTCCCACACTGACACCGAGTCACCGTGGCTCCACTTATTCATAGTTACGTCTGGAATATATAATTTTAATGTAACCTCAATCAAAAGAAATGTTTAATTGTCAGCGCAAGATATTTATCTAAATTGGTCTGATCTAATAGGATAGGAAACCATTGGGGACATTCCAACCAACGTCCGCCATTTTCCTCCATCCGACCAATTAGCGACTGTCAAAACTAGCTGTTATCAAAACACGGATGGGCGAAGAACACGAACGGGTTTTAGAAATCTCCAGGCGCCGTATTACAATTACGGATTATGTATGGAATCCCGAAAGAATTTTGACTCGAGAATAAAAAGATTTTCTTTTGTAATGTTTAATGTAAACGAGTAAGAAGCTGAACTGCGCCAATCCCCCAGATTCTAAAACAAACGGCTTAGATCTTTTTTTTTATACGCAGTCTGTCAAAATCTGAAAAGCCTGAGTTAAGAAGACGTCTGGATAAGTGGTCGCTTGACTTTCAAGGGATAATAAGTTTTAGAAATAAAACAGCCTGCGCCATTTTATACTAATCTTCTTCCTCTTCTAATAGTGTTTAACGTCCGCTTCCATCCATTGTGATATCGCGGACAAGTTGTCTTCTTTTGTTATGTTTAGCGCACGAGCAGGGATGTTTCCTGTAGCGCCCCTATCTCCAAACAACATACACTCACACCAGATAGAGGTGACCGGCAACTAGAGCGTGAAGCACGACCCTTTAGACAACAAGCCCATCCCAACCCCCAATACAGAGTCCAAGTTAGGTATTATATTTAGAGAGAGAGAGAGAGAAGGGGAGAGGGGGGTCATTTCGGGACTAACTCGTGGTGTAATTTTATTTCAATAATTCGCTTTAGCAGTAGTGGGAGGAAACCGGAGCACCCGGAGAAAACCCACGAGGTTGGACAGGCCAGTTGACTCAATGGTAGGCTTTACGATACGGCACACACGTGCTAACCATTCGGCCACTCAACACCCCCTTCCATACATATATGCGTATACACCATACCGAACTAGACAATATAGAGTTTTATAAAATCAGAAAAAGAATACAATGCCTGTTGAAGCCTCGATTTTACCTAGTTTTGCTCGATTCGGTGTTTTTAACAATTCGTAATGTCAGGCGATCCAACCTCTGCAGATTCACACAGATATGTTTTTTTCTTCAAACTGGAAGTTTTGATTTGCATAAATACTCTAAACAAAACGTTATCATTCATAGCCGCTTGTCTCCAATATTGACATTGGGCTTTCGATTCCCCACTTGTAGGGTCGGTCGCCTGTCCAGCCTCGTAGGTTTTCTCCGGTTCCTCCAGTTTCTTCCTTCTGCTAAAATCCCATACGCCCAAACGAATTACTGAAGTAAAATTGAACCATATGTTAGTCCCGAAGTTGATCTATATGTTAGCAATCTGTTTCACAGAGAGAATTACTTACGAATTAACACTGTAACAGATGAGTGTCCACAACATGTGCGTTGACTGCACGTGGCGTCAGTCATTGGCTCAACGTTTACTTAACACCTAATTGCTTCGGGCAAAATGATGCACTTTACTCATTTTAATACCCATTTACACTAAATAGGAAATATTTTTTAACCACAAATACTTCAACCGTCTTTATTTATTTTTCTTTTACCTCAAAAAAATGTTTGAGAATTTAATTTGTCGGAGTAAAAAAGTTAATATGCCGTACTTATTAAGCCTCGTCGATGTCATGCTTATCAGTGATTGTAGCGGCCAAGCGAATATTCACTGCGGGATCAGTTTGATATGTTAGTACAAAAATGAGTAAAAGTTTGTGTCGTGAAGACATGCCCCATTTTGAGTTAAACAAACGTTACCAACCTACCCTAATTCCGTGGTCTTCGTTTTGTTTTTTCCGCCATCTTAGATTTAAATATTCTATTGACGACACCATAGAATGTGCGGGAGTCGAACCATATGTTAGTCCCGAAATGACCTTGTTTGTGCCGTGTAGACATTAAGCCCCATTTTGAGTTGAACCGACGTTACCAACCTACCCTAATTCGGTGATCTTCGTTTTTTTCGGCAATCTTAGACTTAAATACTCTATTGACGACACCATAGAATGTGCGGAAGTCGAACTATATGTTAGTACCGAAATGACCTTGTTCGTGTAGACATTAAGCCCGATTTTGAGTTGAACAGACGTTATCATCCTACCCTAAATCGGCGATCTTCGGTTTTTTCCACAATCTTAGATTTGAATATTCTATTCGTGACACCATGGAATGTGTGGGAGTCGAACTATATGTTAGTACCGAAATGACCATGTTTGTGTCGATGGACGTTAACCCCCAGTTTAAGTTGAACAGATGTTACTAACCTACTCTTATTTGGTGATCTTCGTTTTTTCCGCAATCTTAGATTTAAACAGGGGCGTTTTAAGGTTTATCATGGCGGGGGCCTACACTATTTTGAGGGCCCTCTTTCGCGGGGAGGGGGGGGGTGATTGATGATTTTTATGCCAATGCAATGACTACATTCTCATTCAGTAGTAGATTCGACAGTATATAGAAAACGATTGACTCGGACACGGGGGCCCTTTCACTCGGACACGGGGGCCCTTTCACTTGGGCAGAGGGGCCCTTTTGTCAGACGTAGGGCCCTTTTCTCTGCCTTCAGGGCCCCCCTAACTAGGGTACATTTTCATTTTCTCGTCGGTTTTAGCATTTTTCTCCCGTTTTACTTTTCCAATTTCTTTGATTTTTTTTCGCGAGGAGGCTGGCGCCTCCAGCGCCTCAGCTATAAAACGCCTTTGGATTTAAATATTCTATTCATGACACCACGGAATGTGCGGGAGTCGAATCTTCGATTGCACGCCATTACATATATTAATCCACGATGTTTCAGTAGAATGTAATATTGTTAATTGATGTTTAAATATACCACGAGTTTGTTTCATTCAAGCCTTATCACACCTAATTCGGTGATCTTCGTTTTTTTTCACAATCTTAGATTGTAATTTTCTACTCAGGACAACATGGAATGCGCGGGAGTCGAATACTCGATTGTTCACCACGTGTTTGCAGTGGAATCTAATATTGTTAATTGATGTTTAATATACCAGGGATGTATTTTCATTCACACACCTGTATAATCGATACACCTGTAGACCAATCAGTTTGATATAGATCTATAATCAAATTACAGGTAGTCATAAATAGATACGTTTAAAATATGCTACATTTATAATTCATAACTCTTTGTATTTTGTATGGATATGCGGGGGTCTAAAGGTTTAAAATATGCTACATTTACAATTTATAACTCTTTGTATTTTGTATGGATATACGGGGATTTAAAGGTACGTTTGCGCGGCTAAGTATTTCACGTGCACGCCAATTCGGATCAATGTGGATAAAACAAACAATTCCAATTCAAACAAAACAGATAATCATAAATGTCAATCTTAATATTAAACATGCATTATGCAAGAGCTAAATCTGCCTATTGTAGGTCTTTCTTTAGGCCTGAAATGTTAGACATTTTATTAACAAAACGAGACCATAATTAACTCTAAATGGCATCGGATACTTGAGATTTTAACGAGATTAGGGCGGTTCGCTATTTAGATATTTAATTTATTATTGGGAAATCGGGACAAAGTCTCGAATATACCAGTGCCCTAGTTACCAGTATGCAAACATCTTGTCAAAACTACAAACAGTGATAACTTGGTTCAGGATAAAGTAATTTGAATGAAATTTTCAATATTTTCTTGTTTTATCATCTAATTTTGTAAGAAGAACCAACTCTTGATTAAACCCTTAACTAACGTATGTTCGATCCTAACCGAATAGGGGGGTTGGGATGGCCAAGTGGTCTAGAGTGCCGCGCTTCGTCCTCTAGCTGGCCGGTCACCTCTGGCTTGCGGCTGTGGTTTCGATTCCTGATGTGAGCGTATGTGGCATGGAGATAGGGGCGCCTTCTCAACCTCGTGGGTTTCCTCCAGGCACTCTCCGGTTTCCTCCCACTGCTAAAGACCCCTACGCGCAAGCGAATTATTGAAATAAAATGAAACCATGTTAGTCCCAAAATGACCTAATTTGTGTCGAGTGGACGTTAAACCCCATTTCTCTCTCTCTCTCCCCTAACCGAATAGGTGTAAGAGCCGGAGGAGGGGCGGTGTATTTCCGTTTTTAGGGCACAAACATCAGAGAATTAGACCAAATTTCATAGAAATACATGATTGTAAATTGAAATCACCCGCGGTTTACGTTTTCAACACGATAATACTAAAGACCTCGTACAATAACATTCCTGGAAAACTTGTTTTGGTTAATGATTCATTCATTGTTCCCTGGTAGTTAGACTCTCACACTATTGTTCCCTGGTAGTTAGGCTCTCACACTATTGTTCCCTGGTAGTTAGGCTCTCACTATACTGTTCCCTGGTAGTTAAGTTCTTACTATATTGTTCACTGGTAGTTAAGTTCTTACTATATTATTGTTCCCTGGTAGTTAAATTCTTACTATATTGTTCCCTGGTAGTTAAGTTCTTACTATATTGTTCCCTGGTAGTTATGTTCTTACTATATTGTTCCCTTGTATTTAGGTTCTCACTATATTGTTCCCACCTCTAGTTGTTGTAGTT
The DNA here is from genome assembly GCA_963678685.1 of Patella ulyssiponensis. NCBI lineage: Eukaryota > Metazoa > Mollusca > Gastropoda > Patellidae > Patella > Patella ulyssiponensis. Next base: position 10,283,546 of record OY783227.1, on the reverse strand, counting down.
AGGTTCTCGCTATATTATTGTAGTTAATTTCTCACTATATTGTTCCCTTGTTGTAGTAGGGTTCTAACTCTTATACATTCAGCGAAGTGCCACGTGCTCGATCTGCAGCTTGTACGTGACATGGAGCAGGATTGCCTTCCGGGTCTATCCTTACACAGGGGGTAGGATGGCCGAATGGTTAGAGCGTGCGCGTTGTATCACAAGATCTGTCATTAAGTCAGCTTAAAACACCGATCCTTTTATCGTTCAAAATTTCGTTTTACTTATCTTTACTACACTCGGATCTGAAAGAGTTGTTATATAACTCGCGTCCTGGATGATTGAAGGGGTTAGCTAAAGAAATGTTCTGTTAAGGCGAGTTTTGGCGTGGGATGCACGGAACATTGGATATTCCAATCAACGATGATTGGTTAATCAATTGGATGACGTCATAGGTACAAAAGCCCCTCGCATCATCTCTGACGCTCATGAAATGTAAATAATTTAATTTAATCAACCTGTCCATAATATCATATTAAATGTATTGGACGTTAAATCTTTGATAAACAACAACAATCTCTGACGCTACTTTCCACTGCAGCTGGTCAAATTTCAAAGTAGTGTAGGGTAGGCCATTGAAAGTATAAAAAAACGAAAGGAAATATAGTTCTGTATTTTAATAAGATTGATATAGATTTGTGTTTTAATCAGATTGATAGAAACCTGTTTTTTCAGGATGTACTGACTAGATATAAATATCGATATATCGAATAACAAAACCAATTAAATGCAAAAGTAAAGGGAAATAATTTACTATAAGACGGAAATGATCAGGAAAGATTAATGAATTTCTTTTGTCCATCATATTAGCAGTATATTATTATAATACCTGTCTGGTGGACTAAATAAACTGAATGGAAGCAATGCACGCGCCATTGAGCCAATGATTGACGTAGCGTGATGTGACGTCATGTGTTTAAAGGAGTCATCGTTTACCGAGTTATTACAAGACTTTCCTAGTCCGGGAAGCTTTGTTTAGAATTGGAATAATTCGCTCTCCTTTGAAGTTTGTATTTTATGGCTCTGTGCGAAAGATGCCGGCTCGGTCGCCAGGAGATATTGGGTTCGCTACCGTTGTTGGACGAGAAAGTTCCTCGGAGGACCTGACTAATCGTCCGGAGGCGACCAAAAAACATTTCCCTCATAGCACCTCGCATGTATCAATTAAATGAATTTCTAGCCGACGTAAATTTGCCATAGTCAATTAAACACACGTAGTGTCACGTGATTAATTTCACTAATATCCAAGCTTCACAACACGTGCGGAAGGATATCAAGTATATGGCCGCCATTTCTTCCTGCATCCTAATAAAAGAGTTCATACCAGCAGATCGAGTAAATAATAAAAGCCGAGGTAATCCGAATCGACTTGTTGGTTTTAAATAATGTCTTTGTAACCACCTAAAAGAATGAATGTAATCAATCATAATTATATTAAACGTCCTAATATTTACATATTTCCATGGTAACAAATACATATTTATACCAATATGACAGGAATTATTCCAATTACGTCATATATCAGACTAATTATTAGAGAATTGGTCTACTGACTGAAGTCGGAACCACGGTGGCTCAGTGGGTAAGACGCTGGCTTACTAACCTGAGGGTCGCGTGTTCTATCTCAACCTTGGCCGACGTGGTTTCCTCTTGTCAGCGGTGCAGGACGGATGGCTTGATAAGGACAACTGTCTAGTTCTTCGGATGGTACAAAAACCCGAGGTCTCGTGCATGCATTGGCGAGTACGTAAAAGATCACTTTCGATTTCTTTAGCATTCCTGTTTTGCATTTCTTACGTGGGACATTATATAATAATTATACTATGGTTTGTACAATTGCATGGTCTTTAAAACTAATAGTTTTTTATATTTTAACGTTATTTTATCTAGATTATCGCCCTTTTATCGGGAAATTGCACCTTCTAAACCACGACGTCATAACAACTATTACGGCAGATTCACGTCACACCACTCAGTCAGCAGACGGCTGTCTCCCTAGATAGTCTATTCCTTTGCTTCTTTGTATTCAGTTTTGTTTTTGTTTCTGTGACGGTTGCAATGTATTTCCTAAATGCATTTAATATACTTCAATCCTTTTATTGATTTAGTTTTGAACTAGGCCTACTTCTGATACATTTAACTATGTGGTTACTTGTGTAGCGGAATTTATACAACAATATGCTTGCATTCGTAATTCTTGCAACATATAATAGATCATGACTCATGCTGACACTATATAATTATTTCTTTGGGTTGCATTCCCAGTTGTTTTCAAATATGAGTGAAGTCTGTGTCACCACAGGCCCGGGACTGTACAGCGCAGCGGACGCTTACGGCTAGCCCCCGGATCCATTCACTCTCTTTGATTTGTTTATGTTTGTGGTCTTTGAGTATGATGTCTTGTCCATATATTTGTTTTTGTGTAGAATTGTGTGTGGTGCAGCCCTCCTGCACTTACTATTAGTATTTGGAATTCGAAATTTAGCAATAGTACCGCTGACCGGGCATTATTCCCCTGATATTTCACTGTTTGGTGTATTCCCGTCTTCATTAGCCCAGTTTAGGAGCAGAACAGTAGGGCGTTAAGCCCTATTTTATTTCATTTACTGACTGAAGTCATACTTTTCTACCCCAACCTGGTCAATCATGACGGGATGTAGTCTACTATGACCAGACAGCGGCTCCACGCCCTACTCTCATTTCGAAATCCAGCGGGCAAAGTTATATTTCGTTCGTTCACGGCACCTAAGTTTTCGTCCTATCCTACATTTCTACATCACCGACAAGGGGAAATCACGACGGAGAATTCCGAGGTTTTTTTCTTGGCCAACACTGTCCGTACATCCTTCACAAAATAAATTATAAATTCGAATATTAGTCTAGATCATAATATCTGGCATGGAGTCAAGTGTGCCATGTTAGTTCGCGAAATGACCTAGTTTGAGTCGAGGTGACGTTAAAATTTATCTGTCCCTCCCAACTTGGTCTTCTAATCCCTTGGGTTTTCTCCGGGTTCCCCTCACAGCTGAAGACCCCTTGCGAATTATTGAAATTAAATTGAGCCATATGTTAGTCCCATATGTCACCCATGATATGGGGAATTTGATGAAAATTAGGCTAAAGTATAAACGTCGCTGTCAGGGCAAAATTCAACTCATGGCAAGCTCTTTCACCATCTTGACCAATCTGATTAAAACACAGATCCCATTTCGTTTCGTTTTTTTCATAGTTCAAAATTTCGTTTTACTTGTGTTTACTACACTAGGATCTGGAAGAGTTGGCATTTAACCTGCATTCCTGTTAATGTGAGGGATTAGCCAATGATACAGTGTGTTACGGGGAGTTTTTGGTGTGGGTTACACGGAACTGTGAGTAGAAACTAGAAACATCAACGCTGATTGGTCAATCAAATGTCTGACGTCGTAGGGTCAAAAGCCGCTAGCATGGCCTCTGACGCGATCACAGGTTACAACCGGTCAGAACTTCATCTGGTAAAGGCCATCGAAATTTAAAAAAAGAAACGAAAAGAAATTTATATCTGTATTTTAATCAGATTAGATAGCAAAAATGGCTAAGGAAAGTAGGATGTTAAATCCCATCGAAATTTAAAAAAAACGAAACGAAATATGTTTCTGTATTTTAACCAGGTTAGATTGCATCTTCACCAGCCAAAATGGCTTACGAAAGTAGGACGTTAAACCTCATTTAATTTCCTATAATAGGCCCCTTTTCTATTTCATTTCTTTTCTGAAAAAAAAGAGCTTGAAATATCCAGACGTTTTTTTTCCTATTCAACCAACCTAGTTTAAAAACTTTCTGTCAAAAACATATGACATATCAGACACGATTTAATGCCAGTTTATCGCTTGATGTTAAATAAATGTATTGCCAATTCTCAGATGATTCGAAACGAGAAAACAACTCAATTTGTTGGAAGGAAATATTAATCTTAAAGATGTTTTATATAAAAACTAAATCTATTTTTTTTTGGGGGGGGGGGGCGGTAACGTCAACTCGACACAAACTAGGTCATTTCGTGACAAACATATTATGGTTTAATTTGATTTCAACAATTCGCTTGCGTATAGGTGTCTTTAGCAGTGGGAGGAAACCAAAGGACCCAGAGAAAACCCACGAGGATGGACAGGCGACCCTACTCCTTGTCACGTGTTATATAAACTATTAAATATACATGTATTAACAGGACAAAACCATAATCAACTCTCGATGTCATCGGATTTCTCAGATTTAAATAGATTAGAACGGTCCGGCCATTTAATGATATAATCTAAAAATGATGAAGCGAGGCTAAACTTCGGACAACCAGTACAGTGGTTACAATCATCGCATACATCATGTCAAACCTACAAAGGCTCATATTTTCAATATATTCATATTTATTCATCAATTTTTGAACTATTATAGCAAGAACGGACAGTGATTTATCTAAATCTTATATGGAGTAGATATAAAATAACGGCCGTTTTCTTATGAGAGAGAGAGAAATGGGGTTTAACGTCCACTCGACACAACTAGGTCATTTCGGGACTAACATATGGTTTAATTTTATTTCAATAATTCGCTTGCGCGTAGGGGTCTTTAGCAGTGGGAGGAAACCGGAGTGCCCGGAGGAAACCCACGAGGTTGAGAAGGCGCCCCTATCTCCATGCCACATACGCTCACACCAGGGCTCGAAACCACAGCCGCAAGCCAGAGGTGACCGGCCAGCTAGACCACTAGGCCATCCCAACCCCCCCCCCCCGTTTTCTTATGAAGAAGAGGGGGTTGGTGGCCGAGTGGCTAGCACAACCGCTGTATCATAAGGACTGTCTTTGAGTCAACTGTCGTGGTTTCGATTCCTCTGTTGTTAGTGACAAGGAGTGATGTCGCCTGTCCAAACCTCGTGGGTTTTCTTCGACTCCTTAGCGAATTATTTAAAAAAAAGTTTAACCACATCTTAGTCCCGAAATGACCTAGTTTGTATCGAGTGGACATTAAATCCCATCTCTCTCCCCCTTTCTCCCTCTTTTACGAAGAAAAAAAATTGACTAAATATCTAATAATCTTAATATGTCAACTTCGAAATGAAATATTAATTTTCATTGTCAGTTAAATTTTTGTTTACTCCCAAGCCTAGACAAATTTATATGGATTTTTTATCATTATTTCGACATAAAATATCACGATCATAATAACCTATCTCTTTCTAAACATGGCAACACATTTAACCTTATATTATCCAATTAAAATGCTTGACACAAACCATTCGTTATTAATTGCCTTTAATCATCACCTAGTAACGTCAGCGCGAGCACCCCATGTCATCACTTAGCAACAAGCGCACGAGTACCCTATCATAATTTGAAAAATGAAATCTGTCTAATAATTTCAAGCGATAATCACAATTGTCACACGGGCATTCAAAACTGGTGACATCAGTAGAAACCCTTGGTATTGGTGGCGTCTTTACTGCGCTTCTGCGACCGCACGACGACCATAAAATGCACAAAGTCGCCGGAAAACGTGAACACAATGCGCGAAAATGTCCCAAAAAATTACAAACTTGAAAAGGGTCGAGTTCTCACAGCTTTCCAGATCAGATCACAGAAACCTGGCGTTTGTTTTGAACATGCTCAAAACAAACGCCGTGACCCCGCGATCATTGGCGACTATTGAGATCACAGCACGCCTTTACCACGCTTATGGCGTTCATGGCGCGCTCTGAGTTCACTTTCCGTCGCCGTAGCCGCCCAGTAAGGACGTCACCCAGGTTTGACGGGGGATACGACACATTGTAGCATCGCCTGCACAACTTGTGCGATTTGTTAAGTGTTAACACTCGTCTTAGACGTATGTTTATTAGTTTGTTAATTTGGTCTCCATTTTGGCTTTGCTGCTATGAATTTCTTGCCAAAGGAGCGTGATTTTAGACCATGTCAAGTCTTAAAAAGGCCGGATAACTATGTATGAAAAACAGATTTTTAATTCTCGATCATTCTGTTCCAACTCCCTCGACACGTATTCGACAATTTCACCGTTTCCTTGCTATTTACTTCAATCTCAGTTCGTAGATAAGTAGCTCTTACATTAGCTGGATGAATTTAAATAAATCCGACTTGATTGTTTGGAGTCCAGGGGGAGCTGCTGAAGATGTCGACTCGTTCGCATCATCGCGTGACATTTTTCACGAGAGACTGCGGCAATCGGACTACTTCGCGGTGTTTTTAAATGAAGGGTGAAAAGGCGGACGATCAACTGAATTAAAACTGACAACTGAAAATAAATGAACTGTTTAACCCGGGGTCACTGGCTATCTTAACAAACTCGACGCGGTGCCCTCTGTGAGATAATTAGACGATTGTCATGGAAACAAGGGAAATCTACAGTAGACCAATTAAAAGACGTTTAGAAAGGATTGAATGAATATAGTTAAAATGGCGTCTGTATCTACCGATCTATTAACTTTTGGCGGATGTTGTTTATTACACAATTTAATGGGTTTCTATAAAACGATACTGATTACATGGCGGCGGGTAATTCGGCAGATAAATTCCGTATCAGGAATAATTCCATTATTCAAATTCGCTTTAAGAAAAAAAAAAAGCCTGATCATATGTTGTCTAATACGATTTCAATACACTAATGAGATGACTGACCGTATGATGCAACGCGCACGCGCTAACCATTCAGCCATCCAACCCCGCTGCTCAAGTCTTAATAATTTAACAAGTCTTAATGCTCAAGACAATGCGTAATACTTTAATACAGGCAAGACTTTACGCTCAAGACAAATCGTAAACAGGACAATTTAGTATATATACTGTTCTTATCAGGACATGTCGTATTCATAGTTCTTGTAATATAAAGATCATGACTCATGCTGGCATTATACAATGGTTTCTCTGGGTTACATTCCTGATTGCCATGGTCTGTACAGCGCAGTGGACGCATGGAGCTAGCCCCTGGATCCATTCACGTAATTCGAATTGTTCGTTTGTTTGTTTTGTGATTTCTGCGTATTGTGTCTTGTCCGCAGATTTGTTTTTATGTAAATTATGTGTGTTGCAGCGGTTCGGATGGGACGAAAAAAAGCCCTTGGCAGTTGGAATGTCCGGGCAAAATTTCATTCATAGCATACTTGTTGGTGTATGCCCGTCTTCATTAACCCAGTAGGAGTAGAACACTAGGACGTTAAACCCCATTTCATATCACGATAAAATCCATATTGATATTTCTTCTAGTCTGACGTGTAACTTGGCGAATATCGGTAGGAATTAGTTGCATGTTACATGTTGAGTTGTCGGGTTGTCTACAGATAACATCAAAGAATAACATCGTTGATGCCCGGCACGTCATATCATCCATACAGACAACCTGCACTCAGAGATCCTTCTACTTCATACTTTGAGAACAGACCTCTGTCCTGGTTATCCGCCATATCCAAAACTCAACAGATCGTTTTGTAATGTGTTTCTACGACACAAACATCAAATTGATTCACTCTGAACTGGGAACTAAGCGATTGAATTTTAGACCTAGCCTCGATCATCATTACTAAAGTCGGTACGATAAAAGAACATAGTCTGGGGTTTTTTTTTCAAACTGAATTTGCAGTCACAAGAGTAACTGGTTGACTTGGTGGAAAAGAATCCGTGTTTGTACACCAGAAAATAAACATCCCGTTGGGCACACATCACGCGAGAAAAAAACTCTGCGGAAAATTTGCGAATAAAAGGTCGTTCATTGAAAAAAAATTCCGTCTTCCATTAGCCCGGGTCAGGTGCAGAAGAGTAGGACGTTAAACCCCATTTCATTTCATTTCATTTCGTTTCATTGAATAAAAGTACGCGGAAGCGCTCTCGTGAAAACGATCCCATTACATTTGCATTCGACCGACTTTTTCACCGACATAAACACGAAGGTGGAAAACAGACCTGTCTCTTAGTGACCACGTTCTAATCCTGTAAATGTCTTTAAGGCTGAACTCGGATTACCAAACTACAGAAATAATTAAATAAAACAAATAGCGCCCTAAACCACCGTCCGCCTTACTTGTAAAACTATCTCAGTGATTACAGAAATCAGTTTCATAAATTTATGGTTTATTTACATTGGAACAGAATATAACACATCTACATAACAACAGAATTACAGGTACTTAAACTATTAACATGAACTCATCAGGACGGTACATAATAAAATTAAGTCTACCATTTCGCCTCTCTGCCAAGGCAGCGGTTGAACTCGGGTGAGTCCATACGCCTGTCTGTGCGTGTCTCTCTGCTTTCCGTCTTCTCGAAACAGAGAGATCCTTCTATTGTGAGCTTCCAAACTCCACTCATTTGTCTCAACAACCTCAGCTAATTTATACTAAACTTAGATGTCGTATAAAGTTATTTAAAGTATACGTATACATATATTATTGATATTATATATATTAAATAAAGAACTACACAATGAATCAGCTGTCATTGATAGATTTTATACTAAAAGCACGGTCAGTGGTAGGTCGGGTATGGTCTAACTTGAACCCTCTCACTTAGAGGTAACAAAAACACAGGCAGGCCACGTCCACATCCAATGTATGTCGTGTCAAGCAAACTGTCCACATCAAGTTAGCTTGTCAACTGCTAATTACCTCTCGATTGATTGAAGTTTGTTCACTCTCACATCTACCAACTAACCGAACATATTATTGCTACATAGTTTTCATATTTGATCAGATACATATTATTTTACTAGTTAAACGAAATAAGTCAACCGCGGTGTACTTTTGCTCTACAAAAAACCCCCAGAAAAACTGTTACCGTGATGGATACCATGGTGAAAACACTTCAATTAGTCAAGAGGTGGATGTGGACGTGGCCTGTGTGTGTTTTTGTGGGCGTGGCCTGCTTGTGTTTTTGTTATCCCTAAGTGATCGCCATATTTGTTCTAAAAATTCAAAACAAGCATGGCGGTTGTTTAGGGTGCTATTTTTTTTTTTAATTTAATTATTTCTGTAGTTTTGTAATCGGAGTTCAGCTTTAACCACGGGCCATTTAAACATCCGACACAATTTAAAATGGCGGAAGAATCGACGGTCGACTATCTGTATATCTGACAGCTGCCGAACGTATTGAAGACGTTCTGTATTTTGATCTTGGAGTGATATGGTTCCAGGTTTTATAGTTGGAGTTGAGACAAGATGATTGTAATAATGATAATGTTTTTTTATTGTCACATGGCGATTAGTAAAACAGGAAGATTCAACAATCTGTTGTACCATCTTCTTACTGACAGTTCAATTAAACACGTCATTCTCTACGCGGGGTTAAGTGGCCGAATGATTAACGCATGCGCTTTGCATCATAAAGTATGGCGTATGCCGATCTTCATTAGCACTACCTCGTGGATTTTCTCCGGTCCCCTGGTTTCCTCCCACTGCTAAAAACCCTCACGCACAAGCGAATTACTTAAATAAAATTAAACTATATGTTAATCAGAATTGACATAGTTTGACATAACCTCTCCCTCTGTCTGTCTGTCTATCTGTCTGTCTCTGTCTCTCTCTGTCTCTCTCTGTCTCTCTCTGTCTCTCCTCTCTCTCTCTCCATTAGCTAAGTCGGAGCAGAACAGTAGGACGCTAATTTCCATTTTATTTCATTTCTATATCAGTCGGTTTGGGTGATCGAGTGGTTAACGCATGCGTGTTGTGACATAAGGTCTTGTCCGTGTATTTGTTTTGTTTTTGTGTAAATGTTCTGTGGTGCAGTCCGCCTGCACTTACTATTGAGTAAAGTGGCGTGGCAATATTTGCTGGATTAGAATCCAATTTAGTGCTCAACTTTCTATCATGATTATATCATGACATGGATAATCGAGACTATGTTGTTTTATCGCATCGACTTTGGTAATGACGATCGAAGCTAGGCCGAAAATTCAATCGCTAAATTCTCGGTGGATGAAATTGACTGAAATTTTCATCAAATTCCCTTTACAGTATCTAGTTTTAAAACTATACTGAGCGTCATAGAAAACGCATCACTTAGTTTTTCGTATAACAAAATGATCCTGTAAACATATCTTATTTATTTTGCGTCTCATTGTGAACAATATTCAAATGGGAACACATCAATAACAACACATTTGTACACATATGGATGTTTAATCTGTAATCAACGGTACAAAGTCAGAGGGGTCAAAACCAAAAGTACGACATAAGAAGCAAAATAAATAAGATATGTTTACAGGATCATTTTGTTATACGAAAAACTAAGTGATGCGTTGTTTTCTATGGCGCTGAGTATATTATAGCGAGAACTGTCAGCTCTTTATCTAATCTCCCATAATGTATCTTTAATAATAGATATAAATACTTTTGTTTATTTTTAAAACAAATTGAATCTTGTGTCTCATCGGTCGGGTAATCATACAGCATAACAATAAACAATAAACTTCTAAAAGTCTTCATTTTAGTTTTAATGGGTCTTTCTTTGTGACGTATAGGCCATGACGTGTGTGAAGAAAATAACAATTAGTTGTATCATCAATATTTACTGTAAATATTATATCACCATTCAGGCTTATTTTCGTTTCATTTGGATTTTCTTTTTATAATACGGTTCGCTTCTTTAAAAAAAATTCGGAGGTCGGGTGGCTGAATGGTTAGCACGTGCGTGCTGTATCATAAAGCCTGTCATTGAGTCAACTGGTGTGGTTTCGAATCCCCGGTTGTACGTGACAAAGAGTAAGGTCGCCTGGCCAACCTTGGGGGTTTTCGCCGAGTCCTCTGGTTTTCTCCCACTGTGATTTAAGTTACACACGATATAAGGTTAGGCAAATATGGTTAAAACGTTAACCATTTATTCCTTTCGTTTTTATAGTTCAATTTTTTTTTATTTGTCTTTACTACACTAGGGTCTTGAAGAGTTGCTATCATTGACGTGTTATGGGTGATCTGTGTGATTAGTCAATGAAACGGCCTGTTATTGCGAGTTCTTGACCCTTTGATGCACGGAACTGTGGGTAAAACCCTAAAAACGTCAACGTTGATTGATTAATCAATGTCTGACGACGTCATAGGGTCAAAAGCCCTTCGTTTGACCCCTGACGTGAACTCGCACTATAGCTTGCCAGATCTTCATGTAGTGTAGACTATCGAAAGTATAAAACAGCGAAACGAAATGAAGATCTGTGTTTTAATCGGATTAAGATTATCCCGGTCAGTACAGAACAGTAAGACGTTAAACCCCATTTCATTTTATTCTATCATTCACCCGAAGAAAGTAGGGGGGTTGGGATGGCCTAGTGGTCTAGAGTGCCGCGCTTCGACCGCTAGCTGGCCGGTCACCTCTGGCTTGCGACTGTGGTTTCGAGCCCTGGTGTGAGCGTATGTGGCATGGAGATGGGGCGCCTTCTCAACCTCGTGGGTTTCCTCCGGGCACTCCGGTTTCCTCCTACTGCTAAAGACCCCTACGCGCAAGCGAATTATTCAAATAAAATTAAACCCTATGTTAGTCCCGAAATGAGCTAGTTTGTGTCGAGTGGACGTTAAACCCCATTTCTCCCCCCCCCCCCGAAGAAAGTGTCAATTCCGCTTTAAAGCTGATGACTGTATATTTGTTGTGTTCCGTCTCAGTGATATTATTTTTCTGTGTAAATATATATTATTGTGCAGTTGAAATCAACAAAACGTGGTTCCATTAGGTGATGAAAGAAGTCACTGATGCGCATGTGCGTTACTCATTAATAACCCATCATGGTTATTTCCTCATTACCTGGGGTAACGGTGTGACTCGTTACCGGATGCCCCACTGCATCATACCAAACATAAGCCAGGCTGACACTTGCACGACTTTTGCCACGATTTTGTCGCGCCCATCCGTGTCCACATTGACACGAACTGGCACGACGAGTTCACGCATAGTTTGCGCATTGTTTACGCACTTCCCGCATTGACACGACGAGTTTGCGCAAATCGGACGGTGTCGTGCCGACTCGAGTCGTGCCAATGCGTGCCACGGAATCGTGCAAGTGTCAGCCTGGCTTTAGGCTTTCTGTCAACAGCTAGATCCACTTGCGAACAGACACTAAGCTAATTGACCGACATTTTAAGATCTTCGAAAATTGTTTTAAGTATTTATTCTGCTTCCTTCGAATAAAAATGAAAAAGTTTATTTAATATTTTTGTGTATAACCGATGTGAAACTGGGTAGAACTGCATATCAAAACAATTTTCTAATTTTTGGATATGGCGGGCATTTAGGGCAGAGATATATTCACGAAGTATGGAGTAATGGCGTCAAGATTCTACGCACACCACGTCGGGACTGTGGGGACTACATTCCAAGTCAATGGGGGGGTTGGGGTGGCCTAGTGATCTAGAGTGCCGCGCTTCGACCTCTAGCTGGCCGGTCACCTCTGGCTTGCGGCTGTGGTTTCAATCCCTGGTGTGAGCGTATGTGACATGGGGATAGGGGCGCCTTCTCCTCCGGGCACTCCGGTTTCCTCCCACTGCTAAAGACCCCTACGCGAAAGCGAATTATTGAAGTTAAACTTGAACCATCTCCACTATCGGTCTCTGTCACTCTCTCTCTCTCTCTCTCTCTCTCTCCGATAAAGGCGTGGACGGTATAGGATGAAACCTGTGAAATAAACAAATTAGGCACATTAAGTCTCTTTGATCTTTACCTGCACCAACATGACATTTAACAGGATGTTTCAAACAATATGTATTATTAACTATATATCACTGTTAACAGCCGTCTTTAGTCTGCCGTCTCGAAAGCCTTTGTCGAATTGACGGGTCACTGATTCAATTATGGAGAACAATCAGCACAAAAAGATGTTATTAATGTGCTCATGAGTGAAAGAATGGGTAGCGAAGCCGTCAAAATTACACAAACTCTGTTAATGGCGTCAGTAATAATTCATGCGTCGTGAAAGCTTCTGTCTTGTGTTAGTCATGCGCAGTGAAAAGTCGGTTTCAATTTCTTCATCAAAGAAGATAATTAGTTGTTACGTCATGTTTCAAAGCGACAATACGTCCATGCAAGTCAAAACAATTTGTCGTCATACATTATGCAAGAGCGAGAGAGATAGAGAGAAGGGGGCAACGTCCATTCGACACAAAACAGGTCTTTTCGGGACTAATATATGATTCAATTTTATTTCATTAATTCGCTTGCGCGTAGGGGTCTTTAGCAGTGTTAGGAAACCGGGAACCCGCAGAAAACCTACGAGGTTGGACAGGCGCCCCTACTCTTTACCATGTACAATCGGGGAATCGAAACAACGCCAGTTGACTAAATTACAGACCTTATGATACAGCGCGCACGTGTTAACCATTCGGTAAACCCCCACCCCCATTATGCAAGAACTAGATAGGCTATGTCTATTGCAGGTCTTTCTTTAGGTCTTAATGTTATCTTGATTATTAATTAAACATTAATTTACTTATCCAGACCATAATCAACTTTCGATGCCATCGTTAACCTGCGATATTTAGTGGATTTGAATGCGTTTTATTATGGATGATTTAACGTATAAATGGATAATCGAGACTTTGTTTATTATCGTACAGTAGTGACGTTCGAGGTTAGCCCTAAATTGAATCGTCAATACCTCGGTTCAATAATTCGATGTCATAGTTCTAAAAGGTCTTAAGTGTCAAATATTGTCGGATTTAGTTTTTGAGATACGAGAGGAAAACCTATTCCAATCTTAATAACGCAATAAGGATATCAACATTTTAATAGCAATGTTTTTATGAAAGTTACGACCTTACAGTTCTGAAATTTTGCATAGAGAAGGCTCTAAATGTGATTAGTCATCATATGCAAAAAAGCTATTTGGGTCATAAGTGGCACTTACAACCTTCCAGAAGTATGGCATCGAATTGTGGTTGAGAAATGTGGTGGTCTGTAAGAAATGGAATGAAATGGGGTTTAACGTTCTACTTTTCTGTACCGAACTGGGTTAATGAAGATGGGCATTAGCCATACAGTGTGCTATGATATTACCTGAACAGATATTCTGATATCTAATTCCAAAGGCCAAGGAATTTTTTACGTACAATGGGTACAATGGGCCTCGGTTTCTCGTACCAGACAGTTGTCCTTGTCAGGCCCTTGACGTGCACCACTGACGGACGTGGGTGGTATTGTAGCCCCATGCTGGTCGTGGGTGGTATTGTAAGCCCATGCTGGACGTGGGTCGCATTGTAACACCCTGCTGGGCGTGGGTGGTATTGTAACCCCATGCTGGACGTGGGTGGTATTGTAACACCATGCTGTGCGTGGGTGGTATTGTAACCCCATGCTGGGCGTGGGTGGTATTGTAACACCGTGCTGAGCATGGGTGGTATTTTAGCTCATGTCGGACGTGAGTGGCATATTTTTTAATATTGTTTTTTTTCTCATTTCAGAATGAAGAGTCACGTGACGTTATTTGCTTGTGTTTTATTGGCTGTATGTGTATATGAAAGTGAGGCGGGATGCGTGAGTGTAGTGGGATGTATGCGAGATCTATTTGTCTGTAAAAGAAACGAATTAACCCAGAATCTGGCCGTGGACTGCTGTAAGGTCTACAGGGACTGCTATTTTGAATGTAAACCAACCTCCCGCTCGCCACCGTAAGTATTGTTCAGCAAAGTGTTAAGTATAATATGTTAGACAGCAAAGGGTTAATGTTATTTACTTATTAACACTGCGTTGCTTTGTCACGTTCTCTTCCCATTCAAATCAATTTATCTTTGCGCTTTTTTATCTCGTCGCGTAAATTAGAGGGGTGGGACACGTTCCCAGTAGCACTTTGTGGGTGCTCGCACTTTTGATCTACCGTAGGATATATTTTATCCGTAGGATATATTTTATCCGTAGGATATTTTTTTTCATTTTGACGGAACAGTAGAGGGATACAAGACACCGGACACAAAGGGTTAATCCTTATTATTATTGCGTTAACCCAGTCGTGTAACACTACTTACTCTTACGTACATTACAGAAGTGGGGTCGCGTTCAATGTGGCGTAATTTTTCGTGAGCTACACGCATGTGACTCCGCTACATTACTTACTGGCGCCTTCTTATGTTCAATGTGACGTCATTTGTCTGCACCATTTTGTCAGTACCCAATTACCGGTTGCGAGCTTGAAATCCTTGGATACGGACACGCGCATTTATTTTAATCCATCCAATGTGAAGTGAACATCCAACAGATTTTGCCTCGATTATAGGCTATATAATGTGTGGACCCAATCTCACAAAACAATGCAGTGTTCATATCATCTAGACTTTTTCATTTAGTGTGAATAGCATATAGACTTGTTTATTTAGTCTCATAGTTTTGAATATAAAGCACCCTGAATAGCATATAGACTTGTTTATTTAGTCTCTGATTTTTGTATTCTACTAAACACACGAGAGTTTAAGCACATACATTTCACTGCACATAACTAGAGTTATAGGTTGTTTTAAATTGGACTTAACGCCCGAGCATAGCAACAACCTAAATATGGAGATCAATACCACGCACATTCAAAAGTACTTTCATTTTAAATTCTTATTTTTGACCATTTGACGTTTGTATTGGCTTCTCAGGGACTGGAGGACGTTGAATGGCCGACTGGTTAGCGCGTGTGCGTTAAAGCATTAGGTCTGTCATTCAGTCAACTGGTGTGGTTTCGATTCCCCGGTTGTACGTGACAAGGAATAGGATCGCCTATCCAACCTCGTGGGTTTTATCCAGGCCCTCTGGTTTCTTCCCGCTGCTAAAGACCCCTACGAAATAAAACACAACCATGTGTTAGTCCCGAAATGATTTGGTTTGTGTCAAGTGACGTTAAACCCCATTTCTCTCTCTCTCCCTTCAAAGGCTGGTATTTTTATTTCGGAAATTTAAATTCTTTTCGTGTTCCTTATGAAATGTCTGGATGAACATAACAAGACATGAAAATGAATGAAATTGGGTTTAACGTCCAACTGCTCTGCTCCGAAATGTGCTGAAGAAGACGGACATACGCCATACAGTGTGCTCACACTGATCAGCAGTGAATATTCACTAAGCAACTACAGTCACAAACTGATCCCGCAGTGAATATTCGCTTGGCCGCTACAATCACTGATAAGCATGACATCGACGAGGCTTAATAAGTACGGCATATTAACTTTTTTACTCCGACAAATTAAATTCTCAAACATTTTTTTGAGGTAAAAGAAAAATAAATAAAGACGTTTGAAGTATTTGAAGTTAAAAAATATTTCCTATTTAGTGTAAATGGGTATTAAAATGAGTAAAATGCATCATTTTGCCCGAAGCAGTTAGGTGTTAAGTAAACATTGCACGAGCCGTTGAGCCAATGACTGGCGGCGTCTGCATTCAACGCACGTGTTGTGGACACCTATCTGTTACAGAGTTAATTCGTAAGTAATTCTCTGTGAAACAGATTGCTACAGTCATTGATAAGGATGACATCGATGCGACTCCAATGAGTCCCCCATATTAACATTTTTCTTTCGACAAATTAAATTCTATAACATTTTTTGTATGTATTAGAAAAATAAGTAAAGACGTTTGAAGTATTTGTAGTTAAAAAGTATTTCCTATTTAGTGTAAATGGGCATTGAAATGAGTAAAGGGCGTCGTTTTGCCCGGAGCAGTTACGTGTTATGTAAACAATGCACGAGCCTTTGAGCCAATGATTGTCGCGACGTAATGTCATTGCACGTGTTGAAGACAGTCATCTCTGACAGAGGTAATTCGTATGTAATTCTCTGTGAAACAGATTTCAGTGTGCTATGAGGGGAAATTTTGCCCCGGGAACGACACCACGACCTGCTCTTATATCGAATTCCAACTTTCAATGGATCTTTTACGTACACGCAAATGTGTATACGGGACATTGATTTTTCGTACCACACGAACGACTAGATAACTGTCATTGTCGGGCCCTCCGCCCTGCATCATTGACAAGGAGAAACCACGCCGGAAAATCGGGATGAACTTTCTCGACCATTGCAGGGATCGAACACTCGACCTCCAAACTAGTGAGCCATTGTGAATATAGCACATCACGTCTACTCGGCGACGACTTATATTGATTTTGCCTACCCCGACCCGTCCTCCTCCCTACCCCCACACATATTGACAACAAAATAACTGGGTCAGATGCATAAAATGAATTTGCTTAAACTCTTTCATGTTTTAGAAACATTTTAGACAAACAGTGACATTTATTTTATTAGATTTTTAGACAAGCAATCACATTATTAGTAGTAGTTTTTTAGACAAGCAATCTCACATTATTACTACCTGTACATGTATTGGTTTTTAGTTTAGATGCCGAGCACGTTTTACTAGTAGTTTTCCTTATATACATAGTCAGTATATTGGCATTGAGTTTAGTACAAATCATTCGGTAATTTGGCATGGGAGTAGGTTGAAATAATTCGATATAAGTAGGGTGTGTTTGTTTCTTCGAAGGGATTCTAGATTCCTCGAAAGTATAAAAAAACGAAACGAAATATAGATCTGTTGTTTAATCAGATCGCATTTGGAGAACTCTCTTAGCCAAACCCGAGACTGTCTTTTTATTCATGGGCCCTTTTCTTGAAAGTACATAAAGTCACCCCAATCGTAGGCTACTTGCGGTTCAATCAACATTCTTTGAATCAAGTTCAACCAGAAATCATTCTTAGAAATATATTCAAATGCTTCATGATGTCTTTCCCAAAAAAGCTGGAAGATTTTTGTCAATATACTGACTTTGAATGATAGATTTGTAACATAGGATAATATTCGGGCGTTTTATATACCCATGCGCCCAGAATTTATATATCAAGAGCACAAGGTGTGTCGGGGGTAAAAAGAACAAAAAATAACCAGAATTATGTTATCAGTTAAATCACCCGAAGATTACCAGTTTTAGGTTTTAGAATTTAGCAACTCGTAAAGTTTAATAATAAAACTATATCAAAATCTTAAAGGGATTACGAAAATCTTAAAAGAACTACGAAAATTTAAAGGAATTGCGAAAATCTTAACGGGTTCACGAATATCATAAAATAAAATTTAATAAATCGACTGATCAGCCAAAATTGTAATTTTCAAACAAAATCTTCATTCAATGGCCTTATTCTCTTTCAACGAATTATCCCAACGCAGAATGAGTAATTAAGTCTGGTTTATCGAGGCTTATGGTCATTGAGTGTGCTTTATAGCGGCTCAGAGTAATTGAACCTGGTTTATAGCGACTTATATTCATTTCGTGATTTTCACACTTGGCTCACGCTCGGTACAGGTAACCATTTTATTTCTCTATCAAAAATTAATGTCGTACGGTAAATTTGTGATTACAAATTATGTAACGAACTTGATTCCATTGTATCGGAAGTTGTATCGGAAATCAATCACGGAAATTACCGACAACGTGTTATTGATTGGGTGTTGCGAATCGTTTAACAGCGGAAATAGACGAATAATTGATAATCTTTTCTTACGTAACCATAGTAATTATTCCGATTGTCAAAGAAATGGTGTTTACAGGATTAAAATGGTTTCAATGGCAAGTAGTAATTGAAGTTGGATAATCCATTATTTGCTTGAACCAGACGAAACGTTGTGTGTTAATAAACCGGTAATTGTTAATCCATGAATAGTGTTAGTGAGTTTAATGTCCCTCGGCAATAAACAATAATTGTATTAATTGCATTCCATAGCATTGTACCCAGTGTATTGGATTACGTTCCCGGATTACAAATGGCCGCACGCATGACGGTACCTTTGAAGAGAGGCATATCATACAAAGCCTTCAATGTCGGAAGCTGTTTATCTTTCAGATTTATCCGATTGTCTTTAAACAAAGGACAACTTTGCAATGAAAATTCTACACACTCTTCGAACGGCGCAATTTTGTGAACTTCTTTCTAAAAGCGGCATGTTTTCCTAATAAGTAAACCGCCAGCCGCATCGGAATTGTATAGGTGTAGGTACATACCACTTACTGTCATACAGCCAAACAGGCCAGATGTAGAGTACCGGAATCTGCCGAGGAATGCCGAGTGTGACTAACTGTAATAAAGTCGGATGTGGTGGCACTCTTCCCGTTAAAATTTTCGCACTGTATACAATAAAATGAATAACGTTTTAAGATTTTGATATGGATATACAGCTGAACCTCTGAATTGAATAGATTACTGGCTAGCAGATCGATACCCGGAAGAACTTCGCCCGGCCGGTTGCCATGTGCACAAAATTCTTAATAGCCCCAAAATATCAAAAGAAAAAAAAGTAGCGCGCACTTGTACAAAATTGTTCGAACATTCTACTTAGTTTGTTAACATGGGGTGTAATATTTGCTGTGCCTCGGACGTTGACAGCCCCGACTACGCCCCTGTCTCTACCTGCAGAGGTCTTACTGTAATAATTTAGACTTTTTTCAAAACCAGAAAGCAGTTTTTATACTTTGAGCAACGCCTTTTGTTTCTTCGGGTTTTTAAAGGCTATGACAAAGGCTAAGGCTCGGCCAATTTGGTTTGATCAACTTGAAACTTCGCATGCTTCTGTTTTGAACAATTGCGCATCGATTGACGGACAACAACATTTGATATGACGTCAAGGTTCCAAGATGGCTGAGGTGTTGTTTTGGTTCCTGGTTCATTCCTGTTTTGAAATTATTTATTATCCTTATAGAATGTAGAATTTCCTTAGAATTTCTTTAGAATTTACAATTTCCTTAGAATTTACGATTTTCTTAGAATTCACAATTTCCTTAGAATTTACATCTGTTTATTTTTTAGAATGTAGAATGTTTTGTTAACCACCATATTGTTTGCTTGTCTCACGCTTGTTTTTTTTTTATTTGAGTTGTTTCCCCTTATTCTGTGATTTCAGTGCCCATCTGCTGACATTTTTTCCAGAAGAATATAGGTAATCATTTTATTTGATTGGGCTGCGGCAGTCATCCATACCGAGACGTAATATTCTATTTGATTGGGCTGCGGCAGTCATTCATACCCTGACGTAATATTTTATTTGATTGGGCTGTGGCAGTCATCCATACCGTGACGTAATATTTTATATGATTGGGCTGCGGCAGTCATCCATATCGGGGCTTCGGGTTTTCTCTCACAGCTGAAGACCCTACGCGCAAGCGAATTATTAAAATAAAATTGAACCACATGTTCATCCCGATGGGCGCTGAAGACCCTACGTGCAAGCGAATTATTGAAATAATATTGAACCATTTATTGTGTTCGTCCCGAAATGCGCGTGCTCGCTAGAAAGGGCACTTGCTAACTAGGAAAATCACCGGCTCATAATGAAAGGCGCTGGTACACTAGGAAAGGCACTGGTTCACTTGTTTTGGTGAAGAAAGTTCCGCAGCCGAATATGTACAGATGACATCGGTTTTTTGTCCCAACCGAACAACTAGACGATGACCATGCAGTCTCTTTGTCCTACACCACTGGCATGCCCGAAGAACTTTCTGGGCCAACTCCTACAGCGAACACGAAGCCTTGTTGTTAATGAGTCAGTGGCTTGCTCACTGGGAGAACACTAGATCGAAGACGTTCTAGCATATGTGGATTGTGGGTTAGGTTTAAAGATTTGGGGGAGGGGTTACGTGTCCACATGGGCAATGACCTAGGCTGATGAAAATTTAGTTCGGGATATTTCCTAGTTTTATAAACAATACATTAAATTTCGCTGCTTTTTGTGGGTTTTTTTTTTCTTGGTGGCGCGAATGATCTTCATTAAGTTGTGCCTGTGGTTTTCTGTTAGTTTTGTTTCTGAAGAAAAAAAAAAATGAGGTTCTTGGCTCTGCAGTTCTAACCCTTAGCCCACATCCACACTGCACATCTGACGTCATATGTGCTAGACCGTCTTCGATCTGGCGTTCTCATACCCACTGAGTCACTGCGGACTCCTTCTAATGTTGATGTCATCTTTTTTTCTTGTAGGTGTAAAAATAAAGCCGAAGGAAAGCGAGGTAGCTGGAACAAGAGATATAGTTATGGCACCGATATGTTAGGCGATATTCTCGCTAATTACTAACTATTACGTCATTGATTACCACGCGCAAACAGGATATGATGTCACCAACCAGGATTTTCACATTTTTACGATCTTTCATGCAAAATATTTTAATTTTTTCTGCCGTTAACTCTGTGTTTTATTAGGGCCGGGTGACAAATGATTCACCCAAGACTCAGGGGCGCACAACAGAGCTAAGTCCAGATAGGCAAATGGACCTATTTTCTTGTCGAGTGGGCCGGTTATTTCGGGAAAATGGATCGGTTTGCCACAGTCTCTTACACATTACAAACACAACACACTTTATAATGAAAACAATGACTGCGATAAGATACTTGTCGAAACGTCGTGCTATATGTGTAGAAACCAGTGATTGTTTTCCATATAAATTGTTTTATGTTTTTTAGTGTGCTCAATCACTAAATGCCATTCAAGGGTCTCCTACACACTCAATCAAAGCAAAATGAAGACTACAAATCAATATTCTACTGAATCATTTAAAAATAACTTACATAAAGTTTTACTTACAAACTTCTTTTCAACCTAACCGGGGGAAATATTTGATTTTTTAATGCCATGTGGGCCGATTTTGTGATGATGTTTGTGTGCCCCTGCCAAGGCTGTGTTTTATTAATATCGCGTGACGAATGACTTTTTTAAAATAAAGATTTTATTTTGTGCTTAAATATATAAACTACACGCCGCCATGTTCCTTTATGAATATGCATGAATTAATATATCTTCTTTAATTGGATTGTTTGATCTATCAGTATGCCCCTAGTCGGTATTATTAAATGACATGGCTTGCCTTAACGACATCAGGGGCCAATTTAGCTCGTGTTGAGTTTCAGGGAGTGGTTATTATTCTGTCAAGGGAATCCTTCGAATTAATTGTGTACAAAATTTTATTCATGGAATAAAGATGAATCTATAAGAAATAACAAATCATTGTTGTGGTCTGTGGGGAGAAAATGACGAGGTATTAACGAGTGGCGCTAAAAGATTCCCCGTGTTGCATTCGTAGGTCAGTTGGTTAATTGCGAAGATAAATACAATATTTGAGTCCAATTTCTTATCGACGAAAGGGTTTGGATGATCGACTGGTTAACGCGTGCGCGCGAGATTAAAGGTCTGTCAGTGAGTCAATTTGTGTTGTTTCTTGATTAAGCATGCATGATGGAAATACGAGCCAGTTGTTGACGGACGGGTCGACGGACATGGGTTACGACATAATACTCCACTTGATTGTGGTTATGTGAGCAATGTTTGAAGCAGGCCAATCTGATGAAAATACATATCCATATTTCGTTCCTGGTTTATACCGGGAGGTAGGGATGTCCTAGTGGTCTAGAGTGCCGTGCTTCGACCTCTAGCTGGCCGGTCACCTCTGGCTTGCGGCTGTGGTTTCGATCCCTGGTGTGAGCGTATGTGGCATGGAGATAGGGGCGCCTTCTCAACCTCGTGGGTTTCCTCCGGGCACCCCGGTTTCCTCCCACTGCTAAAGAACCCTACGCGCAAGCGAATTATTGAAATAAATTGAAACCATATGGTAGTCCCAAAATGACCTAGTTTGTGTCGAGTGGATGTTAAACCCCATTTCTCTCTCTCTCATCCAGAACGCGCCAATGATAACAACTCTTCCAAATCCTGGTGAAGTAAAGACAAATTAAACGAAATTTTGAACTATAAAAACGAAACGAAATAGGATCTGTGTTTTAATCAGATTGGATTTAAATGAAATGAAATGAAATGGGGTTTAACGTCCTACGCTTCTGCACTTAACCTGGGCCAATGGAAGACGGGCATACGCCATACAGTGTGCTATGAGGGAATTTTGCCCGGGCAGCGTTGGGCCAATGGAAGACGGGCATACGCCATACAGTGTGCTATGAGGGAAATTTTGCCCGGGCAGCGGCGCTACGACCTACTCTTATATCGAATTCTAACTGCCAGGGGATCTTTTACGTGCACGCCAATATGTACACGGTACTTCGGTTTTTCGTCCCATCCGAACGACTAGACAGCTGTCCTTGTCAGACCCCAGAATGGATTTAGGACTGGATATCCACACGGACACCCAATCCCTCGATATTCTTGATGTCCACTAAGTCAAATCACTTCCGGGGTGTAATGCTGTAGTCCTTACCGCTTGGGGTTTAACGTCCGTCCACTGGACACAAACTAGGTCATTTTAGGACTAATATATGGTTTCAATTTTTATTTTAATAATTCGCTTGCGCGTAGGGGTCTTTAGCAGTGGGAGGAAACCGGAGTGCCCGGAGGAAACCCACGAGGTTGAGAAGGCGCCCCTATCTCCATGCAACATACGCGCACACCAGAGATCGAAATCCAGAGGTGACCGGCCAGTTAGAGGTCGAAGCGCGGTACTCTAGACCACTAGGCCATCCCACCACACCCCCTTACCGCTTGGAATTATGCATCTTTAATAAAAGCAGTGAAGTTTAAAGGGGTGGGGGCACACTCGGCACAGTCTACAATAGGTATTTGAGAGTTATGGTCGGCATATTCTTTCGGGGTGGGGGGGAATTGCCCACTGCTGGCTACAGGCCTGTTTCTGTTTTAAAAAAATAGTGTACAGGGCCGTAATCTAGCAAAGCCCAGATGCTGTAGTCGTTGCTTCGGCAACATGGGAAATATTGCGTTTCCCACCAGGAAATACTCTAATATCCACTCGGACACCCGAGGGTGTAATAGATCTATTTGATAAGGCCAACTTCAAGTTTGCTCAAAGGTAACGAGATGATGCCAATCGCAAACCTACCCCTGGACCTAGTCCTAATGTTTACCCTATCCCTAACCTACCATGTAGCCAACCTCTCGGCGACCTTGACGAAAATTCAGTTGAGTCGACCTTAAAGCCCCAATAACACTCTTGTTGTAACTGAATAATATGTCCCAATCTTCATTCTGGTCAACAAATCGTATTACTTTACAATATTTCAATTAATTGATGATATAAATTTCACCTTAACACACCTATTTTAAAAAAATTGGAAAAATTCAACCAATTGATTAGAAAAGTCTAACGTAAACCTTTTCAAATATGACTTGGATTTCAAAATATTTTCGAACCCTCTGGACAAGTAAAATAGGTTGTAATGGATAATTTACACAACAGGTAGGACATTTAAACATCTAGTACTTAGAATAAGGGTATTATTTATTTTCTGGAGCTTCCAAGCCAGCAAGAATGTTATTGTCCCTTTAACAAATCTGAAGAGCCCAGGGGAAGAACGATCTAAGCCAGATTTTTTTGTCTTTTCGCCTAAAACGCAAAACAGACTTTTGGACGAAAATGTTTGACGCGAACAGAACAACGAGTGGGTTCATTTACAACTTCAAAATGATGTTTAACACGAACGATAATTAACAGTACAACGGCTCCTCACTCACATCTTAAAAACACAACGGTTCCTTTCCCATATCTTCAAGCCCAACGGCTCCTGTTCCACGCCTTAAAGACACCACGGCTGCTTTCCCACACCTTAAAGACACCACGGCTCCTATACCACACCTTAAAG
This sequence comes from Patella ulyssiponensis, assembly GCA_963678685.1. Lineage (NCBI taxonomy): Eukaryota > Metazoa > Mollusca > Gastropoda > Patellidae > Patella > Patella ulyssiponensis. The sequence goes on along the minus strand of OY783227.1, from coordinate 10,258,951 downwards.
ACACCACAGCTCCTATACCACACCTTAAAGACATCACGCCTCCTATACCACACCTTAAAGACACCACGCCTCCTATACCACACCTTAAAGACACCACGCCTCCTATACCACACCTTAAAGACACCACGGCTCCTATCCCGCACCTTAACACACCACGGCTCCTATCCCGCACCTTAAAGACACCACGGCTCCTATACCACACCTTAAAGACACCACGGCTCCTATCCCGCACCTTAACACACCACGGCTCCCATCCCGCACCTTAAAGACACCATGGCTCTTATCCCACACCCTAAAGACACCATGGCTCTTATCCCACACCTTAAAGACATCACGCCTCCTATACCACACCTTAAAGACACCACGGCTCCTATCCCGCACCTTAACACACCACGGCTCCTATCCCGAACCTTAAAGACACCATGGCTCTTATCCCACACCCTAAAGACACCATGGCTCTTACCCCACACCTTAAAGACACCACGGCTCCTATACCACACCTTAAAGACACCACGGCTCCTATCCCGCACCTTAACACACCACGGCTCCTATCCCGCACTTTAAAGACACCATGGCTCTTATCCCACACCCTAAAGACACCACGCCTCCGATCCCACACCTTAACACACCATGGCTGAAATACCACATCTTAAAGACACCACGGCTCTTATCCCACACCCTAAAGACACCACGGCTCCTATCCCAAACCATAAAGACACCCTGGCTCCAATCCCACATGTTCAGGGCACAACGGCTCCCATTCCACACCACAGTTACAATCTGGACATCTGAGACACGCTACCTGTGGAGAAGTTATCTCACACATGCAGTAGCCATTATATCCCTATCACGTGATCTACACATCACAGGTCATGGGGTCAACACACAAAATGTAAACATCAACATTCCACAACACGTTACATTGTTTCTTTTGCAACCTTTAGGACTATATAATCCATACAGCCCCAACATGTTCTCGCTTGTTCCAATGATTGTTCACAAAAATAACATCTACAACTCATGGAATTGACGTCGTCTTCAATGACAGCTTCAGCGAATCGTGGTTCATGGCGTCCGCCATCTTCCACTATTTTGTGCTTCGGTCGTGTCTATTTCAGATATACACAATCAATTCTGTTAATGTTTTAAGCGTTGGGATTGACTAATAGTTCATTTTTTCAGTTCTAAACAAATATTTTAAACTTTAACGCAAATTTTAAAAAATAGCCAAATTCTGGCTGGGATTACTGAGCAAATTAATTTTCGTACGTTAGTTACGTACGTACGACCACAGCTATAGACACCATAGCTCCTATCCCACATCTTAAAGTGATCACCATGGTGAATAAAGTCTTCATTGGTGTGTTTCTTGCAGACATAAAACTCCAAAGTTAGTGTGGCAATATTGGAAAATAACAAAAACAATATCATTCTAATAAGTTTATTGTCCACTCCTGAGTCCCCAGGGGAGATAATATATATTATACAGAGACAGAAAAGTTAATGACCAACAAACAATAATAGTAAAATATAACAAATTAATTTTTCTGGTTTGTTAAACAAGTGGAGATAAATATGATATAGCGTTAAAACTTCAGGGTGTTAAACATTGGCTCCTATAAAATATCATTAGAGAGAGAGATGGAGAGGGAGACAGATTATCAAAGTATTTATATTCTATTACAAAAAAATACCAACAAAATAAAACATTTAACATCTTCACACCTTGACCACCCAATATAGGTAAAAACTACTGCTCCCTGTATCACCTTGTCCACCCGAAACTACTGCTCCCTGTATCACCTTGACCACCTGAAACTACTAGTCCCTATAACACCTGCACCCCCTCTTTCTAAAACTACTGTTCCATAGAGTCCTCCTAAACAATTGCTCCTTATAGCCCCACCCCATCAAATGAAATGAAATGGGGTTTAAGGTCCTTCTGTTCTGCTCCAAATGGGCCAATGAAGATGGGCATACAAAATTTTGCCCGGGCAGCGGCACTACGGTAAACTCTTATATCGAACACACAGCTGGGTCGAACACACATCTTCCAGACTGGTAAGCCTGTGTCTTACCTACTTAGCCACCTTGTCTCCCACATCCCTTTTGCCTGGTCTTTACACCAAACCTCTATTTACAGTAGCCATACCAGTCAATAAAAAAACAACCACATACATGTAGTTAAAATCTGCTATTGATACGAAATGAAATGTTCTGCTTCAACTGGGCTAACGAAGACAAAATCTGCTATAGTGTGTTTGAAAACGCTTAGATAGGTTGGCTGCAGGAGCGTGGTGACCCATGATTTTGCATGACGAACAAAATCCTGTCCTGGCGGGCACAATGATACTGGTTATATAACTCTGGACCTTTGTCTAGGAAGCGGTGTAGTTTCAGCTGGTGTAGATAATGAGCTGCAGAATTCAACGTAAAAAACGTAACTTTCCTCTAATTGTGTCAGGAACAGAGCTGCAGGGTTAGTCAGTATTTACAGGTGCTAAAGGGAGGAATGGGGTTCAAGTCCACTCGACACATTAGGTCAATTCGTGGCTATAACATAGTTCATTTTGTTTTCAATAATTGAGTGTAGGAGTATGTACCAGTAGAAGGAAACCCAAGGGCCTGGAAAGACCCACGAGGTTAGTCAGGCAAGTGGGAAATCGACAACAGACCACTTGACTCAATGACAGACCTTAAGATCTAAAGCACATGCATTATAAACCATTTGGCCACCGAACCCTACCTTTTTCGGAACAGAGCTGTAGGGTTAGCCAATTAAAAGAGATGGTGTTTAACATGATAAGGTTTAATCAACGAAAATCAAAAATTAATCAAATAACATTTTTATCATTCACCAAGGGTAGAATTAATAAAATATCATTAACATAATTATCATTCGCCAAGGGTTGATTTAATAAAATAACATATCCATAAAATAACATAATTATTATTCACCAAAGGTAGAATTAATAAAATAATATAATTATCATTCACCAAGGGTAGAATTAATAAAATAACATAATTATCATTCACCAAGGGTAGAAGTAATAAAATAACATAATCTTCATTCACCAAGTGTAGAAGTAATAAAATTGAATTATCATTCACCAAGGGTAGAAGTAATAATATAACATAATTATTATTCACCAACTGTAGAATTAATAAAATAACATATCCATAAAGAGTACAATTACATTAAACGTAAATCACAGTTCTTGGTTTATTACAGTTGATGGATTTATTAAAACTTCAAGTGCCTATATTAGGGGCCAAGGTGGCTGAGTGGGTAAGGTGCTGGTTGGCTAGCCTGGAGGTCGAGTGTTTGATACCTTCATTAGCCGAGAAAGTTCAATCAGATTTTCCAGCGTGGTTTTCACCTGTCAGTGATGCAGGATGGATGGGAGAAAAAGCAGAGGTCTTTTGTACACATTGGCATGTACGTAAAAGATCCCTTGGCAGTTGGAATTCAGTATAACAGTATGCCGTAGCCCTGCCGCCCCGTAAAATTCCCCTCATAGAACACTGTATGACGTATGCCCGTCTTCATTAGCCCAGTTCCGAGCAGAATATTAAGACATTAAACCACATTTCATTTCTTCTATTAGTGTTTAACAACCTGCTTCCCCCCACAGTGATAGTACAGACAACTCATATTTTTCTATCTTAGCGCACTCACACATGGTCTTTGCTCAAGTGTTCGCTGACTCTAAAAACCAGTATAAAATATGTACAATCATTTCTTTAAAATAATTCCAGGGTTTTTTCTGAAATCTGTTGTTACAGGGGATAGGTTGCCAGGCTACGAAACATACGCCCACAGCAGGTAAATCAATTGTTATAGCTCAAAAAAAATAAATAAACATCCACTTTAGGACCATTTTACAATAAATAAAATTTGTATGAATCACTAGAAATGTTTTTCTTCCAGGCTGCATCTAGTCTTCCATTTTCTACCGTCCCCTTCATTGCGTATCCATGGTAATGGAATAATAAAGTTGATCAGTGACCACTTCCCGAAAATAGACTTAAGATTCTCCGTCAATGGCTGCTTGAATGTTTTGTTCCGTTTCAATAATTCATAAGTTGTTTGTCCTGTGCATAAAAGGACCAACTGCCACGCCAAGAAATATCCACAAGCTATTAATGTGGTCAAGGACAGGTAAAGCAGAAGAACAAGCCAGATAACAGAATGGTGGATTGCCCCTAGATACCATCTCCATAGCAACCATGGCATCAGGTAACCATAGAAATCCAAACTAAAAAATGGCGTGTAATGGATTCCAAGAAAACAATAAGTTACGTATAAACTGTACATCGCGCCAAGGCAGCCATACAAACAGAACACAATAAAGTAACGCTGGTTATGAAATCCGATGCAGCATCCCGCAAAAAAACAATGGTGATCACGTTTTAAAACACACACGTCACATAGAACACAGTGTTTGGCTCTCGGTGGGACTAGAATATCACAGTTAGGACATTTCGTCCAATGCGCTTGATTAGCAGACGGCAACATCTGGCTAAAAATACCGAACCTAGAACGCTTGGAACGTAGAACAATTAGAATATAATTGGTGACAAGCATGATAAAAATGTACGCCGCCAAGATTTTGCGATTCCACAAAACATCTTTGTCATACCCGTAAATATAAGGCAACGTGAAAAAATGGCCGACAATTAGACTTGACAACGAGTAAACAGAAAAATACACAAATCCGGCCGTGTTCATCATTCGTAACTTCCATAGCCATTTTTGTGGTGATGTTCGTTTCTCTAGAAGGTATTGAGCATTCTCTTTATCAAGGTAGGCATCTACGTCCGGTGGTTTGCTCCAGTCAATACCTCTAGATGTTTCACCGCTAGCCGTCTTAAGAGAACTGACCGCTTCTCTGTGTGTCATTGTCTGGAAAATAAAAAAAATGAAATGAACTGAAATCAGAGAGAGAGAGAGAGAGAGAGAGAGAGAGAGAGAGAGAGAGAGAGAGAGAGAGAGAGAGAGAGAGAGAGAGAGAGAGAGGTTAACATCCAGGACACAACCTAGGTCATTTTCGGACTAAAATATGGTTCAATTTTATTTCTAAAATTCACTTGTGTGTAGGGGTCTTTAGAAGTGGGAGGAAACTGGAGGACCCAGAGAAAAGCCCCGAGGTTCAACAGGCCTTTCTCCTCCTTTTCACATACAACCGGGGTGAAATGAAATGGATTTAACTTCCTACTGTTTGTCTTATACCACGGGGAAACCACACCCAAAAATTCCAATGAAATTTCTAAGTCAAATCAGGAGTCACACACAGGATAGAAGCAAGCCAACATCTGGCTCCGTAACTGGACATAACTGAATAGTTAACTGATGAGTTTTGGTCAAGCCTGGAAATAAGGCACCTGTCACTGACAATGTCAGGCACAGATTCAGGCTTTGTCAGATACAATTCCTCTAGTGCCTGTCATTTTGTAAGGCACTGGTTTGTCTTTTTTAATGATATCATTATTACATGTCCGGCACTAAGTTGAAAATATCAGTTGACATTTTGTCAGGTACCGGTACATCTAAAACCGTTATTTCCAGGCCTGGTTTTGGTGGCGTAAATTGTAAGGTTGATCTGACTCTATCTTATTTTTAGTGAGGGTTTGGAATAGGTTCAATCGACTAAAGAGTGGCATCAACCATTAAATACTAAATTTAATAAAGTTGGCATACTACTGTATACTAGATTAGTACCAAGAGACTGAAGAGAGAGAGAAATGGGGTTTAACTCAGCACAAATCAGGAGTAACATGTGGTTCAACTTTATTTCAATAGGGGTCTTTAGCAATCAGATGAAACCAGTGGTTCTGGAGAAAACGCATGGGGTTGGACAAGCAACCATATTCCTTGCAACCTACATGTACAGGTGAACCACATGTACAAGCAGGTAAAATAGGTATAAAGTAACCCCCCTTGTCGACTTGGCTCAATACTCAATGGATAGATTACGGACAATTACGGTAGTACTAGTAGAAAACTGAGTGTGGTTCGCCTACTTTTTTTAATATATATAGAACTATATGAGGCCTATTCTTTTTATAACTGTAAAAACACTGAAGATGTTAGATCCTTAACTTTTATAACATCAAATACACATAACTTGATCAGTGTGATAAATCATGAACACAGATCACAACAATCCGCAGGTGTTTTCCGGTTGCCATGCCCGGACTGTAAATTGAAGTTATCTCCCTTTGACCACTAATGGTGATCGTCTGAGTACCATGAGTGGTCAAAGGGAGATAACTACTTTTTGTCTTTTTCAATCAAATGAAACCTCGGAACGTTTCGTGACGGAATGCACTTTCGAGTATTGACGGCATAAATGGATTATACCCCTGTCCCACATAAAATATTAAAGCTCCCTAGATCTTACTTGAACAACGGATGCTCAATTTGCCCAAGGATTTCGTGACAACGATGAAGTCAGTGAAGTAAAAGATAAACTAGCCCCACATCTATTTTTAGACTACAATTAATCGCGCCATCTAGTGATAAATTTATTTTGAAAATCGTCTGCGACGAAATTAAAACTATTCAATTTTATTTATCAAATACTGACGCATAAAACGGATATTATCCATTTAAAAGCTGCCAGGGGAATTTATAACACGGACTCTCTTTTTCAAATTGCCCGAAATGACGATAATAATGAACAAAATCAACTAAAAATTACTGACACGGGAGAATTCATTAGCGCATGCGTATTTCTTGGGTGCAGTAAGTTGGCGTCAGGCGAGATTTTCCGACACGGAGACGAATTTTTCACTGATATTTGTGTAAGTTTTAGAGTTAAGATTTTAATCAGCACTCAATTACTGAGATATTTAGACGCCCGCATCATTCAAGAGTCATCCGTACAACATCTTTCACATCAGTTTCAAGAAGTTATCGAAACCCAACCGATTATTTATATGGGATTAAAAACGTGATGCAAATGGCGGTTCGCTTCAGCCATTCCGCCATTTTTACCGTTCCGAATATTATCAAATAAGGTCAACTGAAATTTACTCCTTGAAAAGAAACGAAAAGTACATGTTACATACCATTCATAGTTGTGTAGATGTTGTTCATATTCCTATTTCATATGAAATGTTTTACATTAAATAAATAATTTGATTCTGTTTTCATTGAGAACACAACAAGGTCATTTTCCATCAATCCATGAGCAATATGAATATAATGTGTGACCATGGTCAATGGTGATGGTTCAGTTACCATATTCATATTCATAGTCCAAATAGGCAATAGTTGGTCGTTTTTAGACTTAGGACAAGTTGAAAATTCATGGAGGCACAGTGGAAAAGGCGCAGACTTGCTAATCAGGAGGTTCTGCGAACAATCCTGATGCTGATCAAGAAACATCGAGCGGGTATCCCTTTGTCTGTGGGTGCACAAATTGCCCCAATCTAACTAAATTCTAACAAACCGAGGGGAATTCCCTGATCTATTTAGTTAATTAAAGGGAATTATTCCCCAGTGACTCTTTATCAAGAAACCAAAGGGAATTTTCCCCACCTTCTATCAAGTGAACCAAGAGTATTGTGCAGTCTAAGTCAGTAATCTAAAGGCAATACCCCAATCTCTATCAAGCAATCCAAAGGCATTTCCCTACCCTGATAAGTAAACCAAAGAGGACTACAACAGGAATTCCTCACTCTATCAAGTAACTTAAAGGGAATTACCCACTCTCTGTAAAGTTTATCAAAGGGAATTCCCCACTATCGTAACTCTTATCAAGTAAACCAAAGACGATTCCCCACTCAATCAAGTGATCCGAAAAGGGAATTCCCCACATCAGACAGAACATCAAATCTGACAACATTGGTAGGTTTCCCCAGATGAACACCATCATACATCACACAACATATTATCCACTGAACTCACAAGAACCAGATGCTGTGTATGTGGTGATTACTCATGCAACATTTCAGTCTCAATTAAAGATACATTACGAGAGATTAGATAAAGAGCTGGCAGATCTCACTATTAAAGTTAAAGGACAATATTGGTGCCAGTCATCATCACATATACGATAGAGCTGGTTAAACACATTCCAAATATACTTTTAACAGAGAGATCAATGCTACGATAGCTGAGTAATACAGGTTTCCCAAATCGGAAGTGACGAACGCCAAAGGAAAACACGAGTTTTTAGTTCAGGGGACCACGATGGCTCAGTAAGAAAGACATTGGGTCTCTACCCTAGAAGTTGAGGGTTCACTCTCGGTGTTGTCTGAGAAAGTTCGTGATTTTACTGTGTGGTTTCTGGCAAGGGACAACTTAAAGTCATTCAGACAGTATGAAAACCTGAGGTCCGGTGTACACATTGACTTGCACGTAAAGAGTCTCATAGCAATTAGAATTCGATATAAGAGTTGGCTATAGTGCCACTGTCCACGCAAAATTTGCCTCATAGCAAACTGTATGTATAGGATGTCTGTCTTAATAAGTCCAGTCATAGCAGAACAGTAGGATGTCAGATAATTGTTAAATTCTGCCTATCAAACAGATTTTATCACTTTTTCTCCAGCTGTCAGCTTAACTTTTAATACAAATACTTTTATTTTACTTTCAGATTTGATTGTTCAAACTCAACATCAAGTTTCACCTGAAGTTGGGCCAACATGGCTTCCCAAGAAGCCGAAACTAGTAAGTTCAGTTTGTTTCAACTTTCACATGTATGCCTACCACAAAAGACAGACGTGCTATTTAAAATTTGTACTAATACTACAAGTCATTTAATCAACTGGCATGGTTTCAATTCCTCGGTTGTACGTGACAAGGAGTATGGTCACCTGTCCAACCTCATGTATTTTTTCCGGTTTTTCCGGTTTCCTCCCTCTACTAAAGAACCACACGCATGAGTGAATTATTGATTAAAATTGAATCATATTTTAATCCTGAAATGACCTAGTTTGTGTCAAGTGGACATTAACCCCACCCTCTCTCTCTCTCTCTCTCTCTCTCTCTCTCTCTCTCTCTCTCTCTCTCTCTCAGTATATACATGTGTAATTGTTGACTGAATTTATTTAATAGTGGAGGATGCGACCACAGCAGCGGTAGCAGTAGAATGTGATGTATGTGGTGGAGAACATCAAACAGAATATTGTCCAGAACTGGGACTCGCAGATCCTGGCACAGTCATAGAGTTTGTTTCCAGGTAGTTACCTTGTTATACCCTCACTTTCTCCCATAGATCTCCTGAGTTCTTTTCGATATTAGCACGTACATGTTACGTATCATAAAGTTGTTCATCGATTATGGCTTCTGATTTTACCGAAAAACCCTTAAAATATATGTTTATATCCCTAAATTCTTGGTTTTTCTTGATTTTGAGTCATGTTCCATAATGCGTTTCAGCCCCATTTGTAACAGACTCGAAGAACGAGGTTAGACATATTCCACAATTCACATGTCATGGTAAACAGTGATGCAATATTCTTATCTGGACAGCATGCATGATAAATACTATCGGTGTAGACTGGAATTACCAGACACTAGAGATTGCCATTCGATTGAGACTTCTGGCGTATTTCTGCGAACATAACTGATTAAAAATTACAGTAAAAACAGAAACGATTAAAAAGTTTATATACATTCATATTACCTTATTATATGTGTTGCGACCCATTTGTGTCAATTTCTAGGTTACAAGTTACAAATATTAGCAATTTAGCTCTGTTATTGTTAAGATCATTAGAAAGTTCAAAGAAATGTTATTGGTCAAGTAATGACATGGATTTAGCATTGAGTCAATGAGAAGAGGATTTGTTTTGCTCAGTTATCTCCCTTGGGTTGAATTTAATAGCAAGTTGAGCTGGTGTTTCAAGAGTGTAAACTTATGGTTTCTCTTATTATTGTTTAATATACCTATATATAACACTGTCACAATTTTTCTGCATTTGTAATTTGTTTGCTTGATAACGACCAGTGATTTCTTGTGGAAACATGTTTATATAATATAGTGATTGTTATCTATAGAACTGTGCTGTGTTATATTATGTTCATTCACCAAATTCCATTAAGTTGAGCTAGTGTTAGGCATATAGTCTGTTTTTGGACAACTAAAAGACATAGTATAATATCTATAAAACATACAATATAAGGAGCTTAATCTTTATTCTTTGGCAACAAGATATGGACATGCATATAATAATGTAATATAATAATGGCACTCGGCAGCATTCTGGCATGCGATTGGTGTGCCAATTTCAAAATTTTCATTTTGTCTTAAATATTGGATATCAGAAGCCCATCTTTTTCACGGTAAGATAACAACATCTTTGTTGATTTAAATTGACCAATAATAAGTCAAGTTTTCGATGTCAAAGACTGTGGATGATATTGAGTTAAGATTTGCCTCCTTTAAAGTATTAAGAATCAATAATTCAGACTTTATAAAGTCTAAACAAAATCAATGTTTTATTAATTTTTAAAACATTTTATTTAGCTAATATTATTTAATATATTAAAGACATGTCAAATATATATACAATAATAATACCTGTTTGTCCATCAGACAGACACTTAGACGATTGTTTGTCATCAGACAGACCCTTAGAGGATTATGTTAGTCCATTACATGCTTAGAGGATTCTTTTAGTTTGTCACATACTTAGAGAATTTCAAGAATGATACATGTATTTGGATCAATTTCATCATATTTTCAGAGCTCGTCTTACACTACCAGACACGATGCAGATTATAGAAATGGCCGACGGTTCCCTGGGAGTTTCCTCAAAAGTAGTCGTTCCTCAAAAAACACAGCTTGGTCCATTTGAAGCTAAACGAACCAACTGTGATATAGAAGCCATGGATTTCTTTATTCTAAAGGTAAGGCATCTGTTTCTTCTTCTTTTAGTGTACTGCTAAAGACCCCTACGCGCAAGCGAATTATTGAAATAAAATTAAATTATATGTTAGTCGTGAAATGACCTAGTTTGTGTCGAGTGAACATAAAACACCATTTCCCTCACTTTCTCTTAGTGTTTAATGTCTGCTTCCACCAAGGAGTTTGGATGGCCGAATGGTTAGCACATGTGCATAAGTTCTGTCATTGAGTCGCCCAGCATGGTTTTTCATCCCCCAGTTGCATGTGACAAGGAGAAGGATTGCCTGTCCAACCTTGTGGGTTTTCTCAGGGTCCTCCCGTTTCTTCCCAATGCTAAAGATCCCTTACGTGCTAGCAACTTATTGAAATAAAATTGAACCATATGACCGAGTTTGTGACGAGTTGACTCTTCCACAGATGGTGATGTCACAGACATGTTGTCTCATTCTTTTATTATACTTAGCACTCGCAGGATCTTGCCTGGGGCAGGAAACGGGAGTATACCTACTAGGTTGAGGCAGTTCCCCTATCTCAAAACCACACTCTAACACCAAGGATCAAAACCACAACCGCAAGCCAGAGGTGACCAGCCTACCAGAGGTCGAAGGTCAAAAGCACTGGGCCATCCCAACCCCCCAAGGCATCTGCAGTCTTAAATAATACTATCAATGAATATTTAATAGATTAATGTATGCAGATAATCCAACTGATCCACTCTGAACTGAGAATTTAGCATTTGAAGTTGAGCAGCAAATCGGATCCTAATCCAGTAAATATCACAGTATAACATGTTTTCATATTTTCACATGTTTAAGGTGTTTGATATTTTCATTTGTTTTGATATTTTCAGATGTTTAATACAAGGTGGTATAAGGTGTTTGAAATTTTCATTTGTTTTGATATTTTCATTTGTTTTGATATTTTCAGATGTTAAATAAAGATGGCAGTATAACTTGTTTTGATGCGTCAGATGAGAATGAATGTAACTGGATGTGTTTAATACGCCCAGCGGACTCGGTATACAATCAGAACTGTATGGCATACACGATAAATCACAACGTCTTCTACAGTACAACCTGTGACATCAGGCCAGACGAAGAACTAAGGGTGTGGTACGCTCCACATTACGCTAAAAAATTAGGGCGTGATACAAAACCCAATGGAACTACTAGAAGTAAGTTGATTATAGATTGTAAAAGTATAGTCACTGGATGGGTCGAAAAAACAAGGACCCTTGCACACTTTGGCGTGCATGTAAAAGATCCCTTGGCAGTTAGAATGCTTTCAGTGTAATTCCTAGCCCTTGGGGTGAAAAAACAAGGTTCCTTGCCCACTTTGGCATACATTAAAAAGATCCTTCTTGACCGTTATAATTGGATATAATAGTGGCGATGTCCGGGCTAAATTTCGCCCATAGCACACTGTCTTTCATTAGCCCAGTTTGGAGCAGAACAGTTAAAGTGGCAATTTCATATTTTTAAGTTATATTTTTAAAATATATTAAAATAAAGCCTTAAAGCGATAATTTCATATTTTCAAAGAAAGTCAAAACATAATTATTTCTACGTCTTTTGCTCAATAGGTTGTCAACTCACTATTATACCTTCATAGGTATTATTTCCACACTAATAAATCATTGACACAGGAAATAATAACACAATTTCCTCCCTTGTTTTTCCATTTTCCCATGGTATAGCTATCTTCAAACGTTTGAATTTGAGGTTGAAAATGATATATTTGCCAATTTCTCAACTGGCAATAGTGAATTTTTGGATTAATAGGATTTTTCTTTGACAAGGTAGGACTGTATGAAATATGAAATTGCAGCTTTTAAAATAGATGGTATCTATAAACAGTCCAACCTTGTTAAAGAATAATCCTATGATTCACTATTGCCAGTTGAGAAATTGGCAAAAATATCACTTTCAACATTAAATTCAAACGTTTTAAGATAGCTATTGCATGGGGGGAATGGGAAAACAAGGAGGTAATTGTGTTATTATTTCTGATGTGAAAGATGTTTCAGTGTGGAAAATAATGCTTATGATTGTATCATAGTGAGTTGACAACCTATTGAGCAAAAGACATACAAATAATTATGTTTTGACTTTGTTAGAAAATATGAAATTCCCGCTTTAACAGTAGGACGTTAAAGCCATTCCATTTCATTCCATTTGTCTCAAAATAACCAAAGACTTTCATTTCTTTAAAGGGGGGTTGGAATGGCCTAGTGGTCTAGAGTGCCGTGCTTCGACCTCTAGCTGACCGGTCACCTCTGGCTTGCGGCTGTGGTTTCGATCCATTGTGTGGGCGTAAGTGGCATGGAGATAGGGGCGCCTTCTCAACCTCGTGGGTTTCCTCCGGGCACTCCGGTTTCCTCCCACTGCTAAAGACCCCTACGCGCATGCGAATTATTGAAATAAAATTGAAACCATATGTTAGTCCCAAAATGACCTAGTTTGTGTCGAGTGGACGTTAAACCCCATTTCTCTCTCTCTCTCTCCCATTTCTTTAAAATATAACAGATACTTATGATAGAGAAGAACTGTTTTAACATGTTGACTTTTGTTGTTTTTTCAGCCATGTTGGGAGCCCTACTAGTAACAGAACAGCCCGAGTTACCCATTAAAACAGAGCCAATTGATGGAGATCCACCAGAAGTTAAATTAGAGGCCCGCCACACCTGTCAGACCTGCTACAAAAGCTTTTCTAACGACTCCGACTTCGCTAAACATATTAGAAGCCACATCATTCCAGAAAGGTCTCTTCGGGGACCCTATAAATGTAAGAAATGTCCGAGTAGGTTCAAGAATTTGGGGAAACTTCGAGAACACACGGCTAACCATAACAGAAAACATACTTGTTTATTTTGCGATAAGAAATTCGCGTCCAACCATGTCCTGAAACAGCACATTATTCTTAAACACTCAGAGAGCTCGTCAAAACACGAGGAATCCAAGGAAATCGTGTCCGAAGATCCACATAAACAATCGGACACCCCAACAAAAACTACTGAGGGATCCAGCGAGATCATGTCCCCAGGTCGACAAAAGTTTGCCCCTCCAATGAAAGATATAATGCCCCAGAGCGACAACACTAATTCTGTTCCAGATTCGGATGTACAGGAAGCCGCGGAGAGTATCATGTCACTCCGAAAGGCAGCAGAAGCTACTAAAGCAGATCCTGGGGTCACGACTAAAGATTCGGACGTGGAATTAGAGCAATTTATCCCGAAACTTGCGGAAGACCCCCTGCCTGTAGTAAACACGGATGCCAAGGATGATGATGGTGATGATCCCGGAAACGATTTTGATAACGAAAACAGTTCCGCGGTTCCTTCACCTACGTCTGCTGATGTTAACAATACTTCTGCCACTGCTGGGGTTACAGAAGATCCCATGGATGAATCAAAACAAACAGGAGAGAGTGAAGTTACTGAAACGAATGAAAAGCAACCTAATTTGACTTCTGAAGACAAACCCCAACCAGTGGAGGACAGTCAGTCAAATCAGCTTACTGATGACACACCTAAGACGTCAACAAGAAGAGGTCCAGGGAGACCACGAAAATCTAAAACCACCAGTCCGGAAATCGAGAAAATGACTCGTAGCACACCGCCTGTAAAGACGTTTATCCCTTCAGGGAACCGCAGCCCACAGCCTACGATTAAGACTAAGGCGCCTGCTTCTATTCGGAAACGCAGCCCTCAACCTGTCATTAGAACGTCTGTCCCTACTCCATTGCGAGTTCTTCCACGACGTGCCAATAGAGGCATTCGGACAACTGGAAAATTCGCTGACGAATCCGATGAAGATGCCAGTCCCAAGAAATCTAGAACACCGCATGGTGAGAAAAAGGGTCGCGGCAGGCCCAGAAAATCTGAAATTGATCCAACATCCAAAGGTGAAGAACAGAAGAATGAAGAAGACAATGATGTTGATGAAGACGATGATGATGATGAGGGGGAGGATAATGATGAATTTGAATATATGGACGACGAAGATGGCGACATGGATTTTAAGCCGTCAAGAAATGAACAAGTAGACGACGATCATTATATTTCTGACTCCCCGACTCGTGGAAAGAAACGAAAACTGGGAAGAAATGGCGAGGAAATCAAACGAAGAATACGTATTGACAAGGATGAGGAGATACTGGCGCTAGAAGCCATGACGATTATCACGAAAGACGATGACGGTGAAAAACTGTATAAGTGTGGAAAATGCGGGAAAAAATTCACGCAGCAGTCTTATCTTAGACTCCATCTTCCAGCCCACACCGATCGCTACAAATGCAGTGCTTGCGGGAAGAGATTCACTCGCAATGAATCGTTCCAGAAACATCAATGTCAGAAAACGGAGCAAGTTTATTTCATGAAGGAAAAAGTCGACGAGAATGATCCGGACATTTACTGCTGTGCTCATTGCAAAAAGGAATTCACGCAACTTGATTTCGTCATCAAACATTTCGCCCTGCATTCAGAGAACCAGAAATGTCCTCGATGCGGGAAAGTTTTCCCTGTGGAAGAAGAATTCAACAAACATATGGAGTCTGTTTGTGAGGATCCCGTGGAGAATGAATACTCGTGCGACATTTGTAAACAAACATTCAAAAACGAGAAATATTTATATCGACACATGGCCGTGCACACCGATCTCCATAAATGCGACAAATGCGGGAAGTGTTACTCGCGTAAGGACTCGTGGCAGACGCATATTCTCCGATGTATGCCGGAAACTGTCGATGATCTACAGATTTTCGTCTGCACGAACTGCAAGAAGACTTTCGCCACCCAGCTCGGCGCCAATAATCACATGGTTAATTGTGCTAAACACTGTTGTTCCGAATGCAAGACGGCGTTCCAATCGGAAGAGGAGCTGAAGATCCACGAGTGTTTAGGCAGTGAGGCTTCTAAAAATATCATCATCCAGTTCCAATGTACTAAATGTAACAAAAACTTCTCGTCCATCACGTACCTCAACCGACACGAGGCCAGTCACCAAGGAGCCTTTGATTGCGATATATGCCACAAACAGTTCAGTCGCAAAGAAGAACATTCCACGCATCACAGATTTTGTTTGGCGAATCATCTGATTCAGGAAAACGGACAAATTGAATGCGAAATTTGTACTCAGATTTTCCGCGATTCGAAAGAATATCGCGACCATTATCACACCCATACTCATCCGCACTATTGCACCGTATGTCATAAACGATTCATCAAAATAGGGACGCTTCATAATCATAAGTGTGAGCCGATTTATTTCGACACGACGGGGGAGTTCCTCTCGTGCGACCAGTGTCAGAAGAAGTTCAGGAGCGAGAAGAACTTGATACGTCATCAGGTTATTCACGGGACGCCACAGTTTCAGTGTGAGTCGTGTAAACGAAAATTCTTCCGTAAAGATTATCTCGCCGATCATGTCTGCTCTCTGCCAGACGGCACGAAAATGAGGATCGTAAGGAAAAAGAACAAGGTGCAGATTCGTGAAAATCTCGTCTGTCATCTGTGCGGTCGACCATTCACCAGTTCGAGCAATTTGAATAAACACATGCGCATTCACGGCGAGAAGAAATACGAATGTCCCATCTGCTTGAAGAGATTCCATTTTGAGAATTATGTCAAACTCCACACGGAGATGGTCCATGAGAAGAAGTTTCGCTATCAATGTTCGTACTGCGGAAAAGTTGTCACGTCGAAAGCGGGACTAATGTGTCACATTCGTCAATTCCATACGACCAATGCTCCGACGTATGAGTGTCCGACTTGCGGCAAGGTGTTCCGACAGAGTGGTAACCTCAAGACTCACATGTTTTCCCACGACAAGGACAAGACATTTCAGTGTGCTATTTGTCCCCGATCGTTTAAGTATCCCGAACAGATGAGGCGCCACAAGCTCGAGCATACAATGGTCGATAAATACACGTGCGAAATCTGCGACAAGAAATTTGTCCGAGCTTACGAACTAAAACGTCATAATCAGAATTTCCATAGCGGAATTGTGTACGTCTGTGCACTGTGTAACGAGCGGTGCGGACATCGTCACACAATGATACGTCATTTCAAACGAAAACATCCACATAATATGGATCTTGTTCGCAACTCCGTTTCATTGGACGATATGCGTCGTCAGGGGGAAGTAGTCGAGGTCAAACAGGAGCAACAAGAAACCACCATTTTACTGGAAACTGTCCAACAGCTAGAAAACACGATGACGGGAAATTCAACAGCGGAGATTATTCTACCAGACAATCTGGCTGCGGAGGCTCTTCAGGATCTATCGAACGCTGTTATTTCGACTAATAGTTTAGGACAGGAGACGATCACCATTCCAAGTTCCATTCAATCCTCAATCGACGGCATTGAAACCGCGGACGGTGAACAGACGGTTGTCATTCTACAGATCATCAATCCTGAGGACCAGGAAGAGGTCGCCGAGGAAGTCGTCGGGTCAATGGAGTTCATAGAACAAGAAGCGATCGAGGAACACGAGAACGTCATGGAAACCGTAGAGATACAACCGGAAGGTGTCAGTATCGAGGACATACATGTTATAGAGGAACAGTGATTGGTTGATGCAGACACCCACATGGTACAACAGAACTGATTGGACGTGACTTCACCATCAACAGAAAATACATGGTACAACAGCATGGATTGGTTAGACCTTACATACTGCAACATCACTGGTTGGCTGGATCTAACTTCACCATTTACTACCATAACATTGACTGGTTGATCTGAAGAACCGGATAGAACAACAGCAACGATTGGTTAAACCACAACAGTGATTGGGGGATTGATAATGAAACAAATGCGACTGGTTGATTAGGACTGACTATATAGATTCCTTGACTAGTTATTCTAAGATTAAAGTAACACCTGAGTTAAGTAGAAATTGTAACTTAAATCGCTGAACGAACTTAAAGATACATTATGTAAGATTTAGATAAAGCTGACAGATCTCGCTATAATAGTTTCAAAAGAGATAATGAAATGAAATGAATATATTGAAAATTTCATTCAAATTACTTGTTTCGATCGAAGTTATCAAAGGTTGTAGTTTTAACTAGATGTGTACATGGGTCGCCTGCCCAACGTCGTGGGTTTTCTCCGGGTCCTCTGGTTTTCTCCCACTGCTAAAGACCCCTAGGCACAAGCGAATTATTGAAATGAAATTAAATCAAGTGTTAATCCAGAAATGACCTAGTTTGTGTCCAGTAGACGTTAAATCCCATTCTCTATCCAGGTTGACAAAAGAAATACTTTTGCGGTGATCAATAAGATATTATGTATAGTAAAGTCTAAAAATTAGAGTCGACTAAGTGTAAACAAAGTTAGGACACGTGATTGTTGACGAGATTGTGGGTAAGAGATTGGTCTAATTTAGCGCTAGCCCTGTGTACATCTGTGACCTTGGACCAAATCTGCAGTTAGCCTTAATTGTTAGAACTAATCCCCCATGTGTGTATGCAGCAACAGTTAATCCCGAACTGGTTAAAGTTGAGTAGCAATATTTTTACAAACTTGACAAAAGATAATTATTTGTTTGAATTATTCTCTAAATTTTATTTATTTCAAATCGGATTTCAGTACAAATCTATAATTCGTTTCGTCATTTTATAATTTCACTGACCTCCACTGAATGAAGATCTGTTCAGTTGTAGGGGGGTGTTCGCGTCAGGGACCATGTGACGTCAGACTTTTGATTAACCAATCAGCGTAGATTTCTTTCTACTATGATACCCACAGTTCGGTGCACAACACCACACGAACCCTCCACAACACACCGTTTCATTGGCTAATCTCTCACATCAGCCAGCACGCGGGTTATATAACAACTCTTCCAGATCCTAGTGTAGTAAAGACAAGTAAAACATAATTTTATCTATAAATAACGAAACGAAATATGATCTGTGTTTTAATCAGATTTTTTTTTATTTTAAATTATTTTGTTTTGTATAAAATGTAGGGGAGGTAGTAGTTCGAATTTCAACGTGGGCCAAATCCCAGGTTGTACGTTGCAAGGAGTAGCGTCGCCTGTCCAACCGCGTGGGTTTTCTCCGGATCCTCCGGTTTCCTCTCACTGCGACCCCTACGCGCAAGCGAATTATTGAAATAAAATTAAAACCATATGTTAGTCCCGAAATGACCTAATTTGTGTCGAGTGGACGTTAAACCCCATTTCTCTCACTCTCTCTCTCCAACGCGGTCGCGAAGAATTTGCTTGATTTTTCCAGCCCACTCTTTTGCCAGGCGTAGCACGGCTTAGTCGTTTGGGTGGTACAAAAGAACGAAGCCCCCCCACCCCCCAGAGGGTGCACGTTAAAGCACACTCGACAGTTGGAAATCCGGAGAACGCTAGATCGAAGACGGTCCTACGCATTTTAGCACATATGACGTCATATATAGATTGTGGGTTAGGGTAAGGGCTAGGACCTGTAGATTTCGTCAATTTCTCGAGATGTAAACAGGGCTAGCCCAAAACCTAACCCTCGTCCAAGCCTAACCCTTACCCTAACCCACAATCCACATGTGACGTCATAAAATGCGTAGGACCGTCTCCGATCTAGCGTTCTCCTGGAAATCCAAGATTAGACGGAAGTGCCACTGTATTGGTAAAATACTCGTACCTCACATTATACATGAAACCAATAAAATTAACATATTTGTCTCAAAATAACCTGATACTGTATTGACTTTATTATACATTAAATTACGTCATTGTATATAAAATTTGAATTGAGAATGGTGTATTATATTATATTGAATTTGAATTGAAACGTTTCATGCTTTGGTCCTACTTTAGGTACAGTCCTACTTGATTCATGTAATTCCCCGAATGCAATTCAACCATTTTTTGAACCGATAACAGTAACTTTCCGCCAATATACAAGCCGTGACGTCATTTTAGTCCTGCTCATTATTCTAGTCTATTTGCTCATTAGTCTAGTCTATTTTTAGTCTAATGAGTAGAAAGACTAAAATTACGTCACGGCTTATTTATTGGCGGAAAGTTACGACTTCTCACGGAGAACGACGTAAATCTATAATGTTGAATTTACCTGTGGCAAGTAACACTGACATTCGGATTCGTGTTATACTTATGGAAAGGGTATGTTCACATAATTACTCGCATTATTTAAAAAAATATTATAAAGCTTTTCCGGTGATCTTTAAGTATATTTCGAGAAGTATTTATTCTGCTTTCATTTAATAAAATTGAAAATGTTCATATAATCGCGGGGGGTTGGGATGGCCTGGTGGTCTATAGTGCCGCGCTTCGACCTCTAGCTGGCCGGTCACCTCTGGCTTGCGTCTGTGGTTTCGAGCCCTGGTGTGAGCGCATGTGGCATGGAGATAGGGGTGCCTTCTCAACCTCGTGGGTTTCCTCCGGGAACTCCGGTTTCCTCCCACTGATAAAGACCCCTACGCGCAAGCGAATTATTGAAATAAAATTGAAACCATATGTTAGTCCCAAAATGACCTAGTTTATGTCGAGTGGACGTAAAACCCCATCTCTTTCTCTCTCTCTCTCTCTCTCTCTCTCATTTAATCGCCGTGTGTATAACACGTGTGGAACCGCATTACAAAACAGTATACTAATAGTTGGATATGGCGGCCGTTCGGTGCAGAGCTCTATTCTCGAAGTATGTAGTAGATGGATCTCTGTGTGTAGAATGCTAACTCGTATGTGAAAATTACGGATAGGCCTGTCCCCAGCCGGCCTGAAAATAATTTTCAGAAGTAAGACCAAAGCATTACGATCTTGATATTTTTTTGGCTAGATCTATTTGTTAAGGCCACCTTCAGAATTCACATGTCGTTGAGATGTAAATAGGTTATGGCACATGATTGATGGCGAGATCGTGGGTTAGGGCTAGGTCCAGGATTAGCGTCAGCCGTGCCCTTGTGGTTAGGGCACGAGATTGTGAATTAGAGCTTGGCCCAGGGTTGGGGTTAGCGCTAGCCCTGTTCACATCACTTGACCGTTGACCAAACTTGAAGATGGCCTTAGGAAATAGACCTGACCGGGTTAGACAGATGTTTGGCACCAATCCGTTTCACCGAGAATTACGAAAATCTTCTTATATCCGGAGATGGCCTTAGGAAATAGATCGAACCATATATATTGTTAGTTTATTTTTTACAGGTTTCGTCATAATTTAATGTTTCACTTTATACTAGTCTTGTTATTCAATTAAAATAAAACTTGCCTGTTGCAGTGATTTCCTGTCTTAGTGTCGAAGTTTACGTTGTCTTAATGTCCGAGTCTACCTTATTTTAGTGTCCGGAATAAAAAAAATGGCCGATCATTGGAAATGTATAAATCAGTGGCTTGTTTCACGAAACTTTAACTAAGATAAAATTCAAATTTTAGTAATTTGATTGGACAATATTAGATTGATTTTAGTGCTTAGCCAATCAAACTTTAAATATATACTAAAATTTGGATTTTATCTTTGGTTAAGATTTCGAGAAACAAGGCCCTGATGTTTTGTCGTTTCAAATTTAATGGTATATTTTAGTCAACAAATTACCATGTGGAGAGGGGGCGGGGGTAACGTTGGATCATAAAGTCTATCATTGAATCATGTGGCGTGGCGTTCAACCTCATGTGGGGATCACGTGGCTAAGTGGGTAAGGCGCTGGCTCGCTAGCCTGGAGGTCGGGTGTTCGTTCCCTGCATTGTCCGAGAAAGTTCATCTCGATTTTCCGGCGTGGTTTCCCCTTGTCAGTGATGCAGAACGGAGGGCCTGATATGGATAGCTGTCTAGTCGTTCGGATGGGACGAAAAACCGAGGTCCCGTGTACACATTGGCGTGCACGTAAAAGATCCATTGGCAGTTGGAATTCGATATAAGAGTAGGCCATAGCACCGCTGCCCGGGCAAGATTTCCGTCATAGCACACTGTATGGCGTATGCCCGTCTCCCATTAGCCCAGGTTAGGCGCAGAACTGAAATGAAATGAAATGAAATGGGGTTTAACGTCCTACACTTCTGCACCTGACCTGGGCTAATGGAAGACGGGCATATGCCATACCCATTTCCTTTCATTTCCAACCTCATGTGTTTTCTCCGGGTCCCCCTGCTCCCATCCTCACCCACACACTGCTAAAACAAGCGAATTTTTAAATAAAATTAAACGATATATTAGTCCCGAAATGAACTATAGTTTGTGTCGAGTAGCCCTTAAACCCCATTTCTCTCCCGTCTGCTCTCATTATTTGAAGTCGTCCAGTTTTCATAAGAATTTTGGCTCGATTCGGCGAATCAATGTTCGGCCATCTCATTTATACAGACCCGGGTCCAGGATTTTGTCCGGGGGGGGGGGGGGGGCAAACATTGGAGCAAAGGGTAATACGTTGCAACCTTGGATTGCTTGGGCGGAGACAATGCAAATATCATGTTTATATCATCTATTAAAGAGCAGATATAAAAAAAAATATGTGAACTACAACAGTAACAAAGCCAACGAAAATGAAAATCAACTGTACCGCGCCTGTTTATACCCCTCTCCCCATAAATCTGGAATTCAGGTGGATACGGTGTGTCAATTTGTTTGGAGTGGAACATTATTAAGGTTATATTGGACCAGTTGCTGTACTAGGAGGTAAAGATGGCATCAAAGTTCCACCCCTCTTAAAACCGTAACCCGGCGGTCTCTGGAGAGTTTCTCGAGATTATCCGTCGTATAGTTCCCTCTTGTCAATGGTACAGGATGAAGGGCCTGACAACAAGAAGTGTCTCTAAGCGTGCACACAAAAGAAATCTTGCCAGTTGGAATTCTATGTAAGAGTAGACCGATGTGCCGCTGCCCGGACAAAATTTTCCTCAGCACACTGTATAGCGTATGCGCGTCTTCATTCGCCCAGTCAATGCAGCCATTTTATTTGATTTCACTATTAAACGGTTACACAATAAATGGGACGATTGAATAGATTTTAATCTACTATGACCTGGAGACATCTTTAGTTGCGGGTTCAAGTGGGATGTGTAGGGGTATAGGGCCCCCACTTAGCTGACCGTATAAAATTAACTATTGAATCTAAGAAACGGTTAAATTTGAATATTCTTTTGAAATTAAATGACACATTCGCTGGGGTTTGGGGATTGAATGGCTTAAATTGCCGTATCATTAGGCCTGTCATTGAGTCAATTGGCGTGGTTTTGATTCCTTGCTTGTACGTGACCAGTAGTGTCGCCTATCTAACCTCGTGGGTTTTCTCTGGGTTCCACTACGGAAGACGCACACGAAAATTATTGAAATATAACTGAACGATGTAAGCCACACCACCTAGTTTCTCTCTCGTTGGTTGGGATGGCCTAGTGGTCTAGAGTGCCGCGCTTCGACATCTAGCTGGCCGGTTACCTCTGGCTTGCGGTTGTGGTTTCGAACCCTGATGTGAGCGTATGTGGCATGGAGAGAGGGGCGCCTTCTCAACCTCGTGGGTTTCCTCCGGGCACTCCGATTTCCTCCCACAGCTAAAGACCCCTACTAAAGACCCCTACGCGCAAGCGAATTATTGAAATAAAATTAAAAACCATATGTTAGTCCCGAAATGACCTAGTTGTGTCGAGTGGACGTTAAACCCCATCTCTCTCTCTCTCTCTCTCTCTCTCTCTCTCTCTCTCTCTCTCTCTCTCTCTCTCTCTCTCAAATGTATGAAATGTTATTTATCACTTTAGACCGCCAATGTCTCCTTACCCCCTTCGTACAATGATGAACGTAGGTAGGCCTAGTTCTTTTTGACTCAAGATATCCGCAACAAATAACCCTAAACATCCCCCCAACCAAATATCGTGGGTCCGCCTGTGGGTGAAGGTTAGACTAGAGCAGATAATGACTAGATATGTCGTTCACACTACAGGTCACGTGGTTATAATTCGGTCAGTATATATCGTATATCAACAATCGTAGGTTGATATAACACAAGACCAGCGATTATAGAGGTAAGTTTTAAATAATATAACCAACATTTCAAATTTATTATTATAAATATCCGTATTAACCTTCTTATAACTAGCTCTATTCAAATGGTCTCCACGTAATTGTGTACTTGCGGCACCTGCACTAACTGGCCCCGAGTTCAAGAAGCATTTTCAGACTTTAACACAAGGTACAATTTTATGGATACATAATTACTGAGTTTGAAACTAAGCGACGTTTCGAGGAGGATACTCTCGTCTTTATCAAGAATTTACTTATATTCTCAAATGACATTTAGAAATAGAGGTATAATATTCATAATAACAGAACTGTATGGATTTACAATTTCTTTGTTTATTACACGCAACGTTTCAATACTCTTACAGGTATCTTTATCTTCGTCATTAAAAACGCGAGTTATTTGTCAATTTGATATCCAAAGATACATGTAGGCCCAAGAGTATCAAAACGCTGCATGTAATAAACCAAGAAGTAGTAAATCCAGAAAGTTGTGTTTTTATAGAAAATAATTTACTTATTCAATACATTTTATTGACAAACATCAAAAGGATCAGGCACAAATTTCAAAATGAAATGAAATGAAATGGGGTTTAACGTCCTACTCCTCTGCTCCTAACCTGGCCGCTGTATCATACGGCCTGCCATTAAGTCAACTGGTGTGGTTTCGAATCCCCGGTTGTACGTGGCAAGGAGTAGGGTCGCCTGTCCAGACTCGTGGGTTTCCCCAGGGTACTCCGGTTTCCTCCAACTGCTAAAGAACCCTACGCGCAAGTGAATTATTGAAATAAAATTAAACCATACGTTAGTCCCGAAATGACCTAGTTTCTCTCTCTCTCTCTCTCTCTCTCTCTCTCTCTCTCTCTCTCTCTCTCTCTCTCTCTCTCTCTCTCTCTCTCTCTCTCTCTCTCTCTCTCTCTCTCTCTCTTAGTAATTGAACACATTAACACAAGGTACAATTGTATGGATACACAATTACTGACTTGGATACTAAGTGATACTTTTCACATACCTGTATTATTTGCTTGATAAAGACAAGGAGTATCCAGTCCACCGGTAATTGTGTAACCATAAAATTGTATCTTGTGTTACGTAATAAATTGACTATAAATCGTATCAAAGTAGCTTTGAATAAATATGAGAAAAAGAATCAACAACATCACTGTCCAATATGAAATGAAATGGGGTTTAACGTCCAACTGTTTTGCTCCTAGATTGGGCTAATGAAGACGAGCATACGCCATGCAATGTGCTATGAGGAAATTTTGCATTCAATTGTTCCTGTACACTCTAATTTCAAATCATTTATGTTCGGCGAAATACGCTTTTGCGTTTCCTTCCACTCTTCGCGAAATTCCAACTGCCAATGGCTCCTTTACGTGCACGCCAATATATACATGGGGTCTCGATTTTTTGTCCCATCCGATCGACTAGGCGCACACCGACCTGCATCACTGACAGGGGTAAATCTGGCTGAAAAATCCAGAGAAACTTTCTCAGTGCTGGCTGAAAATGGTCCTTGTCACTAAATATCTTCTAGTCTCTCATAGGTGTATGGTGTACCCTCGTCACAACTAGCCCAGTCGGAGACGAACGACAGGACGATAAAAAAACAATTTAACACGGAATGAGAGAGAAAGAGAGAGAAATGGGGTTTAACGTCCACTCGACACAAACTATGCCATTTCGTGACTAACATATGGTTTAATTTTATTTCAATAATTCGCTTGCGCGTAAGGGTCTTTAGCAGTGGGAGGAAACCGGAGTACCCGGAGAAAACCCACGAGGCTGGACAGACAGGCGACCCTACTCCATGCCACGTACAACCGGATATTCGAAAACACGCCAGTTGACTCAATGGCAAGCCGCATGATACAGCGCCCTCCAACTCCCCAAAACGGATTGAAATGAAATGAACTGAAATAGAGTATAATCAAGACTGTGAGGGAATTTTGCCTGGACAGCGACCTACTCTTAAGTCGAATTCAAACTGTCACGAGTTCTCTTACGTGCACGCCAATGTGTGTCTCGGTTTTCGTCCCATCCGAACGACTAGACAACTGTTCTTGTCAGGCCCCCGTCCTGCATCTCTGATAATCAAAGTGAACCCAAGACTTCCATTCAAGAGAACCAAAGTCTTACTCACTGAGCCACTGCTGCTCCTTCACGGACAAAGAAAATGATCCTTTGTTTATTTTAGGAAACGAAATCGGTGAAGGTCGTAAATTAACCGTATTTTTACGACAACATAACAAATTACCACGGTACAATTTCATATACACACAATTACTGAATTTATTACTATGTTGGGGCGTTGCATGGTCGAATAGTTAGCGTGTGCGCGCTGTATCATAAGGTCTGTCATTGATGGGGGACTGGGGGCCGAATGGTAAGCGTGTGCGCGCGTTCTATCGTAAGGTCTGTTATTGAGTCTCCCAGTTTGTGTCGAGTGAACGTTAAACATCCTCTTTCTAACGTTTTGTCGAAGAGAGAGAGAGAGAAATGGGGTTTAACGTCCACTCGACACAACTAGGTCATTTCAGGACTAACATATGGTTTGATTTTATTTCAATACTTCGCTTGCGCGTAGGGGTCTTTAGCAGTGGGAGGAAACCGGAATGCCCGGAGGAAACCCACGAGGTTGAGAAGGCGCCCCATATCTCCATGCCACATACGCTCACACCAGGGCTCGAAACCACAGCCGCAAGCCAGAGGTGACCGGCCAGCTAGAGGTCGAAGCGCGGTACTCTAGACCACTAGGCCATCCCAACCCCCCGTTTTGTCGAAGATATTCTCGTCTCTATCAATCTCGCTTGCGTATATAACCATAAAACCGAATCCTGTGTTAATGTTTAATCATTAAATACCCATTGAAAAGAGAGAGAGAGGGAGGGGCGACCGGCGGACCCAAAGAAAATCCCATACCTTGATTAAGAAGGTAACCTACACTTGTGATGTATAACAACCTGGGTCCGACCCTGGTGTGCGTTAGACCACCCAGCCACCCGAAACGCCCAGTCGTTTGAGACAGAAATTAAATTAAATGAAATGGAATTTAACGTCTTATTGTTCTGTATCATTGGGTGAACTAGCATATGTGTGCAGAGTGGGGGTAATAGAGGAGAAATGATATGGGGTTTAATATCCTACTGTTTTGCTCCTACTACAGGCCTAATGAAGGCGGACATACCCATATAGTGTGCTATGCGAAAGATTTTGCCCGGACAGCGGCACTGTGGCCTACTCTTATTTCGAATTCAAATATGCACACCAGACCAGTGTCTATACTGAACTTTCTCGGCCAACGCAGGGATATTGAACTGTACATATTACACTGGCCGAACAGTAGTGTACAAAGTGATGGATTGTGGGCGGGAGGTGCTGGATTCAATCAAAAAGTGACATTAATTTAGGGGTTTTTTTTTCAAATTGGGGCATACAATCAGAGAGTTGGTCCGGGATTCACCAAACCTAAGCAGGTCACTGCGCGTGCAGAGTTTCAGACGTTTCGGGTTCGATTCATTCTCTTTTCTTTGTTTTTCTTTGCAGAATATTCTTAAGAACGAGATCAAATTCTGGGAGTGAATGAAAAAGAAATCTGGAGATTAGATTAAACTAATGGAATAGTGCGTTACTCGTGTATACTATTTATACTGATGAAATAGTGCGTTACTCATGTGGTCTATTTAAACTAATGAAATAGTGCGTTATTCGTGTATACGCAATGAAATAGTACGTTACTCGTGTAGACTATTAATAATATTACTGTTGTAAATGAAATAGTGCGTTACTTGTGTATACTATTAGTATTAGTACGGTAATAATTGAAATAGTGCGTTACTCGTGTAGACTATTCATATTATTACTGTTGTAAATGAAACAGTGCGTTACTCGAGTATATTATTAGTATAATTACGGCAATAATTGATATAGTGCCTTACTCGTGTAATTAATATCACATTATTGTAATATATGCGAATAATATCCCTGAATAAATTCAATCAATTACAAGTATAGGAAGTTTGTTGTTGCGAGGACAGTTATAGAGTAGCCATGTTGAATTTAGTGTTAGAAAGTCTACAGATGTTATGTTTAGTGTTATATTATTGGTTGGAGAGTATTTATCTCTCGATTATACCAGCCAGTGTTCGCGGTAAAGATGTGTCTGGAGAAACAGTTCTTATTACTGGAGCAGGTGCGTATTTTTTTACACACAAACACCTTAATTGCACGGTATTCGCATGTGTACGGATCTAAATTGCACGGTATTCGGTATTCCAATGGGTTTGGGTTTAATTTGCATAAATTACACGCTATTATCATGGTCCGGATTTCATTTTCTCGTGGGTCCGGATTCAATTTTTACGTTTAATCCATGAGTCTGGATCTAATGTGCACGTTGTTCTCCTGTGTCCGGGTCTAATTGCACGTTATATCCATGGGTCTGGATTTAATCCACATTATTTCCATGGGTCTGGATTTAATTTTCACGTTATTTCCATGGGTCCGAATCTAATTTGTATAATTTGCACGATATTCTGTCACTCTGTCACTGAAGTGGGAACCTTCCATAACAGGCGCGTGTCCTGTGTCCCCTGCTGCTCGTGCAAAGCATAGTTTTTTCACCTACATTCATCGAGTAAACGTCTAAAACAATGGACACACAAGCCGAACGGGTTGGAAAGGCGACCCTACTCCTTGACACGTACAACCGGGGAATCGAAACCACGCCAGTTGACTCAATGACAGCCCTTGTGATAGCCTACAGCGCACATGTGCTAACCATTCGCCCCCCCCCCCCCCAGAGCCACTGATTTTGCGTATGTGGAGAGTTAACCTCTCCCCAAAATTCTTAAACCTAACTCTGGACCTAGCCCTAATGCTTACCGGAGTCGAACCCGGACCCTCTAAGTCATTAAGCGAACGCTAAGCCCACCGAACCACCATGGCTTCAACATTCGTAGTCATGCAGTCAATTTGGAACTCTACTCGGTCAAAATTTCTCTCAGTCAGAGCACACTTTACACGGAGTACGACTGCCAATCTTCGGGAAAGTAGGCTGTTAAACCTCCATTCCATTTGTTTTCCAGCCAGTGGTATTGGTCGCCTGTTAGCCAAAAGATTCGCAAACTTGGGATGTCGTTTAGTATTATGGGATATAAACAAAGAAGCCAATGAAACAACAGCTAAAGAAATACGAAAACAAGGCGTAACAGTTCGAACGTATCGGGTTGATTTATCCAATCAGAAGGACATTTACGCAACAGCTGACAAGGTGAGAAGGGACGCCAAACATCTGACTACCCCGGTCAGAGCTATTTGACAAGGCTAGTGGTAATCCCAACCCTAACCCTTGACTTGGCCCTAATGCTTACCCTAACCTACAATCTCGCCAACAATCACGTGCCCTAACCATTTACATCTCAACGACCTTAGAAGAAAATCATGCGGGCCTTAAGATTATGCACAAAAGATCGCCGACGAAGCAAATTCCGAAAATGGGTAACCCTAACCCAAGCCCAACCCTAACAATCACGTGCCCTAACCTTAAATTTACATCTCAGCGACCTTGACGAAAATTTAGCGGGCCTTAACAAATGGGGTCATGATGCACAAAAGATGGCCGACGAAGCAAATAGCGAAAATGGGTAAACCCATCTTCATATAGTGTAAGCCATCGAAAGTACAAAAAAAAAAAACGAAACGAAATATAAATCTGTATTTTAATCAGATTGTTCATGTTTATAGGTGCGAACAGAAGTGGGTCAAGTGGATATACTGGTTAATAATGCTGGAATTGTTACTGGTAAAAAGTTTCTCGAATGCACGGACGAAATGGTGCGAAAAACAATGGACGTCAACGTCATGGCACACTTCTGGGTAGGTTTTTATTTTTCATATTGGGCAGCGTAGCTAGTCAAAACGGGGTTTCAGAGTGGGGGGTGGACGGCGTGTCCGCTACACAAATTTTAGTGAAATGGGGTTTAACATCCTACTCTTCTGCACTGATTGTGCATTGGGGAAAATTTTACCCCGTGAGCGGCCCTGTATCCTACTCTGTCATCGAATTCCAACTTTCAAGGTTCTTATGTACACGGGGCCTCGGTTTATTGTCCTATCCGGACGACTAGATAAAATTTATAAACCAACACACACATTTTTGCAAAATATACTGAGCGCCATAGAAAACGCATCACTTAGTTTTTCGTATAACAAATTACAAAATGATCCTGTAAACATATCTTATTTATTTTGCTTCTTATTGCGAACAATATTCAAATGGGAACACATCAATAACAACACATTTGTACACTTATGGATGTTTAATCTGTAATCAACGGTACAAAGTCAGAGGGGTCAAAACCAAAAGTACGACACTTTTGTCAGCTCCACTTGGGTACAGCCACGAAGCTAACTGACATAAATGGACGATTTTAGCCGAATTATTAAAATAAAATTGAACCATATGCTAGTCCCGAAATGGCCTAGTTTATGTGGATTGGACGTTAAACCCAATTTCTATATGTAATAAATATGAAATTTTATTTTATCACTTTAGACTGTCAAGGCCTTCTTACCTACAATGATGAAACGTGATCATGGTCACGTGATAAATATAGCCAGCTCTGCGGGTTTGATAGGCGTGAATGGTTTGGCCGATTATTGTGCTAGCAAGTTTGCAGTTGTGGGTTTTAACGAATCGTTACAGTTTGAACTGGACAGTTTGGGGAAGACGGGTGTTAATACAACACTTGTCTGCCCTTACCTAGTAAACACCGGCATGTTTGATGGCTGCCAAGCAAAGTAAGCTTTTGGGAATTTCCTTGTTTTCAACGGGAAGCATTTATGAGTCTGCATGACGTCATTTGGGGATTTTCTTTGCTTTCAATTTGTTAGGCAAGTATTTATGTCTATACGAAAATATTCGCCGTTTATATTCGTCCTAGTCATTAAACTCGTTTAAAAATAAGCTGGACAAATATTGTAATACACAAGATGCAATACATGATTATAAAGCGGAAATCAAGACCGAAACCGATAGAATTCACCTCGCGCGGATCCCCCTCAGCCCTAGTGACATGGTTGATTTTCATTTCCGTTTGCTTTGTTACTGTAGTTCACATATCTGCTCTTTAATAGATGATATAAACATGATTTTCGCATTGTCTCCGCCCAAGCAATCCAAGGTTGCAACATACAATGTATTACCCTTTGCTCCATAGTGTGCCCCCCCAGTCCCCCTCGACAAAATCCTGGATCCGGGCCTGATTCAATTAAAAATTGAGGAGTCCGACGATGAAGACCTAACAGGACATGTGTTGGAAAGTCACCATAAGTAACCATCGGCTTCTTATGT
The DNA here is from genome assembly GCA_963678685.1 of Patella ulyssiponensis. NCBI lineage: Eukaryota > Metazoa > Mollusca > Gastropoda > Patellidae > Patella > Patella ulyssiponensis. The sequence goes on along the minus strand of OY783227.1, from coordinate 10,227,781 downwards.
CGACAACATGTGCATTATTAAAACACATGCGTAGTGGTATCAGAGCTCGATGGAGATGGTGTGCGAACATTTGATTAACTAGTCAGCGGTGATGTAGCAAGTGGGTTACCCACATTCTGTGCACTTCACGCTAAAAACACGCTGTAACAGACTGTTTCATTGGCTAATTGATCCCTCACAAAAGCCAAAACACGGGTTATATAACAACTCTTGCACATCCATGTGTTGTAAAGACAAGTTAATCGAAATTTTGAACTATAAAAAACGAAACGAAATAGGATCTGTGTTTTAATCAGATTGTGTCGTGGGGGTTTGTTTTTTTATCAATTAAAAAATACATCCATTCTTTATGCATGGTCTCGTAAACGATTTATTTGAAATAATAATAAGTGCAGGAGGACTGCTCCACACAAAATTTACGCAAAAACAAGTATATACACAAGACACAATACGCAGAAATCACAAACAAACAATTCAAATCAAGTGAATGGATCCGGATTGAAAACAATCAGACGCCTGTTTCACGAAATTTTAACTAAGATAAAATACAAATTGATTGGATAATATTAGACTGATTTTAGTTCTTGAAATTGAAGTGTCTACTACAATTTGGATTTTATGTTTAGTTAAGATTTCGAGAAACAATGCGCAGAGAAACCATTGTATAATTCCAGCATGAGTCCTGATCTGCTATATGTCATACGATCTGCTATAGAAATACTGAATGCAAGCATATTGTAATAAAAATTACCTATACAATTAAGCACATCGGTGAACTGTATTTTAAAAAACAGGTAGTCTAAAACTAAATACTACAAGTCAAATAAGAAACTTTTTTGTCTTCAATTAGTATTGGGCTGTTTAAACAATAATAAATATTATTTTATGTGCAGGTTTCCATGGATTTTACCAATGTTATTACCGGAAGAGGTCGCTGATGGAATCATTGAAGCCTTTTTATGTAATCAACGTGTGGTTTACCTGCCCAAATTACTTTATTTCTTTTTGGCGCTTAAAGGGTAAGTTTCTAAAATGCTATATTTCTTTCTGGCGCTTAAAGGGTAGTGTCAAAAAACACATATTTTTACCTGCTCATATTGAAACATGCCCACTTTTCAATGTGGGCGTGTTATATTGTCAGGTCAACAACTGACAAGTTAACGCGATAGTGACAACAAGTTTAATGCAGGATTTTATTTTAAATTTCGGGTTTCATGAGAAAGAGGAACCCTGATGTTTTTCACCGCTCTGTGGACTACTGTTCTGCTCCGACTGGGCGAATGAAGACAGACATACCCATAAAGTGTGCTATGCGGGGAAAGTGTGCCCGGACAGCGGCGCTACGGCCTACTCTTATATCGAATTCCAACTCTTAAGAGATCTTTAACGCGCACGGCAATGTGTACGCGGGACCTGGTTTTTGTCCCCTCCGAACGACTAGACAGCTGTCCTTGTCAGGCCCTCCGTCCGGCATCACTGACAAGGGGGAAACCTTTTTCAAATTACCCCAAACTAATTGGTTGTTTATATTTTCAGGTTTTTACCTACTAAATGTCTGTTTTTGATTTGTAATTTTATGGGCGCCAACAGTATGATGGATACATTTAAAGGTCGAACAAAATAAATTATTAAAAAAGGCCGGACTTTATCTCCAGTTAAGCACAGGGACCAGTTAAGCACAGGGACTAGTAAAACACAGGGACTAGTAGAGCAATTTACGGCACTGAGAAATATTAATATTGATACAGAAAAATGTAAATGTATATGATTGCCTACTTATCCTTGCAAGACCAGGGGCCTGTTTTTCGAAATTTTAACGAAGATAAAATCCAAATTTTATTAATTTGATTGGATAATATTAGATTGATTTCATTGCTTAGCGAATCAAAATTAAAGTATTTACTAAAATTTTGATTTTATCTTTAGTTAAGATTTCGAGAAACGGGGCCCTGGATTATTCCGTATGCAAAGCTGGCTTTACGAGGGTGTTACTTTATATAATTTTGATGTTGCCAGTAGTGACGGTCGTAGTTTTTATGTAAATAAAAGAGAACCAGGCAGACACGCTGGTGCCCATTCATTCTCGCGAAAGTTGTAAATGGGGCCAGGATAAGATCATTGACGATCCAAATCGGGATACGATTTGGGGGAATATTTTAGTTATGTGCTACGCAGAGCTAGGGGTGGTAGCGCTTGGTGCTCTCTCTCTCTCTCTCTCTCTCTCTCTCTCTCTCTCTCTCACACACATACACACACACCCACCCACACACACACACACACACACATAGATATGAATCGGTGTTTCTTGGTGCTGTAAATTGTTTTTTAAGTCCTGTATAATATTAACACAGAGCCAATGTCACTGTGTTACTTGTAGCTCTGATTAAAGTATCCTAATCAACTTGTTGATATGATGCCGCGGAAGTATCAGATTGCGCAGAGTAGTGAAGTCAGCGCAAACTGGCCACAGCTGTTTAATTCGCCTTAAACTTCAAATTTGCTCAAAAGTCCTTTCATTTAGATTCAATCTTGCAAATGCGAATGTGCAAGTTTCAATTACACTGTGTATTTAAAATGTAAGTGTATCAAATTAAACAAGTTTTGAAATTTATATTACTTTTATTAGAGCCGAGGTAACACGTACTGGTGGCGCTGTGTACACTGTACAGATTGTTTTAGGGTTACATTTATTTCTTAAGGTCATCTCCAGATTTGGTCAAAGGTCACGAGATGTAAACAGGGACCCACAACCTCGTCAAAAAGCGGGGGGTTTGGGTGGTCTAGCGGTTTAGAGTGCCGCGCTTCGACCTCTAGCTGGCCGGTCACCTCTGGCTTGCGGCTGTGGTTTCGATCCCTGGTGTGTGGCATGGAGATAGGGGCGCCTTCTCAACCTCGTGGGTTTCCTCCGGGCACTCCGGTTTCCTCCCACTGCTAAAGACCCCTACGCACAAGCGAATTATTGAAATAAAATTGAAACCATATGTTAGTCCCAAAATGACCTAGTTTGTGTCGAGTGGACGTTAAACCCCATTTCTCTCTCTCTCTCGTCAAAAAGCACGCGCCCTAATCTTATGTACATCTCAGCGACCTTGAAGAAAACTGGAGGTGGCCTTAAGTAATAGATCTGGCCATAGGTTTAGCTATGTAGAGTCTTGTCTGGTAAACGGTCAACTTGGTGCTCAGTTATTTTATATATGTGATACCGGTGATGTACATTATTAATAACCATGGAAACAGTATTGATACCATGACAACGGTACCAGTACCCATGACAACGGTATTAATACCCATGACACGGTATTAATACCCATGACAACAGCATTAATACCCGCGACATCCCCATAATAAGATGTAATAATTATTTATTGATTTCACTGTACATAAAATTGATTTTTAATAAAGTTTTATACCCCCCTCTCTTATTGAAAAGAAAATGGGTTTTATACCCCCTCCCCACTCATATTTAATAATGAGTTGGGGTTTTATACCCCTACCCCCTCTGGTATTTAATAATGCGTGGGTTTTATACCCCCTCCCCTCTCATATTTAATATAACGTGTGGTTTTATACCCCCTCTCCCTCTCATATTTAATAATGCGTGGGAGTTTTATACCCCACCCCCTCTGGTATTTAATAATGCGTGGGTTTTATACCCCCTCCCCTCTCATATTTAATATAACGCGAGGTTTTATAACCACCACCACCCCTCCCACCCGCCCCCCAACTTTATATGGTAAATAACCTTTCCTACTTTATGCCCTGGATTAAATCCCAAAATGGGACGGAGATTACCGGAAATTATCGAACGAATGACGATTTTAAAACCAATTATAAAGAATGGGGAGAGAGGGGCGGGGTAAATGGGGTTTAACGTCCTCTCGACACAAACTAGGTCATTTCGGGACTAACACACGGTTTAATTGTATTTTATTAATTCGCTTGTGCGTAGGGGTCTTTAGAGTGGATGGAAACCGGAGAACCCGGAAAAACCCCACGAGGCTAGTCAGGCGACCCTACTCCCCGTCACGTATACAACCGAGGGATCGAAATCACGCCAGTTGACTCAATGACAGACATTATATAATACAGCGCGCACTTGCTAACCATTCGGTCATCCAACCCCCCAAACAACAGAGCAGTAGTCTCTATCATCCAAACAAATATTCTACGTGCGTTGAAGACTGGGGGGTTCTGGGTGACCGAGACTAACAGAGAAGCTGCGACCTGGATAATAATGGATCGAACAGTCGATATGTACATTAATTAACAATAATTGCTCATTATAAGCTTGTGTTAATTATAGCAAGAATTGTAATAATATTAGGGCTACAGATATAGTTCATATCTATGTGTTGACTGATCACAAGCAATATGATTAGAACACAGTTCCTATTTCGTTTCGTTTTTATAGTTCAAAATTTCGTTTTACTTGTCGTTACTACAGTGAAGGCGATCGAAAGTATAAAAAATGCGAAACGAAATATACATCTGTATTTTAATCAGATTGGATCACAAGCACAGTTGAAATTTTAATCGGTCCCTGTCAGTGGTGCAGGGCGGAGGGCTTGACAAGGACAACTGTTTAGTCGATCGGATGGAACGAAACCCGTGCACGTAAAAGATCCTTGGCAGTTGGGATTCGATATAAGAGTTTGCTATAGTGCTGCTGTCCGGGCAAAATTTCCCTCATAACACGCTGTATGCAGGCCCGTAGCTAGCGGGGGGGGGGGCAAGGGGCAGCTCCACCCCCCCCCCCTGGAAGGCGCCGTTTACCCCTTGGGGAAAAATTGACTCCCTCAATGTGCGCCAAATGACGCAATACGAGACCAACGACCAACGTCTACAAAATAGTATGGGCGCCACATAAAGTCGAGTGACATTGGTTGAGCGCCCACGACAATATTGGCGCCCAACCAATGCCACTTGGTTTTATGGGCGCCACATAAAGTCGAGTGACATTGGTTGGGCGTCCAATCAATGCCACGTGGTTTTATGGGCGCATCGCCAAATGGTGAGGCGCCTCATAATGCCCCACACGATTAAAACCACAACAGATGGGGTGCCCAAAAGGCTTGATCTGTGCGGTGCCTTATCCCGGAGAGGCGCCCATAATGACATGATTGGTGGGGCGTCTTATAATGTTGGGCCGTGCATAGTGTATAAAACCAATCAGATTGGTTGGACGCCTAAGTCTATAGATCAATGAGGCGCTCAAAACGGCATGATTTGCGGTGTGCCTTAGCCTATTTTCCAAAATTCTCGGGGGGGGGGGGGGGGCACCATAGGCAATCTGATTTTTCGGGCAGAAGGGTAAAGTGAAAACAAACAAATATTATTTCATCTTGTTGGCAAAATAAAGTCCCCGTAATCTTTTAATTGAATACCGCAAATTTGTACTAAATTGACTATGAATTAGAACATTTTGTCTGGAACCACCCTACTTTGTACCACATTTTTCGGGCATTGATTAATATTTGTGAATTCAACCACAACAATGGCCCGCGAAATCCCTCTCTGGCCAGCAACATGACAGCCCTTCGTTTAATCTGGGATCTTCCCTAAAAATTTTGGACAGTGATTTAAGGTATTGTATCCGTTTAAATATCCTCGTTTGTCACGCAATTACTTTTTTTGCAACATTCTGCTATTGGTATAATAGAATCGTGAACCATGATGTAACGTTATATATACATGTTTGGTCTAATTTGGATCTATGTTTAAAGCGTAATGGCATTGTTATGCAGTTAGCTATTGGTTGTTAATCAGACTATTGACCAGTCATAATTTTGAACAGAAATTTGCTCTAATCAAACTGAACACTGCGAGGAGTATGGTACGCCACCGTAGGTAGACTATATTGGAGCACAATTAAGTTGCTGTATTCACGGGCTGGAATAGCAGGAAAACACGTTTGCGGCAGTCAAAATTTGCTCCCGACGGCCCGTCTCCGTGGAAAATAAACGATTGATTGGAATTCGACTCGGCCATCTAAGTTAGTCTATATAAGACCACCTACTGTTTCAAGGACAGGAATAGCAAGAAAACGCGTTTGAAGTCGTCAAATTTCCCACAAGGCGTCTGAAAGGCGAACCCCGGTACGCCTATGAGAACACTCAATAAACCCTTCCGCGATGTAGGTACATCGGCGCCCCCAGAAGCCCCTTCGGCGCCCCCGGAAGCCTTTGCCCCCCTAACAATTTTGGGCTAGCTACGGGCCTGGTATGGCGTATACCCGTCTTCATTAGCTCAGTCGGTGCAACACATGACACCGGTAATACGCGCGTAATCCTCTTATTTTCTAAAATTAGTCTAAACCTATGATTGTAGGAAACGGCAATTAATGTTGCGGATCAAACTAAATAAAAGTTGAGTAAGAACTATATATTTCAATAATTATACAACAGTTTGGTGTACTTGAAATTTATAGGATAGGGCTTTTCGGGGAGGAGTGATACGGCCAGTATGAATATGTGATAAGGCCTGTATATATGACTAAACATCAGAACGTTATAACTCTGTATACGTAACAATAGTAATACAAACTGGTCCTCGGGGTTGGATGGCAGAATGGTTAAGCGGTGGACACACTAGCCCAAACTGGACTAAGACTAGTAATTATTTCCCCTCATTTCATGAATGTAGTGCGATTTATAAATAGACAATTTTTCCCTTATTTTTTTTCTCCCCTCTTCCTGCATTTTTGGGTTGACTTTTTGGTCTAGAATTGGAGAAAAGGCATCAAATTTTCAATTTCATAGCAGTTTTGGGTAATACTGAGGATATTACAGCGGAGGGATAGGGGGTGTAAAATGTCTTTCTGCGGAGCAATCATTGTGTTGGAAGTGAGATTTTTACCCCAGCGAACTTCAAATCCCCGTAGCAAAAAATCTAAATGGTCAACCCCCTACAAAGTTATGATGAGGAGATTGCCAAATGTGGTCCCCATTGTGCCTAAAAAGATTGGAACCAACGGAATGTTGAGAAAAAAACTACAGCCTGTGATGTTACATGCTTTTAACATTGAAGTCAATGGGCAAATAATTACTAGTCTGAGTCCAACTGATCCCGCAGTGAATATTCGCTTGGCCGCTACAATCACTGATAAGCATGACATCGACGAGGCTTAATGTGTACGTCATATTAACTTTTTTACTCCGACAAATTAAATTCTCAAACATTTTATTTTTTTGAGGTAAAAGAAAAATAAATAAAGACGTTTGAAGTATTTGTAGTTAAAAAATATTTCCTATTTAGTGTAAATGGGTATTAAAATGAGTAAAATGCATCATTTTGCTCGAAGCAGTTAGGTGTTAAGTAAACATTGCACGAGCCGTTGAGCCAATGACTGACGCCGTGTGCAGTCAACGCACGTGTTGTGGACAGTCATCTGTTACAGAGTTAATTCGTAATTAATTCTCTGTGAAACAGATTGACACTAGCCGAATTATTCGGTCGAATCAATCGACGTCGAAATTCGCCTAGTGTTTCAACTGTTATTCGGCCGATTCAAACACGTTTGATATATTCGGCCGAATATTTATTCGACGGAATTTAGTCGCCTGGTGTGTCCGTTTCGCCGAAGCATTCGGCCAATCACCGCTCATCATCCACTCATATGGAGAAGTCACGTGAATGATTGTTTGAAGACATGGACGTCGCCATGTTATAATCATGTGACGTGAAAGGTGACGCAATCGACAGGTGAATCCGGCGAAGCATTCGGTTCGGGGGATGCTAATTGCAGGCCGGTTGGGGAAGTTCGGGTATTCCCGGAGTCCAAAATGGCCGCTTTATATAAATGACTTTTTGGGGGAATACTAACCTGAACCCTAACCCTTTTAAGAGGGGTAAAATGTATATTGGATCTAAATTCATTCTTCTAGAAAGGGTTAGGGTTAGGCCTAATATTCTCCCAAATTCTCCGGAAACATCCGAACCTCCCCAACCGGCCTGCAATTAGCATCTCCCATTCGGCTAGTGTGTCCACCCCATAGATATCCTATAATGGTCCACCCATTCGGCCGAATAAAATTCGACGCCGATTGAATCGGCCGAACGATTCGGCTAATGTGTCCACTGCCTTAGCGCGTCTGCGTTGTACCATAAGGATTGTCATTGAGTCAATCTGGCGTGGTTTCGATTGTACGTAACAAGGGGTAGGGTCGCCTGTCCAACCTCTTGGGTTTTCTCCGAGTCCTCCGGTTTCCTCCCACTGCTAAATTATTGAAATATAGTTGAACCAGATGTTAGTCCCGAAATGTTATTATGGGTAGGCTATATTCGGGCTTTGTCACGTTTATCTTCCGGGCAGTTGGGTGGCCGAATTGTTAGCACGTGCACGTTGTATCATAAGGTCTGTCATTGAGTCAACTGGCCCGGTTTTGATTCCACGGTTGTACGTGGCAAGAGGTAGGGTCGTCTAGTGTTTTTTCTCTTACTGCTAAAGACCACTACGCGCAAAAATTGAACCATTTAAATACCGAGATGTGCCGAATGGAGGTTACCCCCCCCCCTCTCTTCTTTCTCTCTCTTCTCTCTCTCCCTCCCTCTTCCATAGATATTTTAACTTGTATCCAACTAATCCTCTGGCGGATCCAATGATTTACGCCATTATTATCCTTTAATCCCCATGGCGGTTCAACTGATTTACGACACTTGTTGAATAAGCTAATTTTAATTAAGATCAGCTGACTGGACAATAGTGTCTAATTAATTAACGTTGTAATTTACATAAACTGATTGGACAATAACATCTAATTAATTTTCGTAGTGTGTTACGCTCAAACAAAGAAAGCATTGAAGCCAACGTTTAGCGGCTTATCCGCTCTTCGTCAAATCGTTTCATCAACTCTGGAAAACCCAATTGTGGATGCCGTGGACCAATCGCTGATCAAATTAAAAGGGGCGTGGTCCTTCGTTTGTAGTCCATACTTTTGTCTTCCCGCTCGCGGTAGGTTTTGTTTATCGCTTATTATCGAATGTCATCGTGGAAGAAGAAAAGAAATTAACGATTAATGTTTAATTGTTCCTGCTTAGATACACGAATCGCTCTCTGCGATATCAGCCCCAGCGAGAGCGGACGTTAATCTCCAGCCACCACAGAGAGAAAAATAGTGTTCGCGTATCGCAGTTCAACTCGCTAAAATGTTCCGTAATTAGTACAATTTGTCGGTCCGGCTATTACAGTGGAAACAGTGTTTTCATTCTTTTCGCCTCGTGAAGTGACGTATAAAACTGTATGACTAGTTGTGTTAAATAAACTTTAACATGAAGGAATGGAAGAATATTCAACAGATCTGGGCGAGAAACTCGGCACATAAACAGGTAACGTTCATTCATTCGTTCGTTTTTTTCTCTTGTAAACTATTCATTCGTTCATTCAAACCTCGTGGGTTTTCTCAGAGTCCCCCGGCTTCCTCCCGCTGCAAAGATCCCTACCTTACAAGCAAGTGAATTATTGAAATGATATTAATTTTAAACCATGTTAGTCCCGAAATGACATGGTTTGTGTCGAGTGGACGTTAAACCCCATTTTCCCCCTCTTCCATCTCATTCCATACGACACTAAAATAAAATAGTGTGTACTGAAACAAACTGTGGGATATGGGGCCAGATTCATGTATATTGTAATGTTGTGTATACGTCGCCGTGGATATTGTGACCAATACACGTGCTTACTGATCAAAGGCTAAAAATTGTTAAGTTTGTGTATTCCGCGAAAATTCACTTTATATTGTATTATGTAGCCCTACATGTCGTCTCAAAATTTTAAGACGAATTTTAGTCGGAGTTTTATATCTGTAACATAATACCAATTTGCGTAGGTGTTTTCTTCTATCAAAGTTATATATTTAAATTGAAAATAAGTCTAAAGCACGAGAAAATATTTAAATAAAAATTGTTATATACACAGTGTATGTATGTATAGCTAAAACTAAGTTCAACGTGTATCAGCAAGATAGAGGATGTATGACGTCATCATGTGTCACGTGAATCCACGCGGAAGCGAGGCACATGCGTAGCCGCCATTGTTAGCCGTATACAGGGGAAGGAGATAGTGGATTTCTGTGAAATAATTTACGCTCAAGGACTAAATTGACAGACTTGTGATTTTGTTTTTGTGTGTAATATAAAAGCCCCGTGTGTGCAGACTATATAAGACTAGTTATTTTGTACTATAAACTGTTTACAAGAGTGTAATGTCTGACTTAATTGACCAGGTAACCGAGCTCTTCAGCCACGCTTCAACTTTTCTTTACGTAGATAAGTGTAGATCGACTTGCGCGCGCCCTCCCATTCATCTCGAGAATTTACACGACAAATTTTGCCTGTTTCTTTCGATTTTATGCATACTAATATTTTGTTTTTTCTTCTTTTTCATGTGATTTCATTTTTCTAGAGAGGAAAAGGACAAGCGAATCAAGGTAACTACTTTTTACGTCCTGAAACTGAAGTAATTCTACCGGTTTGACACGCATGTCAGCTCCCGCCTTCTTTCTGTCTGAATGAGGGCATGTCGACAAGATTATTTTAGCATGTTTTGACAACTTTCTACACCATAGTTGCTGAATTACATTTAGTTACAGCACATACCGAGATTTTCCGTGTAGAGTTTACGAAATGCCCACATGAAGCTAATTTACGTTAAGCCATTGGGTTATGAAACGTATTGAAGTTATCCCCTCAAGCCAATGGCTTACTTGTTCAACGGCCATTTTGTGTATTGAGGGGTGAGGTCAGCAGTTACACACCACAATAAATGTTCTACATGACTAAACACAATATGCTGCAAGAAAAGACAAATTACACCCATTTTGGCTTCCTTGTGAATCATCATTATTTACATCCTTGATATGCTGCACTCCCACCACAGCCAGATAGATATGGATTTGACCTAAAAAATAAAGGGTGTCCAACTAGTAGTCTTGTACCATGGCCACAAGAGATCTGAATAAGAATATAATCACTGGCCATATTCATATCAAATTTTAATGAAATAGGTCACAAATTTTAGAATCTCCATGATGGTCATAATTCATGCCAGAGTTGAGATTGTTTCTCCTCTTCTTTTTGTCGTAATTCTGTTCAAAACACAACTTGTCATTTCAGAAACTTACAATTCTTCTTCTTCTTATTCCAATAATGTGCTGGGTTCTAATTGCCTGTAAATGTTATGCAGATTTTATTTAGGGTTAAGTTTTTTGGTACAGGTATTTTGGGTTACACATTTTGATGTCTCTGGATTGGTAATGACACAGTTCTCTATATTTCACCATTTCTCATAAAATGGAAAACATCATAAAAAGTATCAAATTTCACTTTTCTCATAAAATGAGATGAAAACTTTTTCAAAATATAAATCGCTACTCAATAATTAATTTCTATACTAAGAAGGTAATAAATCCAGATATGAACAGGAAAATCATCCAAGAACTTTATGACCCCCAGTTTGCTGCCTTCTTTCAGTTTCTATTGGACAAAGTCGGTCAATGTTATGTGGGTATGAACATAGGGAGAAGATGACTGCTACCAGTACTACTCGTGGGACATTCTTATCTTCAAAACACTGGCTGCATGAACATGACTTCATGAGCCAGAGATATGTTATTTACTGTCAGTGGAGTTATATAAAAAAAAATCATAATATTTGATACCGGTAATGATAAAAACATAAAAAGCCTTGAAATGTGATAAAGATATCATAAAATTTGATAAAATCATCATAAAATTTTATTGAAAAATACATAAAATTCCACTAGGAGGAACTTTCATAACAATATAAATTTGTGATGTAGGCTTTCGCAATATTTGTGTGGCAGTTCTTGTTAAACATAAAATTCTATCATTTCTGAAAGTTTTTTATGTAAATATTTTCTGTAATACAGATTGTTTTCAGGATTACGACGACTGGGGCAATGTTAGTGTTATGTTATGTCCTTTTATAAATACACTTACAGATAATAATCTAATAAAAATTGAAATTATTTTGTGAATGTTAAACTTAAAAGACAATTTTGAAAGTGATTTCATTACACTTCCAGTAAATTCAATAATCAAATGTTCTATTCAGAATGGATTTCTTTCTTTTAAATTTCCTTTGGATGGTTGTCTTCATAAGCCGAGTTCAAAGCAGAACATTAGGGCTTTAAACCCCATTTTATCTCATTTTGCTTTGGAGGGTGGGTGAGTGCCGGGTAATGGTTAAGGTGGGGTTAAACATCCTAATTTTCTATACCAACCGGGTTATTGAAAATGAAATCTATAAAATACCAGTACACACAGTTCATTTACAATAAATTACGCTACAAATAAAGGGGGAATTTTTTCCGTTTTCACAAAATGGAAATACCGTTTTACAAAATGGGAATACCCATTTCGCAGAATGGGGAATACCATTTCAAACTGTTCTGAATTCTGGTTCAAGAAATTGAACTAATTTTACGCTACAAATATTGGGGGGTGATGATTTTCTGTTTTTACTAAGTGGGAATACCATTTCACAAAATGGAAATACCTTTTCACGAAATGGGAAACACCATTTTATGCATTGGGAATTCTGTTTTTTTCCCGTAAATATCAGTTATATATAATATCTATTTCCAAACTGTTTGGCTCTATTTACAGATGAAATTTGTGTCATTGAGTGAGATCATTTTAGCAGAATATGCTGCACATGTACGTCGCACATCTGTTGATCGATTTTCCTAGAGGTTGTCAAGTCTTAGTGATCAGAATGAGGCGACCAGAATTTTAACGTAATTCCGGTACTGCACAGATAAAAATGAAACTAAATTCAATGTTTGTGGAGGGGTGGGCATCTGCGAAATAAAACCTCAGCAATAAGTGTATTTTATGATCACATTATAGATTTTTCATTTCTGATTGTAATAGTAATACTGTTTCAAAGGCCAAATTCTGCAATTTCTGTATCTTATTCCTGTTGGTACAGAAAATCATCACCCTACAATTAATCCCCTATTTTGTTTAGATTTGCTATTTGAAATGTGTGTTTTTGTTGTTGATCTAGTGTCCAATGGTCCTGGAAGAGATAAAGAAGAGAAATTTGATGCCTATTTGCAACCATCTCAGGTTTGTTATATTTTATTAATAGTTCGGGGAGGGGGTGTCTGAATGATTTCCGCGTGCATGTTGTAAATAAACCTGTTATTGAGTCAACTGACATTGTTTCGATTCCCTGGTTGTAAGTGCAGAAGGAGAGACGCCTATCCAATCATGTGGGTTTTGTCCAGGTCCTCTAATTTCCTCTCACTGGTAAAAGACACGGGGGGGGGGGTGGGATGGCCTAGTGGTCTAGGGTGCCACGCTTCGGCCTCTAGCTGGCCGGTCACCTCTGGCTTGCGGCTGTGGTTTCGATCCCTGGTGTGAGCGTATGTGGCATGGAGATGGGGGCGCCTTCTCAACCTCGTGGGTTTCCTCCGATTTCCTCCCACTGCTAAAGACCCCTAAGCCCAAGCGATTTATTGAAACCATATGTTAGTCCCAAAATGACCTGGTTTGTGTCGAGTGGACATTAAACCCCATTTCTCTCTCTCTCTCTCTCTCTCTCTCGCTCTCGCTAAAAGACAGTGGTGCGATTAATTTAAATAGTATTGAACCATATGTTAGTCCTGAAATGTCCAATTATGTTGAGTGGACATTAAACGCCATCTTTCTCTCCCTCCCTCATCAGATTTTTGGTAAGGATTTTTCCGAGAACAAGAATGTTTTTGTATGGTCTGATTGATTAGGGTCATAAAATGAATATTTCCATTCAAGAGTACAAGTTGTATATATTTATATTTGAAACATGTGTATATTTTCAGACTAGCTACGGTCCAGGTAACATGTCCAGTCCAGGTGTAGCCGAGAACTCGTTCCTTCCCAATTATTTCACCCCATCCATGTCCTTTAACTATATGGGACAGGGAATGAATGAGGGGGCGTGGTCGAATGGAGGTGATCAACCCATGTTTTCGATGAGCACGTACGACTATAATGGAATGTTTAACAGTTTCGGTTTTCCGCCTTACGGTTGGGACTATAGTGCCAATGACTATTGGGGAACAGTTGGACAAGGGCGGAAAGATGCGCGTCCCTATAGTGACACGGAATATTACCAACCGGACATGATGGGTGGCGACCCCTACATGATGAACGGAGAACTCGACCACGATATTAACAATGTTGATCAAGGCTTAAAAGGAATGTCAATCGGCGGAGATAAGAACATGGGTGAAAACGGTCCTAGTGATATGGGGGTCGATAGCAATGTGTCGGGAAATGTGGCGCCCCCAATGCAGACTGCTATGTCCTCTGCTCCCAAAAAGACCTCGTGGGCAGCAATTGCCAGCCAACCAGCTCGACCCCAGCCTATGAAGCGATTGATCCCACGGGCCCCGGCTAACCCCAAGCAGCAGCATAACATGGACATCGGAACCTGGGATAATAATCGGGGCAGTAACTTAGGCAACAAACAACCACCTCCTCAAAGACAAACTTGGAGTGCTCCGAGGCGTCAGATGGCCTCCACCAATTCTTTTAGTTCAGGAACGACGAGTGGCGCCTCAAATAATAACCAAAGCAACTCTAACGGCAATGCTGGTTACAATAATACCGCCGCTGGGGCCGCAGCACCCGTGGGGAAAAATAACCCTGTATTGGAAAAACTGCGCTCGGCTAACATGTACAATCCGAAAGAGTTTAACTTGAACCCTAAAGGAGCTCGATATTTTATAATTAAGAGCTACTCCGAGGACGATATCCACCGATCTATTAAATACAGTATCTGGTGTAGCACAGAACACGGCAACAAACGATTGGATAGTGCTTATCGTGAACGCGAAAGCAAGGGGCCTATCTATCTCTTCTACAGTGTCAATGGAAGCGGACATTTTTGCGGTATGGCGCAGATGATGTCAGCAGTGGACTACAATAGCTCTAGTGGAGTTTGGGCCCAGGATAAGTGGAAGGGCGTATTTGAAGTAAAGTGGATATACGTGAAGGACGTGCCGAACGGTTCTCTGCGTCACATTCGTCTGGAAAATAACGAAAATAAGCCTGTTACTAATTCTCGCGATACACAGGAGGTTCCTCCGGAGAAAGGAAAACAAGTGTTGAAAATTCTGCATAACTATCATCACAATACGTCGATCTTTGATGACTTCATTCACTACGAAAAACGCCAGGAGGAAGATCAGACGAAGGACCCGGTTGCTGGTCCACCGCCACCTCAACAACGACCTCCTCAAGGTCATTCTAACTCTCAAAAGGTACGGTAAATTATTCCATTTTAAAATACAGATATGACGTCATCCTTTGAGGTTGGCATACCATTATTTCAAATAATGTACAGGCAACTTGCCAGTCGTACAGTATATATACACTAGATGAATTATTGTACTTGCATTACGTATTTCATTGCAAAGCCTGTGCAGGATAGTCACAGTGTCTGTATTCTAAGTTGTTTAATGGTCTCGAGCTAAAGACATTGCGTAATATACTGAAACAACACTCGGTTAACGCCTCATACAATTGATGAATCCGACCTGTCAATCATTGTAAAGATATTGACCAATCAGAAAGCCCGATTATATTTGGCCCGCGTAGTTCAAGATTGGCAGCCATTTTTGTCCCACAAACAAACAAGGCCGTGCTCTGTGGGAAGTTTGTTATTTCTACATTTATCGTCGAAATGGTATTACGCTGCGCGTGGGGAACTTGTAACAAGCATGAACGAACGTTACCCCGAAAGACGGCATGGCGCAAAAATTTATACTTTTTCAGAAATCAAAAAGAAACAATTAAAAATGTGTTTGCCCTGGATCAAGGGGATACGGTCAGTTTATCCCACGACCGTTTCAACCCGGGCTGTTTCATCCCAACCTAATTTTTTTTTTATCCCAGATTGTTTCCCCATTTAGGTCCACTTACTGTTAAATAAACATGTCCTTTGTTATTTATTATTAAATAAACACTTAGTTGATTGTTATGGATTAGTAATAAAACATGTGGTGAGGGTTGAGTTGTATTTATACATTTTTTAAGTAAGAAGCCAGATAATATTTAATTTAACAACATCTGACGTCAGCTCTGTTTTAACATGTTTTTATTTATGATAAAGGGAGAAGATGATCGCCCTCTCTTCTCACGACAGTGTGATTGTAAATAATTTAATTAAATCAGCCTGTCCTTAATAATATCATGCATAACAATTAACAATTTGGACACAATAAAGCCTGCACCGTAACAATTGTTTCCGTTTTGTCTCCAATAAAAATATAAATTCAGAACATTGTCCGAAAATAAAGTTTATGTATAATTTACAGGACAATTTGACAATAGAAAATAATTTGGCCAAAAGAGTATTTTACACATTATAATTTTTTATCGTAAATAAGTTGGAATGCGAGAAAGGAATTACAGGGGGCGTGATCAACTGTCCTCGGCACGTGATTGGAATAGTGTCATGTACAGGTGCAATGTCGGGCTTGACATTCAATTTAAATTTTATACCGATATTTTAGAGTCCGAAATCTACACATTTCTCAACGGCAGTGTCATACACCTGTAGTACATTCAATTTAAAGCATCATTTGGGATGCATGCTTTTACTAAGCGAAATCCACGCCAATTCGGGTCAGAAACTTACCGCTAAAAATTGCGGCGATTTGTGTGAATATTTAGTCCGGCCGATGTCGAAGAAATTAATTATGATATTCACATATATCAAATATGAACCAATCGTGTTTGTGCACATGCCATGGATAATGTGTGAGTAGTGTGACGTGGAAAATTATAAATGACAGGTTAGTTACGGTACTAAAGCGACATTTCGAGGCCTGTCTGAATAAAGTTTATACTCTATATTTATTTATTTCTATTTATGTAAACTCTTTTTTTTTTGAAAACCATTAAAACCACACTATACAGTTACTATTTGATGACAATATGCATGCACGAATCAAACTGTAAGGTGCTGGGTCGCCATATTGAACCGCTAATGCTGTTAAGCTTGGGGGACATAGTAACAGTATCTAAGGGGGTGGAGCTTAACTCCAAATCTCGGAATCATGAATACAGGCAACTTGCCAATCGTACATCATCTATACTGGATGAATTATTGGACTCGCGTGACGTATTTCATTGAAAAGCACATGCAGGATAGTGTCTGTATTTTAAGTTGTCTTGTGGTCTTGAGCTAAAGACATTGTGTCATATATTGAAACAACACTCGATTAATGCCCTCGGGGGGTTGGATGGC
The DNA here is from genome assembly GCA_963678685.1 of Patella ulyssiponensis. Taxonomy (NCBI): domain Eukaryota; kingdom Metazoa; phylum Mollusca; class Gastropoda; family Patellidae; genus Patella; species Patella ulyssiponensis. The sequence continues at coordinate 10,210,521 of OY783227.1, read as the reverse complement.
CGAATGGTTAACATGCGCGTTCTGTATCATACGGCCTGCCATTGAGTCAACTGGCGTGGTTTCAAAGCCCAGGTTGTACGTGACAAGGAGTAGGGTCGTCTGTCCAACCTCGTGGGTTTTCCCTGGGTACTCCGGTTTCCTCCCACTGCTAAAGACCCCTGTGCGCAAGCGAATTATTGAATTGAAATTTTAAAAACCATGTTAGTCCCAAAATAACCTAGTTTGTGTCAAGTGGACGTTAAACCCCATTTCTCTCTCTGTCTCTCAATTAATGCCTTGTGCAGCACCATACTTAACTCCCAAGGTTATTGTAAAGATGCCTCATGTCAGATTGAGCTGACAAATCTAACTATAATCGTTCAAAGCTAGATAATGTAATCTGTTAAAAATTCTAGTCTAATTATTTCACACTGAACCTAGTTAAGGCTGTTTGGAGATTAGCGAAGTCTTGATCGAAGTCTTGATCGTCATTGCTGCTGTTGTCTCAATTATACAGTTTTAAATTAAAACATTCACTGCCAGTTATACTTAAATCTGTTGAAAAATCAAAACCATCCAATGTTCTAGGCAGTTGATCATGGTCCTGGCATATAAATAATTGAATCATAAAATAGTTGAGGCCAAAAGAAAGGTAGACCGTTTTAACACTAACATAATCTCTCTGAATGTTATTTCAGCGTTTTGGAATTGGCCCCGGGGGGGGGGGGGGGGGTGAATGGTTAGCACGTGTGTGCTGTATCACAAGGTCTGTCATTAAAGATACATTATGGGAGATTTTGACAAGGAGTTAGCCATTCTTGCTATAAAAGTTCAAAAATAGATGTTGAAACAAGAATATATTGAAAATAACTTTATCCTGAACAAAGTTGTTACCACTATAATTTTTTACTAGAAATGGTGGTTAAAATCATCGACACCCTTTTCCCACTATGGCCGATTGTTGATTGACAGGCGTTAACTCCACCTACATAGTCTCGATCATCAAGTAATGTTTAAACGGTATCTACTGAAGCTTGTGTATAGCCTCGGTCATCACTGTCTTTTATGAATAATTTCCGGAAGTATGATGACGTCAACGTCATGGAGAAACCCCACGCACAACGCCATAGTGATTAAATCAGTCGACGAAATCCTGTTTTAAATCGAGCCCAATCCAAGCCATCCCTGGGTCTACAGTGTTCATTTTGGGCTTGTTGTTTAAATAAAGATCTAATTTATAATTTCTATGGCAAGGAGTAGGGTAGCCTGTCAAACCTCGTGGGTTTTCTCCAGTTTCGTCTTGACTGTTAAAAACCCCTACATGCAAGTGAATTATTGAAATGAAATTGAATCATGTGATAGTCCCGAAATGACCTAGTTTGTGTCAAGTGGACGTTAAACCCCATTTCTCTTACTCAGTGACTTTGAACCCAGGCCAAAACTGGTTTATTTTCATTCAGTTTTACAAAGATGTAATGAATTGAAAATTTGTCAACCAATTTCTTTTTAATCAGTGTTGGTGTTTAGCCTCTGCTTAACATCTGTGGATGATATTGCAGACAAATGAGGCCCAACAAGTTTGGTGTGTATAAAAACTGGGGACCACAGTAGCTAAGTGGGTAATTCCCCGGCTCGCTAGTCTGGAGATCGGGTGTTCAATCTCTGCATTGGCCCAAGAGAGTTCATCAAGATATTCTGGCGTGGTCCCCCCTTGTCAATGATGCAGTGCGGGAGGGTCTGACAAGGATAGCTGTCTAGTCGTTCAGATGAGACAAAAAAAAGTGTTGCACGTAAAAAAATGGTTGACAGTTTGAATTCGAGATAAGAGTAGGCTGTATTGCTGTTTGGGCAAAATTTCCCTCATAGTACATGTAGGACGTATGCCCTTGTTCATTAACCCAGTTCAGAGCTGTGTCTTAAAACCTAGGACCACATGCATGCATATTGTGAACCCTTGACAGTTAATTAAAAAGTACATGTAAGAGTATAGCTTTTCTGCCTTTTTCTTGCAATCTTGTAAAGATACATGTATTTAATTTATTAATGAGGTGCATCTTACTTCACACCAGAAATTGTATTGGTATTGGCAGTCCGATTCTCTAGCATTTTGAGGGGAATCTCTCCGAAATTAAGGGCTGCTGCTTAGAAAATGACTGAAAAATGGTCCGAACTCCTAGTGTGTAGTTTTACTTATTTTAGACCTGTGCTTTTTCGATAAAAAAGAATATATCAAGGACTTTCTAAAGAAAAAGTTCGGCACTAGCATTAATATGGGTACATGTTGATAATTCATTGTTGTTGAAATCCATTTTAATCTCTGCCATCCGATGATCTAGAGGGTAGATCATGGGATTGTCATGTGAATAAGGGGATGCTCGATTCACAGTCCAGAACGTCCCGAATCGACAGAATAACAATCGAGTGACGCGGAATTCAGTCCTGTCACAGTTCTGCCAGTCCGGATAGCTGAGGTGGAGTGAGTAGAATCGTGACGTATTCCCAGTAAAAAATATGCTTCAGCTGCCATGATTGGTTGAAATATTTTTTATACAGTCGGCACATGCGTTGTCCTCCGAAATTCTCCTTTTCACTCGATTGACACCAGTTTTGGAATTTAATTCCGGAATGGGAATCGAGCATCCCCTAAACGTCCAAATAATGATTTATATAAAATTTTGAAATCGGAAATAAAGATCTGCAATAGAGAGCTACGGGTGTACATGTAAATATCTATAAATATATGCACTTTTGAAATGTTATGGGCACTGTGCCAATTTATAGATAAGAAGTCAAATGATGATTTTATAAAATTGAACGTGTGTGATAATGCAATCTGTATTTTAAGTTTGAAAGTGTCAAGCCTGAAATTGGGTAATGTATTGATAACCCCAGAGCAATATCATTATCTTAAGCAATATTTCATTCTTGACCTTTAAACCTGACTTTGTAAAATGAGATAAACACAGTGTAAGGCTGGTCTGAAAAATATCTCTGCTTCACATAACTCTACTGACAAGCTAAAAGTAAACCACCCCTGACTTTGATTGCTTTTTTCCATGATCGTTTTATTGTCCCCTATTAAAGCCCCAATAACACTCTTGTTGTAATTGAATAATATGTCCCAATCTTTATTCTGGTCAACAAATTGTATTATTTTACAATATTCAAATTAATTGATGATACAAATTTCATCTTAACACACCTAATTTAAAAAATTGGAAAAATTCAACTACATGATTTGAAAAGGTTAACGTAAACCTTTTCAAATGTGACTTGGATTTTAAGATATTTTCGAACCCTCTGGACAAGTAAAATATGATGTAATGAATAATTTACACAACAGGTAGGACACATAAACATCTAGTACTTAGAATAAGACTATTATTTATTGTCCCCCGCCTTTCGAAGAAAGCAGGGGACTATTAAAATGGGTTCGTCCGTCTGTCTGTCTGTCTGTCTGTCTGTCTGTCTGTCTGTCCGTCTGTCTGTCCGTCTGTCTGTCCGTCACACTTTTTGGGACACAATAACTCTCTTCCTAATTGAGCTAGAATGTTCAAACTTGGTGTATGTGTTTATTAGGTCAATGCCTTGATGGAGTTCGAAGATGAGCATTTTCCGCTTAGGGTAAGCAGAGATAAGCAATTTGATTGGTTGATGCTTTGGGACACGATAACTCTCTTCCTAATTGGGCTAGAATGTTCAAACTTGGTGTATGTGTTTATTAGGTCAATGCCTTGATGGAGTTCGAAGATGAGCATTTTCCGCTTAGGGTAAGCAGAGATAAGCAATTTGATTGGTTGATGCTTTGGGACACGATAACTTTTAATTGAGCTAGAATGTTCAAACTTGGTGTATGTGTTTATTAGGTCAATGCCTTGATGGAGTTCGAAGATGAGCATTTTCCGCTTAGGATAAGCAGAGATAAGCAATTTGATTGGTTGATACTTTGGGACACGATAACTCTCTTCCTAATTGAGCTAGAATGTTCAAACTTGGTGTATGTGTTTATTAGGTCAATGCCTTGATTGAGTTCGAAGATGAGCATTTTCCGCTTAGGGTAAGCAGAGATAAGCAATTTGATTGGTTGATGCTTTGGGACACGATAACTTTAGTTCTAATTAAGTGAGATTGATGAAACTTGGTGCATAGTTTCATTATAGTAATACCTTGACTAAGTTCGATAATGAGCATTTTCTGCTCAGGGTAAGCAGAGCGATACGCAATTTGATTGGTCGAGACTTTGGAATACAATAACTCTCTTTCTAATTGAGTTAAAATGTTCAAACTTGGTGTATATGCTTATTAGGTCAATGCCTTGATGGAGTTCGAAGATGAGCATTTTCCGCTTAGGGTAAGCAGAGATAAGCAATTTGATTGGTTGAAGCTTTGGGACACGATAACTTTAGTTCTAATTAAGTGAGAGTGATGAAACTTGGTGTATAGTTTCATTATAGTAATACCTTGACTAAGTTCGATAATGAGCATTTTTGCTCAGGGTAAGCAGAGCGATACACAATTTGATTGGTCGAGACTTTGGAACACAATAACACTCCTTCTAATTGAGTTAAAATGTTCAAACTTGGTGTATATGCTTATTAGGTCAATGCCTTGATGGAGTTCGAAGATGAGCATTTTCCGCTTAGGGTAAGTAGAGATAAGCAATTTGATTGGTTGATGCTTTGGGACACGATAACTTTAGTTCTAATTAAGTGAGAGTGATGAAACTTGGTGTATAGTTTCGTTACAGTAATACCTTGACTAAGTTCGATATTGAGCATTTTCTGCTCAGAGTAAGCAGAGCGATACGCAATTTGATTGGTCGAGACTTTGGAACACAATAACTCTCCTTCTAATTGAGTTAAAATGTTCAAACTTGGTGTATATGCTTATTAGGTCAATGCCTTGATCGAGTTCGAAGATGAGCATTTTCTGCTTTTGGTAGGCAGAGATAAGCAATTTGATTGGTTGATGCTTGGGACACGATAACTTTAGTTCTAATTAAGTGAGAGTGATGAAACTTGGTGTATAGTTTCATTACAGTAATACCTTGATTAAGATCGATAATGAGCATTTTATGCTCAGGGTAAGCAGAGCGATAAGCAATTTGATTTGCCAAGACTTTGGAACACAATAACTCTCCTATGAATTGAGTTAAAATGTTCAAAATTGGTGTGTATGCTTATTAGGTCAATGCCTTGATGGAGTTCGAAGATGAGCATTTTCTTCTTACGGTAGGCAGAGATAAGCAATTTTTGGATGACACTTCGTGTTCAGTTTGATTGCTCGATACGTTTGAAAAAAATAAATGTGCGATTAATTAATATGTGTCATCTATTTATTTTGGGATTTCGGCGGGGGACATCAGCCTCACTGTTGGCTTGTTTTCTAGAGCTGCCAAGCCAGCAAGAGTGTTATTGTCCCTTTAAAATGTGTTCGTTCGTCTGTACATGTATGTCCCTCCTCTATCCGTCACACTTTTTGTGACACAATAACTCTCCTAATTGAGCTAGAATGTTCAAACTTGTTGTACTGTAGGTGTTTATTAGGTTAATACCTTGATAGAGTTCCAAGGTGAGCATTTTCTGCAGGGTTGGAAAAAAACAGTTTTTTTTGAAAAAAAACAAAAACAACTGTTTTTTTTGTTTAAAACAATGTTTTTTATTGTTTTTTTTATTAATGTTCATAATTTGACAAATAAATGACAAAGGTGATTAAAACCAATGAAAACAATAGTTATATGATAGTAATTACATGTTTGTCATCCTATGAATGAAGACAAGCTTCCCAGCTTTCTCGACATCTAGTCGATTTCTCAATTTAGAGTGAAAAAGACCAAATGTTGAAAATTACTTTGTTTTAATTTTAAAGTGACACAATGATGTTGCACACAATACTAAATTCTCCATACAACATATCATAATTATATACAACTCACAACCCACACACTGCACCTTTAAACTAAAAATAACTGTTTCCATCCCTTTGATCTTTACTACTGTGGTTTACGTAATATTTATTAATAGAGTACAATTTAAATACATAGAAATACACAAATGAACACTAGAATTTCGAAAAGAAAATTATTCACCAAATTATTTCATAATTTGACGATTTTCTAAGTTTCAGGTAATTTTTTTTTATAAAAAAAACACAAATCAGCGTTTTTTTTGTTTTTTTTCCCATTGTTTTAAACGTTTAAAACAAGTTGTTTAAAACAAATTGTTTTAAAACAACCCAACCCTGATTTTCTGCTCCGGGTAAGCAGAGCGATAAGCAATTTGATTGGCTGAGACTTTGGAGCACAATACCTCTCCTTTTTATTGAGGTGGAATGTTCAAATTTGATGCTTTGGGACAAGATAATCTCGATTCTATCTGATAAAAGGGATGAAGTTTGTTTGCTCAATACTTTTGAAAAAAATAAATGTGCAATTAATATGTGTCATCTATTTTGGGATTTCGGCAGCATTGAAAGGTTAAAAAACAATGACTGAATAATCGTTGTCTTACTAAAAATTCATGATTTCATCTGTATTGATTTCTGTGCCCACAAGTGAAGAAAACAAATGTTGATTAGCTCTTCAAATTTTTCAACAAAAAAAAAAGACCTACCGACCATTCTCCTTGATTGTGGGCCAACACAGGGTACATGTATACGGCTCTAGGACAATTCGTCGGCGATAACAATTCATTGTCTAGGACTATTAGTCCCCGGACTATTCGTACCCATAGACAATTTGTCCCTGAACTATTCATCGCCAAGGACAATTCATCCCCAATGTATATCATTTAGTATTAAATCTAGGCCTTAACTTATGCTTCCCAAGGTTGTTTTTTTTTTTTATGGCTAATTGATATACATGTACATTGTACAAGTAGTATTCAGATGATGTGGCCTTATCTTCTCAGACAATTAAGCCTGTCATTGAGTCAACTGGCGTGGTTTCGAATCCCCAGTTGTACATGACAAGGAGTTGGGTCGCCTGTCCAACCGCGTGGGTTTTCTCCGGGTTCTCCACTTTCCTCCCACTGCTATGCGCAAGCGAATTTTTGAAATGAAATTAAACCTCTTATGTTAGTCCGGGGTGGGGCGAATGGTTAGCGTGGGCGTATCATTGAGTCAACTGGCATGGTTTGAACCGGCAAGGAGTAGGGTCGCCTGTCCAACCTAGTGGGTTTTCTTCCGGGTACTCCCGTTTCCACCCACTGCTAAAGACCCCTACGCGCAAGTGAATTATTGAAATAAAATTAAAACCATACGTTACTCCCAAAATGACGTAGTTTTTGTCAAGTGGACGTTAAACCCCATTTTTCTCTCTCTTATCTTAGTCCGGAAATTACCGAGTTTGTGAGGAGAAGGCGTTAAATTTCATGTCTCTCTCTCCTCTCAGAAAAGGTAGCCACTCGCGTCAGATATAGTGGTCTTACTACGCCCCATCAGCTCCCTGCATAACTACAGCTCATCCCTAGACTTTGGGATAAGAATGGCTAAACACTGAGTTGTGCAGTGTGTCCTTGGCGACTCATTGTATGATACAAGGTACAGGTATACTGTATATTATATTTATGGTAATATTGTTCTTTCTTTGTTTTTCAGGAACGTCCAGAGCGTCGTCCTCGTCAGAATTAAAACAACTTTTCCTTACTTTATCATAGTGTGTGCATACAGAATTATTCAGTTACTATGACAACCAGTATAGTTCTATGGTTAGAGAAACCATTCGTGGATTTCCTTATTAGTTTTTTTCTTTTCTTTTCTTCTCCGATTATAAAGGATGGAATTTTGGATTTAGGGACACTGGCGCATATATGACTACGTTATTTTTTTAATAACCTTTTTTTTTTTTAAAGACGAATTGTACATTATGTATGACCTGTTGGATAGAATGATGTAGACACTCAATAAGAAACAACTATGATTTTTACATGGTGGCAAAAGATGTGGATAAAAGTGCAGGCATCAGGGGCGTGATTTTAGACTGAAGCCACACCTCCATTTCTGGTGATTATCCACTCAGATCCTTCTATACAATTTGAATTACATGATTGACAACTGACTGACTATGACAGCTATCTTTTTGTTTGGACATTTCGTTATATAGTGTTGAATTGTGGACAGAAATCAACGAGCCCCCCTAAAAAATTGTGTGTTTATTTATGAAAACAAATTGGCTCGTCAAACTACGACCCTCCGAACTGGAATTAATTGTGTTTTTAACAGAATTCAAGTGATATAGACCTCAATAATGTGTTTAAAACTAAAATGTGGTTATTTACAATAATCATTGAATCTGTGATCTTTTTTTAGTACGGAAAAAACAAAAACTGTGGAATTATGGACACTTTGTGTTTTGAAAAAGGACAAAAAATGACAATTAAGAAACTTAAAAAGAAACTTTTTAAACGATAAACTTAACAAAAATAAACTGGCTATTTTTTTGCTGATTAACTGTGCTCCTTATTCTGTCGTTTAAAGGAGGGGTTTCCATGGATACTATAATGATTGACAGCTGTTTCCAGCCAGTGAGAAGTTAGCAACTCAATGTCAGATAATCCAATGAATAAAATATATCCCAAAATGTAGCCACAAAGGTTTTTCTTAGTCTTAAAGGGTGTTTGGGTGGCATATGGTTTAGTCTTTGTCACCCTACTTGTCAACGTACCGAGGGGCTGGACTGTTGTTAATTTTTGAGGAAAAAGTTCCATTGCCCACGCATAACCGTGATTTTTCAGTATCTTTGGCTAATTCAAGTAAGAGTTGTGCCCTTCCCTCAATAAATCCCATAATTTTTGCATTATTATAAACAAAAAAAAAGTGTAACGACAAATTAGGATTCATTTTTAAAAAAACATAGATATGGCCCATGAAGAGTGAAAATTTACAATAAAATTTTTTAGAAATGTTGGATATTGAACTGGCTATGAAATCAAATACATTTTCTGAAATAGCATTCTTCATCGTGTTTTTGGACTACATGAAGTTATCTCCCTTTCTTTTTGTTTATGATAATGTAAGTGTCCAGATAATCTACATTGAAGCCAATGACCCATTATTCTCAAATGTTGACAAGGTGACTATTATTCATAGAATATTTTTTCTGGGTGATAAGAGACATGTACATTCGGTCCAGTGGCGGGATTTCGATTTCACACCCACATATAATCACCTGTAGTATACCCAAGTGGATTACTGTAATAATATTAATATAACGATATGTTACGCCTGAAATGACCTAGTTGTGGTAAACCCAATTTCTTTATCTCTGATAAATTGTTTCAGTATATTTGAATATTCATCAAAGCAAGACAGAATCACCTGTGATTGTCTCCAAGATCATTTTATGGCCACATGAAAATATTGTTGTGGCTTTGTCTGTAGGTCTGTCATCCCCAATTTCTAGTTAACATTCTACAGAATGTATTTTAATTTCTGTCAATTGGTCAGGTACTGATTTGTCTTTTTTTATTGATAATGTCAGATACTCTTTCATTAGTGCCTGACATTTTGTCAGGTACACATCTAAAACCGTTATTTCCAGCTTCGTGACTGAGTCAAGTCGTGTGGCTTCCATTCCCCGCTTTTATGTGACAAGAAGTAGGGTCGCCTGTCCAACTTTGTGGGTTTTCTCCAGTTTCCTCCCACTGCTTGTGCTTTTAAAAGACCCATAAATAAAAAAAAACATGTGTTAGTCCTGAAATGGGGGGGGGGTGTCTGGTAGTTTCATGTTTGCCCATTAAATCATATGGTCAATCACTGAGTCAAGTCACATGATTTTGATTCCCAGCTTGTATGTGACCTGTGTCCTGATTCTCGAAATCTTAACTAAAGATAAAATCCAAATGTTAGTAGATACTTCAATTTTGATTGGCTAAGCCCTAAAATCAAACCTATATTATCCAATCAAATTACTAAAATTCGGATTTTATCTTAGTTAAAATTTCGTGAATCAGACCCTGGAGTACATGTAGAGCTACCTGTCTAACTCATGCTCACAGTCCACCCTCTTTTTTCTCTTGTCTCTCTCTGTTTGCATGGTAGTCTGCTTCACAGATAAAAAAAACTGCATGTAGCATCTACAAGAAAAACACCCCTGTTTAATTCAATCGATCTGATTGAAACACAGATTCTATTTCGTTAGGTTTTTTTTTATAGTTCAAAATTTCACTTTAAGTCTTCACTACACCTACATGTAGGATCTAGAAGAGTTGTTATTTAGCCTGTTTTCATAAGCCCAATCGGAGAACAGGACGTTAAATTTCATTTTATTTGATAAAAGTGATTATATTTCTTAAATCCCTTCTATTCTCATTCACGTTGGTAGGGCTTTTCTGTAAAAGAGTTTTGGGGTTTTTTTTATATGCGAGCCATGGGTCAAGGGAGGTAATCAGGTTTTAAATCTGGGTTCACACTACTAATCCCCTCTCGATTGACTTCAATGTTAACTCTATGCCATTCCCTGAGATTTTACCTTTTTGGTTTGTGTTTAACATTCAGGTGACCATAATCTTTATCAACGCAACTAGTCCAACATGTCAGATTCATCTGATAAAACTACCTGACCATATCTTGATTTATCGCAAAGTTAGTCCAGGTCTGAACGTAGGTCTCATTACACTCGCCCATTAGCTGGAATTAGTCAAAGTAATCTAGTCTATAGACTCTGACGTCATTTTTATACGGGATTTCCCTAATTCAGATGTTAACTTCAGGGGCGTACATAACGATTTTGTTTGGGGGGGGGGGGGGGTGTTTATCCAAACTGCGACCGACTAATGCATATACGCCCCCACTCCACCCCACCCCTAGTACGAGTGACGCAATCAGGAGCCTTGCGCCACTGGTGCGAGTTTTCTAGGGAATAAGGTGGTGGGGAAGGGGTGGTTTTAAATCTAGGCCGTCACCCACAATCAAATTACCGGCTATAACATAGATAGTATTGTATAATTATATAGTTGTTCGCCGATCGTTGTCTCGCCGGAAAGCAGTTTCATTTAGGTTCCATATAGTTTATGTCATATATCATGATTTTGAAAAATTGATTCAATATCCTGGCATTTAAGGTCATTGCTGGGAGAAATTCTTGTGGACGACAGGACCAGAAATGTCAGTCAATGGAACAGAATCTCGAGACCTTTTTTGCAAGAGTTGACATAACATCTGTACAATCTCACGCCCCACACACCAGTGGTACTACAAACTGGGTAGTTTACTATAATCGTGAATATGATAGTGCTGAGACAGTATAAGACAACAGAGGTTTAGAAGAATTGTGTTATAGTGGAATCGAGCGCCGCAGGCGCGAAAAAATTTCAGATATGTAACCGAGTAGAAAAATGATGTTATGATTGAATTTGGTGCCGCAGTCGCGAAAAAAATTCAGATATTTAACAGAGTATTTAAATTTTTGGTCCTGGGCTTGAAAATTTGAATCAATGTAATGGAAAATGGAACCAAATTCTCGTTAACGAGAGGATAAGAAAAAGACAGAATCTTGAGGCTAATCTGTCAATTTCGCCTGTTTTGTTATTGTTTGTTTACCTCATTAATTCATTAGTCTGCAGAGACCGACTGTGGTGAGTACTTTTTTTTGAGACCGACTATTTTTTTTGCCATGGTAGAAAACATTTCATAGAACAACATACTCACAAGAGAATAAGAATGAAAAACATTTTTTCAAGCAGACGGTTATTTTATAAAAATAGTTTTGTGTGACGTACTGTATGCAATTTGCTCACGGATTCACGCAAATACATAGTACATGTATTTGGAATCTATTCTGACATTGTTTTTGAGACCGACTGCAGTGACAGCGCTTATTTTGAGACCGACTATTTTTCTCCCTGGGTAAAATTTTGTTGTTAGATCAACATACATACTCACAACAGAATAAGAGTGAAACACGTTTTTGAGACCGACTGCAGTTACTGAACTTATTTTGAGACCGACTATTTTTCTCCCTGGGTAAAATTTTGTCGTTAGACCAACATCCTAACAACAGAAAAAGACTGGAACACAACATCTTTTCTAACATGTGAAGTTGACAAGGTTATTTTATGCTAAAGTTTTGCGTGAGTATCGTGACGTATGCAGTGAGCACTTATTTTGATACCGACTTATCCTATTTTGCGACCGACTTCACTGATTTTTTTGATACCAACTTCTCCTATTTTTGCGACCGACTGCACTGATTTTTTTTGATACCGACTTCTCCTATTTTGCGACCGACTGCACTGATTTTTCGACCGACTATATTTTTTCATTGGGGGGCGGGGGTAAAACCACCCACCCACCCCACCCCCACATTTACGCCCCTGTTTAACTTCCTGATCATCTCACCACAAAGTCACGACTATTCACCGAAACCCGGCAGGAAATATAAATTCAAACACTTCCCTTCGATTCTTGACCAAATTGTCAATAATTGAATAAAATAAAGGAAAGTTAAGATAAAGATTTGCTATATATCACAAGAGACGCAAGTTTTGTCAAGGTCGCTGAGATGTAAATAAGGTTAAAGCAACTATCCTGATTTGAACAGTCTCAAAAATGAAAGTCCGAGTACGTATGAAATTTAAGCGCCAAAAAACAGAGGAATGGTGTATTTACCCTGTCTCAAAATTCCAACTCAAAATATGGAGTCGTTTAATGGACGTGAACGAAAAAAAAATGCTTATCCGGACACGTAACCCGATAATTGATTCTCGTTTCTTTGAAGATCTATACAATGAATGGGACATGTGCTGCACTTGATAATGAAGGGTAAATTGCAACACACTATTTTTATAAAATAAAAGTCTGGTTTTATTCAGACACCACATTTCCAGATGAAAACTGACGGGTTTACGTTATTTGGAAACGTACCACAAATATTGATTTAGTTGCTCTGCCTTAAGGTAAAGGATTTTAAGGGCTTTTAATACAAAATTAAGCACTTTTATTCTCAAAAAATATTATCGGGACTGGCACGTGATTGTTGGCGAGATTGTGGGTTAGGGTGAGGGTTGGGATTAGCACAGGCCTTTGATTACATCTCGTGATCTTTGACGTAGCTTTAAAGGAGCTAAATCACTAACATTTGGGACCTAGAAATTGACATAAGTGAGTTGCAACGCATATAATACTGTAATATGAATGTATATAAACTGATTTACATTCAATGGTTTTTGTTTTTATTCTAATTTCAAATCACTTATGTTCCACGAAATAAGCCAGCAGTCTCAATCGAATGCAAATTTATAACGTCTGGTTTGATTTGGTGCAATGTGTCCAGCCTCAATCCCTGAGTCTCTTGCTAGAACTGGGGCTGAGACGCATTATGGTACACGATTCGTGTACCAATGGAGTCAAATGGTTATTTTGTCTTAAATATTGGATATCAGAAGCCCATCTTTTCCCGGTAAGATCACAGCATCAATGTTGATTTAAATTGACAAATAATTCATGTTTTCAAAGTTGAAGATTTTGGATGATATTGAGTTAGAGACTTAGCTACTTTAAATTGGTCTAATCAATTAGGAGATAAACACTTCCTGTTTCGAATTTAGAGGTTTGTTATTGTGCAATATAGACATTTTCTGACGTACCGACATAGCGTACGAACCAGGAGGTCAGACAGACGGGTGAACTGTAAAAATAAAGTGTCCCAAATCTAATGGATGCGGGCTCCCCACAAATCACATTATTTGAATTTTGAAGATTATCAAGCCGTTTTGGGCGCCCAATTCATTCATGTCGCCTAACCAATCTCACAAGCATTATATTATGGGTTCCCATGATCTCGACATTATGCGCGTCCCGCTGGGATGAGGCACCCCACAAAACATGCCGTTTGAGTTAAGAAAATTATCACGCCGTTTTGGGCGCCCAACCAATGTCACTCGACCTTATGTGGCGCCCATACTATTATCATGGACCGTATACTATTATCGAGACGTTGGTCGCTGGTCTCGTATTGCGTCATTTGGCGCCCATTGAGGGAGCCGATTTTTCCCCAAGGGATAAAGGGCGCCTTCGGCGCCCATGGGAGGCGCCGAAATTTTCTAGTGGGTCAGCTGCCCCCTTGCCCCCCCCCCCCCGCTAGCTACGGGCCTGGTTTGTGGTCGTCAAATCTTCCCATTTTGGAGTGGTTTGGGTATTGGTGGCTAACTCGAATTTTTTCGGGTATTTCGACTTCTGCCCCCCCCCACCCACCCGAAAAGTCATGCGTACCGAACGTCAGTACCACACCATATACAATTCTAATTAGACCTTGAAGTTGAACAAAAATTTAACCAGTTGGAAACAGAATAAAGGTCCAATTGGGATGAGAAAAGTAGAAATTGTGTGTCCATGAAGACAAAATTATCAGATAAAATAAAGTCGAGTCAAGCTCGTAAGAGTTGCTCCCCTTGTTCAATTTTTTAAAAAATGTTTTAAACTCCGATAACTCCTTTTAAGAGGGGAAAAGGATAAATTAGATCCAAGTTCAGTCCCCTAAAAAGGGCTAGGATTGGGGTAAGTCCTCGTCGAAATTCTCATTTATATAAAGCGGCCAGTTTGAACTCCGAAAATATCCGAACCGCCCCAACGCTATTTCCGAAAAGGGTGGTCTGGTTAACAAGGAATTTCGCGATGTAGTCCTAATCATCCAGGGGGGTTAAAGTTCCCCAGGTCAAGCAGGTTGTTTTTGTGATTATTTGGTCGAGAAGAGAGCGGGCGTTAGTTCTCAGCAACCGGTTCATGACCTTGAACCTCATCGTCGAAAGCCGCGGTTAACTAAACGTTGTTTAGCCGTTTATGTGAATGTACGAAGTGAATTACAAATGCCCAGTACTATTTAATCCATTGAATACACACAATAAATGTATAAGTCTTTGTCCCCCATTTTTGTGGCACCATAAATACATGTACTTCCTGAAAATCACCGGAATATTCCGTAAAACAGGTTGAAGTAATTACCGGTATAAACCGCAAAACATCGGAATATACTTATCTCCTTTTCAGGTCGATTTTCATTTATATATAGCAATCTAGAATATTACTATAAGTCCTGAAAATAGTCTTAAATCCGTTCCGCAAAAGCATACCCGCACGATTTTTTTTGTCAGTTGTTATTTACCAAAAGTCCTCAGCCACCTAATAATTGGTATGGAATAATTTAATCGTTTAATCCTCTTTCATATGGCACCATATATTATTCCTGAAATACCTCTACATCAGAAATCCGTCCCCTAAAATCATTACCCACAAGTTTGGGTTTTTTTTTTCATTTCATTTCCTTTTCTAACGTCCGCTGCCATTTTATTTATTTGAGCCACCCTACACATGGTATGAAATGAAAGAGTGTTAATCCCATCGATTATTCCTTATATCCCTCGGCTTAGTATGAAATCCGTCCACGAACCCCCCCCCCCCGCAAGTCTATTTTTTCACATTTCGTTTAAATTTCTAACGTCCGCTACCATTTTATTTATTTGAGCCACCCAATAAATGGTAAGGAATGAAAGAGGGTTTATCCCACTTTCATGCGGTACCATCGACTATTCCTGATATCTCTCGGCTTAGTATGAAATCCATCCCCGAAAATCACTACCCCCCCCCCCCCGACCTATTTTTTTAATATTTAATTTTCTAACGTCCGCTGCCATTTTATTTATTTGAGCCACCCTACACATGGTATGAAATAAAAGAGGGTTTATCCCTCTTTCATGTGGTACCATTTATTATTCCTGACAGCCCTCGACAGCGGACGTTAGGAAATTAAATGAAATATAAAAAAAAGATCGGGGGGGGGGTAGTGATTTTCGGGGACGGATTTCAGACTAAGCCAAGGGCTGTCAGGAAGAGCCATGGGTGGCTCGGGAAAAGATAAAAATTCGTGTTTGGTAAATGAAAATCGATGGGAGATCAGTATATTCCGATGTTTTGTAGGGGGGTTGGGATGGCCTAGTGGTCTAGAGTGCCGCGCTTCGACCTCTGGCTGGCCGGTCACCTCTGGCTTGCGGCTGTGGTTTCGATCCCTGGTGTGAGCGTATGTGGCATGGAGATAGGGGCGCCTTCTCAACCTCGTGGGTTTCCTCCGGGCACTCCGGTTTCCTCCCACTGCTAAAGACCCCTACGCGCATGTGAATTATTGAAATAAAATTGAAACCATATGTTAGTCCCAAAATGACCGAGTTTGTGTCGAGTGGACGTTAAATCCCATTTCTCTCTCTCTCTCTCTCTCTCTCCGATGTTTTGTGGTGTAGGACTATACCCGTAATTACTTCAACCTGTTTTACGGAATATTCCGGTGACATTCAGGAATTATCTTTGGTGCCACAGAAATGGGGGATAAAGACTGATACAATTATTGTGTGTCTTAAATGGTTAAAATACTATGGGGCGTTTGTTATTCATTTCATCCGCTCACATAAACGGGTAAACATTGTGTTTATTAAACACAGCTATCGACGATGAGGGTCAAGGTCATAAATCGTAACGTCCGCTCAGTTCAGCTCAACGAAGAAAAGATCGGAACGATGGCGAATGGTTTTGTAGAATTGCTGGTGACGATATTGAAACTGGTGTACTACTGGATTGAGAGCATTGTTCTGGCTTTCGTGCCAGCCTCCTTTCTCGCCAAAGATATTTCACGTGACACGGTTTTAATAACGGGAGCCGGTAGGTAACTATACTATATAGGCCCTATTTTTTGCTGAGGCTGAAGTCGATTCGGATTAGGAATAGCAAATCATTTTAATGGAATGAAAATTGGTTTAACTAACGTCCTAGTGTTCTGCTCCGACAGTACTAATGAATATGATGATATTACGTCAAACCATGGTCCATGGTCAAACATTGTGCTATGAGGGAATTTTGCCGGGACAGCAACTCTATGGCCTGATCTTATTTCAACTGTATGAAGACTGAAATGATCTTTTGCATGCACGCTGATGTGTACGGCTCCTCTGGCCCTCGGTTTTTTGTCTGATCCGAACAACTATACATTTGCCTTTCCAGGCCCTCCGTCGTATCCTGATGAATATTCTCGGCCAATGCAGCTAGGGATCGAACATGGACTTCCAGACGATCCAACATTTTACTTACGGTACTGAGCCACCTTGCCTCTGAGAACCTAGTTAATTTAGATATTTTGAGCATGTAGGGCTAACGAGCCCACTCCCAGACAATCATTAATGTTCTATTGCCCATGCATAGACCCTTCATCGACAACCCTCAATTGGCCAGACCTTTCGACAACTATAACCCATGCTTAGAATATTTTGGGTAGAGTATTTTGGGTGCATGTAGGGATGACCCTCTCCTTGTCCCGTGCAAACTTGGAATCGTAACCATGCAGATTGACTCCCTAACTGATAGTATAATCTAAAGTGTATGAGGGGGGTTGGGATGGCCTAGTGGTCTAGAGTGCCGTGCTTCGAACTCTAGCTGGCCGGTCACCTCTGGCTTGCGGCTATGGTTTCGATCCCAGGTGTGAGCGTATGTGGCATGGAGATAGGGGCACCTTCTTAACCTCGTGGGTTTCCTCCCACTGCTAAAGACCCCTACGCGCAAGCGAATTATTGAATAAAATTAAACCAATGTTAGTCCCGAAATGACTTAGTTTGTGTCGAGTGGACGTTAAACCCAATCTCTCTCTCTAAAGTGTATGTGTTAGATCTCTCTACCGCCCTCGTCCCCAAAGGGGGTTGGGTGGCCGAATGGTTAACGCATGGGCATTACCATTTACCAAACTGATCCCGCAGTGAATATTCGCTTGGCCGCTACAATCACTGATAAGCATGACATCGACGAGGCTTACTAAGTACGGCATATTAACTTTTTTACTCCGACAAATTAAATTCTCAAACATTTTTTTGAGGTAAAAGAAAAATAAATAAAGACGTTTGAAGTATTTGTAGTTAAAAAATATTTCCTATTTAGTGTAAATGGGTATTATAATGAGTAAAATGCATCATTTTGCCCGAAGCAGTTAGGTGTTAAGTAAACATTGCACAAGCCGTTGAGCCAATGACTGGCGCCGTGTGCAGTCAACGCACATGTTGTGGACACTCATCTGTTACAGAGTTAATTCGTAAGTAATTCTCTCTGTGAAACAGATTGGGGCATTACATCAAAAAGTCTGTCATTGAGTCAAGTGGGCAGCGTGTTTTCGATTCCTCTCTTGCATGTAGGGTCGCCTGTCCAACCTCATGGGTCACGTTCTTCCCACTGCTAAAACCCAGATGCGCATGCAAATTATTGAAATAAAATCGAACCATATGTGAGTCCTGAAATGACCTAGTTTGTGTCGAGTGGACGTTAAACCCCATTTCTTTGTCTCTGTCCTCCCACTGCTAAAGACCCTTATGCACATGCAAATTTTAATTAGATTTAACCACATGTTAGTCCTGAAATGATTTAGTTTGTGTCCTATGGATGTAAAACTCTCTCTCTCTCTCTCTCTCTCTCTCTCTCTCTCTCTCTCTCTGCATGCTTAGAATATTTTATTTTGATGAATTTATTTATTTAAGGTTCTGGGATTGGTCGATTAATGGCAATAAAGTTTGCGGAGAAAGGATGTCGTGTTGTCGTCTGGGATGTTAATAATAAAGGAAATGAAGAAACAGCTTCAGAAATCAGAAAACGTGGCGGGAAAGTTACGGCTTATTCTGTAGATCTGACTGATAGACATCAAATATATAAAACAGCAAATGAGGTACCCTAAAGCAGTAAGAGATCTAGATAGGGCAAAATAAGACAGTGTTCTGGGTCCCTGAAGTGGTGGACTGGCCAGGTTGTCAGCTTGCTCAATGGCAAGTGGGTCACTGAGGAAGTGGACCCCCTCAGACATTGTACAAAATCAGGAAAATTCTAATTACATCGTTTTGTTTCTACTTACATATTATTTAAAAATTTAATTTTCAGTTTAAAAATTAAATTATAGGATTGTATTGGTGGGTGGGCCCCTTTGTTCCCTGGCAATCCAATATTTTCAGACACAGTCCAACACTGACTGCTGGGGCCACAACATTTTAGGTAATTTATTTATTATATATCTATTTATTGTTCAAGCATGACAACAATAAATATAGATATGTGTATGAAATAAAAACTATGTGCTGCATCGTGTGATTGGGATGTGAAATGAGATGAGAATAGAGAATCAAGATAGATATGGTGTCATGAAGAGACTTTTACTTACATATAGGATAGCCTATACAACTGTATATAACATCTGTTGCTTCTGGTTTTGGAGTTATACTACTTCCGGTTCCTGGTTATAATTCTAGTGTATTATATTTTATTTCAACCAGGTAAAGAAAGATGTTGGACAGATAGATATATTAGTCAACAATGCTGGTGTTGTTACTGGGAAGAAATTCCTTGACTGCCCTGATGATCTCGTCATCAGAACTATGGACGTTAATATCATGGCACATTTTTGGGTAAGTCTCAAAAACTTATACAGACTACGGTCAAAATCAAAATGTTCCGAACAATCTTGTGAATAGAAAATTATTGATGTCTCTTTTTTAGTCGGATTGAATCTAACCAAGAGATGATCAATGATAATCAATATGAGTGTATAACAGGAATTCCTCTATTCAAGCCCTGCCATTATTAAGCAATGGGCCCAATAATGAGTTTAAATTTTAAATTTATTGTAGAGTGGTCTCCCTTTTAAACTTTCAAACTACAGGTGTTGGCTTGATGGAGTCACTTGGAATTGGTGTACATTATACTTTTTGAAGAAATGGGTCATCACTGACATGGTCAAATTCAAAATTAAGCCCAGGGCTTAAATACAAGAATTACTGGCATCGATTAAAGATACATTATCAATCTGATTAAAATACAGATCCTATCTCAATCTTTTTTTATAGTTCAAAATTTCGTTTTTACTTGTCTTTACTACACTGGAAAAGTTGTTACCATTCATTGACGTGTTCTGGATGGTGTGAGGGATTAGCAAATACAACAGTCTGTTATGGCATACTCTTGGCGTACCAGGCACGGAACTGTTGGTAAACCACTAGAAATGTCAACGCTTATTAATTAATCAATGTCTGGCATCATAGGGTCAAAAACCGCTCATACAACCCCATATGTGACCTTCCAGTACAACTGGTCAGATCTTCATGTAGTGTAGACCATCGAAAGTATACAAAAATGAAACACAATAGGCCTATAGATCTGTATTTTAATAAGATTGCTTTGAATAATGTGATTTAATTTCAGACGGCCAAATGTTTTCTACCTGGTATGATTGAAAGAAACCATGGTCATTTGGTGAATATCGCCAGTTCGGCAGGTTTTCTGGGGGTTTCTGGTCTCGCAGATTACTGCGCCAGTAAATATTCCGCTGTTGGATTTGATGAATCCATAAGATTTGAGTTGAACAGTCAGGGTAAAACAGGTGTACACACGACAGTTATCTGCCCTTTCTTTATTAATACTGGAATGTTCGATGGCGTTAAAACGAGGTAAGTTAACAGTCTATTCAGAAATGGGGAGGGGGTGGCCGGATGGTTAGCACATGCATGCTGTATCATAAAGCCTGTCATTGAGTCAACTGGCCTGGTTTCGAATCGTCGGTTGTATGTGACAAGGAGTAGGGTCGCCTGTCCAACCTCGTGGGTTTTCTACGGGACCTCCGGTTTCCTCGCACTGCTAAAGACCGCTACTCGGAAGCGAATTATTGAAATAAAATTAACCCATATGTTAGTCATGAAATGGCCTAGTTTGGGTCACCCATTTCTCTCTCTCCCATATTGATAATTCCGGATCAGTAAAATTTCATTACACGGGGTCACGGTGGCTAAGTGGGTAAGACACTGGCTCCCTAGTCTGGAGAGGTCGGGTGTTCAATCCCTGCATTGGCAGAGAAAATTCATCGGGATTTACCAATGGCTTTCCCCTTTCCCCATTAATGCAGGACAGAGGGCCTGATAAGAACAGCTGTCTAGTCGTGTGCACATTAAAAATCCTTTGACGGTTGGATTTCTATATAAAAATTGCCCATGGTGCCGCTGTCAGGGCAAAATTCCCCTCATAGCAAACCTCATTTCATTTCACTGCAAACAGAGAACCACCAACTCTACTTCAAAAAGAGATCTCTGTCCTAAATGACCACCATATCTAACAAATCTTAGTAAATGTGCAGAAATTATTAAAGCGGAATTATGGGAGATTAGAGAACGAGTTGGCAGTTCTCGGTATAAAAGTTAAGGACAATAGAATACACTGAAAATTGCAATCAAATTGCTCCACTCTCAACCAAAATATTAGCTTTTGAATTTTAAACTAGCCTCAATCATCATTAAATAAGTTTCTTGGTCCAGTTTTGATAACGGTGGTGTCTGAAAACCAGAATATTTTTTTATGTGTGATCTTACAAAAGTCAATAACAGACTGTATTGTGATATTTTGAAGATATTTTATTTGACAGGTTTCCCTTCTTGCTCCCGATATTAGACCCAGAATACGCTGTTAATAAAATCATGGACGCCATCTTGTGTAATCAGACTGTCTTGTTGCTACCTAAAAATCTTGTATTCTTCATCGCACTGAAAGGGTAAGTTATTTTTTCCTGGCACTGAAAGGCTAATTTTGATAGTACAACTGTGTGTGAATTCACCAATCAGGCTTTGTCGCCACAATCCACCCCCACGTTGGGTATAAAATTAACCAGCATGAACCTGTGAATGTTTTAGGCCAACGAATTTGTATAAGTTCCAAAACACAGGGCATCAAGGTCTAAATAGAGGGTATCAAGATTTCTAAACCAATGACTTTAAAATTTCACTTAATTTATTATTTTAAGATAAGCTTTGGTCAAGGTTGTCTAGTGCTTAATGCGCTTTATATTCTCGACTAAAATGTACTGTGTCTTATATGTTTGATATTTGTTAAGACCCGTCCTCCATATTTGATTTTTATCAAGGCCTGTCCGCCATATTTGGTTTTTATCAAAACTCGTCTTGAAATATTTTTTGGAAATGAGAAGAAGGACGACAACACTCCTTTGACAAGGTGACTAAAGCTGGACAGGCTAATACATCTGCCTGGCAACTGGATCAAAAAAAAGATAGCGGCAGGGCAGAGGAGTAAATAAAAGGAATTTAAGAATCCCCGCTCAACAGACTTGGTAGGAGGTATTCATTAAACAAGCTTCACTTCTACCAAGTCTGTTGTTCTACTGTTGAGCAGAGATTCTTAAATTCAAAAAAATAGTTTTATTCAGATTTTTTATCTGAGAACAGGCATAACCCAACTCCCTAAAACTTTTATTTATTACATTTCAGAATGTTACCAACTAAATGTTGCCAAATTTTGGCAGATTTTTTTCAAATTTCTAACAGTATGGATGATTTCAAGGGTCGCGGTGAGAAGAAGGAGAATTAATGATGACAGACAAACTTGTAACTGATTTTAAAACAGCTTAAAGATACATTAGTTAAATGTTTAATAAAGACTTGGCCATTCTTGCTATAATAATTCAAAAATAGATGATATAAAAGAAAATATTGAAAATATCAGACAAATTACTTTATTCTGAAAAGAATTGTCACTGTTGGAAGTGTGGACTGGAGATAGGCATCAACTGTCTTTATAAATGGCTATATTTTAGTTCAAATAAGGCCAACGATTTTGAGTAAATTGTTTACTTAAAACTCTGAGAAAGTTATGTGAAATCGGGACCAGATTAATCATATTTGATATTTTTATTATTTTAAGGTTCTTAACCATCCTTTATTTTTGTATAATTGATGAAAATCATTACTAAAATGCGGGGAGCGGGGGTGGGTAAATAATGGTTTAATCCATGCACATGAAATCAAGTGGCGTGGCTTCGATTTCTAGCCTGTCCACCCTTCTGGGTTTTCTCCAGTTTCCACCTACTGCTTTAAAAATCACTACTTGGATAAATTGTTGTTTATTGGAATGTATGATTATCCAGTATAATTTTTGATTGTCATTAACATTCATCTGGGCTGTGTACTTGATAACTGAGTCTATGAATTCCTGTAACCAGGGTAAAATATTTACATGCTGTAATTAATGAGTCTGTTTTTATTTTGGAGAAACAGGATCAGCTGAAAATCAGAATATCTTTGTTATATGTGAAGAGACCAGGGGAAGAGCGATCTAAGTCGCATTTTTGTCTTTTTGCTTAAAACGCTAAACAAACTTTTGGACGAGAAAACAAAACAACAAGTTTAATTAATTACAGCTTTAAAATGATATTTAACACGAACCATGATTACCAGTACAACTGACTTCAACTTTTCAGGCAAATTAAGGTTGAAAAAGGGTACGATGGACTTGTATTTGTCTGGGAGGCCATTTCATAAGGGCCTTGGTTTGATGCGACTCCAATCGTTTTTACCAGAAATTGATTGTTCCACAAAAAGCTTATACAATTTGCTACCAGATGGCGCCATTAACTGGGGTTCGTGGAAAAAATGATTAAGATCGTTCTTCCCCTGGACTCTTCATCTATATATGGCCTGTAAAATGAAGTCAATGTAATTATTTACAAAATATTTTATTTATTCGATTCAAAATTTTTTTATACCAAAATTTGATTGTTAATTATATACATTTGTTGAAATCCATGACATAATAAATTTAATTAAAATATTTCATATTTTATTGGATTTTCTCCGGGGATGGTCTCAAGACGGCTAACCTGAATACCACTTTGCTTAATGGCCAAATATGGGAATACCACTTCGCTTGATGGCCAACCATGGGCATGAGCAGTAACAGGCATGTAAACAGTGCTGGGCATCGGGCCCCAAGTTCACAAAGCATTCTCAGGACTTAAGTCCATGAGAAACACAAAACCTTGGACATATTTTCTTATTGTTGTATTTGATACATTAAAACAAAAATTTTACTAAGGGTTATATTTTAGTTAAATTCTCAGCTTAAGTATTTGTATGCTTAGTGAACTCGACGGGGCACCAAGTCTACATTGTGGGATGTTTGGTGGTCGAATCGTCTAATACATGCACTTCAGATCATAAGACCTTGAAGTGGTTTGGTTTCGGTATCAATGACATAAGTGACAATACTGGACGACCTTTGGATGCAAACTATGGCTGCGACCACAGTCTGAACTTTCTGACCATGCTATATCGTATGTTACAGCTGGTCACGACCACAGGTTGAACTATAGTATGAAAATTGGTACAACCGAAGGTCGCTCTGTATGTAGGTTGTCCACCTAATATCATGGGTCTTCTCTGGGCCTGTTTGGTTTCCTCCCACTCTATCAGCCCACACTGCGATCTGATCCTGGATATACTGGTAAGTGAGCCAGCATGGAATCTAGACCAGCCCCATATGCTGAATTGCTGTTCCTTGTGGTCCAATAGTTCTGAGCCGAATCCATGCTGCAGAAATTGAATTAATGTACGAGAATGTGCGACAAACTCAAAATGGAACTATGGAAGAAGATGATAACCAGGCCTTTCTGTTACCATGGTAACTTGCAGGAAAACACACTTTTGATAGTCCCATATATTTGATAAAGGAATCATAAGGATTTATCACTCTCAGTGTCTTTGTCCATATATATTTGATAAATGAATCATAATTACTTATCAGTGGCTTTGTCCATGTATATTTGATAGATGAATCATAATGACTTATCAGTGTCTTCAAGAACCATAAATGATTAATTTACGCCATCCTCAAGAAAGTTTTCACAAGATCTCTAGGCTGAGACTAAGGATACTTAACAAGAATTCCACATGACACGAGTTTAGGCCGCCATCTTTTTCACAAGAATTCCGGGCTGTGACTTGACACAAAATCTTAACGACAATTTATTTCACAAGTTCCCTTGGAGGCGGTTTAACAGGAACTCGACCTAATGTGAAATGATCTGCTTCAAACTGGGCCTTTTCATCTGCAGTTAGTTTGTCCATGGGTGTATACACAGTGTTCTTGGTGTTGGAAAGTGGATCAGGGGTTGTCTGTCCTTTACCAAATAAACCACCACTGGGGGCAGCACTATTACCAAATATGGTACTTCCTGTTGAACCTGTTCCTGTGGTTCCAAACCCTGTTGAGCCAAACAGAGAACCGGATTGGGTTGCAGGATTTGTGGTAAAGGGGTTGGAGCTTGGTTGACCTTGACTTTGACCAAACACTGTCCCTGTGGCAGGTGTTGGTGCTGCTGTCTGTCCAAATGTGGCACTTTGTCCAAATATGGATCCTGCAGAACTTGGTGCTGCCCCAAATATGGAACCCGCTGGTTGCGCCGTGTTGCCAAACGCACTACCTGTTGCTTGTGCACCAAAGGTACTTCCTTGAGCAGCATTTCCAAATATACTACTTGAACTTTGACCCCCAAATGTACTGGCATTTGCTTGATTAGTGTTTCCGAACACGCTTCCAGGAGTTTGATTTTGTGATCCAAAACTACTTTGTCCACCAAACAAATTATCCGTTTTCTGGGGTTGTGCAGGACTTCCAAACGAACTCTGACCCCCAAATATATTATTTGAATTCTGACCAGAAATACCAGTGTTGCTGGAGGAGGTACTTGATGCTAAAATAGAATAAAGCCAATGAATTTAAGGTACGGTAACTACGGTCTCTAACTCAACATCATCCAAAGTCTTCGACATTGGAAACACAAATTATTTGTCAATTTAAATTAAAATTGATGTTGTGATCTTACCAGGAAAAGATGGGCTTCTGATATCCAATATTTAAGACAAAATAAACATTTTACTATTGGTACACAAATCGTGTACCATGATGTGTTTCAGTGCAATTTGTAACGAACGGCCAAATTTGATTATAAAATACTTATGATCATAAATTACTGATGTCAACTTACTTTAACCCCAACAATAAATGATTATAAAATACTGATGATATCAACTAACTTTAACCCCAACAATAAATGATTATAAAATACTGATGATTTCAACTTACTTTAACCCCAACAATAAATGATTATAACATACTGATGATGTGAACTTAGTTTAACCCCAACAATAAATGATTATAAAATACTGATGATTTCAACATACTTTAACCCCAACAATAAATGATTATAAAATACTGATGATTTCAACTAACTTTAACCCCAACAATAAACAAAATGATTACGGTGGTAACGTCCAACTGTTCTGCTCCTAACTTGGGCTAATGAAGACGTGTGCTATGAGGGTAATTTTGCCTGTGCAGCGGTGCTATGGCCTACTCTTACATTGAATTCCAACTTCCAAGGGATTTTTTACGTGCACGCCAATATGTACACAGGACCTTGATTTTCCGTCCCATCCGAACGACTAGACATATTGTTATAAAATACTGGTGATGATGTCAACTTACTTCCAAATGCTGATGGTTTAAATATGGAGGACCTGAAATTTAACAAAACACCACATTCAATCAAGATAATGAAATTTAAAACAAAATGATTGAAATAGGGTTTAATGTATTACTTTAAACTTTTTAACTGTCAAGGCGGGGGGTTGGGATGGCCTAGTGGTCCAGAGTGACGCGCTTCGACCTCTAGCTGGCCGGTCACCTCTGGCTTGCGGCTGTGGTTTCGAGCCCTGGTGTGAGCGTATGTGGCATGGAGATAGGGGCGCCTTCTCAACCTCGTGGGTTTCCTCCGGTTTCCTCCCACTGCTAAAGACCCCTACGCACAAGCGAATTATTTAAATAAAATTAAACCATATCTTAGTCCCAAAATGACCTAGTTTGTGTCGAGTGGACTAAACCCTCACTCACTCACTCACTCACTCACTCACTCACTCACTCACTCACTCACTCTCTCTCTCTCTCTCTCTCTCTCTCTCTCTCTCTCTCTCTCTCTCACTCTCACTCTCACTCTCTCTCTCTCTCTCTCTCTCTCTCTCTCTCTCTCTCTCTCTCTCTAACTGTCAAGGCATGCCAATGTATACTCAGAACCTTGTTTTTTATCCAATCCGAAGGACTAGAATTTCCCGAAGCCCTCCATCCTGCACTACTGTCAAGGAGAAACTGTGCCAGAAAATCCTGTGGAACACCAGGAACGAACCTACGACCAGATTATTGAGACAGGAAATAATTCCCTGAGTCAGTAAGTAACCTGTCACTTTTAATTATTCAAATCACACACACACTTAAATTGCTTTGGTCATTATTTTTATCCACATCTATATCGTGATATAATACAGTTTTATTTCATCAATATTAGCTGGACTAAAAATGTCAATTATTTATTTATCCTTCTTTTTTGTAAATATTGACCTGGTTATGAATCGTAATACGAATCATATTGTAGCACAAGAATTGCAGTATGTATCGTAATGTAACTGCAGTGGCTATACTCAGCACTAGGCCCTGTTACCTAAGGCCCCTTTTAAGTTTAATTTAAATTTAATTCAACTTATAACTTACTTGGAATCTGATGTAGTACTTTTCTGTCTGGAGGAAATAATAAACTGAATCTGTAAAATACATTAAACCTTTCTCACATCCTTTTTTTTTTAATGGGGGGTCTGGTACTCACAACTAGAATATATGGTATTCACAACTAGAGTATATGGTACTCACAAATAGAATATATGGTACTCACAACTAGAATATATGGTACTCACAACTAAAATATATGGTACTCGCAACTAAAATATTTGGTACTCACAACTAGAATGTATGGTACTCACAACTAGAATATATGGTACTAACAACTAGAATATATGGTACTCACATCTAGTACATATGATACTTACAACTTGAATATGCTGTACTCACAACCAGAATATATGGTACTCACAATTAAAATATCACAACTAGAATATATGGTATTCACAACTAGAATATATGGTACTCACAACTAAAATATATAGTACCCACAACTAGAATATATGATACTTACAACTCGACAACTAGAATATATGGTACTCAAAACTAGTGTGGTACTCCCAACTAGAATATATGGTACTCACAACTAGTGTGGTACTCACAACTAGTGTGGTACTCACAACTAGAAGATATGGTACTCACAACTAGAATATACGGTACTCACAACTACAACATACGATACTCCCAACTAGAATATATGGTACTCACCAACTGTTGACGGATGCTAGCTGATGGATTTTTCAACATCTGACGTTTGTTACTATATTCATTCGATAATCGTTTTATGTTCTCCGCCTGAAATATAAAACATGTTTAAAAGATTTAATTATTTATCTGCGACATTTGATCATTGTATTTCTGACCGAGGAGAATATTAAGCAAAGATTGACAGAAGATTCAGAGTCTGCAGTCAGAACATTCAGAGTCCTTAGGTTGAGAGTGAGTCAAGATGAGGTTGGGGGTCAGTCAAGACATTCAGTCTTGAGGTTGGGGGGATCAGACAAGACAGTAAGAGTCTGCAGCCAGGACATGCAGTCTGAGGTTTTGACAGCAGGACTTGTCGGTGATGCAGGGTACAGAGGGCAGGACAACGACAGCTGACTAGCCTTACGGATGGGACACAAAAATGAGGTCCTCTTTATACACTGGTGTGGGGGTAAAAGATCCCATGGCAGTTGGAAATCGATATAAGAGTAGGCCATTGAGCCAATGCCCAGGCAAAATGCTGTACTGTACTGTATGGTCTATGCCTGTCATTTTAGGACTAACACATGGTTCAATCTTATTTCAATAATTCACTTGCACGTAGGGGTCTTTAGCAGTGGGAGGAAACCAGAGGATTTGGAGAAAACCCACGAGGCTGGACTGGCGACCCTACTCCTTGTCACGAACAACCAGGGAATCGAAACCACGCTAGTTGACTCAATGACAGACCCTATGATAGAGCGTGCAGACACCAACCATTAGGGGGGGGGGGGGGGGATGGCCTAGTGGTCTAGAGTGCCGCGCTTCGACCTCTAGCTGGCCGGTCACCTATGGCTTGCGGCTGTGGTTTCGAGACCTGGTGTGAGCGTATGTGGCATGGAGATAGGGGCGCCTTCTCAACCTCGTGGGTTTCCTCCGGGCACTCCGGTTTCCTCCCACTGCTAAAGACCCCTACGCGCAAGCGAATTATTAAAATAAAATGAAACCATATGTTAGTCCCAAAATGACCTAGTTTGTGTCGAGTGGACGTTAAACCCCATTTCTCTCTCTCTCTCTCACTAACCATTAGGCCATCCAAACACCCTAGCAAAGAGAAGAGCCTACAAGCCTAACCTTCACTTGTACTAACATGTAGCAAGTTGACTCAATGACAGGCTTTATGATACAGCGTGCACACAGTAACCATTTGTCCATCCAACCCCTCCCATTATAATAGAGCGTGCATACACAAAAAGCAGAGCCTACGAGCCTTCCGTTGTACTTACATATAGATTCAAATTACCGGATGTTTTCATCATTTCATACGCTTCCCATCGTAACTCATCCGTGGACAGATCGGAAAATTCTGTAAAAATAAATACAGAGAAATTCAAATACAGTAAGATAGCCACGCAAAGAGAGAGACAGAGGTAGAGAGTGAGAGAAATGGTTTGTTTTTTTTTAAGGTCCACACAACACAAACCAGGTCATTTCGCGACTAAAATATGGTTCAATTTTATTTCTATAATTCACTTGCGCATCGGTGTCTTTAGTTGTAGGAGGAAACCAGAGGACACAGAGAAAACTGTACTCCTTGATATGTAAAACCAGTGAATCGAAACCACACCAGTTGACTCAATGACAGGCCTTTTGCAGATCCAGAGGGGGGGTCCAGGGGGTCCGGACCCCCCCCTGCTCAGACTTGAAAAAATTTTATGCGATTTTATTGGCGATTTTAGACCTGTAATTTTGGAATTTACCTTTCGGAAATACATCAGAATGCACCAAATTGAATCTAATTTACCAAATTTTTCTGGGGGAGGGCCTCCAAACCCCCCGATAGTTGGTTGAGCGCCTTCGGCGCTGGCGGCGGTGGAAACTATCAAACCTGGACCTCCCCTGCAAAAATTCCTGGATCCGCGCCTGAACAACACGCACTCCCCACCATGCTAAGTGGAAATATGCTGTCAAATCAGCTTTTTTCAAAAAAAATAAATAACCACAATGTGCACTCAAAAAAAAATGAATAACCATATACGGCATTCCATAAAACGGGTGCATGGACATTGAAAGCACAGTCACCATACGCCTTTGGTCATAGAGTGGAGTTGCAGAGTCGAACTGAGTCAACACTTTTGACATGATAGGAAGATACACTGATAGAAATAAGCTCTTAGACGTAGAACAGTGCAGACTCATTGTGGTGAATCAGTTTAAAAATTATACACAGAATTTTAAACTCAATGAGGCAGTGTAGATCTTTGTGTTAGTTTAGTTTAAACAATATTTTTTTTTCAATAAGCTGTACACAAGGCCTACATAAATTCTCTCCATACATATACTATTCAAAAAAAGTAGGGGATATTTGATTTTTAAGTGTTATTAAAGTCACCTAATGAAACTGACGAAGAAACAAATGACAAAATGAAATGAAGTTCACATTCATCGATTTATTCCAAATGATCGTTAGACTAAGTAAGGCACAGACTGACCATTATAAGGGTAAAATGATACCCGGGGTCAAACAGCAAAGTTACCACAGCATCACAACAAAGTCAGTAACGGGTAAATCCTCCTCTGTTTGCCAAACAAGCATTGATCCGACGTGGCATACTCCTAATGAGACGTCTAAGGTCATTTTGGTCCAGATTGTCCCATTCCTGTTGCAACGCAGCAGCAAGTTCTTGGACATTGGCAGGACATTGTTGATGTTGACGTAACATCTGTCCAAGCATGTCCCAGAGGTCGGGACTCAGTGCTGGCCAAGGTAATGTGGTGATGTTCTGTTGTTGGAGGTAACCTGTAACGATCCTGGCCCTGTGACATCTTGCGTTGTCATCCTGGAAGATGAAACGGAGGCCATGACGTCGTGCGAACGGCACAACATGGACTGCCAAGATGTTGTCCCGGTAGTACTGGCCTGTAACACGCCCTGCAACAACATGTAAAGCCGTTCTTCCAGCAACAGTGATGCCTCCCCACACCATAACAGAACCACCCCCAAATCGATCATGTCTGATGACGTTAACGTCTTGGAAGCGCTCGTTTCGACGACGCCACACCCTCCTACGTCTGTCCAAAAAATCAACAGTGAACCTTGACTCATCTGAAAACATCACATTGCTCCAGCGTCGATTATCCCAGTGTTAACGATCACTACACCAACGATGTCTTGCCTGAATGTGATGATCTCTCAAACAAGGGATCACGCGAGGACGTCGGGCGCGAAGGTGACCCCCATGCAGTCGATTCCGAATCGTCTGGCCACTCACTCTCACACCAGTGTCTGTTTGAAGACGAGCGCTGATCTGATTTGCTGTGATGACACGATTTCTCAAGGCCAAGGTACGGATAAATCGATCCTGGGCTTGAGTTGTCGCCCTTGGTCGACCTGAGCGTGGTCTGTCCTGTACAGATTGTGTATCACGGTATCTGGACCATAGCCTGCTTATGACAGACTGAGAAACATTCATCGTCCGCGCCACAACCGCCTGTGTTGTGCCGATCTGTAGCATGCCAAGGGCACGTAACCTTTCATTTTGGGTAAGCCGACGCATATCAAAATTTGTTTTCTGGTCACTAAAACAATTAAACTGATGTTTCCACCCTGGAATTCAATGCCACAATGACTGTAACATTCAAAGTCAGAGTCGTGCAAATCTTGGGTTGGACCCCCATGATGATCCCAAGCATCACCTGCATTCCATGCGGTAGCTATTGGTGCGTTTGGGCGTCACATGTAACTGGAAATGTTTCTTCTGTTAGGTTCTATAGTGACTTTTTTCGTAGTCATTTGCATATTTTAGTATTATGCCCCCAAAATCAAATATCCCCTACTTATTTTGAATAGTATATAAAACAGTTAAATCTTATGTTTACAATGCAGTGGTTAACAGAATACAGGCAGTGGGTTAAACATATATACATTCCTTGGGGTGTAATTTTAAATTTTAAATATTTAAGTGTTAAAACCTCTTGCTATCTTTTATGTATTTTTGCACTATTTCAAATATGTTAGAATTGGTATTGTCTGGAAGAGCGGGGTCGCCATATAGGATCAGGGGCCTGTTTCACAAAATTTTAACTACGATAAAATCCACATTTTGTAATTTGATTAGGCAATATCAGATTGATTTTTTTGTGCTTAGCCTATCAAAGTTGAAGTGCCTACTATAATTAGGATTTTATCTTTAGTTAAGATTTCGAGAAACAGTGCTCTGGTCAATTGTAAAATTTTGTTTAAGGTGGTGTAGAATATCTTTAAGTTAATATACATACCAGGTATACAGGGCATGTCTTTCTCCAGAGCTACACAGGAAAATGGCCACATCTTTCCCTGTTCCCACGTCTGAATCATGGCACTTAATCCATTCCTGAAATATATTAAACAACAATCCCTTAAAAGACATTCAGTTATGAGATAGAGCAGCACAAGGAGGACCAATTAATGGTTCAACTTTATTACAATAATTTGCACATAAGGGTCTTTAGCAGTGGGAGGAAACTGGAGCACTAGGAGAAAACCCACGAGGTTGGACAGGCGACTCTACTCCTTGTCATGGAGCAAATTGACTGAAATTTTCAGCATATTATATGTATGTTTTAAAGGGACAATAACACTCTTGCTGGCTTGGCAGCTCCAGAAAATAAATAATAGTCTTATTCTAAGTACCAGATGTTTATGTGTCCTACCTGTTGTGTAAATTATCCATTACATCATATTTTACTTGTCCAGAGGGTTCGAAAACATTTTAAAATCCAAGTCACATTTGGAAAGGTTTATGTTAACCTTTTCAAATCATGTAGTTGAATTTTTCCAATTTTTTAAATTAGGTGTGTTACGATGAAATTTGTATCATCAATTTATTTGAATACTGTAAAATAATACAATTTGTTGACCAGAATAAAGATTGGGACATATTATTCAATTACAAAAAGAGTGTTATTGGGGCTTTAAGTATTATACATGTAGCGAGAATTCTCAACTCTTTATCTAATCACCCATAATGCCCCTTTAAGCCAGGCGCGCATACAGAGGGGGGCGCACCCAGCGCACGCCCCTCTATTTTTTTGCGGTGGCGAACAATTTTTAGCTCCAAATATTCTCGAGGGAAAGGAGAATAAAAACAGTTTAGGTTGGAAATCGTAATTTACAGTATAAAATTAGTCCTTGTAGGCATTTTTGTCCACTCAAAAACCATGGGTCTGGCTTCGCACTCCCAACTTGGTGCAGCACGCCCCCCCTTTCTGAAAATCCTGGATCCGCCCCTGTAAGCTGTCTTGAATTTGACTGAAATCTTCTGACTGAAATTTTCAGCAAATTCCCTTTACATTGTCTGGTTTTTAACTATTATAGTGACAACTGCCAGCTCTTTATCTAATGTCCCATAATGACCAGCACTATTTCCTTTAGCGTATTTTGTTGTTCAAGCTGCGAATCGAAACCAGACCGCTTCACTCAATGACAGACCTCATGATTCAACAATGAAAACACGAATTATTTGCCAATTTAAATCAACATTGATATTTTCATCTTACCGGGAAAAAGTGGGCTTCAGCTATCAAATATATGTACCATAATGCGTTTTAGGCCCATTTTCAACAAGGGACTTGAAGAACGGGGCTAGATGGTGACGCATATTCTTATCTGGAGAGCATACATGTACGCAATAAATACTATGTAGACTGGAATAACCAGATACTAGACATTCGATTGAGACTTCAGGCGTAGACCCTATTTCGCCGAACATAACAGCGATTTGAAATTAGAGTGAAGACGGAAATGACTGAATCTAAATCTGTTTTTATAAATTCATGTTACATTATTATATGCGTTGTGACCCATTTTTGTCAATTTCTAGGTCCCAAATATTAGCGATTTAGCTCCGTTGACCATGTGACTACCACACCTTTCTGATTAGAATACAGATCTATATTTCGTTTCGTTTTTTTATACTTTCGGTGGCCAACACTAAATGAAGATCTGACAAGTTATAGTGGGAGTTCACGTAGAGGATCAAATGAGCTGCTTTTGAACCTATGATGTCACACATTGATTAATATATCAGCGTTGACGTCTCTAAGGGTTTACCCACAGTTCCACGCAGAAAACGCCAAGAAGTCGCTGTACATAACAGACCATTTCATTGGCTAATTCCTCACATCAATAAGAACACAGGTTATATAACAACTCTTCCAGATCCTAGTGTAGTAAAGACAAGTAAAACGAAATTTTGAACTATAAAAAACGAAACGAAATAGGATCTGTTTTAATCAGATTGCTTCCAAACCAAGTCCTCCTCTTTAAAATAACCTACACTATTTCCTCTGGGGTACATTGTTGTGCGTTTGTAGCAGTTTTGTTGTTCTGTGCTGCCGACCATTTATAGGGATTACTATCTCGCCCTGTATCAAACTGTAGTTGACGATTGGCACTTCCTAGAAAACACGAAATCAAATAAGACATGAAAATTAAAACGAAATGGGGTTTAACATCCTACTGTTCTGCTCAAAACTGGGCTAAATGGAGACGGGCATACACCATACAGTTTGCTACATGCATGAAGAAAATTTTGCCCACAACTGTCAAGGGATTTTTTATGTGCATGCCAATGTGTACTTGGGACCTCCGTATTTTGTCCCATCCAAATGACTAGACTTCACTAGACAGCTGTCCTTGTCAGGCCCTCCGTCCTGCATCACTGGCAAGGGGGAACAAAGACAGAAAATATGGATGAACTTTCTCAGACAACACAGGGATTGAACATCAATCCTCCGGGTACCGTACAATATTCTAACTAATTAAAAGCATGCAAACACTAACAAAAAAAACTCAAAAAATCCATAAGTTGTTTTAATTCGTATCAAATACTAATTCCTATTTGAAATTTTTTGAACTCTAATAACATTTGAAGTAAGAATTAGTTCAATAACTAATGGAATAATATTTTTGTCAGCCCCAGTACAACTACCGGTACTAGAAATATCTTTTTTAATTTTTAGCCTATTCAATATAATCAACAAATAATACACATATTGAATTCTAATTAAATTTGTTTATGTCGAATTTTAAGTATTATATTGTGTTAGAGGAAACTGGGAATAATGCGCTCTTTATGTCGATAGTAATAAGTAAATTGAATAAGGATCTATTTTTAGAAATTATCATGAATTTGAATTTGCCATTTGAACTGAAATCTTAATGATTTTAAATATTACCTCCGCCATCAGAATGTTCAAAACGACAATTACTGCCAAATTTACACCTTCCTTGTAAATAATATCGACAAACCGTCATTTTACAAACAGTTTTACAAACAAATTCATTTACAGAACTACTCGAAATATTACTTTTCCCACGAATACTGATTTTAATCTCTCCAAAACGAGAGGTTTCCTCCAAGTGAGACAAAGGGAGATAATCTTTGAAGTCATTCGGATGCAGACCACCACCAGACTTCAATGTTAATTTTGACCGTTTTGCCCGACACCAACGTTTCCACAAATTTTCGTTGGGCTGAATGCTTTTCACTACAGAAAAACAAATGGCCATGTCTTTGCACCAAAATTTGTATGGGGTTGTACATGTCATCGTAACCATCCTGATAACTTTGTTATTCTTCCGCCCCTAAATCATGAATATTTACCAAAACTTGACAGTAAGTAATTAAATCCTCGTCGTCTATTCTAGACCAAAAGGTGAGAAAACAGACAGAGAGAAAATTGCTATAAATAGACTTAATACCGAGATGGTGAAATTTAATGGTGGTCTGTCTCCTGAGTCCTATATGATTTTATAAGTTCATATATCATCAAAATTCTTTTTTCTATATCTTCACATTGATATTTACAACATCGTTATAATACAAATAATCCCCCCCCCCCAAAAAAAAAAAAAATTAAAAAAATAATTACTGCAGAAATGGTGAACCTTTAAAGTTATGAGCTGTTTCGTATGTCAGGTTTATCTTGTAGATTTTTGTTTTGCGTGTAGTGCAGTTCTCCCGCGCTTACTAATAGATTAACCCAGGGGTAAGTGGAGTAGAACGGAATGAAACCACTGGTGACAGGGAGGATGTTGAAAAAGTAAACTTAGGCTATCGCATAAAAACAGTATACCCGTATAGGCCTATGTAGAAATATCAAACGTCTGGACATACCGAGTCTCATTGCAAGAGTAGGCCTAAATAAGGCAAATTAGATAAATATTATTTCGGCACCATTATTAATTGGTTTTAAAACTAACCGTTGATTTATTTTCCGTACACGAAATGGAACTAAACAACTTTAAATATAAGAACTCCGTATAAGATTCAATTCCGTATCCTAAGAAACAATTTAGAATACCAAAATGCGAATCATAACACATTCCGGTCTAAACTGGGTAATGGATTATAAAATATATCATCAATCAATGGAGCGTGTTGTAAGCTGGTCACCGTAGGCCTATGCTCTCTTTTACCGTTGGATTAAATTATTCGCATTTTATTTCTGAAATGTGTATGTCAAGCCTTATAATATAATTTAATTGGTCCCAGTGATCTTTTGGGTTGGTCTGAGTAGCAAAGATAAATATTGGTCAAGTGCTCTTACAAGATAAATCAATTGGTCCCAGTGGTCTTTCGGTTTAGTCCGAGTAGGCCTAGGTCTAGTCTTTTTGGTTGGTCCGACTGGTCTTATTTTTTGGCCCGAGTCTGTTCATCTGCATAACCAACCTTAATAACTCTGCTATCCCGCCTCTGTATCATGAATATTTACCAAATCATGACAGAAAATGTTAATTCAAACCCTCTTCGTCTTTTCCAGACTAACATATCAATAAAATGGGCCTGCAAATACGTCCTGGGTTCTTTTAAGTGCACGCCAATGTGTAGCCCTACACACGAGACACCGTGTTTTCGTCCCATCCGACCGACTATCACGATAAATAGATTCTCGGTTGTTATAAATCACACGATAAACAAAACGAGGAAGCCTACATATTTTACTTGTTACAATAATTGGTTAACATATTTTATTTTGATACCGGTCTAAATTTAAATTTAAGAAGATGCAATATCACTTTTGAGCGCCTGTTGAGATGTGAACGTTTAGAATTTTGTGTTTTATTTTAAACTACAGACAGAATTTATTTTCGGACGTTGCGTAGACTCCACGCAGTCACGCTAATTAATTTAATTTATTCTAATAAGCTTGATAAGATCAACAGATCACCTATAAATCAAACTGAAAACACAAAAGCTTCATTAGCAACGATGGCATGTTTTATCTTGCAGTGTTACTAGGGAGTCATGCGTCACTGGTCACGTGTTATTTATTTAAAAAACGAGGTTAACCGGCATAGTGTCAGTTGAAATTCAACAGTCGAGAGTAGCTGAATCGTAGTTCACAGCTCAGCCGTAAGAGACAAGATGAGAGAAATTGTTCATATGCAAGCCGGCCAATGTGGCAACCAAATTGGAGCAAAGGTATTATAGAAAGCGCCAGGGTGATTTTAACTGATGAACTAGTCTTTTCAGGAAGCTGCACAGATTCAGACTGTTCCAAAAAGAAAATCGTCTCCGCACGCGCGTTAATTTGCCGCCATTTTAAATTCGTAGTGTCGTACACACAATAAATTAATTATTAATATACTTTATAAATATCGACAAGCCTATTGACATTGTCATGTCTGACGAGAAACTTAGTGATCCGGGTCTGTTGCGGTTGACAAATTGTAAATGATTTTGTTGACCGATGCTAATGTTATTGTTAGAGTTAGATCTACTTTAGTTTTGTCTTTTCACAATTTTCAGCGCAAATTATTAAACCAGCTCATGACATCAGCCATCAGGGACGATCGATGAATTTAGTTCTAACTAAAAATCTAACCGGCAGAAGATTGAAAATCGGACGCCGGATATTATTGCTAAGTTTCCCTGTGACTGTGGGAATGGCTCGTTGAATGGAGGCACTGCAGTGCACCTAGTTTTAGTCGCCTGGCCTGTCGTCAAATTTTGGAAGATATTTTTCAATGTCTTTCTTGGCCTTAATTGGGCTTAATTTAGCATGGCCACTTGAAAATTAAAGCTGTGAAGGACAGACCCCTGATTTAAGCCATTGGAAAGGGCATAAAAAATGCAGTCTGGTGGTTTTTGAATTTTAGAAATCCGATTATTCATTCAGAAATTGTGATAATCTGTATGGGTACATTTTCATGACTTTTTCATACGTTTCTAATAATTTTCGTAATGAGAATTGCATTAGACCATTGATGTCAACATGGTAAATTAAGTAACAAAAAACAAACAATTGAAATTATATTACATACTAATTGATTTAATGTAAAACAAAATATGGCAGGTTAAGGCATGTTACCGTTCCAAATATGAAATTTTCATTTTGTCGTTTTCATATAATTATATAATTTGCATATTTAATTAGGTAATTTGCATATAACTATTGTCATGGTAACATATAATAAATTAGTACGTAAATTACATCAATATTGACATCAAGATAAAAACTATCATGTAATATATCAAATTAAAGCTCTAAATACCTGGAACTTAAATATAAATTCAGGTAACTTGTAAGTTTAATTAGATTGCGTATAATCGTTGTCATGGTAACAGAAATTAAATAAGTACTTAAAATTACATCAATGTTCACATCAAGATAAAAACTATCATGTAATATATCAAATTAAAGCTCTAAATGCCTGGAACTTAAATATAAATTCAGGTAACTTGTAAGTTTAATTAGATTGCGTATAATCATTGTCATGGTAACAGAAATTAAATTAGTACTTAAAATTACATCAATGTTCACATCAAGATAAAGAATATCTTGTAATATATCAAATTAAAGCTCCAAATGCCCGGAACTTAAATATAAATTAGGGTTACTTGCATATTAATTAGATTACATATAATCGTTGTCATGGTAACAGAAATTAAATTAGTACTTAAAATTACATCAATATTCACATCAAGATAAAGACTATCATGTATTATATCAAAATAAAGCTCTAAATGCCTGGAACTTAAATATAAATTCAGGTTGTCTTTTTAATTTCTATGTGAAGTGCTATCATCAGCAACACCTTCTTTTGAATCCATAATCTGAAAAATTATAGATAAAGAATGCAGGTAAATGGTAAACAAAATTTGAAACTATTTTACCCTAAGTTAAATTTGATGACCATAAAAACAGTATTAGGCCTATAGGGGAAGATGATAGGCCTAGGCTATCTTGGCCACATGTTTATTAAAAAAATAAATATGGATGCTAAATTGCCACGGAAGTTGATTTTGTCTGGATTTATTTATTTGTATATGGAAATACATGTAATTAACACCAAGGAAATTCTACCAATTGTCAATATATGGGCAAATAAACAAATACAAGCTATTTCTATTACTAACTAAACTAATAATATTATAGTGTTGCAATTCAGTGTTCGGGATAGTCGGTATCGTATCGTATTTTGCGATGGAAAATGGCCCATTGCAATGAACTTGTTCCGAGTTTCAGCAAAGTGATTCACTAAATTTTATTGACGGTTGTTATACTCTTGGAAGACGAAAACGATATGTCAAACTTCGACAAGAACTCTTGAAGCGAAGTCATTCGCAGGCTGCTGTGAGAGGAGATTCCGTGACGTGTACCATCGTTTATTGGTCAATTACAGAAAACACCCCTGAATCGTCCAATCATAACGAAGCTATATTTAGCCAGATGATGGAATTTTATTATTGAACGGCAAGCTTCGCAAACCTTTTGTCATCAATTTTCAAATTGAAAACAAAATATAAATGTTAAAATTGTACCGCACGCTTATCAGTTCTTTGATATATCAGCTTTACAATGATATGGCAGTACATATTCGTGAACGATTGTATTTTTTCATGCCATGCATTAACCCGGACCCTATGCGTAATGCCAATGGCATGGCGACCAAGTCTCCCGGTTTAATTACACCAT
Organism: Patella ulyssiponensis; assembly: GCA_963678685.1. NCBI lineage: Eukaryota > Metazoa > Mollusca > Gastropoda > Patellidae > Patella > Patella ulyssiponensis. Next base: position 10,170,552 of record OY783227.1, on the reverse strand, counting down.
TTCGTTATAAATTTATTTACGCACTTTTAATGAAATCAGTTAACAACGTGCCTGCATATTTTTTAGATACGGATAAATTATTACTGCGGTTTTTAATAATTTGTTTAGTGATGCCAGTTGATAGAAATCGGTACGTGAAAAAATAAACGTACAGCCCGTGCGTATGGGATATATATTATATAATATACAGAAGAAGATTGGTAATTTCATCATAGGCCTAAAAATAACAATTTTGAACCGATTTCATTTTATAAGATAAGGATTTTGAAAAAAAAAAAAATATGTGTATTATTATGAGCCATACATAAAATCTCTCTTGATATGAATTTTTATTATGTAGGCCTTTGGAATGATTAATTACCTGATCAACTTGTTAAAACTAATATTTGAGATGAGAGATATATAACCGTATTGTCGGTGTTTAATAATGTAATTTTTTCAGTTTTTAACAAATCTGTATTTTACGATCATTGCTAATAATGCTATATGCAGTCGTAGAATTAAGTTTTTGCCGTTTCCCGAACACTGATTGAGATGGATTAAAATGAGGTGGGGTTTAGTCATATATAAACAAAACATGTTATGGACTAGGCCACTAGGCCTACTTTGTCTAAATAATTTATGGTGGGTAGTGATTAAGTGAATACATTAAAAAATTTTAAACATTAATAATAATCTGTCTGGATTTTAATTAGTCATCAAATATTATTTTTCATTAATTAAAATGAACTGGATTAAAGAAATTACTAATAGGCTATAGGTATATGCTCACCATACTAACTAGTAATTCATAGGATCGTCATTCGGTGATCTATTCTAAGTAGGCTACACCAGCCAGAGCCAGGCGCCCAGGGTAATTATGATTATTTCCCGATATTGTAGAAATTCTATGTTATCAATATGAAGATACCAATTTGAAATACGTGGATATTCTCAAACGGAAACACTTATTTATTTATTCATGATTTATTTCTAAAATAATCCATATGGGCAGCCTTGTTCATTCAACGAGTGAATGTAAACAAATAGCCCACACACGAATTCCCCTTATGATGCTTATGCAAAACAACAATGACGTCATGACCCGCTAAGCGCTCTTAAAATATATCGTCTTATGACTTTGGATCTATCTCCGCAGTGGTATTTTTTATTTAACTTCCATGAAACCGGTATCAATATAATTTTTAAAATATTATTATAAGGGTTAGGCACTTACATTATAAGAATAGTGAGTATTTTCCGAGAATCTTGCGTCAGACTTCAACCAATTGTATCTCAGTTCGTAGTAGACGACGGAACTCCGGTGTTGCGTCGGGCTGTAGGGGAATTCCTTCTTTGATTGGTTGGAAAATATCGAATAATTCTGTTGTCATTCAATACTGCGGGATTGCAATGAAATGGGGTTCCCTCACTACGGACGTTACCATATTGACGTTATCGAGCTGCGGCGAGATGACGTTTTGACACCGAACGGTGCACCCGGTTAACTTGATAATTGGTTCTTAATGAAACCATTCACAGCAATATAATGTATATCAATAAAAAGAATATTTAATTACGAATCCAACAATGCCGGTATGCCGTTGTTTGAGCGTATGGTTCTGTAGTTACAGTAAGTTGATTTCGAGAGAGCCGTTTCTCTTTGTTTACGCTCGCTAGAGCGTGTTGATGAATATTGCGTCATAGGGCGGGTGGCCATGCTAGCTTAATTTAGACCTAACCAAGATTGGCCTAAATCGGTCAGATTAAATTTAGAATAAGAGTAGGTCAATTAGATCCAATTAGTTTTAAATATTATTGATTGGAATTGAATTGGCAAGATTTATAGCAATTTTACTAACAACAGTAACTGACTTTGTTTCTTTAGATTAAAAGTGCAAGTAGATCTATTCCACTTTGACACTGACAACAGGGGCTTCTCCCCCTTCAGACTGACTAGTCAAACATGGCCACAAACTAAACTGGCATAAAACCAAAAGGAATTAAGAAAAAATATACCGAATTTGAATAGATATTGTCGCGCACTGTACCCATTGAATGATATCATATGGGTATCAGAATCTGTCCGTCACTACACACATGTGACTGGTATTTACACGGTTAAGCTTACACTGTAACATGCCAACATTAAGGGCAGAGCTAATTATTAGTATAGTCATAGAGTATGGTATATTGGAGAAGGATTAGGATGCAATTACCATGTGTGAGTACGGTACACTACAAACAATTTAATTCAAAAACACTGAGTATGATGAGCAGCTTTATTAATTATTTGGAAGAAGTTAACTAACCCTTCAACCTTCCCTTGGGTTCTTTGGCCATTCATTTGTCCCCAGTGTTTCAATATGATTTTGTCTGTATTTCAGTTTTGGGAAGTTATTTCTGATGAGCATGGTATTGACCCAACAGGTACATATCATGGTGATTCTGATTTACAGTTGGAAAGAATCAATGTTTATTACAACGAAGCCACAGGTAATTACATGGAAAATCAATAAGCTTATCCAACAATGTCTAATATTACTATTTATACAAACAGAATGGGTTCAAACATACTTGATTTCAATTCAAAACTAGCCTGGAAAATTGAAATGTCTTGAACCCACATTAAGCTTGTTTTAAAAATTTGAAGCGTGCCAGGTACAGTCATAGTATTTGTAGTGTAAACGGGTCAAACAATTCAAAGTGTGGCATACTGAGTACCATGCCAATTTTGCCCATATCCGGTTTGGGAATGGTTCAAAAATCACAGTACGAATTTTGACGGCGCCAAATGTACCCCTATCCATTTTTGCCACAAACTTTGACAGTTCTGTCAAAATGACTGCCCAAACTAAACCAACTGCCATAATTGTTTTCGTCAGAATAATTTTCATGGAGATTGAAATTCAGTTTTCTGTGAAGAGTTCACATTTGGCGGGCCAGCCACAGTTTAGACACTGGTTATTTTAAGAGTATCGTGAACGCAATCTGATACGGTGCCAAGACCGGCAAGCTTATCACGGCCAATTATAAACAGGGCTAAGGTCACGTTGGGGTAAGAAAAAGCCAGCATTCACTGAAATTAATATGATCACATGCTCAATGATATAACAAATTAATGTCACATGCACAAATAATTTAAATTTAATATTTTATTTTGTTGTTTCAGGAGGTAAATATGTACCCCGTGCCGTTCTGGTTGATCTGGAGCCAGGAACCATGGACTCTGTTCGTTCAGGTCCATTTGGTCAGATCTTCCGACCAGATAACTTTGTATTTGGACAGTCTGGAGCTGGTAATAACTGGGCTAAAGGTCATTATACAGAGGGAGCTGAGCTGGTCGATTCCGTATTGGATGTGGTCAGGAAGGAGGCCGAGAGTTGTGACTGTCTACAAGGGTTTCAACTCACACATTCCCTAGGTGGAGGAACTGGTTCCGGAATGGGAACTCTTCTCATCAGTAAAATCCGAGAAGAATACCCAGATAGAATTATGAACACATTCTCCGTGGTACCATCACCTAAGGTAAATAGAACATCTAAAGAAAATTATTTTACACTGACACAATTTCAGTTGATTCTAACTTCCAAACTTGTACCCTGAATGTCACACCAGATAATAAATGAATTGAAATTATGGGTTTAATGTCCAACTTTTCTGCTTTGACTCCCGTCACATCTAGTAGGATTGACGTCCAATTAGTTGAAATGTGTAGTAATTTATGTGGCATGAAATGTCGAGCCCCACTTTCTGGTGCATCCTGATTTGGCATCAAATTAAGATGGTGATATTTTTACCCATTTGCTTCAATAATTTGGGATAATTGTAAAGATTTATCAAGAAAGATAACTGGATCAATATTTATGGTAACGGGGGTATCCCCATGTTAATTCTCCTGTTGATGTGATAAACATACCTTCGTTGTGACTAGGGCTGTGTATTGCGGACAAAAATGATATTGCAATATATCGATACAGCAATATTTTTTTGACAGCCCTAGTTGTGACCACTTGGCAGACTGAAGATTTACTATATAGACACATCTACTTATGTAGCAGTGAATTTAACATATGTTATCTTTTGTGTAATTTCAGGTATCTGATACAGTTGTTGAACCATACAACGCCACACTATCAGTCCATCAGTTGGTTGAAAATACAGACGAGACATACTGTATTGACAATGAGGCTCTCTACGATATCTGTTTCCGTACATTGAAACTGACAACACCTACATATGGTGACTTGAATCATCTGGTGTCGGCCACCATGTCTGGAGTAACCACATGTCTACGATTCCCAGGTCAACTTAACGCTGATCTACGTAAACTTGCCGTCAATATGGTGCCCTTCCCACGTCTGCATTTCTTTATGCCCGGATTCGCTCCCCTTACATCACGAGGTAGTCAGCAGTACCGAGCTCTTACTGTACCCGAGCTCACCCAGCAGATGTTTGATGCCAAGAACATGATGGCCGCCTGTGATCCTCGTCATGGTAGATACTTGACCGTTGCTGCTATGTTCCGAGGTCGTATGTCGATGAAAGAAGTTGATGAACAAATGTTGAACGTCCAGAACAAGAACAGCAGTTACTTCGTTGAATGGATCCCCAACAACGTGAAGACCGCTGTCTGCGATATCCCTCCCAGAGGTCTTAAGATGTCTGCCACCTTCATTGGTAACAGCACCGCTATCCAAGAGCTGTTCAAGCGTATCTCTGAACAATTCACAGCTATGTTCAGGCGAAAGGCTTTCCTCCATTGGTATACTGGTGAAGGTATGGATGAGATGGAATTTACCGAGGCCGAGTCCAACATGAACGATCTTGTCTCGGAATATCAGCAATACCAGGATGCAACAGCTGAAGAAGAGGGAGAATTTGATGAGGAAGAAGAACAGGAAGAAGCTTAAATTATTGAAATAACCAAAAACGTTGCAATTAAAATCCAGCAATATGAACACGCAATGTCCAATTTATTTTCTTAAAAATATCCTTATTTTGTATTTTTACATATCAGAATTAGGTTGTATAAAAACTCAAAATTATTTTTAAAATTTGAAGCCAAAGTAAAACTATAAGTTAACCGAAGGACCATGTTCTTGGTATAAAATTCCTTCCAGGGACCATTATTATAAACGGAAAATGAATTCCACTATATTTTTGTTAGCGTGAATATTATCGCAGTATTATTTATATATCGGCATAAATCCATTTTATTTTTGTTATCTTAATCCACATATCTCTTGTTATTCCTTATTTTCATGTTTTTCTCGCTCTCGCCTTATTTTTCTCTCTTGTGAGTTCTTAGACAAGTACAACTCCTTTATCAAAATTAACTAAAACATTTTGAGGACGCAGACTTTTCATTGGGTAAGATTTAAACTTTGTATAAATTTTAGGTCTTAATCAATGAAAAGTTTTATTTTGTGAATATGGCCACAGAAGTTTGTATTTTTGTTGAACCCTTAATTACATTAGATTCATTTGGATGAATTGTCAAATCTGCAAAATAATTGTTTATCCACCGTAAACTGGTCCGATCTAGTTTGGTATTTTTTTTTAACAGTAAATTGCATTAGTTTCATTTGCATGAATTGTCAAAAAAAATAATGGGTATTTCACTGTAAATTTGGTCCGATCTGGTATGGTATAGCTGACAAAACTTTTATTGTTTATGAGTTTTATTTGTCTAACACTTGTCTTGACTTTTTTCTAGCATCTGAACTTTTAGATCATTTCTTATTTTATATCATGATAAGTTATAAATATTACATCTGTATTGTGCTATATTAATGGTTGTGATATTGTCAAATATCGGATTTTAGCCAAGGTTAGTGTCAATGGGTCACAGTATAAACATTTTATCCTAATGCTTCATATAAATTTCAATATCAAATAAAACAATAAAAATTGATCTGGTTTTAATTTTTGAGTAGGCTGATGAGAACATTGTCAGTTTACCTATATCAAACACTTATATTGGATGTCGTTATGCACCAAAACTCGATGAAGTTTCTGGTCGTTAATGTCATTGATTTTACGGAGGCCACAGTGGGCAAGACGCTAGCTCACTGCATTGGGCAAAAAAAGTTCATGTCTATTTTCCGCCATGGTTTCCTCTTGTCAGTGGTGCAGGATTGGACAAAAATACTGAGGTCCCATGGCAGTTGGAATTCAATATAAGAGTATGGGCCTGCTTCATTTGTCCACCAACAGGCGCACCAGTTTCTGCATAGCATATGCCGGTCTGGGTACCGTGTCGTACAAAATCAAGTGACCCGGCTAATAAAATAATTGAACGTCTGATATTAAACCGGTTACATGACATGAAAATATGACTATCAGTAAGTGACTGCAAAATAAGCAGAAAATCATTAGTAATATTTCAGAGAAAATAAATGACATGAACATCTGGATTTGCGAAACTCCAATTCAACTTAAAAACATTTGGTTTAATATTCGTGTTTGTTGGCATTCCCAACTAATGTGAATTTTATCTCGATGACGTGTTCACCAGAGATAGCCTCTGCCGACAAAGCAGCGCATTCTGCATACACATCAGTCAAAATTTTTGTCGACTTTTGGTTAAATTAAATTGAGTCACCTCACCGGGGAAACTGCCAAACTGTGGTCAGCCTATATGGACAAATCGAGCAGGGCCTATGCCATGGTGCCACTGTCCAAGTAAAATTTCTCTAATAGCATGGTGTATGCCCTTTGTTCATTAGCTCAGTAGGACGTTAATGCCATTTATTTTACACGAGGGTGTGCAGGTTGTATCATGAGGTCAGTCATGGCAGTGAGTCACCTGACTGACTAGACATGGTTTCGATTCCCCAGTTGCACATGACACTGGGTTGGGTCACCTGTCTGGCAGGATTTGTTATTTATAATGCAATGCTGCCAATTTCAAAATCGCCAGCGAGTTTCTTGGATCGAGATTGCTGGATTTCGAATTCCAATTGAAGAGTACAGGGGAGGATTGATCGAAGTCACATTTTTGTCTTTTCGCATAAAAGGCAAAACAAACTTTTAGACGAGAATGCTTGACGCAAACAGAACAACGAATGGGTTTAATTACAACCTCAAAACTATGTTTAATACGAATCATTATACCGGTACAACTACTGACTTCAACTTTTCAGCCAAATTAAGGGTATGATGGACGTATTTGTCCGGGGGTGCATTTCAGAAGGGCCTTGATTCGACGTGACTGATCGTTTTTACCTGAAATTGATTGTTCCACTGAAAGCTTATAAAATTTGCTACCATTAACTGGGATTCGTTGAAAAAGTGACTTAGATCGTTTTTCCCCCCTGTACTCTTTAATTGTCAATGGTTCTTTTACGTGCATCCCGATCATACACTCAGTCTTTGTTTTTTTGTATTTCAGAGGAGAGCCAAAAAAAGCTCCCCTCAATCAACAAATTAAAAAAAATAGCTCTCCTAAAAGGTTCTCCCAATTTCGATAAGAGGAATGCTTTAGAAATTAAGGAGAGTGATTTAGAAATTAAGGAGAGTGATCTGATATTAAGGAGAGTAGATAAATGTTAATAAACCCCCAATGACTGTGTAAAAGAGAGTAATTTTCAATTTTAAGGGGAGGGAAAAAAAACTCCCCTCAGTCGACATTCAGGTGCTACCTGAACAATTGTACTTATCTTTTGCCAGGACCTCCATCCTACACAACTGAACACACATTTCTCATATCAATCAAATAGAGAGAGAAATGGGGTTTAATGTCTACTCGACACGAACAATGTAATTTTGGGACTAACATGGTTCAGTTTTATTTCAATAATTTGCTTGTGGATATTGGTCTTTAGCAGTGGGAGGACGTGGAGAAAACCCATTTGGTTGCACAGGCAAACATACTCCTAGTCACATACAACAGGGGAGAGAGAGAGAGAAATGAGGTTTAACGTCCACTCGACACAAACTAGGTCATTTCCGGACTAACATATAGTTAAATTTTATTTCGCGTAGGGGTCTTTAGCAGTGGGAGGAAACCGGAGTGCCCGGAGGAAACCCACGAGGTTGAGAAGGCGCCCCTATCTCCATGCCACATACACTCACACCAGGGATCGAAACCACAGCCGCAAGCTAGAGGTGACCGGCCAGCTAGAGGTCGAAGCGCGGCACTCTAGACTACTAGGCCATCCCAACCCCCCCATACAACAGGGGAATCTAAGCTATGCCAGTTGATTCAGTGAGAGATCATATGATACAACGTGCACTCTGCAGTGTCTGCACACGCTAACCATTTGGTCATTCCCTCCCCCATCAAATATAAAAATAATCTCAAAACTTATTATTAGTACTATATATTTATCTGACACATTTAGATGGCTGGATGAAAACAATGTAACCTTGAATTGACAATGACATGTTACAATTGATCGATTTAAATAACTGACCAAAATGTTTATGACAAAATGTGCTTTTGATTCTGTATGGTCTTAATTAGGTCTATTTCGCTATCTTCATTAGTCTGGTTCATGCAAACAGAATGAGGTTAAATTCAACGTTCGCACACTCCTTGAATGTCCTGGAAAAAATGAAAAGGTGGCATCGACGAGTCAGAAATGGCGTTGACTGGAATGAATATGTTGTTGAATAGCGGTTATGACGAAGCTCGTGCCCTTGATTTCCAGGCACCAGGTACTTAATATTAAAATCAACTTTGATCAGTTACACATAATATCAACTTTGATCAACATTTTCTATTTTAATTGATATCATGTCGGATGTTCTCAAAATGGCATCAGGTAGAACTCCCATTGGTGTCTTTAATTCACAAACCTGAAAATGGTGGAAGTCAACATCGGCTGGTCCTAATATCCCCTGCACTAAAGCCTTTTCGTACATTACTATCTGTGCTGTTTTTCCATTTAAACTACCCAACATGCGTAGAAATTTTTCACGGAGTAAAGTTCTTTGATCTTGGCATGTGGAACTGTTCTCCATCACCATGACAACACACTGTCCTAGGAATGCTGATTTACAGTGAACTACTTTCTTGGGGTTTTATCTTAGTCACTTTCTGAAATAACATAATCAAAATAAAATGAGCAAAATCTGCTTATTACAGGTCTTTCTTTAGGCCTGAAATGGTACCTAAATAATCAATTAGACATTAATTAACATATCCAGACCATAATAAACTCTTGATGTCAAGGCTAGCCTTCGATGTTGGTGGATTAAATTCCTATATGCCGCTTAATGGCCATTGATAATTAAATCAATCAAGTGGATAATCGAGACTATGCTGTTTATATTAATGATTTGAGCAATGATGACCGAGGCTATGTGAATATTTCACTCGCTTTGATCTCGGCTAATAGTGGATCAATTTGACTGAAATTTTCAGCAAATTACCTTTACACTATCTAGTTTTTAACTAAATTATTATAGTGAGAACTGCCATCTCTTTATCTTATCTCCCATAATCACAGGCACTTGAAGGGATTAAAATAAATTAAAATAAAACTTCTTACCACTGCTTAATACAAGAAGGTATTTCAGTTGCCATCTTTGTTTTGACTGATTTAGCATGAATCGTCTGATATCATCTCACAATACTCACTAGTTCTAACACTTCATGTCATTTTTATTGCTAACGAGACTTTATTTGATTATTATTCACCTTCCGATGTAATTAAATTGGTCATTTAACACTGTTATTGATAACAAATCATACTTAAACCGCTATGATTTATCGACAATCAACTTCCTGAGACCGGAAGTAATCCGAAAATAGGTCAAAAGAAGTCTGTATCACCCAGTTCCTTTATAAACCTATCATTACTCTATATGTGCATAGGAACTGGACGATCGAGTCTCGCTAACAGCGGCCTCGCTTTGTAGGCTTTATCACGTGATAGAACTTGAGAAGCGAGGCCGCCAATGAGCGAGACTCGATCACCCAGTTCCTATGCACATATAGAGTAATGATAGGTTTATAAAGGAACTGGGTGATACAGACTTCTTTTGACCTATTTTCGGATTACTTCCGGTCCCGGGAAGTTGATTGTCGATAAATCATAGCGGTTTAAGTTTGATTTGTTATCAATAACAGTGTTAAATGACCAATTTAATTACATCGGAAGGTGAATAATAATCAAATAAAGTCTCGTTAGCAATAACAATGACATGAAGTGTTAGAACTAGTGAGTATTGTGAGATGATATCAGACGATTCATCCTAAATCAGTCAAAACAAAGATGGCAACTGAAATACCTTCTTGTATTAAGCAGTGGTAAGAAGTTTTATTTTAATTTATTTTAATTTATTTTAATCCCTTCAAGTGCCTGTGCCCATAATGTAACTTTAAGTACACTCGACACATATCGGAACATGGTTCAATTTATATTTATTTTAATCATTCGCAAAAGCGTAGCCGTAGGAGTCCTTAGAAGCGGGAGCAGGGCTCTATAAAAGTTGAGTGTGCCTGCGCACACACTTGAAAATGTGCCTTCAGGGTCATACTCAAAAAGAGAGTATTCAATTGCCAGGTATAGTAATAATTTGTTAAAAATGTGCCTGCAAAAAAGTTTTTTAAAGCAAATGTGCCTGCGCACTCCGTGCGCATGTGCGCGGAAATATCGATGCCTGAGCGGGAGGAAACTGGTGGACCCAGAGAAAACCCACAAGGTTGGACAGGTGACCCTACTCCTTGTGACCTAAAACCTTGCCAGTTGACTTAGTGACGAACCTTATAATGCAACGCACACGCGCTAACCATTTAGCCATCCAAACACCCGGTGGCCAATGAATATGGGAGAGAGAGAAATGGGGTTTAACATCCACTCGACACAAACTAGGTCATTTCGGGACTAACATGGTTTTAATTTCATTTCAATAATTTACTTGCGCGTAGGGGTCTTTAGCAGTGGGAGGAAACCAGAGAAAACCCACAAGGCTGGAAGGCGACCCTTCTCGTTGCCACATACTAGACAACCGGGGATTCGAAACCAAGCCAGTTGACTCAATGGCAGGCCGTATGATACAGCGTGCGCACGCTAACCATTCAGCCATCACCCACCCCCCCTCCAATGAATATGGACATACATCATTAGTGTGGTTGGAATGGGGTATTTATTTTCCAGACAGCTTTGTTTCGACGGCCAAGGCTACTTTTCCCCAAACAGTTGACCAAAACGCAGCAGTGTATTTCATAATCGACAAGTCTACATAAGAAAAGTGAAGAAACATCATTATACTATACTACAGGTTATTAGGTATGTTATTAATGTATGATTGTATGGACGGTAATTGTAATTTATGAAAAGATTAGGCCTACTTGGTTTTATAAATAAGCTGAGCCAGAGAGTTTGTAGTCTGTAGTTTGAGAACCAATACGAAGTTTCTTGTGGGAAGGAAATGTCATATACTACCCTGTAATAAACATTCATAAAAAAAAAATTCACCTCTGCAATTTTTTTTTGTTTAAAATGTCCACTTTAATTGGAGTTATCTCCCTTCGTGCACCTTGTTCTTCCGGTGTGAAAGTGAGGCAGTTACCAAACAACATGGACAACCTTTGGTAACTTCGCGAAAAACCGAAATCCAATTTCATTACCTTTTCTAATATTAATACGTAATAATAGCCTGAAAAAAGATAATGGCTGACGGCACAGAAATAGAAGATATGACTTCACAAGATGGAGATGAAAGTGGTGGCATCGACGAGTCAGAAATGGCGTTGACAGGAATGAATATGTTGTTGAATAGCGGTTATGACGAAGCTCGTGCCCTCTTCGATAAATACAAGTGAGATTAATTGATTGACTGTTAATTTATTTCATTGATTAAATTTCTAATTAAATGAATTGACTGGGATAGACCTAGTTCAGCTCTGAACGTCGATCTCATTACACTCGCCCTGAACGTTCAGAAACTGTCCCATTCAATCAATGTCGAAAGAAAATTTTCGCCCCAGTCAATTTTACTGGGCAACTTTTCACTGCTAAACGATGGGGTGTCAATCCGTGTGGACGCATGTACAACGTAAACGAACATCTTAGTGAGAAAATAAGACCTTGCTTATTTCGCTAGAGTCAGTATGAGCGAAACAACACGCTGTTAAAAATACGTCCCCTCCTATCAAGTTACAATTTCGCAGCCATGACACTCTTACTGTAGGTTGACGTCCACATCAGGAATGTCGGTCATACAAGACGAAACGAAATGTACAGGCTTTACATTGTACAGGCTTTCACTCAGATTGACACCCCGTCGTTAAGAAGTGAAAAGTTGTCCAGTAAAATTGACTGTTCTCCAACTTTTTTCGACATTGATTCAATCGGACAGACCCTGGACTAGGATAGACCTGGTTAGGCCCGAAGGTATCGTGTATTCTAGGCATAATCAAATTGAATTTCATGTCTCACTCTCACGTCACATGATGATTTGCAAGAAGTGTCAAAAACTAGTACCAATTTCCGACGTAACCAGGATTAGTTTACTACCATCTAGGGATGACAATGCTTATTCGATGTGGTTCTGCTCAGACAAACATTTTGCTTGTTTTCCCCATCAATATCCTTATTATTTTTCAGCCTTTTGATTGATAATTTTGATTTTACAATAATAACTGTCAGAAATATAATAATAAGATCAACAAGAAGATTTAAATGGAATGAATCTATGAATTAGGGATGAGATTTAATGACCCTAAGAAGGACAGGATATTTTCCAAGTGTATTTACATGTATGGTTGTCAAGAGTAATTGTGGCGAGTCATTTTACATGACGTATATCTTTATCAGTTGGAAAGGAAATACATATGACTTAAAATTAACTTCCTTAAATCTTTCACATTGGAGGGTTGGATGGCCGAATGGTTAGCATGTCATTGTGTCAAATGACGGTTCGAATTCCCGGTTGTACATGACAAGGAGTAGGGTTGCCTGTCCAATCTTGTTGGTTTTCTCCGGGTCTTCCGGTTTCCCCCCCACTGCTAACGACCCCTACAAGCAAGCTAATCATTGAAATAAAATTAAATCATATGTTAGTCCCCAAATGACCTGGATTGTGTCGAGTGGATGTTAAACCTGATTTCTCTCTCTCTCATACAATGTATTTATACAGCAATTTGTCATTTTTTGTCCAAAAATACTAAAACAAAAATACTAAAACAAAAGATAATTAATGTCATCAAATATTTAGCTGTAGATATAATAATAACAATTTATCATTTATATAGCACCAAATATCCAACATAAAGTGTTGCTAAGTGGGCAGTGGTGCTTTACTTTGTCGCGGTATCATAAGGCCTATTATTGAGTCAACTGGCGTGGTTTCGATTCCCCAGTTGTACTTGACAAGGAGTAGGACCGTCTGTCCAACCTTGTGCCTTTTTTTCGGTCCTCCGGTTTCCTCCTAGTGCTAAAGACTCCTACATGCAAACAAGTTATTGAAATAAAATTGATCCATATGTTAGTCCCGAAATGATCTAGTTTGGCCAAGTGGACGTTGAACCCCATTCTTCTCTCTTTATTTGTACTGCCCCTATCATGATATCCATTCATTAGGGCACTTCATCTCAGACAAATGATTAATTGTGGTATCTATCACAAGTGGAAGATAGCCTTTAATGTCCGCTTCCACCGAAGGTTAGATCGCAGACAAGTCCCATTTTTTTAAAAATTTTATTATCTTAGCGCACACAAGGGGGTCTTTCCTGTGGGAGGAAACCGGAGTGCGATATCCATTCATTAGGGCACTTCATCTCAGGTAAATGGTTAATTGTGGTATCTATCACAAGTGGAAGATAGCCTTTAATGTCCACTTCCACCGAAGGTTAGATCGCAGACAAGTCCCATTTTTTTAAAAAAATTTATTATCTTAGCGCACACGAGGGGGTCTTTCCTGTGGGAGGAAACCGGCACGTCCATCTCCATGCCAGATAATTAACAACCATTCATGTATTTTTAGTGTTGTACATGTACCTCCCATCAAGTTTATTTGCAATCCCCATTCCATCAATTTGTGGGAGTCCTTAAGTGTGATATTTCTTTTACAAGTGGGAGATAATTAGCAAGCATTTATTTGTCATTTTGTAGTTGCCATCACAAGCTTGTATGTAAACAGGATATTGTTAGTTAGAGAGATAAATAACTACTATATAGATAACAAACATGTTTATAGATAACACGCTTTGATACGATAAATATGTGTATATCATATATCTATCTCACCTAATTAATTTAGTTATTTCTTATCAACAATCAGGTCATCTATTAGAAGAGTGAAGTTTTAATGAAGATTTTCTAATAAATGACATGAAAATTATTTCTTTGAAGAGTAAAAGATCATTTTATGAGAACGACATGAGAATCATTTGTTTGAGGAGTAAAAGTTAATTTTATGAAAATACATTTTAAAGATGCCTTCCCACAAAGCCATTTATGGACTGAAAACATGTATTTTAAAGGGACAATAACACTCTTGCTGGCTTGGCAGCTCTAGAAAATAAATAATAGTCTTATTCTAAGTACTAGATGTTTATTTGTCCTACCTATTGTGTAAATTATCCATTACATCATATTTTACTTGTTCAGAGGGTTCGAAAATATTTTAAAATCCAAGTCACATTTGAAAAGGTTTACGTTAACCTTTTCAAATCATGTAGTTGAATTTTTCCAATTCTTTAAATTAGGTGTGTTAAGATGAAATTTGTATCATCAATTAATTTGAATATTGTAAAACAATACAAATTGTTGGCCAGAATAAAGATTGGGACATATTATTCAATCACAACAAGAGTGTTATTGGGGCTTTAAAGATACATTCCCACAAAACTATTTTTTTTTTTTTTTGAAACATCAGTATCAGGCCTACAGCCCATAGTACATGTGATATAATTACAGACAATTAACTTCAAAAAGAAATATTTCTATTGCATTCTCAAAATATATAACAATATTCCTTGTCTTGATAAAGTATAAAATACATTCATATTCATTTCATTTCATTTCCTAATGGAGATTTAACTTTCACAAGTTGTAGTTTGCTAGAGCAAGCTGGTTTAGGCACCAATCGCAGACCTTATCAGGCACAAATACCCACTATGTTAGGCACAATCTCTCCAGCAGGTTTCTTTTTTTGGCATAAATTTGTCTATTCTTTCTGTGTTTTTATCTATATTATTTATCTATATTATTAATGTATGTCTCTGTTGTGTTATATATTTCATAGTACTATGACCGATGTCTAGGTCATATGCTATTTTATTATTTTTTTATTCAGTTTTAAATTTCAAATCTATATTTTGATATTCATTAATGCTTGGTTAGTCACCAGAGGCAGACAGCAATTAACCTGTCAGTTAAATTATGACAGACTGGCAACTAAAGGGGTTGATCTGTAAAGTCTCTTCTAACTATTGTTTTAACGGTCTTCATCCTTTGGTAATTTTATGTTGATGTCAACACTTTTCTAAGTCACTGATTTGTATATATAGACAAATGTATGTAAGATGATTGAGTAGTTGGAGAGACCAGCTTAGGGAACATACTAGTTGGAGGTCCGATATATAGGAAATTATAAGTTGTTAAATTGTTGCTGTTAATTTTTTGCTTCTGAAATAAAGTGTTAAAGATCCATTCCCAGAATATGTATTCATTTCTGATACTTAAAGAACACATGTCGACGAGCTACATTCCCTGAAAGTCGATTGGTGTTAGTACAATGGTCTGTTTGTGAGATAACCTTATCATAAGCTGATGTACAATATTGATACTGGTATTATGAGGATTATCTACAAGCAGAAATCAATTGTTTGTGTGTTGAGCTTTTATAAGTAGATTGATTTATCGTGATGTAATGCTAACAGGTCT
Source organism: Patella ulyssiponensis (assembly GCA_963678685.1). NCBI lineage: Eukaryota > Metazoa > Mollusca > Gastropoda > Patellidae > Patella > Patella ulyssiponensis. The sequence continues at coordinate 10,154,728 of OY783227.1, read as the reverse complement.
TGGTCTTGGTCTTGATCTCTTGTGTTGGGGGTGGATGGCTGAATGGTTAGCATGCAAGCGCTGTATCATAAAGTCAACTGGCATGGTTTCGAATCCCCAGTTGTACGTGACAAGGAGTAGGGTTCTCTGTCCAATCTCATGGGTTTTCTCCAGGTCCCCCGGTTTCCCCCCACTGCTAAAGACGCCTATGCACAAGCGAATAATTGAAATGAAATTAAACCATATGTTAGTCCCGATATGACCTAGTTGTGTAGAGTGGACGTTAAACCCCATTTCTTTCTCTTTCTCTCTTTGATCTCTCGCTTGCTGGTCACTTCTGGCTTGCAGTCATGATCCCCATCCCTGGTGGGATTGTACATGTGGCTTGGGGAAAGGGGCGTCTGAATGGTTAGCAGCTAGGTGGGTGCTGTATCATAAGGTCTGTCATTGATTCAGCAGGCATGGTTTCGATTCCCCAGTTGTATGTGACAAGAAGTAGGGTCACCTATCCAACCTTGTGGGTTTTCCCCTGGTCCTCCGCTTTCCTCCCTAAAGGTCCCTACACACAAACGAATTATTGAAATAAAAATGAACCATATGTTAGTCCCAAAATGACCTAGTTTGTGTTGAGTGGACATCTGTTATTGGAGCTGACAGAATTTAGGCAATTAATCCAACTTTTCCCAACAGACAAATATGAAATAAAATGGTGTTAAACAACTTACTGTTCTGCTCCTGCTGCACTAATGGAAATGGGCATACACCATACAGTGTGCCCTTGAGGGAAATTTTTCCCAGACGTCAGCACTAAAACCTACTCTTATATCAAATTCCTACTGCCAGGGGGTCTGTTACGTGCATGTCAATGGGTACATAGGACTTTTTTTTGCGTACCATCTGAACAACTAATTCCCATGTTTTCATACCCCCTGAACTACTAATTCCCGACTGGTACGATGTGGAATCTGGGACTTAAACTTTGATGAATTGTTTATATTTCAGAAATGAGAGTCCGTTAATGCAAGCTGGCTACAGTTTTGTCTATTTCATGGTAAGGATTATTTAGTTATTCTATCTCAGAATCCTATTCACTACGGCCTCCTCTTATATTGAATTCCAACTGTCAAGGTTGGGATGGCCTAGTGGTCTAGAGTGCCGAGCTTCAACCTCTGGCTGGCTGTTCACCTCTGGCTTGCAGCTGTGGTTTCGATCCCTGGTGTGAGCGTATGTGGCATGGAGATAGGGGCGCCTTCTCAACCTCGTGGGTTTCCTCCGGGCATCCGGTTACCTCCCACTGCTAAAGACCCCTACGCGCAAGCGAATTATTGAAATAAAATTGAAACCATATGTTAGTCCTGAAATGACCTAGTTTGTGTCGAGTGGACGTTAAACCCCATTTCTCTCTCTCTCTCTCCCTATTCACTACGGCCATCTTTTATATTGAATTCCAACTGTCAAGGGTTCTTTTACATGGGATGGGACCACATTTCTTTTTGTCCCATCTGAAAAACTATATTTTTTCCCTTGTCAGGGCCTCCGTCTTTACACCTTTGTCAAGGTGGAACTATACCGGAAAATCCTGATCTAACATGGGACCTCCAGGTTAGCAAGCCAACTTCTTACTCGCTGAGCCACCGTGGAATAAAAGATAAAAAAAAAGATTTTATAAGGTTTTTGTATTTTTCAGCAAGCATTGATGTCCTTTGAAGATGAGAGGTTGGCAGAGGCCCTCAAGATATTGCAAGAAACAGAGAAAAAATGTGAAGTAGGAGATAGCTTTATGAAAAATATGAAGAAAAAACTGTCTAAGAAGAAAAAATCGGTAATTGTATTCGACACTATGCTTAAAGGACAATATTGGTGTCAGATATCCTTACACTAGGAAACTGGAATCGTTTAATTTGGGGTTTTTTGACTTTAAAAAATGCTATAGAGTTTAATTTCAAAACATCGTTTGATAATTGATTATAATCGTTTGAAAATTACAAAAATGATTTAATTAGGACCATGGTTTAATTTAATGATACAGCGTTTAATTTCTCCGAGAGGGGTTTAGAAATGCACGGACCCTTTAATTATGTCAAGCGTCTAATTACTAGCCGAGTGCTTTAATTTCCCGAGATGCATTTATAAATTAAATATTAGACGAAAATTTTAATTTCCCGCGAGTCGTTTAACCGATCGGCTCATTTTCATTACGATTATTTAAATGTGAAGTACGAATAAAAAATATGAATATAGAAAAATAATGTGGATCAAATAATTGCTAATCTTTTAATTTCCCGCGAGTCGTTTAACCGATCGGCTCTTTTTGTTTACGATTATTTAAATTTGAAGTACGAATAAAACATATGAATATAAAAAAATAATGCGCATCAAATAATTGCTAATCTTTTAATTTCCCGCGAGTCGTTTAACCGATCTGCTCATTTTGATTACGGTTATTTAAATGTGAAGTACGAATAAAAAATATGAATATAAAAAAATAATGCACACCAAACATTATTTTTTATATATTGAGGGAGTAAATGTTGATTTAGCAATATCGTTTGATATCGTTCTTCTGCAGTCAACATTTTATTGTCCCAAGTGATTACGTAACATCAAGGCTGTGATCAGTCATTGATACTGTTTGAAGCCATTCTATAGTCCTGTCTAAAAATGATCGACAGCTTGTCTATAGAGATCGACAAATTGGCGCCAACTAAAAGTCTCGCGAGATTATCACTCTTCCATGATAACGTACATTGTGATGTCTTCTAGCGGCGCATGCAGGTGGAAAACTATTTTCATTCATTTGTGATTTAAAGAAAATACATTACCTTGGATGTGCTTTACCGATTTCCAACAAATAGCGACGCGTACAGGTGGAAGGCTATGTTCATTTTTTGGGATGTGCTTTACCGATTCCCGATTGTATAATAACATTGGGCGTGATTTACCGATTTTTGATGTTTGTCAATGGTGGAATCATTCTTTAATCGATAATGGATAAAAATACTACGACCAAGGTAAGATGAGCAATTATTTGGTGCGCAGTATTTTTTTATATTCATATTTTTTATTCGTACTTCAAATTTAAATAATCGTAATCAAAATGAGCCGATCGGTTAAACGACTCGCGGGAAATTAAAAGATTAGCAATTATTTGGTGCGCATTATTTTTCTATATTCATATTTTTTATTCGTACTTCACATTTAAATAACCGTAATCAAAATGAGCAGATCGGTTAAACGACTCGCGGGAAATTAAAAGATTAGCAATTATTTGATGCGCATTATTTTTTTATATTCATATGTTTTATTCGTACTTCAAATTTAAATAATCGTAAACAAAAAGAGCCGATCGGTTAAACGACTCGCGGGAAATTAAAAGATTAGCAATTATTTGATGCGCATTATTTTTCTATATTCATATTTTTTATTCGTACTTCAAATTTAAATAATCGTAATCAAAAAGAGTCGATCGGTTAAACGACTCGCGGGAAATTAAAAGTTACGTCTAATATTTAATTTATAAATGCATCTCGGGAAATTAAAACACTCGGCTAGTAATTAGACGCTTGACATAATTAAAGGGTCCGTGCATTTCTAAACCCCTCTCGGAGAAATTAAACGCTGTATCATTAAATTAAACCATGGTACTAATTAAATCATTTTTGTAATTTTCAAACGATTATAATCAATTATCAAACGATGTTTTGAAATTAAACTCTATAGCATTTTTTAAAGTCAAAAAACCCCAAATTAAACGATTCCAGTTTCCTAGTGTTACACAGTCTCACACAACAACTTTTTGTCTTCAAAGGAATTATTAGTGAGCAGAAATTCGCCCATGTATCTGTTATCACTCGTCACTTCGTGTTTTCCTTTATTACTTATCTATCGTAGCAATGATCTCTGTGTTAAAATTATATTTGGAAAGTGTTTAACCAGTTCTATAACATATGTGATAATGACTGACACCAATATTGTTCTTTAAATCTAAGGTTGGCTGAGAAAGTCCATTTGGATTTTCCGCCATGGTTTTCCCCTTGTCAGTGGTGCAAAAGGGAGGGTCTTGAAAGAACAGATGTCTAGTTGAGATGAAAAACTGAGGACCCATGTATACATTGGTGTGCACATAAAGATCCCTTGGAAGATGGAATTCGATATAAGAGTAGGCCGTAGCGCCTCTGCCCAGTCAAAATTTCCCTCCTAAAACACTGTATGGCGTATGCCCATCTTCATGATCCCAGTGGAAGTAGGGCGTAAAACCCTATTTCGTTTATTCTTTTTTGCAGACGTTTTGCTTCCCGGCATGGTTATCTTCACGTAGTCCCATGGAGATAATCAAATTAAATTTTAAACTTTTATGATAGCTGAATGGCCAAATGGTTATCATGTGTGCGTGTTGTATCATAAGATCTGTCATTGAGGCAGGACACTACCTAAGAATTTCACAATGATAACAGAAACTTATCATTTAATGTAATATTAGTAAATGATGCCCCAAATCAGATTTGATAATTTGAGCATAAAATATTAATTTGTTACCATGGAAATGGTGGCCATATTGGATTTTTTTTATATATTCACGGTGGGTAGGTTAGGAAATCAAAATCTTCACCAATTTTATTGAAACAAACTATTTGTGATTTGGAATAACATATATAGGCATTAAAGAATGCAATAAGGCATAAATTTTACCATTTGAATGTGAAGAAAGAACATTATGATCCCCACATAAAACATGTGGGTGTGGCCGAACACACCACTAAAATGATTTTGTACAATAAAATGTCCAAATGTATAACAAACACCTTGAAAATCATCTTATTGCACAGAGTAGCTAAAGAACTAACCATATTCCAAAGATGAGACCCTTATCTCTCATAGATTTTGAGAATTTGATTTTCTAAGACCTGATATGGGTGAAAAATTGAGTACGGAAAAATGCAAGTTAAAAGTAAAAAATTTGATTTACCTATGTAAATCCTATATAATATAAAGGCGGGACTCGACTTGAAAAATCAACAAATTTTGACTATATTAGGCAATTTTAACTGATATCAAAATTTGACAGATCAATCTGTAGGCTACAGAGTGTTTTATAAGGTAGTGTCCTGCCTTGAATCAACTGACATGGTTTTGATTCCCTGGTTGTACGTGACAAGGAGTAGGGTCGCCTGTCCAACCATGTGGGTTTTTCACTGGTTCGTCAGATTCCTTCCCACTGTTATATGCGCAACACTTTTTGGACCTATTGATGCTACAGACAGAGATATGGCCATAATTTCCAAATATACACTCGAGAAATATATGTACAATGTACAGGCTATAAAGCTCAGATATGCTATACCTTCTTAATATGATTACATCTTCTAGAACAATTGATAACACACCTATAGAGATACAGGCTATAACGCCCAGATTTTCTAACTCAATATCATCCAGTCTTCAACTTATTGGTCAATTTAAATCAACATTGATGTTGTTATCTTACCAGGAAAAGATGGGCTTCTGTTATACAATTTTTAAACCCCATTTCTTTATGTTTATTACAGAATGTGGCCAGTATTAGTTTAGAAGATAAACTACAGCGCCAGATTATCGTGGCCGACTGTCTACTCTATCAATCCATATTAACCTTCACGAACCAAGATATACCCAGTTATGTCAAGGGCGGGTGGTATCTTCGTAAAGCCTGGAAAATATACGAAAAACTACATCGTGACATTAACCAAATACGGAACCGTCAAATCCAAGCTAAAATTAACAAGATGCAGGCCAGTCTTCAATCAGCATCGATTAACGGAAATTCTAATTCATCAGCGGAAGATGCTGACAGTGCCATAGACGGAAACTCTAACGAACTAAGTGAACAATTGGTCGGTCGGTTGCTTGGCGCCGTTAATTTCGGTTACGGAACATTCCAGTTGTGTATTTCCATTATGCCTCCAAAGATATTAAAATTGATTGAGTTTTTAGGATTTGAAGGTGATCGAGAAGCCGGGCTTGTTGCGTTAGATTATACGAGTCATTCAGAAGATATGAAAGCACCTTTAGCCACGCTAGGATTACTGTGGTATCATACGGTTTTACGACCGTTTTTCGCTATAGATGGTGCCAATGGTTTCAGTGCTGGTAAGTTTTGGGGTTTATTACAATATGGTTGAATCACAACTAAAGTGTCCCAGGTTGTTCGTCTTTGGGTATTCCAGGGTTCACCAGTTGTTGTGTCTCAGGATTTTGTATCCCAGGGTTCACCAGAATGTCCTGGGCTTTTGTGTCCAAGGTTTGCCAAAATATCCCTGATTGTTGTGTCCAGGGTTCACCAGAATGCCATGGGCTGTTGTGTCATTTAGCAGCATGCTGAAGCACTGTTGTCAAGGCAAAGTTTTCTGCACAACACACTGTATAACTCATCTTCATTAGTCTGGTTGGTGCGGAAATGAAATGAAATGAGGTTTAATGTCCTGCTGTTCAGGCGTGCTCGTGGTATCGTAAGGTCGGCCATTTAGTCAGTTGGCGTATTTTTGATTCCTCAATTGTACATGTACGTGACAAGGAGTAGGATCGCCTATCCAACTTTGTGGATTTTCTCTGGGTCCCCCTGTTTCCTCCGACTGCTAGAGACCCCTACGAATTATTAAAATAACATTTAACCATACATGTATGTTAATCCCAAAATGACCTTGTTTGCGTCGAGTTGACGTTAAACCCCATTTCTCTCTCTCCCACTACTGTTCTGCACTGACTGGGCAAATTTAGACAATAGGATATTAAACCTCATTATAAATTCATCAATCTATCATCAATTGATATAAATTTTAGGAACATCAGATGCAGAAGCTATTATATCACAGAAAGAAAAAGATTTCCCTAATTCTTCACTGTTTTTATTTTTCCGTGGACGAATTCACAGATTACGGGTAAGTCTACATACCATAACGGAACTTTCATCTGTATAGAAAACACAAGAGTATAGGGATGGGCAGCGATTAAGAGTTTTTCAAACCATATGACACCAGATGAAGGGAGGGTTGGACTCTTTCAAACCACATGACACAGTATGAGGGGAGCGACTAGATTTTTTCATACCTTACGGCAACGAATGAGGGGAGGAGGTTGGACCTTTCAAACCACATGACAAGGGAGGTTGTCAGATAGATCTTAAGTTGCCTGATAGCCAATAGATCATGTGATCTTGACGAGCTGCAAGACATTTCGTGATGAGTATGACATGTACATGATGAAAGCAGGTGACATGTATACGATAGAGCAGGTTATTTCATGAAGGTTTAATATGTAATCATGTTTGATAATATGTGACCCGCTCCCACAAAACCAGACGGATGGTCATTTTTATAAAAATAGAGCTAGCACCATATTTGAATAGTCCACAGCTAAGCTTTCCAAAAATGCAATTATTTTTAAATTTGTCGTATCATCTGGAGTTGAGTACAGCTCATTAATAGTAACAAGAAGGCATACAGTTTATGCTTTTGTGCCCTAATACAAAATCAAATTGTGCGCCAAGCGTCTGGTTTCGTGGTAGTGGGTCATGTGAAAAAACAAACTTGTAAACTGCGATGTATCTATTTGATACTAGACTCCTTCCAAACACGTCATGATTTGTGTTTTGGCCTCTTAATTAAGTTGTATGTTCACAGGTCACATACATTTTAGCATGGATTAAAGCATAAAAAATACAATTTTGCCAGGAAAAATGCAAACAGCAGTTTTAATTAATGATCAATTAATAGTGTAAATTGTTTGAGTCAAAATTGTTTGTATTATATGTTTGTTATTGTTTTTGTAGAAAGAAACTGATTTATCTGTAGCAATGTATCAACGAGCGTTTGATGAAGCGAAAGGACAGAGAGAGATTGAACTCATGTGTTTATATGAAATAAGTAAGTTGTATATTAACATCTCGTTACCATGGTTATCAGTATCAAATTATGGCAGATCGTAACCTTGGTAATCGATATCACATGTATAACAGATCGTAACCATGGTAATCGATATCACATGTATAACATCATAACCATGGTAACCGATATCACATGTATGACAAATCGTAACCATGGTTATCATTATCAGTGTATATATATTAACATGGTTATTAGTATGTAATTATATGAGTATAGTATATGAATTATTTATATTTTAGGTTGGTGTAATTTGATGAGATTAAAATGGAAAGATTGTTTAGACGGATTTGAAAGGTAAGTTGAATATATTTTAGTCTAATTTTCCTGGTTCGTATACCTTACTAGACTAGAATGTTATAAACACATTTCATTTCAATCCTGACAGGTCAAGAAATGTGACTCTTTTGGACACAAATTCAGTAGTTTATTTTATTTCTTTTCACAACTCATCGCTTTCATTCACCCTCGAGTCCAATCTCAAAGTATGTAATATAATTTAAAATAGCATTATGCAAGAGCAAAATCTGCTTATTACAGGTCTTTCTTTAGGCCAGAGATGTTATCTAAGTAATCAATTAGACATTAATTAACATATCCAGACCATAATAAACTCTTTATGTCAAGGCTAGCCTTCGATGTTGGCGGATTAAATTCTTATATGCCGCTTAATTAAATCAATCAAGTGGATAATCGAGACTATGCTGTTTATAATTATGATTTGAGTAGTGATGACCGAGGGTATGTGAATATTTCAAACGCTTTTTTCTCGGCTAATAGTGAATCAATTTGACTGAAATTTTCAGCAAATTATCTTTAAACAATCTAGTTTTTAACTATTATAGTGAGAACTGCCATCTCTTTATCTTATCTCCCATAATGTAACTTTAAGTATTCTTATTGAATTTTAACCAAATGAAATATTTTGAATATATTTCAGATTATCTAAAGAATCAAAATGGTCTAAAGCTTATTATTCATACCTTAGAGGAAGTAAGTCTATTGATTATTGATTATTGATTATTCAATCTGATTAAAACACCGATCCAATTTCATTTCTTTTTTTATAGTTAAAAATTTTGTTTTACTTGTCGTCACAACACTAGGATCTGGCCAATGAAATAATCTGTTGGTTTATCAAATGTTTGAGGTCATAGAGTCAAAAGCCGCTTGTATGACCCCTGACGCGACCTCCCACTACAATTGGTCTGATCTTCCATGTGGTAGAGGCCATCAGAAATAAAAAACGAAATCAAATTGTAGATTATTTGACGTAAACTTAATGAAAAACTCTGTAATACCTGTGATACAAGAACCCCATCACTACTTACATGCTTGGCTAGTTGGAGTGATAGTTTAGACCTGTTATAATTTGAAATCGTAATACAATTTAATTAAATGGTTCTCATTAGATATCTTTTTCTTTTTCTTATCGGTGGTTGGATGGTCTAGTGGTTTAATGCCTGCACGTGAAATCATAAAGTCTGTCATTGACTCAAGAGGCCTGGTTTCAATTTCCCATGTACATGACAAGAAGTAGGGTCTCCTATCCAACCTCATGGGTTTTCTCTCAGTCCTCCAGTTTCCTCCCACTGCTAAAGACCCCTTCGCGCAAACTAATTATTGAAATAAAATTGAACTATATGTTAGTCCCAAAATGACCTACCTTTATGTTGTGCACTCAAAACTAACCAGGTCAATTCGGGATTACATAGGAAGGTTTGGGTGGCCAAATGGTTAATGGGTGCGCACTGTACCAAAGGAATGTCATTGAGTCAACTGGCGTGTAAGTGACAAGAAGTAGGGTCGCCCGTCCAATCTTGTGGTTTTTCTCTGTGTGCCCTCAGTTTCCTCCCAATGCTAAAGACCCCTATGCGCAAGCTAAATTTTGAAATAAAATTGAACCATATGTTAGCCCCATAGTGACCTAGATTGTGTTAAAGGGACAATCCCGATAAGAACAGAGTCTAAAAAATTAAAGTCCGAGTATTTATGAAATTTATGGACCAAAATATAGAGGCATGGTGTATTTACCTTGTCTCAAAATTTCAGCTCAAAATATTGAGTCGTTTGGACGTGAACGTCAACACTGCTTATCCGGACACGTAACCCTTTTAAGATTTCGGGTCAATTTTTTCATTGCGTGACCTGATAATCGATTCCCGTTTCTTGAGAGGTCTATGCAGTGAATGACCCATGTACTGTACTTGATAACAATAGGTAAATTTCACCTACATATTATTTTTATAGAAAAAAGTCTGGTTTTATCCAGATACTGTACAATACAACGGTCTCCATTTCCAGATGAAGACTGTCAGGTTTAAGTTATTTACAAGCGTATCACAAATATCGGGTTAGTTGGTCGGCCTTAGGTAATGGGTTTTACGGGATTTTAACACAAAATTAAGCAGTTTTATTCCTCAGAAGGTTAAACCCCATCTCTCTCCGTCCCCTAAAATCTTAGACTGTCTTTTCTTTGAAGTGTGTTTAGGAGTGGACAGTACTCTCTCTATCTTTCTGTTTTTCTTATATTTCCATCATTTGTCAGTTTGTACAGGAGCAATGGGAGAAGTACAGGAGGCCTTTGAAATTTTAAAAGAAGTCCCAGGTCAAGTTAAAAAGAAAAATAACCAAATAGAAGCCTTCGTATTCAGACGTGTGAGTATTATATTTAATATCCTGAGGCCGAATGAACAATATTCATCCCACCCTGATTTGTTTACGAGGCATCTTTACTAATGTTTGTCTGTCTGTTCAGGATTCGCACCTACACTAGGGCTGTCCCGAGGCTGAAATTAAATGTTATATAAATTGTGCTTGTTACAACAATCGTGTTTGTTATATAAATCGTGTTTGTTATATAAATTGTGTTTGTTATAACAATCGTGTTTGTTATATAAATCGTGTTTGTTATATAAATTGTGTTTGTTATAACAATCGTGTTTGTTTTATGAATTGTGCTTGTTATATAAATCGTGCTTCTTATATAAGTCGTGTTTGTTATATTAGTCGTGTTTGTGTTATATAAATTGTGTTTATTTTACCAGGGTGAGAAGTTGAAGAAGATGCCACCAAGTCAAGAATACTGCCGTCTACTGGCTCTAGAATTGATATTTTTATGGCATGCGATACCAACATGTACAGAGGAAGAATTAAAACCAATGTTAGATGGTACGTGATTCATTTCTTGTTCATGGCTCAGTGGGTAGAGTGCCGACTCAGTAACCAGGATGTTACAGGTTCGATGGGAGCTGCGGTGACTTAGTAAGAGGTTGGCTCGCTGACCTAAAGGTCTCATATTTGATCCCAGCGTTGACAGATAAAGCTCATTGTAAAAGAACCCTTGAGCATTGGAATTCGATACATGAGTAAGCCATAGCACACTGTATGGCCCAGTCGGGGCAGAACAGTAGGATGTTAAACCCTATTTCATTTCCCACGTTCGATTTTCCACTTCTATTTGCTGCTTGACGGATGGCCTAGCACAGTCACTTTTCATTCGTTTTGGATGAAAAACCAAGCCTTGTGAACAAATGAGCTACATGTAAAATCACACATTGCTGTTGGAATTTGAAATAAGAGTAGGTCATAACGTTTATGCAAAAATTTCCCTTGAAGCGCAATGTATTGTGTAGGCCCCTTCTTCATTAGCCAAACAGTAGGACTTCAATTTCGTTTCATTTGTGTCTGTGGCTCTCGGACTTGTGACCTGCCATTGAGTCAACTGGCGTGGTTTGGAATCCCCTGTTGTACGTGGCAAGGAGTAGGGTCGTCTGTCCAGCCTTGTGGGTTTTCCCTGGGTACTCCGGTTTCCTCCCACTACTAAAGACCCCAATGCGCAAGCGAATTAATGAAATAAAATTAAAAACCATGTTAGTCCCGAAATGATCAAGTTTGTGTCGAGTGGCCGTTAAACCCCATTTCTCTCTCTCTCGGACTTGTTATGTTTCACTTGAATTATCTAAATTTATTCAACTTTATAAAGTCTTGCATTATTCATGAATTAAAACTTAGTTTTTCCAGTCTTGTATTAAGAATTAAATTGTAGCTTTGTTTTTCCAGTATGTGATATGCAGACAGATAAGAAATCACTACACCTGAAGTCACTGGTAGAGGGTGCGATATATAAAGAATTAGGTCAACAAGAAATGGCTATACAGGTATGTTGACTAGAACGGCTCATCTTATGGCAGGAAGGGAGGTTGGATGGCAGAATTGTTAGCATGTGCTTGTTGTATCTTGAGGTCCGTCATTGAGTCAACTGGCTTGGTTTGAATTCTAAGGTTATACGTGTCAGTGAGTAGGGTCGCCTGTCCAGCCTCGTGGGTTTTCTCTGGTTTACTCCTACTGCTAAAGACCCCTATGCTCAAGTAAATTATTGAAATGAAATTGAACCCTATATAAGTCCCGAAATTACCTAGTTTGTGTCGAGTGGACGTTAAACCCCATTTCTATCTTTACGGGACAATTTACCCACTAATACCACCACATACTGTCAGGACAATGTACCCAATACGGCTGACATATGCATTTTAGACTGTGAACATTGAAATACTAATGGCAACGTTATTCTTCATATACAAGAAGTGCACTTGTACAGTGTAATAGTTATCTAATTGTAGTATGTTATATTTTAGTGTTTTGACGAGACTATAGTTGATCATGTTATGTTTTAGTGTTTTGATGAGACTATAGCTAGACATCAAGGTTTAAAAGAAGATTACCATATACCAGCGTTCGCCATGTTTGAACTAGCAACAATATACATGTTACAACCACAGGTAATATATCATTTATTCTAGTAACCATAACAACAATATACATGTTACAACCAAGGTTAATATATCCTTGTTATAGTAACCATAGCAACAATATACATGTACAACCAAGGTTAGTATATCCTTGTTATAGTAACCATTGCAACAATATACATGTTACAACCATAGTTAAAATAGCATTATGCAAGAGCAAAATCTTCTTATTACAGGTCTTTCTTTAGGCCTGAAATGTTATCTAAATAATCAATTAGACATTAATTAACATATCCAGACCATAATAAACTCTTGATGTCAAGGCTAGCCTTCGATGTTTGCGGATTAAAATCCTATATGCCGCTTAATGGCCGTTGATAATTAAATCAACCAAGTGGATAATCGAGACTATGCTGTTTATATTAATGACATGAGTAATGATGACCGAGGCTAAGTGAATATTTCAAACGCTTTTTTCTCGGCTAATAGTGGATCAATTTGACTGAAATTTTCAGCAAATTACCTTTACACTATCTAGTTTTTAACTATTATAGTGAAAACTGCCATCTCTTTATCTTATCTCCCGTAATGTAACTTATAATATATATGTTATTATAGTAACCATAGCAACAATATATTTTATAACCACCGATAGTGTACCCATTTTCATGTTTTGTGGAGGTGTTGGGTTGGTCAGGTGGTTTTATGTATGCGCTTTAGATCATAAGCTCTGTCATTGAGGCAAGGGGCGGGGTTTCCATTCCCCACTTGTGCGGCTTCCTCCCGCTGCTAAATTGTTGAAGAAAAAATAACTATATGTTAGTCTTGAAATGAAATGAAAGGAAATGGGGTTTAACATTTTACTGAGTCCTGTAATAATCTGTAATAATCTGGTGTTTTATTTTACAGACTGAAGCTAAAGCTAAACAACTTTTACTACAGATCAAGGTTTGTACCATTTACTACATGACGTCAGAATTTAGTACAAACTTATGTTAGGTTCCCACTGTCATGCGCTGTGTTACGACAGGATTGTTTTTATTAAGTCCGCGATCTGATACGCGCAGATACGTTCGGAAACGTTTTGACACGATCAACACGATAGCTACGACTGATCTCAGTATATGATAAAACCTGATAGGATCATCATGATTAAAACCAAGATTTCAATCGTATCACGAATCGTGATAGTGGAAAGCTAGCATTAAGGCTGTGGGCAGTAGAACATTTCTTCTTTTTTTAAAAAATTGGGGTCAAGTTATCCTGCTTACACATCTAAGAACACATCCATTGAGTAATACCATAATAACTAGGTGAAGGGTTGCCTGAACAGCGGCACTACCACCTACACTTATTTCAAATACCAACTTTCAAAGTTTCTTTTACAAGCACACCAATGTGTACACAGGACCACGGTTTTCAATACCAACGCACTTTTCCTTGCCAGGCCTCTCCTTCTGGCACCACTGACAAGGAAAGGAATGCCGACAAGTCCCAAGGAACTTTCTCGACCAACACCAAGCGCCATCTTCAGACCTCCTGGTTAATGAGCGAGCCCCATCATGGCTTCCACCCAGTACAAGACAGTTCATTCCTGATTGGTGGGTTGGATAGTCTTGTGGTTTAACACAAGTCAGGAGTCATGGTATCGAATCCCAGCTTGAATGTGACAAGGAGTAGGGTCATCTGTCCAACCTTGTGGGTTTTCTCTGGGTCCTCTGGTTTCCTCCCACTCTTAAAGACCCCTACGCACAAGCAAATTATTGAAATAAAATTGAACCATATGCTAGTCCCAAAATGACCTAATTTGTGTTGAGTTGATGTTAAACCCCATTTCTCTCTGTCACGTTTTTGTTTATTGCAGGAATACAAAGAATATGATTTTGAGAATCGTCTTAGTGTTCGAGTCAACAATTCCCTACGACGACTCAAAAATCTAGAATCCTCCCGATCTAAAGGTGCCTCCAAGAGTTAACTCCCTTATTATATTTGGTCTCGGAGTTAACGCCTTTGTGTAATTCTAAGTCTCAGAGTTAAATTTGTGCCACTAGAGTTTGAAAGACTTCTTCAACAGACTGCTGTATTTATCCTATTTATTTAAATATTGTTTTTAATTTCTATTTAAAAAATTTGCTCAACTGAGATTCTTTTTAGCCAAGTCGGTTGATTCTTACTAATTAGCATATTAATTAGCATACTAATTTGCATATTAATTAGCATATAGACTGAGATACCTTTCTAGCTAAGTCATTGGATGATTGCTACTAATTAGCATATTGATAAGGATATAGGCTATAAATAAGTTATCTTGTGACGTCATTTACATATCTCTGGACAGTTCAAGCCAGAATATGGAACATTTTACTTAACAGTCATTAGTTGATCTTACTATAGCTAATTAATTGGTTGATTCTTATTAATTAGCATATAGGCTATACATGAGTTAAGTTATCTTGTGACGTCATTTACAAATTTCTGGCTGTTGGTTACATCTGTCCGGAGATATATATATATATATATATAATTATACCAAAATACTAATATTTAGATGGAACAATCTATATTTAAATAGCCAAGATCTTTCGTCTAATCTTCAGGGCTAATATAAAATACAATGGCACTAATGTAAAAGTTATTTAAATATAGATTCTTCCATCCAAATATTAGTATTTTTTGGTATATAAATCTGATAGTTTGTTCTTTTAAATCGTTTATATAAACCGTGTTAGTCAGTATTTACATGTTGGGATTTGAACATTTTTCTTGTCAGACATTATTACTGAAAATAAAGGGGCATAACTCTTATTATTTATGCAGGCTCTTTCAGACCGTCATTTAAAAATTGCGTGTCATCAAAATATTCAAATCCATACGTAATAAAAAATATGATACAACTCTGGTACCCCTGTAGACATAATTTACGATTCTGTAACAAAATCCCCCCTGCTTATTATCTCAGAGATGTATGGCGCCATTTCTAAATTCCCAATTCACCAAGTTTGGCGCATGCCCCAGAGGTAGACCATCGCAGCTTTACCGTTTGAATTTCTTATAATGTGTGAAATGGTGAAGATTTGGATTGACATGCCATAAGTTTTAGATTTCATGAAAATAATTTATTGTAGGGTACCGTTTGTTGTTGTAAATATTTAATATATTTGGAGTGTGGAACAAATAGGTTTAGGCCTCATCAAAAACATTGTTTTATATCAAAAACTGGAACAAAGCTTGCAATTAGAAAAAAATATATTTTTGGGTGTGGAGTAAAATGAATATTTTAAATTTTAAAATTGTCATTTTGGGGCCTGTTTCACAAGATTTTAACTTTGATAAAATCCAAATTTTAGTAATTTGATTGGATAATAATAGATTGATTTTAGTGCTTAGCCAATCAAAATTAAAGTATCTACTAAAATTTAGATTTTATCTTAAATTAAGATTTCGAGAAACAGGGCCCAGTTCATAAAATTTACTTTCAGGCCAGACTCAAATTTTCTGAACTAGATTTCAGATTGGACTGGCCTCATGAGCATTCATTGAAATCAATTTCATTTCTAAATTAAAATTATTTTTGGATGAATATTGTAACGGATTTGGTTCAAATTGTTAGTCTGGAATTAAAAGTGGCATTATTATTATTATACAATAGATATATATACCTCACATACTTCACTCAAATAGGGGGCGTTTGGTGGTTGTATGGGTTAAAGCGTGTGCGTTAAATCACAAGGTCTGTCCTTGAATCAAGTAGCATGTGGTTTCGACTCCCCGCTTGTAAGCGACAAGAAAACAGAGTCTATTTTAATGTGCCTTGGAGCATGTCCATGCACTGTGAAATAAAAAGTTACAGTATGAGCGGAAATTCTTTTTCAGTTGCATGAGTCATCGGTATGAATTGATATACACCAAATTCACTCTAGAGACCATGACAAATCGTACAATATAAAAACATTTATATTTTCATAACATTTCGTCATTTCTCATAAAATTATCATAAAAAGGAAAAGTATAAAATTATCATAAAATGAGATGAAATTTTTTTCAAAATATAAAATTAAC
The DNA here is from genome assembly GCA_963678685.1 of Patella ulyssiponensis. Taxonomy (NCBI): domain Eukaryota; kingdom Metazoa; phylum Mollusca; class Gastropoda; family Patellidae; genus Patella; species Patella ulyssiponensis. Next base: position 10,138,023 of record OY783227.1, on the reverse strand, counting down.
CGTAAATAGACCTCTAGTTCAAGATATTTATACGAGTCATTAGATTCTTTGTGTTAAAGAATGTAAATGTGTATTTTTATTATCATGTTAAGGCAATCTGATTAAAAGACAGGTCCTATTTCGTTTCGTTTTTATAGTTCAAAATTTCGTTTTACTTGTCTTTACTACACTAGGATCTGAAAGAGGAAATAGTTGTTATCATTGACGTGTTCTGAATGGTGTAAGGGATTAGCCAATGAAACGGTCTGTAACAGCGACTTCTTGGCGTGCCATGCATGGAAGTGTGGGTAAACCACTAGAAACGTCAATGCTGACCTGACACGACTTTGTAGGTCATCGAAAGTATATAAAAACGAAACGAAATATAGATGTGTATTTTAAATAGATTGCATGTTAGATATTTTAATTGTGAATCAGAATAATGTAATAAGTTTAGTGAGGAATTATTATTATTGTTACAATCATGACAACATGACTCTTCACAATGGCCGTCCTCACTGAAGGTTTTCCAAAAAGGCTTGGCTAGTAAAAATTTGGTTCCATGTGACCGTATTGATGGTAAGAGAACTGTGTTTCGAAGTATCAGGGTTAAATTCCATATTAGCGACAAAAACTAACGTTTGTCCTCACACCAGTTCGTAATGTACGTGAAAAGAACACTGTAAGGTAAACAATGAGGTCAGCCTCTACCATGGTTTCTCCTACAAATTATGCCCCGTTATCTATTGCGAGGACGGCCATTTTCTGGTGTTGTATTCAGGTTCGGTAATTGCTCAAGCAGAATACAACACTGTAACCGGGATACCATTTGTGTAACCAGCACTAATTTCTTTCACAATTTAAAAATTCGTTTAAATTGCCTAAAATCATTCAATTTGTTCTTGTGTCCAGTTTTAAAGCTGACTGATTTATTTTGATAATGAACGTCCCATTTACAAGTCTTTAATTTCCTGACCACTGTTAAAAAATTAATCAGTATGCATCAATATAGACAAAAATCAATTAGGTTGTTTATTTTTCAATAGTTACTGCAGACTATCACAATGGAAGAGACGACCACTGTCAAGATCGGTCACATTATTTCTCTTGCGTCTTTTTTTGTAAATTATTTTTAGTGAAGCCTGTACCATAACAGGCCCCGGGACTGTACAGCGCAGTGGACGCTTTCGGATGTTCCCCGGATCCATTCACTTGATTTTATATTTGTTTATTTTTTTGCAATGTCTGTTTTCTGTCTTGTCCGCAGGTTAATCTTGTAGATTTTTGTTTTGCGTGTAGTGCGGTCCTCTTGCACTTAATATTAGAAATGAATGTATGTGCAAGAAATTAGTGGTAAATACACAATATTAAATGAGACCCAGGTTACAGTGCAACCTAATACTCGCAACACCTTGACTATGTGAAGATGATATCAATAATTCTAATATTTTATTCACAAGACATTATTTTCTTATTCAGTTGTTTTGGGTGGTGGGGGTGTTGGCCTAATGTTCTATCACATGGGCTTTTAGATCATAAGGTCTGTCATTGATTCGTGTGACATGAGTTCAATTCACCCGTTGTACGTGACAAAGAGTAGGGTCGCCTGTCTCACCTCGTGGGTTTTTCTCCGGGTACTCCAGTTTCCTCCCGCTGCTACAGACCCCTACATGCAAGCGAATTATTCCAATAAATTGACCTAGTTAGTGTCGAGTGGAGGTTAAACCCCATTTCTCGCTCTCTCTCTTTAAATCATAAGGTCTTGTTATTGAAATTGAAACAACAAGTGGATTGGTTTCGATTCCACTCTTTTTAGGTGACAAGGCCAACTGTGGTGGCCTGTCTAACCTTGTGGGTTTTCTCCGGGTCCTCCAGTTTCCTCCCACTGCTAAAGAACCCTACACGCAAGCGAATTATTCCAATAAAATTGAACCATGTTCGTCCTGAACTGACCTAGTTACTGTCGAGTGGATGTTTAAATCCATTTCTCGCTCTTTTCTCTAGGTCCTCGCTCCCATAGCTAAATACCATGACAGGCAAGCGAAAATGGGGGGGGGGGGTTAGTTTCGCTGCCATCTTCATTAGCACAGTAGGAGCAAAAAATTAGGAGGCTAAACCCCATTTAATATCACAGCTGAATAAGAAAAATGTGTTTAGGGCCAATGTTTGTAATGTTTTGTTGTTGTTTATTACATAATGAAAACTCAATCAAATTAAAACACACATCCTATTTCATTTCGTTTTTTATAGTTCAAAATTTCGTTTTACTTATCTTTACAGCACTGGTGTATAAAAAAAAACGAAACGAACTATAGATGTGTTTTAATCGGATTGAATGAAAACCAAAACCAAATGCGGTGAATGTAATTATAAACCATATTGTATATTATATATCAAAACGACCAAAATAAAAGGCACACAATTTTAGTCTTAGTTTGTTTTTGAGTAAACTTGATTGGTTTCGATTCCTTGGTTGTACTCGAAGGAGTAAGGTCGCCTGTCCAACCTTGTGGGTTTTCTCCGGGTCATCTGGTTTTCTCCCACTGCTAAAGACACCTACACAATGTTTAAGTTTATGAGACGAAGAAGCCTATTGATTTTCGGCGATATCCAATAATTACTCACAGGTTATGATCACTTTGAAAAATGTTGTGAATGCTCTAGAGGCTAAAATTAATATCTCATTGACCTTGAATTTATGCACAGAGTTTAAGGTCATGAGACGAAAGATCCTCCTCATTTTCAACAATTTCCAGTTATTACTGCCAGAGTTACCGCCCTAACCATTTCTGATAATAAATCTGTGTATCATTTCACATACTCCAATAAAATAAACATTAACGACATCAAATTTAGCAAAGGATTTAATCTTAAACGGTTTAAATAACAATAAACAACACAACTTTTACAAATGATAAACAGAAATGAAGTCAAAAATGTGATGTACATATAAGGCACGGGGGAATAACCCTAAAGCCCAGCTTACGCTGTATATCGACCTACGAGACAATAAAACTGACGGCGACTGAGAGCTGATGTCGCTATAGAATGGGAGCCCAGGATGGCAACCCAGCCGAAAATTGCAAGAGCGCTCAGGTCGCCGATTTCGACTCGAGTAGTCGCCAGTTTTATTGCGTCGTAGGGAGACATAAGCCAGGCTTCAGTAAATTTACCGTTTACGTTCGAAATCTGCCAGATAAAAAAGCGTAAAGGTGCGAAAGAGAGGCAATCATGACCTAACAGCCAAGGAGAAACGTCGGCACTAGTTTCATTTTGTAAAATTAACTTCCCCATAATGGTAACCAGTCGCCGATTTCGACTCGAGAAGCCGTCAGTTTTATCGCGTCGTAGGGCCACATAAGCTTTACCTTAACTGCCGACGGCTGGGGCTGCCAAATTAAAAAGCGTCAAGGCATGAAAATAAAGGCAAGCATGGCGTTATAGCTGAGGAGACAGTCACGTAGACGCTAGTTTCATTTTATAATTTTTTTACTGAATAACCTTATGATAATAAAGTAGTACTGCGCTATTCGATGACGTATGGCGTTTCCAGGGAGTCAGGGACGTATATGTTGCTAGGGTAATTCATCCATGGCAGCGTCAAACTTGGCTAAATCTATCAGAGATTTCAAATTTAAATCATTCTCTAATTTCCGGAAATATAAATCTGGTGCCTGAAATGAATAAAAACACGTGATTATAATAAAATATGTGGGTATAAAAAAACACGCGAATGGAATAAAAACATAATAAAATACGTAGGTATAATAAAAACACGAAGTTATAATAAAAACACGTGGATGGAATTAAAACACGTGGGTATATTAAAAACACGTGGTTATAATAAGAAAACACGTGGGTATAATAAATCACGTGGGTATAATAATAATAAAATCAAAATACTATAGCCCTGCTCAATAAAAATGATATACAAGGTGTCCAGAGGATAGAGCGAAATTTCATAGTTGACGATCTAAAACTCACCATATGTTGTAGCTTACGTAGAAATGTCAGCTCTAGGCCAGTTAACTCTTCAATTCTTGATCTATAAAAACGTTTCAAAAACATCAACAGCGACATAATAGGAAGCCTACTATTAGACTTTAACCAAGACTGTAATCTATTTTTAAACTTATGACGTCATAAAATATTGACGTCATAATGAAATTTATATAAGGACTAGGTATAAAATATTGACGTCATAATGTAAAGACTGGGTATAGAATATTGACGTCATAATGTAAAGACGGGGTATAAAATATTGACGTCATAATGTAAAGACGGGGTATAAAATATTGACGTCATAATGTGAAGATTTTAGTATGTCAATGTTCAATTACTAAATACCACTCAAAGAAATTACAACAGAGCCATTATATGTTTTTCGACCACCCCCCACCCCCCCACACACTTAGTCTATTCTCTTGGTAAAAAGATAAACGGACATTAAACATAAATGGGCCAAGAACGCAATCTTGTGGAACACCAGTAAAACTTACCCAGATAGTTTATACGTAGGTAACCATTGTTTTATTTGATCATTAGTCCACGATTTGACGATTGTGTTTGAAGATAGAGAACGTCTTGTAGAATAAGATACACCTTGGTGGACCTGTGCTAATGCCTAGAAATACAACATGATATAATAGAGAGAAATGGTATTTAACGTTCACTTGACACAAACAAGGTCATTTGGGACTAACATAAGGTTCAATATTATTTCAATAATCCACTTGCTAGTAGGGTGCTTTAGCAATGGACGGAAACCGGGGGACCTGGGGAATCGAAACCACGCCAGTTGACTAAATGACAGACCTTATGATTAAGCGCGCCCGCGCTAACCATTCGGTCATCAATCGTTTGTTTTCGTTGTGTCTTTTCCAGCGTGGTGTCCCTTTGTCAATAACGGAGGGTCTGGCAAGGACAGCTGTCTAGTCGTTTGGGGGGGGGGGGCGAAAAATCGAAATCCCGTGTACACCTTTGGCAGTTGGAATTCGATATAAGAGTAGGCCGTAGTGTCGCTGTCTGGGCAAAATTTCCCTCATAGCAGACTGTATAGTGAAAGCTGGTCTTGATTAGCCCAGTTCGGAGCAGAAGAGTAGGTCGTTAAACTCCATATCATTTCAGCCGGTGAATCGAAACCACCTCAGTTACCTCAATGACAGACCTTATGATACAGCGCGCACGCGCTAACCATTCACCCCCGTCGATCAGTCATTTCTTTTCATTGTGTCTCGGTACATACCGACGACAATTTCTCCCTTTTCAATGTCACTTACCTGATCGTGTTTCTTGAAACCATTGGTCAGCGTCGGCGCTGCAGGAGCTGAATCCAGTTGACCATTCACCTTGATTTTAATATCTTTCAATAATCCACCAATTCTTGATTGAAAGGAATATTTTCCGCTAAAATCGTAGAATAGTTTAGCTCCGAGAATTAAACCCAGCCATCCATCAGGTTGATAGTTACGTTCTAGTATCAGTGGTATAATCTTCTTACGTCTCTGATGAGCATATTCTCCTTCTGTCCATAGAGAATGAATGAATGAATGAATGAATGTTGAATGGATATTGAATGGATGGATGGATGAAATGCGGTTTAACGTTCTTTCAACACCTACTAAGTCATTTCGGGACTAACATAAAGTTCAATTATATTTCAATAATTAGCTTGCGCGTATATGCACGTAAAATATTACTTGGCGGTCGGAATTCGATCTAAGAGTAGGCCGTAGCGCCCCTGTCCGGGCGAAATTTCCCTCATAGCACACTGTATGGCTTATGCCCGTTTCATTAGTCCAATCGGGGCAAAACAGTAGGTTGATCCCCGCTTCATTTATGTTAAATACATCCCTAATTCATTTCCCTTTTTACAATCTCCCATATCGGCTATTTTAATTACCTGCTCGACAGTTTGGGCTGTCTTTATATTTTCTTGACATACAGATTAAAACCACTTCCGCTTGTTCAATAGCCTCTGCCATTGCTTGTAGCGTTGACCCTTCCATGTCATCAATGTCCATCCATACTTTGTAACCATGACGACGTAACGCATCACGTACTTTGATTAACACATCCTGGTTCGCCCATTGATAACTAATCATCACGTGCCCTTTGTCTTCTTCATTGTTTTCTGATTTTTCTTCGTGTGCTTTTTCAATTGCGGAAAGTCTTTCACCTAAAAAAGTTAGCAAACAATTTGATAACGAGAGAGAGGGAGGTCGGCGAAGAGGGGGTGAATGAATGTAATAGTTTTATGACACGACAGCCCCAACCGGAAGAAGGAGGAAAGGGTGAGGGGATAGGGAAGAGGGGAGAGAAGAGAGGGGGAATGAATGAATAAAATATCGTTTCACGGCACGTCAGCTCCGACCGAGCTATATTCCTCAAACATATAGTGAATAATATGAGACCAACTACATTGTATATGCAATCACAAAGTATTTATTTAACATATGGTGCGTTTTTATATCATTGATTCGCTTTCTCCCAGGAGTCTTTAGCAGTTTGAGAAAACCATAGAACCCTACTCCTTTTAGCAGTGTGAAGCAACCAGAGTACCTTACCCCCTTTAGGATTTGGAGAAAACTAGAGGACTTTACTCCTTTAAACAGTTGAAGAAAACTAGAGGGCCCTTTTTACGTACAATCCTGGGATCAAGTAACCCATAAGACCACTCGGCCAGGGCACTGCATAGATCTGGGGCCATGTTCAACAGGCCACACAGTTTTCACCAAGCAGCCCCAGCCAAACCCTTGGAATAAAACAAAAGATAATTGGAAGTGGGCCAAAGACAGGATCTTGTGGAACACCGCTATTAACGATTTTTTTCCGTTATAAAATTGGGTGTATTTCATTGTCACAATTAATTGTTTCAAAAGCAGTAAGCTATGCCGGGGTGCGGTCGGAAATGGGGTTCACCGTCTACTAGGTAATTTCGGGACTAACATATGGTTCAATCCTTTTTCAACAATTCGCTCGTACATAGGTGTCTTTAGCTGTGGGGGTAAACCGGGGGACCTGGAGAAACCCCATGCGGTTGGACAGGCGATCATACTCCTCCCTCGTAATGTACAAGCGGGGAAGCGAAATCCTGCCACTTGACACAATGACTGACCTTGTGATATAACGTTAGGCGTTAAACCAATCGACCAACGTGGAAGTCAAAAGAACGAGTGCGAGAAAGTTTATTTTGATGGCCCACACTACAAGTAAAACGAAATTTTGAGCTATAAAAACGAAACAAAATAGGATTTATGTTTTAATGAGACTGGCTTCCACCGAACTGATACCACGGACCATAGTGAAAAGACTTACCAATAGCTTCATATTCCGTTGATTCTAAAAGTTTGTGTCTTAGGGTCCATAGAATACCGGAACATGTGGCCTTGACCTCTGTCTCACCGGTTCTATTTTCATGGTCAATATATTGAATCAACCCGGGTTCATCTATGATTCTATCCTGGTTATCTTCATTAAACGATAAAACCCACAACGCCTTTAAACTCTCTGTAAATAGATGATAATAAAATTAAATGGGTTTTAATGTCCTACTGTTTTGCTCTGACTGAGCTAATGACATATGACAAAACCACTATCCACGAAAATGTCGCTAATAGCCCACATCTAGTTTGTTTAAATGGTTCCTCCACCAAGGGGTTTGAAGAGGGCAGAGTCGGGGGCCTATTGTGGCCTATTTTACGTTTTGATTTGCGAAGCACGGTTTCCGGTGTTTGGGGGATTTGTGAAACAATACAAAACTCTTGAAACAGAAATCTAAAGTGGTCGGTGATCATAATGATAGCTAAGTTTCTCAATACAAGCATTTTTTCAAAACACGGATTTTTTTTATCTAGAGGCATGTTCGTGTCTGTAGGCACGCTGACACCTGAGCCTACCGACCCCAATCCGTCCCAGGTGATATCGAAATAAATGACCCCAATAGAAATAGCTACACACGGGCCTACCAATGTAATGCTACGACAAATTTCAGAACGAATCTAATAGCTAGAAAATCAATAACAATGTGTCTCGAGGGGGAGGATGTGGGAGTATCAGATACATGATGAGTTACCTACCCTTCTTTTCCTCTAAATCTGTTGATTTGGCAAGTTTTATACAAGATGGCAGACAGTCTTGATCAACCAGCAACTTCTTGTTATCGTCATTCCTAGCCAGTGACCCAATACCTAGAATGTATGGAAAATCCAAGATGACGTATTTTTTAAAATCAAGATCATTAACACGAGTTTAGAGCTTCACGGTCAGTCATGGACAAATCTACATATTCATTCAAATGTTGGACTTTACTGCTGCATATTGTGAGGTTTTATTGACGTTTGGAATAACACAACGCTCAACACAGCAAACACGTAAAACTGTGGTATAACTTTACGTAACCATGTACATAACACGGGATAGAACGTAACGTAAACGAGGATTCGGGGCATCACATAAGAAGATCTATAACGTCACTTTAAGAGAGTTTAAAACGTTCCGTAAGACGAAGCTTAGCGTCACTTAAGACGGGGTATAACGTCACTGAACACGCGGTATGGCATCACTTAAGACGATTAAAACTTCACCGAAGATGGGATATTGCGTCACTTATGACGGTAAAACGTCACTGGAGATGGGGTATAGCATTACGTAAGATGGAATAAAGTTACCGTCACGTAAGATGGGGTATAATAACGTTACTTGCGTAAACAAGAATAGGTATGACGTCACTTAAGACGGGATATAACGTCACTTAAGACGGATAAAACGTCATGCAAGACGGGGTATAACGTCACGTTCATTTGCTTACTGTAAATAAAGACAAATTTACCTTTAACGAGTTCAAGTGATGACCATATAACGCCCTTTCCATCCGTCCCTCTGTGTCCTTCGCTGTTTATAGTTTTTTCCAATAACTTCAATAATGACGTTATAACGGATATGTTCGTGGTGATATAATGCGCCTCGTCATCCGTCATTAAATCAGCTATAGCCAACAGAGAAACAAGTTTAATCGTATCGTTGTTAAACGATAAATAGTTTTTTAAAACCTTGACGATGTTGAGTTGTTGTAGTAAGGGTATATTAGCATGTGTCATCGATACGTTGTGAATTACCATCAGAATACGGGTTATTATACTGTCTCTCTGTAAGTAAATAAATTTAAAAAATACATTTAAAAAATACATTGAAAACTGTTTTGTCTGGATACCGTTAGATTAGACCAAATCTGAGACTAAGCTACCGTGTTGAATTATACCAAATCTGAGACCAACATCTGGCTAAACGATAAAAATAGACATACTCACGCTTAATGACGACACAGACGGACTATTCTCTTTATTTTTATCAATGAATTCATAGAGAAACGCGTTAAAACCCGCTACAGCGCAAATATCAATAGTACAGTCTCTAGAGTGGTCCGACAGGCGCACCATACTTAGTGAACCAGCGTAAAGTATACAAGACACATCCGTCGCATCTTTCTCTCTTATAATAGCTTCACAAATAACTGGTATAATTTGGCCATGGCAGTGGATGAAATCACAAACTGCTGTTCGATGTTTTGTGAGCCATGCGTGGTTGAAGTTGGCGTCCGCACTGATGTAAATTTTGTTAGTTTTTTCTATAATTGACATCGTGATCTTTTGATTTTGTCCATCTTTTTCTAATGAAGACAACAGCTTATTTATCGCGGATTTATACGCGTTAAATGTTCGTTTGTGTCGCTCTTCGTAAATTTCGTTTTGAGCGTCATTACCATTCTGGTCGACCACGTCAACTTTTCGGTCTTGATTTTGATCACCCATGTCGCATTTGGATTCCGTTTTTTCAACGCTGACTTTCTGATTTTGTCCTCCGATTGTGGCGTCAACTGCGTTATTGCCGTTATTGATAGCGGTCTCACTGTCTATCTCACTGATTTCCGTGGGGTTATTGTTGCCTCGTTCTTCGACACCGGTTTTTCCGTTGATGTGACGAATACAAGGATATCCCGACGAATCTTTAAAAGCTAGTCTTCTCTGTGAAGCAGACGAACCGACTTCCTAGAATAGAAACACCACGGAAGTCATTTATTAAGCCTGTAATTATGATTCATCGAATTTAATTGAAGTCAAGGTCAAGGCCATGTTTAGCTTGATTAAATGAAATAGGGTTTAGCGTCCAACTGTTTTGCTCCGATTTGGCTAATAAAGACGGACATAAGCCATACAGTGTCATGCGCGTATTAGATATAACTACGCTTATAGTTTCGTGGGAATGCACCTATGATGTCGGGCATTGATTAATTAATCAGCATTGACATTTAAAGGCGTTTACCCACAGGTCCATGCAGAGCACGCTAAGTACACACCGATTTATTGACCAATCCTTCACATCATTCAGAACACGAGTTAAATAACAATTCTTCCAGATCATAGTGCAGTAAAGACAAGTAAAACGAAATTTTGAACTTTAAAAACGAAACGAAGTAGCATCTGTATTTTAATCAGATTGGAATGAGGATGAATATAAATTAACATGCTAAATATACAAAGCATTGATACAGGGGCGGATCCGGCAATTTTTGCCGGGGTGGGGAACTCCGTATAGATCTGCCCCTGGAATACATCTACAAATATACATTTATACTATCCATCACATGATTCTTTCCCTCCAATAGAATGCATTGTAACATATTTTACCTTAACGTCTTTAATAATCGTTTGAGGTATTGAGGAATCTCTTGTGAATAACACGACATAGTTACATGGAATACAAGTTATATTAAACGGTTTATTTCTGGTGACGTTTCGACGAGGGTTCTCTCATCTTCATCAAGCAAAGAGATGTGATAAATCTTTATACTAACTTGTGATGTGATAAAGACGGTAGAACCCTTGTCGAAATGTCACAAGAAATAAATCGCTTAATGTAACTTGTATTCCATATAATTGTGTCTACTTTCATTTTCAATATATATGTAAATCATATATTTAAAAAAATATCATAAAAAGAGTCTTAACATAACAAAAATGTACCCAATATTTAAAGGCCTGAACATCTCGATACGAAAAAAAAACATAGTCGTAATTATCCATTGTTTGATGAAATCATCAATGGTCATTGAGCAGCAAATCGGATTCAAATCCAGTGACATTGAGAGTTGATTATGGTGTGGATAAGTTAATTTATTTCAGGCCTAAAGAAATAATGTATGTTATATAATGTAAGTTCAACAGGAAGAATATTTCTATATGGTAAAAACAATTCAAATCTACATTATCAAATATAAAATGCAATGCTGGAAGACGAGACATTTTTGATTTATAATTATAGTGTAAACAGTTTGCGATCGAATGGCCTATGGTGTTTTCATCAGGTACATTTACCCAATTTGACTTGACTAAACAAAACCCATTGAAAGATATATGATACAGGATGTTTGGTGTTTAGTTAGAACAGGAAGTTGATCTATAATTACATACATGTATCATTTAATCTGGGTCTCATTCAATCTTGTGTATCTAGCACTAATATCTTTCACATTCATTCAATATCAAAACTTTTACTGAAAACATCTTTCAAAGCTAAATGATGGCTAGATGAATGATCAATTTGGGTTCATTTGACACCAACTTACTAAAACATGTTGTCAAATCTAACTGTAGTGTAATTAAAAGTGAACAATATCAAAATGAAAAAAGAAATCAATATAAAGTTTGAATTCAAGTGTTCAATTTGAGTTCATCTGATACATGTATGTTTCTTAGGCAATCTGAGTTCATAACACATGTTCTTTAGACAATTTGAGTTCATAACACATGATATTTACGACAAATTGATGTTTTGGTTTCATGAAATGTTTTAGCGTTGTAATGAATATCTACAATCTACTGGACATATATTAATTATAATAGCACAAGTTATTTATTGTCAACAATACAAAACAACATTTACTAATACTTGATAGAGATCTAATATACAGTAACATTCCAGATAACTAGGGGGTGTGGTACAAGGGTGTCCGCTTCTAAACACACTTCACTCAAGAGACAGTTTTAGATTTTAGGGGCGATAGAGAGATGGGGTTTAACATTCACTTGACACAAACTACATGTAGGTCATTTCGGGACTAACATATAATCCAATGTTATCTTAATTGAATCGCTTGCGCGTAGGTGTTTTTAGCAGTGGGAGAAAACCAGAGGACCCGGTGAAAACCCACGAGGTTGGACAGGCAACTCTACTCCTTGTTACATACAACCGGGGAATCGAAAATAAGCCAGACCTTATGATACAGCGCGCACGTGCTAACCATTCGGCCATCCAACCCCTCTCTAAGATTTTACAGGACACAAATTAACGAAAGGGGGCCCACACACCAATACCAATTCTATCATTTAATTTTTAAAATGAATAAATTAAATTTTCAAAAAAAATATGTAAGTGGAAACAAAAAGGTGTAATTAGAATTTCCCGATTTTGTCCAATGTCTAAGGGGGCCCACCTCCTCAGCGGCCAACTTGCCATTGCGCATGCTGAAAACCTTGCCGTCCGCCATGGTCCCTCATCCCTGACAACAAGAGAAGATCATGAAGCGGGAGAATTCCAAGGGGATCTTTCATGGCCAACCCCAGGATCTCACCGAGCCACCGTGCCGACTCCCAATCACCTTTATATATCAACGCCTTGGGGCATTTAATTGCGGCTTTCACACATCTAGGCCTAAATAGAAATAGAGGCCACGGTGGTTACGTGGGTTAGACGCTATAGCTCGCTAGCCTGAAGGGCGGGTGTTTGATCCCTGCATTGGCCGAGAAAGTTCATCCAGATTTTCCGGTGTGGAATCCTCTTGTCAGTGATACAGAACAGAGGGCCTGACAATGACAGCTGTCTAATCGTTCGGATGGTACGAAAACGGAGGTCCCGTGTGTAAGAGTGGGCCGTAGCGCCGCTGCCCGGGCGAAATTCATTAGCCCAGGTCGGAGAAAAAGAATATTTTCGTATCTTTTTGAAATTACGACAATTACAGCATTTTTGTTAAAAGTCGGTGTTACAGTCTAATTTATTCTTGGAAAGTCTATTTAAATTATTACTTTAGCAATTAATTTGGAAGAAATATCAAAATAGTCTAAATCTCATCATTACGAAAAACATGACACGAGTTGAACGTAACCAAGCCAACATTGCGTTCTTGATTCTTGTACATGTCAAGAATAGTAGGGTCGCCTGTCCTCGTCGTGAGTTTTCTCCTGGTTCCTCCCATATAAAAAAAACATACGCGCAAGCGAATTATACAGTCCCGAAATGACCTAGTTTATGTCTCGTGGGAGTTACCCCCCCCCCCTTGAGTCTTCAGCAGACATCGCTTGTTTAGCTTTTTAGTTGTTTATGACGTTTTCTACCTTGAATTATTACAATGATATTGATATTTGTAGGTTAATCGGTGGTTTATCATTAATACCACGAAGGGGTATTGTCAGCAGTAATTTTCCCGCCAAAATCAGCGGACCACGTGTCTCGACTGTGTCTATGAACGTAACCAAGCCAAGCCATTCGACTCAACGACAGATCTAATGATGCAACGCAAGTCTTTAACCATTCTCCCCCATCCCACCTACCCCAAGACACTCAGGGTGAAATGAAATCTGCTTCTTGCTATTTCAATACAATAGGCCCGTGGCTAAAATTTGGAGCACCTTAAATCCGCTTTTAAAAATCGTCAAAGTTACGTACTACTTTATTTAATCGAAAAGAAAATTAAATTAAATAAATATTTGATACGAAAAAACAAAATACCCCCCCCCCTCCAATAAAAAAAGAGAAAAAAACCAAGACCATCCCCAAACAAGTTAAGTCTTTATTTTTTTAATTCATTTTTTTTTAATTTCTGAAGGAGTTGACAAAAGCCCTTAATTACATTATTTGCTTAGAAAATATTGCTGATGTATTTCGTAGCATATTAGATTTTCAGAGCATTGTGAATGAATGAGCCTCTCTGTTTCACATCCAAACAATCCAGTCACTCTACTATAAACCGAACCAAGAATCAAATGAGGCTGGAAACATGTTTAAATAGAACAGCTAAAATTAACGTATGGCCAGAAAAATTTGACAGATGGCTTTAAAGATCCTCACAATAGAGATTTTCCGTTACTCCATTGGCTAAAGTAAATACCCGATTGACTTTAAATTTATACACAGTGTGGGTGTATGTTTCGTTGACTGGCAACCTATCTCCTATAAATGTGTCTGATTAATGACAAAATATATATATACATAAATTTGACAAAATATATATATACATAAATTTGACAAAATATATATATACATAAATTTGTGTATCATTTCACTTACTCCAATAAAAAAACAACATCAAATTTAGCAAAGGATTTAATCTTAAACGGTTTAAATAACAATAAACAACACAACTTTTACAAATGATAAACAGGAATGAAGTCAAAAATGTGATGTACATATAAGGCACGGGAGAATAACCCTAAAGCCCAGCTTACACTGTATATCGACCTACGAGACACTAAAACTAACGGCGACTGAGAGCTGATGTCGCTATAGAATGGGAGCCCAGGATGGCAACCCAGCCGAAAATTGCAAGAGCGCTCAGGTCGCCGATTTCGACTCGAGTAGCCGCCAGTTTTATTGCGTCGTAGGGAGACATAAGCCAGACTTCAGTAAATTTACCGTTTACGTTCGAAATCTGCCAGATAAAAAAGCGTTAAGGCGCGAAAAAGAGGCAATCATGACCTAACAGCCAAGGAGAAACGTCGGCACTAGTTTCATTTTGTAAAATTAACTTCCCCATAATAAATTTTTATATCAATAAGCGCGCTTAGGTCGCCCAGGTAGTTACGACTGACCAGTTTCACTTGATGGTAACCAGTCGCCGATTTCGACTCGAGAAGCCATCAGTTTTATCGCGTCGTAGGGCCACATAAGCTTTACCTAACTGCCGACGGCTGGGGCTGCCAAATTAAAAAGCGTCAAGGCATGAAAATAAAGGCATGAGGAGACAGTCACGTAGACGCTAGTTTCATTTTATAAATTTTTTACTGAATAACGTTATGATAATAAAGTAGTAATGCGCTATTCGATGACGTATGGCGTTTCCAGGGAGTCAGGGACGTATGTGTTGCTTAGGGTAATTCATCCATGGCAGCGTCAAACTTGGCTAAATCTATCAGAGATTTCAAATTTAAATCATTCTCTAATTTCCGGAAATATAAATCTGGTGCCTGAAATGAATAAAAACACGTGATTATAATAAAATATGTGGGTATGAAAAAACACGTGAATGGAATAAAACACGTGGATGGAATTAAAACACGTGGGTATATTAAAAACACGTGGTTATAATAAGAAAACACGTGGGTATAATAAATCACGTGGGTATAATAATAATAAAATCAAAATACTATAGCCCTGCTCAATAAAAATGATATACAAGGTTTCCAGAGGATAGAGCGAAATTTCATAGTTGACTATCTAAAACTCACCATATGTTGTAGCTTACGTAGAAATGTCAGCTCTAGACCAGTTAACTCTTCAATTCTTGATCTATAAAAACGTTTCAAAAACATCAACAGCGGCATAATAGGAAGCCTACTATTAGACTTTAACCAAGACTGTAATCTATTTTTAAACTTATGACGTCATAAAATATTGACGTCATAATGAAATTTATATAAGGACTAAGTATAAAATATTGACGTCATAATGTAAAGACTGGGTATAGAATATTGACGTCATAATGTAAAGACGGGGTATAAAATATTGACGTCATAATGTAAAGACGGGGTATAAAATATTGACGTCATAATGTGAAGATTTTAGTATGTCAATGTTCAATTACTAAATACCACTCATAGAAATTACAACAGAGCCATTATATGTTTTTCGACACCCCCCCCCCCCACACACACACACTTAGTCTATTCTCTTAGTAAAAAGATAAACTGACATTAAACAGAAATGGGCCAAGAACGCAATCTTGTGGAACACCAGTAAAACTTACCCAGATAGTTTATGAGTAGATAACCATTGTTTTATTTGATCATTAGTCCACGATTTGACGATTGTGTTTGAAGATAGAGAACGTCTTGTAGAATAAGATACACCTTGGTGGACCTGTGCTAATGCCTAGAAATACAACATGATATAATAGAGAGAAATGGTATTTGACGTCCACTTGACACAAACAAGATCATTTGGGACTAACATAAGGTTCAATTTTATTTCAATAATCCGCATGTGCGTCGGGTTACTTAGCAGTTGGAGAAAACCGGGGGACCCGGAGAAAACCCACGAGGTTGGACAGGCGATCCTACTTCTTGCTACGGACAACCAGGGAATCGAAACCACGCCATTTGATTAAATGACAGACCTTATGATACAGCGCGCTAACCATTCGAACACCAGTCGTTTGTTTTCATTGTGTCTTTTCCGGCGTGGTTTCCCCTTGTCAGTGATGCAGGACGGAGGGTCTGACAAGGACAGCTGTCTAGTCGTATTATTAGGGACGAAAACTCGTGTCCCGTGTACACATTGGTGTGCACGTAAAAGATCCATTGGCTGTTGAAATTCGATATAAAAGTAGGGCGTAGTGCCGCTGTCCGGGCAAAATTTTCCTCATAGCACAAAGTATAATGTAAGCCGGTCTTTATTGGCCCACACGTAGGTCGTTAAACCCCATTTAATTGCAGCCAGTGAATCGAAACCACCCCAGTTAGCTCAATGACAGATCTTAAAGTTGCAATACCATTTTTTTAAGTTATATTTTTAAAATGTATTAAAATAAAGCCCTAAAATAGATTGAACCTATAAACAGTCCTACCTTGTTTAAGAATAATCCTATTAACCCTATAATTCACTATTGCCAGTTGAGAAATTGGCAAAAATATCATTTTCAACTTCAAATTCAAACGTTTGAAGATGACCGTCCATGGAGAGGAATGGGAAAACAAGGGAGGTAATTGAGTAACTATTTCCTCAATCAACCTGTGTCACCCATTTTAATACCCCAAAAATTTTGCCCATGATCGTATAATAGTGAGTTGACAACCTTTTGAGCAAAAGACATAGAAATAATTATGTTTTGACTTTGTTAGAAAATATGAAATTGTAACTTTAAGCCTGTTTTCCACTAGGCGAATTTTTTCGCGCAAAGTGAATTTTTTCGAGTACAGGCATGGTAGTATAATTTCAGGCGGCGCCACACTTTTCGCTGGCTCTTTTCTCTGCGAAAAAGTGAGTTCGACCAGTTTCTACTTTCCAGCCGCGAAAAAAGGAGCAAGCCAATCAGAATTCCGTAAACTCTCACATGGTTATACAACTCACGAGGCCAAGGCCACCCCATTCTCGTTTCTCCCCGCAAACAAAATGGCTGAAATGGACATTTTTCTCCTAAACCAAATGATGAAGAATAGAAATTTGAATCTTTCTGATCTGGTTAGCATAGCAACCCTTAATGATGAACAGGAAATGAGAATGGTTGATGATTCTGCTGCAATCCCTGCTGGCTCAAACAGTACCGATATTGACGGCGAAACTCAACCTGACGTTCAAGAAGCCGAGTCTTCTAGCTTGGGGCAAACTAGAACAACGATCAACAGCAATGATCCGAATGTGTAGTGGAAAATACAAGCGCGCTTGCTCAAAATTTTTCGCGGCAAAAAAATTCGCTTCGCGCGAAAAAATTCGCCTAGTGGAAAAAAGGCTTTATGATACAGCGAGCAGGCGCTAACCAATCGCCCCCGCCCCTCGTCCAATCAGTCATTTGTTTTCATTGTGTTTCGGTATCAGACGACAATTTCTTCCTTTTTAGTACATGTATTACTAACCTTGTCATTGGTCAGCGTCGGTGCTGCAGGGGTTGAATCCAGTTGACCAGTCACCTTGATTTTAATATCTTTCAATAATCCACCAATTCTTGATTGAAAGGAATATTTTCCGCTAAAATCGTAGAATAATTTAGCTCCGAGAATTAAACCCAGCCACCCATCTGGTTGATAGTTACGTTCTAGTATCAGTGGTATAATCTTCTTACGTCTCTGATGAGCATATTCTCCTTCTGTCCATAGACAATGAATGAATGAATGAATATTGAATGGATATTGAATGGATGGATGGATGGATGAAATGCGGTTTAACGTTCATTCAACACCTATTAAGTCATTTCGGGACTAGTTCAATTATATTTCAATAATTCGCTTGTGCGTACATGCACGTAAAATATCACTTGGCGGTCGGAATTTGATCTAAGAGTAGGCCGTAGCGTCGCTGTCCGGGCGAAATTTCCCTCATAGCACACTGTATGGCGTATGCCCGTTTCATTAGTCCAGTCGAGGCTGAACAGTAGGTTGATCCTCGCTTCATTTATGTTAAATACAACCCTAATTCATTTCCCTTTTTACAATCTCCCATGTCGGCTATTTTAATTACCTGCTCGACAGTTTGGACTGTCTTTATATTTTCTTGACATACAGATTAAAACCACTTCCGCTTGTTCAATAGCCTCCGCCATTGCCTGTAGCGTTGATCCTTCCATGTCATCAATGTCCATCCATACTTTGTAACCATGACGACGTAACGCATCACGTACTTTAATTAACACATCCTGGTTGGCCCATTGATAACTAATCATCACGTGCCCTTTGTCTTCTTCATTGTTTTCTGATTTTTCTTCGTGTGCCTTTTCAATTGCGGAAAGTCTTTTACCTAAAAAAGTTAATCATCATAGCAAACAATTTGATAGCGAGAGAGAGAGAGGGAGGTGGAGAAGGGGGTTGAATGAATGTAATAGTTTTATGGCACGTCAGTCCCAACCGGGAGAGAGAGGAAAGGGTGAGGGGATAGGGAAGTAGGGAGAGAAGAGAGTGGGAATGAATGAATAAAATATCGTTTCACGGCACGTCAGCTCCGACCGGGCTATATTGCGTCATATGGTGAATAATATGCGACCAACTACATTGTATATGCAATCACAAAGTATTTATTTAACATGTGGTACGTTTTTATATCATTGATTCGATTTCTCCCGGGAGTCTTTAGCAGTTTGAGAAAACCATAGAACCCTACTCCTTGTAGCAGTGTGAAGCAACGAGAGTACCTTACCCCCTTTAGCATTTGGAGAAAACCAGAGGACCTTACTCCTTTAAACAGTTGGAGAAAGCCAGAGGACCCTTTTTACGTACAATCCCGGGATCCAATCCTTGGACCAAGTAACCCATAAGACCACTCGGCCAGTGCACCGCATAGATCTGGGGTCATGTTCCACAGGCCACACAGTTTTCACCAAGTGGCCCCAGCCAAACACATCGGAAGTGGGCCAAAGATAGGATCTTGTGGAACATCGCTATTAACGATTTTTTCCGTTACAAAATTAGGTGTATTTCATTGTCACATTTAATTGTTTCAAAAGCAGTAAGCTGTGCCGGGGTGGGGTCGGAAATGGAGTTCACCGTCTACTAGGTAATTTCGGGACTAACATATGGTTCAATCCCTTTTCAACAATTCGCTCGTACATAGGTGTCTTTAGCTGTGGGGGTAAACCGGGGGACCTGGAGAAACCCCATTTGGTTGGACAGGCGATCATACTCCTCCCTCGTCATGTACAAGCGGAGAAGCAAAACCACGCCACTTGACACAATGACTGACCTTGTGATATAACGTTAGGCTTTAAACCAATCGGCCAACGTGAAAGTCAAAAGAACGAGTGCGGGAAAGTTTCTTTTGATGGCCCACACTACAAGTAAAACGAAATTTTGAGCTATAAAAACGAAACGAAATAGGATCTATGTTTTAATCAGACTGGCTTCCACCGAAGTGATACCACGGACCATAGTGAAAAGACTTACCAATAGCTTCATATTCCGTTGATTGTAAAAGTTTGTGTCTTAGGGTCCATAGAATACCGGAACATGTGGCCTTGACCTCTGTCTCACCGGTTCTGTTCTCATCGTTTATATACTGAATCAACCCGGATTCATCTATGATTCTATCCTGGTTATCCTCATTAAACGCTAAAACCCATAACGCCTTTAAACTCCCTGTAAATAAATGAAATAAAATTAAACGGGGATTTAACGTCCTACTGTCCTGCTCCTAAATTGGGCTAATGAAGACGGACATACGCCATACAATGGGTTATGTGGGAAATTTAAAATCTTATATCGAATTCCATGTGCAAAGAATTCTTTTACGTGCACGCCAATGTGTACAGGTGGCATAGGTTTTTGTCACTATCCAAGCAACCATTCGTTGTGCCTTGCCAAGCCCTCTGTCCGACACCATTGGCAAGTTGGGCCCACGACGGAGATTCCCGGTGAACACTGGGTTCGAACACGGAACTTGTTGGTTAGCTATAGCCAGGACCTTACTCAGTGAGCCAGATTGGCTCCTTTCTAAAAATATCAGTGAGTGGGCCAAACCCTCTTGCTCTCCAACCAAAAGATTCCGGGTTCGATCATGGCATTGTCAGTGGTACGGAAAGGGGGGGGGCAAGGACAGTGTAAAGTCGTTTGGATGGGACAAGAAACTAGGGTTGGCCTGAAGGTAAAAGAATCACTAACAGAAGAAATTCGATAAAAGAGGGTGGAAATTGGCAGAAAAGCCGCAAAATGTCGCCAATAGCCCACATTTAGTTGTTTAAATGGTTTTTCGCACCGGATGGTGGGGCAGATTCAGGGGTCTACAGATCCTAGTCGGTCTCTGGTAATCTCAATAGAAATAGCTGAATATAGGCCTACTACAGATTTCAGAACGAACCTAATATCAAAAAAAATCATTGACAATGAGCCTCGAGGGTGGGGTGGGGACCTTAACATATATGATGAGTTACCTACCCTTCTTTTCCTGTAAATCTGTGGATTTGGCAAGTTTTATTAAAGATGGCAGACAGCCTTGATCAACCAGTAACTTCTTGTTATCGTCATTCCTCGCCAGTCTACCAATACCTAGATTATATGAATCAACCAAAATCGTTAACAGCTTGGCGGCCATCTTTTATACCAAAGGTCAATGACAAATCTACATATTCATTCAAATATGAGGCTTCGCTGTTGCCTATTGTGAGGTTATCGTGGCGTTTGGAATAACACCACGTTCGACGCAGGGTACACGTAAAACTGTGGTATAACTTTACGTTACCATGGGGTAGAACGTAACGTAAACGAGGTCACCTAAGACGATCTATAACGTCACTGTAAGGAAGGGTAAAATGTTTCGTAAGACGACGAGGCTTGATGTCACTTAAGACGTTAAGACAGGGTGTAGCGTCACTTAAGACGGGTAAAACATCACTGAAGATGCGGTATAGCGTTACGTAAGATGGGGTCAAATGTGGCGTAAACGAGGTTTAAGGTCACGTAAGGTTCGGTATATTATCGTTACTTAAAGATACATTATGTATGAAACCATGCATCCTTTTGTAAACGACGATTAAGTTTACGTAAGACACTAAGACGATGCATGCGTCATTTAAGACGAGGTATAACGCCACTTAGGACGAGGCATAACATTCCTTAAGACGGTGTAAAACGTCGTGCAAGAGACGGGGTATAACCTCACTGAAAACGGAATATAGCGTTACTGAAGTAGGCTAAGACTTTCAAGAAGGGGTATAACGTCACTTAAGACGAGTAAAACGTCGTGCAAGATGAGTAAAACGTCGTGCAAGACAGGGTATAACGTCACTTCGAGTGGGGTATAACGTCGCTTCAGACGGGGTAAAACGGGGTGTAAGACGGGTATAACGTCACTTAAGACGGGTTATAACGTCACTTAAGACGGGATATAATGTCACTTAAGACGGATAAAACGTCATGCAAGACGGGGTATAACGTCACGTTCATTAGCTTACCGTAAATAAAGACAAATTTACCTTTAACGAGTTCAAGTGATGACCATATAACACCCTTTCCATCCGTCCCTCTGTGTCCTTCGCTGTTTATAGTTTTTTCGAATAACTTCAATAATGACGTTATAACGGATATGTTCGTGGCGATATAATGCGCCTCGTCATCCGTCATTAAATCAGCTATAGCCAACAGAGAAACAAGTTTAATCGTATCGTTGTTAAACGATAAATAGTTTTTTAAAACCTTGACGATATTGAGCTGTTGTAGTAAAGGTATATTAACATGCGTCATTGAAACGTTGTGAATTACCATCAGAATTCGAGTAATTACACTGTCTCGCTGTAAATAAATAAATTTAAAAAATACATTTAAAATATACATTTAAAAAACAAATTCAAAATATACATTTAAAATACACATTTAAAATATACATTTAAAAAACACATAAATTTTAAATAAATAAATTTTAAATAAATAAATTTTAAATAAATAAATTTTAAATAAATAAATTTTAAATAATTAAATTTAAATAAATAAATTTTAAAATTAAATAAATAAATTGAAAATTGTTTTTACAAAATCCATAACTTATATTTGAAAAACAAATCAATATGTAAAAAAGCAAATTCAAAAACCAAATAAATAGATTTGAAAAATTAATTAAATAATGGACAAATAAAGGACAGGGAATAACCATTCATTAAAAGGCATTTTAAGACAAAATTGTGTTTTTCACAGTCTTTCAAGTTAGATTAGACCAAATCGGGGACCAGTCTGTCAAGTTAGATTATACCAAAATCTGACACCAATTTGCCAAGTTTAGAATATAGCAAATCTGAGGTCAATATGCCAAATAAGATTAGACCAAAATAATTGGTACGATTGGTCTTTTGGGTTGGTGCGAGTGGTCAATGAATTGGTCCGAGTTGTCTTGATACCGTCAGATTAGACAAAATCTGAACCTAAGCTACCATGTTAAATTATACCAAATCTGGGACCAATCTCTGGCTAAACTATCAAAATAGACATACTCACGCTTAATGACGTCGCAGACGGACTATTCTCTTTATTTTTATCAATAAATTCGTACAGAAACTCGTTAAAACCTGGTACAGCGCAAATATCGATAGTACAGTCCTTTGAGTGGTCCGACAGGCACACCATAGTTAGTGAACCAGCGTAAAGTATACAAGACGCATCCGTCGCATCTTTCTCTCTTATAATAGCTTCACAAATAACTGGTATAATTTGGCCATGGCAGTGGATGTAGTCACAAACTGCTGTTCGATGTTTTGTCAGCCATGCGTGGTTGAAGTTGGCGTCCGCACTGATGTAAATTTCGTTGGTTTTTTCTATAATTGACATCGTGATCTTTTGATTTTGTCCATCCTTTTCTAATGAAGACAACAGCTTATTTATCTCGGATTTATACGCGTTAAATGTTCGTTTGTGTCGCTCTTCGTGAATTTCGTTTGGAGCGTCATTACCGTTCTGGTCGAGCACGTCTACTTTTCGGTCTTGATTTTGATCATCCATTTCGCGCTTGGATTCCGTTTTTTCAACACTGGCTTTCTGATTTTGTCCTCCGATTGTGGCGTCAACTGCGTTACTGCCGTTATTGATAGCGGTCTCACTGTCTGTCTCACTGGCTGCCGTGGGATTATTGTTGCCTCGTTCTTCGACACTGCTTTTTCCGTTGATGTGACGAATACAAGGATATCCCGACGAATCTTTAAAAGCTAGTCTTCTCTGTGAAGCAGACGAACCCATTTCCTAGAAAATAAACACCACGGAAGTCATTTATTAAGCCTGTAATTATGATTTATCGAATTTAATTGAAGTCAAAGTCAAGGCCATGTTTAGCTTGATTAAATGAAATAGGGTTTAACGTCCAACTATTTTGCTCCGATTTGACTAATAAAGACGGACACAGTGTCATGCTCGTATTGGATATACCTATGCTTATAGTTTCGTGGGAATGCACCTTTAAAATACAACTTACTTTTAAGGGGTGGTGACACTTGTCGCCATATTAGATAGGGAAAGGGAAAACGAAATAAATCCCCTCGCGCTTTATTCTGAAAACCTTGCGGGGGATCTTTATATCAAGTATTCCCTTGCAAGCAGTGAGGATATGTGCCTAATAGTTTGGGTGACATAAAAATATATGACGCACCAAGCAAGGCGCCTAGTCGTTTTGCGGAGTATAAAAATCGAAGTCCATCCATGCACTAGTTGACATGGACGTAAATGAAATGAAATGGGGTTTAACGTCCTACTGTTCTGCTCCAGTTTGGTTAATGGGGACTCGCATATATCATGAAGTGTGTTTTTGACGGAAATTTTGTTACGGTCAACTCTTATGTAAAATTCTAACTTCAAGGGTATTTTTTTATATGTATACGGGACCTTGGTTTTTTGTCCCATCCGAAGATATATATAGTCATGCAAGAAAATCGTGAAAATATTCTAAATAAAAAAATATAACAAGAATTCTAGTAACAACGATATCTGCTTTAAATGGTGGGTGGGGCTAGGCCTATATTGAAACGTATACATGAACCCGATTTTTTTAATTCCCCCCATTGCACACTTTAGGCCCTATGGCGTAGGGACGTCTTCATTAGACCATAGGGCTAAACCCTATTTCATTTCATATATTAAAGCATGTTTTACTGTCAAAAATAACAGAATAACAAAATGTCCAATATTAATTAAACAATCACTTACATGCTTCGCGGAACCAATAATAATCCGTGATTTCATTCCGTGTGGGTTTTAGACAGTCACAAAATGTTGACACATTGTGTTTGATTATTCTTGACTATATTTTCAACATGGTCGTATTTCGTCATCAATCCATGTGACGTGTATGTATATACATGTTGCTATGATGACGAGTGCGCAGGTATTATTCATACGCTTCGTTAATCAGGCAGTCAAAATCAATACCTGACCACAATCAATGTCAACTGATCACAGTTCTCAGCTCTATCTTTATTACGTAACACGTTAATCGAGGCTACAATACCTTTATATATACTAGTCCAGATTATCATGTTTAACTGAATGAATGTATGTAATTGGGTTTAACGTCCTACTTTTCAGCAACTATAGGCCTACCATGCTAATGAGGACGGGAATGAGGGAAATTATATCCGGACAAGCAATTGAATCCGACCTGTCCAGTGTACTTTTACGTGCTTGTCAACGTGTAGCCTACGCGACATTGGTTTTTGTTCCATCCGAACGACTATAGATACTGTCCTTGCAAGGTCATCTGCAGTGGCGGAGTGGGCCTGAAAATCTTGGTTGCCAGGAGACAAAGGGGGCCCACATACCAATACTCGATTCTATCATTTAATTTTTAAAATGAATAAATTAAATTTTCAAAAAAATATGTAAGTGGAAACAAAAAGGTGTAATTAGAATTTCTCGATTTTGTCCAATGTCTAAGGGGGCCCACCTCCTCAGCGGCCAACTTGCCATTGCGCATGCTGAAAACCTTGCCGTCCGCCATGGTCCC
Organism: Patella ulyssiponensis; assembly: GCA_963678685.1. NCBI lineage: Eukaryota > Metazoa > Mollusca > Gastropoda > Patellidae > Patella > Patella ulyssiponensis. The sequence goes on along the minus strand of OY783227.1, from coordinate 10,112,661 downwards.
TCATCCCTGACAACAAGAGAAGATCATGCCGCGGGGGAATTCCAATTAAGGGGATCTTTCATGGCCAACCCCAGGATCTCACCGAGCCACCGCGCCGACTCCCAATTACCTTTATATATCAACGCCCTGGGGCATTTAATTGCGGCTTTCACACTTCTAAGTGGGTTAGACGCTAGCTCGCTAGCCTGAAGGGCGGGTGTTTGATTCCTGCATTGGCCGAGAAAGTTCATCCAGATTTTCCGGTGTGGAATCCTCTTGTCAGAGATACAGAACGGAGGGCCTGACAATGACGGCTGTCTAGTCGTTCGGATGGTACGGAAAACCGAGGTCCCGTGTATAAGAGTGGGCCGTAGCGCCGCTGCCCGGGCGAAATTCATTAGCCCAGGTCGGAGAAAAAGAATATTTTCGTATCTTTTTGAAATTACGACAATTACAGCATTTTTGTTAAAAGTCGGTGTTACAGTCTAATTTATTCTTGGAAAGTCTATTTAAATTATTACTTTAGCAATTAATTTGGAAGAAATATCAAAATAGTCTAAATCTCATCATTACGAAAAACATGACACGAGTTGAACGTAACCAAGCCAACATTGCGTTCTTGATTCTTGTAGGCCTACATGTCAAGAATAGTAGGGTCGCCTGTCCTCGTCGTGGGTTTTCTCCTGGTTCCTCCCATATAAAAAACCATACGCGCAAGCGAATTATTACAGTCCCGAAATGACCTAGTTTATGTCTCGTGGGAGTTACCCCCCCCCCTCTCTTGAGTCTTCAGCAGACATCGCTTGTTTAGCTTTTTTTTTGTTTATGACGTTTTCTACCTTGAATTATTACAATGATATTGATATTTGTAGGTTAATCGGTGGTTTATCATTAATACCACGAAGGGGTATTGTCAGCAGTAATTTTCCCGCCAAAATCAGCGGACCACGTGTCTCGACTGTGTCTATGAACGTAACCAAGCCAAGCCATTCGACTCAACGACAGATCTAATGATGCAACGCAAGTCTTTAACCATTCTCCCCCATCCCACCTACCCCAAGACACTCAGGGTGAAATGAAATCCGCTTCTTGCTATTTCAATACAATAGGCCCGTGGCTAAAATTTGGAGCACCTTAAATCCGCTTTTAAAAATCGTCAAAGTTACGTACTACTTTATTTAATCGAAAAGAAAATTAAATTAAATAAATATTTGATACGAAAAAACAAAATACCCCCCCCCCCCTCCAATAAAAAAAGAGAAAAAAACCAAGACCATCCCCAAACAAGTTAAGTCTTTATTTTTAATTTCTTTTTTTTTAATTTCTGAGACATAAGGTGGATGGCTGCAGGAGTTGACAAAAGCCCTTAATTACATTATTTGCTTGGAAAATATTGCTGATGTATTTGGTAGCATATTAGATTTTCAGAGCATTGTGAATGAATGAGCCTCTCTGTTTCACATCCAAACAATCCAGTCACTCTACTATAAACCGAACCAGACAATAATAGAATCGAATGAGGCTGGAAACATGTTTAAATAGAACAGCTAAAATTAACGTATGGCCAGAAAAATTTGACAGATGGCTTTAAAGATCCTCACAATAGAGATTTTCCGTTACTCCATTGGCAGCGACATATGCGACCTTTTGTTAGCATCTGGTAAATAGATTTGTATATCCAGCCCCGTCTTATGATTTTATAACGTAACTTGAGTCTGGTCAACTGTGACCATCGACCCATACACACAAGCGACGAGTAAATTTTGACAATAAATCCAAGATGGCGACGTCGAAGGAAGGCCGACGTGCGTTTGATATTAACTCTGTGCTCAAGGGATGTTTAAGGGACGAATCCCCGGAAAAAGGTGAGGGATTTTATCTTTCTTAATTGGTCTTTCATGAGAACTCAATAAAACCTGGAACATGGGCGAAGCGTTTGGAGAAATTGCGACAGACTGGGTGCTGTCATATTTATAATTTTCATCGCTTCATTCAATAATCATATAATATTATTATTAGCTATAGTGTTAGTGTAGCGGCTTGGATTAACGATTAGCCTGCTTGGTCATCGAACATTTTTATTGATTAAGGCATGATTTTAAATGCAGATATTTTTTTTTATTTAAAGGAAATGATTCATTTACATTTATCTCAAGATATATTTTTTTTGTTGTTATTTTATGGTATTTTTTATTATAAAAAAGAAAAGAAAAAGAAAATCTGGAGGGAACCAGCTCGGAACGTTAAAAATTTAAGGTGTCTGCCCGCTTGATCTTACAAGGTTTATTTGATGTTATAAAAAATATTCCATTGTATTGAATAAAGTACGCATATTTTGTTTCTTGAATACTCTAATTGTCAATATCGTCATTCAAATAATGGCCAAGTAACCAGCCATGGTCCAAATCAGCCTGGTCCAAATTAACCGTGATCCCGATCAGCCAAGGTCCCTATCAGCCAGGTCCAGTCCAAATCAGCCATGGTCCAATTCCAAATCAACCATAGTTCCAATCAACCATGGTCCCAAACAGCCATGGTCATAATCAGCCACATACCAATTTAACCACCCCTTATTATACAGTTTTAGATTTGATAGTTAGGTAGGCCTACTTACATTTCTGCCTGTTTATGTGTGCTGCAGTTCTCTAGTATATTTACTATGATATACATTGTATAGTCCAACTGTGTAATACATGTATATCTCCCAGTTCTATAAGAAACAATCACCATAACTTGTGGTATATATAGTAAACACATGTTATTTTATACAAGTTCTTCAATAATTCCCAGGAGATATTGTATATTACTCACAGTACATTAGTCATGGTCTATATTGTATATCCCATGTTATTTAATACAGGTTCTTCAATAACTCCCAGTAGATATTGTAAAACCCATGTTATTTATTACATGGTTCTCAAATTAGTCAGGGTGTACATGTATATGACACAAGCCACGAAAAGGTGTAGAACTTCAGATGAAAAAGCACTTAAATTTAAATAAATTTTTACGAATTCTTTGGGGGTTAAAAACTTGTATTAATAATTCATCTTTCAAATTTTGTAAAGGAAAAGATAACTTGTTGTTCTGTTTTTGTGCAAATACATATTTTGCGGACCATATAAGCTTGTAACAGACGTTACATGTCCAATTAATATTTGCCCCAAATTTGCTAATAACTACCAGCCCAGTTGATTTGAGTGTGATAATATCAAAATCTATATTCTAGAATGTAAAAAAATGTCTTTGTGCGCTGTTTACCCCCAAAAATTGGCAAAGATCTTTCATGGACATCTGGTTTCAAAACAGTGTGAAATGTCTGAACTGATAACTCTTTTACACTCTTTCTTGGGCATGATTTCATTGTCATTCTTAGCCATTATGTTACAATATTTGATCAATTATTATTTTGTTATTAAATTTTACTTCTGTGTACTGTTTTGTCAATATTGCACAAAATATTTGTAACGGACGTGACTCCCTACTATGTAACGGACGTGACCTTTTGTAACGGACGTCACTATTGACCCAATTAACAGTGCGAGGTGTATCTGAGGTGTTTAACGATCTTTTCCATGCATAGTTTGAGGACATTTAAAAAAGAAGGCAATCTATGTAATTTTATTAAATTTAATAAAGAGTCGTAATTTTCTTTAGGTCATCTTAGCTCCTTGTGTAACGGTAGTGATGTTTGACATTATCAATTTCGTCCACCATCACGTCCGTTACACGTAAAACCGAAAGTCAAACTGTTATCAATCAAATTTGCATGATTCTTTCATTTTTTTTCGATCACCCGAATGTGTGGAACGGCTCTTGATTTTGAGCCCGTAGCAGGCGGCTTTGACATCTTTAATATCCTCAGTTTTTGCCAAATTCTTGTAATAATATAACGGACGTGATTTTGATATAACGGACGTGACGACAACAAAAGTTTGAGGACGGAATTTCCTTGTGGGGGTCCCGGCGTCGACCATTTTTAATTACCCGCAAAATCGTGAGGTATACGAACTGTGTGTAGAACAAGGGAGCTAATAACCGCGGAAGAGCCATGGATTTGAAACGGGAGGGGAAATATCGATCATCGTAAACGCAAATAACGGACGTGATTCTTTGACGGAATCTCGAGTGGACGATCGAAAATGCGAATAGTTTCTTCTCAAACGTCTCTAAATCAACAGAAATACTTATATCATATCACTCAATTATGCCTCTTGATTTGTAACATAAACATACATATAGATGCAGGTGGTGAGCAACTCTTTCAATGCATTAAAAAATCGTTTTTTTTGGACGGAATTTGTCACGTCCGTTACACACTTTTTAAACAATTTTTTTTATTGAAAAATATTAAGATTTTGGGAATTTGACACTTCTGATGGATAGAAACATCCTTTATCTTCAATTTAAGAAACAACTTGTAGATTTCAATCTATGTCTTCAGTATCAAAATACTTACCCTTTTTTAACACCACCAAGAGGGACAAATTTAGACATCAAAAAAGGGGGTATTTTTATTTTTGTTTTGCAATAAATACTTTATTTGTACTATTTTGATCATGAAGTTGTGTTTATTATCTCTTTATTATATTTTGTGTATAACCATACCAAAAATTACATTGGATTTGTCCTAGCTTTGGGAAAAATCAATTTTTGCAAAACCATATGTTAGTTCTACACCTTATCGTGGCCTGTGTCATATATAGTATATAATCCCCTTGCTATTTAATACATGTTCTACTCCAATTAGTCACTGTAGATATAGTAATCCTCATGTTATTCAATACAACACATCCTCCAATTTTTCATGGTATATGGAGAATCTCCTTAAAGTCTTTTTTGATATCAAAAAATATCAACACAAGTTGATAAAGTAGAAAAGACGAGTTCGGAGTTGGAGGTTTTATTTATCACCCAATCCTTTCTTACATGCACAAGCGATATCTACTGTCAAATGTTTTATTTGGTGATAAATATAGTATATTCCATGCTTTTTAATACATAGTTCTCCAATAACTCCCAGTATAAATATATGGTATAAATTGAGTATCTTATAACTCACAGTGCATTATTTTGAATGTACAGAAAGGTTTATCACTTTTTAAAGGGAATAACGTTCTGGTGATTCGAAGCTACATTATAATAATACTTCCAGTTTTCGAAGTTACAATATTTCCAGTTTTGAGACAACTGGGAATACCGACAATGTATGTAATCCGACATATTGTAACGATCCTGTACAATGTCGGATTTGACAGAGTCCACTGCAGTATATTTTGAACAAGACTAGATCAGCAAAGAGTTAGAACCAATTAATTTCACAACTAGCAAAATTAAAGGAGCTAAATTGCTAGAAATGGTCACAAATAGATCGCAAGGCATATAATAATGTAATATGAATATATATATATGAACTGATTTGCATTCAATCATTTCTGTTTTTACTCTTAATTTCTAATCAGTTATATTCATTGAATGGGCATGGCAGTCTTTGGTGTATTATTGTTAATTGTTTTGCATTCAATCCTTTCTGTTTTTGCTCTAATTTCTAATCAGTTATGTCGACAAAATATGCGAAGAGTCCACATTGAATTGCAGTCTCTGGCGTATTATTGAAATTGTATATAATTTATTTGTAGGTGAAATTGATGAAAGAAAAATCAAAATGGAAGAGAAAATAAAGTTGAAGTCAGAAAATAAAAATGAGGATATTAAACAAGGTACATGTATGATTCTAGTCGAGTTTTCTGGCAGATTTAACATGGGAGGGGAGCAGGGGATTGGGCCCTGCCTTCCTCCTTCTCCCCCCCCCCACTTTTACACAGTCAATTTGTTTTGACCAGTGATTAATCAACCAGTACCCCACCATACGGCATTCATGTAGATTTAAATAATTTTATGGGGCCCTATTTGGGAAATCCTCCAGGAACCATTGGTGGAAAAAACACAAACATATGATCACTTCTAATTTTAAATATTTTTGTCCGTATTCTCTATCACAATATCTTAGTTCCAAATCAGTTTGAAAGATGCATTATTTAAGAGGTAAATCTGCATATTTCAGGTCTTTCGAGGGCCTTAAATGATAAATTATTAATTAAATAATCAACTCTCCATGTCATCGCTATCCTGTGATATTTACTGGACTGGAATCCAATCAGCTGCTCAACTCTTATGGGTTTGATTTGTAACAGACTTAAGTGTGACTGGTAGTTAATGATTTAATTTAAAAATAGATAATCAAGACTTTGTTTATTATCGAAACACTGGTAGCAATGACAATCTTATCACCACTCACTCAGAATGAAATAAAGAGAAAGAGAAATTGGGTTTAACATCCACTCGACACAAACTAGGTCATTTTGGGACTAACATATGGTTTCAATTTTATTTCAATAATTCGCTTGCGCGTAGGGGTCTTTAGCAGTGGGAGGAAACGGGATTGCCCGGAGGAAATCCACAAGGTTGAGAAGGCGCCCTATCTCCATGCCACATACGCTCACACCAGGGATCGAAACCACAGCCTCAAGGCAGAGGTGACCGGGCAGCTAGAGGTCGAAGCGCAGCACTCTAGACCACTAGGCCATCAATATATTCCTTTGCCACTAGGCCATCCCACCCCACCCCCCCTCCCAGAATGAAATAACTGAAAGTAAATTTTCAATGTATTCCTTTGTCATTAAACTATGATAGTGAGAACTGTTTAACGTAATGCATCTTTGATATTTTTTTATTTGGGCAAAAATGAAATTGTCAATTTTAGTGGTGGGGGTGGCTGGTCCAATGTTTAGCCGGTTGTGTGTTGCATCATAAGCTCTGGTCATTGAGTCAATTGACAAGGACTATTGTCCTCTGTTGAACCTCGTGGGTTTTCTCTGGGTCCTCTGGGGGGTTGGGATTGCCTAGTGGTCTAGAGTGCCGCGCTTCAACCTCTAGCTGGCCGGTCACCTCTGGCTTGCGGCTGTGGTTTCGATCCCTGGTGTGAGCGTATGTGGCATGGAGATAGGGGTGCCTTCTCAACCTCGTGGGTTTCCTCCAGGCACTCCGGTTTCCTCCCACTGCTAAAGACCCCGACGCGCAAGCAAAATATTGAAATAAAATTGAAACCATTTGATAGTCCCGAAATGACCTAGTTTGTGTCGAGTGGGCATTAAATGCGATTTCTCTCTCTCTCTGGGTCCTCTGGTTTCCTCCCACTGTTAAAGACCCCCACGAGGTAGTGAATTACTGAAATGACCTAGTTTGTGTTGAGTGGACGTTTCTTATTCATTGCCAGGCAACACTAATTTTATAATAAATCTTTATTATTCTAGAAAGTATAAAACCAGTTTCCAAGGTAACAGTGTATGGATCTGAAAACAGTGCTCCGATAGATTATGACAGGAAAGTTGATGATGAAATACGAGAAGGTGTTATATCCGCAAAACGTCGATCACATGAAGAAGATGAAAGACAATCACCGAAAAAGATGCGACACGAATCGAAATCGCAAGAAAATGAACAAAGTCTAGAACGACCAGAATATAACGCCAGTGCTTTCCGTAAGGTTGGAAAGAACGTGACCAATTTAGAAAACGATAATGTTGAAGCACTTGTCAATTCTCATTGGGAAAGAGTTCCATCAGGTGCTGACAGAGAACGTAAATCGCTCGGGCTTCCTCCGACTGTTGCGCCACCTACTTACCTTGCTCAACAAGGCGTCAATTTGTTTAATCCATTTCTCGGCTTGAACATGCTCCAACAAGCAGATGTCACTTCCATGCTATCAAACAAACCTCAGATATTTAACGATCAGAATCTCCTCGATGCTTTTGGAAGATCGGTCTCGGCCATGCCCACGCCTCTGACAGAAAGTTTCGCTAATGTGAAGGGATCGGAACCTGGAGAGGAATCCACATTCAGTAATTTGAAAAATCGTTTTCCATTCAACCAAATTATAAACCCCATGGTGGAAAAACTGATTCATAAAAACACTTCTCCGTTGTTGATCCACTCCCCAATTAACGCGGCCAATCTGTCTCAAAATTGGTGTGCAAAGTGTAACGCATCATTTAGAATGACAAGTGACCTAGTCTATCATATGCGCTCTCATCACAAGCGAGAGTTCGACCCCGTAAAAAAGAAACGCGAGGAAACGTATAAACTGAAGTGTGACATTTGTAATGAGACATTCAAGGAGCGACATCATCTTACACGTCATATGACGTCACATCTGTGAAATTTCAAGACGACATGACGTCAGTATGCCATAAGCAGTAACATAACCAGAGGAAAGAGTTTGGGGGGTGCTGGAACATCCCCACATTCTTTGGTGCTGGGGATGGTGTTCAACAACTAGAAAACTTTGAATTCGGAATTGTATGGACAGCAAGGGTGTCCACAGACTTCATTAGGAGAACACACATTAGACGGCTATATAGAAAAATGATCAACTTTCCCTATAACCCCACGTTTTACCCCATATCTCTCTCTCCCCTTTAATCTTAGACTGTCTTGTGTATGAAGTGTGTTTTGGAGCGAACACCCTTGTGCAGCACCCCCTGGTTATCTGGAATATTTTCTCGTCTACGAAGTGTGTTTAGGAGCGGACACCCTTGTACAGCACCCCTGAGACTATCTGGAATGTTACTGTATGTTAGATCTCTATCAAGTATTAGTAAATGTTGTTGTGTATTGTTGACAATAAATAACTCGTGCTATTGTAATTTATATATGTCCAGTAGATTGTAGATATACAGTAGAATGCTAAAACCTCTTTCATTAAACCAAAACATTGATTTGTCGTAAATATCATGGGTTATGAACTCAAATTGTCTAAAGAACATGTGTTATGAATTCAAATTGTCTAAATAACATATCAGATAAACTCAAATTGACCACTTTAATTCAAACCTTATATTGATATCTTTTTCAATTTACTCTACAGTTAGATTTGACAACATGGTTTAACAAGTTGGTGTTAAATTGACCCAAATTGATCGTTCAGCTACCCATCATTTAGCTTTAGCCAATGGGCCACTCTATCACAAACTGGGGATTAGATTGTGACAAGGAATAGAGTCGTCTGTCCATCTTCGTGGTTTTTTTTCCAGTTCCTCAGGTTTCCTCCCACTGGTAAAGACCCCTACGCGAAGCGAATAATTGAAATGAAATTGGACCATATGTTAATAATATATACCGGTAGTATCAAATCAAAAATATCCAGTCTTCCAGCATCCATTTTATATATAATAATGTAAATTTGAATTGTTTTTACCATATAGAAATATTCTTCCAGTTAAACATAAAATATACAAGAGCTAAATCTACCTATTGCAGGTCTTTCTTTAGGCCTGAAGTGTTTTCTAAAATATTAGACATTCATTAACACGACAAGACCATAATCAACCCTCGATGCCATCAAAGGTGTCAGATTTTCACTGGATTTGAATCTGATTTGCTGCTCAATGCCCACTGATGTGTTAATCCAAAAATGGATAATCACGACTTTGTTTTTTTTATTGTATCAAGGTGTTTAGGCCTTTAAATAGTGGGTACATTTTTGTTAAGTTGAGACTTTTTATGATATTTTTTTTAAATATATGATTTACATTTTGAAAAAGAAAGTAGAACATTCCTGAATGATACAAACAAGACACAATTATATGGAATACAAGTTACATTAAGTGAACTATTTCTTGTGACATTTCGACAAGGGTTCTCCCGTCTTTATCACATCACAAGTTACTGTAAAGATTTATCACATCTCTTTACTTGATGAAGATGAGAGAACCCTCGTCGAAACGTCACCAGAAATAAACCGTTTAATATAACTTGTATTCCATGTAACTATGTCGTGTTATTCACAAGAGATTCCTCAATACCTCAAACGATTATTAAAGACGTTAAGGTAAAATATGTTACAATGCATTCTATTGGAGGGAAAGAATCATGTGATGGATAGTATAAATGTATATTTGTAGATGTATTCCAGGGGCAGATCCATACGGAGTTCCCCACCCCGGGAAAAAATTGCTGGATCCGCCCATGTATCCATGCTTTGTGTATTTAGCATGTTAATTTATATTCATCCTCATTCCAATCTGATTAAAACACAGATCATATTTCGTTTCGTTTTTTAAAGTTCAAAATTTCGTTTTACTTGTCTTTACTACACTAAGATCTGGAAGAGTTGTTATCATTGACGTGTTCTGAATGATGTGAAGTATCGGTCAATAAAACGGTCTGTTATAGCGTGTTCTTAGCGTGCTCTGCATGGACCTGTGGGTAAACCCTTATAAACGTCAAAGCTGATTGATTAATCAATGTTTGACATCATAGGGTCAAAAGCCATTTGTATGACCCAGTACAACCAGTAGTGTAGGCCATCAAAAGTATAAAAAACAAAACGAAATATAGATCTGTATTTTAATCAGATTGTCCTCATTCATCTCCAGGGCTGCAACAATTCAAAATATTACTAAAAATACAATTAAAATGTTGTGATATATGGAACTGATAGATAAACTTGTCTGTCCAGGCCTGTACATGTATATGTAGATAGTACATGATCAATAGATAGACCTGTTTGTCCAGGCCTGTATATGATTAAATAGGTAGACATGTGTGTCCAGGCTTGTAGATGTAGATGTTTTGATTATTTCAACTATTTGTGCAATATTACATGTATATGCATTTCATTCCCAGTAATAATTCATCTTTCTCATTTTGGGCAAAATCTATTTGTTAAGGCCAGTTCATTTTTTTGTCAAGGTCGTTGAGATGTAAATAAGGTAAGGGCACGTGATTATAGGTAAGGGTTAGGGTAAGCATTGGGACTAGGCCCAGGGTTAGGGTGGGGAATAGCGCCAGCCCTGTTTACATCACATGACCTATGACAAAAAATTGAGCTGGCCTTATCATTTAGCATTTACCCTCATTTTGTGTACATCTTGACAAAAATCTCTGGTGTCTAATTCACAAAAAACCCAAGGCCAGGTCATCCGGTTTCCTCCCACTATTACAGACCCCAACGGGCAAGCAAATTATTGAAATAAGGTTGAACCATGTGTTAGTCCCGAAATGAACTGGTTTGTGGACATTAAACCCCATATCCCTCTCTCTCACAATCCAGTATTGTTAAATCTTCAACAAAAACAAACGCATTACATTTTTTTCATGCTCTGATTTTACTGGCATAGTTTTTACATTTGTTGAATTTTTTTTTCGTTCATTTTTTTTTATGAAAATATTTATTATTATTATTATTATTATTGAATGTATAATAAACATTTAGCTTGTAAATAAAATTGTTGTTGTTTGATGGTCGAATGATTTTACCTGTGCGCTTTAGTTCAGGATGGCCAAGCAAGTTCATCCAGATTCTCCAGTGTGGTTTCTCCTTGTCAGTGATGCAGTACGGAGGGCCTTACAAGGACAGCTGTTTAGTCGTTTGGATGTGATGACAAACCTATATACAGGTCCTTCGTATATATTGGAGTGCACTATAAGATCCCTTGGCAGTTGGAATTCAATAAGAGTAGGCTGTAGCGCCATTGCCCAGGCAACATGTCCGTCATAGCACACTGTATGGCGTTTGCCCGTCTTCATTAGGCTAGGTGCAGAACAGTGGAACATTAAACATTTAGACCATGAGGTCTGTTATTTGAGGTGGTTTTGATTCCCCACTTGTACCTGACCTGTTCAACCACGTGGGTTTCCTTCAGATCCTTCAGGAAGTCAGATGACTGAATGGTTAGCACGTGTGTGTAGTATTGTAAGGTCTGTCATTGAGTCAACTCAACTGGCGTGGTTTTGATTTCTCAGTTGTATGTGACAAGGAGTAGGGGCGCCTGTCCAACCTCGTGGGTTTTCTCCATGTCATACGGTTTCCTCCCACTGCTAAAGACCCCTACGCACAAGCAAGTTATTGAAATAAAAAAAATTAAACAATATGTTAGTCCCAAAACGACCTAGTTTGTGTAGAGTGAACATAAAACCCCATTTCTCTCTGTCTTTGTACACTGAGGAGCCACAGTGGGTAAGACACTGGGCCTGGAGATCGGCTGTTTGATCCCTGCATTGGCCGAGAAAGTTCATCAGGATTTTTCGACGTGGTTTACCTTTATCAGTGGTGCAGGACGGAGGGCCTGACAAGGATGAAAACCTATAGGTCCTGTCTGTGAATGTATTGGTGTGCATGTAAAAGATCCCTTGGCAGTTAAAATTTGATTATAAGAGTATGCCATAAAGACGCTACCCAGGCAAAATTTCTCCATAGCACACTTTTTGGCGAATGCTTGTCTTCATTAGGAGCAGAACAGTCAACAGTAGGATGTTAAACCCCATTTCATTTCATTTCTTTTTACATTGATATAAGAGACACTACCACGGTAAGACTGTCAATGCTGTAAGCGGCATAACAAACAAGATGGCTGCCTCCACTGAAGAAGTTCCGAAGGGTAAAAGAGAAGCGAGGACTGTTCTTCCTCCACAGTTGAGTGGGGGACCTCATGGATTAGGTAGCTATTTACAAACATCTACGTCATAGAATGCCATATAATTTTTCACAATGACAACAATTTTTCCTCCATAAATGCACGTTCTGTTTACAGCGAATATCTGAATGATGAAATTGCGCAGGATTATAGGATTAATTTGATCATCATTCAGACATTCATTACCACGAATGAATGGGTAGAAATTGTTCATATTTGTAAATTATTTCTTGAATTCATTTTAGACCCATTGAATGTCCAAATTGTCCTGAATCGTACAGAATCAGCCGATTACCATTCCGCCGCCCGATTATCATTCCACTGACCCTGAATGAATTGCACTCTTTCTCTTTTCTACAACGTTATTGAGGAATAGTGAATTTAGAGTTCAGAAAGCCAAGGAGTCAAATATAAGGCTGGAGCATTGTTATTTTCACCCAGGGTTCAGAGGTTTTTTGGGAATTCTCATACAGATTCTGTCCCTCATTTAAGGCTACATTCATTTCTTTTTTACCTGATTCAACTTATTAAAAATGCTAGCCTATTGTTGAAGAGAAAGAAGAAATTTTTGAATTAAATCCAAATCAGTACTCGTAATGTCAAGCAGAACTGGTGCTGACGTCTTAAATGCAAATTAGAATGTAGAGGCCACAGTGTGATTCTTAATGAGTACTTGATTTGCCCCAAATTGCTGGATAATTCGAGGTACACAAACGACTGGTAAATTGAGAGACTAGCAAAATATTTCCTGGAATTCCGGATGACTAATATCGGTACAAGCCTGATGTGGTAGCCATTACTGGAATGATAATGGTCGGATGAGGTGTTGACATGAAATATATCAGTGAATTGTTTTCTTTAGGTGACCCAGATGACAAATCACTAAGAAAAGTTGAAGAAACGATTATGATACCGGCCAAAATGAAGGAAAAAGCCAAGAGAGAAAAATGCCCTGAAGAAATAATAGGTAAATTAAATATAATATGGAGTAAAACAATAAATTCTAAAAGAAGATTGAGCAAATATGTCAGGCCATTTTGCCCTTGACAATGCCAGGCATTAGGTGGCTTAATTGTTTTACACGCATGATTTAGATAGTAAGAAATTTAATTGAGTCAAGCGTTTCGATTCCCAGTTTGTACGTGACAAAGAGACGGGTGGTTCAGTAAGTAAGATGTTGGCCCACTAACCCGGAGCTCCCTTGTTCAATCTTTGCGTTGGCCGAGAAAGTTCATTGGGATTTTTCGGTGTGGTTTGTCCTGGTCAGTAATGCAGGACTGACGGCATGGCAGACGACAATGTATAGTCGTTCGGAAGGTACCTGAGGTCCCATGTACACATTGCCGTGCACGTAAAAGATGCCTCTGCAGTTGGAATTTGATATGAGTTCATGTAGCTATAGTGCCCCTATCTGGGTAAAATTCCACTCACAGCACACTGTATGGCGTATGCCTGTCTTCATTATCACAGTCTAAGCAGAACAGTAGGTTGCTAAACCCCTTTAGCCCAATCAGAGCAGAACAGTTGAATGTTAATATAAACTCCATTTCATTATAAATGGTATATTATTGTCGTATTTATGATTTGTTTTACAGCGTTTGGAAAATGTTCTAAAGAACAGGGATTTATGATGCCGTTCAAGTGTCGAGGTCAAGCAAAAATATTAGAAAAATGTCTGTCAGCTTGGTAAGTAATATTAATTTTGCAGAGTGGATATAGTATGTTGACAACTATATCTGCCCATCTGTAATTGGATCGTAAATGAAATAGAGGCTATAGTAATTATACTCCCACAAGGAAATGTGATTGTATAAAGTTTTCGCCTTCTTCCACATTTCATGGTTTTATTCCCAGAAAAGGATTAGGATCGCCAGCTTTCTGTAGACAAGAGATCCGTCAACTTCATACTTCATGAATACGTCACTGCCCACCATATTCAACAATTAGTATACTGTTTTGTAATGCAGTTTAACTCAGTTTCACATTTGTTATACACAATAAGAAAAATCAAACCGTTTTAATTTTATTAAATTAAAATAGAATATATACATCTCAAAATTCTCATAAGGTACATAGTGTTTTTGAACAAAATTGTCAATTTAGGGCTGAAAATGTCAAGCTAACTGTAGATAGACAGCCTAAGTTCAGTAGGGGTTTGCCTGTTGAACCCTGACACAAATTATTGAAGTAAAATGAAACCAAATGTTAGTCCCGACATAATCTAGTTTGAATCGGGTGGATATTAGACAACATTTCTCTCTTTTCTTTGTTTGTAGGTATGAAAATGAAGAGTTCCAGAAACAATGTAAAGAAGAATATTTAGAAGAACGAACATTTTATCGAGCAACAGGTATCAAGAAAAAGTTGAGGCGTAAGGATGCTATGTTGTAAACAAAAGTGCTGCCTTGTCTTGTGGTTTGGGACATCTACATCTAGGACTGTCAGTACTCGTGAAAAAATGAATTATTGAGTAATTCCAAAAAGGATGAAATATTATTTAACAGAAAGAGAGTAAAAATTTTGTAAGATTTCTAAGAACGAATAATGTGGCAAATTGTTAAATTACAAAAGAATCGTGTGAATGTTCCATTGAGAAATGGTATCCGATGTTTTTGTATATCATTTTGCTTACTTGACATTTTGTGTTTGTGGTCTAAGGGGAGACAACTTATCACTACAGATGAGAACAAGGAATCCCTATGGGAAATGGTATCAATTGCCCAGGTTAGGTGCAGAAGAGTAGGACGTTAAACCCCATTTCATTTCATTTCTGCTGACATTGCATTTTGAGTTTGTGGTCTAAGGGGAGACAACTTATCACTGCTGATGAGAATAATGGATATCAAGGAGTTTCAAAGTCAAAAGGTCTAAATATTATTATAAAACCGAAATCCTGAAATTGAAAAAATTTAAAATTCTCAAAAAATAATATGCTAATGTGTAAAGGAGGTACTCAGGCAAACAAGATGCTGAAGTACAAGAGAGATAAATGTGGAATGATATCAATTGTAATTGTATAACATTGTAAATACTTTTTTTGTGGTCTAAGGGGAGACAACTCATCTCTATTATCTCCCCTTTATTGATTTAAAAATTTCTTTTGTATCTTGAAACTATGATTAATTTTGTTATTTGGTAGACTGAGACAACATTTCCCATAATTCTTTGTGTCAATTGTATACGCAAACAGTAAGGCAGCCAGTTACCATATACCCATTGATAATAATGTTTTCTAGACTTAAATTCTTGTTGTCAAAGAAGAATGATCGTGACTATCACACTGCAACCGGAGTGATTTTAGAGGATCATTCTGAATTTTCATACGAAGATTTGATATTGAATGAATGTGAAATGTGAAAGAAATTACAGTAAATATGTATTGTTTAATGGTCAAAACATTAAGTAATATATTGTAACAAAAAGAAGGCTTAAAATACTGACACTCCGCAAGTGTTTTTACAGTGGAATACGTCACACTAGTCCAATAGTTCACTGGTATGAATAAAGTACTGTTGGCAAGTTGCCCGTACGATTATTGGAAATAATGGTACGCCTACATCAAAGGTTGACGTCACATCTGTATTTTAAGCAAGATTAAATGATGCCTGAATATCAACAAAACTTATTTCAAATGGTGTGAGCTCTAAAATTTGTTCTTAACCAAGTTTATCATTACATAAAAGCGAATTATTGAAATATGAATAGAAATATACATGGTTTATCCTGTGTGGATGTTCGACTCCATTTTTCTCCTGCTTCACTTGGCAAACTATTCCTCCAAGCAGAGTTGTCTTCCCTTGTCGTGTTCACATGAGTGAAGTTGTAATTGTGTTTATATAGATTAAAGTATATGTATCTATCGTTTAATATAAAATTGATTAATGTATTATTTGTAAATAAAATCATGAAATGAATTAAAGGGACTCTCCCGTTTTAAACAGAGTCTCAGACATAAAAGTCCAAGTAAGTATGAAATTTAAACGTCAAAATATCGAAGACTGGTGTATTTACCTTGTCTCAAAATTTCAGCTCAAAATATTGAGTCGTGTGGGTGTGAACGTCAAAACTGCTTATCCGGACACGTAACCCTTTTAAGAATTCAGGTCTATTTTTTTGTTGATGACCTGATAATCGACTCCCGTTTATTAAGAGGTCTATATAGGGAATGACCCATGTACTGTATTTGGTATCGAAAGGTAAATTTCACCTATACATTATTTTTTATAAAAGAAGCCTTGTTTTACGTAGACACCGCACAATACAGCTTAGGACACTTGTTTCCTTTCCAGATGAAGATTGACGGGTTTAAGTTATTTGAAAACGTATCACAAATGCTGGGTTGTTTCTCTGCCCTTAAGATGAGGATTTTAAGCGATTTTAACACAAAATTAAGCAGTTTTATTCCCAAAAAAATTATCGGGATTAGACCTTTAATTAACTTTACAGTAAATCATTTAGAGGCATGCAGAAACTTGATAGAGCAATTATGATAATTATGGATTAACAGCTACTTATGTATTTGGACAACTGTTTCAAGAAATATTCAGGAGTAGGGACTGGGGATGAATGGTTAGCACGTGCAGCTGTATCATAAGGCCTGTCATTGAGTCAACTGGTGTGGTTTCGATTCCCCACTGGTATGTGATGAAGAGTAGGGTTGCCTGCCCAACCTCGTGGGTTTTCTCCGGGTCCCCTGGTAATGACCTAGTCTGTGTCTCGTTTCCTCCCACGGAAATAAAATTGAACTATGTGTGACATCCCTCCCAGTGAAAGTCCCGTCTTCCATTAGCCCAGGTCAGGTGCAGAAGAGTAGGACGTTAAACCCCATTTCATTTCATTTCCCAGTGAAAGTGACAGCCCAGTAAATATCTATTGTTCATCAGTTTGCAAAACATATTGGCAATGTCAGTTGTGGTCTAAGGGGAGATAATTGAAGGAGTTGGAAGAGTTACTTCCCCTGTTTTCATCTTGTATACCTGACAATATTCATTGAAGGATCAAAGGGATAAAGCAGTGTTACATGGAAGACTAAATTCCCTTATCAGATAATTTACGGGACACAATCTAGGTCATTTTGAGACTAACATATGGTCCAATTTTTTAAAATAAGGTTGGGCATGTGGCCCTAATTCTGGTTACATTCAAGTGAGGAATTGAAGCCACACCAACATTTTAACTAATATAAATAATGCACATTTGGCACATTACCTGTACTATCATTTGTAATAGTGCAACACCAATGTCAAAGGATGACGTCACATCTGTATTTTAAAAACTTTGAAAGGACTCAAAAATTAGAAATCTTACTTCCAATTTTTGATACTTCACAATTCCATGCTAGCTTTGAAGACATCATACAGTTGTATTTATAATTGGAAGCCACAGTGGCTGAGTGAGTAAGATGTGGGCTCTGGAAGTCCTGTGTTTACCAATAAGTGCATCCAGATTTTCTCTTGTGGTTTCCCTTTGTCAGTGGTATTTGATATAAGAGTAGGCCTTAAAGCCACTGTTCGGGCAAAATTTCCCTCATAGAACACTGTATGCCGCATGACCCTCTTCATTAGCCCAGTCGGAGCAGAACAGTAGGATGTTAATCCTCTTTTCAATTACTAAGTGGTCAATATAGCTTTATTCAAGACAACTGACAATAGAAACAGGTGCTCTCAATGGTTAATATAGGTTTATTTAACATTATAAATATATATTTAACAAATATAAATATATCTATATACCCAGACCCTTACAGCAAATATTTGATCAGTCTTTCACTTAAATAAACATTATTCAAGAGATAAATGCAGCGCTTTCGTTTGACCTCAAATTTTATATAAATCATTAATTAGACATTCATTTGCATGCCAGGCCCTTAACCAACTCTCTAGAACTTTGTATGGTTTTGATTTTCATCAGATTTAAGTACGATTGGTAGTAGTTACTGATTAAATTTCAATTTACAAACGGATAATCCAGACTTTGCTTACTATCGTAAAAACAGTTGCATCACATTCTGCCTAAGATCCTAACTCTGCTCAGACAGAATTAATTTGAAGAGATTTACAAATTTAACTATAAATCGAGATTTCGCTGCTACAATTAACGTAACATCTTCCATTAGTTACAACTTTGTGCAGAATAAAGTAATTTGAATGAAATTTTCAATATACTTCTTTTTCACGACCTTTTTAAAAACTATTATAGTAAGAACTGTCAGAGAATGACCAGCTCTTGATCTGAATCTTACATACTGTATCTTTAACATTTTGGAAGTCTGAAAACAGAATCTTGTATCAAATTTGTCCCCATTCCATGCATCTACAAGTGAAACATGACTGTTGTTTTAGCACTATATAAAGTACAGTTGATCATATGGAACTGGACAACAAAGCTCATATATCGAATTCCATTTGTCACATGAAACGCGGTTTGCATTACAAATTTCCTCTCGGATGAAAATGTCAAAATATGTCACAGCTACAATGTGAAACCATATTTATGAGATATTCTGGATAAATTTTTCCATATCACATCAAGAAACTTGATGACCACGTCACGATCCAAGGCCATCGTATTACACACCGGGTAGTTGATCGGGGTCTCAAACATTACAGTGTATTTGTTACAATCAAGGGCCATCGTAGCCCACACCGGGTATTTGGTTGGGTTCTCGAGATTTGATCTAGAAGGTAAACAAACTTTAAGCGTTGAAAGCAAAAAACAAGTACTTGTAACCTATGATAAGGCAAAGTTCTGCAATGAAATAACAAATTTCCCAGTCAGTGTTTAATGTATAGCAGATCAGGGGGCTTGGTACATCAATTTTATTGTCAATTTTAAATGTACCGGGGGCCTTGGTGCTGCAATTTTCCTAGTAAGTTTGAAACGTATCGGGATGGGGGGCCGAGACACATCAATTTTTCGAGTCAGTTTTCAACATATCGGAATCAGAGGCCTCAGTACATCAATTTACCCAGTCAGTTTTAAATGTACGAGAGATCAGAGGTCTCCATTACACTTTACCTATGACCCTCTATTATTTTTCACGAGATCTAGTGTTATGATTGTTCACATTGTTTATTGATCAGACGCGCTCACGTTGTATAACTCTCAACAAATGAATCATAAACGGCTGAAATCTCAGACCAGTATTTGTACGATATAGCCCCGATCATCAAGACACAAGACATATATAGAGGAGGAAAGATACTGGATGTTGTGTATTCGTGTTTAGTTTGACAGACATCCAGTGCTTGACGACAAACTTCTCTCGTTCGATTGGCTGTTGGATCATTGGCTGGTATTCTTCGTAAAATCTGAAAAATAGTCAATAAAGATACTTTAAAGAAATGAAATGGGGTTAATCGTCCCACTGTTCTGAATAAAGAGCTGTTTGGTCTTCCATACTCTTTAAGATGAATTTGATGTTTCTGTGATGTATAACTCCGTCAACTACCTTTGATGTGTCTAACCCAGTCAACATACCCTATGATGTATAACTCAGTCATGGCACCTATATAATGCATCTAACTAGTCAGCGTACCTTTGATTTGTCTAACTCAGTCAAGGTACCTGTGATATATATAACTCAGTCAAGGTACATGTGATATATATAACTCAGTCAAGGTACATGTGATATATATAACTCAGTCAAGGTACATGTGATATATATAACTCAGTCACGGTACTTGTGATATATATAACTCAGCCAAGCTACCTGTGATGTATACAACTCAGTCAATGTAGCTGTGATGTTTAACTCAGTCAAGGTACCCTATGATATGTATAACTCAGTCAAGGTACCAGTAATATATAACCCAGTCAAGGTACCCATGATCAGGTACCTGTGATGTGAAATAACCCAGTCAAGGTACCAGTAGTACCTGAAGTGTATAACCCAGTTAACATACCTGAGATGTGAAATGACTCATGATTGCTTTAACTTGTTCTAGATTGGTTGATCCCATCATCATTTTAACGGCCTCCCCTTTCCTGATCTTCACCACACCTTTAAATACTTTACTGTTATTATAACATCTTTCTAACGTCCCTATAGCCATAACCTACAGATAGACAATATTACAACCTTATAGACATTATAACCTACAGACAATATATAATACTATATTATAACCCTATAACCATAACCTACAGATAGAAAATAATATAACATGTAGACAATATCTAATACTATATTATAACATCCTATATTATAACATCAAGACAGTATATTATACTGTGAGAAGGTGAATCGCGATACATTAATTCAGCATCTTGAGATTCTATATACGAATCTTGACAAGGTGAATCGTGATACATCGATATAACAATATATATCGTGCCAGGACTAGACAACAGTTCTGATATGTGAATGATGACAGTATGCAGACTTGTCAACTCTAGGGCATTTTTTGTACTACACTACTGCATTGCTACTCAAGGGGTTGACGGTTCTGGCAGTATGTAGGGGTCAAAATTTCTGAAATTGGAACGAAGGCAAAATAATAAATTCCTACTTTCGACTATGCCATGAATTATGCAGGCATACAACAACGATTTCAGTGTCAACATCAGCAAATTGCCGTCGTGATATTCTTAAATAAATTTCCATGGCTAAAGATGCCGAAGTTATTATTTATTTCCTACAGCCAATTCGCGAAATACTGCAGCAATTGCTGCAGGTGCCGTCCGTGAATTTTGGCTCCTGAGAACAGGTTCAATATACTTACCTGTGGTATGGCACAGAAGTTAAAAACACTCTGATCTTTTAATCGTGACATATATTTTATACAGTCTGGTATTAACTCTAGAGCATTGGTTATCAGCTCATTTAAACACTGGACAGACTTGTCTACATTTTCTTCTTTAGCTAGATCACCCAGTTCACTGGCATATTTACCCCATACCTACAATTAACATCAAATATAAAGTCAAATTTTATTTAGCTATATAGGTTTGAAAATAAATGAGGGAGCCGCAGTAGCTAAATGAGAGAGAGAAATGGGGTTTAATGTCCACTCGACACAAACTAGGTTATTTTGGGATTAACATATGGTTCAATTTTACTTCAATAATTTGCTTGCGCATAGCTGTCTTTAGCAGTGGGAAGAAACTGGAGAAAAACCACGAGGTTGGACAGGCAACGCTATTCAAAACCACGCTGGTTGACTCAATGACAGGATTTATGATACAGCATGCACGTGCTAACCATCCAGTCATCCAACTTTCCTGTGGCGAAATAAGTCAATTATTGACGTGAATAAAGTATGCATAAACCAATATGTCTGTTGTTGAAAAGATGACTATCTGTTAGGGATACCCGTGGCCGGTTCATTTCAAAATGGATTAAGAACCCTGGTCAACATGCTGGATCACTAACCACGAGGTCTTAGGTTCGCTCCTGGCATGTTCCTCAAGATTTTATGGCACAGGACAGGCGACCTGGCAAGGACAGTGCTAGTCGTTTGGAAAGAACAAAAAACTTGGCGTGTACGTTAGAGAACCCATGACAGATGGAATTTGAAATAAGAGTAGGCCGTAGCACTTATACTACAGGGTGTATTATCATTATTATCCTTTCATTTATATAGCACTACATTACATATCAACATGTTCCTAAGCACTTCACAAGACTAATCATAACACTGTTCAAAGAGATGAGTTTTCAATTTACGCTTAAATATATCAAATGGTTTCAGGAAGATTGTTCCAGAGTTTTAAAGAAATGGCCAACTCGTTTGTTAAATTTTGGAATCGAAAGGTGAGTTCTGTCATCGGCTGATCTCAGATTAGATAGTTGGTTGGAATAGTCCCCTAAAGGCAGGACACAATTATGTAAGTATTGATGTACTTACATCCCGTGGCCAGAAAGCTCGACCCTCCAGTTGATCCTCGAGATAATCTCGTATAATATTCGTCTTTTGTAGAAATAATCCCATTCTATTAGACAGATAGGTATCTTTACCAACTATATCATCTTCTTGTTTCGACGCTGAGAATAACTTGGATAATCCTATACCAACTAAACCAGCTACATAATGACAATACTGTAAATATAACATAATACTGGTTAAACATATAACATAATAAAAAATATAACATGATAATACTGTAAATATAACAAGGACAATCTGTGGAAATATCTACACAAAGCTACTGACTTTCCAGCTGAAGAAACACATTGGGGTTGGATGGGGGGCCTGACAGAACACACTGGGGTGGAGGGCCTGACGGAACACACTGGGGTAAGATGGAGGCCTGATAGAACACACTAGGGTAAGACGAAAGGCCTGACAATACACTCTGGGGTTGGACGGATGAGGTTTAACAGCATACTGTTCTGCTATGACTGCGCTGATGAAGACATGTCTGACAAGGAACATTGTCTAGTCATTTGGATGGGTAAAAAACTGAGGTTCCGTGTAGACCTACAGATTGGTGTGCACGGAAAAGGATGATTGACAGTTGGAATTCGAAATAAAAGTTGGATGTCCTTAATAGTCCAGTTGGTGCAGAATAGTACAACGTTAAAACCAGGGCTTCCACTTCAAAATTTTCACTACCGGTCATTTTTGATAACGCACGAAAACTTTGCAAAGTAAATTCATATTTCATATTTTTTATTCATCGTGGAGTATTGTGAATTCACGTGTCTACACCACTTTGTCAGCATGGGGTACACAAAAAAATATATATTGGACTTAAGAATGAAATATTAGTAAGACTTATGATAATTATTTAGTAATTAAATATTCCCTTTGGGCTACTTAATTAATCGAAATAGCTGAATTGGCCGTAGAAAAACCATTCCAGTGGGTGACACGTAATTACCACGTGCTCTATAGAAAACACACTGACCTGGATAATTTAGGAGTTGTAATACAAAAAATACGATATGCTGATAAATATGTAAGTATCCATGGCATATATCTCACATTTATTTGTTTTAGAACATCTCTTACGGCGTTACGGGCCGCAAAATTGTGACGCAAATGTTAATAATGAATAACTAACTTCGGACTGCTAACTTCCAAGCTAGTGCCCCCTATAATATCGTCGTGTGTAAGAGCTCGGCTTTCATATATACACGGCATTTTTATAACATGTGGAATCATCAATATTGCTACACAATAGCACTGGAATACGTAATCTTCTAAATTTTTGGGTAAGCAAGTTAACTAATCTCTAGATTTTATTTCTACAATTCCCGCAAAGCCGTAATATCACTATGACAAATTATAATGCAGTTTTCTCCAAACACGTACGTTGTTGAGGATTTACGTAATTTCTATGCTGTTTTATTTAATATGACAGTTGGTTGGATTCGAAGAGCAGTACTTCATATAAACGGCCCTTTTTTCGAGGATCATAATAATCTCGTTTATATCGTACGTAACTGTAATAGCGGTAAACGGCTTCGTTCTAGAAAATTCTTATGACACGTGGACAATAGGTGATGCGACAAAGCGTGGACCGCTTCACGCCTTTGATAAAATTCCCAAATATCAATTAAGTTTTATTGTTCTACTACAAGACAATCATCATTAATTATCAACACAAAGCCCAGTATAATCTATTGACGACTATGTATACAACTCTTATAACACCAATCATGAGATTATGTGGCTTCTCTTATCTTTACGTGCGGTGGCCGTACAATTTTATTGCCGATATCGATCGTAGCCATGTTTGAAAATTTGGGTTTGGAGAAAAAAAAAGCCTATTTTTCCGGCGTGCAAAATGACCGTTGGGTCAGATCTAGTTACAGTCATTTTATATAGCCCCCGGTCCCGACCGGCATATACGGTCGATGTGGAACCCATGGTTAAAACCATTTCATTTGTCAAATAGGATAGATCCAACAAAACGCTTGGACAAATACCAGACAAAAAATACTCACCTCATCCCACTCGGCTAAAGTAATTAAATCTCGTTCAAAAAATACTGTCATACCAGCTCCCATCTGTTGACATATATCAGATATAACTTGCTGATAAACTGGTTCTAACTGACGAAACTCGTACGATAGCTGTAATATATATATAACTTGAAGGTATGGATACAAACAGTAGAAACTTTTCCCTCCACTTCAATCATTCTAATATTCTATCATCCCCTCATTCTTATATTCGCCCATTCCATCATTCCCTCATTTTATCATTCCCTCCAATTCATCATTCCCCAATTCTATCATCCCTTCAATTCATTATTCCCTATTTTATCTTTCCCCCAATTCATTATTGCCCCATTCCATCAATCCCCCCATTCTATCAATTCCTCTATTCTATCATTCCCCAATCCATGATCCCCAAATTCTATCATTCTCCCATTCCAGCAACCCCTCAACTGTATCATTCACTCAATTCATTATTCACCAATTGTATCATTCCCCTAATTCATTATTCGCCCATTCTCTCATTCCCCCATTCAAAGATCACCACATTCTATCACTCCCCCACCCAATTCCTTTTCTCCCATTCTATCATTCCACGATTCCCCCATTTCATCATTTCCCCCAATTCATTATTCCCCCAGTCTATCATTCCTCCAATTAATCATTCCCCCAATTCATCATTTCCCTATTCTTTCATTCCCCCATTCTATCATTCTCCGAATTCATTATTTCCTCCATTCTATCATTCCTCTAATTCACTATTCTCACATTCTATCATTCCCCCAATTCATCATTTCCTCCATTCTATCATTCCCCTAATTCACTAT
Source organism: Patella ulyssiponensis (assembly GCA_963678685.1). NCBI lineage: Eukaryota > Metazoa > Mollusca > Gastropoda > Patellidae > Patella > Patella ulyssiponensis. The sequence goes on along the minus strand of OY783227.1, from coordinate 10,087,492 downwards.
TCCCATCATTCCATCCATTCTATTATTCCCCCAATTCTATCATTCCATCCACTCTATCGTTCCCCCCATTATATTATTCCCCGAATTCATTATTCCCCCAATTCTAACACTCCCCCAGTTTATTACCAGTACTTACAGTAGGGAAATCTTCTAACACCAGTTTATCTTTCTCTTTACTGTCCATATATTTCCAGTTTTTATCTTGTAGATTTTTATGGAATGATTTTAACATGGGGATTTTTATAGAGTTAGGAATGGTCATATCATCTTCTACAGTATCTAACGCTCTCAATACCAGATAGAATATACACGTAGCATGTCTGTAAAATAAATAAATACCAGATAAAATACACACGTAGCATGTCTGCAAAAAGGAATATGAAAGAAATAAGAGAAAGAGGCGAGAGAAATGACGTTTAACATCCATTTGACACAAACTAGGTCATTTTGGGACTAACACCTGGATCAATTTTAATTTCAATAATTCGCTTGAACGTAGGAGTCTTTAGCAGTGGCAGGAAACCGGAGAACCTGGATAAAACCCACAAAGTTGGACAGGTGACCCTAGTCCTTGTCACATACAACCAGTTGTGTCAATGACAGACCTGGTGATGCAATGTGTACGCAATAACCATTCACCCCACCCCACCCCTTGAAGTAATTATTTGTTCAATAAGGGTAATCTTAATAAAGATAGCTGTAGTTTGGGGTTAGGCTAAAATCACTAAATCCTATAGTATATGGGCTTGAGTTAGTATTCATAAGTGCAGTATTTACGAGGTAAAGGGTTAGAGTAAGGCTGACCTTAAAAATATCTTTGTTTCACCAAACCCGACCCACAATTGAGGAGAAGGGTCGGTAGGTCGGTTTTTTTTTCAGATTTTTTTTTTTTTTTTTTAAGTCAGAGACAGCAATACAGAAAATCGGTTTACTTATTAGCTGTATACTTCAGATTCATTAATTTTGTTATAAACCCCATTTTCTCAAACTTTTTTCAGCTATGAAAGTATCCAAGCACTAGAGAACATTTGAATGCTTTATTTTGTCACAGCTTTCAGGATTAATTAAGACAAGTATAAGTCATCAACATTTTATTGTTATACAAATATAATAAACAAACTTTTTAGACATGTTAACCTACATGTTATTCTCAAACAAGGCTCAATCTGCCTTATAAATCATGGCCCATGGGTAAATTTAAAACTTATTCCAGATGGGTTCAGCACCTTAATCACTTATCATCTGATCCTTAATAGTTTGAATACAAACCATATTCAATGCTTTCATTTCCAAACAATGAGGGAACTTTTAACAATAAACTTTAACATAAATGTATATTTAAATACCAAATCTCTTACAGTTTTACAGAAAAAAATGACAGACTGTATCTCTGTAAACTCGAACTGTGCTCTATTCTTATTTAGTATTAAAAGAACATAAATCTTAATAATTTGTTGGACATTTATTTAGAGATCAAAGTACTTGATATATTATTTAAGAAATTAACAACTAAGAGACTTGAAAATATAATATATTACAATGATAAACACTAAAAATACATAGTACAGGCATACTATTACTAGCAGATATTCAATAACGCTTTTTTCATTTCATTTGTTTTTTGGTTGTCGTTTGGGGGTTTGTTTTCCACTTTCTATACATTCTTTGCAAACTGGCAAAACAATTTTATAGGAATTGCAGAGTGCTTTGTCTCTTTCTGACCCCTCTTTTGCACAATGACAGCATAAATCACTCCTACCAATACCAGAGGAATAATAGGGGAATTCTATATTTGATATACAAGAAAGTTGTAGACGACAGAATATGACACCTTGTAAGGCATGACCATCAGGAGTTATAACAGAACCACAAAAATAGTCATATTTGTCTCGAAGACTTTTTAGACTTCTATTTTGTCTTAGACTTAATTTATTTTTTGCATATATACAACGTGGTTTTCCACATTCATAACAGGCAATAATACCTCGTACGTTTTGGGCCGTAAGAACTGAGTTTTTGCACCCTTGTTCTTGCTCTGCAATATGAGCTATGGTATCATTTTTTGTACTGGGTAAGTCCTTCTCAGTTGTGTCAAGACCTAAAGCTGATTCAAAAGACTTGTAATGTCCTATGTTACTAGTATCTAGTTCAGGATCTGGCAGCCAAGGTAGAGTTAATTTGCTACGAGATGGATTACAGCATAAAGCATTGTTACACTTTCTTATTTGAAACATGTACTTTCTTTCTCTACAATGTTTGTTAACAAATGAAGAATATCCTAACTTATTGTCTAAATCCTTTTTAGTGTATTTGCCCTTTTCAATACTTGGATCAATTGCATGTATGATTTTAGTTTCAAGTTTCTCTACATCATTTTTACTTGCAACATTACCACATTTAAACAGCTGACCTTTTAAAATCAGCCTTGAGGTTCGTTCATTTAAAGTATCTATCATAGTATTTAATGACTTACGCCAAGCAGAGGTCAGAGTTTCATTGTGCTCTGCCTTTTTTCTGATGTCTTGCATTGAATTACAAGACTTTAATATTTGCTCTATATCTGAGTTACATTGATCCCTACAAAGAGCAACATTTTGATAAGCTAAATTTAACAAGGACATTATTCTTTCAGCTGGATTAGCCCAGCTGTGACCAGGTGCTGTTCTCCCAGCAATTAGTAAATCAAGATCTAAATCTTTAAATATTGCTATCAAAGAGAGTTTCACACTATTATAGGTAATTCTGTGATCAGGACCACCATCAGAATAGAGCATGAGTATAGGTTTAGTGTAATTTTTTTGTTTCAATAAGTCTATAAGTTCAGTGGCATGTCTAAATGGACTACTGGCTTCAAATATTGAATCTTTCAAAGTAACAGTAACTAAACCAGAGTAGAAACTTTTGCTGGTTTCGTCTGGAATATTAACATCTAAACATACCGAAGGTGTAAGAGACCCCTTTGAGGCTACATCATGGTCTAATGCAACTAATTTTGATGTAGCTGGAACAAGAGAAGTTTTGCCCCTCACACCTGTTGATAACACAGCACCTGGTTCACCAAAATCAATCTTAGATTTATCATCAATGCACAAGAAGGTAGTGTTAGTTGAGAATTTCACAGCAAATGAACGCATATACTTAAATTGAGCAGCACAGAAGTGTTCATCTATGTGAGAAGAGCGTAATTGTCTTGATTGAATTTGAAATTTTAAGGGTATTTTGCTTTTATACAGTTTGCTAACATTTGAATGAGCACTTTTAGGAACAAATGCAAAAAGTATTGTGGCCTCAGATGGGATGGGTGTTTCAGGTGGCAATTCTTTGCAAATATCCTCTCGGAGGTCCCTCACACTCAGATATTTGGCCATATGCTCCACACCATGTCGTCTCTCGTCTGCAGCACACATTTGATCAACCTTTTCTAGGAGTTTATCAAAAAATGCAGTAAATGTGTCACCAGGGCGTCCTCTATTTAAATGTCTCATATCTATGATTAAATCTGGATCATCAGAGAGTAAGGCTTGTTGAACACGTGCATTGAGAGTTGAATTTTGATCTACTGAACAATCTAAAGTCAAGTCTGCATATATGGCACGCAGAACGTGTTGAGGAATTTTGTTACCAGAGATATTTCTGAACTTCTCACTAAATTCCTTGTGCATACGTCTGGTATGATATTCTGGGAGTCTGTCCTCTAATGATTTTACTATTCTTGCTGCACTACTCATCATTTCTGTTGGGTTACGCCCATGTGGAACTCTCCATAGAAATATTGTTTGACCACAAGCACCTCCAGGGTCATATCTCAAAACATCCACTGGTACACTTAATCTTAATTTTTCAAAAAACCTAGATTTCTCCATGGCATTTGTAAATCGTTTTGGCACATGAATTTCCTCATCAAAGTAAATAGGTTTATAGTCATCACTAATTGATAATGTTTCATCCAGTATATCATAATTGTGTTCAACATTTTCGAACTCGACATCACAGGAATTGTGAAAAGAGACCCATACATGTGTACTAATTTGACGAACTGGTTGTGAAAGGGTGTGGTTTGTTTTAACATCAGCCAGTCTTCTTTCTAAATAAACTCCATATGAATTCATAGAGACAGCTAAACTTTCTAAGTCAACTCTTAAATTTTCAGGCCAAGTTTTTGTAAATGGTCGGCTAATAATATTAAAAATTGAATCTGCATTCTGTTTTAACTGACCAGAATCTAGTCTTGGCACTCTCTGTTTTTTCTTTCTCCAATCATTAAAGTCATTGAAATTTATTTTGAAGCGTTCGGGAATATCTTTGACTGTTCCATGAATTGATCGATCAGCAAATTTTGATTTATTTCCATCCAAGTACCATAAACAGTTAACAATACTACTTATGTAATTAACACAAGTTAAGGGGTGTCTTGTAAATATCAGTCCTTCTTGTTCAAAATTATCACAAACACAATTATAAAGTTTGTCTTTTCCAGTAAACCTTTCTTCATTTTTGCTCTCTTTTCTAGGAATTTTTACAAATTCATTTGAACTGTGCATAAGCACGTCAAATGCATTTTGGTCAGTTTTCACATTGGTGTTTTGCTCGGAGTTCGATTGATTAATATTGGGTCTGACATAAAAAGTAACGAACTTAAAGTTTTTATTAAACTTAAGAGCTAATTCGACAGCTTGATCCTTTTCCGGGTGGAAACAGTCGTCTTCTTTATTGGCAAACAAATCAATACCCGTGACATCGGGATTTTTAGTGGCCATGCACGACTCGCACACGATTTGCCACGTACTTGACGTGTGGATTTCTTTCAAAACATTTTTAACGATTGTGCGGGTTGCGCCTTCATTCTTCTCGAAGACGGATATTGAAAATATCGTCGTCATATTTATGATGACGCTCCACAGACATAGAGGCAGAATCATTACGAGGGAATCGACATGTTTTCGTCTGCAACCATTCTGTTGAGAAGCGACACCTATGACGCTTTCGTCTTGATCAACCAGTTTCAATAATGAAGAAAACCATAGCCATAGTAAAGGGAAATAACTCCCGTGATATATATTCACGTTGACACACAAAATAAAATAAAAACATCGTGGAAAAGTGCAATAAAATAATTTAAGTCGGGGGTGGTTTTAGTTAGTCGGTCGGGTTAGGCGAAACAAAGATATTTTTAAGGTCAGCCTAAATCTGAGTAAATCCTATCCTATATGGGCTTGAGTTAGTATTCATAAGTGCAGTATTTATGAGGTAAAGTGGCGGGGTTTCGGTTCCCGCGTTGTACATGACAAGGAATAGAGTCACCTGTCCAACATCGTGGGTTTCTTAATGGTTAACGCGCGTGTGTTGTCTCGTAAGGTCTGTCATTGAGTCAAAGTGGCGTAGATTTGACTCCCTGCCTGAATGTGACAAAATCAAGGAGTAGGGTCGTCTGTCCAAACTTGTGGTGTTTCTCTGGATCCTCCAGTTTCCTCCCACTGCTATAGACCCCTACACACAAGTGAATTATTGAAATAAATCAAATTTTGATCAGCAGTTTTGTTCATCTGAGTATCTGTGAAAGGTTTTCTTATTGCCAATTGAATTTTGAGGCACTAACAGTTGAAATTTAAGATATTAAATCTGATAAAAATGATTCGCAACTTTATAGATTTCCAAGTAAAGTTTCGCTAATCAATTTTTACATTGACTCTCAGTGACTTCTGAAATAGATCGCAAACTATGAATATGATGCAAACCCGGTTATTTTGTTCTCTGGTTGTAATGTGAGAGTCCTTCGTTCGGATTAGATAGTTTTTATCGTGAATGACTTACCTGAGTGCGACATCATCAATGGCCTGTATTACAGCCGCGAAGCTTCTACTGGTATTTGCTAAATGTACATAACACTTCTGTAATGTTTCACTCATAGTTTTCTAGAAAAATATAATAAACATATACCGATAGCCTACATTTGTTCACTGTCAAATTTACAAAATACAATATTAAAAAATTCATTTATTATAAAGAAAACAAAATCAAAAGGCAACATACAAGATTTGAATAATAGAAGCCTAAAATAGTTATAGCTAGCTGTCTAATTCAGGTCTTCCATCATCTTTTGACATCTATCTATCTGTCATATTAGGCCTAATTCATTTCGTCATAATAATATATCCGTCTTGCAAAGTCAATCAATGCCCTTAGTCTTAGACAAAAATATTCTAACTCTTCTAAAAACTAACAATTACCGTATCACTTTTAGGCATCACTGCTTGACAACCTCCCATTTTAAACTTGACCAGAGCCATAACTTCATCCGGGTGTGCAAAAGATTTCACAAACTCCATTTTCTCAGCTCAAGCAGACGAATTTTTTACTTGCCAAAAAATCAGTTTATTCCGGCTTCTTTCGTCTTTTTGAAGTGAAGTCGGCTGCGTCTTTCTTTTGTTCCTGTTCTTCAATGAAAAAAAAAACTCCTCCGATTAATAGACTTTGGAAGAGTCGTTACCAATTAGCCGACTATATCTAATAAACCATTGATAATAAAAATCGTTCGATGACAAAGTCATGGAACCTTTCACAAAATCACCATTAATAATCATGCCATGTGTTGTACAGCCACTTGTGATTGGCTAAATTATAACACCAGATAGATATTTTATCCAATCAGATGTAGTCTTTTAATAAGGAGATTAAAGGAAGATAACTCTCAAATTATTAGAATGTAAACAAAAACACGTGTTGTTGTTGTGGTTTACACATAATATTATCAAAACTTGTGTTTTATATTTTGTACAAACTTCCTCAATGTATATATATGTACATTTCATCCACTTTTATGTCATTTTCATCATCTTTTTATAATGTACCTTTATCATGCTGACTGTAATATTATATAATTTACACGTACACTACTGGAAAAGGGTATTTTATGTAATAAAATCTACCTATCTATCTATTTATGATCGGATAATTTTGTAACTTGCATGATTTCTAAAACCTCTTTAAACCAGTATTCAGAGAGAGAGAGAGAGAGAGAGAGAGAGAGAGAGAGAGAGAGAAATGGGACTGACACATGGTTTAGTTTTATTTCAATAAATCGCTTGCGCGTAGGGCTGTTCAGCAGTGGGACGAAACCGGGGGATCGAAACCACGCCAGTTGACTCAATGACATACTTTATGGTACAGCACGCACGTGCTAACCATTCGACCATTAAACCCCCGGATCCAGATGAATAAACTATATTAACTTTCTCTATGCATAAAAGAGTATATTTCTCAAATCTATTCAGTCGCTACCTAGCTTTTGCCCTCCTTGACTCCTGCACTCAAGATTTGGGATCTTGGTAAAACGGAGCTGAGTCGCTTGGGAGGAGAGAGGAATGAGGTTTAACATCCACTCGCTATTGGGTATACAGAATTTTTTTTTCTAGCAAGGAAGGTCACGAACACATGGAGAATCGAAACCTAAATCTGTTAAAGAGCACACCTCTGGGAAACGAGGTACTTGATCAAATCAATTTAGATAGAGCTACTACGGGCCTATGGGCCCGTAGCCAGCTCATAAAATTGTTATTTTAAGTAGGATTCTAAGAATTGTAATGCATTTTGAGAAAATTTGAAATATCTACATTTCGTCAATAACCTGTTGGGTTACTCCGGGCCGGTGTCACAGTTTCAATTGGTCGCTGGTGTTGGTTGGTCGTTGGCGCATGCGCAGTTGTAGGAGTCATCTCACACTGTTATAGACACAGTGTGTGTTGACTCCCCGTGATAGGATTACCCCTACGATTTTCTTACGGTCAGATCGGTTTCTACTATTATCTACCAATATATAGTATTACTACTGACAGTAGCCGAGGATGTTGAGTTTCTATTGTTTGTTTATTTCATTAAAAAGGAGAAATACAAATTAACGATCTTGTAAAAATTGAAAAATTCCCGTCCACATGCCAGAAACAGAAAAAATAATTGCCCCTTGTATAAACGCAGAATTTGGGTGATTCATGTTCAAGAAATAGTGGTATTTTCAGATTTAGTTTCAGATGTAGATCCCTAGTTACTATAAAAACGGATGTTACCGGTTTTCGGATAGAGGCCAAAGCCGATAAATATCCGATACTTATAGTAACTAGTATAGTAGATCCCATGGTTTGCATGATAAAGTATTTGTATTTGACAAATAAAACACATAGGCAAATGAAGCCACGAGAATATCAAAGGCCTTAATCTGCCTTTGGAGGTGAATTAATTGACAATTTCAAGCCAATCATCAATGTGTATGGTTTCCAGTTCCACTGATTGTACGCGTGTAACGACTATAATCACTAAAAACAACGACAACAAATCACGAACGATAGAACAATTAATCTCAAGCCAATTAACTTAAATCCGTTGATCGTGTAACTACTGATCACTAAAAAAACAGCTATTATAATCACGATAACAAGTATGTTTATTAATGGCAAAACTCTAACTAAGAACATAACACTTTTTCCTGAAGTGATCAGTTATTTGAGTTATGAGGAACCATCTCACAATGGCGGAAGTGGATAAAGCTGTGTTGTCCGTGTTGCTAACACAAACATCCGTCTCGGACATGCGCAAGTGCCCAGGAACCAACACACACCAGCGACCAACAGAAACTGTGACACCGGGTCCTCCGGTTTCCGCCCACTGCTAAAGACCCCTGTGCGCAAGCGAATTATTGAAATAAAAAATTAAACCGTATGTTAGTCCCGAAATGACATAGTTTGTGTTGAGTGGACGGTAAACCCCATATCTCTCTCTCTCTCTCTCTCTCTCTCTCTCTCTCTCTCTCTCTCTCTCCAAAAGAGTAGGACGTTAAACCCCATTTTATTTCATTTCTCTCTCGCCAATGCAGGTATCGAAACCAGACATCCAGACTAGCGAGCCAACGTCTTACCCAATGAGCCGCCGTGAGCCCGCCAGCATTAATAACTTATATATAAAAATCACAATTTGACTAAAATACAGATCTATATTTCGTTTCGTTTTTTTATACCCTATGTGGTAATTGTTCAAAAAGCTATCACGGCAGAGAGAGCAATGGGGTTTAACGTCCACTCGACACAAACTGGGTCATTTCGGAACTAACATATGGTGTAATTTTATTTCAATCATTCGATTGCGCGTATGGGTCTTTAGAAGTGGGAGGAAACCGGAGTACCCGGAGAAAACCCACGAGGTTTTGACAGGCGACCCTACTCCTTGCCACGGGGATTTGAAACCACTCCAGTTGACTCAATGGCAGGCCGTATGATACAGCAGGCGCGCAAGCTAACCATTCAGCCACCCAACCTTCTATCACGGCAGGTTGGGTTGTAATGTGTAGAATGCTTCAATAGATATAACATGGTGAATGGGGCACGTGCCTTTTGTGTACTACCAAATGTGGTTTTATAAGTGTATATGCACTTCCCTTTACTCACACATACAATAAACACATACAATAAACTGGCATGTCATTAAAACATATTAAATACGTATACACAAATCCTTCTGCACCTTTCTTCACAAAGCCACGCTTACATTTACAAGAAAGTCATAAAAAAGCTCTATAAAACATACAACAAAACTGGCGTGTCATTAAAATTTGTTAAATACGTATACATAAATCGTTGTACACCTTCCTTCACATTGTTCGGATAGCGATTACAAGACAATTATAACAATAATATATCAATTTAATATCCATAATAACTTGAATATCTTGAATATATAACGTAAGTAGTATCGTCAAGAGACAATGGTTCGAGATAAATAAACTAAAACTTGCTACCTATATGAATTATTCAATCAAAAAGCAGGTGCCCGGTTGCCGCGGTGTCTAAATTAATGAGTACACGTGTTCGATCCTGATGTAGGACTTAAAAATTCGTCGTGATTTTACGCTGTTGTTCCTCGTTGACGGTGGAGCAGGACGGGGGGACGGGGGCGAGAGGGGTTCACTTAGCCGCGGGTTCAGTAGTCCGCCATGGTAAGAAATACTATAATTAAGGGTATCAAAAAACCTAATCCGAACCCTAAACGTAATACAAACTTCACAGTACCTTTCCAATACCTTTCATTTCCCGTGTTAGGAGCTAGACGTTTGACTTTCTATCACTTCTATCCACAGCTCAAGGATCGCATACCCTTTCCGTACTATGAACATCTGATAATCGTTTCGCTAACCACGCCATATTTTACTACAATCTATATATTAACTGATTTGTACTCTATTTAATATAACTTTCTGGCTAATTAATTCAGAGTATTTTTTTTTATACCAGTATATAATTTATGCTAACAATTTTAAAAAATGTGTTTTTATTCCTCGGGAGATGAATTCATATACATGTAATTGAGGGCAAACATTTTTACTTTGTATTTTTTTTATACCAGTACACAATTTATGATAACAAATTTAAAAAATGTATTTAAATCGCTGTAAATAATTTCCTACCGTGGATGAATTTATATAAGCTCCGACTTGTTTTCAAAACAGTATACTTTATATTGAAGAAATAGTGTTAGAAACAAGAGAAAAGGGTGGGACGTATTTGCCTCACCTCCGGTGTTCCTACAAACGCAAACCAAGCTTAATCTAAACTCTCAGTAAAGTAAGCCCACCCCTTTAAATATTCTACCGCGATGCCATCTATTAAAGTAAGGGCACCCGTTTAAAGATTTAATTTTACTGAACCTGATTACATTACGGCGTAGTGATACATGTACATAATTTTTTGATGCAAAGTCTTATATATTGATCCAATGTTTCATTTAAGGTTATGGGGAATATTATAATTGTTTATGGTGACTGAGAACTTTTCTCCTACAATATTACTGAATCCGAAAAGTAGTTTCTTTTTAATAAAAAATATAGTTCCTTTTTTAATTGACAAATCAAATTCATGAAAGCGATATCTCTTAATGAGGTATCGCCGATTGGATTTTAAAGTTATCGCACAGGCGATATCTACTACTGTAAAATGTGTTATTGCGTGATAAAGTAAGATCGCCCCTTTAATGGCAAAGCTAACGGTTTACGTGAAAAGTTTTTTATAAGCGAGATGTCCCTTTTTATTCAACATGTAATAGATTTAAAACTAGTCAATCCGCCATCTTGTATTTCATTTTTTAAAGGTAAGTTGTGTGGAGCACATTTCAGTTGCTGTGAAGACGAACGTACAAATAAAAAGTTCCAAACATTGGAAATAAATAGCTGTAAATTATTTGTTGACAAGGATTTCCAGGATATGGAAAATATTTCAGTCTCTGTGTGGAAGAAATTACGAATTTTTCACAAAAATATAATTTCAATTTATGACTTTTGTGATTGTTGGTAAACTGAGATTGTGAGATTGTTTTAACTTTGATCGTGTTTTTAACGTTGCGTGAAGTGATATTATAAATACTGACCGTGTTTTTAACGTTACGTGGAGTGATATTATAAATACTGATCGTGTTTATAACGTTACGTGGAGTGATATTATAAATACCGATCGTGTTTTTAACGTTACGTGGAGTGATATTAGAAATACCGATCGTGTTTTTAACGTTACGTGGAGTGATATTAGAAATACCGATCGTGTTTTTAACGTTACGTGGAGTGATACTATAAATACTGATCGTGTTTTTAACGTTACGTGGAGTGATATTATAAATACTGATCGTGTTTTTAACGTTACGTGGAGTGATATTATAAATACTGATCGTGTTTTTAACGTTACGTGAAGTGATATCATAAATACTGATCGTGTTTTTAACGTTACGTGGAGTGATATTATACATACTGATCGTGTTTTTAACGTTACGTTGAATGATATTATAAATACTGATCGTGTTTTATAGTTACGTGAAGTGATATTAAAAATACTGATCGCGTTTTTAACGTTACGTGGAGTGATATTATGAATACTGATCGCGTTTTTAACGTTACGCGGAGTGATATTATAAAAACGTTAAAAACACGATATTATAAATATTGAGAAATTGCATTTTTGAAGTGTTATTTAAGAGAAGAATAATGGGCTTAATGAATATACTACACGTGTTGTTATCGGTTATAATAACTGTACAGGCTGTGAGTATTACCTTATTTTAACTTTATATTGACGAGACATCTCGGATTTAAAGCGAGAATTTCATATTTTCTAAGAAAGTCAAAACATAATTATTTCTATGTCTTTTGCTCAATAGGTTGTCAACTCACTATTATACGATCATTGGTATCATTCTCACAGTTAAAAGTCATTGACACCGGAAATAATAACACAATTACTTCACTTGTTTTTCTAACCCCCCCCCCCCCCACGCCCCCTATGAAATAGCCATCTTCAAATGTTTGAATTTGAAGTTGAAAATGATATTTTTGCCAATCTCTCAACTGGCAATAGTGAATTATAGGATTAATAGGATTATTCTTTAACAAGGTGGGACTGTTTATAGCTTTATTTTAGTACATTTTAAAAATATATCTTAAAAATATGAAATTCTCGCTTTAAGTCAAAATTACAATTCTCGATTTCATGGAATTTTCTATCTTGTTTTGTTTTATAGACGGGTTGTCTGTATTGAAAATTATAGATAATGCCATGGTTGCCAATTTCTCACATATTACACCGTATGAACTATTCGCGTCTTCATTATTCCAATTACTACAGAAAAGTAGAAATGGAATGAAATGAAATTGGGTTTAACGTCCTACTGTTTTGCACATAACCTGGGCTAATGAAGTCGGGCATACGCCATACAGTGTGCTATGAGGAAAATTTTGCTCGGGCAGCGTCGTTACGGCCTACTCTTATATCGAATTCCAGATGCCAAGGGATCTTTTACGTGCACGCCAATGTGTACGCGGGGCCTCAGTTTTTCGTCCCATCCGAACGGCTAGACATATATCATTGTCAGGCCCTCCGTCCTGCATCACTGAGAAGGGGCAACCACACCGGAAAATCGGGATGAACATTCTCGGCCAATGCAGGCATCGAACACCCAGAAAAGTAGGACGCTAAACTCCATTTCATTATTTCATTTGATTTTTTTTTTTTATGTTTTGTACTGTTATTTACAGTTCGAAATCAGTGTCGCGCCCACATCGGTTTTTATCGTGGAGACCCGTAGTGCGGATATGACTGTTGCCGAAATAGGACAAGTGATCACCAATCCATTGATTTGTAGAATCGATAGAATAACCATAATGGCTTCCAATGGGCAGATAACTACCAGGACATTCGGAGGTTCCCCGTTTACTGTTAGTGGTAACGATTGTTTTGCGAGTAAGTAGATTTATATTGATATCATAGTTCAATCTAATCGAACAGAACGTTTCCTTTCATTCTTCATTGCTGTATAAGGCCGTAGTGCCGCTGCCCAGGCATAATTGCCAGTCATAGCACTCTGTAGGCCTATGGCGTATGCCCGTCTTCATTAGCCCGGTTAGGATTATAACATTTTACACTCAGAGGCAAGGGCAGCTGTCTAGTCGTTCGGATGGGGTGAAAAACCGAGGTCCCGTGTACACATTGGCGTGCACGTAAAAGATCCCTTGGTGAGAGAGAGAGAAATGGGGTTTAACGTCCACTCGACACAAACTAGGTCACTTTGGGACTAACAAATGGTTTTCAATTTTATTTCAATAATTCGCTTGCGCGTAGGGGTCTTTATCAGTGGGAGGAAACCGGAGTGCCCGGAGGAAACCCACGAGGTTGAGAAGGCGCCCCTATCTCCATGCCACATACGCTCACACCAGGGATCGAAACTACAGCCGCAAGCCAGAGATGACCGGCCAGCTAGAGGTCGAAGCGCGGCACTCTAGACCACTAGACCATCCCACCCCCCCTAGATCCCTTGGCAATTGGAATTCGCTATAACAGTATGCCGTAACGACGCTGCCCGAGCAAAATTTTCCTCATAGCACACTGTATGGGCGTATGCCAGTCATCATTAGCCCGGGTTAGGAGCAGAACAGTAGGGACGTTAAACCCCATTTCATTTCATTTTGTTATTGGTAAAGACTGTGATTACGATGTAACTTTAGGGCCAGGTTCTTTTCTCATAGATACTGGATTTGTGAATTAAGATTACCACGGCACGTGAATACTTTTGAATCATTGATGACCTAGCACAGTGGTTCTTAACCGTTTTTTGCCAACGGCACACCATGGAACACGTGAAAAAATAGCGGCACACCTGGCTAAATGCTATATGAAAAATATTTGAATTTTGCAAAATTAAAACATGGCAAGTCGTAGACAACATACAACTGTAGACACAGACTAGTCATGACTCAAACTAAATAAAGAAAAAAGGAGCTTATCAATAGACACCAGTGAATACCCAGTTGATGGGATCACGTGGTTTACCGTTCAAAATTTTGCGGCACACTTAGGAAGATTTCGCACAGGTTGAGAATCACTGCTGTACATGTTTACTAAAAGAATCGGAGAACGCTAGATCGGAGACGGCCCTGCACATATCATGACATCATATGTGGATTGGTGGTTAGGGAAAGGGTTAGGATTGGCCCAGAGTTAGGGCAAGCTCCGTTTACATCTGAGACTAACGAAATCAGAAGGTCCTAGCCCTTATCCTAACCCTAACCCATAATCCACATATGACGTCATATGTGCTAAAATTTGTAGGATCGTCTCCGATCTAGCGTTCTCCAAAAGAATCCTTGGCAGTTGGAATTCCATGAAAGAGTAGACGGAGCACAGCAACCATGGCTTAATTTTGCTTACAGCTCAATATACATGGCGCATGTCCGTCTTTATACAATGCATTACTCATGACCGCCATTACAATATATGTCCTTCTGGTCGCATGAAACCAAATTTTCGCCGATGAGTCTGTTGAAAATTTCTTCTTTCGCTTCGTTGTTGCACCGTTTCGTTTCAGATGATATCACAATATTTAATATCCATTTTCTATTTCGTTTCAGATAATATCATAATATTAAATGTTGAATCACTATTTCGTTTCAGATGATATCATAAGATTTAATGTTGGTTCACTGTTTCGTTTCAGATAATTGCATAAGATTTAATGTTGGTTCACTATTTCGTTTCAGCTAATTGCATACGATTTAATGTTGATTCACTATTTCGTTTCAGATAATTGCATAAGATTTAATGCTAAATCGACCTTTAAACTGAACGCAACTCGTATAGCAAGCTATCAACTCTTCCCTACTTGTACCGATCCAAATGATGCTACCAACACCCAGACCAACACCGTTTTTGTTACTGTTCACGTCTTCCCCAACGCTAAACCCTCTTTTAGACAACAGTTTGGTAAGTCCAGCCCTATTTTAAACGATCGTTTTGTAAGTCCAGCGCCTTTTAAACAACAGTTTGTAAGTCAATCCATATTTTAGCCGAAAGTTTGGTAAGTCCAGCCCCTTTTAGACGACCGTTTTGTAAGTCCAATCCACATTTAGACGACCGTTTTTTGGACGACCATTTGATATTTCCTGCACCCTTTACATTTGGTATGTCACTCTTTTTTTTTAGACGACCCGCTTTTATGACAATTTTATACGACCCTCACCCCACCTGCCAACCCCTGGTCTAATTAAATACGCCATCATACCCAACTGTCACTGTACGTCGATATCTTTAAATATATCAACCAATATAAATCGATTGAAAAATTAATTAATTATTTTAGTAACGAAGAGGGTGAACGCAACATTAAAGACGTCTGCAGTGATTGGTGCGAGTGTATATAACGCTATAGCTAATGTCATAAATGATCAGGCTACAGACGTCCTAGCTTTCAGTGTTAGGAACACCAACCCAAATGTGGATTATTTTACTCTAAATACGGGTGAGTACATAGTATTTCTTTTTTTCACAACAGACTCCCACTACAAGGATTAATGAACCCACACACGACATCAATTCGTATGACGTATACACATGACGTCAATTAATCAGAGTATGTCGTCATTATTACACCATGATAGTTATGACGTATAAACACGACGTCAACCAATCATATTGTGTCGTTGTTAGATTTAATTATTATGGCCACGAAATGAATACGTGACTAGCGCTAACCCTAACCCTGGACCAAGCCTAACCCTTACTCTAACAGACAATCCACATATGACGTCATAATATGTACATGACCGTCTCCTATCTAGTGTTCTGTAGAGTTTTCGTATCGTAACGGGCAAAATTTCTCTCATAGTACTACACTGTATGGCGTATGCATGTCTTCATTAGTCCAGTTTAGGAGCAGAACAGTAGGACGTTAAACCCCATTTCATTTCATTTAATGACTCAATCCTCGTAAAACGGAGAAAGACATATTATACTGGATACGCCGATAATCCGGATATTGTTGCTCTGGGACTAGGCTGATTACTAAAATATGTTTTATATTTAATTCGTCGCTAAAAAAAATGAACTTTCCGAAATGTCAGTCAATTTAAATGCAGCCAACTGAACTCAAAAGAACGACGGGCTCGCAATTGCCCGAGAATGGGCGGAAACGGAGGCGTGACTCTTTCCTATAGCTGAGAAATAGACCATTTAAAAGACTGGTGTCTGGTCTTTCGGGTTCGATAAACCGTGTGCAACGTTGGTGAGTTCGTGAATCATCCATACAGAATAGTCGGACGTTAAACCCCATTCCATTACGTATCCTAGCAACATTCGCTACACGTGAGGCTGTTTAATAAATTGTCTAATATTTGATTGTATTTTCAGCAAGTGGTATTTTGACCAATAAAGTTGATTTGAGAACAGCGACACAGAGCCCAATAAAATTAACTATTGACGTCACAGATGGTTTTAATTCAGCAGACAGATCACTGGTCCTTACCGTCACGTTGATAAGTAAATAATGTATAAAAAAAATACCCCCCCCCCCCGCCCCGAATCCCTCTACAATAAAAAATAGTTTAAAGACAGTAAATCGCTAGAAATCGACACAAATGGGTCACAACACATAGTAAAGTAATATGAATGTATATAAACAGATTTACATTCAATGGTTTCCGTTATTACTCGAATTTCAAATCAGTTATGTTCGGCGAATACGTCATATATCTCAACCAAATGACAATCTCTTGCATCTGGTTATTCCAGTCGATGTAGTATTTATTGCGTATGCTCTCCAGATAAGAATGGTCATACCGTTTAATTTGGTGGAATATATCTAGCCTCATTCTTCGAGTCCCTTGTTACAACTGGGACTGAAACGCATTATGATACACGATTTGTGTAGCAATAGTACAATGATTATTTTGTCCTCAATATTGGATATCAGAAGCCCATCTTTTACCGGCAAGATGACAACATCAATGTTGATTTAAATAGACAAATAATTCGTGTTTTTAAATGTCGAAGACTTTGGACGATATTGAGTTAGAGACTTAGCTACTTTAAGATTAACTTTTTCGTTTCTACAGACTCAGGCCCAGGGAGGTGGGGTGGGGGTGAGTGGTGGTGGTGGGTCATCCAGTACATTGCTCCTGGTTGTTGTTTTTTTATTACAAATTTCATCTCGCGATTTTAAATCATGTATAAATCATTTCATTTATGGCCGCTGGCAACGGTATTGGGATCTTGCAGGCACAAACAATCTTCCATTACATTAAGCCTCTCTTGTTAGATCGAAATACTCCGTTGTCAGCCATTAAAGAATTTATTTGCCCAACCGGGTCTATATTGTAGCGCGTTACATTTTTTAATAGAGACACGTTTATAGAAAATTTAATTTGTATATACATTGTTTTTTGATATTTTATTTTTTAAATATATGATATACATAAAGTAATATTCTTTAATTTTAATAGTGTTAACTGTGATACTTGTTTTTTTATTTATGTATATATTAAATATTTTGTGATTTCATTTAATGTGTCTCGTTAATATCACCAGTATAGCCCGGTTGGAGCTGACGTGCCATTAAACAATATTCCATTCATTCATTCATTATTACATATTTAACGTCCACTATATTAAATTTGTAATATACAACAACAACAATCCATGGCGACCTGGGACTATCTATTTAATGAATATGTACCTTCGCCACGGTTGGTATTTATTGCGAGGAGCCCATGGTTCGATCTCCGACAAACTGATTAAAATACAGATCTCTGTTTCGTTTCGGTTTTTTTATACTTTCGATGGCCTACACTACATGTAGATCAAACAAATTATAGTGGGAGTTCGCGTCAGAGGTCATACGAGCGCCTTTGGACCCTATGACGTCAGTCATTTGATTAACCAATCAGTATTGATGTTACTAGTGGATTACCCACAATTCCCTTCAAAACACGCCTAAAGTTCGCCGTAACAAACTTTCATTGGCTAAAGCCTCACATTATTCAGAGCACGTCAATGATAACAACTCTTCCAGATCCTAGTGTAGTAAAGACACTTAAAATCAAATTTTGAATTATAAAAATGAAACGAAATAGGATCTGTTTTATCCGATTGGATCTCAGGTGACCTACTCTTGTCATAAATGTATTGCAGTGTATTTTATGGTCTAAACGTCCTTGCGGGGGGTTGGGATGGGATAGTGGTCTAGAGTGCCGCGCTTCGACCTCTAGCTGGCCGGTCACCTCTGGCTTGCGGCTGTGGTTTCGATCCCTGGTGTGAGCGTATGTGGCATGGAGATAGGGGCGCCTTCTCAACCTCGTGGGTTTCCTCCGGGCACTCCGGTTTCCTCCCATTGCTAAAGACCCCTACGCGCATGCGAATTATTGAAATAAAATTAAAAGCCATATGTTAGTCCCGAAATGACCTAGTTGTGTCGAGTGGACGTTAAACCCCATTTCTCTCTCTCTCTCTCTCTCGCACAGGCGCGGGAGGGTGGCGCGCAATTTATTTGGCTCCGGCACATGAAAATTATCTCGGTGACCCAATACAGACTACAGCCGAGTAAGCCTTTGTGTGGCACCTTGGTTTCCTCCTAGGTTCATTAGCGTTACCTACCCATGGTAATAAGCAGATCACTTATCGTTCTATGTATATATATATATAAAAGGTGTGTATGTTACGCGTGTATGTTACGTTGTATGTTACGTGTGTATGTTACGTGTGTATGTCGCGTGTATGTTACGTGTGTATGTTACGCGTGTATGCTACGTATGTATGTTACATGTGTACGCTTTGTTGCCGCGATCCATCCCCACATGTGTGGTAACAAATTAACCAGCATGATCCCATCAATGTTTTAGGCCATGATTTATGACGTTCAAGGACTCTGACGCCTTGAATGTTTTAGGCCATGGATTATGAAGGCTAAGGTTACGAATCTTGGGCCCCTGGTGAAGCCAGTGTCCAGCTAGTATTATATAGAAGACAAAACCGGCCTTGAACTGATTTTTTGTTATAATAACTACATAACCCTCTAAACTCTATTTCGTTTCATTTCCTTACTAAATATATTTGCTATGGTTGTATTTTTCTAGGTTTGAACCAACGACCAGATATAGTCGGTTTACCAGATACGATAACAGTAAAAGAGAATACCCAGACGTTAAGTATTGCTGATATCAGTGTAAGCGACGAGGGTGTCCCTACCAACCTGAAACCTGTCTGTACCGTCCAGCCCACAGGTGGAAATGAAGTGTTTGATTTAGGTATGTAACCTGTCTATACGGTGCAACACACCCATGGCAAGAGCGTGTTTGTTTTAGGTATGTAACCTGCCTATATGGCCCAGCACACCGGTGGAAGGGGATGTTTCGTTTTTGTTCGTGATAGGGGTAAAGCTCGGGGATGGAATGAGGACGGGAGTGTATAATTCAGATAGATAATTACCTACATAAACGGACCAGCCCAGGGTGTAATGATGGTGTATAATAAGTTAGGTAACCTGTCAATACGGACCAGCCCAGGGTGTAATGATAGTGTATACACAGGCACTTGAAGGGATTAAAATAAATTAAAATAAAACTTCTTACCACTGCTTAATACAAGAAGGTATTTCAGTTGCCATCTTTGTTTTGACTGATTTAGCATGAATCGTCTGATATCATCTCACAATACTCACGAGTTCTAACACTTCATGTCATTTTTATTGCTAACGAGACTTTATTTGATTATTATTCACCTTCCGATGTAATTAAATTGGTCATTTAACACTGTTATTGATAACAAATCAAACTTAAACCGCTATCATTTATCGACAATCAACTTCCCGAGACCGGAAGTAATCCGAAAATAGGTCAAAAGAAGTCTGTATCACCCAGTTCCTTTATAAACCTATCATTACTCTATATGTGCATAGGAACTGGGTGTATGCATGATTCCGGTACGTAACCTGTCTAAATAGTCCGGTCCACGAATGACCTGGGAGTTGTTTCACGGGATTGAAATACAGCCAATCGGGATAATGCAGACGGACCTGCGCCATGGCGAAGTTTTTTTAGTTCCCCTGAACGAAACCACATGAGGATCGAACCCTGAGCCGTCTGGTTATTGAGTCTGCTTCTGACTAACCGAGCCACCGTGGCTGTTGACGAAGATTGTATCAAACGTAATAAAAAGTTTGTATACTTTGGGTTTTTTTTTACAGTAGATCGACCAATATCACTAAAACCAAAAGGCAATCAGATTGGAAGTACGTTTTTAGATTTTGAGACGACCCCGCGTTATATCATATCTTGTTCTGTATCAGATGGTTTTCTGCAATCTCAGAACGAGGTTCTTACATTGAATGTAGGTAACGTGAACGAGCCTCCGGTGTTCAGCGAGAATCTGGTGTACTGTACCATGGATGAATCACAGGTAACCTTAATTTATTGAGAGAGAGAGAGAGAGAGAGAGAGAGAGAGAGAGAGATATGGGGTTTAACGTAAACTCGACATAGACTAGGTCATTTCGGGACTAACGTATTATGGTATAAAGTGATTTCAATAATTCGCTTCCGCGTAGGGGTCTTTAGGTGGGGGTCTTTAGCAGTGGAAGGAAACCGGAGGACTCGGAGAAAACCCACGAGGTTGGACAGGCGACCCTACTCCTTGTCACGTAAAACCGGGGATTCACAACCACGCCAGATGACTCAATGATAGGCTTTATGATACAGCGCGCACGTGCTAACCATTCGGCCAGGCAAGAGCGGAATGACCTAGGCCTTCTCTTCACCTAAATCGTATCCTGGTCATCCTCGGTTACCCAGTGTACTCTTTCATTCCTTTCTACCCCACTATACCCTGGGTTAATCCATAGGTTTTCCACGATTTCAAATTATCTGCCCTGGCGGATTGTGATATTTTTATCGTCCAATCCCATCAAGCGTTACTTGGAAAGGTAATAGGCAAAGGGAAGTAACTCTCAACAAAGAATTCCCCACACATGGTGACCTCAGTCCGCTCTTGCACACTTTGCAAATATGTCATTGGGAAAAATACCTACCGCTAGTAGAAAAATCAGTGTCATTTAAGAATTTCATGACATAACTTTCCCTGCCATTTTTTTGTGTGCATGTCAATTCTTTTATATTAAATCTTTTACAAACTTTCTCGTAATCGATCAAACAAGCCGCCATATTGTTTGTAAACAATGTAGTTCTATGACGTAAAAAATGACGCTAAAGAGTCTACGTAGGGCTGGTTTGTAAACTGTTTTTTGATGGGTTCGTACACTCAGATAGTTTGAAATCGTGAAAACCCTATGGATTAACTCAGGGTATAGTGGAGTAGAACGGAATGAGTACACTGGGTAACCGAGGATGGATCCTGGTAGACCGAGCGGAATCTCTCACCCATATTCCAGCACCCGGATTCGAGATCAAGTTAGCACACATATTCTCTCACTCGTATTCCAGCATCTGGATTCGAGATCAGTTTATCACACATATATATTCCTAGCGCCAAGAAAAAACTAGATATATATTATCTCGAAAATAATTGTTACCTTTATATTAAAAAATAAAATTTTAAAACAACCCCCGACCCCACCCCAAAATATACTATTACCGTAAACATACTAAAATATCGCACACCAGGCTAACTGAGCATGCAAAAAAGGTGTACGTCCATTTTGCATCAAAAAGCACCAAAACCAGATTTGCGGTGGTATAACTCAATACGCCAGCATAGAAAGTTAATGAAATTTGGCATGTGCATATCCTATGCATCTGTTGACTTAGTAAAATAAAGATATTGAAGCCACCAAAGCTAGTGTAGAAGTTATTGTGTGCGCAGTGAGTCTACCCTAACCCGATTCCCCCATATGTTTAGTATGTTTACGGTAATATATCTCGATAAACCAGCATAGGAGCCTTCTGAAATTTTGTATTCTAGTAGTTTATTCATCTCTTGATTCCGTGAAATCTGGATTGGGTGCTTTTTGATGCAAAATGGACGTACACCTTTTTTCCATGCTCAGTTAGCCTGGTGTACGATATTTTAGTAGGTTTACGGTAATAGTATATTTTAGGGTGTGGGGTGGGGTTGGGGAATCTGTTAGATATATACATACTTTGCATTAATATGTTTTTAAATTTTATTTTCTAATTTTAAGGTAACAATTATTTTCGTGATAATTATTATCTGTTTTTTTCTTGGCACTAGGAATATGTGTGCTAAATTGATCTCGAATCCAGATGCTGGAATACCAATCTGATTAAAATACAGATCCAATTTCGTTTCGTTTTTTATAGTTCAAAATTTCGTTTTTACTTGTCTTCACTACTCTTGGATCTGGAGGACTTGTTATTTAACTAGTGTTCTGCCTGAAATGAGGGGTCAGCCAATCAAAAGGTCTGTCGAATCGACCGTTTGACCTTTTCATGCGTGGAACTGTGGGTAGATATTACCAGCCAATGACGTCTATACTAACACCAGCGGATAGAAATCAAAACAAAACAAAAGTAGATTTTAAAAAACATGGCGGTCGCTAATTGGTTAATCGAATGACTGACGTTATCGGGTCAAATGTCCAGTGCTTGACAATCTGATTAAAACACAGATCCAATTTCGTTTCGTTTTTTATAGTTCAAAATTTCATTTTTACTTGTCTTTACTACTCTTGGATCTGGAGGACTTGTTATTTAATCCGTGTTCTGGCTGAAATGAGGGGTCAGCCAATCAAATGGTCTGTCGAATCGACCGTTTGACCTTTTCATGCGTGGAACTGTGGGTAGATATTATCAGCCAACGACGTCTATACTATAAACACCAGCGGATAGAAATCATAACAAAACAAACGTAGATTTTGAAAAGCATGGCGGTCGCTGATTGGTTAATCGAATGACTGACGTTATCGGGTCAAATGTCCCGTGCTTGATACCTGACGTCATAGAACGTGAGCTTCCACTATAACTAGTTAGATCTACATGAGTGTAGGCCATCGAAAGTATAAAAAAACGAAACGAAATATAGATCTATATTTTAATTAGATTGAGTGCTTGATACCTGACATCATAGAACGTGAGCTCCCACTATAACTTGTTAGATCTACATGAGTGTAGGCCATCGAAAGTATAAAAAACGAAACGAAATATAGATCTATATTTTAATTAGATTGCTGGAATACAGGTGAGAGAATATTCCTGGTGGTATTGTGTTTACACGGCGTTTTATTCTTTCTACAGCAATGACATGTTTTTATACGCCCACATTGAAATATCCGTCGTCCACAAGCGGCTAAAGGTAATATCCGATTGACTTTAGATTTATACACTGTGTTTACAGTCGGGAGGCAAAGCAGCCTTTTGATTTTTAGTGATTTCCAATTATTACTGCCAGAGTTATGGCCCTTGATCACTTGAAAAAATCTTGTGGATGCTCTAGAGGCAAAAGTTAATATCCAATACACTTTAAATTTATACACAGAGTTTTGCGGTGGTATAACTCAATACGCCAGCATAGAAAGTTAATGAAATTTGGCATGTGCATATCCTATGCATCTGTTGACTTAGTAAAATAAAGATATTGAAGCCACCAAAGCTAGTGTAGAAGTTATTGTGTGCGCAGTGAGTCTACCCTAACCCGATTCCCCCATATGTTTAGTATGTTTACGGTAATATATCTCGATAAACCAGCATAGGAGCCTTCTGAAATTTTGTATTCTAGTAGTTTATTCATCTCTTGATTCCGTGAAATCTGGATTGGGTGCTTTTTGATGCAAAATGGACGTACACCTTTTTTCCATGCTCAGTTAGCCTGGTGTACGATATTTTAGTAGGTTTACGGTAATAGTATATTTTAGGGTGTGGGGTGGGGTTGGGGAATCTGTTAGATATATACATACTTTGCATTAATATGTTTTTAAATTTTATTTTCTAATTTTAAGGTAACAATTATTTTCGTGATAATTATTATCTGTTTTTTTCTTGGCACTAGGAATATGTGTGCTAAATTGATCTCGAATCCAGATGCTGGAATACCAATCTGATTAAAATACAGATCCAATTTCGTTTCGTTTTTTATAGTTCAAAATTTCGTTTTTACTTGTCTTCACTACTCTTGGATCTGGAGGACTTGTTATTTAACTAGTGTTCTGCCTGAAATGAGGGGTCAGCCAATCAAAAGGTCTGTCGAATCGACCGTTTGACCTTTTCATGCGTGGAACTGTGGGTAGATATTACCAGCCAATGACGTCTATACTAACACCAGCGGATAGAAATCAAAACAAAACAAAAGTAGATTTTAAAAAACATGGCGGTCGCTAATTGGTTAATCGAATGACTGACGTTATCGGGTCAAATGTCCAGTGCTTGACAATCTGATTAAAACACAGATCCAATTTCGTTTCGTTTTTTATAGTTCAAAATTTCATTTTTACTTGTCTTTACTACTCTTGGATCTGGAGGACTTGTTATTTAATCCGTGTTCTGGCTGAAATGAGGGGTCAGCCAATCAAATGGTCTGTCGAATCGACCGTTTGACCTTTTCATGCGTGGAACTGTGGGTAGATATTATCAGCCAACGACGTCTATACTATAAACACCAGCGGATAGAAATCATAACAAAACAAACGTAGATTTTGAAAAGCATGGCGGTCGCTGATTGGTTAATCGAATGACTGACGTTATCGGGTCAAATGTCCCGTGCTTGATACCTGACGTCATAGAACGTGAGCTTCCACTATAACTAGTTAGATCTACATGAGTGTAGGCCATCGAAAGTATAAAAAAACGAAACGAAATATAGATCTATATTTTAATTAGATTGAGTGCTTGATACCTGACATCATAGAACGTGAGCTCCCACTATAACTTGTTAGATCTACATGAGTGTAGGCCATCGAAAGTATAAAAAACGAAACGAAATATAGATCTATATTTTAATTAGATTGCTGGAATACAGGTGAGAGAATATTCCTGGTGGTATTGTGTTTACACGGCGTTTTATTCTTTCTACAGCAATGACATGTTTTTATACGCCCACATTGAAATATCCGTCGTCCACAAGCGGCTAAAGGTAATATCCGATTGACTTTAGATTTATACACTGTGTTTACAGTCGGGAGGCAAAGCAGCCTTTTGATTTTTAGTGATTTCCAATTATTACTGCCAGAGTTATGGCCCTTGATCACTTGAAAAAATCTTGTGGATGCTCTAGAGGCAAAAGTTAATATCCAATACACTTTAAATTTATACACAGAGTTTAAGGTCATGAGATCTAGCATATTCCTGAAGCAATGGCCCGAGAAATCCATCTCTGGCCATTGCTGGATTAGCTTCTGATTCTTGACGTGTTGCGGGAGTATGTCTATTCTTCCCGTTCAATCAAAGCTATCACTTAAGTACAGCAACATGGCAGTCCTTCGTTTAATCTGGGTCTTCCCTAAAACTTTGGACAGTGATTTAAGGTATTAAAAACGGTGAAAGTATGTTCATTTCCAAACAGTATTGTTTACATTTAATTCGACTTGATAGCCTCGTTTGTCACGCAATTAGTTTTACTGCAGTATTCTGCTATGCACGGGTTAATTTGGCATAATAAAATCGTGAGCCATGACGTAACGTTATGTAAACATATTTGGTCCAATATTGGCACTCGTTTTAGATGTAAAACTTTCGTAGAGCAGCTAGTCATTGGTTGGTAGTCGGACTACTGACCAATCAAAATTTAAATCAACAATATCCACAGCAGTGAGTAGTGGGATTAGGCCTACCTCTAATCAAACGAAACACTGCGCGGAGTATGGAGATCTAGAAGCTCTTTGATTTTCTTTGATTTCCGATAGTTACTGCCAGAGTTATGACCCTTGATCACTTCAAAAAATCTTGTGGCTCTTAGATCCCAAAGTTAATATCCGATTGACTTTAAATTTATACACAGTGTTTAATGTCATGAGAAGAAGAAGCCTATTGTTTTTTTTTTGGTTTTTTTTTTTAGCAATTTCCGATAATTACTTCCAGAGCTATGGCCCTTGATCACTTCAAAATTTATATGGACATTGTATAGGCCAAAGTTAATATCAGATTGACTTTAAATTTATACACAGTGTTAAAGGTCGTAAGGTGAAGACGCCTATGGATTTTCAGTGTTTTCCGATAATTACTGCCAGAGTTATTGCCCTTGATGACTTTGAGACAAACAAGTATATTGATTTTCAATGAATTTTGATAATTGAACAGCTAAATCCATGATATTAAATGTTTCGTATACTAATCGTTAGCATGGGGCAGAACTTTATAAAAACCAAACAAATTCTAATGATTTTCTGATAATTACTTAATATGCGACCACTCTTGTTGACTGCCTGGACGATTTAGCTGCTATGGGCTTATGTTTCGTTGCCTGGCAACCTATCTTTATCTTTACAGACAGGAGTGTCGGCGTGTGACCTTGGTTTTAGTATTAGAGATCCAGAAGGCAACAAATTTAGAACGCGACTGTCTCAAGATGTAGTAAACAGCGATCGTTTCGCTCTGACATCAAACACTAATAACAACAATTTCAACCCTAATTCCTTCACAGAGGATCACCGCTTGACGTTTAACGTGGATTATGACGTAGATCAAATCCGCATGCCCGAACGAGTAAGTACTTAAAAATACCCACTTTCGGTTTAACTGTATCATAGAGTTCTTAATAATCTTTCCCGTTGACCCCGGTGGTGTCTACCAGACAGTGGCTAAGTGAGAGGGCGCAATGATGAGCTTTGCCTCATGGTTTTAAGTTTTTGCGCCCCCTTGAGTTTTTGCGCCCCTCGCAAATGGCAACATATCAGTTTTCAACATTATGATCATAATCATAATACTAAACATAACGTGGGTCAAAATAGTGGGTAAGGATTCCAAAATAGCCTTAAAACAGAGGTGGGGAAGAACGGTATTTTCATACTGCAGTTATATAAGGCCGGATAGGAACTGTGTAGCGAATATATCGTTCGCTCAAAGACAGTTCCAAAAGGAACTAACCACGCCTCTTCTACCGCGACCATATAACACCTACAGAGAGAATCTGTCCAGTTATATAGGCGATCGAACACATGACCTCCGAGTTACCGAGCTATTGTTTTACTTACTGAAGCATGATGACTGCCCCCAATCTGTTTCACAGAGAATTACTTACGAATTATCTCTGTCACAGATGACTGTTTTCAACACGTGCAATGGCATCACGTGGCGACAATCATTGGCTCAAAAGCTCGTGCATTGTTCACATAAGACGTAACTGCTCCGGGCAAAATGATGCCTTTTACTCATTTTAATACCTATTCACACTAAATAAGAAATACTTTTTAACTACAAATACTTCGAATGTCTTTATTTATTTTTCTAATACATACAAAAATGCTTTAGAATTTGATTTGTCGAAAGAAAAAAGTTAATATTTTTGGCTCATTAAGCCGCATCGATGTCATCCGTATCAGTGATTGTAGCGGCCTAGCGAATATTCACTGCTGACCCCCTGTTAAACAAACTCGTCAAGAAAGTTACGTCACCTGGCCCCGAGTTCAGAAAGCATTCTCAGACTTAAGGCTTTGTGAACTTGGGGCCTGGTTATCAGCAACTGAATTTGGGCAAACGTAAACGGGAGTAAATGACGTGCGAAAATCCCAGTTGACACGTGTCTGAAAAAAAGACTCCATTTTCCTTTCTCTCGATAGTTTATATTGTACATTAGAATTGGGTTATAACGATGTTACACGACATTATATATTTTAGTGTGACGTGTCAGTATGGGGATGTAGATTAATTATGTCGTGAACAGGCATTACGCCACGTCACACGAAAATACGACACGCAAAGATTTCAAAACCAATTTGTTTTATTGTCGGATATCGTGCATCTACATAATCATAGTAATCATAGTTATTGCCTCGATCACACCAGATCCCTTTTATTCGTTGTCTGAGTCTCGATCATACGGGCCCATTATCAAGTATAACGGTAACACGAGGTAACGTTATTTGTAAATACTGTAGATGAGTTTGGTGCTGTATCTACAACCACTGTATCTGTTTTTGTATATTATTGATAACGTTATTTGTAAATGTTGTATCTACAGCCCCTGTATCTGTTGTTATATACTATAGGTAAAGTTATTAGTAAATGCTGTAGATATCGACGGTGCTACATCTACAGCCACTGTATCTGTTTTTATAAGAGATGTAAATGATAATACACCGAAGTTTGACAATAAAAACACCGTAGTTGACTTCACATACCAGACCAGAACAGGTAATGAATCTATATATAGCATGTTGACGTCACTTATACTATGATGTCGATATGGAACGCGTTCTATGTTTCATTTCGATGGTTAGGCAGGTCTTAAAGAAGCTAAAGTCCCTAACTCAATGGGGGTTGGGATGGCCTAGTGGTCTAGAGTGCCGCGCTTCGACCTCTAGCTGGCCGGTCACCTCTGGCTTGCGGATGTGGTTTCGATCCCTGGTGTGAGCGTATGTGGCATGGCATTAAACCCCATTTCTCTCTCTCTCTCTCTCTCTCTCTAACTCAATATCATCTAAACTTTTCGACAATAAAAACACGAATTATTTGTCAATTCAAATCAAAATTGATGTTGTGATCTTACCTGGAAAAGATGGGCTTCTGATATCCAATATTTAAGACAAAATAAAAAAATTACCATTGGTACACGAATCGTGTACCATAAATGCGTTTTAGGCCCATTGTCATTTTTAACAAGGGACTTGACGAACGAGGCTAGACGGTGACACATACCCAATAAATACCAATGACGTCTTTGATAAATACTATATAGACAGGCATAACCAGACGCTAGATATTGACGTTCGATTGAGACTTATGGCGTATTTCTCCGAACATAACTGATTTGAAATTAGAGTAAAGACGGAAATGATTGAATGTAAATCAGTTTATATACATTCATAGGAATATGACACATATAAAATTCGTGACAATTAAACTTCTACACTGGGTAAAATGTTTTTTTCTTATTTCTCCACCAGATTTTTACCGGGTTATAATGTGTTTCTTATTTCTTCCCCAGGTTTGTTGCCTCCAATACAAGCTACAGATGATGATTCTGGAACAAATGGAGAAATAGACTATAGATTAGTACAAGTTGTTCCTCCTAATGCAATCAATTTCGTTACCGTCCTTGGTAAGTTCAAATATAGACAACACGTGACATACACGTGATCACCATACTTGATTCGAATCCCAGCGATCACACTAGGGGTTTAATGTGAACTGAATTCAGAATAAAGTTTTATTCCGGACTTTGGCGTCTCAATCAATTCGATAAAAACCGAACTAAATCTGAATTAACGAATCCGTATATTTTTCCGAATTCAACCCGGAACAATTATTCCGAATCGGGTTATTCGCAGTCAAGATTTGAATGTGAAACGCTTGATTCTGATCTAACTGATGACCGTTCAAGTCCGAATTTCTGTAACTCTTGCCTCTTTACATAGTGTTACAGCCGGTCCCTCTTTTAAATTTTAAACAGAATGTTTTCGAGCGCCATTTTTAATTTGTAACTGAATGAACGAGGCTAATCATTTCCCAAAAGGAAAGACTACAGGAGTAGACTGGACTAACCAGACGCTGGCATTGGGCACGCGCAATGATTTATCGTCCTGGCAAAAGATGGCTTGTGCCCATGCGTAGTTTACTGACAATTCTTAATCAGTTAAACTGAGGCACGGTGGCTAAATGGGTTAGACGCTAACTCGCTAACCTGCATTGGCCGCGAAAGTTCAGGGTTTCCCCCTGTAAGTAGTGGTGCAGGACGGGGGGGGGGGGGGCTGACAAGGGACAATGCACGGGACATATAATCAAGGTCCTGTGTATACATTGTCAGCATGTGTCACCGACTGCTAAAGACCCCAACGCACAAACGAATTATTGAAATAAACGTGAACCATACCCCCCCCCCCCCTCTCTCTCTCTCTCTCTGTCTCTCTCTCTCCCCCTCTCTCTCTCTGTATTGTATTATCTATTATGCAGGTAGTGGCTATATACAATATATACGTCAATACCCTGAAAGTCTGGCTGGTTCCAGTGTTTACCTTTCTGTAGAAGCTAAGGATAGGGGCACTCCGGCTCGTTCTTCAACCGGTACCGTAGTCATAACGCTAGAAGCTACAACTACTACCTCAACAACAATTACAACTACAATTTCTACGACGACCATACCTACAACTTTCATTCCAACTACGACTCCGGAGCCGGGATTTTTCGAGAAAGCGGAGAACGTGGCTATATTTAGTATCTTGATGATTCTATTATTACTGGCGTTCTTAATTACTCTCTACTTCCTGTTCCGGTGGTGTATTACCGGAAGTTGTTGTGGTGGGGGAGGGGATCAAGATGATATTTGTGACAACTGTTGTAGACCACCTCCACCGCGACGTGTTCAACCGTCACCCTACGAAGACTTGTAAGTCCTAGTTTTGTTAAACGTTCACTCTGAACAACCAGACCCCGAGTTCACAAAGCATTCTCAGACTTAAGTTAAGAATTTGCTCAAAATTGTTCCCCTTATTTTAACTAAAATATACTCTTTTGTAAAACCCCTTGTTGTTTTAATTTATCAAATATACCATTAAGAAACTATGCTCAAAGTTTTGTGTTTCTGTGTCAAATATATTTCTCATAAACAGTGATCAAAAGTTGAGTAAATTCTCAACTTAAGTCTGAGAAGGCTTTGTGAACTTGGGGCCAGGTCTCAGAAATAATGGTTAAAATGTCAATAAAATGTATTGAAAAATTTAAAATGACCTTTTGTAAGTAAGTCATCCCAGGAATAAATTGTTTATTCTTTGTTTTGCTAGACAAGGACAGTTTTGTATCTACAGACAATCCAATCCGATTTAAATAAAGATCTGTATTTCATTTCGTTTTTTTAATACTTTCGATGGCCTAAACTTCATGAAAATATGTACAGTTGTACTTGAAGGTCGTGTCAGGGGTCATTCGAGCGACTTTTGATCCTATGACGTCAGACATTGATCAATCAATCAGCGTTGACGTTTCTAGTGGTTTACCTACAGTTCCGTGCATCGAAGGCCATAACTCGTCCTTACAGACCGTTCCATAGGGTAATCTCTCTCTTCAACCAGAACGCAGATAATATATCAACTCTTCCAGAGCCTAGTGTATTAAAGACAAGTAAAACAAAATTTTGAACTATAAAAACGAAACGAAATAGGATCTGTGTTTTAATCAGATTGCAGACAATATATAATAGGTTTGGTCTGGGTATAATCGGTTGGTTAATAAATTGTTATTGTTTATATTTACAGTGATATGCCACCAGTAACAGCCAGGGATTTCTTGCATACAGGTAAATAATTATACTATTTATTTTTTGTCTGTGGTGTCCTTTTTTTTATCTAGAATACCTTACTGATCATTATAGTCTACTGATTATATTAGTTTATTTCAGGTTTATTTTTATTTATTTATCTACTTAGTATTTCTTTCTTTGCTTTCTTATATACTTACTGATTATTTGTTTACTTACTAACTAACTTATTTACTTACTTATTATTTCTTTCTTTCCTTAATTTAAATTATATACTTGCTAAGTATTTCTTTACTTACTAAGTTATTTACTTACTTATTTATTATTTCTTTCTTTACTTACTTATATACTTTCTAAGTATTTCTTTACTTACTTACTTATCTACTTATTTATATACGTACTAAGTATTTCTTTACTTACTTACTTATTATTTCTTTCTTTACTTACTTAGTATTTATTTGTTAAGTATTAACTTACTTAGTATTTACTAATTTACTTAATATTTTTCTTTACTTATTTAGTATTTCGGTCTTTACTTATTTACTTATGTAGTATTTCTTTATTTACTTATTTATTTACTTAGTATTTCTTTCTTTACTTATTTACTTACTTAGTATTTCTTTCTTTTTTAATTATTTACTTGGTCTTTTCTTCTTTACTTAATTTACTTACTTACCATTTACTTGCTTATTTACTTACGTAGTATTTCTTTCGTTACTTTTTTACTTACTTAGTATTTCTTTATTAATTATTTACCATCTCTTTCTATTTGTGTTTATTTATATATTTGTTTTATATAATTACAGGAGATTATTATGCCCATGGTAGACCGTACTGGTGATAATACCCACTGGGCGTATAACTCTATATACACTAGGTTTCATATACTGTATATATACTATACACTGCTTATATTACTGGGGTTATAACTGTAATGTACATCTACTCTAAACTCCGTTTTATAAACTGTAAATAATATACACTGTGTGTATAACTGTATATACTATACATTGGGGGTATAACTTTATACTATACACTGTGTGTATAACTGTATACAATATACACTAGGTGTGTAACTGTATATAATATACACTGGGTGTAAAATTGTATAATATACACTGGGTGTGTAACTGTATATAATATAAACTAGGTGTAAAATTGTATAATATACACTGGGTGTACAACTGTATATATATACAATAGATTATTTATATATATATATTATTATCTTTATCTACTTTGACGCATTAAACAATATAACTACATTCAGAAATTGCAGAATTTTGCTGTAGTTTGAACATTATACCCCAAATTAAATCGCAATTATTTCGTTCCAATAGGTCTGGGATTAACTAAGATCTACACCAAGCTTGTACATCCTCTCTATTATGCACGCAAGGTGGTTCTATTTAACACTGTGTGTCAGGCAAACAGACCCATTACAAAATATTCCTATAATAGTTATTGTATTTAAAATGACGTGCCGTGTATTGACAAACCCATCCAAAGCGCTACCTCTACCAGAAGCACTGCTATTGAATTCAAAATGACGTGCAGAAACGGTTGTAGAAAAAGCGGGTGGGTCCAATTTAGGAGGCCCGAAGTTACAGGATATGAATAACTTTAACTAGGCCTATAGTCATCCATATTTAAGGCCAACTATATGCTTCACTTCACAATTAATAGCTACACCCGCAAGCCCTGCTGCCAGATTGTCTGAAATTTTAAGCTGTGGCGCCCCTTTCTAGTGCTGGGCCAAATTTTGGAAAATTGGTTTAATGTGCCAAAACTATATCATTATCAAAACTCATATTAAGGACCGGACAACACACCTGCTGATCGGCGTATTTCTGACCTTTAAATCCCCTCAAATATGTTGACAGATCAACCCTTTTTCAGTTTAATTTCAGATGCGTGTGGGGGTTTATTACAACAGGTGCGTTTATGGGATGGGGTAATTACAACAGATACGTTGATGGGATGGGGTGGGTTTATAACGACAGGTGCGTGGATGGGATGGGGTAATTACAACATGCGTGTTGATGGGATGGGTTTATTACGACAGGTGCGTGGATGGGGTAGATTTATTACGACAGGTGTGAATGGGCTGGGTTTATTACAAGACCGTGCGTTGATGGGACAATTACAACAGGCGGAAGTAATTCTTGATTAGAGGTGCTACCGTCCTAGGTCTTTATGCGAGGGTCCAGGGGTCGCCAAGGCCCCGGAAGATTTGGGGAATCTAAATCATCGGAGACGCTTTTTTTTCTAGCAAGGAAGGTTATGAACACATGGAAAATCGAAACCATTAAATCTGTTAAAGATACCTCTGAGGAACGAGGTATTTGATCAAATCAACTTTAGATAGAGCTACTACCGGCCCGTAGCCAGCTCATAAAAAAATGGGGGGGGGGGCTACGGAATTTTTTGGAGGGGCTAAGGATGTGGCCGGCTAAGAATACTCCTAAGAAGTCATTATTGTTGGCGAAATATGGGGGGGGGGGGGCTGATTTGATTTTTGGGGGGTTTATTTATTTTTTTTTTGTTTAAACATATTTTATTGCATCAACAAAAATTATTCTTGATACAATTGGATTGGACAAAAGTTATTAAAACTTACAACCGTCCTTTCCATAGTCAGAAATTGTATAAATGTAATATATAGTGCAGTTTACTTAAAGAATTATGAGATGTAACAAATATATACATAATATAGATCTAATATATACATAATAAATAACAGACAAATAAACAAACAAACATAAATGAACAGGGTGCAAGTGAACACAGCTTACAAACAACATTTAAAACGTTTAGTTGCTTTTATATATGAACACACTTTTTCGAACAATGAATTGTTTAGGTGGTTGGTTAAATTGATGTCACCCCACAATAGTGTGTGCACATTAATCGTAGGGAAT
The DNA here is from genome assembly GCA_963678685.1 of Patella ulyssiponensis. Taxonomy (NCBI): domain Eukaryota; kingdom Metazoa; phylum Mollusca; class Gastropoda; family Patellidae; genus Patella; species Patella ulyssiponensis. The sequence continues at coordinate 10,052,917 of OY783227.1, read as the reverse complement.
TGGGTCAGGGATTCAAATATTTTTGCTCTTTCTCTATTAAATTGGTTACCCTGTAAAAGAAAATGGTTTGCGTTTTCATTTGGTTATCCACAATTACACTGAGGGCTATTAATCAATTTAATTTTATGGAGATCTGAATTTAGCGAACTACACTGGTGACGCATTCTAGTATGTTTAATATTTTCTTTTCTGGGCGCTACATTGTCATTGTTGGTATTATTAGGCTTTCAGACTTTCGTCTGAAAGCCTATTGAGATTACTAAAATTATTAGGCTTTCAGACTTTCGTCTGAAAGCCTATTGAGATTACTAAAATTATTATTATTATTATTATTATTATTTACCGCGAGGGCCTAGATCTCCATGATCGAAAACAGATATCGATCTGAAATTAGCTTTTCTATCGGGAAACCATGTGGTGGCTACTTGATAAAATATTTTTGAAATTTCTGCGCATACCGGAAGTGACCGAACTTTGTACTTTCTCTAAAAATTAAAAATCGGCCATAGTTTCGTCAATTCTTTATCCATTTTCAAACAAATTACATTTTTGGAATCCCTGAATCTTTTCTGAGACAATGGCTGTCTCACATTTTTCAATTTCGAACATTCGTCTATGATTTTTATCGTTCGAAAATTGAAAACATGTTGTTTACGAGACAATTTTTGTTATTTTTCAAAATTTTCAAATTTGACCTACATTTTTGGATACCTGAAGTCCATCCGATTCCAGTAATATAAGTTTCATTCAGAGTTATCGCCCTTTATTTTTCGATTTTTTTCGAATTTTCTTCCCATTTTGTGAGCTCGGGTTTCGTTTTATGGCAGAATTGACGTTTCTGAAACTTCTGGAACCTGAAGTTATAGTCCAATACCAACTTATAAAGCAATTTCGACAAGAATCCTTAAACCGGAAGTGGTCGAAATAATGTGCAATATTTTGAAAAAAATGCAAAAAATGGATATTTTTGGGGAAAACGCTATTTCTCCGTCCGATATCAATGGATTAAACGAATGAAGGTACCGTTTGATGGCACGATTGTTGGACTATCATATGATACCCCATTCATACGGATACTATGAACAGACAGCAAAATATGGCACGCTGAAAATGAAGTATTTTCTGATTTGGAGCGTTTTTGGACGCCTGTATCTCGAAAACTTAACCTGCAATTTTTTTTAAATTTTTTCTATCGAGAGTCCTTTTGGAGGTATTATGCATGAAGCCATCCAATAAGACTTTGAAATGTCTGGAATAGGATAAAAAAGGGACTGAAAATCGAAAAAAGTCGAAAAATCGTGAAATTTTGGAAAATGCTCTACTTTTTTTTTATTTTAAGAGATTTTTAAAAGAAGATTGTATATTCAGATAGCTGACCTAATTGCAATTCTAACGATGTATAATATGTATGTAATTATTAAAATTTAATTTTCGATATTTTAAATTTTTTGCATTTTTGGCACTTTTGAACATAGGATTTCTCAGGGGCATTTTATCTGATCAGATGATGTAATATATCATTACAGAGCCCTGTGGCTATTTTAGTGCCGAAACCGGCTATTAAAACTATTCCGACAATAATAACCATACCGGAAGTATTCAAAAAATGAAAAAAAAGAGTAAAAACATTGTCGCACTTGCGAAAAACTTGATTTCTCTCTTAGGTAATAGCGGACCAAAAGAACTAAAGTGTCGCTGGATAGCCCTATTAATGGCCCATCATATGGTATCTAAATAATACGATTTCGATGGTAAGGAAATAAATTATTGTATGCCAAAAATCTAGTATTTTCCAATTTTTTAACATTCTGAGACGCCCTTTTCTCGAAAACGACGCCTACGATTTTTCTTAAACTTTTCTTACTCAAAGTCCTATCGGTTGTCTATATAGGGAATCCAAAATGAAAAGCATTGAAATAATATAAGTGATCGAAAAATGGCCTCAAACTTTGAAAAAAATTGAAAAATCGTTAAATTTTTGGAAACGCTCTTTAATTTATCTTTTTTTCCAAAACTACTCAATGGATGTTTCTGACACTTCTGGTACAGAAAGTTAAGTATCCAAAGAACTTCATAAAGCTATCACAACAACGATCGTAAAGCCGGAAGTAGTCGAAAAAATGTCCGATATTTTGAAAAAAAATAATTTTTTTACGAAAACCTTTTTTATTTATGAATATTTTTTGATGATATTTTACACGGGGTTAAAATATCATCGTACTTGAGCAGAAATGAGAAAAAAAATTGTCTCGGTAATTTGCGTTAGCCGCCATCGGCTAATTTAGTTTTTCGTACCCAGAAAAATTATTTATTGTTCGATTTGTATAAAACAAAGTTCATATGCACCGTGGTTCCAATTGTAATTTTTTTTGTTACGGTGAAATTTTTCTGTCGGCAACGGAAGTGACGTAATATTAACAAAAACTACAATTTTGACAGTTCGGTACCACTTTTTGAAAGCAAATATTATTTTTTTTCAAAACTGATATAACTAAAAGGATGCACCCTGCAAAGGTGCACAAAATCCTTAGCTCATATTTTTAAATTTCAATTTCATTTTCGGGCAATTTCGAATAAAATGTAAAATAAAGTGTAAAATTCAGTTATTTACAATTCATTCAGCGTCTTCATATTTTGAAATATTTATTTGTAATTTTCATAAACTCGTAGCAATAATCCAGACGAAGAGAATGTATGCGAAAATAAGTTTGTAATATGAGCAGTTGCCGAGAAATATGCAATTTTGCATGCATCACTTTTCACGTTATTTTGCCTATGAAAGAGTGAATTATTATTCGATTTGCAATATTTTTTTTCCATTTGATGCCTAATGCCAATTTGGACTAGGTCAAGCCAATTTTACATTTTCACTGTGACCGGAAATGACGTCTTTTGCGCAAAAACTGTATTTCTAACCTAAAAAACAAATATTTTATTCAAATGAGTCTGCCTTATAATGTTTTTAAAATTATAATATTTGATTCCCATCAACGAATAGAATGAAGCCATACGACCATACAGATACCACAAAATGGTTTCTAACTTGTACGGTTACAGAGAAATAGGCGATCTTCTATAAGTCACTTTTCAAGGTTTTTGGTCTGTAAAAGTGTCAATTATTATTCGATTTTTATAATTTATTTACCATTTGATGCCTTATGCCATTTATAACTTCTATGAACCAAGTTAAAATTTTCAATATCACCGGAAGTAATGTAATTTTTGCAAAAAACGTATTTTTAGCCTTCAAAACAAACATTTTTTTGAAGGGATTTATATTTATCATTCGTTTAACTTTATAACGTCTGACTCTAATGGGGAGTAAGATTGAATCAATACCATCATATTGATATCTAGAAAAGGCTTCTAGCATGTTCCCTTGTCGAATAATAATCAATTTTCCCAGGGTCACTTTTAAGTTTTTTACCTTCTTAATTTCAGTTTATGGGTTATAGGTTAATTATTTATTGCCCGATATATATAAAACAAAGTTTGTATTTTGTATGTTGCGAATTTTCGACTTATTTTTCACCTATAAAAATTTCTTTCGGCACCGGAAGTGGCGTACTTTTGCCATAATTTACAATTTTGACCGGTCTTTTCGCCAGCAAATATTACTTTTACATGAGGTTGTCACTCTAGCAAAACAACTAAAGTATAGTTTGGTAGCTCAATGGATCGGCTATGGTATAATAAACTGCCTGTATGATTCCTGAAAGCCGGTTCAGTGCTGCTTGCAGGTCTAGTTATTATTATTATTATTTACCGCGGGAGCCAAGTTCCCCATGATCGAAAGCAGATATCGATCTGAAATCAACTTTTCTTTCGGGAAACCATGTGGTGGCTACTTGATAAAGTATTTTCGAAAATTCTGCGCATACCGGAAGTGGCAGATCTTTGTACGTTGTCAAAAAATTGAAAATTGGCCATAGTTTCGTCAATTCTTTACCCATTTTCAAACAAATGACATTTTCGGAAACCCTGAATCTTTTCCGAGGTAATAGCAATTTAAGATTTTGTAATTTCGAAACTTCGTCGCTGACTTCTAGCGTTCGAAAATTGAAAAATGTTGTTTAAGAGACAATTTTTTTCATTTTTCAAAATTTTCAAATTTGACTTACATTTTTGGATACCTTAAGTCTATCTTATTCCAGTCATATAAGTTTTATTCGGAGTTATCACCCTTTATTTTTCGATTTTTTTCGAATTTTCTACCTATTTTGTGAGCTCGAGATTCTTTATATGGCCGAATTGGCGAATCTGAAACTTCTGAGGCATGAAGCCAAATGACCATTGCAAGGAATAAAGCAATTTCAACAATGATCCGTAGACCGGAAGTAGTCGAAATAATGTGCAAGATTTTGAAAAAAATGCAAAAAATGGGTATTTTGGGGAAAAACGCGATTTCGCCATCCGATATCAATGGATTAAACAAATTAGGGTACCATTGGACTGCACTAGGATTGTACTGTCGTATGATACCCAATTCATACGGACCTTATGATCAGGCAGCAAAATATGGCACGCTGAAAATCACGAATTTTCTGATTTTTAGCATTTTTGGACGCCTGTATCTCGAAAACTTAACCGCAACTTTTTTTTAAATTTTTTCTATCGAGAGTCCTTTCGGAGGTATTTTGCATGAAGCCATCCAATAAGAATTTGAAATATCTGGAATAGGTGAAATAACGGACTGAAAATCGAAAAAAGTCGAAAAATCGTGAAATTTTGGAAAATGCTCTGCTATTTTTTTATTTTAAGAGATTTTCAAAAAAAGATTGTATATTCAGATAGCTGACATAATTACGATTCTAACGATGTATAATATGTATGTAGTTATTGAAATTTAATTTTCGATATTTTAAATTTTTTGCATTTTTGGCACTTTTGAACATAGGATTTCTCAGGGGCATTTTATCTGATCAGATAATGTAATATATCATTACAGAGCCCTGTGGCTATTTTAATGCCCAAACCGGCTATTAAAACTATTCCGACAATAATAATCATACCGGAAGTATTCATAAAATGAAAAAAAAGAGTAAAAACATTGTCGCACTTGCGAAAAACTTGATTTCTCCCTTAGGTAATGGCGGACCAAAAGAACTAAAGTGTCGCTGGATAGCCCTATTAATGGACCATCATATGGTATCTAAATAATACGATTTCGATGGTAAGGAAATAAATTATTGTATGCCAAAAATCTAGTATTTTCCGATTTTTTAACATTCTGAGACGCCCTTTTCTCGAAAACGACGTCGCAGATTTTTCTTAAACTTTTCTTACTCAAAGTCCTATCGGTTGTCTATATAGTGAATCCAAAATGAAAAGCATTGAAATAATATAGGAGGTCCAAAAATGACCTCAAACTTTGAAAAAAATTGAAAAATCGTTAAATTTTTGTAAATGCTCTTTAATTTATCTTTTTTTCCAAAACTACTCAATGGATGTTTCTGACACTTCTGGTACAGAAAGTTAAGTATCCAAAGAACTTCGTAAAGCTATCACGACAATGATCGTACAACCGGAAGTAGTCGAAAAAATGTCCGATATTTTGAAAAAAAATTTTTTTTTACGAAAACCTTTTTTATTTATGAATATTTTTTGATGATATTTTACACAGGGTTAAAATATCATCCTACTTGAACAGAAATGAGAAAAAAAATTGACTCGGTAATTTGCGTTAGCCGCCATCGGCTAATTTAGTTTTTCATACCCAGAAAAATTATTTATTGTTCGATTTGTGTAAAACAAAGTTCATATGCTCCGTGGTCCCAATTGTATTTTTTTTTGTTACGGTGAAATTTTTCTGTCGGCAACGGAAGTGACGTAATATTAACAAAAACTACAATTTTGACAGTTCGGTACCACTTTTTAAAAGCAAATATTATTTTTTTTCAAAACTGATATAACTAAAAGGATGCACCCTGCAAAGGTGCACAAAATCCTTAGCTCAGATTTTTTAATTTCAATTTTATTTTCGGGCAATTTCGAATAAAATGTAAAATAAAGTGTAAAATTCAGTTATTTACAATTCATTCAGCGTCTTCATATTTTGAAACATTTTTTTGTAATTTTCATAAACTCGTAGCAATAATCCAGACGAAGAGAATGTATGCGAAAATAAGTTTGTAATATGAGCAGTTGCCGAGAAATATGCAATTTTGCATGCATCACTTTTCACGTTATTTTGCCTATAAAAGAGTGAATTATTATTCGATTTGCAATATCTTTTTTCCATTTGATGCATAATGCCAATTTGGACTAGGTCAAGCCAATTTTACATTTTCTCTGTGACCGGAAATGACGTCATTTGGGCAAAAACTGTATTTTTAACCTAAAAAACAAATATTTTATTCAAATGAGTCTGCCTTATCATATTTTTAAAATTATGATATTTGATTCCCATCAACGAATAGAATGAAGCCATATGACCATACAGATACCACAAAATGGTTTCTAACTTGTACGGTTACAGAGAAATAGGCGATCTTCTATAAGTCACTTTTCAAGGTTTTTGGTCTATAAAAGTGTCAATTATTATTCGATTTTTAAATTTTTTTTACCATTTGTTGCCTTATGCCATTTATGACTTCAATGAACCAAGTTAACATTTTCAATATCACCGGAAGTAATGTAATTTTTGCAAAAAACGTATTTTTAGCCTTCAAAACAAACATTTTTTTGAAGGGATTTATATTTAGTATTCGTTTAACTTTATAACGTCTGACTCTAATGGGCAGTAAGATTGAATCAATACCATCATATTGATATCAAGAAAAGGCTTCTAGCATGTTCCCTTGTCGAATAATAGCCAATTTTCCCAGGGTCACTTTTAAGTTTTTTACCTTCTTAACTTCAGTTTATGGGTTATAGGTTAATTATTTATTGCCCGATATGTATAAAACGAAGTTTATATTTTGTATGTTGCGAATTTTCGACTTATTTTTCACCTATAGAAATTTCTTTCGGCACCGGAAGTGACGTAATTTTGCCATAATTTACAATTTTGACCGCTCTTTTCGCCAGCAAATATTACTTTTACATATGATAGAGGGTGTCACTGAAGCAAAACAATTAAAGTATAGTTTGGTAGCTCAATGGATCGGCTATGGTATAATAAACTTCCTGTATGATTCCTGAAAGCCGGTTCAGTGCTGCTTGCAGGTCTAGTTAGGCTTTCACCATTTTTCAATGGTGAAAGACTATTGTTATTACTAAGATTATTATTAGGCTTTCACCATTTTTAATGGTGAAAGACTATTGTTATTACTAAGATTAATTAGGCTTTCACCATTTTTCAATGGTGAAAGACTATTGTTATTACTAAGATTATTCTTATTATTATTTTTTTTTTTATTGGGGGAAGCTAGATCTCAGAAACTATAAGAGATAGAGGTCTGAAGTTTGATTTTCCCTCGGGAAAATGGGTGGTGGTTACTCCTTAAAACTATTTCCAGATTTGTGCGCATAGCGGAAATGCGTGAAATCTTTAGCGTGCACAAAAATTGAAAATCGGCCATAATTCAGTTAATTCTCAATCGATTTTTCAGACATTTATATTTTTGAATAGCGGGAGACATTTCGGACTAGATAGCAGTTGAAAAACGTTGAATATAGAAACTTTGTCGCTCTCATTTTTTTGGTGAATACTGGAAAATTTTCAAAAAATTGCTAAAATGTTTATTTTTAGAAATTTAGAAATTCTAATTACACTTTTGGATAGCTGACGTCGATCCGATTCCAACAATATAAGTTGTGTTCTGGAATGTTAACTTTGATTTTTCACTTTTTTTCGCATTTTGGTCAAAAACGGTAAGGCTTATTTTTTTAAAACCACTTCAACGATTTTCCTGAAACTTTGGTAAGATGAACAGAGATGTCTGAATTGTTCCTTAAACTATAAATGAAAATCCTCTAATCACCGGAAGTGGTCAAGAAAGGTATCCAAACTTTGACAAAATTCAGAAAAATGGGTGCCTGTGCGCCAAATAAGATGTATCGATTGGTTGTTTACCGAGTAGTTAAAGTATTATATGGTTTGATAGCCACGTGACTTATCTACAAGATGGTAATATAGCGACAAGTTTCTATCAAAAAATAAAAAAGTTATCTGAGTTTAAAAAGTAAGCTATTTTGCTAATTCGATCAACTTTAGACGCGTATTTCTCGGAAACGCCGCCTACGATTTTTTTTAAACTTTCTCAATTGAGAGTCTTATAGGTGGTGTATTGTGTGAAACCATCGTACAATTTTTCTAATTGTCATGGGTAGCCGAAAAAAGAGATTGAAAATTGAAAACGGCGTATTTTTACGATTTGGGACATATTTAGGGGTCTTTTTCTCGAAAAGTCAACTTAATTTTTTTTTGGAATTTCTTCTACAGAAAGTTTTATCGGTAGCCTTATGTATGAAACCATTGCGCAACAGTTAGAAATATCAGGAGTATGAGAACAAAGGGATCGAAAATTGAAAACGTCACCTTTTATTGTTAAGCGAGATATGCAGTAAGAGGTGATACAATCTGTACGTTTTACCAACGTTTAGAGCATATTCCAAAGTCCACTTTTCACTCACAGTGACGATATTTGAGCTAAAAGTATTTCAACTTTGAGTGTTTATTTCTATTCAAAATATGGATTTAATGACCCGGTAACAGAAATAGTTGATTGCTGTGTGTAATAATTAGGCTATGAATTAATATTGTTTCTTCTTTGTCAAAATTACCTCATAACCGTAATCATCTCGACAGAAATCTAGGACTCGCACTGTTTATAAGCAAGTCCAATTTTTAAGAGGCTGCTGTTGTATCTTGCAGTAGTATCGTGCAGAAGTACGAATATTGCACCGGTCATAGAAAGTGTGATGTAGTTTGAGCATGGACTCTGTTTGTAATAAATATCGAAATTTTGTATGTTGGTGACAGTGACGTCAAATCTTTAACGTGCACGAAATCAGAAAATTGACGATATTTCATTGAATATTCAATCAATTTTTGAACCAGTTACATGGATGTTAGCTGTTTCGTAACCTGGCTGTTTCGTAGCTGATATGAAAACGCGATTCCATAGTCCCGTGTAACACATTGATGTGACATCGACAAAAGTCCGAATTGGTTGGGGGGGGGGGGATGGCCTAGTGGTCTAGAGTGCCGCGCTTCGACCTCTAGCTGGCCGGTCACCTCTGGCTTGCGGCTGTGGTTTCGAGCCCTGGTGTGAGCGTATGTGGCATGGAGATAGGGGCGCCTTCTCAACCTCGTGGGTTTCCTCCGGGCACTCCGGTTTCCTCCCACGGCTAAAGACCCCTACGCGCAAGCGAATTATTGAAATAAAATTGAAACCATATGTTAGTCCCGAAATGACCTGGTTGTGTTGAGTGGACGTTAAACCCCATTTCTCTCTCTCTCTCCGAATTGGTTGTAAATGGAACGTTTTGCATACGTATAAAGCATATATAGAGAGCTTTTTTTCAAAACTGGCAATATTTGAACTAAGGGTGTTTGAATGGTAACCAATATCTGGTACTGGTGCTTCTAGAATGAAAATAATTCATTTTAGTAATTAACAGTTACTCCTGAAATTAATATCCCAGGTTTTTTGTCTACATGACGTCATCATTTGACACCAGTGAAAATGAAGCTCTCTAATGAAGCTATTTATAAATAAGGTACCCCTCAATTACAATGTTGAAAAATTAATGTTGAATGGTGCGATTTTGGGTTTTGGTTATTACCTGATACTTAAGGTATTTTTTTGTCTCATTCGGAAAACTGTTTTTTTCTATAGTCGTTTAGATTTCTGAAACTAAAACTGATAGAGTTCTGAATATTGTTTTTTTTCTATGTTTTAAACATTTAGTACTTAGATCTATTGCGAAAGTTGTGAACAGACCGGAAGTGATGTAAATCTTTAACGTGCGCGAATGAAAATCGGTCCTAATTATGTCAATTCCCAACCGATTTTCGAAAAAGTTGTATTTTTGTACAGCGGGGGATATTGAGATACCACGTCGTTCTCTTTTTTCTTGAATATTTTGAAAATGTACTAAAATTAAAATTTCTTGGAATTTTTGAGTTTTTGATTGCGTGCTTAGATTTCCGACGTCTGTGCGATTCTACCGATCCAAGTTCATTATGTTGGAAATTATTCAACTATATTTTTCACTTTCTTTCTATCGTGATGCGCATGCACAGAAAGTGTCAATATCTGAGTTGTTTAAGTGTGTGTGTGTGTTTTAAGGGGTGAGTGGTGGGCATTTTGTGCTGCCTTGGGTAAGGTGAAAGCCTTCAGTCCTGCAAGCAGGTCTAGTATTATTATTATTTTTCTTTATTGGGGGAAGCTAGATCTCAGAAACTATAAGAGATAAAGGTGTGAAGTTTGATTTTCTCTCTGGAAAATGGGTGGTGGTTACTCCTTAAAACTATTTTGAGATTTCTGCGCACAGCGGAAATGCTTGAAATCTTTAGCGTGCACAAAAATTGAAAATCGGCCATAATTCTGTTAATTCTCAATCGAATTTTCAGATATTTATATTTTTGGATAGCGGGAGATATTTCCGAGCAGATAGCAGTTGAAAAAGTTTGAATTTGGAAACTTTGTTGCTCTCATTTTTTTGGTGAACATTGGAAAATTTTCAAAAATTTGCTAAAATGTTTATTTTTGGGAATTTAGAAATTCTAATTACATTTTTGGATAGCTGACGTCAATCCGATTCCAACAATATAAGTTTTGTTTTGAAATGTTAACTTTGATTTTTCACTTTTTTTCGCATTTTGGTCAAAAACGGTAAGGCTTATTTTTTTAAAACCACTCCAACGATTTTTCTGAAACTTTGGTAAGATGAACAGAGATGTCTGAATTGTTCCTTAAACTATAAATGAAAATCCTCTAATCACCGGAAGTGGTCAAGAAAGGTATCCAAAGTTTGACAAAATTCAGAAAAATGGGTGCCTGTGCGACAAATAAGATGTATCGATTGGTTGTTTACCGAGTAGTTAAAGCATTATATCGTTTGATAGCCACGTGAATTATCTACAAGATGGTACTATAGCGACAAGTTTCTATCAAAAAATAAAAAAGTTATCTGAGTTTGAAAAGTAAGGTATTTTGCTATTTCGATCAACTTTAGACGCGTATTTCTCGAAAACGCCGCCTACGATTTTTTTAAAACTTTCTCATTCGAGAGTCTTATAGGTGGTGTATTGTGTGAAACCATTGTACAATTTCTCTAAATGTCATGAGTAGTCGAAAAACGAGATTGAAAATCCAAAACGTCGTATTTTTACCATTTGGAGCATTTTTAGTCGTCTTTTTCTCGAAAAGTCAACGTAATTTTTTTTTTGAACCTCTTCTACAGAGAGTTTTATCGGTAGTCTTAGGTATGAAACCATTGCGCAACAGTTATGAATATCAGAAGTATGAGAACAAAGGGATCGAAAATTGAAAACGTCACCTTTCATTGTTAAGCGAAACATGCAGTAAGAGTTGATACAATCTGTACGTATTAGCAACGTTTAGAGCACATTCAAAAGTCCCCCTTTCTCTCACAGTGACGATATTTGGGCAAAAAGTATTTCAACTTTGAGTCTTTACTTCTATTCAAAATAAGGGTATAGTGACCCTGTAGCAGAAATATTTGATTTATGTGTGTAATAATTAGTCTTTGAATTAATATTGTTTCTCCTTGGCTAAAATTACCTCATAGCCGTAATCATCTCGACACAAATCGACGGCTCCCGCTGTTTATAAGCAAATCCAATTTTTAAGAGGTTGCAGTTGTATCTTGCAGTAGTATCGTGCAGAAATACGAATATTGCACCGGTCGTAGAAAGTTTAATGTAGTTAGTGCCTGGACTCTTGTTTCTAATAAATACCTAATTTTTATATGTTGGTGACGTCAAATCTTTAACGTGCACGAAATCCGAAAATTGGCGATATTTTATTGAATATAAAATCAATTTTTGAACCAGTTACATATTTGAGTAGCTGACATGAAAACGCGATTCCGAAGTCTCGTGTACACATTGGTGTGACATCGACAAAAGGCCGAATTGGTCATAATTGGAACGTTTTGCATACGTATAATGCATATATAGAGAGATTTTTTTAAAAGTGGCAATATTTGAACAAAGGGTGTTTTAATAGTTACCAATATCTGTTACTGGTGCTTCTAGAGTGAAAATAATTGGTTTTAGTAAATAATAGTTAACCCCTGAAATTAATATCGCAGGATTTTTGTCTCCATGACGTCATCATTTGATACCAGTGAAAATAAACCTCTCTGTTGAAGCTATTTATAAGGAAGGCACTCCTCTGTATAAATGCTGAAAAATTAATGTTGAATGTATGATTCTGGGTTTTGGTTATTATTTGACACTTACGATACTTTTTTGTCCCATTCGGAAAACTCGTTTTTTTTATTCTCGTGTAGATCTCTGAAACTAAAACAGATAGAGTTTTGAATATTGATTTTTCCTATGTTTTAAACATTTAGTACTTAGAACTATTGCGAAAGTTGTGAACCAGACCGGAAGTGATGTAAATCTTTAACGTGCACGAATTAAAATCGGTTCTAATTATGTCAATTCCCAACCGATTTTCGAAAAAATTATATTTTTGTACAGCCGGGGATATGGCGGATGGGATAAAGGTCGAATTGAGATAACCATGTCGTTCTCAGTTTAGATAACCAGTTTGAGCATGGACTCTATCTGTAATAAATATTAAATTTTCATATGTTACATGTAGTGACGTCAAATCTTTAACGTGTACGAAATCAGAAAATTGTTGATATTTCATCGAATATTAAATCAATTTTTGAACCAGTTGCATATTTGAGTAGTTGATATGGACGTGATTCCAAAGTCCCGTGTACACATTGGTGTGACATTGACAACAGTCCGAGTTGGTCATAATCGGAACGTTTTGCCTACGTATAAAGCATTATATAGAGAGCTTTTTTTTGAAAGAAGCAATATTTGAACTAAAGGTGTTTTACTGGTAACCAATATCTGGTAATGCTGCTTCTAGAGTGAAAATAATTCATTTTAGTCAATAACAGTTACTCTTGAAATTATTATCCCAGGTTTTTTGTCTACACGACGCTATCATATGATACCAGCGGAAATGACGCTATTTACTGAAACTATTTATAAGGAAGGCCACCCTCTGGACAAATGTTGAAAAGTTGATGTTGAAAGGTATGATTCTTGGTTTTGGTTATGATCTGACACGATCTTTTTTTTGTCCCATTCGAAAAACTGTTCTTTTTTTCATTCTCGTGTAGATCTCTGAAACTAAAGCAGATAGAGTTCTGAATAATGATTTTTCCTATGTTTTAAGCAGTAAGTACTTAGAACTATTGCGAAAATTCTGAACAGACCGGAACTGAAATAAATCTTTAACGTGCATAAATGAAAATAGGTCCTAATAATGTCAATTCCCAACCGATTTTGGAAAAAGCTATATTTTTGTAGAGCCGGTGATATTGCGGATGCGATAAAAGTCGAATTGCAATACCACACCGTTCTCCTTTTTTCCTAAAAATTTGAAAATGTACTGAACTTGTAATTTTTTTAGAATTTTTGAGTTTTTGATTGCGTATTTAGATTTCTGGCGTCTGTAGGATTCTACCGATCCAAGTTCATAATTTTGTAAATTGTTCAACTATATTTTTCACTTTCCTTCTATCGTAATGCGCATGCACAGAAAGTGTCAATATCTGAGTTGTTTAAGTCTGTGTGTGTGTGTGTGTGTTTTAAGGGGTGAGTGGTGGGCATTTTGTGCTGCCTTGGGGAAGGTGAAAGCCTTCAGCCTTGCAAGCAAGTCTAGTTAGGCTTTCAGACTTTCGTCTGAAAGACTATTGTTTTTACTAAAATTATTATTATTATTATTAGGCTTTCAGACTTTCGTCTGAAAGCCTATTGTGATTACTAAAATTATTATTATTTATTATTATTATTTTATTTTTCGGGGGAGCCTATTTCTCAGTGTCTGTAACAGATACAGATCTGGGACGTAATTTTCTATCAGGAAACCATATAGTGGCCATCCCTTCCACTGTATTTGAAACTTCTGCGCAGACCGGAAGTGGCCGAATTTTGTGCGGTGCCAAAAAATTAAAAAACGGCCGTAGATTCGTCAATTCTGTACCTATTTTCATACAAATTACATTTTTGGAAACCCTGAGTCTTTTCTCGGACGATAGCAGTTGAAAATTTTGCAATTTAGAAACTTCGCCGCTGACTTCTAGCATTCGAAAAATGAAAACATGTTGTTTAAGACACATTTTTTGTTATTTTTCAAAATTTTCAAATTTGACCTACATTTTTGGATACCTGAAGGCAATCCGGTTCCAGTAATATAAGTTTCATTCAGACTCATCGCCCTTTATTTTTCGATTTTTTTCGAATTTTCTTCACATTTTGTGAGCTTAAGTTTCGTTTTACGGCCGGATCGACGTTTCTGAAATTCCTGGAACATGAAGTAATATGGTCAAACCACCGTTTAAAGCAATTTCAACAACAATCCGTAAACCGGAAGTAGTCGAAATACTATGCGATATTTTGAAAAAAACGTGAAAAATTGGTGTTTTGGGTAAAAACACGATTTTTCCGTCCGATATCAACGGATTAAACAAATTAAGGTATCATTTGGTCGGGCGGTAATTGGACCACTGAATGATACCCAATTCGTACGGATACGATCAGCAGGAAGCAAAATATGGCTCGCTGAAAATCAAGTATTTTCTGATTTGGAGCGTTTTTAGATGCCTGTATCTCGAAAACTGCTCCACAGTTTTTTTATGAAACTTTCTCTATCGAGAGACCTTTCAGTAATCTTGTGTACGAAACATTCCATTACGACTTTGAAATATCTGGAAAAGGTGAAATAACGGACTGAAAATCGAAAAAAGTCGAAAAATCGTGAAATTTTGGAAAATGCTCTGCTATTTTTTTATTTTAAGAGATTTTCAAAAAAAAATTGTATATTCAGATAGCTGACCTAATTACGATTCTAACGATGTATAATATGTATGTAGTTATTGAAATTTGATTTTTGATATTTTAAATTTTTTGCATTTTTGGCACTTTTGAACCTAGGATTTCTCAGGGGCATTTTATCTGATCAGATAATGTAATATATCATTACAGAGCCCTGTGGCTATTTTAGTGCCTAAACCGGTTATCAAAACTATATCGACAATAATAACCATACCGGAAGTATTCAAAAAATGTAAAAAAGGGTTAAAAACATTGTCGCACTTGCAAAAAACTTGATTTCTCCCTTAGGTAATAGCGGACCAAAAGAACTAAAGTGTCGTTGGATAGCCCTATTAATGGACCATCATATGGTATCTAAATAATACGATATCGATGGTAAGGAAATAAATTATTGTGTGCCAAAAATCTAGTATTTTCCGATTTTTTAACATTCTGAGACGTCCTTTTCTCGAAAACGACGCCGCAGATTTTTCTTAAACTTTTCTTACTCAAAGTCCTATCGGTTGTCTATATAGTGAATCAAAAATGAAAAGCATTGAAATAATATAGGTGGTCCAAAAATGGCATCAAACTTTGAAAAAATTGAAAAATCGTTAAATTTTTGTAAACGCTCTTTAATTTATCTTTTTTTTCAAAACTGCTCAATGGATGTTTCTGACAATTCTGGTACAGAAAGTTAAGTATCCAAAGAACTTCGTAAAGCTATCACAACAACGATCGTAAAACCGGAAGTAGTCGAAAAAATGTCCGATATTTTGAAAAAAATTAATTTTTTTACGAAAATCTTTTTTATTTATGAATATTTTTTGATGATATTTTACACAGGGTTAAAATATCATCCTACTTGAGCAGAAATGAGAAAAAAAAATTGTCTCGGTAATTTGTGTTAGCCGCCATCGGCTAATTTAGTTTTTCGTACCCAGAAAAATTATTTATTGTTCGATTTGTATAAAACAAAGTTCATATGCTCCGTGGTCCCAATTGTAATTTTTTTTGTTACGATGAAATTTTTCTGTCGGCAACGGAAGTGACGTAATATTAACAAAAACTACAATTTTGACAGTTCGGTACCACTTTTTGAAAGCAAACATTATTTTTTTTCAAAACTGATATAACTAAATGGATGCACCCTGCAAAGGTGCACAAAATCCTTAGCTCATATTTTTAAATTTCAATTCCATTTTCGGGCAATTTCGAATAAAATGTAAAATAAAGTGTAAAATTCAGTTATTTACAATTCATTCAGCGTCTTCATATTTTGAAATATTTATTTGTAATTTCCATAAACTCGTAGCACTAATCCAGACGAAGAGAATGTATGCGAAAATTAGTTTGTAATATGAGCAGTTGCCGAGAAATATGCAATTTTGCATGCATCACTTTTCACGTTATTTTGCCTATGCAAGAGTGAATTATTATTCGATTTGCAATATTTTTTTCGCATGTGATGCCTAATGCCAATTTGGACTAGGTCAAGCCAATTTTACATTTTCACTGTGACCGGAAATGACGTCATTTGGGCAAAAACTGTATTTTTAACCTAAAAAACTAAAATTTTATTCAAATCAGTCTCCCTTATAATATTTTTAAAATTATGATATTTGATTCCCATCAACGAATAGAATGAAGCCATAAGACCATACAGATACCACAAAATGGTTTCTAACTTGTACGTTTACAGAGAAATAGGCGATCTTCTATAAGTCACTTTTCAAGGTTTTTGGTATATAAAAGTGTCAATTATTATTCGATTTTTATAATTTTTTTACCATTTGATACCTTATGCAATTTATGATTTCTATGAACCAAGTTAACATTTTCAATATCACCGGAGGTAATGTAATTTTTGCAAAAAACGTATTGTTAGCCTTCAAAACAAACATTTTTTAGAAGTGATTTATATTCATTATTCGTTTAACTTTATAACGTCTGACTCTAATGGGCAGTAAGAGTGAATCAATACCATCATATTGATATCAAGAAAAGGCTTCTAGCATGTCCCCTTGTCGAATAATAACCAATTTTCCCAGGGTCACTTTTAAGTTTTTTACCTTCTTAATTTCAGTTTATGGGTTATAGGTTAATTATTTATTGCCCGAAATGTATAAAACAACGTTTTGATTTTGTATGTTGCGAATTTTCGACTTATTTTTCACCTATAAAAATTTCTTTCGGCACCGGAAGTGACTTAATTTTGCCATAATTTACAATTTTGACTGGTCTTTTCGCCAGCAAATATTACTTTTACATATGATAGAGGGTGTCACTAAAGCAAAACAACCTAAAGTATAGTTTGGTAGCTCAATGGATCGGCTATGGTATAATAAACTTCCTGTATGATTCCTGAAAGCCGGTTCAGTGCTGCTTGCAGGTCTAGTTATTCTTATTATTATTATTTTTTACCGCGGGAGCCTATTTCTCCATGATCGAAAACAGATATCGATCTGGAACCAACTTTTCTATCGGGAAAACATGTGGTGGCTAGTGCATAAACTATTTTTCAAACTTCTGCGCATACCGGAAGTGGCCGAACTTTGTAGGTTGTCATGATATTGAAAATCGGCCATAATTTCGTCAATTCTTTACCCATTTTTAATCAAATGACATTTTCGGAAACCCTGAATCTTTTCCGAGATAATGGCTATCTCACATTTTTCAATTTCGAATATTTGTCCATGACTTCTATCGTTCGAAAATTGAAAAGACGTTGTTTATGAGACAATTTTTGTTATTTTTCAAAATTTGCAAATTTGACCTACATTTTTGGATTCCTGAAGTCTATGCGATTCCAGTAATATAAGTTTCATTCAGAGTTATCGCCCTTTATTTTTCGAATTTTTTCGAATTTTCTGCCCATTTGGTAACCCTTATATTTTTTGGAAAGGATAAAACGATATTTCTGAAACCCCTGAAACATAAAGCCATATTGCCAAACCGCTGCATAAAGCAATTTCAACAACGATTCGTAAACCGGAAGTAGTCGAAATAATGTCTGATTTTTTGAAAAAAACTCAAAAAATGGGGGCTTTGGGAAAAACGTGATTTCTTCGTCCCATATCAACCGATCAAATGGATTAAGGTATCGTTGGTTTACATCAGAATTGGAGTATCGTATGATACCCAATTCATACAGATACGATGATCCAGAAGTAAAATATGACACGCTGAAAATCAAGCATTTTTTGATTTGGAACGTTTTTGGACGCCTTTATCTCAAAAACTGCTCCAACGATTTTTCTTAAACTTTATCTATCGATGGTCCTTCCGATAGTCTTTAGCATGGATCCATCCATTAAGACCTTCGTATAACTGGAATAAGACAAAAAAGGCACTGAAAATTGAAAAAAGTCAAAAAATCGTGAAATTTTGGAAAATGCTCTACTATTTTTTTATTTTAAGAGATTTTCAAAAAAAATATATATATTTAAAAAGCTGACCTAATTACGATTCTAATGATGTATAATATGTATGCAGTTATTGAAATTTAATTTTCAATATTTTGACATTTTGACATTTTTAACAATTTTGAACATTGGATTTCTCAGAAGTATTTTATTTGATCGTATAGTGTCGTATATCATTAGAGAGCCTTTGTCCCATACAAAATCCAAAACTGGATGTGAAAACTACTCGACAATGATTCGTATACCGGAAGTAGTTCAAAAAACGAAGAAAAATGTAAAAAAGATGAAAAAAAAATGGAGCTCTTGTCAAAAGTTCGAATTCTTCGTCACATATTAGCGGACCAAAACAATTAAAGTGGCGTTGGATAGTTCCATTAATAGACGATCGTATAACATCTAAATAACACGAATTTGATTCTTAGGAAATAAATTATGGTACGCCGAAAACTAAGTATTTTCCGTTTTGGAGCATTCCGAGACGCCTTTTTCTCGAAAACGACGCCTACGATTTTTCTTAAACATTTTTTACTCAGAGTCCTATCGGTGGCCTAGCGTGTGCATTTAATAATAAAAGCGTTGCAATATTATAGGTGGTCCAAAAATGACCTCAATCTATGAAAAAAGTTGAAAAATCATTAAATTATTGAAAATGCTCTTTTATTTATCTTTTTTTCGAAAACTACTCAATGAATGTTTCTGACATTTCTGGTAAAGGAAGTTAAGTATCTAATCAACTAGTTAAAGCTATTCCGACAATGATCGAAAAACCGGAAGTAGTCGAAAAAATCTCCGATATTTTGAATTTTTTTTACATTTTTACAGAAAACTTTTTTATTTATGAATATTTTTTGATGGTAGTTCACACAGAGTTAAAGTATCACCCTACTTGAGCAGAAGTGAGAAAGAATTTTGTCTCAGTAATTTTCTTTAGTCGCCATTGGCTAATTTAGTTTTTCGTACCTAGATTAATTATTTATTGTTCGATTTGTATAAAACAAAGTGCATATGCTCCGTGATGTCAATTGTAATATTTTTTGTTACGGTGACATTTTTCTGCACGCAACGGAAGTGGCGTAATATTGACAAAAACTACAATTTTGAGAGTTAAGTACCACTTTTTGACAGCAAATATTATTTTTTTTCGAAAACTGATATAGCAAAATGTATGCGCCCTGTAAAGGCGCATAAAATGTTTGGCTCAGATTCTTAAATTTCAATTTCATTTTCGGGCAATTTCGAATAAAATGTAAAAAAAAAGGTAAAATTCAGTTATTACAACCCATTCAACGTCTTTATATTTTGAACTATTTATTCGTAACTTTCATAAACTCGTAGCCATAATCCAGACGAAGAGAATGTATGCCAAAAATAGTTTGTAATATGAGCAGTTGCCGAGAAATATGCGATTTTGCATGCATCACTTTTCAAGTTATTTTGCCTATAAAAGAGTAAATTATTATCCGATTTTCAATATTTTTCTTTTATTTGATGCCTAATGCCAATTTGGACTAGGTTAAGCCAATTTTACAGTTTCACTGTTACCGGAAATGACGTCATTTTGGCAAAAACTGTATTTTTAACCTAAAATACAAATATTTTATTCAAATGAGTCTTTTTTTATAATATTTTTAAAATTATGATATTTGAATCCCATCAACGAATAGCATGAACCCATACGATCATACAGATACCACAAAAAGTTTCTAACTTGTACGGTTGCCGAGAAATAGACGATTTTCTACAAGTCACTTTTCAAGCTTTTTGGCCTATAAAAGTGTCAATTATTATTCAATTTTCATACAATTTTCACCATTTGATGCCTTATGCCATTTATGATTGCATTAAACTAATTTAAGATTTTTATTATCACCGGAAGTAATGTCTTTTTTGCAAAAACCGTATTTTTAGACTTCAAAACAAATATTTTTTTTAAGTGAGTTATATTTATTATTTGTTTAACGTTATAACGTTTGATTCTAATGGCCATTTAGATTGGATCAATATAATCATACTGATATCAAAAAATTGCTTCTAGCATATTCCCTTGTCGAGGAATAACCAATTTTCTAAGGATCACTTTTTAAGTTTTTTACCTTTTTAATTTCAGTTTATGGGTTCATTATTATGTTATTGGCTGATATGTATAAAACAATTCTCAATTGCGAATTCTCAACTTATTTGTTATCGATAATGATTTCTTTTGGCACCGGAAGTTAAGTTTTTTTGCCAGATTTTACAATTTTGAACGGTGTATTTATTTGCAAGCAAATATTACTTTTACAAATCTGATAGAGGGTGTCACTGAATCATAACAACTACAGTATCGTTTGGTAGCTCGATGGATCGGCTATTGTATGACGCACTTCCTGTCTGATTCCTGAAAGCCGATTCAGCACTGCAGGTCTGCAGGTCTAGTTATTATTTATTTTTTTATTGGGGGAAGCTAGATCTCAGAAACTATAAGAGATACAGGTCTGAAGTTTGAATTTCCCTCGGGAAAATGGGTGGTGGTTACTCCTTAAAACTATTTCCAGATTTGTGCGCATAGCGGAAATGCGTGAAATCTTTGGCGTGCACAAAAATTGAAAATCGGCCATAATTCAGTTAATTCTCAATCGATTTTTCAGTCATTTATATTTTTGAATAGCGGGAGACATTTCCGACTAGATCGCAGTTGAAAAACGTTGAATATAGAAACTTTGTCGCTCTCATTTTTTTGGTGAATACTGGAAAATTTTCAAAAATTTGCTAAAATGTTTATTTTTAGGAATTTAGAAATTCTAATTACACTTTTGGATAGCTGACGTCGATCCGATTCCAACAATGTAAGTTTTGCTCTGAAATATTAACTTTGATTTTTCACTTTTTTTCGCATTTTGGTCAAAAACGGTAAGGCTTATTTTTTTAAAACCACTCCAACGATTTTTCTGAAACTTTGGTAAGATGAACAGAGATGTCTGAATTGTTCCTTAAACTATAAATGAAAATCCTCTAATCACCGGAAGTGGTCAAGATAGGTATCCAAATTTTGACAAAATTCAGAAAAATGGGTGCCTGTGCGCCAAATAAGATGTATCGATTGGTTGTTTACCGAGTAGTTAAAGTATTATATCGTTTGATAGTCATGTGAATTATCTACAAGATGGTACTATAGCGTGAAGTTTCTATCAAAAAATAAAAAAGTTATCTGAGTTTGAAAAGTAAGGTATTTTGCTATTTCGATCAACTTTAGACGCGTATTTCTCGAAAACGCCGCCTACGATTTTTTTAAAACTTTCTCATTCGAGAGTCTTATAGGTGGTGTATTGTGTGAAACCATTGTACAATTTCTCTAAATGTCATGAGTAGTCGTTAAACGAGATTGAAAATCCAAAACGTCGTATTTTTACCATTTGGAGTATTTTTAGACGTCTTTTTCTCGAAAAGTCAACGTAATTTTTTTTTTTTGAACTTCTTCTACAGAGAGTTTTATCGGTAGTCTTAGGTATGAAACCATTGCGCAACAGTTAGAAATATCAGGAGTATGAGAACAAAGGGATCGAAAATTGAAAACGTCACCTTTCATTGTTAAGCGAAACATGCAGTAAGAGTTGATACAATCTGTACGTATTAGCAACGTTTAGAGCATATTCAAAAGTCCCCCTTTCTCTCACAGTGACGATATTTGGGCAAAAAGTATTTCAACTTTGAGTCTTTACTTCTATTCAAAATAAGGGTATAGTGACCCTGTAGCAGAAATATTTGATTTATGTGTGTAATAATTAGTCTTTGAATTAATATTGTTTCTCCTTGGCCAAAATTACCTCATAGCCGTAATCATCTCGACACAAATCGACGGCTCGCGCTGTTTATAAGCAAATCCAATTTTTAAGAGGTTGCAGTTGTATCTTGCAGTAGTATCGTGCAGAAGTACGAATATTGCACCGGCCACAGAAAGTTAGATGTAGTTAGAGCATGGACTCTGTTTCTAATAAATATCGAACTTTTATATGTTGGTGACGTCAAATCTTTAACGTGCACGAAATCCGAAAATTGGCTATATTTCATTGAATATAAAATCAATTTTTGAACGAGTTACATATTTGAGTAGCTGACATGAAAACGCGATTCCGAAGTCCCGTGTACACATTGGTGTGACATCGACAAAGTCCGAATTGGTCGTAATTGGAACGTTTTGCATACGTATAATGCATATATAGAGAGATTGGCAATATTTGAACAAAGGGTGTTTTAATAGTAACCAATATCTGTTACTGGTGCTTCTAGGGTGAAAATAATTGGTTTTAGTAAATAATAGTTAACCCCAGAAATTAATATCGCAGGATTTTTGTCTCCATGACGTCATCATTTGATTTTTCCTATGTTTTAAGCAGTAAGTACTTAGAAGTATTGCGAAAGTTCTGAACAGACCTGAAGTGAAGTAAATCTTTAACGTGCATAAATGAAAATAAGTCCTAATAATCTCAATTCCCAACCGATTTTCGAAAAAGTTATATTTTTGTAGAGCCGGGGATATTGCGGATGCAATATATGCCGAATTGCAATACCACGCAGTTCTCTTTTTTTCCTGAAAATTTGAAAATATACTAAAATTGTAAAATTTATTTTAGAATTTTTGCGTTTTTGATTGCGTATTTAGATTTCTGGCGTCTGTAGGATTCTACCGATCCAAGTTCATAATGTTGTAAATTGTTCAACTATATTTTTCACTTTCCTTCTATCGTAATGCGCATGCACAGAAAGTGTCAATATCTGAGTTGTTTAAGTGTGTGTGTGTGTGTGTGTGTTTTAAGGGGTGAGTGGCGGGCATTTTGTGCTGCCTTGGGTAAGGTGAAAGCCTTCAGCCTTGCAAGCAAGTCTAGTTAGGCTTTCAGACTTTCGTCTGAAAGCCTATTGAGATTACTAAAATTATTATTTTTTTTATTAGGCTTTCAGACTTTCGTCTGAAAGCCTATTGTGATTACTAAAATTATTATTATTTATTATTATTATTTTATTTTTCGGGGGAGCCTATTTCTCAGTGTCTGTAACAGATACAGATCTGGGACCTAATTTTCTATCAGGAAACCATATAGTGGCCATCCCTTCCACTGTATTTGAAACTTCTGCGTAGACCGGAAGTGGCCTAATTTCGAGCGGTGCCAAAAATTTAAAAAACGGCCGTAGATTCGTCAATTCTGTACCTATTTTCATACAAATTACATTTTTGGAAACCCTGAGTCTTTTCTCGGACAATAGCAGTTGAAAATTTTGCAATTTCGAAACTTCGCCGCTGACTTCTAGCATTCGAAAAATGAAAATATGTTGTTTAAGACACATTTTTTGTTATTTTTCAAAATTTTCAAATTTGACCTACATTTTTGGATACCTGAAGGCAATCCGGTTCCAGTAATATAAGTTTCATTCAGAGTTATCGCCCTTTATTTTTCGATTTTTTTCGAATTTTCTTCACGTTTTGTGAGCTTAAGTTTCGTTTTACGGCCGGATCGACGTTTCTGAAATTCCTGGAACATGAAGTAATATGGTCAAACCACCGTTTAAAGCAATTTCAACAAGAATCCGTAAACCGGAAGTAGTCGAAATAATATGCGATATTTTGAAAAAAAAGTGAAAAATTGGTGTTTTGCGTAAAAACACTATTTTTCCGTCCAATATCAACGGAGTAAACAAATTAAGGTATCATTTGGTCTGGCGGTGATTGGACCACTGAATGATACCCAATTTGTACGGATACGATCAGCAGGAAGCAAAATATGGCACGCTGAAAATCAAGTATTTTCTGATTTGGAGCGTTTTTAGATGCCTGTATCTCGAAAACTACGCCACAGTTTTTTATGAAACTTTCTCTATCGAGAGACCTTCCGGTAGTCTTGTGTACGAATCATTCCATTACGACTTTGAAATATCTGGAATAGGTGAAATAACGGACTGAAAATCAAAAAAAGTCGAAAAATCGTGAAATTTTGGAAAATGTTCTACTATTTTTTTATTTTAAGAGATTTTCAAAAAAAGGTTGTATATTCAGATAGCTGACCTAATAACGATTCTAACGATATATAATATGCATGTAGTTATTGAAATTTAATTTTCGACATTTCAAATTTTTTGCATTTTTGGCACTTTTGAACATAGGATTTCTCAGGGGCATTTTATCTGATCAGATAATGTAATATATCATTACAGAGCCCCGTGGCTATTTTAGTGCCCAAACCGGCTATTAAAACTATAACGACAATAATAACCATACCGGAAGTATTCAAAAAATGAAAAAAAAAGTTAAAAACATTGTCGCACTTGCGAAAAACTTGATTTCTCCCTTAGGTAATAGCGGACCAAAAGAACTAAAGTGTCGTTGGATAGCCCTATTAATGGACCATCATATGGTATCTAAATAATACGATATCGATGGTAAGGAAATAAATTATTGTATGCCAAAAATCTAGTATTTTCCGATTTTTTAACATACTGAGACGCCCTTTTCTCGAAAACGACGCCGCAGATTTTTCTTAAACTTTTCTTACTCAAAGTCCTATCGATTGTCTATATAGTGAATCCAAAATGAAAAGCATTGAAATAATATAGGTGGTCCAAAAATGGCATCAAACTTTGAAAAAAATTGAAAAATCGTTAAATTTTTGTAAACGCTCTTCAATTTATCTTTTTTTCCAAAACTACTCAATGGATGTTTCTGACACTTCTGGTACAGAAAGTTAAGTATCCAAAGAACTTCGTAAAGCTATCACAACAACGATCGTAAAACCGGAAATAGTCGAAAAAATGTCCGATATTTTGAAAAAAAAATAATTTTTTTACGAAAACCTTTTTTATTTATGAATATTTTTTGATGACATTTTACACAGGGTTAAAATATCATCGTACTTGAGCAGAAATGAGAAAAAAAGTTGTCTCGGTAATTTGCGTTAGCCGCCATCGCCTAATTTAGTTTTTCGTACCCAGAAAAATTATTTATTGTTCGATTTGTATAAAACAAAGTTCATATGCTCCGTGGTCCCAATTGTAATTTTTTTTGTTACTGTGAAATTTTTCTGTCGGCAACGGAAGTGACGTAATATTAACAAAAACTACAATTTTGACAGTTCGGTACACTTTTTGAAAGCAAAAATTATTTTTTTTCAAAACTGATATAACTAAAAGGATGCACCCTGCAAAGGTGCACAAAATCCTTAGCTCAGATTTTTTAATTTCAATTTCATTTTCGGGCAATTTCGAATAAAATGTAAAATAAAGTGTAAAATTCAGTTATTTACAATTCATTCAGCGTCTTCATATTTTGAAATATTTATTTGTAATTTTCATAAACTCGTAGCAATAATCCAGACGAAGAGAATGTATGCGAAAATAAGTTTGTAATATCAGCAGTTGCCGAGAAATATGCAATTTTGCATGCATCACTTTTCACGTTATTTTGCCTATACAAGAGTGAATTATTATTCGATTTGCAATATTTTTTTTCAATTTGATGCCTATTGCCAATTTGGACTAGGTCAAGCCAATTTTACATTTTCACTGTGACCGGAAATGACGTCATTTGGGCAAAAACTGTTTTTTAACCTAAAAAACAAATATTTTATTCAAATGAGTCTGCCTTATAATGTTTTTAAAATTATGATATTTGATTCCCATCAACGAATAGAATGAAGCCATACGACCACACAGATACCACAAAATGGTTTCTAACTTGTACGGTTACAGAGAAATAGGCGATCTTCTATAAGTCACTTTTCAAGGTTTTTGGTCTATAAAAGTGTCAATTATTATTCGATTTTTATAATTTATTTACCATTTGATGCCTTATGCCATTTATGACTTCTATGAACCAAGTTAACATTTTCAATATCACCGGAAGTAATGTAATTTTTGCAAAAAACGTATTTTTAGCCTTCAAAACAAACATTTTTTTGAAGTGATTTATAGTTATTATTCGTTTAACTTTATAACGTCTGACTCTAATGGACAGTAAGATTGAATCAATACCATCATATTGATATCAAGAAAATGCTTCTAGCATGTTCCCTTGTCGAATAATAGCCTATTTTCCCAGGGTCACTTTTAAGTTTTTTACCTTCTTAATTTCAGTTTATGGGTTATAAGTTAATTATTTATTGCCCGAAATGTATAAAACAACGTTTGGATTTTGTATGTTGCGAATTTTCGACTTATTTTTCACCTATAAAAATTTCTTTCGGCACCGGAAGTGACTTAATTTTGCCATAATTTACAATTTTGACTGGTCTTTTCGCCAGCAAATATTACTTTTACATATGATAGAGGGTGTCACTAAAGCAAAACAACCTAAAGTATAGTTTGGTAGCTCAATGGATCGGCTATGGTATAATAAACTTCCTGTATGATTCCTGAAAGCCGGTTCAGTGCTGCTTGCAGGTCTAGTTATTATTATTCTTTACCGCGGGAGCCTATTTCTCTATGATCGAAAAAAGATACCGATTTGCGGTTCATTTTTCTATCGGAAAAACATGTGGTGGTTACTCAATAAAGCAATTTTTAGACTTCTGCGCAGACCGGAAGTGGCCGAATTTTGAACGTTGGTAAGAAATTAAAAAACGGCCGTGGTTTCGTCAATTCGTTACCTATATTCAAACAAATTACATTTTTAGAAAGCCCGAGGCTTTTCCGAGACAATAGCAATCTCACATTTTTCAATTTCGAACATTCGTCTATGACTTTTATCTTTGGAAAATTGAAAACATGTTGTTTACGAGACAATTTTTGTTATTTTTCAAAATTTTGAAATTTGACCTACATTTTTGGATACCTGAAGTCCATCCAATTCCAGTAATATAAGCTTCATTCAGAGTTATCGCCCTTTATTTTTCGATTTTTTTCGAATTTTCTTCCCATTTTGTGAGCTCGGGTTTCGTTTTATGGCAGAATTGACGTTTCTGAAACTTCTGGAACATGAAGTTATAGTCCAATACCAACAGGTAAAGCAATTTCGACAAAACTCCTTAAACCGGAAGTGGTCGAAATAATGTGCAAAATTTGCAAAAAAACGAAAAAAAATGGGTGGTTTTGGGAAAAACGTGATTTCTTCCCTGATATCAACGGATTAAAACGATCAAGGTATCGTTGGGTTGCATGAAAATTGCAGTATCGTATGATATCAAATTCGTACGGATACGATGAGCAGGAAGCAAAATATGGCACGCTGAAAATCAAGTATTTTCTGATTTGGAGCGTTTTTGAACGCCTGTATCTCGAAAACTTAAACTACAATTTTTTTTTAATTTTTTTCATCGAGAGTCCTTTTAGAGGTACTTTGCATGATGCCATCCAATAAGACTTTGAAATGTCTGGAATAGGATAAAAAAGGGACTGAAAATCGAAAAAAGTCGAAAAATCGTGAAATTTTGGAAAATGCTCTACTATTTTTTTATTTTAAGAGATTTTTAAAAAAAGGTTGTATATTCAGATAGCTGACCTAATTACGATTCTAACGATGTATAATATGTATATAATTATTGAAATTTAATTTTCGATATTTTAAATTTTTTGCATTTTTGTCACTTTTGAACATGGGATTTCTCAGGGGCATTTTATCTGATCAGATAATGTAATATATCATTACAGAGCCCTGTGGCTATTTTAGTGCCCAAACCGGCTATTAAAACCATTCCGAAAATAATAACCATACCGGAAGTATTCAAAAAATGAAAAAAAAAGAGTAAAAACATTGTCGCACTTGCGAAAAACTTGATTCCTCCCTTAGGTAATAGCGGACCAAAAGAACTAAAGTGTCGCTGGATAGCCCTGTTAATGGACAATCATATGGTATCTAAATAATACGATTTCGATGGTAAGGAAATAAATTATTGTATGCCAAAAATCTATTATTTTCCGATTTTTTAACATTCTGAGACGCCTTTTTCTCGAAAACGACGCCTACGATTTTTCTTAAACTTTTCTTACTCAAAGTCCTATCGGTTGTCTATATAGTGAATCCAAAATGAAAAGCATTGAAATAATATAAGTGGTCCAAAAATGGCCTCAAACTTTGAAAAAAATTGAAAAATCGTTAAATTTTTGTAAACGTTCTTTAATTTATCTTTTTTTCCAAAACTACTAAATGGATGTTTCTGACACTTCTGGTACAGAAAGTTAAGTATCCAAAGAACTTTGTAAAGCTATCACAACAACGATCGTTAAACTGGAAGTAGTCGAAAAAATGTCCGATATTTTGAAAATAAATAATTTTTTTACGAAAACCTTTTTTATTTATGAATATTTTTTGATGATATTTTACACAGGGTTAAAATATCATCGTACTTGAGCAGAAATGAGAAAAAAAATTGTCTCGGTAATTTGCGTTAGCCGCCATCGGCTATTTTAGTTTTTCGTACCCAGAAAAATTATTTATTGTTCGATTTGTATAAAACAAAGTTCATATGCTCCGTGGCCCCAGTTGTAACTTTTTTTGTTACGGTGAAATTTTTCTGTCGGCAACGGAAGTGACGTAATATTAACAAAAACTAAAATTTTGACAGTTCGGTACCACTTTTTGAAAGCAAATATTATTTTTTTTCAAAACTGATATAACTAAAAGGATGCACCCTGCAAAGGCGCACAAAATCCTTAGCTCATATTTTTTAATTTCAATTTCATTTTCGGGCAATTTCGAATAAAATGTAAAATAAAGTGTAAAATTCAGTTATTTACAATTCATTCAGCGTCTTCATATTTTGAAATATTTTTTTGTAATTTTCATAAACTCGTAGCAATAATCCAGACGTAGAGAATGTATGCGAAAATTAGTTTGTAATATGAGCAGTTGCCGAGAAATATGCAATTTTGCATGCATCACTTTTCACGATATTTTGCCTATAAAAGAGTGAATTATTATTCGATTTGCAATATTTTTTTTCCATTTGATGCCTAATGCCAATTTGGACTAGGTCAAGCCAATTTTACATTTTCACTGTGACCGGAAATGACGTCATTTGGGCAAAAACTGTATTTTTAACCTAAAAAACTAATATTTTATTCAAATGAGTCTGCCTTATAATACTTTTAAAATTATGATATTTGAATCCCATCAACGAATAGAATGAAGCCATACGACCATACAGATACCACAAAATGGTTTCTAACTTGTACGGTTACAGAGAAATAGGCAATCTTCTATAAGTCACTTTTCAAGGTTTTTGGTCTATAAAAGTGTCAATTATTATTCGATTTTTATAATTTTTTTACCATTCGATGCCTTATTCTATTTATGACTTCTATGAACCAAGTTAACATTTTCAATATCACCGGAAGTAATGTAATTTTTGCAAAAAACGTATTTTTAGCCTTCAAAACAAACATTTTTTTGAAGTGATTTATATTTATTATTCGTTTAACTTTATAACGTCTGACTCTAATGGGCAGTAAGATTGAATCAATACCATCATATTGATATCAAGAAAAGGCTTCTAGCATGTTCCCTTGTCGAATAATAACCAATTTTCCGAGGGTCACTTTTAAGTTTTTTACCTTCTTAATTTCAGTTTATGGGTTATAGGTTAATTATTTATTGCCCGATATGTATAAAACAAAGTTTGTATTTTGTATGTTGCGAATTTTCGACTTATTTTTCATCTATAAAAATTTCTTACGGCACCGGAAGTGACGTAATTTTGCCATAATTTACAATTTTGACCGGTCTTTTCGCCAGCAAATATTACTTTTACATATGATAGAGGGTGCCACTGAAGCAAAACAACTAAAGTATAGTTTGGTAGCTCAATGAAAGCCGGTTCAGTGCTGCTTGCAGGTCTAGTTTAATTTAGATTTAAAGTGTTTAAAATAGCATTATGCAAGAGCAAAATCTGCTTATTACAGGTCTTTCTTTAGGCCTGAAATGTTATCTAAATAATCAATTAGACATTAATTAACATATCCAGACCATAATAAACTCTTGATGTCAAGGCTAGCCTTCGATGTTGGCGGATTAAATTTCCTATATGCCGCTTAATGGCCATTGATAATTAAATCAATAAAGTGGATAATCGAGACTATGCTGTTTATATTAATGATTTGAGTAATGATGACCCAGGCTAAGTGAATATTTCAAACGCTTTTTTCTCGGCTAATAATGGATCAATTTAACTGAAATTTTCAGCAAATTACCTTTACACTATCTTGTTTTTAACTTTTATAGTGAGAACTGCTATCTCTTTATCTTATCTTATAACGTATCTTTAATATCAGGAATTGTTTTTATAGATTCGTGTAAGTTGTTCAAGTCTCTTACTGTTTGGGGGTATAAATGACTTTTGATATAATGTGGATTTACAAAAAGGAACGGGAATATCAGCATTGTTACGTAGGTTATAATTATGCTTTGACGTGTATAGCTCTGTTAATTTATCTGTAAGATAGTGTGGAGAATTGTTATAAATAATTTTGTGAAAGAGAGACAGTCTTCTTACCCTGCGACCTTCCGACAAATTAACCAGGCCAGTTTCATAATATAAAGATTCTTTACTTGAGTATTTCGGGAGTCCTGTAATAATTTAGCTGTCTCGAGTTGAATTTTTCAAGTTTATCGCGATCAGGTACATTACAACAATCCCACAATTCACAAGCGTATTCCAGTGCGGATGTTATGAAAGATTTGAAAATAATTTCTAATGTTTTTCGCTTAAAGGTATATTTAAATTTTCTTAATATATTTAAACGTTTAGAGGCAGCTTTACAGATATTATCGACATGTTCGGACAATTTACAGCCATTTGATAGAGTAACGCAAAGATGTTTGTGGTTAATTACAACATCTAATGATTCATTACCAAAATATAAAGATGGGGCGTTCTCGGAGGTTTTTCTGAACTGCAATACTTTTGTTTTAGAAGAGTTAAATTTTATCAGCCAATCTTTGAACCACGACTTTAGTTTGAATAAGTCAGCGTTTAATGAATTTTCTATTTCATATACATTAGATTTAGCGCAACCAATGGCGGTGTCATCTGCAAATAATCTGGCTGTATTTTCCAAAGAATCTTGAATATCGTTTATGTATACAAGAAATAAAAAAGGACCCAATACAGAGCCCTGTGGAACTCCAGAATTAAGCGATAGGGTCGATGAGTAAGCGTTATTTACAAAAACAGTTTGATTCCTATCGCTTATATAACTGCTAAGCATACGGAGAAATGTATCATCTAAGCCGTTACTAGAATGTTTTTTTAGTAAGCCATTGTGATTCACTCTATCAAATGACTTAGAGATGTCACAAAAGATGAAACATGAACTTTCGCCATTTTCTAATGACTGCAATATGCTATCGTATAATTCAATAAGTTGGTGTACAGTCGGAAATTTAGGTCTAAAGCCAGATTGATAGGAATTTAGTAAATTATTAAAATGAAAATAATTGTAGATGTGTTTAAGAACGAATGACAAATTGTTATGTAAAAAAGAATTATTCATTTACTTGATATTTCTTTCTTTACTTACTTAGTATTAATTTTTTAAATTATTTATTTACTTATTTTTCTTAACTTTCTAATTTGCCTTGAATCATAAGGTCTATCATTGAGTCAAGTGGCGCTGTTTCGATTCGCAGCTTGCACGTACCAAGGACAAGGAGACCCGAAGGCGCAAGCAAATTATTGAAATAAAATTGAGAGCATGCTCTCTCTCTCTCTCTATTTCTTTAATTATATATATTTATATATGTGTTTATATAATTACAGGATGGTAGACCGTATAGATGATAATATACACCAAGTTTATAACTGTGATATACTATTTATTACGTATATTTATTTTTATATATATATATATTTATAACTGTTTGTCGACTTTGATGAGTTAAACACTATAACTATATTCTGAAGTGACTTTATTGGTTATAGACTGCAAATAATTGCTGTAGATAAAAACAATATACCCTTATTGTTAGGCTGGACATCGAGCCAACCAATCAACATGTGAACGTATACATCAAGTCTGGACATTCTACCTCTATTAGAAGCATAGACAAACGAGCCAGGGGAGAGGGGGCAGACTGACCCCTAAACTTTCGGGCAATCTGACTTTTCGGTGGGTAAAGTGAAAAAAAAAATTTTTTTTACATCTAGTTAGCAAAATAAAGTACCCGAAATCTAATAAAACACTGCATTGACTATGGATCAAAATATTTTGTCTGGAGCCATTCTCCTTTGTGCAATATTTTTCGGGCATCGATTGTTAATTATGAATGCAGCTGCAACAGTCTGATTGGATGGTTTGAATTCAGGTCGTCATAAGAGTGTCCATTGGACAACTTTGGAGTTGCTTAACTCACTGGCTAGAATGGCAAAAAAGTGCATTTGTGGCGGTTATATTTACAAAATTTTCACCGGGAGGGCGAGGCCCCCATACTCCACGACGATTAGTTGGTTTGGATTCATGTCAGGCAACTATAAGGAAGGCCATATAGACCACATTGAAGTTGCTGAAATATCACAAAAATACGTTTACGGCAATTATATTTTACAAAATTTTCTCCGGACGGTACGATGGTGAGAGCCGCTCGTTTCTTGATAAATTTATCTGCACGTGTTAACCCAGCAAATTTAATCGTGCTCTTTAATTTATATAAAACTGGGCTAATGAAGACATGCATGCACCATACAGTGTGTGCTATGAGGGAAATTTTCTTCGGACTGTGACACTACGGCCTACTTGTATATGAATTCCAACTGTCAAGGGATCTTTTACATGCATGCCAATGTGAACACAGGACCTCGGTTTTTCATCCCATCTGAACGAGTAGACAGCTGTCTTTGTCAGGCCCTCTGTCCTGCATTACTGACAAAGCGGAACCACACCAGAAAATCTGGATGAGAGAGAGAAATCGAGTTTAACGTCCACTCGACACAAACTAGGTCATTTCAGGACTAACATTCGGTTTAATTTTATTTCAATAATTCGCTTGCCGGTAGGGGTCTTCAGCAGTGGGAGGTCCTGGAGTAAATCCACAAGATTGGACAGACGACCCTACTCCTTGTAATGTCACGTACAACCGGGGATTCATTGACTCAATGACAGGCTTTATGATACAACACGCTCGTCTGAACCATTCAGTCATTCAAACCCCCAAATCTGGATAAAATTTCTCGGCCAATGCATTGATCGAATACGCAACCTCCAGGCGAGTCAGGAAGCTTCTTACCCACTTACCACCGTGATCCCCCCCCCCCGCCCCACCAAGGGATTATTGATAACATGAAATCCATGATATGATTTATACTTTATTTGTAACAACTAATTATAGATTGTGATTATAATAATAAGTACAGCTTGTTGTTGCTATAGTGACTGGTGATATATATATATATATACAAATTACTATACTATACACCACACTATAGAACAGCATTAGATAATATGGACTGAAATCTCTACCATAAATCCTTCTCTAGGTGACAATACTATAATATGGACAGAAATTTCTGCCACAAATCCCTCTCTATATAACAAGATTATAATAATATGGATTGATATCTCGGCCATAAATTGTTCTCTATAACATCACTATAGTAATATGGGCAGAAATATCTGCCATAAATCCCTCTCTATATTACAACATTATAATAATATGGACAACAATCTCGGTCAATATAACATAATAATATGAACAAAAGTCTGCCCAACATCCTGATAATTATAACATCATTACATTTGCCAATATTTCACTACATGTTGGATGTATTGTAATGTAGACCATCTTTATTATGTCAAAAATTTAACCAGCTGTAACTACTCACAACAGTTTAAATTTAAACCTTCAGTTGTATTGGCAGAGGTTGTCCTCCATACAGTAACTGATATTAACTTTTGGTTATATTGACAGAGGTTGTCTTCCATACAGGTCTAGTATATTATTAACTTGATTCTGTCACAATTGGTGGAATCATAGACATGAATAAAAACAAAGTGCAGTGAGACAACATTGCAAAATTTCTGTCTTAACTTTTTTTTACGTAGAGTAAATTAAACCACTACTGAACCGACAGGAGAGAACATAATTTTAAAATTATCTATCTCCCATATTTTTGTGCGGTTGCAGCTATTGCAAATACATACTGTTGCATTTTGGCACTGTAAAGCGTTATACTGCAGTTCTTCATACTAATATACATAATAATTCTTGAAAATATACATAAATATAAGATAGGTTGACAGGCAACAAAATATAATACACAGCCTATGATTGCGTCATAATATGGTTCATGGAATAAGATATTCATTGTGTTATTTCATACTTCATAGACAGGCGATGAAAGGAAAAAGTGCAGAATTATATAATTAGAGAAATCTTATTAGAAACAGTGTATAATTACATCAGGGCATCACTATTGTAAACAGCCAATAATTACATTATAGAATATAGGAAACAGGGCATTGTTACTGGAAACAGGCTATAATTACTTCAGAGCATTGTTGTTGGAAACAGATCATTGCTATTGGAGAGAGAGAGATGGGTTTAACATCCACTCAAAACAAACTAGGTCATTTAATTTTATTTCAATAATTCACTTGTGCATAGGGGTCTTTAGCAGCAGGGGATGGGGGGGGGACCACAGGGCCTGGAGAAAACCCACGCGGTTGAACAGGTGACCCTACTTCTTGTCACCTTCAAGTTGGGAATCAAAACGCCACTTGATTCACTGACAGACCTTGTGATTTCACGCGTTCACCAATCTGCCACCCAACTCCACCATGGTTATTGGAAACAGTCCATAATTACATCATAGCATTGTTATTAGAAACAGTCTATAATAGGATGCAGTATATATTGGAAACACAGCATTGTAATTGGAAACAGTCTATAATTACAATATTATATAGATTTATCAAGATTATTATACACATATAAATTATTTATATTCCTATGGTACAGTTTACAGTATGATTTCACAAACATTATTACAGGCTCTGAACCAAATTAATTGATGCTTTGTTAATTGAAGTACCAGTAACAATTGGACAAAATATTTGTTTTAATGTAATCTGTCTGTAAAAACTTTAAAGAATGAACGAGAGAGAAAGATTTGTTGTTTACTGTCCACATATACAAACTGGGTCATATCAGGACTAGTATATGTATTATACCACAGTAAATGTATTATACCACGATACCACAGTAGATATACTAGTATTTGTTTTATCATAGTACACATATATATGTATAATAGATATAAAACACCAATAATTTATATCACAAAAAGCATGGAATATGTTTAATATTACAATTATCCTTTCGGTCATACACCTATTAAAATTTGTGCTTCTTATGTCTTAAGAAGAGAAAGTAGTTAGTTGACTGGTCAGTGGAATTTTGTGCCGCAGCAAAAGTAGTCCTGACAATCATGGCCACTAAATTATGCCTGGAACTAGGACATTTTTCAAACTGGTTAATCGTGGCTATTACAAATGCATAAAATTCCAAACTAAAAGAAAATAATAGGTTAGTTTAGTGCAGCCTACACAAAATATTATGTTCACAACATGTACAAATATAGTGGATAACTATAGCAACTAGAAACATGGTGGATGTTTACAAGTGTAACTATAGCAACTAGAAATATATTTGGATGTTTACACATGTGTAAATATAGCAACTAGAAATATGGTGGAGGTTTACACATGTAACTATAGCAACTAGAAATATGGTGGAGGTTTACACATGTGTAACTATAGCAACTAATATGGTGTAAATATAGTGCTAATTGTATAATGATAAGTACTGTAGGTAGTCGAGGTCATCAAGTATTATTTCGATAAACTGTCCAGGAATAAAGGTCAACAGCATTTCAGTTTGTGTAAGCACTGTCAAATTCAACAAAGAAATAACAATTTTCTCATTTCATATTTCCATTCCTGCAACCATTTAAAGTCTTGGACACATTCCATCCCAACCATTCCATAGTGTCTCTGATTGCACATGTACACCATAGTCTATAAGATATATCACTTATTGCAACTCCAAACATACAATAACATCATTAACATATTTACACAAACACACTCCCCCTAGCAACAAGGGCAGATAACACACTTCCCTAGCAACAAGGGAAGATAACTCTCAAGTCCTGTATGAAAGTTGTAAAATCTGTCTCGTTTTCTTCTATTTATATGATATGGTTAATCTCTGAAATAAACAAAAAATATTCTGGTATTTTAAGGAATACAGAGGTTAGGCCTACAGACAAAGGTTATTGCATACTAAACTTGGGCTGCTTAGCTTTGCTTGAGAACAGACAGTAAGCTAGTTGACTGATATTTTAAGTCCCAAATCGCCAATTTTAGTTAAAAATACTAAGTATACTTCGAGAAAACACAACACAATTTATATGGAAAACAATCACTGGTTTATACACATATAGCACGACGTTTCGACAAGTATTCTCTTATCGTTATCAAGTACAAAATAATGTTATAAATTATAAAATAATTGTTTTCCATATAAATTGTGTTGTGTTATTTAATGTGCTCAATCACTAAATGCCACAATGATAAATGTGAAACGGAGTATAATCGCATTACAAAACAATATTCTCATTTTTGGATACGGCAGACATTCGGGACAGAGATGGATTCTCGAAGTAGAAATAGATTGACCAATCCCGTAAATCGTTAATTGAAAAGGAAATTGGTGAAGGGAAGTAACTATCATTGTGTTGCAACAAGTCGCCATATTGTAGTGAATGTAACCAAAAGGCTAAAGAGTCATAGTGAGACTTGTTTTTAGGCTCAAGCTACAATCAAGGCCAGGGCAGATAATCTGAAATCATGAAAAATCTATGGATTAACCCAGGGTATAGTTGAGTAGAACGGAATGAGACCACTGGGGAAACTGAGGATGCACTGCTCAGGATTTCCGGTGGGATTTCCCCCTTGTTAATGAAGCGGGATGGAAGACCTGACAAGGACAGCTGTCTAGTCGTTTGGATGGCGAGAAGATTAAAGATTCCTTGGAAGTTGGAATTTGATATAAGAGTAATCTACAGTGCCGCTGCCCGGGCAAAATTTCCCTCATAGCTTGTCTTCATTAGCCCAGTAGAGGAACAGAACAGTAGGACGTTAAACTCAGTTTCATTTACATTTCCTACCTTTATTTTTCAAAGTTTAAATGAATGCCCAGGCTTCAAAACCTTTAACACAGAAATCTTCGGCCTCTGTAAGTATGTCGTTATCGAATGTATCACACTTATGTGATCTACCATGGTATAAATCACCATCAAACCATAAACCAAATAATCCCCTGTAAAAATATAACACATTATTTCATACAAATAAACACATTATTTCATATAGAGAGAGAGAGAAATGGGGTTTAATGTCCACTCCACGTCATTTTCTGACCAATATAAGGTTCAATTTCACTTTAATAATTCGTTTGCACAAATGTGTCTTAAGCAGTGTTATATTGTTATTCTATAATTTTAATTCCACTACAAATGTTTATTATAGTTAGAGATATATTATGGGAGATAAGATAAAGGGGTGTCAGTTCTCCTTTAATAGTTAAAGATAGGTTGCCAGGCAACGAAACATACGCCCACAGCAGCTAAATCGTCCGGGCAGTCAACAAGGGTTGTCGCATATTTTTACTTTTTTGGGGAATGAAACATTTGTTATACACTAAAATCTGATTAAGAGTAACAACTCATTTTGTAATTATCTGAAAATCATTAGAATTTGTTTGCTTTTTATAAAGTTTTGCCCCACGCTAACAATTAGTATAGGAAACATTTAACATCATGGATTTAGCTGTTCAGTTATCAAAATTCATTGAAAATCAAAATACTTGTTCGTTTCAACACCTTAAACTCTGTGTATCAATCTGAAGTCAATCGGATGATAAGTTTGGCATCTATAGCGTCACAAGGTTTTTTGAAGTGATCAAGGGAGATAACTCTGGAAGTAATTATTTGA
Organism: Patella ulyssiponensis; assembly: GCA_963678685.1. NCBI lineage: Eukaryota > Metazoa > Mollusca > Gastropoda > Patellidae > Patella > Patella ulyssiponensis. Next base: position 10,014,565 of record OY783227.1, on the reverse strand, counting down.
AATCGCTGAAAATCAGTAGGCTTCTTTGTCTCATGACCTTAAACAGTGTGTGTAAATTTAAAGTCAATCAGATATTAACTTTGGCCTCTAGAGCGTCCACAGGATTTTTTGATGTGATCAAGGGCCACAACTCTGGCAATAATTATCAGAGATCGCTGAAAATCAATAGGCATCTTCGTCTCATGACCTTAAACACTGTGTATAAATTTAAAGTCAATCAGATATTAACTTTGGCCTCTAGAGCATCCACAAGAATTTTTGAAGTGATCAAGGGACACATCTCTGGCACTAATTATCAGAAATCGCTGAAAATCAATAGGCTTCTTCGTCTCATGACCTTAAACACTGTGTATAAATTTGAAGTCAATCGGACATCATCTTTGTCCTCTAGAGCATCCACAAGATTTTTTGAAGTGATCAAGGGCCATAACTCTGGCACTAATTATCGGAAATCCGTGAAAATCAATAGGCTTCTTCGTCTTATGACCTTAAACACTGTGTATAAATTTAAAGTCAATCAGATATTGACTTTAGCCTCTCGAGCATTCACAAGATTTTTCAAAGTGATCAAGAGTCATAACTCTGGCAGTAATTATCGGACATTGCTGAAAATCAATAGGCTTCTTTGTATTATGATCTTGAACACTGTGTATAAATTTAAGGTCAATCGGATATTAACTTTAGCCTCTAGAGCGTTCACAAGATTTTTCAAAGTGATCAAGGGTCATAACTCTGGCAGTAATTATCGGATATTGCTGAAAATCAATAGGCTTCTTCGTCTCATGACCTTAAACACTGTGTATGAATTTAAGGTCAATCGGATATTAACTTTAGCCTCTAGAGTGTTCACAAGATTTTTCAAAGTGATCAAGGGTCATAACTCTGGCAGTAATTATCGGATATTGCTGAAAATCAATAGGCTTCTTCGTCTCATGACCTTAAACACTGTGTATAAATTTAAAGTCAATCGGATATTAACCCTGGCCTCTAGTGCGTTCACAAGAAATTGTGGACGATGGACGGACGGACCGACGGACGGACGGACGGACGGACCGACAGACGGACGGACGGGGGCGACGGCAATATACGTCCACATTTCTATGTGGGCGTATAAAAACTAGATTATCTAAAGGGAATTTGCTCAAAATTTCAGTCAAATTGATCCACTCGGAAGCAAGATTTTAGCGATTGAATTTTGGGACCTACTAGGTCATTTCGGGACAAATATATGGTTTGCGTGTAGGGATCTTCAGCTGTGTTATTTCAATTCCACTACAAATGTTTATTTTATAATTCTAATTCCACTACAAATATTTGTTGTTTTAATATTTCTAATGCCACTACAAATTTTTGTTATTTTATGATTCTAATTCCACTACAAATGTTCATTATTTTAAAATTCTAATTCCACTACAAATATTTATTATTTTATAATTCTAACTCCACTACAAATGTTTGTTGTTTTATAATTCCACTACAAAAGTTTGTTATTTTATAATCTAAATTCCTCTACAAATGTTTGTTATTTAACAATTAATAAATACTCACTGGCCAGCACCAATAGCTAAACTCTCCTGATTTCCTTTAATAAAAAAATTATTCTCTCCTGACCAATGGAACACCTGGTAAAAAAAAACAATATCAATATAACAAAATTGGCCGAGAAGAAGGACGGCAACACTTCCTTAGTAAGGTAACTAAAGCTGGACAGGCTGATAAATCTGCATGGATACTGGATCAAAGAAATGATATCGGCAGGGCGAAGGTGTAAAAACAAATGAATTAAAAGATCATCAATAAAGGGTACCTCAACCTGAAACGTAATATATTAAAGAATCTTCAAATAAGGCAGGATACTTTATATTAATTAAGTTACTTAAAGTAAAAGATTTTGAGTCCACGTAGATTTACAGTTCATGTATATAAATTTGTTATAACCTACCTTATATTCTGGGTAAAATGTATAAAGAAAAGATTCTCCAGTACCGTAAAAATGATCGCTGACTTTCAGAGGACAATTTACAACAGCACCAAATATCTACAAAGGCACAACATATGATTTGTATAAATATAAGGAATGTGGGGACCCTTTGGGAGCAGTTGCTCTGGTGATACAGCACTGTGCTTGTCACTTTTTGTGCTTTGGTCCCCAACGACTATATAAAGGGAACATCCACACAATTGCATTGAAGTCTGATGAGTTCTTAATGAATGAAACTAGTCGCTTTATGAGAGTAATCTGGGACGGCTCATTGGCACTCATAGATTTCTAATTTTAATCTATGCTGTGCCTTTAAAAAAATATATATAATTTGTATATTTAGTGGCACAATAAATAATTTGTATTTTTAAATGCACAACATATATAAATGCACAAACTAGGTAATTTCGGGACTAACATATGGTTCTGTATTAGTGGAGTACCCAGAGAAAACCTACTAGGTTGGACTCCTTGACAGTCATTTCGGGACTAACATATGGTTCTTTATTAGTGGAGGACCCAGAGAAAACCTACTAGGTTGGACTCCTTGTCATGTACATCTACAACCACAAGCAGGGATTTGAAATCATGCCACTTGATTTATGATCTAACTGAGCTGCACTGAGCCCCCCTGTCTCAACCCCTCCCCCACTTAGAGCTGGGCGATATTTCGGTATTTCGATATAAAACCGTCACGGAAATAAAAACCGTGAAAAATACCGTCATTAGAAAAATATCGAAAAACCGAACATACCGCAATATATCGCGTTTTTGATTTTTCTGGATGATATTTTACATAAATATGGAACAAAATGTTTTCTTTTTTATGTTATTTACGATATTTTATTGCTTAATGATGAAAAAATACTGTTAAAAACTCCTGAGTATTCATTCCACAAAGTTTGCAAATGCCGATGCGAAGCTTTATTTACGTCATGTGACTTCTTATCCACCTTTCAACCGATTAGAATTATCCTTGTTTCGGTTCAATTTCTATACATCTTGACGAATGGTGAAGACTGATACTTTGATTTTCGAAAGAAATCATTGATTTTAAGATTGAATTTAATTTTAATAAAGCAGAAATATAAATAATGCCAATTACATTGGGAGTTCCGGCCGTAGACTGATTATCATTCAGCGTCGGATGTGTCATGGCGTCATGATCCGGGAAAAAATATTTGATGAAAACAATGGACACTTTTTGACATAGAACTTATGTTTTATAGTTTAATTTAGTATCCTTGTAATGAATGATGCAAGAAGGTATACTCTTGAATGGGAAAGAATGAGTTTGCAAGGGTAAATAAAGTCCAATTTGAATTGTACCCGTAGCTATAAAATTATGCACGGCCGAAAGAACACAAACTTGTTTGGGCCTCCTTCATTCGAAATATTTTTAATTTTAATAAAATATTATAATTAATATTTTGAATATCAAAATTGTAATAAAAAACAACTTCATAAAGTTTTCATGGTAATAGATCTGTGTTTGAACCAGCTTGAATTAATGTTTTGTTAATTTGGTACTACATGTATGTATGCTAAAAATAATATTGACTAGAAATAATAATATTGAGGGGTATTTCCAACTTTTTATGCATGAATATTTACATTTAAAAAGTGATAAACTGGAAGTATTGGCCTTTTATAAAATATCGCGATATAGTGATTATATCGTGATATTTTTTCAAAATATCGCGATATCTGTTTCTAGGTATATCGCCCAGCTCTACCCCACTATATAATATATAATATAATGTGCAATAAATCTGATAGCTGATAAAACTTACGTGTCCCGTAGTGTCTTCAACAACCAGTAAGACCGGACTATCCAGTCCCTGCATGTTTCTGTATAGCGTTTTTAAACTGAAGCCATGAACCTCAGAACTGTATATCAGCGTCCAGGGATAGCCGATAGTTCTCGGTGGTAGGGCATTGGATAACTGAAATGAAAAGAAATGGAGCTTAATGTCCTACTGTTCTGCTCCGACGGGCATATGCCATACACTGTGCTATGCACTATATGAGAGAGAGAGAGAAATGGGGTTTAACGTCCACTCAACACAACCAGGTCATTTCGGGACTAACATATGGTTTCAACTTTATTTCAATAATTCGCTTGCGCGTAGGGGTCTTTAGCCGTGGGAGGAAACCGGAGTGCCCAGAGGAAACCCACGAGGTTGAGAAGGCGCCCCTATCTCCATGACACATACGCTCACACCTGGGCTCGAAACCACAGCCGCAAGCCAGAGGTGACCGGCCAGCTAGAGGTCGAAGCGCGGCACTCTAGACCACTAGGCCATCCCAACCCCCCTATGCACTATATATATGGCCTACTCTTATATCGAATTTCAACTGTCAAGGGATCTTTTACGTGCAGACCAATGTGTAATGGGACCTCAGTTTTTCGTGCCATCCAAACAACTAGACAGTCGTCCTTGTCAAGCACTCTGCCCTGCATCACAGAAAATCTGGTTGAACTTTCTCGGCCAATGCAGAGATCGAACACCAGACCTCCAGGCTAGTGAGCCAGCGCCTTACCCACTTGGTTGTCCTTTGTTTAAAGAAAATCGGATCAACTTGAAAGAAAAACGAACATTGACAGCTTTGTTTAATGAAACACTCTTCACATGCGTCTTCATAAGCCCCACTATTTGTCATCTGCAAACTTGAAAGAAGTTGTAATGGCGAAATTTGTCATAGAGCCGAGGCTAGCTGTAGGGTACTCATGTTACTTAAGCAACGTCCACAAGTTCTACAACATGTAACCGTTGCTTCAATACTCAGGCATTCCTGAACTTTAGCGCCAGTTTACACTTGACTAATTAGCATTGTCCAATCAGAGGTCGTGGCACATAACACACTATAAACAAACATGGCAACCTCCATAGTTTACAGCCGCTGAAATTTTTTTTCAATTGAGAAACTCACGGAAAATCAGCAACCTTGACATTGATCGATCTTTGAACTTTGCAACTCGATTGTCACATGTACACATTTAAGATAGAAGCGCGAGACTTGGAAATCTGATAGGCTCACAAGCTGGGCTTGTTACCCAATGGGAATTTGTGGTGAAATATGCAGGGTATTATGTGAAGGGCTTGATAAGATGTACGTAGTTAAGGCGAGATCAAGCCTTCTATTGAAGATGTAGGTTACTGGAGGCATCTAAGAATTGCCAAGTAGATTACTAACCTGTCTTATATGTTCTTCACAAGATAAAATGGTCGTATCACCGATTAACTCTGGTAATGGATAATTTTCTTCTATATCCAGACTTGACATACGTCTAATGGCCTCCACTTTACTGATGATCTACACAATATAAAATACTTCAGTTAAAACATCTGACTACCATATGTCTTTGTAGCTTTAGGAGGGACATATGGAAGATTATTTTTTTGAAAACTAAATAAGTTGCCCTATTAAATGAAATTATCATTATTACATGTGTATTATTGTTATTGTTGAAGAGAAGAAGTTCAGGAATTTTTCAAGCTCAGCCTTCACCAGCAGACCAAGAGAAAACCCATGAGGTGGGACAGGTGACCCTTGTCACATATAACCAGGATTAGAAACCACGCCAGCTGACTCAATATGACAGTCCTTTTGATAAAACATGCACACGCTAATCATTCGGCCATCCAACTCCCCCAAACTGGGAAATGATGAGTCATAATAAACTTTTTACCTCCCAATCTTTTCGTATTTTCTGAACACTGTCAAAATGTTTGTCAACGAATTCCAGATTCTCAACACTTTCTAAATCATCTTCATCAAAAACAACGAAACCTCGCTGTTCAGGATCCATATCGTCGTCGTCACCATAGATATCAGGTGTCCACTGAACGAAGAAAGCGTATAATTGATCCACTCTGAAAAATACACATTAACATCATGTATTTTCTGACCATTCCTAGGGTTGGGCGATAATGAAAAAAAATTATCGTGATAATAATTCATCTAATATCGCGATAAATGATATTATCGTGATAATTGTTACACGTGTATAGAAGTCAAAATTTGAATACTTGTGATGGAGGAATTTTTTTTAGGCAGCAAATCGTCGCTTGTTTAGTTATGCGACTGTTGCTAACGGAGCTTGACACCATGATGGAAATTTACCCTTGACATGCCGGTATGTAATAGTGTTATTTTTAGACTTGTAGATGAATTAAATTCTATCAATAGAATGGTATACTAGCCTAGTTAGTCGAACTAGAATATTAAGTTTTAATATAACGAAAATATGTAACCAGAATTGGCAGGATTCTAAAATCGCTTCTTAATAATCAGAACATTGTAAAAAGTTGACAGTTGCGACTGGGGTAAAATACTGTCCAGCCTTGACCTGCCAAACACGCTTTCCTCCTTTACGAGTCCAAGCGACGATGTATTATCACACTCTGTGGTATTATCATCGATATTGGTACATGATAATTATCATAATCGCGATAAAAAATTTTTATCACAATATACCGGTTTTTCGATATTTTTAAGGAAGTCCGATATGATAAAATCGCCGATGATTTTATCACGGTATACCGAAATACCGGTATATCGCCCAACCCTAACCATTCCTCTCCCCTGTTCTGCAATATTCTGCTATGCACTGATCATTGGGCATAATAAAATCATGGGTCATGACGTAATGTTGGTCCAATGTGGAACTATGTTTAAAGCGTAGCGTAATCAAATTGTTACGTAGTTAGCTATTGGTTGTTAATTGGACTATTGACCAGTCAAAATTTCGAACAGAAGATTAGCTCTAATCAAACGTAAACACTGCGGGGAGTATGCTCCCCCACCCCCAAATTCCTTACAGCGAAATAAAAAGAGAACTCTTGTGAAAACCAGTGAATGTATTCATTCCAACAGTTGTTGTGTTTAATGTGTTCAATCTCTAAATGCCATCTTCATTGGCGTGAACATAAAAGATCCCTTGACAGTTGGAATTCGATATTGAGTAGGCCATAGCACCGCTGTCTGGGCAAAATTTCCCCCAAAGCACACTGTATGGCATATGCCTGTTTTCATTCAGCCAGTCAGAGCAGAACTGTAGGACGTTAAACTTCAATTCATTTCTATATAGCATACTGCATGGCGTATGCCTCTTTTCAAATGCATTCTTCATTAGCACAGTCGGAGCACAACAGCGGAACCTGAAACCCATTTCATTTTTGAATGCTCTCAATCTATACATGCTAATTATCTTATCCAGACCATAATCAACGCTCAATGTCAACACTAGCCTGCGATATTTACTGCTCAATTTTTAGTCATGATTTAATCATAAAATGGATAGTTTGAGACTATGTTTTTTATTGTACTAACTTTAGTAATGATGATCGAAGCTAGGCCAACTATTCAATGCTAAAATCACTGTTCAAAATGATAAGAGTGGATCAATTTGACTGAAATTTTCAGCATATTCTCTTTTTTTTATATCATCTAGTTTTTAACTATTATAATGAGAACTGCCAACTCTTTATCTTATCTCCCATAATGTATCTTACAGGAAAAAAAAGCACTTACTTTTCTCTGGGTATAGAGAACCAATATTCTGGTTTTTTCTTGTTACCACGGTAACTTTCTATCGGACATGTTTGTGAGACCTGTTTATATTTGGGTTGTCCAACTCGTAAACACAAATAGAGAGGAGGATCATCACATACACTCGACTGTTTAGGTATTAACTCTGTAATTAAAATGAAAGTAGAGATTTAAAAAACATGATCAAATATTCACATACACTTGATTCTTTTGGTATTGATGTGAAATGGAAGTACCTGGCTGATATGATGCAGGTGGCAGATATCTCATATTCATACTCGAAACACACTAGGTCATTTCGGGACTAAAATATGGACCAATTTCATATCAATAATTATCTGGCACGTAGGGGGGAAACCGGAGGAAAGTTCCACGAGGTTGGACAGGCGACCTTAATCCTTGTCATGTACAACCAGGGAATCGAAACCACACCTGTTGACTTAAATGACAAGCCTTTTATGATGCCACACGTACATGCTCATCATTACGCTATCCTGTATTAAGAGGCATGGTGCCTTTGTGCATTAAAATAAATGAGATTGGACAAGCATCTCAAACCCTTGTCATGTACAACTGGGGAATACAAACCATGCCAGTTGACTGAAAGACAAGACTTTATGATGCAACATGCACACGCTCAATATTCTGCTATCCTGTGTTAAGAGGCATTGAAGTAAATGGGAACCCCACCCAGCCCCCTCCAAAATATAGGTTACATCTAATTCTATACTTACAATGAAGTTTAATTACAATATGATAAACTCGACTGATTAAATCAATTTTAATTACAATATGATATACTCTTCTCATATCAAATTAATTTTTATAACCAATAATTGATACAGGTTTGTCAAACCTGTCAATCCCACCAGCAGCGAAGTTGTGCATATGCTAGATATAAATTCTAATGGTTCACAAATTCACAATTTTTAATGGTTCTCATTATTACCTACCTATTGTTATAATATAGAAATAGATTGATCCATTTCCTTTTAATTTAATTAATAAATTCATGGATTATCACTTTATTTCATGGTTGAGCACGGTACACTAACACTAATATAATATTTCATGGTTCATCGGTGACCTGACAAATGTTTATCGTTAATTGCATAACATCAAGAATGGTTTAAAATGAAATTAGGACTTGAAATAAAATGAAATGAATTAAAATAAAAAAATATTATGAATTAAAATAAAAATAAAATCATGACTTAAAATCAAATGAAGTTATGACTAAGAATGAAATTTTATCAAAAAACAAATTTATCAATCAACATTTCAAATTATCAATCAACATTTCAAATTCAAACTATGTCAGGTTATTTAAGAGATGTGAAGAAATAAAAGTGTGAGGGAGATCCAATTTTGTTTGCGATTCATCATCAATGTTTGTTTTATTTCTTGTGTGTTTTAAAAAAACAGGTCATGGACAAAAAAACCAACAACTGAAAGATGATTGAAGCAATAACGTACACAATAGATTTCAAACGATATTTACATGATAAGCAAAAGGCCAGTCTCACATCACATACAAACAACAATGACAGAAAGTAATGTACTGATCAAACGACACACAGACAATATGGCAGAAAAATAGAGAATTTTTCTATAAACACAATAGTCACGGTTGAACACGTTTAAGTCAAACCACAGTCCATCTTGACCACTAACAGTCCATCAATACATCAAAATACAACTGACCCAAGCTCTTATCTTACTAGTATGTTTATAAGAATAATTTGATGAGTTAAAAACTTGCACCATCAATTGAGAAAAAACAAGGTCCCATATTTGTGTGCATGTAAAAGATTCCTTGCAGTTGGAATTTTCAAATAAGAAAGGGTCATAGTGCCGCTGCCCTGGCAAAATTTCCCTCATAACACACTCTATTGTGTATGCAGGTCTTTAGTCGGAGCAAAACAGTGGGACATTAAACCCAATTTCATTTTTATTTGCATGTAGTGCCGTTCTCCAGCACTTATCAAAATATGAGAGAGAGAGAAATGGGGTTTAACGTCCACTTGACATAAACTAGATCATTTCGGGACTGACACCTAGCTTAATTTTATTTCGATAATTCGCTTGCGCGTAGGGGTCTTTAGCAGTGTGACGAAACTGGAGTACCCGGAAAAAACCCATGAGGTTGGGCAGGCGACCTTACTCCTTGCCACGTACAACCGGGGGTTTCGAATTCAAGCCAGCTGACTCAATGGCAGGCCCTATGATACAGCGAGCGCACGCTAACCATTTCGCCATCCAACCCCCCTTACCAATATAATATCTCAATAAACACAGTATACTTACCTACGTGAAAACAAGAGAAAGATAGCTACAGCTTGTCAATCTGAGGTTCTATTCTAATATGCCCATTACATTCATTGGTTATAGCCCATTACATCAGATATATCCCATTACATATTAAACCTACACAATACCACTGACATATAGTTGTTAATATGTCACATTACAAGATGACCTACAGGTGAACTTTTAATAACATCCACTCTCAAACATACTCCACAATACAATACAGTGGAAAAGGTCAAACTTTGGATTAAAGCAACATAAGATTGTAAATTTCTTTGTGAGAGAGAGAGAGAAACGAGGGGTGGGGGTGTGGTGTTAACATCCAGACACATAAACTAGGTCATTTCGGGACTAACATATGGTTCAATTTTTTTCAAAAATTAGCTAGCACATAGGGGTCTTTAGCAGTGGGGGGAAACCGGAAGACCCGCAGAAACCCCACAAGCTTGGGCAGGTGACCTTACTTCTTGGTATGTACAACTGGGGAATCAAAACCCATCAGTTGAAGCAATGACAGACCTAACGATACAACTTGCACACAATAACTATTTGGCTATCTAATTCCTGACAGACCTTACGATACAGCAAACACTCTTACATGTTAAAGCCCCAGCACACAAGAATAAAGGTTTAACATATCAAGACTTAACTCTTGCTTGTCATTACATCTTCAAACACTCAAAACTTGTCTCAAAATAAAGTAATTTGAAAGAAATATTCAATATATTCATTTTTCATTAAATATCTTTGAACTTTTATAGTAAGAATTAAACTCTAAAGAACTGCTTTTTATCTAAACTTAATGTCTGTTTAATATTGTACTTACTAGTCTGAGAATGGTCCCTTTAAAGTTGTATATATGAGGAAGCACCTGCTGATATATAGACTATTGTCTATATATATATATACAGTCTGGTGTGAAACTATTGTCTCCTGTATAAAGTGTAATATATAACATCCATGTGTCATGGTTGACTGGGTTGAACGTAAACAATAAATATATTATTACAATGGCCTCCAGTGGATAGCCCTTCCTTGATTATTGAAACAAACATCCTACTCTTCTGCTCCTACTGGGCTAATGAAGATGAGGATACCCCATACAGTGTTGTACGAGGGAAATATTCCCCGAACAGTAGCGCTACAGCCTACTATTACATTGCATTTCAACTGTGAAAGGATCTTTAACGTGCACACCAATGGGTAAGCAGGTCCTCATTTTCCATCCCATCCACAAGACTATACATTGTCCCTTCCCAGTGGTTTTCAATTTTTGTTTTTGGTTGCAACCCCATTCCAGAAACCAGCATCTGCTTGCAGACCTTGAAGAGAGAAATGGGGTTTAACGTGCACTTCATACAAACTTGGTCATTTTGGGACTAAAATACTGTCCAAGTTTATTTTCAAAAGTTCCAGAGTCATTGGTCACAATCACAACTTTATTGGATTCCAACTGTCAAGGGATCATTTACGTGCATGTTTTTTGTCCCATCCAAACAACAAGACACTGTTCCTTGTCCTACACCTTTGACAATTGGGAAACAGAGAGAGAGAGAAATGGGGATTAACATTAGCGTGCAAGCAAAAGAATCGTTCAGAGTTGGAATTATGACTAGGTCTTAGAGACGCCGTCATTGCACACTGTAAGGCGTATATGTTCGTCTTTTCCAACAATGGAAAATCCTAAGAACTTCCTCTGCCTTGGTCAGGATTGCCCTCCAGTCCTTCAGATTAAATGAACCAGTACCTATCTCACTGATCCACCGCGTCCCCTCTAATGAAGCCTCAGATCAGTGAGCAATTTTCCACGCTTTAATCAAGTTAGAATAAAATTTTACCTCAAGCTGGGGTTTAAAACACAGACTGGTCACTGAAAAACTGTTTTCACATACTGAAGGTAAAGAGGCCTACAGTTTATTGGTCATCATGTGACATGTATCCATGGTTCTGATTGGTTAGTGCTTATCATGAGACATATATCAATGCTTACAAATGGTTAGTAATTAGTTAGAGGATTAATGATTGTTTATCATGCCCAATGCATCAAACCCTCTCAATGGTTAATAGGATTAATTATCGGATCCTATGATTGGTTAATGGGGGAATTAATAACGGTCTATCTCTGCCTGATTGCCTAATATGGTATTAAACATTGACCCTGCCTATTGTTCTATTTTATCTAAGATCTGACCCCAACTTATCCTGTTAAACATGCATTATGCAAGAGCTAAATCTTCCAATTGCAGGTCTTTCTTCAGGCCTGAAAAATTATCTAAATTATTAATAAGTCATTAACTTATCCAGACCTTAATTAACTCTAGATATCATCGCTAATGGAGACGTGCATATGCCATGCAGTGAGTGTGCTAGGAGGGAAATTTTGCCTGGACTGCGGCATTACAGCCTAATCTTATATTGAATTCCAATTGTCAAGGTATCTTTTATGTGCTTGCAAGGTTACTGTGGAGGTCGCAATGTCACAACCTCTGATAAGGCAGGGAATTGCAAAGCAACATACATGTAGTAACATCCAGATGTTGTAAAAAAAACTTGCAGTCGTTGCTTGAGGAGCATGCAGCAACCCCAAACGAAAGAAAAATTCCTATATAACAAATTGTTATAAAACGATACGACATTAGGAGTGTTGTGCCTGACAAGATATGACCTTGAGCTAATGTGCAATTGGTCACGGAACCCCTGTTTTCAATATAAATATCTTTGATAGGTTTATGGTGTAAAAACAATAGATAATATAACATTATGACAACCTATGACAAGTTATGATGAAAACTGATGGATGGCACGAGATATTACAAGTTTGTCATAAACACACATCAATATATTTAGATAGGTTTGTCATATACATACGTCATTATACTTATTATTACAAGCAAACAACACATCTGATAATACATCAAATTATTTAGTCATATTAAAATAGTATTATGCAAGAGCAAAATCTGCTTATTACAAGTCTTTCTTTAGGCCTGAAATGTTATCTAAATAATCAATTAGACATTAATCAACATATCGAGACCATAATAAAAACTCTTGATTTCAAGGCTCGCCTTCGATGTTGGCGGATTAAATTCCTATATGCCGCTTAATGGCCGTTGATAATTAAATCAATCAAATGGATAATCGAGACTATGCTGTTTATATTAATGATTTGAGTAATGATGACCGAGGCTATGTGAATATTTCAAACGCTTTTTTCTCGGCTAATAGTGGATCAATTTGACTGAAATTTTCAGCAAATTACCTTTACACTATGTAGTTTTTAACTATTATAGTGAGAACGGCCATCTCTTTATCTTGTCTCGCATAATGTAATTTTCATAATGCACATGATAAGGGGTCATTCAGGAGTATATCACACAAATCAACCTCTTCAATTTTACTGAAATTTGATTTATAGGCTTATTATTACTGAGCCATGTTGCTTGACCAGAGAATCGTAGTCGAAACATCGCTCAGTAATAAGCAGTAATTGTATTCCATAGAATTGTCAACTTTATACTATTTAAAGATACATTATGGGAAATAAAGATAAAGAGTTGGCAGTTCTCACTATAATAGTTAAAAACTATATAATGTAAATGTAATTTGCTGAAAATTTTAGTCAAATTGATCCACTATAGGCCGAGATCGAAACGCTTGAAATTTCTGCATAGCCTCGGTCATCATTACTAAAATCATTAATATAAACAGAGTAGTCTCGATTATCCAATGTTGTGATTTAATTACAATGGCCGTTCAGCAGCATATTTGAATCTAATCCAGCTTACATCAAAGGCTAGCCTTGACATCGAGTGTTTATTATGGCCTGGATAAGTTAATTAATGTCTAATTGATAATTTACATAACATTTCAGGCCTAAAGAAAGACTTGTAATAGGCAGATTTTACTCTTGCATAATGCAAGTTTAAATAGTGTTTGACTTTGTGCCGGAGATATATTAATAATATCAATAAAACAGACAAATCAGTGCTCCCCCCATACTCTGAGTGTCAAGACATGTATATTCAGTATATTCAGATTACTTTATTACTCGATAATAAATACATGTTCAAACATTCTCTGACAGGATGTACATGTATCCCTGAAGCAGTGGCTACAAGCACTGTCAGGGCAATAACCATTGCTACACTATAATAACAGACTTAGATGGACTTACATATTATACATCAACTGGTAAGTGAACATTAATTATGTATGATCAAGCAATGGTTAAAAGCATTATAAACTTATTAGCCATTACTACTGGAGTGCTTTCTTATTGTATACAGTATGGTGCAGCAATGGTTAAGCAATTTTTAAAAGCATTATAAACTTATTAGCCATTGCTTTTGGAGTAGCTGTTTTTAGAAGGAGGTTTTAACAAAGTGTAGAACAGATTGGATGAGTTTCTAGAAAAAGCTTAAAGATTCAGCAGAAATGAAAACAAACACAATTTTTGAAGAAAACGAGACAGTTAATTGACACATGTACATTTAACAGACTTTAAACAGACACCAAATATTTAAAAAAACATCCAAGTTAAGACACATTTCACAGCATATAAACAAATAGTCAACAATTAAAATAAAATATTATTGTTTAAAGGGAGAGAGAGAGAGATTCAAGTCCATTTGCCATAAACTAGGTAATTTGGGGACTAACGTATGGTTCAATTCTATTAAAATAATTTGCTTGCGCATAGAGGTCTTAAATCGCTAGGGGAGGGAAACCAACGAAGTTGGACAGCCCCCTCCCTGTTAATTCTGAGATGACACCTTTAGATCAAGAAATTAACTTCTTTTTAAAAAAAATCACCCCAAAATAAAAAAAACAATGTCAAAAGCAATGGAAATGAAAATAAAAACAAAATAAGGAAATTTTAAAAAATGATTACCCCCCCCCCCACATTAAGAAATCAAACAAACAATATCACAATGAAAAACAGAGAAAAAGAAATCAATGAAATTTGAAAAGATCAACATCTTCATGCATTAACCATGATAACTTTCTACCTACCAATGGCTGTTAATAAATAAAAAAACAGAAAAAAATAAATTCATTTAAATCTGCTCTTAATTATAAGTTTTCTCATTTATAACAATCTCGAAGGCGATGATGTTGTCATTTGAGGTAATTCATAAATTCATTTAAATCTGCGCTTAATTATAAGTTTTCTCATTTATAACAAACTCGAAGGCGATGATATTGTCATTTGAGGTATTTTTATGCCTGTAAAAATATATAGATAGTACTCGAGTTATTCAGTGGTTTACGAGAGCGTATCCTGACAGCTTGCTTATCACGCATTCCCTTTTTAGAGAAGATATTCAACATCAGCATAACAACTCCCACCACGACGAAATGGGAATGCGGGAGAAATGGGGTTTATTGTCCACTCTACACAAACTAGGTTATTTCTGGGCTAACACATGGTTCAATTTTATTTCAATAATTTGCTTGTGCTAAGGAGTCTTTAACAGTATTCGGTAACTGGAGGCCAAAAAAATCCTTGTCATGTGCAACCGGGGAATGGAAACCGTGCTAGTTGACTCAATGACAGACCTTATGATACAACGCGCCCACGCACACCATTCGGCGACACCCAACGGAACTTCAGACTTCTCCATCAAAGAGGGGGAATCACGGTGGCTGAGTGGGCAAGGCGCTGGCTCGCTAGTCTGGAGGTCGGGTGTTCGATCCCTGCATTGGCCGAGAAAGTTCATCTCGATTTTCCGGCGTGGTTTCCTCTTGTCAGTGATGCAGAAGGAGGGTCTGACAAGGACAGCTGCCTAGTTGTTTGGATGGCACGAAAAACCGAGGTCCCGTGTACACATTGGCGTGCACGTAAAAGATCTCTTGGTAGTTGGAATTCGATATTAGAGTAGGCCCTAGCGCCGCTACCCGGGCAAAATTTCCCTCATAGCACACTGTATGGCGTATGCCGTCTTCCATTAGCCCAGGTCAGGTGCAGAAGAGTAGGACGTTAAACCCCATTTCATTTCATTTCATTTTCTCCTTCAAAGCAAAAATATAAATGACCACAAGCTGTCTTATTGCGAAAACTCACAAGGTAAATATATTTCAGATTCTGGTTGTCATTACAAAGTTAATCTCGAATCTTGAACAAAAAATCCTGACAATCTAATGTTTGGATTAAATAAATTTGCCAGAAACCGAAAATTTATCTGTAATATTAACATGTGTAAGCATACATCGATGTCAAGCCTTTTGAAATATGGCTAACTAATTGAGATAGAAAAACAAAAATTATAATTTCTGGTTTCAAAAAATATCAAGAAATGAGTTATTCCCCTTACATAGTAAAGAGACATTTGCTGGGAACTAAATAGGTGGTATCTGGCATATTTGATGAAATTTGTTTTTCAGAATCAGAATCCAGTTGTCTTATTTCAATAATTGGTGGTTTTATAGATAGTGTATCAAAATGCTACAGTCGATAGAAAAATGCATTAATCATCTTAAGAGTGT
Source organism: Patella ulyssiponensis (assembly GCA_963678685.1). NCBI lineage: Eukaryota > Metazoa > Mollusca > Gastropoda > Patellidae > Patella > Patella ulyssiponensis. The sequence continues at coordinate 9,998,229 of OY783227.1, read as the reverse complement.
GAAAACGTTATATTTCCATTAAAAATATTGAATATTGTGACAAGCAAACAAGAAGTAGCCAATATAGTTTCATCTTGAAATTATTGTTGAGTCTCGACTGTATGGAATTAAAGGTGAATCTATTTCCTAGATATGTCTTTGTAATCCGGGTAATTATTTAATCCTAATTGTGTATTTAGCACTAACTTCTTTCACATTCATTTAATATCAAATCCTTGTTTATAAATTCGTAAAAATTTCTTAAAATCACTTAATTTGAACTTGTGTCCAGATGAAAGCTGACCATTCAATTTACAAGCGTTAATTTCTCGATCACTGTTCAAAAATAAACAACCCAATGGTCAGGAAATTAAATACTTGTTAAATGGAGCTCAGCTTTAAACTGGACACAAGTACAAGTACAAATTCGATTATGTTTTGTGTTTTTAAACGATTTTTATGAGTTTTTAAACAAAGATATAATATTGAATGAAGTACTAGGTACACAAGATTGAATGATACCTGGGTTACAGTGATATAACTGTATCAATTTCACTCCTGCTTTCAGCCGAGGGTGTTCAGTCTGATAAATCCTGATAAATTTTATTTGATTAATTAAATGTCTAATACAACAGGTGGATGAAAACGAATACTTCAAGCGTATTTACAGTCACAAAAATCACAATTTAGTTGACAATGTTATTTGAAAATCATTATACAAATCGATTTACATCCAGGGACCAAAAATTACAAAATGAATTTTGTTCATCTCAGGTTAACATGACGCTCCATCGCATTATTGAACGATTGTGTTTTTACAGATAAAACTGTATTTACGACTAAATCATTTGAATTCTTATTTTATCGTATTAGTAAGTTCTCTCGTCCATGACTACCAATCTATCAAGACTAACCCAACAGCCATATATATATGGCGAGAGTCTGGCCAACTATTGTCATGGTAACCGTGTTGTTAGAAGTTTAATAGATCACCATTAGAACTTTAAAATATATATAACAATAAGTTTCAGTGAAAATGAACTGAATGATATATAGTTATGTATATTTTATAGTAGTCCAGTTGTGGGAACTGTGTATTAGTTATAGTCAGTCAGAGTCTGAGACTTTGTAAGAATCTGTAATAGAACTAAGATCAGAAGCCATTTTGTTACACAGCCACAATTCAGACAATAATTGACCCGGATGGCTCTATATTGGTATACATGTATATGGCGATGGTCAAGACTAAAATAGGATAACTGTAGAAATATAGAAGCCTGGAAATATGGCATCTGTCAAAGACATTGTCAGGCACAAATTCAGACTTTGTCTGGTACAATCGCCTGGGTCTTTAGCAATGGGAGGAAACACACGAGGATGGACAGGCGACTTGACTTCTTGTCACATACAACCGTGAATTGAAACTACTCAACCTTTCTCTGTAAAGGTAGAGAACGGACAATATATAAAAGATTATTACTTACTGTCGAGCGTCTGGAATAAATTGGGTTTATCTTCCAACTTGATGGCGTTTTCTACCTCCAACTGTTTGTCAAGTTGCCCAGACTTACTGTCCGTCTCGACACTGATTGGTTCCTTCATATCATTAATATCAGGAACAACTTGATCCTCAGTAGTGCTGCGGAACAATCCGGTTGCATAATTCACAAAATTGTTCAAATGCTGAGCGGACACTTTTAAGGGACTGAACTGTGATTGCGGCAAGTCCTCCTTGATGTCCGTATTTACGCGTAAATTCTTTGGTAAAGCGTTTTCCGTGTCTTCCTCTCCTTTTACCACCAGTTTCCCTTCTGCATCTTCCTCGATAGGAAAATACGAAATGCTTCCGATCTTCGACTCATGTTCATTTGTGTCTACCATTTCACTAACTTCTTTTTGGCTTTCATCAGCAGTTTGCGAAATGGGTTTGGCATCGCTCAATCCAACGATCTCGGAACTTGACTCAGTGACCTTTGAACTATCAACAATATTTTCGGAAAGAATATCCGCTTTAACAGTGTCATTAATATTTCTTTCTGCTGTATTATCACTTGATTGTTTAATACTGTCAGTTTGAAAAGGGAGATTACTCCCTTCCCCTTGAGAAGGGAGGTTACTCCCATCCTCTTGAGAGGGAACAACGTTGGATTGCACATTTATTTCAGAATCAAAAGAGTCATAAGCGAGTGGATCGTGGATATTTTGGGGAATTATACTGTCAATATCGGAAAGTTTTTGCGGTGTTGTGTGACTCATGTCCAAGGTGCTGATGTTGCCAACCGATTCATTAAGTTCGCTAGCCTCACGCGATATAGCTCCACACGAACACATACTCCCGGCCTCGGATAAAAGGCTCTCGACTGTAGTGGAACGACTAGGTCTCATGCTGTCGAGGTCTGTAGCAAGTTCGTTGTTGTCCGGACTATCCAGATGATCTTTATGATGATACAGGGGACAGGTGTGAGTATGATAAATCTGGGGTTTGGGTAGAGACGTATCAGCACTGAAATAAAAAAAAATATAAAAATCTTTCAACATTCTACTGGAAGTTACCTCCCTTTAAAGGGGCATTATAGAAGATGTTGGCGATGCTCGATTCACAGTTCCGGAATTGAATTCCAAAACTGGTGTCAGTCAAGTGAAAAGGAGAATTTCGGAGTACAACGCATGTGTCGACTGTATAAAAATATATCTCAACCAATCATGACAGCTGAAACATATTTTTTACCTAGGAATACGTCACGATTCTACTCACTCCACCTCAGCTGTCGGGACTGGCAGAACTGTGAGAGGACTGAATTCCGCGTCACTCGATTGTAATTCTGTCGATTCGGGACGTTCTGGACTGGTAATCGAGCATCCCCCTAATAAAGAGTTGACAGTTCCCCCAATAACAGAACATGCTAAAAAATTTAGACCTAGCCTTGATCATCATTACGATAAAAAATCTGCTAGTACTTAAACATTAATAATGCAAGAAATAAATCTGCCTATTGCAGGTCGTTCTTTAGGCCTGAAATTTTATATAAACTATTAATTAGACATTTATTAACAAAACAAGACCATAATCAACTCTCGATGGCATCGGATACTCGAGATTTAAACTAGATTAGAACGGTTCGCCATTTAAAAACTTAATTGAGGAATAGGAAAGCGAGGTTAAGTCTTGAATATACCAGGGCGCTGGTTACCACAATGCACACATCTGGTCAAAACGACAAACAGTGAGAATTCAGATCAGAATGAAGTACTTCCCCCTTTAGACTGCCCGCAGTTGCACATATTGCTTGGTGTGAGCTTGGCTTAAGTTGTATGTATGGACCTAAATTTCAAATATAGAACGATACGCACTTTATAAAGCAAATCAAAAACTTTAAACTTAATTAAATCAACACCTTTTAGCCAAAATAAAGAGTTTCAGTTGACCAGTTTGCAATTACTTGTTGTTTCAAAAAAAAAAAAAAAATCTTTTAATTTACCCTTTCTGTCCTCGTAGTTTCATTGCCGCGATATCATGATACATAGCAGCACTGATCACCATGTCCATGGGGGTTATCATTCCGTATTTCTCTGCTCCATGTTCCAAAACCAACGGATCAGAAACATTTGGATCAAACATGACAGCGTTCGGGGTTACCAATAAGGTACCACTTACTACTCCCTGGGGAAAAAATAAAAAAGGATAGACTGGATCAACAAGACAACTAATGGTAATGTACTGTTTCAGATAGATGTTCTTTTGATCAAGACTATGGTCGGCAAAAATGCAATAAACAATTGAATATTTGTATACAATATTTCAAGATTTGCATCTAAAACTAAACTTGACTCCAAGGTGGGTTGTCAATTGATTTAAGATATCACTGTGATTGTCGAAGTATGGAGCAATCGTCCCATGAAATTGCAATATAAATGAAATGAAAGAAATGGGGTTTAACGTCCTACTGTTCTGTTCTTAGGGAAATGTTGCCTGTGCTATGAGGGAAATAGAGCAGAAACGCTAAGGCCTACTGTTATATTGAATTCCAACTGCCAAGGGGTCTTTTACTAATGTGTGCATGGGACCTCTGTTTTCTCGTCCCATCTAAGGCCATCTTGTCCTTCATCATTGACAATTGGAAGTAACTGTCCCGTATTTAACAAAGGGACATAACTCACCTGGCCGTCTGTAATATGTTTGACATTTATTTTAATAAATCTCTCCAGACATTCTTTATCAATGATCTCGACTTCATCTTCCGATAATTTATGTGGGAGGAGAATTTCTGGGTCGTGCGGCGGGGAAACTAGGGAGATCTGTCTCTCTACATGACCTGGTATTTTAGCAGGCGGCTTGTCAGCCATTTTGACTAGAGGAACATCCTGCAAATAAAAACATCAAAATCCATTCAGTCATAATTTTTACATTTGTAATATAGCATTATCATCATGTTGGCTAGCAAAGGGTTTGGGTGGTCTAGTGTGAAATCATAAGGTCTATGATTGCGTCAAGTTGCATGGTTTCAATTCACTGCTTGAACGTGATAAGGAGTCGTCTGTCCAACCCTGTGGGTTTCCTCCAACTGCTAAAAGACTTCTTGCGCAAGCGAATCATTGAAATAAAATCGAACCATATGTTAGTCTTGAAATTACCAAGTTTTTGTTGAGGGGACGTTAAACCCCATATCTTGCTGTCTAGATCACTAGGCACTCCCAGTATGTGAGACTATTGACAATCTAGATCACTAGGACATCCAAGTATGTGGTGAGGACAGTAGACTGTTAAACATAACACTTACAAATTTGATTTTTTCTTGTGGACTGACTAGTGGTGGTGGTGTAGTAGAGATATCTTCATCTGATAAACTAGCTGATCCATCTGGTACATATAATACCTACAATATAGACAGGAATACCCAGTATCTTCAATGCGTATATACAGTTAATATAGACATGAATGCCCAGTATGTTCAATACCTATATACAGTTAATATAGAAAGGAATACCCAGTATGTTCAATCGATTGATGATATTTTATAACTAACCTGTTGAGGAAAGACTGTTCTCATCACCAGTTTGTTCAGTTTAATCAGTTCCGAGGGTGTCGTGTCAAACTGGGCTGCTATACTCGCTAATGTATCATGCAATTTCACCTAAAAAAAAAGAAATCAAATATAAAATGTTATTGTGGTGTGTAGTATTGGACTACAGACCAGTGTGTGGTGTAGGGCCCTTTAATGCCACAAACAGTGGGGTGATGTGGGGCCCTCTAGTGCCACAACCAGTTGGGTTGTGTAGGACCCTCTAATGTCACTAACCAGTGGGGTGGTGTAGGGCCCTCTAATGCCAAAATCAGTGACGAGTTGGGTTGTGTAGGGCCCTCTAATGCCACAACCAGTGGGGTTGTGTAGGGCCCTCTAATGCCATAACCAGTATGGTGGTGTAGGGCCCTCTAGTGCCACAACCAGTTGGGTAGACTATGGCCTTCTAGCTAGTGTCACAACTAGTTGGGTGCACCAGGACCCTATCTGGTGCCACACAAATAGACGCATGGACCAGGGCTCCCTTGTGCCACATATCAGAGAGGTGGAAATTATGGTTCAATATCAAGGGGGGCGATCACAAAGGGGATCTGGTGCCATACAGGGATTAAATAGGGGGTTCTGACATGTGAGGACACATGATCATAAAACATTGCAACCACCATAGAATCTGATTAAAATACAGATGTATATTACGTTTCCTTGTTTTATACTTTCAATGTCCTACACTACGAAGATCTGACCAGTTGTACTGGGAGTTCGCGTCAGGGCTCGTACAAGCAGCTTTTTACCTCATGACGTCAATCATTGATAAATCAATGATAGTTGTTAACGTTCCGTGCAGAATGCGATACGAACTCGCCGTAAAAGACTGTTTCATTGGCTAATTCAACACATCATCTAGAACACGTCAATGATAACAACTCTTCCAGATCCTAGTGTTGTGAAGACAAATAGAACGAAATTTTGAACTATCAACGAAATGAAATAGGATCTGTGTTTTAATCGGATTGAACCATGGCAATATCTATACAGTGAATTTTGTTGAAATTCATAAGATGATTTAGTAGAAGTAAAAAATAATGGATGGACGGAGAGCAAATAATTATAATTATTTGTTGCTAAGAAAAAGGTAATTACCTCATATTCTGTCGTTCCTTTTGGTTTGGTACGCGGAGCCGGTGAACGTTTATCATTGGTGCCATGGTTACCAGAATCTGATGACATCATACTGGTAACCATGGGAACATTGCTTGAATCTGAGTTGACATACCAGATACTGGGATTCGGCTCTTTCTCCACACCTGAAATACAATGGATTCAATTGGATTACACAAAGAATAGTGTCTAGTTGTTAGGATAGGACAAAAAACTAGACATATGGATGAGGTTGGACAGGCGACCCAACTCCTTGCCACGTACAAGCAGGGAGTCAAAACCATGCCAATTGACAGACCTTACGAAAATGCATGGATATGCTAACACCCTGCTACCCCTCAGAGGTCTATCAAATGATTTTGCCGATAGCTTACAGGTGGAATGTTTATATCATCTTCTTCACTCTTCAGAGAATGTTGTGAAATTCATATCTTTCAACCATTTGGAATTGAACCAGTTTTGGACTACTCCCGATGACCAAGTATGAACACAACAGAACTGAATTAACATCCCAAGGATCCAGTATAAACACAATAGGACAGATGTAATATCACAAGGGCCCAGTATACACAAAAAAGGATTGTCATTTTTATAAAATAATAATCCTCATTTCCAAGTCACTTCATTATCATTCATCATCATTCATCATCAATCATCATCATCACGACACAATGGCGCAGTATACATAGTACTGACGGAACATTACACAGAATAAACAAACCAACCCAAAACATGAGTAACACATGGACACCAGTAAGATAAAAATGTGGACATCATAGACATTGCAAACCATCCATGAACTATTAAAACAGTAATCTGTCAAATGTGGACACCACAGACATTGCAAGACATCCGAGAACATGGACACCACAGTGAATTCTAGCCATCTGAGAACTATTAAGGCAGTAATCTATGTTATTTATGTATAAAAACCTTTTGTAGGTTAATGTTTGTTAATCATTTTATCATTTAAATAAATCTCACTGAATACCTCACTTCTGATAATTACATTAAAATATTCATAACAAGCAGATACGCCCATATTTTGCAAGAGATGAACAGAGGGAAAGAGAGAAATGGGGTTTAACGTCCACTCGACACAAACTAGGTCATTTTGAGACTTAAGAGATGGACAGAGGACGACCTAAAAAAACTATGATTTTTAGTACAATCAGTGGGGCCATAATCTAGGAACTTATGAGAGAGAGAGAGAGAAATGGGGTTTAACGTCCACTCAACACAACCGGGTCATTTCGGGACTAACATATGGTTTCAATTTATTTCAATAATTCGCTTGAGCGTAGGGGTCTTTAGCCGTGGGAGGAAACCGGAGTGCCCGGAGGAAACCCACGAGGTTGAGAAGGCGCCCCTATCTCCATGGCACATACGCTCACACCAGGGATCGAAACCACAGCCGCAAGCCAGAGGTGACCGGCCAGCTAGAGGTCGAAGCGCGGCACTCTAGACCACTAGGCCACCCCAACCCCCCCTAGGAACTTATGATCTGATATGTGCGAATTTTAAAAGGAATCGAGGTCTTTGGGTTATAGATATGGGCAATTCCACGGCAGAAAATGAAAAATGCCAAAAAAGTAAATTGATGTATATGAATCAATTTTGTGTTATTTAAGTTCTGAAATGATGCCAGTCAATGAATCTGGTAGAGATAAATATACGCAAATGCTTTCGTCAAAAAAAAATTATGTCAAAGTCAAAACTTATTTTTTTTACTTTTTACTTCAATTTTTGCAATTTAAAGACTTACGTCAGCATCAGTTTTTGTTTACATAAAAAATATTTAATATTTGGGTTTTTAACAAAGAAGTACATCTATTTCATCATAAACATCCATTAATATCATATTCTTTAGATTAATTCTCTATACAACAATTTAAAATATACCTCCAATTTACACTGTAATTCCGTTACCATTTATATGTAAAAGTTTCAGTTATTTCTTGATTACCAATTTTTATAAGTTAAAGTTTCCAAATTTTCTAATTACTAATTGGACATTTATAAGAAAGATAAGGATCAGACACCTACATGAAGTGGTTTTCTTGGAAAAGCGGTAACGGAATTACAAATCTGAGCGGTAACGGAATTACGAATATTAGAATACCATCATTTCTCTTGTTCTAATAACAAAATTACAGATTATTTAGAGGATAAACTTTAAAGCAACACTTTATTCAATAATTATACAACATTAGACCCATTTATGCTAGCTCTTTTCAGTAAAGGAAACTACAAAGCATTTTTCTAAACCTAAAATGCAAAAAGTGACTAACACTAACAACTGTAACAAAAATAAAGGTATTCTAGTGATCATCTATTTCTAAGCAAGTTGTCTTTTCAATGTGTATTACATTGATATATCATATTAATATCTTTATTCATATCAAATTTGCATGTTTGCAACAGGGTTGCAACATTGCTGAAGCTCAACTTCGTTCAATCTGACAGTACTTGACCGTCTCTAATTTTTCCGGAAACATTGAAATCTTAAAAAATAATTAAATCTATTTAGTTTATTAGTTTTGAATCTTATTTTTGTTAATAATTTGATCAAACTGACACAGTAGTACCATTTACATGCTTTAACAGTTGTCCAAGGTAACGGAATTACATTTAGGGCTATTTAGCTATGAAAAACGGCTTAATGATTTTTACTTTTTGCTTTTTTGTTGTCAAATCTGTAAAAATAGTTTAGTATCAAGGCAATTTCAATAAAATAAATAAACATAATGTCCACTGGCTCTATCATATGATTTTGAAGCTCTATAACTAACCTCACCAATTCAGAATGTGTCACTGAAATTGTCTGATCTAAATGCTGTTTTTAAGACAATGTAAGCATGTATTATGTACAAAAATCAATCAGCTAAATGAAACTAATTTTTTGATGTTACCAGTATGTCATTATCTTATATTATAAACTAAACCGTTATTTGTATTCAGTAAATTATTGAATATTTACAATTATGTGTATCTTAGGCCATACGTTTAGATTTACTGAATTCATACCAAATATAATTATAACCATTGTTGAAATATTCTCAAAATTGGTTAATTATATAAAGTTTTCTCTTTTTGAAATATTGTATGTTGATAAACCTGTACTATAATGCTTTTATTTAGAAACGTAATTCCGTTACCGTGACATGTAATTCCGTTACCACAGAAAATAACCACTTGTCACAAAATTATCGGACAGGTTACAGAATGGATAAGTTGAACTATTCTGCAGAACATTACTTTATATCCTATTTTTAAGAAATGTAGATCTGTCTGTATAAATCACAGAGTTTCTTAAATAACCACAACCAACTAAATGAGGGGGTTTTTGACTTGTAATTCCGTTACCATGGGGTTCACCTACACAGACACTTTATAACTTCATGCAGCAAATCAGTGGCTATTTTTTAGAGAAAATAGGCTTGTTACCTCTCACTCTAGTACAGATTTGACAACAAAGTAGCCAAGGGTAAAAATTTGTTAGCTGTTTTACAATACCAAATAGCTCTAAATGTAATTCCGTTACCGTGGAATTGCCCATATACTTTGCAAAGGTACCGAGATCTATGGGTGGTAAAACACTTTTCAAGTTTCATCTAAACTGGATAAAAATTATGACCTCTAGATTGTACACAAACTAAAAACGTGATTTTTCGTACAATCAGGGGCCAAAATCCATGAAGTTTTGATCCGATACATGCCAAAATCGAAAGGAACCAAGATCTTTTGGAGATAAAATTGGATAAGAATCGTGACCTGTAGAGTGTCTACAAACAAATTGTGGATGTCCAGACCGACAGTTGCGACAACAATATACGTCCACATGAAATATAAGGCCTATTATTATATTGAATTTGAACTGCTGAGGGATCTTATACACGCAAGCCGACTTGATAGTGAGATTAATAATGTGCATCATTCAATAATATTGTAATTACACAAGTTTTAACTTTTAGAAATTCTAGATTATTTACTGTGATAAAATTATGATTAATGAAAAACTTATTCCAACTTACATAGATTGATTGATAGCGTAATGATGTATGGGAAGACCTGTTGACCTTAGCTACATCTAGTAGAGAGATAGAATGATTTATGGCGATCAGGAGACTGGTTGACCTTAGCTAGTAGAGAAATAAATGAGGCATGTTGGGACTGGTTGACCTTAGCTAGTAGCTTTAAAATGATGTATGGCGATCGAGAGACTAGTTGACCAGGAATATAAATGAGGTACATGTATGTAGAGACTGGTTGACTGTAGCTAGTATTAATAACGTAAACAAAGAAAAAATCAATAGAAACTCTTCTATATATTACAATAGGTTGTGATGGTATCATAATTATATCACTAGGTCAATGACCTGTCTTACACTCGTTATAATCCAATATGTCAATCATATATACAACTAGTTCCGAGTTCACAAAACATTCTCACATTTCAGTTAATAATTTAATCAAAATTATTCGCCTTATTTTAACTAGAATTTATCCATTTATAAACTTTTGTTGTTTTAATGTATCAAATTTCAGCAAATTGCCTTTACAGTATTCATCTTTTTAACTATTAATATTATAGTGAGGTTTGCCAGCTCTTTATCTAATCTCCCATAATGCATCTCTAATATTTGTATTTATTTAATATCTATGAACAACTGTTCCTGGTGTAATTAACAAATGCCAACTGTTTCAGCATATTCCCTTTACATTATCTATTTTTCAATTATAGTGAGAACTGCCAACTCTTTATCTAATCTCCCATAATGCATCTTTAATCTATGTCTTAGTTGCTTCTGCAATAAAATATTCATCAATTTACATCGCAGACGGCATCCATTACTTCATTAACTCTCTCAGAAAAATTCACAAATTTTTACGACATGGTAAAAGAAATTACTTAGATGTTTAGAGTCGCTTCACAGTTCATTCGATCTCTCGCTTCGATTTGACGGCCGCAGTAATAAAGGAAAGGATGATTTACTGTCGAAAAATCTCGATAAAGATTTGATGGCAGCAAGTGATGTGGGTCAAAGGTCAATTGATTTCTGCTACAGAAGACCTTGGTCTTATTGCCAAATTATTGGAATATTGCCAGTGATCTATCAGACAACACTTGTAAGTATTGTGGTGAACGATGAATGACTTTCTGGTCTGAGAAGAGATAATGTCTCTCAGTATTAATAATATTTGGAAGTAAAAAAATTCAAGATTGGCCACCCCAAAAAATTTAAAAAATAAAACTAAGTTTGAGAATTAAATATAAAACAATGTTGTACAACATTATCTTTTAAAAGATTAAACCATGTGTTAGTCCAAAAAATGACCTAGTTTGTGTCGAGTGGACTTTAAACCCCATTTACATTTACTTATTTGACGGGTTGGTTGACTGAATGGTTCGCATGTACGTCGCCCCTCCAACCTTTCAGGTTTTATCCGGGTCTCTAAACTCCAAAGCGCAAGCGAATTATTGAAATAAAATTAAACCATGTTAGTCTTGAAAATGACCTTGTTTGTGTCGAGTGGACGTTAAACCCCATTTCTCTCTCTGTACCGTAAATAGTTTTCAGACATCAGGATATTCCAAGCTATTATAGCTTCTCAATTTCTGGGGCACCCGATATATTTGCTAGTGTAATACTTATTTTTATGGGGCACCTGATATATATGCTAACCTCCATTGTCCATTTTTAAATCCCCCCACTAAATAAAGTAACCAATCATCAATAATTGTTTTTAACGGTCTGACGTCAACCTAATTCCATCAGTGATCACAGAATCAATGATAAAAGACACCGAGATAAAACCAACGACTGGTTCCTGAACATGTTAATGGTCAAACTTGATTAAACTACTGGATATCCTCGTCTCAAAACACACGATAAAAAAACTCACACGTTTGTTCAGTTACTGCTGGAGATTAAAGTTTGTATAAGCTCTATTATTTGGATCCTTAAAATAGACCTAAACAGGTCTAAAAGCACGTATTCAAGCTGAATTATAGTAAGATTTAGATAGAGAGAGGGGTTTATACTGAGCGCCATAGAAAACGCATCACTTAGTTTTTCGTATAACAAAATGATCCTGTAAACATATCGTATTTATTTTGCTTCTTATTGTAAACAATATTCAAATGGGAACACATCAATAACAACACATTTGTACATGTACATCTGTAATCAATGGTACAAAGTCAGAGGGGTCAAAACCAAAAGTACGACAAAGAAGGTTAATTGTGCTGCACAGGGTGCGTAAGAGCCAGCGGAGGACACACACGCTACTGACAATTGACCATCTGACAATTAAACCCCTATCTATATTCTATATTTATATTGTGATTTTATCCATTGTGTTATGTTATATTTATTGCAAAGCACATCTGAACATGTTTAACATGAAAGGAGCGCAATATATATATAAATACATGTAATAATAATAATTATAATATAGGCTATATATGCCTGTTCCCCAATCCCTTTTCAGATATAAATCTGAATAAAAATATTGCTTGTAAAAAAAAAAAGGTTTAGATAGAGCTTGTCTCTTCTTGCCATAATATTTAACAAAAAGATAATGTAAAATTTCATTCAAGTTCCTTTATTGAGAGTGCTATGAGGAAAATTTGGCCCAGACAGCGGCACTATATGGTGGTGTACTTTTATATCGAATTTTAACAGCCAAGGTATCATTTACTTGCATGTGAATGTGCACACGGGACCTTGGTTGCTGTCCCATCTGAACAACTAGACAGATGTACTTATCACGCCCTGCGTCCTGCATCACTGATAAGGGGAAACCACATCGACAAATACTGGGTTTGAGATTTAGCTCCTTTAACCTTACAACTTGGTTATTTATATAGACTGACACAAGTGAAAAGATTTCTGAATTTTTAAACGAGTCAATTCACACTACCAACAACAATTCAATGGAAGACTTTTGTAAAGAAATTTATTGTGTCAATTGAAAAGGTTTTGAAGCACCTACTTCACACACTCACTTTATTATTCAATCAAGTTAGGAAACAAAATGTTTTTTTGGTTTCTTTTCTGTTCCGACTAGGTCAATGAAGATGGCTATACACCATACACTGTGCTATGAGGGAAATTTTACACTTGATTTGATATTTTCCGCAGGTTAATCTTATAGGTTTTTGTTTTGCGTATAGTGCAGTCCTCCTGCACTTACTATTAGAGTAGAGTTTCAGCCCTTCGTACTGCAGAATGTTCTCGTTGTCGGGTTTTACTCCTGTTTGCTCACTACACTTATTATTTTAGCGTTTTCTGAGATTTTATCCGGATTATCGCCCTTATTGTTGAAATTGTTTGACGTTCTAACATCTGACGTCAACTGGCGGACTATTGCCATTGAAGAAACGACCACTTTCAAGATAGGTCGCTTTATTTCTGTTACTTTTTTTTGCAAATCATTTTTTTAGTGAAGCCTGTACTATAACAGGCCCGGGACTGTACAGCGCAGTGGACGCTTACGGCTGGCCCCCAGATCCATTCACTTGATTTGATATTTTCCGCAGGATAATCTTACAGGTTTTTGTTTTTGCGTGTAGTGCGGTCCTCCTGCACTTACTAATAGAATTCCAGCTGCCGCTGTCGGAGCCAAATTTCTCTGTATGGTGCATGCCTGTCTTCGTTACCCCAGTCGGAGCAGAACAGAAGTTTCTTGGTTAATTCGTTCTTATGGCTTAATGTCTGCTTCCAGACATGGAGGGAGAGAGATAGGGAGGGAGAGAGATAGGGAGAGAGAGACAGAGAGGGTTGAACTCCAATAGACACAAATCAAATTGGGACTATTTTATTTCAATAATTTGCATGCGAGTGGGAGGGAGGGTGGGAGCTTCATCAGTGGGAGAAACTCTACCCCTTGTCACATACAAGCAGAGAATCAAATCCACGCCACTTTGTCTCAATGACAGACATAACAATACAACATGTACATGCTAACAATTTGGCAACCCAACACTCTCTACTTTCACAAGTTTCTAACTCTGAATGTGAAATAGCTTTATTTAACGTCCGCTTCCACCGAGGTGATATCGCAGATCGATGTTGATATATATACATACCACTGGAATAAACAGCTAATTGTGTTATATACTCTATCATAGTTTATATATACCAGGCAATACACATCTGACTAGGTTATACACTTTATACACACCAGGACAATACACATCTAACTGTGTTATATAGTTTAAATACACCAACCCAATACACATCTGATTGTGTATAGTCTTATATACTCGACACTGACTGTGTGATATTGTTTAATATACACCACCTTGACTGTGTAATATAGTATTAGATACTCCACCCTGACAGTGTTATATAGTTTATTTTATATACTCTACACTGTGTAATATTGTTTATATACACCACCCTCACTGTATAATATAGTTTATATACTCTACACTGTGTAATATTGTTTTATATACCCCACCCTGACTGTGTAATATAGTTATATACTCCACTAGAATAAAAAGTAAAGTCTACACAGATCAGTCTATCAGCTGTTATTGATTGTAATGATCACAATAAAACACAAATCCTATTGTCACATATTTCTTTCTTTCATATGTTATAGTTTACATCAGTCATTTGCTGTCACTAACAATGATGGACTCTTCGTATGGTTTATCTAGTTGGTTTCTATCCAGAACAAACACATCATTTTCAACCAGCTTCAGCAAGCTGAGGTCAAGAAGGGCTGATTGCAGTCATGAAGGGCTGGTTGCAGTCATGAAGGGCTGATTTTCGTTATGAAGGGCTGATTGCGGTCATGAACAGCTGAGAAATAAAGACCTTAAATGAACTGTCCACATGAGCAGAGTCGCGAAGACTGAACACAAGCAGTGCTTAGACGTCATGAGATCCCAGCTAAGGTTCTTGTAAATAAAAACAATTCTCAATTATGTGAGTCTTATTAGTCACAAGGTAGGCCTACATAAATACATTTGCTAAGAAACAAAATTATTTCACTTTATAGACTTCTTAAACATAAAGTACCGTACGTAATTAATCCCAAGTGACAATCGGGTATATAAATCAGTTCATCTAAGAAACAAAATCATTCCACTTTATATCAAATACAGTTTCTAAAACAGGAATATATCCAAAACTTATTGTATCGTCATTTCTTAATCCCAACATAGGCCTTTATTAATCCAAACACGAAGAAACAACACTTAAACTTTAACGAAATAGAATTTTCCTTTTAATCGCATCGTGAGCCTATATAAATCCATTCGTGAAGAAACAACACCATTAATCTTTAATAAAATAGAGTTTCTAACAAGAGAATATATCCCAAACTTTGTCACATCAAGTCGTATAAAAGCATAAATACGTAGTTCATGTTCCAACTTTCTTTTATAATACTGAGATATTGATTTGATATTTAAATAAATGTTATATATGTCAATATCTCCTGATAACTTAATATCTATCACCTGTTTCACATATTTACATATTCAAATTTCTATATAAATGAAATGAAAGAAATAGAGTGTACTGTCCAGGTCCGTAGCCACCGAGCCTGGGTTCCCCCCCCCCCTACATTTTACAGGAGCACAACCAATGTCCAATACTATGTAATGTATAAAAACATTCCCTAATCAATACTCGACATGGTCATCTCCGACTGCTGTCTATTATAAACAGTAGGTATTTTAGAATTATGGTTGGGAACTTTGGGGGAGGGGGGATTAGTACTGTCCATAAGAGGGTTTCCACTTCAAAATTTTTGAAAACACACAAAAAGTTTGCAAAGTAAATTCCTATTTCATGTTTTTTATTCAGCATGGGGTACACAATAATGGTCCATAAGTAGGACTGTGGATTCTGCATCAACTCTTAGTTTGAATTCTAACTGTCAACGGTGCATTGAGAGAGACAGAGAAATGGGTTTAACGTCCATTCAACACAAACTAAGTCATTTCGGGACTAACATATGGTTTAATTTTATTTCAATTAATGGCTTGCGTGTAGGGGTCTTTAGCAGTGGGAGGAAACCAGAGTGCCCGAAGGAAACCCAGGAGGTTGAGAAGGCGCCCCTATCTCCATGCCACATACGCTCACACCGGGGATCGAAACCACAGCCGCAAGCCAGAGGTGACTGGCCAGCTAGAGGTCGAAGCGGGCACTCTAGACCACCAGGCCATTCCACCCCCCCCCCCAACAGTGCATTGAATGGCAGACCTCACAAATGCTAACCATTCGGCCATTCAACCCAACCATGCGCGTTGGTACTTTCTTGACACTGATACAACAGTAAAACTGAATATTCCTTCAAAAACATTATCACTAAGCACAATTTCACTTTAAATAAATTAATAATTCTAAAATTTCAAAATTTAATAAAATCCCAAATTTCAATATCTATGTAAATATGATATTCAGGAGTGTCGGGTCTATAAAACAACATGTGTTCTACTACAGTTAAATTGATTTTATTTATTTATTTAAATAAATTTGATTCCATACATGTTGGTGGATAATAGGAGCTGTCAGAATTTGATCAACTATTATATTCAAGCTAACAGGTATTCATACATGTATTACATGGTAAGGCGGGCAGTAAATAGATATTAATTGGGCGGTTCTGCTCGAGGGGGGAGGGTATCATTCAGATTTGATGAAAAAAGGTAAGAAACTGAGCTTACCATCTAGAATCTAATACACATATTCAGTTAATAAATTGCCATCCAGAAAGTGTTAAATACCATCAAGATTCATCAAAAACCGCCCAGTTTGTGCTACCATTTAGTTTAAGAAATACTGTTTAGTTTTGACATCCATCATCTAGTTTATGACCATTTAGCTTCGTTTTGATATTCGTCATCCAGTTTATAACCCTTTAGTTTCATAAACTAGACAAATGAGAGAGAGAGAAATGGGGTTTAACGTCCACTCGACACAAACTAGGTCATTTTGGGACTAACATATGGTTTGATTTTATTTCAATAATTCGCTTGCGCGTAGGGGTCTTTAGCAGTGGGAGGAAACCGGAGTGCCCGGAGGAAACCCACGAGGTTGAGAAGGCGCCCCTATCTCCATGCAACATACGCTCACACCAGGGATCGAAACCACAGCCGCAAGCCAGAGGTGACCGGCCAGCTAGAGGTCGAAGCGCGGCACTCTAGACCACTAGGCCATCCCAACCCCCCCTAGACAAATGATGTCAAACTAAATGGTAGCACAAACTGGGCGGTTTTTGATGAATCTTGATGGTATTTAACACTTTCTGGATGGCAATCTATTAACTGAATATGTGTATTAGATTCTAGATGGTAAGCTCAGTTTCTTACCTTTTTTCATCAAATCTGAATGATACCCGGTCCCTAGTGTTAGGAGGTGGCATGTATGAGTGAAATGGGGTTCAATTCTTTTTCAGGTCCAACAGGGCTAATAAAGATGGATATAAACCATACATTGTAGTATGAGGGACAGTTTTCTCAGCTAGCACTGGAATTACAATTGTCAATGGTTCTTTTAAATGCACTCCGTTCTTTGTCCCATCCAAAGGACTATGGACTGTTGCTTACCGTCCAGCACCACGGAGAAGGGGATCAAGCTTAGTAAGCTAGTGACTTACCTACTGAACCACAGTGGTTCCTTTACAGTGGTCAGCAATGGGTTGACGTCAGAACAAGTTGTAGGACCTCAAGTACGAGATGGGCCCAAGTCTTCACAAAGCCTGAGTTCTGTTCAAATCGTCAGTTCATCAAATGAGTCAGCAATTCATGGCAAATAAGATAAGTTAGATTTATGCCTAATCGTCGCTCCACGAGCCTGAACCTCTTCATGTCGTGAGTCGTCACGACTGACGAGTCCGAGTCAAATCTCTATTCACAAAAAAAATATTCCAAGTCGAGTCTCAAGTCGGGTCATTGATGCGACTCGAGTCTGAGCCTCTTGCATTGGGGATAGGAAGATAAAGAAACTAAGTTACCTTTTGTTTTTGTCTGAAGCCATTTTGGTTTCCTGACAACAAGAAATTTATATCTAAATGACTTGCCCATTCTCTGTCAATCTTGTATTAGTCGTATTATATATTCCTCAAGCACTTATCCATCATATTCTGAGATTTACCCAACATATCAAAATCACATTATCTATTTATCCAATATGGTATAGTCTAATCTCTGTGTGTAATTTTATCCAATATGCTGTAGTTTAATCGTTTTGTGTAATTTAACCAAAATGGTGTAATTTATCCAGTATGATGTAGTCTAATCATTGTGTGTAATTTATCCAATATGGTGTGGTCTTATTGTTTTGTGTAAATTTATCCAAAATGGTGTAGTCTAATCGTTTTGCGTAATTTATCCAATATGGTGCAATCTAATCGCTTTATGTAATCTTATGCAATTTATACAGAGAGTCAAAAATACAACCACAATTAAACACTTTGTCACAAATATCAGTTTTAAGAAAATAGTTTAGTAAAAATCAGTTAAAAAAGTTTGGGATTATTCCAGCTGCATCATCTACAGAGTTAGACCTATTAATCCCAACTGACTTTCACTTTTCACTAATTATTCTAGCCACAAAAAAAATCCAAATGTCTATTTTAATTTAAACTGTATGTAATCCAGTCTACAGAGGTATTAAATGTTAACTGATGTTTAAAGAACCCTAAAATCTTTATCCATCTCGTAAAAGTTGACAATTCTATATTCACAGGTAAAATTGTTTCTCCATATTGCCAACTGATTTCCAAAGATGGCTAAAATCCTGAACCACCGTAAAAGCCAATTGTACAGAATATGAAACGATTCGATATTAACTTGTAAAGTTGTTTCTCCATCAAAATACACCAATAAACAATAAACTTCCAGAATGAAAACAATTATTCAATTCAAAATATATACTCCAGAGGTATTAATATTTACTGATGTTCAAAGATCCCTAAAATCCTGATCCACCTCGTAAAACCCGATTGTACAGAATATGAAACGATTCTATATTCGCTGGTAAAGTTGTTTCACTGTATCTCGATACACCAATAAACTTCCACAATTAAAACAATTCAATTTCAAATCAATACACCAGCTTGTAATAATTCATGTGACTCCAGTGGATGACAATCAAAAGATGATGAGTGATAGATGAAGATAACTCGGAACACCTGGTGGACAATAGTCAAAGGTTAGAGGTTAAAGGTTAGAGACGTCAAAGGTTAGGATTATTGTGAAATGTTATTGTAATCAGTTAACAAGATGAGGTTTTAACCACGTTTCAATCAGATAATAATCTAACAGGAAGGCTGATTGATTTATTTATCGGTACGGTATCATTGCCTGATCTGTTTACTGGGTACGCTATCATTGTCAGATTTCAATGATAAAATAAAATGTCACACTTTTCTTACACCATACTGGCTTCATGAAGATAGAGAAAGGGATAGATAGAGAGACAGAGATGGAGATTAATGTCCACTTGACACAAATGGGGTCATTTTAGGACTGACATTTGGTTCAATTTTTTCAAAAATTTACTTGGGTGTAGGGGTTTTTAGTTGTGAGAGGAAACCAGGGGACCTGGAGTAGGAGAGAAATGGGGTTTAACGTCCACTTGACACAAACTAGGTCATTTTGGGACCGACATCTGGTTCAATTTTTTTGAATAATTAACTTGGTCTTTAGCAGAGATAAGAAATCAGAGGATCTGGGGAAAACCCATGAGACGACCCTGTTCCTTGTCACTTACAAGCAGGGCATCAAGAACACGCCACTTGACTCTCAACAATAGACCTTATGATCTAAGAAGCACACAGACGGAAAGAGAGAGAGGTCACGACAATAAACGTCAACATGAAATTGTCTTTTCAAAACCAAATGTAAAGAAAATAGAGATGGGGAGAGAGAGAGAGAGAAATGGGGTTTAATGTCCACTCGACACAAACTAGGTCATTTCGGGACTAACATATTGTTTTTAATTTTTTTTCAATAATTCGCTTGTGCGTAGGGATCTTTAGCAGTGGGAAGAAACCGGCGGACCTGGGGGAAACCCACGAGGTTGGACAGGCAACCCTACTCCTTGCCACGTACATCCCGGGATTTGAAATCACGGCAGTTGACTCAATGGCAGGCCGCATGATACAGCGCGCACATTCTAACCATTTGGCACCCCCCCCCCCCCAAATAGATAGGAAGTGTCCTTGTTGAGGGTTCACGGTGGCTATGTGGGTAATAAGGGGCTGGCTCACTAGCCTAGAGGTCGGGTGTTTGATCCCTGCATTGGCCGAGAAAGGGCATTCATATTTTCTGGTTTGGGTCTCCCCTGTCAGTGATGCAGGACGAGGGGTCTGACAAGGACCGCCGTCTAGTCGTTTGGATGGTGTGAAAAAGCGAGGTCCTGTGTACAAATTGACCTACATGTAAAAAAGATCCCTAGACGGTTGGAATTCAATATAACAGTAGGCCATAGCACAGCTGCCACTGTCCAGGTAAAATGCCTATCTTCATTAGCCCTTGTTCCGAGCAGAACAAAAGGACACTTAACCATATTTTATTTCATTTCCTATTCCTCGTTGAATCCTTGATCTGATCTAACGCAAATAAAGATATTTAGCAGGCGTCCTTATTCCTCATTGATCGAGCCCTTGATTTGATGTACATCGCCTGAGTTATACCAGTCAAGCACCCGTGTTAAACCAGTCAGGCACCAATACATGAGATAAGATGTTATTATGTAGTATCAACAAATTTATTGATTTCTATCCAACAATTAATGTGTGATGTATCATCTTTCATAGTAAATATTATATCATTCATCACGCTAAATAAACACAGAAAATAACTACTTTCAATTGGTCACGATATAATCACATGAAATTCATCTGGGTTATACTCACGATTTTAAAATAAAATAAAATGAAATGGGGGTTTAATCTTCGACCGTCGAACCTCCCTGTAATAAAGAGAGGATTGGTGGGAAGAAATGGAAGGGGTTTAACGCCCTACTGTTCGGCGCCGAATTGGGCTAATGAAGACCGGCGTATGCCATACGGTGTGCTATGACGGAAATTTTGCTTCAAACTGTCATCTTTTACGTGCACGCCAATGTGTACACGTCCCATCTGAATGACTGACAGGTGTCCTTGTCAAGACCCCGCCTTCTGCATCACTGACAACGGGGAACTGAAATGAAATGGGGTTTAATCTTTGACCATCCAAGAGAGAGAGAGAGAGAGAGAGAGAGAGAGAGAGAGAGAGTATAATGCAGTCTTACCTCCACTCAACAAAAATTAGTTCATTTCGCGACTGACTGACAATCTTTGACCATCCAAGAGAGAGAGAGAGAGAGAGAGTATAATGCGATCTTACCTCCACTCAACAAAAATTAGTTCATTTCGGGACTAACACATGGTTCAATTTTATTTCAATAATTCTTTCGCAGTGGGAGGAAACCAGAGGGACCCAGAGAAAATCAACGAGGTTGGACAAGTGATCGTATTTCTTGTTACATACAACCAGGGAAATCAAAACCACGCCATTGACTCGATGACAGACCTTATGATTCAGCGCGTACGTGCTACGCATTTCGACATCCATCCCCTCAAAGATATGAAATGAACTGGGGTTTAACGTCTCACTGTTCGGCTTCGACTGGGTTAATGACGACGGACATATGCTATATACGAGGGAACTTTTGCAGGAAGACGGGTTTCACATAGGCTAAGCCTGTTCCCCAATCCCATTCAAACATCCGGATTTAAAATAAAGTTTATTTAAAAAAAAAAACTTTTGCACGGACGATGGGGCTGTGGTCTACTTTTATTTGGAATTCCATCCGCTGCTATGTATACAGGACCTTAATTTTTGTCCCATGCGAAGGACAATACATTCTCCCTTGTCCTGTATCAAAGAAAAGGGGGAGCTACGGCGGTAAATCCTGATGAACTTTCTCGGCCAACACGAGGACCTCCTGATTAGCAAGCTAATGACTTACTCTGTGATCCAGAGCAGATCCCTCCTGAAGTCAAAGTAAATAAAATAGAAATACCTGTGACTCTTTCATCAGCGTCGTCATCAGACTCCGATACATGAAACTTGGCTTTAAACTTGCCACGAAGAAATTCACGGTGGTTATTATAAACAGCCTGTCGTTCCAGACTATAAACTCTCTCTCTTGTTATCGGAGTTATCTCTTCTGGTTGATGATGTAGCATGATCGCTCCAGTACGTCTTTTCCTAGGGGGAGCTTTAATCTGTTCGTTGGATGCTTTGATTTGTCCATTGGGTGAGTAAACTTGTTCACTGGGTGAGCTGACTTGTTCACTGGGTGAGTTGACTGGTTCACCAGGCAACTTGACTTGATCATTTTCTTTAAAACTGTTGTGTCTCTTTGGTTCCTCGCTTTTTTCAGGAGTGATCCGTCCCTTCATTAGATGAGTCAAATTATCATGCTCGTTGTAAATGTTTTTCAGAATTTGATCAAAATAATTTGTCCCTCTTTCGGAGTAGCTGTGACTCGTAGGTTGATCCAAAGCGGTTGTATTATTCTTTGAATGCATGGCAACACTGTTGTCCTGAGAATGTCGTCCAAAGACAGTCAATTTCTTGGTATTGTCATGACTGATCTTCCTTAGTCTTGGTGGAATTGTTAGTGCTTCTAGATTCGGCGCATCAGAAGTTGAGTAACTTCTCCCTGACATTTTGGTACCAGAATTATCATTAATGAGCTTTTTAACTCTTGGTGGACGTATTAGTCCTTCAGGTTTTGGTTCATTCAAGGACGAGTGACGTCTCGCTCCGACAACACCCTTCCTCTTCTCTTCACGTTCAAGTGCCTCGACTTCAGCGTCCAGCTGTTGTTTTGGATTCTGTGTAGAAGAGTGACGTCTGATCCTTTGTCCAAAGAGACTAGGCCTCTTTTTATTTTCGTCACTTTTTTTTCTGACCTTGGTTTCGTAAACTAGGCCTCCCTCTTCGTTGGGCTCTTGATTGCCTGTTGAAGACTCCGCCTTCATCTGAGGCCTTTTCCCAGACGAGCGACGTCTAACTAAATGTGCAAAGATACCCGCCTTTTTCTTTTTGCTTTCACTTGTGTTTTTCCTGACTCTTGGTCCGTCTTCATCTTCCATGAATATATCAGTATCTGAATCCTTCAAAAGAGATTCTTTCGGACTTTCGCTCAAAAAGCGGGTGTCTCTTCCAGAAAAGCTGTGACTAGCAGTTGGATGATCGTTGGCAGGTTTTTGCAGGGTAATTATCGGAAGATCCACAGAACTACGTCGCCGAAGCCAGAAGTGACCTTTTTTAGTATCTTCATTGCCAAGCTTTATAATCCTGGGCTGGTGTTTAGTCGGCCCTTCATTTTGTTGCTGAGGTTTTTCGGGGGGTTTATGATCACTAGCAGAAGAATAGCTTCGAATACGATTCATGATTCCCAAGCTAGTTTTCCGTTTCCTTTCCTCATTTTTCTGGCGTGCTTTGAGCTCCAATAGCAGCTGCTCCTTGGTTGGTGGAACATGTTTTGGCAGTTCTTGTACAGAGACCCTCCTATCGGAAGAACTACGAACGACAGCGTTACTAGATTTGGCATCAATATTCGCCATTTTCAATAAGGTGAGCTGAATTTCATTGTGGACTGAATGTCGTCTGGGCCAGAGTTTCCCTTTAAACAAACTTTTCTTCTTTCCAACAGTCTCATCTTTCGATTCAACCTCGAGTTTCTGAGTGTCCTGCACCCATGCTTCAATGTTCTGGTCATTTTGATGCTGGAGAGATGGAGAAGAACTTGAATTAACAGGTCCTATTGGATTGTTTTTCGCGTTGTTCTTTTGATCCACAGGATGTGGTGTGGTCCAATGTCCAGTTCCAAAGAAAGTCTTGAGTTTTGGACTCACTCCTTGACTGACTGGACTAGACCCATGATCAGCTACTTCCTGATAGGCAGGACTTGGTCCAGGAGTTACTACATGATAAGCTTGACTGGATCCAGGAGCTAATGCAAGATCAGCTGGACTGGATCCAAGAACAGCAGGACTTAATCCAGGCGACATGCCTTTAACAATGGGACTTGATCTTAATTCAGAGGCCTTCCCATTTCCTCTTGTCTCATCATTTTGTTTGTTTTGGGTAGCAGTTGCCTCCCTTGTTATCAAATATTTATTAAAATCTATGTTAGATTCTCCGGTCTCAAGTTCTTCATCAAGTGAAAACACTGTCTCTTCACGTTCCTTATCAGCTATCAGAGGAAAATTCTCAAAGAACTCCAAATCTTCTTTATCAAAATCTGCAGACGGAGTCACAGGAACGTCAAAACCTCCCTCAGGCTGGATTCGAGTTCCAGTAGAAACCTTCCTAGTCAAATCCTTTAAAGTATGCATTTTGGTGTGAAGGTCACGTTTGTAGACAGGTCAAAGTTAAATAAACTGACTAATTATCAAATGTTTAATTCAAACTCTTTTGATGCCAAATGCTTCTTAGAAGAATTGTATAATGCATAGCTTCACTTTTTGCAAAGTAATTAATTCACGGTTCTTTCCCCAATATATATTTTTTGACATTTGTGCGCTATATAAATGTTCGTAATAATAATCAAATCTGTAACTGTCCATGACAAAAAAAGCTGAATTTATTTATTGCTTAGTAATTAATTCACGTTCATTGCTTCCAATTATTTTGTATAATTCACAGTTTCACTCCACTTAGTGCATATCAATAACAGTCGATGATAAAAAAAATTTCTTCACAAAGTAATTAAATTCACGATCCTTTTTCATGAAATATTTCTTAGAATAATTTTAAATTCATAGTTTTACATCGCTACGTTGTCCTACACAACACTGTCAGACCTTCAACTATCAACGATCAAAAAATACATTTTACACAAAGTTTCTTATCAGTAAAAATATATTTAAATCGAAAACAGATTGTTTATCAGCACTTTCATTTCACTGGTAATGTAAATATGGATTGCTAATATGTGCAGAAGGACGCAAGATTCAAATTAACTCAAATAACTACAAATCATGGTCTCTAGCAACATAGGTATTTCTACCTCGATCCTAAAATAAACAACACAAGACTTCAAACAAATTCAGTTAACTTTTCATAATTTCACCTGTGTACAAGTTTTCCAGGGTATACTATCAGTTGTATTTGTACATTATTTGATATTATGCTTATAAAACAATAAAGGTTTCAAATAATCGTGCTTAGGCCAGTTTGGACTGTTCTGTTACGCTTTATTGTGCTTCAAAATCCAAATTTACTTGTTTTTTTCGGAGTGCTCGACAATTATAATAATATTTGATAATATGCTGATTCATTGATACTCATAAAATAATAACAGTTTCAAATAATCGTTGATTAGGCTAGTTAGGACTGTTCTGTTAACACTCTACTGTGCTCCACTATTCAAATTTTGCTACGGTTTTTCGGAATGCACGACAATTTAACAGTTTTATGAGTTAAGAAAAAACAATGTTGATACATCTATACACGTAAATTGAATAGTTGATAACAATCAGTATCAATAATTGAATATCTCTTCAAATCGTTGATTATGTTACCTAGGCTGCCTGATTATTGTACACTATTCTTCGCTATCCATTATTTTTACCTGCACAGGGGTCATACTTATGATAAACATTTCTCGGCAAAAGAATAACCATCATGATCACTGAATCAAAATGAAAAACTGTTGAAAACATCAGAACACAGAATCCTTTGACACAAAAATTGTCAACAATTTTGATCTAAAAATTCTATAAGTTTTTGATCAGAATAAAAACCAACTCTGTTACATTGATGATAAAGTCCAGTGAATCCACAGAACTGATGCAAACATTTCACATGAAAAACTGAAGAACACCGAATCTTCTGGCATAAAAATCCTGAACAA
This sequence comes from Patella ulyssiponensis, assembly GCA_963678685.1. Lineage (NCBI taxonomy): Eukaryota > Metazoa > Mollusca > Gastropoda > Patellidae > Patella > Patella ulyssiponensis. Next base: position 9,972,185 of record OY783227.1, on the reverse strand, counting down.
TACTTGAGTTAATGATAAAGTCCTAGATTCTTGACTGAAGAAAAAATTTTCAGTTTCACATCTCACAAAAAAATTAGTATAAAATATAAAGTAGGAATCACAGAATAACAGCAAGCTGATACTGCTTGCGTTAATGATAATATCCGATGAAGCAACTGCTAACGATTGTCACCGAATGATCTGCTTGAATTGTCATTAATATTTCGACCCCTCCAACATAAAACAAGGCCATCACCTGACCATTTCTTAGATAACGTCATGTCATGTTACTGTCAGTGAATACCGGGGTTTCTACGTAGGTAAAATATTTGGAATTAAACTTAAAAACAAAACAAACATCTTGTCATCATGGATGTCTTTATAGTGGTTTAAAACAAATGACAGCAAGGTCTGATCAACACAAAAACACAAGAGAGAGAGTTCATCACACATCAAGGTTGCTTTAACAGAAGTGCACAAATTACGCTCCGAAATAAAAATGTTGATGATTTTTTTTAATAAAATTGAACATAATATATTTATTTCTATATTAAATGAGGTGACTATGCCCATGGTTTACAACTGTCACATCAAACATATCTTTAGAAAATGTGGTATTAAAGGAGCGAAATCGCAAATTTTGGCACCTAGAAATTGACACAAATTAGTCTCAAAGCATAGAATAATGTAACATGAATGTATATAAACTGATTTACATTCAATTGTTTCTGTTTTTACTGTAATTTCTAAACAGTTATGTTCAGCGAAATACGCCAGAAATCTCAATTGAATGGCAATCTCAAGCATCTGGTTATTCCAGACTAGACCGATAGTATTTATTATGCATGCTGTCCAGATAAGAATATGGCATCGCTGTTTGACATGACGAATATGTCTAACCTCGTTCTTCGAATCGGTTACAAATGGGGCTGAAACGCATTATGGTACACGATATAGGTACCAATGGTCAATTAATGTTTATTTTGTCTTATATATTGGATATCAGAAGCCCATCTTTTCAAGGTAAGATCACAACATCAATGTTGATGTAAATTGACAATTTATTAGTGTTTTCAATGTGAAAGATTTTGGAGGATATTGCATTAGAGACTTAGCTACTTTAAGATAAACTCTAAAGTGATTTATATCTTTAATCAACGTTAAAATTCCATAGAAGATTCACCTTGTTTTAGATCACGAATAATTAGGTAGTCAATACATAACATGTATAAAATGACCTATGTGTATAGTTGTTTGTAATTAAATACTAAATAATATTTAAGTTATGGTACTCACTGGCAAGATATGAGGAGTTTTAAATAGCTTTATATTAAACATATGTCACATTTACAGTTTCATTTCATTGTTGAGCATTTCAGGAAATTGAAATTGTAGCGGTAATATCAATTGTTGCTAGTATTGCATTGATACAATCATTTACGGATATATAAATTATTCTGATGTTTGCATTGTTACGTAACATTTTTATTTGATATGAAGACTACCAATCAGGATTAATGCAAGACCTGTCGTTTGTCTTGAATTTAGAGTTTGGTTGGCCGAATGGTTAGCATGTGCAAGCTGTATTGTAAGGTCTGTATTATGTTAAATGCCATGGTTTCAATTCCCCTTTTTCACGTGACAAGGAGTAGAGTCGTTTGTCCATCCTAACACAAAGCTCATTTCTTCTATTTCAATAATATGTTTCACGTAGGGTCTTTTAGTAGTGGGGGGAAACCAGAGGACGCACAGGTGACTTTACTTCTTGCCACATACAACCGGGGATTCGAAACCACGCCAGTTGGCTCAATGACAGGCTTTATGATACAACGCGCACCTGTTTCACCATTTGGCACCCCACCCCCTTGCCTGGATGCACTGATACAAGGACTTCCTTTGGACAACACCCATCAACAGATAGTGGAGTAGGTTTACTAAATAGTAAATATCTTTAGAGTCAAGTAGTTTGGGATCTAATGGGTACGACGCAATATCGTTAAGTCACTGGCGTCTTTGTTACAATCAGATAAATAAATCATCTGTTACCAAAACGTCATGAAGATAGCCTTTCATTTCAGAAGGTCACCTTCATTATTAGCAGAAGTGAATCTCGCAGGGTGGTTTTAATAACAAATGAATCACAGGGAAGAAAGTACCACGAAAAAAAGGAAATTTTGTATCGCAATATTGTTATTGTGGAAATAGAGGTTAAAAATCAAGCTACCAAACATTTTGAAAATATCTTTATGTTGAGTTGATACAAACTTTAAAAAGTCAACCAACCAAGAAGACAATGCCAGCAAGCATCAACCAACCAAACAGACATTTTGTCGTCTATGGTGTCCTCTTTTCTACCAGTACCAAAGTATTACAAACATTTGTTAATTGTAGACTCCTCCCTACTTAAAAGTGGTATATGGTCTTCTAGAAAGGAAAAGCAGACTATATTGACTCTTTCATACGCCCAATATGGGCTTCTGTACTTAGAAGTGGTATCAGGTCTTCTAGAATGGACATGCCTACTATGTGGACTCCTCCCAACTCAGATGTGTTCTAGAAATGAAAAACCTAGTACATGGACGTCTCCCTACTTAGATGTGTTATCAGATCTTCCACAAAGGAAAGGCATACTATTACTAGAAAGGGTATTAACAACAAGCTATGGTGGTCCATACATGTGTACAACCAATATAGACACACCCTCCTCCGACATCAATATCCACAAGTATAGAGAATCATCATTTTTGGGACTAACATATGGTTTATTATTAACGGGAAGTGTCATGATGAATCTGAGATGTTTTTAACCATCACCATACAAGATTTTATACTCAGATTTTCCAGAATGGTTTCCATTTGTCAGTTGTGCAGAACTGGCAAGGAACAGTAACCAGTCCTTCGGATGGGAACAAAAAACTGAAGTCTTGTTTACTCTACCATGTTTTAATAATCACCAACAGGTAAGAAATATCACTCAATTTAAAGAAGCTAAATCGCTAACATTTGGCACAAGTGGGTCGCAACGCACATGATACTGTAATATGAACGTATATATAAACTGATTTACATTCAACGATTTCTGTTTTTTTTATCTAATTTCAAATCAGTTATGTTCGGCGAAATAAGCCAGCAGTGTCAATCCAATGCAAATTTCTAGCGTCTAGTTATTCCAGTCTACATGCGCCGTTTGATTTGATGCAATGTTTCTAGCCTCGTTCCTCGAGTCTCTCGCTAGAACTGGGGCTGAAACGCATTATGTTACACGATTATTGTACCAATGGTAAAATATTTATTTTGTCTTAAATATTGAATATTAGAAGCCCATCTTTTTCCGGTAAGATCACATCAACAATTTTGATTTAAATTGACAAATAATTCGTGTTTTCAATGTTGAAGATTTTGAATGATATTGAGTTAGAGACTTAGCTACTTTAATGTTATTCATTTGTAGGGTTTAACATCTGCTTCAACTAAATGTGATATTGTCGACAGGGGGTTAATGGCAAAATGGCCGTAAGGTTAACGTGCGTGTTGCATAATATTCATAATGTATGTTATTGAGTCAAGAGGCATGATTTTGATTCCCTGCTTATACATGACAAGGAGTAGGGTCGTGGTGGTCTGGTTTCCCTCAACAGATATATTAAGACCCCTAAGCTCAAGCGAATTAATGAGATAAAATTGGACAATTTGTTAGTCCCGAAATGAGCTAGTCTGTGTCGAGTGGACGTTAACCCACAACCCTAGTTCATCAGTTTTAAACTGGACACGAGAACAAATTTGAGAGAGAAAGAGAAATGGGATTTAACGTCCACTCGACACAGACTAGGTCATTTTGGGACTAACATATGGTTTCATTTTATTTCAATAATTCGCTTGCGCGTAGGGGTCTTTAGCAGTGGGAGGAAACCGGAGTGCCCGGAGGAAACCCACAAGGTTGAGAAGGCGCCCCTATCTCCATGCCACATACGCTCACACCAGGGCTCGAAACCACAGCCGCAAGCCATAGGTGACCGGCCAGCTAGAGGTCGAAGCGCAGCACTCTAGACCACTAGGCCATCCCAACCCCCCGAACAAATTTGATGATTTTTGGTGATTGGAAACGAATTTTACAAACTTTAAAATTGAATGAATATGAACGACATTAGTGCTAATTACACAAGGCTAAATGATATAGGGCTGGACGATATTTTCGGTAATTCGATATATCGCGATATTAAAATTTGAATTACGATATTTTATAAACCACCTAAAATATCGCGGTATAATGATATATCGTATCTTGTGTTTTTCTATCAATTTACACGATATTATCACGATATTTACGACATTATGTCACGATCGATGACTCAGATGACTTGTCACTCGTTCATTGACAAGGCCTACTAAATACATGACTAGTCTAGTAGTTTTCTCGATTATTAAACTTATTATACTTGTCATTATAATGTCAATCAAACCCATTGCTAATGCTGTGCAACACTCGAATAACAAGCCAGGTAAGTCATGGTGTAATATCTTCTCTTTGCCGTCTTCGATAGATTTATCATTGGCACTGTTTGGAAACAGTTATTATCATTTTATGTATGATGCCGTTTGTTAGTTAACTATCATTTTGTGCGTGTGTTTGGGTGGGGTTTTTTTTTTTACCAATTTTTAAACTGTAGCCAAATTAAATAAAAATAAAATGTTATTTGTAAATAAAACCTTATTGCGTCTTGATATACGAGATTTAGACAAACATGCTGTTGTAGTGTACCGAATAGGGGAAATTACATCTGGTTCTTTGAGTCTACTCATAGTCATACCCACATGTTATTCAACATTTTGAAAGATGGCGGAACATTACGAAGCTCAAGCTGATCGAACATTAGTAATAATAAAGCCTAAAAAACATTGCACAAGTCGTATATGGCTTTTGGTTTTATGTAGATTTTGCAAGCGTCGTGTAGCTGCAATAGGCGGCAACACCAGCAACTTGTTACGTTCATTTAAAAATACATCACATAATAAAACTAAAATATCGGGATATTGTGATATATCGGGATATATCGTTAGCTTTTTATAATGAAACTAAAATATCGCGATATAGTGATATATCGTCCTTTTTTGAGGAAATATCGCGATATTTGATTTTACTAATATCGTCCAGCTCTAAAATGATATATGTAACATGTTTCATAACCTATTCAAAATATTTATTCAACTTTGTACAAACATCAACCCCACCTGTATTATATGTCTAGCTGTTTGGATGGAACAAAAAACCGAGGCCCCATGTACACATTGATATGCATGTCAAAGATCTTTTAAAGGGACAATAACACTCTTGCTGGCTTGGCAGCTCCAGAAAATAAATAATAGCCTTATTCTAAGTACTAGATGTTTAAGTGTCCTACCTGTTGTGTAAATTATCCATTACAACCTATTTTACTTGTCCAGAGGGTTCGAAAATATTTTAAATCAAAGTCACATTTGAAAAGGTTTACGTTAGACTTTTCAAATCAATTAGTTGAATTTTTCCAATTTTTTAAATTAGGTGTGTTAAGATGAAATTTATATCATCAATTAATTGGAATATTGTAAAATAATACAATTTGTTGACCAGAATGAAGATTGGGACATATTATTCAGTTACAACAAGAGTGTTATTGGGGCTTTAACAGTTGGAATTTAATATAAATATAATAAAAAAAAAGCCGTAGCACTGCTACCCAGGAAAAATTTCCCTCCTAGCACACCGGATGGTATATACGCGTCTTCATTAGTCCAGTCGGAGCAGAACAGTCGTACATTAAACCCCATTTCCTTTGTATTGTATTCTTGATATTTGGAGGAAACTTGGTTAAATTTAAATTTGATATGCAATTTCCTTACCTGTGTCATTATAGACTTTATTAATAAAAATCCTTTGATGTTTGTAATACATAGAGATTACCTGTCTACATGTCCTAGTAATTAACTGTTGTTTATGTTAATTACCAAGATAACAATAGGTTATATAATAATAATACAGTCAGGTAGGTCAAGGTCATATTAACCACTCACAACACAACCAGTTAGGAGTTTTAACATAATTATATTGTCAACATGACATTATGTAGAAAAAACAAATTGTTCCTTGTGGTAATGACAATAACAAGTGGTAATGACACGTGTTGGTAATGACAAGGCAAGTGGTAATGACAATAACAAGTGGTAATGGCAAGTGTTGGTAATGACAAGGCAAGTGGTAATGACAGTGGCAAGTGGTACCAACAACAAAAGGTTCTAAAGACAGGTGGTAATTCCCCCATTTACAAGTGGTAATTCCATTTAAGTGGTAATGACAACCAAATAATGTGGTAATAGTGACAAGTGTTTGTAATGACAAGGCCATGACAATAACGAGTGGTAATGACAGTGGCAAGTTGTATTGGGTATGGCAAGTGGCACTGACAATGACAAGTAGTAATTCCATTGACAATTGGAAATGACAATAGGTAATGGCAAGTGGCAAGTGGAAATGACAATGACACATAATGATAAGTGGAAATGACAATTGGCAATGACAAGTGGTAACACAATGATGTGTGGTAATGACAATAGTGTGTGGTAATGACAAGTGGAAAAGTGGCAATGACACACAATGATAAGTGGTAATGACAATGAAAGGTGGCAAGGACAACTGGTAAGGACAATGATCATAGGGAATGCTTAAATTTTGTTCATTCATAATAAGTATAAAACATGACATACCTGACTTGGGTGAAGTTGTGGCAGCTTTTTTAGCGGCACCAACAGACTCCTCGGCACGAAGTTGCTCTAGATATCCAGCCTTTTCCGTACCTCCGATCGGAGTATCACTAGACTGTGTCCGAAATCTGAAATGACACAAGAATGAAAATGTGAATACATGTGAACATTACGGAGCCAAGGTGGCTGAGTAAGACACCATCTTAATAGCCTGGAGGTCATGTGGTCGATCTTGGTGTTTTCTGCGAAAGTTCCATCAGGATTTTCGGGCGTGGTTTTCCCTTGTAAGCGGTGTAGGATGACGGGCCTGACAAGGACAAATAAAATGAAATGGGGTTTAACGTCCTACTCTTTTGCACCTAACCTGGGCCAGTGGAAGACGGGCATACGCCATACAGTGTGCTATGAGGGAAATTTTGCCCGGGCAGCGGCGCTACGGCCTACTCTTATATCGAATTCCAACTGTCAAGGGATCTTTTACGTGCACTGCAATGTGTACACGGGACCTCAGTTTTTCATCCCATCCGAACGACTAGGCAGCTGTCCTTGTCAGGCCATCCTTCTGCATCACTGACAAGGGGAAATCACGCCGGAAAATCCTGAAAAGGACAGTTGTATAGTTATATGTAATGGATGGAAAAAACAAGGTTCTGTGTTCACCATTGGGTTGCATGTTAAAGATCTCTTGGCAGTTGGAATTCAATATAACCCAGTCAGAGCAGAACAGTAGTGTATATTCTGACTAACATACGGTTTTAATTTTATTTCAATAATTCGCTTGTGTGTAGAGGTCTTTAACAGTGAGAGGAGCCTGGAGGACCTGGAGAAAACCCATGAGGTTGGACTGGCGAGCCTACTCCTTGCCACGTACAACCGGGGATTCGAAACCACGCCAGTTGACTCAATGACAGGCTTTATGAAGATGATTCAGCGCGCGCGTGCTAACCATTCAGCCATCCAACCACCCTTAGAGGCTTAGGCCTATATATACCCACATTAAAGCTCGCAGGAAAAGCTTCAAGTAATTATGCAAGTGTATTCTTTCCATAAGTATAACACGATCCCGAATGTCAATGTTACCTTTCACTTTAGCGATTTCCGCTGCTCTCTGTGAGTAGCCATAACTTTCCGCCAATAAAACAGGTGTGACGTCATTTTAACCCTTCTGTTCAAATTCAAACTATTTTCACAAGTTTTGTGTAATAAACTATATTATGACCTACCCACGAATAGAAATTTAAAGTCAATCAGATATTAACTTTAGCCTCTAGAACGAACGGACTGCTGGATGGACGGGGGTGACGACAATATACGACTACAAAAAGTCAATAGGGAAAGTTAACCAAAGTAACAGTGATATGTGAGACCTTGATAAAAAAATATTTAAGAGGAAAAGTAAATAAAGTATTAAAATGATGTTAATCTTGTATTTATAATTAAACATGTCTTATGTAGATGATATGTCCTATATAGATATAGTTAAACATGTCCTATATAGATATAGTTAAACATGTCCTATATAGATATAACATCAGAATAATAACAACATAGGTATTTATATAACTATCACTCATCTACAAGGTCAATTATCATAATAAATAACAGGGAGAGAGGGGGGAGAGAGAGAAAGAGTGGGAAGAGAGAGTAGGGAGAGAGAGAGGGGAGGGAAGGAGGTAAAAAAGTCACAGTAAAAAAAACACAGTAAAAAAAAACACAGGTAAAAAAGTCACAACTTATATATATTGTATTGTACAGTGAGTATATCTTTGGTCTTTTAAGTTATTTGTCTTTGAGTTTGAGTTGGATGGAACATTAGAATTAACAAAGAGTATTGATGTGCTAGAATGTTGAATGAGCTAGAATGTGCTAAAATGTCTGATGTACTGATATGTCAAATGTGCTATAATGTCTGATGTACTGATATGTCAAATGTGCTAAAATGTCTGATGTACTGATATGTCAAATGTGCTATAATGTATTAAAATGTCAGATGTGCTGATATGCCATATGTGCAAATATGTCAGATGTGGTATGATATCAAAATGTGCTGATTTCTAAAGACTAAAACAGTCTGGTTACATCTGTGTAATGAACATATGTGTAATGAAAGGTTAAATATGTATGTTATTGTTATTGAATTTGAGATGTAATAAAAAAAAAACTGTGACTTTTTTTCCTGTGTTTTTTTTACCTGGGCAAATTTGTGACTTTTTTACTGTGACTTTTTTTCCTGTGACTTTTTTTCCGCGCACCACTATTTCGATAATAAGTTTGCGCATAGGGGTCTTTAGCAGTGGGAGGAAACCGAAGGACCCAGAGAAAACCCACGAGGTTGGACAGACGACCCTACTCATCAGTATGAGGTATATCAGGACTATATGTACATGTTTTGATGTATGTAGAAGTGGGTGAAAACCAAATCACCAATAGCAAACATAGCAATCCAAAATAGTACTTCATATTGGGACTAACATATTGTACAATTTTATTTCAATAATTCCTTGTGTGTAGGAGACCTTAGAAGCAGGAAGAAACCGGAGGACCAGGAGAAAACCCTACTTCTTCTCAGGTACATATCAAACTTGACGACTCAATGACAGGCCTTATGATATAAAACATTACATGTCAGATCCCTTGAGTCTAATGCATACATGTATATGTTGGATTACCTGACTCAATGACAAACGATACAGAAGGAGGGCCTGACAAGGACAGCTACCTAAAACCGAGGTCCCGTGTACACATTGGCGTGCACGTAAAAGATCCCTTGGCAGTTGGAATTCGATATAAGAGTAGGCCGTAGCGCCGCTGCCCGGGCAAAATTTCCCTCATAGCACACTGTGTGGCGTATGCCCGTCTTCCATTAGCCCAGGTCAGGTGCAGAAGAGTAGGACATTAAACCCCATTTCATTTCATTTTATTGACAAACCATATGATTTAAAGGGCCATGACAAACTTTATGATATACAGTGTACATGTTACATTCCTTGTCTCAATGACAGGACTTGTGACCTAAAGTGTATATGTTACATCCCCTGACTCAGTGACAAGAACATATGACCTAAAGCATATATGTTAGACCACTTGACTCAATGACAGTGTATAGAACTTGACTCATCCAACCTCGAAAAAATAAAAAAGCCACACAAAGCCTATAAAACCCATAAATAAATATAAATTACCGTGAACAGAAGGATTTGATAAGTTTAATGATGCTTGGTGACATATTAAACGATGGGCACCATGTGTGTCAAACATCAATATGTTGTAATTATCTAGGATTTAGAACGATTGTGAAGAACAACATCTGGTATTTTAGATAAAACACCACAATTCTAGTCTTATCTTTAACTGGTTAACTCTGGTGCATTAAATCATACAATGTAATGTTGGTCTTTAGGTCAAGTGGCATGATACTAATTCCTGGCTTGTACTGGGTCGCCTGTCCAAAATCCCACTGTTAAAGACCCCTAGGGTAAATTATTGAAATAAATCTGACTAGACCTTATACCCAATTTCTCTCTCTCCCTCCTTCTAAATAACATTATATAAAGGTTGCCAGGTAACATCACATTAAACATTAGTTGCCAGGCAACATCCAAATAAAGATTGGTTGTTAGGCTACTGGTAGAGCACATTAGATATAGGTTGCTTGGCAACATGAAATGAAGTTTAACGTCCTACTGTTAAGCTTTGACTGGGTTATTGAAGTCTGGCATACGCCACACATTGTGCTATGACAGAAATTTTGCTGACAGCCATCTTAATTAGCCCAGTCAGAGCCAAACAGTAAGACCGTAAACCCCATTTCATTCCATCCATTGCCCTGTACATGGGACCTTATTTTTGTCATCCCATCAAAATGACTAGGCCCTTACTAGGGAAAACCCAGCCGGACAACCCTGATCGACCAACACTGGGATCGAACCTGTAACCTCTAGCTCTTACTCACTGAACTACCGTGGCTCCTGTCTGAGAAATGATTTCGGATCTGTTTGTCAGAGAGTTCAAGGGTCTCATGAATAAATTTCCAACTTACATTAAGAAAAAGGTTGCTAGGCAACATCGTAATAACTTACATGCAATCATGTGGAGGAGACGTCCATAGAAATCTCCCCATAATTTCTGCGGCATATTTTTCCCAATACATTTGTGGATCCTATACACTTAACATATACACTTAATAGTCCTCAAATAAGATGTTGTAAAGCTTAACTAAAGCAGTCACCTCAATCTCCTGGACCACAAATAAGATGTTGTAAAGCTTAACTAAAGCAGTCACCTCAATCTCCTGGACCACAAATAAGATGTTGTAAAGGTTAACTAAAGCAGTCACCTCAATCTCCTGGGCCACAAATAAGATGTCGAAAAGCTTAACTAAAGCAGTCACCTCAATCTCCTGGGCCACAAATAAGATGTCGAAAAGCTTAACTAAAGCAGCCTCCCCAATCTCCTCGGCCACAAAGCAATAGCCTCTCAATCTCCTCGGTCACAAAGCAGTCGCCCAAATCTCCTCGGTTACAAAGCGCAAAACTCAGGAATCAATCGTACTTGATATTCAATATACATTCAAATTTATGAATTTTAGGAGTTTAATCTTTTGAACTTGCTAACAATGTCCATTAGCAAGCAATCCACAATTAACACGATGATTAACTCCAAAAGTTTAAGATGTCGAATAGTGAGAAATCCACAACTAACAAATTCTGAGGGTTCCAAGCTTCAGAACCTTGTAACAACGCCCATTAGCAAGCAATCCACAAATAATATGATAATAAACTTAAAAAAAAAAACATTACATAGCAGCTGCCTCAATCCCTTTGGTGACAAAAACTAAAATCATAAGTTGTTGAACTTTTAATAACGTCCATTTTTGCAATCCACAAATAACACGATAAACATTGTAAGACGTCCGCCTTAAATCTCTTGCCCCGCAAAACTAGAATCACTGACATCCTTAAACGAACCTATTTCTTGTCAATTGTCATTATTCAGTTCCTAATATTGAATATGCATAAAAAGTTTGAAATGCTAAGAGTTAAGGTTCTGGTTCTGTCTGATAATGTCCATTTTTGTTTTCTTGATAGTGTCACTTACTGTAAACAACGTAAACAAATGTTATTTTAGTTCGTTCCTGGAGTTTTAGGTCCACTTCCACCAAGGGTGATATACCACAAGTTATTTTGGTAACTAACTAACATACATATAGACTGTAGCTGACAATAACTTCATACAAAGCCCCGCTGTGGGTGGTTGTTTTTTGGGTTGTTTTTTTATAAAGTATTAAACATATCACGACTGGTACTTTCAAAGAATGTCCATTGGTTAATAACCAATTCAAAATCTGGAGTTTGCAAGATTCATTAAGTTTGTAACCATGATATTTTTATCTCTTTTTACAGATACATTAGTTAAGAGTTGGCCATTCTTGCTACAGAAATTCAAATTACTTTATTCTGAACAATATTATCACTGTTGGAAGTTTGGACTAGAAGTAGGCTTCAACTATCTCCGCGCCATCTCCGACAATTGCCAACCATTTGATTGACAAAGGATAACTCCACCTACATATTCTCAATTATCAAGTAACATTCTCAATGGCTACAGTACCCTCGATTGTCCTTTCATCGTCAGTCTCTGGGAGTGACGTTCGTGATTAACGGTAAATGTTACCCTGGTCACCATTGAACGATTTAATTTTAAATGAACAATGTTTAAATCCAAGCTGTATCCAAGCCACCCGAGGGTCTACAGAGTTGAGTTTGAACTTGTTATATAAATAAAGACTTGCAATAGGCAGAGTTAGACTAATGTAGCTATAAAGACTGGATGTGGTTAGTTTTTATAAATTAATAACGAATTTCTTCTCCCACATACATGTACATACATGTAGCCGATTACTTAAACACTGTGTATTTACATATGTAAATCCTTATACTCATCACAAATGCATCCTTACATTCAAATTATTTGATTTTACTCTAGTCAAATCACTGTATTTTTTGTCCTAACTTTCAAAATAGATACAGTCTATACATATCATAGATTAATTTAAATCTTTCGAATACAAGTTTAATTTCCGCAATACTTTATCCAAATCCGACTTCTGTAAATTTCTGTAAAATTATCCACAAATTCAAATTACAAGAATTCTTCAAGTTGGCTAAATATGTTCCATCAAGTTCCGGTTCCGGTGAAACTTTCAACAAACAGTTTTCTTAATCGTAGAAATTTAACTTTATGAACACATAAACAAATACTTCAAATATCTCTCACATTTAGCCCTCATATGTCAAACCTCTTAATACTCGTAATTCAGATTATTTACTTCTGTTACGTCTGTTTGACTCAAACTTCCCAACAAATTAACTTTTAAAAGCTTCAAACACAATTGCACATAGAAATTTGAATTCTGAAAACATGACTTCCTTAAACCACAAACAGTCTATTTCTTTAATTATTTCATATATTCTGTCTTCAGACACATGCTCATAGAAATTTAAATTATTTTAATTCTCAAAATACGACTTCATAAAACCACAAGTTATTCATTCCTGTACATATCTCACTTATTCAATGAACATGTTTTAAACGTCACAAACGTAGTCATAGAAATTTGAATTATTCAAATTATGACAATCTTGCTTCATCAAACCACAGCTTGTCTGTTTCTTTATCTATCTCACTTATTTAAATAAATTTAAACAATCAGTTTCCTTTCTCCTGTGGTATATATGTTACAAACTCTGTTTTTATTTAATAATTTTTAACTGTGACATATCACACAGTGTATTTACAGTCTTATTAAAGAGAATATCCCAGCAGGACCTTCTAGCCAAACCAGCCCGGCCCTGAGTCATTTTCATTGACTAGGATTGTAAATTTCAACCCATTGTTCTTTCTATATTAGGAGCCACGGTGGCTAAGTAGGTAAGACACTGGTTTGCTAGCCTGGAGGTCGGTTCTTTGATCCCTGCATTGGCCAAGAAAATTCATCCTGATTTTCCGACATGGTTCTTTCTTTGCAGTGATGCAGGATGGAGGGCCTGACAAGGACAGCTGTGTAGTTGTTTGGATGGGTCAAAAAAGGATATAAGAGCAGCCCAGTCTTCATAAGCATAGTTTAGGAGCAGAACAGTAGGATATTAAATCCCATTTCATTTTATTTCTGTAATGTATGGGACTACTACTTTAAACAAAAGCTAAAAGTGTCAATAAACTTTTAGAGGATTATCTTTAAAGAAATTTCCGCAAGTATAAAATAACATGCTGTATAGATAAAATAAAAACTAGAATAGATTTTTAACATGTTGTTATGTGAGAGAGAGAGAAATGGGGTTTAACGTCCACTCGACACAACTAGGTCATTTCGGGACTAACATATGGTTTTTAATTTTATTTCAATAATTTGCTTGCGCGTAGGGGTCTTTAGTAGTGGGAGGAAACCGGAGTGCCCGGAGGAAACCCAGGAGGTTGAGAAGGCGCCCCTATCTCCATGCCACATACGCTCACACCAGGGCTCGAAACCACAGCCGCAAGCCAGAGGTGACCGGCCAGCTAGAGGTCGAAGCGCGGCACTCTAGACCACTAGGCCATCCCAACCCCCCATGTTGTGATGTAAAATTATTCATTATGTTTGATCAATTCATAATGCAAGCCTGGAAAGAACGGTTTTAGAGTAAATGACACAATGTCAGGCACTAATGCAATAGTACCTGACATTTTCAACTTAGTGCCGGACATGTATCAATAATATCAATAAAAAAGACAAATCAATGACTGACAGTCACCAGAGATTTAGTGCCTGATAAAGCTGAATCTGTGTCTGACAGTGCCTGTGACATGTGCTTTATTTCCAGGCTTGTAATCTTGTTCAATATCGAAGACAGGCTACCAATATGGAGTTGAAAATGATCTGGATAAGTTAATTCATGTCTAATTAATCATTTAGATAACATTTTTGAGGCCTGAAGAAAGATCTGCAATATTCCGATTTGTCTCATGCATAATGTAAGTTTAACATTTAATTAAGAAAAGAAAGAAAAAAATTTTCCCAGCTTGGATTCAATCAATTCAACATGTCTTGGTAAATATTGAATAAAGTTTAAACATGTTTGGACTGATGCTCCTAATTAGAGATTCATTCTTCACAGTTCACACAGATATAGTTTAGTGTAGTATTGGGTAATTGTTATTACAAGTTTTAGTGTACAGTAGTACAGTAATTGTTATTGTAAGTTTTCGAGTAGTATTGGGTAATTGTTATTTTAAGTTTTAGTGTAGTACAGTAATTGTTATTATAAGTTTTTGAGTAGTAGTATTGGGTAATTGTTATTATAAGTTTTAGTGTAGTACAGTAATTGTTATTACAAGTTTCAGAGTAGTATTATTGGGTAATTGTTATTATAAGTTTTAGTGTAGTATTGGGTAATTGTTATTTTATATATAAGTTTTAGTGTACACTGTAGTATTGGGTAATTGTTATTATATACATTTATATAAGTATTAGTGTATAGCATATACCCGCCTTCATTAACCCCGTTCAGAGCAGAACAGTAGGACGTTAAACCCTGTTTCAATTCAATTATTAAAGATGCGTACAACTTGGCTGATTTGTTGATGTATTTGGACTAAAAACATATTAAAACTAATTTATCTACATGTATCAAAATTTTGCTGGAAATCCTTCTCAAAACACTGTTTACGCGAGGCAATACCCCTTGCTATAAAAAATCAATGAAAAGAGGTCATGTTTGTGTCACGTGAATTTGCTGACAAACCACCTAAAAGATGTTGTCATTCATCGCTATCAAATATCGAAGCCTAATTACTTCTCAGATTATCCAATGCCCACATCTTTTGCCGTGATTTTTATCTCAGAAAGTGTTGTATGTCTAACTCTTCATAACATTTATCAACATGTACATCAAGCGCTCAGTATTTTTCTAGTAAGATTTGATATTTCTACTTTCCTTATATACCAAAATTGCCATACTTTCATTGAAAATAAACCCCGATAAATACTTTTTGGGGAACGTATCTTTAAATCTTACAGAAGGCATCTTTAATTTTAATCCATAGAATTGTGTTTTCCTTTACAATTATTTAATTCCTACCCTCAAACAAATTAAGAGGCCATTATCTTGTTTTGGAGTCAACATTGATATTATCTTGTTTTGAAGTCAACGTTGATATGATCTACGCGGTAAAATTATGAATCGAGTCAGATCGTTATCTTAGAAGACAAATCAATAGATAAAATAGATGGCACAACATTTTACCCAATAACACATCATTATCATGCACACATACACGGGCTAAATATTCAACACGCCATAATCATGTACACATACAAGGGATATATATATTCAATGACAGTGAGTTAAAGTCAATTTCCCCAACAACACACCATAAACATGTACAAATACAAGGGATAAATATTAAATACGCCATAAAAAGGCTTTGTATTCAACAGCAGTGGGAGGAAAACGGAGGACTATAAAAAGAGAGAGAGAAATGAGAGAGAGAGAGAGAGAGAGAGAGAAATGGGATTTAAATTTAACGTCCACTCCAGACAAACTAGGTCATTTTGGGAGTAACATATGGTTTCAATTTTATTTCAATAATTCGCTTGCGCGTAGGGGTCTTTAGCAGTGGGAGGAAACAAGGTTGAGAAGGCACCCCTACATGTATCTCCATGCCCCCTACGCTCACACCAGGAATTGAAACCACAACCGCAAGCCAGAGGTGACCGGCCAGCTAGAGGTCGAAGCGCGGCACTCTAGACCACCCCAACAGCCCAGAGAGAAATGAGATTTAACATCCACTCAACACAAACTAGGTTATTTCGGGACTAACATATGGTTCAATTTTCATTTCAATAATTCGCTTGCGCGTAGGGGTCTTTAGCAGTGGAAGGAAAAAGGAGTACCCGGAGAAAACCCACGAAGTTGGACATACAAAAAGGCAATCCAAACAATGCCAGTTGACTCAATGTCAGACCTATGATACAACGCGCACACGCTAACCATTCGGTCAACAAACCCCACATTTAATTTGTAGAAAATGTACTCCAAATGTTATTTTCCCCCAAAACAACTCTACAGATACATAATACTAAATTTTTTGTGAATTTATTATTTATTATTGAAATAATTCAAACTTAATGCTTGAGGTAGCATGTGGTTGAAAGTGCAGTGAATGATTTAATTTTTTATCTCAATAACTAAAGGATTGTGATTTTAACTAAATAACCTGTCCATCTCTATAAAGTTGTTGAATTGATAACAATCTATTCATCTAAATTGTATCCGTTTATAATGCATCTGGGATGGGTGTTAAATGCAAATGTAGGCAAGCCTGTAGAGTACATTTCTATCTGTACATATCATATCTATTATTAGCTTGAAATAACTACTTTTTATAGGAAATGAAATGATATGAAATGGGGTTTTACATCCTACTTCTATAAACTGGGCTAATGGAAGACGGGCATACGCCATACAGTGTGCTACGAGGGAAATTTTGCCTGGGCAGCGGCGCTAAGGGCTACTCTTATATCGAATTCCAACTGCCAAGGGATCTTTTACGTGCACTCCAATGTGTACGCGGGACCTCAGATTTTTGTCCCATCCAAACGACTAGACAGCTGTCCTTGTCAGGTTCTCTGTCCTGCATCACTGACAAGAGGAAACTCTTTGAGGGGGTTTCAGGCAATCTGATTAAAATTCTGGGGCCTTATTCACGAAATTTTAACTAAGATAAAATTCAAATTTTAGTTATTTGATTGGATAATATTAGATTGATTTTAGTGCTTAGCCAATCAAAAGTATCTCTGAAATTTGGATTTTATCTTCAGTTAAGATTTCATGAATCAAGGCCCAAATCTATATTTTGTTTCGTTTTTTTATACTTTTGATGACCTACACTACATGAAAATCTGAAAAGTTGTACTCAAAGGTTGTGTCAGGGGCCGTACGAGCGGCTTTTGACCCTATGACGTTCATACATTGATTAATCGGTCAACGTTCACATTTCTAGTGGATTACCCACAGTTCCGTGCATGGCACACCAGAAAGTCGCTGTAACAGTAACAGACCGTTTCATTAGCTAATCCCTCACTTTAACCAAAATGCAGGTAATATAACAACTCGTCCAGATCCTAGTGTAGCAAACACAAGTAAAACTAAATTTTTTGATCTAGAAAAAACAAAATGAAATATGATCTGTGTTTCAATCAAATTGGGGTTTCAGGTCATGTGACTTTAGCGTGAAATCTAACAGCCAGCGGCTGAAATAGAGCCCACTTCAATCTACGATTCTGAATTACTATTTTATGTAAATGTATTACTAGCAATTGTATTGTAATAGTTTAATATGAATCTCAATATCTGCAAAGATTCAGGCTCAAAAATTATTGAAATGTAAGCCAAACAACCGTTTATGTACGGCAGACGATTGCAAGACATCTGAGGCCAGGGATTTTCCATTAATGCGAATTGCTACGACTCACTTCATTGGTGAATCTGCACCTTAGTTTCGGGTGGATTTTAATATAGAACTAATCAGATAACATTTTTGTGAATATTATGGTGGATGATACCCGCAGATATGACAATTACAACTTTAGAAAACAGGATTTAACTGAAATTTCCTAAACTTCGACTAAATATAGCCTACTTTTTTTGTGGTATCCTCCAGATTATAAATATCTGACATATTATCATTCAAATTTTTATGATTTCAATATATCTTAGCTGACAATAACGCTCAGAATTCAGTTTTGAAATTGGTACTAGCGATTCTGAAAGGTAAATACCCCTTATGAAATCACTCAGATATGACTGAAAAGCACTTATTTTGGTGCCATGCCACCTATGACTAGTATAGAGCATCGGGACCGTAGCCAGCTCATAAAATTTAGGGGGGCTACAGAAATTTTTGGAGGGGCTGAGTATGTGGCCGGCTAAGAATACTCATAAGAAATCATTATAGTTGGCGAAATATTTGGGGGGGCTAATTCGATTTTTTGGGGGGCTAAGCCCCCCCATAGCCCCCCACGTGGCTACGGGCCCATAGAGCATTTTGATTACATTATTGACGTTGATCTCGGATTTTAACTTTGGATCTAATTAGAATATTTAATGACATACAAATTTTTGGGTAGCATTTTATTTAGATTTTCACAAAATATTAAAAAAAAAAACCCCATATTTTTCTGTCATTTAATAAAGCCTTGACCTGAAACTCATACTATTTAAAGCCTGGTACTGAAATAGTAGGTCTAATACTATTTCACTCTAAAGCAATAATTACTAAAATATATATCCTCGACTGTTAGAAATATGTTATGATTTACATAATTATACAATTTATTGCAACATGTCTGTCTAATACATACCTATGTTGACATTTATACACAGAACAATAGCTGATTATATCTGAAATAAAGTCTACGTTGATATTTAGGTCCACAATAATCATGTTACTAAAAATAGATCAATGTTTATAAAATGTAATGAGTTCGCCAGCAGAAAAGCGACATGACGTATTTTTGCTACGTGACGACAATAATTTACAAGAGCTTAGAAATAAGAAAGGTGCACTTACCTTTGGACGAAAGCAAGCGGCTTATCCAGCAGGCTTTTCCTATTCATTTTGATAATACATGCAAATTATGCAAAGAATTTGGGCTCATTACATCAACAAAGTGTCGAATCGAATTTTCGAGTTGATCCTCGCCTCCGACCCTCGCCAACTTTACCAATATTTTTCAATATGCTGACAATGCGGCATTGTAAGAATGTTCTAACGTGTACAGGGGCATGTACCGAAACGTTTACCAAAGTCAGTTTTAGTGACAATTGGAATGGGTGGCTTAAGTACAAGAAAAGAATAACATGAAGTCAACTCCAGTTGGAATTACACCCTTATCTCCGCCATATTGGAATCAATAATATCAGTTTCCTGTCAAATTATCCAAAGGGAGGGAACTCCAGAAAAGGTCTACAATGTTTAAGAAGTTGTTAAAGTCTGCAAACCAAGTCCTGAATAGCCAGAAAAAAAAAACACACCGAGAGTAAAACATATTCTAAGAAAGCATTTTAAGCAAAACCTATGGAAAAAAATGTGGTAGGCTAAATAAAATCAAAACTGCCAACACGTGTCATTATGAACTGTTTGCGCGCGCTTTAAGGCCCCGACTGGACCAAATTTAACAAGCGTAGGAGGAGGTTTCAACGTCTTGTTTGCAATCACTACCGTTAAAGATTCCTTCCCCGGCACAAACTGTGTGATTTGGGGATATATTTGGTCGAAAACCTTATTTAAAGTAATTTATATATCAAATCCTTCTCGATACATTTTAATACGAAGAAAATTACCCGCCCTATGCCCCAAGAATCTGGTAGCCACGGTGGGTCAGTTTATAAGGAGCTGGATCCGTTATCAGAAGATTCTAAGTTAGACACCGGTGTTGCCCGAGAACGTATGCCTACACCCTACATTTTTTATCGTGGCTCTCCTCTGTTAGTGGTAGGCCTACAGGACAGAGGGCCTGGTAACAACAACGTTTGTCGTTCAGATGGAGTGAAAAACCCATGTAGACCTACACGTTGTCGTTCAAACTTGTTGACGAGTAAGCGGAAGCGGAAATGCCAATATCTGACCGTCTTAATTATCCCGGGGGAGCCACTATGACTCAGTGAGTAGGCTAATGCTTTGGCTCGCTAACCTGGAGAGGTTTGGAATCCACGGTTGTGTACATGGCAAGGAGTGGGGTCGCCTGTCCAGCCTAGTGGGTTTTCATCGGGTACTCCGGTTTCCTCCCACTGCTAAAGAACCCTACGAGCAAGCGAATTATTGAAATAAAATCAAACCATATGTTATTCCCGAAATGACCAAGTTTGTGTCGAGTGGACGTTAAACCCCATTTCTATCTCTCGCTAACCTGTTCGATCCCTGCGTTGACCGAGAAAGTTCATCGGCATTTTCCGGCGTGTTCTCTCTTGTCAGTGGTGCAGGACAGAGGAATTGACAAGGGATAACGTATAGTCGTTTGGTTGCGACGAAAAACGGGAGCCTCGTGTTCACATCGACGTGCACGTAAAAGATCCCGCGGCAGTACGCCGTAGCGCCACTGTTGCCCCCCCCCCATAGCACACTTCATGGCGCATGCCCGTCTTCATTAGCCCAGTCAGTGCAGCAAAGACGTTAAACCCCATTTCATTTCAATTCATTTCCATTGTTAATCACCCCCGGTTGGTGCCCTGAATGGCTGCCATGCCCACATCTAGGCTAAACCACGTTTCACACCTGCCATTCAAATGAAATGAATGAAATGGGGTTTAACGTCCTACTCTTCTGCACCTGACCTGGGCTAATGGAAGACGGACTTACGCCATAAAGTGTGCTATGAGGGTAATTTTGCCCGGGCAGCGGCGCTACGGCCTACTCTTATATCGAATTCCAGCTGCCAAGGGATCTTTTACGTGCACGCCAATGTGTACACGGGACCTCGGTTTTTCGTCCCATCCGAACGACTAGGCAACTGTCCTTGTCAGACCCTCCTTCTGCATCACTGACAAGGGGAAACCACGCCGGAAAATACCTGTCATACAAACAATTGTTTTACATGTATATGGAAGCAGAATAAATAATTCTCAAAGTTCTCGGAATATACTTGTAGTGTTTTCGACTAAAGTCGTCGATTTAGGAAATAAAATGTCGGTAAACTAGCATAGTGTCTGTTCTAAGGCGGGGCTGATTGTAGTCAGACAGCCTGAGTTTAGTATTGTACGTGACTCTACTAAAGCATTTAGTGTAAACTTGACTTTTACTGTGTCAGAATAGATCTAAAAATAAATATTATCACGACAATAATAGCTCGAAATTTTCTCCGTCAACAAGTCACACTACCGACGTACATGTACATCGGAAAGTCTCTCTCTCTCTCTCTCTCTCTCTCTCTCTCTTCGCTGAACTGGTTTGTCGTAGTAAAATTAAGACCACTGTAAGAGAAATACAGTGGAATACTGTGAAGTACTACTACTTAGTCAAACATTATCATGATATTTGGTCAGTGACAATCAATTGGTGCTCAGAAGAGCACAGCAACAGCCAGTTACTGGATAAAATGAAAACAAACTTAATTCATTATTGCTTAAAAGAAGAGAAATACATTCTGTAATTGACTTTCAAGTATCTAAATTGACTTGCACACATGAATTTACTTAAAATGTAAAACATCAAATTTAAAAAGGTCGTCCAAAATTTGATGGGTCCTTTTTTGGACCCTAGACAGCTGCCTACACTGCCCATTGGGTAATTCGCCCCTGACCGCGGATTAAAGTCGTAGAAAATTATGAAATGTTATGAAAACTGCGAATAGGGCACGTCATATGTTTTAAATTGCGTTGTATGTTTTCTCTAGGAAGTGCTAAAAAAATCAATTTGGCTACATTTAGCCGTAGAACCTTTTCTATTTTCCGACAAATGAAAATTGCGCACATGGATTTTAAATTGCGTATTTTGTTATGGTTAGGAATTGTTTAGATATAGATATAACTTACTGAGCAGCCAGGTATAAGTGGGCGTGGTCTATGACTCACGTGAGCCGTGGTGGCTCAGTGAGTAAGGCGCTGGTTCGCTAGCCGGGAGGTATCGTGTTCGCTCTCGGGATTTTCCAGTGTGGTTTCCCCTTGTAGTTGAGGAAGGAATGCCCGAAAGGTACAACTATTGTGATTGTTGTATCTGTAATAGAAATATAATAGTCAAAAAGATTCTATTCCAGGCGCGGATCCATGGGGGGGGGGGGTCCAGGGGGTCCGGACCCCCCCCCCCCCCCTGCTCAGACTTGAAAATTTTTTTATGCGATTTTATTGGCGATTTAGACCTGTTATTTTGGAATTTACCTTCCGGAAATACGTCAGAATGAACCAAATTGAATCTAATTTACCAAATTATCGGTTGAGCGCAATTAGTTAAGCAATTATCAAACCTAGACCCCCTCCCCCTGCAAAAAATCCTGGATCCGCACCTGTATTCCGTTCAGTGTTTACAAAGAGAGAGAGAGAGAGAAATGGGGTTTAACGTCCACTCGACACAACTAGGTCATTTTGGGACTAACATACGGTTTTGATTTTATTTTAATAATTCGCTTGCGCGTAGGGGTCTTTAGCAGTGGGAGGAAACCGGAGTGCCCGGAGGAAACCCACGAGGTTGAGAAGGCGCCCCTATCTCCATGCCACTTACGCTCACACCAGGGCTTGAAACCACAGCCGCAAGCCAGAGGTGACCGGCCAGCTAGATGTCGAAGCGCGGCACTCTAGACCACTAGGCCATCCCAACCCCCCGTATTTACAAAGACATGTTGAATGGAAAGGGGGCGGGTAACGTCCACTCGACACAAACTAGGTCATTTCAGGACTAACATATGGTTTAATTTCATTGGACAAGCAACCCTACTCCTTGTCACGTACAACCGGAAAATCGAAACCACACCAGATGTCTGAATGACAGACCTCATGATAGGCTACAACGCGCGAGATTGTAGGTTAGAGTTGGGATCAGCGCTAGCCCTGTTAAATCTAGCGACCTTTGACCAAACATGAAATCAGCCTTATCAAATAAATTCACCTTGGAAATTTGATATTTTACCGATGACGCAAATGCAAAATGGCGGCAGGTTACTGTAATTACCGACATGCTCCTGTTAGCATGGCAACCTATTTAGCTAATTACTGCTGACTGTTAAATTAAGAAATCAGTAAATAACCTTCAAGTCGTTTAAAACGTCTAGAATAGTTGGCAGGAAATTCTTGTCTGGTTACAACATCGATAAAACATATTTCAGACAGTTCAACTTTTAAAGTGGTTAGTCTCTATTTACCTTAAGCATTATCTCATTTACTGTAAGGAGCCATGGAGGATCGCTAGCCCGGAGGTCGGGTGTTCGATCCCTGCATTGGTCGAGAAAGTTCATCTAGATTTTCCGGAGTGATTCCCCCTTGTCAGTGATGCAGGCAGAGGGCCTGGGACGAAAAACCGAGGTCCCGTGTACACCTATAAGATCCCGTGGCAGTTCGAATTCGATATAGAATAAGGCCATGGTGCCGCTGCCCGGGCAAAATTTCCCTTATATCAATAGCACACTGTATGGCGTATGCCCGTCTTCATTTGCCCAGTTCGGAGCAGAACAGTTAGACGCACAACCGGGGATTCGAAACCAGAAATTTTTGATACAGCTCTTTATCTAAATATTACGTAAGTGTATCCGTTAAACAAGAAACTATGTTAATTCATTAGTCGTATTTATTTCCTGTGTTTATGACTTAGATACAAAAAATAGTAAGTGCAGGCGGACCGCATTACACACGTAAACAAAACAATCCTGTGGACAAGACAAAATAAATAATTGAATTGAAATGAAACTGGGTTTAACGTCCTGCTCTCCTGCACATAAACTGGGCTAATGAAGACGGGCATACGTAATACAGTGTGCTATGGGGGGAATTTTGCCCGTGCAGCGGCGCTACGGCCTACTTTTTATATCGAATTCCAACTGCCAAGGGATCCATTATGTGCTCGTCAATGGGTACACTGGACCACGGATTTTCGTCCCATGTGAACGACTAAACCTCACTCTTCTCTCCTCTCTCTCTTCACCTTGTCAGGCCCCCAGTCCTACATCACTGACAAGGGGAAACCACACCGGAAAATCTGGATGAACTTTCTTGGACAATGCAGGGATCGAAAACCCGACCTCCCTCAAACAAGCCAGCGCTTTACCTACTTACCCACCGTGATCCCCACAATAAATATCAGATCAAATGAATGGACCCGGAGGCGAGTCGTTAACCTGGATAGAATTGTGAAAAAATATTAAAAACTAATAATAAGAGACCATAGCAGAGGTATATCAAATATACCCCGTGTCACGTCATAAGATACTCACACGCCACCATGTCATAAAATACACACGCGCCACGTCGAAAGATACACGCGACACGCATGAATAACGCGAATCATCGGTAAGAAAAAAGCTGGTAAAAAAAAAATAATACATCGCATCAACCTATCCAAATTCTTAACAAGCGGTTGCCAAGCAAGACATGCCCACATTTCACAAGAAACGGTCAAAGAACGAGTTAACGAGGGATCATACCAGGAAGATACGAGCTGATATGCGCGAACATTTAAGTTTCTTCAAAATCGAATAAAAATTGTGACCTCTAGAGGACCTTGGCGTTACATGTACAAGGGCGGTCAGTTTATTGGGCATTTTGGTCCGGTTTTCACGAAAATTGGACCTCAATTGTAAAAACGGCGTAACGGTGAAATGAACGTTTTATTTTTTTTAAAATCAAACCGACGGACAGTGGCGTGGACAATATATACGTCCACATGAAAATGTGGGCGTATAAAAAAACAAACAACCTAACATGGTTTACCTTTAAATTAAATGGATTTTTAGACGTGAAGATGAGCGTTGTTAAGCAGCGGTCTGTGTAATTGTTACATCTAATATATATGCATTAACCAGTTCATACCTGATGTCAGAAATCCTGAAAACTTTACAAAACAATTATGGAATTTGTAGACCTGTAGATGTATCCGGGTTTTCTCTTACGGTAGTTCGAGTGATCTGTATTTAGTGTTAAAAGACCCTGGAATTTATAGACCAATAGATGTATTCGAATTTTCTCTTACTGTTGTCTGAGTGTGTGTCGATTTAGTGCAACCCCGGAATTTACAGACCTTCAAAAACATCGAGGTTTGTCTTAGCGCTTGGAATTTTGTCAGTGTTCTTGGATTGGTATGTAGTTCATTAAGAGATTAGCCTTACTGGAATCCGTGTGTTGGTCGTTAGTGTTAAACAACCAGACTTAGAATTTACAGATCTTCAAATACATCGAGATTTATTAATTATTGGATCTATAGGTCTATCGGTACCTCCAGTTCATTGAGTTCTGCTCTACTATTGCCCGTGTGTTTGTCTGTGTGATTTTAACCCACTGTTGTAAATCTGTATGTATGTTAATGACGTGATTTTAAAATATATTGTAGCGCAAATCTGAATTTTCTCAATTCTGACTGGAAGAAATTCATTATGTATCCATATTGGCTATTATTATAATAAAATCTATCTATATTCGAAACACAAAGTGTTTATCGACATTCTAGCACTAAATAAATAGCGATATTTCTTAAACTTTTTCCAAGTGACTTAACACAACCGATCAATTTACATGCGCTTAAATTTACTAGCCAAATTCTGCGTTCACTATTGATGTCAATGGACTGGACATTCAAGTCTTTTGCAAGGGGAGGTAACTATTCTTGAAACCGGATGTTTAGAATTCGATTTTTTTAATTATTATTTTTATTTGTGTTTTTCGGGGTATAAACACCGTTTTTAAGTTTGGTTTCAGTAAATATTCGCATTATTGGTAGAATGGTCGCCTAAATTGTTCTGTAAAGACTTTTAGGGAGTTTAACAAATTCGTCGTTTGACGTCGTCATGCCGACAAGTAAACTACTAGAGCTAGGCCTAAAACGCAAACGCCGTAACCGCAGTAACGGTGACGTCTGTTGTTTTCATTGTTCTGAAACTTTATACTGCGTGAAGTATAACAATCCTGACGAATATTTAAAGGAATTATTTAGTTCATAATTACAGATCAATGATAATAAATTCAGTAACGTTGAGAATAAATTGTGCAAGATAGGCCTATCGTATCATGTGCAGATGGACTTTACGACTGTAGTGTAGTTAGTAACTTAGGCCTACTAATAACTGCACAAGGAGGAGCAAGGCGTCATAGCAACGAGTTAAGGATTGGGTCAAAGTCCAACTGTTTGAGTTTTAAATTTATTAAAAGTGCATTATGTAAGAGAGCTAAATCTGTCCAATGCAGGTCTTTTTCTTGGGTTCAAATCTTATATGAATTATTTTAGACATTTATTTACATTATAATCAACGCTACTTAGTACTTCATAACTTCGCTTAGAAAAAAGTAATTTGTTTGAAATTTTGAATATTTTTTTTTATTCATTGTCTTTTTTAAACTATTAAAGCAAGACTGGCCGCTGGCCAACTCATTATCTAAATCTTACATAATGTATCTTTAAATATCAGAGCTGTTAAAATAATAGAAAACAAATTGTGTGTTTATCTTATTTCAGGCAAGGAATAAACAAATAGCTCTATTAAATAGATTAAACACGAGTTAATGAGAGTAATCATTTTAGTTAAAAGGGAAGGTGATTATTAACAGTCTGGAGATGAAGTATTTTCAGATCTTATTAACATCATAGTTTGGACATCGTTAGAGAGATTGTCGTTTAATTGAGGAGATGTTGCGCGGTGTATAAACGTTGTATATTGGCAGCTTAGCCGTGTAATATAGGGAATATTACCCAGTGTATAAACATTATAACGTGTGATTACTGTAATGGAGGCAATATTTCCCGGTGTAGGCATTAGATATTGACATTTAAACCGTGTAATATAGGGAACATTACCCGGTATATAAACACTGTAACGTGCAATAGAGGGAATATAAACATTATATATTGACAGTTTAACCATGTAATAGAGTGAATATTGCCCGGTGTATAAACATTACATACAGACAGTTTAACCGTGTGATAGACAATACTATAACAATAGATATTGACAGTTTAACCGTGTAATATAGGGAATATTGCCTGTTGTATAAACAATAGATATTGACAGTTTAAACAGTGATAGACAATATTATAGCAATATGTGAAATAATTGACTGAAATCGTGGACACGAGATTGGATAGTTGACGACTGAAATCGTGAATACGAGATTGGATAGTTGACTGAAATCGTGGGCTCGAGATTGGAAAGTTGACCGAAATCGTGGACACGAGGTTGGATAGTTGACTGAAATTGTGAACACTATGTGTAATGATAATCAGAACGTATATTTGTTGATATATATAGTGATTGTTTAAATGAGATGACAACCATGTTGAAGAATCTAATTCTCGTGATTATTATTGGCATTCTAGTGTTGGTTAAAACAGTAGTCCATACTAAAAGATGTACGTACCATAAGTATCCTGGACCCGAGTTCACAAAACATTCCCAGGCTTAAATTAAGAATTTACTCAACTTTCAATCACTGTTTATGAGAAGAAATATCTTTGATCCAGACTCGGTTCGCGTATTTGATACATTAAAACAACAAAAGTTTTATAAAGGCTATATTTTAATTAAAACAAGGCAAACAATTTTTACTAAATTCGTAACATAAGTCCGAGAATGTCTTGTGAACTCGGGGCCAGTTGTTTAGTGAATGGGGTTTAGCGTCCTACTTTTCTGCACATACCGGGAATATTGTGACGAAAATATTCCCAAGACTACGCTTTACTGATTTCTAGGGATTGGGTGGCCGAATGGTTTACGCGTGAAATTATAAGGTCTGTCATTGCATCAAGTAGCGTGGTTATGATTTCCTGCTTGTACGTGACAATCAGTAGGATCGCCTGTCGAATCTCGCCGGGAATTCTCCTCACAGCTAAAGACCTCTAGGCACAAGCGAGTTGTTGAAATGAAATTGAATTATGTGCGAGTCCCCAAAATTACCTAGTTGTGTCGTTACCCCCCCCCCCCCCCCCCCTTTTCTCGGCTTACGAATTTTGAGTGTGCTAAAGGAGGTTTAGTGGCATAGGAGGGGGGGGGTCAGACATTAAACAGGTTTTACTGTATATTTATATTTATTCTATTCCAGTACCCAGATCAACTGGACTAATTGACCTTGTCTTTAAAAGACCATCAAGTGATTGTAAGGATCTATATTGTAGGTAAGAGGATTTCATAAGGTTTTAATCTGAAAAATGAACCCGATGACAACGTCACTGCCCGGGTAAAATTCTATATCTTCCCGATTTACACGTATGTGTCTTGTACGTTTGTATTTCGAATCCCTTTCATTAAAAGAGACGTTTGTAAAGAAGACCAACTCCTACATCTCCGAAGGGGATTAGGTGGTCGAGTAGTCTATCTGAGCGGGTTGGAGGACCAAGGTGGCCTGTCTATCTTAGAGGTTGGGTGACCAGGGGGCTGTCTTTCTGAGCGGGTTGGGTGACCAAGTCGTTTGTCCTTCTGAGCAAGTTGGGTGGTCGAGTTCTTTATCCATATGGTCTATCACTGTGAGCGGGCTTGTAGCCCGACTAGTCTATCTCTCTGGGTGGTCTGGTAGTCCGACTGGTCTTTCTGTGGGGCTTGTAGGACGACTGGTCTAAATCTCTGAGTGGACTGGTAGTCCGACTGGTCTATCTATCTCAGCGCTTTGGTATGTCGACTGGTCTAGACTATCTCTCTGAGTGGGCTGGTAGGCCGACTGGTCTGTCTACGACAGGTCTATCTCTCCGGGTGGCCCGGTAGACCGACTATTCTATCTCTCTGAGGGGGCTTATAGGATGACTGGTCTATCTCTCTGAGCGGGCTGTTAGGCTGACTGGTCTATCTCTGTGGGTGGGCTGGTAGGACGTCTATCTTTCTGAGCGGCCTGTTTGTCCAACCGGTCTATCTCTGTGGGTGGACTAGTAGTCCGACCGGTCTATCTCTCTGAGGGGGCTGGTAGACCGACTGGTCTATCTCTGTGGGTAGGCTGTAGTCCGACTGGTCTATCTCTGTGAGGGGGCTAGTAGGCGAACTGATCTATCTCTGTGGGTGGGTTGGTAGTCCGAGCGGTCTATCTCTCTGAGAGGGCTGGTAGACCAACTGGTCTATCTCTCGAGGCTGGTAGGCTGACTGGTCTAACTCTCTGAGTGGGCTGGTGGGACGACTGGTCTATCTGGGTGGCCTAGTAGTCTGATTGGTATACCTATCTGAGGGTGGTGCAACTGGGCTGGCTTGTAGGACGACCGGTCTATCGGGCTGATCTATTTGAGGGTGGTGCAACATGATTTGTTTTAAGTGGACGGTAATTTTGTGTTTATATTACAGGGACCAGGTGGGATGTCGTCTTTCTATTTATCCATACGGCTGGGGTTTACACGCTTCAAGTACCGGTTGCTGTGGAAACTACAATGGCTGCTGTAAATTAGCCTCAGTCGTCTGTTATATTCATGACGTCATGTGTGACTGTTGTGGCTCCATATTTTGTGGTCCCCAGTGTAAAAAAGACCCTGCTTGTGACGACGCGAAAACGTTAGCAGGCGACGGGGATGGCGGCAGTGACGACGCGAAAATGTTACCAGACAATGCCGGTGGCGGCAGTGACAGGGCGAAAATGTTAGCAGAAGATGCCGATAGCGGCAGTGACGACGCGAAAATGTTAGCAGACGATGCTGATAGCGGCAGTGGCGATGCAGAATAACAATCTCAAACCAACCTTCAAGGAGGACAGTGCAATCAGATCCTATTTCGTTTCGTTTTACTTGTCTTTTCTACACTAGGATCTGAAAAAAGTTGTTTCCATTGAGGTGTTCTGAATGGTGTGAGGTATTAGCCAATGAAACAGTCAGTTACATCGAGTTTTAAGCGGAACTGTGGGTAATCCACAAGTAACATCAATGCTGATTGGTTCATCAAATGTTTGACGTCATAGGGTCAGAAGGGTTATGACCTCTGTCGTGACCTATCGCAACAACCGGTCAGATCTTCATGTAGTGTAGGCCATGGAAAGTATAAAAAAAACGAAACGAAATATAGATCTATAGATTGATTGATCGTCTGAGTGAATCAAATATTGATCCTTGTCAAAGATACATTATGTAAGATTTAGATAAAGAGCTGACGACAGGTCTTGTCATAAAACAGATATCATCCATTTAAATCACGGCCATCCAGGGTTTAACCTCACTTTTCCCACATTTGATTGTTTTGATAAAGGATTAGGAGGTTAGTAGACCGTGGGTGTAGAACTATAGCCTGTTTTAATTAATAACTACCCTTGGTGTAAAATATTAGGCTCTAAACAATAAATGTGGGGAAAGTGAGGTGTCCCCGTAGAGAGTTGATTAATAAATGTCTAAATAATTATTTATATTACAATTATATTAAAGAAAGACCTACAATGGACAGATTTAGCTCTTACATAATACATCTTTAACGGGATTACGTTATTCGAAAAAGTGACTTGATGAACACGACTTTTCGTGACTTTAGGCAAGTTCTACACAAACGTAACATCTATGAAAATTGTTCCCCGAAAGAGAGCTACGTAAAGTTTGACCGAACTAATAGGATGAAAGTTTCTTAGACACAATGTTTATACTTATCAAATATGTCTGTGACATCTACTTTAATTGGATTCATACTAACAAAATATATAAGGGACAGTCGCTTTAAATAGTTTTATTTTTTAATAAAATATATCTGGAACAATCGCTTTAAATAGTTCCATATTAATAGAATTGGGAGTCACGGTGGCACAGTGAGCAAGACACTGGCTAGTTCGATAACCGGGTTGGCCGAGGGTGTACCTCGTGATTTTCTAGCTGGTTTCCTCTTCTCAGTAGTGCAGGGTTAAATGGTGTTTCCTTGTCAGTAGTGAAGGGAGGAGTGATGTCCCCTTGTCAGTAGTGCAGAACGGAGTGGTCTCCCCTTGCTTTGCCAGTAGTGCAGGGCGGAGTGGTGAAGGGCGGATTGGAGTCTCCTTGTCAGAAGTGGAGGGCGGAGTGGAGTCCCCTTTTTAATTGTCAGTATTGCAGGGCGGGGTAGAGCCCCCTTGTCAGAACTGCAGGGTGGAGTGGACTCCCCTTGCCAGTAGTGGAGGGCGGAGTGGAGTCGCTTTGTTAATAGTGAAGGGTGGAGTGGAGTCACCTTGTCAGTAGTGCCAGGCGGAATGGTGTCCCCTTGTCAGTACTGCAGGGCGGAGGGAATGGCAATTAAAATGTCAACTGATCTAGTTGTTATGATGAAGTGAAAAGAAATGGGGTTAAACGTTTTTGCACCAACCGGGATAATGAAGACGTGCTATGGTTGACAATTTGTCCGGACAGCGGAGAGAATAAAGAGAGAAATGGGGTTTAACATCCACTCGACACAAACTAGGTCATTGCGGGGCTAACATATGGTTCAATTTCATTTCTATATATTCGCTTACTCACAGGGGTCTTTCGTAGTGCCGTACTGCTTGTCACGTACAACCGGGGAATCAAAACCACTCCAGTTCACTCAATAACAGATCTTATGATACAGTGCGCACGCGCTAACCCCCCCCCCCCCCTACCACACACATCACGGACAGCGGCGTCACGCCCTGCTCTCATATCGAATTTAAACTGTCAATGCTTCTTTTACGTGCATGCGCCATTGTATCCCCGATTTCGTCGCATCCCCGATTTCGTCGCATCCGAACCCCCGTAAAGACGTTAAGAACCCTGGTCAGTTAAGTTGAAAGAAAGAGAGAAACGGGGTTTAAGGTCCACCCGACACAAAGTGGGTCATTTCGGGACTAACATAATGGTTTAATTTCATTTCAATAATTCGCTTGCGGGTAGTGGTCTTTAGTAGTGAGAGGAAACCGGAGTACCCGAAGAAAACCCACGAGGTTGGACAGGCGACCCTACTCCTTGCCACATACAACCGGGGATTCGAAACCACACCAGTTGACTCAATGGCAGGCCGTGTGATAAAGCACGCGCTCACTAACCATTCGGCCATCAAAACCCCGCAGTTAAGTTTAAGATTATAAGAGTAGACTGTAGTACTTTGTGTGCGGGCCCGTATCTACAGGGGGGCGCGGGGGGGCATGGCCCCCCGCGTGAAATGCTCGCCCCCCCGCTCAGAATTTGCTAACAATCATTAAAGTATACACAGTTCCTTATATTAACCTAAAAAGGCTAATATTTTTTCGTTTGAATTTATACTTATTTTAAAATGCTTATTAGACGCCTAGGTAACTACATAGCATGATGATTACAACAGTCTGTTAGAATGACCTTTCCGAAAATTTCCTCAAAATGTTCGCCCCCCTACCGAAAGGTAATGCCCCCCTGCTTAATGGTGTCTAGATACGGGCCCGTTTGTGTGACCATAGAGCTAGAATAATAACGAACGCATTCGCCACAGAAAAGTAGGAGGTTAAACCGCATTCATTGTGTAAAGTGAAATCAACGTATACCGATTGCATTTGAACAAGTCGTTAGCGCAATAGGACAACAATTGGAAACCTTTGTTAATCATAAAAGATTTCTATTGGTGCATTTAAAACACGTGTATTCTAATACAATACAAGGCTATAGCGTACAGTATAGATGTATTATACTCGTGATATAAACACGTGTATTATAGAACAATACAAGGCTAGTAGGTATAGTATATATGTACCGGCAGTACAAACAAACAGCTTAACTTGTCAACATACACACAAACAATCATTGTTCACCTTACTTGACAAGGACAGCTGTCTAGTTGTTCGAATGGGACGAGAAGGAAAACACATGAATCTTACAAACTTCCCCATTTCTCAAATATAACCCTTGATTATTCGAATTCTTAAATTAGTTGGCTTTCTAAAGAACGTTACATTAAAGGAGCTAAAACACTAATATTTGGGACCTAGACATTGCAATAAATTGGCCGCAACGCATGTAAAACTGTAATATGAATGTTAATAAACTGATTTACATTCAATTGCTTCTGTTGTTACTTTAATTTCTAAGCAGTTATGTTCGGCGAAAGCCGCGAAATACACCAGAAGTCTCAATCGAATGGCATTCTCTAACGTCTGGTTATTCCAGTCTTCGCCGATATTATTTATTGTGCATGCTCTCCAGATACAAATATGAGTCATCGTTTGACACTACATGTGGAATATGTCTAGCCTCGTTCTTCGAGTCCCTTGTTACAATGGCACTGAAAAACTGAAAGGCACTACGGTTCACGATGTGTACACCAATGTTGAAATGTTTATTTTGTCTTAAATATTGGATATCAGAATCCTACTTTTTCCTGGGAAGATCACAACACCATTGTTAATTTAAATTGACGAATAATTCGTGTTTCCAATGTCGAAGACTTCGGATGATATTGAGACTTATCTACTTTAAGTGACATAACACAGAGATCAAGAATGCTGCAAGTATGAGACAATAAAATATTAAATTTTTAAAATTAATCAAAGCATATAAAACACTTGGAATACTAATAAGCCGAATAATGACGACAAATTTGTATAGACCTGTTTTAAGTTCAATAAATTATATTTTACAAATTCTGCATATCCGTTTAATCCAATAGAATTTAAGATTACAATGCTACCCCTGTTATATATTTATCAATGATGCATTGATCTTTTTTATTGGGTAATGGTCGAACACGTGGGAAAAATTATTCTTATTGAGCTTGTCAAACAAAATTGGCGTGTCTGACCACGCCGTGAGAAAGTCGTAAAGAATTTTCATTTGAGCTGGAAGCGGTAACTACGGCTTTACTTAGCCTACTCATACCATTTTTGGGGTATAAACAGTATTTTGTTCTCAGAATCAGATTGATTAACAGCTAGGCCCCTATTACTTCTCTCGTGAATCGGATGTGAAATATTGATATTTTTTTTTACCGAATTCAAGATGATCACATGTTTGATATTATTTTATTACGTCATGTTGATGGTGTTAATGATGGCCGATTCCCAGGTAAGAATTGTTTAATTTTTACTTTATTTCACTAAAAGATTTATTTGAAGATGTATTATCTAATGAGATACTGGCGTGGTTTCGATTCCCAGTTTGTACATGACGGATCACGGTGGCTTCGTGGGTAAAACGCTGGCTTGCATTTTCCAGTGTGGTTCCCATTGATGCGGGACTGAGGGTCTGACAAGGACAGCTGACTAGTCGTTCTCATGGGACGAAAAACCGAGGTCCGGTGTACACATTAGCGTGTACGTACAGGATCTCTTGACAGTAGGAATTCGATATAAAAGAGTCGGTCGTAGTGCCGCTGTCCGGGTAAAATTCCCCTCATAGCATATGGTATGGCGTATGCCCGTCTTGATCAGCCCAGTTGATCCGTTTCTTCGATCGGTTTCCCCCTTCTGCTAAAGACCCCTACGCACAAGCTAATTATTGAAATAAGATTGAAACATATGTTAGTCCCAAAATGACTTAGTTTGTGGACGTTAAACCCCATCTCTCTCTATTTGTTAACCCAGTAAGACATGAAAATGTTATATTTCACTTAACGAAAGTAAAATTCGATCATCCAGTGAAGAAATTATTATGTTATATTTCAGCTAACGGAGGTAAGATTCGATCACCCAGTGAAGACAATACATGAAGATGTATATATAGATACTGTTATTACTAATGTGATATTAGTGGGCGGGGATATTGACACAGTTACCTGTAATATACAACAGACGCAACCTGCTGTCGCTCCGTTTGATGTCTGGTTAAAACCAGGTGATCAAGGTAAGGTACTATTTCATTAATGGCGTATTAATATTTGGTTCAAACAAGGCAAATCAAGGTAAGGTTCTACTTCACTGGCGTATTGATATTTGGATAAAATCAGGTGATCCGGGTCAGATGTATCTATTAAGGCCGCCTTCAGATTTGGTCAAAGTCAAGAGATGTAAACAGAGAGAGAGCAAGAAATGGGGTTTAACGTCCACTCGACACAACTAGGTCATTTCGGGACTAACATATGGTTTAATTTTAATTCAATAATTCGCTTGCGCGTAGGGGTCTTTAGCAGTGGGAGGAAACCGGAGTGCCCGGAGGAAACCCACGTGGTTGAGAAGGCGCCCCTATCTCCATGCCACATAAGCTCACACCAAGGATCGAAACCACAGTCACAAGCCAGAGGTGACCGGCCAGCTAGAGGTCGAAGCGCGGCACTCTAGACCACTAGGCCATCCCAACCCCCCGAGAGATGTAAACAGGGCTAGCGATAACTCTAATCTGGACCTAGCCTTACCTTAACCCTCAAACTCGTCAACTCTAACTTTATTTAACCAAGTTGAAATTATATATAAGATTGGTCATACTCATAGCGCCGCTGCCCGGGTGAAATCTCTCTCATAGCACACTGCATGGCGTCAGTCTGAACGACAGATCCGCTCTACCTGCAGGGAAGTACCATTTAATTTTCGCATGTTAGTTACGCGCGTCGGACAGAAGAAGACGTTAAACCATGTTCATCGCGTTGGCAGGGACTCGCGGTGGCTCACTGCGTAAGGTGCAGACTCACTAACCTGGAAGTCATTGTGTTGATCCGAATGTGACTGGGGGTTGGGATGGCCTAGTGGTCTAGAGTTCCGCGCTTCGACCTCTAGCTGGCCGGTCACCTCTGGCTTGCGGCTGTGGTTTCGAGCCCTGGTGTGAGCGTATGTGGCATGGAGATGGGGGCGCCTTCTCAACCTCGTGGGTTTCCTCCGGGCACTCCGGTTTCCTCCCACGGCCAAAGACCCCTACGCGCAAGCGAACTGTTGAAATTAAATTGAAACCGTATGTTGGTCCCGAAATGACCTGGTTGTGTTGAGTGGACGTTAAACCCCATTTCTCTCTCTCTCTCTCTCTCTCTCTCTCTCCCGAATGTGACTGGAATCAGTCATCCGATTAAAAGAAACCTTGGCAGTTGGAATTTTACTATGAGTATGCGTTGTCCGGGCAACATTTTCCCTGATATACCTATCTTCACTCTCCCGGTTGCTGCCGTAAAGAAGGACGGTAAACCCCATTTCACTTGCATTTATGCTATGTCGGTTTTATCTGTGATGTTTGTTTTTGAGTTTTACACAGTTGTTTTTAAAAATTGTTCATATTTGTATATTTGTATATGGTCGATATTTATAAATTGTCCATATTTTTATATTGTACATTGTATATTGTATATGATCGATATTTATATATGATCGATATTTATAAATTGTCCATAATTGTATTATACATTTGTATGTTGTATATTTGTATTATACATTTATATGTTGTATATTTGTATTGTCCATATTTGTATATTGTCTTTATTTGTATATTGCCGATATTTGTATAATTGTATATTGTAGAATATAAAGTATATTATACATCAGCTAGTGGTATTAGGTTAAGTTACAGTAGAACCCCTTCCTATATACTGACTATAGTCTGTACAGAACGAGATAACAGCATCACAGCTCAACTAGAGGTTGATGTCTTACCAAATAAAGCACCGAATATCAACGACTACCCTGGTAGTAAGTCTGATTAATCAAGTCTATTTTAAAACGGGATACCTTTTTTGTAAACGGCAAGGGGTCTAGAGTATCTTGCTTCAAGTTCAAGCTGGCCGGTCACCTTTGGCTTGCGGTCGTGGTTTCGGTCCCAGTTGTGAGCGCATGTTTACTCCGGGTATTCCGGTTTCCTCCCACACCACGAACAACAGCAATCCCTCTAGACACCAGAGCATGACAACATACAAGACTGCCCATCCAACCTTCAGTATCTCACGATACTAATTTGATATTTTGGTTCATAGGCTGGACCAAATATTCAGAAATCAAACCTTGATTGACGTCTCAAACACTTCATTTATTCCTATACAATCCTGCCAAGAAAAGCTATTTACCATCCTTAGCGATTACTTGCAATAGCAACGATGGTCCGCCTTCTGCCAGTAATAGGAACTCAAACAAACCATAGATAGAACAAACCAACGCAATTCTTTACGTGGTATGAAGAAGCGAGAATTTGTCTCTCAACTGCACTGACGCCCCAAACATGTCATAGGCCCATGTACTACAACTATAAATTTTGGAAAGGAGTAAGCCATAAAATATTTTCGACTCATCTTTCTGACCCTGATCCCGCCCCGTCCTCCATGGGTTCTTGCAAAAAGAAATTGGACCTGCACAGATCAGACGGGGCTATTTACGTCATTTCGTCTTGCTAATTACCCGCTGTAAGATAAAATGAACCCCACCCTTCATCAAACTATGTTATACGTATACTTTTATTCTTAAAGATAATGAGAGAGAAATGGGGTTTAACGTCCACTCGACACAAACCAGGCCACTTTGGGACTAACATATGGTTTAAATTTTATTTCATCAATTCGCTTGCGCGTCGGGGTCTTTAGAAGTGGGAGGAAACCGGAGTGCCTTTAGGAAACTAAAGAGGTTGAGAATGCGCCCCTATCTCCATGCCACATACGCTCATACCAGGGATATCGAAACTGGCCAGCTAGAGGTCGAAGCGCGGCACTCTAGACCACTAGCCCCCCCCCCCTTTTATTCTTAAAACTTGTTATCCTTATATTTAGAAAACATGGTTATCAATGCGAGTGCAACGCCATCTGGTGTCAATATTTACAGTGTGACAGTAACAGACCCTGAGAATGACGTCATAACATATAGTATGACGAC
Source organism: Patella ulyssiponensis (assembly GCA_963678685.1). Lineage (NCBI taxonomy): Eukaryota > Metazoa > Mollusca > Gastropoda > Patellidae > Patella > Patella ulyssiponensis. Next base: position 9,934,143 of record OY783227.1, on the reverse strand, counting down.
AGAACCACATGTCAACTATTTTAGCCTAGATAAAAGTGAGTGCTTTTTGTTTACAAAAATGAGCAAATTGTTTGATAGATTATCGCCATTAACGAAACGATCACCGTCGCACTATTTCTAGTGAGATGGTTTACCAACCAGAAGGTCCTGGGTTCGCCCCAGGTGCTGACTAAAAAACTTTATTAGCATTTTCCAGCGTCATTTCATCTTTTCAGTGATGTCTTAATCAACCCGTAGCGTTTCATTTCATCGTTTAAAGTAGCAATGGGGTTTAACGACCTACTGTTCTGCTCCGACTGGGCTAATAAAGACGGGCGTACACCTTATTCTGTGTTATGCGATCTAATAGAATTCCAACTACCAGGGATGCACGCCAGTGTGTATACTGGAGGGCCCCTGTCCCGCACCAACCACTAACAAGGGGAACCACGTCTGGAAATCCCGACAAACTATCTCAGCCAATATAGGAATCTAACATGGGATCTCCAGGTTAGGGAGCCAACGTCTTACACACTCCTCCCACAACTCCTTCCAGAAGCGAATTATTGAAAAAGTTTATGTTAAATGGACGTTATCTCTTCCTACAGATAATGGAGTGTTGAAGACAGTGGTTGACCTGAAAACTTCAACAGAATCTATCGTTTCAGTAAAAGTCAATGTATCGGATGGTAAAAATGTCGTTGGTCCATTCACTATTCGCATAGAAATGACAGGTGAGTAGCACGACGTTCTGTCACTGTTCCCATGGAGATGACTGGTGGAAAGCAAATCCGTTCTGTTGGAGAATGCGTAAGACTTAATGATGCTGATGTTAGTCGCTCTTAGTTAATTGATGCCAGTTGATAAATGCAAAGTCCCCAAGACAATTATTATGCAAACAATTTCTACCGCAAAAAAGCAAAGTTAACGGGTAATGCAAAGACTCTTTATGAATTCGGAAAATGAAAAAGTTTCTAAAGCGGATGCTATTCTCTAGCCTCGTCTTTATCAACAGAATACTATATCCTATAGCTACCCCAGAAAGGTATCCTCAATTTTAACATTTTGGGACATCATTGATTTATTTACAGATTTAAATGGGCGGCCATATTTCACCAACTTGCCAACCACCTTGTACATACACGAAGACGCTGCTGCGGGTACTACATTAATAACCTTGACCTTTAATGACGACATAGATAATACTCTCCAACCCACGTGTACAGTAAATCCTATATCCGAGAGTTTTAAGTTTGATTACGAGAAGGGCAGTAAGTATATTTAGCGTTAGATATATTTAATAAGGTCAACTTCAAGTTTGGTCAAAGGTCAAGAGATGGAGAGAGAGAGAGAGAGAGAGAGAGAGAGAGAGAGAGAGAGAGAACGAAATGGGGTTTAACGTCCAATTGACACAAACTAACAAAGGTAATTTCGAGAGTGCCATTTGGTTTTTGATTTTATTTCAATAATTCGCTTGCGCGTAGGGGTCTTTAGCAGTGGGAGGAATCCGAGGACCTGAAGAAAACCCACGAGGTTGGACAGGCGACCCTGTCACGAGAAGTAAACGGGATTGGCGCTAAACCCAACCCTAAATCTAACCCTGGAGTTAGCCCTAATGCTTATCCGAACCCTAACTTACAATCTCGCAAACAACCAGGTGCTCTAACCTTATTTACATCACAGCGACCTTGACGAAAATTGAGCTGGCCTTAACAAATAGATTTAGTTTGTTCTGGCTTATTATCCATATTGGCTTGACCTTTCACCTGTGAGCGCATCTAATTACTAACCATGAGAAAGTGCACTCCAAGACAGGAAATATTGGAGTTGGAGAATTCTGCTCAGACAGTTGCGTTTCTTCGAACACGTTTATTTTTTTACGTCAATAAACAAATTACGTCGTGTATCATTTAACGCCAGGGAACACGCCAAGGCTACATGGGTAACACAAGGCGGGGAAATCCCGATAAACTTTGTTGCCCGACAACCGAATAACATGGTTAGTGAACCTGCGTCTTAGTTGCCAAGTCAGCGTATTATTCACTCAGTCAGCGTCGTACTTGCTGAGTCTGTGGTTTTACTTGCTGGGCCACAAAGATTGAGTGTAATATAAGCGATCGTAATATATCTGTTTCTAGCAGGTTAAGTAGCGGTCAACCAAGACAGAAAAAAAATTACTGTGTCAGTATCGTCCAATCCAGAAATCCATGCTCATGCAACTTTCTAATTGTTTTTTATATATCATTATGTTATAAAATCCTTTAATTTACACTATTTCAGGTCGTCACCTGCGGTTGAGCAACACAGGAACTGGTCATAGTGTTCTAGACTACGAGGGTACCAGACTGTATAATATAACGTGTTTGGTTTATGACGGCTATCTCGAGTCTATAGACGGGAACATTATACTGCATGTCGTCAATGTCAATGAAGCACCTGAATTTAACGCGGATATATATTACTGTAATCTGTACGAATCTAATGTAAGTCGAAATCATCAACTTGGTTAACCAGTGTCATCTTAAAGGGCAATATTGGTGTCAGTCATAATAACATATCAGGCCTGTAGATAGCGGGGGAGGGGAGCAAGAGGGACAGCTGATGGCCCTGGAGAAAATCAGGCACCCAATGTGTGCCTTTATCCCATGGGGAAAGAATCAGTTACCCCAGTGAGGCGGCTTTGCACCCTTTCCATTGGACGCAATACGATACCAAGGACCATACTGCGCCCCTTGTCCCCCGCCCCGCGTCCCCCCACCGGTAGCTACGGACTTGCATATAATATGTCATATGTGATAAAACTGGTTAAACACGTTATAAATATAATTTTAACACAGATATCATTGCTTCGATAGATGCGTAATCAATATTTGAAGAAACGGAAGTGACGTCCTTCTATATAACTGACTGAAGTAACTACACGGTCGAATTTCTGTTGACTGTTAATTCCTTCGAACAGCAGCACACTGGGACCCCTACCTACACATTCACTCACATGAATTAAAAAAACTGTAAATGGTCGATCAAATACAAACATTTAATGTATTGGTATTTCCCCGCAACATTAGTGTTAAAACAGCAAGTCACACCATACATATTAGCACTGGAGTCCCTTGGAAACTGCACAGCTTTAAGACGACCCGGAAGCTTTTACAGTCTTCATCAGCCTGGTTAAATATCGCCGTCTTCATCAGCCTGGTTTAATATCATCTTCACCAGCCTGGTTTACTATCATCTTCACCAGCCTGGGTTAATATCATCTTCATCAGCCTGGTTTAATATCATCTTCACCTGCTTGGGCCGTTCATCCATTCTGTATTTGTATATTATAGGCTGGTGTGTCTGTTTGTGAAATGACTATATCTGTTAAAGACCCGGATGGTGATTTCTTCACCACTGATCTTCTCCATGGCAACAACAGTCAGCGGTTTTCACTCACTTCCGTCAACCAGAATACCCGGATGACGTTTAATGTTGACTATGACGTAGATGATGGCGCATTGCCTCGACATGCTCTGTTGACACTAGGAGCTGTTGATAGTCTCGGTTTAACAGGTATTATACTCGATTATCAAGTTGGTGCATGTAGTTGTATCATTATGGCCTTACTTTAGTCATTACATCCATTGAATTCGAGGACATGATTGACACCCGGTCAATATTTTGTTTGTTCGCTCATTCGGAGGCCCTAACACCCTCTACCTCCTAAGGCTATATCACAGACAACCGATATCTAGCCCAGTTACTAAATATTTGACGTCACACGCTCTGCACAGACAACGGACCTGTCCCAGTCACTAAATACATGAAGTAAAATATCACGTGACGTCATTATTTCCTGGTTGTTCCGGTTTGGATAGGCTTTATCAAGGTCAGATTAAGTTTGCATGATGCCCCTGGCTGAAAATGTCACCAGGGCCCTTGCATCAATAGTGAACTGAAAAAAAGGCATTTTCTCACACGAATGCTAAAAAAGATATATTATTACAGGTAGTGCTAAGATATCTATAACCATACAAGATGTGAATGATAATCGACCAGAGTTTAATACGGCTAGATTAGATTATAACATACATCAAAGAACACCGCCAGGTATACTAGGCTCGATCAACGCTACAGACAGAGATACAGGCCATAACGCCCAGATATATTACTCTATGAAAGGTATGATAACACTTCTATAGAGATACAGGTCATAATGCTTAGATATACTGTTAATCAGTAGTCATGCCAACTCTTAGTCGAATTTCAACTGCTAAGGGATCTTTTAGGTACATGTAACGCCCTTCATCGTCTCTCCAGACTTGATAACCACGAATTGAACTAACTGCTTCCCAGAGTCCAAATCAGGATCGTCAATGTGGTCACCAAAAGAACAGGGAAATAAACAGATAATTTGAACCACACGTTTTTTTATTTTCGTAAAAATCTTTACTGTACATGTATATGAATCGGGAGATGATAATTGTAGGCCGGCTGGGGAGGTTCGGAAGTTTCCGGAGACCAAAATGACCGCTTTCTATAAATGAGATTTGGTGGATCATTAGGCCTAACCCGAACCCTAACCGTTTTTAAGAAAAAATGAACTTGGATCCAATTTACCTTTTACTTCTCTCAAGAGAGTTAGGGTTTGTTTTCGGGTTAGTATTCCCCCAAATAATTATTTATATAAAGCGGCCATTTTGGACTCCGGAAATACCCGAACATCCCCAAACGGCCTACAATTAGCATCTTTCATAATATGAATTATTACAGGAGCGCTGCCGTCTTCTACAACTAATTACGTTCACGTCACTGGTAATGGTGACGTCAGATATACCAGCCTCTTTCCTGATTCAGCCAGTGGCAGTTATCTCCTCTTTGTTGAAGCGCGAGATAATGGCGAGCCGTCTAGATCCTCGACAGGCACAGTAGCTATTACATTCACTACAACTACGACAACCACTACAACCACATCTGCGACAACGACAGAGGTAACAACTCCAGTAACACGATCGTATAATTTCTGGGAACATAGTGAAAATGTGACCTTGTTTGCCCTGTTGATGACGTTATTGGTTTTGGGATGTATCATTGGGGCCTGTTTGTTTCTGTCTGGTTCGTGCTGTGGATCGCGATCAACAAGAAGACGCTGGGATTGTGATGGCTGTTGTCCCAGACAGTGAGTTATTGTTTATTTCATGTAAATTTTATGTTACACGGATTTTTTTTTGCCACCAAAAATCAATATTTTGTCATTTTATAAATATATTTTCCAATTTGGGTCTTGTTTTCCGTTTTAACAGAAAGTGACGCTTTTTAAAAAAATTCAGATTACATTCATTTTACTTGTTCTTAGCTCAGAGAGTAAGGTTGTGGTTCACTAACAAGGGGAATAAGGGGACAGGGGTTCCATCCCGTTGTTCGCTGACAAAGTTTCCCGATATTTTACAGCGTGGTGTCCCCCTGCCAGTGGTCCAAGACTGAGGTCCCATGATAGTTTGAATCAGAAACAAGAGGGTTTAACTTCCACTCGGAACAAACTTAGTCATTTCGGTACAAACATAATTTTCAATAATTCGTTTGCGCGTACACTGTAAAAAAATTCCGTTTTTTATGTCGCCGAATTCCGTAGTTTAACACATTTTTTCTGTTAATTGATGGATTATTTTGAGAAATTGTGTTAAAAGAGTGAATTATTTCTTCAAATTACGTGTTTTATGTAATTCTGTGGAATATCCAGTATTAAACGTGAAATTTGGGGATATAATATTTTATTCCCTTCTATAACGGACTTAATTCTGTTATTTTACGGAATAAACGGTGGAATGACAGGAAAGTTACGTGAAATTCAGGAATAAAATGTGTCATTCCATTATATAACGGACTATTTCTGTTTTCAAATGCAACGATAAGAAATCATATACATATATAATAATTCCTAATAAGTATCATTTTATAGTATTCATTTCAATTTATTAACCATAATATGAAGGGTCATATTGTGTAGAGTTTGGTATATTAATAGTCATGTATATCTAATTTCCATTATTTATAAGATCTATAAAATGTTTTCTCATTCATCATACGGTAATCAGATTGTAAGTATTTTCATAAATGTGTAAATACACTTTTCAACGCTCAGCGGGAATAGGTTGTATTGTCTGGAAACCAAGCACGCTTAAATCTGGATAATTTAACCGATTGGCCAGTGTAAGCCGGTTGGTCTCTATGGCAGAGTTAACATATCTGCAAATACCGCAAACTTACATCTGAAAGCCTCTAACCGGTCCTAACACTGACCATTATTAGTTGATAGATACGGCCTTTTCTCGATGAGGGTATTCTAACAAATATTAGCGGAGAGAGGTTACGTAAATATATCGCTAGCACTTCGGCGGAAACGGACGTTAAATAAAGCTATTTCGCACATTCTATGAAATATTGATTTGAAAATGGAATTTACGTTAATTTAGGGAATGTCTGTAAATTACAGGAAAAACAAATACGGATAAAATTTTCCTGGTAATTTTTGTTTCCGGAATTTTTTCCATTTTTTCACGGATATTTTTGTTACAGTGTAGGGGTCTTTAGCAGGGAGAGGAAACCGGGGGACTCAGAGAAAACCCACGAGGTTATACAGGTGACCATTATATCTTGTCATGTATAAATGCTGGATCGAAACGACACCACTTGACTCAACTCTAGACCTTATAATCTAAAGCACATGCGTTAAACCTTTCACCCCACCCACTGGAAACCGCAATGGAGATTAGTATCGCAATTAGAGTTAAACAAAAAGTACTTTGACGGTTAGATATCGAATAATAAAATCAGGCGTTCAATTCCATTCTCTTGGTAATCGTTCGAAAGTGCGAATCACGTGATTCAAATCTGTATGTAGGCTACACGTACCTGTTTAAATGTGCTCACTCTGTGTATTATATTTTAGAGAAGTTCACGTGAGAAGAGTTCAACCAATCTACGAAGATTAGTAAGTATGTTATTAAATATGTGGCCACAATGGATTGGTGAGTATGAAGCTAACTCACTAACCATCTTGGAAATGTGACGTCATCAGAACCATCTTGAAATTGTGACGCCATTAGAAATATTTTGGAATTATTGTTCTTGCATCAACAGTGAAATGGTGGAACATTGTAGCTAGATGAAAGGTGAGGTGAATTTCTAACTATTTATTTTCCAGTTATCCTTCACATGAACCATCTGTAGCATCAGCGGAATACAGAGAAGATTTCTGGAACAAAGGTTTGTAGAGATTTATAATAATATGATCAATTTCGAGCTGGGTATTGGATGTCCGAATGGTTAACGTGCGCGCGCTGTATTGTACGGCCTACCATTGAGTCAATTGGCGTGGTTTCGATTTCCCGGTTGTTGTACGTGACAAGGAGTAAGATCGCCTGTCCAACCTCGTGGGTTTTCTCTGGGTACTCCGGGTTCCTCCCACTGCTAAAGACCCCTACACGCAAGCGAATTATTGAAATAAAATTTAACCATATGTTAGTCCCGAACTTTCGCACCCAATAATATTATGTCTGTTAAGGGTTGATTTATTATTATCGATTCTAACACGTGTCCTGTAACGCCAAGAAACTTCATCGGATTTTCCGGCGTGGTTCCTTCTTGTCAGTGGTGCAGGATCGATGTCCCGGGGTATAGTCGTTCGGATGGGACAAAAAACGGGGGTCTCGATACATATTGGCGTGCACTTAAAAAATCCCTTTGCAGCTGGAATTCGAAATAAGTGTAGACCGTGGCGCCGCTGTCCGCTGGGGCTATTTGCCCGATTTTTTGTATACAAAGGGTTAAGGGAGTGGTACGATATAATTGGATAGTATACAAAGGAATATGGGAATTGTACGATATAATTGGATAGTATACAAAGGGTTATTGGAGTGGTACGATATAATTTGGTAGTGTACAAAGGGTTATTGGAGTGGTACGATATAATTTGGTAGTATACAAAGGGTTAAGGAAGTGATTCTGTCTTTATCTATTATAGGTGATCATTTTGAAGATGGCCGTCCGAGGTCGACAGGTCTGGTGAGATTGCAGGATCCAAGAGGAGTTGTGGATAGGACTGTTCTAGCTAGAAAAGTTTATTAACAAACGAGTTTACAACGGCGCCGGAAGTAGTGACGGTTGATAGGACTGTTCTAGCTAGAAAAATGCATTAACATTATTATAGCCCGACACCGGGTGTCGTGGCGGTCTACCAGTGACATAATTATCTCCTGTAATTATATAAAAATAATATATAAAAATAAATATTGAATTTTATTCTGTAAGTACGTGCAAATATCCCACCACTAGAAATGTCTGTCAGAGTGTTTTTGTTATACCTGAAGATGTATGGTGCACTGCTGTACGGTTTTCTCGTAGTACACGTTTGAGCTAATTTAGCCTAGTTGGGGAGGGGGGGGGGGGGCATTTCAGGCGTGGATACCCACCATCAAATATCCGGCAGACTTACATTCTGATGATACCAGATATGTATGCATTGATACCATACAGTATAAAATTGGTAGGCCTACACTTTTCAGCTAGGTTGACACCCTGTGCTCGCGGTCTATTAATCCCAAATACGTCGAATTACGGTTCTCTTACCATAGATAAGATCACGTGGAACCGCCTGGTGGGAATTCCTTCAGAGAGGTCGCCCATTAATGCAAGAACGAGGCAATAGAAATAATCCGACCGGTCAAGACAGTGTTGGAAATTAAGCGTTTATTTTTAGAATTAAATAGGTACATTAAAGTTGGATTCCCAGATAAGTATTTATCGGGTGGTTATTGCCTATAAAAGTATGACAATTTTGGTATATATGGAAAAAAGAGATATCCAATCTTACTAGAAAAATGTGGATTCCCTGAAAAACACTCATGAAGCGTAAACAGGACAAAAATGTAAGGGGTTCCCTTAATAGTCAACCCGACGAATAAGGGTACCTGCACGCTTGGCGTTGAAGGCTGCACGCGAACTTGAGTGATTTGTGTACATGTCGAAAAACTTTATGAAGAGTTAGACATACAACAATTTCTGGGGTAAAAATCACGGAAAAAGACGCGGGCAGTGGATAATCCGAGAATTTAATTAGGATTCGATATTTGTAGTAAATAGTCAGTGCAAGCAAAATTATGATAAAATAATTAGTTTGAATATGTTTTTAATTCTAATATATCATCAAATCCCCCAGTTTGTATCCGGGAACCCAACTTTAAGATATATGTCCACCGTAAACTATGAATTATAAAGATCCAGAGTGTTGTTTTCAGATTGGCCGGACATCAGTTCATATTGTAAGAGTCATTTTAATGACTAATGAGATAGATGTCTATTTATCCATTAAAATTAAAGACAAGGAAAAAGTAGGGTCGCCTGTCTAACCTCGTGGGTTTTCTCTGGGTCCTCCGGTTTCCTCCCACTGCTAAAGACCCCTATGCACAAGCGAATTATTGAAATATACTACTCAAAAGAAGTTAAGGGTCAAACCTTTTTTTTCTACCAAGTTACCAAGTAATTATCTGTACACATATCAGATATCAGTAGCGCGCCTGTCCTCCACTGGCTCTAACGCACGCTGTGCAGCTACTTAGCACGGAATTAACCATCGCGCTACTGACATCTGTTGGTTTTGACCCCTCTGACTTTGCACCGTTGACTACAGATTAAACATCCATAAGTGTAGAAATGTGTTGTTATTGATATGTTCCCATTTGAATATTGTTCACAATAAGAAGCAAAAAAAAAAAAATTTTTATACGAAAAACTAAGTGATGCGTTTTCTATGGCGCTCAGTATACACTATAGACTGGTGGCCAGTCTTCTCCACACACCAAAAATTGGCCAGTCCTCTCAAAAAAAAAAAAAAAAACCCGAAAAAAAAACGTAATCTTTAGAGACTGGGCAAATAGAGCTTCATTCTCATCTAGTAGGTCAATCTGCATTATGTAGGTCGTGTGACGTCGTGCACGTGATCACGACATATCTAACATCACGTGATAATAAACATGGCTGTCGACTAACTGGCAAACTGGTGTAGGTGCGAGATGTTTGTTGTGGATAACAGTTATTGTTATTTAGTGATACTTTAACGATCTAAGAATTTTGTTGACGGACAATATCTGTCAGCGACTTTCCCGAACCACATAGGCCGGCAGCCAAAATTTCTAGCGTGCAACTCCGCTACACGGTCCTCCATAAAATAATCTGCGGCCATTATAAAGTAGATGATCTTGTTTTAAAGAAAATTTACTAGTGTTCCAAGCTTCGGCAGCGCAATTTCAGGGTGATATAAATTTATTCGTACGGGATTTATTTGACTCGCGCTGTTATAAAGCGTAGGGAAATAACTGGTGATTGGTCGCCATGGGCCAATCAGGAGCTCGTATTATTGTGAACTGCTGACCCGACCTTGAAAGTTGTAAACAACAACACACCACATTTAATGGCTGCGCCCATGATAAATTCCGTGAATGTGCCCATGAATGGCTAAAACTTGATGGGCGAGGGAAATGGATAGCTGAACAGGCGACTTCGAGTGATATAATCAACAGGGAATTTATCGACGCGCCAAAAGATACTGGATTTCACCCAACATGCTACAGGCGTTTTACAGACAAATTCCGAATTGTGTCTGCCCGTAATCGTATACTCGTACTCGTCGTAGTCGTATAGAGAAGGACAAATTAAAATCCACGGCTACAAGCCAACCAGGGAGTAGCGAGAGTGTAGACGATCTGGGACCTAGCTCTCCAAAGAAATCACGATCTAAAACCAGGATACATACCGTCACTTCAGCCGCTCCAGAAGCAAAAAGATCAGAGAAAATCGGTGCTGCCTGTTGTGTGTATTATAGGCTATGTAAAAAAACGTGACAGATTTGTCACTGTGTTGGAGGAAATAGGAAGAAGGATGTATTAACCCAGGCTCAGACCCAAACAGCAGGTAGGCTTTGAAGTTACTTACTAATTACTAAATTTATAATTATTACTAATAAATATTAAATATATTCATCATACACTGTCCTACAGTTTTTAATTTTTGTGTTGTTGTTTTTGTTGTAAATGGAATCAGAAGTGCTACTGCGATCACTATAAAATTGTTATGAAGCTAGCCAGTAAAGCCCTTTACCCCATTTGTTGATTTGGCACAGTCATTGGTTAAAGTGTTGCACATTCGCTTCCACAAGGGATGAAACACAGAGAGGTTAACTTGTTTTTTATTTTCTTGGCCCACTTGCAGGTGCCTTGCTAAACTGATCTGTCTCTACACCTTTCCGCTCAAACAAAGGATCTGAACAACAACCGCATGCCAGAGTTGACCAGTCAGGTACATGTACATGTAGGCCTCGAAGTGACATTCCCTCCCCCACCCTTGAACACACTCAACATTCAACGCTATATGGTGTATAATTTGTTTGCAAATTTGTTTGTAGGCCAACTGTTGAAAGCTGATGAATTGAAAGAGGATGAAGATATTTTAAGGCATATCAGAGGGCAAGATTGTGTGGCCAGAGGTCAGATATCACCAAAAATGTTATGGCAATATACTGAATTTCTTAAATGGTTATCAGAAAGGTAAATATTTGTGATGTTTTTTTTATTTGTATTCTCCGCCTTCTTGTCACTGGTATTATTCAAATGAAACTGAACCATGGGTCAGTCCAGAAATTACTATGTTTTTGTCCAGTGCCTTGCTGTCTTCATTAGCTGGTTTCTGCATGAAAATAAGATGTTAACCCCTGTGTAAGTGTCTTATTCCTCTGTTCTACGAAATTAACGAGGGTAAACCAAGCTCCAGAATTTTGTTTTAATTGTGTACATGTATATGTTTATTTATATTTTTCAGCAAAGGTGACAAGCCCTCCGTCAAATATTTAACCACATACAATATATTCTGTGAAGATGTCATAAGAGAAAGAATCATAAATGGCCAGGAAATCATTCGAATGGTCAAGCTTTATGATATTTTTGTTCGCTCGTCAACATGAAAATGTTGATGCTTCCAGCTATACATGTAGGTACATGTACATGTATTATTCATTTTAGTTTTGTCTCATTTATGCTTCTTGGTACACCCAAATGTATGTCAGCTGCTGAATGCTTTTACTAGGACTAGTCCAGTCGCTAAATCCCCTGAGATATTTTTCCAGCAACAATTTTGACATGCCTACCTAATTTACCCTACAGATTTGTGTACTTTGATAATGTCCTCAGAGCAATTTGCATACGGCTCGCCAGGGCATATTTTCTCAATGCAATGTGCAGGGACCAATTTGGAATGAATTAAACTGAGCCTTACATTAAATTTTTCAATACATGTATTGTTTTTAATTTAGCTCAAATGTAAAATCATACTGCCTGCCGCCTGCCATTGAGTCAACTGGCGTGGTTTTGAAACCCTGTTTGTATGCGGCAAGGAGTAGGGTCCCCTGTCCGACCTCATGGGTTTTCTCCGGGTACTTCGGTTTCCTCCCACTACTAAAGACCCTTACGTGCAAGCGAATTATTGAAATAAAATTAAACCATATGTTAGTCCTGAAATAACCTAGTTTGTGTCCAGTGGGCTTTAAACCCAATCTCTCTCAAATGTAAAAATTGTCTAAAGATATTCATTCTTTTTTTGTAGAGAAAGATTAAAGACGCAGATTGTGAAGGGAAATGTATCGGTGGGCGATGCTCTTGCCATTCAGCAAAGTTGTCTTGTACAGATCTGTGCAAGTGTAGTCAATGTGCAAGTGTAGTCAATGTGAAAATGAAAAAAAAACTGTTAAAGAGACCGAATTTGATGTTAATACATTTAGTGACAGTGATGATGATAATGAAGATTAACTTTGATGACATTTGATGTGCAGAGTAACTGTTTAATTTTGATTTTCAATGATTGTTTCACTTTAATAAATAATTTCACAACTGTTCATCCTGTTTTCTAACCTTTCCCTTCATACCAGCCCAGATACACAATTATTTTATTTAACTTATATCTACATGTATGTTTGTAATTTGACCATTAATCATATGCGAAATAGTAACTCACAGCTACATGTACATGTACAGTTGTAAAAATACTGTAGTGGCTAATTGAAAGGGAACATGTATGTGGGTTTAGAATTTTTATCTTTGTGGAAAAAAATCATGTGGTTCAATGCGTTATAAAGTGCTACTGATCTCCATTTTTTCAAAAGCATATCACTCAACTACTGTAAAACATATCCCCTGGCTAGGATATGCTACAAATCGACTCTAGCATATTCCATACAAGCGATAATTTCTGAGCAAACATCCAACAACCAACCCTCAAAGGCCCCTGAGATCCAACAAACAAAATAATTATTAGCCTTGTGTGCCCACACCTGGTCTTGTGCGTCATACAAAACCAGCAGTCACCATACACCTGATAGTCTATCAATTACAGACATTTGACAGAAAGGGAGATAACTCTTTTTTTTACCGTTAATGGATTTCCAGAATTCTATATTCACCCATGACATTTGTGTTTTGGGCATTTTTATTTACATCAAAATCTATCCAATAAACTGTTCATTGCCAAGGACGAAGGCATGGGGTGTTTTAGCAACTATTTAATTTTATGTCAACTTCAGAATTGTTAGTACAAAAATAGCATTTATTTGACAATTTTGACGAATTTCATCTGGCCCTAAATCAATAAATTGCAAACATTTTTCTTGGAACTCCCGGATTTTGTGTTCCTGGCGTCATAAGCTTTCCAAAAATGTATAGTTTTTCTTTTATGGAAGACCGTGTAGCGGAGTTGTGTTTCTAAGCTAGCTAGAAATTTTGGCTGCAGGCCTAACACGGCGCGCACAAAAAACGTCTTTCTTTTGTAAATAAGCAGTCATTATTGACCTCTGATACTCCTTTGGATCCTTATAACCAAGAGCCGGTAAAACATTTGCAATCGCCTCGTCAATATCCGCTAATTCGGACATGATTCCACAATTACAACGGCGTGTGTGTGAAGCCGCGATAATCGAGACTTTATTTACAAATTCGTGTCACGTGACTCGGGGCTTGCTTGACAACTGTCAATCATTCCAAATAAGGAACAACGTAAAACAGGACAGGAACGCCCATTTTATTGTGAAGCTCGCAAATTGTCCAGTCTCTGGTGCTGGTTACAGGTTTACTCAAATTTTTTTTTTTTATACAAATGGAAACGAAGGTGTTGGTTTACTGAAAATTAATACTTTTATATAAATCGAAATGTAAAATAAATAGAAGAGACTGGGCCAGTCTATATACACTAGTACGACGTTGATAACGATAAGAGGATTACCGAAGCGTCATACTAGTGTATAATAAACGAGTGATTGTTGTTCCATAAAACTGTGTTAGTTTTGTTTTTCCAAAGATATGACTTTGTCAGACTTAAAAGGACACCACAGACATAAAGTGTAATTATTTACCTGTATGCCAAATATCATTTTCATAATCACTGGCTGTAACTGATTGCATATCACTGTAAATATAAACAACAACAATTCATTACCCCATAACTTATAAGTAAGGTCAAATTGCAGGAAACCCTTAAAAAATTGCAAGAAAACGTTTTATTGCATTGTCTTATAGTATCCAACCATCTACAACATCAAATGAAATGGCTAACAAACCATTAAAAGGGGGGAAAAAATAGCCACCTCCCCACCGGTGTATAGGAATCCCGGGTCCTACAAGCTTCCACCGGGACATGGACGCATGGTCGTATATATATTATATAGGACACGGTACGTATCTTATCAGACACACAATTAGCATCTATGTTACTAGCGGCAGAAATTAGCTCCGTAAACCGCGGTCGGCGAGACAAAACATGGGGTTGTCACCCCCCTTAAAAAAATCCTGGACGGCTGAACACGGTCGAATAGGTCGCTAGCCAAATAGGTCGCCAACTTGTGTTTGGAATGGGCGCAGCCATGTTTTCATCCGGGACCTTTAAAGTAGTTCCAATATGGCGGAATTTTTTTTTTTTTTTTGTAACATATTTATTCAATATAAAAGTCATATAACAATTGTATAAGGAGTAGTATAGTGTTGATAACAATTTAACATTTGATGTACATCATTTTCATTTATCTTAGTTACTATAATGTGAAACCACATGGGGATCTACTACACTGTATTTACAACAGTGGTCCTTTGAGTGTTATACTATCTTCATTATAGGTGAAGTAATTATTATTCTTTGTAAATATTTGATTAAAGTCACTCACAGAATGTGTTTTAATATATTTGAGTTGGTGCTTAACAAGGGACTTAAACATTTTTTCAACATTTATGATAATTCCAGAGTCAAGAAGGACTTGTCTCCTTTTATAAATAGATAGTCTTGCTAGAGATAAAATAACGTTCATAAAATAGCGCTCTATATCAGACAATGGATCATGTATTCCTAGTATGAAATACTGTTCTAGATCTTTGCCAGAGAAACCTAGTGGTCTTAAGTCAATGAATAAACTTCGAAATATTTCAATTAAATATTCATTATATGGACAACTAAATAACATATGGCAAATTGATTCAACTTCATTTTTACATAGGGGACAGAGATTATCCTCCGTTTTTTTGATCCGGTAGAGTTTATCTTTAGTAAACACAATGTTATGAATAATTCTGAAATCCAATTCTATCGCATCGGTATGTTTATATGTTAGAAAAACATTTTTATAGTTATTCGGACATAGGGTAAAACCCTTTTCTTGCCAGAATTTTGCACTTGTTGGTTGGTTATAGTACTTGGATCTCAGAATATCGTAGCATGTTTTTACACTAAATTCGGAGAACTTAATCAGTCTACCTTTAACGTTAATTTCGATATCAATTAATGTATTCCCCTTTTCTATATGGGAGGATGATGATATCAATTCTACCCAATATATAGGGATACTATCAAGGATTTTTTCATATAATTGCTTAACTGTGGCGCATTTTACACTTGGAAACATTTCCAGAATCTTTTCGACTATTGTTTCTGTTGTATAGAAGCCCGGAATAATTTCATAGCTAATATCTGCTACCGTTGTCAATTGACTCTTAATAAAAATATCACTATTCTTAATGGTTTTACCGTTTTCTAAATTCAGATTACAAAATAATGACTGTTTCATAACCTCGTCAATATTTCGGGGTGTACATTTGAATTCACCCCGAAGAGTATCCCAAGCTATTAATAATTCTGCATAGAATTTGGGCAGTTTTTTTAGACCGGATTTCTCATACTTGACATAGAAAATCCCCTCTTTAAGATTAAGGTTTTTATAGGAAGACAAAAATATTGTCATAGTTTTCTTCCAAATAACTTTTTCACTACCTACATACTTTTTGAGCAGTTTTAGACGCATAGCACATTTTTTGAGACTCAAATCGGGGATATTAAAGCCACCTTTCCTTCTTTCCCCAATAATGGTAGAATATTTAATTTTGGGTGGTTTCCTGTTCCATAGAAACGATGTGACAATCTTTTTGAATTCGGTGTTAACCCAATCCGGGACTGGGATTACACATGTAAGAAACAATAATTTTGACGAGATTAAAGTATTTATTATGACTGCTTTCCCCATTAGGATTAGCTTACGTTGTGACCAAATATTTAATATAGTTTTTATCTTCGTTAATTTTTCTTTCCAATTTAATATTTCACATTGTTCCTTATTGGCCCCAAGATATACACCCAAAATCTTTGTGCAATTCTTATTTATAGGAATATCTATATCGTTGATTGCAATTGAATCAGATTGAATATTCCCAATACCAAGAACGACTGTCTTTTCTATATTGACCTTTCCACCCGATGCTCTACTATAGCGCGAAATAGATTTGAAGCACTCGATGACCGAGTCTTCGTCGACTACCGTAACGGTGGTATCGTCTGCATGTTGATAGAGAAGTGATATTGAATCTTGTACTTTTATACCTGTAATTGATTTATTATCTTTTATAGACATGTTTAGGGTTTCCGATATTATAACGAATAGTAGAGCCGACACCGGACATCCCTGTCGCAGAGATCTTTTAACATCGAAGAAGTTTGAAATATGTCCATTGCACTTAATGCAACTTTTTATATTTGAATATAATACCTTAATACAATTGACGAATTTTTCACCGAAGCCAAAGCTATTTAATATTTTCATTAAGTAGTCGTGGTCCACCAGATCGAAGGCTTTCATCTGGTCAATCTGGACAATATATGCAGAAGACATGTCGTGAATTATGAGATCAATGATGTCTCGGATTGACATAATATTATCGGCGATATCTCTTCCGGGAATTGAACTGGTTTGCTCAACTGAAATAATAGATTCAACTGCTACTCTTAATCTTAGTGCCAAAGCCCGAGAAAAAATTTTGTAGTCTACATTTAGTAAACATATAGGACGCCAGTTTTTTAGATCTGATTTATCGCCTTTATTTTTATAATGAAGTGTAATCATGCCTTTTCGCATGGTTCGGGACATTTGTTGGTTTTCAATAGATTTATTCATAACATAAGTATACAGGGGGCCTAGCTCATGCCAGAATTCATCATACAGCTGAGTTTAGATTGTCCGAAATCTTACGAGGTTTGCCGAGTGGTTTGGGTGGAGGCGGTCTACAACAGTTGTCACAAATACCGCCACTTTGACCGATAATACACCACCGACACAGGTTGAAGAGACCAATTAAGAACACCGGCAACAGTAGAGTCATCAAGACACCAAATGAAGCTACTGTAGCGTCCTCTAACAAGAGGTCTGCTATCAGTGAAGGTAATTCTGCCACCAGTGACTACTTCCGGTGAGTCACGGACAAAGCTCTTCGGATGAGTGGTTAAAAGATTAGCCGAAAGGTAATCTTCTCTTACTCA
This sequence comes from Patella ulyssiponensis, assembly GCA_963678685.1. NCBI lineage: Eukaryota > Metazoa > Mollusca > Gastropoda > Patellidae > Patella > Patella ulyssiponensis. The sequence continues at coordinate 9,916,296 of OY783227.1, read as the reverse complement.
CCCAGGAACAACAAGTTGTAACTTAAAATTAATTACTATTTATTGTAAAGAACTTCTAAACTCAGGAGTTATCAAGCAATAAGTAGCGGACGGTTAGTCCGACCCAGATCGCTATGATACCGAGGGCACTATACAAGGCACTAAAATAATGTACATGAGACAAGTAGTCAAAATCGTAGTAACAAAATAAACTGGGAGGAAATAAATGGCAATGCAAAAATATATACAATGATATTAAATTATTATAAAAACATATTATGAAAAACAATCATTATACATACTAATTGACACCTATTTCACAATTTGGTCTGATTTATATTAATATACAAAATATATAAATTAGGTTATTGAATTAATATTATAATCAATTATGGTGATAGAATCTCAGTTCTCTTGCTGGACACTTCACTAAGTTCTCCACTTTCTCGAAAAATCCCGGCTCCGGAGTCGTGGTCGGAATAGTTGTTGGTATGGCCGTAGTAGTAGTTGTAGTTGTAGTTGTCGAAGTTGTAGTTGTAGCTTCTAAAATTAATACTACGGTACCGGTTGAAGAGCGAACCGGAGTACCCCTATCCTTGGCTTCTATAGACAGGTAAACACTGGAACCAGCCAGACTTTCTGGGTATTGTCGTTTATATTGTATATCATATGCATATTAGATAATACAATGCAGAGAGAGAGAGAGACAGAGAGAGAGAGAGAGAGAGAGAGAGAGAGAGAGAGAGAGAGAGAGAGAGTTCAACACGTCGGCACTAAAATGGTTAAATTTTATTTATTTCAATCATTTGCCAGAGATGCAGTTTAACGCCCACGCGACGTAAGTAAGGCCGTTTCAGGACTAACATTTAGTCTCGAACGCGTAGGGCTGTTTATTGGGAATCGAAACCACGCCAAGTGACTCAATAACAGACCATATAATCAAAAGTGCACGCGCTAACGATTCGGCCACTCCATCCCAACAGCTTAACGTGTCAACAGGCGATTGGACAATCAAACCTAGGAGAGATTTGTTCATCTTGCTTGTGTGGAGAACTGGAGTGTACGCCCGACGTTTCGGTTATAGACATTATTGAACCAGAAAATAAGAATGTACGACGTTTCGGCTATAGATATTTTTAGACCAGGAACTCATCCCGTTGTAATTCTCATTCCTTGGCGCACCGCTCTTTAAAAAGACTGATTCAAGTCCGATCGACATAAAACGTGCCATGCTTGCCCCTGGGATAACTCAATATAGACGTCATTGGGACAACTGAGCATCGATGGACAACCTTTGAAATGACATCATAATACCAAAATGGCGGCGATGACGTCATGCTCGGATCTTGGTCCTAATACATTCAACACACAGAGATCCATCTACTTTATACTTCGAGAATAGAGCTCTGCCCCGAACGGCCGCCATATCCATAAATTAGTATACAGATTTGTAATGCGGATCTACTCCGTGTCACATCTATCATACACACAAAGTCTATACAGGTCACAATTCTATGGGAATGGAATGCGGCAGGGATAGGCCTACACTCTCTTGAACCATTGAATAACCCGAGCGGTATTCAATGGTCATTGAGTTCTGTTTTTATTCTATAACTAAATGCAAATCTCAAAATACTGAGGTACCGGCAGAACTAATCCGCCCGGTGGCGCTGTAAGAAAGTAGGACGTCTCCGTAGCGACAAGCAGACGCTAAAAAATGGCTGACTTCGAAAACAACACATACTGCGATAAAACGTTATCAGAACTTAAGGAAATTCTTCGCGTACGAAAATTGAAAGTTGCCGGGAAAAAGAAAGATTTGGTTGAACGGTAAGTGATAATTAATCCGATGTTATCTTTAGATTTATAAATGCTACACACTCGGGTGAACGATAGTCGATAGCTTAGTCCTAAGCCTAGATATAAACAAACAAACACGCGAACTAATGAACTATGATGGCCGGGAGGCCCTGTATTTGTTTACGTAATTCGTTGATTGTTATTGTTTCCCGTGGATCCTGATTATAATTTATACAATTAATGACTGTAATAATTAGTAATAAGTTATTGTATTGTGTAATGAAACAATATATGGTGGAAATGAAGACACAATAATAATAATAAATAAAAATACTGGTACTTTCATCAAATTTGCTAGGCCTATTCCCCAGCACGGCAGCAGACAACTGCCACGGCACTGTATTATTATGCTGCTAGCCGTCTATGCGATACTATATTACCACATTCTTACTCTGTGATATTACTATGTCAAATTTTAATTTTAGTCTTTCATTAAATTCTAGATTGATATTTGATGACCGAAATTCAAGTAAAAATGAACCTGCTCCAGAATTCCATATGTGTCTACCTGCAATGACTGATTATACAGATGTCCATGCTGATCATTTACAGAACTTCCCTCATGTGACCGAACAGAGAGTACTGGATTTTCTACAATTAAGTGACCAAAAGTTAAATGAAAAAATTGAACTTCTTTATGCGCAGAGGTAACTTTCTTTTAAACGTGTGTCACATCATCATAAGGTGTTGACAGCACAATCATGTAACTATTGAGTAGAGTTATACATAGTGACTTTTACAACTTCGTGTAGTAAGCTTCTTATGTACCTATCTACACTAAATATAGGAAAAAAAAAAATTTTATTCAGATATCAAACTCTCTTTTTTTTTATCTACCTTTGGGTAATAATTTTAAAAAAAAATGTTTTGAAATTTAATTTGCAGAACAAAAGAAGTTAAATATTGAGAGCTAATAGGCCTACTAATAGTATTAGTAATTAATTCGCCCCAATATCATCCCTCTCTGTGAGAGTAGCCGCAAAGCAAATATTTACCACTTATCCTTTATTTTTACAACACTTTTGTATCTATTTTAGGTATCTAAGATATGTTCGTATAGCCATTAATGATACAACATATATAACTTCAAATGTTTGGGCAGAAATGAAGAAATCAACAAGTTACAAAGTGGACATTAGTATTGATAGAAATGCAGTAATCCAGCAAACCCAGTGTGAATGTGCAGTAGGACAAGGGCCATTGGCTCACTGTAAACATGTTGGGTGTGTTTTATTTGGTCTTGTGAATTACTGCACATCTGGGAGCATTTTAACAGAAGTAACATGCACACAGGTATATATTTATATATTAATAATATTATCTCTAATTATGGTGTGTCATATTAATTAATTATTGGGGGGTTGGGATGGCCTAGTGGTCTAGAGTGCCGCGCTTCGACCTCTAGCTGGCTGGTCACCTCTGGCTTGCAGCTGTGGTTTCGAGCCCTGGTGTGAGCGTATGTGGCATGGAGATAGGGACGCCTTCTCAACCTCAGGGGTTTCCTCCCACTGCTAAAGACCCCTACGCGCAAGCAAATTATTGAAATAAGATTGAACCATGTGTTAGTCCCAGAATGACCTAGTTTGTTTTGAGTGGAGTTAAACCCCATTTCTCTGTCTCTCTCTAATTAATTATTATTGATTAATTTGACTCTCAATAACCATACTGATCTTACTTTGGTGTAAGGCATGGATGTTTGACTGACATTGCCTTTTAATTATAGTGTTATACAATTACTAGTTAATACCTAATCATGATTGGATGCCCTGACGTCATCTACCATAAGGAAATGCTGGTCTGTGACATCTCCCTAGGTGGAAACAGACCTGAAGACCCATTAACTGAGATAATGATGAAAGCTCGTGGGGAGTCCAGATAAATTGACATTGGATGTAAAACACATTTTTTTGAATATAATACATTCATTCAAACATGGAATAAAGATTCTAATTTATATGAAAATCATTAATGATATTTTGCATTCATTTCAGGTTTTACAAAGATTTCACAGAAGTAAGCCCATGAAAGGTAGCCCATTGAGAACCAAGAACCTGAGTGGAGTCAGAGGGAATGTAAGGCCTTCGATCTATGATCCTAGGCCAGACCGTTTGATAAATTCTTTAAAAAATGAACAAAACATGAGAAACATGGTACTTAACCGGCAGGTGAGCTATTTATATAATTTGTTGGTTTTCATATTTGATCGATTTTACTATTTTTGACAGATTTATGTTATTATAAAAAATAAATCATAACTGGATCATCCTGTACTATGACAACCTTTTCTGTTTCAGGGAAAATCAAAATGGCCAGTACTACAATTATATGAATCAGCTAATATTAGAGCTTTAGCAGCTGACCATGACTACATGGAGCTGACTATGGAGGATCACTTTCTCAGGACTGAAAAGGTATTATTTTAGTTTTAAACAGTTATTTGCTATTGGATAATTTACTGTCTAGTACTTTTTTCAAGATCGCAAACGATTTGACTGTAACATTAATTAGATTATTATTCCTTAATAAAAACATGCATTATGTATTATCTAAATCTGCATATTGGTGGTCTTTCTTTGGGCCTTAAATGTTATGTGAATTAATAACCTCTCGATGCCATTGGATGACTTCAATTTTAAGTACATTAGAACAGTTCTGCCATTAAATGATTAATTTTATAAAGAGGCCAAGACACAAATGACCAGTATGGTTGTTGCGATCAATGCACACATCTTGTCAGAACTAAAACGATTGACTTTAAAGTTAAAGATATTTATTTACATTACAACTTACAAGCCCATAATCAACTATGGGGTCAACTTCTGTGGCTTTGATTTCCTGGTTCCTTCCACTGCTAAAGACCCTACGCGCAAGCGAATTATTGAAAAAAAATTAAACCATGTTGTTAGTCCCCGAAGTGACCTAATTTGTGTCAAGTGGACATTAAACTCAATTTCTCTCTCTCTCTCTATAATCAACTCTATACCACAAGATTTAAAATAAATAATCATAGTCATGACTTAAGGGTTGGTTGTCGAGTTCCAGTTCTACGATTATAAACGACCTGTACTGCATTTTCAAACATTCATAACTTTGCCCAGAAAAAAGTAATTTGAAATAAATTTCCAATATTTCTTTTTTTTTAAGCAAGATCTAAATCTTACATAATACATCATTAAGTTAAATGTCATTCGGATAATAATTTATTGTATTTACTGTAATTTCAGGTATCCTGTATTTCAAAGGCTGAAATCTATGAAATTGAGCAGCAAACCAAATCCCAAAGTGCATGTGACAGGTGGACAGTAGAAAGATGTAAACGAATTACATCTTCTAATTTTGGAAATATATGCAAGGCCACTATAAAGAGAGACATTGATATGCTACTGAGGGGTCTATTACAGCCAGTAAATCTTAAAACTAAACAAACTATGTATGGGAGCCAATATGAAAGTGTGGCAGTGGAGAGTTTTGAATCATTGACAAACACAACAACTAAGAGTTGTGGACTTTTTGTTAGTGAGACACACCCTATGCTTGCTGCCTCACCAGATAGAGTCATTGACGGCGAAACTCTGGTAGAGGTTAAGTGCCCGTATTCAGCACGAAATCAATTAATTTCTGAACTGACGGTTCCATATCTGACGCTAACTGATGGGAAGTTAACTCTAAAAAAAACACATAACTATTACTATCAAATACAAGGGCAGTTGTTTTGTGCTGGTAGGAGACAGTGCAAGTTTATTGTTTTTAGTTTGACAGACTTAAAAATCATGGACATCTCTTTTGATCATGAGTTTGTTATGGAAATGCTGAATAGACTATCCAGTTTCTACGATTTACATTTTAAGAATGCCATTTTGAATAAATATTTATTTAATAAATAAAACTATATCAGAGTTAAATGTTTTATTCAATCCAATGTTACAAGAGCAACAAATGTCAACCTAGGCATCATTGTTGACAATGGCTGGTCTAAAATTACATAAATAAAAACAAACTGAAATAATTGCATCTGATAAATTTGATTCTGTATTATTTAGCGGTTTTTTCAATATTTTAAATGTCTTGGCTAGTCCGATAATTCGTTCAACGTGCACTCGTTTGCTTGCTATTTTACGATCGTTTGCTACTGATTGTCCAGACATCCTGTTCTTTTTCTTAAAAAATTCTGGAATGTTAATTTCTACATTTGATGGTATGAACAGATCTTGGACATTGAACCCCTTATCAGCCATGACAGAGTCACCAGATTCACACAAATTCATGAGACAGCTTCTCTCGCATATCTGCCTATCACTGGCTGCACCACCAAATGCATCGGACACATAACTCACAAGACCACCTGGTGTAATACCTACAAGAACCTTAACCGTATTTCTGTTTTTATATGTGGAAAATGTGCCCTGCTGAATAATGGGTTGTTTTGGCCTTTGTATTGGTATTTCCGTACCATCAATTATTACCCTTGTTGTCGGAAACTTAGACTTAAAGTCTGCAGGACTGTAAAACTTAACCAAGTCTTTGGATGGCCACCAGTTAATTTCCTTAAAGTGAAAATACATGAAATTTATCCATGTTATAAAAATGTTCATAAGCTCTTTTTCGCATATTTCAAATGTGTCAGACAACTCAAAATTGCTCCTCCCAAGTCTAAGTTTAACCAAAGTCAGAAAAAACTGGTCCTCTGTTGACATCTTAGGTTTTGTCCCATAAAAATAAATAAGTTCATCAACTACTGCCCCAAAGGAGTAAAACAAACACATAAATGCATCATAGCTTTCTAGTCCAGTATAATATAGAAATTTGTCTGCATTCAACATGTATTTTCGGGCACAGAAGCGCATTGTCATTGACATATCAACTTGAGTAGCAGAGTCTTTTGTATCAGGTTCACTTTTAACTGAAACAAAAAAGAAAACAATTTTTTTTTTAAATTTTGTATTTTCCTGGTCATAAAGATTGTGATATCTGAAATTGACATTACGGTACATTATCCAAAAGAATTTATAATTACTATCGCGCATAATATCAGATTAGGGGGTATGGGCCAGGGCATGGGCTAGTGGTAATATCACTTAAAGAGTCCTATGCATTGTAATTTGTACAGTCCCGGGTCTTTAGGTGGGGTTGGACGGCCGAATGGTTAGATAAGGTTATCATAAAGCCTGTCATTGAGTCATCTGGTGTGGTTTCAAATCCCTGGTTGTACGTGACAAGAAGTAGGGCGTCTGTCCAACCTTGAGGGTTTTCTCTGGGTCCTTTGGTTTCCTCCCACGGCTTCCTCCCACGGCTAAAGACCTCAACGTGCAATCAAATTATTGAAATAAAAGTAAACCATATGTAAGTCCCAAAATGACCTAGATTGTGTAGAGTGAAGTAAAATCCCATTTCTATCGTAAAATCCTATTTCTATCGCCCGGGTCGATAAGTTTAACTGTCTTTCAAAACAGTACCACAATTAATGTACAAATCCTAGTTTAATTCACAAAACAGATAAGAATTTCTCTTTATTTTTTTTCTTGTAAGAATTTCCCTTCATTTTTTTTTTAATCCTACAGGACAGGCTAGTCATCACATCCAAAACTTTGTAAGTTAAACCTACCTTCGATAGGAATGAAGTCCTCTTCGATGTCTTCAATTTCAACTTCATTTCCCACATTTTCAGAAATTGACAAGCTTTCCAGTCCCTCCATTTTGTTAATACTTTGTTGTTTATGTAGGGCTCTTTCTCTGCGCCTTCTACCTGACAAACTTGTTCTTTTCCAAGCAAATAAATGTGGAATTGCTCCTGACTTCAATATACTATTCACCATTTGATCCTCTGGAATAACATTAAAAAACACAATAAAATACCGGTAGACTTAATGGTAGTCTAAGTAGTACCAAAAAAAAATCATCTGAATAGAGCCAGAGGCATCTAAAGGCAGGCCTAATAAATAGGCTAAATATGAGAATCATTCCTACTCTGAGGCCTTGTAGTATTGTACTTTTGCAACGGCATCTTACCATACACATGATCTGTTTCCTGTTTTCCGGTAGACTTAACGGTAATCTAGTACAACAAAAACAAATTACCAGAAATCCGAATAGGATTTGGCCTAATTGTAATAGGCTAATAATAATAGCCTAAATTTCGATTAAATAGAATCATTCCCAGGCCTTGTAGTTTTGCAACGGTATTTTACCATACACATGATCTGTTTCCTATTTAGGCCTAGTAAGAGTAGATTGCCGCTGCTGTCCTTTGGCGGAGACGTGACACTTGTTTTGATGATAGGCCTAAAATAGTTATTAGTAATATAAAATTTGTTGTTACTCGTACTCGTACTGTCGTGGCGCGAACGCCGAAATTGTAATCCTTAAAACTTTCGACTAGATCAAACTAATTGAAAATATTTCTCAATCTGATAATATCTAAAAGAGTCAAAATATAAAAAGGTATTTTGTCAACTTACTTTCCTTAGTTTCGGAAATGTAGTCAGAAGAATCAAAATGCGATCGACAAACAATACTCCACTTAGACGGTGTCGAGTCAGTTTCTCCTCTTTTTACGGCCTGAATCCATCGCCGTCTCTCAACAGGGTCTTGTGGAAATTTATGACCACCTTTCCCATTACACATCGGTACGCAACAATGAGCTGGCATTATTAAATTCACACACAAAAACCAAAAACGGGCGCTGAGAATGAAACTGGTTGTCGGTGAAAAGACAGCTGACGACGATCAGCGAAGAGCAGACGAGACTGTCACTTCCGTCCTACTTTCTTTGCGCGCCACCTAGCTTCCGGTTAAAAACTGCCGGTACCTCATTCATCACAGGTTCCGCTCTATTTTCTTTCCTTTTTACAAAAATTGTCGTTGCTAGTGGTGACGTCATTACGGTTTGACGTAATTATGAAAGTGACGTCATTCTGGGCAAAAGTAGTACGTTTTCAAGCCATTGAATACAACCATAGGTTATTCAATGGCTGTATTCAATGGCTGTATTCAATGATATTTGCTTGTATTTGCATGTAGTTATAGAATAAAATTACTGCTTATTACTGAGCGACGTATTGACTTGTCTTATTGACTTGTCTTATTTTTAGATTTCATCATTGCTTGATAACGACTTATAGAGAAGCCTAGTAGAAACGTCGCTCAGTAATAAGCAGTAATTGTATTCCATTGAATTGTGCCCTGTATACTCTAGTTCAATTACTAAATGCCATTAAAACAGTTTACACAAAGACTAAATAAACATTTTTAATTTTTTTTAAAGGGGCATTTTGCAAGAGCTAAATTTGCCCATTGCCAGTCTTTCTTTGGGCCTTAAATGTTGTATTAACTATTAATTAGATATTGATTAACTTCCCGGGTCCATAATCAACCCTCGATGGCATCGGATGGCTTCGATTTTATGTAGATTTAAACATGTTTGGCGGTTGATGGTTTAACGTAGAAATGGATAATCGAGACTTTGTTTATTATCGTAACAACGGTAGTGATAACAATCGAGGCTACACTAGTTTTGTTTCGCTGATAACTCGGCTCAGAGTAAGGAATTTGACTGAAATTTTCAAAATCTTCCCTTTTTCTTATCTATTTCTAAACTATTATAGCGAGAATTGTCGACTCTTTAATGCATCAGATAAACATTATATACATACTCATAATATCAATACACATAATATATATACACAATATATCAATACACATAATATCAATACACGTAATATATATACACAATATATCAATACATATAATATCAATACACGTAATATAAATACACACAATAAATGATATACACAGTTTATACAGTCCTTATTATATACAGTTTATAAAACTCAGTGTATAGTATATACAGTTTATCAAACCAGTGTAGATTATATGTATATTACAGTTATAAACTCAGTAATATAAGCAGTGTATATTATATACACTTTATCCAACCTAGTGTATATTATATAGTTATACACCCAGTGGGTATTATCATCAGTAAGGTCTACCATGGACATAGTAATCTCCTGTAATTATATAAAAAGCAAATATTATAGATATTGTATTCGAAACATGCTTATTATAGCAATCTGATTAAAATACAGGTCTATATTTCGTTTCATTTTTTATACTTTCGATGGCCGACACAGCATGACGATCTGATCAGTTGTAGCGTTAGGTCGCGTCTGAGGTCATACGAATGGCTTTTGATCCGTCAGTCATTTGATTAACCAATCAGCATTGATTACCCACTGTTCCGTGCAAAACACGCCTAAAGCTCGCCGTAACAGATCGTTTCAGTGGCTAATCCCTCACATCATTCAGAACACGTCAATTATAACAATTTTCCCAGATCCTAGTGTAGTAAACACAAGTAAAACGAAATTTTGAACCATAAAAACGAAACGAAATAGGCCCTGTGTTTTAATCATATTGTTGTTATTGTAGTAACTCTTGTTGATCCTATCCATTCCCTATGACGATGCGATATATGTTGCCATAGTGACATTCTGTAAATAAAGCAGCCCGAAACGTGGGGTTAACGTACTAATTTCATGCTCCTATATCGGGCTAATGAAGACAGGCATACGCCATACAGTGTGCTATGAGGGACATTTTGCCCAGTCAGCGACACTATGGCCTATTCTTATGTCGCATTCTAACTGCCAATGGATCTTTTACGTGCCCGCCAATGTGTACACGGGACTTCGGTTTTCGTCCCACCCGAACGACTAGTCTGCTATCCTTATCGGGCCCCCGTCCTACCCCGCGGGAAATCCAGATGAAATTTCTCGACCAATGCAGGGATCGAACACACGACCTCCAGGCTATCGAACCAGCGTCTTACTCACTTAGCCACTGTGACCCCGGTGGTTCCCCATAATTAGAAAAAAAGGGAATAGAAACAGGTGTCAACTTCAAATATAAACTATAATGATCAATGGCGTATTCCGAATTGTTGTTTGGGGGATATTTTTCTAGTTGTAAGTAAAACAATGTCAAAGGTATCAATAAGGCAGACCAATAGGACACCACAGACAAAAAGTGTAATTATTTACCTGTATTCCAGAAATCCCCTTTGTAATCACTGGCTGTAACTGGTGGCATATCACTGTAAATATAAACAATAACAGTATTTTACCCCACAGCGTATTGTACCCAATTTTTACAAAACTTACTGGATCCAGACTTTACCAACTTATTGTATTCACGACAAATTTTTCAAATTTATTGAACCAGGAAGAATCGTTTTAGAAATTTCCTATAGACGTTAATCTGGTCAATATTTCGGACTCGCGGAAGACGATTTCTATTGGTCCCAGTCATCCACAACATCCTAGTTTTTAATGCACGGAGGGTCTGTGACAGTTATCAATTTTTGACGAAAAGTTCCATTGCTCAAAACCTAACCGGGAGTTTTTTTTTTTTTGTGTGGTTGATTATCCAGTAGCTTTTTCCCAAGTCACGTAAGAGTTGCACCGCTTTCCGCAACAAATTCCATAATTCTTGCATTAATATAAACAAACATGAAACGTGAGGACGAATAAGGATTAATTAGAAAAAAACAATATAGATTCGGTCCATAAAGAGACAAATTTTACAATAGAAAAATTAAGAGTGTTGGATATTGAACTGACAATACAATCAAATCGAAATTCTGAAATGGCATTCTTAAATTAATTTTATGGAGCTTCAACATTTTCTTTTAGGACTAATTACCTCCCTTGGACTTTGTTTATGATAATGTAAAAGACCGGATAATCTAGCCAATGACGTACTATATTATCAAATGTTGACAACGCATCGTAGAATAACTGTTCTTAAGTTAAGAATTTACTCAAAATTGTCCAGCTGATCTTTTGTTGTTTTGATATATCAAATACGGTACATGAATAAGAACCTATGTGCACAGTTTTGTGTTTCTGGATCGGGGGCTGGGTGACCGAATGGTTAGCGTGCGCGCGCTGTATCATAGGGCCTGCCATTGAGTCAACTGGCGTGTTTTCGAATCCCCAGTTGTACGTGGCAAGCAAGGAGGAGGGTCGCCTTTCCAACCTTGTGGGTTTTCTCCGAGTACTCCGGTTTCCTTCCACTGCTAAAGAACCCTACGCGCAAGCGAATTATTGAAAGAAAATGAAACCATGTGCTACCTAGTTTGTGTCGAGTGGACGTTAAAAACCATTTCTCCCCCTCTCCCTGTTTCTGGATCAGAGATACTTCTCATAAACAGCGATTGAAATTTGAGTAAATTCTCAACTTAAGTCTGAGAATGTTTTGCGAACTCGGGCGTGGTTGTTCAGGGTGAGTGTTTAACAACTATAGGACTTACAAGTCTTCGTATACCATGGGTGACGGTTGAACACGTCGCGGTGGAGGTGGTCTACAACAGTTGTCACAAATACCACCTTGACCAGTCCCGCCACCACAACAACTTCCGGTAATACACCACCGGAACAGGAAGTAGAGACCAATTAAGAACGCCAGTAATAGTAGAATCATCAAGATACTAAATATAGCTACGTTCTCCGGTTTCTCGAAGAATCCCGGCTCCGGAGTCGTAGTTGGAATGAAAGTTGTGGGTATGGTTGTAGTAGGAATTGTAGTTGTAATTGTTGTTGAGGTTGTAGTTGTAGCTTCTAGCGTTATGACTACGGTACCGGTTGACGAACGAGCCGGAGTACCCCTATCCTTGGCTTCTACTGACAGGTAAACACTGGAACCAGCCAGATTTTCTGGGTATTGACGTATATATTGTATATCACCATTACCTGTATAATAAAATAAAGATGTACAGAAAGGATAATGGATGAAAGAAACAGGGTTTAACGTCCTATTGTTCTGCCCTGACTCGGCTAATGAAGACAGGCATACGCCATATCGTGTGCTATAAGTGAAATTTTGCCTGGACAGTGACACTACAGCCTACACTTATGTAGAATTCCCATGTTAGTTGTTATTTTATATGCATGTACACCAATGTGTACACCTAACGATAAGACCTAGCCCTTACAAGGCCCGTCGTCCTTAGGATCTGTCTGGTCGGACGATGCTCGCTGACAGTTTTTATTCCTTCCTTTATAGCTGCAATATGAAAACACAGCTCATCCCCATCTCTGGTCTAAGTCAAATTGTGATTCCTTACCGAACTTTGCGTAAATAAAAAAATATACTAAGTACGTTTGAACTGGTCAGTCATTACGAGACTCGAACATGCGCAGACCGTTTCTTTATATAATCGCTATATTGCTATTGAAAATAGGGTTGAATTATTACAAATTTGTGTCAGATTGGTTGACAAATGATTTTGTTTGCGAAAAATAGAGAATCACGATGAAAAATAGAAGGTAAGGTTTCCAAAAGAGCCTGAGAACAGAGGTGGGGAAGAGCGGTATTTTACCGTATTTTCATATTGTGGCTATATAGCAAAGCAGTTCAAATTCATCGTTTGAACGAACTAGGACATGTGAATCAAGTATGGTGATCACGTGCATGTCATGTGTTGTCTATATGTGAACTTACCAAGGACAGACACGAAATTGATTGCATTAGGTGGAACAACTTGTACTAATCTATAGTCTATTTCTCCATTCGTTCCAGCATCATCATCTGTAGCTTTTATAGAACCCAACAAACCTGGTGGAGAAATAAGAAACACAAAATAACCCGGTGCAAAAATAAAACAAAAAGAGAAAAAATCTGTATCGTGTTGTATACTAACCCCGAAAACATTTTGGGCATGTATTTGAACACCACGACGTATAAACTGAATGGTATTAAAGACATGTTTAATTTTATATCATTTTATTATGAATGACCATTAGGGTCAATCAAATGAAATAAAAAAAAGTCTTATTATCTTGTTATTATAAGATATTTACCGAATAATGTGAAATTGAACGATCAGTTAGGTTCTTAGAACTGGTTTTTGATAATAATATGAAATTGACTTTTCAACTCTGTATAAACTTCTGTAAAGACACGAATTGGCTAAGATCTAATTAAACATGTAATTGACCATGGGTCGGGGGTATGTAATTTGTTGACAGTTAGACAAACGTCTAGAGAGACGACCAGAGCAGGGAGGCTTGAACGAGTGCATGTACCGTTCTGTCGTATTCTAGTTCTAATATATGTTCCTGTTATAGTTAAGTGGCTGTGGTATATTCTGTTCCGATGTAAATAAACCTTATATGTATGAAACTGATTTCTGTTATCACTTAGATAGTATTACAATTCGTTATTCGAATCCCGAATAACGTGCCAACTTCGCGTTGCCCGTTAATATGCTAAATATAGATTTAATACATGGTTAGTGACGTTAACAAACTATTTTACGTGGTAAATGACGTCAACATGCTATATTTACATTCATTACCATAGACATACTAATATAGTATGTCTGTGTTCATTACCTGTACTAGTCTGGTACGTGACGTCAACTGCGGTATTTATTATATTAAACTCCGGTACATTATCATTTACATCTCTTATAACAACAGATACAGTGGCTGTAGATATAGCACCAAACTCATCTACAGCATTTACAAATAACGTTACCTACAATATATAACGTTATATACAACATCGATATAGCCAAACTCTACTGTCATGTATAAACTAGCGAACAAGCATACCCTATTGCACTATATAACCAGCGAACTCAACTGTAAACCAGCACACTCTACTTTCGTTTTATACTTCCGATGGGTTTTACTACATGAAAATCTGATCTGTTGTAGTGGAATGTCGCGTCAGAGGTCATACGAGTGGCTTTTGACTCTATGACGCCAGGCATTTGATTAACCAATCAGCGTAATAGGATCTTTTTTTTTAATCAGATTGAGTCAATGGGAACGATTGATATGTACAATCTTTGATGTTAACAAATGGAGACGTGGATATTTTCAGTTACTTACGCGTTCTGGCATACGACCTTGATCTACGTCATAATTAACATTAAAGGTCAAGCGGTCATCCTCTGTGAAGAAATTATTGTTTTGATTATTATTATTTGAGTTTGACGTCAGAGCGAAACGGTTGCTGTTTTCATCTTGAAATAGTCGAGTTATAAATCTGTTGCCTTCTGGATCTCTAATGCTGAATCCCAGGTTACACGCCGACACTCCTGCCTGTAAAGATAAAATCACGTCATTGCTGTAGAAAACCTAAAACACCGTTGTCAACACAAAACTATGGTCGCAGTAGATAAAGAGAAGGTCTAGGTTATTCCACAAACGAGACCGCTCCCAATTCCCCGCCCCCTGTAATTGTTGTAATAAACAGTCATTATAATAAACAATTATGCAATAAACGGTTATTATAATAAACGGTTATTATAATAAACGGTTATTGAAATAAACGGTTATTTAAAAAACATAAATGTAATAAAACATCAAATGGAATAAACAATAATTGTAATAACCAGCAATTGTAATAAACAGTTATTGTTGTAACGAACAGTTATTGTTGTAATAAACAGTTATTGTAATAAACAATTATTGTAATAAACAATTATTGTAATAAACATTGTTGTGATAAACAGTTATTGTTGTAATAAACAGTTATTGTTGTAATAAACATTATAAATTGTACTTGTATTTCATAGAATCGTGTCCAGTGTATATCAACACAATACGTCAATCTGTCGTCATGACTATTTTTATAGGTCAACTACGGAGACGACTCTGTCTTCTCTCTATCGTCATCTAGCCGTCCACAGATCTTGTACGAGGATACAACTGGATTATTGAGTGGCGCTAAACCTCATATCTCATATCAAACTGTGACGCCTTCATTAACTCGGTGCAGAAAAATAGATCGTAAATCCCCATTCGTCTCTCCCTCCATTCTTCCATTATCTGTCTGAATAAATTACGGTTACCTGACCGTCTGTCCGCTTATCACCCCTCTCGTCCAGCTGCCGGCCTGTCCCCCCCCCCTGTCCGTCTGGCCGTCCATCTGCCCCTCCATCTGTCTGTCTGTCTTTCTCTCTCTCTCTCGCCCGTCTGCCCCTCTCAGTCCCTCCCCTCTCCCTTGTCCGTCTGCCCTTCCTTCTGTCTGTCTACCTGTCTATCTCTTCCTCACCCTGTCTGCCTGTCCGTCTGTCTGTCTGTCTGAATAAATTAAGGTTACCTGTGATTCGTCCATGATACAGTTCACCAAATTTTCACTGAACACCGGAGCTTCGTTCACGTTATTTACATTAAATGTAAGAACCTCGTTCTGAGATTGCAGGAAGCCATCTGATACAGTACAAGATATGGTATAACGTGGGGTCGTCTCAAAATCTAAAAACGTACTTCCAAACTGATTTCCTCTAGATTTTAGAGATATTGGCCGAGTTACTGTGAAAATAAAATACACAAACTCATTACTGAAATCTTCACCCGGGCCGCGGTGGCTCAGTAACTAGTCGCTGGCTCACTAACCAGCATGTTCGATCCCGGCATTGGACAAGAAAGTTCATCGGGGCCTATCCGAATCAAACTCCTTCATTTCACTCGAGGGCTGGGCGGTATAGACAGGTTATCTACATGAATTATACTCCTCCATATCACCCGTGGGCTGGACCGTATAGACAGGTTTACCCACCCGAAATATACACCCAATATTTGACCCGTGGGCTGGACGATATCGACAAGTTACATAACTAAATTAAACACCCCATTGCCACCTGTTAGTTGGAGTGTATAGACTGTATTTGGCAGGCCAAGTCCCTAAACCTAAGAGCCGTTGAACTGGACCGTATATACAGGTTACGTAATGCCATTCCACACTTTGACTGGGCCGTATATACAGGCCATGCACCTAAACCGAACATCCCCTTCGCAACTGTGTACTGGTCCGTTAGACAGGTTACATACCTAAATCAAACACCTCATTTCCACCTGTGGGCTGGACGGTACAGACAGGTACGAGACTGGTGGGGACACCCTCGTCGTTTACGCTGAGATCAACGATACTTAACGTCTGGGTATTCTCGTCTCTATTTATTGTGACTGGTAAACCGACTATATCTGGTCGTTGGTTCATATCTAGAAAAATACAATTATAGCAAATATATTTAGTAAGGAAATGAGCCCAAATGGTGTTTAATGACTGAGCGTGTTCTGTAGTTAGTTCTTATAACAAAAAATCAGATTAACCCTTTCAGTTTCCCATACCAAAATGAAAATATTCTCCGTTTCCAATAGCGACCACACAGACCAGTTTTGTCTTTTGTATAATATGTGTCATATAGCGCCATTTGCACAAAAAAATGCTCCAAGACGAACCTCGGGGAAGACCAAGATGGCATATATAGAGGGATACTGAATAACCTGCTCTAATATGTCCGCCTAGACCCCTGAAGCAACGACTGCTAGTTTGACAACACCTAGACGTTGCTAGATTACTTCACGACCTCAAACTTATAGCTAAGACTCCTACAGACAGGTGAACAGAAGTGTCCCATCAGAGGACGGAAACCTTGACATTGAACGAACCTTGGACTTTTGCAACTCGATTATCCCAGGTAGACATTTTAGCTTGAAAGTGCAAGACTTGGTGTTCGCGACGATCGAAATAAGTGACGACATATGTAGGGTATTACGTGGAGGGCATGATAAGATGTAGGCATAGTATAGATCAGTGGTTCCCAACCGTTTGTTGGTTTCGAATCCATTCCAGAAACAATCATCTGATGGCGACCGTTCGAAGACAACAAATTCATCTTTTACTATGAAACATTATCGTTATTTACAGATCAAATAAAATAAAACTAAGTACCAACAATCCAAACCATTAGACATAATTCAAAGTCCCAAAAGAACGTTATAGGTAAAATAGTGTAATCAGCAAATGGACTCTTCACCGTGTACAAAATACACGACAAACAGTGGTAACAGGTGTCTGGAAATGTAGGCGTACCCTGCCTGGCGCCACACCCGCCATATCTGCATCAAATGTAGGTAAAATAGCATGAGAGATCGAGGAAACAAATCGTAAGCGTGAGAGAGGAAAGACAGTTGGCAAGAGGAGTACAGAGATTAAGGAAGGTTGGCTGAAAGGTTCGAAGCCTATGGATGAAAGACATGTACATAATCGATGATTTTAATTTTGTTCTACATAGTCCCCTTCGAGTTGTACACACTGATGCTAACAATGCTGCAAGGCATTTTTCTTCAAACACACTGAACAAGTCGTTCACAGCCGAGGTGACGTCATCATTGCTAGGATACAGGTCTAATCCATGGTTACGAATCTGGCCAAATTCATTAATACGGAACGTCAGGATCTGCAGTCAAGGCTTTTGGATGTCATGTTTAGTTAATGGTTGCCGTTGGTGGCCTTCAAGGACGTAAGTCAAGGATCTCTTTGTCCCGCTTAAATTTCACTGTCCACTTCTTTACTGTGGAAATAGAATGGACACCATCCCCTTAAGTGAATACCATGTCGGCATGTGTTTGTGTGGGGCCGTTCAGTTGTAGGTACTTGATGACTGACCTATAGCCAGTTTGTCAATTTCTGGTGATTTCAATGGATAGGTTCACAAGATGGTCTGGTACGAAGAAAATAACAATACTACAGTTGCAGTTCTTATGTCTATGATTCATTCAATGATGGTGCTTGTCGGTGGTAAAGGTTATTTCGATCTATCCCTGCCAGGCTTACAACGTTTCAGCCAGCCTTCGTATCTGCCTTTCATGAAAACACAGCATTTATTTTAAAGTTTCACAGTAGTCCGACGCAACCCCACGAAAGTCTGACAGGGGTTTTCTTTTGTCGTTTTCTATTATAAATTATATGCTTATTGCCATAGGTAGATAACTCAAATGAACCTAAAGGAAAATCAAGATGGCATAGAGGGATACGGGGGTTTCTTGCTGTCGTTATTTATTATAAGTCATTTACGGCTATAACTATTTGTTATGGCCAACTCAATTTTCCTCAAGGTCGCCGAGATGTAAACAAGGTTAAGACACGTTATTGTGGGCAATATTGTGGGTTAGGACACGTTATTGTGGGCGAGATTATGGGTTAGGGCACGTTATTGTGGGCGAGATCGTGGGTTAGGGCACGTTATTGTGGGCGAGATCGTGGGTTACGACACGTTATTGCGGACGAGATTGTGGGTTAGGAGATGCTATTGTGGGCGAGATTGTGGGTTAGGACACGTTATTGTGGGCGAGATTGTGGGTTAGGACACGTTAAAGTGGGCGAGATTGTGGGTTAGGTTTATTGTAAGCGTTAGGGGTAGGTCTAGGGTTAAGTTTAGGGTTGGGATTAGCGCTATAGCCCTGTTTAAATTTCATGACCTTTGACCGAACTTGAAGTTGGCCTTATCAAATAGCTCTGACCGTTATTACTTATTGCAAGCTACATGTACCGGAATCTGTCGAGGTTTGCCGAGTGGTGTATATTATTATAATGAAGTCAGAAGTCAGATCTAGCCAGGGATACGGTCAATGGCGTAGATTCTATATATCAACGTCATTGCATACGGGGATTTCTTGTTGTTCTTGATTATAAGTTATTTACTTATTGCCATGGGTAGGAAACTCTAGCGAGTTTATTTTATCGTTATTTATAATAAATTATTTACTTATCAATGTGACTGTAAGGACCAGTGATCTGTCTGCAGAATTAAAACCATCAGTGACGTCAATAGTTAATTCTATTGGGCTCTGTGTCGCTGTTCTCAAATCAACTTTATTGGTCAAAATACCACTTGCTAAAAATACAATCAAATATGACACACTTATTAAAGTTTGTACGAATTAGAACCGGCTATAATAGTTAAAAATAGATAATACAAAATTAATATATTGAAAATGTCATTTAAATTACTTTATTCTGTGCGATGTTAAGGGTGTTGGAAGCTATGACAAAAACGTGATTTTAGTCCAACTTTTCCTAGATTTAATTGGACTGAAATTTAGGAGCATAAAGGTTTCTAGCAACGTAATATAAACTCAAAAGAGTAAAATAAGTATCAGTTTTTCTCTAGACGAACGTTAGCCACGCCCCCGTGACAACGTGGGGTAACATTTGTCCATTTGTACACGGTACCTCGGTTTTTCGTACATTCCGAAGATTTTGTAGCACAAGCCCAGCACATTGTCATCGATAGAAAAAAATACAATATGCGTACTCACCCGTATTTAGAGTAAAATAATCCACATTTGGGTTGGTGTTTCTAACACTGAAAGCTAGGACATCTGTAGGCTGATCATTTATAATATTAGCTGTAGCGTTATAAACACGTGCACCAACCACTGCAGACGCGTTTAAGGCTACATTCACTGTCTTCGTATCTAAAATAATTAATTAATTTACATAACTAATATGTACCCTTTCCATCGTAGGGGCGTCTCCAAGAATTTTAGTGTTTCGCGTTAGGTGGTGGGGGAGGGGGGTTACCCGCGAACTTTTGAGTATCTCTCTGCTCATTTAGGTGTATTCTGATTAAAGCACAACAGATCCTATTTCGTTTCGTTTTTATTGTTCAAAATTTCGTTTTACTTGTCTTTACTACCCTAGGAATTGGAAGAGTTGTTATATTACCCGCGTTCTTGGTGATATGACTGATTAGCCAATGAAACGGTTTGTTACGGCGAGTTTTTGGCGTGAGTTGCACGGAACTGTGGGTAATCCACTAGAAACTTCAACCGACAGCATGGTTAAAGTAAGGTATTAGCCAATGAAATGGTCCGTTAAGGCGAGTTCTTACCGTTCGATGGGTAAACCACGAGAAACGCCAACGCTGATTGCCCGTCTTCATTAGTCCAGTCGGAGCAGAATAGTAGGACGTTAAACCTCAATTCATTTCATTTTGGCCTTCAAAATGAACGAAATAGTCGTTTAAAGACACATTTTCACAAAATACCCGCTCGATAAGGATGGTCGGCTAAATAGGGTTGAAAGACTAAGTGGGTGCTAAAGGGATTGGGGAAAATTAATAATGGTCGACTAAATGTGGACTGGACTTACAAAACGGTCGTTTAAAATAGGGATGGACTTACCAAACGGTCGTCTAAAAGAGGGTTTAGCGTTGGAGAAGACGTGAACAATAACAGAAGCCATGTTGGTCTGGGTGTTGGTAGGAGTAGTTGGATCGGTGCAAGTAGGGAAGAGCTCATATCTACTTACTCGCGCTGCGTCTAATTTAAATGGCGAATCAACATTGAATACGATGGTATTATCTGAAACGAAATAGTGTATAAACATTATCTGAAACGAAATAGTGAATCAGCATTAAAGCAAGAATTTCATACTTTTAAGTTATATTTTAAAAATATATCAAAATAAAGCCTTAAAATAGAAATAATCATGTTTTGACCTTCTTAGAAAATATGAAATTATCGCTGTAAATACTGCAGTATTATCTGAAACGAAATAGTGAATCAATACTATGCTCTTATCTGACACGAAATAGTGAACCAACATTGAATACTGTGATACGAAAAAATGAGTAAAAATTAGACGCTATAATACGAAACTGTGAATCAACATTAGACACTATAGTATTATCTGAAACGAAATAGTGAACCAACATTAGATACTATGGTATTATCTGAAACGAAATAGTGAACCAACATTAAACACTATAATATTATCTGAAACGAAATAGTGACCAACATTAGATACTATGGTATTATCTGAAACGAAATAGTAAACCAACATTAGATACTGTGGTATTATTTGAAACGAAATATTGAACCAACATTAGGCACTATAATATTATCTGAAACGAAATAGTGAACCAACATTAGATACTATGGTATTATCTGAAACGAAATAGTTAAGCATCATTAGATACTCACCCACAAAACCAAAATTACTGGAAGTATCCGTGGTACCAACAACAAACGGAGAACCACCGAAAATACTGGTACTTGTCTGCCCGCCGGAAGTCGTTACGGTCGTTTTCCCAATTCTACAGTTCAGTGAATTGGTGGTGGCAGAAGCTGCCGCTTGTCCAATTGTTGCTATAACTAAATCCGTACTCTGAGTCTCGACGATAAAAAACGATGTGGGTACGACACTGATTTCGAACTGTAAATAAAAATGTAAACATTTAAATTCGTTATAAATAAAATGGAATGGGGTTATACTTTGCTGCTCTGGTTGTTGTAATAAAGACGGTACACGCAATACAGTGTCTAGAGAGCGGCGCTTAACCCGTTTCATTTCATTTTATTTCTGAACACAGACGTAAAATGAAATGAAATGGGGTTTAACGTCCTACTGTTCTGCTCCGACCTGGGCTAATGGAGACGGGCATACAGTATGCTAGGAGGGAAATTTTGTCCGGGCAGCCTACTCTTATAACATATCAACGTCCAACTGCCAAGGGATCTTTTAGTGTACGTCAATGAAAAGTTAAAATAAAGTAATACTAACAGTTTGTACAGTTATTATAACCGATAACAACACGTGTAGTATATTCATTAAACCCATTATTTTTCTCTTAAATATCACTTCAAAAACACGATCGAAGTCAACACATTATCTCCCCAAAAACACGATGAAGTTAACACAATCTCTCAATGTTGACCTCCTCAAAACACGATCAAAGTCAACACAATCTCTCAATGTTGACCTCCTCAAAAACACGATCAAAGTCAACACAATCTCTCAATGTTGACCTCCTCAAAAACACGATCAAAGTCAACACAATCTGTCAATGTTGACCTCCTCAAAAACACGATCAAAGTCAACACAATCTCAGTATAAGTATCAGCACCGAATACGTCATTAGTCAACAAGTGAAAATATAATTATGTTTGTAATTCGTATTTACTTCCACACAGAAACACGAAACGTTTACCGGAAATCCCCAACAACAAACAGTTCGGAACTACACGTATTTATTTTCAATATTTAAGATTATTCTTTCTAATTCGCCTTCACAGAAACGGTAATGTGTTCTGAGTATTTCGTTCACACTGTAATGATGCCGACGACAATATTCCTCAAATCACATATTTAAACAATAATAAAAATTTCCCACAAACTTTCAAAATAACACGATCGATATTAAGATCACAATTGCCTTTAAAAAGTGACATACAAGATGGCGGATTGGCTAGTTACAAACTTATTATGTGTTAAATAAAAGAGACATCTCGCTTAGTTTTACTATTAAAAGGGAGATTTTACTTTTAATTCGTGACATCTCGATTTATAATTTTAGCATTAAAGTGAACATCTTGAATAGTTTCGGCGGTTTTTAAAAGAAATGATTTTTGATTAGAAGTGGTTTGATTGTATAATAAAATCGAATCATTCTCCTGAACACCACATAGTCCCAAAATGACCTAGTTTGTGTCGAGTGGACGTTAAACCCCATTTCTCTCACTCTCTCTCTGAACACCACATGCCAAAACATACAGTTACATCAAACGCAAACGCCATTATGCAATGGAGCACGTACAGCACATCGCCTTGATTTAATACCCACAAAAATATCATTGATATAAAACAATCCCTGACAATAAATCGTAACATAATCTATTTTATATATTCGATACGAAATCGATTCTCCTTCTGCTATATCTATAAATTCTGCAGAAGTTCATCAAATGTAAAGCATTAGCTACCATAATTCTCTCTTAATACCATGTCTTGGATTACCTATTACCTAAATATCTGGAATATACACGTATAACTATCATAACATTTTTAAATTCACGTGCATTCAAGGCGATGTCTATAGCGCTGAATGATCAATTCAATGGGCACCCCCATCCAACATCCAACAGCGCCAACACCTGTCTAGTTTGGTCACAACCCGGAGAAAATAATTCATTCTAATTCATAAATTCAAACGACATGAATTTAATTTCTCCTGGTTATAAATCGAAAGCACCCTGGCTCTCTGCTTCATAGTTAAATAGTTCGGGGGGGGGGGGCAAATGGTGTAAGACGCGCATTTTAGATCATAAGATCTGTTGTTGAGTCAAGTGGTGTAGTTTCAGGGGCGGATCCAGGAATTTCAAAAAGGGGGGGGGGCGTGCTGCACCAAGTTGGGAGTGCAAAGACCGACCAATGATTTTTGAGTGGACAAAAATGCCCACAAGGACTAATTTCTTACTAGTACTGTAAATCACGATTTCCAACCTAAGCTGTTTTTGTTCTCCTTTCCCGCGATAATATATGGAGCTAAAAATTGTTCGCCACCGCAAAAAATAGAGGGGGCGTGCGCCGGGTGCGTCCCCCTCTGTATCCGCGCCTGAGTTTCGGTTTCCAGCTTCTACGTAGTAGTGTGACCTGTCCAAAAAATCCCTACGCACAAGCGAATTATTGAAATCAATTTGAGCAATTTGCAAGTCCTGAATTACTGATTTTGTTTCCGTTGGACGTTAAACACCATTTCTCTCCCTCTCTGTCTGTCTGTCTGTCGCTCTCTCTCTGTGTCTCTCTGTGTGTGTGTGTCTCTCTCTCGTGAAAAGTAACTAGTTTCAAATCTATTTAACTCGACGTACTGTCTCTTCATAACGTGATAGACGTTAGAGATATTCATTTTATTATTGATAATAATTCGATATGTTATTGTTATGATTGTCTTGTTTGGATTGTTATCGTAACAATGCGAAGAAAGGTGTAGGGCGATTTGTGTATACGTATTTAACACGTTTCAATGACGCGCTAGTTTTGTTGTATGTGTTGTATATATATATCATAAAAGGACTAGACAGTGTGTTTGTATGTATGTATATTAATATCATCACAGTAAGATTATAAGACGGTATTTTGTAGTACACAAAACACACGTGACCCATTCATCATTATCTATCTATTGACATCTTGTTCTACGCATCACACACATGCTATATACCATTGATGTCCACGTAAAAGATCCCTTTTTTTTCTCTCCTCCACAGTGTTCTGTAACCCTCGAAATATGTATACTCCCCAACTCAAGCAAGGGAGACAACATAACTAAAAGGGGGGATTTTTGAAACTTCCGAAAAGATCATATTGCAGTAACTTATGAAAAGATCATATTGCAGTAACTTAACTTAAAAAGGTTTTTACTTCTCAAGAGAAGGATACAAGTATACTTTTAAAAGAATATTCTTATATAGTAAAACGCTTTATTCTATTGCTGTAAATTGAAGTAAATGTTTGTATAACATGTTTTGTATAGTATGAGAAATCGTTTTGACACCACACATATAAATATAATCACCTTATTTTATGATAATAGTGAAAATTGTATAAGAAGAAAAAAACAATAAAAAAAAAAATAAAAAAAAGATCCCTTGGCAGGCAGTTGGAATTCGATGTAAGAGTAGGCCGTAGCGCCGCTGCCAGGGAAAAATTCCCCTCATAGCACACTGTATGGCGTATGCCCGTCTTCATTATCCCAGGTTAGGAGCAGAACAGTAGGACGTTAAACCCCATTTCATTTCATTTCTATACATCAATGAAATTCGACGTGTCGGTACGGGTCGATATTTACATACCTACATAAATTGGGTGGGTGTGGGTGGGTGTGGACCGATGGGACGCCCGGGGTCGGAGGGGGCAAGATAGAAATTATGGACAGCTATATTCATGCATGGCTTGCAGCATAAGCCCACATAACTCTGATGTGCTTACTTCTATCAAGCAGAGAGAAAAATGCAGTTTAACGTCCACTCGACACAAACTAGGTCATATCGGGACTAACATATGGTTCAGTTTTATTTCAATAATTTTAATAGGGGTTTTTAGCAGTGGGAGGAAACCGGGGAACCCGGTTGAAAACCCACGAGGTTGGACAAGCGACCTTACTTCATATCACGTACAAACGGGGAATCGAAACCACGCCATTTGACTCAATGACAGACCTTATGATCCAACGCGCACGCGTTTAACCGACTGGACCACTCCCATCGTTGAACAATTTTGTTGGCTGTCTGGAAGTGTTAAATCACGCTGTGTCATTATTACTAATGATAACTATTGATACCATTGTCATAATAAGACCTTATCTTATAACAACGACCCCTGTGTTGGCCGAGAAAGTTCCCCTTGTCAATAGTGTAAGACAGAGGGCCTGGGAAGGTCAACTGTCTGGTCTTTCTCATGGTCCAAAAAAACGATGTCTCATGTATACGCGGTAAAAGATCCCCACGCAGTTGGAATTCGATATAAGAATAGGCCATAGTGCCGCTGTCCGGACAAAATGTCCCTCATAGCACATCGTTTGGAGTATGCCAGTCTTCATTAGTCCAGCCGGAGCAAAACAGTAGGACGTTAAAACCCACCTCAGTCATTTATCATATCTCATAATGAGGTTGTAATACAAAATGTTATTGTTTAATTTTGTCTTCCGACTAGGGTCTATCGTTGTTCTCTTTTAGTGACAAAACTTACAGTCTGATTTCAAATAATAAAAGACACAACCACCTAGATTGTTCAAATATATCAGACGTTAACATGTTGTGCCTTTAACTTTTTCGCAATAGTTACCTCCCTTACTGTGCATTCCATAAAGATAGTAACCGTGTTTGAATGGAGAGCGCGCGTCAATGACGGCTCGCGACAATATGACCGACAATAAAGCCACAATGGCCATAGAAATATATTGTTATTATATTCTATTCAATAAGCTACACATATAAACATAAATAAATCTATATCCCAAAACACCTATATTATACGAACTTTAACCACTGGACTAGTAGATTTCTATATAATGAATACTTATTACGATTGCCGCCATTTTGTTTAATACGTTTTAATAATATTGATAACAATTTTCAGTGTTCACCGAAAGGTTACGATTGAAAATGTAAGAAAAATGTAAAAACAGACGTTTAAATAATTACGAGGTAGGTACGAGTGTAAATTTATATACTTAGACAATATTTATATCAATTCGACTTATTATCCTTAAATTACAATTATTGGGCGACGTATAGCTGTCATAATAACATAACTTGGTTTATGATATGTAAAGTTTCAATACAGCTACCTCTGTCAAACACAGTATATTTATTCACCATGGTGTTCATATATGTATTGAGAGATAGGGTTGAGGGTGGGGGTGAGGAGACAAAGAGAGAGGGACAGGGAGAGAGAGAGAGAGAGAGAGAGAGAGAGAGAGAGAGAGAGAGAGAGAGCGAGAGAGATGTTAACGCTCACTTGATACAAACTTGGTCATTTCGGGACTAACCCATGGTTCAGCTGTATTCAATTAATCGCTAAAGCGTAGGTTTCTTACACAGTGGGAGGACCAAGAGAAAGCAGTGGGGGCGGGGAATCAGAGGACCAAGTGAAAGCCAGCGAGGTTAGACGAGTGACCTTTCGTCTTGTCACGTACAAGTGGGGAATCCAAACCATGCCATTTGATCTCAAAGACAGATAAAACCATTCGATCACCTACCTTTAGCAATGGGAGGAAATCGATGGGACGCCGGAGAAAACACACTTGGTTGGACAGGCGACCCCACTTTTTGTCACGTACAACCGGGGAAACGAAACCAAGCCGGTTTTCTCAAGGACAGACCTTAGGACGCAGCGCAATCGCGCTAACCATCCGACCCTTAACCCCCTCCACCCTAATTGACATTGACGGTTATATAAGGTGATGTAGATCAATTCGAATACTTTTTTATTTTTTCATTATTTATCGTTCAACTACATGTAGATTATTGGAAGATAAGAGAGGAGCTACAAACCAGAGAATAAAATGATGTATTCAATTCTATTATCCACCGTGCTGGTACTTTTAATACAGAATGCACACTCACAGGTAAACATTCTTACAATCTGATTAAAACACTGATCCTTTTTCTTTTCGTTTATTTTTACAGTTCAAAATATCGTTGTACTTGTCTTTACTGTACTAAATTCTAGAAGAGTTGTTATATATCCCGCGTTCTAAATGATTTGAAGAGCTAGCCAATGAAACGGTCTGTTACGGCTAGTTTTTGGCGTGAGGTGAACGGACCTGTGGGTAAACCACTAGAAATATCAACGCTGATTGGTTAATCAAATGTCTGACGTCATAGGTCAAAAACCGCCCATATGACCTTTGACGTGACTACAACTTGTCAGATCTTCGCGTATTAGATACCATCAAAAGTATTAAAACAAGAAACAAAATATAGATTTGTATTAATATTTTTAAGAAATCATACGCACCCATGGCGTTGCCAACATTTTCAGCGGGTTTCCTTGATTCAAAAGCAAGTTCAATTTAATTACGATGAAGTATTGCCATCCTCCAATTTCAAACAATTACACTGACCACAACTATAAAGTAAATATAGTCTTTAGCGAAATCAATGTGGTGCTAGATGTAATCAATATGGTGCTGGACGTCGTCAACATGGTGCTGGACATCATCAACGTCGCCAATATGGTGCTGGACGTCGTCAATAATATGGTGCTGGACGTCATCAATAGGTGCATAACGTTATAAACATTGTGATTGACTGCATCCATTTAATGTCTAATTAATTTGAATCTAAACGTCATCAATATTTTTAATTAAATAAGTTTTTTTGCTTAATTTTCTGTTAATTACAGTGCCGATTTTTACGATTATCACCAAATAGCGCCAACTTAGTTGTGACAGAAACCGTAAGTAGACCTCTAGCGTCTATAAAATGTTCCAGTAACGGAACGGCAGCAACGGACGTAGCGGCCGAGTCGTATTATTGTAATGTTGATGTGACTAGTACGAGCCAAACAGGATTGTTTACTACTCTACGAGACTCTAATACTTTGTTACTGGATACCGTGGGAGGTAAGACAGTTTCTTGTAATAATACTGGACTAGAGCTAGCAATTGTTTGCTCTGCTTTTATAATCGAACCAATATCATTTTATGTATGACAATATCTGTTGTTATTGAGGTCTAGACGAGAAGAGAAAATTCCTGCCAGGTTTTGGTGAATATTCATGATATTTGGGATGAAGGATTAGGAGAGTAAACATACTTTTACATGTTATAGCCGGAATGGATTTAACGGGGAGATAATAATTACGTGCCGTAGTCCATCTAAAACTAAATGGAGTCAGACCAGTAATCATCGATATTCATAATGGACAACATTCAAACAAATATTCTACGAATATTGAAGACTGGGATGCTTTGGATGCCCGAGAGAGGGTGTTTAACGCCCAATCACACAAACTAGGTTATTTCGGGACTAACATAGGGTTCAACTTTATTTCAATAATTCGCTTGCGCGTAGGGGTATTTAGCAGTGGGGGGAAACCAGGGGACCCAGAGGAAACCCACGAGGTTGGACAGACAACCCTACTCCTTGTCACGTACAGCCGAGGATTCGAAACCACGCCAGTTGACTCAGTGACAGACCTTATAACGCTAATCATTCAGCCATCCATCTAAGGACGATATGGCTACACCACGTATTTTGTCATTAGCCTGGTGGCCACAGGAAACGACATTGACCCCAATTAATTTGGTTTTATCTTCAGATTGGCGAGTGATATTCAATTCGGCGAGTTCATTTAATCTCCAATCAGTAGTTGGTACACAGTACAGGGTGAGAATTACTTGTCGTGATGCTACAGACGTCTTCACGAATCAACCAGTCTTCCAATTTCTCTTCGTTACCATCACACCTAACTTAGCTCCTGTTATATTCAACTCGCCTCCTGGCGGTAAGTAAAGCAAGCTGTATTTGTGATTGGGAGAGTCTATATTGTCGAACTTATTGGGGGAGGTCGGAAATTATCCCAAAGTGACTGAAGCACAACTGCCTTCCATCAACGGCTAGAAAATAGAAACACTTTTAAAGTCTAAGGTACGTTATGGGATATTGGACAACGAGTTGGCAGTTCTCACTATAACAGTTAAAAACTAGATAATGTAAAGGCCATTTGCTGAAAATTGCAGACAAATTGATCCACTATGAACCGACAATTAAGCAAATGAAATATCCGACTAGCCTCAATCATCATAACTAAAGCTGGTATGGTAAAACGCATAGTCTCTGTTATCCATTTGATAATTAAATCTGGAAGAAAAGTTATGCAGCAAATAGAATCATAATCCACCAAATATCGCAGGCTAGCGATGCGTTCGAGAGTTGATTATGGTCTGGATATGTTTATTAATGTCTAATTAATAATTTAGATAAGATTTCAGGCCAAAAGAACGACTTGAAATAGGCAGATTTAGCTCTTGCATAATGCATGTTTAACTAACAGTGAATACCCCTCTTATATTTGTACAACCTGTCTGTTATAATAGATCAGTCACAGTTATAATGGTACTAAGTTGACAAAATGAATAGTTTTATCTCGAATTCATCCACAAGCACTTGGAGGGATTAGAATAAAACTTCTTTTAGCTGTAAAATATCATGTTATATTATATTGTTAGCTACAATACATCATGTTATAGTCTATATTTAGCTAGTCGATACATGTATTTAGCTACAATAAATCATATATTCTAGCTACAATATATTATGTTATATTCGCTTTTTAGCAAAAATATCATGTTATTTTCTATTTTTAGCTGCAATAGATCATGTTATATTCTATTGTTAGCTACAATTTATCATGTTATATTCTATATTTAGCTGTAATATATCATGTTATATTCTATGTTTAGCTGAAAAAACTATGGATGCTAAAGCTACTGGTAAAGGCGTGGTGTTCTACACTCTGACTGTCAACGATCCGGAGAATGATTTCATATCGTACTCACTATCCACAGAACCTAGAGTTAACTACTTTGATCTTGATACAAGTAAGTACTGGGTGACCGAGTCTATGCCCATGATCTTGATATAGGTAAGTATCGAGTGACCGGGGCTAGACATTGATCTTGGTATAGGATGACCGGAAGAGGGGAGGTGCATGGCTGAATGCTTAGCGTGTGCGTGGTATCATAAGGTCTGTCATTGAGTCAACTGGCGTGGTTTGGATTCCCCATTGTAAGTGACAAGGGGAATGGCTTGATATAACACAAACTGCGTCACCCGGATGTTGTACACGGGGCATGGTATGCACGTGAATTATATAATACTAATAACAAGGCTCCTTTCAGAAATTTCCATACGGAATTACATTTGGCTTTTCTTGGCAATAAATGATGTGATTATTTTCCAGAAAATTTTAAAGATTTGGTAAAATCACAATAGCGCATTTTTACTTATTTCAAAATAAAATAAACTTGAATTTGATCTAGATGAAACAAACACGGAAAAATAAAAAGAAATTTTATCATTTTGTACAGCTTTCGTCAAAACAGTGACGTCACAAGGGTCATTTATATCATTTTTATCGCCTATTTTATTATTAATCTCATATACAGAATAAAATATTTGTTTATATGTAAAATCATGACGTCACAAAGTAGTTGACGTCATGAAATGCTGTACGATTAGTGTTTAGGTAAAAGCATTGTGTGTATTTACGTAAAGTCATGACGTCACAAAGTAGTATATATCAGATGTGTATTCCAGGTAACGGGGAGATAAGAACAGCTGTAGATTTACGGACGGCGACGGAAACACCTATATTTGTACGAGTAAACGTCACGGATGGCTTTAACACGGTCGGTCCATTCACTGTAACGGTTAGACTAACCAGTAAGTTATATTAATTAATGTTTAATTTATCACGATCTGATATAAATTCACTATAAAGGTAAGATTATCCAGTACGATTATCCAGAAATGTCACCACTGACTGATTAATAAATGTTTGACGTCATAGGGTCAAAACTGCCTCGTTTGACCTTTGATGTGGCCTATCGCAACAACCGGTCAGATCTTTATGTAGTGTAGGCCATCGAAAGTATAAAAAGAAACGAAATATATGTGTGTGTTTTAATCAGATTGAACTGTCTGCGGTTCTCGTTATAAAATTTTATCAGTGAAGCTTTCACATGAATGCAACGTTCACCCTCATTGATATTCATAGTTTAGTTGATACGACCAATGAGATTTACAGATTATTGAGTGCGTTTATAGTTTATCATAGAGATCACAGCTGATTCAGCTATTCTATATTTTATTACATAGATCACTGTTGATTCGGTTGTATTATATTACGGCCACTGCCCGGGTAAAATTTCCCTCGTTGCACACTGTATGGCGTATGTCCGTCTTCATTAGCCCGGTTAAAAACCATTTCATTTCATTTCATTTGTATTTTATTACGGGGACCACCGCTGATTCATTTCTATTTTATTACGGGACCCACAGCTGATTCATTTTTATTTCCTTACGGGGATCACAGCTGATCCAGTTCCATTTTATTACGGGGGCCATAGCTGATTCAATTGCATTTTATTACGGGGAACACGGCTAATTCAATTGCATTTTATTACGGGGACCACAGCTATTTCAATTTCGTTTTATTACGGGGACCACAGCTGATTCAGTTGCATTTTATTACGGGGACCATAGCTTATTCAGTTGAATTTTATTACCGGCACCACAGCCAATTCATTTGTATTTTATTACGCAGAGCGTAGCTAATTCAGTTGCATTATATTACGGGGACCACTTCTAAATCAATTCCACTTCATTACAGGGACCACGGCTAATTCTTTATATTTTATTACGGAGACCACAGCTAATTCTTTGTATTTTATTACGGGGCCATGGCTAATTGTTTGTATATAATTACGGGGACCACAGCTGATTCGGTGATTTATATATTTTCTATTCAAAGATCTGAACACAAGGCCTAATATTGTGAATCTACCGACGTCAGTTGAAATAAGAGAGGATGCAATCGGAGGTTTAGTTGTTAGCGCTCTGACTGTTAACGATCCGGATATCTTCTCATCAAGTCAAACTGCTCTCACTCCAATCTGTTCTGAGTCACCAATATCGGCACGGGACAAGTTTGATCTACAAGGTAAGTCATCGGACGTTTTTTACTGGATCGTTTATAGTAGTAACCACCGTCCGTTTGTCAGAGAGGGAGGATGATGAATGGCCGATAGGTTATCGCATTCGGGCTGTATCATAATGTCTGTCATTGAGTCAGTTGGCCTGGCTTCGATTTTTCGGTTGTACATGGCTTGAGGTCGCCTGTCTAACAACCTCGTGGGTTTTCTCCGAGTCCTCCGGTTTCCTCACATTGCTAAAGACCCCTACACGCAAGCGAATTATTGAAATGAAATTATACCATATCTTAGTCCCGAAATGACCTGTTTTGTGTCGAGTGGGCGTTAAACCCCATTTTTCTCTCTCTCGTGGCGTTTTTTTTACTGGGTCGTATATTGTAGTAACCACTATCTGTTTGTCGGAAGGGGTTGTTGGTCGCCTGTATCATAACCCTCGTTTTCCAGGTTGTACGTGACAAGGAGTAGGGTCGCCTGTCCATCCTCCTGGGTTAGTCCTCCCTCCTTTTCTTTACCCCTCTCTCTCTCTCTCTCTTTCTTTCTTTCTTTCTTTCTTTCTTTCTTTCTTTCTTTCTTTCTTTCTTTCTTTCTTTCTTTCTTTCTTTCTTTCTCTGTCTCTCTGTCTCTCTCTCTCCCTTTCTTTCTTTCTCTCTCTCTCTCTCTGCCTCTCTCTGCGATTCCACAACAGTTTCAATGCACACTTGGTGGGAAAGTCCGTTGTGTATCTGTAACTCTAATGAATACTTGATGGGGAGGTCCACTGTAGCTGTAGCTCCAATACGATCTAGATGGGGTTCCACTGTATCTGTTGTGTCTAAAGACACGTTAAACCATTCGGATCCCCCACCCCCTTCAGATTATCAGGATATTTCTTTAAGAGACATTAAATAATTAAACAGTTACACGCTAAAGACGAGAGAGAGAGGGGGGAGAGAGGGAGAGAGAGAACTGCCAACTCTTTATTTAATCTCCCGTAAGGCCATTTTATTATTTTTAGGTAATGTAATACGAACCAGTAGTTTCACCCCGGAACAAACTCTATTTGATTTTGAGACGACTCGATATTACAACATATCATGTTCTGTAACCGATGGCTTCCTGTCTTCTGTGAATGAATGGATACTGGTTAACATTTCTAATGTGAACGAACCTCCACGCTTTAATGAAATCATATACTATTGTAATTTGGTAGAATCTAATGTAAGTTAATAATTTCCTCTTTACTTTGTAGTCATAGATGTATTTACTACATAATGTGTTGAGAAGCAACTCCTATAACCAGTTGGGGGGTGGGGGGTGGGGGGTGGCCTAGTGATCTAGAGTGCCGCGCTTCGACCTCTAGCTGGCCGGTCACCTCTCGCTTTTGACTGTGGTTTCGATCCCTGGTGTGAGCGTATGTGGCATGGATATAGGGACGCCTTCTCAACCTGTTGGGTTTCCTCCGGGCACTCCGGTTTTCTCCCACTGCTAAAGACCCCTACGCGCAAGCGAATTATTGAAATAAACCGTATGTTAGTCCCGAAATGACCTAGTTTGTGTCGAGTGGACGTTAAAACACATTTCTCTCTCTCTCTCTCTCCTTCTCTCTCGCTCTCTCTCTCTCTCTCTCTCGCTCTCTCTCTCTCTCTATATATATATATATATATATATAGAGAGAGAGAAAGAGAGAGAGAGAGAGAGAGAGAGAGAGAGAGAGAGAGAGAGAGAGAGAGAGAGATTGCCTTACTATTTTGGAAATTTGACCCGATTCCAAATTCATATAATATGTATTTACCGTTTTGGAAGGTTGACCCCATTCCGAAATGATTTCATTTAATGCAGGCCCGTAACTAGACTTGGAGGCGCACGGTGGTCGTTCGTTTCGTATTGCGTCCAATGGAGAGGGTGCCAAAGGCGCCCATTGGGGTAACTGATGCTTTCCCAATTGGGTTAAATATCCATTGGGTGCCCGATTTCCTCCAGGGGTGGGTGGGGGGAGCTATCATTGGACATAGAGCTCGATTCCAGATATTTTATTTATGCATGGTTTACGACATCGTTTTTAAGTCAGCTTGTTCGACATTTTAGCAGTTTCGTATTTTCTACTAATAAAATAGAATAGAAACGGGTAATTTTATTTAAATACGAATGTTGATTTATTCACGGACATTCTGTTTTCCAGGCAGGTGGCTCATCGTGTGACTTGGGGTTCAACATTCGTGACCCGGAATCAAATGCCTTCTCCATCACGCTGTTGCCTGGCAACAATAGTAATCGTTTTGCGCTGAGCAACAGCAACAATAACAACAATGGCTTCACTAACAGCAACCAAAGGTTGACCTTTAACATTGATTATGACGTAGATGAAGCCCAGTTACCTACCAATGTGCTTTTAACCGTGGCAGCGGTCGATACAATCGGCGCTACTGGTACTGCCAGAATTTCTATAAATATTGCTGACGCCAATGATAACTCGCCCATATTTAGCCCGATCCTAGCCTCACTTGCTGTAGATTACAATACACAAATAGGTAAATATGTAGATTACATTACCATATTAGGCAAATAAGTAGATTACATTACCTTATTAGGAAAATAAGTACAATATAGATTACCATATTAGGCACATAAGTAGATTACATTACCTTATTAGGCAAAAAAGTACCGTAGATTACATTACCTTATTAGGCAAATAAGTAGGTTAATATGTACATTACATTTTACCATATTATAATTCATTCAAAACTATGCAAAATTAGTTAAATATTATAATTTATTCATTACAATACCAAGTTAGGTAAATATTATAATTATTCATTACATTACCATATCAGGTAAATATTATGATTCATTATAACAATACCAAATTAGGTAAGATTAATATCCATTGATTAGATTACCAAATTAAGTAATTCCGAATAAGGTACAGATCACGCCCATTGGAGTGGAAGACCAACGATTTTCAACAAGGTTTCCATAAATATGAAATATATATTCACAAATAATCCGCTCTTTAACGCGGGAAAAATTAATTTTTATTAAAACCGGAAGTGATGTGGTTGATTCAACACTCGCTGGTTTCTATGACGTCAGACATTTGATTACCCAATCAGCATTGATGTTAGTAGTGGATTACCCACAGTTCCGTGCAAAATACACCTAAAGCTCGCCGTAAACAGACCGTTTCATTGGCTAATCGCTCACACCTTTTAAAACACGTCAATGATAACAACTCTTCCAGATTCTTGTGTAGTGAAGACAAGTAAAACGAAATTTTGAACTATAAAAACGAAACGAAATAGGCTCTGTGCTTTAATCAAACTGTGTTTTGTTTTTATATACAGGAATTGATGTTGTAGCCTAATAGAAAGTTGACCTATAGACTGTTTTGTTTTTATATACAGGAATTGTTGGCGCTATAACAGCTACAGACAAAGACAGGGGAACAAATGGACAAATAGACTATACTTTAATTAACGTTATTCCACCTAATTATGTGACGTATGTGTTTGCACTCGGTTAGTATCAGTTAGTTTAGAATTCACGTGGTTAATGAAATAAAATTAAATAGGTATTTAGAACGGCAATTTCATATTTTTAGTAGTTATATTTTTAAAATGTATTAAAATTAAGCCTTAAAATAGATGGTATCTATAAACAGGCCTACTTTGTTAAAGAATAATCCTATTAATCCTATAATTCACTGTTGCCAGTTGAGAAATTGGCAAAAATATCATTTTCAAATTCAAATTCAAACGTTTGAAGATCGCCATTGCATGGAATGGGAAAACAAGGGAGGTAATTGTGTTATTATTTTCTGTGTCAGCAATATTGATGCCTATGAAATATTGCCCATGATCATAGACATAGAGCAAAAGACATAGAAATAATGATGTTTTGACTTTCTTAGAAAATATGAAATTATCACTTTAAAGTTCTCCTGTTCTGCTCCTACTGGGCTAATGGAGATTAACATACGCCATACAATGTGCTATGAGGGAAATTATGAATGGACAGCGGCGCTATGGCCTACTCTTATATCGAATCCCAACTGTCAAGGGATCTTTAACGTGCACGTCAATGTGTACACGTTGATGATATGGGTTGTGGTATGGATACTGTAATATGTCTGATAGCCAAAGCCCATCTTAAATAGAACCGGGCTCTTAGCCTGGCAAGAATCATTGGGCCCCTAACGCGATCAAAAGATTATGTCATATCTTTTTAAATTACACGCAAACGTAACACACAAGTAAACGGTCTGTAATACAATAATAATTACATAATATCTGATCATATACGAATACTATTCAGTTCCGAATGGCATACAATACCCCGAAATGGCACATAGCGGCGTGGAACTGTTATATCAAGTGAAATTAAGGGATGGAGTTGAGCTTCACAGAGAAGGTATGGGGACAGCTCAGTCTCCAACCTTGCGCCGCTAGATCGATTACCGTGCAACTTTCATCTGGAATTTGAATTCTTTCTATTTTTGCAATGAACTGCAGGTACCTGGGCCCGGACCCCTCGGGCCCATGTCTAAGCCGCGGGCTTTGCTGACAATAGCCTGATAAAATGGTTATTCAATTTTTAAGGTAATGGCGAGATACAGTATGCTAGACAATATGATGATACAATAGCTGGTAGTAGTGCCTTTCTTACCATCAGAGCTGTTGATAGAGGCAGTCCTAGACGATCGTCTACAGGTAAGGTCAATAGCTGGTAGTAGTGCTTTTCTTACCATGGGGGCTGGGGTGGCCTAGTCGTCTAGAGTGCCGCGCTTCGACCTCTGGCTGGCCGGTCACCTCTGGCTTGCGGCTGTGGTTTCGATCCTTGGTGTGAGCGTATGTGGCATGGAGATAAGGGCGCCTTCTCAATCTCGTGGGTTTCCTCCGGGCACTCCGGTTTCCTCCCATTGCTAAAGACCCCTACGCGCATGCGAATTATTGAAATAAAATTGAAACCATATGTTAGTCCCAAAATGACCTAGCTTGTGTCGAGTGGACGTTAAATCCCATTTTTCTCTCTCCCTCTCTTTAACATCAGAGCTACCATTAAGACGATCTTCTACAGGTAAGGTCTGGTGACACAGGTAGTCCAAGATTAACATCTACAAGTCAAGTTGTAATATTCAAAAGCACCCGATTGTAGGGACGTAATATAGGGGATGCTCGATTCACAGTCCAGAACGTCCCGAATCGACAGAATTACAATCGAGTGACGCGGAATTCAGTCCTGCCACAGTTCTGCCAGTCCCGACAGCTGAGATGGAGTGAGTAAAATCGTGACGTATTCCAAGGTAAAAAATATGTTTCAGCTGTCATGATTGGTTGTGGTATTTATTATACAGTCGACACGTGCGTTGTACTCCGAAATTCTCCTTTTCACTCGATTGACACCAGTTTTGGAATTCAATTCCGGAACTGTGAATCGAGTACGCCCACATAGAATGTGCTAAGTACGAATCTCGACATGGGTTCAGAAGAACCTTAGGTTGTCATTTGTTGGTGTTTGTAGTAGGTCGGGTGCAACTAGATAGCAAATTCGGAATTGTGCGTGAATATTTCCTTCGGTAGTTGAAAATCCAAGAAAAATGGGCAAAAATGCCACTGACCGTTTTCGCTTGCTTGATAATTCACAATCTGAATGCTGGATTAAATTTCATATTTTCTGTTTAAACAGGTACCATTGCTGTGTCATTCCTTGCAACTACGACCACGTCGACCACAACGACAACGACTCCGAGTACCACTACACCCCCTACCACGACCACAGTGGCTACAACTACTACTACAGAATATAATTTTTTTGCTCATCCAGAAAACATTGTGTTGTTTTCAGCCTTTCTGATAGCGATGTTAATAGCTTTACTTGTAGCTCTGTTTTTCTGTGTGAGATTGACGACATTAGGGTACTGCTGTACACCAAGGTAAATAAAACAGGTTTCAAGTCCCCAAAATAAAACATAGTCATATGGGGAGGGTGAGGATGAGGGGGGATTAGGGAGGGGAAGGGGTTGTTATGGGGTAATCTGACTCGTTGTTTAACGCGCGCTGTAGTGTAAAGGCCTGGTAGCCTTGTGTTATCTCAGAAAAAATCATCAACAAGTGTCCTCAATCGCCGACCCCCCTACATTTGTTCCCTAACATCCTATCACTACCAATCCCTCCACAGTATCACTCTCGGATCCCTCCCACGGAATCGGAATCACTCACCGATCCCCCAAAAATGTGTTCCCTACCACCCTATCACTTACCAACCCCCTACATGGCGTCAATCTCCGACCCCGCCCACGGTTCGACTCTCCGAAAACTTCCATGGAATCCCTCTCCGACCCTACCTACGGAATCCCTTTCCGACCCTTTCGACGGAATCACTCCCCGAACCCTCCAACAGAATCCCTCCCCTGCCCCCTGGTTTCACTTTCTGACCCCCTCACGACCCACGCCATGCCACCCGTTACATGCCTCCCTTTACATGCTAATATAGTCAACTGATAATTTTATTTTATTTTAGTGAAGGAAACCAGAAACCATCAGACGATTAGTAAGTAACTCGTTCTTTTTTTATTGCTTAACGTCCGCTTCCATAGAGGGTGATATCGCAGACAAGTTGTCTAATTTTCATTTTTGTTATCTTAGCGAACGCGCAGGATTTGAGAAGTCGTCTCCTATCTCCAATACGCTCATACTAGGGATCAAAACCATAGCCATAAGTCAGAGATGGTGCCCGTACGCTCATACCAGGGATCGAAACCATAACCACAAGCCAGAGGTGACCGACCAGCTAGAGGTTGAAGCACGACACTCTATATCACTACGACATCCAAACCGCCTTTAAAACCTGTATTAATGAGTTCATTTTATCCTGGGAGTCACTTTGACTCAGTGAGTTAGACGCTGGAGGTCACGTCTTCGATCCCTATGTTGGAAGGCGATGATGTCGTTTGGATGTGACGAAAAACCGAAATCCTGTGCACACATTGGTATCCCCCAATGCGTGCTGTGTAGCATGTGCCCGTCTCCAATAGCGCAGTTGATGTTAGGAATTAGCCAAAGAATTGGTCTGTTACGGTGTGTTCTGCACGAAACTGTGGGTAAACCGCTGATTCGTTAACCAATGTCTGACGTCAAAGTGTCACACGTGGCTCGTGTGACGCTGACGCGACCTTTTACTACAATCAGTCAGATCTTCATCGAAAGTATAAAAAAACGAAACGAAATATAAATATAGATCTTTATTTTAATCGGATTGTGATCGCTTCAAATCAAAACGAAAGGAAATATAGATCTGTTTTTAAACCACCCACATTGAGTAAATATAACCCCGCTATCATTAAAGCCCCAATAACACTCTTGTTGTAATTGAATAACATGTCCCAATCTTTATTCTAGTCAACAAATTGTATTATTTTACAATATTCAAATTAATTGATGATACAAATTTCATCTTAACACACCTAATTTAAAAAATTTGAAAAATTCAACTACATGATTTGAAAAGGTTAACGTAAACCTTTTCAAATGTGACTTGGATTTTAAGATATTTTCGAACCCTCTGGACAAGTAAAATATGATGTAATGGATAATTTACACAACAGGCAGGACACATAAACATCTAGTACTTAGAATAAGACTATTATTTATTTTCTAGAGCTGCCAAGCCTGCAAGAGTGTTATTGTCCCTTTAAGTTATATTTATAGCACGGCTTTCGTGAGTTAACAGGTCAAGGTGTTAAACCTGGTAACGAATGAAGAGTGCTATAAATGACTTGTAATACTGACACCTGCTCAACATGCTTGTTGTTATTGCACAGAAAACCTGCCCCACTTCTCTATATGATTTCTACTAAAACTAGTGTAAACCAGCAAAAGTGTGTGATATCACTAAAAAACAATCTGCCTATTGAACGAAAAGAACAAAGGAAGATCTCCTGTCCTTGTTACAATTGTATCTGAATATTTTTAGCGAGTATTATTCGAGAGAAGGATCGATGGCTTACGATGATGGATATCGGGGGAAATCAGGTAGGATATAACATAATTTCATTCAGTGAGTATTATTCACGGGAGGGATGCATGGCTCACGATGATGGATATAGGTAGTATGTACAATATGGATCAGTGTCCTCATGCATATAATTATACATTTGATTGACAAAGTTGCGAATGACCAGGTGCTGGGGGTGTTGATGGTAGGGTGGGAAGCGACTATGCATTGGACACATGACCATGCACATGAAAATGATTGCAAGTATATTAGTCTCAAAAAGACCTGTCCATTTCAAATCGTTTCACTGGAACCAAAATCTGAGATTCGTCTAAAGGAACTGCAACCACAGACTGACTCACATTGAAGAGGATTTCTATAGGGCACGGACAGTAGATATATTATATTCATGTAGATATTATATTTATGTAGATATTATATTATATTTATGTAGATATTATATTATATTTATGTAGATATTATATTATATTTATGTAGATACTTATATTTATGTAGATACTTATATTTATGTAGATACTATATTATACATGTATTATATTTATGTTGATACTTATATTTATGGGGGGGTTGGGATGGCCTAGTGGTCTAGAGTGCCGCGCTTCGACCTCTAGCTGGCCGGTCACCTCTGGCTTGCGGCTGTGGTTTCCAGCCCTGGTGTGAGCGTATGTGGCATGGAGATAGGGGCGCCTTCTCAACCTCGTGGGTTTCCTCCGGGCACTCCGGTTTCCTCCCACTTCTAAAGTCCCCTACGCGCAAGCGAATTATTGAAATAAAATTAAAAACCATGTGTTAGTCCCGAAATGACCTAGTTGTGTCGAGTGGACGTTAAACCCCATTTCTCTCTCTCTCTCTCACTTATATTTATGTTGATACTTATATTTATGTTGATACTTATATTTATGTAGATATTATATTTATGTAAATATTGTATTATATTTATGTTGATATTATATTATATTTATGAAGATATTATAGTATATTTATGTAGATATTATATTTATGTAGATATTATATTTATGAAGATATTATAGTATATTTATGTAGATATTATATTAAAGTAGATATTATATTTATGAAGATATTATAGTATATTTATGTAGATATTATATTTATGTAGATATTATATTAAAGTAGATATTATATTATATCTATGTACATATTATATTTATGTTTTATATTTTATTACAGATTATTTTGACAACCAGTTTTCACGAGGTGGTATGGCACCACGGAGAGATTTAGGACAAACAGGTCGAC
The DNA here is from genome assembly GCA_963678685.1 of Patella ulyssiponensis. Lineage (NCBI taxonomy): Eukaryota > Metazoa > Mollusca > Gastropoda > Patellidae > Patella > Patella ulyssiponensis. The sequence goes on along the minus strand of OY783227.1, from coordinate 9,874,409 downwards.
CTCTACCAGCAATACGATAAACATATTTATAATTTATTAGTTTATGTGTAAATAAATAAATATCTTTAAAATTATATGAAAATACAATATAATTAAAATGTACGTGTTGATCTAGACTACTATTAAAATGTACAAATTGACCTAAACTACTTTTAAAATGTAAAGATTGATCTGGACTACAGTTTAAAATGTACATATTGATCTAGACTACAGTTTAAAATGTACAAATTGATCTAGACTACTATTAAAATGTACAAATTGACCTAGACTAATATTGCAATGTACAAATTGATCTCGACTACTATTAAAATGTACACGTTGATCTAGACTAGTAATAATAATATACATATTGATCAAGACTACTATTCAAATCTGAAGATTGATCTAGACTATAATTCCCTTAGATTACTGTTATAATTGTACATATTTAGTTAGTTGGATCTAAATAAAGTATCAATATTTTTATCAACCAGTCTACCCCGTGGACACAATAGTCACATTATGACCATTTCTAAAATAAAAGCTTGCCATGTCACTAAAATAAAGGCTTGCGGTGTAAAGGAAAGCGACACTCGACCAAGTAACAACTCATCGTATGAACTGTCAGTGGTGGTGGAAGGTCCTGGTCGAGTGGACGTTTCGCCTTTTCTATTTAACCTTCGTAATATTCGGCTTGTTTTGGTAGCAGAGTCATCAATTACTATTAGCTAGTAAAAATTATCTCCCTTTGACTGCAGTTTGGTTCAGTGTCTGTATTACTGATAGTACCTGCAATAAACTATATAACACGTACTTCTGGGCATATTCCTGAAGCAATAGCCTGAAAAATCCCGCTCTGGCCATTGCTGGATTGGCTTCTGTTACTTGAACTTGTGAGGGAGTGTGTCTATTCTTCCCGTTCAATCAAATCTATCACTTGAGTAAAGCAACATGACAGCCCTACGTTTAATCTGGGGTCTTCCCTAAAACTTTGGACAATGATTTAAAGGTATTAAAAACGGCGAAAGCATGTTCGTTGCCAAACAGTATAGTTTACAATTTATTCAATTTGATAGCCTCGTCAGTCACGCAATTAGATTTACTGCAATATTCTGCTTTACACTGGTTGATTAGGCTTAATGAAATCATGATACATGACGTAACGTTATGTAAACATATTTGGTCCAATTTGGCGCTCTGTTTTAAGAGTAATACTTTCGTAACGCAGTTAACGATTGGTTGTTAATCAGACTATTGACCAATCATAATTTAGAACAAAAATTTGCTCTCCTTACATCAGTAAGTTGTGGGATTAGCTATACTCAAACGAAACACTGTGTGGAGTATGACTTCTGGGCGACGTTTCGAAGGGTCCTCTCTCAACGGAGTAGCTTGATAACGCTGAGAGCATACTCCTCGAAACATCGCCCAAATGGTTAGCACGTGCGCGCTGCAATATGAGGTTTGTCATTGAGTCAACTTGGTTGGTTTCGATTCTCCAGTGGTACGTGACAAGAAGTAGGGACGCCTGTATAACCCTCGCACCCCCACCATATGCTAAGCTATAAAAATTGTAAAACAACACTTTTTTTGAGAATTTTATGATTGATCCTTTATCATCAGATGGAGAGAGAGAGAGAGGTGGGTTTAACGTCCACTCGACACAAACTAGGTCATTTCGGGACTAACATATGGTTTAATTTTATATCACTAATTCGCTTACGCGTAGGGGTCTTTAGCAGTGGGAGGAAACCGGAGTACCCGGAGAAAACTCACGGGGTTGGACAGGCGACTCTACTCCTTGCTATGTACAACCGGCGATTCGAAACCAATTCAGCTGACTCAATGGCAGGCCGTATGATACAGTGCGGCAACCATTCGGCCACCCACCCCCATTCTTCAGATGATGGGATGAGATGTGAATTCTAAGCACGAGCTAATTATATCTATATATGATATATCACAATTAATGCTTTACATCAATCAATTTGAATCACAATGCGGCTGGGGGGGGGGGGGTGTCGAATGTTAAGCGTGCGCGCGCTGTATCATACGGCCTGCCATTGCGTCAACGGGCGTGGTTGCGAATCCCCGGTTGTACGTGGCAAGGAGTAGGGTCGCCTGTCCAATCTCGTAGGTTTTCTCCGGGTACTCCGGTTTCCTCCCACTGATAAAGAACCCTAGCGCAAGAGAATTGTTGAAATAAAAATTAAAACCATATCTTAGTCCCGAAATGACCTAGTTTGTGTCGAGTGGACGTTAAACCTAAATCACAATGTGATCGTATTAATTCCTAATAAAAATTGACTGGACAGCGAGTCTGGAAAGGGAAAACTTATAGTCGTATAGTCGTGTACGTAAAAGACCCCTAGTACTGCGTATTGCGCACTTTATATTGGTCTCAAAAGGGCCGAACTATTGTGGTGTTGAGATATTAAACCCCATTCCTTCCATTTTGATGACTCGTGTATTCTTCACACAGAAATCCATCCTTTCATAGTACGGGGGGTTGGGATGGCCTAGTTGTTTAGAGTGCTGCGCTTCGACCTCTAGCTGGCCGGTCACCTCTGGCTTGCGGCTGTGGTTTCGAGCCCTGGTGTGAGCGTATGTGGCATGGAGATAGGGGCGCCTTCTCAACCTCGTGGGTTTCCCCCGGGAACTCCTGTTTCCTCCCACGGTTAAAGAACCCTACGCGCAAGCGAACTATTGAAATATAATTAAAACCGTATGTTAGTCCCGAAATGACCTGGTTGTGTTGAGTGGACGTTAAACCCCATTTCTCACTCTCTTTCTCTCTCTCTTACATAGTTCAGGAATAGATCTTAGTCCCAAATGGCTGCCATATCCAAAAGTATTGATAGATAGAGGGGGAGAAGGAGGGAGGGAGACACAGAGAGAGGGAGAATTAGAGAGAGACATCCTCTAGACACAATCTAGGTTAATTCCGGAAGGATATGTGGCTGAATTTTATTTTGTTCTCCTCCGTTTCAAGTCTTTCAGAGATAGAGAGAGAGAGGGAAATGGGGTTTAACGTCCACTCAACACAACATATGGTTTCAATTATATTTCAATAATTCGCTTGTGCGTAGGGGTCTTTAGCTGTTGGAGGAAACCGGAGTGCCCGGAGGAAACCCACGAGGTTGAGAAGGCGCCCCTATCTCCATGCCACATACGCTCACACGAGGGATCGAAACCACAGCTGCAAGCCAGAGGTGACCGGCCAGCTAGAGGTCGAAGCGCGGCACTCTAGACCACTAGGCCATTCCAACCCCCCTCAAGTCTTTGAAACACAGAAAGACTGAATAGATGAAATGAAATGAAATTAGATTTAACGACTGTTCTGCTTCGAACTGAGCTAATGAAGACGGGCATACTCCATACAGTGTACTATGAGGGAAATTTTGCCCGGACAGCGGCACTACGGCCTACTCTTATATCCTTCAAGTAAACGCCAATGTATACACTGGACCTCGGCTTTTCGTTCCACCCGAACGACTAGACAGCTGTCCTTGTCAGGCGGTCCGTCCTGCATCAAAGACTCGATAAACTTTGATAACATCTTTATTGAATTTGGAGGGGAAATATATCAGCAAGTGGTAGGTATCCCCATGGGCACCAACTGTGCACCTTTGCTTGCAGATTTATTTCTCTATTCCTATGAAGCCGAGTACATACAGGCACTAGCTAAAACAAATAAACGATTAGTCAGATATTTTAATTTTACTTATCGGTATATCGATTATGTTCTATCACTGAATAATCCTAAATTTAGTGATTATGTAGATGAGCTTGAAATTAAAAATACTACTGACAGTGACAATTACGCTTCCTACTTGGATCTGCGTCTCAATTTTGACTATTGCCAAAGACTGAGTGTTAAATTGTATGATAAACGTGATGACTTTGACTTTCCGATTGTTAACTTTCCATTTATTAGTAGTAACATTCCTGTATCACCACCTTATGGAGTATTTGTGTCTCAGCTAATTCGTTACGCGAGAGCTTGTTCTTTTTATTCTGATTTTTTAAGTAGATCGAGACATTTGTCAACTAAGCTCCAACTACAAGGATACTTGCGCATTAAACTTATAAAATCCTTTAAAAAGTTTTATGGCCGTCATATTGACTTGATTGGTAAATATAACATGTCTCTCTCAGCTATTATTCTAGATATATTTAATTGAGGCGTATCCTATTTACTATCTGTCTGATTATGTCTACTACATCGTTAACTCTGCATTTTGCATACCGATAGTCCATTGGCCAATCATGCTATTTTACTAAGATTTCGTCTAATAGTTTGGATGCAGCTATGACGGGTGTGGCGCCAGGCAGGGTAAGCTTACTCTTCCGGGCACCTGTTACCACTGTCTGTTGTGTATCTTGTACACGATGAACAGTCCATTTGCTGATTACACTATTTTGCCTATAACGTTTTTTGGGACTTCGAGTTTTGTCTATTGGTTTGGATTGTTCGTACTTTGTTTTTATTTTATTTTTAATTGTATTGAATGAATGCGGAAGTATACACAGTCTTTTCAACTAAAATCGTCGATTTAGGACTTAAAATGTCGGCCAACCAGCTTATTGTCTGTTCCCAACGGGAGCTCACTTTAGCCAGGCATCCTAGTATATTATGACAGTTATGTTGAAATTATCAAGATTATGTTTTGCTATAAATAACACTCACGTGGCAATATGTCACAAACGTGATTTAAAAAATATCAAATGTCTTATAAATGCCATATTGTACATACTCAAGGTGACATGCATGCATTACATCCTTTGCCTTGCGGTATATCCAGGGGGGTGGATGGCGAATGGTTATCGTGTGTCATTGAGTAAACTGGCGATTTTATTTCTATAATTCGATTGCACGTATGGGTCTTTAGTAGTGGGAGTACACGGGATGACCCGGAGAAAACCCACGAGGTTGGACAGGCAACCCAACGCTTTTAGTCGTCACCTTTAAGCGGGGAATCGAACCCAAACCACTTGACTCAATGACAGACCTTATGATACAAAGCTGGTCGTAAAATATAGTAATATAGATGTTTGGAGGAATATAAGTGATATATGAATAATTAACCAGTAACCAGTGGATTTAGATACATGCGGAATGCGGAAGTTTAACCTACTTGTGCACAGTTCTGGTTCTGTAATCATCACTAATGAGGGGGGTTGGGATGGCCTAGTGGTCTAGAGTGCCGCGCTTAGACCTCTAGCTGGCCGGTCACCTCTGGCTTGCGGCTGCGGTTTCGAGCCCTGGTGTGAGCGTATGTGGCATGGAGATAGGGGCGCCTTCTCAACCTCGTGGGTTTCCTCCGGGCACTCCGGTTTCCTCCCACTGCTAAAGACCCCTACGCGCAAGCGAATTATTGAAATAAAATGAAACCATATGTTAGTCCCAAAATGACCTAGTTTGTGTCGAGTGGACGTTAAACCCCATTTCTCTCTCTCTCTCATCACTAATGACTATAGCTGATGTAAAGATACAGTGTGTAGCTATAACACACAGAGAGGTTGACCGCATTGAAGACCATGTTTTACAAATATATATATAAAATAATAAATTCGTATAACATAGTTTGGCGAGGGGTGAGAGAGAGAGAGAGAAAGAGAGAGAGAGAGAGAGAGAGGGAGAGGGAGAGGGAGAGGGAGAGAGTGGAGGGAACTTCATCTTACAGCACGTAATGGAATGCAAATAGCGAGAGAAGGGAGAGAGAGAGAGAGAGAGAGAGAGAGAGAGGGAGAGAGGGAGAGAGACAGAGAGAGAGAGATTTTAACGTCCATTCGAACTTAGAGAGTTTAGTGCCCACTCGACGACACAAACTACGTCATTTGAGGACGAACATATTGTTCAATTTTATTTCAATAATTCTCTTGCGCGCGTGGATGTTTAACGGCAGGAGGAAGCCCAAGGACGGAAAAAACCTCCAGGCGGGACAGGCAAACCTACTCGCTGTCATTTTTAAGCGGGAAATCGAGACCAAGCCACTTGTTTAATGCGATGACTCAGTGACTGAATTTGTGATTCACGCACACACGTTAGACGACACAGCCACTCGACCTTATAGAGAGAGGAGCAACGGGCATTATAAAAAAACGTATCAGCGATTAAGAACTAACATATTCAACATTTAGTATTATAAAAACATGATTATTTTTATGGCTTGCAAAGATTTATTATCGCTTGAAAATTTAAAGATGAAGGTAACTAGAGAGCAGCGCATGCTTTAATACGCGCCCTCTCCTCTCCAGCCCCCCCCCCCCCCCCGATCTATTTCTCTACACCCATCGGTCCCTTCCCCTGCGATTTCCTCCTCCACTTCCACCCGCCCCTAAATCTTGATTTCCTCCTCCACTTCCTTTCCCCCACCCCCCACAATCTATTCCTCCCTCTCCCTTGATTACCTCTTCCACTTCGATCCGCTCCCCCTCAATTTTCTTCTCCACTTCCACCCGCCCTTCCACCTTGATTTTCTCCTCCACTCCCGTCCGCCCCCCCCCCTCTCCCCGACTCCATCAGATTTACTGAATTGTTAGTCTTGTGGACTAGATTTGTTGTATTTGAGTTACATGTCGCTTTAAGATCTTGGATGGCCGAATGGTTAGCGCGTGTGCTTTGTATCATAAAACCTGTCCTTGAGTCAACTGGCGTGGTTTCGAATCCCCGGTTGTACGTGACAAGAAGTAGGGTCGCCTGTCCAACTTCGTGGGTTTTCTCCGGTTATGCTGGTTTCCCCCCACTGTTAAAGACCCCTACGCGCAAGCAAATTATTGAAATAAAATTAAACCATATGTTAGTCCCCAAATGACCTACATGTAGTTTGTGTCGAGTGGACGTTAAACCCCATTTCTATATCTATCTTCATGTCGCTTTAAATTGATGGATATATTAAGTGATGGATCCCGGATTTTCCCTTTGAATTGGTGATAACCCATATGTGACACGACCCGGGATGTCGTTTTTAATTGATGTCTAGATAATATGGCAGAATGTCCCTTTAAGACGAGATAATATGACAGTCATATGAAGTATGAACACGGAAGTAAACTAACTTAGTTAAAAGACAGCTAGTCATACTAGGTCTATAACGTTAATATAGCGCAGGAGCGTTGCAGACACTGAACGGTATTCAGTTCAACTGTGAAACAACGCCTGGATTATTGAAGTTAATGGAAGTTTAAATCATAGTGTGGTGGATCTAAATGAGTTGTTTTATTTGATGATATACCATACGGTATATATATGCAAGTTTGTCACAGTTTGCTGTATAGTGGGGTATATAAAAATAACTTCATACAGAGTGGACATAGTGCATAGTACTCACATTCTTACGTCAATAAGCTGTTGATTTTAATAATAATGTTATGAAGAGCAGCGACCTATTTGTGATTTGTGATAAATAGACCGTGTTTACATGCTTTAACATACCGACGTACTAACTGAATTATTTATAAAATTGTTTATTACTGTGTAGGAAATATTAAAGGGAAATCATCGAGACTGTCTAGTCGTTGGACATTGTGACGTCATTACTAGTGAATTGGAATTAATGAATTACATAGGTTTGTAATATTATACCGTTTTACAGGTGAAAAATAAAAGTAGAATTGCCAGAGTAAGAGTCCTGACACTATTACCTGAAAGTGAAAGTAGTTTTAAAATTATAAACATTCAAAATGGCGGGAAAATTCTGTTTCTGTTTTCCTAGGAAAGGTAAATATATATTTTACATTGAATAAGTTGCCAGGAGTGACGGGTTGGGGGTGCCTATGAGCTCACACCCACCCTCTGAAATATGACCCCCCCCCAACTCCAACGGTGTGTGTCCCCTGATATTCTATTCTATTCCGGTCCAGATCGTTCTGCACACTGAAAACTACCTGCTTCGATAATAGATGTAGATCTCTCTCGTGAATGACAACCATATCCAACAATAAGTATACTGTTTTTCAATGCGGGGGTGGGGCGGTGGCCTAGTGGTCTAGAGTGCTGCGTTTCGACCTCTAGCTGGCCGGTCACCTCTGGCTTGCGGCTGTGGTTTCGATCCCTGCTGTGAGCGTATGTGGCATGGAGATGGGGCGCCTTCTCAACCTCGTGGGTTTCCTCCGGGCACTCCGGTTTCCTCCCACTGCTAAAGACCCCTACACGCAAGCGAATTATTGAAATAAAATTAAAAACCATATGTTAGTCCCGAAATGACTTAGTTGTGTTGAGTGGACGTTAAACCCCATTTCTCTCTCTCTCTCTCTGTTTTTTCAATGCGATTTTACTTCCACTGCTACTCCCAAGCGAATTGTTGAAATAAATGTAAACCATACGTTAGTCCCGAAATGAACTAAGTTGTGTTACGTGGACGGACTGTACGCTACCCCCTCTCTCTCTTCCTCTTTCTATCCCCCCCCCTCTCTCTGTCTCTCTCTTTTTTATTCAAAACGCTGTTCACGTCAAGGTCTCTGCTAATCGTCAGTCAGTATGTAATTAAATCCCATTTCATTGATAAAGCCATTGAATGAACGAATGAATGAATGAATGAATGAATGAATGAATGAATGAAGTTTGGGGCAGAACAGTAGGAAGTTTTCCTTTCATTCAGTTTAACTAAATTAATTTAAGATTAGTCGATAAATCAGTTGACCTATTGCCACAGGCTATAGAACTATTCAATAAATAAACCAATCAATCAATAGTGATCGATAGAAATAAATGGTTTAAATACCTTTAGTGTGAATATGCTTAACACGGAAGAAATTATAATCATATACATGAATGAATGATTCAATCACTTAATCCATCAAACAGGGAAAAATTCACTTTAAGGAGAGAGAGAGAGAGAGAGAGAGAGAGAGAAGAAATGGGGTTTAACGTCCACTCGACACAAACTAGGTCATTTCGGGACTAACTTATGGTTTTTAATTTTATTTCAATAATTCGCTTGCGCGTAGGGGTCTTTAGCCGTGGGAGGAAACCGGAGTGCCCGGAGGAAACCCACGAGGTTGAGAAGGGGCTTCTATCTCCATGCCACATACGCTCACACCAGGGATCGAAACCACAGCCGCAAGCCAGAGGTGATCGGCCAGCTAGAGGTCGAAGCGCGGCACTCTAGACCACTAGGCCATCCCAACCCCCATTTACTTTAAAGTAACAAATGAATCATAAGAATGTTTGGAAAAATCTCGAACATAAATCTGGGCTCTATATGAATTCTCTAAATGTTTGAGCATACTTTGGGCGCGGTAGGAATCGCTTAAATATTTTAGCATAAATCTGGGCACTATACGTAGGCCCTATCCCTTAAATCTTTGAGCATAAGTCTGGCGATATAGGAATCGTCTGAATCGTTGAGCGTAATATGGGAATCCCTTAACCCTTTGAGCGTGATTGGAGCGATAAATTGAAATCCCTAAATCTTTGAGCGTGATGTATAGGAATCCCTAAATCTTTGAGAGTGATTTGAGCCCTTAAAAATTTGAGCATAATTTGGGCGTAATATGAATCCCGTAAGTCTTTGAGCATGATGTTAACCATGTAGGACTCCCTCGTAAACTACAATATTGTTAAATTTGAATCTCTAGTAGAAATATATATCTGCCCCAAATAACTTCATATCCGTTAAGTATTTAGAATCAGACAATTGATTTGAAAAACAGTTGGCATCCTGGGAGACGCTATAAACCAATGTCAGCTACAATCTTCGCGCCAATCGTCAATGGGGAATGTACGACTATTTAGCCAGTGGTCATTTCGGGCTAGGACATTTTGACCTAGTACATTTTGTTCTAGGACTTTTCGGCCACTTTTGATTATATAAAGAGGGCGCTTCGGCCATATTTATTTGTTTGTTTGTTCCTACAGAATTTTTCTTTGTTGTATCTTTTGTCGAAACGTCTGTCCACCGCCACTGGGACTGAATCCAAGCAATGTCTTAAGAGGGAAATTTGCTGCAAATCGACTCTAGCATGTTCCACACAACCCAATATTACTCAGTGGCACTGGGAAGGATCCCTCGCTCCCCCCCCACTACCCCGCAAAAATACACATTTACATATTGTTTTTGGGGGCCCGGACGGGATCTTGTTCCTCGTGGGTTACCACGTCCCTGGGTTACTAATAAACGTCTACCGTCATTAGTCGAGTTGGAAGAGAATAGTAGGAAGTTATATTTCATTTCATTTCATTTCACAAATAAAATGAGCTATGTACCGGAAATAGACCACGCTGTTAACGACGTAGAGTTTGTGAGTCAGTGAGTTGTATCTTCCGCTTGTTATTGTCTACGTATACAAACTGAAATATCAGGCGCGGATCCATAGAGGGGCGCACCCGGCGCAAGCCCCCCTCCCCCTTTTTTTTTACGGTGGTGAAAATTTTTTGCTCCATATACACCTGTTGTTAAACGAATTAACAACCAGTTTAGGTTGGAAATCGTAATTTACTCCGAAACGAGTTGGTTAGTGATTTGCTTGATTGCCCGTCAGTCCGCCCACCGAGGACCGCGTTTCGCACCCCCCCCCCCCTTATGAAACTTCAGAATTCTGAGTATTGCAACAAGTTCTTATATAAACGAATATTTTAACCCCTTTTAAATAGTTTTTAATATATAAAACCACGCCCAGGCTATACACGGTATTCAAATTACTCCAATTCTAAAATTTTGTAAAAAATGAAATAAAAAGTGGTATAAGGTCCTACTGTTCTGCTCCGACTGGGATAATGAAGACGGACATACGCCATACAGTGTGCTATGAGGGAAATTTTGCCCGGGCAGCGGCACTACGACTTACTCTTATATCGATTTCCATCTGCCAAGGGATCTTTTACGTGCACGCCAATGCATACACGGTCACATCCGGACGAATAGACATCTGTTCTTGTCAGGCCCTCCGTTCTGCACCACTGACAAGAGGAAACTGCGTCGGAAAATCTCGATGAACATTCTCGGTAAATACAGGGATCGAACAAGCGACGTCCAGGCTAGTAAGCGAGCGCCCTATCCACTAAGCCACCATGGCTCCTACCTAACATTTGTACCTGAGCTTATATTGAAAAATGATAAAAAGCTTTTTTTTCCAGTTTGGCTTCCGAAGGCTTGCTGTCGTCTTACGCGAAGAGTTAGGGCTTGGGTAACTATATTCGAGACATAATTTCGGGAGGCGGGTGTAAATATGTGTGGCGGGGGTGGAACCTGGGGGATGGGGGATGGGGGGCTGGGGTGCAGTGTTACTGTACACGAGACATAATTTGTGGAGGCGGATATGTGTGTGTGTTTGGGGTGGGGGTGGTAATACTAGTAGCGTAAATAGAATCAGGGGATCTTTACCGTCCACCCAATGGTCTACTGTTATCCTGCTCGGTAATGTTTAATAGATCAATAATGTTTAATCTAGAACATCTGATATCACTTTCCTGTAATTTAACTCCATACCGTGTTTTATCTCTCCTATCAGTATTACCCACTCTTCCTGGTTCTCGATTGCTGTAATCAAACTACCGACAATCCTGTTTCGTTTCGTTTTTTATAGTTAAAAATTTCCTTTTACTATTTTTACTACAATCTGACTAGAACAACAGATCCTTTTTTACATTCGGATCTGGTAGAGCTGTTATCCTTGACGTGATCTGAGTGTTGTGGGTATTAACCAATGAAACGGTCTGTTGTGACAAGTTCTTGGTGTGAGGTGCGCGGAATTGCGGGCAATCCACTAGAAACATCAACGCTGGTTGGTTTGTCGAATGTCTGACGTCATAGAGTCAAAAGTCACTCTTATGACCTCTGGCGTGACTTACCAGTACAACCGGTAAGATCTTCATATAGTGTGGGCCATCGAAAGAATAAAAATATGAAATGCCATGATAAAAAATGGATTATCTCTTAGCTTTAAACCACTCGGCAAACCTCGGCAGATTCCGGAACATACATCTAGCCTCGGCTGTGTGACATTAAGCGATATATGTACCTACGCCTATGCAATTGCGATGCGGCGCCGGTTTACTTATTAGGAAAACTTGCCGCTTTATGAAATAAGTTCTCAAAATTGCGTCTTTCGAAGGGTGTGTAGAATTTTCAGTGCAGGCTTGTCCTTAAAGAAAATCGGATAAACTTGAAAGAAAAACAGCTTCAAACATTGAAAACTTTGTAAGATAAAATATTCTTCAAAGGCGTCGTCATGGGCAACTTGAAAGTAGTTCTAATGGCTGACTTCGTCATACAGCCGAGGCTGGATGTAGGGTACTGGAATCTGCTGAGGTTTGCCGAGTGAGATTTAAACCTGCCTATTTTAGGTCTTTTTCCTGGCTTCGAATCTTATATAATATTAAATTGGATAATCGAGATTTCTTTCATTATCTAGAGCATCGGATAACTAAGATATGAAATATAAAATCGATTAATATTAAATTGGATAATCGAGACTTCGTTCATTATCATAGTAATGATACTTGACAATCAAACTATTTTTAAATCTTGTCAAAACATCAAACAGTCATAATTTTCATAATTATCTTCTCTATAACTATTAAATCAAGAATGTCCAACTCTTTTATTGTAACGTGACAAGCATTAGGGTCGCCTGTCCAACCACGTGGGTTTACTCTGGGTCTACCGGTTTCCTCCCACTGCGAATTATGGAAACAAAGAAACACCATATGTTAGTCTGGTGAGTGTCGAGTGGACGTTAATCCCCATTCTCTCTCTCTCTCTCTTTCTCCCGAAGTGACCTGGTTTGTGTCGAGTGGACGTTATCCCCCCCCCCTCTCTCTCTCCCTCTCTCTTTTATTGAAATCTTGTATAATGTATTCTTGGAGTAATAATTCATAATAACCTCCCCGGGTTCACTTCCGTTAGCCGAGAAGATTCCTCGGGATTTATTAGCGACAGTTTAAACAAGACTTAAAACTAGAAATTAAAATTTCCCACGACCTTGTTTTCAGAAATTTGAGTAACCGATCCTATTGTAAGATTGTATTATCGTAGAAATCAACCAAGTGTGTTATTTAAAGTTTTCAGTTACAATCTTTATATAATGTATTCATAGGGCTGAATCTATTTGTTAAGGGCAGCTCAACTATTGTGAAAAGGTCGCTGAGGGTGTTAATAAGAGAGAAAGAGATGGGATTTAACGTCCACTCGACACAAACTAGGTCATTTTGGGACTAACATATTGTTCAATTTTATTTCAATAATTCGCTTGCGCGTAGGGTTCTTAAGCAGTGGGAGGAAACCGGAGTGCCCAGAGGAAACCCAGGAGGATGAGAAGGCGCCCCTATTTCCACCTGGGATCGACACCACAGCCACAAGCCAGAGGTGACCGGCCAGCTAGAGGTCGAAGCGCGGCACTCTAGACCACTAGGCCATCCCAACCCCCCAAAATAAAAAGGGTTTTCCATAAAATTCATGAGGATGTTTATATATGCTCCTATACTACACACACAAACACATATACATCTAGTTAGTTGTGACGGGAAGGAAACGACATAGGTCAAGTGGATATTTGGAAGAGAGCACGATAAACACAATGAGAGTGTTTGATGAGCCGTTTTCTAGACGGGTCATTATGACACGAACAACCTACTTTGTCAATAAAATGTGTATGACGATTTGCTCTGTGTGATCATATGAAAGGCCTATCCACATTAAGATCATATTAAAGGCCCACCTTTCACTAAGATCATATTAAAGGCCCACCCTCACTAAGACGCTTTTATCGTTTTGCGATCTGTATCTTAGCAATCTGATTAAAACACAAATTCATTTCGTTTTTATAGTTCAAAATTTCATTTTCCTTGTCTTTACTACACTAAGATCTGGAAGAGTTGTTATCATTCACGTGTTCTGGATGGTGTGAGGAATTAGCCAATGAAACGGTCTGTTACGACGAGCTTAAGGAGTGTTTTGCACGGAACTGTGGGCAATCTACTAGTAACACCAATGCTGATTGGTTAATCAAAAATCAAATGTTTGACGTCATAGGGTGAAAAGCCGCTCGTGTGACCTCTGACGCACTCTATCGTACAACCGGTCTGATTTTCATGTAGTGTAGGCCACCTAAAGTATGAAAAAACGAAACGAAATATAGATCTGAGCCCTGTTTCACGAATTTTAACTAAAGATAAAACCCATTTTTTTAGATACTTCAATTTTGATAAGAACTAAAATCAATCTACTGTTGTCCTATCAAATTACTAAAATTTGGATTTTATCTTAGTTAAAATTTCGTGAAACAGGCCCCTGTATTTTAATCAGATTGGTATCTTAGGGTCTGGTCACACCAATTTTCTATCATCGTTATAAGATCTTTATCTAAGGGCCTGGTCACACCAATTTTCTGTTATCGTTATGCTATCTTTATCTAAGGGCCTGAACACATCAAGATTATATTACCGTTATACGATCTTTATCTAAGGGCCTGGTCACATCACCCTTTCATCACCTGTCTCCAGGTTAATATTTTGATATTTACTTCCTGTTTGTCTCGATTAACAGGGGGCAATTTTATATTCCTTTGTCCCCTTTCTTCCCAAGCCCATTTCCCCCCCCCCCCCCACGTTGTGTTAATATTTTGCTGTCTATTTCTTGTTTTAGAGAAAAAAGAGAAAACAGAAGAGAAAAACACAGCGCCATCTATGGTTTATCAGAAAAGTCCACGTCCTTATGATGAAATAACAGAGTTTAAGAAAGACGATGGGAGTAATGGAAACCCCGCCAACGCCAATGACACGACATCGGTAAATATTGTAACATGTTATTTCATGTATCCGGGAAGTCAAAATACCACTTGCTAAAAATACAATCAAATATTACATAATATGTTAAACAGCCTAACATGTAGCGAGTGTCGCTAGGATACGGAATGAAGGCAGCTGTCCTTGTCAGGCCCTCCTTCTGCATCACTGACAAGGGGAAACCACGCCGAAAACTCGAGATGGATACGGAATGTAATGGGGTTTAGCGTTTCGGGGAATCGCGGTGGCTAAGTGGGTAAGACGCTGGCTCGCTAGCCTGAAGTTCGGGTGTTCGATCCCTGCATAGGCCGAGAAAGTTCATCCAGATTTTCCGGCGTGTTTTCTCCCTTGTCACTAATGCTGGACCGATGGCGTAATCAGGATAACTGTCTTGTCGTTCGGGTGGAACGAAAAACCGAGGTGCCGTGTATACATTGGTGTGCACGTGAGAAAGACCCCTTGACAGTTGGAATTTGATATGAGTAGACGGTCGCTGCCTGGGCACAATTTCCTTCATAGCACACTGCATGGCGTATGCCGGGTCTTCAATAGCCCAATCGGAGCAGAATCAGTAGGACGTTAAACCCCATTTTATTTTATGCACGTCTTGATTAGCCCTGTCGGAGTAGATCATTAAGATGCTAAACCCTATTTCATTTCATTTCCTGTAAATCAAGTGATGTTAGAGTATTTATTTTTAAATTGTAGGATCCGCCATTAAACTATATCGAGGTCGACATACAACCGTCTAATAAAACGACGATTATAGGACAGAAAGCGCCACCTACCCAATACAGTACCATAGATATCGACGCTACAGAGAAACGGAAGTTATCCATCACTAGTGACTAACATATCTAGCTTTATGATAATATCATTAATGGACTCTCGTATTTTTATTTTTCTTAAAAAGCCAAATTTTAACAAATAACTAGCACAGCATGTATATACGAAACCTCGAATCCAGGCTGGCCGACGTTAAATCAGTCTGATTCTAATACAGGCTCCAAGTTCACAAAGAATTCTCAGACTTAAGTTGAGAATTTACTCAACTTTCAATCACTGTTTATGAGAAATATGTTTGATCCAGAAACACAAAACTTTGCATATAGTTTCTTTTTATGGTATATGATACGTTAAAACAACAAAAATTTTTATGAATGGCCTACACTCTTAAAGGGACAATAACATTATTTTACTTGTCCAGAGGGTTCGAAAATATTTTAAAATCCAAGTCACATTTGAAAAGGTTTACGTTAGACTTTTCAAATCAATTGGTTGAATTTTCCAATTTTTTAAAATAGGTGTGTTAAGAAGAAATTTATACCATCAATTAATTGGAATATTGTAAAATAATACGATTTGTTGACCAGAATGAAGATTGGGACATATTATTCATTTACAACAAGAGTGTTATTGGGGCTTTAATAGATCTGACAGGATGTAGTGGAAGGTCGCCTCAGAGGTAGCACGAGAAGCGTTTGACCCTATGACGTCAGACGTGGACAAATCAACCAGCGCTGACGCTTCTAGTGATTTACCCATAGTTCCATGCATCGCACGTAACGAACTCGCCGTAACAGACTGTTTCATTTCCTAATCCCTCACATTAACCAGACCACAGTTTAAATAACAAACGAAATTTTGAACTGTAAAAAACGAAACGAAATAGGATCTGTGTTGTAATCAGATTGCCGATACTCTTCCGGACACCTGTTACCACTGTCTGTCGTGTATTTTGTACACGGGGAGCTGTCCATTTGCTGATTACTTTGAATTCTGTCTTATGGTTTGGATTGTCCGTACTATTATTTTATTATTATTATTAAAGGTTTCAACCAATATTTAAAAAATAAAAACTCTACTGAATGCCGTAAAACGTTAACAATATTCACAAAGGTCCCTGTACATGTATTTGTATTTTGTTTTAAACGTGAAATTTGAACATATAATTAGTACAACGTGCACGTTTGAAACATCGAATCAAGACTGACCAACGATTAATAGAAATATTATTAAACAGAACTCAATTTCTATTGTATATCAATCGTTGGCACGACGTTTCTTTTGGAATAGTACAACGTGCCAGTTAGAATGGTAAAATGGGCCACTTAGAATGGTTCAATGGCATGATCTGATGCGTCGCGTGGAATATGCCATAGGTTGATCACTCACTCTGCTCAAAATGATTTTAATTTCATCGTCTGTTTACATTATTGGAAAGGAAGTCCCTATCGCTCCCATCTTGATTAGCAGAACAGTCGGACGTTAAACCCCAGAGAGAGAGAGAGAGAGAGAGAGAGAGAGAGAGAGGGAGAAAAGAGAGAAAAGATAGAGATGGGGTTTAACGTCCACTCGACACAAACTAGATCGTGTCGGGGCTAACATATGGATTAATAATTTTATTTCAATAATTCGCTTGCGCGTGGGGGTCTTTAGCAGTGGGGGGGGGGAAACCGGAGGACACGGAGTAAACCCACGAGGTTGGACCTCTAGATGGAGTAGATACCAATAGTCCATTTTATTGTATATAAATAATGTATTGGCATACATGTATATCCAAAATTATTAGTACAACCGCAAAGCTGTACTACTTTGTTTCACGGTAAACGACGAAGAGATAAAAGGTATGCCGACACAAACTGATTTCAACACAGGTTTAATAACATTTTAACATTTTAAGGTACTTTTCGTCCGTCTTGGGACTATTCATAAATAATGTTATTGTATAAAGATGGACAGTATAGTATATTTATACATATTTACATAGTAACACTGTGGTTTTAATTGGCTATAGTTACCATTGTCTATGGTTACACAGTTTATCTGACTAATACAAAACATGTACACACGTGTGTTAATCTGTAGTATATGGGTTCAATTTTGGAACAATGAGTGGACGATAATCACGGGTTTGATTTACGAAAAATGAATGAAACTAATCGCCAATTGTTACTTATTGGCTATTAAGTCGAGGAACGTATTTTTTTAATAAAATGATTTTCCATTAATTTCCTTTTCGTGGAAAGCAAACTTTTTTTTTAAAAAAAGAAGCCTGCACCAATAACGGATCTCAACTGTACAGCGCAGTTGTAAATAGTGGTTTCTTTAAAATAAAAGAATGTAGTTCCTTTTTGATTGACCAATCAAATTCATGTAAAGTGATATCTCCTAAGGAGATATCGCAGTAGATTATGTAATTTATCACACAAGCGATATCTACTTTCGAATGTGTTATTGGGTGATAATGTTATTTCAGACAATACTGTCCTCGGCAATAATGGCCTTGATCCAGACACAAAGGCTCAATTTAGAATTCAATTGCATGTAAATAGGATTTTATTTTTGATTAAATTATCTCAATGTAATTTAATTAAATTATCTAAATGTACTTTAATTCAATTACATCAATGTAATTTAATTAAATTATCTCAAAGTAATTTAATTAAATTATCTCAAAGTAATTTAATTAAATTATCTCAATGTAATTTCAATGTAATTTAATTCCTTATATTTCAATGTAATATAATTACATTTATTTCAACGTAATGAATTATGATATTTCAATAAGATATAATTGATTTGATGGTATATCAATATAATGCAATTAAATTGTATTTAAATGTAATTGGGTTAATCGTATTGACTTTAATTAGTTGTTGCATTAAATCAATTATTTTTATTTGATTGTGTTTAAATGTAATGTAATTAAATAGAGATCATTGTTTAATCAAATATATTTAAATGGTTCGGTTTTTTTTAAAGTAAGATTGTATGTGATGTACTTTAATTAGAATTACAGAACATATACACATGTCCTACAAGATTATATCCCTCCCCCTCTCTCCCTCTCTCTCCACCTTCCCCTATCTCGCTCTTTCTGACTCTTGGGGGTTGGGATGGCCTAGTGGTCTAGAGTGCCGCGCTTCGACCTCTAGCTGGCCGGTCACCTCTGGCTTGCGGCTGTGGTTTCGAGCCCTGGTGTGAGCGTATGTGGCATGGAGATAGGGGCGCCTTCTCAACCTCGTGGGTTTCCTCCGGGCACTCCGGTTTCCTCCCACGGCTAAAGACCCCTACGCGCAAGCATATTATTGAAATAAAATTGAAACCATATGTTAGTCCCGAAATGACCTGGTTGTGTTGAGTGGACGTTAAACCCCATTTCTCTATCTCTCTCTCTTTTCTGACCGTTTCCCATGTGCAGGACTTAAAAACCCTATCACTCTCCCTCCCTCCCTCTCTCTCTCCACCGTTTCATTCTAACACACCTCTAAATCCCACCCCATCTATCCACATCCCTCCCTGTGGATTGTCCTTTACGTCAACATTTTGGCTCATCACGTGCATTTAAATATAACCATTAATGTCAAGCACGTGTTTTGATATATTACATAAATACAATTATTGTCATATGACTTGTTTTATAACTTAAAGATAGATGGATAGATAGATAGAGAGAGAGAGAGAGAGAGAGAGAGAGAGAGAGAGAGAGAGAGAGAGAGAGAGAGAGAGAGAGAGAGAGAGAATGGGGTTTAACGTCCACTCGACACAAACTAGGTCATTTCGGAACTAACATATGGTCTAATTTATTTCAATAATTCGCTTGCGCGTAGGGGTCTTTAGCAGTGGGAGGAAACCGGGAGGCGACCCTACTCCTTGCCACGTACAACGGGAATTTGAAACCACGCCAGTTGACTCAATGGCAGGACGTATGATACAGCGCGCGCACGCTAACCATTCGGCCACCCAACCCCTCCCTTAAAGATACATGATGGGAGATTATATAAAGAGAAGACCGTTCTGGTTACCATAGTTACAAATAAGATAATGTAAAGGGAATTTACGGAAAATTTCAGTCAAATTGATCCACCCGGAACCGAGAATTGTGCGATTGAATTTTGGGCCTAGCCTCGATCATCATTACTAAAGTTGGTTCGATAAAAAAATATAGTCTTGATTATCCATTTTTTTATTCATTCATCAGCAGCAGACCGGGTTCTAATCCAGTAAATATCTCAGATGACATCGAGAGTTGATTATGGTCTGGATAAGTTACTTAATGTCTAATTAATAATTTAGATAACATTTCAGACCTTAACAAAGACTTGCAATTGTTAAATTTAGCTCTGGCATAATGTATGTTCTAATGTATGAAAACAACTCTGTAAATAAAATACTACCTATATATAAATTGCATCTCCAATATTTATTTTAACTGTTGTAGTAATTGTGGATGGTGAGTTCGAAGTAGCATAGCGGGTTTTTATGCTGCGTGTTCAAAGACCTATGATGGCATGAAAGCCGAATTACCGGGGTTCGACGGGCATTGTGACGTTACCTCGATTTTCGTTTTTCGATAACGAACACAAGTAGCTCGTTTATCGATATTGGCGAGTGTCTAAAACGAGCTACTCGATTTTTGATATTCAGGCTTGAATCTCATAAAAAAGGCTTGATGTATACAACCCGTCTCCAAAACACATTGGATTAAATAAGTTTCTTAAAACGAACTAAAGATAGCTAGTTTTTCGACACTCGTTAATATTTAAATATAACAAGAAGAAAACAAAATTTCTTATATACACCACAGCTCAGACATCTTCTTTAAGTACGTTTTAGAAAACTTATTTAGTCGGATAGCGTGGCTTCCGTTTGAAATAAGTGAAATAGGGTTTAACGTCCTACTCTTATGCACCTAACCTGGGCAAATGGAAGTGTGATATGAGGGAAATTTACCCGAGTACACTTTGGCTGCACGTAAAAGATTCGTTGACAGTTGGAATTTGATTAAAGTGTAGGTCGAAGTGCCGCTGTTCGGGCAAAATTTCCCTCATAGCACGCAGTATGGAGTATGTCCGGTTTTACTAACAATTAGAGCAACTGCTGAAAAAACCCTGAAGTTCAGAAGACAAGAAATATACTAAACAGCAACAAAACCCTCAATTTTTCTAGAAAACTACTTACTAAATGGATCAAAGGACTTTTTATAGGGCTAGTCACACATTACCATCTCTGAAGTCAAGTCGTGTTTTTGTGAACATTTCCTGGGTTCAATTCTGTGTTCGGAGATGTGGCCACAAAAATACAATAAAAACATTTGGCAAGTTTTATGGAATGTGTCTATTCAGAGTAACATACCAACCTGACGTTTCTTTATCTGCGTATTCCCGTCTTCCATTAGCCCAGGTTCGGTGAAGAAGAGTAGGACGTTAAACCCCCATTTCATTTCATTTCCCTCATAGCACATTGTATGGCGTATTCCCGTCTTCCATTAGCCCAGGTTAGGTGCAGAAGAGTAGGACGTTAAACCCCATTTTATTTCTCTCTGCTTAATATACGAGAGAGAGAGAGAGAGAGAGAGAGAGAGTGAGAGAGAGAGAGGAGAGAGACAGGGGAGAGGGAGAGAGAGAGAGAGAGAGAGAGAGAGAAATGGGGTTTAACGTCCTACTCTTCACAACTAGGTCATCTCGGGACTAACATATGGTTTTTAATTTTATTTCAATAATTCGCTTGCGCGTAGGGGTCTTTAGCAGTGGTAGGAAACCGGAGTGCCCGGAGGAAACCCACGAGGTTGAGAAGGCGCCCCTATCTCCATGCCACATACGCTCACACCAGGGCTCGAAACCACAGCCGCAAGCCAGAGGTGACCGGACAGCTAGAGGTTGAAGCGCGGCACTCTAGACCACTAGGCCATCCCCCCCCCCCCTTAATATACGAAATAGTGTTGAACGACTACATGCATTCACCGACTGTCATAGACCATGCAGTGTGCTATGCGGAAGATTTTGCCACGTCCCCCACCAAGCACCACTGACAATGGTAATATATACCTGATAATACGAGAACCATTCTAGGCCAAAACCGGGATTAAAAAAAGAGACTTCCTGGATAGCTAATACAATGAAATGAAATGGGGTTTAACATGTTTGATATTCGCCGAGAAATTGTCCATCTGTTGCTTCAAAATTGCTCGTCTGCGGCGGTAGGCGACAACAGGCAACAAGCAACTGGTTAACTGTCCAATCAGCGAGCGCTCTACTGTCATGTGATACTTCAGGACGGCGGCGTCGGAACAGCCAACAACATTAACATGGTCCGTGGAGATGGAAGACATATTGGTGGAAATGTGGGCTGAGCGGCCAGTCAGCGCACACGGGAGACCTCGAGTTGCCAATTGCTCGGAGTTGCCAGTAGTTGCCTATTGCAGCAACAAGTGACGAAAAGTTGACCGTCTGCGCCAAGCTTAAGAGAGAGAGAGAGAGAGAGAGAGAGAGAGAGGGAGAGAGAGAGAGAGAGATGGGGTTTAACGTCCACTCCACACAAACTAGGTCATTTTGGGACTAACATATGGTTTCATTTTATTCAATAATTCGCTTGCGCGTAGGGGTCTTTAGCAGTGGGAGGAAACCGGAGTGTCCGGAGGAAACCCACGAGGTTGAGAAGGCGCCCCTATTTCCATGCCACCTCACACCAGGGTTCGAAACCACAGCCGCAAGCCAGAGGTGACCGGCCAGCTAGAGGTCGAAGCGCGGTCCTCTAGACCACTAGGCCACCCCAACCCCCCTCATGTCTAAGAACTACAGGGCCGTATGTAGGATTTTAAAAGTGGAGGTGCAGCAGAGTGGTGGGGCGCCAATATAACGCCCAGTTGTTACTGAGCGCGGGAACTACCTCAATCAAAAGTCGCTAACAAGTAATCCCGTATGGGGCGCCATTTCTCGGGGCGCCTTCTATTTCTGTGAGTGCAATGTACCCCCTGGACCCCCGCTATATACGCCCCTGAGAACTAATAGTCTAATTAACTGAGTTTATTTTAAATAAAAATAGGCGATCATCAGGCCACAAGTTCACAAAGCATTCTCAGACTTAAGTTGAGAATTTACTCAACTTTCAATCACGGTTTATGAGTAATATTTTTGATCCAGAAACACAAAACTTTGCACATAGTTTCTTATTTGGATATTTGATACACTACATACAACAGACGATCAGCATAGTTGGTAGATCTTTATTGAGAGCATGAAATAGGCATACTCCGGGAGGAGCGCCATTCTAAGTCTTCTGAAACTAACAGTAAACTCTGGCTTATAAAGCATTTATTTATTTTTATTTATTTATTTTTCAAGTAAAGGTTACAACATGACAACAATAAATTAAAGTACATGAGCTGCATTGTATGATCTGGAAAGAGGCAACAATATAATATATTAAGTTGTGCATATAAAATAAAGGACGTTCTGGAGCATTGTATGATTAGGAATGAGAAATGAGAAGTATGATAGGTATGATGTCATGAAGAGACCTTTACTTAGGATAGCCCAAAAAGCTGGACGTAAATAACATCAATTGCTTATTTCCATTGGGGTCCAGGGTTGTCAAGGTCGCGTCAGGTCATCATTAGGAGACAAAATTTAATAACTAAGCCATCACAGCAATGTATCATAAATAATTAAAAATAGTTAAGTCTACATGTTATACATCAACCAATTTTAGTAGATAATCAAGCATGTAGGCCTATCACAGATTAATTTTGGGTTAACAATAAATACTTCTTGGTTGCAGCTTTAAAGCTGTATAGTGATTCTAAAGACTTAATATCATTCGGTAAATCGTTCCAGATACTTATGGCTGTGTAATAAAATGATGTGAACTGATCTCTACCCGCGCATTTTGGAACAGAAAAATTGAATAAACTAGATCTTGTACCGTATTGATGAGTATCTCTAACACATTTGAATTTTGATTTAAGGTATGATGGACAATTATTATGAAAAATCTTATGTACATGGTTTAGTTTTAACTGTTTAACTCGTTTTTCGACATTTAGTACTTTGAAATCTGAATATGAAACATGATCTCTACGTCCAAGCTCATGTATAAATCTAAGAACCTTATTTTGAACAACTTGTAGTTTATTTTTAAGTGATTGATTCACGCCAGAATACCAGGCTGAACAGGCATAATCAAAGTGGCACTGAATAAGTGCAGAACAAAGTAAATTTTTGTTTTTTTTGCTTAGGCATTTATTGTAGCGAAACAGAAATTTTAATCTTGAGTTTGCTTTTTTAACAATATTGTTAACAATGTCCTCACCAGACAAGTATTTGTCAAAATATACACCCAAATATTTTAGGCTATCCGTTGCCCTTACGGTATGGTTATTGCAGTTTATTGTGAACTGTTTAATATGTCTTAATTTACGTTTAGGCCCAAAGAGAATACATTCGGTTTTACCGAGGTGGAGTGACAGTTTATTATCGATAAGCATACAATTAATTAAGAAAAGTGATACACGAGCGATGTACATATTTGGCATTGTTTATTTATGAGATTATAGTATCTGTAACTGCACTGCATATTTCCCTTGAATAAATAATATGTTTAATGAGATCGTGCCTTTTATCGAAACGAACAGGGGCAATTCGTGTGCAGTCCGTAAAGCTTGGCGCAGACGGTCAACTTTTCGTCGCTTGTTGCTGCAATAGGCAACTACTGGCAACTCCGAGCAATTGGCAACTCGAGGTATCCCCTGTGCGCTTACTGGCAACGAGACGCAATTTTTTCTCCGAATGTATCGGGAATGCCGATATCACGTGATCATTCAAAATGGCGCCGTACAAACAACATACGGACACAGATCACTAAATATTCATGGGCCGTTATCCACGAATGTAGGGCGAAAGTTATTTTTAGTCTTTCTCTCCCTTTCCCTTTTTCCCCCTTTTGCATGGCGATTTTTGTTGACTTTTTGATGTAAAATCCAAGAAAAGGGTTTACAAATACATTTTCTGCCAGGTTTTGGTGAATATTCATGATTTTGAGGAGGAAGGATACAAGGGTTGTGAGGTTGGTTACGCTGAAAGGGAGGGCCGAAAATTGCTTGTTTAGTTGTCTCTACTTCCAGCCTGTGTATCTCAAGTTTTTCATGGTGAACCTCATACATGCTTTTGGGCCAGAGTTTGCCACATGTTGCTCCATCTGTGGCAGAAAGCATTCTACCCAACGAATATTTGGGAAAAAGTTACAGCCGGTCTAGGAGACGAGAATTAACATTAAAGTCAATGGGGAAATAATTAGTGATCTGTGGCCATACGACAGTAGAGCGCTCGCTGATTGGACAGTTAACCAGTTACTTGTTGCCTGTTGTCGCCTACCGCCGCAGACGAGCAATTTTGAAGCAACAGATGAACAATTTCTCGGCGATGAGCGATTTTCTGTTGTCGAATATCAAACATGTTTGATATTTGGCAACGAGAAGCAACTCGGAGCAACAGCAGGCAACTATTGTTGCCCGTTGTCGCAGACGAGCGATTTTTTCTTTCAACGACCAGCGATTTCACTGTTGCCTGAAAGTTGCTCGAAAAAGTTGCCCGTCTGCGCCTGGCTTAAATAACATATTGAACACATTAGATGTTTTAATAAGTCCGTGCCTAGATGAAGTTGTGTCGAGTTGAACACGTCAATATCATTAAAATGATCAAAAACCAGCAGAGGTGAGAAAGTTCTATCTGTATATGTATATTTCAATATGATTTAGAGATCACTTTGTCACATATTTGATACATCAAAACAACAAAAGTTTTATACGAGGCTATATTTTAGTTACAATAAGGCGATCAATTTTAAGTAAATTCTTGACTTAAGTCTGAGAATGTTATATGAACTTGGGGCCAGAATACATTAAAATCACAATTACAACATAGCATACAAATATCTATTAATTAAAGGAGTATTATGGAAGATTAGATTAAGGGCTGACACCAGTATAGTTAAAACCTAGATAATGGTTAAGGAATATGCCGAAAATTTCAGTCAAAATGATCAACTCTGAACTGAGATATTAAGGATTGAATATTAGGCCTAGACTCGGTTGGGGGGTTTACATTATATAAACCATCAATCTGTTTCATGGAGCATTACAAAAGTCTTCTAACATCTCAGCAAGGAGTGTAGCCACGTCTTGATCGACATCCCTTTCCTTTATACCCATTTCCTGCCGTATCTGAACATCAGTGAGGAGTGTAAAATAGTCGTAGTTATACTGACTATAATCTTCTCTTTCTGTAGCTTTATCATAACCACCATAACCATCATAAACATCAAAATCATTACAATAATCTTCAATATTATCTATTCTGCAATCTTCAGGAAGAACATCGTTTAACAGGAGGAAGTCGTTTAATTCTATAGGCAGATCTAGACCAACAACCTTCGCCTTTATACCCAATCCCAGCTTCTGCCTGATGATTCTCCGACACTGAGACATGAGCGATATATTACAACAGTAGTTCGTGAATTTGTCTTGGTGTCGTGAGTGGATTCGGTCTTCTGGATCATCCTGGAAATTTAAATGTCTTACTATTTCTTCTTCTTCTCTCTCTACAGTTTTATCTTCCTTGTCAAAATTTAAAGTTGCTACAATTTCGTTTTCTGGAGCTCCACTAAGATATAACAGTTGTCTCAGTTTATGTCTCTTTTGACTGCTAAGTTCTATCATATCAATCTGGTTATAACTGGTTTCAAATGAAGGTGTAACAAGAGACTGAAGACAACAGTTTTCACAGACTAAATATTTAATAAAACGAACAGCCGTACACGGATCCCAACAACGCGGAAAACGCAAGGTCGCCTGGATCAGCGTGTTGCCATTGATACATGGTAAATTGAGAAGCTCGTTATCAGCAGCAGAAGCAAGTAATTTAAAACTTAGATCAAACACACTCTCATAAATATCAAGATGATGAAACGCCGATTTGCCTTTGAAGTTAACCAATGCACCAGCATTAAGTAATTTCATAATAAGAAATCGATCGTTTTTCATTGCCGCCATCATCAAAACAGTCCTACCTCCTTCATCTTTAATATTTACATCTGTACCAACAGCAGCCAGTAAAATATCAACACACTCCATGTATATTTGGTATATCTGTCCACAGTAATCCTCAACAACGTCATTTTCCTGTCTCTTATTCAAGCCATCTTTAATCATGGTAAATCCAATGATGCACAGATGAAGTGCTGTGTGACCCTGGTTATTCTGTGCATTGATGTCTATTCTAGGATGACGTGTGAATAGTTCTAAATATTTACTATTCAATAACAGAGCAGCTACCATTAGCGGTGTGTTGGCTTTAGAACATGGATGGTTTATGTCTAGCTCAAACAACCAGCTAAACTTCTGTAAAGAATAATCATACTTTACTCTAGCTAATAGATGCAGCATATTTTCTCCTTCTGTTGTTACACCATTAACAATCAACGGTAATCCCATGTAATAATTGAACAGCTCCAACCTCCGACAAGCAAGGATCTGGTGAAATAATTTCACTCCGTTGTCAGGTGACATCAGTACATCACCAGAATAAAGTTTAAATATATTAGTACAATTAAACATGTGATATTGAACACAATAACTACACGCTGTGTCGCCATTATTATCTGTCAGGTTAACATCAGAATAGCGAAGTATCAGTTTTAAGATGTTGATATCAGCTTGGTTTCTTGTATAGTACATTAGTGTCGTTTGTCCTTCTTTGTTTTGATGATTCACATTGCAGCCAGCATTGGTCAATGAAGTGATCAAATTATAGTGTAATTTGAAAAATATACTATTCTTTTGTAATGAAAATAAGTTCCCGTCCATTATTTGGCTTACTACATAGAACAGCGGGGTGTTACCATGGTTATCGGGTTTGTTTACATCTACTTTCAGGTTTATCAAAGTTTCAACAACCTCAAAACAACGAACTGAATACCATTCTATATATCCCTCGTCATTACTATCACCAATAAGATCTACATCGAAGATGGTAGACAATAAAAAGTGAAGAATGTTCCGGCCTTCAACGTCAACGTACTGTACATGAGCACCATGATTTAACAGATATTTCACAGTGTCATATTGACATTTGCTTGCAGCTATAAATATTGGTGTCTGTTTATCTTCATTCAAATGATTGACATCTACACCAGCTTCGACTAATTTAGATATACAGTTTGAAAAAGCATCGAAATCACAAAGAAAATTACTAAAATTCCACATAACTCTGTGCAACAGATTGTACTTCTCTCTATCAATGTCATGTACGCGTGAGCCATTTTCTAAGAAATACTGCACTACTTTAAAAGACCCTGCTCTCGTAGCAATAAATATAGGGGTCTGTCCATCTTCATTCGGATAGTTGACATCTGCACCAGCTTCAACAAATTTAGTTATACAGTGTATCAACTCATCGGTTTCATTACCAATATCATACTCCACATATCCATATAAAATTCTGTGTAGTACACTGTGCTCGTACTCGTCAATGTGATATACTTCAGCACCATGCTCTAACAAATATATCACAACTTTATACAGTGCTTTGCAAGCAGCTATAAATATTGGTGTCTGATTGATTTCATTCAAATGGTTGACATCTACACCGGCTTGTACTAGTTTCTCTACACAGAGTAGCAACTCATCCATCTCATTCACATCTTTTTCATATGAATATAAACCTCTGTGTAGTAGATTTTCCTGGCAGTCATCAATGCAATGAACATCTGCACCATGTTCTAACAAATATATCACAACTTTATACAGTGCTTGGCAAGCAGCTATAAATATTGGTGTCTGATTATATTCATTCAAATGGTTGACATCTACACCGGCTTCTACTATTTTCTTTACACACTGTAGCGACTCATCCACATCTCTTTCATACGAATATAAAACTATGTGTAGTAGGTTGTTATCGTCATCATCAACATACTGCAGCGGTAAATCAACACCCTGGCCTATCAGATGTAGCAGCACTTTATAATTTCCCTTCCTAGCAGCTTTAATTATAGATTTATTTATTTCTTTGCGTGACAATGTTGCTAGTGTATCGGGTATATTACCACTTTGGTGAGCTAAAAAGGAATTAAAAAATTTTGAGTTTGTACTCCCCACTGTATTAATAAATCAGACCTATTCTTATCTAGCAGCTTAGAAAGGAGGATGATCAACGATTTTCACCCCATCCCCTTCCATAAATAATATATATATATTTAGAAATAATCATCAATGTAACATAAGCAAAACGATTTTGCAAGCGAAAAATTGCTTTTTGTTAAAACCGGAAGTGACGTAGTTGGTTCAACGGGGTAGGAGGTCTCTAAAGTAAACATACAAGTTTGGAGTTAGTTTAATGCTATATTTTGTGATCGTTTCCTGATAAAAGGAGATGTTTATTACGATATTATTAACATGAATTTCCTTTTACTTTAAAGTGGCTATGTCTCTAACTCAATATCATCCAAAATCTTGAACATTGAAAACACGAATTATTTGTAAATTTAAATCAACATTGATGTTGTGATCTCACCGGATAAAGATGGACTTCTGATATCAAATATTTCAGACAAAATAAACATTTGGATATTATTAACATGAAATAAGGGGTTGTCAGGTATAATACACTAAGTTTCTGAAATGGACACTGTGACCCAATTTAAGCCACATGGCTAATTGTTTCTATCACGTGATAGCTGACACGTAACAGGTGTACATTATTTCTAAATATATATTTATTATTTATGGATACATTGTTGAAAATTGTTGGTCTTCCCCTTTAAATTATGGATTCCCCCTTTGGGAGGGGGAGGGGACAATGGTGCCAGTAAGCCTACATTTTTTGTATGTCACCATATTGTTGACCCAATATCAGTTTGTGGCCAAATCGGAAATACATTAAATCGTTTACGTTGTAATGCCAACATAGTTAAGCCAAAGTATTTGATCCGCGGTTTACCATGTCGGGACCGGAGTGATCTGTGTGTGTGTGTGGGGGGGGGGGGGGCAACGGGGTTTACAGGGGCGGATCCAGGAATTGTTGCAGGAGGGGGGTTTGCCAGGTTTCGGTTACGGAAATCTGACATCATCATCTCAAAATTACATAGGCATACATACAAATTGAGCTTTTTAAACAGAGAAATCATTTTTATACTGATGTAGGATCACTTTGTGATGTAATTTCATTGATACAAAGCGTAATTTTTTTTATTATGTAGCTGAGCATTGTTGGACCCCCCCCCCCTTTCTGGATCCGCCCCTGGTTTAATATGCACTTGATGCAAACTATGACATTTCGGGGCAACCATTTGGGTCAAATATAATTCAATAATTAAATCATGGATATTTAGCGATGAGGGGGGGGGGAGCCCACATAAACCAAATTGGGAATCGAAATCACGTTACTTGACTGAGTTGTGCCTTACCGCCATAAATAGTGGCCCCGGTTCACCCCGGTTTGAGATCCCGGGATTTGATTTAGTTCGAAATGTAGACACTTACCTTAGTCCCAAAATAACTTAGTTTGTGTCGAGTGGACATTAAACCCATCACTTTCTCTCTCTCTCTCTCTCTCTCTCCCTCTCTCTCTCTCTCTAGACACTCACCTCTCATTGTATTCATTATGGCTTGAACCATCTCGCTCACTGTCATCTCGTCCATCATGGATGCCATCTGTCTCACCAGCATCAATATTTAGCCTGACTCCTCATATTATTAGGATTTACCACGTAGAACCGGTGTAGTTATTAAATAAGTCAACACCTATGAAATAATAACACCATAATCAGGGGCCTATTTCACGAAATTTTAACTAAGATAAGATCCCAATTTTAGTAATTTGATTGGATAATATTAGATTGATTTTAGTTCTTAGCCAATCAACATTGAAGTATCCGCTAAAATTTGGATTTTATCTTTAGCTAAGATTTCGTGAAACAGGGCCCAGGAAAATAAAAATAAACTACGTTTGGTACATGTTTAATTATTAATAATCAATAAGTGATTAATTTACAGACTGTTGCATAGATGAGTTAAGAAGTGACACTTATATGATACTGGCTATTAATACAATATTGAATATTGAAACAGACTATAGAACTGTCTTAAAGGTATTGCACGTGTTTCTTGTACATCATGTGGGGTTCTGAGAAGGGCGTTACCACAGCGTCTACCCCGGGACCAGGTTAAGACATCATGTAGATTTAGAAAGAAAAGCGAAATCCTCGCCACAGATCCCCTGCGAAGTGACCGGGAACAAGGTTGGACAAGCGACCCTACTCTTTGTCACGTATAAGCGGCAATCGAAACCACGACAGTTGACTCAATGATATACCTTATGATGCAATGCGCACACGCTAACCATTCGGCCGTCCACCCCCTCCCCCCTCCCCCGAGTCATAAAATACATATCGTTAGTTACATTATATTTAGGTTAAAGGGCCAATTACATATAGGTGAAATCTACCTTTCGTTATCAAGTGCAATTACTTGGGTCATGGACTGTATAGGCCTTTAAAGGAACAGGAATCGATCATCAGGCGACCCCAACGAAAAAATCGACCCGAAATCTTAAAAGGGTTACGTGTGCAGATAACCGGTTTTGACGTTCTTTGAAACATACACGGATTTTTATTTCTAAGACTCTTAAAATTGGGATGGTCTCTTTAAGTTCACAGAATTACATTTATACACATCTTTACAGAAATGGAATGAAATATGTTTTAACGTCCTACTCCGGTTGGGCTAATGAAGACGGGCATACGACATACAGTGTGCTATGAGGGAAATTTTGCCCGAGCAGCGACACTACGACCTACTCTTATATCGAATTCCAACTTTCAAGGGATCCTTTACGCGCACGCCAATGTAGACACAGGAACTTGGTTTTCGTACCATCCGAACGACTAAACAGCTTGTCAGGCCCTTGGTCCTGCACCATTGACAAGGGGAAGGCACATTGGGACATATTTACGTACGGATTCCATGTACTGTAAAATTAATGAAAGTATATTATTCTTACCAAATATTTCACTCCACTCGGAAACCCAATCGTCTGAGATCACGCACCTGCTATTTGTAGTTGTTTTATATCCTGTTGCCTCAAGAACTGGGGTTGTTATTGGTAGTCGTACATGGTGTCCGGAGATATTTTAACTATAAAATACAAATGGTGGACAATTCACAGGGGATTATTTTATCACGCAGTGACTAGATGAGCATAGTCGAACCGTCGCTCAGTAATAAGAAGTATTTGTATTTCAAATAATTATAACCTGTATATGCACTATTTGAATGGTTGTCAAAACAAACAGAACAAAGGAATAACATGTAAAGATGAATGCATTTCTAGAACGAGTCAAATACTAATCACGTGATATCATTATATACTGACGAGAAAAGCCACTATGACACAACACATTGATATTTGTATACAGCGACTATAATTCACAATAAATATGTCTCTATATATTTCACTATAGGTGACTCTATACAAGTCAATTTATATAATAGACATAACGATCGACCGAAAAGCTATGACACTATAACATGCATCATTTGACTCCATTATTAATATATTTTCGGGGAAAGCTGAATGCTCGCGTTTTACATATATCGCCACAGACATTGCGCATGCGGGACTACTGACAATGTGCCTTATAATTATGTGGTCACCGCCCTGTGGTACAAGACCTACAAAATGCAACGTGAAGCTGGCACGTTATTCGGGATTCAAATAACGAATATCGAGCCAGCTCGTTATTCGGGATTCGCGGTGCTGGCTCGTTATTCGGGATTCGACAATAACGAATATCGAGCCAGCACGGTTTGTCCAACGAATAGCGTGTTGACTGGTTTATCAGCGCGCACTTGGTAGTCCTGTCCTGCTCTCACATGTTTTATTGTCGAATCCCGAATTCGAATAACGTGCTGGTTCGTTATTCGGGATTCGCTATCAAAACAGAACCATCCATCTTGCATCCGACCATTTCCTCGTTGGGTGACCGACCAGCACGGAGACGACTATTTGTCAAGCGAATAGGGTGCTGATTGGTTATTTAGAGTGCACGGGGCAGTCACCTCCAGCAATCACCTGTTTTATTGCCAAGTCCCGAATCCCGAATAACGTGCTGGCTCGTTATTCGCCAATAACGAATAACGAGCCAGCACGTTATTCGGGATTGGCCACTAAAACATTCGATCATTTCCTCGCTACCCCCGACCGTACTTTGGTGACCAACTAACAACTAGACGACCATTTGTCCAGCGAATAGCGTGTTGACTGGTTTATCGGCGTGCATTGGGCAGTCCTGTCCTGCTCTCACCTGTTTCATTGATAATTAAAGATATAGTTTGTTATGATAATTAAAGATATAGTTTGTTAATATTAACGATGAATTACTAAATTTTAAAGATACAGTTTGTTAACTTCACTATCTTAATATAAAATATTGTTTGTTAATATTGGCAATTAGAATCCCCGGTTGTAGGATCGCCTGTCCAACCGCGTGGGTTTTCTCCGGGGCCTCCCACTGCTAAAGACCTCAACGCGCAAGCGAACTATTGAAATAAAATTAAACCATATATTAGTCCCGAAATAACCTAGTCTGTGTCGAGTGGACGGTAAACCCATCTCTCCCTCCCCCCCTCTCTCTCTCTCTTTCTCTCTATTGGCAATTAATTACGATAATTAAGATTACGTTTGTTAATATTAGCAATTAATTATAAAGTAATTCGCAACCTTTTTTTCCAAAGACACACTGTGAAGCACATTCACAAATAGCAGCACATCTGGATAATTTTTTTATAAATCTATTTGAAAAATATTTAAATTTTGCAAAATAAAAACATGGTAAATCATCAGGCGCGGATCCAGGGGGGTGGGGGGGTCCAGGCTGTCCGGACCCCCCCCCCCCCCTGCTCAGATTCGAAAATTTTTTATGCGATTCTATTGGCGATTTTTAGACCTGTAATTTTGGAATTTACCTTCCGGAAATACGTCAGAATGCACCAAATTGAATCTAATTTACCAAATTTTTCTGCGGGAGGGCCCCCAAACCCCCCGGTAATGGTGGCGGTGGCAATTATCAAACCTGGACCCCCCACCCCCCTTCCTGAAAAAAATCCTGGATCCGCGCCTGATCATAGACGACATACAACGGTAGACACAGACTAGTCATAGACACAGCTATGAACGCCAGTGAATACTCCATTGGGATCACGTGGTTTTTTCGCATTTTCTTAGTGTGCAGTTCAAAATTCCGCGGCATTTGTGTCGTACTTTTGGTTTTGACTCCTCTGACTTTATACCGTTGATTACAGATTAAACATCCATAAGTGTACAGATGTGTTGTTATTGATGTGTTCCCATTTGAATATTGAAGCAAATAAGAAGCAAAATAAATAAAATATGTTTACAGCACTATTTTGTTATACGAAAAACTAAGCGATGCGTTTTCTATGGCGCTCAGTATATTTTAAGCACTGTAAACGAGAGAGAGAGAGAAATGGGGTTTAACGTCCATTCGACACAAACCAGGTCATTACGGGACTAACATAATATATGGTTTAATTTTATTTCAATAATTCGCTTGCGCATAGGATTCTTTAGCAGTGGGAGGAAACCTGAGTGCCCGGAGAAAACCCACGAGGTTGAGAAGGCGCCCCTATCTCCATGCCACATACGCTCACACCAGGGCTCGAAACCCCAGCCGCAAGCCAGAGGTGCCCGGCCAGCTAGAGGTCGAAGCCATCCCAACCCCGCACTGTAAACGAGCCTTCCCGGCTAATATTGTACTCACTGTAAACGATACAAACATTTTGGCTGTTATTTTAACCCTCTGGGAAACGAAACGAATATGTTGGCTAGTATTTTACTCACTGTAAACGTTACAAGTTCCCCATATATTTCTATGTTATTGTATTCACACATCGATCAGGGTGCAGATGACACATTAACTTTAATAATTAGTACATCTGTTGAAGAAGTATCAAGGGATCATTGACAGGGCTCACACTGTCGGTCGCCAAAGTCGCAATTTGCGAGAAAAATATGAAAGTGGCGATTAAAATTTGATTTTGGCGATAATTTTTGCGATAAAGTTTTACGGTACTGGCGATTCTTTTTGAGAACTGGCGGGGACAAAAATCTTAAAATTCTAATCGTATTTATCCTGTACATTATTGGCTAAACACAATAAAATTATCATCCATTTTGGCGGGAAAAAAATTGAAAGCCAGTGTGAGCCCTGGTCATTGAATTGTAATGTTGGACTTCTGGGGCAAAAATGAACAAAGAAATATCGGGACTTCTACCCATGGATTTTGTTAGACACGATCATTTTTCACATTGGAGTGTTAAAGGTTTGAAAGACGATATTAACATGTTTATTTGCTAAAGAATAGAAATGTCTGTGAACGTCAGAACTGGCATAGAAAACATATTTATACACGTACTTGAACCAGGACCGTATCTAGCGGGGGTTCAGGGGGTACACTACACCCCCAGAAAAATAAGGCGCCCCGAGAAATGCCCCCATCTAAAAAAAAAAGTAATAATAATTTGACAATCTTTCAATTATAAGGTACTCATGAGTCGGTCGGTTTTAAGGGCGCCCTGATCCAACCGTTCTTATATCACTTACGTGGAGGCTATGACGCCCACCAATCTGCTGTACCCCCACTTTTAAAATCCTACATACGACCCTGACTTGAACAAGTGGCTATCATGCAAGATACGCCCACATGCTGCAAGAGATGGACAAAGCACAATCAGGGGACATAGTCAAGGAAGGTACTCTC
This sequence comes from Patella ulyssiponensis, assembly GCA_963678685.1. NCBI lineage: Eukaryota > Metazoa > Mollusca > Gastropoda > Patellidae > Patella > Patella ulyssiponensis. The sequence continues at coordinate 9,839,085 of OY783227.1, read as the reverse complement.
CGAATAACAAAAGGAACCCATATGTTTTAGTTTAGGATATAAACCTATCTTTCCAGATTCATTGTGACCTCTGGAATATCCACAATTTACAAACATTTTTGTGGTACAATCAGGCATCATACGCAGTGGCGATACATGTCCTTGCAGAAAGCAACCATGATCGAATAAAAATGGTGAACTGCAGAGTGTCCACAAACAAAGTGTGACTGCACGGACGGCAGCTATCCGGCCACATGAAAATATGGGCGTATAAAAATACATTTACGTCTATGGCGGGGGAGAGCGGCAAAAACCTAATGCTATGTAGAAATGTCTAATTCAAAACACACATGTAATATAATGTCATACCAAATACCTAAAACGTCTAATGCAAAAAACAAAATACAAGAAACCTCTAATACAAAATACCTCATACGTCTATTGCAAAAGACAAAATACAAGAAACCTCTAATACAAAATACATATAACCTCTTACGCACAATTGATTTTACAATCTGAAACATCTACCATAAGCATTAGATGACATATCTCGTTGTCATTACTTACGTTTCTTCACTGAATTATCTTTATTTAAGTCAATGTCAAGGTCACCGAACACAACTTGGCGACCTATTCGGCTAGCGAGCTATTGACCGATCCAGCTGGCAACCTGTTCGTTGGCAACCTATTCAGAATTAAGACAACAGTCGCCCAAACTCATCTATTTTTAACAACCAATAAAATCCAACGTTACGTCTATCAAATGAAAGTTGAATAATATATTATTTTTATCAATTCCTTTAGCTCAGAATAGAGATGTAATTTCGCATTATCGTACAAAATTCTAGACATCCAACTAAATATATTCCGAAAGGTAATTAAATAGGCTTTCTATGTATTATCAGTAAAAATTGGCACATTCATATTAAAGGGGTGCACTCTCTTCCTAAACATGACCAATTTTTTAAAAATTTTAAAGGGAAAAACTGTTAATATCCCGTGTCAAAATTCGGACCATCGTACAAAATTCTGATGATCCAACTAAATATATTCTAAAAGGTAATTGAATAAGCTTTCCAAATATTATTATTTGTAAAAGTTGGCACAATCATATTAAAGGGGTGCGCTCTCAACCTGAACATACCAATTTTTCAATATTTTAAAGTGAAAGAACGGTTATATTTCGAGTCGAAATTCGGACCATCGTACAAAATTCTTAGCAACCAGCTATATATATTCTGAAAGGTAATTGAATAAGCTTTCTAAATATTATTAGTAAAAGGTGGCACAGTCATATTAAAGGGGCGCGCTCTCAACCTGAACATAACCAATTTTTTAATATTTTAAAATGAAAGAACGGTAATATTCCGAGTCAAAATTCGGACCATCGTACTACATTCTGAGCATCCAGCTATATAAATTCGGAAAGGTAATTGAATAAGCTTTCCAAATATTATTAGTAAAAGTTGGTACAATCATATTAAAGGGGCGCGCTCTCAACCTGAACATAGCCAATTTTTCAATATTCTATATGTGAATATAGACCGGAATTTTGTTCGAAGTCCGAATTCGGACCATTTGGAGCATCCAGCTATATATATTCTGAAAGGTAATTGGATAAGCTTTTCAAATATTATTAGTAAAAGTTGGCACAATCATATTAAAGGGGTGCGCTCTCAACCTGAACATCGCCACTTTTTTAATATGTTGGTCCGAATTTGGACATATAGAATATTGAAAAATTGTACTTCGAACAAAATACCGGTCTATCTTCACATATAGAATATTGAAAAATTGGCTATGTTCAGGTTGAGAGCGCGCCCCTTTAATATGAATGTGCCAACTTTTACTAATAATATTTGGAAACCTTATTCAATTAACTTTCATAATATATATAGCTGGATGCTCCAAATTTTGTACGATTGTCCGAATTTGGACTTCGAAAAAAATTCCGGTATATCTTTACATATAGAATATTGAAAAATTTGCTATGTTCAGGTTGAGAGCGCACCCCTTGAATACGATTGTGCCAACTTTTACTAATAATATTTGGAAAGCTTATTCAAATACCTTTCCGAATTTATATAGCTGGATGCTCAGAATTTTGTACGATGGTCCGAGTTTTGACTCGGAATATTACCGTCCTTTCACTTTAAAATATTAAAAAATTGGCGACGTTTAGGTTGAGAGCGCACCCCTTTAATATGATTGTGTCAACTTTTACGAATAATATTTGGAAAGCTTATCCAATTACCTTTAAGAATATATATAGCTGGATGCTCAGAATTTTGTGCGATGGTCCGAATTCGGACTTCGAAAAAAATACCGGTCTATCTTCACATATAGAATATTGAAAAATTGGCGATGTTCAGGTTGAGAGCGCGCCCCTTTAATATGATTGTGCCAACTTTTACTAATAATATTTAGAAAGCTTATTCAATTACCTTTCAAAATATATATAGGTGGATGCTCAGATTTTTGTACGATGGCCCGAATTTGTACTTCGAAAAAAATACGGGTCTATCTTCACGTATAGAATATTGAAAAATTTGATATGTTCAGGTTGAGGGCGCGCCCCTTTAATATGACTGTGCCAACTTTTACTAATAATATTTCGAAAGCTTATTCAATTACCTTTCAGAATATATATAGCTGGATGCTCAGAATTTTGTACGATGGTCCGAATTTTGGCTCGGAATATTACCGTTCTTTCACTTTAAAATATTAAAAAATTGGCTATGTTCAGGTTGAGAGCGCGCCCCTTTAATATGATTGTGCCAACTTTTACTATTAATATTTGGAAAGCTTATCCAATTACCTTTCAGAATATATATAGCTGGATGGTCAAAATTTTGTACGATGGTCCAAATTCGGACTTCGAATAAAATTCCGGTCTATCTTTACATATAGAATATTGAAAAATTGGCTATGTTCAGGTTGAGAGCGCGCCCCTTTAATATGATTGTGCCTACTTTTACTAATAATATTTAGAAAGCTTATTGAATTACCATTCAGAAAATATATAGCTGGATGCTCAGAATTTTGTACGATGGTCCGAATTTCGACTCGGAATATTACCGTTCTTTCATTTTAAAATATTGAAAAATTGGCTATGTTCAGGTTGAGAGCGCGCCCCTTTAATATGATTGTGCCAACTTTTACTAATAATATTTAGAAAGCTTATTCAATTACCTTTCAGAATATATATACCTAATTGATAAGAATTTTGTACGATGGTCCGAATTTCGACTCGAAATATTGCCGTTCTTTCACTTTAAAATATTGAAAAATGGGCTATGTTCAGGTTGAGAGCGCACCCCTTTAATATGATTGTGCCAACTTTTACTAATAATATTTGGAAAGCTTATTCAATTACCTTTTAGAATATATTTAGTTGGATCATCAGAATTTTGTACGATGGTCCAAACTTTGACACGGAATATTACCGTTCTTTCACTTTAAAATATTGAAAAATTGGCGATCTTCAGGTTGAGAGCGCGCCCCTTTAATATGATTGTGCCAATTTTTACTAATAACATTGAGAAAGCTTATTCAATTACCTTTCAGAATATATATAGCTGGATGCTCAGAATTTTGTACGATGGTCCGAATTTCGACTCGGAATATTACCGTTGTTTCACTTTAAAATATTGAAAAATTGGCTATGTTCAGGTTGAGAGCGCGCCCCTTTAATATGATTGTGCCAACTTATACTATTAATATTTGGAAAGCTTATCCAATTACCTTTCAGAATATATGTAGGAGAGAGGGCCTAGCAAGGGACAATTTATAGTCTTTCAAATTTTTCGAATGATAACTAACATTTTCAAATTAATACTAGAAGAGTACACTTACGGTTAGGTTGAATTTGAACAAACGGAAGTATACCACTAGAACTGTAATCTATTCACTCAAACAACCTGCTTGCTAATGGGCTTCTATAATAGAATGCATAGTTATTATAGGGTTATAAAGTCTGCAGAATAAGTACACATTAAAGGGACCATACCGATACTAACAATGTCTCAGAAATAAAAGTCTGAGTACGTATGAAATATAGAAGAATAGAGTATTTACCTTGTCAAATCATTTCAGCTCAAAATATTGAGTCGCTTGGACGTGAACGTCAAAACCGCGTATCCGGACACGTAACGATTTTAAGATTTCGGTTCAATTATTTCGTTGGGTAATCTGATTCATTGCCATTTCTGTATAGGTTTATACAGTGCCGTACTTGACAACGAAAGGTACATTTTTACCTATACGTGTTTTTTTATAAAATAAAAGTCTGGTTTTATCAAGACGCCATATAATACAGCTTGGGGCACCATTTTCAGGTGAAGACTGATGGGTTAAAGTTGTTTGAAAACGTATCACGTATATTGAGTTAGTTGTGAGGTCCTGAGGTAGAGGATTGAAAGGGCCTATAACACAAAATTATAACCGAGATTGGCCCTTTAATTTACACCAAAAGCCCATGAATAGGCAGCAATAAAGAACTTGACTTGTGTTTTTTATGGCCATTTTTGACCTAGGATGATGACCTTCGACCCTGGAAAATTCAATTTATTCAAAATGGCGGCCAAATTGTATGTTTTAGGTCAAATATATGATAGTTATACCGTCAAATATCTACAAACATTTGTATATAGGTTTTAGAGGTAGGAACGAACAAAAAACATTTCATAACAGAATCCGTCGGCATTTTTGACCTGGGGTAACGTTTGACACTCGGAAATTCAATTTATTGAAAATGGCGGCCAAATTTCATGTTTTTTATCATGTTTTTGGTCAAATTTTCTCTATAATACCTCTAAATATAGGTTATAGAGGTAGGAAAGCACAAAAAACAACATTTAAGAACAGTTGAGACTACAATCGAAACAAATATGATTTGATAATATGACTTAATGATGTTTTTGTGAACATACAGTTTCTGTGAATTACCAAGATTGCACGCTAACAGGGCCAATCCCGATAATATTTTGGAGAATAAAACTGCTTAATTTTGTGTTAAAATCCCTTAAAATCTTCTACCTTAGGGTTGAGCAACTAACTAAATATATTTATGTGAACCAGTCTTATTTCTGAAAATGGAGACCGGTCAATCTGATTAAAACACAGATCCAATTTCGTTTCGTTTTTTATAGTTCAAAATTTCGTTTTTACTTGTCTTTACTACTCTTGGATCTGGAGGACTTGTTATTTAACCAGTGTTCTGCCTGAAATGAGGGGTCAGCCAGTCAAATGGTCTGTGGAATCGACCGTTTGACCTTTTCATACGTGGAACTGTGGGTAGATATTACCAGCCAATGACGTCTATACTAACACCAGCGGATAGAAATCAAAACAAAACAAAAGTAGATTTTAAAAAGCATGGCGGTCGCTAATTGGTTAATCGAATGACTGACGTTATCGGGTCAAATGTCCCGTGCTTGATTCCTGACGTCATAGAACGTGAGCTCCCACTATAACTTGTTAGATCTACATGAGTGTAGGCCATCGAAAGTATAAAAAACGAAACGAAATATAGATCTATATTTTAATTAGATTGGGAGACCGGTGTACCGAGCTGTATGTGTTGTCTGGATAAAACCAGACTTTTATCTTATAAAAATAATGTGTTTATCTTATAAAAATAATGTGTAGGTAAAATTTACCTTTTATTATCAAGTACAGCACATGGGTCATTCATTGTTTAGACCTCTAAAGGAACGGGAATAGATGATCAGGTCACCCAAATAATTGACCTGAAATTACGTGACCGGATAAGCAGTTTTGACGTTCACGTCCAAACGACTCAAAATTTCGAGCTGGAATTTTGATACAAGGTAAATACACCATTCTTCTATATTTTGGCGTTTAAATTTGATACGTACGCAGACTTTTATTTTTGCGTCTCTATTAAAATCGGGATAGTCCCTTTAAAGATAAAAAGGGAAAACGATACTCTACATTTTGATACTATTGTGTCATTGTCGTATAATCTGATCCGATGTTTCAACCAGAATAATTAGCCCAGGATATGTCTTTAATAATCTCAAGTAATGTTTCTTTCTGTTTCATTAAACCATGATTAATGCCGCATGTATATTAGATCATCTTAATGAATACGAATAACACAACCCCGCCCAATCAGCCCTTCCCCACAATAGTCTAACATAAACTCTATATCTAAAAACATTGAAACGTTTGCAACTGTTTCATGAGATCCTGTTACTACTGGGTTGTTATTTAGTTGCAGTATCAAACAAAATTATACTTTCAATAGGAGACAACACTGAATTACACAGTGGAGCAACACATGTATCCCTGCCCACCTTAATCAACGACAGTCAGTCTTTAGATTTAACTAATAATTCAACCTGCTGGTGGAAGGGGTAGTAATATTTCATTGGCCAGATTAGGAGATTGCTCCGCTGAAACCAATCAGATTTAACATGTTTAGAATCTACTAATACATATGGCACCAATTTCAGCCATCTTACTTATTAGAGCACCTTTTGGGACAGTCAGAAATGGGCATGGCCTTACTTTTCTCCGTTCAGATTTTGAAATTTTAAACTCGAACGTCATATGTCAACATTTCAGAAACAATTCTGATCTGCCCTTTCCAGCTAAATGCCCCACCAAAACCTCGTAAGATTGGGATGATTTGAATTTACCTTGTTCGTCACAGGCTCTTGGTCTATGCAAAGTTTCAAGACCATCCGTTAAGAAATGTTGCCCGTACGTGACAGACACATACAAAATTAGGTCTTGGCTCTGTCCCCGAGGGTCGGGTATACTCCAAAAGCATTAGGGGTCATCCTTAGGGCATAAGGAATAGGTATGCAAAGTTATTTGGACAAGCGGTTACCATGCAACATACGCATTCATTTTGCAAAAGGTCGAAAAGAACAAACAGGGGACATAATCCAGGAATGGACTGTCCGATATGTGCGAGTTACACTCGACACAAACTAGGTCATTTCGGGACTAAAATGGTTCAACTTTATTTCAATAATACACTTGTGCGTAGGGGTCTTTAGCAGTGGGGGGAAAACGGAATACCGGGAGAATATCCACGAGGTTGAAAAGGCGCCTCTATCTCCATGCCACATACGCTCACACCAGGGCTCGAAACCACAGCCGCAAGCCAGAGGTGACCGGCCAGCTAGAGGTCGAAGCGCGGCACTCTAGACCACTAGGCCATCCCAACCCCCCTGTAACCATAGGAACTGGAAACAATCCACAAGGTTGGAGAGGCGAAGGTGACCCCACTCCTTGTCGGTACAACCGGGGAATCAAAACCATGCCTGGCCCGATTCCTAAAAACTTCTTAAAGGGACAATAACACTCTTGTTGTAACTGAAAAATATGTCCCAATCTTCATTCTGGTCACAAATTGTATTATTTTACAATATTCCAATTAATTGATGACATAAATTTCATCTTAACACACCTAATTTAAAAAATCGGAAAAATTCAAATTATTGATTTGAAAAGTCTAACGTAAACCTTTTCAAATGTGACTCTGATTTAAAATATTTTCGAACCCTCTGGACAAGTAAAATAGGTCGTAATGGATAATTTACACAACAAGTAGGACACTTAAACATCTAGTTCTTAGAATAAGGCTATTATTTATTTTCTGGAGCTGCCAAGCCAGCAAGAGTGTTATTGTCCCTTAAAGTAGACTTGAGTGTAAGCACAAGCACGATATTATGTGTTTCAATAACAACAACCCCTCTGACTTTGTACCGTCGAATACAGATTAAACATCCATAGGTATACAAATGTGTTGTTATTGATGTGTTCCCATTTGAATATTGTTCACAATAAGAAGCAAAATAAATAAGATATGTTTACAGGATCATTTTGTTATACGAAAAACTAAGTGATGCGTTTTCTATGCCGCTCAGTATAGATCTATAATTTAATCAGAATACATAATACAATAACAGGGAAGGAAACATCCATATAGTTTTAATTACAACAAAGCTTTTTAAAAATTCGATTTAAAAGTGAATAATGTGATATAGATTTAAAATACAGACATGTTATAGTTTCATGATAAAATCGGATAAAACTCTCTCTGGTTAAACTTTCTCAATTAAACCACTTTTATCACCTTGGCAACTAGCCTATTATATTCTTTCCACCAAAGTTTACCTACAAAATAATAAATATGTTTAAGCAGGGGCGGATCCAGAGGGGGGGGGGGTCTAAACCCCACCCTGCTCATCTACATGCCTTGAATCAATGAAATTAAATCACAATGTGATCCTACATCTTTATAAAAATGAGTTCTCTCTTTAAAACGCTCAATTTGTACGTATGCCTAGGTAATTTAGATACGATGATGGCAGATTTCTATAACAGGACCCTGGCAAACCCCCTCCTGCAAAAATTCCTGGATTCGTCCCTGCAAAGGGCGTAAAGCTCTTATTTTTTTAACATTGAAATAGACAAAAGTACATATTAATGTATGTAAAGTGATTTATATTCAATATTTAAAACAGATATGTAGAGTGATTATATTCAATTTTTGAAAAAAATATTGTAATTTCTAATCAATTTGTTAGGTGAAATGCGTGAACATTTCAAATGGAAAGGCTTAGTGCATTCTACACATTTTTAAAAGTTATTATTTTGTCGTTTGTGAATCAGATTTTACTAATGACTTTTATATTGTGTTATATGGTATGTTTTTATTTCTTCGTTACAAAATGGCACCCGAACCTATAGGGTACACGACTCGTGTACTGATTATAAACTGTTGATTGTGCCTTAATAAATATTGGATATTAGGGTCCTATAGTTTCACGACAAGTTAACAACATCAATATTGATTGAAATTAATCAATATTGAATTCTAATTCATGTTTTTTATTTCGAATATTATAGAAATTGTTGACTTAGAGACTTAGATCCTTTAATATACATACAATAAATCCTTACCACCAATATTTATGGAGCAGAAATCGTAGCCAGTTTGGTTTCGTAAATATGCTCACATTACACACGCGGTAAAAGAGGCATAATTCTATTACGCAGAAATGAAATCGGGATTGACTGGGATAATGAAGACGGACATACGCCATGCAGTGTGATATGACGTAAATGCTTGCTCGGGCAACGGCACGACAGCGTATCCTTTTTTGACGGTTCCTTTACGTGCACGACAATATGCACATGATTGTCGTTTTCTGCTACGCATTATGGTAACAGGCAGTACTAGTTAAAACTTATCGAATTATGTCACGAATTCGACTCCATAATCATGTACCACACAAATCACCGAAATACGCCGTGAATTGTGCTCCATTAATATTTAACACAAAAAAAATATATTATCATGTCGTGAATTCCGTTCCATAATCATTTATTGTGGAAAATTATACCAGGGGTTTTATTTCATGTTGAATCATAATATATTCATTTCAATTCAATTTTCAATTCAATTTTCAATTCAATTTTCAATTCAATTTTCAATTTAATTTTCAATTCAATTTTCAGTTCAATTTTCAATTCAATTTTCAATTCAATTTTCAATTCAATTTTCAATTCTCAATTTTCAATTCTCAATTCTCAATTTTCAATTCAATTTACAATTCTCAATTTAAAATTCTCTATTTACAATTCTCAATGTTCAGTTCTCAATTCAATTCAATTCAATTCAATTCAATTCGTTCGGTTCGTTTCGTCTATTTCAATTCATTTCGTTTCATTTATTTCCTGATTTGAAAAGTTTTCCTACCATGATCCGTGTGGTTGAGTGTAAAGGAGGAGTGCCACCATCCGTTACTCGAACAGTCAAGTAGACAATTGTAGGTTGTGAAGAATTTTTATCAGGCAGTTTAACCAAGCTTATTTCACCAGTATATTCATCAATACCAAACTGTCTGGAACTGTTGGCAAAAATCACTTGTCAGATTTATATTCTATTCGATTAAAATATTTCATTTCGTTTTTTTTTATATTTTGGATGGCCTACACTACATAAAGACCTGACCGGTTTTAGTGGGGGGTCGCGTCAGAGGTCATACAAGCGGCTTCTGACGCTATGACAGGCGACCCTCTTGTCACGAACAAGCTGGGAACAGAAACCACGCCACTCGATTCAATGGCAGACATTTTGAAACTGAAAGACCCGAGAAAACGCTTGAGGTTAAACTATTGGACGGGAGTTAGGATGGGCGAAGGGTTAGTACGTGCGCACTGTATCATAGAACCTGTTATTGAGTCAACTGGCGTGGTTTCGACGCTCGGTTGACTCAAGGAGTAGGGTCGCCTGTCCAACCTCGTGGGTTTTCTCTGGGTCCTCCGATTTTCCCCCACTACTAAGACCGCTACGCACAAGCAAATTATTGAAATGAAATTAAACCATCTCTCTCTCTCTCTCTCTCTCTCTCTCTCTCTCTCTCTCTCTCTCTCTCGCTCATACTCTCACTCTCTCTTAACTCTCTCTATTTTCTATTTTAGAAAATCATACATACCCATCTCTTTGGATCTCGTATCTTACTACGGCATTTTCACCTCTATCTGCATCCGTTGCCTGTAATACAAAATAAAAGTAGGAATATAACCAAACCTCGTCAATACGGCATATGGTGCTATTTTATTATTCCTGATGTTGCGTTCGTATTTTGCAGACATAACGACGTTTCGGGTCATTCAAGAAATGCAATGAAATGGAGTTTAACTTCCTACTGTTCTGCTCCTAACCTGGGCTAATAAAGACGGGCTTACGCCATACATTGTGCTATGAGGGAAATTTGGCCCGGGGAGCGGCGCTACGGTCTACTCTTACATCGAATTCCTACTGCCAAGGGATCGTTTACGCGCACCCTAATGTGTACACGGGACCTCGGCTTTACGTACCATCCGAACGACTAGACAGCTGTCCTGCATCACTGACATGTGGAACCAATGCCGGAAAATCTGGATGAACTTTCTCGGCTAATGCACGGATCGATAGCCGACCTCCAGGCCAGGGAGCCACGTGATCCCCACACTATATCAAACAGCTAAACATACATTATGTAAGAGCCAAATCTGCCTATTGTGGGCCTTTCTTTGGGCCTGAAATGTTATCTAAATTATTAATTTGACATTAATCAAATTATACAGACCATAATCAACTCTCGGTGTCATCGCTAGCCTGCAATATTTACTGGATTAGGGTCCGATCAGCTGCTCAACGTTCATTTATGATTAAATGGATAATCGAGACTATGTTTTTATAGTACCGATAAGTTATGATGACCGAGGCTGAACCAAACATTCAATCGGTAAATGGTCGGTTCAGAGGGGATCAATTTGACTGAAATTCTGAGCAAATTACCTTTACATTATGTAGTGTTTAACTATTATGGTGAGAACTGCCAACTCTTTATCTTATCTCACATAATGTGTCTTTAATTGCACTTTAATTCGACGTTAATTGTTCTTTAATTGTGAAACTTCGAAGACCTCGAAAGGTCTCAAATGTTCTTCTGAACCATATGTTAGTCCCGAAATGACCTAGTTTGTGTGGAGTGGACGTTAAACCCCATTTCTCTCTCTTTCTCTCTCTGGATTTGTACCATGGATATTCTAGTCCCTCCCGAGGTCAATGCCCTGGCGTCGTCAATCTTGAAAAGTAAAGATAAATACAGGTAATGATGAACGTGTCCCTTAACAACCAAAATAGTCACGCCCCCTTAACAACTCAACCAGTCACACCCCTTTACAACAAACATTGCCACGAACCCTTGGCAAAAACATCCTGTAACAACAAAGATAGTCATACCCCTTAACAACAAATATATCCACACTCCTTAACAACAAATATAGCCATACCATACCCGTTAACAACAAAGGTATCCACGCCCCTTAACAACAAAGTTAGCAACACAACTTAAGAACAAAGATAGAGAAAGAGAAATGGGGTTTAACGTCCACTCAACACAAACTAGGTCATTTCGGGACTAACATATGGTTTTTTAATTTTTTATTTCAATAATTCGCTTGCGCGTTGGGGTCTTTAGCAGTGGGAGGAAACCACTAAAGAACAAAGATATTCACGCCACTTAAGAACAAAGATAGCATCACCTCTTAACAACAAAAGTAGCAACACACTTAATTATAACGTGACCATCACGATGTAATAAAAATGAAACTATGCGATTGGTTGATGTCTTACACCATAACAACCCAAAAACCTTCGATATCCAACACAATATTAAATACCAGTATACCGATAATCTAGGAGAAAGAGAGAGAGAGAAATGGGGTTTAACGTCCATTCGTGACAAACTAGGTCATTTCGGAACTAATATAATGATTCTGTTATAGTGTATCTTTGTATATATTTTATTGTATGATTTTAGTTAAAATAGTAATTGACCAATGTCCGAATTGATATCTCACTAATCTTTCCAGTCTATTAACTGTTTGAGTTTATACTTAATGTAACGATATATATTACGTAATTATAGTTAACGAGCATTCTGGTTATGTCCATATCTTCTTCCGTATTTAAACATCTGTTTCTTATGTGCAATTTAACATCTTAACATATATCATTATATCATTATTTTAATCCTAAGCTTGTATATATGTTCTGTATTCTACTGTAACTTTAGTCTGGTGATCGGCTCGCCCTAGCGATACCTATCTCGTTATTGTGACCGTTAACCAGTTTTGTACACTAGTTTATTAAAAGTACAATTTTAACTATTTATCTGAGTTTTCGTCGTTAGTGTTGGAATAAGCTACAACCCCAAGAAATCAACACTTCGGCAATTCATAAAATAGTAATTGACCAATGTCCGAATTGATATCTCACTAATCTTTCCAGTCTATTAACTGTTTGAGTTTATACTTAATGTAACGATATATATTACGTAATTATAGTTAACAAGCATTCTGGTTATGTCCATATCTTCTTCCGTATTTAAACATCTGTTTCTTATGTGCAATTTAACATCTTAACATATATCATTATATCATTATTTTAATCCTAAGCTTGTATATATGTTCTGTATTCTACTGTAACTTTAGTCTGGTGATCGGCTCGCCCTAGCGATACCTATCTCGTTATTGTGACCGTTAACCAGTTTTGTACACTAGTTTATTAAAAGTACAATTTTAACTATTTATCTGAGTTTTCGTCGTTAGTGTTGGAATAAGCTACAACCCCAAGAAATCAACACTTCGGCAATTCAATGTTATTTCAATAATTCCTTGTGTGTTGGGTAACCCTACTCCTTGTCACGTACAAGCGGGGAATCGAAACCACGCCATTTGACCTTATGATACAACGCGCACGCGCTAACTGTTTGGCCATCCAACATACGATGGTCTTTGGGCATCTTCGATTGATTGACGTTCCAAATTAATAGAATTCTGTATCGCAATGCTACCAATAACAGTCATATCTTCTAATGTTTATATGTGACGGGAGTCGTTCAATAATTGTACCAACTAGTGTATATGTGATATTTAAGGTTTACCATAACTCGTCCAATAATTGTCCCAACTTGTGCCTCGGCTGGTACATCAAATGTGTAGAGTGACTGTGAAAATAAGGGAGAGTTGTCGTTGCTGTCTATTACGTCAGCATCTATCAAATAGTTGTCGATGTACTAATAAATCATAAAATGAATAAACTACGTTAATATACAATAAAAAAAAAACAAGTTAAACTACACGTATCAATCCCACCCGAACCTTGTCACTCCCTGCAGGCGAGGAAGTCCCACCCGAACCTTGCCACTCCCTGCGACGTTCCCACCCGAACCTTGCCACTCCCTGCACACGAGACGGCCCCACTACGTTAATATTCAATAAAAAAAACCCAAGTTAAACTACACGTCGTATCAATCCCACCCGAACCTTGTCACTCCCTGCAGGCGAGAAAGTCCCACCCGAACCTTGCCACTCCCTGCACACGAGACGGTCCCACCCGAACCTTGCCCTTCCCTGCAGGCGAGACGGTCCCACCCGAACCTTGTCACTCCCTGCAGGCAAGACGTTCCCACCGAACCTTGTCACTCCCTGCAGGCGAGACGGTCCCATCCGAACCTTGCCGCTCCCTGCAGGCGCGACGTTCCCACCCGAACCTTGCCACTCCCTGCAGGCAAGACGTTCCCACCGAACCTTGCCACTCCCTGCAAGCGACACGTTCCCACCCGAACATTGCCACTCCTGCAGACGAGACGGTTCCCTGTCCTGCAATAGAGGGGAAAACCAAACCGGTATATTCTGATAAACACGGGACCTCTAGGTTAACCAGCCAATGTTTTACTCACTGGGTCACGGTGGCTACACCTCAATCTTGATAATATAAAATGTCTTACCGCTGTACCATTATCGGCTCTTAATCTTAACTGAAATCTTGGTATAGCTTCCCAGTCAAATACAATACGATTCTTTAACAAGCTAAATAGGAAAAAAACAATTTGTACATTTTATTAGCTGCAGGTATTAGGGGATCACGGTGGTTAAGTGAGTAAGAAGCTGTCTCGCTAGCCTGGAGGTCAGGTGTTCTATCTATGCATTGGCCGAGAAAACTCATCCATATTTTTCGGCGTGATTCTCCCCTTGTCAGTGATGCAGGACAGGGGGCCAGGCAAGGACAGCTGTCTAGTCGCTGGGATGGGACGAAAAATTGAGGTCCCGTGTAGACATTGGCGTGCACGTAAAAGATCCTTTGGCAGAGGCCGTAGCGCCACTGCCCGGGCAAAATTTCAAGCATAGCACACTGTATGTGGTATGCCTGTCTTGATTAGCCCAGTTGGATCAGAACAGTAGGACGTTAAATCCCATTTTATTTCCGTGTGTGTTGTGGCCCCGCCCACCCTGACACCGCCACGCCCTTTGCACTTACTATCCAGGGCCGTATGTAGGACTTTAAAAGCGGGGGTTCAGCAATATAATGGCCAAAAGTGCGGGAACTGCCAATGGATTCCGTAGGGGCGCCATTTCACGTGACGCCGTATTTATCTGGTGGTGCAACGTACTCCCCTTTACCCCCGCTAAAAACACCCCCGATTCATACTCACTTTTTATCAAGGTAAAAAAATGAATTGCCCTCCACAACAGTAAGCCTTGCTTGATCATTCTGCAACTATAAATAATACGGATATTTTTTTTAACTATATACTTTTACGGTTGACCATTGATTTCCCCTTGTCAGTGATGCAGAAGGAGGGTCTGACAAGGACAGCTGTCTAGTCGTTCTGATGGGACGAAAAACCGAGGTCCCGTGTACACATTGGAGTGCACGTAAAAGATATCTTGGCAGTTGGAATTCGATATAAGAGTAGGCCGTAGCGCCGCTGCCCGGGCAAAATTTCCCTCATAACACACTGTATAGCGTATGCCCGTCTTCCATTAGCCCAGGTTAGGTGCAAAAGAGTAGGACGTTAAACCCCATTTCATTTCATTTCGGCTGACCATGGTCAAGAAATTAAATGGTGATGAACGTCCTACTGTTCTGCTCCGACCGGGCTAAGGAAGACGGGTATACGTCATACAGGGCACTGACACTATGGCCTACTCTAATATCGAATTCCAACTGCCAAGTGATCTTTTACGTCCACACTAATGTATATACGGGGCCGCGGTTTTTCGTCTCATCCCAACAATTAGACAGTTGTCCGGTCAGGCCTTCCTTCCTTCCTGCACCACTGACAAGGGGAAACAACTTAAAATATTGAAAATTTCAGTCAAATTACTCAATTCTTAACGAAAGTATGACTTTTTGAAGACAATTTTCATCTAGTTGTTTATTGATAAACAAAGTCTTTATTTTCCAATTCTTAATTAAATTATCAACTGGCGATCATGTTTAAATCCGGTAAAAATCATAGACACCCGAGCGAGTTGATTATGGTTTTAACATGACAAATCCATAAGCAACTCGCTCGGGTGTATGTGATTAAATAATCTAATGTCTAAAGAATATTTTTATACCACTTTTAAAGATCTGTTATAGGCAGGTTTTCCTCTTACATAATGCACCGTTAATAACTTATATAACATCAGACGTCAAAATACACAAAAAATTATTGCTTACATAATATATCTTTAATAAATTGTATAATTATCTGAGGCCAATGAAGACGGGCATACGCCATACAAGGGAAGTTTTGCCCGGGAAGCGACACGGCGACCTATTTTTACAATTGAATTCCAACTGCCAAGGGATATTTTACGTGCACGCCAATGTGCACACGGGACCTCGGTTTTTCGTCCGATCCGAACGACTAGACAGCTGTCCTTGTCAGCACCTCCATCCTGCATCACTGACAAGTGGAAATCTCGCCGGGAAATCTGGATGAACTTTCTCGGCCAATGCTGGGATCCAGCAACCGACCTCCAGGCTAGCGAGCCAGCGTCTTACCCACTTAGCCACGTGATTCCCGAGGCTAAAATAAAGCCCTGTAATACACAAAATTATTTCCTACATAATGCGTCTTTAGATATATATTGATTGGTATTTCGGAATCAAGACTAGGTGGGTGGATAGTTCATTTCTATCCAGGTACATCGATGTCAAGGTGGTATATAAATATTACGGCTTTCAAGATTTGATGAATGGATAGTTCATGCGTGGAACAATTGGCGTGGTTTCGAATCCCCGGTTGTATGTGACAAGGAGTAGGATCGCCTGTCCAACCTCGTGGGTTTTCTCCGGGTCCCTCGGTTTCCTCCCACTGCTAAAGACCCTACACGCAAGCGAATTACTAAAATAAAAATTAAAACCATTTGTGAGTCCCGAAATGGCCTAGTTTGTGTCGAGTGGGCGTTAAACCCCATCTCTCTCTCTCTCTCTCTCTCTCTCTCTCTCTCTCTCTCTCTCTCTCTCTCTCTCTCTCTCTCTCTCATTCCTGGAACATATTATCAAGGTCAAGTTGATTAAAATACAGATCTATATTCCGTTCCATTTTTTTTTAAACTTTCGATGACCTACACTACAAAATGATTTGACCAGATGTAATGGAAGGTCGCCCCAGAGGTCTTACGAAACGCTTTTGACCTTATGACGTCAGACATCTGATTAACCAATCAGCGTTGATGGTCTAGTAGGATACCCACAGTTCCTTGCGTTACACGTTCCCTTGACTTATCTCCACATCAACCAAAACGCGGGTTACATAACTATTCCAGATCCATGTGAAGTAAAGACAAGTAAAACCAAATTTTGAATTATGAAAAAAAAAACCGAAAAGAATTAGGACTCGTGTTTTAATCAGATTGCATCGAAGTCACAAGGCGGCATATCCATATCACGTTTCGGTGAATGTGTATAAAATACGTGTAAAGTTCTAACATACAGTTATGTCTGCGAGTATGGTTCCTGGAGGTTCGTTCTCATCTATGGTTATAGTTGCCTTCACATCATTGGCGCCATCTGTTGTATTACTGTCATGTTTTATAACCTGGACACTAGCACGGGTACATCGCCTATAAAGCAAAAACACTTATAATGAAAAAAATAAAGGTAGTATTATCATCGCATATAAAAGCAAGAACATTTATAATTTAAAAAAATATAGGTATATCATCAGGTTTTATACCATAATCGGCGGTTGGTTGACCAGATGGTTAGCGTGTGTGTGTGTTGGTTCATAAGGTCTGTAATTGAGACAACTGGCACGGTTTCTATTCCCGCCCCGCCTTCCATTAGCCCAGGTTAGGTGCAAAAGAGTAGGACGTTAAACCCCATTTCATTTCAATTCCCGCTTGTACGTGGAAAGGTGAAGTGTTGCCTGACTAACCTCGTGGGTTTCTCCGCCCCGCCCCCCACTGCTCAAACAAACCCCTTACTCGCATGCGAATTATTGAAAAAAAAAACTGAATCATATGTTAGTCCCGAAATGAACTAGCTTGTGTAGAGTGGATGGTAAACCCCCTCTCTCTCTCTTTAATAATATAACATAGAATGACAACATAGACCTATAAAAGTAAAAACACCAATAATAAAAAAATAACCATCAACACCATCGATGATATGTGTTGAAAATTTTGCAACCGAACCTAATTTTATTTGCGCAAGGAGTCGAATAGTGTATCAATTGCAGCCGTAGTTAGAATTGCAGCAAGTGTTATTACCCTTAGGACGGTCCACTACTGTGACTGGAGTAAGACGGAGGACATCAGTAGTGGAACCATTTCTATAGTAACACCACATTGTCTGTAAAAACAAATTTATAACAAAAACCTATCCGGGCAAAACTATATCTTTCATATTACACGGGGCTCTTGTATGTGATCACTATGGACAATAGTAGTGTATTCCATAGTCACGGTTTAAACACCTGATTACTACCAATATTAAATTACAAAATGAAATAAAGTGAAATAGAGTTGAACGTCCTACTGCTTTGCTTCTAAACTGGGCTATGTCATACAGCTTGCTATGAGGTAAATTGTGCCCGGGCAGCGGCTCTACGGCCTACTCTTATGTCAAATTCCAACTGCCAAGGATCTTTTACGTACACGCCAATTTGTACAAGGGCCCTCGGTTTTTTGTCCCATCCGAACGACCAAACAGCTGTCCTTGTCAGGCCCTCCATCCTGCATCACTGACTTTAGCTTATAAATTACAACAGACAAGCAAAACTCGTCGTATCGGCTGATCCTTCATTTCATCCAGAACGCGAGATTTATAACAACTCTTCCAGATTCTAGTGAAGTAAAATTAAGTAAAACGAAATTTTGAACTATAAAAAAACGAAACGAAATAGGATATGTGTTTAATCAGATGGCTACGAACCTTGGAGAATCATCAATCGAGTTATAACAAGCTTCAACAAGAAAATTAGTAGGAAATATTGTCTGCTCCAGTATAGTAATCTTCCCTGAAATTTCGTTCGCGGTGAAAACTCTATTTTCTACGACAGCGTAGGTTATCCTTTGATTTTCACCCATATTTCGATCAATTGCCTTCACCTATAAAGAGAGAGAGAGAAATGGAGTTTAACGTCCACTCAACACAACCAGGTCATTTCGGGACTAACATACGGTTTTTTAATTTTATTTCAATAGTTCGCTTGCGCGTAGGGGTCTTTAGCCGTGGGAGGAAACCGGAGTGCCCGGAGGAAACCCACGAGGTTGAGAAGGCGCCCCTATCTCCATGCCACATACGCTTACATCAGGGCTCGAAACCACAGCCGCAAGCCAGAGGTGACCGGCCAGCTAGAGGTCGAAGCGCGGCACTCTAGACCACCCCCCCCCCCCACCGGTTTAAAGGAGTTAAATCTCTAATATTTAGGACCTAGAAATTGACCCAAATAGGTCGCAATAAAATAATGTAATCTGATTTATATGAACTGATTTACATTCAATTGTTTCCATTTTGACTCTAATGCCAAATCAGTTATTTCCAGTGAAATACGGCAATAGAAATTTCTAGTGTCTGGTTATTCCAGTCTATTTGCGCATGCTCTCTAGATGATATTGAGTTTAAGACTTATAGCTTCTTTAACATCTCATTATATTCTATTTCTTAATTGTACAAGGATTTAGTGTTAGTTGTTGTGGGGGGTGCTCGATTCACCAGTCAGGAATTAAATTCTCCCCAATTCCAAAACTGGTGTCAATCGAGTGAAAATGAGAATTTCGGAGTGCAGCGCATGTGCCGACTGCATAAAAAATATCTCGACCAATCATGAAAGCTGAAACATATTGTTTGCTTGAAATACGTCACGATTCTACTCACTCCACCTCGGCTGTCGGGGACTGGACTGAAGTCCGCGTCACTCGATTGCAATTATGTCAATTCGGGACGTTCTGGACTGTGAATGGGGCATCCACGTGATGTTGCAACCCATGACGTCAACTGCTGGCAGGTTATCGCCATTAAGCAGACGACCACCTTCAAGACAAGTCGTAATATATTTGCCTGTTCGTTTTTGAATTTTAACTAAATTTGTTTTGTTTTTAAATACATACACACCAATAGTCCCATCCGAAATAGACATACGTTCAGAATTGGGCCGAATGGTTAGCACGTGCGGGTTGTAGTCTATATTTCTATGAGCAGAACGTCTCGGATTGACAGAATTGCAATCGAGTTACGCGGAATTCAGTTCTGTCACAGTTCTGTCAGTCCAGGCAACATAGGTTGTATGAGTAGAATTGTGACGTAATTAAACACAATGAAAAGGTTTCGGTCGCATGGGTGGTTGAGATATGTACTTATCCAGTCAATAAAGAACTACAAGTGCTTCTGGGTGTAGCAAGATGGCGAACTGTGGCTTCAAGCTACATCACTTGTTGATTACGTCATGAGCTATCCAGTTATATATATATATAGATCAATGGTTGATACCTGTCCAACCTGTACACCAGGAGAACTGTCTGTTATTAGAAATATATAAACATCAGTTGGAGCAAATACTGGACCATTATCATTCACATCTGTTCAATTAAAGTTACATTATGGGAGATAAGATAAAGAGATGGCAGTTCTCACTATAATAGTTAAAAACTAGATAGTGTAAAGGTAATTTGCTGAAACTTTCAGTCAAATTGATCCACTATTAGCCGAGAAAAAAGCGTTTGAAATATTTACATTGCCTCGGTCATCATTACTCAAATCATTAATATAAACAGCATAGTCTCGATTATCCACTTGATTGATTTAATTATCAACGGCCATTAAGCGGCATATAGGATTTTAATCCGCCAACATCGAAGGCTAGCCTTGACATCAAGAGTTTATTATGGTCCGAATATGTTAATTAATGTCTAATTGATTATTTAGGCCTAAAGAAAGGCAGGTAATAAGCAGATTTTGCTCTTGCATAATGCTATTTTAACAAATATATCCAATAAATATTTGGTCACTGTAGTTACGTTTATCCAGTAAATCGCTTGGAGTATTACACGTAACATTTGCTTCAGTCGTCACTAGGACTTACTTAAAGGACAATTATGTTGTCAGTCATTATCATATATGTGATAGAACTGATTAAACAAATTCCAAATATAATTCTAACACAGAGATCATTGCTACGATAGCGGAGTAATAAAGGTTTCATGAATCGGAAGTGACGAACGCCAAAGGAAAACACGAGTTGTTCATCAATATAACTGACTGAAGTGACGAGTGATAACAGATACATGGGCGAATTTCTGCTCACTAATAATTCCTTCGAAGATCAAAAGTTGTTGTGTGACACTGTGAGAGGATATCTGACAATTCCTAAAAAGAATTGACTGCCAATAGATAAGAGAACGCGAAAGAAAAGCAGATTAAAAGTCCGTGCATTACCATGTTTTTATAAGGTAGGGGAGACCGGGATACATTGAACCGCCATGGATATATAAATAAACAATACTAGACAACCCCAAGGCTATACATAAGTGAGACAATTTCTTAGACACATTTCTCCATGGGTCTACCAGACTAGAGTCGCTCGTCAGCAAATCAAGCTGTCCGAATTTAGACAGAATATTGGACAAATTCTTGTTTAATTCACTACAAAAGTTGAATTTGATCCACCAAACTGCCAACTTATGTGCATTTTACGGCGATTTGTAGGAGCAAAGGAAATCCAGACTCTTGCTTGTTTCGACCGTTGCATGGATGTCAAATCTGTGGATATTAGTTTTTAACCATACACTCATTGTTTGCACTGTTCAATGTGCCCCATTATTTGGTTAAACCTGCCCCGATTATTTTGTAAATAGGGGTACACTGAACCATTAAGGTAAACAAATAAAGTAAAGAGATCTTCCAATAAAAACATTTGATATGAAATGAGGACAAACATGTATGTGAACAAAATGGTTCACTGTACCCCGGTCTCCCCTATAGAATGAATAAAAACAACGGATTGTACGGACTATTTCTATTTTTCTCGTGTTCTCTTATCTTATTACACTTAATTACTTTATTGAATCGTCAGATATCCTCTTGTGGTCCCATGTAACAACAAGGAATTATTAGTGTGCAGAAATTCGCCCATGTATCTGTTATCCCTCGTCACTTCAGTCAGTTACATAGAGGGATTACTCGTGTTTTCCTCTGGCGTTCGCGTCACTTCCGATTCATTAATGCTTTGTTAAAATTATATTTGGAACGTGTTTAACCAGTCCTATCACATATGTGATAATGACCGACACCAATATTGTCCTTTAATATGGCATTAACACTAGATATTTGGTCATTGTAGACACGTGTATCCAGTACATGGCTTGGAGTATTTCATTGACTTCCGCCAATTGTATCCAGTGCACTGCTCACTTGGTGTTATGTAAACATAAGATGTTGTCACTCGGCAAATCTCGGCAGATTCCGTAAACTACATCTAGCCTCGGCTGTATGACAGTAAGTGATATGTACCTACGCCCATACATTTGCGATGCGGCTACCGGTTTACTTTAACAGGAAAACTTGACGCTATTACACAAATTGGTAACCTATTCGGCTACCGACCTATTCGACCGATTGAGCTACAACCTGTTCGTTGGAAACCTATTTAGAATAAAGACAACAGTCGCCTTAACTCATCTATTTATCAACCAATAAAATCCAACGTTATGTCTATCAAATGAAAGTAGAATATATTATTTTTATCCATTCCTTTAGCTCAGAATAGAAGTGTAATTTCGTCATTATCTTACAGCTGGATCGGTCGAATAGGTCGCTAGCCAAATAGGTCGCCAACTTGTGTTCGGAATGGGCGCAGCCATGTTTCATCCGGGACCTTTAAAGTAGTTCCAATATGGCGGAATTCAACATACAGCCGAGTTTAGATTGTCCGAAATCTTCCGAGGTTTGCCGAGTGAAGATGTTGTGTCACTGTAGACGATGGTATCCAGCTTCCCACTTACTTCTTACCTATATCTCAAATTTTGTATCTGAGTTCAACATGTCTACTCCATAGTAAAACCGCGTTCAATTGATATGCATTTAATGGGCGTCCTCACTAGAGATAACGAGACATAATTTCATAGTGAGAGGCGGGTCCCATGTGACCTCATTGTATACCGCACAGCATTGTTTTCCTGTACATTCAATACGAACTGATGTGTTGATAAACGTTATTTTTTGTCGTTAATATGGAATTTAATCCCTATAAGTCGAAACACGGTCCCTTTACCGTAGATAAGGTCACGTGGAACCGAATTTTTACTGGCGACGCCTGGTGCGAATTCCTTCAGCGAGAACCCCCAATAGATAGTTCTCTATGAGTAGAATGCGTTAAAAACCAAAACCATTTATATCCGAATATTGTCTTGTATAAACTTAGTCTCGATCACACTCCTAGTCTTAAACGTACGTAGAATATTTTTCTGGATGATAGAGACTTGGGATAAACTTACCACTCGGTCTGTTCTCAATTATCTTTGATGGGGCTGATTTACATTCTGAAAAAATAACAAAGATATAATTGTTCTGGTGGCTGGCTTGGTTTTTTTTTTCATTTTGTATTGCTAAGACATTATAATGTGTGTAGAGAGAGAGAAATGGGGTTGAACGTCCACTCGACACAAACTATGTCATTTTGGGACTAACATATGGTTTCAATTTTATTTCAAGTGGGAGGAAACCGGAATGCCCGGAGGAAACCCACGAGGTTGAGAAGGCGCCCCTATCTCCATGCCACATACGCTCACACCAGGGATCGAAACCACAGCCGCAAGCCAGAGGTCGAAGCGCGGCACTCTAGCCCACTAGGCCATCCCAACCCCCCCCCCCAAACGGCACACTAAGAAAATGCGAAAAAAACCACATGATCCTAATTGAGTATTGACTATAAGTTCATAGCTGTGTTTCTCTTTATCTGGTTTGAGTCATTCAATGTGTCTATGAATAGTCTGTGTCTAGGGTTGTAAGTCGTCTGTGACTTGCCATGTTTTTATTTTGAAAAATTCAAATATTTTTCTTATATGATTAGCCAGGTGTGCCGCTATTTTTTCATGTGTTCCAAGGTGTGCCGTTGACAAAAAAAGGTTGACAAAAAAAGGTTGAGAACCACTGGTCTAGAGAGAGAGAGAGAGAGAGAGAGAGAGAGAGAGAGAGAAGGGTGGGTGGGGTTTAACAACGTTCACTCGACACAAACTACGTCATATCCGGACTAAAATATGGTTTGATTTTATTTCAACAATTCGCTTGCGCGTAGTGGTTTTTAGCAGTGGAAGGAAACCGGAGGACCAGGAGAACACCCACGAGGTTGGACAGATACTGTTAAGACAATTTACATTCGTACTGACCTTGCATTAAAACAAAGAATAAGAACACACGTGTAATTTTCATCATGGCGGATCGTGGAAAATATTTGTCTAATGTTCCACTGATAACCATCATTTCTTGATGTCTAAAAAATACCAAATTCTGATATCAGTCAATTTCATTGGAGTCAACTTCATTCCAATGACAATACAGATCCATATTTCGCTCGGCGGATCCAGAGGGGGCGCACCCGGCGCACGCCCCCTCTCCTTTTTTGAGGTGGCCAACAATTTTTAGCTCCATATATATTCTCGTGGGAAAGGAGAACACAAATAGTATGAAATTAGTCCTTGTGGGCAATTTTTCCACTCGAAAATCACGGGCCAGGCTTCGTTCAACACGTGGGTGCAGCACGCCCCCCCCCCCCTTCTGAAAATCCTGGATCAGCCCCTGTTTCGTTACAATTTCTTATACTTTTGTACTAGAAGGTCGTGTCAGGGGTTGGACGAGCGGCTTCTGGTCATAATTAATAGCGTTGACGTGTCTAGTAGTTTATCCACAGTTCCGTGCATGACACGCCAAGAACTCGCCATAACACACCGTTTCATTGGCTAATCCCTCACTTCAACTAAAACGCCGATCAAATAACAACCTTCCAGATCTAGTGTAGTAAAGACAAGTAAATCCAAATTTTAAACAATAAAAAAAAAAACGAAACGAAATAGGATCTGAGTTTTATTCATTATTTTAAATGTCTGCAGAGTGGGCGTATCCAGTCGTTTAAATCGACCTTTCTGGACATATTCCCCTATCTTTACGTCAAATCCATATACATTGATATTTCAAGACAGAATATCGATGGGTATGTGCTTCCTGCTGTTGTACTAGATTATCCAATCTTTTGATTTTGTGAGCAGTTACATCCATGACACAACTTAGCAACTTCGTTCATTTGCCTATTATGCCACAGAAAACCCCAGTAACTCAATAGTCAAAACAATGGATAAGCTGGGGTTAAATATTCATTCATTACGTTTTCCTTTGTTTTCTTAAAAAAAAGTGAGTTACTAGGTGTTTCCTTTTGACGGAAGTACGATATTGGGTGTCCATTAAATCCCCTACGTAAGACTTACCATGATATTGGTTGTCCATTAAAACATACATACAGACTTACCATCATATTGGTTGTCCATTAAAACACATACATACAGACTTACCGTGAAGAGCGAAGCAAGATACCGTGTTTTGGCTTAGTTCTGTGTTTTAATCAAGTGTGTAATTTCACCATGGGACCAGACAGATGTCGATTATTTGTACACAACTGATAAGAATCCAAGTAACAATACGCCATTCACATGTAGTGGAAGACATGGAGAGTATAAAAAAAAACAAAAAAAAAAAAACGACACGAAATATAGGTTTAATTATTATCAGACGGATCTTAATGTAGGCTTGATCAATCAGTACTGTTTTTCTTTCTTAAAGTACAGGAATCTGGCCTTCTTATCGTATATACACGATACCTAACTAGACAATAATAGAGAGAGAGAAGAGAGAAATTGGGTTTAACGTCCACTTGACACAAACTATGTTATTTTGGGACTAACATAAGGTTTCAATTCTATTTTAATAATTCGCTTGCACGTATGGGTCTTTAGCAATGGGAGGAAACCGGAGAGCCCGGAGGAAACCCACGAGGTTGAGAAGGCGCCCCTATCTCCATGCCACATACGCTCACACCAGGTATCGAAACCACGGCCAGTTAGAGGTCGAAGCGCGGCACTCTAGACCACTAGGCCATCCCAACCCCCCTAGACAATAATAAGAAAGAACAGGAATGCAGTGCTTGTTGAAGCCTCGATTTTACCGGATCTCGCTTCGGCTCGTTTTTGTCCCAAGAATTCGTATATACGGATAGAAGGTCAGATTCCTCTGCTTAAAGATACATTATGTAAAATTTCGAAAAGGGCTGGATGTTGTTGCTATCCTAATTCAAAACAAGATA
Organism: Patella ulyssiponensis; assembly: GCA_963678685.1. Classification (NCBI taxonomy): domain Eukaryota; kingdom Metazoa; phylum Mollusca; class Gastropoda; family Patellidae; genus Patella; species Patella ulyssiponensis. Next base: position 9,812,941 of record OY783227.1, on the reverse strand, counting down.
ATGAAAAATGAATATATTGAAAATTTCAGTGAGATTACTTTATTCTGAACTGAGTTATGAGTATTTCAAGTGATCAAGTCCCGATTAACAAGTACCTTTGGTTCGATGAAAAAAACAAAATCTCGCTTATTTATTGCATCTTCAAATTATTACAAGAAGAATGGTTTTTTACAACTATTCGACAGATAAGGTCTTTCGGGACTGACATATTGTACAATTTTATTTCAATAATTCGCTTGCGCGTAGGATAGGAAACCGGAGGCCATCGAGAAAACCCACGAGGTTGGACAAACGACCATACTCCTTGTCAAGTACAACCGGATAATAGCGTCTGGTTATTCCCATCTACATCGACAATATTCTAGCCGTCAGCATTTCCAGATAAGAATATGTCGTCACCGTTTGACGTGACTTGTGGAAAATGTCTAGTCTCGTTCTTCGAGCCCCTTGTTACAAACGCATTATGGAACACGATTCATGTGCCAATGGTAAAAAGTTTATCCCGTCTTAAATATTGGATATCAGAAGCCTACCTTTTCCCGGTAAGATAACAACATCAATGCTGATTGAAACTGACAAATAATTCGTGTTTTCAATGTCGAAAACTTTGGATGATATTGAGTTCGAGACTTTTCTACTTTAAGACTGCACGAGTCAATAAAGATAACTGGCATTTAATCGAACGATTGAATTATTATTTACAATATAAATATTGACCTGTTGGGGTTATCTTGGTGAAGGATGACACGTGTATATTTTATCTACAGCTCTAATTGTTGATTGTTTTATTATACTGTAGGTTAAGTATTGACAGTGCCGTGTTAAAGATACATTATAGTTGTTCGGATAGAAAGAATAATTTTAGTACACATTTTAGTTGCAAAAAAAACTGAGTGTGATCAGAGATATATTATGGGAGATCGATAAAGAGCTAGTAGTTCTCACTATAATACCCCAAGTATTGGCAGTACGGTTTTAACGCATACTCCGCGCAGCGTTTCGTTTGATTAGAGGTAATCCTACTTCACACTGCTATTATGAGTGGATATTGTTTTAAATTTTGTTTGGTCAGTAGTCCGTCTACCAACCAATCACTAGCTGCCCTACAAAAGCTTTATATTTAAAACGAGTGCCAATATTGGACCAAATATGTTTACATAGCGTTACGTCATGGCTCACGATTTGATTATGCCTAATTAACCCGTACATAGCAGAATACTGCAGCAAAACTATTTGCGTGACAAACGAGGCTATCAAGTCGAATGAAATGTAAACAATAATGTTTGGAAACGAACATACTTTCACCGTTTTTAATACCTTAAATCACTGTCCAAAGTTTTAGGGAAGACATAGATTAAACGAAGGACTGTCATGTTGCTGTACTTAAGTGATAGATTTCATTGAACGGAAAGAATAGACACACTCCCGCATAAGTTCAAGAAACAGACGCTATTCCAGCAATGGCCAGAGAGGGATTTATCGGGCCATTGCTTCGGGAATATGGTGTTAACGATACATTATGGGATAAAGAGCTAGTAGTTCTCACTATAATACACTACGTATTGGCAGTGCGGTGTTAACGATACATTATGGGAGGTTAGATAAAGGGCTAGTAGTTCTCACGATAGTACACTAAGACTAAGTATTGGCAGTGCGGTGTTAGCGATGCTTTATGGGAGATTGGATAAAGAGCTAGCCATTCTTGCTATAATAGATAATGTAAAAGGAATTGGCTGAAAACTTCCGTCAAATTGATCCACTCTGAACCGAGCATTTAGCGATTGAATTTTCGGCCTAGCGTCGATCATCATTATTAAAGTCGATTATCCATTTCATGATTTATACATGATTGAAAGTTGAGCAGCAAATTGGATCCTAATCCAGTAAATATCACTGGCTGGCGATGACATCGAGAGTTGATTATGGTCTGGATCAGTATATTAATCTCTTATTAATAATTTAGAGAACATTTCGGTTCTAAAGAAAAACCCGCAATAGGCAGATTTAGCTCTTGCATAATGTTTGTGTAAGGATCGTGTATTGATTTAGCAGTCTTGACCTTTGGCTAGTGGTCTAGAGTGCCGCGCTTCGACCTCGACCTCTAGCTGGCCGGTCACCTCTGGCTTGCGGCTGTGGTTTCGAGCCCTGGTGTGAGCGTATGTGACATGGAGATAGGGGCGCCTTCTCAACCTCGTGGGTTTCCTCCGGGCACTCCGGTTTCCTCCCACTGCTAAAGACCCCTACGCGCAAGCGAATTATTGAAATAAAATGAAACCATGTTAGTCCCAAAATGACCTAGTTTGTGTCGAGTGGACGTTAAACCCCATTCCTCTCTCTCTCCTTTGGCTCACAAAGTCTTGGAAACGAAATAAATTGAAATGGTGTTTAACGACCTAAACCAATGCAGGCAGGCAATTCTGCCCAGGCAGTGGCTCTTATATTGAATTCCAATTGCCAAAGGTTATTTTACGTACACGCCCATGTGTATGCGTCTTCCCTTACTTACCTACATCACTGAGAAGGGGGGAGTACGCCTTGAAATTCCAATGCCCTTTTTTGGTCAAACACGTGACCTCTGTGTTAGCTAGCAAACGTCTTACCCAGATTTTGATAACTATTTTGCTTCATTTCTTTGAATCAATTTTATGGGTAAATAAAGTTTTGAAGATATCGATATTTTGAGCGAGAATAATCGATCATGTATTGATATCGATCTATTATACAAGTTGAAAACAAACAGTAATAATTGATTGACGACCAATTAAAATCCGGAATATTCAATATGTCTAGTATCAATCACGTGACTAAAACACCACGAATACTAGTCTCAGTCACCCAAAAACTGACAAAAAGTTCCATTGCCCATGCGTAACCGGGAGTTTGTTTTTTTTTTTGGGAGAACGCTAGATCGTAGACGATCCTGCACATTTTAGCACATATGCCTCGGATGTAAACACCAAATTTCCCATCAATGAGAGGCTTACATGCGAAACCTCTAATTTAATTTACCTAATTTCTTGCTCTCGCTGCCCCAGTCAGTACGTGGGAGAAACGCAGAACTCTTTGAGGGAAAGATTATTGGGCCATCTATCAGATATAAGAAGAAACACTGATAAACTCATCTCCCTACATTTCAATCAAGCCAATCACTCAATATCAGATCTCATAATTACCCCCATAGAAAAAATAAAGGAAAGGGATGACAAGGAAGAAACGAGAAAATTCCGTTTGATGAGAGAGGATTTCTGGATGAAGAAACTGAATACAATCTCTCCAAACGGAATTAACATTCTCTTCAACACCCAAATTCTTCCCCTTGTCATCCAATATAATAGTACGGCTTATCACGCCACTAAAATCATCAAAAAATATTATGAACAACCAAAGGAAACCTTTCCACGAATATATCAAAATAAATTAATTGTGGCTTACTCACGAAACAAAAACCTGATTGATCTCGCTGCCCCGAGTAAACTACCCGTTCTACACTAAAGTCCTATACTTATCGACTCTACATCTCTAAGCTAGTGTGACAAACAAGACAAGGACGGTTGTTGTTTTTAGCTCATAAAAAGAAATATCCCCAACCCGAACCCTAACCCTGCCGTAGACAGAAAAAACAACAAAATCTGGCCCATAGTTCTCACCCCAAAGACCCCACCCCCTAAGATAGTTCCAACACCCTCGGCCCATGCATCTGTGGGGACCTCAACCGGTAACCCTCACCCTAATCCTTATCCTAACCCTGGGCCAAGCCTAGGCCTTACCCTAACCCCCATTCCACATATGACGTCATAATATATGCAGAACCGTCTCTGATCTAGCGTTCTCCTTTTTATGTGGTTGATTATCCAGTATCTTTTGGCCATGTGAAGTGAGAGTTGCGTTCGTTCCTGGAGAGTAAAAATTTACTATATAGTTAAATTTAGAGTGTCGGATATTGAACTGACAGTGCAATCAATGAGCGTCGACATTTTGTTTGAGGGCTAGTTACCTCCCTTAAACTTTGTTTATGATAATGTAAAAGACCGGATAATCAAGCCAATGACCAGCTATTCTTAAATGTTGCCACCGCATCCAGACTAACATTATTCGTTGAATATTTTTCTGGATGATAGAGGCTACACGAATACGTGCTTATATGAACAGACTCGTGCTCCTTTAAAGCTGATATCTCTAAGGGCCAATTAGAGTGTTGATTTAATAAAATATAAGGCTGTTTAGTTAGCAGACGACAATCGTTCGAAGTATTGAATGTTCTTCAAGAAAATAAATTTCTTCATTAACAATGTTTACTGGATGTCCTTATCTTATTGATTCGAATATCAAGACATAATTGTAATAGATAATTCAGGTGCAGATAGCGGTAAATAGACCATTAAGTTTGTTTACTGGATATCTTTGTAGTATTGATTCGAACACCAAGACATACTTTAAGCAGATAATTCCATATGCAGATAGCGGTATATAGTCCATTAAGTTTGTTTACTGGATAGCCTTGTCTTATTGATTCGAATATCAAGACAAAGTTTTAATAGATGAATTCAGTTAGTCGTAGCCTCGGTGTTCGGGTGGGGATATCAGATATCGGATGGCGAGTATACATTGTTAGCTGTGTGATTTCTCAGCATTTGAAATGATATCACGTCATGTTCTACAAAGAGTAAACATACTATGTGACCTCCGCCCTACCCAGAAGTGGTATCAGGTCTTCTAGAAGGAGTTTCTACATCATGGCATCATATTGTCGGAGACCGTACCTTACTTTTTGTCTGTTTTGTTTTTGGATGAATGCTATATCGTGTATTGGTCTGTCATTCATGACCTTTGAACCATGTGAATTTGATGGTACCACAGCAAATAGTAGTTCGTGTTGTGTGGAATCGGTTCTTAGAAATCTGTGTTCGGTTCAGACGTTGGATAACTGGGACGATGCAGCAATTCTTTACGACACAAACGACGGCCAGAAAATGGTAAACACCTTTCTCAGTCATTGTGCTGACGTCAAGACCACCCTTTTTGACGTCACGGATATGACGTCTATTGAGATCCGTTCCATGTTTTTAACCTTATATGGCATGACAACGAATGGAGCTAGGATCATTCTAATGTCGGGGACTCAAACTTTAAAAATTCTTAAAATAGCCAATGATTTAGATGAGAATTCTAATAGAACTACTAATTATAGGACTAATTCAAAATGGATTATATTATGTCACGAGAAAATAAAATCGTCTTTCGAAAAATTGACATTTAATTTGGGAAACGTTTTAATAATGGGGTGTTTCAGCGGAAAGTTTGAAATTTATACCATTCTCCAAAATGTTGCTTTTAAATTGAAATGTTGGGAGAATGAGATTGACGTCACATCCTGTAAAACGGACGATTTCTACCCATCCTCTAGATATCGACTTAATGGGCGCCATATTCTAATAGGAACAATCGAATCGACATCATATTTTGATCTTGTAGTGAATGACCATAATAAAACAGTATATTCGGGTATTGTGGTGCAACTGGCGGAAATGATTGCACAGACTCTGAACTTAACGTTCTCCTTCGTTCAACCACGTGATTGCAAATGGGGGTTAGAGGTCAATGGCGTCTGGGAAGGAATGATTGGTCAGCTAGTTCGACAGGAAGTGGACCTCGTTATCGCAGATTTGGCAGCCACGTCAGACAGGATGAAGGTGGTGGACTTCATCTTCCCGGCATACTTAATTCAAAACATCGGATTACTTTACCGGAACTGGGAACAATCAGAAAGCAACTGGTCCAAGGTATTCAGTCCGCTACATACATATGTCTACTACTGCATTCTGGGAGCAATTATCGCAGTTGGCATAATTATAGTTGTTTTTGACCGAAGGGCGTCGAATGAAGTCTCGGTTAATCCGATTAGTCCGTCTTATATTATATATATCATATTTTCTTTAGTTGGTTTCGTACTTTTAAGAGACAATAAATTCTGGCCCAAGAAGGAGTCGGTGCGAATACTGGTGGCTTTCTTCTGGATATTTTGTGTAATACTAAGCGCCGCGTACGTTGGCAACTTGACTGCTAAATTAGCAGAAACGAAAGAGAATAAGGCTTTCAACAGTCTGGAAGAACTGGTCAGACTAGAAGACTGGAAGTGGGGGTCTAGTGATGAGCTCACGCAAGAAATCATTCGGAAAGATACGTCACCAGTGGTGCAGGAATTGTGGGAAGGTATGGTTCGGTTCAACCAATCAGATCCTAGTGTGCTGCTATTGGACCCTAGTTACCATTTAGATCGGTTGATTCTTAAAAACGATAAATACGCTTACATAGTATTTGATGCAAAATACTTCGCCTACAATCAAAAAGACTGTTTGTTCGAGTTGTTCAATGGCGCTTTAGGGTCTATCAATTTGGCTATGGCCGTTACTAAGGACTCGTACCTTAAAGGCGATCTAGAGCGTGTGATGTTAGAATTATCTAAAACTGGTTTACTTGAAAAACTGGAAGAGGACCATTACATTGACAATCGACCATTATCTTGTCAAACTAGTGTCAATTCCAAGCGAACAGTGCGCATGTCAGACATGTCCGGAACTGTATTAGTATCTGGTATAGGACTAGGTGTAGCGCTTGTTGTCCTGGTTCTTGAAATGATTATAAAGTATGTCGCCAAGGGCAACAACACCATAAAAAATTGGTGATTCAGTAGTATGAAGGTCGGTATTTTATTAGAATTTTTCGGACTGTAAACATCATTCGAGGGCTTGGGGAACCCCTTGGGGAATCCCCTGCAACATCTTTATTATTCAAGAGCTAAATCTATGTAATGCGCATGTTTCGTTTGACCTCCTATAAATCTATGTTTTAAATGAGTATTAGTTTGAAGGCAGTGAGCGGAAATTAATAAAACACTATTAGTCACTGAATTGTTTTGGGCATTGGTCACATCTGATGTTCTTAAGTTCATTTACCACCAAAATATTCATTCTTAAGTTAGTGGTTGTGAATCTTATGGTCACTCCCTACATTTTACGCCTAGTTCCAATGTCGCACCTTTCATGTTAATTAAATTTCTAATTAGGGGTCATTGAGTGCACACCAGCATTATCCTCTTCTTAAGTACATTAGCCACCAGAAATTTCTTTAAGTTAATGATAATGATTTCTGATATGATTCAGTACAATTTAGGCTTGGTTTCACACTCGCACTTTTCATGTTGATTAAAACTTTTATTACCGATGGGGGCCAAGTGATATTTTCGTTATCATTGAGATTATGTGATACTTATATCTAGAGCTGCTTTAATTTTATATTTTTGCTCCTAGGAGTATAAAACATGTCCATGCAGTTTTGTATTAAATACCTGATATAGATCACGAGATAACGAAAAATTGCAAATTGGTGACCTTTGCCCTCTTCTTAAGTGACCTTTCCACCAAAAATTCCACTTCTCCTGGTTCAGGGCACAATCCTCTATCAAATGCAACTGAGGTGGAACCCGCACCTTCCACGTTGAATAAATCGATTTTTGGGGGTACTATGGGTGACTCCTCCTACCACACCTACCCTTTTTGGTTTCACTAATATACCCTTTACCATAGTATCACATTTACAGATTTGCAAGGTCCCATTTAGCACGTAGGTTAACCAGCAGGCAGACAGACAGACAGGAAAAGTATGAAAATTCCGAGAAAAAAACATCAAAAATAATGATTAAATTCCAGTCTTTATTATGGTTTTTCACATCAAATACACACCTTCGTGTTCTAGGATTCATAACAACGCTACGATACAACATTTCAGCGTCTTAAAAGACGGCAATTTTATACGGACCTTTTCCGTACGAAAGTTGTTCGATACGGACTGCCGTATCCACGTGTCGTATTACGGATATGTAATGCACACACATTGATGACGTCACACGCAAATTCATACGGGTACGCGATACGTACTAGGTATTTTCGCGTGCCAAAAGTCTCTATTATAACTCAATGCGCTCGTGCCTAACATCTCAAAACAGAAGTATTTACTTCAGAAGCACGTCACGTGACTGATACTAGACATATTGAATAACCCGGATTTTAATTGGTCGTCAATCAGTTATTACTGTTTGTTTTGAACGTGTATCATAGATCGATATCAATAGATGATCGATTATTGTCACTCTAAATATCGATATCTTCGAAACTTTATTTACTCATAGTAAACAAGTAAAATTCATACAGAACGAAATAAAGCATCAAAAACAGCAGCCATGGTGGATCGCAAACCTGGAAGTCACGTGTTCCATCAGGATTGTTCCGGCGTTGTTCACATTATCAATGGACATATAATAGTTCGTACAGAACGAAAATTGATGTCCCGTGTTGGTGCAGGAGTAGGCCGTCGCGCCACTGTCCAGGCAAAATCCCCCCCCTCCTAGTAGCACACTGAGTGGTGTATGCCCGTCAGCATCAGCCGAACAGCAGGATGTTAAACCCCATTTCATTTCTCAGGCTTCAAAGAACTTGGGCAAGAAATAAGACATTTAATTGGCAGACGACAACCACTCGAAGTATTGAATGTTCTCCAACAAAACAAATTTCATTATTAACTATATTTACTGGGTGTCCTTATCTTATTGATTCGAATATCAAGACATACTTTAAATTGATAAATCGTGTGTAGAGAACGGTATATAGTCCATTATAGCCGATGTGTTCGGGTATAGGTATCAAGGGGTAAATATACAAGGTCTGTGATTTATCTGAGAAGTGTCATGGAACGTTCTTGAAAGAGTTTTTCTACATCATGGCGTCAGCCTGTCCGAGATCGTATCTTGCCTTTGGTTTGTTTTTCTTTTGGATGAATGCTATATCGTGTATTGATCTGTCATTCACTACCTTTGAACCATGTGAATTTGATGGTACCACAGCAAATAGTAGTTCGTGTTGTGTGGAATCGGTTCTTAGAAATCTGTGTTCGGTTCAGAGGTGGGATAACTGGGACGATGCAGCAATTCTTTACGACACAAGCAACAGCCAGAAAATGGTAAACACCTTTCTCAGTCATTGTGCTGACGTCAAGACCACCCTTTTTGACGTCACGGATATGACGTCTATTGAGATCCGTTCCATGTTTTTAACCTTATATGGCATGACAACGAATGGAGCTAGGATCATTCTAATGTCGGGGACTCAAACTTTAAAAATTCTTAAAATAGCCAATGATTTAGATGAGAATTCTAATAGAACTACTAATTATAGGACTAATTCAAAATGGATTATATTATGTCACGAGAAAATAAAATCGTCTTTCGAAAAATTGACATTTAATTTGGGAAACGTTTTAATAATGGGGTGTTTCAGCGGAAAGTTTGAAATTTATACCATTCTCCAAAATGTTGCTTTTAAATTGAAATGTTGGGAGAATGAGATTGACGTCACATCCTGTAAAACGGACGATTTCTACCCATCCTCTAGATATCGACTTAATGGGCGCCATATTCTAATAGGAACAATCGAATCGACATCATATTTTGATCTTGTAGTGAATGACCATAATAAAACAGTATATTCGGGGATTGTGGTGCAACTGGCGGAAATGATTGCACAGACTCTGAACTTAACGTTCTCCTTCGTTCAACCACGTGATTGCAAATGGGGGTTAGAGGTCAATGGCGTCTGGGAAGGAATGATTGGTCAGCTAGTTCGACAGGAAGTGGACCTCGTTATCGCAGATTTGGCAGCCACGTCAGACAGGATGAAGGTGGTGGACTTCATCTTCCCGGCATACTTAATTCAAAACATCGGATTACTTTACCGGAACTGGGAACAATCAGAAAGCAACTGGTCCAAGGTATTCAGTCCGCTACATACATATGTCTACTACTGCATTCTGGGAGCAATTATCGCAGTTGGCATAATTATAGTTGTTTTTGACCGAAGGGCGTCGAATGAAGTCTCGGTTAATCCGATTAGTCCGTCTTATATTATATATATCATATTTTCTTTAGTTGGTTTCGTACTTTTAAGAGACAATAAATTCTGGCCCAAGAAGGAGTCGGTGCGAATACTGGTGGCTTTCTTCTGGATATTTTGTGTAATACTAAGCGCCGCGTACGTTGGCAACTTGACTGCTAAATTAGCAGAAACGAAAGAGAATAAGGCTTTCAACAGTCTGGAAGAACTGGTCAGACTAGAAGACTGGAAGTGGGGGTCTAGTGATGAGCTCACGCAAGAAATCATTCGGAAAGATACGTCACCAGTGGTGCAGGAATTGTGGGAAGGTATGGTTCGGTTCAACCAATCAGATCCTAGTGTGCTGCTATTGGATCCTAGTTACCATTTAGATCGGTTGATTCTTAAAAACGATAAATACGCTTACATAGTATTTGATGCAAAATACTTCGCCTACAATCAAAAAGACTGTTTGTTCGAGTTGTTCAATGGCGCTTTAGGGTCTATCAATTTGGCTATGGCCGTTACTAAGGACTCGTACCTTAAAGGCGATCTAGAGCGTGTGATGTTAGAATTATCTAAAACTGGTTTACTTGAAAAACTGGAAGAGGACCACTACATTGACAATCGACCATTATCTTGTCAAACTAGTGTCAATTCCAAGCGAACAGTGCGCATGTCAGACATGTCCGGAACTGTATTAGTATCTGGTATAGGACTAGGTGTAGCGCTTGTTGTCCTGGTTCTTGAAATGATTATAAAGTATGTCGCCAAGGGCAACAACACCATAAAAAATTGGTGATTCAGTAGTATGAAGGTCGGTATTTTATTAGAATTTTTCGGACTGTAAACATCATTCGAGGGCTTGGGGAAATCCCTTGGGGAATCCCCAGCAACATCTTTATTATTCAAGAGCTAAATCTATGTAATGCGCATGTTTCGTTTGACCTCCTATAAATCTATGTTTCAAATGAGTATTAGTTTGAAGGCAGTGAGCGGAAATTAATAAAACACTATTAGTCACTGAATTGTTTTGGGCATTGGTCACATCTGATGTTCTTAAGTTCATTTACCACCAAAATATTCATTCTTAAGTTAGTGGTTGTGAATCTTATGGTCACTCCCTACATTTTACGCCTAGTACCAATGTCGCACCTTTCATGTTAATTAAATTTCTAATTAGGGGTCATTGAGTGCACACCAGCATTATCCTCTTCTTAAGTACATTGGCCACCAGAAATTTCTTTACGTTAATGATAATGATTTCTGATATGATTCAGTACAATTTAGGCTTGGTTTCACACTCGCACTTTTCATGTTGATTAAAACTTTTATTACCGATGGGGGCCAAGTGATATTTCGTTATCTTTGAGATTATGTGATACTTTAATTTTACATGTCATATTTTTGCTCCTAGGAGTATAAAACATGTCCATGCAGTTTTGTATTAAATACCTGATATAGATCACGAGATAACGAAAACGTTGTTCAGAGTAAAATCGAAAAATTGCAAATTGGTGACCTTTGCCCTCTTCTTAAGTGACCTTTCCACCAAAAATTCCACTTCTCCTGGTTCAGGGCACAATCCTCTATCAAATGCAACTGAGGTGGAACCCGCACCTTCCACGTTGAATAAATCGATTTTTCGGGGTATTATTGGGGACTCCTCCTACCACACCTACACTTTTTGGTTTCACTAATATACCCTTTACCACGGTAAGCGTTTTTTTCCGTCCACCGGAGCCTGGTCTTATGACGTCATATGTGGATTGTGGGTTAGGATAAGGGCTGTGGGCTACAGATTTCGCCACAGTCTCGAGATGTAGACAGGGCTAGCCCTAACCCTAAACCAAGCCTAACCCTTATCCTAACCCACAATCCACATATGACTTCATAAGACCAGGCTCCGGTGGACGGAAAAAAACGTTTACCCTTTACCACAGTATCACATTTACAGGTTTGCAAGGTTCCATTTAGCACGTAGGTCAACCAGCAGGCAGACAGACAGACAGGAAAAGTATGAAAATTCAGAGAAAAAAACATCAAAAATAATGATTAAATTCCAGTCTTTATTATGTTTTTTCACATCAAATACACACCTTCGTGTTCTAGGATTCATAACAACGCTACGATACAACATTTCAGCGTCTTAAAAGACGGCAATTTTATACAGACCTTTTCCGTACGAAAGTTGTTCGATACGGACTGCCGTATCCACGTGTCGTATTACGGATATGTAATGCACACACATTGATGACGTCACACGCAAATTCATACGGGTACGCGATACGTACTAGGTATTTTCGCGTGCCAAAAGTCTCTATTATAACTCAATGCGCTCGTGCCTAACATCTCAAAACAGAAGTATTTACTTCAGAAGCACGTCACGTGACTGATACTAGACATATTGAATAACCCGGATTTTAATTGGTCGTCAATCAGTTATTACTGTTTGTTTTGAACGTGTATCATAAATCGATATCAATAGATGATCGATTATTGTCACTCTAAATATCGATATCTTCGAAACTTTATTTACTCATAGTAAACAAGTAAAATTCATCCAAAGAAATAAAGCATCAAAAACAGCAGCCATGGTGGATCGCAAACCTGGAAGTCACGTGTTCCATCAGGATTGTTCCGGCGTTGTTCACATTATCAATGGACATATAGTAGTTCGTACAGAACGAAAATTGATGTCCCGTGTTGGTGCAGGAGTCGGCCGTAGCGCCACTGTCCAGGCAAAATTCCCCCCCCCAGTAGCACACTGAGTGGTGTATGCCCGTCAGCATCAACCGAACAGCAGGATGTTAAACCCCATTTCATTTCTCAGGCTTCAAAGAACTTGGACAAGAAATAAGACATTTAATTGGCAGACGACAAACACTCGAAGTATTGAATGTTCTCCAACAAAACAAATTTCATTATTAACTATATTTACTGGGTGTCCTTATCTTATTGATTCGAATATCAAGACATACTTTAAATTGATAAATCGTGTATAGAGAACGGTATATAGTCCATTATAGCCGATGTGTTCGGGTATAGGTATCAAGGGGTAAATATACAAGGTCTGTGATTTCTCTGAGAAGTGTCATGGAACGTTCTTGAAAGAGTTTTTCTACATCATGGCGTCAGCCTGTCCGAGATCGTATCTTGCCTTTGGTTTGTTTTTCTTTTGGATGAATGCTATATCGTGTATTGGCCTGTCATTCACTACCTTCGAACCATGTGAATTTGATGGTACCACAGCAAATAGTAGTTCGTGTTGTGTGGAATCGGTTCTTAGAAATCTGTGTTCGGTTCAGACGTTGGATAACTGGGATGGCGTAGCAATTCTTTACGATACAAGCAACAGCCAGAAGATGGTAAACACCTTTCTCAGTCATTGTGCTGACGTCAAGACCACCCTTTTTGACGTCACGGATATGACGTCTATTGAGATCCGTTCCATGCTTTTAATCTTATATTATGGCATGAAGTCGGATGGAGCTAGGATCATTCTAATGCCGGGGACTCAAACTTTAAAAATTCTTAAAATAGCCAATGATTTAGATATTAATTCTAATAGAACTACTAATTATAGGACTAATTCAAAATGGATCATATTATGCCATGAGAAAATAAAAACTTCTTTCGAAAAATTGACATTTAATTTGGTAAACGTTTTAATAATGGGGTGTTTCAACGGAAAGTTTGAAATTTATACCATCCTCCAAAATGCTGCTTTTAAATTGACATGTTGGGAGAATGAGATTGACGTCACATTCTGCAAAACGGACGATTTCTACCCATCCTCTCGGTATCGACTTAATGGCCGCCATATTCTAATAGGAACAATCGAATCGACGTCATATTTTGATCTGGTAGTGAATGACCAGAATAAAACAGTATATTCGGGGATGGTGGTGCAACTGGCGGAAATGATTGCACAGACTCTGAACTTCACATTCTCCTTCGTTCAACCACATGATTGCAAATGGGGGCTAGAGGTCAATGGCGTGTGGGAAGGAATGATTGGTCAGCTAGTTCGACAGGAAGTGGATCTCGTTATCGCAGATTTGGCAGCCACGACAGACAGGATGGAGGTGGTGGACTTCATCTTTCCGGCATACATAATTCAAAACATTGGATTACTTTACCGGAACTGGGAACAATCAGAAAGCAACTGGTCCAAGGTATTCAGTCCGCTACATGCCTATGTCTACTACTGTATTCTGGGAGCGATTATCGCAGTTGGCATAATTATAGTTGTTTTCGGCCGAAGGGCATCAAATGAAGCCTCGATTAATCCGATTAGTCCGTCTTATATTGTATATATCATATTTTCTTTAGTTGGTTTCTTACTTTTAAGAGATAATAAATTCTGGCCGAAGAAGGAGTCGGTGCGAATACTGGTGGCTTTCTTCTGGATATTTTGTGTAGTGCTGAGCGCCGCGTACGTTGGCAACTTGACGGCTAAATTAGCAGAAACGAAAGAGAATAAGGCCTTCAACAGTTTGGAAGAACTCGTCAAACTAGAAGACTGGGAGTGGGGGTCTAGTGATGAGCTTACACAAGAAATCATTCGGAAGGATACGTCCCCAGTGGTACAGGAATTGTGGGAAGGTATGGTTCGGTTCAACCAATCAGATCCTAGTGTGCTGCTATTGGATCCTAGTTACCATTTAGATCGGTTGATCCTTAAAAACGATAAATACGCTTACATAGTGTTTGATGCGAAATATTTCGCCTACAACCAAAAAGAGTGCTTGTTCGAGTTGTTCAATGACGGTTTAGGGTCTCTCAATGTTGCTATGGCCGTTACTAAGGACTCGTACCTGAAAAGCGACCTTGAGCGTGTCATGTTAGAGTTATCTAAAACTGGTTTACTTGAAAAACTGGAAGAGGATCATTACATAGACAATCGACCATTATCCTGTCAAACTACTGTTAAGTCTAAGCGGATAGTGCGCATGTCGGATATGACCGGAACTGTATTAGTGTCTGGTATAGGACTAGGTGTAGCGCTTGTTGTCCTGGTTCTTGAAATGATTATAAAGTATGTCAAGGGCAACAACACCATCAAAATTTTGTGATTCAGTAGTGTAAAGGTCGATATTTTATCGGATTTTGTAAGACATTATTTGCATTTATATTTTTGGCAACACCATCATTTGGTAATTTTGTAGTATGAAGAAAATAATTTTTTTTCAGTTTAATAAAGTTGGTAAGTTGTCTCTCTCTGTTATGCCTTGAAATATGGGGATGGGTGGATCGTCGAATGGTTAGCGCCTGCGCGTTGCATGATCAGGTTTGTCCATTGGGTCAGCTGACGTGGTTTCGATTCCCCGGTTGTGGGTAACGATGAGTAGAGCCGCATGTCAAATCTCGTCGGTTTTCTCCGGCTTCCTCCCACTGCATCGTAAAGTCCCCGGCTGTGCGTAACAATGAGTAGGGTCGCATGTCAAACATCGTGGGTTTTCTCTGTGATAAAGACACTTACACACAAGCGAATTATTGGAATAAAATTGAACCATATGTTGGTCCCGAAATGACATAGTTTGTGTTAAGTGGACGTTAAACCCCATTTCTCCCTCGCCTTGCAATATCTTTATTTTCTATCACTCATTTTTGCAGTTCTATAGAAAGGTATAGGTCTTTTTGCAACCAGCTTATGAACTGTCTGTCTAACTACACTAATCAACATAGAGATGTGAGTACTTCCTGACAGATCTCTATAGTTAAATAAACAAAACATAATACGTTTGTAAAGCAGTTTTCCCGTGTATTAAGCAGTAAGCATATTTTGCGGTTTATATAGGAGTTTTCCTACGTATTAATCATGTTTTACAGTAAGCACATTTTACAGTGTATTAAGCTCAACTTACAGTTTATTAAGCCTATTTTGCCGTGTATTAAGAATATTTTACAGTTTATTAAGTATATTTTACAGTGTATTAAGTCTGTTTTCCATGTACTCGTTTCGCTGGTTATCGTGGTCCAATTACATTACTATTAAACCTACGATTTCGCTCTCGGAAACGCAGCCACATCGTGCACATGGAGAACGTGCCTTTAAAAAAACTTATTTTACATAGTATTAAGATTGTATTGTCTAATCCTTATTGGTCATCAGTAAGGTTGTATAGCTAACTGGGCTTTCCTACTTCCTCGATATGAACGATCATCATAAAAATCTGTAAAAAAGAAATAAAGTAGTTGAAGCAAAGTTAAAAAGTTTAAATCTGTCAGTTTTGCGGGCAGCTGTTATAAGCATTGAGGGGTGGATGGCTGAATGGTTAGCATGTGCGTGCTGTATCATAAAACCGATCATTGAGTCAACTGGTATGGTTTCGATCCCGGTTGTACGTGACAAGGAGTAGGGTCGCCTGTCCAGCCTCGTGGGTTTTCTCCGGGTCCTCCGGTTTCCTCCCACTGCTAAAGACCCCTACGCGCAAGTGAATTATTGAGAGAAAATTAAACCATATGTTAGTACCGAAATGACCTAGTTTGTGTCGATTGGGCGTTAAACCTCTCTCTCTCTCTCATTAATCATTGATCCAGGTACAGTCCTCGTCTCAACACTCTCGACCACCACTCCATTCGCGTTAACCAGTCGACACCCCCACTCTCGAGAACCAAGGGATAAGCTATATGAACCTAGGCTGATATTCTTTAACCATAGATACACGTAGAGATATCTTCCCCTCGACCCCGTTCTCCCACCTATTATATATCCAGAGTTATCTTCCCCTTGTCACCCCCCCTCCGATTCGTGGATCAGTTAGCTATTTTAATCTACGAACCTACAAAGTGTGTTTCTAATGATGAGTAATCTGTCCATTAAATGTGGTTTCGATCCCACGCTTGTACGTGACAAGGAGTCAGGTAGTCTACGTCAATCCCCATGGGCTTTTCCAGGCTCTACGGTTTGAAAGAAATGACCTTGTTTGTGTTGAGTGGACGATAAACCCCATGTCCGTTCGTCCGTCCTCCTATAATATACTGATAACCTACCGCCATTAATACTACCGGCAGATAGTGGATAGTTGGGGTCTCTGTAATATCTTGGATCTCCGTATTCTCTGGGATCACCATATTCCCCACGAGTGTATCTAGGATCACCAAATTCCCTCGGGTATCTTGGATCTCGACTGTATGGGGTAAATCGTGATGGTGTTCTGTGATAGCTATGATGAAAAATAGAAAAAATAGGTTGCCAGGCAACGAAACATACGCCCACACAGCAGCTAAATCGTCCGGACGGTCAACAAGAGTTGTCGCATATTAGGTAATTATCAGAAAATCATAAGAATTTGTTTGGTTTTTATAAAATTCTGCCCCATGCTAACGTTTAGTATACGAAACATTATTGTGACCTGTAGAGAGTCTACAAGCAAATCTTGGACGCACGGACAGACGGACGGACGGACGTCCGGACGGACAGGGGCGACGACAATATACGTCCACATGAAAATGTGGGCGTATAAAAATATTATATCTTTAAATGGTGCTTATCGAGTTGTGGCGTTAAACAACATAAACCATCGATACTGGGCTTCTCAATGTCGGAGAATTGAGACAGAAAAACTATATGAAATTATATTGGTGAATAGATGAGATTGAGGTTTAGTTTCCTACTCACGCGATGTGCTATCAAGGAATTTGTCCAACTCATCTTCGTCGAACTCCAATTGTTACAGGTTATTTTACGTGCACACCAAGGTGTTCATGGAACCTCGGGTTTTCCGCCCACCTGAATGAGTAGACGCCATCACTAACAATGTCTAACCACGATGATTTCGGCCCTGGTGGAGATAACGACCGAGTTGGACCTTTCAGCCTTCAAGTACTCTCCCTCAGTCGTTCATAGCCTGAATCAGTTTGGGAGGGAGGGTGGAAAATGAAAATAACAATGTTTTGAATAACGCAAGAAAAAAAAAGCGTCGACTAGCCAGGCGAGGACATTCACAACATAGCTAAGGCCAAGGACATTATATGGTTATGAGGCGGGCCAAGTTCAATGTCAGTTCTCTCCCTCTGTCTGCGAACTATTGTTATTATTCTCCTTTATTCAGGTAATCGACTTTCCTTAGCAACCAGTATATCCGGTAAAAATGTATTGTACACACATTTAGATCAAGCGAAATGGAAAAAACGTCTTACCTGTTGTATGGATCATAATCACCATGTACTGGATGAACACGACTAGGTCTGTTTGGTCTGTAATTAGACAAACAGGTTGATTAAAGTGCTGGATAATCAAAATGATCCTTGGTTCCATACCATTTCAAGGTGGTGTTGTTGAATGTGACACGAAAGGAACCGGGGTAAGGAACGAAAATGGAATCATACAGTGTCCTATGGGGGAAATTTTGCCCGGACTGCAGTACTACCACACAGTGCCGCCACGGTCTAGTGGTATATGTCGAATTCCAACTTCCAAACAATCTTTTACATGCATTTCAATGCAAATGTGTACATGGGATCGTGCTTGTCAGGCCTCCAATCTTAAGGCGACATCAATGACGTCATCGCATAAATGAAGGGTAGATAACTCTATACTTACCCCGGTTTGCAACAATAGCCTAGTAACATATACTTCATACAGAAATAGAAAGCTAGGATTAAAGCGGCTAGAAGAATTAAACACAGTATAACAACCAGAGCGATGTTAGCCGGTTCGTCAAAATAACTCTCCTGTTGAGTAGCCGCCGCGGAATTCTGGGAAGCAAGGGACGATCCAGATGTCGGTCCCGTTGTCAAGGGTGATTCTAGGAAGCGTATAGTTCTAGATGTGCTAGCTGATTTAGGTGGTGACCCCTTGTCCTTAGCTTCAACGGTTAAAAGTACAGCGGTTCCCTTTAAACTATCCGGAAATCTCTTGGTAAAATGAATCTGGCCGTTCGCTGTAAGTAAATAAAGAAGTGACACATTTTATAAAGCCAATGATTGTTATTTACATTTAACGGAAAATACCGAATTTTTACGGAAAATACCGAATATTTAAAGCTTAAAGGGTGTATGGATCCATTTGAATCCCCAAAGGATTGGTTACATATGCAAAACGTGAGTTCAATCCTGGATTTGCACATGACAAGGTGTGGGGTCGTCGATCTTACCTAGGGAGTTATTATCGCTCGCAAACGAATTATTTATATAGAAAATACCATAGTGTGACGAGACGTATCGTAGTGATATACAATACGTGGTAAACTTGCAAATGTTACGTAGAATACGAATATATCTTACGTCAAACACATAATAAGTATATAGAAGAATGACATAATTTACGTGATATACATTACTTGGTACACTAAAATAAATTAACTAATACAAGTGACGTAGTAACTTATATAACTGTCGCAGTACACTATAACGTAAATGGTACTGTAATATAACTGACTTTAAATTAATAGTACACAAACACTTACGTAGTACACTTATAGAACTGACATAGTACATTAATATAACTTACGCTGTACACTGAGATAACTTACGTAATACACTGATATAACTTACGCAGTACACTAATATAACTTACGTAGTACACTTATATAACTAACGTACTTATATAACTTACGTGGTGCTCTTATATAACTTACGTAGTACACTAATATTAGTTACGTAGTACACTAATATAACTTTCTAAGTACACCAATAGAACTTACGTAGTACACTAATATAATTAGCGGCTGTTGGTGGACTGATACCACTAGCTTCGTATACGACTTCCCCATTGGACCCCGAATCATCATCAGTAGCTAATACTATATCAATTATTCCTGAAAGAGCATAAAACAAAGAAATTTGAAAGTTTGGACAGTCGTCACTATGTTCTCCTTATAAACTTATGACAGTAAATCTCTTTGTTCTTTGGGGCATATTCTATGCCCGGAATAACTTGCGGTCTGAAAGTCAGGGACGGCTTTGAATATAAACAGGGGAATTTTGGGGATATTCTTCAGAATTTTTTTTCTTTAAACCTGTAACGAATTATTCTTCCAGGGTAGATTGGTTTTTTTCTTACTGGAATTCTGGGATATTCTCATTTTGCGTACATGTAAACAAAGACGGTTTCTGAGTAACATAAAGACTACTCACCAATGTCCGTAATATCCGATATATCTATAACTGGAGAAATGGCGGGAAAGGTTGGCGAATTGTCATTCTTATCCTGTATTGTTATAGCGATATTAGCCACGCCTACCTGACCCCCGGTGTCCCGGGCTTGTACTTCTATCACCACATTAGTAGGCATGACGTTCCTATCTACGTCATAGTCAACGGCAAAACTCAGAATATCGTAGGCGGGAGATACAAAGCCAAATCTTTGACTATTATTTCCGGGTCGGATAGAAACGATGACAGCGTCTCCTTCCGGGTCAGTGGCGGTAAGAAAAAGATTACATGTTGATACACCGGCCTGAAAAATACGAAAATATCGTGATCATATTTAGAACCGAGAGAGAGAGAGGGAGCGGGAGAGGGAGAGAGGAATTGGGTTAAACGCCAGCTCCACATAAATTAGATCACTTCGGGACTAACATATGGTTTAATTTTATTTCAATAATTCACCTGCGCGTAGGGGTCTTTAGCAGTGGGAGGAAACCGGAGGACCCGGAGAAAACCCACGATCCTACTCTTTGACACGTACAACCGGTGAAACGAAACCACGTCTGTTGACTCGATGACAGACCTTATGTCACGCGCTAACTATATCCATAAAACACCAAACAAGATATAATGGAACCAATCCATGCAATCACATGTCCAAGAAATCGCGATATTTATTTTTCGATCGTAAAAGAGGCGAGAAAGAGAACTGGGGTTTAACGTCCGTTCAACACAAACCGGGTTATTTCAGGATTCACTGATAGTTCATCCTTATTTCAGCGGTTCCCGTGTCCGGGACAAAATTCGCCAAAGTTGCCTCAGTGACAGACCCTGTAAACTTACAACTACCTCGAGCGTAATGAACATCGCCATTACTGTTTACTTCTTATTGAAAAGGTAGCATGGGGCATTTATATGATAAATATCGCTATCTTTTTTATAAGCACGGGCTCTTAGTCGGGCATCATTCGTCAAACATCAGCCAAATTTAACGACATGTTGAGATTCAAAATGGGGAAATGTCTTCTTATTGTCGATTGAGGTACCAGATCACACCTACCTTTGATTCCTCGAGGAGACAGGTGTACGTCTGCTGGTTAAACACTGGTTTCTCATTCACGTTCTGCACGTTAATAGTCATTACGTCACCCTGTGACGTCAGAAAACGGTCTGATATAGTACACGTCACTTTATAACTGGTGACTGATTCAAAATCTAATACATTCTTACCGGAAGTACTGGTTGCTAAGGAGAGTCGGTTACCTGGAAAAAGGATTAATAACAAAAATTTACAGAGAGACAGAGAGAGGGAGAGAGAGGGAGATTATAACGTGCATTCAATTCAAACAAATCAATTCGGATCTAACAAAAGGTTCAATTTCATTTCAATAATTTGAATTACTAGTCTTTGGCCGTGGGTAAACCATAAGACCCGGAGAAAACCCCACGAGGTTCGAAAGGCGACCATACCCCTTGTCACGTACGAGTGGGGAATCAAAATCATGCGAAATAACCCAATGACCGACATTATGCTGTAGCGCGCATACGTTAAGCCATTTTGATGATAGACGGCTGTACGTTATGAAATACCGAAAGTAAACCGTACTAGTGGATAAACTTACCGGTGACCCTAATAATGGAAGGCTGGGTGTTCGGGAATACAGTACAATTTGGTACAAAGTTACCAGTGAAGTCCAGATCAAGATACTGAAGATCTAAAATGGTTGTGCCCCCTGCGATATCCTCGCGCACAGTTTGTGTAGCTGGTAGGTTTGTTATATCCGGTCGTTCATTCAAACCTTCAAAATATAAATATAGTTACTTTTCACAAGAAGTAACAGAATTTAAAACAATAGTAGTAAGTGCAGTATAGCTGGACGTTGTCACCGCATTGCCCTCTGAGTAACACAGATGTTTATCCAGGAACACAGCAATTGCTTGTCAATCAGCTGGTGTCAAACTTCACATGGCAACTGGACGTTGGTATTTCATGGATAACGTTGCTTGGGCTAAAATGGAGGGCGTGTGTGGCTAAGGGCAACAACTTACCGTTAATCTGTATACGCAGTTTAACCAAGGGCGATAACTCACCGTTTATCTGTATACGTAGTTTAAAGTCTGTGACTGTACTGAAGCCGTCACTAACATTGACGTGTATAATTATTGGTGACATGGTCGCAGATCGAAAATCTACGGCTGATCTTATCTCATTGGTCGCTGAAAAAACAAACAAAATTTATAGAAAGCAAGCGTAGACGTATTATGGACCAGGAGTCGTGTGTGTCGTCACGACCGCCATCTTGGAAATGTGACGTCGTATTAAAATTCGACAATTGGTCAATCAATACTAAATTGTGAAAGGAATACAGATGGTAAATTGGCGGTCCATAAGGCATTAGTGGATGAGTAAATCTTGGGGAACAGTAACTTTAAGTAAACGAAACCTATGTATTTGTTCCGGTAAATGACAGATTTTTAAATGTAAGTAAGTGAAACCTGTCTGTCTTGTATTAAGTAAATGAAACCTGTATGTACTTTAAGTAAATGAAACCTGCCTGTATTTTTTAATTAAATGACACCTACCTATATTTTTGTATTTCCCTAAGTAAATGAAAGATGTTTACGTACCTGTATTTATATCAAAGTAATTAACAGTTGGTTGTACTATATAGGAGTAGGTTAGAGGATCGCCATCACCATCGGTAGCTGTTACTGTATATAAAGATGTCCTTGGTGGAACTGATCCAGCATTATAACTTCTTGTTACTGTGTAATAAACATTATAACATCTTATTACTGTATAATATACATTATAACATCCTGTTACTGTGTAACATTAGAGCATCCTGTTACTGTGTACTATAAACATTATAACTCCATCTTGTTACTGTGTAATAAACATTATAACATATTGTTACTGTGTAATATAAATATTATATAATATCTTGCTACTGTGTAATATTATAAACATTATAACATCTTGTTACTATGTGATATAAACATTGTAAGATATTGTTACTGTGCAATATAAACATTATAACATCGTGTTACTGTGTAATATACATTAGGACATCTTATCACTGTGTAATTTTATATGCATATTGTTATTGTGTAATAATATAAACATTGTAACTTGCTACTGCGTAATAATATGAACATCATAACTTCTTGTTAGTGTGTAATATATATCATAACGTCTTGTTTCTGTGTAATATTATAAACATTATAACATCTTGTTATTGTGTAATATAATAAACATTATAACATCACGTTACTGTGTAATATTATAAACATTATACACTTGTTACTGTGTTGTAATATAAACTTTATAACGTCTTGTAACCGTGTAATAATATCGTAAACCTTCACCAATACCCACGCTCGTTTATTGAAAAACCTTTGTTAAATTTGTTTCCATAATAAGCAAAGGGAAAAACAGCTATAAAAGCTTTAATTATGTTCGTCCTTAATTTTCATAAAAACATATGGTTATCCCGGTGAGAATCGTTGTAGAAAAATCAATTATTCAAATCCCGTGGGTAGAATCAAACTCGGGACATCCTGGCTGTGACTCCAGTGACGTAACACCACTGCGGTCCCAGAATCCTGCAAATCATGAATCAAGTTGCATTAAGAGCAGCTGATATAGTAGTCGAATGAAACAAGGTAGAAATTTGACGCCATTATGTAGATTTGTTACATCTGCCTAGTTCAAACAGACCTTTATTATGTAAAACTCTACCAATGGTCTGGATAATTTAGACTACTCTAAGATGTTTGCCTCTTACTGAAGGCAACTACACATTTGTTTTAACACCGACCGCAGTTTGAACTTACATCCGGGGTAATTTGATATAACTGGCCTCTGATTGGGTAAGACTTGTATTGTCATGGCTGCTGATTGGCTAATATTCTGCTCCCGACATTCAACTGTTAGTTGATAGAATGGCACAGTTGCTGCATTTAGCTTATTTTGACTGGTAGCGTCGAATATAACATGCCATTCTGAAATTAAAACAAGAGCACAAGTGGGGTGAGTATGGCTATATATTAAAGGGACAATAACACTCTTGCTGGCTTCGCAGCTCCAGAAAATAAAGAATAGCCTTATTCTAAGTACTAGATGTTTAAGTGTCTCACCTGTTGTGTAAATTATCCATTACATCATAATTTACTTGTCCAGAGGGTTCGAAAATATTTTAAAATCCAAGTCACATTTGAAAAGGTTTACGTTAGAATAAAGATTGGGAAATATTCAGTTACAACAAGAGTGGTATTGAGCCTTTAAAGATGCGTTATGTGTGAGATGTAAACAGGGTTAGGGCACGGGATTATTGTCGAGGATTGTGGGTTAGGGTTAGGGCTAGTCCTGTTTACATCTCGTGACCTTGAGGAAATCTGCAAGTGACCTTCTGAAATAAATGTAACAGAGACCTACAATTGTGTTATATTGGGTAGTCTTTATCATTCAGAAAAAAAACGATACGAATATTAGTCTGGATGGGGTATCAAAATTTGTGACTAAGTAGGTCATTTCCTAGATTATCCGGTATTTTACGTAATCATGAACAAAGTCTAAGGGAGGTAACTGGGCCTAAAACAAGTTGTCGACGCCCATGAATACTAATTCAAGAACTGTCATTTCAAAAAATCCATTTGCATTGTCAGTTTAATATTCAACTTTCTTAATTTTTTATTGTTAAATTTCTCTCTTCATGGATCATATCTATGTTTTTAATTAATCCGTATTTGTTGTCACGATTTATGTTTGTTTGCAATAGTGCATGAATTATGGGATTTATTTCTGGAAGGGGCGCAACTCTTACTTGAATTTTACCATAAAATGAACTGAATATTTAACCACAAAAAAAACCTCCTGGTTAGGCAAAAACAAAACCCAGGCCCGCCATACGTTGAAGATGATCTGGGTAACCGAAACTATATATTGGGTGATATGCTAATGACTGTGAGCGATATGAATACGGAAAGTGGCGACAAGGGACCGAATCCGAGTTATTGGCTGTCTTAACACGAAAAGGAAACTTACCAAAAGTCGACGATGTAGCTGTGAAACGTAAAGAAAATGGATGCTGCACATTCACATTACTAGCCGACCTCGCGCCGTTCACGAAACAGTTGGTTATAGACGTCACTGGTGCAATCAAAACTTTACTCAGGTCTCGGTTACCCAGTTGTGTGTCTTTTATAAAAGTGTTTGGCGGGGAAAGGCTGATGGCTGTCAACTACAAAAAAGAAAAGTCCAATATTAGCATTATCAGATATAGAAAATAAAATCGGGTTTAACGGCCTACTCTTCTGCTCCGACTGGGCTAATGAAGTCGGTTATACCCCATATGGTGTGCTATCAGGGAAATTTTGCCCCGGCAGTGGCACTATGGACTACTCATATCGAATTACAACTGCCAAGGCCTTTTCTACCTGTACGTCTGTGTACACGGGACCTTATTTTTTCATCCCTTCCATACGACTAGACACCTGTCCTGCATCTTTTGAGAATGGTGGGACCATATCTCCCCTCTCTCTCTCTCTCTCTCTCTCTCTCTCTCTCTCTCTCTCTCTCTCGACCAGTGGTTCTCAACCTTTTTTTGTCAACGGCACACCTTGGAACACATGAAAAAATAGCGGCACACCTGACTAATCATATAAGAAAAATATTTGAATTTTTCAAAATAAAAACATGGCAAGTCGTCGACGACACAGACTATTCATGGACACATTGAATGACTCAAACCAGATAAAGAGAAACACAGCTATGAACTTATAGTCAATACTCAATTAGGATCATGTGGTTTTTTCGCATTTTCTTAGTGTGCCGTTCGGGGGGTTGGGATGGCCTAGTGGTCTAGAGTGCCGCGCTTCGACCTCTAGCTGGCCGGTCACCTCTGGCTTGTGGCTGTGGTTTCGATCCCTGGTGTGAGCGTATGTGGCATGGAGATAGGGGCGCCTTCTCAACCTCGTGGGTTTCCTCTGGGCACTCCCACTGCTAAAGACCCCTACGCGCAAGCGAATTATTGAAATAAAATTGAAACCATATGTTAGTCTCTGCATTAGCCCAGTTCGGAGCATACCTGTAGGGTGTTAAACCTCATTTCGTTATTTAAAGATTACGTTAAAAGGGAATTGTGTGAGTTATAATTAGACATCACATTAACACACCAAAAATAGGAACTGTACAAGATATTATTTAGCCATAAAAACTAGAAGAAAAAGAGAAATGAAACAAAATGGGGTTTAACTCCCTTCTGTCGTGCTCCTAATGAAAAGGTGCATACGCCATACAGTGTGCTACGAGGACAATTTTGCCCGGACAGCGGCACCACGGCCTACTCTTATATCGAATTCCAACTGCCAAAGGTGTACACGGGACCTCGGATTACCGTCCCATCCGAACGACTGAACAGTTTTCCTTGCAAGGCCCTCCGTCCTTCATCACTGACAAGAGGCAACAATGCCGGAAACATGAACACACGAAAATAAGAAGTGTACGAGATATTATTTATCCATAGAAACTAGTAGAAACAGTAAACGTACCTGAGTATTAACACCACTAACATAGAATAACAAAATCAAAATACAAAACCACTCCATTATTCTGGATAACAACATCAAATCCTTAAAATATATCCTAAAATCCTTTACATATATCCATTGTTCTGAATAACAACATGGCGGTACACAGTTTACATTTCACAATTTAGTTTTTCTTGAAATAATCCCGAAAAATGTTGTTTGTATTTAATATGTCTGTATGTATGACGTTGTGTTACTGTCGTGCCAAGTAACAGATACAAATGGCCTACAATATGCCGTATAATAGGGACCAATGTGTGTTATTGTAAACTGTACCCTTTATTATGGTAGTACAATAAAACATGGGGCGGATCTAAAGTTCGTCACAATAAGAGTAGCTCTTGTCTTCATAGGGTAAAACGTCAAACACCATTTTATTATTTCATTTTATTTTATAGAAAAGAGAGAGAGACGGAAGGAAGAGAGATGGGCGGGGGAGACAAGGGGGGGAGGGGGGGGTAATAGAGACAGCGAGTACAATCGTTAATCAAATTCGTATATGCATCGGCTTGTACTTTTAAAGTTTCTTCTGCCATGTCTAAATATTTCCTCCCCACCCCACCCCAACACACACACACCTTTATATATATGAACCACCATTCTCAAAAATCTTCGACCAGAGATTCTTCCGTACTTTTTTTTTATTGAATCCCTTTTTCATTACAGCTATTATTGACTAGTATAGCATTTCATTTAAACATACATTATGCAAGAGCTAAATCTGCATGCGATATTTACTTGATTAGGATCCGATTTGCTGCTCATATTTTATTCATGATTAAATCGTGACGTGGATAATGGAGACTATGTTTTTTTAATCGTACCGACTTTAGTAATGACGATCGAGGCTAGGCCGAAAATTCAATCGCTAAATTCTCGGTTCAAAGTGGATCAATTTGACTGAAATTTTCTGCAAATTCCATTTCAATTATCTGGTTTGTAGTCAGTTCTTTATCTAATCTCCCATTTCTCAATAATCTGGGGGGGGGGGTGGCCTAGTGGTCTAGAGGGCCGCGCTTCGACCACTAGCTGGCCGGTCACCTCTGGCTTGCGGCTGTGGTTTCGATCCCTGGTGTGAGCGTATGTGGCATGGAGATAGGGCCGCCTTCTCAACCTCGTGGGTTTCCACCGGGCACTCCGGTTTCCTCCCACGGCTAAAGACCCCTACGCGCAAGCGAATTATTGAAATAAAATTGAAACCATACGTTAGTCCCGAAATGACCTGGTTGTGTTGAGTGGACGTTAAACCCCATTTCTCTCTCTCTCTCTCCCTCTCTCAATAATCTGCGAGGAGCACACCCCCCCCCCCCCCTCTTTAAATAGGCATATTAGAACTGTGGTGTATATATATGTTATCGTATGACGATGTATATTTGTGTGTATTATATATATACAATGATATGTTTTATTGTATCAGAATGTTATTGTTGTTATCAATGGTATGACTTGCTATCACTGAGTGAATGAATTCTATAGTTCGAACTCTAGGTTCAACTGTCAATACATCTAACCTATAACATATATACAATTGGATCTACGTTGTTCCATTTTCTATCAGTCGTATTCATATCGGTGAAATGAAATGGGTGTCTAACGTCCTACTGTTCTGTTCTAGGCTAATAAAAGACGGGTATACGCTATTTAGAGTGCTATGAGGGAAATTTCGCCAGGACAGCGGCGCTACGCCCTACTCGAAGCCTCGAACTGCCAAGGGATCTTTAACTGTTTTGCACCGATCGGGCAAATAAAGACGGATGTACGCCATATATAGGTGCTATGAGGAACATTTTTCCTGGACAACGAAGCTACGACTCTTGTTTCGAATACCTAATACCAATGTATCTTTTTTTTTACTGTTCTGCATCGACTTGGTCAATATAGACGTTTATACACCACAGAGTGTGCTATGAGGGAAATTTTGCGCTACGACCTACTCTCTTTTCGAATTCCAATTACCAAGGGATTTTTTACGTGCCTCCCTCCCCTCCCAAACAAAAAAGTACAATTCACAATTCAGTAATGCGTTTTTCCTTCTGTCCCCAGTGATTAAAAACGATGAAATTCAACAATTCCTTGTTTTGATGAAATGAAGTCATAAATCCAAGAAAAACTATTCGCTGTTCTGAATTCTTTCATCAGAATTTCTCTTCATTGGAATTAGGTCGGTCATTGAGTCAACTGGCGTGGTTGCGATTCCCCGGTCGATAGTGCGTGACAGGGAGTCCAGCCCTGAGAGTTATCTCCCGGTCCCCCCCCCCCCCAGACCACTACGCGCAAGCGAATTACTGAACCATACGGTAGTCCTCAAATGACCTAGTTTGTGTCGAGTAGACGTTAAATCCCATCTCTCTCTCTCTCTCTCTCTCTCTCTCTCTCTCTCTCTCTCTCTCTCTCTCTCTCTCGGGGTAGCCTGTCTCGTGTGTAAAACCTATATCACCGCATAAGTGACGTAGATCTTTCTCCCCCTCTCTCTAATCTGCAGGCCATCTGTGAATTGATCCCGAAAAGACAGAATTGAAGATAAAATGCTTTATTGATACTAATTCTAAATATTCCTGAGTTAAAACTTTAAACATAGACTAATAATAATATGATGAGCTTGAATGAACTTTTAAAGGGCTTCTAACACCATATATAGCTGCTCTGTTAGGTTCATCTCCATTGAAATATGCCCCATAGCCAATTAGTAAAAAATAAAGATAATCAGAAAATTCCAGTGAGAATTGAGAATAAGCTGGGCTAATATTTTTGCTCATGGCAACAGTTTCTGAACTAAATCAGAAAATTGAAAACGGCTGAGTGAAGAGAATTTAAATTATTCCAAATGTTCCATATCATTTTTGTTTTATCAAGTTATACATTGCCTTGCATTGATCTGTTGTCGTAGTAATCTGAAAAATAGAAAACAATATTAGATGACGTACAATAAACAATACACAACAAATTCTGATGACTTGAATACACAACAATATGATCCGATGACGCCAATTAAATTTATATAACAGATGACGTAAATATAAACAACAATACCTGATGACGTAAATTTAAGAAATCATCTGATGACGTAAATATAAACAACATTATCTGATGACGTAAATATGAATACAGTATATTTTGGTTATTTCCAGAACACGGAATGGAATAGAATGAGGCTTCGCGTCTCGCCAGAATAATACAATGGTCATTTTGCGGCGAATACGTTTAATTCTGTGGTTGTGTATACATTGTGGGGAGTATATTGCCCGAACATTGTCGTTCCCGCCCACTCTTCGTCGAATTCGAACCGACAAGGGTTGTTTCATGTGCACACCAATGTTTATACAGTTGGACTAGGTGTTATTTCAGACGGACAAGAAATGGACTTGTTTCACTTCCATACAGCACAAACGCCTTTATACAAGTTGAAATTGATTACTGGTACTTAGTAATCTGATCAAAGTACAGATCTATATTAAAGTTTCCTTTTTATACACTTTCGATGGCCTACACTACGTGAAGATCTGACCGGTTGTTGCGATATGTCACGTCAGGGGTCATACGAGCGGCTTTGACCCTATGACGTCAGACATTTTATTAACCAATCAGTATTAATGTTACTAGTAGATTATCCACAGTTCCGTGCAAAACACGCTCTCCGTAACAGACCGTTTCATTGGCTAATTGCTCACACTATTCAGAACACATCAATGATAACAATTCTTCCAGATCCTAGTGTAGTAAAAATAAATTAACCGAAATTTTGAACTATAAAAAAAGAAACGGAATCGGATCTGTGGTTTAATCAGATTGAGTCATTTGTCACTTACCGATGACTGAAGGAGAACGTATATCACGACTGTACAAACTGTTACTTCTATGATAGTCTGGATAATCACCTCTACATTTAGGATAACTGTCATAATATCCTTTTTTCTTGACGTCATAATGGCCACTGAAAAATGTTAGAAAATGTATCTTAATGGTTAGCAGGTGCGTGAAGTACCATAAAGTCTGGTATTGAGTCAACTTTTGTGGTTTCCAGACCGTGACAAGGAGTAGGGTCGCCTGACCGATCGCGTGTGTTTTCTACGAGTTCTCCGGTTTCCCCCCAACTGCTATAGACCCCTACTCACAAGTGAGTTATTAAAAATAAAATTAAACCATGTGTTAGTTCCAAAATCACCTAGTTGCTCAATAATGTTAGGGTTGATATACTTACTAATCTTGAGAAGTGGGATAAACATTGGACGGCTTTCTGAAATATAATATAATACCAAATTAAATGTGGCACGAACAATTTCAAAATATTTTTGGGAATGGGGCTATGCCGGAACAATACCTAGAGAGAGAGAGAGGGGAGAGAGAGAGAGAGAGAGAGAGTTAATGTCCACTCGACACAAACTAGGTCATTTTGGGACTAACATATGGTTTCATTTTATTTCAATAATTCGCTTGCGCGTAGGGGTCTTTAGCAGTGGGAGAAAATCGGAGTGCCCAGAGGAAACCCACGAGGTTGAGGAGGCGCCCCTATATCCATGCCACATACGCTCACACCTGGGCTTCGACCGGCACTCTAGACCACTAGGCCATCCCAACCCTCCAGTACATATCAGACCCCTTTCATATCCGTCGGTTGGACGTTAAACTCCACGTTATTTCATTATATGACGTAATTTGATATTCAGAACAACCAGTGTCTTATTCAGTGGAATGAAATGAGGTTTAACGTCCTACTTTTCTGCTCCGACTGGGATAATTGAGTCGGAAATTTAGATTAAGTGAAGCTAGTCCACTTATGAGACCCCTGCAATCTATCAACCTCCCCACTAGAAGGAGATGAAAGTGTGTTTTAAACGCATTTCAACAAAGCCGAACATGATGACGTATGTTTAAAACCGATGTGTGTGTGTCAGAAAGGCGCATGCCAGTGTCAACACTGTTATACACCTTGGACGGACGCCCCCTAGACCTTGAGGTCTGTATGGAAGTCTGGCACTGAGAATATATCCAGACAGTTGACACAGCACTCTCAGTTTGGGCCATTGTGGTTGTGTAAATTTGAATGTGCTATCTTTTACCTGGGACCACAGCAGTAACCGAGCAACATTTTCTTTATACAAAAATAGAAAGCCACCAATACTGCCACGAAAAGAAGAATTCCTATCACGGTAACTATGGCAATGTTGGCTGGTTCATCAAAAAATCTTGTCTCTGAAGCTGCAGTTCCTCCCTGATTACCATTCTGATTGGTAGGCTGAGTCGTGTCGCCTAGGAAACGAACTGTGACGATATCGGAAGTAGATCTGGGTGGTGTCCCTTTATCTCTGGCCTGTATTGTCAAGAGGGCAGCACTGTTTAACAATGAGTCTGGGAATTTCTTAACATACTGTATCTCTCCCGATTCTGTAAAAGGAGATTCATTAATTTAAAGCCGTATGGCATTGTCTGATGTGTCGTCCGATTGTCACCATTGATTTATTTCAAGAGACGGCTAGCCTAACCAGATTACTGGCCAACATTGTTTTACGGCTAGCCCGACTGCTAGATGACTTCTAACCACCATTGTTTTACATTTGGTCAGATTGCTAGGCAGCACTGATGACCAATGACTTTCTTGCAAAGGCAGCTGGTTGCTAACCACCATTGTTTTAGGTCAATTCAGATTGCTAGACAGCACTGGTGATCGAAGCCTTTACTTGAATAGATTGCTGGTTGCTAACCACTATTGTTTTACGTCAATTCATATTGCTAGTCAGCACGGTTAGCGCAAATTTCAACCCTTACGCTAATCCTGGGCACTAATGCTTACCCTAACGGTTACCTACAATCTCGCCAACAATATTGTATCCTAATTACCATCACAGCGACCTTGACGAAAATTAAGCTGGCCTTAAAAATAGATTTAGCCAGCCAGTACTGGTGATCGAACCCTTTACTTGCAAAGTTAGCAGACGTAAGATACCCACCCTCTCAATTGTGGGCGCTACTTACCAAGCAGTACAATATAATCGGAAGTGGTTGCTGGGTTCATAGCCGTTAAAATATACTCTATTTCACCATTCAGACCACTATCAGCATCAGTAGCTTGTACAGTACCAACAGCACCTGGTCAAACAAATAGCAAACAGAGCATAGATGTCAAATCTGAACTTTAATTCATTGTTGGACGACCTTTCGTCATTTCCAACCTTGGGTGAGAACGGACAACTGCCCTTTATTAGAAATGAAATGTAAAGGCGTTTATTGTCGTGCTGTTCTGCACTCAGTCTGCTTATGGATGCTGACATATGCCACGATGAAAGGGAATTTTGGTCGGGACAGTGGCGTTACAGTCTACTCTTATTTCGAATTAGTAATGTCACGTTTTCTGTCAAACACAGAAGACTAGGTATGAACTCTGACAAAGGGAAACCACTCTGTCCTGCACTACTGACAAAGGGAAACCACTCTACCGGCACTACTGACAAGGGGAAACCACTCTACCCTGCACTACTTACCAGGGGAAACCATTCTGTCCTGCACTACTGATCAGGGGACATCATCCTGTCCTGGTTAGTGAGCTACCGTGGTGCCCCCCCCCCCCCCCCATTTGATAAGGAAGCATTCTTTTTTTTTTTGGTTGACTTTCTTCTCCGATTTAAAACCATCACAATCCATAAACCGTCGGATCAACTCACGTGAACTTATAGGTGCCTTTATTGTATATTCATGGCGATGTCTGTGTGGTTTGTCAAGTTGGTTTGGTTTTGTGTGCAATGAGGCGTTAGATTTATTATTTGTTTCATTTTGATGACGAGAGAGAGAAAGAGAGAGCGGGGGAGAGAGACGGAGAGGAGGAGAGTTATCGTTCCTGACTTAGACAAGGAAACTTACCTACAGGTGATGCTGGAGTAAGGTCTATTATTTGCGTTGCTGTGATAACGGGAGAGTTATCATTCCTGTCTGTCACTGTGACTTGTATCTGAGCCGTACCAACCTGGCCTGCGCTATCTTTAGCCTCGATATCGATCGTCAGACTACTTGGCATAGCATTTCCATCAATATCATAGTTAACAGAAAACGTCAGTCTATCGGCTGCTGGGGACGTAAACCGGAAGCGCTGACTGTCCGGGGTTGACTTAATGGAGATGGTAACAGCGCCGCCTTCCGGGTCTTTTACGTTTAGATTCAGGTCACATGTTGAATCTAATGCCTACAAAATAAGAGAATTTAACTTTGAGTGATTTTTGTTGTACAGACAATAAAAAAAATCTAGGATGAAACAAGCGAGGAAAGGGGGTTGGGGGTCTTCAATTTATGGTAGTAGTATTAGTTGAATGGTGGCATGCAATAGGAAGGGTTTGTAAGAAAAAATAAGTTTACTTTGAACAAAAAATTAGAATTGGCGAACCAATAAGTACAATTTCTGATCTTGAATTAAATCCGATCCAGTAGATTTTGGACGAGGAAAACTAACCCCAAAAGGTTCCTGTAAGCCCGCACCTTCGCTCCTCCCAATATGCCCGGAAACCTCGCCCTGTAAGACTGAAGCCATTCCTTCGCCCTTTAAACTCCGACTAATTCGCCGTCTAAGCCTATCCCTCTTTACACTGTAAACCCCTCCTCCTCGGCCATGCACGCTCATTCGCTTGGTCCAATACCCAATCACCCCAACTCCGCCAAATAAGCCTGCGAACCGACCTCCCTATTCACCCAGTCCGACCGACGCCAGATATTCACCATGTAAACACCTGATTCACAAATCAAGCCAATCCCCCTTTACCCGTTAAGCCCCATCCACCATGCCATGGAAGCCCCCCCTCCCCCATCACCTACCCGCGTTACGCCCCACCCCCTTTGTCGTGTAAGCCCCTCCCCAAAAACTTACCGGTGACTCCTGTAAAGTACAGGTGTATATTTTTTGAGCAAATTCGGGTTTTTCATTAACGTCTTCGATATGAACAGTTAAGATGTCCGGACCTAACGACTCGAGGTATTGATCTGTTATAAAACAATCTATTTCATACTTCTTTACACCTTCATAATCCAAACGATTTTTACCGTCACTTCCGTTTGATACCAATATTCTACTTCCTGTAATACAAACAATAAGTCAAGATAAATACTAAACGATTCTAGTCGTCACTACCGGTTCTATTCTACTCCCTGTAACAGAAACCATATTCAACGAGTCATGGCGTCACTTCGGTTGATAGTATTAGTTTACTTCCAGTAACAGAAACCATAGTTAACATAAATTTAAACGATTCATGGCGGCGTCACGTCCGGTTGATAGTACTATTCTACTTCCAGTAACCATAGTTAACATAAATTTAAGCGATCCATGGCGTCACTTCCGTTTGATAGTACTTCCTGTAATAGATACCATTAGTAAATCATATATATATATATATA
Organism: Patella ulyssiponensis; assembly: GCA_963678685.1. Lineage (NCBI taxonomy): Eukaryota > Metazoa > Mollusca > Gastropoda > Patellidae > Patella > Patella ulyssiponensis. Next base: position 9,777,959 of record OY783227.1, on the reverse strand, counting down.
TAAATATATATATACTAATGATAGCTAAATATAATGTTCAGTTTTGTTGATCTGGCTTGTTATTTCCAGGAACAATATTAGACTTTGAGAGGACAAACAGCCATTTCGAGCTATGTGGAATATACTAAAGTGGAGTTGTAGCAGTTTCCTCCTATAGCTAAAGACTCCAACCAATTACTGTATTAACATGGGACCGGTTGCTCAAAGCTCTGTTAACATTTAACAATCCGTTAACATGGAGTTAACTTTAATGTAGAGAAGGATTGTTGCTGGAAGCCCTGTCAACTTTAATGTTTCGTTAACGGAGGTGTTGGGCTTCATTATCTGTTTAACGGTGGCATTAGTGAGCTGTAGCAGAAAGTCATACATTACCATTGTAAGTTTCTATCGAACATTCTAGAGGGATGGGCAATGGGGGCGGGGGGGGGGGGTTATTCCATTTTCTATAGGATGAATTTCTATAGCATTCTACAGAATAATGACCTGATAATGAAATTGGCTTCCCAGGAACAGAAATTTAACGGACCGCGAACAAACGACACGTTAGCAAGTTAATAACTTAGTATTGAGCAACCCGGCCCTGGTCTGTGTCAGCTGGGCGGTACCCCTTCCCCCTCTCTTTCTCTCTGGTGAGTAAAGCTTTCAATTCTTACCTATGATATCAAATACGGGTAACTGTGTAGTAGGTCTAACAGTACAACTCGGTATAAAGGGGGCTGTTTGATCCGGATCAAAATACAGTAGAGTCAGTAATTCTGTTCCTGGTGCTGTGTTCTCCGGTATTCGACTTTCAGCTGGTAGGTTGGTGATATTTGGACGAACATTCAAATCTACACACAGAAAATACATGGATCACATACACAACATGGATCACAACACTTAAAATACATGGGTCACATCACATAAAATACATTGTTCGCATACATGGGTCACGTCAGATACAAGTCATGGATCACATCACATACGATACATGGATCACATCACATACGATACCTGGATCACATCACTAAAAATACATAGATCATGGATCACGTCACATATAATACATGGATTACATCACAGATAATACATGGATCACATCACATACAATACATGGATCACAATGGTGGGCAAATTTTGTATTTCCAAAAAAATATGCCTAAAAAAATTCATATCTATTTTATGGCGTTGTAAGACTAGTCCTTCATTTCGCTCTACCGAAGTTTCGACCACAGTAGTCGTTTAGATTGGGCGAAAAATCGAGGTTCAATGTGAGAGAGAGAGAGAGAAATGGGGTTTAACGTGACACAAACCATGGTCATATTGGGACTAACATACGGTTTCATTTTATTTCAATAATTGGCTTGCGCGTAGGGATCTTTAGCAGTGGGAGGAAACCGGAGTGCCAAGAGGAAACCCACGAGGTTGAGAAGGCGCCCATATCTCCATGCCACATACGCTCACACCGAGGTTCAAGGTACAATTGCACGTAAAGAGCCCTTCACAGTTGGAATGTCGTCCACAGATAATGAAAAGGGAATTTGCTGAAAATTTCAGTCAAATTGATCAACTCTGAACTGAGAATTTCGCGATTGAATTTTGGGTCTAGCCTCGCTCATCATTACTAAACACTTTACGATAAAAACACAGTCTCCATTACCTCAAACTATGAAACATGCGACTTCAAGTTTTATCTTGAAAAAGGAGTTAGTAAAACACGTTAAATCTTTGAACTCTTGTTAATTACTTTTGCCCTCTGAATGTATGTTTATTTGCTTTGCTTTTCTCTCCTTATTGTTTGTTTGATTTTTTTAAAAAAATTATTATAAGCTTATATAATATGGTATATATGTACTTCGTAAATATTATTACCATTTTGCAAGTTTTATAGAGTAGGAGGGACATGTTGAAAATTAGAACTTATGTACTAAATATGTTCCCTCAGAAAATAAAGTCATTATTATTATTATTATTATTATTATTATTTAATCATAAATGAGCGTTAAGCAGCAGATCGAATCCTAATCCAGTAAATATCGCAGGCTATCGATGACATCGAGAGTTGATTATGGTCTGGATAAGTTAATTAATGTCTAATTAATAATTTAGAGAACATTTCAGACATAAAGAAAGACCCACAATAGGCTGATTTAGCTCTTGCGAAATGTATGTTTAATTAATTTAGAGTAAAAAATCCCCGGTAACAAATTTGATAAGACTGTGTTGATATTAAAAGGATTCATCCAGGACGGGTTTCGCCCTTTATCAACTGGTTACAAAAATAAATCCGTTACCGGGTATATATAGACAAGTTTGTTACCATTGATTTTTACTATGTTTTATCTACAAGGAGTGGTTCCTGTTTTATTGGATGCATCACTGAGGTCGAAACTTGCCTGCACTGTTATGGGGACTCTTCCGCCCTTCTTTTCATATCGTGTGTGAGGTTTTATCGTCTTCTTCTTGGGATTATTTAATTCATTTAGCAAACTTACTAGTAATGGTTAGAATGATATCTAACTGTGTCGATTTATCACCATCACTAACAACCAGACTCAAGTTGACAGGGGATTCCCCTACTCCTACAAAATGAACCTTTGCACGTATTTGGTTCGTAGCTGAAACAAAGATTGCAATATCAGTTAATTCCTCGAATCTCTTATAAGAATATCAGTCCAAAAATAGCTCAATTATTTGAACAATTCCGTTCAGTATTACAATCAGACCGGGCGATTATTTTGAGCAATGTTTAGGGAAGTTTAAGTCGTGAAAAATACCTACATGGGCTTATAGTGAATATATCTACAGAGGTGGGTTTATAGTGAATATATCTAGAGGTGGGTTTATAGTGAATATATCTAGGGAGGTGGGTTTATAGAGAATATATCTAGAGAGGTGGGTTTATAGTGAATATATCTTGTGTTGGGTTTATAGTGAATATATCTAGTGGTGGGTTTATAGTGCTTATATCTAGAGATGGGGTTATAGTGAATATATCTAGAGGTGGGGTTATAGTGAATATATCTAGAGGAGGGTTTATAGTGAATATATCTAGAGGTGGGTTTATAGAAAATATATCTAGACATGGGGTTATAGTGGTTATATCTAGAGACGTGGGTTTATAGTGATTATATATAGAGATGGGTTTATAGTGAATATATCTAGAGGTGGGTTTATAGTGAATATATCTAGGGAGGTGGGTTTATAGAGAATATATCTAGAGAGGTGGGTTTATACTGAATATATCTAGAGGTGGGGTTATAGTGAATACATCTAGAGAAGTGGTAATACTGACCTGGGTTTATACTGAATATATCTAGAGGTGGGGTTACACCAAATGAATATGTTATAGGATCACCATCTGGATCACTAGCTGTTACTGTATATAACAAATCGCCCTTCTTTACACCATCTGCTGTCACTGGTACATCGACTGTAATACAATATACGACATACATATACACATTACACACAAATACATATATATTATTACACAAAAAACACATTACACATAAACATACGAAATACAAATACACATAAATACACGAAATACAAATACACATTACACACATATAAACGAAATACAAATACACATATCACACAGGGCTCTGTCTTGCTGAAATACATGACTGGATGAATAGACACTTTCTTAAATTGAATCCTAACAAAACTGAACTTCTGGTTCTTGGTACAAAATATCAACTATCCAAATTCGCCGAAATAAATATTCATTTTCAAGAGGAAAGAATTATCCCTACATTAAAGGCAAAGAATATTGGAGCTATCATTGACCCTAGTCTATCATTCAGGTGTCATATACAGTCAATATGTTCATCCGCCTTTTACCACCTTAAACAGATCTCCCGGATACAGAAATATCTCACTCCAGAAATAACAGAAAATCTCATTCATGCCTTCATCACGACATCGGACAAAACTAGACTACCACAATGCTCTGCTGTATGGACTTCCCGACTATCAAGTTAAAAAACTACAAAACATTCAAAACTCTGCAGCACGACTTTTAACTAAAACAAGGAAATTTGATCATATCACCCCAGTACTCCGTTCCCTACACTGGCTGCCCGTCAAAAAACGAATTGTGTTCAAAATCTTGCTGCAAACTCATAAAACATTGAATGACAAATCACCACTATATTTAAAACAGTTGTTAAAACGATGCGAGAACAACACAAGAACCTTGAGGTCATCATCAGAAAATAAACTGATAACTCCGTCTGTGAAATTAGAACTAGGGAAACGAGCTTTCTCATACTCAGCCCCCCATCTATGGAATAATCTTCCCAAAGAATTACGAATGATTAACTCTGTTGACCAATTCAAACGCGAGTTGAAAACACACCTATTCAATTAGTTCTTTCATAGTGTTAGTGAATTGGAAGCGCATTAGAAACTTTAGTGTAATCTTGCGCTATATAAATCTGTTATTATCATTATTATTATTAAATACACCAAATACATATACACATTGCTCACAAATACAAATTACACACAAATGCACATTATACACATACACATTACAGATAAATACATATTCACATTACATACAAATACAAACAATACATATACACATTACACACAAATCAAACGCACGAAAAAAAGAATTAGAAACATAAATAAAGGTGTTTCAACTATATGTAGGTAGTGTAAATGAGTAAATAAACTGAGTAAACGGCATCATTCAATCCGGACCAGTAACGTCTTATGTAAACAATGTACGCGTCATTAAGTCAGCGATTGACGTCGATTGTGGCGTGACGTGTATGCGAGAGGCAGGCAGAGAGAAATGGGGTTTAAATTCCACTCGACACAAACTAGGTCAATTCGAGACTAACATATGGTTTAATTTTTGTTCAATAATTCGCTTTGCGCGTAGGGTTCTTTAGCAGTGGGAGGAAACCAGAGTACCCGGAGAAAAACACGAGGTTGGACAGGCGACCCTACTCCTTACTAACGGGGATTCGAAACCACGCAAGTTGAGTCAATGACCGGCCGAATGATACAGCGTGCGCACGCTAACCATTCGACCATACAACCCCCACCCTTAATGTTCGAGTTGGATATAAGCGTAGGTTGTAGTGCCGCTGCCCGAGCACAATTACCCTAATAGCACACTATAAGGCCTCTTCTTTAGCACAGTCGAGGCAGAACAACAGACAGGCGTTAAAACCCATTTTATTTCATTTTGAAGAAAGGATAAAATTTGCCACTTACCCGTGGGCGCATCCGTGATAACCGGAGCATTATTGTCTATAACATTCACTACTACTTGCGCACTACGTAAATTATTATTGACGTCAGCACACTCTATAGTGACGTCATATCTCTGATACACGTCAAAGTTTAATTTGTTTGGACTAGAGGAATCGAAAAAGAAATACCAACCTGCAAAAGAAAAGAGTAAAATGTGAAAATTGATAAACATCGAAATCTTTCGAAGCTAGGGTTTCTACCATTTTTCAAACAATATTAGAACTTGATTGCAGAACTGACAGAAGCTCATATCAATTCAGAACATTAAATGTATACTCAAGCTCTTGTTCTAATGAAAATTGGTACAAGGGTGTACAGAATGCGTAAGAATGGGTGATCTGTGTGAATAAGAAACAGGTAAAGTGTTGGGTTGGAATGTACCCCACCCGTATTAAAATTTCTTCTAGGAAAAACAACAAATAAAATAAATAATAATTTGTGTCATGAGATCGAGACTTAATCTTTCTGGAATTGTTCTGCTAATCGTAAGGATGAACTTTAATTTTCACGCGCCTGATGGTGTTTAACGTCCGAGCGACATTAACTAACGCGCTAACCATTCGGCTGCCCAATCCCCTCGGAACTATGACGCTCACTTTCCTAAGAACAAATCTGAAGCACTCTCCTATGTGGACGTATATTGTCGTCGCCCCTGGCCGTCCGTCCACAATTGTTTGTAAACAGTCTACAGGTCACAATTTTTATCCGGTTTCAATGAAACTTGAAATATAGGTTTATCACCCTGTGATCTCGGTTCCTTTCGATATTGGCATGTATAGGACTGTAACTTCATGGATTATGGCCCCAGATTGTACGAGAAAAAAATCACGTTTTTAGCTTGTGAACACGTCCTTGTGGTTCCTTTCAGTATTTGCACATATCGAATTTTAACTTCATGAATTATGGTCCTTGATTGTAGGTAAAAATCACGTTCTTTTTTGCTTGTTCTCTATCCATCTCTCGAAAATGTGGGCGTATCCTGCCTGGCAGCCGCTGTTTTTTTTTTATTAATTGTGAGTGGACGATGCCGATATTCGAAATACATGTAAAATGGATAACGCAATTGTTAAACTAATCGTCCAATTGATTGTGAGCCTACTTACTGACGTCAAAACCGGAAGTTGTAAAAGCCTTGGTAAACGGATGACCAGTGAAGATAGGAGAAGGTGGCGTCACATCCGTTCCAACTTCCTTGATGTAACAGTTGACCACCGTGCCAGGTGGGGCCACCGCTACCGACGATATGTTGTAGTTACTAGCTTCGCGTTCTATTAGATTTACTGTTCCAGCGGTTAACGTTATACCAGTCAGCTACAATAGATAAAACACAAGATGTTAACAGTATACCAGTCAGCTGTAATAAATATAACACGATATATAACTAGAGGTTAACAGTGTACCAGTCAGATATACTTCTAGAGGTTAACACCAGTCACCAGATATAACATGATAAGATATATTACTAGAGGTTAACACTATACCAGTCACCAGATATAACACGATATGACAGTATTTAATAGTCAGATCTAACATTTTGTGACTAATTCTATCTCTTACCCCCCCCCCCCCTTCCTCTCTCCCCGCTCCCGCCCTCACCCAATCTCACCCTTCGTCCTCTCTCCCTTCCTCTCCTTTCTCTCTCTCCCCTCCCGCCATCTCTCACAAGGTGAATAATACTGTTAAAGAATATTTTCCCAGGACAATAGTATTTCCATTAACTCTTCATCGAATGTTCCAACTGTCAAAGATTCTTCACGGGCATATCATTACAGGCGCGGATCCAGAGGGGGGCGCAACCGGCGCACGCCCCCTCTATTTTTCTGAGGTGGCGAACAATTTTTAGCTCCATATATTCTCGCGAGAAAGGAGAACAAAAGTCGTTTAGGTTGGAAATCGTAATTTACAGTACTAATATGAAATTAGTCCTTGTGGGCATTTTTTACACTCAAAATTCACGGTCCCGGGCTTCGCAATCCCAAGTTTGTGCAGCACGCCCCCTCTTTCTGAAAATCCTGGATCCGCCCCTGCATTATGTACACGGGTGGAAATAAAAGGAAAATATAAAATACCTGTGAATCTATTCTACCAAGAAAGGTAGCCACTGTTATCCAGAATAGAATCATCTTTTGACGTTTATTATATAATATTTAACGGTAAATGCTACATCTTTTTCAATTCCTGTTTCCAGTTTCCTGAAAATAAATATCATGTCGCATTTTGTTATTGTACAGAGATATAAGTGGACGAGCCGAGTAGGGGGGGGGGGGGGGTAGCTGTATCCATAACTTTTCGGCAGACGGTTAAAGTAAAAAAAGAAAAATATTGTTTTATCTAGTTGGCAAAATAACCTGCCGAAAATCTAATAAAACACTAATTTTACTTTTCTTTTAATTGAAGACTACGGATCTGAACTGAATTGACTATGTACGGAGACGTTAGAATACATAACGCCTAGAAAGTTCATCAAGTTAGAATAAGTTGTGGGTTCTCCGCATGTTGTCAGTTCTCAAGTTCTAAAACTCTTAGTGGGGAAGGGGTCGACATTTACCTTGGGCTTGCGATAAAGTCAGTCCTCGAGTCATAAAACTCTGAGTGTACACTAAACTTACCTCAAAGCACAGTCAAGAATCCAGAACTCGGAATAATTTTAAAAAAAGCCCCAGAGTTCAGAATCCAGAATATATTTACTGTAAAGTTTAAACAAAATCCCGAACCGAGAATATATTTACTTTGAAAGTAAAACACGGTTATAGAAATATCTGGCTACGTATCAACTACAACAAATATGTTAATGTATTAATTTTGTATGATTGAATGAATAAACGTAGTACGTCACAACCATTTAACCCAGTGTAGACAATTATTTTGTTATGTTGAAAGCGATATTAATATTGAGACGTCTGACAATTGTGTGGTAAATAACAAAGAAAAACCTTGGGACAATAAAACGTGTCAGATATTGTTAGTGATATAGTAATGGTGGTATAAAAGGTTGTTGCGCTAGTCGGAATAGTGTAAGGGGGACTATTAAACTGCCGTTATTTTACAAGTGTGTAAGTTAAAGACTGTATGATAGAGGGGAGAAAGGGAGAGAGGCAGAGGGGGTGGGGTGGGAGGGGAAGGGTGTGGTGCGAGAGTAATGTGTCCTACTGTTCAACGACGTATTGGAAACTAATACACGAAACGAATAGTTTATGTGATGAATTTTGTCATTATTTTGGTATTTTGCACAGTCGCGGTCGGTTTGGGTTTTTTATTTTGCTTCCTGAAAGTTCCTTGTCAAAGTCGTCCAGAATTGACTTTTATTGCATATAAGTTATAAGTAAAACTAAAAAGTAGCGTGTAGGTACATGTATATGTATTTTCGATGTTTTTAAGTAAAAATCCTAAGTTCCCGTTTCTGTGTTTTTTCCGAGTGACCTCTGGTTACCCCACATATACGCCAAAATGACGATAGAGATCATGTATTTCCCCCCCCCCTCCTCTCCTTCCAAAGAGACATTGTCTCGGGAACCTGACAAACTCCTTCCTGTAAACATATTTGGATCCGCCATTGAATTTGTTAGTAATGTTATTGACAGGGCAGTACATATTTAAATTTGTTCCAGTCAAGTTGCAGAATAACTTGATGGTTCTCTTCAAAATTTGCTGGGAATCACGGTGGCTAAGTGGGCAAGGCGCTGGCTCGTTAGTCTGGAGGTCGGGTGTTCGATCCCTGCATTGGCCGAGAAAGTTCATTTCGATTTTCCGGCGTGGTTTCCCCTTGTCAGTGATACAGAAGGAGGGCCTGACAAGGACAGCTGCCTAGTCGTTCGGATGGGACGAAAAACAGAGTCCCGTGTTCACATTGGAGTGCACGTAAAAGATCCCTTGGCAGTTGTAATTCGATATAAGAGTAGGCCGTAGCGCTGCTGCCCGGGCAAAATTTCCCTCATAGCACACTGTATGGCGTATGCCCGTCTTCCATTAGCCCGGGTCAGGTGCAGAAGAGTAGGACGTTAAACCCCATTTCACTTCATTTCATTTCAAAATTTGCTGGTAATCATCCTTAGATGATATAAGATAACATTTGTTAAAATAATCTGAAAACACACAATCCGGACAGTGGTACTGCTGAGGAGCATATTAAAACATATCTGACTTCTACACATATTCCTGAAGCAATGGCCGGAAGAATCCAGGTATAATCAAACGAAACACAGCGAGGAATATGCTCTCTACACTGCTTTATGGACCTTTTTTTTTAGTTTCCTGGACCCTGTTTCTCGAAAATTTATCCAAAGATAAAATCCAGATTTAAGTAAGATACATGTAATTCGATTTTTATTGGCTGAGCACTAAAATCAATCTGATATTAGCCAATCAAATTACTAAAATTTGGATTATCATAGTTAAAATTTCATGAAACTGGCCCCGGGTCAGTCACCTCTGGCAACAGAGAAGCAGCCTTGGCTGTCTTCAATTATCTCCGCTTGAGAGCAAGCACTAAACTAGTTGACGGACATTGTATTTCCTAAATCGACGATTTTAGTCAAAAACACCAAATACTTCGAGCATTTTGAGAGGTGTGTATGCCACTTATATTTGATAAAGATTTATTTACTCTTTGTGTTTATAACAGGCTAAACGAAGAACGGGATTACAATGACAGTATTCTAACTTTTGGATATGGCGACCATTTAAGATGGCGACCATTCAAGATGGAGATCTATTCTGGAAGTAAATAGTTCTTGTCGGGGCCTCGCCCGGCACCACTCACAAGGGGACACCAAGCAGGAAAATATCGGCGAACTTTCTTGGGCCAACAGCGGAAGCGATCCCGCGACCTCCAGACTAACGAGCCAGCGTCTTACTCACTGAACCACCGCAGGGCTAGAAAGATAGTGGAATGAGGTTTAACGTCCACTCGACACTAACTAGGTCATTTCGAGACTAACATATGTTTCAATGTCATTTAAATAATTCGCTTGCGCCTATGGGGTCTTAAGCAGTGGGAGGAAACCAGCGGACCCGGAGCAAAACCACGAGTTTGAACAGGCGACCCTATTCCTTGTCACGTTCAACCAGGGAATCGAAACCATGCCAGTTGACTCAATGACAGATCATATGATACAGCGCCCACGTGCTAACCCTTCGGCCTGCACCACTTACAAAGGGGAAACCACGCCGGAAAATCCCGATAAACTTTCTCTGTCAACGGCGGGCGCGAACCTACGACCTCCAGACTAGCGAGCCAGCGTCTTACTCACTAAACCACCAAAGGGAAAGAAGTAAAAACAATAAAGACAAGAGTTTAAAAGGAAGATATATATTTATTCAATAGGGAGAAACAGGGGGAATAAGAAATTAAAGGATAATGATTCAAGGTGAAAAAATGCCATAACAACAACTTTACAAAATACAAGCATTGATTGGATGAACAAGATAGGCAGGAAGACGACCTTTCTTCCGCGTGTAATCGGCAATAAAAGTTCACGTGTGCTCGACAATAAAAGCTCAATATTAAATGCTTTGGTTAATATTCTTTGTGAGCAAAATCAAATTTCATTTAGTCAGTCCAACTAGATTCGTTCATCTCAAACTTTAAGAAAAATATCCTCAACACCATTTCGTATGAAAGATTTAAAAATCCTCCACACGGTTTCGTATGAAAGATTTGAAAATCCTCAACACCTTTTCTTATGGAAGATTTGAAAATCCTCAACATCGTTTCGTATGAAAGATTTGAAAATCCTCGACACAGTTTGAAAATCCTCCACACAAGTTTCGTATGGAAGATTTGAAAATCCTCAACACCGTTTCGTATGAAAGATTTGAAAATCCTCGATAAGGTTTCGTATGAAAGATTTGAAACTCCTCAACACCGTTTTGTATGGAAGATTTGAAAATCCTCGATAAGGTTTCGTATGAAAGATTTGAAAATCCTCGACACAGTTTAAAAAATCTCAACACAGTTTCATATAGAAGATTTGAAAATCTTCAAACATCGATTCGTATGAAGATTTGAAAATCCCTAACACCGTTTCGAATGAAAGATTTTAGCCATTCGCTTTAACCCTGGAAATAAGTAATGTGAACAAGAAAATGTCCGACACAATATTTCAGGAGCCGATCATTTCGTCCTACACAAATCTTGTCCCTTTATCCATACTTTATGGAAATCTCTCTTTACCGCGATATCACCTCGGTGGAAACGGACGTAAATACAACTAACACATACATTACTGCACAGAACTGAAGGTGTCCAAAGGGGCATTTTTAAATCTTTTAATTCCCAGGATCGAAATGGGTCGGGTGATTTGAAACCTAACAAACTGACTAATTGAAGTGTACACAGTGCTTGTTATAAAGGACAGCATTAGAACAAAATAAATATATATGTTACTTTATATATCTTGATAACCCAGGCTATCTAGTCTTGATTATATAGTCTTACAAGGGAGACAACTGAACAAAATTCAACATTTTAAAAAAATTATGCACGGCAATGATTTTGATTTGATTCTAATACCCATTTTATTTTATGTCATAATTTTAGTGAAATGTTGTATCATTGGTTAGTGTCCAGTATCATAGCCCTTTCTCTTTGTGAATTAAGACGGGTCATTTCATTGGCTAAAAATTTGTGCTCAGCCAATGAAAAATCAATCCCCATCTAATGGATATTCGGTATTCTTGAATAATTTTGGTTCAAGTCTCCATAAGGCTCAATTAATCATATTTTTTTAAAGACCTGTTAATCCTGTCTAAACCCCAGCTGTGAGTTAAGATTACCAAGTCAATGAAAGGGCAGTGAGCACTGGACACCAACACCAGTATCAATGTATAAACACAAAACAGGATTTCAGAGTTGTCTCCCTTTTAAACAAATCAAGTAAATGGCAGAAAAACAAATGAAGAAAAAAAAACAACAAAACGTAACATACACAAGGGTTAATAGTCAAAAAAATAATCCAGGCTACTTTTTTGCTCCAATACAATTCTTTGGATTAATTAATGCCTGTTAAATATAGTTCTGTAAACAAGAAACCAAAGCCATATATGGTAAAAGTCTGGTCAACTATTACCATATATGGAGAGAGTCAGGCCAACTATTACATATATGGAGATAGTCAGACCAACTACTACATATATGGAGAGAGAGTCTGGCCAACAATTTCCATATATGAAGAGAGTCTGGCCAACCATTACCATATATGGAGAGAGTCTGGCCAACTATTACCATACATGAAGAGGTTCTGGCCAACCATTACCATATATGGAGAGTCTGTCCAACTATTACCATATATGGAAAGAGTCTGGCCAACTATTACCATATATGGGGAGAGTCTGGCCAATCATTACCATATTTGGAAAGTCTGGCCAACTATTACTATATATGGAAAGAGTCTGGCCAAATATTACCATATACGGAGAGTCTGGCTAACCATCACCATATATGGAGAGAGTCTGGCCAACAATTATCATGTATGGAGAGAGTCTGGCCAACTATTATCATATATGGAGATAGTCAGGCAAACTATTACCATATATAGAAAGAGTCAGGACATAATAGAGATATACGACCAATGTTCTGTCTTCTAAAACAGATTTGGGCCAGCATTTTCTGCGTTAGGATTTAACATCCATGTATTACAAACTAGATCATTTTGGGACTTACTTGGTGAACTTTGTTTCAGTGGAAGGATACAGGGAAAACCCACAAGTTAGGGTCAGGCCTAAAATAGTAAGGCCAACTGCAGATTTCACCAAGGTTGCAAGATTTAGGTAAGCTTAGGACACATGATTGTTGACAAGATACTGGGTTCTGGTAAGGGTTACGGCTAGGTTTAGGGTGATTTTAGTCCTAAAAACATCTTGTGACCTTTGACCAAATCTGCAGTTGATCTTAATATTTAGACTTAACCCCGAGGCCAGACAATTTTCTAAATTCCAGAAGTAAACAGACCAAGGGACATAACTCATCTATTTTGGAAAAACTCTTCAATAATTGAAACAACTAAAAACAAACACACAAGCTATTATTTAACATACATGATCAAATTCTCAAAAAAAAAAAAAAAATATTAGAATTTAAAAATATTTGAATAATATTTGCTTGTGATTGGTCCAAATCCGTTTTGTCCACCAATCAGAGGCTTTTATTCTTCAAATATTTAACCATAAGAAAAAACTGACTTATGGGCTTCGGATGTTCACTTCAACTGAAGTTGGAAACAATTTGATAATTTAATACAAACTGTTAAAATTTTTCTACAAGTCAAACATTGGTCAAAATAAAATGTTTTGGCAAATTTATCTTACGCAGATCTAGGAAAGAGACAAATTATTAATTCATCAATCTAGGAAATAGATGAATTATCAATCTGTCAATCTAATAGACAAATTATTAATCCATCAATGTAGTAAATAGACAAATTATTAATCCATCAATCTAGAAAATAAATAAATTATCCATCCTTCAATCTAGTAAATAGAAAAATTATCAATCTTGCAAACAGACATTTTATCAATCCAGTAAATAGACAAATTTATTATATTTCAAATACATATTTCCATGGATATTTTGTCCGATACTAGTGAAATTGTTTTTCCGGACCTACAATGGAGTAACTGATGAATGATGGGAACAGCTATACTGTATAAAGCATGCGTATATATAACAAAGAATGTTCAATACCTAGAATATTTAAATCATTCTATAGAAGTGGTTTTCAACCCTAAATTTAGATTTTGAACTGTCCCTCCCACCTCACCTGCAGCTCAGATGAGTGATCTTCTTCCAGGAGGGAAAGTCTATCTTCTTCCAGGAGGGAAAGTCTATTTATAAGTTAAGATTTTGAACCGATCCCTCCGATCTCACCTGCTGCCCAGATGAGTGGTCTTCTTCCATTAGGCAAGGTCTATTAATAAATATTAGGTTAGCAGGATTAAAGTACATTCTATGTGCTTAAGATCACTACCCTTATAATTTTTCAACTGCTTGGAGAATATCATTCTCCTTTCCTGGGGGTTGGGAGGGGAGGGGAAGTAGGGGAATGACCCTTTTATATCTTTAATTTCTTGGACGATCTCATTCTTGGGGGAGGGGGAGTAGGGGATTGATCCTTTTATATTTTAAGTTTCTTGGACGATTTTATTCTCGGGTGAGGGGGGAGAAAGGAGGGAAGGAAGGGAAATGTCCTTTTTTTAATTATAACTTATTGGGACAATCTCAGTCTCCCAGGTACTGATCAAGTAACCCTGGGTAGGACTCCCCCAACCCCTCTTTCGGAAGTGACCACATTACCTCTGGCAGAGAAATGCACACACCCCAGTAGTGATCTAATTACTTTACTGGGTAGGAATCCCCTCCCCCTTTCCCACCCTGGAAGTGACCAAATTAACCTCCAGGGAGTGATCAGATTCCCTCCAGGTTGAAAACCACGTTTCTACAGTCTTCGTGCTTATTTAACAAAAACAAAACAATATATTTCTCCAGTGCAATATTCAAAACAATGTTATCAATATTGAAAATCAATTGACAATATTCATATACATGTATAACACCCAGTTTACAAGGTACATCTCGTAGATAATAACATATATCATACAATTACTTCTTCTAGAACATGTGATACCACTTCTCCTAAGTGGCAGGGTATGTTTAGTTAATAACATTATCTGTATAACCACCTGACCCCATTTGGGTGCAGGGGAAATGGAACGACGCAATGTCTAGCTAGGGTACCATAAGATAGGGGGCCCAGCCTCTAGAAAATTATCACATTGTTTAGAGTGCCTCTGGCATTCCAAATTCCAACAAATGAATAGACAAGTAAAAAAGGTTGAAAACTTTCATCATCTGGGCATGGGTATACATGTATACCCCAGAAAAGGGCAGGGTACAATTTGTATACCCTGGTACCCAGGTTCCGGCACCCCTGCTTGGGTGTCAGTGGATGCTTAGTTTTATAACGTTTCATTGTGACACCTGATACCACTTCTTGAGTCCAGAACATCTGATGTCACTCCTGTGTGACAATGCCTAGTTAATAACATATCATTATATCGTCCAATACTTCTACCTAATACCACAGTAAAACAAGTTAGATGTTACACTTTGATATTCTGACGACGTAACATCTAACATCCGAACAATCAAAAGCTCGTAGGAAAAGTTGATAACTAGTTTACTTCGTTCAGCGGACGGCAATATTCACAATTTTCAGTTATCTGCACTGCGAACACTATAAACTTATATATATACCCGGTCCATTTAGTTCACATAAAATTTATTTTTACCATCCATTTTTAGAGAGTTCCAAAAATTCTTCGCCGACAAGCAACCTTAAACCAGCGCCTTTCTGACTGAGAGTTCGGATACTATTGAACTTCTCAAATGACAAGTGACATCACGTCTCCTAGAAGGGGTAGGGATACTATTCCTCCTTACTCCAAAGTGGTTTCAGGTATTCCACAAAGAGTAAGCATACTATGTGGACACATCCCTACTAAGAAATAGTACTGTGTCTACTAGAAAGAGTAGCCATACAACGTCAACTCCCTCAATACTAAGAAGTGTTATCAGGTCTTCTAGAAAGAGTAGGGATACTACATGAACTCCTCCCTACTTACAAATGGTATCAAGTTTTCTGGATACTCTTCTACATGAATGGCTCCCTACCCAGAAATGCTATCAGATGTTCTATAAAGAAGTATAAGTATATAATAGATGTTGTTATATATAGAATTTGTAGCTTGGTGTTGTAAGAAGGACTGAACTGTTTTAATTGACTAAATCTGTTTTTACAACTCTCGACATGCCAGCTTTACGGTTAGCGCCGTATGTTACACGATCACTTTGAACATGGGGTCTGAAACAAAAAAAAAATTCATAGTCACATTGATAAACCAAATTTCGATAAACGTATGCATGAAGTGTATTATAGAGCGAAAGAAAAATGGGGTTTAACGTCCACTCAACACAAACTAGGTCATTTCCGTACTAACATATGGTTCAATTTTATTTCAATAGTTTAGCAGTGTGATGAAACCGGACGACCCTTGAAAATATACAAGGTTCGGCAGGCAACCCTACTTCTTGTCACATACAATCAGAGAATCGAAACCAGTAATAGGGATGAAACCAGAGGAGAAATGAAATAAAATGGGGTTTAACGTCCTACTCTTTTGCACCTAACCTGGGCTAATGGAAGACGGGCATACGCCATAGAGTGTGCTATGAGGGAAATTTTGCCTGGGCAGCGGCGCTACGGCCTACTCTTATATCGAATTCCAACTGCCAAGGGATCTTTTACGTGCACACCAATGTGTACACGGGACCTTGGTTTTTTGTCTCATCCGAACGACTAGGCAGCCGTCCTTGTCAGGCCCTCCTTCTGCATCACTGACAAGGGGAAATCACGCCAGAAAATCGAGATGAACTTTCTCGGCCAATGCAGGGATCGAACACCCGACCTCCAGGGTAGCGAACCAGCGCCTTATCCACTTAGCCACCGTGACCCCCGAAACCAGAGGAGAAAACCCACAAAGCTGGACAGACGCCCCTAAATCTACAACCTGGGGATTCTAAACCATGTAAAAGAGAACCAACACATGCAATGTTTAAAGGATTAAAATGTATACAATACATACCCATCACCAGATGCATCTGGAAGCCCCCAGCCATATTTCGTCAATAACTGTAAGGCAGCTAGAGCAGCGTGATCATGTGATCCATCTATCGACGGACCAGAACCGTGTAATACTTGTGGTGGATTTAATCCTAGTGTTAAACGACTCAGGTGTTCATTCTTATTGTTCTAATAAAATAAAGATTACAAAATAAAAACATTGGATGTAAATAGCTTTAATAACAAAATGAATGAAATGGAGAGAGAGAAATGGGGTTTAACGTCCACTCGACACAAACTAGGTCATTTTGGGACTAACATATGATTTCATTTTATTTCAATAATTCGCTTGCGCGTAGGGGTCTTTAGCAGTGGGAGGAAACCGGAGTGCCCGGAGGAAACCCACACGGTTGAGAAGGCACCCCTATCTCCATGCCACATACGCTCACACCAGGGCTCGAAACCACAGCCGCAAGCCAGAGGTGAATGGCCAGCTAGAGGTCAAAGCGCGGCACTCTAGACCACTAGGCCATCCCAACCCCCCATGAATGAAATGAAAAGGAAACATCCAACAGTTTATTTTCAACTGGGCTAATGACACAAAATGAGGTTTAATATGTCCTACTCCAAACTGAGCTAACAAAGACTGGCATACATCATACAGTGTGCTATGAGATTAATTTTGCCTGGATAGTGGCATTACGGCCTACTCTTATATCAAATTCCAACTGTCAAGGGATCTTTTACATGCACGTCAATGTGTACACGGGACCTTATCTTTTGTTCAATCCAAACGACTTGACAGCTGCCCTCCGTCCTGCATCCATAGGTTTAATAACAAAATAAATGGAAACAATCAGAGAGAGAGAGAGAGATGGGGTTTACCATCCACTTTTTAGCAGTGTGAGGAGACCGGAAGACCCGGAGAAAACCTACGAGGTTGGGCAAGCGACCTTAGTCCACATACAACAGGGGCATCGAAACCACACCAGCATACGTAACTAACCTACGAAAATTCAATGCAAGCTGGCTTTTTTTTTGCATGTATACAATGAATTTGGCTATTTTTTAAAAATTGTGTTAAAGTTTAAAATCTTTGTTTAGAATTGAAATAAATTAACAATGAGTCAATCCCCGTGCTAAAAACATCAACAGAATTGATTGTGTATATTGTGTTGACATTTTTTTGTTGACGTGACCTCATTAACTGTGACGTTTACATAACGTCATATGGATATCATGGCTATTCATTGTGTCAGAGTCACTTCTCTGCATGTAGGGTGATTCTGTCGTTCAGATTGCAGCACCAGTTAACTTAAAGACAGACCTTATGATAAAATATCCCCCCCCCCCCTAAACCATTTCTCAACAAAGTTGTTACATACCTGTCCAGCGAAGTCATCAAATTTAATATCAAACTTGTGGATTAACGCCAACTCTCGTAATCGTTGTTCTGGGCGTATACTAGTCTGACTAGTGGCTATTGGTCGACCCAATCCAAGGCTGCTCTCGTCGGATGGAGTCGATCCTTGAATAAACACAAAATCAATAGAAACAATACATTCATCAGAACGAATATACACATTCAATAAAATCGATAAATCAATCAGTAGGCCTATAAGTATACAAGTTCATTAGTACCAATATACAAACATGGACTCAAAAAATAAATATTCCCAATTGAATTCCAGGTATGGGCCAAGAAAAAATTCAAGATTTCATGTCATGAAATAGAATGGTGTTTAACGTCCTACTGTTCTGCTCCGAACTGGGTTAAAGAAGGGGGGCATACACCATACAGTGTGCTATGACGGAAATTTTGCCCACTTTTACGTGCACGCCAATGTGTACACAGGACTTCAGTTTTCCGTCCCCTCGGAATGACTAGACAGCTATCGATGTATAAATATGGACTCAAAAAAAAATTTCTCCAGTTGAATTCCTGGTATGGTTTAAGAAAAAAATTCCTCACGATTTCATTCTATACCATTGGGAGGAACCAGCTAATACCAAACTAAATTCCTGATTGAGCACCTGCCTTTGTCATGCAATGTGCTATGAGGGATCTTGCCACGACAGCAGTGATATGTATATTATTTGGATTTTCATACCTTGTCCATAATTGACTGGTTGTTGTTGTTGAGTTGGATGACGACTAGAATCGGGTATAAGAAGTAGGCCAGGTACTAACTGACGACCAGTCTTAACATTTGTTACACCACCTGTAATAAAACAAGATATAAATATACTAGAGTAGCCATTGACGACCATTCTTAACGTTTGTTACAGTACTTATAATAAAACCAGAAATATCATACTAGACAGTGACAACTAGTCTTACGTTTGTTACACAGCCATATACATATACAATACTAGACAGTGACGACCAGTCTTATACTAAACCATCAGACATTTTACACAGGAAATATGACAAGAGTATTTTTTTGATTTCTTGAAAGTAATCCAGCCCTTTATTTCTTTCTCTCACTAATTTCTGGTTTTAACAGTATATTAACAGACAGAAGTTGGTCGGCCAATTGATTACAATGTCTGTCCGAAGTCAGTCAAATGATAACAAATGTCTGTCCCTAGGCAGTCAAATGATTACAATGTCTGTCCCTAGGCAGTCAAATGATTACAATGTCTGTCAGTAATCAGCCACATGATTATAATGTTTGTCTGTAGTATTGTACTGACCTCCATTTTCAGCTCCATTATCAACAAAAGTAACTTTCTTATCAGTTCCACTTCCCTAAAAATATAATAAACATACATCATATCTTTCTCATTGTATATATTTATTTTCAACCATTAACACGAACCTTAAGTTTACAAAAGTTTTCCACAATGGTTAAAAAGGATTAATCACAAAGGTGGTTTAAAGGATTAACCAGTCGTTACTCACCAAGTTACCCCCCTTGTCTCCATAATAAAGACGTTACTGTTCTTACCTCAGGTGTGCCACCGTTCGATTTAATGGCTGATTTTGAGGGTTGTGGAGGAGTCTGACTGAATCCAAGATGGTGTAACATGGCCTCAGCAGCATTACGCTTGGCTAACTTCTTATTATGACCTACACCAGTACATTTCTCCTCATCTACTTGAACCTGGAAATAAAATAAAGCAGGGTTTAACGTCCTACTCTTCCGCTCCGTCTAGGCAAATGAAGACATCATACAATATACTATGAAATGAAAAAAAAAGAGGGTTTAACATCCTCAGGTTCTGCTCGTACTTGGCTAATGAAGACCGGTTTATGCCATAGAATGTGCTATGATGGACATTTTGCCCGGGCAGTGGCACTATGGTCTATTTTTATATCGAATGTCAACTGCCAAAGGATCTTTTATGTGCATGCCAATGTGTACACGGGACCTCGGTTTTTCGTTCCATCCAGACAACTAACACTAGGAAACTGAAATCGTTTAATTTGGGGTTTTTAGACTTTAAAAAATGCTATAGAGTTTAATTTCAAAACATCGTTTGATAATTGATTATAATCCTTTGAAAATTACAAAAATGGTTTAATTAGTACTATGGTTTAATTTAATGATACAGCGTTTAATTTCTCCGAGAGGGGTTTAGAAATGCACGGACCCTTTAATTATGTCAAGCGTCTAATTACTAGCCGAGTACTTTAATTTCCCGAGATGCATTTATAAATTAAATATGAGACGAAACGTTTAATTTCCCGCGAGTCGTTTAACCGATCGGCTCATTTTGATTACGATTATTTAAATGTGAAGTACGAATAAAAAATATGAATATAGAAAAATAATGCGCATCAAATAATTGCTAATCTTTTAATTTCCTGCGAGTCGTTTAACCGATCGGCTCTTTTTGTTTACGATTATTTAAATTTGAAGTACGAATAAAAAATATGAATATAAAAAAAATAATGCGCATCAAATAATTGCTAATCTTTTAATTTCCCGCGAGTCGTTTAACCGATCTGCTCATTTTGATTACGGTTATTTAAATGTGAAGTACGAATAAAAAATATGAATATAAAAAAATAATGCGCACCAAATAATTGCTAATCTTTTAATTTCCCGCGAGTCGTTTAACCGATCGGCTCATTTTGATTACGATTATCTAAATGTGAAGTACGAATAAAAAATATGAATATAAAAAAATAATGAGCATCAAATAATTGCTAATCTTTTAATTTCCCGCGAGTCGTTTAACCGATCGGCTCATTTTGATTACGATTATTTAAATGTGAAGTACGAATGAAAAATATGAATATAAAAAAATACTGCGCACCAAATAATTGCTCATCTTACCTTGGTCGTAGTATTTTTATCCATTATCGATTAAAGAATGATTCCACCATTGACAAACATCAAAAATCGGTAAATCACGCCCAATGTTATTATACAATCGGGAATCGGTAAAGCACATCCCAAAAAATGAACATAGCCTTCCACCTGTACGCGTCGCTATTTGTTGGAAATCGGTAAAGCACATCCCAGGTAATGTATTTTCTTTAAATCACAAATGAATGAAAATAGTTTTCCACCTGCATGCGCCGCTAGAAGACATCACAATGTACGTTATCATGGAAGAGTGATAATCTCGCGAGACTTTTAGTTGGCGCCAATTTGTCGATCTCTATAGACAAGCTGTCGATCATTTTTAGACAGGACTATAGAATGGCTTCAAACAGTATCAATGACTGATCACAGCCTTGATGTTACGTAATCACTTGGGACAATAAAATGTTGACTGCAGAAGAACGATATTGCTAAATCAACATTTACTCCCTCAATATATAAAAAATAATATGTGTTGGCGAGGTATCGGTGTTTTTTTTGTACTATTCAAAATCCACGTTAGATCTTTCATCCCACGACCGTTTCGCCACCCTAATTTACACAGCTCGTTTCATCCCACAAATTAAAAATACAATTATTACGTATTTTAAATATTTTATTGATACATTAATAACTAGTGATGGTCCGATATGGCACCTATCGGTTTTACCGATATCAGATATTGACAGCGAAACATATCGGCCGACACGGATAAATTACCGATAGTGTTGGATATAAAACTATTACACATTAAAATGTCTCGAATGACGTGATGATCTATGTAGATATTTGTCTTTATTAGTCGAGGAACGCATAATACTATTTTACTGCGTGAATCAAATACGAACCCTGTGTTTTCGAAGTAATAATTGGGCCACGCTTCCTACGCAATCAAAAATATACACCATCCTTTATGAACTTAATTAAATGCTGTACCATCAATGGTCGAGATTATCATATTTTAAGTGTTGAATACAATATAATTCCTAACAGTAACAGCACGTCCATCCGTGCATTAGTTCATGCGGTAATAAAATGATACATCAAAGCGATAACTTCCTGACCTGTTTGTCAACAGTGGCTATCACGTGACATTCTTCCGACATTTCTAGAACTATTGTTTAAAATAAAACATCTAATGGGAACCTATTTGTTATTATTAATTAATAAAGTATGATTTGTATTATGAGTTTTTATTTGACAACACAATAGTCAAAAATAACAATATAAATCGCTAAATTATTTCTAAATTTATATCGGCTTCTCGAAGCCGGAATGTATTAGACAGTGATTACGTGACATCAAAGGAATATCCCCCCTTTCATCCTTCATTCTACCACACGCAAAACACGTGATATTTTCCCACCTTTTCCAAATCTTCTGACAGACAATATAGTGAACTAGATAAAACAAAGGAAAAAAAAATATTTACTTGACGCGTCATGTTTCCAGCACCCAGAATCAAATTTAGCGATATTTTTCTGCAGGCGAATACTGAAATTTCCATTCGACAATTATTCGAAAATTGTATTTCATGGGCTCTATTTGCAGTTTGGGGGTTCGTTTTTTGACAAATATGTAAAATATGACGAGCGCTTTTATCCTCGAGGAAGAGCAATAAAAAGCTCTCCTATTTTGAGGCGAAGCACTGATATCATCTTGTTATTAATGTACCAATAAAAGATTAAAAATACGTATTAATTGGGTTTTTTTTTAATTTGTGGGATGAAACGACCCGCATAATTTTGGGGGGCGAAACATTCGTGGGATACAGATCTAATGTAGATTTTGTTTTGAATAGTACAAAAAAAACACCGATACCTCACCAACACACATTATTTTTTATATATTGAGGGAGTAAATGTTGATTTAGCAATATCGTTTGATATCGTTCTTCTGCAGTCAACATTTTATTGTCCCAAGTGATTACGTAACATCAAGGCTGTGATCAGTCATTGATACTGTTTGAAGCCATTCTATAGTCCTGTCTAAAAATGATCGACAGCTTGTCTATAGAGATCGACAAATTGGCGCCAACTAAAAGTCTCGCGAGATTATCACTCTTCCATGATAACGTACATTGTGATGTCTTCTAGCGGCGCATGCAGGTGGAAAACTATTTTCATTCATTTGTGATTTAAAGAAAATACATTACCTGGGATGTGCTTTACCGATTTCCAACAAATAGCGACGCGTACAGGTGGAAGGCTATGTTCATTTTTTGGGATGTGCTTTACCAATTCCCGATTGTATAACAACATTGGGCGTGATTTACCGATTTTTGATGTTTGTCAATGGTGGAATCATTCTTTAATCGATAATGGATAAAAATACTACGACCAAGGTAAGATGAGCAATTATTTGGTGCGCAGTATTTTTTTATATTCATATTTTTTATTTGTACTTCAAATTTAAATAATCGTAAACAAAATGAGCCGATCGGTTAAACGACTCGCGGGAAATTAAAAGATTAGCAATTATTTGATGCGCATTATTTTTCTATATTCATATTTTTTATTCGTACATCACATTTAAATAATCGTAATCAAAATGAGCCGATCGGTTAAAAGACTCGCGGGAAATTAAAAGATTAGCAATTATTTGGTGCGCATTATTTTTTTATATTCATATTTTTTATTCGTACTTCACATTTAAATAATCGTAATCAAAATGAGCAGATCGGTTAAACGACTCGCGGGAAATTAAAAGATTAGCAATTATTTGATGAGCGTTATTTTTTTATATTCATATTTTTTATTCGTACTTCACATTTAAATAATCGTAATCAAAAAGAGCCGATCGGTTAAACGACTCGCGGGAAATTAAAAGATTAGCAATTATTTGATGCGCATTATTTTTCTATATTCATATTTTTTATTCGTACTTCACATTTAAATAATCGTAATCAAAATGAGCCGATCGGTTAAACGACTCGCGGGAAATTAAAAGTTTCATCTAATATTTAATTTATAAATGCATCTCGGGAAATTAAAGTACTCGGCTAGTAATTAGACGCTTGACATAATTAAAGGGACCGTCCATTTCTAAACCCCTCTCGGAGAAATTAAACGCTGTATCATTAAATTAAACCATAGTACTAATTAAACCATTTTTGTAATTTTCAAAGGATTATAATCAATTATCAAACGATGTTTTGAAATTAAACTGTATAGCATTTTTTAAAGTCTAAAAACCCCAAATTAAACGATTCCAGTTTCCTAGTGTAAACAGCTGTCCTTGTCAGGCCGACCTGTGATGTGCCACTGACAAGGTGAAACCTAGAAATACATCAGGGGAAAAACTGAATGAAGAAACAGTGGAAGTTAAAGAGACTTTGAGGAAATTGCCATGGCAACATCTAATATATTTTAGTTTACATGAATAAAACCCCAGATAATAATAATAATAATGAGTCTTATAATGCACTAAAATTCAGATCACATACAACTGCTGAATTTAACAAAACCAACCAAAATGGACTGAATGGAACAAACTTGGCCCTTACCCTACCTTTAAATCAAAATGAACGGACCTGCTTAATGGACTTCAATTAACCTACTGGTACTGAATGGTGAGAGAGAGAGAAATGTGGTTTAATAACGTGCACACAAACTACGTCATTTCGGGACTAACATATGGTTTTAATTTTATTTCAATAATTCACTTGCGTATAGGGGTCTTTTGCAGGGGGAGGAAACAGGAGGACCCAGAAAAAACCCACAAGATTGGACAGGCGACCCTTAGTCCTTGTTACAGTTGACTTGATGACAGACCTAATGGTACGGCGGCCATCTACTCACTCCCCCTGCCCGCACCTACAGAACCCCTAGATAGAGATATCAACTCACCTGCATGACAAATTCGCGTCGATGATACACACCATGATCCCCGACCAGAGTAAAGATTGGTTCCTTTTTCTTCTGAGCTTGTGTGATCTGTATTAATCTACTGATAGGATTAATACTCACGCCGTAACTCTGATCACCTTTCTGTATCTGAGGAATCAACTGTAATAATTTATATTAAATACTAATATCTACAAGTCACTCTATTTACATTAAAGGGCCAATCCCGATAATATATTACGAAATAAAAATTGTCAATTTTGTGTTAAATCCCTGTACTGTAATAATTAAATACAATTACCTAAAAGTTACTATATTTACATTAAATACAAATAAATGGGGTTTAACGTCTGTTCTGCTAATGAAGAGAGAGAGAGAGAAATGGGGTTTAACGTCCACTCGACACAAACTAGTTCATTTTGGGACTAACATATGGTTTCAATTTTATTTCAATAATTCGCTTGCGCGTAGGGCTCTTTAGCAGTGGGAGGAAACCGGAGTGCCCGGAGGAAACCCACGAGGTTGAGAAGGCGCCCCTATCTCCATGCCACATATGCTCACACCAGGGATCAAAACCACAGCCGCAAGCCAGAGGTGACCGGCCAGCTAGAGGTCGAAGCGCGGCACTCTAGACCACCCCAACCCTCCTGCTAATGAAGAAGGGTATACACCCATTAACAATTACAGATATCTAGATTATTTCAATATACGAAATAAGTGTCTGATTTTATGGTAACTGAAAATGGAATGGAATTTAATGTCACATGCAGTCGAAAATATGGATGGATAAATATATTGCTACCTTAAGAATGAATCAAAACCATTACTTGCACAAGAACCATTTTCACCAATCACAAGTACTTACCTTAATTAGGTTACGATTTTTCTTCTTGTTATTTTGGGGTCTGCTACGTGGCGGCATCTGCATGGAAGGAAGGGCTGGTAGTTTCTTCAACTCTTCCAGCATCAATTCAGCGGCACGTTTTTTAGAATATTTTTTACTGTTTCCCTCACCCTCCGTCACCTTATCTCCAACGGTACATCGCGTTACAAAAACTTTAATATGGGGTGGGCCAGATTCTTTGATCACCTGTAAAAACACAATACGTTCATAATAACACAACTTTATGGATTTACTACTTCTTGGTTTATTACATACAAAGTTTCAATACTCTTACAGGCATCTTTATCAAGCAATGAACGTGTCAATACTCTTAAAGATACCTTTATCAAGCAATGAATAACAACTTAAAAAACACAACATATTTTTGTACTAGAGAGAGAGAGAGAAATGGGGTTAAACGTCCACTCGACACAACTAGGTCATTTCGGGACTAACATATGTATTTTTAAATTTTATTTCAATAATTCGCTTGCGCGTAGGGGTCTTTAGCAGTGGGAGGAAACCGGAGTGCCCGGAGGAAACCCACGAGGTTGAGAAGGCGCCCCTATCTCCATGCCACATACGCTCACACCAGGGCTCGAAACCACAGCCGCAAGCCAGAGGTGATCGGCCAGCTAGAAGTCGAAGCGCGGCACTCTAGACCACTAGGCCATCCCAACCCCCCATTTTTGTACTAAATAACTATAAGAGAATATATGTGTATAAACCAGTGATTGTTTTCCATATAAATTGTGTTGTGTTTTTTAATGTGCTCAATCAATAAATGCCACTCAAGGTTTTTAATAACAACCTACATTTATTGTACATCCATGAGTAAAACAATAAAAACATAACATTAATTAAGAATTATAACAACAACCATTTCGCTTTGAGTTATTAACAGACACGGACAGATTAAGACAGGGACTGAAGCCACCACCAAGGCTTAATAATAAATCTTATTTCTATTCTCAGTCTATTATAATATGGGGATGTCCAGATTCTTTGATCGCCTGTAAACACACAACATGTTGGAAATTAAACTCTTATTTGATGTCTATTCTTGGTCTATCATTTGTTGTGGCACCAGCAAGAACTAGTTATACCAAAATATATTCACATATCATGGACGGTTTTAGGTAAATTCGATAATGAAATCTCAACCATTGATAAAGTGTAATCCTGGCCCCAAGTACACAAAACATTTCATAGATTCAAGTTAAGAATTCAATCAAAATTGTTTCCCCTCTATAGAACTTTTGTCGTTTTAATGTATCAATTACACCAATAAGAAACTATGTGCAAAGATTTATTTTTCTGGATCAAAGATATTTCTCAGAAACAGTTATTCAAAGTTGAGTAAATTCTTAACTTAAGTATGAGAATGCTTTGTTTACTCTGGACCTGATTTCCAGGCTTCTTCACAATCATGGTTTTACTTAAAACCAAAAATTAGAATAATTGACAGTACCTCAAAATTAACGGCCATGTTACGTTTCAATCCAATCTCATGAACCAGGCTTATTTCAGATTTTAATTCATCCTCCGGGGAAACTGTAATAAAAGTATATCGTCATAAAATATAGTCTAGATCACACTAGTCTCATTGCTTGACTACACAGTCTAGATCCTACAGTCTCTGCTGATAATTGTTTATTTGTGATACAATGCATATTGTCCACACGATAAGATGATAAACGATACACATTGCGACAGTCTGATTAAAACACAGATCCTGTTGCGCTTCGTTTTTTATAGTTCAAAATTCTGTTTAGTTGTCTTTACTACACTAAGATCTGGAAGAGTTGTTATCATTGACGAGATTTGGATGGTGTTAGGGATTAGCCAAGAGAGAGAGAGAAATGGGGTTTAACGTCCACTCAACACAACCAGGTTATTTCGGGACTAACATACGGTTTTAATTTTACTTCAATAGTTCGCTTGCGCGTCTTTAGCTGTGGGAGGAAACCCACGAGGTTGAGAAGGCGCCCCTATCTCCATGCCACCTGCGCTCACACCAGGGCTCGAAAGCACAGCCGCAAGCCAGAGGTGACCGGCCAGCTACAGGTCGAAGCGCGGGACTCTAGACCACTAGGCCATCCCAACCCCCCTGGGATTAGCCAATGAAACGGTCGGTTACGGCGAGCTTTATTAGGCTTGTTTTGCACAAAACTGTGGATAATCCATAAGAAACATCATTGCTGACGCAACCTAATGCTACAACCGGTCGCAAACGATAAGAAATACAGATCAGTATTTTAATCAGATTAATATTGTGCTAGAGTGACATCAAGATTTCTGTAACAAGTATGATTGTACTAGGGACCAGAAAGAGAGAGATAGAAATGGGGTTTAACGTCCATTCGACACAAACTACGTCATTTCGGGACTAACATGGTTTCAATTTTTTATATTTCTATAATTCGCTTGCGCGTAGGGGTCTTTAGCAGTGTGAGGAAACCGGAGTGCCCGGAGGAAACCCACGAGGTTGAGAAGGCGCCCCTATCTCCATGCCACATACGCTCACACCAGGGCTCGAAACCACAGCCACAAGCCAGAGGTGACCGGCCAGCTAGAGGTCGAAGCGCGGCACTCTAAACCACTAGACCATCCCAACCCCCTAGGGACCAGAAACTGACAATATTGTTGGATGAAAATAAAATATTTAATTCACCAAATCAATGCACCATTGACCAAAAAACTGGCATGCCAATGTTCATGTCGATCGGACTTGAATTGACGGAGCCTTAGAATTTTTACGAATTGAAATAAAATGTTGTTTTATGGCACGTCAACTTCTATTGAAACAATACATATTGCGATACATGAAACCAGGCACTTGTCGCCGATCTTCATTTTGTACTCTGGGCACAAAAACAAACTGTATGCCTTCTTGTTGCTGTGAATGAGCCAAACTCAATTCCTGATGATACAGCAAATTTAAGAAGAATTGCATTTTCGGAAAGCTTAGGGTGTGGACTTTTCAATATGACGCCAGCCTGATTTTATGGGAGTGGGTCACAAATGTCCTGATAGAGTTGTACATACTCGGTTCTTTCTCTTTGGTTTCCGTAGCAGCTTCACCTTCTGGTTTAATCGGTGGATTTGGTGGGGGCAGATTCTTTAATATACGAAGAGCTTTGGTAGCTGCTGTGTGACGAGCAGCTTGGTGAGTTGGACCTTCACCTATAAACTCTCGCTGTCCAACTTTTAGCGATACATAGGCTGATCGGGTAGGTCGAGGATAACGATATCTGAAATAGTGACAAACAGGGTTTAACATCCACTCAACACAAACTAAACTCAAACTGTTGGCTTAGATACACTACAATTTAAATTTAGCAAACCGGGAATCAAACATCTCAACAGTTCTTCAAAATTCACCCCAAAACAATAAGTCATCAAAATCCAGTCGTGTTTAACATTTATTACTGGTATGTGACCGATCATTAACAGATAGGTTTCTGTATAACAGATATTATTGATACCCAGGTTAGAGAGAAAGATAGAGAGATATTGGGTTTTAACGTCTACTCGAAACAAATTTCAGGACAAACATATGAGAGGGAGAGAGAAATGGGGTTTAACGTCCACTCGACACAAACTAGGTCATTTCAGGACTAACATATGGTTTCAATTTTATTTCAATAATTCACTTGCGCGTAGGGGTCTTTAGCAGTGGGAGAAAACCGGAGTGCACGGAGGAAACCCACGAGGTTGAGAAGGCGCCCCTATCTCCATGCCAAATACGCTCATACCAGGGATCGAAACCACAGCCGCAAGCCAGAGGTGACCGGCCAGCTAGAGGACGAAGCGCAGAACTCTAGACCACTAGGCCATCCCCCCCCCCCCCCCTTGGGGTCTTTAGCATTGAGAGAAAACTGGATGACTCAAGAGAAAACCCACAAGGTTGAACATCGACCCTGCTCCTTGTCGTGTACAACAGGGGAATCGAAACCACGACGGCTGACTCAATGACAGACCTTATGATACAACGTGCTAACCATTCAATGAATTAAGGACAATTTGCCAGCAAAGGTTTGAAACCAAACATTAAATACAGAAACTCTCACAAAAACAGCACAACTACATACAATACTAGAGTTGCGGTGTAAATACAACAAAAATATTATTATTGTTATTACCGTATTATAAATATTAATAAATTATCAATTTGTTGAGCGCAATTCTTTTCAGTAAACTGTTACATAAAACTACACCACATCACAGAAAAGCACAATCTCCATAATTGGTTCTTGACTTGGATGGCACTGCCAACTGCAGTTGATCAACTGATTTTAAAGTACGCGATTATTGATAAAAGGAGAACAGATCTTGAAGGTAAACTGGGACGAGATTGTGGATTGCTTTGAAAACATAAGTTAATAACTTGAAATTTATTCGAGCACGAATTCGAAGCCAATGTAAGCTCTTAAGAATGGGAGTAATATGTTCACGAAAAATTTGTGTGAAAGGTAATTCTGGCAGCAGTGTTCTTTACACACGGTAGGCGATCAAGCTGTTGGAGATTTACGCCGTAAAGGAGACTATTACAGTAGTCCAATCTAGAGATGACAAAAGTCTGGATGAAAACGTTACCTTTGATTGTACATTCCCCGGAAGTCGAAGTTAGGAGGTTGATAATACTGTGAATGGCGTGGTTCTATAGGTTTATATGTAGCTATCTCTCCACGTCTCATGGCAACAGCATTTAATTCTACAGTCGGCATTATGCTATTTACTAAAATAACAAAACAAAACCCATGACAGTTTTAACCTAGTTTTAATTTCATTTAATGACATTATTACTTTTCCTCTCATATAATTTCATATTATCACCTCTACTGTCATGTTTGATATGCCTCTTGGAAAAATAAATAAATAAAAAATTCTAGTCTGCATTATGCTGTTCAGTAAATATCAATATAGTGTTTTAATATTGACTAAAACATAAATAGAACAGCAGTTTTAAAGACTGAGTGAGAATCATTAAAATATCAATTAGGAAATGATACGCCAAATAAATGATATTAAGCTTCTGATCATCAAATGAGGCATTGTCAAATATACATATACATGTAAGATTTAGATAAAGGGCTGGATATTCTTCCTAAAATAGTTCTAAAATAGATAAAGAGCTGGTCGTTCTTTCTATAATAGATAAAAGAATAGATAATGCAAAATGGCATTCAAATTATTTTATTCTGAGCCAAGTTATCATTGTTTGTAGTTTTGACAAGATGTGTGCATTGATTGTTTATTATCGTAATCACGGTACTTGTACATTTGGGTTTTTCTCCAGTGCAGTACTTGCATCCCTTCTCTAGATAGTGGTTTAATAAAAGGTTTTCTTGACAGCAATACTTACATCCCTGTCTCGTCTCCCTCTGAGGTTTAAGATGAGGGTTTAGGGAAGTCTTGTCTCCCTCTAGACAGTGGTTCAAAAAAAAAGGTTTAGGGAAAGGTTTTATAGACAGCAGTACTTACATCCATGTTCCATCTCCCTCTGTGGTTTAGGGGGAGGTCCCGTCTCCCTCTAGACAGTGGTTTAAGAAAAGGTTTAGGGAAAGGTTTTCTAGACAGCAGTACTTACATCCCTGTCCCGTCTCCCTCTGTGGTTTAGGGGGAGGTTTAGGGTAGGAGGTTTTCTCCAGAGCCAGACTTGCCACGGCATGTTGAGCTTTCTTAATACTCTGACCAGAAGCTGAATATTCTTCCTCGCCTAACTTCAACTTCACATGGAATAATTTCTGGTGGGCGGGACCTTCTTCATCCACTAACATATACTGGTGAGAGATCTGTAAAACGAGAGAGAAAAATGGGCTTTAACTCCCACTCAACACAAACACTGATCTAAGACATACTTCAAGGGGGGTGATCACGTGGCTAAGTGGGTAAGGCGCTAGCTCGCTAGCCTGGAGGTCGAGTGTTCGATCCCTGTATTGGCCGAGAAAGTTTATCTCGATTATCCAGCGTGGTTTCCCCTTGGGCCTTGTCAGTGATGCAGAACGGAGGGCCTGACAAGGATAGCTGCCTAGTCGTTCGGATGGGACGAAAAACCGAGGTCCCGTGTACACATTGGAGTGCACGTAAGAGATCCCTTGGCAGTTGGAATTCGATATAAGAGTAGGCCGTAGTGCCGCAGCCCAGGCAAAATTTCCCTCATAGCACACTGTATGGCGTATGCCCGTCTTCGATTAGCCCAGGTTAGGTGCATAAGAGTAGGACGTTAAACCCTATTTCATTTCATTTCATTTCATACTTCAAGGTTATTTCAATAATTGACCGGCACTTAACGAGTCTCTAGTCCTTTAGCAGTTGGAGGGAAGCAGAGGAGACAGAGAGGGAAATTGGCTTTAATGTAAACACAACACAAACTAGGGCATTTCTGGAACAACACATCATCCAAGATTAAATTGACAGACGCTTATAGTCTTTAGCAGTGGGAGGAAAGCAGAGGAGAGAGAGAGAATGAGGTTTTTTGTCCATTTGACACTAACTGGTCATTTCGGGAATAACATACATGTATGGTTCAATTTTTTGGTCCAATTATTCGCCTGTGCGTATGGTGGTCTTCAGCAGTTAGAGGAAACTGCGGGACCCAGAGAAAACCCACAAGGTTGGACAGGCGACCCTGCTCCTTGTCACGTACAACCGGAGAATCAGAACAATGCCAGTTGACTCTATGACAGACCTTGTGATACAGCGCGGACAGGCTTTCCATTCGGCCATCCATCCCCCCTCCGTTTTAAAATGAAATAAACTCTTAACCTTGTTGTAACGAGCTAACTCGTTTAGTAGACACATTGGTGTTTTCTCTTTTGTGTTTGCCAAGTTCGAGCATTCTAATTGCTCCGGAATTATTGTAGATTCTGTTGTCGTAGTTACAGTAGCAGCCATATTGCTGGTTTTACCCCCAGCAGATTCCTTATTTCCATTCTGATCACCAGAAACCATTCTTTGATTGGACATTCCAGGTTGAGAAGGCGTCTGATTGGCTACTACAACTTTGTTTTGATTGGTCAGAATGGCAGTTGGAGGTTTATTTTGATTGGGCATATTGCCATGCATCATCATATTACTGGTTGCCATGGATTGCTGCTGCTGTTGCATCATCTGTGGTTTGATAGGATAGCCTTGTATGCTGTACTGGGGATTCCCCTGTCCAGAGGTCATGGGGATTCCCTGGGGAGAATACCCTTGAGGGGGCATAACTCCCTTATGTACAGCACCTTGCATCTGCTGAGGGTTACCTGTAATAGAAATAACATGATCAGTTTGAAAATAAGAAAAAAATTAACAATCTATTTTTCTGCACTAAAAAAAGACATATGCTATGCAGTAGACAGGTTTAGTGTGACAACATGTGTAAACCAAGGGTGTCAAACATGCAGCCCATGTGCCAGATTCGGCCCTACAAGGTTTTAAATGTGGTCCGTGGAACAGATTTAACAAACTGATGTGTTGATAATTTTTAGAAACTAGCGGTAAAAATCATTTATTATTGTTTTCCAGTTTCAGTAAAACTCTGACTTTTGTACTGTATGTGAAGTGAGCTGTGGCCCCTGAATCAAAAAAAGTTTGACACCCCTGTTCTAACCCACGGACAAATAACCTATTTTGCACTTTAAAATGGCCAATGTGGTGCTGGGTTTTCGTGTATTGCAAATCAGTTTTTAACTTATCAAATGCAACAATACATTGAGGAACATCTAGCAATATCAGAGATGTAAATTTCACAATATTGTAATTTGCAAGGGAGTTTAAATCACACAAAGTTTTTAACTGACATCTTACTTTGCATAATCTGCATGGTTTTTAACTGAAATCTTACCTTGCATATTCAGCATGGCTTTTAAGTTTGCCAGAGAGTTTAAATCACACAGAGTTTTTAAACGACATCTTACCTTGCATATTCTGCATGGTTTTTTAAGTCTTGTTTCTTTTGATTAATTCTGATCCGACACCAGAATCTACACTCAACTTATCTTTCAACGTGATCTGGGACACAAGTCACAATCTGAAGTATAAACCAGGCAAAATTAGATGGAGCTGGCAGTTCTTGCTATACTAGTCAAAAAATAGATAAGTGAAAAAAAAATTAGTCTTTGAAAAATGAGTCTTCGTTCATTCATTGCTTTGCAGTATATTATTTTCCCCTGGTTACCTTAGTCTTTGAAAAATTAGGATCTTCGTTGTTTCATTGCCTTGTAGTATATTTTTTTCCCCTGGTTACCTCACATTCGTTTCGTTTTGTTGACATTCTTAACTTTGTGTATTGTTTATTTTTTAACTGTAATAGCGAGGACCAAGCTATTTGCCCGAAGGTGAGAGCGAGAGAGAAATCGGGTTTAATAATAATAATTAAATAATCCTCTATTTATATAGCGCGATAATACTTTAACACTTGACACAAACTAGGTAATTTTGGGACTATCACATTGTTAAATTTTATTTCAATAATTAATTTGCGAGTCTTTATCAGTGGGAGTAAACTGGAGAAAACCTATGAGGTTGGGCAGGCGAACCTACT
Organism: Patella ulyssiponensis; assembly: GCA_963678685.1. Taxonomy (NCBI): domain Eukaryota; kingdom Metazoa; phylum Mollusca; class Gastropoda; family Patellidae; genus Patella; species Patella ulyssiponensis. Next base: position 9,743,514 of record OY783227.1, on the reverse strand, counting down.
CTTTGGCACATATACCCGGGTATACATGTACGCCAGTTTTTCATCCCCTCCAAAAGACTAAACAGCTGGTCAGCTGAGAGAGAAAGAAATGGGTTTATATATCCACGACACAAACTAGGTCATTTCGGGACTAACATATGGTTTAATTTTATTTAAATAGGAACTGTCTTTGAGCGGACAATAGGGCTGCAACGATTCATCGATGCACGATACAATCAATGTCCGTATCGCGATTAATTATTCAAAAAATCCACAAAAATTTACTGACGTTCTGTCGCTTAAATATCCTAACGAGGAACGCGTAAGTCGAGCTTGAAATTAAGTAATTTGCAAATTACACACTTGAATAATATGCGGAAAAAACATACAGCGTATTATTATAAATATGTCGGTAATATGCGATTTGTGCCAAGATTACTGTACGAGAATGGTGATTGGTGCATACATTGATAAGCACAATTATCATTTCTATATTTCCAATGTATAATAATATTTTGATATTCAAAATTTCGTACCGTTATTTTCTTTGCCATTGTCTCGTCTACCACTGACCTGACAAGGAGAAGGCTTTTCATTGGCTGAAATTGTTGTAGCAATACGAGCCAGCCATTTTGATTCAGCCATACGATCTATGATTAAGCGACTGAATTTTTTTGATAATGCATTCGTCAACAAATTCAAGTCGCGCAGGCAACAAAAGTAATGTTGAAATCGAAAATCCCCATGCCTAGTATAAGTCACATGTATGGGAAAGTACATGTATTTGATGTGTAATAATAGCTTGAAAGAATGATAGAAGCAAGTTAGGGGGGAGGGAGGTGGAATACATGTACGGTACCGGTACAGTAGGCCTAGTTATGGTATTCATTCTAGTACGGTTATGGATCTAGAATACTGCAGACTTGCAATTAATGTGTACATTTAATCATTCAAAGTAAATCATTCAAAAAAGCATTCACCTTTCCTTATGTTCGCAGTGAAAGATTTGAACTTTGAAAGTAGAGTGGATTCCAGAACTGTTATGACTTGTTTACATGTACCAAAGTTGATAATTATCATAGTAATTATTGATACTGATATGTAATGCAATAGTTTATCACACACATTAAATCTATACAAACCTTTGAAAAAAGTCTAAATATATTAGGTTTAACGTTAAAAAATAAAGACTTTTAAAATTTAACAGCAGTTTTTAAAAAAATTTCCTGCATCGTGATATCAATCGTATCGTGGGGTATGAATCGAGATGCGCATCGTATCGTGGCCTGGCGTATCGTTGCAGCCCTAGCGGACAATGTCCACTGACAGTTCCTATCCGGCCTTATCCTTATATACATGTAGCTGCTGTATGAAAATACCGTTCTTCCCCACCTCTGTTCTAAGGCGATTTTGGAATCCTTACATACTATTTTTCACCCCAATTCTACTTTATTCGCCAAAGGCAAAGGAATCATTTCTTGCCACAGCTGACACACATTTATAAAGATTCAACACTATTTTCAAGTAGAATTCTGCGATTAAAAACATACACCTAATACGTTTAAACTTAAGAGCCATTACGAGATCCAGACATGCGCAAACCTCATGTTTATTTCATCGCTAAATTCTACTTGAAAAATGAGTTGAATTATTATAAATTTGTGTTAAATATAGTGAGAAATGATTATTTTTGGTGGAAAATAAAGAATTGTGGTGACAAATAGACGGTAAGGGTTCTGAAACAGCCCGAGAACAGAGGTGGGGAATAGCGGTATTTTCATATTCAGGGCATCATTTCTGACGGGCGTTTCTGCGCTTGCGCCCGTCTGCGTCTGTGATCTTGAAAACACAAGCGCAGGTTATAGCTCCTGCTAAAAATTCAGACAATTGCGACAGTTTTATCAAGAAAGTCGAGCTTGAAAGTTAAATGAAATATTATTGTATCCGAAAATCGTGAAGAGTAGTTTTGTTATGGTATCAAGACATTTGGGTTGAAGATTATTAGCTCGGTTGTCAAGTCTCTCCATGGCGTTTGCATTCACGATAGATTATTATTTATTAGTGATAGTATAACATTAGTAATAAACAATTGATCGTTTTTACATTAAATGCTTTCCGTGTTACGGCGTTAGTTTTGTAAGAGTTTTTGATTGTGAAATTTGAATAAATATAACTTTATGAATTTCTGTCGTGGTCATATAGAAAGCGTCTGGATGATCACGATGGGAGCAGGTAGTTTCATCTCACGACCGTTTCACCCTGGGCTGTGAATACCATAATTAATTTCTTCGACATGGCCGGACTGAAAATATGCACGAATTGCCGGATTAATTGTAAGTCCCCGACTCGAATTGACATGGATTGACGTAGATTCCACTAAGTAAAAGCATGTGTCCAAAATCATGCTTTAAATTTATTGTGCAGGCCTGTGATATTGACGTTGCGGAAAGTGTAGAATTCGGATTCTAAAATATCGGTATAGAATTGAATATCAAACACGACATCGCACCTTTCCCGCTTTGGCATTGAGCCAGAGATTTACTCGAACGTCCAAGGTTGTGTTTTCTGTTGTAAGCATATGACTGGTAAATCTATCAATAAATAAATTGGATTTTTAACTGTTTTCTTTTTTTTTCTTTTTCTTTATACACCATTTGGATAGATGGTAAAAAAAGCTCTTGCAAGCAAATTTGCAGGTGCGTTTTTTTGTGCTCCCGGAAATTTAAGTGCAAGAGCTTTTTGTGACTCCTGCATGTTTTACAGAAATGATGCCCTGCATTTTGAAGCTATATAAGGCTGGATAGGAAATGTCAGCGAATATTGTTCGCACAAAGACAGTTCCAAAAGGAACTAGCAGGTAGGGGTCTTTAGCAGTTGGAGGAAACCAGAGTACCGTACCTAGAGAAAACCCACGAGGTTGGACAGGAGACCCTTGCCACGTACAACCTAGAAATGGTTCGACTAGACTAAATGGCAGGCCGTATGATAAAGCGCGCACGCTAACCTTTCGGCCACCAAACCCCCCAAGAGAAATAATGTAGTCGTAAAACAAATTGATACAGATCTCGCTAACACCAGCCTTTACTTTCTTTCTGGTTGTGAAGATTTCCAGCACATTCCATCTGAACCGGAGAACATTTACAGTCTGGGTTGGGGGGGGGGGGAAACACTTATAATTTGCTTTTATAGTTTTGATTACTTTACAGCCTAGCGAAGTTGTCAATATTATTAAATCGACAAAGGGAGAAGGCGAACATATCAGAGGGGAAAAATACAGGATTTTTTTTTTTCGTTTTTGGTCTGTCTGGTCGGCGCACATGCGCAACTCGTTTAGTCACTGCATGTGCCGGATTTTTATGTCTAATAACTTTGCTTACCTTCAATCTAATTAATATTTAGGATTTACAGAAAAGACAGTGACTTGGAGGATATAAAAAAAGAATAAAATTATCCCAGATAAGGAAGAAATTCGTTGGCAAACATGAAAGAAAATTAGGACTAAAAATCGTCCATGACGGTCTGCTAGCGCGTGAATTGATCACATGACCGCGATATTTGAGCATTTATTTGATCATACGCGTAATAAATATATTTTCCATAATATGTGAAAGTTTTGCAAATATTTAATTTCAATTCTTGAAATTATATTCGAAAATGTTGTATTCTGTAATTAATTTTTCACCCAGCAACATATCACGTGATGAAATTGTTTCAAAATGGACGATATTTTTACAGGTGTTGGGAATTGAAATGATTAATTAGGGGAATCTGAGTGCTAATATTTAAGTTTTGACACCTATTTGATACAAACAGAAGATTATCATGTCTATGAGAGCAAAAAATCGAACGAAAAGTTCGTGGACGCCATTAAGCGACGGGGCGACAAATAATAAGGTAAGTAATCGACCCGTTTCGACTTGTTTACAAAACATGCAAATGAATAATCGGGTGGCCATCATCATCAGACTTTGAATGTGATGCTAGAATTTATTAAATACACAGAATATATTTTCATCATTTTCTGATCCTATATTCTGTTGACCAGAAGATTATTCCAGTTTATAGACAATAAAAAATATACAATAATAATTAATTATTAATATATATTTTATCTCAATTCAACCGGAAAAACAAGACATGGTAAATAACTAGTGCTGGCAATCGATACTGATTTTACATATCGATATCGGCAATCGTTTGGGAGATATCGGTATCGATATATCGGAAAAACCGAGAATTGTATGCTAAAAATGTACCGGGCATTTAAATGTGTTATTGATCAAATAAAAGAAAAATTAAACAGACTATGATTATTAGCTATTGTTTCATAATGTTCTTTTCATCCAAAGCTTAAACTTGATGCCGCAATGATGTTAGTAATAAAATAGTTTCGCAGCTTCGCGCTCGCCATCAATCATCCACGAGTCATTGTTGACGATTTTCTTTAGTCGCTTATAGCAATAAACAAATGGAGTTGTTCCCCCTGAACTTAATTACTTTTTGTCATTGTTGTAAGCGACATCGAAAATTGCCGAAGCGATGGTTGAACTGCGAGGTGTGCGTGTTTTTAGTTTTAGCGTGATTTAAATGATCTAACGCTGAATAGGGCCTATTTGATACCAAACATTCCATTAATCTTATTTTATTGAAGTCCATTTATATTTATACGTGTATCGATATCACGAAACTGAATATCGATATCGATATTTTCCATAAGTCGCCGACGATTATCGGCTATATCGATATTTTTTGCCAGCACTATAAATAACTGTATTTAAATCAGTGCCAAAAACTTGTAGAAGATTTTCCAACATCGTCATTGAGATAAAAAAGCCTTATTATATTATATTTTTTACTCCCCGCTGGCTGGCGATCTCCTTTCTGTCTGCTCTGTGGACATTAGACTACGGTACATGTAACATCTAGAAATGAACCTCGTCAAATTTTGGTCTACAATGATACCAGGTACCTAGACTTTGTAGCACCTTTGGCATGGAACTGTGCATGGTAATTTTTCAATTTATCAGAGGCTAGCTAGCTAAAGGAGCAAGAACTTTGGACTGATATAAATCAGTTTTTTCACTTGATGTGATCAATCATTTCCATTTATTTGTTTATGTTTCAGCTGTATGAAGAAAGAAGAGGTCTCGTAACTAAATGGGTAGGCAAAAAACTAATAACTAATGGCAATATGTTTAACTAATAACTACATGTATATATGTAACAGAAATATGTTCAACTAATAACTACATGTAACCAGGGCTGCCGACAAACAGTATCGCAGTGCAATTAACGAAGCCTTGCATGTAACAGCAATATGTTAAACTAATAGCTACATGTGCAATTTTTCGGCTCAATGACACACTTTATGATACAGTGTGCAAGTGCTAATCATTCGGCCAACCAACCTCCCTGATCTACGAGTGTGCTGTATGGTTGAAATTTTGCCTGGACAGTGAATTCCTAGTGCCAAGGGTTCTTTTACATCTACATGTATTCCAATGGGTACACTGTGTTTATTGTTCCATCCAACTATCTAGACACTGTTCCTTGCTAGGCCCCTCTTCCTGCACCACTCTCTAAATGAAGAAGTGATGCAGGATGGAGGGCCTGACAAGGACAGCTGTCTAGTTGTTCAGATGGGATAAAAAACGAAGGTCCTTTGTACACATTGGTGTGCACGTAAAAGATCCCTCTTGACAGTTGGAGTTTGATATAAGAGTAGGTCCTGGCAAATTTTCCCTCATAGCTCACTGCATGGCGTATGCCCGTCCTCATTAGCCCAGTTGGAGCAGAACAGTAGGACGTTAACATGTTGTTTTATAATTTTAGTTTGATCGTTGGACAGACGACCAGAGAAAGAAAGTATTTGATGAGTTAATCAGAAAATGTAAACCGAAACAGTTGGATTATCTACGATGTGTTGTCAACGATCGAGCTCCCGTTCATCGTCAAGATTTTACATCAGTTCTTCCAAGAGTTATCTCCCTCTATATCTTCTCTTTCTTAGATCCACGCAGTTTATCACGATCGTCACAGGTAAGCTACCATTTCTTAGGTCCATGCAGGTTATCACAATCGTTTAAGCTATAAGTTACAGGAAATTTTTTGATGATTAGGAATGTGAGCTTGACGTCAAAGTACATGTTGATAAACTTTATGAAGAGTTGGACGAACAACACTTTCTGAGATAAAAATCAAGGAGAAAGGCGTGGGCAGTGAATAATCTGAGAGTTTAATAAGGATTCAATATGATAAATGGATAGCAATTAAATGACAACAATGAATTCTCGACTTTGCACCCGTAACTAGCAACAATGAATTCTCCGACTTTGCACCCGTAGCTAGGTAGTTTGACACCGAAGTCACAAGACACAAACATGACCTCTTTTAACAGATTGTTTTATAGCATGGATATTCCCTCTCGTAACCAAAAAAGTAAAACTTTGATAGATTAATTAGTTTCAATATGTTTTTAGTCCAAATACATCATCAAGTCACCCATTTTATACACTGGAACAACTTATCTTTACTAAGATAATTGCTTTTTAATTAACAGGTATGTTGGTATTGGAAGTTTTTAACAGAATTAGACGTCCTGTGGATGGCGAAATGTCTACGATTAGGCTGGTACTTGACCTATACACCTAGTCCATATGAGACGGGCATGTGGAAAAAGAATTATATTGAACATATTCAGAGTTTACAGGCTTTACGGCCACAGGTTGGTAACATTCACAGAAAACTTACGCTGTCTATTGACAGGCTTTATGCCAGTGGTTCCCAAACTTTTTGTTATAGCGCACCACTTGGAGGTCCAGTACAGTCGCCACTTACCACCTAGTTTAAGAGAAACTCAATTCGATCAAATATCACTTTATTTGCATAATTTTACAAATGAACTAAAAAAAAACTCAACTCAATGCAAGGGCTGTGTCTGCTTCTTCTCCATCAGTTTGTGATAGGCAGTAAACATTTTTGTGAAGTAAAAAATAACTAAAAATTAGTTCAAGACCCCGAAAATGCTCATATACCACCTGGAAGGCCACAGGCTGGGAACCGCTGCTTTACACCCACAGGTTGGTAATACATACTCTTGTACCCACCTAATACTGTTTGTCTGCCATTATCTCTATTTGACAACAGACACTAAGCCAGTTGACTAATTTTAGTTGAAATATATTTTGTGAATTTTAAGAAGTATGTATTCTGCTTTCATTTAATAAAATTGAAAGGTGTAATTAGTATTTTTGTGTATGTGACATGTGAGAGAGAGAAATGAGGTTTAATGTTCACCTGCCAACAAACCAGGTCATTTAGGGAACAACACACAGTTCAATTTTATTTCAACAATTCGCATGTGTGACGGTCTCTTTAGTAGTGGAAAGAAACCGGAGGACATGAAGAAAACCCCTGCGGTTGGACATAGGAAAACATACTCCTTATCAGGTACAACTGTAGAATCGAAACGACACCGCTTGACTCAATGACAGACCTTATGATACAGCATGCATGTCACATAACAAAACAGTAAACTAATTGTTGGTTATATATTTTATTTTACAGTCTCCTAGTATTAAACAGAGGATGAACAATTTAAGTCCGAGGAGTTCGAGAAAGGGTGGTCGTGATGGAGGAGTCGGGGGAGTAGGAGGAGGTCATGGTAATAAGGACAAGAACAAAACACCATGGAGGGGTTCGGACCCAGTGCCTACTGATACCTATAGATATAATATACTAGATAATAATGATGTCATTGAGGAGATAAACAAACAGTAAGTATTTTATGTGACCATCCACTACAAAACCAGTCACAGTGCGTATTATATTTTGATATATATGAATCAATCTGATTAAAATACAGATATATATTTCATTTCGTTTCTTTATGCTTTCAATGGCCTCCAGTACATTAAAATCTGCTCTGTTGTGCAAGTGGCTTTTGACCCAATGATGTCAGACATTGATTAATCAATCAGCGTTTACGCACAGTTGCGTGCACCACATTCCAAGAACTCACCGTAACAGAATGTTTTATTGGCTAATTCCTGTAAAATAACAACTCTTCCATATCCTAGTGTTGTGAAGACAAGTAAAATGATGTTTTGAACTATAAGAAATAAAACAAAACAGCATTTGTGTTTTAATCAGATTTTTTCAATGATAAGGCCAAAAAAAAAAAAAATGTGATGTTTCCGGTAACCCGACCGACCCATTACAAAACCTGCCGACGCTAATTTTTTTTTAGTGTCAAGAGAAATAAAAAAAATTTTTGTTCACCAAGCGACCGTTCAGAATACTCTAAACCTACCAGATTCGTGAAAATATATATATTATTTGTTGCTATAAATGAATATTAATGTCATCGTTCTTTGAATCGGCATTTACCGATCGGAATAAGCGGGTACAGCGAACGTTTATTAAGATCTGCCATACTTTTGACGCGAGATTGCTAACTGACGTGCAAAACGAGACTACAGGTTTCGTATAGATAATGCACATTCCGAAAAGCTATGAAGCTCACAACTTTTGTTCTAATTATTAACGGCTCGCAAATGGACAAAAACAAGTGAACCTATATTTCAAACAGGTGGATAGGATCTGTTCGATTGGTATTTAAAAGAAGACAAATTTATTACGGAACGATTTCGTGCAACGGTACGATATAAGTTTTCAGCGCGAGTTATTTCCCTTGAACAAAATGGCCTCCCTACGCTATTGCTTTTATCATCATTGAACGATTAAAAGTTCTTTTGCCACCAAAGATAATATTTAAATCGTAATCGAGTCTCTGATACATTTTAAACAATTATCCAAGAATACCACAAATCTATTCGTACTTTATGTTCACAGCGCCGACTCAACCCAACATAAAATTGAAGATTTTCGCACAGAATATTATACGACGTACGGCATACGGACAGTTTTGATTACATTTTTGACGTCGATCTCGGATTTTAAAATTCCATGATTTTGGATCTAATTGGAATATTTTGATGAAATAAAAAAAATTGGGTAGCCTTTTATGTATGTTTTCAAAAAATATTTTTAAAAAAATTGTTTCTGTCATTTGAAACTTTGACCTGAACCCCGGTGGTAGGATAGATAGAACTCAATACTCAATGACCATTGAATACCGCTCGGGTTATTCAATGGTTCAATTTTAAAAAAAAAAAAAAAAAAACCTACCTACCGACCCTGCCCTATTTTCCATCCGTTACAGGAAACAGAACTTTTTTTTTTTGGCCTAATAACAATTTCATAGAGGAGATAAACAAACAATAAGTTCACACGACAGTGTAGAACACATAGTTTGGGTCCATTCCTCGACAATTGGCTACTGTGAAGCAGTGTGCAGCCTTCCGTATGAGAGTTTTTTTCCCTTTTCTGAAAAACCTGTGAATGTGAGGCTACAGTTTTTAACAGAGATCAGATTTCTTGACATTGCAAATTTGGTCCACATCCACATTTTTGTTTCGAATAAGCTGCTGTCGAGGCATGACTACTGTGTGGTTGTTTTCCACGCTTTGTAGTACTACTTTTTCTTGCAGTTGTTTCCCTCATTGTCTGTTTGTTTTTCATTTTGATTGAATGGTTGAGTGATTAGCATGTGCGCGTTGTATCGTAAGGTCTGTCTTTGAGTCAACTGGCGTGGTTTCCATTCCCCGGTTGAACGGGGGGTTGGGATGGCCTAGGGGTCTAGAGTGCTGCGCTTCGACCTCTAGCTGGCCGGTCACCTCTGGCTTGCGGCTGTGGTTTCCATCCCTGGTGTGAGCGTATGTGGCATGGAGATAGGGGCGCCTTCTCAACCTCGTGTGTTTCCTCCGGGCACTCCGGTTTCCCCCCACTGCTAAAGGCCCCTACGCACAAGCGAGTTATTGAAATAAAATTGAAACCATATGTTAGTCCCAAAATGACCGTGTTTGTGTCGAGTGGACGTTAAACCCCCCATTTCTCTCTCTCTCTCCCGGTTGAACGTAACAAGGAGAAATGTCGCCTATCCAACCTCGTGGGTTTTCTCCGGGTTCTCCAGTTTCCTCCCACAATGAAATATTGTTATAAAAATTATTACAGTTGATGATCACTTACTCTACAGGTACTTGGGAATAACGTGGAATTCCTGAATTTATTCCAATATTTATATTTATTAACAGGAGAAAAAAGAAGATGTATGGAGAGGAGGCTAGTCGATTGGCTGAAACTGTACGGTCTAAAGTTAATACGGGAAATAATGTTCTTCGTTCCATGTCTGCATCGGTAGGTCAAGGTCATTTCATATAAATGTAACTTCATCTTTTAGTAGATGGAACTGCCCTGGTGTCTGTTAGGCTATTGGAACGATATTACTTCATCAGATTTTCCCTTGTCGGGATGAAAAACTAAGATCCTGTGTAAACATTGGCTTGAACATAAATGATCCCTTGAACATTGGAATTCGATGTACGCCACTGTCCGAACTAAATTTCCCTCATAGCACACTGCATGGTGTCATCTATTTCCTGAGTGCACTACAGCTTTGACAAAGTGTTGGGCGGTTTGTGGTGCTATATGGATCATTCATTTCAGGCTTCCCAGTTCTTTTATGGTTGCTGGATGTTTCAGGCTTTCCTCTGGACATCTCCCCAGGAGCCACAGTGACTAAGTGAGTAAGAGGCTAGCTCCCTAGCCTGGAGGTCGCATGTTTCAGTCCAGGTTTTGGTCGAGATAGTTCATCAGAATTTTCTGTGGTCAGTCTTGCAAGATTATGGCCTCACAAGGACAACAATCCAGTCATTTGGATGGGATGAAAAACGAGGTGTACACATTGGTATGCACGTAAAAGATCCCTTGACAGTTAAAATTTCGTTTATAGTACACTGTATGGCTTATGCCTGTCTACATTAACCCAGTCGGAGCAGGGCCTTAAACCCCATTTTATTATATTACTTAATAGCACATTGTATGGCGTATGTCCATCTTCATTATTCCAGGGGGGTTGGGATGGCCTAGTGGTCTAGAGTGCCGCGCTTCGACCTCTAGCTGGCCTGTCACCTCTGGCTTGCGGCTGTGGTTTCGATCCCAGGTGTGAGTGTATGTGGCATGGAGATCGGGGCGCCTTCTCAACCTCGTGGACTTCCTTCAGGAACTCTGGTTTCCTCCCACGGTAAAGACCCCTACGTGCAAGCGAATTATTGAAATGAAATTAAACCATATGTTAGTCCCGAAATGACCTAGTCTCTCTCTCATTATCCCAGTCTGAGCAGAACAGTTGGACGTTAAATCCCATTTCATTTCATTTATATTTTCAGAGATTATATTCTACAACGGGTGGAATGAATAATGCCAGGCCGAACAGTCGAGTTGATTACAGTAAGAAGAAACATCAGACTGTACAGATAATTGATGTACCCCGTCCTGGACCCGTCAGTCCTCCTCCCAAAACACCACGATCCCCGAAACGATCTCCAACCAGATCAGCTCGTGATCCACCATGTGAGTATTAAATATATCTCTCTCGCGCGCGCTTTATTAACCCTTAGAACCCGAAATGCCGCAAAACCGGCTTGACGCTGTATCGCATATACCCGAAATGTCGGTTTTGCGGCTTAGGGCGTGTCAAGCTCCAATTACGTTGACGTCATAATTAATATGACGTCCTGTAAATCCAGGGAGGGACGTGCAACACCCCATGTATAGTCAGTGTTCAAAGGGTTAAAGTCGTTAAGTCTCTAACTCAATATCATCCAAAGTCTTCGACATTGAAAACACGAATTATTTGTAAATTTAAATCAACATTAAAGTCGCTAAGTCTCTAACTAAATATCATCCAAAGTCTTCGACGTTGAAAACACAAATTATTTGTAAATTTAAATTAACATTGATGTTAGCGGGAAAAGATGGGTTTCTGATATCCAATAATTACGACAAAATAATCATGGTACTGAACATAACTGATTTGAAATTCCAGTAAAATTGGAAGGGATTGAATGTAAATCATTTTGTATACATGTACATTCATATTACATTATTATATGCGTTGCGAACAATTTGTGTCAATTTTAATCCAAGGTTAAATATAAAAAAGAATCTCCTGTCTAACTATGAGGGAGGGATCATTTTGTATACATTCATATTACATTATTATATGCGTTGCGAACAATTTGTGTCAATTTTAATCCCAGGTTAAATATAAAAAAGAATCTCCTGTCTAACTATGAGCTCTCCGGTTTCTCTTCTCTCTATCTTTCAATAGCTTGAATGACAACCTTCTAAATGTTGCTCATGTGTTTATATTATTCCATATTTACACCTAGTAATCTGTTGATAATTCAATTAATAATCTGTTTATATTTACAGCTAGTAATCTGTTTCCAACAAAAGCTTGGGATTTACCAGAGTACGACTCAGATAATTAAACAATTAAACGGGGATAGAACTTGATAGAATAATATTATATACAACTATATACGGTACAACAGAGGACTGGACAAGCGAGGATATCAATAATACAGCTATGTATGAATTTGTCTGTGATATCCCTACCATGGAATCAGACCACTAACTTCTGTTACTACTGAACTAAAACCCGGCCAGAACTTTTATTATGTAATATTCCATTAATAGTTTTTTAAGATTTATCTTTACGCAAACATGGTGTGTAGATATGTAGTTATTAACATCTTGTCGGGTTAAATGAAACCAATGAGTACCACAATTAATTTCAACACGCATTTCTATTTTAGATGGGGTTATAATGTAGGCCTACCATTTTTTTTAGTCAATTCAAATTTTGGACATGGTTGATTTTTATAAAAACAATTGTTACTTAACTCACTGAAAACACATGCAGGCCTATTACTCACTGCTTGTACATTATATATAGGCCTATACTTACTGTGTATATATTGGCCTGTTACTCACAGTGTATATATTGGCCTGTTACTCACAGTGTGTATATATAGGCCTATTACTCGCAGTGTGTATACTGTATATAGGCCTATTCACTGTATATATATATTTAATGTAGATTATAATTTTACAAGTAAATTATCATTTGATATAATTATTTATTACATGTTATCATCTCTTTGTGTGCCTTTTCTTGTTACATCATTGTCAGTTTTATACGCCCAGGGGGTTACATGGCTGAATGGTTAGCATGTGTGCACTGTGTTATAATGTCTGTGACATGGAGTAGGGTCGCCTGTCCAACCATGACGGTTTTCTCTGGGTCCTCCGGTTTGCTCCCCCTACCTATGTGCGAATTGTTGAAATAAAATTTATCCATATGTAAATCCAAAAATGACCTAGTTTGTGTCGAGTTGACTTTAAACCTCATTTCTCTCGCTCATTTATACGCCCATATGAGGGCATTGGTCAGTCTTATCAACAATTAACTTGTGAACGCAAATAGAGGTTCCATTTTTTTTACCCGTTGTTCTAGAATTGTTCTGTTTATTTTTTAAAATTTAACTCTGCTTATAATATTGTAAATGTGATTTCCTGTGATATTGTTGTAAGTTTTATGTAAATTTTTATATTTTTAATAATTGTTGTCCGTAGCGATATCTTACTTTAACGTGTTAGGAGGGATTGAGTGGATGGTGACTGGTGTGGGAGTATATAAATCAATCTGATTAAAATACAGATCTATATTTTGTTTTTTCGTATACTTTGGATGGCCTACACTACATGAAGATCGGACCGGTTGTTGTGGAAAGTCGCGTCAGAGGTCATACAAGCAGCTTTTGACCCTATGACATCAGATATTGATTAATCAATCAGCGATGACGTTTCTAGTGGTTTACCCACAGTCCCATGCATAGTTCGCCGTAACAGTCCGTTTCATTGGTTAATCCATCAGTTATATAACAACTATTTCAGATCCTAGTGTAGTAAAGACAAGTAGAACGAACAAATTTTAAATATAAAAAACGAAACGAATTAGAATGTGTGTTTTAATCGGAATTTGATAACGATTAGGGTCGCTCAAGTAGTCGCATTTTCTCCCAAGCGAATTATTGAAATGAAATTGTGCCATTTACTAGTCCCAAAATGACCCCAAAATGACCAAGTGTTAAGCCCTGTTTTTGCCTCTTTTTCTCAATGATGTTCTTGTTTAGCAGTTAATAATAAACAATTGAGTGGATTTTGAAGACTGCCTATAAAATACCTGACATTTTCAACTTAGTGCCGGACATGTATCAATAATATCAACAAAAAAGAAAAAAAAAACTGTGCCAGACAAAATGACAGGCACCAGAGGTTTTGTATCTAACAAAACCTGAATCTATGTCTGACATTCTAGTGGATAGTCTGATGCTCCACAAAATCTTAGAATCCGTCCGTTTTATATTGTTATTCTTATCTCTTTCAATTTCTTTTTAATGTCATGTGACTCATGTCCGTCCATTTGTTTAAAGAGTCGGTATATTCAATGCAGATGAGATACCCTGTTGCCATGGTAATGTGATGTATTTGATTACTAGTAGTTATCTTCCTTTGGATCTGTTAATCTTATATCTGCATGTTCTCCATCATTCCAGCTCTAATTCTATTTATTAAGGCTAGCTCAATTTTGTAAAAAAAACCTTAGGGCACGTGATTGTTTGACCCAAGTTGAAGTTGGCCTTATCAAATAGATTGAACCATCATTCCAGTTTATATTGTCTATCTACTTTTTTACTACAACGAATATTGGTGCTTGCATATTTCAAATATGAGGTCAAGGTCAGTTTGCATCTCAGTCAATCAAAAGACATACAGGATTATCTGCCTGACCTTTAACATTGTAGACTTCCTAAAGCCTTGCATTCATAGTGTTTGAAACCAGAATCTTGATTATTTATGTGATATATACCTTTCCACTCGAATTCCAATTAACTTTGTCGAATAATTAATTAGTTTAAATTATCTTTCCATTTCTAAGACTGAAGGGATGATGGAGTGAGAATCAACTTATTATGCCAGGATATTTGTGTATAGTCAGAGATTATGCCAGGATATTTGTGTATAATTGAAGATTACACAAGGATATCTGTGTATTGTTAAAGATTATGCTAGTAATTTGTGTATAATTAATTGAAAATTATTCTAGCATATCTTTGTATTGTTAAAGATTATGCTAGAATAATTCTAGATATCGGTGTATATTTAGAGATTAATATATAATTCATTCCATCCTAAATTATTTGTGTATATTTAAACTTAATGCTAGACAATCTGAGTATATTTAAACATACATTATGCAAGAGCTAAATCTGCCTATTGCAAGTCTTTCATTAGGCCTGATATGTTATCTAAATTATTAATTAGACATTAATTAACTTATCTAGACCATAATCAACTGTCGATGGCATCTGATTTCTCCGATATTAAATAGATTGGAACAGTTCAGCCATATTTTGATTTGAGCTAAAAATGGAAGGCTTAGCTTCGAACAACCAGTACCGTGGCTGAAATTATTGCACAAGTCTTGTCAAACCTTCAAAGGCTAATATCTTGGCCCGCAATGGAGTAATTTGAATGAAATTTTCAAATTATTTATTTTACATTATCTACTTTCTAACTTTGAGTGGCATTTAGTAACTGGATAGAGCAATAAACTATAACACATACTTATGGAAAAACAGCTACTTATTTATTTAGGCGACGTTTCGAAGAGTATTCTCTCAACGCTTGATAACGTTGAGAGAATACTCTTCGAAACGTCGCCTAAATAAATAAGTAGCTGTTTTTCCATAAGTATGTGTTATAGTTTATTACTTTCTAACTATTATAGTAAGAATGGCTAGTTCTTTATCTAAATCTCACATAATGTATCTTTAAAGGTTAATATATAATTCTTTCCATTCTCATTTAGCACAGTAATTATTTGTGTATATTTAAACTTTATGCTAGAAATCCATGTACATGTATATTTAAATATGAATATATAAATCATTCCATCCTAATTTAACACAGTAATTGTATACTGTTTTATATTTATTATGATTATTTATTATCTGTTGTACTATTATTAATAAAATTTCTTTATTCAAATCTGTGTCCTTTGGGGGGTGGGGGGGGGGTGTCAAAAAGACAAGATTATTACATTTAATGGGCTACATATCGAGTCAGAAAGGCCATATATCAATGATATCGTACGTAACAAACGTCCGAAAATTAAATGGTAGCTGGCTTTTTTTTTCGTACGTCTACAATGAATGGCCATTTTGCTCAGTAATCCCAGCCAGAATTTGGCTATTTTTTCAAAATTGCGTCAAAGTTTTAAATTTTTGTTTAGAACTGAGATAAATTAACTATTAGTCAATCCCCATGACATGAAATGGGGTTGAAAGTGAGAATTTCATATTTTTAAGTTATATTTTTTAAATTTATTAAAATAAAGCCTTAAAATAGATGGTATCTATGAACAGTCCTACCTTGTTAAAGAATAATCCTATATTTAGCTATAGCTTGTTGAGAAATTGGCAAAAATGTCATTTTCAACTTCAAATTCAAACGTTTGAAGATAGCTATTGCATGGGGGGGGGGGGGCAATAGAAAACAAGGGAGGTAATTGTATTGTCATTTCCTGTGTTAATGAGTTATAAGAGTGGGGAATAATCCTATGATCATATAATAGTGACTTGACAACCTATTGAGCAAAATACATAGAAATAATTATGTATTGACCTTCTTTGAAAATATGAAATTATCACTTTAACATCCTACTGCTCGCCTCCAACTGGGCTAATAAAGACAGGCTAAACAGTTGGCTATGAGGGTAATTTTGCCCTGACAGCTGCACAATGGCCTACACCTTTATCGAATTCCAACTGCCAAGGGATCTTTTATGTGCATGCCATGGTGTACACGGGGCCTCGTTTTTTTGTCCCATCCAAATGACTTGATACTTGGGGAAAATCACTTCAAAAAAATTCCCGATTAACTTTCTCGGCCAACGCAGGGATCGAACTAATAAATAAAGTAAAACAATTTGTAGTTTGTGAATATAATGTTGAATAAAAAGATAAAATATTACACAGTTTTCATATATCAAAATATAATAAAACAATGATACTCGTAATAATATAGTAATCAGGGGCGGATCCAGGATTTTCAGAAAGGGGAGGCGTGCTGCACCCACTTTGGAGTGCGACGCCCGGTCCGTGGATTTTGAGTGGAAAAAATGCCCACAAGGACTAATTTCATACCAGTACTGTAAATTACGATTTCCAACCTTAACTATTTTGTTCTTCTTTGCTGCGAGGATATAATTATGGAGCTAAAAATTGTTCGCCACTCCCAAAAAATAGAGGGGGCGTGCGCCGGATGCGCCCCCCTCTGGATCCGCGCCTGGTAATATTGGAATTGTGGCAACCATCTTGGATTTCAAAATGGCCAATGTTTTATATTTATTATGATTATTTATTATCTGTTGTACTATTATTAATAAAATTTCTTTATTCAAATCTGTGTCCTTTGGGGGGTGGGGGGGGTGTCAAAAATTCCCGATTAACTTTCTCGGCCAACGCAGGGATCGAACTAATAAATAAAGTAAAACAATTTGTAGTTTGTGAATATAATGTTGAATAAAAAGATAAAATATTACACAGTTTTCATATATCAAAATATAATAAAACAATGATACTCGTAATAATATAGTAATCAGGGGCGGATCCAGGATTTTCAGAAAGGGGAGGCGTGCTGCACCCACTTTGGAGTGCGACGCCCGGTCCGTGGATTTTGAGTGGAAAAAATAGGTTGCCAGGCAACGAAACATACGCCCACACAGCAGCCAAATCGTCCGGGCAGTCAACAAGAGTTGTTGCATTTTAAGTAATCATCAGAAAATCATAATTCAAACTCACTCATAACTACGGTGTAACTGTGATATAATCAAACGTTTTTTTAAATCAGATAATGTGACCTCCAGAGGGACCACAAGCTAAAAAGGGTGATTTTTCGTACAATCAGGGGCCATAATTCAGGAAGTTACGATCCGATGGGCGCAAATATCGAAAGGAACCAAGATCTTTGAGTTATAAACATACATGTCAAGTTTCATCAAAATTGGTTTAAGACTGTGACCTCTATAAGGTCCACAACCTTGATATAACATATTTTCACACCATTCGCGTACAAACGGCGGCCATTTTGTCTGTCAATTTTGGTCCGATTTTCACGAAATTCGAACTCAACCTTCATAACCATGGGACGGTGATATAATCAAACGTTTTTCTAAATCGGATAACAATTTTGACCTCCAGAGGGACCACAAGCTAAAAAGGGCGATTTTTCGGACAATCAGGGGCCATAATTCAGGAAGTTACGATCCGATGCGCGCAAATATCAAAAGGAACCAAGATCTTTGGGTTATAAACATACATGTCAAGTTTCATTAAAATCGGTTCAAAATTCTGACCTCTATAAGGTCCACAACCTTGATATAACATATTTTCACACTATTCGCGTACAAACGGCGGCCATTTTGTCCGTCAATTTTGGTCCGATTTTCACGAAATTCGAACTCAACCTTCATAACCATGGGACGGTGATATAATCAAACGGTTTTTTAAATCGGATAACAATTTTGACCTCCAGAGGGACCACAAGCTAAAAAGTGTGATTTTTCGGACAATCAGGGGCCATAATTCAGGAAGTTACGATCCGATTGGCGCAAATATCGAAAGGAACCAAGATCTTTGGGTTATAAACATGCATTTAAAGTTTCATCTAAATCGGTTCAAAATTGTGACCTCTACACTGTTCACAAGCTAAAAAACATGATTTTTCGTACAAACAGGGGCCATAACCCATGAAGTTGCGGTCCGATACATGCCAATATCGAAAGGAACCGAGATCTTAGGGTGATAAACCTATATTTTAAGTTTCATTGAAATCGGATAAAAATTGTGACCTGTAGACTGTTCACAAACAATTGTGGACGGACGGACGTCCGGACGGACGGACGAACAGGGGCGACGACAATATACGTCCACATGAAAATGTGGGCGTATAAAAATGCCCACAAGGACTAATTTCATACCAGTACTGTAAATTACGATTTCCAACCATAACTATTTTGTTCTTCTTTGCTGCGAGGATATAATTATGGAGCTAAAAATTGTTCGCCATTCCAAAAAAATAGAGGGGGTGTGCGCCGGATGCGCCCCCCTCTGGATCCGCGCCTGGTAATATTGGAATTGTGGCAACCATCTTGGATTTCAAAATGGCCAATATTGAACAATTATAGTGAGGTTTGATTCACGAATTTTTTAATGAATAAACAACTTATTTTTTTGTTACACATATAAATACTTATAAAATCCATTCTGCATTATATAAATGGTGGCCATCTTGGATTCAAATATCTGTAATGATACTAGTAATAATATAGCAACATCGATTACGATCTGCAGCCCTGTGATTGCAGATATTTTTATTTTTACTGATAGAGAACACAGTTTTTATAAGATTCTTACTACAAATGTTTGTTTGGATATGCCTCTTGTTCTTGATTAATGTTCTCAAAAAAAGTCTAAAGTTTCGCCAGTTTGAGTTGAATCAACATGAAACTTGGCTAAATCTATTTGTTAAGGGCAGCTCAATTTTTTGTCAACGTTGCTGAGATGTAAATAAGGTTACGGTGGGTGATTGTTGGTGAAATTATAGGTTAGTATTAGGGTCGTCTAAGCATTGGGGCTAGGCCCAGGGTAAAGGTGGGGACTAGAACTAGCCCTGTTTATATCTCGTAACCTATGACGAAAAATTGAGCTGGCCTTATCATTTAGCACTAACCACGAAACTTGTTATGATTGTTCTTTGGACAATTGCACATCAATCAATGGACATCAGTTTTGATATCCTACTAGGTTCCCTGCTCATATTGTACGCTTGGTTGAAATAAAACTCTCAAATTTCAGTCACATGATCACTGTATTCAATACCTCCTATTTAGAATATTTTCGGTTAGCATCTTGACTCGATTCCACAAAACATTCTCAGGCTTAAATTAAGAATTTACTCAACTTTCAATCACTGTTTATGAGAAATATCTTTTACTCAGAAACACAAAATTTGTTCAGTTTCTTATTTGATACATTAAAATAAAAAAGTTTTATAAAGGGCTACATTTTGGTAAAAATAAGGCCAACAGTTTTGAGTAAATCTGAGAATGCTTTGTTATTATGAACACAACAAGTTTATGTCAGCACACAGCCACAGTGATGTCATGTACAATGATGATGTCATAAATAATGATGTCATTCGGAATGATATAGCATGAATATTCACAATAAATCATAATATATATTTATATTTATTACCAAAACAATTACATAAGTAAATTATAAATTCAGTATCAATAACAACTGTTAATAAAACACATTCTAAGATGCATTATCGATTATCTAAAAGAGAAAGAGGAACAATTGAGGTTAAACATCCACTCGACACAAACTAGGTCATTTCGGGACTAGTATATGGTTTAACTTTATTTAAATAGGGGTCTTAAGCAGTGTGAGAGGAAAACCCAAGCGATTGGACTGGCGACCCCTACTACTTGTCACATACAACCATGAAATTGAAACCACGCCAGTTGACTCAATGGTCTCATGAAACAGCGTGCATGTGCTAACCATTCAGCCATCTATCCCCCTTTTGTCAAAAGGATGACTTCTGGAATAAATGACTTCACAAAAACAAGGCACTACATTTATCTCAACAGGAATGCATGATTATCCAGAATCGTAAACGAGTGTCAGTAACATTCATCAGGGTTGTGTACTTGATAGTTGGGTCTACGGTACATTTTCTGATGCCTTAGAATTTTTTGTATAGTTAGGCCTACTTACTGTAACCAAGGGAAATATTTATGTGCGCTAATTAATATTAGTGTTTCATATAGCTAGCTCTTTTATGTGACAAATGAAATGAAATGAAATGGGATTTAAGCTGCAGCTGGGATAATGAAGACGGGCATACGCCACACATTGTACTACGAGGGGAATTTTTCCCAGACTAAGACGCTATAATCTACTCTTATATCAAATTCCAACTGTCAAGGGATCTTTTACATGCACACAGAACAGAACCTTGCCTTTTTTCATCCCATCCAAAGGACTACAGGTTGTCCTTCGCCAGACCCTTAGTCCTACATCACTGGGGGTCACGGTGGCTAAGTGGATAAGGCGCTGGTTCGCTAGCCTGGAGGTCGGGGGTTCGATCCCTGCATTGCCGAGAACGCACATCTCGATTTTCCGGCGTGATTTCCCCTTGTCAGTGATGCAGAAGGAGGGTCTGACAAAGACAGCTGCCTAGTCGTTCGGATGGGAGGAAAAACCGAGGTCCCGTGTACACATTGGAGTGCACGTAAAAGATCCCTTGGCAGTTGGAATTCGATATGAGTAGGCCGTAGCACCGCTGCCAAGGCAAAATTCCCCTCATAGCACACTGTATGGCGTATGCCCGTCTTCCATTAGAGTAGGACGTTAAACCCCATTTCATTTCATTTCATTTCCTACATCACTGATAATCTTGAATCACGACTGAAAACCTTGATGAACCTTCTCAATCAAAACAGGAATAGAACACAGGACCTCCGGGAGTATCTGTGACCTAGCAAATTCTTATACAAGACATTGTCATCATCAGCATCATAATGTGTTTAGTCCAGTTATGTTTATAAATTTGCCAATCTATCTATATGGATAAGAGCACATCTTGTGGAGGTTTCACATTAAAAACACATAAAATACTTAAAAATAACAAACACAACATGACTTAATTTACCTGGGGTGGGTGGTACATGTTTTTTTAGTATACATTGACTGCCATGCCCCACACGAAGAGTCTGACAATCATAGTCAAAATATCAAATCTGGCTGACAATGACAGTCAAAATACCAAATCTGACTGACAATAACAGTCAAACAACCAAATATGACTGAAAATAATAGTCAAATTACCAAGTCTGACTGAAAATAATAGTTAAATCAATGAGTTTGGTAAAATCCCGTAACAACATAACAACATGAGATAGAATGATTCCATAACACAGAGTGAGTGGTACCGGGTGTTCTGTCAGGAAAGTGTTAGCATACCCTGCATCAAACACAACACCCATGGCATCAGAGTCATTTCCCCCCCATTCATCTCTATTTTTCAAACACACCGTTGCTGGTGATCGTCTCGTCTGCTTTCTGCCGTCCAACGTAGTTCTCCATAAAATTATGGGCTCCAAAAAATCTGATTATTTCTAGCATACACTCTACTGGCAACATCCTGAAATATATAAATAAAATTCATTTCCTTTCATACAGCAGGAGAGGTGAAGTGGGGCTTTTAGCAAGATCAAGCCTTCTGTACATCTTATCAAGCCTTTTGTGTAATATAACATATTACATTATCACGTAATTCGGCACTAAATACCAAGTCTCACGCTTTCCAGCTGCAATATCTATCTGTGATAATCAAGTTGCAAAGTTCACAGTTTTTTCAATGTCAAGGTTTCCAAGGAGGTCGGCATGTTTGCTTTGAGTGTGTTTGTGTCACAACCTTCGATTTGTCTGGAAGAAAACGTAGCAATATGTTCAAGAATTGCAAAGCAGTATTGCAACATCTAGGTGCTGTAAAACTCACGGTCGTTGCATCACGAATATTGGGTTTAACAGTGAACAAAAGTGAAATGAAACAGGGCTTAACATTAACATCCTACTGTTCTGCACCTACTGTGCTAATGAAGACAGGGATATCGGCTACGAGCGAACCTTTACCAGAACACAGCTCCCCGACCTTTTCTTATATCAAATTCCAACTGTCAAGTGTTGTTTTACAAGCATTCCAATGTGTATACATGGCCTCAGATTTTTTTTGTCCTTTCCTGATGACTAGAGAGCTGTGCTTGAACTGTCAACATAAACTATAGGTGCTTTTTTCTGGGGGTTTTTTCTGTAGTTTCTTTCCCAAATCTAGTCTCTAGATCACTTTAGATATAACCCCCCCACCCCCTACACCCCACCCTACCCTTAAATACTTTTTTTTCAGAAACAAAAAACAGCTGGAGTCTCTCGATCACTTTAAAAATAAGTCATCAATCATAGCGCCAGACTCTGGCAGGCAGCAAAGAACAAAACCCCCTAAATTCTGTTCCTCAACCATATTTAGTAATACTTGTACAGAATAAAATATTGTTATATAAAAATAAAAAACCGCTTACGTTTTTAAAACTGAGAATATATAAACTAATCTTGGTATACAGACTTCATACTTATTGGTTAATATACCCTGCATTATAGTTGCCACGGTTTCCTCAGTTTTAAGTGGTGGAATCACCCAGGGGAACCTGAAATAGATACATATAGTTTAATATAGGCCAATTATTCTAACAGTTGAAGGCCAATTATATAAATAATTGAAATAGGAAAATTAGTTCAAATTGGTCCATTATTTAGCGCCTGTAGACATGCTTTCATTATTACTGAGAAAAGCTTTGACCTGTTACGTTAGTCCAGCTAGCCAATCGAGCTTTTAAAGCTGAACTCTGATTACAACATTACTGAAATAATGAAATATAAAAAAAATAGCGCCTTAAACAACCGTCCGCCAAAGTTGTTTTCAATTTGTAGAAGAAACATGGCGTATGGTTAGGGGTAACAAAAACACATTTGGGCCACGCCCACATCCAGTGTATTTTCACTATTACTACTATCAGCTTATTGAAAATATTATTGCTACACAATTATAATGTGTGATAAGATAGGCTACACATTATTAAATACTAGTTAGATGAAATAAGTCAACCACGATGTACTTTTGCTCTAAAAAATAAGAGAAAAACTGTTAAGCTAGTCAATTTGTTAAGCTAGCCCAGCTTTAAGCTAGTTCAGCTGTTAATTTAGTTGATATTCTAGCACTGAGATGTTAGTCACTTTAGCTTGCCGTTCGAGATGTTAGTCACTTTAGCAAGCCAGTCAAGTTGTTAAGTACGTCCAGATCGAGAGTCAAGCTGTTAAGTGAGTCTATCTAGTCAGTTGATATTCTAGCCAGCTAATAATCTAGCCCAGTCTTGTTAGTCATATTAGCTAGCTGTTCGAGATTTTAAGTCAATTTAGCAAGCTGTATGAGATGTTAGTCATTTTAGCTAGCCGATCGAGATGTTAGTTGAGCTGGCCGTTTGAGACGTTAGTCAGTTGAGCAATGCATTCAAGATTTTAGTCAGTTGAGCAAGCCGTTTGAGATGTTAGTCAGCTGAGCAAGTTAGTCGAAATGTTAGTTAAGCATGTCAGTTGAGATGCAAGTCAGTTGAGCAAGCCAGTCGAGATGTTAGTTGAGCAAGTTAGTCAAGATGCTAACTAGACTAAAACCTACCTCATCTGACAACCTTTGAACATCTCCGTCTGAGTGAAGGACGGACAGAGTAGCGTTGTGTGTACACCATCGTAACCACTAAACACAATCTCATAGTTTAACACCTCTGTGAATCCCACCACACCAAATTTACTGGAGGAGTAGTCTGTTAACTTGTTGATGCCGATTAACCCAGTTGACGACGCCATGTTGACAATATGGCCGTGATTCTTCTTTAACATGTCAGGTAAAAAGCATTTCACAGTCTGAAAAACCAAAAGCATTTCACAGTCTGAAAAACCAAAAACATTTCACAGTCTAAATAACCAAAAAAATTCATAGTCTGAAAAACCAAAATCATTTCACAGATTGAAAAACCAAAAGCATTTCACAGTATGAAAAACCAAAAACATTTCTGCACTGAAAATAAAATAAAAACATCTCACGATCTGACCCAATCCCAACTTTCCACAAATATTGTTTTTATTAAATTAATGGTAGGAAGTACCCTTGTTATTTCACAAATCATTACGACTGGGTGGGATGGGATGGGTGAAACTGGGTTTAATGGGATAATATGGGATAAATGGGTGACATAGGGTTAAATGGGATAGGATGGGTTAAACTGGGTTTAATGGAATGGGATTGATGAAACATGGTTTTATGTTATGGGATGGGTGAAACAGGGTTTAACGGGATGGGATGGGTGAAAGAGTGTTTAATTGGATGAGACAGGATAAATGGGTGACACAGGGCTTTATGGGATGAGATGGGTGAAACTGGGTTTAATGGGATAGAATGGGAATTTGAGACAAATGTATGCCAATTGTGAAGGATTCTTCTACGTGCATGCCAGTGGACCGTTCATTCTGACAGTCAGTCTGGAAAATAATGGAACTTTTTACAGTCGGCAAAGGTATATTAGAATGTTCAGTCTATTTACATGAAATATCATTCATTCAGATATTTTGAAGGTAATCATACGATAGCGTGTCAGCAGTACTTAACTATAGCTCAAGATATTAACAGATTAATTTTAAGTTGTTGATTACCATGGAAACCCATTATACAGTAGTCAAGGTCACAAGATGTCAATTACCACGGAAACTATACATATACATGTATAGAGAGAAAGAGAGAAATGGAACGGTCAATTTAAGGCTACCATATGATTCAATTTCATTTCAATAATTACCATATCTGTAAGGGCTCTTTAGTAGTGCGAGAAAACCGGAGACCCACAAGGTTGGACTGGCAACCCTACACCTTGCATGTACAAATCAAAACCCACCACTTAACTCAATGACAGGCCTTATGATCTAAAGTGCACATGTTAGACTATTTGACAACTCACCATGGAACATGTATATACAATATACATGTTCCGTGGCACAGTAACATGTATTACACGATACAGCTTATAATCTATTGTTACAAAGGTACAGAAATCTATATTTGCAATCTATTATATTATTAATATTCGATTTATATAGCGCTTCATAACACATGGCTGGCTCAAGCCTGCAGTTCAGGTTTTCGATCCCTGCATTGGCCGTGAAAATTCATCAGGATTTTCCAACATGGTTTCCCCTTGTCAGTGATGCAGAACAGAGGACCTGACAAGGACAGCAGTCTAGTTGTTTGGATGGTATCAAAAGCTGAAAGCTGATAGGTCCAATGTCTAAATTGGCATACACATAAAATATCCCTTTGCAGTTGGAAATGGTTATAAGAGTTGGCCCAAGTGCCACTGCCCAGCAAAATGTCCATCATAGCACACTGTATGGCATATGCCCATCTTCATTAGCCCAGGTTAGGAGCAGAACAATAGGACATGTAATTTTCATTGCACATGAATATTTCTAAGCGCATTCAAAACGAAACCGTTCAAAAACATTTTTGAAATAAATATGTTTTTAAGTTAGTCTTAAAGCTTTGGATGGAAGAGGTGTCCCGAAGATTTTTTCAGAAGACCATTCAACAGTTTAGTTGCTGTGACGGAGAAAGTATATTCACCAAAATGTTTATTATATTTAGGGATCATCAATATGCTACGATCATTTGAAGAACGAAGGTTGTATCACCAAGGAGTATAGAAATCAAAAAGTTCTTTTAAATAACTGGGTGCGGGAGAGAGAGAGAAATGGGGTTGAACGTCCACTCGACACAAACTAGGTCATTTTGGGACTAACATATGGTTTCAATTTTATTTCAATAATTAGTTTGCGCGTAGGGGTCTTTAGCAGTGGGAGGAAACCGGAGTGCCCGGAGGAAACCCACAAGGTTGAGAAGGCGCCCCTATCTCCATGCCACATACGCTCACACCAGGGATCGAAACCACAGCCACAAGCCAGAGGTGACAGGCCAGCTATAGGTCGAAGCGCGGCACTCTAGACCATTAGGCCATCCCAACCCCCAAACTGGGTGCGGTGTCAGAATAAATGGATTTAAACACATTCACAAGAGCTTTAAATTGAACCCTCGTTCGAACTGGAAGCCCATGGAGTTTCTGTAACTTAGCTGATATATGAACATGAACTACTTGTATAGAACAGGTGTTGATCCAGGAATGTCCGCAGAAAGGGGTTTCCCAGGTACTCCCACCCACCCCCACTGGATCCATCCCTAATATATACAATATATTGACTATTGTCACATAAATAGAGAAAATCTTCTTACTAGGTAAAATAATCAATATTTAATTTCACTGTATAGAACTGAATCTGTGGTGTTATGATAAACCTCATCATCTTGTTCGTGGAATGGACTATTGACATGAACACAGACTATATTTATAGAGGATTGAATTACAGATTGTCACATCATTCAATCCATTAGACCAATCTAGACACCGAACCTCAGGTTTTTTTATTATTATTTTATGTATTTGCAGGTTTCAAGAAATTGTCTTTCTTTAGATTCTTAAGTACAAAATTACAAGACAGATAGTGAGAGAGAGAGAGAGAGATGGTGTTTAACGTCCACTCGACACAAACTAGATCATTTTGGGACTAACATATGGTTTAATTTTATTTCAATAATTCACTTGCGCGTAGGTCTTTAGCAGTGGGAGGAAACCAAAGGACCCAGGAAAAAAACCCACGAGGCTACAAAATTACAGAATAAAACCTGATTAAAATGTGTTTAATTATACACAGTAAAAAACATTTTTTTACTTTAAAACAGCAAGCGTACATGTTTTGATTTTAAACTCAGCTATACTTTTAAAGAGGCATTATGGGTGATAAGATGAAGAGCTGACAGTTCTCACTACAATAGTTGAAAACTAGATAGTTTAAAGAGAATATGCTGAAAATGTCAGTCAAATTAATCCACTCTGAACTGAGATACAATATAGTCGGTACAATAAAAACAAAGTCTTGATTAGCCACTTTTGGAATTGATCATCAATGAGTATTAAGCAGCAGATCAGATTCGAATCCAGTGAAAATCTGACACATAAGACGGCATCAAGAGTTAATTAAGGTCTTTTCATGTTAATTAGGATACAGTAACCATTCAGTCATCCCTTTAATTCAATATTTTCCATGGTATGTGAAAATATTAACATGTATTAGAATTCAATCAATATTGATGTTATTATGCCATGAAAATATGGGATGCAAATATCCAATAGTTGAAGAGTCCTAATGCACTACTGACATTTTATAAGCAGTACTAATAAACGTTTCATAATAAGTAATGTATTCCATTAGTAAGTGCGGAAGACCACACTACACACAAAACAAAAATCTACAAGATAAACATGCGGACAAGACATAAAATAGACATTGCAAAAAATAATAAACAAATATCAAATTAAGTGAATGGATCCAGGGGCCAGCCGTAAGTGTCCACTGCTCTGTACAGTCCCAGGCCTGTTATGGTACAGGCTGCACTAAAAATGATTTACAAAAAAAATGTAATAGAAATAATGCAACCAATCTTGACAATGGTCATCTCTCCAGGTGCAATTTGTAATGAACATAGAAAGACATATCCTTCAAGACAATGCGGAAATAATTAATAATGGCAGATTCACAAACGACAAAATAATAACAAAAATGTGAAGAATGGAGTATGGACTTATTTCACTGGACATAATTGATACGAAATATCTTTTTTAAAATAAAAATTGAATACTAATCACTTTATATACATGAAAATCACATTAATTGTGCTTCTAGTCCAATTGCATCTATTTTTAAAGTAAGAATTTCATATTTTTAAGTTATATTTTGAAAATGTATTAAAATAAAGCCTTAAAATAAATGATAACTATAAACAGTCATACCTTGTTGAAGAATAATCCTATTAATCCTATTGCCAGTTGAGTAATTAGCAAAAATGTCAAATTCAAACGTTTGAAGATAGCTATTGCAGGGGGGGGGGGTATAGAAAAACAAGGGAGGTAATTATGTTACGATTTCCTGTGCGAATGATTTTTAAGTTTGGGAAATAATGCCTATATAATATGATCGTATAATAGTGAATTGACAACATATTGAGCAAAGGAAATAATTATATGTTTTGACTTTCTTAGAAAATATGAAATTCTCGCTTTAAGGTTTGAAAGAATCGAACCACACCCCCTTTAAATGTCATCCTCATTAAACATGAATTAGAATCACTACATCTAATCAGTGACTGCTAGCAGACGACAAAAATCAATCTTATAGCAGGTGCCCATTACATCGACAGAGATATTATTTGACAAGAATCAATCTAATAGCGGGTGATATAATACCACTGCCCTTTATACTGACAGAGATATTATTTAAGGTCACTGCCTCCAGCTTTTGTATTTAACTGATAAAGAGATGAAATGAGTTATAAAATCCTACAAATAAAGATGAGAGACACAGGGCTATTGATAACCCCTGATCTACTGTGTAATACCACTGTAACATGTGTATCTAGGGGCAACATACATGAGAGAGAGAGAGAGAGAGAGAGAGAGAGAGAGAGAGAGAGAGAGAGAGAGAGAGAGAGGGAGTATTTAACAACCACCAGACCAAGTCGATTGATGTCCAAAGATCCTAGAAATAGTCCACAGAAATGAAACTTTGTTTATAAACCAGTCACTTTTCTAACAATGGGGAAATGAGAGAGAGACAGGGGAGGAGAGAGAGAGAGAAATGGGGTTTAACGTCCACTCGACACAAACTAGGTCATTTTGGGACTAATATATGGTTTCAATTTTATTTCAATAATGCGCTTGCGCGTAGGGGTCTTTAGCAGTGGGAGGAAACCGGAGTGCCCGGAGGAAACCCACGAGGTTGAGAAGGCACCCCTATCTCCGTGCCACATACGCTCACACCAGGGATCGAAACCACAGCCGCAAGCCAGAGGTGACCGGCCAGCTAGACCACTGGGCTATCCCAACCCCCCAGAGAGAGAGAGAGACGGCTAACAAATGGTTAAATTTTAACTGAGGCGATCACTGCCTCAAGCTTCCTCAAAGATGTCAGACATAAGCCTTCTGATAACTGTAATATACTGTGTAATATAGTCTACTATTGTTACCTCACATCTGCTGAAACAAACTGTGGTTCATAAACGCACTACTTATCTATACCAACAATCTAGGCTAATGAGAAAGAGAGAAATGGGGCTTGATTTTCCACTTGATAAAAACTAGGTCACTTTGGGACTAACATATGATTCGATCTTATTTCAATAATTGCATGTGCGTAGGGGTATAACATAAGGGGTTATTTAATCTTTAAAGACCACATAAAATAATAATTTTTAATTGCATATATTGATAGCCAAGGGTTACTACATTCATTTTACGTCAAGTTCACTCCAATCTGATTAAAATTAATTGAGATATTAACGTTTAAACATCAGACAGCCAAAAACGGTTTTCAAATTTTCAATTACAACCTTTATCCGGTTGATTGGCTGGTGACGTCACAGGCACTACACATAATCTATACACATTATCTATACAATATAGCACTATCTGTACGATATATCACTGTATACACACCGCCAGTTAACACGTGTGTATTTGTCGGTCCAATTAACATTTGACTGGCGTAATCATTAACTCGTAATTTAACACGTAAGCTACATATCACTATACTATAATAGTCAAAGCATTTTCAAAAGCCGACAAAAGCGATATCACTTATGTGGAAGCAGACGTTAAACACCAAGTAGTAGTAGTAGTAAAAGCCGACCTTTCTCGTCTTGAGTTGTAATAGATTTATATTTGTGACTAGAATATTACCGAGTGTATTTCAAGATGCCATATTACCGTTGTGTTATTGAGAGTTGTGGAAATCCCAGCAAGGGAAAGGGGAATAATGTACCGGCGTTTCATAAATTTCCCAACGATGAAATCGTACGGAAAAATTGGAATGCGTTTGTAAACAATTCAAATCCTGATTGGCAACCTACAGTCACAACAGTGATATGCAGTGAACATTTTACGAACGATTGCTTAATTACCTATACACACCCGTCGTGTGTATTTATTAACGCCTGACTGATTCCTTAATCCCCCTAATTAAAAAAAACAATTGACTACGGAATAATTTGTTTTGTAATACATTTTAATTCAAGACCCATTTTAAAATTTGTTTCATTATGTACGGCCGTTCTGTTTTCTCACAACAGAGATGTTAATACAATCTACCATCGTGTGCAGTCCAAACGATTCGAGATACATTTTCGTCAGTATTGTGGTTCTAATTTAGAAGGGTAATTATCATTTTTTGTTACGCCGGCCAGATCAATTTGTAATAATGAATATCAAATACACTTGATCAAATGTGGAGTTCCTGGAGCCGTTTGGTGAGTGATTAAACTGTCAATTTAATTGTAAAATACTTGTATTCTTTATAAAAAAGTTAAATGATGTTAGACATTATAACCTTATCTTATCACAAACGTATATCCATCGAAGGATTTATATTTAAATGTTGTTTAAACACCAATCAACAAATAATACGAGGCTACTTTATTACAAAAACATCGGTGAGCAAAGAAAAAGATAATTACCTTATCAACATTCTAAATTACTTTATGACCCAATCACTGTTCAAATTTAGTCTGATTGATTAATGACAGGTATTAACGACACTACACTTGCGATACACATAGATAGTTAGGTGATCCTTCTCAATCTGTTAATTCTAACGTATAGTGAGATATTTCTTCGTATTTCATTTTTACGGTCTATTTCAGAGTAATAAAGTCAAATTCGCAAGCAGAAATAAAGGCGCCGTACGTCGATAACGGATCGTCATTTACAAATCGCGTTTCAACCATGTTTGAAATTTATGATATATTTTGCGTGACCACATCTTTTTACTCCTATACTCTTTTACTCGGGGAAATTCGAACCACAATACTCTTCTGACGAAAATGTATCTCGAATAGATGGGACTGCACACATAGGAGAGTGTATGACATCGCTGCCGTGTGAAAATGAACGACCGTACATTATGAAACAAATTCTAAATTAGAACGACGACACTCTTCAGACGAAAATGTATCTCGAATCGTTTGGACTGCACACGATGGTAGATTGTATTAAAATCGCTGCCGTGTGTAAACAGAACGACCGTACATAATGAAACAGGTTCTAACTTCGAACAATAAACTTCTGACGAAAATGTATCTCGAATCGTTTAGACTGTACACGATGGTAGAGTGTATTAAAATCGCTGCCGTGAGAAAACAGAACGACCGTACATTATGAAACAAATTCTAAATTGGATCTTGAATTAAATTGAATTATGAAACAAATTATTCCGTAGTCAATTGTTTTATTTAATTAGAGGGATTAAGGAATCAGTCAGGCGTTAATGAATACACACGCCGGCTGTATATAGGTAATTAAGGAATAAACATTCCGAATATGCATTCGGTCACTGTGACGTCACTGGCGTCTGAGGGGATTAAGAGTGTTTTCAATAATTGGCAAAGTCGTTTTTACGGGAGGTCTATTTTTACGACTTTGAATGAAGATAGCTGATTTAAATTTAGTCGGATTGATGTGAATTTGCCGTAAAGTGGATAAAATAACCATGGACTGCTCACATAGAGAAGTTTTCAGGGCCATTTTATGTGCACTTTAAATGAAATGAAATGAAATGGGGTTTAACGTCCTATTGTTCAGCTCCTAAACTGTGCTAATGAAGACGGGGTATACACCATACACTGTGCTATGAGAGAAATTTAGCCAAGGCAGCAACGCCTTGGTCTACTATTATATCGAATTCCAACTGCAAAGGGATCTTTTGCATGCACACAAATTTATATATGGGACCTCAATTTTTCGTCCCATTTGAATGACTAGACAACTGTCCTTGTTAGTCCCTCTGTCCTGCATCACTGACAAGAGGAAACCACATCAGAAAATCCTGATGCAAGGATCGTACTCGCGACCTCCAGGCTAGTGAGCCAGCGACTTACCCACTTAACCACCATGGTTTCAATCATTAAAGAAGCAAGTCTCCAACTCAATATTTTCCATAATATTCGAAATTAAAATGACAAACTAGAATTCAATATTAATCAATTTCAATCAATATCTTGCCATGAAACTATGTAGGATTATAATATCCAATATTTAATGCATGATTAACGTTTTATAATCACCACATGAGTCGTGTACCCCATGGTTTCAGGTGCCATTTTGCAATGAACAATTGAAAACATATCCTACAACGCAACGTGGAAGTAATTAGTAAAGGCTGATTCACAAACGACAAATAAATAATTTACAAACTTTTAGAATGCATTAAGCTGGTGTAAATGATTGCTGCTCATGTATTTCACTGAATATAATTGATTAGAGAGAGAGAAATGGGGTTTAACGTCCACTAGACACAAACTAGGTCATTTTGGGACTAATAATTGATTAGAAATTACAGAAATTGAATATAAATCATGATGTTACATACATTGATATTAAATTAGAACGGAGTGTTGTCTATTTCAAGGTTTGTCAGTGATGTAGGACGGAGGGCCTGACAAGGACAGCTGTCTACTCGTTCGGATGGGAAAAAAAACGAGGTCCCATGAACACATTGGTGTGCACATACTGTAAAATATCCCTTGTCAGTTGGAATTCGATATAAGAGTAGGCTGTGGCACGCTGTGTGGCGTATGCCCATCTTCATTAGCCCAGTTTAAGAGCAGAACAGTAGGATGTTAAACACCATTTCATTTCATTTAATTTCGAGAAAATAGAGCCAAACGTCCTTTAACAATAGATAGACAACCAATCATTGACAACATGTCAATCAATAATAATTATCACCAATCAATGACAGAGACACAAATTAGCAAACCAATTATACGAGGCATCGATAGTTGTTTATGGTCTGGATAAGTTAATAAGTGTCTAATTAATAATTTAGAGAACATTTCAGGCCTAAAGACAGGCCTGCAATAGACAGATTTAGCTCTTGAATAATGTATGTTTAAACACCAGATAAATCAATCAACCATGTACATGTATTTATATTAAATATTACATAAAATATAAAATAGACTTCCCATATATTCTATATATATCACAGTTATTTTCAATATAAAATATCACAGTTATTTTCTATATAAAACATCACAGTTATTTTCTATAAAAAACATCACAGTTATCTTCAATATAAATTATAAGATATGTTTTCCATTTCTATATATATTATCCCAGTTATCTTCTATATAGAATGGGGGTTGGATAGCTGTCATTGAGGCAACTGGCGTGGTTTTGAATCGCCGATTGTTCGTGACAAGGAGTAAGGTCACCTGTCAAACCTCGTGTTTTTTTTCCAGGTCCTTCGGTTTCCTCCTACTGCTAAAGACCTCTAAACACAAACAATTATTAAAATAGAATTAAACCATATGTTAGTCCCAAAATGATGACCAAGTTTGTGTCGAGTGGATGTTAAACCCCATGTATCTCTCGCCCTCTACATAAAATATATCAGTTATTTTCTAAATAAAATATATCAGCTATTTTCTATATAAAATATATCAGTTATTTTCTATATAAAATATTACAGTTATCTTCTTATGAAATCTGTAAATATGCAATAAATTTTCTTTCTCAA
Organism: Patella ulyssiponensis; assembly: GCA_963678685.1. Taxonomy (NCBI): domain Eukaryota; kingdom Metazoa; phylum Mollusca; class Gastropoda; family Patellidae; genus Patella; species Patella ulyssiponensis. Next base: position 9,709,150 of record OY783227.1, on the reverse strand, counting down.
GGTCAGTTTAATAGCAAGTATCATGTCAACTGATCAATGGGTCATCAGGTCATTCAGTTGTGAAATTTGAAATTGACAAAATGCAAGGAGCATGAAATGAAAACACAAAAAGGTATTTTCAACCCATGCCATTTATCGTTTCGAATTGAACAATTCATTCATTCACAATTAGATTACAGATCTTCATGTGCCAGTTCTCTCATCTTTTCAGTAAAATTTGTTTTCTTAAACATGCATCATTCAAGAGCTAAATCTGCCTATTGCAGGTCTTTCTTCAGCCCTAAAATGTTATGCAAATTATAAATTAGACATTAATTTACTTATCCAGACAAACTGTTTCTTCCCACTGCTAAAGACCCAAATGTGCAAGCTAATTATTGAAATAAAATTAAACCATATGCTAGTCCAGTAGTCCAGAAATGACATAGTTTGTGGTGATTGGACATTAAACCCGATCTCTCTCTCTCCCTCTCCCTCTCTCTCCACCTGTGATTCTCAACTCTCCATCCATTGTATTAAGTAGATTTAAATATATTTTGCTGTTAATGATTCAGGGGCGGATCCAGGATTTTCAGAAAGAGGGGGCGTGCTGCACAAACTTGGGAGTGCGAAGCCCGGGACCGTGAATTTTGAGTGTTAAAAATGCCCACAAGGACTAATTTCATACTAGTAGTAGTACTGTAAATTACGATTTCCAGCCTAAACTATTTTTGTTCTCCTTTCTCGCGAGAATATATGGAGCTAAAAATTGTTCGCCACCTCAGAAAAATAGAGGGGTCGTGCGCCGGGTGCGCCCCCCTCTGGATCCGCACCTGTGATTTACAGTAACAATGGATAATCGTGACATTGCTTATTATTGTAATAAAGGTAGCAATGACAATCAAGGCTACACCAATATTGTATAGCCAATATCTCATCTTCAACATATTCCCTTTACATTATCTTTTTTTTTAATAAAGTCATGGAAAATTTAATTAATTTAATATTACATTAGGTTTGCTTTTAAAAAAAAAGAGCCACAGTGGCTAACCTGGAGGCCATGTGTTTGATCCTTGTACATTTTCTGAGAAAGTCCATAAGGGTTTTCGCAAATTTCTGACATGGTACCCGTTTGTCAATGGCGCAATGGACAACATATAGTGTTCGGATGGGACAAAAATGATTAGGCCGCAAAATTGATCTCATAGCACAGTGTATGGCATATAATTGTATTCATTAGCCCAGAACAGTAGGATGTTAAACTCAATTTCAATTCATCTGGTTTGCTGATAAAAAAAAGAAATTCATGTGGTCTATTTTCCATCCTGTTATTCAGTAGGAGTACACATGACCTACTCGATCAAAACAAATTATATTTATTAACGTAAATGGCGTTTTTCCAATAATAACAGAAATCAAATCCCCAACAAGCGTCTAGATGCGTAGAAATAATCATGTTTCAATTCCCTGTAGAATTGACCGAATAAATGGAAAAAAGATTTTTTGTATCAAGGGACAAACGAGACATCAATCAAATCTGACGACTTCTTTTGTTATATAATGAAAGATGTTTTCTTATAAAAAATACTGTACACTGATATAAAGAAACAGCAAATCATAACAGCCAAAAAAGAGAAAAGGAAGAAATTTAAATGTCAAGTATAGAAAATTATACATTAATTCCACCCCCCCAAACATTGCTACAAAAGTTTTCTCAATTGATTCTGGCAAATTTTAGTGTACTTTATAACATATTAAAAGTTCACCAAAGTAGGACCCCGGAAAAATGTTTTTTCAAGATGGCCTCAAAGATAGCCACTGAAACGTCTTACAATGATCCTTACTAACTATCAATTCTAATTTGATGATCTTGACGTTTGAGTCGCTATCTTTGAAGCCATCTTGAAAAGAACACTTTCATTACAGGACTTGGACTATACATCACAGTGGACTTGATTTGATAATTACAATATCTGTGTAGATGACAAGCACATGCTAGTACCCATGTGAGAAGGTTTTGGTAGCCCTACCTGAAAGCTATGACAACAGGGCTCACATTGGCTTTCATTTTTTTCCGCCAAAATGGATATTAATTTTTTATATAAAAAAAAGGTTCATATTTTTTTCCGCCAACTGGAATATTTTATCTGCCAAAAATGTGTGATAGAAAAGACAACATGTAACAATTTTATGTCTCAGGTAGAATTTTAAGATTTTTTTCCGCCAGATCTCAAAAAGAATCGCCAGTACCGCAAAAAGGTTATCGTCAAAATTATTACCAAAATCAAATTTTAATCATCACTTTTATATTTTTATCACAAATTGTGACTTTGCTGACTGACAGTGTGAGCCCTGCACGGCAAACAGTGGTATGGTTAAGATTTGGTCTTAAAGGGGTTAGTTCATCGCTTTGTATACATGTAATATCTGACATCGTTCAACAACTTGTATCCAGATAAGACTAAGACACAGATAGAGAGAAAGAGAGAAATGGGGTTTAACGTCCACTTGACACACAAAGGCCATTTTGGGACTAACACATGGTTCAAACTAATTTCAATTATTTGCTTCTGTGTTGTGAACTTTAGCAGCGGAAGGAAACTGAAGAATCTGGAGAAAACCCACGAGGTCGACAGGTGATCATACTCCATGTCACATACAAGCGGGGGAAATCGAAACCAAGCCACTTGATTCCATATCAGACATTCTTGTGCAAGTCCAATGCAGACATGTTAACTAATAGGTGCCCCCTCTCCATCAAGATATGACTAAATAAACTGAAAGATATGAAAATCATCTCTTAGAAAATAACACTTAAAGAATTATAGTAACTCACCCAAAATTGTGCCAATAAGTTGACGTTGAATGTTTTTTCGATGAGGTCATCAGGACACTCCAATAAACTCTTTCCCGTTACGATACCAGCGTTATTGATCAAAATAGTCACATGACCAACATCTTTACGAATCTGTTCTCCCATACGATAAACTGCACCACGATCACTGGAAAAAAAACAATCATTCACATGGGCGAGTGAGGTGTACATGGGCGTGTGAGAGTGAAGTGTACATGGGCGCGTGAGGTGTACATGGGCGCGTGAGGTGTACATGGGCGAGTGAGGTGTACATGGGCGAGTGAGAGTGAAGTGTACATGGGCGAGTGAGGTGTACATGGGCGAGTGAGAGTGAAGTGTACATGGGCGAGTGAGGTGTACATGGGCGCGTGAGAGTGAAGTGTACATGGGCGCGTGAGGTGTACATGGGCACGTGAGAGTGAAGTGTACATGGGCGCGTGAGGTGTACATGGGCGCGTGAGAGTGAAGTGTACATGGGCGCGTGAGGTGTACATGTAGAGGAGCTGAGAAGATAAAGATGAGGGATGGGGGGAGAGAGTGATATATCGGGGAGAGAGAGAGAGAGAGAGAGAGAGAGAGAGAGAGAGAGAGAGAGATTTGATGTTAAAATGGGAGAGATTTAATGTTAAAATGAGAGAGAGAGAGAGAGAGAGAGAGAGAGAGAGAGAGAGAGAGAGAGAGAGAGAGAGATTTGATGTTAAAATGGGAGAGATTTAATGTTAAAATGAGAGAGAGAGAGAGAGAGAGAGAGAGAGAGAGAGAGAGAGAGAGAGAGAGAGAGAGAGAGAGAGATTTAATGTTAAAATGAGAGAGAGAGAGAGAGAGAGAGAGAGAGAGAGAGATTTAATGTTAAAATGAGAGAGAGAGAGAGAGAGAGAGAGAGAGAGAGAGAGGGTTCAAGGTCAGTCCACAAGACACAAATTAGTTCATTCCTTGGCTAAAATATGGTTCAATTTTATTTCTTTAATTCACTTACATAGGGGTCTTTAGCATTGGGAAGAAAACGGAGGACCTGGAGAAATCCCACGACGTTGGACAGGCGACCCTACTCCTAGTCACATACAAGCAGCAGGGAATTGAAACCACGCCACTTGACCAAATGAAAGACCGTATGATACAATGCGCACACATTAATCATTTGCCCCTGTGGTGGTGGGGGGTGGAGGCTGAGTGATAAAGGGACTGGGTGATACAGACTTCTTTTGACCTGATTTTGCGGTAATTCCGGTCCGTTCAAGATGGTTGAAGATATGAATAACCAAGTGAACACACTTTAAGTTTGATTTGTAATTAATAACGCTGTAAAATGACCAATTTAACTACATTGGAGGGAGTATAATGATCAAATAAAGTCTCGTTGGGAATTAAAACGATGGAAAGTCTTAGAACTAGTGAGTATTGTGAGATGTTAGCAGATGATATTTAGCCAACGAGTCATAACAAAGATGGCCTCTGATATACCTTCTACATATACTATACTATATACTCAAGCAGTAGTAAGAACTTTTATTTTAATCCCTTCAAGTGCCTGTGGTTGATTGGGTGAGCCATGCAGTACAACCATTATGATAATAAGTCCTACAGAAAACATGTAGGTTCCTATTTTGTGGAATTCTAAAGATCGTAGACCCGAAATAATAAAAATAGTTTCACATATGTTCTGTAATTGATATTTTTCCAAATGTAATTTTCTATAGAATTTTAGTATTGAAAATGTGTTGGTTCCAATTTTGTGGGATTATATAAATTGTAGATTTGAAATAATAATAATGGTTTCGTGTAGGATCTGCAGTTGCTACGAGAACGTAGCTAAAAACGTTGAGATAATGTGGAGAGATAAGGTTTGTTATCTAGATCTGCAGTTGAGATTTTTCCAAGTGTAATGTCTTATATAATTCTATAGAAAACTGCAAAAACACTAAACAATTTAAGTTAACTTATTAATTCATCAATTAGTGCTGCTATATTTATAGCCTTCTAAAAAAAACTATATACAGTACTAATAGCCTTCTAAAAAAAACTTTAATTTATTCTCAGGTTGTGTGATCATATAAGAAATTAATAGATCTGCAGTTGAGATTTTTCCAAGTGTAATGTCTTACATAATTCTATAGAAAACTGCAAAAACACTAAACAATTTAAGTTAACTTATTAATTCGCATTAATTAGTGCTGCTATATTTATAGCCTTCTAAAGAAAACTATATACAGTACTAATAGCCTTCTAAAAAAAACTTTAATTTATTCTCAGGTTGTGTGATCATATAAGAAAATAATAGAACAAATATTTTGTTGTAAGATTTTTCAGCGAAACAGCTAGCTATAACTACATAGACTACTTGTACAGATGTGCATTCTAGTTGTCTACATAATAATAAGCTAAATGTTGATTTTACATTAATTTTCATAAGCAGAATAACCACTGTTCCCCTTCGGGCCTTCCACCATAGATTTTGCAATTGTTTTATAAAATAACTAAAATAATAATAGTTTATCACAAGTTATTTTAGATGTTTTGGGTTTATTTATAAGTGTCAATATTACGCTGATTCAATTAATAATTAATCACGTGCGGTCCAGCGCGTAGAGCACCTGTCATTTAAGCTTGTAATTACGTCACACTCACCTGACGTCACATATATAACTGTAACACTGTCCACCGTTTTCTTTGATCAATCTCTGTGTCTCTTCATTGGAATTTTTATCATAATCGCACAGAACAACAATTGCACCTAATTTAGCAAACTCAATAGAAAGCTGGCGACCCATTCCGTTACCCGAACCCGTTATTAATACAATTTCATCGTTGACTGACTTTCTCGCCGGAGGCACGAAGAATCGAAAAATGGCCACAGCAAAAGCCACAACAATGTTTTTTAATGTGTAAATTAGCTCTTGAAAAATGTTCATTTCTGCCGGCTGACAATCAGTTCCAGTGGTGCCATTGCTGTTACTGCGCGGAGGTATTCCAAGCCCAGACATCCTTTGCTTGAGTCCGTTGTTTTGTCCGCGGACATGAACTGTCAATAATTGTCTCAATGATTCCCACACGGCGAACAACGTGCGAATTGACAGGTGAATCAAGCATTGGATTGTTTTGATCTCTGGAGTTCAAGGGTCAGGTCATCATCGCCTCCCACGCTAGATTAGCCAATCAGAGCTCCCTTATGTTTTAGTCCCGATTATCTGAGCTCTCAATATTTTTCTCCAGCAGAACACATTATCGCCTGAAATCATTAACGTTCTGTATTCATCAGTCACTGAATTTTAGCATTCTCGTTAGAATGACCCACAGTAACAGCCCCAGCCTAAAGCATACACCAAGAAGAAATTTTTATTTTCCACGCAAGAGGGGATTGTTCATAATACACAAATCAGTGGGGATACAATTATTAAATAATATATTACTCACCGACACGAATAATATAAATTACAATTATTTCTTCTAGTATACGTATGGAGTTCACAATTCTGGTCTTAGAACTAATTTTGTCGGCGAAAAAGAATATAATGCTACCGTATAAGTTGTTCGGGAGGAATGAAAACTGAGATGTCGATATTCAAATCTGTTATAGTGAGACTGGACATTGCAAGACTACGATTCTAATTAAATGTCGTAAATATCCCAATGGTATCAAATATTTGTTATATCTCACATTCTTTTATTTATCAATTAGAAAAATTAAATTCACATTTAATTAAAAACATTAAACACTTTCAAAATATAGAATTTCTAACTCCATAAGTAATTGGATGTCGCAAAATTTAAACGGAAACGCGTTCTTTTTCATCAAGCACCATGACGGCGACGTACGTGAAATTTTAAATCCTTTGAATTATCCATTATCATCCACAATAATATTCATTAAAAACATTTTAAAACACGTTTTTAATATTCCCAAACAATCTATCTCAGATTTAATCAATAAATTTTGTTTGCTTATGTTTTGATTGCCGAGAAATGCATTGGGGAACACGGACCATCCTGTCCAAAATTGTATACAAACTATTATATAGTGGATGTTATGAGAGTTGATCTTCTATTCAATGGACGCTGTGTCATTTTCATTTCTAATCTTTGCTTTTGAAACTGTGTTATGGGGGGTTCAAAAAGAAAGTAATTTGGGGTCTCAGTTAATTAGAGTTTAAATCAAAACTACAAAGTCAACGGATTTAGAAACTGCCGAGGCACTACCAACCGTGAGCCATGAGATGAGGATGAACATCAAACGAGTAACTTCCCCTTTGCCATTCATAAAATCCACTTGGAACTCCAATCAACACTTCTTTGAATCAAGTTGTCAATTGTCATTGGAACAATCGGGTGAAAAACATTAGAAATAGAATGATTTTATAAAATGTCCGAAATGAAAAATGTGACCCGGATCAATAATGCACTGCCACTGACTCTCAAACCAGGGGGTTGCTTGTTGGAAAGTTTCTCCTGATTGTCCAGCCTGGTATTCTGGACTCAGGGTGGAACCACAAATATGTCCTGTGAGTAGAACGTAGGCTTGCTAACCAATATGTCCCGTTTTAGATCCCTACCTTGGCCTTGACTGAGAGAGTTAATCATGTTTTTAGTTACGTAGTGGATATTTTACCGAATTCGGCAAAGTATCTACTTTCGCTGTTTTACCGTACATCGTTTCTGATTGGTTTAATATCCACTTCCGTCACTTCCGTTCGACATGCGCAGTTGTGCGATTCTTGATATATTCCACCATTTTGATTACTCTGTATATCAAGTTTGGCGCAAAGCACGATTTTACCGGAAAAACACAAACACCACTGACAGTCTTAGTACTTAAATTAAAAACCAAAAATCTGCAGAAATGCGACCTCGACCAAAATAGAGTAAAATTCTAAATATTTTTTCTACAATTTACATTTATTATCTTATTTTTTTAAAAAAATAATTCTATCAAATTCTACCATAGAAATTCAAGTAGGCTATTTTCGTCTCTTTATAATAAAAGGAGAAGGAAGTAGTGTTAGTCACAGGACGGATAGAACTATTGGGTTAGGGTGAGGGCTTGGTTTGGTGTAGATTTTGGGTTAGGGTTAGGTTAGGGTTTGTGTTATGGGTAAATGTCAGACGGTAAAATAGCCGGCATCATTACCTTAGCGAAAACGGCTAAGTCCAGGAAACAGGGAACTGCGCATGTCAAACGGAGAGTACGGCAAAATAGCGAATCAGAGTAAAGTGCCGAATTCGGTAAAATATCCACTGCCTTTTAGTTATGGTTCCTCCTAGTTCAGCTCTGAACGCTGGTCTTATTACACTCACCCTGAACGTTTAGGGACTGTCTCATTCAATGGATGTCGAAAAAAATTGGAGAACATTCAATTTTACTAGACAACTTTTCACTGCTAAACGACGGGTGTGAAAGCCTGCACAATGTCATACTCCGCGCAGCGTTTCGTTTGATTATAGGTAATCTCACTAAACACTGCTATTCTGAGTGGATATTGTTGTGTTAAATTTTGATTAGTCAGTAGTCCGACTACCAACCTATCACTACCTACCATACAAACGCTTTACATTTAAAACGAGTGCCAGTATTGGACCAAATATGTTTACATAACGTTACGTCATGGCTCACGCTTTTATTATGCCTAATTAACCCGTGCATAGGAGAATACTGCAGTAAAACTAATTGTGTGACAAACGAGGCTATCAAGTCGAATGAAATGTAAACAATACTGTTTGGAAACGAACACACTTATACCTTTTTTAATACCTTAAATCACTGTCCAAAGTTTTAGGGAAGACTTAGATTAAACGAAGGACTGTCATGTTGCTGTACTTAAGTGATAGCTTTCATTGAACGGGGAGAATAGACACACTCCCGCAAAAGTTCAAGAATCCGAAGTCAATCCAGCAATGGTCAGAGAGAGATTTCTCGGGCCATTGCTTCAGGAATATGGCACAATGTAAAGCCTGTACATTTCGTTTCGTCTTGTATGACGGACAATTCTGAATGTGGACGTTGACCTACAGTTAGTGTCATGGCGGCGAAAATGTAACTTGATAGTAGGGGACGTATTTTTAACAGCGTGTTGTGTCACTCATACTGACTCCAGTAAGCAAGGTCTTATTTTCTCACTAAGATGTTCGTTTACATTGTACATGCGTCCACACGGATTGACACCCCATCGTATAGCAGTGAAAAGTTGCCCAGTAAAATTGACTGGGGCTCCAATTATTTTTGACATTGATTGAATGGGACAGTTTGAGCGTTCCGTGTGAGTGTAATGAGACCGACGTTCAGAGCTGAACTACTGTTGAGATGGCGCAGAAAACGGGTCCTGTGTACATATTGGCATGTATGTAAAAGATCCCTTGGTAGCTGAAATAAGATGTAAGAGTAGGCTGTAGCACCACTGTCCTTGCAAAATGTCCTTCACAGCACAGTGTATGGTCTGTTTTGATTAGCAAAGCCAGTTCTGAACCGTTAACCCAATTTTATTTATGTCAGAACCGTAAAAAAAAATCATAAGTGGGTTAACCCGGTCTCCCATTTAAATATGTACACGGTGACAACAATTGATATTTTGTTTATTTGATTGTATATTTTGATTGTATATTTGCAGTACTAAGAAACCCCAGGTGCCAGAATCTCTCTTGAAAAGGAGAAAGGAACACAAAGTTCACAGAGAACGAGTCAAGGCCAAGGCTCTCACTCAAAGAAAGGTATATATATATATATATAATAAGTTATCTATAAGTGATTCATTAACCGGACCTGACAAAATCTCGGACACTAAGGAAATAGTACCAGACATTTTCAACTTAATGCCAGACATTTATTAATAAAAAAGACAGAACGGTGCCTTATTACCTGACAAAGCCTGAATCTATGCTGGACATTGTCTGTGACCGGTGCCTTATTACCAGGCTCATTGAACATCCTGAAAGGTTCTGTTCAAACTTCATTAAATGACTGCTCGACTACAAGTGTGCTGACAATCCTGGGGATCATGGTGGCTAAGTGGCGAAGACCCTGGCTCGGTAGTCTGGAGGTCAGGTGTTCTGAGAATGCTTTGTGAACTTGGGGCCCGGTTTTCTTCTTGTCTGTGGTCAACTTGTTTGAATGTTACGATGGGTTTGATGGGTATTGTTGACAAGGTCGGATGGAGACCAGTAGAGAGCCTAACAGATTGTGGTGACCCCTGGGTTGTATGTGACAAAAGGTAGGATCTTCTATCAACCTTGTTGGTTTTCTTTAAGTCCTTCAGTTTCTTCCCACTGCTAAAAAAAATTGTTAGGCCCGAAATTACCTAGCTTATGTCAAGTGGAGTTAAAAACACCCCAACCCCCTCTATCTCTCTCTCTCTCTCTGTCTCTCTCTCTCTCACATTACATTTATTGAAAAAGCAAATTCTTTACTTAAAAGGAAAGAAAACAGAAGAGAAAGTTAATCTTCAAGAGAGCCCAGGCCTATGTGAAGGAATACCGCACCATGGAGAAACAAGCTAGAGGATTGATTAAAGTTGCTGCGAAACACGACAACTTCTACGTACCAGCTGAACCTAAAATTGTTTTCGTCATGAGAATCAGAGGGTAAGTTAAACAAGTGATTGAGGATTTTGGTAGCTGAATGTGTTAAACCTGGTGATTGTGGTGCTAAATGGTATAATGCCTTTTAACGTCTATCGAGAGTATTTGAGGGTGAGTTATAGATGCGACATGGTGGGGGTGGGGCTTGTTAAATCATATTGTCTGTTGAGAAATAGAGGGAAAGTTGAAGAAAGGGGTTGTTTGAATGGTATAATGCGTTTAAAGGTTAGCATGAGAATTAGAAGGCAAGTTAAAACAAGTGGACAGGGTGGTGGTTAGGGGATAAGTTAAACTAGTGGCTGAATGGGTTAACTCATTTAGCATGAGAATCAAGACAGGGTAATTAATACAAGGGAAAGGAGAGGGGTCAACATGTAAGGTTTGTCATGAGAAATAGATGGTCAGTTATTCAAGTGAATGAAGGGTTGGGTTGCTGAATTCTTTGACATGAGAGATAAAATTTAAGTTGTACAAGTATCATGATAGTATTCTTTGGTCCATGTTCCCTCTTGGCACTAGGCCTGGCAAGAGACAACAAAAATATAGTTGTTTGGATGGCAAGAAAACTGAGGTCACAACTGGGGCCAATCTAATTAAAGTATATATCTATATTTCGTTTTGTTTTTTATACTTTCGATGGCCTACACTACATGAAGATCTAACAAGTTATAGTGGGAGCTCACGGTCTATGACGTCAGGTATCAAGCACGGGACATTTGACCCGATGACGTCAGTCATTCGATTAACCAATTAGCGACCGCCATGCTTTTTAAAATCTACTTTTGTTTTGTGTTGATTTCTATCCGCTGGTGTTAATATAGACGTCGTTGGCTGGTAATATCTACCCACAGTTCCACGTATGAAAAGGTCAAACGGTCGATTCGACAGACCATTTGATTGGCTGACCCCTCATTTCAGTGTGTGAAATAGCTTTATTTAACGTCTGCTTCCACCGAGGTGATGCAGAACACGAGTTAAATAACAAGTCCTCCAGATCCAAGAGTAGTAAAGACAAGTAAAAACGAAATTTTGAACTATAAAAAACGGAACGAAATTGGATCTATGTTTTAATCAGATTGGAACTGGGGCCTGTTTCACGAAATCTTAACTAAGATAAAATCGAAATTTTAGTTATTTGATTGGATCATATTAGATTGATTTTAGTGCTTAGCCCCAAAAAATGTTAAGTATCTACTAAAATTTGGATTTGATCTTTAGTTAGGATTTTGAGAAACGGGGCCCAGATTGTTAAGTGACTGATGATTAGGGAATTTTAAAGCAAGCTGCACTCAGAAGTTGATCTGTATCATGATTCTATTAAACTGCTTGCTAGAGAAATATTACAAGTTGATATAGTATTTCATTGATGTTATACATGTATATCATTGATATATCTAAACTTGGATTACATACAATAATAAGTGTTGGGTTTATAACTTGGATTACATACAATAAGTGTTCGGTAAACTGGTTACTTTCGAGTGGAGTGTGTTGTGTAGAGCAGAGATACTTAAGGGTACAAGATTTTTAGAGTTTACATTCATATGCATATAGCCTGAACTAGAAGAACTAATGAAAGCATACATATCGACTTTTGAGCTGTCCTCAATTATATAAAATTACATTTGGAAATGATTGGAACATTTTTAGCAGTAAAGTGCCTGTCAAACTCTCTTGGATCGAAAATTCAAGAGGCGTTGGGTGGCTGAATGGTTAATACGTACGTGTTGATCTTCAGGTCTGTCATATGGCATGTTTATTTTCAATTCCCCAGTTGTACGTGACAAGGAGTAGGGTCACCTGTGCAAACTCATGGGTTTCCCTAGCTCCTACAGTTTACTCAAGGGGCATGGTTTCGATTCCCCAGTTAAACGTTACAAGGAGTAGGGTCGGCTTCCCTAGGTCCTCCAGTTTACTCCACTGCTAAAGGCCCCCAGGAGCAAGAGAGTTATTAAAAGAAAATTGGACCATATGTTAGTCCTGAAAGGCTAGTTTGTGTCAAATAAACCTCATTTCTCTGTAAATATATTTTATTTTGGTATGTTTGTCAATGAACAGTTTGTTTATTATTTGATATATTTTTATTCTCCAGTATCAATAACATTCATCCTCGACCAAGAAAGATCATGCAACTTTTACGTTTACGACAGATTAATAATGGTATCTTCCTGAGGTTAAACAAGGCTACCAGCAACATGTTGAAACTAGCTGAACCTTACATCACATGGGGGTAAGTTGTTAGATTAAAGGTCGGGTGTTGATCCCTGCATTGGCCGAGAAAGTCCATCTCGATTTTCCGACGTGGTTTCCCCCTTGTCAGTGATGCAGAAAGGGAGGGCCTGACAAGGACAGCTGTCTAGTCGTTCATATGGCACGAAAAACCAAGATCTTGAATATACATTGGCGTACATGTAAAAGATCCCTTGGCAGTTTGAATTCGATATAAGAGTAGGCCGTAGCGCCGCTGCCCGGGAAAAATTTCCCTCATAGCACACTGTATGGTGTATGCCCGTCTTCAATTGGCCCAGGTTAGGTGCAGAAGAGTAGGACGTTAAACCCCATTTCATTTCATTTGTTACATTAAAAGGGGAGACGGATGGTTAGCCAGTGTGGGTTGTATCATAAGGTCTATCATTGAATCAACTGGCGTGGTTTCAATTCGGTTGTACAGGGGGGCTGAATGGTTAGCATGTGCATGTTTCATCATAATGTTTGTCATTGAATCAACTGGCGTTGGTTTCGATTCCCCGGTTGTATGTGACAAGGAGTAGGGTCGCCTATCTAACCTTGTGGGTTTTCTCTGGCTCCTTTGGTTTCCTCCCACTGGTAAAGACCCTAGGTGCAAGCAAATTATTTAAATAAAATTGAACCATATGTTAGTCCCGAAACTGTATATCTCTCTGCCAAGTTCAAACTAGCTGAACTTTCAATGAAATAAGTTTTAGGGGAAAAAATGTTTATGTACGGATTAGGAAGTTAGTTCAGAAAGAAAAGATACAGTGAATAAAAAAAAGAAAAACCGCCCAGTAGGAAAGGTACATTATGGAAGGTTATAAACCTAGACTTATTATCAGGCATGTTTTATTTATTTTTCCAACCTCGTGGGTTTTCTCCGGTCCTCCCCCCCCCCTCCCACTAAAGACCCCTACGCGTAAACGAAGTATTGAAATAAAATTAAACCATATGTTAGTCCCGAAATGACCTAGTTTGTGTCGAGTGGACGTTAAACCCCATTTCTATCTATCTCTATTTATGTTTGTGATATTTGAAATCTGATGATGTAGTCTACAATATAACCTATCTTTACAGAACACCCAATCTAAAGACAGTACGAGATTTGATATACAAGCGAGGTTTCGCTAAAATTAAGGGCTCAAGAATCCCTCTTACAGACAACGCTTTGATTGAAAATATTCTTGGTGAGTGATATTATTCTATCTTTACGTTCATTTGGAAGTGTGGTCTGTAATTCAATGGGGCCAAGATATTTTTTAGAATTAAATTAGGGGCCACGGTGGCTAAGTGGGTAAGACACTGGCTCGCTAGCCTAGGAGTCGGGTATTTGATTCATGCATTTGGCTGAAAATGTTCATTGTGATTTTCCAATGTGGTTTCCACTTGTCAGTGGTGCAGGATGAAGGGCCTGTCTAACATCTGCTTACATGCAAGACCCTTTACATACTCCGCGCAGCGTTTCGTTTGATTAGAGGTAATCCCACTACACTCTGCTATTATGAGTGGATATTGTTTTAAATTTTGATTGGTCAGTAGTCCGTCAACCAACCAATCACTAACTGCCCTACAAAAGCTTTACATTTAAAACGAGTGCCAATATTGGACCAAATATGTTTACATAACGTTACGTCATGGCTCACGATTTTATTATACCTTATTAACCTGTGCATAGCAGAATACTGCAGTAAAAGTAATTGCCTGACAAACGAGGCCATTAAGTCGAATGAAATGTAAACAATACTGTTCGGAAACGAACATACTTTCACCGTTTTTAATACCTTAAATCACTGTCCAAAGTTTTAGGGAAGACACCGATTAAACAAAGGACTGTCATGTTGCTGTACTTAAGTGATAGCTTTCATTGAACGGAAAGAATAGACACACACCTGTATAAGTTCAAGAAACAGACGGTATTGCAGCAATGGCCAGAGAGGGATTTTTCGGGCCATTGCTTCAGGAATATGGAACCTTTAGTGCAAGTGAATTACTGAAATTAAAAGTAAATGATATGCACGGGACTGGTTGTGATGTCTGTATATTGTCCTGTTCATAGATTTATCTTGTATAATTGTTTGCCAACCTCAAGGGTTTTCTCCGGGTAGGCCTACTATGATGAACTGAATGTATGTAATAAAATTCAACCATGTGTTAGTCCCGAAAATGACCTAGTTTAGCCAAGTGAACGTTGAATCCATTTATCTCTTTCTCCCTCTGTATATAAACACTACCAAAATGACTTTGCAATTTTGGGAAGGGGGGGTTAGGATAGCCTAGTGGTCTAGAGTGCCGCACTTTGATCTCTAGCTGGTCGGTCACCTCTGGCTTGCGGCTGTGGTTTCAATCCCTGGTGTGAGCGTATGTGGCATGGAGATAGGGGCGCCTTCTCAACCTTGTGGGTTTCCTCTGGGCACTCCGGTTTCCTCCAACTGCTAAAGACCCCTATGCACAAGCGAATTTTTGAAATAAAATTAAACCATATGTTAGTCTCGAAATGTCCTAGTTTGTGTTGAGTGGACGTTCAACCCCATTTCTCTCTCTCTCGCAATTGTGAGTGTGGAAGTTAAACTGTTTTTTCTTTCAGGTAAATACAATATCTTGTGTGTAGAAGATTTGATTCACGAAATCTACACGTGTGGACCAAGATTCCGAGAGGTGTCCAACTTCCTGTGGCCATTTAAACTCTCTAATCCTACAGGAGGCTGGCGTAAAAAGTTGAACCACTATAACGATGGTGGTGACTATGGTAACCGTGAAGAAGACTTAAATAAACTCTTACGTAAAATGATCTAAACATGGTGTCAAAAGAAAAAAATAAATTAAAAAAATTCTTGTGTCTTTTTGATTTCATTGTTGGGAGGGGTATCATCATCCTGTAAATAAATTCTGTCATCTATGCAAGTCGTGAGTCAAATCCCAGGCTGGTATTTCAAATCAATCAGGAGTGGGACATCATACCCAGTTCCATTTCATATATTTTTCAGGCCCAAAGTTCACAAAGCATTCTCAGACTTGAGTTGAGAATTTACTCAAACTTCTTCACCTTATTTTAACTAAAACATAGCCCGTTATAATAATTCTGTTTAAATGTATCGAATGCATGAATAAGAAAATATGTGCAAAGTTTTGTGTTCTGGATCAAAGGTATTCTCATAAACAGTGATTGAAAGTTGAGCAAATTCTCAACTTAAGTCTGAGAATGTTTTGTGAACTCGGGGGGCCAGGTCTAACAAAGTATTGGGGTTTATAATATACATGTAGGCTATGCTTGTTCCAAAATCCTATTCAGATGCAAATCGGAATAAAAATATTGTTTAAAAAAAAAGAGCGGGTCGGAAAGAGTGTGGTTGCAAAAGGCTAAGCTTGTGGCTAATATTACTGCAATGGTTTCCTGGTCTAGTGGTTTACCAATTCCCGATTAGTACCTACATGAAAGAGACTTGAATTGGGTCAACTGTCAACCTGGTGGATCTGCAGTTCCCTCCGGCTAAAAAATTATCCCTATGTTTAAGTGAATTATACAAGTAAAATTGAACCATATGTTAGTCCTGAAATGACCTAGTTTGTGTGGAGTGGACTGTAGGCAGAGGTTAGTTACAGACACATGAATGACAAAACTAAGTAAATAATGCAGCTTTGAACATCTGGGTAAACACCAATTTATTTTCATTTGGGATTAGTGGTTTTTCGCATTTTCTTAATGTGCCATTCAAAATTTCGCGGCACACTTACGATGATCTGTACAGGCTTATGTGTCCATCCATTGGGCCAAATAAAATGGTTCTGTCCACTGCATTAAGTGGACATTCCTCTGTGACCCATCCCCACCAGAACAAAGTACAGGGGTGCTCATGAACACGGAAATGAAATGAAAAATAATGGGGTTTAACGTCCTACTCTTTTTGCACCTAACCTGGGCTAATAGAAGACAGGCATATGCAATACAAAGTGCTATGAGGGAAATTTTATATTGAATTCCAACTGCCAAGGATCTTTTACGTGCACTCCAATGTGTACACAGGACCTTGGTTTTTTGTCCCATCCAAATGACTAGGCAGTTGTCCTTGTCAGGCCCTCCTTCTACATCACTGACAAGAGGAAATCACCCCGGAAAATCGAGATGAACTTTCTCGGCCAATGCAGGGATCGAACACCTGACCTCCAGGCTAGCGAACCTGTGCCTTATCCACTTAGCCAACGAACCAGCGTCTTATCCACTTAGCCACCGTGACCCCCATGAACAAAAAGAATCTGTCTGAAGAGTATAAAGAAAAGCTGCTATCCGTGAAATATTCCCCTCCTATAACACTGTATAGTGCATGTCCATCTTTATTGGGTGGCTGGGGGATCACGTGGCTAAGGTGCTGGCTCGCTAGTCTGGAGGTCGGTGTTCCATCCCTGCATTGGCCGAGAAATTTCATCTTGATTTTCTGGGGTGGATTCTACTTGTCAGTGATGCAGAAAGGAGGGCCTGACAAGGATAGCTGACTAGTTGTTTGGATGGGACGAAAAACCGAGGTTACATTGGCGTGCACTTAAAGGATCCTTTGCAGTTGGAATTCGATAAATGAGTAGGTCGTAGGCAAAATTTCTCTCGTAACACACTGTATGGCCTATGTCCGTCTTCCATTAGCCCAGGTTAGGTGCAGAAGAGTAGGACGTTAAACCCCATTTCATTTCATTTATTGGGTGGCTCAGTGTAGAAACGTAGCATGTGCGTAGGATCACAAGGGCTGTCGAGTGGCTTGGGTTAGAGTCACCCTTATACGTAACAAGTCCAACCTCCAGGGTTTTCTCCAGTTTCCCCTCACTGCTTAAAGGACAATATTGGTGTCGGTCTTTATCACATATGTGATAGAACTGGTTAAGCACATTCCAAATATAATTTTAACACGGAGATCATTGCTGCGATAGATGCGTAATAAAGGTTTCATGAATCGGATGTGACGTACACGAAAGGCAAACACGAGATTTTCCTGACTAAAGTGATGAGTGATAACTACACTACCGAATTTCCGCTCACTAATAATTCCTTCAAAGACCAAAAGTTGTTATATAGGACTGCAAGATGATATCTGACAATTCAATAAAGTAATTGAGTGTCATTAGATAAGAGAACACGAAAAAAAAAAATAGAAATAATCCGTACATTCCCTTGTTTTTATTCCTTCTATATCTTATTGACTTTTTCTGTTTTTCCTTTGTGCTCTCTTATTTAGTGGCAGTCAATTCTTTTTATGAATTGTCTGATACCTTCTCTTCTCACAGTCTCACACAACAATGTGTTAGTTCCAAATTAACCTAATTGTGTCGAGTGAAACCCTTCTCTGTTATGTTGATGTAGATCCAATAGGGCTGCGTAAGAAGCTGGCTTGCTAACCTTGTTGGTGTTATCTATTTCTCAGGGACTATTAAAGTCCCTCAGAGTTGTTTCCCCTTGTCAGTGGTGCCGGACAAGGAAATCCTAATACATTGATGTGTACGTACAAGAGAGAGAGAAATGGTGGTTTATCCTCCACTCGACACAAACTAAGTATTTTCGGGACCCACATGGTTCAATCTCATTTCAAGAACCGGGAGAAATCGGGCGTGGTTTCGAATTCCAGGTTGTACGTGACATGGAGGGGGGTTGGGATGGCCTAGTGGTCTAGAGTGCCGCGCTTCGACCTCTAGCTGGCCGGTCACTCTGGCTTGCGGCTGTGGTTTCGAGCCATGGTGTGAGCATATGTGGCAGAGAGATAGAGGCGCCTTCTCAACCTCGTGGGTTTCCTCCCACTGCTAAAGACCCCTACGCGCAAGCGAATTATTGAAATAAAATGAAACCATTATGTTAGTCCCGAAATGACCTAGTTTGTTCAGTGTACGTTAAACCCCATTTCTCTCTCTCTCTCACGTGACATGGAGTTGGGTCGCCTGTCCAACCTAGTTGGTTTTCCCGGGTCCCCCACACTGCCTACGCGTGAACGAATTAATGAAATAAAATTAAACCATATTATGTTAGTCCCGAAATGACCTAGTTTTTGTCGAGTGGACGTTAAACCCCATTTTTTTTCCATCTCTTTGATGCAAATATTGATTTGCTTGACTATCGCGACGATCAATCAACACAGAAAGTCGGACCGGGTAATCGACTCTTATAAATGACGTTAGCCGTCAATGTGGTATAAAAAAAAACTAAACTAATAATTGACTAAAACAACTTTAGGCCTACTTCGAAATAATATCAAATACATGTGTAAAAACCGCATCACAATAAACAAACAATAACAATAAATTAAATAATATTGAATAAAATCATGATTTTAATAAATAATTAACTATAAAGGCAACTTGTACATGTAAAGTAATAATAGGTATTGAGCAATCTTAAGTTATCAATGAATATCACGGACCATGTACAATAATCTTCATTTCTCTAACTAGGCCTAACTGATCATTTCCCCATCATTTACACGTACTTACTTGAAACTTGACGTTGCGATTGTGACAATTTGGAAGTTAATATACAAATTGTCGTTATTTTAGCAGATTTAATGTCATACAACAAATAAATAATAAAATTAAATTGGGTTTAACGTCCATCTGTTGAGCACCGATCGGGCTAGTGATGATGGGTGAACCACTATTTCTTGACAGTGACAAGGGGAAACCAGTGAACTTTCTCGACCAAGTCGGACCGAGATCAAACACGGTAGCTACTCGATCTACATCGAATCACGTCTGTATAATCAAGCAAACAATTGTCAGGAAACTTTGATCATGGACCTAAAAATACATATCATTATAAGGTCCATGCTTTGGTGAACAAATGAAATCGGATAAAATTAGCGATGGCATTTGAATGAGACACGTTTACAAAACACACACTCGGTAAACCTCGGCAGAATCCGGTCCTCTAACATCTCACCTCGGCTGTATGACGGTTACCTACACCTATACTATTGCGATGCGGCGCTGGTGCCGAACTTATTACTTAGGAAAACTTGCCACTTATAGAAAAAAGTTCTCAAAATTGCTTCGTTCGAAGAGTGTGTTGAATTTTCAGTGTAAACTTGTCCTCGTTGAAAGAAAATCGGATAAACTTGAAAGAAAAATAGCTTAAACGGCTTTGTATGATAAAACATTCTTCAAATGGTCGACGCCATTGATAACCCAGGAACTAGAAAGTATAGTTCCAATGGCGAACTTCGTCATGCAGCCAAGGCAAAATGTAAGCTACCGGGGTCTACTGAGAAATGTCGAGTGCAAAAAATGGTGTTAAAATGCATGGAGATTCTACTGACGTCATTTAACAGATATGACGTCACTGAAAGAAACTATGGCGACTATATCTACGACGTCACTTCAGTGAACGACCGGGAAACCTGAAATAATGAAGACACACCACAGTTTGTTTTATTAAAGATTATAAAAGTTGTAGAATGTATAAAATTCATGCTATACAATATAATTATTTATTTATTTCATTTATGACACAATTATTTTACTTCATGTAGCAAACTATGATCGATGAATTCTCATGTGTGTCTGTAGATGACAACTCTGATTACATGAATAACTACAAACATCACACTTGTAAGATTTTTCACCAGTATGAATTCTCATGTGTTTCTGTAGATTACTAGTCTGATTAAATGATTTACCACAAACATCACACTTGTAAGACTTTTCACCCGTATGAATTCTCATGTGTATCTGTAGATTTTGACTCTGATTACATGAATAACTACAAACATCACACTTATAAGATTTTTCACCCGTATGAATTCTCATGTGTATCTGTAGATTAATATTCTGATTACACGAATAACTACAAACATCACACTTATAAGATTTTTCACCAGTATGAATTCTCGCGTGTCTCTTTAGATCACTATTCTGATTACATGAATAACTACAAACATCACACTTATAAGGTTTTTCACCAGTATGAATTCTCATGTGTGACTGTAGATGATGACTCAGACTAAATGATTTACCACAAACATCACACTTGTAAGATTTCTCACCAGTATGAATTCTCAAGTGTCTCTGTAGATCACCATTCTGATAAAATGATTTACCACAAACATCACACTTGTAATATTTTTCACCAGTATGAATTCTCATGTGTCTCTGTAGATGTTGACTCTGATTAAATGATTTACCACAAACATCACACTTATAAGATTTTTCACCAGTATGAATTCTCAAGTGTATCTTTATATCACTATTCTGATTAAATGATTTACCACAAACATCACACTTATAAGATTTTTCACCAGTATGAATTCTCAAGTGTCTCTGTAGATGGTGACTCTGAGTAAATGACTTACAACAAACATCACACTTGTAAGATTTTTCACCAGTATGAATTCTCATGTGTCTCTGTAGATTACTATTCCCATAAAATGATTTACCACAAACATCACAATTGTAAGATTTTCCCGCAGTATGAATTCGATGTTTATCACGTATTTTAGGTAAATTGTTTTGCTTCTGTGTGACTCTAGTCTTTGCAAATGGTTGTGTTGTTTCTTTTGGTGTCAGACCTACATCAATTAATTCATTTATATTTTGTTCGGATAATTTATTTAGACCCTTCCAATCTATCTTCATGGATAATAATCTGTCTATGTTCAATAGTTCAAAGTGTCGAAGGTATAAATGTTTCAACAGATTTAGTGACGAGGCATATGATGTTGAACAGAAGCGACATGGATATGTATCTGAAATGATAAATGTTTTTAATGAACATGAAATTATATTAGTTATTTTACAGTTAAACAGTCGAGATTACACCGTAAAACGTGGGTTTATATCAAGCATTTCACGCCAATATCTGGCGATATTTGCCTTGTCGGTACATTATAAAGTTGGATAGTGACACAGATACAGCTTTGCCTCTACACCATTACCATTTTAGCATTTGCCCGAAATTCTATTATCACCCTTATTTTTGTTAATGTTTTTGGCTTTCTAAGATGTCACAGTGCCATTCAACAGACGACCACCAAGGAATGGACCAAAAAGAGACAGTGGATATGGTAATCTCAGGGGTGGTGCTGTGGGAACTTAGAAATTAATGTTCCTGTGTTCCTGCATAGTTTGGGGGCCGTCTTTATTCACGATAATGTAACTCCGACAGCTTTTTAAATGCGGCTCATATAATATTTCATAAATATACATGATAATCATTAAATAGACATTCAACAATACCTGGAATTATTGGCTTTGATCCATTTAATCGCCATGGCATCTGCTTTAATAAATTAGCAGTCGTATTATTTCTACGGGTCTGATTGTGAAATGCGACAAAAGATGACTTGGTCCATAATGGTTTGTTTATTCCCAGATCTGCAGCATATTCACTTCCATACCTACAAAAAGAAACTTGAACAAATGAATCAAATCAAAGTATTATATTTTTTAAAGGATGCTGCCACTTCATTGGCACTCTGAACCCGAGTAATCAGCGATACAATTCCAGTGTAGCCTTGATTGCCATTGCTACCGTTGTTATGATAATAAACAAAGTCTTGGTTATCCATTTCTACATTAAATCATCAACCGCAGATCATATTGAGGTGTTGGATAAAGCAAGAGACCGGGGTTTTCTGGGGGGTGAAAGCCTGAAGAAAATAACTTGAGAAAAAGCAAAACCGAAGCCGGTAGCCGGTAGGCCGTGGTATTTCTGTCCAGTTTTTTTTTCTGAAGTCTTTCTTCACCAGCATAAGCGAAGTCAAGGACTATATCTTGCTTATAAACCGCCTTTTTTCACATGTACGTAAAATTAGAATATCCCAGACAAACTGATATCATGTTTTCTTGTGGAAAAAAAATCCCAACATTGAAGAATAACCCGTTACAGGTTTAAAGAAAAATTTTCAGAAGAACAACCCCAAATTCCCCTGTATATATCCAAAGCCGCCCAGACTTTCAGACTGCAAGTTATTCCGGGCATAATTGATTATACCCAAAAGATCAAAGAGATTTACCATTACAGGTTTATAAATCTGTTGAAAACGCATCACGAGTTGATAATGGTCTAGATAAGTTAATTCATGTCTTAATAATTTAGATAATATTTCGGGCCTAAAGAAAGACCTACAATAGGCAGATTTTGCTTGATTTTTTTACTAATACATAGCTAGTTCGTAATACAGCCATAATTTATATCTGTTCTGACTAAAGTATATTTCTTCTATGATTTACTTACCAAACAAGAATTTCTGTTCCAGGTTGAATATTTTTAAATGCACGGTAATAAATCTGTCCTTTATACTGATAAGCTGTTACATTCTGTTCTTGTTCTGTTCTAGCACAATTTACGTATCTCATCCAGTTTGAAGTGGCTGGATTCTGAGCATCTATAAAATGCTCATGTTTTCCATCTTGAAATATCTGAATTTTAAGAAGAATAACACAGCATATTAGTGTATTTGAAAATGTGTGTATGGACCGACTATAATAAAAAAAAAACCCTTCCGAACCTCATATTCATAATTCATGCATGCCACGGCACAACAGAATACTAATATGGTATATTTTTTTTTATTTCAATGCGAGTTAAGCGAATTTTCACGACAGAGGTCACTTCCTAATACCCAACACCAAATCCCGTGGAACTGTTTTGGAGCCAAAGAACTCAAAATCTTGGAATCTATCTTTGAAGTCACAATATTTGTTTTTTTCTGGTACATGTAGACAGCTGACAATTGCGCCACGAGCATACACCCATGGAATATGTACATTATAAATATACAATATTAACGTTAATATTTGGCCAAGGATTGGTACGATAACATGATTTCCATTTATTTCTGACCGTGGTAAAATATGAACCGACCCCATAACTCGTATAATAAATTCCATTTATATAATCCAATTTTCCAAAAATTGCTTCATAAAAACTAAGAAATGTTTCATTTTGCCAACCGACTTCCTACCTGCCAGCAATAACCAGAACTCTGAGCTTTCTCTAAATCTTTCACAACATCTCCTCTATACGGTCCAAATCTTGTTCTATTAGCAAAGCATTTAGTTGTCCAAGCACCTTGTCCAGCATTTGGTATTGAAGATTGTTTTATTTCTATACCATCTGGTAAAGTCTTCAGACATCTTGTAGAGTCAGGTTTTCTTGTATCTTCAACCTGGTTACAATAAATAATGTTTAATGATCAGAAACGTTCACAGAAACAATCTGATTAAAATACAGATCTATATTTCGTTTCGTTTTTATACTTTCGATGGCCTACACTACATGAACGGCTTTTGACCCTATGACGTCACATACTAATTCATGGAAACTAAATATGATTAAACTACAGATCTATATTTCGCTTCGTTTTTTTACAGCCTACTTTTGATGGCCTACACTACATGAAGATCTGACCAGTTATACTGGAAGGTCACCTCAGGGGTCGTAGGAGAGAGAGGCTTTTGATCCTATGGCGTCAGACATTGATTAATCAATCAGAATTGATGTTTCAAGTTGGTTACCCACAGTTCCGTGAACCTCATGCAAAAACTTGGGGTAACAGACCATTTCATTGGTTGATCCAACACATCACCCAGAACACGTCAAGATAACAATTCTTCCAGATTCCAGTGTAGTAAACAAGTAAAACGAAATTGTGAACAATAAAAATCGAAACGAAATAGGATCTGTGTTTTAATCCGATTGATGGAAACTTGTAAACCGAGAAATGACCCAATTAATAATGTACGTACACAGTATCGATCAGAATTCCGGAATGATTGCTATCCATTATTATATTGACCGGTTATCGTTCATGGTATCGACCAGAACGACAGTTATACCATTATTATATGGCTAACGGAACAAACACAAGACGATTAGTAAATGATCTTGATTCTTACTGCTTAATTCACGCTTAATATTTACTCACTTCAGCACAAAAAAAAAAATACCAACGACAGAAAATATCCCGTCTTGGATTCAGTTGAATTTAAACTAGGCCATTTAGGTTCAGCCCATGCAGCATTGATTAAATGAAATTTAAATTCAACACATCTTTGTTAATCCTGAACGGAATTGAAGAATTTTTGGACTGATATTCCTATCAAAGATAATAATATTGTTTGATCAGAGATAATAATATAGTTTGCAAGTGATTCCAATTGAGAGATTAATTGCGCAGTAATTACGTTTATCACCGAAATCAAAGTTTGTTTTTACACCATTTTTACTGTATTCTATTGGTATTACTAGTATGAAACCTGTCGACCCTTAGTCCCTTGCTAATAATTATCATAAGCAGTAATCTTTTCATCTTTTTCAATTGTCGGATTAAAGCAGTTAGGTGATTGGTCTAGAATAACCAAAATCTTTTTATGTAATCTTACCAATGTGTCTTCTACTATTTTATAACTTCCATGAACCGGACAATCACCAGGATATTCTTTATTACATTCTTCACAGTCTGAAAGAGAAGGTGAGTTCATAAATAGGGTTTAAAATCCACTTGAGACAATGTACAATTCTATTGTACATATTGATGAGACACTTACAAAGAAATTCATCGTCATCAGGAACTTCAACATTCATGAAACTGGTTGTACGTGATGTTTGTCTTAAAGGATATCTGGGCTCTTTACTTTCTTCTTGGTTTTCTTTATCTTCAACTGGCTGGAAGTAAAATTCATACAGTTTATGCATACGGACAATGTCGTCAAACGGCTCGACAAAACATCACGGTGTTAAGAATAAATAAATTGTTAGATGTTTCAACTTAGAGCCTTGAGATGCAACGCGAGTTGGAATTAAATTGTGTTCTAGATGTAGTTCTTCAAGCATACTAAACCACAGGTCGAGGGAACGCAACCCCGGTATCCCCAGTGGTCACTTTCCGCTTCACTTCAATAAACCAAGGGGTCATTCATTGGCGCGAGGAGGGGGGGAATTCAATTTTTTTTTGCTCTTGATGACTGCTATTTTTATAGTTTTATCAACCTATCAAAAAATAGTGACAGCCTCCATATTGTTGTCAACGTAAGCAACTGGTTTGGTTTATAAACTGTTTTTTGATTGGTTCGTATAGTCAAGCTATGATCAAGTCGGATCAAGGGCAGATAATTTGAAAATATGTGAATACCCCATGGATGGCCAAGGGTATAGTGCAGTAGAAGGGAATGAGACCACTTGGTATACCAAGGATGAAGGTAAGTGTACCGTAAAGCAACAACCAAATGAGAGCATATTTGAATAAAATTGTACCAAGAGGTAAATTATCTTATAAAGGAGGAGTCGACGTTGTGGCACGCTCACCCCAATGATTCTTGCGTTGGCCGGGGACAACGTATAGTTTCTTGGAAGGGACGAAAAACCGAGGTCCCGTGTATACATTAGCGTTCACGTAAAAGAATCCTTGGCAGTTGGAATTCGATATTAGAGTTGCTGTCTGGGCATAATTTCCCTCATAGCACACTGTATGGCGTATGCCCGTCTTCATTATAGCCCAGTAAGGGCATAACAGTGGGGCGTGAAACCCTATTTCATTTTATTTCTGGCAAAAAAATCTGAAAATTTTAAATATTCTTGAAACTCGTGCAAAACTACACACATCTCTGCAAGTTTCACTAAAATCTGATTGTAAGAAACTTTTCTTTTCAAGAGATTGTGGACAATCGGCAGTAAACTGAGCGAAAATAACTTACTTGGCTAGTTACCGTAGCTGTACAGACTCGGCTTTTACGTGGTGTTTTGGTTTTAGTCGGCGGTTCAAAAATTGGAAAAACTTTCCTAGGTGGTTGGTATGGTGTAAATTTATCTGATAAAACATTAAAATGCAATGAAATTTTTTAATTAAGTGTTGGCGGTGGCTGAATCGTCCTTCACATGCATTTTGTGACATTAAATACAACAACCATATGGACAGGGTCTGACATGTGCAGAAGGAGAGAGAGAGAGAGAGAGAGAGAGAGAGAGAGAGAGAGAGAGGGTCGTTTAGGAGGATATCATCCAATTAACGAGTGAAATTAAAATAATTATTTTTTCAAAAGTCACCATACTTAATTTGAATAACACGCGTATTTCATCTGTTTCGATTTACAACTAGCGGATGACCCGGCGCTGCACTGGTTGAAAGTAGTACAACTACGAAACTTGAAGCGGTATGCCAACGCCACCAGGCCTATCAGCGTCGGAATCTGATTGTATATAAGAATACTTATCGACCTTTCGTCTTTTTACTCCGTTTATTTGGTTTCCATTCCTCATCACTGTCTGATTCTGATTTCTCTACAGCTGTTTTACGTTTCCATTTGGCCGTCATAAAGGCTGGCTTCTTTACTGGTAAACCTGAATTTAAAAGTAGAAATTTTTGTTATAATTGGAATTGATACAATCTTTTTATCGAGAAAAAAAACCCACTAATCATTCCAGTCGATTATAAACGTATAAATTCTAACAAAGGTCCCAGATACGGGGTCGGGTTTAGGTATCTCGGTGGACATTGCGCACTTCGAGCTCGGTCCTACAAGCTACAACTTAGAGGTCAAAAAACATGGTGAACTAAAAGGAACCCCTTCCAGTCCTGTATCGTATTTCATTGTGTCCAGTGCAGGCAGTTTATTCAAGTATTGTTCCAGACTGTACGGTTTACGTTGTGACAATCCTTCGTCGCGTTACTAAAAAACATATTTGTGACACTATGATGGTCACAGATCTCTAAAAACTAAGATATGACACAAAGGTGTTGTTAAATAGATGAATTAAATCTGATATCCACGTTGTGTATTATGATCAATGAAATCCAGAACACTGTGTTTTTATAACTATGTTTTTAGATTAAATAGGGGAAACTACAACATCTATGATAGTACGCTATGAGTTATCGTAATGTCTATAGACTGGGTTTAACACGCCTAGAACTCAGACCTAACGGCTATAACACTTCATATTGTCTCTATCACGGCCTCGAACTAGAGACTGAGAGTTAGTACAGTATGTCCTTAGAACCCTGTATGATGCCGGTATTCCGGCCTGTTAGCCGAGGCGGCCAACGGTATGTTTCACTAGGGAGTGCGCACGAGGTCTAGGAATTTCAAATGATGTCTTCACCCTAGACGAGGAGGCTGTGAGTATGATGTTCCCCTGGGAACTATGTCTCTCCTAAGTCCTAGGAACTGTAAATGATGTCTGTCTGAAGGAAAATTTAACCTCACTCTTTCCTATATAGGATCCAGAGAGGGGGTTTGTGGGGGGGGGGGGGCAAACCCTACCCTGCTCAGCTACATGAAAAAAAAGAATGCCTTGTTTCAA
This sequence comes from Patella ulyssiponensis, assembly GCA_963678685.1. Lineage (NCBI taxonomy): Eukaryota > Metazoa > Mollusca > Gastropoda > Patellidae > Patella > Patella ulyssiponensis. Next base: position 9,681,257 of record OY783227.1, on the reverse strand, counting down.
TGAAATTACATCAAAAAGTGACCCTACATCATTATAAAAATGATTTCTCTGTTTAAAAATCTCAATTTGTATGTATGCCTACGTAATTTAGAGACGATGATGGCAGATTTCCTTAACAGAAACCTGGCAACCCCCCCTCCTGCAAAAATTCCTGGATCCGTCCCAGGTCCGCTATCGGGGTGGGACAACCACCATTTTGGGGTTAGTGTATCGAATATGTCATTTTTAAAATCAGTTACCCATTATTCTCATCATTTCAAAATTCTGACGTAAATTTTTATATCTTTTCTTCTCATAATCAGACATAGATTCCAACTGCTGTTTTGTGAAAAAACAGTCAACATCATTAGGTACGTCTTTTTCAAAATTTTTATAATCAAAATTATTCTGAAATAATAAAAAAACGAGCAAATTAATCATCAGTATTTTTTTGGGATATATTAAGATCTTCAAGAAATAATCATAGAACATAAATAATTCATAAAATTAAAATAAAACTAACATGGAGGAATCGGACTGCAATATCTTAGGGAACATTCTCGGTCAACACTGCAGTCAAACCCGCAACCTTCTGGATTTTGAGGCAGAAGCATATAGACCAAATCACGGTAAAGTTTTAGCGTAGAAACTGAATAATCATTGACATGAACAAATTTGGACACAGACAATTTCGTCGTAACAGCGTTTTACTTAATTTTCTTGTTTTTAAAAACACGAGATCAAATTTACAGATGTATTGAATTACCATTCGGAATAAATTAACTATTATAAATGTACTTATTATTAAACCATGGCTTGGTCACTTGGTGAGTGAAATAGGCACAAATGAGAAACAAACTGAACTACTGTGAACTTACAAAAAACTCCATTGTTTGACTTCAAAATCAATTGCGTTCTTATCCCTGAACTCTAAAATACGTCTACCGTAGTCTGTCAACGGCAATTGTCGATTGATTCTCTAAAATAATCAAATAAAATTATCATAAATTAAGTACCGTAACAACATATTTCGGAAACATAATGGCTATTTTTACGACGATGCTTTCAGAGCCCTCCATCGGCTAGGGTTGGGTTAGTGTAGTAAGTAGGCCTAAGCCTTAAGGGTTGGTTGGGTATAGATCGAGATTTCCATGTGTAGAAATTTACATAATTGGTACTTGCTTCCAATCTAATTGCTGCATTCAGTTCTGAAAACGTTGAAAATACTGCACCTTTTTCAATTACCGGTAGTAATTAGTATTTCAGAAACAGCCTGGCGCTGTTAAGGCATTACGGTACCTCCAGGAAACGAAAACCTCGACTCCCGAGATAACTTTGCAGTTTTCCTTTTAGCGCATTGCTTAATAAGTATTTCACACAATTTTGTTCTGAACTTTGTCATTTTAAGTTAAGAATGAACAAAATTGTAGAACTAGAATCCGTGGTCGTTGTGTATAGGCCTATCTATGTATATTCTACTAAGTTCTAGTCTACTGTCTAGTATCGTTTGCTGTCGAGTTGCTGTTGTTTGGCTATATGATTGATTAGACCTAGTCCAGGGACTGTCCCATTGAATCAATGTCGAAAAAAGTTGGAGAACAGTCAATTTTACTGGACAACTTTTCACTGCTTAACGACGGGGTGTCAATCCGAGTGTAAGCCTGTACAATGTAAAGCTCGTACATTTCGTTTCGTCTTGTATGACTGACATACCTGAAGTGGACGTTAACCTACGGTAAGAGTGTCATGGCTGTGAAATTGTAACTTGACAAGATAGGAGGGGACGTATTTTTAACAGCGTGTTGTTTCGCTCAAACTGACTCTAGCGAAGTAAGCAAGGTCTTATTTTCTCACTAAGATGTTCGTTTACGTTGTACATGCGTCCACACGGATTGACACCCCATCGTTTAGCAGTGAAAATTTGCCCAGTAAAATTGACTGGGGCGAAAATTTTCTTTCGACATTGTCATTGATTGATTGAATGGGAGAGTTTCTGAACGTTCAGGGCGAGTGTAATGAGATCGACGTTCAGGGCTGAACTAGATTAGACCTAGATGTAGGCCTGTTTGATAAATTATACTCTATCACTAACTAGGCCAGTACCTACTACTAAGTACCTGTAGATATTCTAGTAGTAGTACTAGTAGTAGTACTGTGAAAGTAGTTAGGCCTACGTCAAGTTGTACAAATACAAAATTTGACGGCGTTTTCTTCTCTTCTGAATCTCTGGTGACAGGTTTCACAGGGTCTATCGCTAATGATAAACACTATTTATAATTTATCTGATGAGACAAACTTAATTTATCTTGACAATAGAAAGAATACTCTGATTTTATTTACGATGACAAAAATTCAAAGAGCAGACGATGCGAAAATGGCGCCAACTTAGCCTCAAGCTATCCAGTCCAATGACGTAGATATATAGAAAAGAGGCGTGACGATCGAGATTATACACGAAAGCGCGGAAATACAGTTAAAGGGAAACGACTCCAATTAATTATACGGTATTAGACCACCAAAGTTTTCCATTTTTAATAGTAATTGTCCAGCTCGCCTCCGACTGTTTCATTTATTTTTTAAAATACAAATTATGAGACACACAATTTGTGATTTCAAACCAGACCAGGAAAGTAAAACAAAAATCGCCATTCAAAAAAAGGCACCGCTGTTGCATACGATTTGAAGTTAATGCGGTATCTGGGTCCAATGATATGATTCACGTATACAAACAATCGGCTTCACATCAAGAGAGAGAGAGAGAGAGAAATGGGGTTTAACGTCCACTCGACACGAACCAGGTCATTTCGGGACTAACGTATGTTTTAAATTCATTTCAATAATACACATGCGCGTAGGGGTCTTTAGCAGAGGGAGGAAACCGGATTACCCGGAGAAAACCCACGAGGCTGAACAGGCGACCCTACTCAAACGGGGATTCGAAACCACGCCAGTTGACTCAATGGCAGGTCGTATGATACAGCGCGCGGGCTAACCATTCGGCAATTTAACCCCCCGGCTTCACGGCAAAGCGCGGGGGGGGGGGGCTAGTGGTCTAGAGTGCCGCGCTTCGACCTCTAGCTGGCCGGTCACCTCTGGCTTGCGGCTGTGGTTTCGATCCCTGGTGTGAGCGTATGTTGCATGGAGATAGGGGCGCCTTCTCAACCTCGTGGGTTTCCTCCGGGAGCTCCGGTTTCCTCCGACGGCTAAAGACCCCTACGCGCAAGGGAACTATTGAAATAAAATTAAAACCGTATGTTAGTCCCGAAATGACCTGGTTGTGTTGAGTGGACGTTAAACCCCATTGTTATACTACAACCCTTTTTTCCTTCCGCAACTAGACTCTGGAACACTTTAGATTCATCTATCAAAACATCAAAATCTTTATCTACATTCAAAAAACAACTCTGTAAATTTGACAACTCCGTTCCTTCCTATTATTTTATCGGCAGACGTAAGTTTCAAATTATTCATTCTAAATTTAGACTTGGATGTAGTGACCTGAATGGACATCTCTTTCTTCGCCATATCTCCGATTCGCCTTTTTGTTCTTGTGGACATCATTTCGAAGACGTCTATCACTTTCTTCTCGTTTGCCCCTTACATTCAGATATCAGACAGAATACAATTCATTGTCTAACTCATTCCAACATCAACATTACTACTTTACTCTTTGGCAATAATGAACTCTCAGATGCTGAAAATATTACTATTTTTAAACAGGTGCTTTATAGATTTATTGAATAATCGAAACGTTTTAATTAATTGAATCTTCATTGTTAATTATTAATCGTAATTTATGCAATATTTATTATAATAACAGGGTAGCAATACATGTACTTATCATTAATTTATTAATTCATAAAATTTATAATAGGGTACTTTACTTTACTCATTTATAAATGTAATACTTATTCAGGGGCGTGGTGAGAATGAGTTCATGAGTAGCCATACTCATGCGCCAAAAAGTTTTTTGCGCCAAAATCACAATCAAATTACTCAAAAAATGAAAAACATTTGTAAGTGGAAAAATTGTTTCATCTGACCCAATTAAAAAAATTTTGAAAGAGTCAAGTTGGAAAATTTAATCATATTTTATTACCGTATTTCTTGTCTCGGATTGCTGGAGATTGCGTTTCTGGGCTTCTAATTTTCGAAATTTTCCCGGGGGAGGGCCCCCCGGACCCTCCCCCGCGGGCTCGCGCCTTCGGCGCTCGCGGTCGCGGCTTCGCCGGCCACAGCTCCGCGGTCAGTAAAAGGGTTTTTGTGCCAAAATCTTTTTTGTTACTCATAATTTCTTCTCAATAATTGCCCTCACCACGCCCCTGTACTTATTACAATGTAAATATGTTATAACTTTGTTTTGGAGAGGGGTGATATAGGCCTTGTCCTGTTCCCCAATCCTTTCAGTTATCTGAATAAATATTGTTTAAAAAAAAAACAAAAAAAATCCATTTCTCTCTCTCTCTCTCTCACAGCAAAGCGAAGGTCTTATTTTAACTCTGTTATAGTATAGATCTACGTGTGACGTCACATCATAGTAATAACAACTGATAGAATTGGTACCGTACCTATTACGCCTTCGTGTAGGCCTACTATTTTATGTACCGATCCACACTAAATAGGAAATATTCTTTGATCACCCCCCCCCCCAACACAATTTTTTCTAAATATCTAAGAAAATAATTTGCAGAAGAAAAAAAGAGTAATATTGAGAGCTAATTAATTCGTCCTGATGTCGTGCCTGTCTAGTAGCTGCCAAGCGATTTACTACTGATCCAATCTAATTAAAATATAGATCTATATTTCGTTTCGTTTTTTATACTCATGTAGATCTAACTAGTTATAGTGGGAGCTCACGTTCTATGACGTCAGGTATCAAGCACGGGACATTTGACCCGATAACGTCAGTCATTCGATTAACCAATAAGCGACCGCCGTGCTTTTCAAAATCTACTTTTGTTTTGTTTTGATTTCTATCCGCTGGTGTTAGTATAGACGTCGTTGGCTGGTAATATCTACCCACAGTTCCACGCATGAACAGGTCAACGGTCGATTCGACAGACCATTTGATTGGCTGACCCTTCATTTCAGCCAGAATACGAATTAAATAACAAGTCCTCCAGATCCAAGAGTAGTAAAGACATGTATAAAACGAAATTTTGAACTATAAAAAACGAAACGAAATTGGATCTGTGTTTTAATCGGATTGCTACTGATCAGTTTGATGTTCTTTTTCAGTGATGGTAGCGGTTGCACGAATATTTACTGCTGACCAGTTTTGGATAAAAAAAAGGTGGCCCAAATTGGAATTTATCCAGTTGCCATCTATAACATATGTATTGCAAAAGCCGCTTTGTAGTGCATAGCCTAGATTATCAGTATGATCCAGTTTCTGTCCTGTGACAAGTGTTTAAAACCGTGAACTCTACTGCAAGCTTGTAAATAAGGAACAATGTCAGGCACAGATATAGGCTTTGTTAATCCACCCCGGCACCCTCTGCTCATGCTGTCTGACACAGATCTGTCTTTATTCAATCAGAAGGCAAATAAATAATTAACTAATAGTGTTATTGCAATTAACAAATTAATTAATGGGGAAAATGTAACGATTGTATTGTAAACATTGTTGATTTAATTGTATGGTGATTCGAAAGATACTTTACCGTGTTAACATTATTATGCATCTGTAATCTCGAATCTATAGTTCGGTGTTTCTATTGGAGTGCAAATATTTATAACCAATTAGAAAAGAAATTGATTGTGGTCGCTCCCTGTCCCCTACTCCCAATTTCACCTATGTATCCGATTCTGGCAGATTTAGAAATAAAAAAAATCCCTGGAAGAGACGGATTCGAAGACTACTAAACGGAGAAAACAACTGTGGTCTGTACCTTTGATTTAAAACAAGAAGTCACCTCCCTTTATTTTCCAGGAAGTTTAATATGCGCATGACCGGGAATAGCGGCATGAGAAAGTAAAGCGAAAAGTGACAAATTCATCAAAATTTATATAGATTGTCTACCTAACAACCAAATTTTATTCGTATATTTGACAGAAAAGTACAACGAAAACATGGCGAGTGTCTCGTATCACATTGCCAATTTGTTGGAGAAGGTGAGTTACTGGATTTGTCATCAGAATTTCAACCATTACAAAAGTCAAAATGGTTGATCGAAAAAGTGAGAAAACGAATAAATCGTCTGGTACATAAATTCAATTGAAGGGAGAACAAAATAGACCAAGAGATTATTTTTATTTTCATTTCATTCTTATATCAAAGGTTAATTCTAAACTGCAGCAAGAAATTCAAGTTATGTCTTCAAGATTCAAATGAACAACAATGTGTTTTTAGGCCTGCCGGACAGCCGGTTAAAACTGCAAGACTATCGTTCCACTTCCAGGATATATTTCTTCCTCATCATGATTATTTACTAGATGTACTGTATAAAATTTGTATGGCAAGTAGGCTTATTGATAAAACGAAGCCACATAATCTCAGGATTGGTTCTATAAAGTTGTATATATAATATAGACATCAATAAATTATACTTAGATAAAAAAAAAATCATCTGTCAACCCTCCGTGTGACGATGAAATTCCTTCCCATTTCAATCAACGTTGCCAGTGCGATTCTGAATCGCAATCCCTCTTAGTATGCAAAATTGACAATATTTTTCATCAAAACAACGATTGATTATTGTTATTTATAATATTTCTGCCACACTCAATTACAATTAAGTATATAATCCTACCTGGAACGGGTATAAATCATCGTATTTAAAATCGAGGCATTAAGCCGTTACTAAGACCGGCATCTTTTCTAGACCAGAGAAGTCTATAATGAAGGCGGGTGCTAGATATAAGGCTTTATAACAGCCAATCAAAAACGCAATTGCATGTCGAAAAACTAAATGACATCCACATGGATTTCAATGGAGGTGAATGTCAAACAAAAATATGGCTTCAGTAATTTAAATGCGAATATTTGGAGTTAGGCGATAGTTTTGCCACCACATTGGCCTCTGTAAGTTTAATTAGTCATAATATAATAAAATTATCTTATTTTAAAGATGTTATATGCATTAATAAAGAAATTGAATTTGCAACTTGGAACTAAAGGCCCTAAATCGTAGCTAAAAACAAGCACATCAGTATATCTCAACATTTTTAGCTACGTTCTCGTAGCTAGATTATACTGGGCTTGTACTTGTAGTATAACGATAAAAGTTAATTGATACTGATAGGCAATTTGGTAAATCTTATCAAAGGCGTGTAGTGGTCCATTCTTACTCAATCATGTATTGTCCATGTGTCATAAGAATTTTTTAGAACAAAGCCCTTTACCTCTATTACAGTTACACACGATGTAAACAAGATTATTATGATCTTCAAAAAAAGAGCAATTACTATGAATAACTGCTCTTCGAATCCAACCAACGGTCATATTAAATAAAACAGCCTAGAAATTACGTAAATCCTCAACAACGTAAGCATTGGTCGAAAAATACATTATGAGTTTTTATAGATAGTGATATTACGGCCGTGTGGGAATTTTAGAAATAAAATTTAGAGATAAGTTAACTTGCTTAGGCCTACCGAAAAATTTAGAAGATTACGTATTGCAGTGCTATTGTGTAGCTATTAGCAATATTGATAATTCCACGTGTTATAAAAATGTTGTGTTTATATGGTAACTCTTATACACAACGATATTCTAGGGGGAGCTAGTGTAGCTAGCTGTGAAGTTAACTGTCGTAAGTTAGTTAAGTTATTTAGTTATTCATTATTAAGGTTTGTGTCACAATTCTGCGTCCGTTAACGCCGTAAGAAATTGTCTAAAACCAATAAACGTGAGATATATGCTGTGGTTAATTATTAATTTATTTTCATATCAAAGTTACTGCATTACAACTCATAATTATCCAGGTCAGTGTGTTTTCTATAGAGCATGTGGTAATTACATATCAGCCACTGGAATGGTTTTTCTACAGCCAATTCAGCTATTTCGATTTATTAAGTAGCCAAAAGGGAATATTTAATTAATAGATAATTATCATAAGCCTTACTAATATTTCATTTTAAGTCCAATGTATAATTTTTTTTGTGTACCCCATGCTGACAAAGTGGTGTAAACACCTGAATTCACAATAATACCCTACCAAGAATGAAAAATATGAAATATGAATTTTCTTTGCAAAGTTTTCGTGCGTTATCAAAAACGACCGATGTGAAAATTTTGAAGTGTAAGCCCTGGTCAATTATATGATTCTCTTTCTTTCACTCTTAGTACTAGGTACTGTGTATATTGAATGAATATCTACTTGTGTCTCTCTCCCTTAGGGGGGTTGGGATGACCTAGTGGACTAGAGTGCCACGCTTCGACCTCTAGCTGGCCGGTCACCTCTGGCTTGCGGCTGTGGTTTCGAGCCCTGGTGTGAGCGTATGTGGCATGGAGATAGGGGCGCCTTCTCAACCTCGTGGGTTTCCTCCGGGCACTCCGGTTTCCTCCCACTGCTACGCGCAAGCGAATTATTCAAATAAAATTAAACCATATGTTAGTCTCGAAATGACCTAGTTTGTGTTGAGTGGAGTTAAACCCCATTTCTCTCTCTCTCTCCCTCTCTCTCTCTCTCCCTCTCTCCCTTCATGTACCGGGTCAATCTGTTTAACAGAGAATTACTTACGAATTATCTCTGTAACAGATGACTGTCCACAACACGGGCGTCGACTGCACGTGGCGTTAGTCATTTGCTCAACGGCTCGTGCAATGTTTACTTAACACCTAACTGCTTCGGGCAAAATGATGCATTTTACTCATTTTAATACCCATTTACACTAAATACATGTAGGAAATATTTTTTAACTACAAATACTTCAAACATCTTTATTTGTTTTTCTTTTACCTCAAAAAAGTGTTTGAGAATTTAATTTGTCGCAGTAAAAAAGTTAATATGCCGTACTCATTAAGCCTCGTCGATGTCATGCTTATCAGTGATTGTAGCGGTCAAGTGAATATTCACTGCGGGATCAGTTTGGTACCGGGGGTAAGTTGAATTTACCAAGTATTCTTTGTCTTTCAGATGACATCTAGTGATAAAGATTTCCGTTTTATGGCAACCAATGACCTGATGGGAGAATTACAGAAGGATTCAATCAAATTAGATGATGACAGTGAAAGAAAGGTTAGTGATCTTTGACCTACGTTTTAATCATTTAACGTCCCAAGATACCAGAATAAACATTTGAATTTGCGTGACTTGATTATAGACACAAATTAATATTAATCTGACGACATTAAAGTTTACGGCATATGTTGTAAATGAATATGATATTCTTTGCCAAAAGTGCAATATTTTGTATGAATAAAGTGTGACTTAAAGTTTGTTTACTTCATTAACTAAACTGTAGTCACATAAATTAATATTAATAGTAAATTTGTTTATTTCATTAACTAAATGCTGTTGGATGTATTAAGGACCTGATAAGACCCTTTCTGTGTTCAATATTTATTATAATTTTGTATTCTGTTTCTATCTGTGTCAGGTGGTGAAGATGTTATTAAAATTACTGGAAGATAAAAACGGAGAAGTTCAGAACTTGGCTGTAAAATGGTGAGAAAAATAAATTTAAACATATGTATAGGTGTGATTGTTGGAAACTAGCCTTGAAAATGGGAGTGATCACTTGTCTTGGCTGTGGTTGGAGGTTGGCCTTGAGAATGGGAGTGGTCACTTGTCTTGGGTGTGGTTGGAAGTTGGCCTTGAGAATGGGAGTGGTCACTTGTCTTGGGTGTGTTTGGAGGCTGGCCTTGAGATTGGGAATGATTGCTGATCTTCAGACTGGGAGTGGTCATTGGAGGCTGGCCTTGAGAATGGGAGTGGTCACTGTCCTTGGGTGTGGTTGTTTGGGCTGGCCTTGAGCATCATAGTTATCACTGGTCTTGGTAGTGGTCTTTGAGAAGGGGAGTGGTTGCTGACTATGGACATGGGAGCGGTCTTTGGAAAGTGGGGTGGTAGCTGATTGTGGGAATGATTATAAATATTTTAATTATATTGTATGTTTTTTAGTTTGGGTCCATTAGTAAATAAAGTAAAAGAGTTTCAAGTGGAGACGATTGTTGATACGTTATGTAGTAATATGTTATCAGATAAAGAACAACTACGAGATATATCCAGTATAGGTAAGACATCTTCAAATTCTAGTACAGTGGACTAGTGTCACTTCCGACGTCTGAATACTACTACCTCCCGTGAAATACGACATCATTTTCAGGTCCCTATTTATTTCCTTATTACTTCAACCAAAAGAGTTTTGAGGAGTCCGGAATCTGAATATTCCGAATTATGACATCAGTCGGCAATCCTTTCACACGATTTACATTGAATCATTATTGCTCAATCCAGACTTCAATCAGTACATGTAGGTGTTTACCAATCAGTGAGCATAAAACATGTGTCGGTCCTTGTTGATTACCTCTATAATTTAATAATCTTGTGTACAAAGAGAGCGCTTGGTTGGTAATTGATTTGAATTTCTTGCCTCAAATACACACTTGGCAAACCTCCACAGATTCTAGTACCTCCAGAACAATTCTTCCAGAAAAATTGAGGTAATTGAGTATTCCAACATGCTGTCTAATCTGGCATATTGTATCGTTCCGTACAATGTCGGAATTGACAAAGCTACAGTGGCTCAGGAAATGAGGCGCTGGCCCATTTACCCAGAGGTTTCACGTTCGATCTTGGAGCTGGTTGGGAAGGTTGGTTAGGATTTTCCAACCTTGATTCTAACTTCAAAATTGATCATGTGGTAAGAAAGCATATCTAAAACCTTGTATGCACATTAGTTAGTGAGGGTTGGGATGGCCTAGTGGTCTAGAGTGCCGCCCTTCGACCTCTAGCTGGCCGGTCACCTCTGGCTTGCGGCTGTGGTTTCGAGCCCTGGTGTGAGCCTATGTGGCATGGAGATAGGGGTGCCTTCTCAACCTTGTGAGTTTCCTCTGGGCACTCCGGTTTCCTCCGGGCACTCCGGTTTCCTCCCACTGCTAAAGACCCCTACGCGCAAGTGAATTATTGAAATAAAATTAAACCATATGTTAGTCCCGAAATAACCTAGTTTGTGTTGAGTGGACGTTAAACCCCATTTCTCTCTCTCTCTCTCTCTCTCTCTCTCTCTCACATTAGTTAGTGTAAATGTACCTAATGTTAATAATGACAATAGAGGCTGGTCTAAAATTGAATTGTTAATAGCCTAGTTCAGAGAGAAGCAATTTGAAGAAAATTTTCGGCATATTCTTTTTTCATTATCCATTTTTGAACTATTATAGCAAGGATTGTCAACTCTTTATCTGATTTTACCTAATTATATAATCTCCTTTAGGGGGGTTGGGTGTTCGAATGATTAGAGTGCGCACGCTGTATCATACGGCCTGCCATTGAGTCAACTGGCGTGGTTTCAAATCCTTTGTTGTACATGACCAGGACAGGGTCGCCTGTCCAACATCGTGAGTTTTCTCCGTGTCCTCCGGTTTCCTCCAACTGCTAAAGACCCCTGCGCGCAATCAAATTATTGAAATAAAGTTTTAAAAAAAACATATGTGAGTCCCAAAATGACCTGCTTTGTGTCGAGTGGACATTAAACCCCATTTCTCTCTCTCCCTAATCCCATTTTAATCTATTCTAGGTTTAAAGACTGTTATCAGTGAGTTACCACCGTCATCAACAACTCTAGCAGCTAATATCTGTAAAAAAATCACGGGACGATTAACTAGTGCTATAGCTAAGGTTAGTACCTAAAGATCCGAACACAGTTCATATGCCATTTGAGAGGTTTTGAGTCCGTTGCAAATTACAGGGGGGGTTGGGATGGCCTAGTTGTCTAGAGTGCCGCGCTTCAACCTCTAGCTGGCCGGTCACCTCTGGCTTGCAGCTGTGGTTTCGATCCCTGGTGTGAGTGTATGTGGCATGGAGATAGGGTCACCTTCTCAGTCTCGTGGGTTTTCTTCGGGCACTCCGATTTCCTCCCACTGCTAAAGACCCTACACGCAAGCGAATTATTGAAATAAAATTGAAACCATATGTTAGTCCCAAAATGACCTAGTTTGTGTTGAGTGGACGTTAAACCCCATTTCTCTCTCTCTCTCTCTCTGCAAATTACAATATTGGAGAAATTGAATCTGGCAAAGAAATCAGTCCAAGAATAGTTTGGGAGTTTTATGGCTGAAGGGTTGTGAACGATTTGCCTCATAAGGGTTGTCATTGAGTCAACTGGCATGGTTTCAATTCCCCAATTGTACATGACAAGGAGTAGGGTTGCCTGTCCAACCTCATGGGTTTTCTCTGGGTCCTCCGGTTTCCTCCCACTGCTAAAGACACCAAGTGCAAGTGAATTATTGAAATTAATTTGAACCATGTATCTTTGTCCAGAAATAATCTTGTTTGTGTTGTTTGGACGCTAAACTCCAATTCTCTCCCTCTCTCCCTCTCTCTCTCTCTCTCTCTCTCTCTCTCTCTCTCTCTCTCTCCCAAAATGGTTCTGTGAATATAAACATCTGCAAGCTTTTCGTATCCAATGGAGAAATAAATAGAACATATAGTAGTCACTAGAACAAGCCAGTGACAAACATGGTTTTCGCTATCTTTTGTTAAATCTTCTTCCAATTGGATTGAATCTAATCAAAGAGGTCATCTTTCTTTGATATTTTCATTTGTTTTCTTTATTTATTGAAAATTTGATATTTTCCGAAACTTTAAATGATGATTATTATTACAGCAGGAAGATGTATCAGTACAGTTAGAAGCTTTAGATATACTCGGTGATTTATTGAGTCGATTCGGAGGTGAGATATTTCTTCTTTAATGTATAAATATTTTAATGTATTGTATCTTACCATCACTCCTTGTTAAACAGTCAGCTTTCTAGTTGTTCAGATAAAACGATAAAACAACGTCCCTTGTGCGTATAGAAAGCTTGACAGTTTGAAATTGGAGGTAAGAGTAGGCCATAGCACCCGTCTTCATTATCCGAGTCGGAGCAGAACAGTAGGACGTTAAAACCCATTTCATTTCAGAACAGTGGGACGTTAAACCCCCTTTCATTTCAGAACAGTAGGATGTTAAACCCCATTTCATGTCAGAGCAGTGGTACGCTAAACCCCATTTCATGTCAGAGCAGTGGTACGCTAAACCCCATTTCATGTCAGAACTTGATAATAATAGACCAAAATGATTCACTGTCATCTTTGCCTGAAATAAAATCTACTAAATCTCTCAAACCCCTGTACTTCACAAAAACAAATCAGTAGGGGATGTTGGAGTAGTCCAACACGTAGGCTTAGATCATAAGGTCTATCATAGCCAAGATTGTACATGACAAGGATTAGGAACGCTGTAACTGACGATATTTTAAAACTCTATTCTGCTTTGTTTTACAGGTCTTTTGGTCAGTTTCCACAGTTCTATTCTTCAGGCATTGTTGCCTCAATTATCCAGTCCCAGATTAGCCGTTAGAAAGAGGACAATTATCGCCATTGGTAAGATTCTTAAAGTTTATTTCAACTTGTAACGGTGGTCGTATGGTCAATAAGGTCTTGTCATTGATTTTAGTTGCCCTTTTTTTTCGACTCCCTGCTTGAACATGACAAGGAGTAGGGCCACATGTACAACCACATGGGTTTTCTCCAATTTCCTCCCCACAGCTAAAGACCCCTAAACGCATTCTCCAAAATGATCTAGTTTGTGTTAAGTGGACGTTAAACCCAATTTCTCTCTGTATTTCTCAACGCCACAGCAGAACTTTTGTATACTTCTGGTTAAATCAAGTCAACCTCACTGCTAATACAGTGGACTCTGTCACATCCGATCTCTGATAAATCCGGATCTCTGTGACATCCGACATGATTTTAATGTCCCGATTTATTTCCTTATTACTTCAGCCAAAAAATCTCTGGTAAGTCCGGACTCTGTATGTTCCGAATTACGACATCAATCAGCCGTCCCGTCACATAATTTCCATTGAATCGTCACTGTATAATCCGGCCTTAAATCGGTAGGTGTCAAGCAATTACCAATCAATTGTCCGTTAGATTAAAACTTGATGGGTGTGAAGCCACAAAAGATTAACAAGCAATCACCAATCAATTATCGGAAAGATTAAAACTCGCTATCGTGTAGGTCTTGGTTGATTACTTTGATAATTTTATAATTTCTTGTAAGACAGTAATTGTGTCAAATACTCAATAATATCTACGAATTTTCCCACGAATTCGGTCGTACCTAGCACCTGTTAGAAACGCATGCCGATTGAACCCGAATAACATAGCCTAAGTTTGTCCACGTAGAGCTGAAATGAGCGGACGTTACGGTTTATGACCTTGACCCTCATCGTCAATAGATGCGGTTAACTAAATACAGTCATAGAACTGTATTATATACGATCTATGATACAGTGTTTATCCGTTTATGTGAGCGGATAAAATGTATAACAAACGCCCGTAGTATTTTAACCATTGACCGCAGCTTTCGCCGATGAGGGTCAAGGTCATAAAACGGCCGCTGAGAATGTAACGTCCGCTCACTTCAGCTCAATGTGTGTTCACCCTACGGATCTCACCGAACCGTGTGACGACGACCTCGACATAGGACGACAGATTATCAATAAACACGTGATAGCAAACACGAGCGTGCAATTTACTGAAGATGACGAAGAAGATATATTAACGTCAGACTTGACCTTTTCAAAATGCCTACGCATGTTGAATGAAATAAAAATTATGTTAGAAAATTTTGAATGTACAGAAAAGTTTATCATTTTTAAAGGGAATAACGTTCGGGTGATTCGAAGCAACATTATAATAATACTTCCGGTTTTCGAAGTTACAATATTTCCGTTTTTGACAAAACTGGGTATTCCGACACTCTGTGACTTCCGACATATTGTAACGATCCCGTAGGATGTCGGATTTGACAGAGTCCACTGTATTGCCATACTATGGTCAGTCGGTATGCGCTGGTATGGACAACTCCAGCAGGGAGCGGCGAATATTACTTGACCGGCTCGCCTATCGGCGGAGAATTCAAACAGACTCATTGTTGAGTTTAGGTTAAACACATTCCTCTCTCCCCTCAGGGGGGGTTGGGATGGCCTAGTGGTCTAGAGTGCCGCGCTTCGATCTCTAGCTGGCCGGTCACCTCTGGCTTGCGGCTGTGGTTTCGAGCCATGGTGTGAGCGTATGTGGCATGGAGATAGGGGCGCCTTCTCAACCTCGTGGGTTTCCTCCGGGCACTCCGGTTTCCTCCCACGGCTAAAGACCCCTACGCGCAAGCGAATTATTGAAATAACATTGAAACCATATGTTAGTCCCGAAATGACCTGGTTTATGTTGAGTGGACGTTAAACCCCATCTCTCTCTCTCTCTCTCTCTCTCTCTCTCTCTCTCTCTCTCTCTCTCTCTCTCTCTCTCTCTCTCTCTCTCTCTCTCTCTCTCTCTCTCTCTCTCTCTCTCCCTCCCTCCCCTCAGATTTGATTGTCTCTTCTAAGAGAGAATATCATAAATGAATTAAATGATAGTTATGTTGAATGATATATTTCAGGCCATCTTGTGATGAGTTGTAACAACACATTATTTCTAGAGTTAATAGAATTTTTACTGTCTGAGTTATCTAAAAATACATCAACTTCTACTACTAGAACTTATATACAGTGTATCGGAGCTATCAGGTAAAATATCTTTATCATGCCTTGGCAAAATTCTCCTTATATAAATCTAAACCATGAAATAACCATGAATTGCAGAAAACAGACCAAATTCTATTGTTTTGATGTTTTTCTTGTGCTTGTATAAAAAGGCTAAGGGGTTGGGGTGGCCTAGTGGTCTAGAGTGTCGCCTTTCGACCTCTAGCTGGCCGGTCACCTCTGGCTTGCGATTGTGGTTTGCGATCCTTGGGGTGAGCATATTTGGCTTGGAGATAGGAACGTTGATGATATCCTTGTTTTATGTTTGCAGTCGACAAGCTGGACATCGTTTTGGTGAGCATCTAGAGAAGATAATACCGTTAATTGTGAGATATTGTCGGGAAGATGATGACGAATTGCGTGAATATTGTTTACAGGCCTTTGAATCATTTGTCAGACGATGTCCTAAAGAAGTTTCACCGTTTATAACAGAGGTAATTTAAAGACAGTTCCTTAATTGGTTATATCTGTACCTGGTAGGTGACTAATAGACTGAATGTCCATATTAGATAGCAGTCTTGTCTACTGATTCCAGTAATAATAGGAATCAGACCACTGATGATTATATTCAGAGATGTTATAGGCATCAGACCGCTATAATTTATGTTTATATAATTATATAATATGATTAATAAAGTGAATGTTTATTTTACAGATAATAGGAATATGTCTACAATATTTATGTCATGATCCGAACTATAATTATGATGATGATGAAGATAGTGATGAGATGATGGATACAGAGGCTGATGAAGATGATGAAGAGTACGTAAACATTGTTTATTGATAGATACCAATGAGGGGAAATTATTCATCCCAGGTGGCTAGACAGAACGCTTTGACTCGCCAGTGTTTGATCCCTTCATTGGTCAAGAAAGTTCAACAAGATTTTCGGGTGTGGTTCTACCTTGTCAGTGGTGCAGGACAGAAGGCCTTTTGCGGGACAACGTATAGTGTTTTGAATGGGACGAAAGGTAGAGGTGCAAGAACCCTTGACAGTTGATATAACAGTTGGCCATAGTGCTGCTGTCCGGCCAAAATTGCCCTTATAATATACTATATGGCTGTCCTCATTAGCCCAGTAGGAGCAGAACAAAAGGACGTTAAACCCATTTGATTCCTGTTAATATTTTGATATTTAAATCTCAGTATTTGTTCATAATGGATTGTTAAAACTTTCTCTGTGAGATTTATTAACGTTATGTTTGTGTGTTTTACAGAGGATCAGAGGAAGAATACAGTGATGATGATGATATGAGTTGGAAAGTCCGACGAGCAGCTGCTAAATGTTTAGATGCTATTATAGCAACCAGACATGAAATGTTGGCAGACTTTTATCGTACTGTGTCACCTCCATTAATTACACGTTTTAAAGGTTTGTTATTGTTTATCGTACTGTGTCAAGAGGGCTTAGATGCCTGAATGGTTAGCATGTGCACACTGTATCATAGGGTCTGTCATTGAGTCAAGGAGTAGACTCGCCTGTCCAATCTTGTGGGTTTTCCCCCAGGTCCTCCGGTTTCCTCTCACTGCTGAAGAACCCTACACACAAGTGAATTATTGAAATAAAAGTGAACAATATGTTAGTCCCGAAATGGCCTTGTTTGTGTCACATGGATGTGAAACCCCACATCTCATTCTCTATTTCTGTGTCACTGCCTTTAATTACAAGATTTAAAGGTATGTTATTGACAGTATTTATTGTTCCAGTTTTGATGCGCTTAAAGGATCCCTCATCATTAGGAATTTGAAGTAGAGTGTGGTCGTTGGACTGCTATGATAAAAGAATTCTCCTGTCTTACGTCGCACAGTTAATAATTGTAAATAAATTTAATATCCAGGCTTGACCTAAAATATCCAATCGCAAACACAAACTTCATGGTGTTTTATTTTTTTCAGAACGAGAAGAGAACGTAAAAGCCGACATATTTCACGCCTATATCACATTACTACGGCAGACGCGACCAACCAGTACAGCTAATCCAGAAAGTATGGAAGATGAAGGGTAAGGCGTTTAGTTTAAACATTATGCCAATTGCACATCTTTCTTTAGGTCTGAAATGTTATCTAAATTATTAAGTAGACATTAGTTAACTTATTCAGACCATAATAATCAACTCTCGATCTCTTGGCTGGCCTGCAATATTTACTGGATTACAATCCTATCTGCTGCTTAACGTCCATAAATAATAAAATCAAAAAATGGATAATCGAGACAATGTTTTTTATCGTACCGACTTTAGTATTGATGATCAAGGCTAGGCGGGGGGTTGGGATGGCCTAGTGGTCTAGAGTGCCGCGCTTCGACCTCTAGCTGGCCGGTCACCTCTGGCTTGCGGCTGTGGTTTCGAGCCCTGGTGTGAGCGTATGTGGCATGGAGATAGGGGCGCCTTCTCAACCTCGTGGGTTTCCTCCGGGCACTCCGGTTTCCTCCCACTGCTAAAGACCCCTACGCGCAAGCGAATTATTGAAATAAAATTAAACCATATGTTAGTCCCGAAATGACCTAGTTGTGTCGAGTGGACGTTAAACCCCATTTCTCTCTCTCTCTCTCAAGGCTAGGCTAAAAATTTCAATTGCTAAAATTTCGGTACAAAGCACACTGTATGGTATATGCCCTTCTTCATAAGCCCTGTCAGAGTAGAGTAGGACATTTCATTGATTTGATTTTAATTGTTTGGGGAGGTTGGATGGCTAAATGCTTAAGGCCCATTCTCACGGTGCGACTTGTAGTAACTACTTGTAGTATCGACCCGAGTTGCAGCATGAGAACACCCTAGTCGTACCAACTTTTACAAGCTCCCAACCAGTTGAAAGCGAGTTGGGTGAAATAGAAACTTCCCTATTTCAGTCAACAGATCGTATGAAATAGACCAATCAGAGACGTCGAGTATTAGTACAAACACGAGTTCTCTCCCCTTGTGGGTGGTAAACATGGACGCGAAGCGCACCCATCAAGAGCCGCTTAGCAAAACTGAGACAGAGAATTTTGTCAATTTTTACCTCACACAACCCAACCCAGATGGATTTGGGTTTTCTCTTTTTCTTTTTGTTCTTATTTATCAAATGTAGGGCAATAATAGCCAGTGTCTCTTCGTCGCTTGATGACACCATTATGCTAAGACAAGACGAGATTACAGCGAGATTCCAAGTCGTATCAACTCATTTATATACGATTTTGTAATCTACATGTAGATACTACATGTAGATACTGGACGTAGATACAACAAGTAGTTACTACAAGTCGCACTGTGAGAACGGGCCTTTAGCCGTGCGCGCTGTATCATAAAACCTGTCAGTTAGTCTACCGGTTGTACGTGACAAGGCGTAACCAGCCTCGTGGGTTTTCTCAGGGTCCTCCTGTTTTCTCCCCCAGCTAATGAACCCTACACGCTAGAGAATTATTGAAATGAAATTGAACCATGTGTTGTGAGTGAAATGACCTAGTTTGTATCAAGTGGACGTTAAACCCCATTGATCTCTCTTTTAATTGTTTACAGACCATTAACGATGTTAGAAGTGCAGGTGCCAGATATAATTAAAGCCATACACAAACAGTTGAAAGAGAAGAGTATTAAAACACGACAAGGTTGTTTTAGTTTACTCACAGAATTAGTTCTAGTTTTACCTGGGGCATTAACCAATCATCTGGCTGCTCTTGTTCCTGGTATACAGTATTCACTAGGGTAGGTAACTCTTGTATACAATATTTGCTAGGGTAGGTAACTGTCATGAGTTGTGGAATTTATTCACCTATACATATGGGTTGCTCAATTGAACGATCCTGAATTGAATTCTCTAAATCCCCAAAATAGTGGCAATGAAGTGAAAAGGGGGATTTCGGGCTACAATGCAACCATTACAGCTGAAACATATTCATTAGATTTCATTACATCACTATACTACTCACACCTCCGATGTCGGGACTGATGTTACTAATACTGGAAGGAATTCTGTGTCACTCAAGTGAAATTCTATCAGTTCGAAACATTTCCCAGGGATAATTGATTCTCTCCACAGATTTTAGGGTGTGTATGTGGTGCTGCTGACAAGTTGCTATCTCTTTTCTAATACGTTGTTATTTTTTAATATTTTAGTGATAAGAATTCTAGTTCTAATATGAAGATCGATACGTTATCGTTTATAAACTGTATTTTAACGCATCATCCACCAGCTGTATTTCATTCACATGTTAATGTACTTGTTCCAGTAAGTATATTTTATAAATCTTTGATACTGAATTGTATTATTCAATTGGGTCGTTACGGGTGTGTGCTTGAGGTCATAAGATCTGTCATTTTAGATCCCCAGTTTGTAGGTGACATGGGGTAGGGATGTTGTCCAACCTTGTGAGTTTTCTGTCTCTGAGTCCTCAGGTTACCCCCTAACCCATCCTGTACTCCACCCACACTACCACATTGAATGTTAAATGATACAATGTGATAATCCTGAAGTTGCCTGGCTTGTACTGAGTTTACTGTCATTTGTGGCATTTTTGGAATCGTGACTTCACATCAAACATTGAAATCCATCAATCGATACACAATTGTCAGAGGAACGAACATGCCAAGTTTCATGTCTATTGTACTGAAATGGAGCCTTCATTGTATGATATGTATTTCCCATCAATGAGATCTATTGTATGCTGAGATATTTCAGCCAATGAGATCCTTTGTATGATATATATTTCATCCCATTATATGAGTATGTATATCAGCCAATGAAATCCATTGTATGATGACATATATTTCAGGCAATCAGACCTGTCATTTTATTTCATATTTCAGCCAATCGTGCATGCTGTTGGAGATCCGTTTTATAAAATCACATCTGAAGCTCTGTTGGTTACACAACAATTAGTTAGAGTTTTACGGCCACTTGGTGAGTCAGTTCGACATTTTCTTTAAAATATGAAATTTGGTGTAACATTCTACTGTTCTGCTCCGTACTGGACTAATGAAGATGGGTATACACTATACAGTGTGCTATGTAGGAAATTTTGCTCAGACAGCGGCACTAGGGCCTACTCTTATATCAAGGACCTTGGTTTTTCATCCCATCCGAATGACTAGACAGCTGTCCTGTATCAACCATACCAGAAAATCCTGATGAAATGTTGTTTAACATTCTACTTTTCTGCGCCAATCGGGACAATAAACACAACCTTAGGGCCACATAACATCCTATTGTTCTGGGCCCTGTTTCTCGAAATTATAACTTAAGATAAAAACCAAATTTTAGTAGATACTTCAATTTTGATTGGCTAAGCAGTAAAATCAATCTAATATTATCCAATCAAATTACTAAAATTTGCATTTTATCTTGGTTAAAATTTCGTGCAAGAGGCCCCTGCTTTGAGGAATGTTTTACGACTACCAATTGTCCCTCGCCACTCCATCTGCCCTACATCACTGACAAAAAAGAGGAAAAACGTCGAAAAAACCCCAATGAACTTCCTCGGCCAACACTGGGATAGAACATGGCACCCCGTGGTTAGAGAGCCAGCGTCTTACTCACTGAGCCACAGTGACTACCTTTGAGCATAAACCAGATTTGCATGTGCCCACATATAATTATTGAACTGAAATAAGTCTTTATGGTTTATATTTCATTTGTGTGTTTTAATTATTCCTGCATCTTTTGACTATAATTTGTGTGTTTTAGATAATCCAGTATCATTTGACGATGATGTATATTTTATTGTGTGTTTTAGATAATCCAGTATCGTTCGACTATAAACCTTATGTACATGATTTATACAGTTGTACGTTAAAACGTCTGAAAGCCTCCGACATTGATCAGGAAGTGAAAGAACGAGCCATATCATGCATGTAAGTTACTCTATTACGTTACGTTTGAATGTTGGTTTAGTTTTCTGCATGAAGTAAAACCGGGTATTACATCCTAATAAAATATCACAGCGTTTAACGTGCATCAAAAATTAAAATAAAGTTTAACCTCGAAATTATTTGTTTGATATTAAATAAAGTGAAACAAATATAGGGTTTAGCATCCTGATTTTAGTGCAGTGATGTAAATATTGTGTGGTCAGAAATCATGATATATATACGTGGGCTATACAAATCTAATTGGTATTCATGAGTCCGACATCGTCATCAAAAAACTATAGGTTCTTTTTGCATGCCCACCAACATGTACCAAAGACTTCAGATTGGAACTGCACCAGGGACATTTGGAATCCACCCATGTACCCTCCCGATTAGTGGACTCACCGCTTCTACAGAGCGCTACAAAATGGTTGCTAGTTGAACTAGATCAACTATGTATATATATTTGTTTATTTGTTTTCAGGGGTCAGATTATCAGTAACCTAGGCGATTGTTTACATTCAGAACTACGAGAATGTTTACCAATATTTCTAGAAAGATTAAAAAATGAAATCACCAGATTGACGTCTGTGAAAGCTCATACGATGATAGCCAGGTAATTTTAATACAGGAATCTTGGGTGGGAATGTTTGATTGGGTCTAAGGTTGATTGTCAAAAATTCAGATTATATAGATAGCGAATTGCATTGTTATTACACCTAACTAACATTTAGATAGCAGATTGCACTTCTATAACCCCACAAGTGATGTGATTTTGATTCAAAGGAAAAGGGTTGCCTGTCAATCCTCTTTGGGTTTTATTTGATTTTGCCTGGTTGCCTCTCACTGCTGCAATAGAACTCTGCCATCTCCCCGTTGTGGTTTATCCGATTTCCTCTGGTTTTCTCCCGCTGCTATAGACCAGCGCTGTCTCCCTGTGGGAATTTCTCTGATTTTCTATGGTTTCCTCAAACTGCTGCAATAGGCCCCACTGTCTCCGTGTTTTGTTTTCTTCGATTGCCTCTGGTTTGCTACCACTGCTATAAACCCTGCTGTCTCCTCATTGGGTTTCTCTCGTTTCCTCCCACTGCTATAGACAGTAGCTGTCTCCCTGTTGGGGTTCTCTGATTTTCTCTGGTTTCCTCCCACTTCTATAGACCCCAGTTGCATTTTCTCTGGTTTTCTTCCACTGCTCAAGACCCACTCTCTTCCCCTCCATCTCACTCTCCCCTTTGCCCCTCTGTGTAAGATGTGGGAAGGATAACAATAGAGTCTTAGTAATGAAATTATATTTTCAGTTCACCATTGAAGATTGATATCAGACCAATATTAGATGAAGGAGTTCCGATACTAGCATCTTTCTTACGTAAAAATCAACGTGCTCTAAAACTTAGTACACTTATTTGTCTGGATGTACTTGTCAAAAACTATGGTAAGCCAAAGAATTATGTTGTAAGCAAATTGTTAGAATTCATTAAGAAGCATCAAAAACTATAGGGTACCTACTGCTCAGTAGTTTAAAATGGGTAAAGCGCTGGCTCGCTATCCTTGTGGTCATGTGTTCGATCCCTGCATATGCCTAGAAAGTTCATCCAGATTTTCAGGGGTGGTTCCCCCTTGTCAGTGCAAAATTTCTGTCGTAGCACACTGTATGGCGTATGCCTGTCTTCATTAGCCCAGTTTAGAAGGAAAACCGTAGGACGTTAAACCCCATTTCATTTCATAATATGTTCTCTAATGACGAGTAGTTTAAACTGGTCATTCTAGATTAGATGGTGAGTGTTGGATTTGCAACTGTTTTCTTTCACTTTCAGTATTAGCAGGCTAATTACTGTCTGAACCATCGTAAATTTTAAACGGATTTCTTCAATTATGATCAAACTACTTAACTTTGGTTATTATAAACATACCTGTGTGTTAAATATAATCCATTACTATGGTTCAGAGAGAAATTACTCAACATTACACATACATTATGCAAGAGCATAACCCTGTATCTCTCTTTCTCCCTTCAATTAAAGAAACTCTCGCTAAATCAGCACAACTACACGATAGCAGAGTTATAGTGTTCTATTTGACATGATAGCAGAGTTACAGTGTTCTGTTTGACATGATGTCTTGTATTATTATAAGTGTTCTATTTGATGTTATATTTTGTTTTATTATAGGATCATCGTTAACACCATCAATGATAAACGACATGATGAAAGAAATGCCACCTTTAATAAACGAGAATGATCTCCATGTTTCACAGGTAAATACAGTTATATTACCTTTATACAGTTTGTTAGTAAATATGGTTATTTTGTATGCTGATGTTCATTGGGTTTATACAGGTACATGTAGTTAGTAAATATAGTTACATATCAGGTAGGTTAGTAAAAATAGTTACTTTATATGCTGTGGTTCATTGGGTTTATACAGGAACCCTCCCTATCTTTAATAGGATCGGACGAACAGTCATGCTTCAGTAAGGGCTTGACATGGGACGAAAAACCGAGGTCCTGTGTGCACATAAAAAACCCTTGACAGTTGGAATTAGAAATAAGAGTATAATAAGAATAATAAAGTCATTTATATAGCGCCTATTCCATGCAGAGGCGTGCTCTAAGCGCTTCTAATGTAACTCTGGATACGCTTGTCGAAAAAGGTGGGTTTTTAACTTTTTTCTAAAGTGTTCAAGTGTTTGTCATTCCACAAAGTTGGAGCAGCAATGCAAAACATTCGATCACCATAGGTAACTAATTTTGATGTTGGCAATTTTAGGAGATCTTTGCTTGATGATCGTGTACGGCGTTCAGAATCTTGCTGTTTTATGAGATCAGTGAGGTAGTCTGGGGCAGCATTATTCGTGCATTTATAGACCATGCGGTATGCTGTCTTCATCAGCCCAGTTGGTGCTGAAAAGTACGACGTTAAACCCCATTTCATTTCACTTTAGTAAGATAATAAAGATGAAGATATTGTATTTTGTCACTGCTAATTGCTTCCAATCGTGTGCATTTGGTTTCTACTTTCAGTTTATTTCTACTCTCAATTTGTTTCAACTTTCAGTTTATTTCTACTTTCATTTTAATTTTCTACTTTCATTTTATTTCAGTTGACACTACAACTATTGACGTCGATATCCCAGATACAGAAATCATCAATCAGCAGTATTCACATGGAGATTTTACCACAAATACTGATATTAATACAGTCTCCGTTATTACAAGGTGGCGCTTTAAACGCTCTCTTAGAATTCTTCCAATCTATCGTACAACTTGGTCTCAATAAATTAGGATTTAAAGATTTATTACAGGTAGGTAATAACATCTTGTTAGTGGTCTTGAAGCTGTTTCAGGAGCCATTTTGGTTCATTGAGTCTAGCACATTAATCAGAAGGTCCTGGGTGCTATCCTAAAGTTGGTTGAGAACGTCCCTCAAGAAGGCGTAGAGCCTTCCCTGGTCAGTGATGCAAGACGAAGAGCCTTGTAAGGATAGTTGGAATTCTACGTTGAGAAGGGGGAAGGGCTGCTGTAAGAGCAATATTTCACTTGTTCAACAAAAGAATTAGGGGAGGTGGAAGTTTGGGTGTTATTGCATGCACATGTGAAATCACAAGGTCGTTAGGTCAACTGGCATGGTTTTGATTTGTTTGTGACAAGGAGTAGGGTTGCCTGTGCAATCTTGTGGATTTTCTCAGGCTCCTATGGTTTCCATCCACTGCTAAAGACCCCTATGAGCTAGCAAATTATTGAAATGACCAAGTTTGTGTCGAGTAGACTCTTTCTGTCTCTCTCATGAAAGAATTGTTGATATTTTATGCTATGAGTAATTTATATATGTTTTATTTTTTAGATGTTAATATTACCAATCTATAACCCCCAGTCGAAACCAACACCACATGCTACATCATCATTCGCTATACATAAACAGGTACGTCAACAACAATTAAAAGGGTCGCTGCAGTGGTCGATTGGGTGATTTGGACCCAGAATAAGAATTTTAAGGGTTCAGAAACCGACATGGACCAATGTTTGTGACTCACTTTATGTCCCATGTACAAACTGGTAGCGTGATTTAGGATTCACATGATGGCATGCCCATACTATGGAGGTTTCATCTGTAAATTGGAGTATAAATACGAATAGAGGTAGATGATCCAAAAGATTATGCCATGGATCAATTTAATCTCTGTATATTGCAGAGTTACAGATCAAGTTTTGAATTTTGGGGATTTCTGTTCATTTTGTTCTGAAATATGGCACTTGTTTCTGCTGGAATGTTTTTAGGTTAGGATTTAAAAGTTGTAACACTGCTGGTATATAGCAGGGTCACAGATCAAATTTGAGTTTCACTGGATTCTGTTTATTTTTGGTGCTTCAGTTTAGGCGTCAGTCTGAGATTAGAAATCTATGAGTGGCAAGTAGCCGTCCCAGATTTATCTCATGAAGCTACTAGTTGTGTTCATTCAGAAATCATCAGGCTTAAATGAAATTGTGCGGATGTTTCCTTTATATTGTCGTCAGGGACCGGAGCACAAAAAGGATCGCAGATGGACCTGCGCAGTGCTGCATCATCGGAGCAACTGCTTCCGTATAATGTTTAACGGGTAAAGAATTGCTGTTATAAAATACTTATTTATCTGGTTATGCTTAGAGGTATTTGATGGATATTTAGTACACAGTAGTTACATAAAGTGTTATAAGATTTATTCTATCTGTACGTATTATGATATTTGCAGTATCGTTCATTAAATTGTTTCTAATTTTGATAACAAGAAAATGTTAGAGGCCCTGTACTGCAATACTTGTTGACTGCCCGAATTCTTGTTATTGTATGACAATATTATTTTGTAGGCTTTCCATTCAATAGCGAAGTGTGTAGCAGCTCTTACTACAATCAACCCAGAGAAAGCTGGAAATGTCGTTAATCAGTTCGTATGTGATATAAAGGTAAGTATTGCTTCATTTATAAATAGTGGTCATTGTGGGCTACTCATTATTCTGGGGCTACACTATCTGGAATTTGTTTTTGCCAATCACGTAAACATGAGAGAGTGGCTATCATGAAACAGTTGAATCAAATTTCCAAACAACAAATGAGAAAGTAAAAAGATGGACGACAGGTCTCGTCAATAGAACACACCTGATGCATGTCATAATTTAGTTTTCTAGATATTTAAATATTTTCTATTTTTCCAGAATCCTAAGTCTACGGATTCGATTGTGTTATTTTCCCTGTTGGCTCTAGGAGAGATAGGTAAACATATGTAAGTATATCTAAATTAAATACTCTCAGAGGGGACCTGGACAGCCAAATAGTTTATAGCATGTACTTTAAATCATAAGATCTATCATGGGTCCGGGGGGTTGGGATGGCCTAGTGGTCTAGAGTGCCGCACTTCGACCTCTAGCTGGCCGGTCACCTCTGGCTTGCGGCTGTGGTTTCAAGACCTGGTGTGAGCGTATGTGGCATGGAGATAAGGGCGCCTTCTCAACCTCGTGGGTTTCCTCCGGGCACTCCGGTTTCCTCCCACTGCTAAAGACCATTATGCGCAAGCGAATTATTGAAATAAAATTAAAAACCATGTGTTAGTCCCGGAATGACCTAGTTGTATCGAGTGGACGTTAAACCCCATTTCTCTCTCTCTCTCTCTATCATGGGTCCAGTGGTGTAGTTTCTATTCCCTGCTTGTACATGATTATGGTCACTTTATCGGTTCTTCCAGGTTCTCTAAATTAAATACTCACAGAGAGGACCTGGGCAGCCAAATAGTTTATAACATGTACTTTCGATAATAAAGTCTGTCATTGAGTCCAGTAATGTGGTTTTGATTCTCTGCTTGTATGTGACAAGGATTATGGTCACTTGTCTGACTTCATGGTTTCTTCCGTACTCTCCGCTTTCCTCTGAATGCAAGCAAATTATTGAAATGAAAATTTTTGGTCCAAATAGGCTTTGCACCCCATTTCTTTCTAAGTTAGTTCTTGTGGAGATAATCGGAACAATTAAATATGTTTCGGCCATCGTGTTTCAAGTTTAATTCTATCCAAGGGGTTAGTTAAATGCTATGTTGGACATAAAGGCAACCGTCGAAAACTTTATGAGACATGAATTATGATAATTTGTGTCATGACAGAGTCAAGCTTGCTTATTAGACATGATCAATCTAATTGAAATTAGATCTTTATTTTGTTCAGGATTTTAAAATGTAATTGAGATGTTTTATATATTGTAGAGATTTAAGTAGTCACGGTGAAATACAGTCTGTTATATTAGAATCTTTTTCATCTCCAAATGAAGAAGTGAAATCGGCTGCTTCCTATGCTCTAGGTAAGTCTCGTTGGATATAGGAGCCGCAGTGACTCAGGGAGTAAGTCTGGTTGGATATAGGAGTCAGGGTGGCTCAGGGAGTAAGTCTGGTTGGATATAGGAGTCACGGTGGCTCAGGGAGTAAGAGACTCAATCTGATTAAAATTGGGGGTTGGATGGCCGAATGATTAGCACGCGCTGTCATTGAGTCAACTTGCAGGTTTCGCCGGTTTCCCCATACCGCTAAAGACCCCTACACGCAAGCGAATTATTGAAATTAAATTGAACCATGTGTTAGTCCCGAAATGACCTAGTTTTTGTCGAGTGGGCGTTAAACCCTATTTCTCTCTTTCTCTCTCTGATTAAAATACAGATATATATTTCATTTTGTTTTTTTCACACTTCCGATGGCCTCCACTACATGAAGATCTGATCGGTAGTAGTTGAAGGTGGCGTCGGGGGTCATACGAGTGGCTTTTGACCCTATGACATTAGTTATTTGATTAATAAATTATTGTTAGTGTTACCCAAAGTACCATGCACCACACAGACTGTTTCATTGGCTAATCCCCCACATCAACCAGAATGCTGGTTATATAACAGTAAATTATTTCAATGGCATTTAGTGATTTGACGTAAAATACACAATTCTGCAGAATTACTGTTTATTTATGAGCAACGTTTTGACTAGGTTTCACCAGTCTTTATAAAAAAATTGATAAAATATATAATGTGACGATCTAAACATGCAAAAAACAATACTTAGTTAATGCTGACCAACCAGAGACAGTCCTCTAATTATCTTGAAGGGGACATAAATATAACTTAAAGTTACATTATGGGAGATAAGATAAAGAGATGGCAGTTCTCACTATAATAGTTAAAAACTAGATAGTGTAAAGGTAATTTGCTGAAAATTTCAGTCAAATTGATCCACTATTAGCCGAGAAAAAAGCGTTTGAAATATTCACATAGCCTCGGTCATCATTACTCAAATCATTAATATAAACAGCATAGTCTCGATTATCCACTTGATTGATTTAATTATCAATGGCCATTAAGCGGCATATAGGATTTTAATCCGCCAACATCGTAGGCTAGCCTTGACATCAAGAGTTTATTATGGTCTGGATATGTTAATTAATGTCTAATTGATTATTTAGATAACATTTCAGGCCTAAAGAATGACCTGTAATAAGCAGATTTTGCTCTTGCATAATGCTATTTTAATTAATGTTGTATTATTACCTAAAATAAAACAAAATGATGACTGGATAAATTGTTGTGAGGTATTAACAATGATTTACATCTATATTAATGTTTCTGTGTTTTCTCTCTCCACAGGGAATGTTAGTGTTGGTAATATGCAGAAATTCCTTCCTTTTGTTTTACAAGAAATAGAAAATCAACCAAAACGTCAATATCTATTATTACATTCTCTTAAAGAGGTAAGTCAATGACATCAATATTTATTATTACATTCTCTTAAGACAAGTAAATGACGTCAATATCAATTATTACATTCTCTTAAAAACGAGTTAATTCCATCGGTATATATTATAACATTCTCTTAAAGAGACGAGTTAATATCTGTTATTACATTCTCTTAAAGAGATGAGTTAATCACTTCCATGTCTATTATTACATTCTCTTAAAGAGACGAGTTAATATTTATTATTTCATTCTCTTAAAGAGACGAGTACTTGAGGTCAATATCTATTATTACATTATCTGAAAGAGATGAATTAATCACACCATTATCTATTATTACATTCTCTTAAAGAGACAAATTAATCACGTTAATATTTATTATTAGATTCTCCTAAAGAGAAGAGTAAATGACGCCAATATCTATTATTACATTCTCTAAAAGAGACGAGTTAATATCCATTATTGCATCTAAACCACACCACTTGACTTTATGACATGCGTTACGATCTAGAGCGTCCACCTTGGACCAATAGGCCTACCAAACGTCTCCTGTCCTAATTTTTATAGATATGAAGTTTTATGGGTTTTTTTTGTAGATTATTAGCTGTGAATCAAGTTCAACAACCGGTGTAGAAAGTTTAAAGCCTTTTGTACAAACTATATGGTAAGAGTACTTACATTTTAATAAACAACTTGAAGTTATTCAAAATAACCACATTCTACGATATTTTTCTTGTCAGTCACAGAAATTTAACGATAATTGGTTAGTACTTTTTTGAACTGATTCACCTGTGCAACCGAAACAGTGAACATTTACGTCCTCACAAGATAGTTTTAAATTAATATTTATTTTTCAGGTCGATGTTATTTAACCACTGTGAATGCCCGGAAGAAGGAACAAGAAATGTTGTGTCTGAGTGTCTGGGTAAACTTACATTAATAGACCCTGATAACCAGTTACGTAGTTTACAGTCACATCTGGATTCAGAATCCGCTTTAACCAGAAGTACCGTTGTCACAGCGATCAAATTTACCATCTCAGATCAGGTATTGAACAAAGACCAAAATATTTTGCACTTCGAATTAACTCTCTTTTTGACATCGTGTTCATCCAGATTTTCCAGTGTCAGTTGGATTTTGATATAAGAGTAGTCCGTAGCACTGCTGTCCGGGCAAAATTTCCATCATAGTGACACTGTTTAAGAGCAGATCAGTAGGACGTTAAACCCGATTTCATTTTGACTCCTATTTATGTATGGGGATACTCGATTGGATGCTTGGAATTTAATTCTGAAATCCCAAGGATTGTGACAATCGTGTAAAAAAGGGTCGATCGAATAAGAAAATATATCAACCAACATGGCAGGTGGAACTGACATAGTTTTGAGACAGTACTGATTTCTATGTCACTTTATAATATTTCTGTCAATTTAAAATGTTCTGGACTAATAATTGAGTATACCCTATGAGATACATCGACTGTTTAAATTGGCCATCAGTATCCATTACTTCCTCCCACTGCTAAAGATCCCTACGCGCAAGCGAATTATTGAAATAGAATTGAAACCATATGTTAGTCCCAAAATGACCTAGTTTGTGTCGAGTGGACGTTAAACCCCATCTCTCTCTCTCTCTCTCAGTATCCATTACCTCCTCTTTTATATAATTAGCAGTTGTGTTAAACAGATCATTAAGATTGGTAATATGATTATCGAGAGATTAGAATTCTGAATCGGGGGGGGTTGATGGCCGAATGGTTGGCGTGTGCGCGCTTTATCATGCGGCCCGCTATTGAGTCAACTGGCGTGGTTTCGAATCCGCGGTGTTGTACCTGGCAAAGAGTAGGGTACTCCGGTTTCTTCCCACTGCTAAAGACCCCTACGCGGAAGCGAATTATTGAAATAAAATTAAATCATGTTAGTCCCGAAATGACCTAGTTCGTGTTGAGTGGACGTTAAACTGCCATTTCTCTCTTTAGAATTCTGAAACAAGAGGTTCTTTTGTAATGCTGATAAATGAATTAATTCCAAATTGTTTTGAGCAGTTCATCAGACCTGTGCCGCACGAATATTGCTTAACATGTTAGGCAGTGCTTACTATGAAGCTGTGTGCTGTAAGTCACGTACGCCATAGCGACAATACGCTGAAGTCAGCTATGCCTTTTGTCATCACCACAAGTAATGTATGAAGCTGTGGGTCACGTACGCCATAGCGGCAATACGCTGAAGTCAACTATGCCTTTTGTCATCACCACAAGTATTATTTCGAACGCTTTTCTTTCATTTGCTGTTGTGTTCTTATTTCTATTACGCACAGATTTGAATATTTTGTTGACATTTTATAAAGAAAAAACGATGTTCTGACATCACAAACTATTCTTATTTCGGAAGTTCGGCATTCATTTGCTGCCACGTAAATCTAAAGGAATATTAACGTTGTGAATTTTATGCCGAAGCAGGATCGGCAAGCTTTCATTCAATGTATTACGAAAATGCTTAATATTGTACGACATTTAACATAAATTTGAATGCCATACGGGAATTAGGTGTGAAAAATAGCAAAGTTCACTAATTTAATTACGTACGGGATTTGAATATTTTGTTGACATGTGATTTTTAATTGTGGTATGAATTGAATACCGTACAGGAATTAAATATGAAAAATAGCGAGGTTCACCTAATTTTGTTATGTACGTGATTTGAATATTTTGACATGTGACTTTTAATTGTGGTATGAATTCGTCTGCTTAAATAATGATAAGAGTTATGCCCCTTTATTTTCGGTAAAATGTCTGACACGAAAATTTTTGAATTCCCAACTCTGGTCCACTCGCCACAAACTAAATCATTTCAGGACTAACGTGGTTCAATTTTATTTCAGCATTTCGCTCCTACGTAAGGGTCTTTAGTAATGTGAGGAATCCGAGGACATGGAGAAAACCCATCAAGATCTGGTACCACTTTTGATTGAATTTTTTATGTTTTTGTATTTCAGCCTCAAACTATAGATATGTTACTGAGAGGTTGTATTGGAGATTTCCTTAAAACTCTTCAAGATCCTGATCTAAATGTCAGACGTGTTGCCTTGGTTACCTTTAATTCTGCCGCTCACAATAAACCCTCCCTAATCCGTGATCTACTCGACTCTGTCCTTCCACATCTGTATAATGAAACTAAAATGAGGGTAAAGTATCAAAACTTTTTTATTCAGATATTTTTATTATTTGCCCACATTTTTACTCAGATATTTTTATTATACGCCAACATTTTATCTAGATATTTTAATTATATGCCCTCATTTTATTCAGCCCATATTTTATTCAGATATTTTTTTATTATACAACAACATTTTATTCAGATATTTTTTTATTATATGACATCATTTTGTTCAGATATTTTTTTCCGCCCTCATTTTATTCAGATATTTTTATTATACGCCCATATATTGTTCAGATATTTTTATTACATACCCACATTTTATTCAGATATGTTTATTATACGGCCACATGTTATTCAGATATTTTTATCACAATTTTTATCCGATTTTGACAAAACTTGAAATATAGGTTTATATCCAATCTAATTGAAATTCATATCTATATTTCATTTCGGTTTTTATTATTTCGATGGCCTACACTACATGTAGATCTGACAAGTTATAGCTGGAGGTCACGTTCAGCCAGTTCAGATGTCAAGCACACGACATTTGACCCTATAACCTCAGTCATTCCATACCAATCAGAATCGTCGTTGCTTTGTTTTGATTTCTATCCTTGATAATGCCTACCCACAATGTCGCGCAAAAAAGGTCAAACCCTCGATTCAACAGACAATTTGATTGGCTGACCCCTCATTTCAAGCAGAACACGAGTTAAATAACAAGTCTTTCAGATCCTAATGTAGTAAAGACAAGTAAAACGAAATTTTGAACTATAAAAAACGTAAAGAAATAGGATCTGTGTTTTAATCGGATTGGTTTATATCCAAATGATCTTGGTTCTTTTTGATATTGGCATGTTTCGAACCATTGCATCATGGATTATGGCTTCTGATCAAACGAAAGATCATGTTTGAACCTGGCATATGACAAACTGTTATGTTATTGCAGGGAAGGTATCTTTAAAGCGGTTATTTATAAATTATTTGTGTTTTGTTTTGTAGAAAGAGTTAATACGTGAAGTAGAGATGGGACCATTTAAACACACGTTAGATGATGGTCTAGATATCAGAAAGGTACGTTAAGCACAGACTAAAAACTTAATATTCTTATGGGGGGGCCACTGTGGCTAAGTCGGTAGAATGATGGATCACTAGCCTGGAGGTCACATGTTCGATCCCTGCATTGGCCTAGAAAGTTTATTAGTATTTGTCAGGAATGTAGGATGGGGGGCCTGACAAGGACAACTGTCTAATCATTCGTATCGGATGAAAAACCCATGTCCGTATACAAATTGGCGTGCACGTAAAAGATCCCTTGGCAGTTGGAATTCAATATAAGAGTAGGCCATAGTGCTGCTGCCTGGACAAAATTTCTCTTATAGTACACTGTATTAGCCCAGTGGGAGTAGAACAGTAGGATGATCCTGTTGTTGGTCGAGAAAGTTTATATAAATGCCCACTGGTTTAGGACGGAGGGCATGGCAAGATCATGTATAAAATTATGCATACCATTATGAAATTGGTTTATTGTAGGCTGCGTTTGAATGTATAATATTATTCAATTGGTTTATTACAGGCTGCGTTTGAATATATAATATTATCCAATTGGTTTATTACAGGCTACATTTGAATGTATAATATAATGTAATTGGTTTATTGCAGGCTGCGTTTGAATGTATGTACACCCTACTAGATTCGTGTTTGGATCGATTAGATATATTTGAGTTTTTAAACCATGTAGAAGATGGCTTGAAGGATCACTATGATATTAAGATGTTGACTTATCTAATGTTGGTCAGATTGTCACATCTTTGTCCCAGTGCCGTTTTACAAAGTAAGATTTTACTTTTGATTCCTTGATGTCAGTAAGTTTTTACTTTTAATTCCTTGGTGTAGGCTGACGTCTGGCCGTAATTTTTACGCGTTTTTTTTTTATATAAGCAGTATTTTATTCAGATTTGTATCTGAATAGGGATTGGGGAACAGGCATAGCCTATATTAAATGTAAATTAAGAATGTAAATTACATTTCTCTTTGAGAGTGAATATTTCCCTCAAAGCCCACTGCTTGAATAGTAGGACATTAAGACCCATATCAATGTAAACCACATGTATTTTTTAAACCTTGTTTATATTACAGGATTAGATCGTTTAGTTGACCCGTTACGAGCCACATGTACAACCAAAGTTAAAGCTCATTCAGTAAAACAAGAATTCGAGAAACAAGATGAATTAAAACGATCTGCTTTACGAGCTGTAGCTGCTTTACTTAATATTCCTGATGCTGGTAAGTCTGGTCAACACAGTCTATTTCTTTCAGTTTAAATACTGCATGCTGGTAATTCTGTTAAAAAGAGGCTTGAACAAGATGCGGGACCATGAGTCCAAAGTCAAGTCCCAAGTCGCTGCACCTCAAGTTGCAAGACAAGTTCCATGTTGCTGAATTTAGTAACAAGTCGAGTCACAAGCCTTCACACAAAGCCCATATCCCATTCAAGATGCCAGTTCATCAAATGAGTCAGCTAATCATGTCCTCAGCTCTTTTCAAATCGTCCAACCTTGTTGCTTTTCTCCAGGTACTCCGGTTTTCCTCCATTTGCTTAAGATCCCTACTCGCAAGCGAATTATTGAAATAAAATTAAACCATATGTTAGTCCCGAAATGACCTAGTTTGTGTCAAGTGTAGTCCCAAAATGACCTAGTTTGTGTCGAGTGGACGTTAAACCCCATTTCTCTCTCTCTCTTGTGTCAAGTGGATGTTAAACCCTGTTTCTTTATTTCTGTCTTTTCATGCAGAGTCAAGTTGAGTAGCGATAAATTTTCAAGTTAATTATATTTAATTATTTTTCCTGGTTTTTCTTTACTTCAGACAAAAGTCCACAGATGAATGACTTCTTAACCCAAGTTAAATCTAGTGCTGAATTAGCCTCCATGTTTGAAACCATACAGAAAGACGCCATGTCCACACCTTTAGATTCAATGTCTATGGATACAAGTTGAAACAAGCTTTTTCATTGGTTTATTTTGTTTGTTTCTAGTTGTTTTGTTGTTTATGTAAATTAAGGCCAAAATAAATCAGTTGTTTCTTTTTGATCTTGGTCAGTAGAAATGTAACGAATACTGTTCTGAATTTTAAAAAAAACGTCAGTGTTAAATAGTTGTCAATATATATACTGCATTGTATTTTAGGCAACATATCTGGCAACTAAAAAAAAACGCCAGTACAATTACCTGGTCATGAAAGTTGGCACACTTGTTCGATTTTTGATATGTGATAATTGCAGGACGTCTGTGGTCAGAATGGATGATTGTTTATTAGCGATCATGGCCAATCTTGATTCAACTTGAATGCTATTGAGATATTCAAGTCTTTACTCAAGGAGTGCTATTCAGATATTGAATTGGAATGTTGTGTTTTATTTTGGCCTATATTGTAATTATATGAAATGATTATTATATTATATTGTCAGGCTATCTACCTGTAATGGGTAGTTGTTGTAAATAAACTTTTAGCCAAGATTCAACTTATAAACAAACGTTTCACTCTGCTGATATTTGTCCCAAGCTTCTGTTTCTGCCTAACTTTGTGGGTTTTCTCTGGGTCTTCCTGCTGATATAAGTTGCAAGCTTGTTTGTCTGCCTGATTTCGTGGGTTTTCTCTGTGTCCCTACCTAAAATAGTCAGATTGTTTTGGGGTAAATATCGGCTAGGTTGAAATAGTTGTCCTTTAATTTTGTGATCAGTTTGTTGAAAGATGAATTCTCCTTTAAACAAGTGAACTAAATTTCATCATGTAACAAAATAATGCCTGAATTAGATTATGTTAATTTCTGTTTAAAGTAACTTTGCACCATTGACACCTGTACGTAAAATATCAAACTTCTCACGGCTCTATTGACTCTTGGGACTCTTGATATGTGTAATCAAATCGATTATTTAAAGATACATTATGGGAAATAAGATAATGAGTTGGCAGTTCTCACTATAATAGTTAAAAATTAAATAGCGTAAAGGTAATTTGCTGAAAATTTCATCCAAGTTGATCCACTATGCGCCGAGAACGAAGCGTATGAAATATTGGCATAGCCTCGGTTATCATTACTAAAATCATTATTATAAACAGCATAGTCTCGATTATCCACTTTTTAAATCTTGCCTATGGTTATATTTTCATGCACAACAAAATGGCGACTGGCTTATTTATTGCATAGCAAGCAGCAAAGATCGAAGAGATTTCAATTCCACTGAACCAGTATTGGACTGATACTGTGATTCGGGGGTTCACTGTGGCTAGGGTGGTTGGGATGGCCTAGTGGTCTAGAGTGCCGCGCTTCGACCTCTAGCTGGCCGGTCACCTCTGGCTTGCGGCAGTGGTTTCGATCCCTGGTGTGAGCGTATCTGGCATGGAGATAGGGGCGCCTTCTCAACCTTGTGGGTTTCCTCCGAGATCTCCGGTTTCCTCCCACTGCTAATGACCCCTATGCGCAAGCGAATTATTGAAATAAAATTAAAACCATATGTTAATACCAAAATGACCTAGTTTGTGTCGAGTGGACTTTAAACCCCATTTCTCTCTCTCTCTCACTGTGGCTAAGTGGGAAAAACGCTGGCTTGCTAGCCTTTAGGTCGGGTGTTCGATCCCAGCATTGGCACAGAAAGTTCAGCATGATTCCCCCTTGTCAGTGGTGCAGGACGGACAGCCGTCGAGTCGTTCAGATGGTATGGAAAACTGAGGTCTGTGTTCACATTGGCGTGCATGTAAAAGATCCCTTGACATTTGGAATTCGATATAAGTGTAGGCCGCAGTGCCACAGCTCGGGCAAAATTTCCCTCATAGCACACTGTATGGCGTATGCCTGTCTTAATTAGCCCAGGACGTTAAACACCATTTCATTTTGATACAGAGATTCATCTTTTACAATATAGGGGTGCCTTCTCAGCCTCGTGGGGTTCTTCCGGGCACTCCGGTTTTCCTGCTAAAGACCCTACGCGCAAGCGAATTATTGAAATAAAATTAAACCATATGTTAGTCCCGAAATGACCTAGTTTGTGTCAAGTGGACGTTAAACCCCATTTCTGTCTCTCTCTCTTTTACAATATCGTAGTTTACAAGTGAAGTGATTAGTGTTGCTTAAAATGGCGCATCAGGATTTTTATGTCAATATTAAGATTTAAGAGACATGTTTTGAGACAAAGCTAATGTTTTTTTTTTTATTTTGTTGTGAATTAAATTGTAAATTTTGCTAGCCGTTACTGTAATTGAGACATTATTATTTTATATCAAATTGTTCAAATTTTTCTAGTTCTTAGATTTAAGTATATAATGTTCATCATATGTTCAATCTTGTCTTTACTCTGATAGAGTTTCCATGGCAACTCATGTGAAGACTTTGTATTTTACTACAAGTATGGACTCAGAGCAGATTTCGTCATAGTTTATGAGATGTGAATAGGTTGAGGTCAAGTAATTGTTGACTAGAGTGTTGGTTAGGGTTAGGGTTAGCTAACCTGTGCCCTTTCCATAAATACATCTTGTGACCTATGACATAACCTGAAATGGGTTTGGCTTTTAGACCTTACCATAGAGAGTCTGGCCATCTGCTGCCATTTTGTTACCAGATCAGTAAGTTTATAGATCACCATTAGAACTATATATATTAATAAGTTTCAGTGAAAAAGAACTGAATGATAGCTGTAGGTCAGTGGTGGGAACCATGTATAAATTATAGTTGGTCAGAACCAGAGACTGTGTAAGAATCTGTCATTACATAGAACTAAGATCAGAAGCCATTTTCTTCACCCATCACAATTAAAGTTACAATTTCACATTTTAAAGTTTTATTTCTAAAATATATTAAAATGAAGCCTTAAAATAGATGATATCTATGAACAGTCCTACCTTGTTCAAGAATAATCCTATTACTCCTATAATTCACTATTGCCAGTTGAGAAATTGGCAAAAATATCATTTTCAAATTCAAACGTTTGGAGATAGCTATTGCATGGGGGGAACAGAAAAACAAGGGAGGTAACTGTGTTATTATTTCCAGTGTGAATGATTTTTAAGTGTGATAGTGAGTTGACAACCTATTGAGCAAAAGACATAGAAATAATTATGTTATGACTTTCTTAGAAAATATGAAATTCTCGCTTTAAGGCAATAATTGACCAGACTCTCCCTATATTGCTGTAAGTTATAATAATACTAGTATGACATCACAAGTTATAACTATGATCAAAGCTATGATAATGCAATGTTAGAATGTTTTTATATAGTATTTGACACACCCACTTTATTAATAAACTGAATTAAATCCTAGGCCTATTTCTGAAACTTGACTCACTTGATTTAATGGCTTTATTATTATTGATGGCTCACACCCCCTTTTCGAATTCATATTATGTTCTCTAGCCCTTACTCCATCATTGTCCCCCTGCCTTCCCCTTTCACCATCCCACCAGCCGTTTCCCCATCAAGTGTTTCCCTGCCTTCCCTCGCTGTTCATCAGACGTGCCCCAGCCTTTCTCTTTAGATCCCATACTTGTATATAAACATTCTCAATATATATTTAGTGCTAATGGACAATAAAATGGTTTGTTATTTAAAAATTGGTGTTTTTATTTTACTAAGAATGAATGAATGATTGAAAGGGTGTTTAACACTTAGGCCTGCTGTTCTTCTGGGCTACTGTTCTGCTCTAATGAAGACCGCATAGAAATTTTGCAAAGAAAGACAAGAAATGGTGTTAAATGTGCTACTGTGTTCTGCTCGCAGTGGGTTTATGAAGACTGGCATACCTATACAGTGTGCTATGAAAGAAATTATGCCCGCCCCTGGCAACCCAAGGCCTACTCTTTATTAGTCTTATATTGAATTCCAATTGCCAAGGGATCTATTATATGCACGTCAATGTATACATGGGACCTTGGGTTTAGACTTCCTCGCCTATCTTTCATCGCTGACTAGTGGAATACACATCGGAAAATCTTGTTGAATTTTTTCGGCCAATGCAGGAACTGAAACCCCGATCTCCATACTAGCAAGCCAATGTTTATACGCCTAATTTTGGTGGCGTGGGGGGCTGGGTGAATGGTTAGCGTGTGCGCGTGGTATCATAAGGTCAAAATAACCTAGTTTGTTCTGAGTGGACGTTCAACCCGATCTCGCTCTCTCTGAGCCACTGTGGGCCTTGAGAGAGCTTTATTATGTTATATTTTTATAGGCCTGTTGCTCTCTTGGACTGTGAATAATATTCTTGTATATCTGCTTTGAAATTAATTAAAACCCTTGGATGAATGTAGGCCTATTATAATTGTGGGAACATATATTTAGCAGAGGCAAAGTTTAACTGATCGTTTGGGCCCCTGTGCCTTATTTCCCCTTATTTCATGATGGGAATGTAGTGCGAGTTATAAATAGACAATTTTTCCTTTATTTTTTTTCTCCCCTCTTCCGGCATTTTTTGGTTGACTTTTTGGTCTAGAATTGGAGAAAAGGCATCAAATTTTCAATTTCATAGAAGTTTTGGGTAATACTGAGGATATTACAGCGGAGTGATAGGGGGTGTAAAATGTCTTTCTGCGGAGCAATCATTGTGTCGGAAGTGAGATTTTTACCCCAGCGAACTTCAAATCCCCGTAGCAAAAAATCTAAATGGTCAACCCCCTACAAATTTATGATGAGGAGATTGCCAAATGTGGTCCCCATTGTGCCTAAAAAGATTGGAACCAACGGAATGTTGAGAAAAAAACTACAGCCTGTGATGTTACATGCTTTTAACATTGAAGTCAATGGGCAAATAATTACTAGTCTGAGTCCAAATAGAAGATTAACGGGAATTAACTCTCAAAATAGGAACTAAAGGGAAGTAATTCTAAGACTAGGAACTAAAGTAAAAGTAGACACAGAGGCAAGTGTTTTCATTTATTGGAAAGTCAGTCAAAAGTAACAAAAATAACGGAATATTATATTGTCACGTTTCGGTTTTTTATTTGTTCCATCCTGTACTGCTGTAGGCTGCTTTTTGTTAACGGGTAATCATGAGTGTGTAGAATGACTGGAAATGAAATTTCATTTGTATTTGTGTAGCCATGCCCATGATGATCATCATACATCATAATGATCATATTCATGATTCGTTTGATGTCTTCATTAGCCCTGTCTTTATTATCTTCGTCTTCATTTTATTCTTAATGTAGGCCTACTCTTCCTAACCATTTATTCACATTCCAACATCCAACCTCATTTATTGTAATAATAAAAATGACCTATATGTCAGTCCCAAAATTCGATTGGACATTAAACACCATGTATCCTCTTCAGTGTTGTAGTCTTATGTGTGTAGGGGGTTGGGATGGCCTAGTGGTCTAGAGTGTCGCGCTTCAACCTCTAGATGGCCGGTCACCTCTGTCTTGCGGCTGTGGTTTCGAGCCCTGGTGTGAGCGTATGTGGCATGGAGATAGGGGCGCCTTCTCAACCTCGTGGGTTTCCTCCGGGCACTGCTAAAGACCCCTACGCGCAAGCGAATTATTGAAATAAAATTAATATTTAGTGAGAGAAATGGGGTTTAACGTCCACTCGACACAACTAGGTCATTTCGGGACTAACATATATGTTTTAATTTTATTTCAATAATTCGCTTGCGCGTAGGGGTCTTTAGCAGTGGGAGGAAACCGGAGTGCCCGGAGGAAACCTACGAGGTTGAGAAGGCGCCCCTATATCCATGCCACATACGCTCACACCAAGGCTCGAAACCACAGCCGCAAGCCAGAGGTGAACGGCCAGCTAGAGGTCGAAGCGCGGCACTCTAGACCACTAAGCCATCCCAACCCCCCATTAATATTTAGTATGTTAGTCCCGAAATGACCTAGTTGTGTAGAGTGGACCTTAAACCCCATCTCTCTCTCTCTCTATCTCTCTCTCTCTCTCTCACATGTGTGTATATTTTATGTTTTCAGATTGTTTTTTTTTAAATGAAGCTGTTATGTTTTGATGGTGGGAGTTAGTATATTTGGTTGCCTGGCATCCTATATTTGTATATACTGGCATCTGTACCGATAGCTGTGTTTTGAGTAAGAATTACGATGGCTACGACTCCAACCTCATCATCTTCTGCATCAAGTCCTGGACGCCAAACTCGAGAGGAATCGGTTCTGGAAACATTCTTCATACTGATCAGCCAGTTCTCGTTTGATAAGGCTAAAGATTTAATGGTGAATAATTTATTTATATAGGGTGGGGATGCAGAGTATTCCTTTTGATAAGATGGGATTTGGATTGCCGAATGCCTCATGCAGGTGCGTTGTATCAATAGGTCTTTAAATCTGATTAAAACACAGATCCAATTTCGTTTCGTTTTTTATAGTTCAAAATTTCGTTTTTACTTGTCTTTACTACTCTTGGATCTGGAGGACTTGTTATTTAAATCGTGTTCTGCCTGAAATGAGGGGTCAGCCAATCAAATGGTTTGTCGAAACGACCGTTTGACCTTTTCATGCGTGGAACTGTGGGTAGATATTACCAGCCAATGACGTCTATACTAACACCAGCGGATAGAAATCAAAACAAAACAAAAGTAAATTTTAAAAAGCATGGCGGTCGCTAATTGGTTAATCAAATGACTGACGTTATCGGGTCAAATGTCCCGTGCTTGATACCTGACGTCATAGAACGTGAGCTCCCACTATAACTTGTTAGATCTACATGAGTCTAGGCCATCAAAAGTATAAAAAACGAAACGAAATATAGATCTATATTTTAATTAGATTGTAGGTCTAATTATTGAGTCAACTCCATCAAGTGTTTTCGATTCCCCTGTTGTAAGTGACAGGGTCACCTTTCCGACCTGGTGGGTTTTCTCCATATCCTCAGGTTTCCTCCCACTGCTAAAAGATCCCTACGCGCAAGCCAATAATTGAAAAAAAAAAAATGACGTCCCCAAATGACGTTTAATTCCATTTCTCTTTCTCCTTTAAAATTTATCGTGTTTTATTTCAGGACAAAGAAAAAGAGATGCATAAAATATCTGGAAGTACGTCATGGGGTACAGTATTACAATGTCTGTCGCAGTTTGCTATAGCTGAGAAAGTCTACATGTCTCTTTCATCTCTCGGACAAAAGACGTCCACCATGCGATTTACTCCTATAGTTCGGCCGAAAGAAGTAAGTTACCTTTTCATTGTATCTAATGGTAACGATGACTGTGGTGTAGGACGGAGGGCCTGACAAGGACAGCTGTCTAGTCGATTGGACGAGAAAAACGAGGTCCTGTGTACACTTTGGCGTGCACGTAAAATACCCCTTGGGAGTTGGAATTCGATGTTAGAGTAGGCCATAACACAGCTACAAAGGCAAAATTTCCCTCATACAAAACTGTATGCTGTATGCCCGTTTTATTAGCCGAGTCGGAACAGAACAGTAGGCTGTTAAACCCCATTTCATTTCATTTCCTTTCAACAATGCAGGAACAAACATTGAATTTTATTACATCTATGATTCTAGCTATCAATACAGCACACAGGAACATAACGTATTAGCCTGTTCCTCAATCCTTTTCTGAGAATAAAATATTGTTTATAAAATAAAAAAATAACGTATCACAACAGTTCCTGTCAGTCTCATATGCAAACCAATTTATTCCAATTCTGTTCATGGTACGGCACAATTTTTGTGGTATAGTGGGTTTAGGTGGTCTAGTTGTTTAATGTGTGCAAGGTGGATCACTGGGTCACTCATTGACTCAAGTGGCTTGGTTCTGATTCCCCGCTTGTACGTAACAAGGAGTAGGGTCGCCTGTCCAGCCTCATGGGTTTTCTCCAGGTCCTCCGGGTCCCTCCCACTGGCCATACGTGAATGTTTTGTTGACTAGTAACATATCTTTATTTTTTGTTCTTTGAATTGCTGTTTCTTTTCCTCTAGAATCTGCGAACATTGTATCATTTTTTGACGCAAGAGTTTCATCGCTTAGAGGAAGCTAGCCACCAGGATAGCACAAATAGTGTAAACAGTATCCAGTCATCAGATATAGAAATATTACTGTCACATTTATCTGGTCAACTCTGTCAGTATATAGCCGCAAGACAAAACATGGCCGATCTGTATCCTTTATTAAGGTATCAATAATGCACCATTTGCATTTGGGGGGGTTGGGGTTGGGGGTTGGGAGGCCGATCTGTATCCTTTTGAAAGTATCAATAATGCACCATTTGCATTTTGGGGGGTTGGGGCGGGGGGGCCTAATGAAAGAAAGAGACAGAAATGGGGTTTGAATTCCACTTGACACAAAGTTGGTCATTTCAGGACTGACATGGCTCAGTTTCATTTCAATAATTCCCTTTTACTTAGGGGTCTTTAACTGTGGGACCTGAAGCAAACCCATCAGTTGACGCAATGACAGACCTTATGATACAGTGGTCACATGATAAGAAATTAAGCCATCCTACCCCTAGCTTGAGTGAGCAAACTGATGCCGCAGTGAATATTCGCTTAGCCGCTACAATCACTGATAAGCATGACATCGACAAGGCTTAATGAGTTCGGCATACTAACTTTTTTACTCCGACAAATTAAATTCTCAAACATTTTTTTGAGGTAAAAGAAAAATAAATAAAGACGTTTGAAGTATTTGAAGTTA
The DNA here is from genome assembly GCA_963678685.1 of Patella ulyssiponensis. Classification (NCBI taxonomy): domain Eukaryota; kingdom Metazoa; phylum Mollusca; class Gastropoda; family Patellidae; genus Patella; species Patella ulyssiponensis. The sequence goes on along the minus strand of OY783227.1, from coordinate 9,637,200 downwards.
AAAAATATTTCCTATTTAGTGTAAATGGGTATTAAAATGCGTAAAATGCATCATTTTGCCCTTTGAGCCAATGACTGACGCCGCGTGCAGTCAACACACTTGTTGTGGAGAGTCATCTGTTACAGAGTTAATTCTTAAGTAATTCTCTCTGTGAAACAGATTGTGGAGTGAGGTGGCCGAATGGTTAAAATGTATGCGTTGGATTACAAGGTCTGTCAATGAATCAAGTGATGTAGTTTCGAATCCCTGCTTGTATGTGACAAGAAGTATAGTCACCTGTCCAACCTCGGGGGTTTTCTCCAGGACTTCCATTTACCTGCCACTGCTAAAGACCCCTACGCACAAGCAAATTATTCAAATAAAATTGAACTATTTGTTAGTCCTGAAATTACCTAGTTTCTGCTGCGTAGTAATGCATGAACCATGTGAGGTAAATGCAGCTAGAAAGAGAACAGTGGTTGGTCCAGCAGTGTAGAAAGACCTATGGCTTGGTCCAGCTGTATAGAAAAACCTATGGCTTCGTTTAACAGTGTAGAAAGACCCATGATAATTGGTCCAGCAGTGTAGAAAGACCTATGGCTTTGTCCAGCAGTGCAGAATGGAAAAAAGGAATGGAAAAACTGGGAGGAGTAGAGAACTATGGGGAATGCTAGGCCAAATTGATGAAATGTGCTTTCATAAAATTTAAGATTAGACAGTAATTTATATAAACATTTGTTTTTTATGTTTTTAAAAATGGTTTGAAAATGTTTAACTAAAGTAAGATATGAGAGTGTGAGTCGCCATGGTTATTTTGAAGATCTTGTTGCTAAGCTGTCTGATATTATCTTCTCTAACAATAAGACATTTCATCATCCATTACTTTCACCAATCAAATCAAGTTTTACGTAAGTTTAACCCCCTGACCTTCACTTAAACCAACCAAATCAAGTTTTACATAAGTTCAACCCCTGACCTTCACTTTAACCAATCAAATCAAGTTTAACCCCTGGCCTACACTTTCACCAATAAGATAAAGTTTTACAAAAGTAAACTGCCTACGATAATTAGTGGATTTGAATATGGTTTGTGATGGATGATTTAACGTAAAAATGGATAATCCAAACTAACGATTGAGACTAGCCTAAAATAGAATCGCTAATATATATCGTGGTTCAATTTGAAGCAAGTTGATTGAAATTTTCAGTATATTCTGTGTTCATTATCTATTTTAAAACTGTTATAGTGAGAACTATCAGTGGTTTATTTAATATTACCTAATGTATGAATTTGTTATATTTTAGGTTACAATGTCAAATAATGAATAAATTTAATATATTTTAGATTAGAAGGTGACATAATGAATGATTTGATATATTTTAGGTTAGAATGTGAAATAATGCACCATCTGTTACAAGCCCAGTTATTATTGTGTGATTGGCAGTTTCTCGCCTCTTTATTAGAGCTACAGCAGGCACATAGAGGTATAATATCCTGGTCTAGTATGACAAGTGTTCAACAACCAGAGAAGGTGAGTTAATACTATAACGCAGGATCCATTCACTTGATTTGATATTTGTTTATTTTTTGCAATGTCTATTTTCTGTCTTGTCCGCAGGTTTATCTTGGAGGTTTTTGTTTTGTGCGGTCCTCCTGCACTAACTAATAGAGATATTATCTAGATAAGAAATTTACTATAGCATAGTGGTATACTTAACAAGGCTGGTTTATACTATAGCTTAGGGGTATCTTTTTTTATAAACAATATTTTTTTTTCTCAGAAAAGGCTTGAGAAACAGGCTCGGCCTATATTACCTCTCTCCTTATACTGTAACATGGCACTAGACAAGGTGGGATAATAACTCTATACTATAGAGTTATACTATAGAGTTATTATAGACCCGGTTGATTTATTATATTACATAGAGGTATTATAACACAGTTTGGCATGCACGTAAAAGATCCCTTGGCAGTTGGAATTTGATATAAGAGTAGGCCATATCGCCACTATCGGAGCAAGATTTCCCTCATAGTACACTGTATGGCTTAAGCCCGTTTTCATTAGCCCATTCGAAGCAGAATAGTAGGACGTTAAACCCCATTTTATTTCATTTCTTTATCCTAATTATTTTTACAGAGCAAGAAAAGTAGTAAAGGTAGTGGTCATTCAATACCTGCATTACTTCAGTGGTTACAGAAATTTCACGGTCTGCTCGTTTCCAAGGTAAATATTGTAATTTGTTGTTTGAAATAGTCATATTTTTATTAAAGATACATTATGGGAGATTAGATAACGAGTTGACAGTTCTCACTACACTAGCTAAAAACTATATATAGCTAGCTAATGTAAAAGCAATTTGCTGAAAATTTCAGTCAAATTGATCCATTATTAACTTAGAACTAAGCGAATAAAAGTTTGCTTAGCCTTGGTCATCATTACTAAAGTCGGTAAGACAAAACCAGTAGTCTTGGTTATCCATTTTTATTATTGGTAAATCACGAAGGAAAATATTTCAGCGAATCGAACTACAATCCAACAAAAATCTCATGCTAGCTTCGACATCGAGAGTTGATTATGGTCTGAATAAGTTAATTAATGTCTAATTGATAATAGGTTTATTAGATAACATTTCAGGCCTAAAGAAAGACTTGTAATAAGCAGATTTAGCTCTTGCTTAAAGGGACAATAACACTCTTGCTGGCTTGGCAGCCCCAGAAAATAAATAATAGCCTTATTCTAAGTACTAGATGTTTAAGTGTCCTACCTGTTGTGTAAATTATCCATTACGACCTATTTTACTTGTCCAGAGGGTTCAAAAATATTTTAAATCAAAGTCACATTTGAAAAGGTTTACGTTAACCTTTGCAAATCATGTAGTTGAATTTTTCCAATTTTTTAAATTAGGTGTGTTAAGATGAAATTTGTATCATCAATTAATTGGAATATTGTAAAATAATACAATTTGTTGACCAGAATGAAGATTGGGACATATTATTTAGTTACAACAAAAGTGTTATTGGGGCTTTAATGCATGTTTAACATTATGCAATATTTATAGAGGATTTGGGGGGTCTGTTGATTTGATGCATGCACTTTAGATCATATGGTCTGTCATGAAGTCAAATGTAGTGGGACTGTTGGCACTAGTGGTAATACCCAGCACTAGTCCCTGTTACCCAGTGGCAATACCCAGCACTAGTCCCTGTTACCCAGTGGTAGTACCCAGCAAAGTGGTAATACCTAGCACTAGCCTGTGATTTTTGGTCGATTATGATCTGATTTACTGCATAACTTTCCTTCTTAATTTAATTATTTTAATGATTTAAAAATGGATAATCGAGACTATGCTTTTTACCATACCGACTTAAGTTATGATGATCGAGGAAATTTCACTTGCTTAATTGTCGGTTCATAGTGGATCAATTTGACTGAAATTTTCAGCAAATTGCCTTTACATTATATTTAGTTTTTAATTATTATAGTGAGAACTGCCAACTCTTTATCTGATCTCCCATAATGTATTTTTAAATCTAAGAATGTTTTGTGAACTTGGGGCCTAGTTTGTGTATATATTTTGAATTTCAGTTCAGTTTGTATTTCTACGACGTACGTTGGGGTGGCCTTGTGGTCTAGAGTGCCGCGCTTCGACCTCTAGCTGGCCGGTCACCTATTGCTTGCGGCTGTGGTTTCGAGCCCTGTTGTGAGCGTATGTGGCATGGAGATAGGGGCGCCTTCTCAACCTCGTGGGTTTCCTCCGGGCACTCCGGTTTCCTCCCACTGTAACATAATACATAAACTCATTTTATTAGAAATATTCTTTAATGCTGGATAACATATTTACAGGTACAGATAATGCTGGATAACATATTTACAGGTACATATGGTGAAATCTATCTGGCTCTTGTCCCTAGGTCTGCGAAGACCTTATTTCCGGGGTCCAAGGGCAGACCCCTTGCCTCATGGTCTGAGGGCAATTTCTCTACGTCTCTCTCTGCCCTCGTCTCCCTGTCTCTGCCCTCGTCTGTCCTTGTTTTCCAAACTAGGCTTATTTATATCGGCTATGGTATGCCATAGTTAATACCATTAGTAATCAATTATCAATGAGACTCAATTATTACGATTCACACCTCCTATCTCTAGACAATATGTGTTAATGCTTGTTACCCAAATCTTATATCATAATATACTTGTCGGCTAAACATTGTTTGAACAACCCATCACATCTTACATAATACTATGTCATCAATCCCCTCACATACAAATTAAATCTAACATGTACAACAAATAGTGCAAGTGCTTACATTGAATATGTAAAATAAACCATTATCAAAATACCCAACAGTATTTTGTAACACCACTGCTAAAGACCCCTACGCGCAAGCGAATTATTGAAATAAAATTGATACCATATGTTAGTCCCAAAATGACCTAGTTTGTGTCGAGTGGACGTTAAACCCCATTTCTCTCTCTCTCTCAGTTTGTGTATAAATTTTGTATTACAGTTCAGTTTGTATTTCTATGAAATGTTATCAAAACAGACTCCAGGAGATATAAAAAATCTGACAGCAAAAACTACAGAAGATTTTGTGGGGAGGTAAGTTGTTTTAGCTTTTGTACATTGTATGCTAACGTTCTATTGTTCCCGCTGGGACTAGGCAAATGATGATGGACATATGCCATACAGTGGACAGCAGCACTGCAGCCTACTTATATATCGAAATCCAACTGCCAAGGAATTTCTTGTGTACATGGGACCTTTGTATACTCTTCCGGACACCTGTTGCCACTGTTTGTCATGTATTTTGTACACGGGGAGCAGTCCATTTGCTGATTACACTATTTTGCCTATAATGTTTTTTTATGACTTCGAATTCTGTCTAATGGTTTGGAGTGTTCGTACTTGGTTTTATTTTATTATTATCCTATCCGAAGGACTATACGATTAATACATAGGCCTTCCCTATGAACTATCTCGGCCAATGCAGGGGTCGAACATATGCCCTCCCGGTTACCATGCCAACGTCCTACCCACTGAGTCACTGTGGTTTCTTTCACAAACTTAAAGCGGGAATTTCATATTTTCTAAGAAAGTCAAAACATAATCATTTCTATGTCTTTTGCTCAAAAGGTTGTCAACTCACTATTATACGATCATTGGCAATATTTTACAGGCATAGAATTCCCTGACACAGAAAATAATAACACAATTACTTGAATTACCTCCTTGGTTTACCCATTCCCCTCCATGCAATAGCGATCTTCAAACGTTTGAATTTGAAGTTGAAAATGATATTTTTGCCAATTTCTCAACTGGCAATAGCCATTCCATGGGGGTGAATGGAAAAACAGGGGAGATAATTGTGTTATCATTTCCGATGTGAAAGATGTTTCAGTATGGAAAATAATGCCTATGATTGTATAATAGTGAGTTGACAACCTATTGAGCAAAAGACATAGAAATAAATATGTTTTGACTTTCTTTGAAAATATGAAATTCTCGCTTTAAACCCAATTTTCATTTCATTTTACTTGAGAGCGAGATTTTTATTTTAGTTTGTCTGTGTCTGTGTGTGTACTTTCAGATTAATAGCCTTTCAGAAGAAGTATGATGCTACCAATATTTATTTGATTCTGGACACGAATGGACAGACGGATATATATAAAGGTCCAGGATATCATCATCCAGATAAATATGTGGAAAGACCGAAAGGGAAAGACACCTACCCGTTTATACTTTGTTTACCTAGTGTAAGTATAGCACACAGGGCAAAGATACATACCTTTTTATACTTTCTGGTGGGTGGGATGGCTGAATAGTTAACACTTGTGCGCTGTATCATAAGGTCTGTCATTGAGTCAACTGGCGTGGCTTCGAATCCCCAAGGAACTTGGTTTCGTCTTTGAATTCGATGTACTGACCATTGAGTTGCAGAGACATCCGGGTAACCTCGGGGCAAAGATACATACCCTTTCATACTTTGTGATGGGTTGGATGACCGAATGGTTAGCATTAGTGCTGGTGTGGTTTCGATTCCCTGGTTGTACGTGACAAGGAGTAGGGTCGCCTGTCTAAGTTTTCTCCATGTCCTGCGGTTTCCTCCCACTGCTAAAGACCCCTTCGGACAAGGGAGTTATTGAAATAAAATTGAACCAAGTGTCCCGAAATGACCTAATTTGTGTGGAATAGAATTTAAACCCTCTCTCTCTCTTAGTTATGAATTCAGCCATACTGACAGAAGGTAATTGTCTAGTTGTTCGGATGGGATGAAAAAACGAGGTACCATGTATACATTGGTGTGCTCGTAAAAGATCCCTTGGCAGTTGAAATTTGAATAAGAGTAGACCATAGTGCCACTGCTCGGGCAAAATTTCGCTCATAGCTCACTGTATGGCCTATGTTCGTCTTCATTAGCCGAATATAGGACCACAACAGAAGGGAGAGAGAAATTGGGTTTAACGACCCCTCGACACAAACTAGAAAAGTATGATGTTATACCCCAGATCATTTGGTTTAAACAGTATTTATTTCGAGAATTTTTTACAATGTAAAGAGCATAAATAATAGGATACAAAAACAAGTCAAGTAGGCTTATATCTCTTTGCTTCCTTCTGGTTTGGGTGTATAATATATGTACAATGTCGAATTATATATGATACAGACAAAAACTAATTACTTTATTTTAGTTATGGTACAAATAAGCATTTCAATTCATTTTGTTGGTATATTAGACTATCCTTTTAGAAATTATGTGACATTCTTTGGCCTATTGACTCATGGTTTAAAATATGTTGTAGGAGAAGCCAGCGGAGAATATACAGGCTTGCATATTGATGATGGTCAATGATCGCGATATGACAGAAGCAGCAAGTAATGGACAGGATAGAGTTAAAACATTTTATGATAAGGTGAGTTAATAGATAGTCTAGTAGAGTTCAAGATGAGTTAATAGATAGTCTAGTAGAGTTCAAGGTTTTCAATAAGGTGAGTTAATAAATAGTCCAGTAAAGTTAAGATGTTTATAATAAAGTGAGTTAATAGATAGTCTATTACTATATTCAATAAGGTGAGTTAATAAATAGTCTTAGTAGAGTTACAATATTCCATAAGGTGAGTTAATAGAAAGTCTAGTAGAGTTAAAATATTCAATATATATGGCGAGTTATTAGATAGTCTAGTATTGGACAAGTAGAGTTAATCATTCTGTTATGAAGTGAGGTTATAGTTACAGTTAGTAATGGACATAACAGGTTTAAAACGGTGAGTTTACAGATATAGATCCCTTGATTTAATTTTTCACTTTATGCGAATGAAATGGGGTTTAACGTCCTACTGTTCTACATAAGACAGGCATAAGCTATACAGTGTGTATGAGGGAAAGTTTGCTGGGCTACGCTTATTTCGAATTCCAACGGTCAAGGGGACCTTTGTGGGGACAACAATGTATACATAAGACCTTGGTTTTTCTTTCTATCAGAACCTCACTGGAAAGTCTTGATGAACATTCTCGGCCAACGCATGGATTGAACATAAAACCTCCATGTATGCAAGCCAATGCCTTACTAACTGAGACACCGCGACTCCCAGTGTGTGTATTGAGTCTATTTAATTTCTATTTTCAGCCAAATCAAAGAACATTTTACATCAGTCGACTAGAACAAAGAATATCCATAGCGATTTTGTTTGATACCAAAAAATCAGTTCGTGATTCTAATGTTAATAACTTTATTGTAGACTTGAGCTCCCAGTTAAAGTGTCATAAAGTAATAGCCAGTTTAAAACTGGGTGTCAAAGCCTGAAGGGTACAGTTTAAGTGTAGTGAAGTGACACTTTCAGCCCTTAAACATCGTGTGCATCGAATAACCTTTTCATTATTATATGGATTAAACATACATTATGCAATAGTTAAATCTGCCTTTGTAGGTCTTTCTTTAGGTCTGAAATGTTAACTGAATTATCAATTAGACATTACTTAAAGGGACAATAACATTCTTGCTGGCTTGGTAGCTCCAGAAAATAAATAATACCCTTATTCTAAGTACTAGATGTTTAAGTATCCTACCTGTTGTGTAAATTATCCATTACAACCTATTTTACTTGTCCAGAGGGTTCGAAAATATTTTAAAATCCAAGTCACATTTGAACAGGTTTATGTTAGACTTTTCAAATCAATTGGTTGAATTTTTCCAATTTTTTAAATTAGGTGTTTTAAGATGAAATTTATATCATCAATTAATTGGAATATTGTAAAATAATACGATTTGTTGACCAGAATGAAGATTGGGACATATTATTCAGTTACAACAAGAGTGTTATTTGGGCTTTTAATCATCCAGATCATAATCCGCAGTTGAATACATTTAGTGATGGATGATTTAACGTCAAAATGGATAATCGATACTTTTTTTTTTATCGTGCTGACTTTAGTAATGAAGATCGAGGCTAGGCCTAAAATTCATTCACTTATGTCTTGGTTTAGGATCAATTTGACTGAAATTTTCCGCATATTTTCTTTATGTCATCAATTTTTTTATCTATTATAAACCCCGTTTACATTGCAAATTTTAAGCGTGCCAGGTACCGTTCCTGGTATGGCACGGTTTATTATTTGGTAGTGTAAACGGATCCTATGCAAGCGTGCCGTACTGAGTACCGTGCCAATCTGGTCCACTGAAATGAGGTGGTCTCGGAACCGTTTAAATTTACGTAGTGTAAACACTAACCGGCCTGAGTATGGATTACTGCGCATGCGCGAAATGAACCTTGACCTTTTTTTCCTTGCAAACTTTGACAGTTCTGTCATCAGTTCTGTCAAAATGACTGCTCAAACTAAATCAGTCATCATAATTGTTTTCATCTGGGTAATTTGTACAGGGACTGGAATTAACTTTTCTGTGAAGAGTTCCACATTTGGCATGCTTGGCACGGTTCTGAGACCAGTTATTTTAGAGTAATGTAAACGGGTCAATTTCTTGAAATTTATCGCGGCCTGGAACCATGCCCAGTACGGCACGCTTATCGCGGCCAAGTGTAAATTGGGCTTTAGCGAGCACTGCCAGCTCTTTATCTAATCTCCCATAATGTATCTTTAATTGATAATAATAATAATGTTAATGCCCAAGACGCTATGACAATGATAACACAATATGAATAGTTTTGACTATATACATGTATTTAAGTAAACTTAAATTGTATTTATATTGTTTTGTTGAAGGTGGAGGGGTGATATAGGCCCAGCCTATTCCCAATCCTATTGTTATTGAATAAAAAGGACAATATACAATCTTAAAACTCAAATCTTCTTTTGTTTTTTTATAGTTCAAAATTTTCATTTTACCTGTCTTTACTACACTAAGATCTGGAAGAGTTGTTATCATTGACATGTTCTGAATGGTATGAGGTGTTAGTCAATGAAACGGTCTGTTACAGCGACTTTTTGACCTTTTGAAAAAAAACTGCAACTGTGGATAAAACACTGATTGATTAATCATAGGGTCAAAAGGCACTTGTTTGACCTCTGATGTGAACTCCCACTTGTTAGATCTTGATGTAGTGTAGGCCATTTAAAGTATAAAAAAACAAAACGAAATATAGAACTGTATTTTAATTAGATTGTAATTAATAAATTAATAAATAACAAAATAAAGATGGATTGTTGTTACTGAATTTTGAAGCCAGTGATGGTGTGATCCAGAGAGAAAGAGCAGAACATTATATTTCTGCTCCACTCGTAACCATATACTGTGCTGCCCCAACTGGGCTAATGAAGACGGGCATATGCCACACAGTCTGCTATGAGGGAAATTCTGCCCGAGCAGTGGCACTATGACCTACTCTTAGGTAAAATTTCCACTGTCCAAAGGATCTTTAATCTGCACGCCTATTTATACACAGGACTTCGGTTTTTTGTCCGATCTGAACAACTAGACAGCTGGCCCGGGTCCATGCACTTGATTTGATATTTGTTGTTTATTTCTTGCTGTGTCCTGTCCACAGGTTTTTCTTGCCGTTTTGTTTTGCAGTGTGTAGTGTGGTGCTCCTGTACTTACTTTAGCCTAGTATTAGAGAAAAGAGGGAGATGGAGAGAAATGGGTTTCAACATCCACTCGACACAAACTAGGTCATTTTGGGACAAACATGTTTTTTAAAATTTTATTTTAATAATTCGCTTGCGCGTAGGGGTCTTTAGCAGTGGGAGGAAACCGGAGTGCCCGGAGGAACCCACGAGGTTGAGAAGGCGCCCCATCTCCATGCCACATATGCTCACACCAGGGATCGAAACCACAGCCGCAAGCCAGAGGTGACCGGCCAGCTAGAGGTCAAAGTGCGGCACTCTAGACCACTGGGCCATCCCAACCCCCTGAGAAAAGAGGTAAAAAATATGCAGGCCCCACTGGGAAGGTCTTAACTACTTTAGAGCAACGAGGCATCCTCTAAATTCACTCAGCAAACCTCAATAGATTCCGGAACCTACATCTAGTCTCGGCTGTATGACAAATTCCGACATATTGGAAGTACTTTAAAAGTCCCGGATGAAACATGGCTGCGGCCATGGTGTCTTGTTTGTTTATAATAGCGCCAAGTTTTCCTGTTAAAGTAAACCGGTAGCCGCATCGCAAATGTATGGGCGTGGGTACATATCACTTACTGTGGGTCAATGACACTCATTCTCAGTTAAAGGGAGATAACTCTGTTTTTGAAAAGGTTTTAATTTAGAGATTTTGTTGACATCTGTGAAGAAGGCGAAACCTCCCTTTTTCCTGTATTGTTTGGTCTAGAATTGGAGAAAAGGAATTAAATTTGCAATTTCATAGCAGTTTTGGGTACTACTGATAATATTACAGCGGAGGGATAGTGGGTGTAAAGTGTCTTTCTGCAGAGCAATCATTGTGTCGGAAGTGAGATTTTCACCCCAGTCAACATCAAATCCCTGTAGCAAAAAATCTAAACGACCAATCCTCTACAAAATTATGATGAGGAGTTTGCCAAATGCGGTCCCCAGTGTTTCAATAAAGATTGGAATCAACAGATTGTTGAGTAAAAAGCTACAGCCTGTGATGTTACAGCCATCTAATGTTGAAGTCAATGGGAAAATAATTGCTAGTCTAAATCCTGATATGACCGACAGGCTTGCAGTGTCGATATTTTCTCAGCCACTTACGGAACTCCCTAATCTGCATAACGAATGAGAATTGAATTAGGGGATCACATGGCTAAAGGGGCAAGACGCTGGCTCGCTAGCTTGGAGGTTGATAGTCTCGGTCACCCAGAACCTCCTAGTCTTCAACGCAGGAAGGGTCCGGGTCGGTTCTCAATTTTTGACGAAAATTACTGGATAATCTACCACATAAAAAACCAAACATTTGGTTACGCATGGGGCAATGGAACCTTTTGGCTAAAGTCTCGGGTAAGTGCTAGATCTTATGCAGCCGGGCCGATTTTGCTAGATTCTATAAAGCGTGGTTGAAATATATCCCACAATACGCCTGATTCATGACGAGAGAAAATTACCATTTCAATTGAAACCTTTACAAATAAAATTTTAAAGAGTGTCATTGTTGACAAACGAGCTGTTTTGATAGATTCAGTACGTGTTAACTTAAAAGACTCGATAATCCAGACAATGACCTATTTTCCGTCAAATTTTGAGGACCCATCCAGACTAATATTCGTAGAATATTTGTGTGGATGATAGAGACTAGGAGGTTGAGGGTTGGACCCCTCCATTGGTAGAGAAAATTCATCCAGATTTTCCGATGTGGTTTCCCCTTTTTCATTCTGTCCTTGTCAGGTCCTGCATCACAGACATGCGGAAACCACGCCGGAAAATATGCAGGGATTGAACACCTTCCGGCCAATATACATGTAATTCAACTACAATATTGTGTTTAATAAATATCGATTTACATGTAAAACGATTTTCAACAAGGTTTCCATAAACCTCAATTATACATTATATTGACAAATAATTCCCTATGTAGCATTAGCAAAAACGTTGTTCCTATACATGTAGATGACCTAGTTCTCTGAAGGATTTATCACAAACATCACATTTAAAAGCATGTTTCACCTGAATGAACTTCTGTGTGTGATTCTAGATAAACTCTCTTAGTAAATGATATTCAATTACAAACATCACAAGGTACCAGTCTGAAAATAGTAAGTGGAGGGGGACTGAACCACACATAATTTACACAAAAACAAATATATAGACAAGACATCATACTCACAAACCACAAACAAAACAAACAATTCAAAAACAGTGAATGGATTCAGGGGTTAGTCATAAGGCTTCCCTTTTGCAAGGAAGCATTCTGAACATTTATGAGATTCTTGCTTGTTCAAATTTTCATATGATGCTGAGTTCTCATGTTTGATAGAATGAGAGAGAGAAATGAGGTACCTGTCACAGACAATGTCAGATGCAAATTCAAAACCTTTTGTGCCTGTCATTTTGTCCTGCACTGATTTGTCTTTTTTAATGATTTTATTAATAGATGTCCGGTACTACAATGTAAGGTAGTATTTCAGGTACCGGTACATCTAAAACCATTATTTCCAGCCTTGAGTGGTAAATTATTTACAACCAGGGATGGAAATAATGGTTTAAGATGTACCTGACACAATGTCAAGCACAAATGAAATAGCACCTGATATTTTCAACTTACATGTAGTGCCGGACATGTGTCAATAATATCAATAAAACAGGCGAATCAGTGCCGGACAAAATGACAAGCACCAGAGGTTTTGTGCCTGACAAAGCCTGAATCTGTGCCTGACATTGTCAGTGACAGGTGCCTTATTTCCAGGCTTGTTTCAAACCAACATTTACACGTGTATTATGATTTTTTCACCAGTATGAATTCTCATGTGTCTTTCTTGATTGCCTTTAAGACTAAATGATTTACTACAAACATCACATTTATACGGTTTCCCTCTTGCAGGATTACATTCGAAAAATTTATACGTTTTTGCGCCTGTTTCAATTTTCATATGCTGCTGAATTTTCATGTGTGCCTGTAAACTACTATTCTGAGTATATGATTTATCACAAACATCACATTTATAAGTTTTTTCACCAGTATGAGTTCTTATGTGTCTCTGTAAAGTACCTTTCTGAGTAAATGAATTACCACAATCACACTTGTAAGGTTTCTCGACTGTTTGAGTCTTCAGGTGATGCTGAATATCAGTACTCATGTGATGCCGAGTATGGGTATTCAAGTGTACCTGTAAATCCTTATTGAGAGGAAATGATTTACCACAAACATCACACTTATAAGGTTTTTCACCAGTGTGTAGTCTCATGTGTACCCGTAGCGCAATATTCTCAGTATATGACTTACCACAAACATCACATTTATAAGGTTTTTCACCACTATGAGTTCGCATGTGTCTTTGTAGATGACTACTTTCATTAAATGAATTACCACAAACATCACACATAAAAGGTTTTTCTCCAGTATGTATTCTCATGTGTTTCTTTATATCACCATTCTGATTAAATAATTTACCACAGACATCACATTTATAAGGTTTTTCACCAGTATGAATTCTCATGTGTGACTGTAGGCCACTTTTCTGAGTAAACGATTTACCACAAACATCACATTTATATGGTTTTGACCCTGATTGCTTTTGTATTTCTGTTTCATTATACAGCCTAAAACTGTTCTCCCATTTGTTACTACATGTATTGTTTAAAACCGATTCCTCTTGTTTAACATGTATTTCACAATGTTTTTCTAAATCATTTTCTAAATTAAATTCTTCTTCACATAAATTACACTGATAAACTGTTTCAATATCTTCAGTTTTCTCTTCTTTAACAGGACAATATTCATCTACATCATCAGTTTTCTCTTCAATAACATGACAATATTCATCTACATCACCAGTTTTCTCTCCATTAACATGGTCTTGGTTGTGCTTTTCTAAGTCACTATAATGTTGAAATATCTTTTCACATATAAAACATTGATGGAAGCGTTTAACATCATTAGTTTCCTGTAACATATAAATGTTTTAACATCATTAGTTTCCTGTAATATATAAAAGTTATAGCATCATCAGTATCCTGTATTATATAAAAGTTATAACATCATTAGTTTCCTATAACGGGACATTCAATTACTTGGTGATCATTCTGAGTGGCTTATGACGGTATGACAAATTCTAGTGAACTTTCAGGTTTAAAAACCCTCAAGTTTTTATTTTACTTGAGGACCATCTAATGAACGAAACGACATGTTGCTAAGAAAGTCAGTGTGTGGACAGCCATCTTAGAGGTTTTGTGGGTATTGCTTTATACAATTATGCATCGTGCATCTCTTTAAAAACTTTACGTTAAGCAGCACATGTGACAGTAGTGCACTATGGGACAGATATGGCTTAATACTAAAGTAGAGAACCTTCGTTATCAATCGCCGTTTTTTGACTTTGCACTATGGGAACAGATATGGCTGAATACTACTGAAGACAACCTACGTTATCAATCACCATTTTAGGCTTTTATTATTAAACATGCATTACGCAAGAGTAAAATCTGCCTATTGTAGGTCTATCTTTAGGCCTTGAAATGTTATAAAAACTATTAATTAGACATTAAATAACTTATTCAGGCCATAATCAACTCTCAATGTCGAGGCTAACATGAGATTTTTGTTGGATTGTAGTTCGATTCGCTGAAATATTTTCCTTCGTGATTTACCAATAAAAATGGATAACCGAGACCACTAGTTTTGTCTTACCGACTTTAGTAATGATGACCGAGGCTAAGCAAAACTTTCAATCGCTTTGTTCTAAGTTAATAGTGAAATTTTCAGCAATTTGCTAGTTTTTAACTATTGTAGTGAGAACTGCCAACTCATTATGTATCTTTAAGCTTACTTAAATACATGTGTTAGTGAATCAATTTGACTGGAATTTTCAGCAAATTGCCTTTACATTAGCTAGTTTTTAACTATTGTAGTGAGAACTGCCAACTCGTTATCTAATCTCCCATAATATATCTTTAATATCATGTGTATCATGACACATTAGTCATTTGTTTGTCCGATTTTTTATATTATTATAATATACTTTCTCACTCAGGTTGTTTGTTCATCTACGGCCTGTAAATAAAAACAATTATAGAATAAAGCTTGTCAAGACATGCAATAACAATAACAATGTGTATATTGCCTGAGCTTGTCAAGACAAACAATAACAATGATGTGACGTCATGGAGAGAGAGAGATAGAGAGAGAGAAAGGGGTTTAACCACTCAACACAAACTAGGTCATTTCGGGACTAACATATATTTTTTAAAATTTTGTTTCAATAATTCGCTTGCGCGTAGGGGTCTTTAGCAGTGGTAGGAAACCGGAGTGCCCAGAGAAAACTCACGAGGTTGAAAAGTGTTGAAATCAGTTTGTCTCGGCAAACCGTTTATCTTTTCATGGTTTAATTTTATTTCAATAATTTGCTTGCACGTAGGGGTATTTTAGTAGCGGGAGGAAACCGGAGAAAACCAACGAGGTTGGACAGGCGACCCTTCTCCTTGTTATGTACAACCGGGAATCGAAACTACGCCAGATAACTCAATGACAGGCTTTAACCAATTGGACATCCAGGCCCCTCCCCCCACCCATTATCGGTTGAATTGGCTGAAATTTTATCTGCGGACATCCCTATAGCAGGCGGAATAAAAAAACTTCACTGTAGTTTTTCTTTAAAGGAGCTAAATCGCTAACATTTGCAACTGTAATATGAATGTATATAAACTGATTTACATTCAATGGTTTCAATTTTTACTCTAATTTCAAATCAGTTATGTTCCGCGAAATAAGCCAACAGTCTCAATCAAATGCAAATTTCCAGCGTCTGGTTATTCCAGTCTACGTACGCCATTTGATTTGGCGCAATGTGTCGTGCCTCGTACCCTGAGTCTCTTGCTAAAACTGGGGATGAAACACACTATGATACACAATCGGTGTACCAATGGTAAAACGTTCATTTTGTCTAAAATATTGGCGGCCATCTTTTTCCGGTAAGATCACAGCATCAACGTGGATTTAAATTGACATATCATTCATGTTTTCAAAGTTGAAGATTTTGGATGATATTGAGTTAGAGACTTAGCTTCTTTAAAGTAGCAAAGTCTCTTACTCAATACACGTTGAAAACACAAATTATTTGTCAATTCAAATCAGCATACATTGATGTGATCTTACCGGGAAAAGGTAGGCTTCTGTTAACCAATATTTAAAGCTGCAATTTCATATTTTTCAGTTATATTTTTAAAAAGTATTAAAATAAAGCCTTAAAATAGATGGTATCTATAAACAGTCCAACCTTGTTAAAGAATAATCCTATTAATCCAATAATTCACTATTGCCAGTTGAGAAATTGGCAAATATATCATTTTCAAATTTAAATTCAAACGTTTGAAGATAGCTATACCATGGGGGGGGGGGCGGTAATTGTGTTATTATTTCCTGTTTCAATGATTTATTAGTGGGGGGAATAATGCCTATAATTGTATAATAGTGAGTTGACAACCTATTGAGCAAAAGACATAGAAATAATTATGTTTTGACTTTCTTTGAAAATATGAAATTATCGCTTTAAGATAAAATCAACACTTTACCATTGGTACACGAATTGTGTACCATATGGTGTGTGTTTCAGTGTCATTTGTAACAAGTGACCAGAAAGAACAAGGCTTAGCATATTCCACAAGTCATGTTAAACGGTGACGTCATTTCTTAATCTGGAGAGCATGCGCAATAGACGGGATTAACCAGACGTTAGAAATTGTCATCCGCTGGAGACTAATGCTAACTGCTTTTAAATGAGAGTCAAAACGGAAACAATTGAATATAAATCAGTTTAATATACATTCAGATTACATTACTATATACGTTGGGACCCATTTGGGTTGATTTCCAGGTCCCAAATATTACCGGTTTAGCTCCTTTAAAGCCCCAATAACACTCTTGTTGTAACTGAATAATATGTCCCAATCTTCACTCTGGTCAACAAATTGTATTATTTTACAATATTCCAATTAATTGATGATATACATTTCATCTTAGCACACTTAATTAAAAAATTGGAAAAATTCAACTAATTGATTTGAAAAGTCTAACGTAAACCTTTTCAAATGTGACTTTGATTTAATTTATTTTCGAACCCTTTGGACAAGTAAAATAATTTACACAACAGGTAGGACACTTAAAGGGACAATAACACTCTTGCTGGCTTGGCAGCTCTAGAAAATAAATAATAGTCTTATTCTAAGTACCAGATGTTTATGTGTCCTACCTGTTGTGTAAATTATCCATTACATCATATTTTACTTGTCCAGAGGGTTCGAAAATATTTTAAAATCCAAGCCACATTTGAAAAGGTTTACGTTAACCTTTTCAAATCATGTAGTTGAATTTTTTAAATTAGGTGTGTTACGATGAAATTTGTAGAATCAATTTATTTGAATATTGTAAAATAATACAATTTGTTGACCAGAATAAAGATTGGGACATATCATTCAATTACAACAAGAGTGTTATTGGGGCTTTAAACATCTAGTACTTAGAATAAGGCTATTATTTATTTTCTGGAGCTGCCAAGCCAGCAAGAGTGTTATTGTCCCTTAAAATCCACTCACCATCATATCATTGTAACAGGTCTCATCGGATTAGTTGTTTGCGTGCAACTAGCCGTCAACGATACAAAAATGATTGGCCCGGGTCGAGTACAGGAAGTCAGAAAACAAAATAAAACAATGTGAATGCCTGATCGTGAATCGCCGAAAGTTGCAATCGAATAGACAGAGTTGCACCCGAAAATTGAGACGACGTTACTCCTATTTCCGGTATCAAAAAAAAATAAAGAAGATAGTTGTATCTTGATTTGAGACGGGGATTAATCGAACGCGAACAACTCATATTTCAAAATAACGGTATCTACCAGTATACCTTATCACAGCTGTTATATAAGTTGTTTAAGTAAGAAAGTTTATGTTTAAAGATGCAGTCGGTCGTATGTATCCATTTTTCTGTGATCATTTCAGTACAGCCAAGAACATGATATATTTTGGTTTTGAGACTTGGATCCATCAGCCGCGAACAACTCACATTTCTGTCCCAGTCTTCCTGGTACTAAAACTGGAATGGAACGTTTATGACTTTTATTGGCATCGTCAGACAGTTTGATTACGCAGATCTTCATTGGTTTAAACAATATTTTATTTCTTAGTGAGTCACAGATATATTTAACATACAATATATGGATACAATAACAAGCATTGCTGCTTATTATCTGTAGATGTCTTTCGCCTATATAGTAGTGAGCATTTGTTTCGATTAAGCGCATGCCTGATTTTAATTTAGTTTTGAATTCAGAAATAGTTTTGGAATTTTTTTATTTGATGACTTAGATCAATTCCACTGTTTAACAGAGGAAGGAAAAAAAGAATTCTGGTAAAGTAATGTTCTACAGTTTATTTGCTTAATTTGGTTTGAGTTACGAAGACGGTAGGGTTGGTCAGCGGATACAAGAGGTGGGATTATATCGGTTAGATATTTAGGAACTAGTCCATTTAAAATTTTATAGAAAAGTATCATCATTCATCCACCCTTCTAGTTATTTAGTAACGGATTAATGAGAGCGATACCCCTGGCTCTCTTCCGTTATTGATCGGCTCTATAGATAATGAATATGAAAATAAGGCTTTGCCCCATCTCGGTTGTAAGGCTCTATTTTAGAATCCTTACGGTCTATTTTTCACTGAGATTCCTCTCTGATCACAAAGGTATCGCTCTCATTCATCCGTTATTAAAATAACTATCACCCTCCATGTAAAATCCCGAAACAGGACCGGAGAGCAAATTATGGTGAAATTGAGTAAAGAAAATAAAGCTGTGGAAGAAGGCTAAATCTATTTGTTGACGTGATTGTTGGCGAGATTGCAGGTTAGGACAAGCGCTAGCCCTGCTTACATATCGTAACCTACGACGAAAAATTGAGTAGGTGTCATCATTTAGCACTTATCGTGGAAGAGAGAGAGAGAGAGAGAGAGAGAGAGAGAGAGAGAGAGAGAGAGAGAGAGAGAGAGAGAGAGAAATGGGTTAACGTCCACTCGACACAAACTAGGTCATTTCGGGACTAACACATGGTTTAATTATTTTTTTTTCAATAATATCGTTTGCGCATAGGAGTCTTTAGCAGTGGGAGGAAACTGGAGGACCCGGAGAAAACCCAAGAGGCAAAACAGGCGACCCTAATCCTTGTCGCGTAAAACCGGGAATTCGAAACCACGCCAGTTGACTCGATGACAGGCTTCATGATACAGCGCGCACAAGCCAGAATACAACCAAAATTAGTATTGTAGCACATATCGAGTAAATCCACAAAGCTAAGTGTTATATTTTGGGATTAACCACTAGCCTTGGGTGATTTATGCTTTCTTCATGAATAATAAGGTTTGGCACGATCTTATTTTGAAAACGCAATTGATTTGTCAAAAAAGAAAATTAACAGAATAATGTCTATATAAGGGTATTTCCCGATGTCATAACCAATAACATAATCAATTGCATAAATTTGGATAATTGAATAATTAAAAACAGATATCAGGACATATATGAAGAGCTTGACTTGGGCTTTACTTAAAGGCATCATGTAGATTCGTGGGTACTTTAGGAGAGAGAGAGAGAGAGAGAGAGAGAGAGAGAGAGAGAGAGAGAGAGAGAGAGAAATGGGGTTTAACGTCCACTCGACACAAACTAGGTCATTTCGGGACCAACATATGGTTTTAATTTTATTTCAACAATACGCTCTTTAGCAGTGGGAGGAAACCGGAGTGCCCGGAGGAAACCCACGAGGTTGAGAAGCGCCCCTATCTCCATGCCACTCTCGCTATGACCAGGTATCGAAACCACAGCCGCAAGCCAGAGGTGATCAGCCAGCTAGAGGTCGAAGCGCGGCACTCTAGACCACTAGGCCATCCCAACCCCCCAGCAGCAAAAGAAACGCCAGGTTGATATGTTATTCTGAATAGACGCATTACATAAAACTTGGCAAATAATTTTATTCTATTATCCCAACATTACTTCAGCAATAAGGCTCCTTCCCAAACATGCAATTGAACCCAGGAAAAGTTCTCAAAAACACAAACTGACTTCTGAGATGGTAATGTGTTCCCCATGATTTTCATGTAACTCATGCTGCACGTGCTGTTCACCTGGTTGCATCATTCACTCTACAACGTCAGCAGCAAACCACGACTTACGACAGGAACCAGGCGCGTGGAAGACTTGGCGCTGGCCACACTGCCCAAGGCGTTGCCAACCACTTCCAGGTCAATGGTCGGACCATCTACAAGCTTCAGCAACGCGTTCGAGCCACAAACGCCACGGATGATCGCCCCCGCAATGGAAGACATGTGCGACAGCATGTGCAGAATTCCTACACACAGGCATCTGAGACAGCACTTATATGCCGAATACACCAGAGGCGGATCCAGTGGGGGGTGCGAGGGGCGCCCCACCCCCCTAATTGTCGACAGTGCCCTATTTTTACTGCTGAAAGTGCCTTTTTTACTGCTGAAAGTGCCTTTTTTCAGACCCAAATATGTCATCTCCTAACGTTTACTTAGACGAAAATATCAGCCAAATAGCTCTTGGAATGTCTACAGATGCCCCGTCTCCGCAGTAAGTGCCCTCATTTTGCTTTCCACAAATGATGCCGATAAAGCTACGAAGTGTTTACGGTATTTAGCCGTGTTTGTCAAAGAAACAAATAGCAAGCAGCTACGGGCGATATGAAGGGGCTACGACGGGTTAACGATACTTCGCAGACCCTCCATGAAAGTGTTCGGCACAAACAAATTTTCGTGGACGAACTACGAACTGCTACGAACAATGCGAATGTGTAAGAATCCAATAAGAATCATGTCGACTCGTGGCATTCTGTCGACTCCGCCCACAATCAGGATTTGACCAATCAGCTCCGATTACAGTTTCCCGCGACGTGGCAGCAATTAGGAATGATCAGTCTAAAGCCAGGCTGACACTTGCACGACTTTTGGCCACGATTTTGTCGTGTCCATCAGTGTCCACATTGACACGAACTGGCACGATGAGTTCACGCATAGTTTGCGCACAGTTTGCGCATTGTTTATGCACTTCCCGCATTGGCACGACGAGTTTGCGCAAATCGGACGGTGTCGTGCCGACTCGAGTCGTGCCAATGCGTGCCACGGAATCGTGCAAGTGTCAGCCTGGCTTTACTGATCGACGCTACAAAGCATTTACACCTAACTGCTTTGTGTAGAATGATGCCTTTTACTCATTTTGATACACATTTACACTAAATAGGAAATATTTTTACCTACAAATACTTCAAACGTCTTTGTTTATACAAAAAATGTATACAAATGTATACAAAAAATTTGTCGGAGGAAAAAAGTTAATATTGGGGACTCATCAAGTCGCATCGATGTCATCCTTATCAGTAACTGTAGCGGCCTAGCGAATATTCACTGCTGATCAGTGTGTCAGTTTGTTTTACAACGTGCTATGTAAACAAGCGTTATCATAGTCTTTCAACGTATGGAAAGCCCGGGTCCATTGTCAACATTTGAAAAAAAAGTTTCATTGCCCATGCGAAACCGGGCGTTCGCGTCTTTTTATGTGGATGATTATCCAGCATTTTTCGCCAAGTGAAGTAAGAGTGGCACCCCTCCCCAAAATAAATCCCCAAATTCAAGCATTATTATAAACAAACATGAATCGTGTCGACGAATTAGGATTATTTTAATAAAAAACAACATAGATATGGTCCATAAAGAGAGAAATTTTATATTAAAAAAATTAAGTGCGGTGGATATCCGAAGAATATTTGAATGATAGTGACCAGCGTTATTGACGCCGTTCGATATGACGTCAAACGTATACCTGTAATGCACGTGAACTCATAAAGGTCATAAAGTTTAGTCATCTCACACAGTAGATGTTAAAGACGTAAACATATTATGATATGTACACTAATAACAGCGTCTAAAGACGTAGCTCCCGATGAACTTTCGCGGCCAATGCAGTGATAGAACATGCGACCTCCAGACTAGAGAGCCCGCGTAGCTCCCCTAAACTATATATACAATGCAAGCAAACTAAAACTATGCGATATATACAAGTATACTATAACTAATACAGCGTATACTAGTGGACAGGTATTAGTTATGTGTGGTTACAAATCAAGTCAAATTATTCAAATCCATAAAATTACTATATAGAAGAGTTACAAAATTTCAACATATTCTGGTGTTTGCAGTGTGCACACTGTAAAAGGAATTGTGTCATACAGATGAGATTCCTCTTGTCTGTTGTCATTGCAACTGGAATAAATCGACTCTTCTGTTTGGTCGTTGTCAGATATTCTTGGCCCACGTATACTGGATGTTTGTAATTCTCCTGGTCCTCGAATAGGATGACTGTCAGATCTTCTTGGTATACTATGGCTTTTCTTCTTATATTTTATAATGATGACTGCTAGGATTGCAATCAGGACAATAACAATAACTACAGCTATAACTATCATCACAATTGTAGTACCAGGAAGTATTGTTACTACAAAAAATAATACAGAATCCATTTGTATATATTAAACCATTTAATATATCCCAGACAGTGCGATATACAACTTAATTACAAGATGCCACGTAACATCCCTTTCTATTGGTTGAACTCCACACCTCTGTGTTCTTTTACCAAATCGAGGCATAACATGTTTAGGTCACGCTTCACATAATACATTGCTACCTTGATGTGCATAATCTAGCATAAAAGAAAACTAAATTCTTACTCGACTGTCCTGGCAATACAACTTTCTGGTCAGGCAAAATATCTTTCTGGTCAGGCAATGGACATATCGATTCCCAGTCATCTTCGTCATTGGACACAGGAACAACAACTTTAATTGTATTAAGTTTTAAATTCATTTGTAAAACTCTGTAAGGTAAAATAAAAGTGTTTAAAGACGACTGCATGAATTAATAAACAAGCAATATAAACTCGGTGCAGGATTTGCATGTATTCTACAGATAAACATCTTATTTGGTTCGAGGCCACATCCTAAAATTCTGTCCTTAATACCAGACCTACTAGTTTTAAAAGAGAGAGGGAGTTATCTAAGCTTCAAATACAGGGATACTTGCACATTTAACTTATTAAAAAAGTTTTATAGTCGTCACATTGACTTAATTTGTGAATATAATATCTCTCGGCTATTATTCTAGACATATTTTATTGACGCGTATACCATCTCCCTACTACGTGTTAAAACACTTTCGTCGCGTGCATTTTGTTCCATTGGCCATTCACGCTATTTTATCGAGATTTCGTCTATTAGTTTGAATGCACCTATGGCGGATGTGGCGCCAGGCAGGTTAAGCTTACTCTTCCGGACACCATTACTGTTTGCCGGTGAACAGCCCATTTGCTGATTACACTATTTTGCCTATGCCTTTTTTTAGGACTTCAAATTTTGTTTAATGGTTTGGATTGTTCGTACTTGTTTTTATTTGATTTTAAAAAAACAATCGTGGTCCAACTCTATCTTTATCGAAATGTGACCAGGTTTGAGGCGGTAACGCTGGAACTGCGACATAAACTAGGTCATTTCGAGACATGGTTCAGTTTTATTTCAATAATTCGCATGCACGTACAAGGATTTAGCAGTGGGGGAAACATGTGGACCCGGGAAAACCAACAATATTTGACAAGCGGTCAATCGAAACAACATCAATTGACTCAATGACAGACCTCGTGGTATTTCCCGCACCACTAGACAACCCAACCCCAATTTCGTTGGGACGACAAGTCCCGGAGCATTGAATAATCAATAGGGTTCATACGCTTATGAAACCAATAGTTAAGAATCAAATTTAATAAAAAAAACGAATCTGTTAAAGACTATTGCTTTTATCGCATCGTATATCGTAGCACAAATTAGAAATTTCTTCGATTCTGATTGTGGTCGAATGGACAATAAACCGCCTTCCAAATTTGCAAGGCGTATTACTAAGTTTAAATATACACGTATATGCGGTTGTACTTTTTAGTATGGTGGTTAGTAAATTGGTTATATTGGGTTAGTGTTTCAAACTCTTGAGCTGATACTATCAAAAAAAACTTTTAAAGTTTGCCTTTAAAAAAAATAGGCCTTTCTATATTTGATACAAACGAGTTGAATTGTTGTCTATTTGGCCTAAATTCTTGATGAATACTACCCACCATTGCATACTAGCCACCATTGATACACACGTTTTGAATTGTTGTCTCTGGCTTGCGGCTGTGGTTTCGATCCCTGGTGTGAGCGTATGTGGCATGGAGATAGGGGTGCCTTCTCAACCTCGTAGGTTTCCTCCGGGCACTCCGGTTTCCTTACACTGCTAAAGACCCCTACGCGCAAATGAATTATTGAAATAAAATTAAACCATATGTTAGTCCCGAAATGACCTAGTTTGTGTCGAGTGGACGTTAAACCCCATTTCCCTCTCTCTCATGCGTGAAATACTAACCGATTAGGACGAAGACAGACGATATACAGTCTTCCATCGAAGGCTGTAATATCTTCTGGATTACAATTAATTTTTCGCAGTTTCGAAGTTTGGATGCTCATATTTGGTAGCGACTCAGTTTTCACGCCATTCAGGTTTGCTAAAAAAAGATTTTCTTGCTCGACGTCTCCACACACGATACCATTATCTGTGAAAATAAATCCGGTAGGACATGACAACTATACAAGCATGCTTAATTAGACATCGTTATTTCAGATTATATTATCACTGAGAACGTGGTCTGGAATTTTCCAGTATGGCATCGCTTTGATAGGGAGATTGGCCCGTGTCAGGACAAAACGTTCCTTAAAGGACAAAACATAATGTTTATACACAACGTGAAGATAAGCAGGCTAGTAAAACCCATTTGATTTAAACATAAACTACTTGGATTCCGAAATTGGTATGAAGCAATCAATCATCCCCCCCCCCTTCCCCACACCAACAAAAATAACTTTCACTGTTACTAAAAAACCCAACTTAGTACACTTGTATAAGTTGTCAACATTGAGTCCCCAGTCAGACATTTTACTCGAACTGCAACACCTTTATTTATTTTTCTAATGCTTAAAAAAATTAATTTCAAGAAGGAAAAGGGTTAATACTGGATACTCATTAAGCCACACCGATATCTTCCCTATCTGTGATTGTAGCGGGTTCTCGAATTTTCCCTGCTGATCATTGTGCATATTGACGATTACCCAGTCTAAATATTCACTGCTGGTCAGTGTTCACATTGACGACTAACGTCATGTATTAGAATCGATTATCCAGTCTGAATATTCACTGCTGACCAGTGTGCTTATTGACGACTAACGTCATTGATTTAGAGTCGATTATCCAGTCTGAATATTCACTGCGGATCAATGTGTGTTTGTCCAAGTATTCGAATCTTACCAACAATACTAAACATTATACAGGTTAACTTGAAACGTGTAAGTTGTGGGTTGTTGGTCTGTGAAGTATACAGACTGTCTGATGTAGACCAATACACTCTGTAATTATACAATAAAATTGAGAGAGAGGTCCGATCGACCCAAACTTTGCCAATTCGGGCCTAACATATGGTTCATATATCTAAAGGCCTTTAGCAGTGAGAGTAAACCGGAGAAAATCCACGAGGATAAGCAGTCGACCCTACTCCTTGTCACGTACAACCAGAGAATCGAAACCACGACAGTTGAGTCAATGACAGACCTAATGATACAGCGGACACTCAACCTCCCGAATAAACTAGATTCTATTGGTGCTGAAAGACATAAAGTTGCATTATATTGGATATCGATACAGGGCCGACCACTCGTGTTAAAACAGTTCCTAAATAGATAATGAACAAGGATTACATTTAAAATTTCATTCAAACTACTTTAATTTGAGCTTCGTACTGACATAGTGGGCAGAACTCGAAATGCCTAAAACATTTCGGTCTACAGACGGCGCTCACTGTCTTCCGCGAGAGGTGGAGGTTCAAGCCCGCGAATACAGCAACTTCAATTTGTTCCAATTAGGTGGTTGGTCTGAATCCCAAACAGCCAATCAATCGTCGCAGGCTATGGAGGGGATCTCGCCCTTGTCGTGTAAATAGGTATATAACATTTCAAGCCCCCCCCCCCCAAGACAGTCGTACAGTCGAGTTGTAAATGCATAGTAAATTACAGAATAAATTTTGACAATAGATGCAGATGGGTGAATTAATTTCATAATTCACATTGGTAATAGTTTCAGATGTCGATCTAATGTTTGTGACTTACACCCATTCCTTCAAATAGTAAATGAAATAAAATACGGTTGAACGGCCTACTGTTCTGCTTAGAGTGGAGAATAGTTTGTGCTGCAACGGGATCTTTAACGGGCTTTCGTCCGGCACCACTTACAAAAAGGAACCACCCAAAAAATCTTAACGAACCATCTCAGCTGATGTAGAGATCGAACACAGGGCTTCTCACTCACCGAGTCATCGTCTCTCTCTCTCTCTCTCTCTCTCTCTCTCTCTCTCTCTCTATACTAATATTACCTTTTATCGGGCCCATTTCCATGGAATCCAACATCAAAGATATATTCCCTAGTTAGACGTGTAGAAATTATCGTTTTTGTATAATTCTCTTTGTACGATAAAACCACTAGTCCTTTGGTTGATGCGTAGTATATGTTTCCAGTTTCTTGGTCAACGCCAAGACAGACTGTATTGCGGTCATCTGAAATCAAAGACAGGGCTATTTTAAATTTAGAAATATCGTCACTGAAGTGAGCTACAAACGTGAAGCAATCAAACAGGAAGCCCTTTTATCATTAACTATTCTACGAAAATAAAATAGCCACTCGTGTTTTAACACGAGTGGTCGGCCCTGTATCGATATCCAATATAATGCAACTTTATGTCTTTCAGCACCAATAGAATCTAGTTTATTCGGGAGGTTGAGTGTCCGCTGTATCATTAGGTCTGTCATTGAGTCAACTGTCGTGGTTTCGATTCTCTGGTTGTACGTGACAAGGAGTAGGGTCGACTGCTTATCCTCGTGGATTTTCTCCGGTTTACAAAATAGCCCTTTTGTCATTGACTCTGGGCTAATGGAAGACGGGCATAGTGTGCTATCATTAACTCTCCCACGAATATGAAATGGCCCTTTTATCATTTACTCCTCCTACTCTTCTGCACCCAATCTGGGCTAATGCAAGACGGGCATAGGCCATACAGTGTGCTATGAGGGAAATTTTTCCTGGGCAGCAGCGTTACGGCCTACTGTTATTTCGAGTTCCAACTGCCTAGTTAGTGCCAAGGGATTTTTTACGTACAAGCCAATGTGTACACGGGACCTCGGTTTTTCGTCCCATCCAAACGACTACACAGCTGTCCTTGCCAGACCCTCCCTTCTGCATACCTGACAAGGGTAAACCACGCCAGAAAATCTGGATGAACTTTCTTGGGGAATGCAGGGATCGAACACCCGACCCCCAGACTAGCGAGACAGCGCCTTACCTAAATAGCCACCGTGATCCCCGTGTGACGGAGGTATATCATCTGCTATATATCAGCCCCCCCCCCCAATATTTCTGTAAACAATTACAGGAGTTGGGTTTTAACGCCCACTCGACACAAACTAGTTCATCTAGGGACTGGGGTTGGGATGGCCAAGTGGTCTAAAGTGCCGCACTTCGACCTCTAGCTGGCCGGTCACCTCTGGCTTGCGGCTGTGATTTCGATCCCTGGTGTGAGCGTATGTGGCATGGAGATAGGGGCGCCTTCTCAAACTCGTGGGTTTCCTCCGGGCCCTCCGGTTTCCTCCCACTGCCAAAGAACCTTACGCGCAAGCGAATTGTTGAAATAAAATTGAACCATATGTTAGTCCCGAAATGACCTGGTTTGTGTCGAGTGGACGTTAAACCCCATTTTTCTCTCTCTCTCATTTAGGGACTAACACATGGTTCAAGTATAGGTGTCCGCTTAGGTGTCTTTAGCAGTGGGTGGACTCGAAGGAAACCCATGAGGTTGAACAGGCGACCCTAATCTTTGACACGTTTAACCGGGCAATGGAAACCTCGCCGGTTGACTCAATGACGGACCTTATGATACAGCGCACACGCGCTAACCATTCGGCTTTTGCCCCACAAGAATTTGAAAGCAATCGGAAGCTTATATAGATTGATTCCTATGTTCGTCTGGATGTTGGGGGAGGAATAGTTAGTAGGTATTGATCAATAAGCAATCTGATTTCTTATGTATTCAGCATTATAATGAGTTGATAGTTACTACCTTCATCCCTCTCCGTTATTATTTTCATATCACCACCGTGTGGATCCATACGAACACGGACAATCGTTGTGAGGCGCTGCCCCATTCTCTTAGATGTGTAGTATAACCATTTTCTTTCATAATCGCATGCCATTTTTTTAGCTACAAATATAGAAGATGTAAATTATAGAAAATTTGGGGCGTATAAGAAATATGTTGGAGATAACCAGTTACATAATTACATCTATACATGAATATTCCTAAAGATGAAAAGTTTCGACCAATGTTCCGAAAAATATAAATCCTTTAATTTGTCCTTTAGTATGATTATATATCCTTTAATTTGTCCTTTAGTATGATTATAAATCCTTTAATTTGTCCTTTACTATGATTATAAATCCTTTAATTTGTCCTTTAGTATGATTTGAAAACAAAACAAAACAAATATTACAATGACACCTTTCTTTTTGCTAATTAAACCAACAAGCAGTGTCGGACTGGTGTGCCCAAGGCCAATTTGTCAGGTCATTGCCAAAGGCCCACACAAGTGCGGAAAATTTTGAAAATTGACAAGCGACTGGTTTAAAGCGATTGGTTCAATTGAATGTTTACGTATAATCACGTACTGCTATACGTGTATAAACCAGTGACTGTTATTTCCATATAAATTATTTTGTTTTTTTCTAATTTTCTCAATCGCTAAATGTCACTCAATGATTAGGTTATGACAGAATATAGGTGTTAAGTAACTGGGGTTTTGGCGATACCTGATTGAACCCATAAACTAATTAACAACACTGAGTGTGAAATAGCTTTACTTGACGTCTGCTTCCACCTAACTGATATCGCAGAGAAGAAATTAGTGTTCATGTAATCTAACATATGCGAGAAGAACCACGCTAGAATTCCGGTGAATTTCAGTGAATTAAATCCAAATAATTAACCACATGACATCCCGATAAATAATCTTATTTGTAGAAATGCAATTAGTTACGTGACGGTCGAAACATTATTTGTGTGGCTCCATTTGTCGATATCAAGTACCGGTAATAATCATCTTGAAGAAAACCACGTTTTGAAAACGTGGCATTTTTACCCAGCCTCGATCTGGACAAAATACCTCGTTTTAAAAACATGACAATCTAAAAAGCTATGTTTCGGCACTCCAGACAAATGTGGCATTTTTTTTTAAAACACGTTACAACATGGCAAAATTGTGGCAAAATTATTAACACGTTTTAGCTACGTTTGGACAAAAATGCCAAACGTGACATTCCGAGGTTTATAGAACAATAACCATTCTTGAATTCTACCAGTGTCAGAAATTTGCTTGGTCTGTTTGTTCGTCGTGTTATACCAATATAGTTTATTATTTACAGTTAACAGAAACATTTCTTCTCCTGAAATATAATTGTACAAAATATATTAGTTGACGATTGATATGACTTGTTGGTTGGGAACAAATTGTGAATAGGGGATATGACAATAATAATAGTAGTGTGTTAATAGGTATCATAGAAGTATAAAAATAAATATATAAACACAACGTCAATGAATAGAGTATAGTCTTTCGAATGAGACAAAAAATGTAGATCCACCAGCTTGCATGTAGGTAAACACTTGGCAGTTGTAATTCGATAAACATTTGGCATTTGTAATTCGATAAATGCTTAGGTTGTCGCGCCGATGTCCCGGCACGATGTATGACACATGCCCACCTTCACTTGGCCATTATTATAGGATGAATATTCATATATAAAGAGGGGGTTGGGATGGCCTAGTGGTCTAGAGTGCCGCGTTTCGACTTCTAGCTGGCCGGTCACCTGTGGTTTCGATCCCTGGTGTGAGCGTATGTGGCATGGAGATAGGGGCGCCTTCTCAACCTCGTGGGTTTCCTCCGGGCACTCCGGTTTCCTCCCACTGCTAAAGACCCCTACGCGCAAGCGGATTATTGAAATAAAATTGAAACCATATGTTAGTCCCAAAATGACCTAGTTTGTGTCGAGTGGACGTTAAACCCCATTCCCCCCCCTCTCTCATATATAAAGATCATTGTACTATAGACCAGTATTATTGGATGTATTATTTATTCATATAGAAAGATAATAGTACAACAGCTAATCAAATGTTAATGCAAGAAATAAAATAAATGTCCCCCTACCTGTTACGAAAAATACATTAAAAATACACAAAGACAGAATGTGTTGAAACAGCTTCATTTCTAGACATGAAATGACACGAAATGATATAATAATTTGAGCGACAATAACATAAATCCATATCAATTACCATATTTTTAATTTCTACAGCTTTTTGCTTTTAATAGCTCTGAATATGCAATTCAATTTCAAATGTCAGCATATATTAACTGAAGGATGAATAACGAAAGGCAAAAAAACCTACATTGTTAAAACACGTGACATCTATACATAGTCCTATCTTGTTAAAACATATGACATCTAAGCAAAGTCCCTTCTTTCCTCCCATAGCTTTAACGAAATAAAATTGAACCTTGTTAGTTCCGAAATGACCTAGGCTGTATCAAGTTGGCGTTAAAACATCCCCCTCTCTCTCTCGCGGTGCCCCTTGAAATTGACTTTCCCGTCGACACCTTCAACAATAAAGATTTGACCAGTCTCAAAAAATGATACGCACAGTAAGTCAAAAGAGAGAGAGAGAGAAATGGGGTTTAACGTCCACTCGACACAAACCAGGTCATTTCGGGACTAACATATGGTTTTAATTTTATTTCAATAATTCGCTTGCGCGTAGAGGTCTTTAGCAATGGGGGGAAACCGGAGTGCCCGGAGGAAACCCACGAGGTTGAGAAGGCACCCCTATCTCCATGCCACATACGCTCACACCAGGGATCGAAACCACAGCCGCAAGCCAGAGGTGACCGGCCAGCTAGAGGTCGAAGCGCGGCACTCTCGACCACTAGGCCATCCCAACCCCCCGCACAGTAAGTCAAACTATTCGTCGATAAGACTGTGACTAAATATAAACAATATCAACAAATCCGCATAAATGCAATATACAAGAATAAACTACCCGTATATGGATTCTGCCTTTTAATACACATTGTTTGGTTGTATTGAAGTTACGTACTGGGATATGCATTGAATAAGCGTGTCCACAAATTGGTGACCTTGGAGCTGATCAAAAGCGGGTAAAACCGAAAATTGTACACTCAGGGGGATTAATGTTGCCGAAGGGGATTTAAAGGAACAGTTGGACCAAGTTTCATGGGTGTACTCGAGATGTGGTACAAAACCAATTTTGGCAGTAATGTGTACAGTGTACACCCTCGGTGTTGTCCCAGAAAGCAAAATTATATTCATAGTTGCGCTTTTGGGGGGTGGCGAACACATATCTATTAATTACAAACTTTTGCTAGCTCTAGTTCGTGACCAAATTTACATAAACATCAGTCTGGTAATCATGATTGTGTTATATTAGGACTCCTTGATCTGTCTTCGACATTTGACACCGTAGATTGTGTTTTACGGCGTAACAGATTAGAATCTGATTTTGGAATTTCGATAAAAGCACACTAGATATTAAAATCATATACCATGTAGGGAATCGCGGTGGCTAAGTAGGCAAGGCGCTGGCTCGCTAGCCTGGAGGTCGGGTGTTCGATCCCTGCATTGGCCGAGAAAGTTCATCTCGATTTTCCGGTGTGGTTTCCCCTTGTCAGTGATGCAGGAGGAGGGCCTGACAAGGACAAATGCCTAGTCGTTCGGATGGGACGAAAAACCGAGGTCCCGTGTACACATTGGCCTGCACGTAAAAGATCCCTTGGCAGTTGGAATTCGATATAAGAGTAGGCCGTAGCGCCGCTGCCAAGGCAAAATTCCCCTCATAGCACACTGTATGGCGTATACCCGTCTTCCATTAGCCCAGGTTAGGTGCAGAAAAGTAGGACGTTAAACCCCATTTCATTTCATTTCATATAGCATGGGAAGTGTTGTTCTTGATATTTTCTCTTCTGATCTTAGGATCTCGCCATCTGGGGTAGCCCAAGGCTTCGTCACTGCTGGACCCATTCGCTTCAGCCTAAATACAAAACCTACCTGTACGCCAATGTGCTACGGGACCATGATTGAAATGATAATCTGGTCACAACCCCTAGATCCGTGACCATGTCTCGGGGAACTAGGTTTGACGATGGTTTCTGAGAGAAGGGACCCTACTGAAGACATTTGTAAGATTCTACCTCTGAAATCTAGGGGCTAATTACAGGAGACCAAAAGTACAAGATGGCGACAAAAAATGGTCTGAAATTGATCTTGACAAACACTATTGGCGAAATGATCCGTGTTATCATTTTCTAGATATTGTTGTCCGCCATTTTGGAATTTTGGGGGCCATATTGTATCAGCCATTTGTGAAATGAATCGGAAACTGTCCAAAATGTGTCGCCTGACCAACAATGATCGATGTATACTATTAAAAAAAAGTAGGGGATATTTGATTTTTAAGTGTTATTAAAGTCACCTAATGAAACTGACGAAGAAACAAATGACAAAATGAAATGAAGTTCACATTCATCGATTTATTCCAAATGATCGTTAGACTAAGTAAGGCACAGACTGACCATTATAAGGGTAAAATGATACCACAGCATCACAACAAAGTCAGTAACGGGTAAATCCTCCTCTGTTTGCCAAACAAGCATTGATCCGACGTGGCATACTCCTAATGAGACGTCTAAGGTCATTTTGGTCCAGATTGTCCCATTCCTGTTGCAACGCAGCAGCAAGTTCTTGGACATTGGCAGGACGTTGTTGACGTTGACGAAACCTCTGTCCAAGCATGTCCCAGACATGCTCGATAGGGGAGAGGTCGGGACTCAGTGCTGGCCAAGGTAATGTGGTGATGTTCTGTTATTGGAGGTAACCTGTAACGATCCTGGCCCTGTGACATCTTGCGTTGTCATCCTGGAAGATGAAACGGCGACCATGATGTCGTGCGAACGGCACAACATGGACTGCCAAGATGTTGTCCCGGTAGTACTGGCCTGTAACACGCCCTGCAACAACATGTAAAGCCGCTCTTCCACCAACAGTGATGCCTCCCCACACCATAACAGAACCATCCCCAAATCGATCATGTCTGATGACGTTAACGTCTTGGAAGCGCTCGTTTCGACGACGCCACACCCTCCTACGTCTGTCCAAAAAATCAACAGTGAACCTTGACTCATCTGAAAACATCACATTGCTCCAGCGTCGATTATCCCAGTGTTGACGATCCCTACACCAACGACGTCTTGCCTGAATGTGATGATCTCTCGAACAAGGGATCACGCGAGGACGTCGGGCGCGAAGGTGACCCCTATGCAGTCGATTCCGAATCGTCTGGCCACTCACTCTCTCACACCAGTGTCTGTTTGAAGACGAGCGCTGATCTGATTTGCTGTGATGACACGATTTCTCAAGGCCAAGGTACGGATAAATCGATCCTGGGCTTGAGTTGTCGCCCTTGGTCGACCTGAGCGTGGTCTGTCCTGTACAGATTGTGTATCACGGTATCTGGACCATAGCCTGCTTATGACAGACTGAGAAACATTCATCGTCCGCGCCACAACCGCCTGTGTTGTGCCGATCTGTAGCATGCCAAGGGCACGTAACCTTTCATTTTGGGGTAAGCCGACGCATATCAAAATTTGTTTTCTGGTCACTAAAACAATTAAACTGATGTTTCCACCCTGGAATTCAATGCCACAATGACTGTAACATTCAAAGTCAGAGTCGTGCAAATCTTGGGTTGGACCCCCATGATGATCCCAAACATCACCTGCATTCCATGCGGTAGCTATTGGTGCGTTTGGGCGTCACATGTAACTGGAAATGTTTTTTCTGTTAGGTTCTATAGTGACTTTTTTCGTAGTCATTTGCATATTTTAGTATTATGCCCCCAAAATCAAATATCCCCTACGTTTTTTGAAAAGTATATTATTGATTAGTAGAATCAACAGAACATATAGAGTATAGAAAAAAGTGTGGTATACATGGGTACCGATGTAAGCAAATACATTCCAAAAGGTTACTAATGTGTTTAGTCATTCTAATATTAAGTGCAGGGGGACTGCATTACACGTAACACAAAAATCTACAAGATTAACCTGCGGACAAGACAGAAAAACAGACATTGCAAAAAATAAACAAATATCAAGTGAATGGATCCGGGGGCCAGTCGTAAACGACCACTGTACTGTATAGTCTCGGGCCTGTTATAGTTTAGGCTTCACTGAAAATGATTTTAAAAACGTAACAGAAATAATGCGACCGATATTGACAGTGGTCGTCTCTTCAATGGCGATAATCTGCCAGTTGACGTCAGGTGTTAGAACGTCAAACAATTTCAACAATAAGGGCGATAATCCGGGTAGAATCTCGGAAAACACTAAAATAATAAGTGCAGTGACAATCCGACCTCTGTTTATGGAAATTAGATTCTAGAGAAAATATATGAATATATATATGTGTGATAGAGAGTTGACTTACCTAAATTTATTCTGATCAAAGGGCACAAGGTCTCTTGTTATGGTTTAATTATACTACTTTAAAATTTATTACTAAACCTTCTCTTTTAATATGTAATATTGTCTCTCTTATTTCATATAAAACAAATTAATAATATTATACTTCAGCAGAAATTAAATACTGTCAGATTCTAAGCAATAATCAATAAGATAATAAAGATATAATATCATATATATTTATGTACTCATATTTAATGTCATATGACATGTCATCAAAACAGCTCCCATAGGATTTAAAGGCTAAAATTGATTTTTTTTTATTGTTGTGGTTTGATGAGCGACGAAGCTATTCAAAAATGTTGGGGTTTAAATTTCCCGACACCTTGAGCCCTCTAGGCAGGGGCGTGGTGAGGGCAATTATTGAGAAGAAATTATGAGTAACAAAAAAGAATTTGGCACAAAAACCCTTTTACTGACCGCGGAGCTGTGGCTGGCGATGCCGGCCACCGCGAGCGCCGAAGGCCCCCGGGAAAATTTTGAAAATTAGAAGCCCAGAAACGCAATCTCCAGCAATCCGAGACAAGAAATACGGTAATAAAATATGATTAAATTTTCCAACTTGACTCTTTCAAAATTTTTTTAATTGGGTCAGATGAAACAATTTTTCCACTTACAAATGTTTTTCATTTTTTGAGTAATTTGATTGTGATTTTGGCGCAAAAACTTTTTGGCGCATGAGTATGGCTACTCATGAACTCATTCTCACCACGCCCCTGCGGCTCTAGGAGGATCATGTTTGAAATCGGAACCCCTTTGAACGAGGGCATGGCTATTTCCACCAATAATAGTTGGGTTTATTCTTATGTGGGGGTGGGGTGGGGATGGCCGAATGGTTGCTGTATCATAAAGCCGGTCATTGATTCAACTGGTTTCGAATCAGCGGTTGTATGTCGAATTCGGATCGATTTCAGCTTTTAGAAATCTATCACGCAGTACCACTTTTTGTGGCTTCTGAAGCATGGTAAAATGATTCGTGCGGTCACTTTTGGGTCATTGGAATGTTTTGTTGTGAGATTCAAGACAAATCTGACATTTGTAACAGGCAAACAAGTTTAATATGAAAACACAAAATCCTAACAAACCAGAAGTCGTTAGAAACAAAAACAACTAAATTCCTATCTTGGAAATAAATACAACGCAGCCGATACATCAGCGATTCTACATCGTCGTCCCTGGTCATATTGGTATGTTCCCTATCAAAACACAAATGTATAAGGTCGATTTTTATTCCACCAACTGCACCACCCTGTGCAGAATGAGGCAGAGTAAGATTCTGCACAGGAAGCTACATGCCTTTGTGCAACTGTCAGCCAGTTTGTTCAATGGACGAAAGGTTCTGGGATCTGTTTACGAACGACTTGTCGCGCACGGCGGTGTAATTCACCAGCTCAGTAATGATCACGCTTTCGAAAATTTCTTGAAACAGTCGATTACAGAGTCGTCACCATCAAGCTTCAGGTATTCACAAACCCATATTTTCTTTGTGGTGCTCACAAACCTACCTACCCAGTCAGCACAGGGGAGGTTGTGAAATCCAATCAGGCCTTGAAACTAGTGATTTCATATGACACGCAGTTGCTCGATCACATGTATCTCTCACATGTATCACTATAACTTAAGAATGCAATGATGAGAACTTTGTGTGGCGTATCCTGTGCTGTATCAGCCAGGGTAGCATATGACACTGGTTGAGCCTTTGCTCCCTCAACAGCATATGATAGCCCGTTTGATTACAGCAAAGGCTACGCCACACAGAGGTGAAATGAAAATGAAATACAATGGGGTTTAACGTCCTACTCTTCTGCACCTGACCTGGGCTAATGGAAGACGGGCATACGCCATACAGTGTCCTATGAGGGAAATTTTGCCCGGACAGCGGCGCTACGGCCTACTCTTATATCGAATTCCAACTGCCAAGGGATCTTCCAATGTGTACACGGGACCTCGGTTTTTCGTCCCACCCGAACGACTAGGCAGCTGTCCTTGTCTGGCCCTCCTTCTGCATCACTGACAAGGAGAAACCACGCCGGAAAATCGAGATGAACTTTCTCTGCCAATGCAGGGATCGAACACCCGACCTCTAGGCTAGCGAGCCAGCGCCTTGCCCACTTAGCCACCGTGATTCCCCCACACAGAGGTAGATAATAACAATATAATGAAGTTGTCTGTGGAAAACCTGCTAAAACGAAATGAAATAAATTTGGTATTAACGTCCTACTGTTCTGTACGGACAGTGGCACTATGACCTACTCTTATAACGAATAAAAACTGCCAAGGGATCTTTTACGTGCACGCCAATGTCTACACGGGACCTCGTTTTGTCGTCACATCCTTGTCAGACCCACCGTCCTACACCACTGACAAAGATAAATCATGAAAAAACAAGATGAACTTTCTCTGCCAATGCAGGAATCGAACACCTAACATCCAGGTTCGTGAGCCACGATGACTGGCAGATCTTTATGTAGTGTCTACAGGCTATCGAAAGTATAAGAAAAAAAAAACGAAACGAAATATAGATCTGTATTCATTCCGACTGCCAGGGGCGTCTACCCATCATCAACATGTTCGGGGATTGACCAGTAATGGGATATCTGTTTTAAAATGGGGTTTGACGTCATTCTAGACAAGGTTTATGTGACAAAAATTATTTTGATTAAAAAAGAAAAGCAATTCATTTTGTTAGGTTTTATATTCCAAATAATAATATGACGTTATAAACAGTTGATTTATGATGACAATGGTGTAAAAGAGGAGTTCATATTGGTTTGTAATTAAAGCGCGACGATTCCGATAACTATAGCATGTTGTGTTTATTGAACACATTTATTACTTATCAGGTGATAAAGCATTAGTTAAAACTTGAATAAAACCAGAGATATCGTCTTTCAAATAGAATATTATATATGCTTCATTTTTCGCTTAAATATACATGTACTATTGTTAGCACTTTCAAAAAGCCGCTGCCAGGGCAAAATGTCCCTCAAAGCACAGTGTTTAGCTTCCACTGACGCAAACTAGTTCATTTCGGGACTGATTGCGGCTATCAAAATTTTTACGGTCGATAACGAACGGCCACACGTAGCGAACGTCTCGAGAGCGTACACCCCTCTGTGAGTACATTACGCCGACCAAAATGCAATTGAACCCGTTTAGAAGCGGACTTGATAGCTT
Source organism: Patella ulyssiponensis (assembly GCA_963678685.1). Taxonomy (NCBI): domain Eukaryota; kingdom Metazoa; phylum Mollusca; class Gastropoda; family Patellidae; genus Patella; species Patella ulyssiponensis. The sequence goes on along the minus strand of OY783227.1, from coordinate 9,599,164 downwards.
AATAATATAATAGGCCTACGATGGTGAAACACGAAGACATTTCTTTCATTAGAGACTTTTGACAAGCGGATTTTTCCTATACGTATCACGTATCCGTATCGTATACGTAATACGTTGCGTCAATGTAGTTTTAGAGTTTTGGTAGATTTTCGCGTCGTGTCCGTATGTGTCGCTGAGTTGAGCTTTGTTCTATTACAATATAATAGCTGAATATATCTACCAAGATCACTTCCGGTACTAGTACTAGTCAAGTGCCCAGCCTACTATTTCCCGGCGAATCTTATTAAAAATTTGCGACTTCGACTCGACTGCAATTTTTGGTCTCACTAATGTATCATTTCAGAAAGTTTATACTCCCTTACCATTGAGTCATTTACAAATTTGAAAGGTCCCAGTCTCACCTCCATAAATTTAGCACGTAGATCAACCAGCATTCAGACAGACAAAAGTATAAAAATTCCGAGAAAAAAACATAAAAAATAATGAATGAATTCCACTCTTTATCATTGTTAAATCTACATATTATACACCTTCGTGTTCTAGGATACAGATAGATTCATAAAAAGACGACAATGTAGTTGGGTACGAGACGTAAAATCCGTGACCAATTTGCGGGGAAGTTGTTTTGAAGGTGGTTTCTATATGAAAAAAACCTGCTGAAGCGATTAAGCTTGGGTGCCTCTCTTTAAAATGCTGGCGGAAGCTGCCAGAGGGCCAAATTCAAAATGGTGGTCAGATGTGGCGGGAAAATATAAAATTATGTAGTATAGGCTTCTGATGTGTCTATTCGTATGTTTTAAGGGTCTCTGAATCGAAATATTGTAATCAAAAATCAATCCAACCACTAGTTTTGCCAATATGGCCGAAAAATCAAAGATGACCACCATTTTTGCCCTGGAAAATAAGTTTCGGGTCGATGTCTTTAATTTTGATGCATTTGTGTCGATAGATGGCAACCAACAATAATACTCACCGATATTTATCATCCGATATACTGTAGTCAACTGATTTTGATTTTAATTTAATCAACGCTTAATAATGGACCCATGTAAAGCCCTGTATCCAACGCTTAATAATGGACCCATGTAAAGCCCTGTATCCATAGGCTGTTCACTTGTGGCGTGTTCCCTTGTGACGCGCCACAAGGACAATGAACCTTTGTTTTTTGATGTGCTTGCTCCCATAGGTTGTACCCAGGGAACATGTGGTCTCGCGCACGAACATGTAGTCTTGTGACCGGGAACACAGACAATGAACATATCAATTCTTTTGCAGCTGCACAAGAGGGAACACGCAATTACCAGTACGATATTGTATGGAGATGCATCTCCCGGTCTGTTTCAAGGCCTGGAAACTTGTGTGAAATTCACCCAGTTCATTGCGAGTTCTAAAATTGGCCGGACCCAGCACCTTGGGCGTTGTCTGAAGACAATGTTTGTATGGGCGAGGCGTGACCGTTTTGGGGAATAAAGAAAACTAAGATAAAAAAAAGAATTCGGTTTATATAGTACAACATAAATATACAACATAACAATTCTTTCACGAGTGCGCGCACTAAATGAATTATGATGTTACAACATGTTCACCCATCGGCAAGACATACTTCGACGATACCATTTATCGGCGACCAGTCATGGACGATACCATTCCAGGAACAAACTGTCGACGATACCATTTATCGGCTACCATTCAACGACGATACCATGTATCGGTTACCATTCAACGACGATACCATGTATCGGCTACCATTCAACGACGATACCATGTATTGGCGACCATTCAACGACGATACCATTTCACAGAAACTGTCCACCCATCGGCAAGACCATACTACGACGATACCATTTATCGGCAACTATTCAACGACGATACCATGTATCGGCTACCATTCAACGACGATACCATGTATTGGCGACCATTCAACGACGATACCATGTATTGGCGACCATTCAACGACGATACCATGTATCGGCGACCATTCAACGAAGATACCATGTATTGGCGACCATTCAACGACGATACAATTTATCGGCGACAATTCAACGACGATACCATTTATCGGCGACAATTCAACGACGATACCATTTATCGGCGACCAGTCATCGACGATACCATTCCAGGAACAAACTGTCGACGATACCATTTATCGGCGACTATTCTTAGACGATACCATTTATCGGTGACCAGTCATCGACGATACCATTCCAGGAACAAACTGTCGACGATACCATTTATCGGTGACTATTCCTAGACGATACCATTTATTCAACGACGATACCATTTATCGGCGACTATTCTTAGATGATACCATTCCAGGAACATTCAGTAGGTACCCAAATGGGACCTGTAAAATTAGTCAACATTTGTACATAAATTTACTCATACTAACGTATTTACTCATACTAAAATATACAACGATGAGTAAAACATACGAATCCTGCACATAGGAACCCAAAACAACAAAGTTAAAAGTATAATTTCACTCACCCAAGTACCTGGTGGCAGTATCTAGTCCTCAGTACCGCTGTCATAATTTATCTCCCAAACAAGCCCGATTGGCCGGCTTATATACTACCTGTATGCACGTGCATTGCAGGTAGAAAGTTTGGGCAAGCCTTAATATATTACAGGTAAATAGTTTAGGCGAGCCATGCAGCAGAGTTTGGGCGACCGATAGTGATACTAATGAAATACGACCGTGACAATGTTGTCTTCTGAGTGAGCACCAGCAAGATAAATAAATGCAGTAGCGGCATCCTCCTCATCCTTCCGATTTTCAGTAGTTAAGTTCATCGTCGAGCTATCACTAAAACAACTGTTCGCATAACGATAGTTGTGTCTTGTGTTTATTTTATTTTCAGACTTATTTAATGCTTAATTACTGAAAGTCTGAGATCACACACTCTTCCGTTGGTAATGCTTGGAAACTGCTCCATAATGGACAGTGCGGCTCAATTAGATATGTGAACCCAGCATTAAGAGGACTTTTAAGTGACTTACTTGTTCACTGCAGTGATAGAGCAAGTGATGAAGATTCCGATGAAACTTCAACTTCTGAATCTGAACAATCAAAACTGGACCTATCTTTTGAATCGGATGACTGTGATTCTGATAAGTAAAACTTTGACTTTGACTGGATAAGGTGGTGATGTTGATTATCATGCGTGATTAAATATTACATGGGTCCATTAGTAAGCGTTGATTAACTTAAAATCAAAATCAGTTGACTACAGAGTATATCAGATGATAAATATCGGTGAGTATTATTGCTGATTGCCATCTATCGACACAAATGCATCAAAATTAAAGACATCGACCCGAAACTTATTTTCCAGGGCAAAAATGGTGGTCATCTTGGATTTTTCGGCCATATTCGCAAAACTAGTGGCTGGATTGATTTTTGATTACAATATTTCGATTCAGAGACCCTTAAAACATACGAATAGACACATCAGAAGCCTATATTACATAATTTTATATTTTCCCGCCACATCTGACCACCATTTTGAATTTGGCCCTCTAGCGGCTTCCGCCAGCATTTTAGAGAGAGGCACCCAAGCTTAATCGCTTCAGCAGGTTTTTTTCATATAGAAACCACCTTTAAAACAACTTCCCCGCAAATTGGTCACGGATTTTAGGTCTCGTACCCAACTAATGTTAATTTAATATCATGCAACTATATGTATTAATATTTTAAAACTTCTGTATACATGTAGATGGTGACAAGTTAATAAAATATATTTCATCTTATCTAATGTTATACGGAACTTTTCCGTATGAAAGCTGTTCGATATGTGCTGCCGTATCGGTGTGCCGTATCATATATACGAATACACACACATTGATGACGTCAGACGCAAAATTCATACGGATGCGCGATACGGATCAGGAATTTGTGCCTGCTAAAAGTCTCTATTGCAAGATCTTTGGCTACACGATCCCGATACTCTGGCATGGTGATGTCAAAAAGGCAAGGCCCTTCGGACCAAGGAGTGATCTATCCTTCCTCTTTCATCAGCCTCCACGATTCAGCAGTGGAGGCAGCCATTTTGAGATCATGTGATCTGATAAAAATGAATCGCCGGAAATTTTACGCTGTACACGGGCACACGAGCAAATTTGATTGCCGGCGAAAAATATTCGGCCGAAAATATCTTGATGATTATAATAGTTTGATAACTATGAGGTTTAACTTTGAATGGCTTCTGATTTTACTCTTAATTAGTTTATTGTTATCCACTTGTATATAACACCCTGTAACATGCTTGAATGTATATATTATTCCCTCGTTTGACGTAGGAATTAGAGGGAAATTATTTTCATATTGTTGCAAGAGTGATTCCATAGTTGTGCATGGGCTTCCGTAGATTTGTTACCCGCTCACTATAGACAGAATGGCTTCTAAATAAAAACACAGTAAAATATCTCCAAAACAGCTTTATTTTTACAACAAACAAGAAAGAAATATAATTTGGTTGTTGGGATAGCTGAGCAGCACCGGGTAATCAGATATGGCAGGTTCGGGACGCTTTGTGGGCGTTGCTAACAATATTCAAATAATTAAATTAATGAAAGAAAATTTACTGTACAAGAATTAAGCTCCTGTATAATTCTGGACATAAGTAATAAAATCTATTAAAACTCTCACCAAAATCTCTACTGTTGCAATAACAGGGATTAATCTAAATCATATCAAATCAAACAAGATGGCATAATGCGCAGGCAAATTATGTTATCTCTAAACAATAAATGACTGGTAAGTTCAGACAAGGAAACAGTTTAAAATCATAAAAGAACCCCCCGCCTCAACTACGAAAACCTAATACAAAATTGGTAATATACATTTTCTACATTTTGACGCTAAAAATCTACAAACATATTAAAGGAGATAATTAATATTTCAGGAAAACTGTATTTGAACAATAATTAATGAAAATAGAGTTATGTCCCTTACATTTACAGAAAATAAGACATGAAATTATTTAAACATGAATAAAATTCGGCATGTCATCGGCACATCAAAAATAATGATAGGCACGCGTTCAGGATACTATTTTGCAGTAATAAAACACAAAAACATGACTCAAATATATTCGATCAAGGCCTGCCGATATTCAGCTCTCATTACTATGATCGTGCATATGTATAAAAACATGATTAAAGGGGCGGTACGGCAAACACATTAAACAAATAATGGCAAATTAGATAATAAAGTTAAAGGGGCGGTACGGCAAACACATTAAACAAATATTGGCAAATTAGATAATAAAATATACAGTATAAAAATATAGAAAATCAAATAACAATAAAATGTTGATGAAGGGTATCGAACTAGAATCATAGGCAGAGTTAGATATAGGGCCAGAAAATAATGGAAACCCTACTCCGGCTACAGATTACGTGTAAATGCATGTGCATTGAGCTGTGTCAATCACTAGGCGACACTAGTTGACACGTCAACACTGATTTTCTAGGGAAATTTATGTAAATTGAATAAATGCATTTAAATAAATGTCTAATGATTTATATAACATTGAGACTAAACGAATGATGTGCATTAGGTAGATTTAGCTCTTGAATAATGTGTCAATAAACCATTAAAATACTGTAACGTATTGGCCCGTGTTACTAAGTGAGGCGTACTGGCGTGAGACATCACTCGGCTTCCCGGCTGCACATTCATAATGAACACTTGGTTCACTTTGATCTGATGTGGAGATGTTGGTATTTCTGTTTCGTTTGATAAACCTGACAATTAAAATATTGTATATTAGTTGTATTGCATATTAGTTGTATTGTGCGAGGTTGGTTACCTTTATATGAAACGAGATTACAGGAGTCCAACTTCCAGCTAAAAAGAATGAAAATTGGTGCCGTGGTTCCGTCGTCATGATTTGACTACCGTTTAGACCAGGGTCAGTTTCACGAAAGATAAAATCCAAATTTTGGTAGATTCTTCAAGTTTGATTGGCTATGCACTAAAATCGATCAAATATTATCCAATCAAATTACTAAAATTTCGATTGTATCTTAGTTAAAATTTCGTGAAAAAGGCCCCAGGAGCCTAAGGGGGTCAACCTAGCTGTCAGGTGTACCAGTTCCCCCTATTAGGTGTCAATTCATGTATATCTGGTATCATCAGAAGTTAAGTCTGCGGAGTTTCTGATGGGGGGGGGGGGCGTGGCTGTGAAGGTTGCGATTCTGGGCGTGAATTCATAGGCTAGATTAGATCAAATCTTATATCTTCAAGTATTACAAAAGCATTTGAGCTAATGATTTAAGAAAGCGACTCAATCAAGTTATAAAAATATTGTTCAACTAACGGTGCGTGCAGCTCGACCAAGAGCTAGTGATACTAGTTTTCCGTTCATCTAAAGCTGATAAAAATGCGGACCTCTAGATCGTCTACAACCTTGGTATTACTTGTTCGTACAATCAGGGGCCATAATCAAGAACGTTACCTACCAGTATGGAAACGAACCCAGAAATGTGGGATGTATGAAAATTGGATGACAATTCGAATCTCTGAATGAACCAAAATCTTCGCCTAAACTTCTTGGCAAGGCAGGGATCGGACACGTGACGTCCAGATTAGCAATACAACGTCCTACTCACTGAGTCATCGTGCCCCCGCCCATACTGTACCCAAATATATATAATTCTTACCATATTATAACAAATATAAGAATGATGACTACCACAAAACCAAATCCGATCCGTGTTAATATCTGTGAATAGTCGACTGTAAAATATATATTTAATTGATATTAGTGTATGCATGGGTCTATATTGTATAAGTATTTATGTTATCGTGGGGTCCACCAATAGAATGTGACTACTGTGAGAGTTTAGCACATTTTGATAGAATGCAAGCATCTCAGGAATATAGATAAATACATATAATACAACACGAGTTAAAAACTAAACTACTATAGCTAACAGCTATACTACAAGCCAACAACTACACTACAACCAGTCAACAACTATACTACAACAAGCCAACAGCTATACAACAAGCCAACAACTATACTACAAGTCAACAACTATACTACAACAAGCTAGCAACTATACTACAACAAGCTAGCAACTATACTACAAGCCAACAACAAGCCATCAACTACAACAAGCCAACAACTATACTACAACAAGCCAACCACTATACTACAACAAGCCATCGACTACACTACAAGCCAGCGACTACACTCCAACATGTAACAACTATACTACAACGAGCCCACAACTACACAACAAGCCAACAATTATACTACAACAAGCCGACAACTACACAACAAGTCAACAATTATAACAAGTCAACAAATATACTATACCAAGTCAACAATTATAATATATCAAGTGAACATGCTAACAACTGCACTATAACAAGTCGTCGACTATAGTATACCAAGTCGACAACTATACTATACAAAGTCAACAACTAAACTACTAAACGAAACCGACAATTATTCTACAATAACTCAACAACTACAATAAAGCAAAAACAACAATTATACTAAACAATCAACCGATAATTATTCAACAACAAGCCAACAATTATACTTAAGAAAGACAACAAGAAATGAATTCAGTTTAGCTTTGAAACCGAAATCGTGCCTATCAGCTAATACACTATTCAAAAAAAGTAGGGGATATTTGATTTTTAAGTGTTATTAAAGTCACCTAATGAAACTGACGAAGAAACAAATGACAAAATGAAATGAAGTTCACATTCATCGATTTATTCCAAATGATCGTTAGACAAAGTAAGGCACAGACTGACCATTATAAGGGTAAAATGATACCCGGGGTCAAACAGCAAAGTTACCACAGCATCACAACAAAGTCAGTAACGGGTAAATCCTCCTCTGTTTGCCAAACAAGCATTGATCCGACGTGGCATACTCCTAATGAGACGTCTTAGGTCATTTTGGTCCAGATTGTCCCACTCCTGTTGCAACGCAGCAGCAAGTTCTTGGACATTGACAGGACGTTGTTGACGTTGACGTAACCTCTGTCCAAGCATGTCCCAGTGAGAGGTCGGGACTCAGTGCTGGCCAAGGTAATGTGGTGATGTTCTGTTGTTGGAGGTAACCTGTAACGATCCTGGCCCTGTGACATCTTGCGTTGTCATCCTGGAAGATGAAACGGCGGCCATGACGTCGTGCGAACGGCACAACATGGACTGCCATAGTACTGGCCTGTAAAACGCCCTGCAACAACATGTAAAGCCGTTCTTCCAGCAACAGTGATGCCTCCCCACACCATAACAGAACCACCCCCAAATCGATCACGTCTGATGACGTTAACGTCTTGGAAGCGCTCGTTTCGACGACGCCACACCCTCCTACGTCTGTCCAAAAAATCAACAGTGAACCTTGACTCATCTGAAAACATCACATTGCTCCAGCGTCGATTATCCCAGTGTTGACGATCCCTACACCAACGACGTCTTGCCTGAATGTGATGATCTGTCAAACAAGGGATCACGCGAGGACGTCGGGCGCGAAGGTGACCCCTATGCAGTCGATTCCGAATCGTCTGGCCACTCACTCTCACACCAGTGTCTGTTTGAAGACGAGCGCTGATCTGATTTGCTGTGATGACACGATTTCTCAAGGCCAAGGTACGGATAAATCGTTCCTGGGCTTGAGTTGTCGCCCTTGGTCGACCTGAGCGTGGTCTGTCCTGTACAGATTGTGTATCACGGTATCTGGACCATAGCCTGCTTATGACAGACTGAGAAACATTCATCGTCCGCGCCACAATCGCCTGTGTTGGACCCCAATGACGATCCCAAGCATCACCTGCATTCCATGCGGTAGCTATTGGTGCGTTTGGGCGTCACATGTAACTGGAAATGTTTTTTCTGTTAGGTTCTGTAGTGACTTTTTTCGTAGTCATTTGCATATTTTAGTATTATGCCCCCAAAATCAAATATCCCCTACTTTTTTTGAATAGTATATATGGAAACATGTCTGTACAGAAAAGCAACAAAAAACTAGTTCAATATAATATCATTTTGTAGCTATACCCACACATCCGAATTTTGTGGAAGAGAGGGCATACATGATATTGTCAACAAACATTTCAGAGCCGCAGTCCACGGAAAGAGAGAGAGAAAGAAATGGGGTTTAACGTTCACTCGACACAAACTAGGTCTTTTGGGGACTAACACATGGTTTCAATTTTATTTCCAATAATTCGCTTTAGGGGTCTTTAGCAGTGAGAGGAAACCGGAGTGCCAGGAGGAAACCCACGAGGTTGAGAAGACGCCCCTATCTCCACGCCACATACGCTCACACCAGGGATCGAAAACACAGCCCCAAAACTGTATATTTTTCATATTTTACCCGTCTGCCCGAATATTCTGATAGCCCGAATGTTTTGTTTTTTTTTTGGTGCGGGAGGTGATGTGAGATACATGTACAATCTAAGTCTAGTCGGAGTACTCGGAGGAAACCCATGAGGTTGCACAGGCGATCCAACTCCTTGTCACGTACAACAGGCGATTCAAAACCACGTCACTTTAATCAATGGCAGGCTGTATGATACAGTGCGCACACGCTAACCATTCGGCCATCTAACCCCCCTGGCGCGGGAGGGGGTGCGGGCTAGATATGCAGTCAAACTATAGACGGAGATAAAAGTTACAAACTGGGGCACTCTTCTGTATGTTTACATGCAGTGTGCTGTGTAGCGTTACCAACACAGTTACTACCACCATTAGTTGGCTTAGGTTGATCACATTTACGTCTGCTGGTAGAGACGCCTTCACCACATGTAGCAGAGCAAGCACTGTATTCAGACCAATTACTCCAACCACCATCCATCACTGTAATGATACATTTACCGAATTGTATTTGATACTGTTGGACCTGTCACATCACTCGATACTATCACCCACAAAAAGCATTAAATACTTGACATCCGTATTCAACAGTGCGCATGTAGTATTTGACACAGTTTTGTTCATACAGGCAGCTCTGATTTATGATGTGTTGTCCGAGCAAAAGTATGATTTCTTAAGTAGGTCATTTGGGCTTTGGGGACCAACATATGGTTCAATTATATTTCAATAATTCGCATGCAGGTGGGGGTATTTGGCAGTGGGGGAAACCGGAGAACACCCACGAGGATGTACAGACGACCTAATTCTTGTCACGTACAATCGATGAATCGAAACCACGCCAGTTGACTCAATGACATACCTTGCAATACAGCGCTCACATGCTAACAATTAGGTCGTCGAAACTTTCTGAAGACATTTTGGTGATGCTCGATTCACAGTTCCGGAATTAAATTCCAAAACTGGTGTCAATCGAGTGAAAAGGAGAATTTCAGAGTACAACGCATGCGTCGACTGTATAAAAAATATCTCAACCAATCATGACAGCTGAAAAATATTTTTTACCTAGGAATACGTCACGATTCTACTCACTCCACCTCAGCTGTCGGGACTGGCAGAACTGTGACAGGACTGAATTCCGCGTCAATCGATTGTAATTCTGTCGATTCGGGACGTTCTGGGCTGTGAATCGAGCATCCCCTTTATAACATACGTTGTAAAATAATATTGTTTCAGGCCTAGCAGTCGTCTATTCTTTCGTAAATTTCTGTCCAAACAATACATGTTAAGCGTCGTGAAGTTAGCTTGTGGTTCGTTGTTCCTTATTCACCATATAATAATATGCGTGACTGTCGATTTCTGTCTGATCAGGGATGATCACTATACTCGTGCTGTCTCCAGACTGAAATTTGGTGTACAGGAAACAGTGTAACGTGTTGCTTTTTTAGTTGTGCTAATATATTAGGTCGAGTGTCATTGACGTTGTGGTAAAAACGACCAACGAGTGAAAACGGCAGAAAGAGTTTCCAGTTGTGGCAGTATATATCGAGTGGCCAATACAAGCAGTATTAGATTGATGTTGTGGTAATATATATGCGACCAGGTTCCTTAAAGTTGCAATTTCATATTTTAAAGTGATATTTTTAAAATTTATCAAAATAAAGCTTTAAAATAGATAGTATCTATAAACAGTCCTACTTTGTTAAGGAATAATCCTATTAATCCAATAATTCACTATTGTCAGTTGAGAAATTGGCAAAAATGTCATTTTCAACTTTAAATTCAAACGTTTGAAGATAGCTATTGCATGGGTGCAATAGGAAAACAAGGGAGGTAATTTTGTTAACATTTTCTGTGTTAATGAGTTATAAGAGTGGCAAATAATGCCTATCATCGTATAATAATGAGTTGACAACCTATTGAGCAAAAGACATAGAAATAATTCTGTTTGACTTTCTTAGAAAATATGAAATTCTCGCTTTAAGTAACGTTCGCGAGTTTTACAACATCTAACCATTCTTCAATATTCAGCAATTCCCGAACTTTGCGCGTTTTGTTTTTACAAGTGACTAATTAGCATTGTCCAACCAGAGTGCGTGGCACATAACCCACTATAAACAAACAGGGTTTTTAAAATTGAGAAACTCGTGGAAAAACAGCAACCGTGACATTGATCGATCTTTGAACTTTGCAACTCGACTGTCACATGTAGGCATTTTAGCTAAAAGCACGAGACTTGGTATTCACGACGGCCGAAGAATCTGATAGGTTCCCAAACTGGGCTTGTGCCAATCGATCTTAGTGGCTAAATGTGCAGGGTATCACGTGAAGGGCTTGATAAGATGTATGTAGTTAGGCGAGATCAAGCCTTCTATTGAAGATGCTATACGACTGGGGAATGATGTTTGTAATATACAGATTCAGGTTGTGGTATACATGTGGCGCAATAGGTAGCGTTACGTTGCGATTATCCTTTATCACGGCACTAAACAAGGAATTAAACACACCTTGTTGCGGCATTGTCTTTCTTTGACTTTACGTTGTGAGGTCAATTATTTTAATCATCGATTAACTGACTCTGGAACACCATTGATGTTGTTACTAAGTTTGTGTGACAGAACCCGCAAACTAACGGCTTAACCATCACATTTTGTCTCTGTCCCAGCCGAGGCGGCCGTGGGTATGACGTTCCCTGGGAACTGGCGATATAGGCTTTCTCTACGGTCCCAGCATGATGTCTGGGAGTAAATCAACCCCGCTCTCTCCTATATAGACAGTATAATGCGTCAGCTTTAAGGGCAGGACAATTACCATTTTGGGGTAAGTGTTGCATAAAGGCACCTTTTTTACGCCAACACAATTCTATTTAAGTATACTAATCAGTGCACGAGACGACTGGACGATAGTACCCCACTTCCAGAAATGGATACTGTCGGTAACTAAGACTCACGCAGTAGTAGAATAATGCAAGCTACTTCATTACCCTAGTTTTCGTCACGCATCATATAGGTCATATTCCTGAAGCAATGGCCCGAGAAATCCCTCTCTGGCCATTGCTGGTATAGTGTCTGTTTCTGGAACTTATGCGGGAGTGTGTCTATTCTTTCCGTTCAATGAACGCTATCACTTAAGTACAACAACATGACAGTCCTTCGTTTAATCTGGGTCTTCCCTAAAACTTTGGACAGTGATTTAAGGGATTAAAAACGGTGAAAGTATGTTCATTTCCAAACAGTATTGTTTACATTTTAATCGATTTGATAGCCTCGTTGGTCACGCAATTAGTTTTACTGCAGTATTCTGCTATACACGGCTTAATTAGGCATAATAAAATCGTGAGCCATGACGTAACGTTATGTAAACATATTTGGTCCAATATTGGCACTCGTTTTAAATGTAAAGCTTTTGTAGGGCAGCTAGTGATTGGTTGGTAGTCGGACTACTGACCAATCAAAATTGGAAACAACAATATCCACTCATAATAGCAGTGTGTAGTGGGATTACCTCTAATCAAACGAAACGCTGCGCGGAGTATGCATATAGGTAAAGATTTCTATATTGAACTGAACACCTTTCTTAGAATTAAAATGACCCCTACAATGCGTTAAATAAAGACTGTTACTTAATTATTACATATAATGCCACCTGCCATAAATGCAATGCAATATCAATACATAACAATTTATTTTCCTAATTTAGAATGGGGAGGGTGTTATTGTCACTATGGTCAATGTATTTGGAGGAAAGTTCAACAACTGGATCTGCCAACAATACCGAGAAGACGAAGAAACAAGCAAATTCGTTAGACGGTGTATCTGGATACCATTACTACCCGTGGCTGATGTAAGTATTGAAATGTATAGTAAATCTAAACAATTTTATGCATCGTTCTTTTATTTGACGCATGGATTCAAATAATGGCCGAATACCATATAATGAGAAATATAGACAACTGGCCGACTAGTTACGCAATGGTAAGATAGCCAATTTACACAGATAGATGGAACCACAACCAAATCATGCGAAGAACCAACAACTCTTTAGAGGAATGACATGGACGCCTAAAAACTTATTTGGAAAAGCTCATCCTTATATTTTTGAAGTAATGACCTTTTTGCAAGAAGAGCAAAAGACGATTGAAATTCAGTTATTACAGTGGCCAGCGACAACCACCTTAAAAGAAAATAAAATACACCGATATCAACAGGGCGATTGAAAATTCGAAACATAGATATGAACAGTTAAAATTATGTGTTATAAATTTAAAAAAAAAAAATATCTGCTTAATTAGTTTTATCCGTCAGCTTGGGTCTATTGTTCTTGGCCACTTAACGCCAATCACAATTTTTCCCCCTAAAACTCGGGAAGTCGGCGATATGGGAATAAGCCCTTCATAAATCAAATTAGACATGTACGCCCCTGTTCTAATTTCGAGATAGATACTCCTTATTAACAGTTTAAACCCTTTCGTGCATTCATTTCTTTCTGAATTCAAACGAAACAGCATCTTGAAACAAATGCGATCAGTATTATGTTCCTGACGTTTAACACATAACAATTTACAAAAAACTTAAAACAATTTACAAACTTATTGGCGTGTCTGCTGACATTAGTATGGTTTGGTATACTATACGCATGACATATCAGGGTATTCAAAAATTATTCGTCAGCTTATTACTACACATTCAAATCCAACTTTAAAATCACCCATTTTTCAATGGTATGTTTTCCCACTTTTGACACATACTTTGAACTTATTACCCCTTATACCTTTTAAATAAAACAATACGATAAATCCGGAATGGCGCTGGTAGTACTAGATTGTAGTTGTGGTAGTACATATCTACAAAAGGTGACGGATGCTGGTAGAAAATGATTGAAGTTGAGATATATGGAGATACAAACACAAGCAGTTATTACAATCTCAAAACACTGTCATTGATTACACCATTATAACCTTCGCTTACCAAAACAGGTGCTTGAAGGAATTGCATCGTTACATCATTATAACCAACTGGTGCGTGAAGGAAACTGTATACACAATATAAACTCACCTGCTTTTTTACAATCACATTCCACTCTCACCCTTTCCGCGCCAGGACCTGTAAATACAGCAAATTGTAAAAAGTTCAACGCATGTGAACTTATAATGATCACTCATTTTACACCGAGCTGGCAGATGTTTTGTAGTTACATGATTTGCAGCCGAAAGTCATAAATACTGTTAGCTAATTAATGTGTGGTCAACCAGTTGATTTTTAGTCTATAGCCAATTAAAGACTCTGTAATTCCCAAACGAGCATCAATCAAGAACAATCCACGTTAGTAAATTCAATATAACCATTTAAAGAGATGTATTATGCAAGATTTCGATAACGTGCTGACAATTGATTTTGGGATTGTCATGTTTTATGATTCATATATCATTTGCGGCCAAATGAAGATCAAAGGTATCCGATGTTTTAGAGAATTGATTTTGGGATTGTCATGTTGGTGATTCATATATCATTTGCGGCCAAATGAAGATCAGCTCTCAAGTTATCCTCATTCTTCTGCAAAAGAATGTACACCATTTTATATCTCATCCTTGGGTGGACAATACGATATGTTTATAATCATTTATTAAATAGAGAGTGAGAGTAACGGGGTTTAACGTCCACGCGACACAAACAAGGTAATTTCGGGACTAACATATGGTTTAATTTTATTTCAATAATTCGCTTGCGCGTAGGGGTCTTTAGCAGTGGGAGGAAACCTGAGTGCCCGGAGGAAACCCACGAGGTTGAGAAGGTGCCCCCATCTCCATGCCACATACGCTCACACCAGGGATCGAAACCACAGCCGCAAGCCAGAGGTGACCGGCCAACTAGAGGTCGAAGCGCGGCACTCTAGACCACTAGACCCCACCCCCAAATCTATTAAATAAGTCTATAGAGTATATGACGTACGTACCCCAGTAGTGCATTAATATTTCGTCATCCTTACTGGAGGTCATGTTGTAAAACACTATCCAAGATCTTTTGTTGTTGATGTTGTTCAAAATCTGGTAAAATCTAAATATATCTTCATCTTTACAGGTTTCCCAATATTGGTCGTCGTGTGGTACCATTACTCTGTTACACGATTCCTTACTCAAGTACATATATCTAATAACAACAGACTCAATAGTAGTTATATTGCAGGAACAGGATAAACCTTTAACTGGTGAATCTTTACCATTATAGGATAGCATTATCTCATATCCAAATATTGTACCAGTTGTCAGGATGTTATGGATCTGAGAATCTGTAAAAGACGGCGATAAATACATAACATATTATAGATAACTTTATCGAAGAGATGGAGGAGGGGTGCGTTCCATCCGAGTTATCAGTCTTAGTAAAGTCGGTTGGAATTTACTGCAGTGTTCGTTTATGATCGGATAATAAATACACAGCCGGTAGCTATTAATAACCTTACAACATTCACTCTACATAATCTATGATATTTCAAGGCGTATAGAACCTTTGCAAACCCCACTCTTTGTCACGTATGCTGCGGAGAATCGAAATCATGCTACTTGATCTTCTGATAAAACGCGCACTCGCTAACCATTCTGCCCAGCCTACGAACTCGATGGATATCATTCATTGTTTCTTAATACCATTAAAATAATTTATAAAAATGGTTAAAATATAAAAAATATGAACGTGCTTAATTACCACATCCGGAGATGTGAACATTTGCCAGATAGAATAATACTGTATTTACAATAATATCTATTTTTAATAATACTATATAGGATCTATATACAGTAGAGGTTTCCGAAGTTCCGTAAAAGATGCTCTAGTTAGTATATTGAAGTCGTTAAATAGTACCAGTGACAACGGAAACTAGGTTAACAAGTATAATGTCTGGTAGATTAAAATCTAGCAATGACATCACAGTCTGCAAATCGAAATATAGCAACTCAAAATATGACAACTTGGCTACGCGCCCTCCTGGATGCCCATGTAAGTACAATGTGTTGAAATCCAGGATAGCGTCTGTGCAGCTGACCAATCCGACAAATACTCAATAAATGCATCATGCACGTATCCTCTTTATATAAGAAGAGCAGGGTTATCTTTCCCTTCAGACATCATTGAGAGATCCTAGAGAAGATATTATTCGGGGGTTCCAACGAGAACATCACATCCACAGCCTCCGCGTCTGCGAGGCTGGAAAATAGACATCATCCGGAGTTCAGGGGACACCATACTCACAGCTTCCTCAGTTGAGAGGTTGGTAAACACCGCCGCAAAAATCAAGCTAGTGATAGAGAACTTATATTTAGTTTATTTAATGTGATAATTATGTGTGTAGTTTCCTGTATATAACACTTGTATTATGGATATTATAAAGATAATAATCGTGGGGTCACCCCCCCCCCTCTCTCTCTTAAAATAGTCCTATTTGTTAATTGCAGGGACCGTATTTTGTTACGTTTCCTAATGATGGTAATGATATTTTCCAGCTGATCCCCCCCTCCCTTGGGGAAAAATCGGCTCCCTCAATAGACGCCAAATGCCGCAATACGAGACCAACGACCAACGTCTCCATAATAGTATGGGCGCCACATAACGTCGAGTGACATTGGATGGGCGCCCATGACGATATTGGCGCCCAACCAATGCCACTTGGTTTTATGGGCGCCTCGCCAAATGGTGAGGCGCTTCATAATAACCCACACGATTAACACCACAACAGAAGAAAAATCGGTTCCCTCAATGGACGTCAAATGACGCAATACGAGACCAACGAACAACGTCTCCATAATAGTATGGGCGCCACATAACGTCGAGTGACATTGGTTGGGCGCCCATGACGATATTGGTGCCCAACCAATGCCACTTGGTTTTATAGGCGCCTCGCCAAATGGTGAGGCGCCTCATAATGACCCATACCATTAACACCACAGCAGAAGGGGTGCCTTATCCCAGAGAGGCGCCCATAATGACATGATTGGTTGGGCGCCTTATAATGTTGGGCCGCACACAGTGCATAATACCGAATCAGATTGGTTAGGCGCCCACCACTAGATCAATGGGGCGCCCAAAACGGCATGATTGGCGGGTGCCTTAGTCAAAAGGGGCGCCCATAGCCGCCTATAATATAATGCTAGTGAAATTGGTTAAGCGCCCACGAATGAATTGGGCGCCCCAAAACGGCGTGATAATTTTCTAAATTCAAAAGGCATGTTTTGGGACGCGCATAATGCCGATATCATGGGAACCCATAATTTAATCCTTGTGGGATTGGTTAGGCGCCCACGGCTTGATAGTAAATTCAAACGATATGATTTGTGGGGTGCCCCATCCAGGAGGGCCGCCCATGATATAATGCTAGAGAGATTAGTTAGGCGCCCACGAATGAATTGGGCACCAAAAACGGCTTGATGTGTGGGGTGCCTTATCCCGGAGAGGCGCCCATAATGACATGAATGGTGGGGCGCCTTAAAATATTGGGCCGCCAATAGTACGTAATACTGAATCAGATTTGTTGGAATATAAACTAGTGATTGGAATTCGACTCGGCCATCTAAGTTGGGTTACATCAGACCACCTACTGTTTCAGGGACTGGAATAGCAAGAAAACGCGTTTGAGGTCGTCAAATCTTCCCACTAGACGTCTGTAAGACTAACCCGAACCCCCGTACGCCTACGGAGAGAACTGTATAAACCCTTCCGCGTTGTGAGTACATCGGCGCCCCCAGAAGTCCCATCGGCGCACCCGGAAGCCTTTGCCCCTAACAATTTTAGGCTAGCTACGGGCGTGACTTCTATACAAAAGTTTACCCAACAATCCAATACATGTACAGTTAGTGGACAAGAATAATAAAATCTAAAATAAAAGTATTGAACAATCAGAATGATAGACGGCCTACTTACCTTCTATACAATGATATTCATATTTTATATAATTATAAGCAGTATTATTATTACTGTAAGGGGAGGTGATGTAACATGATTGTTGAAGAGAACAGGCCTTATAGACAACTAAACTGTCTGGTTTACTCAGCGTTCCGTAATTAACATCATCTTCCTTCGTCCTCTTACAACATGGGAGAGTTTCACATTCACCTTCATCTTGTTGTGGCGGACAGGCGTCCATTGATGGAATTGAGTAGTAAATCAGATATCCCAAAGTAATACGGGTATTTTCAGGGCATGTAAGATTGTGAATAGAACATGGTGAACCCTCTGGTTGATAGCAGCCATACGTATAATATCCATAGGTAGCTTCCAACACTAGATTAATACAATTAGAATATGATTAGAATATCATGTACAACACGTGATACCACTACAAACAATTACTATAATATACAACAAAATACCTCGTTCCAAAAACAGGGCAATTTAAAAAAAAACTCGTTTTGGAATTGCAGACAACGGGGCATTTATTTTACCTTGTTTGGACAGGCATTCTGAGGTTTATAGTGTATGGAGTGGTAAGCGTTTTTTTCCGTCCACCGGAGCCTGGTCGTATGACGTCATATGTGGATTGTGGGTTAGGATAAGGGCTGTGGCCTGCAGATTTCGTCACAGTCTCAAGATGTAGACAGGGCTAGCCCTAACCCTAACCCTGGGCCAAGCCTAACCCTTATCCTAACCCACAATCCACATATGACGTCATAAGACCAGGCTCCGGTGGATGGAAAAAAACGTTTACCGTATGGAGTTTGTCGATCGAACCGGAAGTGCCGTCATCTCGAAACGTGAAAAACCAATAGGGCTGTTGCGATATTTTACTTATGGACACGGAAGTTATATTTTCTGAATCCTTGAAGGAATGTCTAAAAAACGTTCAGAGCAGAATTTAATTTTGATTTAGATCAAATGAAGATCATTTTGAAGTGAATATGAAAAATAGTGAAAAATCGACATTTACGGCCAGTAAACAAACATAATAAGGCATAGTATGTTCAATGCGTCTCCTATTTCAGAAATTAATAAATTTCAGGATAGCCGGGATACGGGACAAATTTTTGGTATTTGACTATTTCAAAAGTAATATTTCGAATTTTGCCTTTGCCGACAAAGTTGTTTACGAGTGAAAAATCACATTAACTTCACTTACGGTATTCCATAAAATACTTGTCGAAATTTCTAAAAAGATTTAGCTTGTATAATTATTTTTAAAAAACATAACCCCCATTGAAAATTCCATCAAAATATAATCTATTTTGCCTATAACGTTTTTTTAGGACTTCGAATTATGTCTAATGGGTTGGATTGTTCGTACTTGGTTTTATTTTATTCCGAAATTATTCGCATTGGCAATTTCTACGTGCCATTTCTAACGTCTCGCGAGAGTTCTACTTTTCATTTCAGTTAAATTAAGCAATGGTGCATTGGCGCCATCTATTTTTAGCAACATATTCATCGGAATTATATTACCATGTGGGATCACATACAAATCGAATACACCAAATAATTTAATTTCACAATGACAGCATGGCGGAGATCGAATACATGTCCATGATTTACAAATATGGAGAGCGATTTTCAATTTTAAAGCGAGGGAGAAAAACCTCCCCTCGGCCGACATTCAGGTGCGCGGCAGGCACTCGCGAGCGATCCCGCGCCTCAAAAAACAATGACTGATAGGTGTATAATGCATATTTGATATTGAAATATATGACTATAATACGAGTTTATTGTTATCTTAATATTAAAATAAATACCTGAATGAACCACCGTTAACACAAAGAGAAATGATTTCATTAACTTCAATATGTCAGCCATTATCTGAAAAGAAATACTTCGTTTGCATCTTGATAACATATATCACTTAAAGATACAGCATGGGAGATTACTTGCTATAACAGTTCAAAAGAAGAAAGAAGAATATATTGAAAATTTCAGTCAAATTACTTTATTCTGAACATAGTTATCACCACTGTTATTTTTGACAAGAAATAGTATAACTCCATGTTCACCGATGACCGATCGTTTGATTGGCAGGCGTTAACTCCACCTTCATAATTTCGATTATCGAGTAATGTTTTCAATGACTGGCCGTTAGCCTATAACGGTGATGCAATTCAATTCGTATGACATTTATTTTCTACTACAAATTAAAATTAAGACTTTTAATATATAGATAAGAAAAGAAAATCGACAACAGAATTTTAAAGTTTGAAAGGAATGGACCAAATCAATGAAGCAGTATTGTAAATAATTATACTATGTACAGCCAACTTCTTCCGTTGCCTGCGTGTATTCTTGTACTTTAGGTCGGCCTACGTGACTCCCGAAGCAGGCGAATAGAAAACAGTGATCCGATGGGATTGCAATTCAGCTGGGTAATGGTAGCTGTGATGTTATATTTATCAATTTCCAGTGTATATTAGTGAAGACAGCGTGCTGACCTAATTACCTCGCTCAACAGCGGCTTCGCTTCATACACTCTATCATTTAGCCTAGATCTACGAGTATGACGTCAACGTAACAGTTAATCTCCGCCCACGACGCCATTTATAATTAAATCAGTCAACGAAATCCTGTTTAAACCCAATAAAGTTTGAAAGGAATGGACCAAATCAATGAAGCAGTATTGTAAATAATTATACTATGTATAGCCAACTTCTTCCGTTGCCTGCGTGTATTCTTGTACTTTAGGTCGGCCTACGTGACTCCCGAAGCAGGCGAATAGAAAACAGTGATCCGATGGGATTGCAATTCAGCTGGGTAATGGTAGCTGTGATGTTATATTTATCAATTTCCAGTGTATATTAGTGAAGACAGCGTGCTGACCTAATTACCTCGCTCAACAGCGGCTTCGCTTCATACACTCTATCATTTAGCCTAGATCTACGAGTATCACGTCAACGTAACAGTTAATCTCCGCCCACGACGCCATTTATAATTAAATCAGTCAACGAAATCCTGTTTAAACCCAAGCCATCCGTGGGTCTACAGTGTTTATTTTATGCTCAGACGACTGAAAGAATTATTTATTATGATCAGTAGACACATTAAAAGTTGACGGGGTCAGGAGTATCAACTCAACAACATATTACCACAGCACGAACATTCGTTTCAATAGAGGTTTGTCTTGGTAATACCAGTAGTATTGAAACCATTGAACAATGGTACCACTATTTGTGAACTATAATATGTACCACAAACGTCGATTTCAAGATGAATGAGCTAAAGTTATATTTTTAAAATGTATTAAATGAAATGAAATGGGGTTTAACGTCCTAATCTTCTGCACTTAACCTGGGCTAATGAAAGACGGAAAATGTATTAAAATAAAGCCTTAAAGTACACATAGAATGGCCCTAAATTTTTTTCTATATTTATAGTCCCACCCTCTCTTCTCACGACAGCGGGTTTATAACTGTGATTCGGATTGACTTTTTAATATACAAGGACTTTTTATTTCGTGTGTTAACCAATTGTATGTTTTTGCCCACTATCAAACACATGAAGTGTCAATAACTTAATTTAATCAACCTGTCCATAATATCATATAATATGTACTGGACGTTAAATCTGTAATAAACAACAACAACAGCGGAATAATTTGTTTTATAATTCAGTTTAATTCAAGATCCAATTTGGAATCGTAGTGTGTATTAAAATCGCTGCCGTGAGAAAACAGAACGACCGTACATTATGAAACAAATTCTAAACTGGATCTTGAATTAAAATGAATTATAAAACAAATTATTCCGTAGTCAATTGTTTTATTTGATTTGGGGGATTAAGGAATCAGTCAGGCGTTAATGAATACACACGCCGAGTGTATATAGGTATTTAATGAATAAACATTCTGAATATGCATTCGGCCACTGTGACGTCACTGGCGTCTGAGTGGTTTAAGGGTGTTTTCACTAATTGGCAAAGTCGTTTTTACGGGATACGACTTTGAGTGAAGATATCTGAAATAATTTTAGTCGGATTGATGTGAATTTGCCGTAAACTGGTTCAAATAACCATAGTCTACAAATATAGAAAATATTCTTAGGGCCATTTTATGTGCACTTTAAAGTTGATTGTATCTATAAACAGTCCAACCTTGTTAAAGAAATAAGCCTATTAATCCAGTTGTGAAATTTACAAAAATATCATTTACAACTTCGAATTCAAACGTTTGAAGATAGCTATTGACACGGAGGAAAGAAAAAAACAAGGGAGGTAATTGTTATTATTTCAGGTGTGAATAATTTTTTAGTGTGAGAATGATACCTATGATCGTATAATAGTGAGTTGACAACCTATTAAGTAAAAGACATAGAAATAATTATGTTTTGACTTTCTAAGAAAATATGAAATTCTCGCTTTAAACAATTACTATTAAATACTCAACTGTCTCTAAGTAGCTGTATTACCCAAAACTAGTTTAAACATAAATAAAACAATTACTATACTATACTGAATTGTCTCTAATAGCTGTATTGCCAGGAACTAGTTTGTGTTGTTCTAACTGTGATAATATATAGACAACAGAACAAATCAATACCGTGTACAGCATCACACATTGAAGCACACAAACGGTGTTATTGATGGGGATTGTATGTCTGTTATTAGAGATTATTTATACCAACAATAGAAATATTTCCTTCAATTTACATTTATTAACCCCCCAGACATCCCTGTATGAGGGAGGGGCTAACACAGGGTTCAATTTCCTTTCAATGATTTGCAGTGAAAGGAAACCGGAGAAAAACATCTGTTACAATAGATGCTATTTTCTATACTGAGCACCATATAAAAGGCATCGCTTAGTTTTTCGTATGACAAAATTGTGCTGCACAGCGTGCGAAAGAGCCAGTGGAGGACACACGCGCCACTGACAATTAACTATCTTTGTCGTACTTTGACCCCTCTGACTTTGTACCGTTGATTACAGATTAAACATCCATAAGTGTACAAATCTTCCCATTTGAATATTGTTCAAAATAAGAAGCAAAATAAATAAGATATGTTTACAGGATCATTTTGTTATACGACAAACGATGTGATGCGTTTTCTATGGCGCTCAGTATATTTGAAAGACGATATCGCGGGTTTTATTAAAGTTTTAAGTAAAGTTTTATGAACTGCCAAAATTAATATATGTTTTCAATAAACATAAAACAATAAAGTTATTTGATTCGCGGAGCTTTAATTACACATGTATAGCACCTTCTTTTTTTTACACAATATTCACCATAAATCTATTGTTTATAACGTAACATGATTATTTTCAATATAAAACCTTACCATATAGATTACTTTCTCTTTTTAATCAAAACACAGTTTTTATCACATAAACTTCGTCTAGAATGACGTTAAACCCAATTCAAAAGAGACATTGGGGCGATTACCCCCTCGACTTATGCTGGTACAACAGATATCCCATTATAAAATACTATAGGGCCTTTATACTGTAGAAGTTCCCGAAGTTCTGTAAAAGATGCCCGGTTAATGTTTTGAAATTGTTAACTATATAGTACCAGTGACAACGAGAACTATAGGTTAACAAGGATATGTCTGGTGGTTAACAATCGGGCAATGACACCATAGTCTGATAATCCAAATATGGTAATCCCGTGCTTTAGACATGATGGCAACTGTCTATATTAGTACAATGTGTCTAAATCCAGGGTAACGTCCATACAGCTGACCAACCCGATAAAGGAGGTATACCTGGCCAATTTCCTTGAGCTCAATACATGATTTGAATTACAAGTAATTTTGCGGTAGTAATTACCGTCTCCATGTTCTCACCACAAAGTGATAAATTTAGGTTTTTCTGATTTCTTGTTTTTGATTATATCAGCATTGCTTTCGTTTTCGACGGATTGATTACCATTGTTTTCATACCACTGAGTAACCAAGAGACCATTTTGGAGATTATTGGCGATGGGTAAAATATCTTTGTGTGAACAATGCAGGATATTGTCATTAGGAAACAAATCTTATCTGACTCGATTCAATATTGAGTGGGAGATCATTAAATTATATAAAAATAAGGAATAGGAGAGGACCTAGGGTGGACCCTCGTGGTACCCCGCATTTGACTGTAGTAAGTGATTCAGGATATGATTCAATCAATATTTGCGAATTTTATCAAATCGATAAAGATGTAGTTTTTCTATAATAAGCTTGTGATCAATGAAATCAAATGCTTTGCTAAAATCAAGATACACTATACCACTCATCGGAGCATTATCGGTAGCATCAAGTCCCACTTATCTGTCATTCGGATTAGTGCAGTAGCACATGAATGTGCACTCGGCAAACCTCGTAAGATTTCGGACAATCTAAACTCGGCTGTATGATGAATTCCGCCATATTGGAACTACTTTCAAGGTCCCGGATGAAACATGGCTGTGCCCATTCCAAACACAAGTTGGCGACCTATTTGGCTAGCGACCTATTCGACCGATCCAGCTGTAAGATAATGACGAAATTACACTTCTATTCTGAGCTGAAGGAATGGATAAAAAATAATATATTCTACTTTTATTTGATAGACATAACGTTGGATTTTATTGGTTGGTAAATAGAGACTGTTGTCTTTACACTAAATAGGTTTCCAACGAACAGGTTGCAGCTCGATCGGTCGAATAGGTCGATAGCCGAATAGTTTGCCAATTTGTGTAATAGTGTCAAGTTTTCCTGTTAAAGTAAACCGGTAGCCGCATCGCAAATGTATGGGCGTAGGTACATATCACTTTCTGTCATACATCCGAGACTAGATGTAGTTTACGGAATCTGTCGAGATTAGCTGAGTGATGAATGTGTTGATCTAATTCCCGATTGGTACGCATAAAGAACATGAACATTGAATTGAATTTGAATGTTGAAGGGTGTTCTAATAATATTTGTGAAATTTTGCAGGGTAATTGAGATTGGCCTTTTACTATTCGGATTACCTTTAGCCCCCTTATTATGTATATAGGAATAATTTTAGCAAGTTGAGGGGCACCGGGGAACATGTTTTAAGGAATTTAAAGATTAATTATGTCAAACTGCTACAATTTATCACACTCATTGGGCTTGTTACTAAACTGAATAAATATGTGTACACCTCTAAGGTAGTAATCCGGGCACTCCGGTTTCCTCCCACTGCAAAAGACCCCTACGCGCAAGCGAATTATTGAAATAAAATTAAACCATATGTTAGTCCCGAAATGACCTAGTTTGTGTTGAGTGGACCCCGTTTCTCTCTCTCTCTCTAAGGTATTAATGCAGTTAATAGAAAAGTTGTTATTTAGAGGAATCTTATCATTTACGTAAACCGATAAATTTTGTTTACACTCTTGAGAAAGCGATGTATAGGGGGGGGGGGGCGGTGTTATGTCATCAGTTAAAGTAGTGAAGTAATCGTTCATCAGCATTTTTATCTTTTGTTATATCAAGTCAAATGAAATGTAAACAATACCGTTTGGAAACGAACATACTTACTACAATACGACCTCAAAAACATTAACAGTCTCCTGTTCGGGTCCGCAACCCACTGTATCGATGTAAACAACAATATTTTCAGTCAAGTCCAAAAGTTTATTGGCATGTCAAATAGATTTTAATCATTCTCATCAGCAGTTAAATTAACAAATATTCATTTATATCCACGTAACAATGTAACCTATAGTATATATTAATCATTACTACCCATCTCATTATGTATTTATATTTATATATGTATGTGTTTGTCATTTTAACTGTGTATATACACCCATTTTGTTCCTTGTATATTATCTATGTATGTACATTATCTAGGGAGAGGGGTTTCACATAGGCTAAGTCTGTTCCCCAATCCCATTCAGACATCCTGAATAAAATATTGTTTTAAAAAAAAAAAGATTTCGTAGGGAGGTAGGTTGTTAGTTGTTTTAGCTTTTGTACATTGTATGCTAACGTCCTACCGTTCTGCTGGGACTGAGCAAGTGATGATGGGCATATGCCATACAATACAGTGGACAGCACTGCAGCCTACTCATATATCCAACTGCCAAGGAGTTTTTCGTGTATATGTTACCTTTGTATTTTATCCTATCCAAACGACTATACGATTAATACATAGGCCTTCCCGATGAACTAACTCGGCCAATGCAGGGGTCGAACATGTGCCCTCCAGGTTACCATGCCAACGTCCCACCCACTGAGTCAGTGTGGTTTCTTTCACAAACTTAAAGTGAAAATTTCATATTTTCTAAGAAAGCCAAAACATAATTATTTCTATGTCTTTTGCTCAAAAGGTTGTCAACTCACTATTTCACAGGCATGGAATTCCCTGACACAGAAAATAATAACACAATTACTTGAATTACCTCCCTTGTTTTCCGCGACCTTTAAACGTTTGAATTTGAAGTTGATAAAGATTTTTTTGCCAATTTCTTAACTGGCAATAGTGAATTAAAGGATTAATAGGATTATTCTCTAACAAGGTATGAGATACCAACTATTTTAGGGTTTTAATTTAAGATATTTTAAAACTATAACTAAAAAATATGAAATTGCCGTTTTAAGTTAAGAATTTAATCAACTTTCAATCACTGTTTATGACAAATATGTGATAACGAGGTTTTTCCCTTGTCAATGATGCTGAACTGAGCACTAGACAAGGAAAGTTGTCTAGCCGTTCGGATGGTACGAAAAACCATCAGTTAGAATTATATATAAAATAAGTCATAACACTGCTGTCTAGGCAAAATTTCACTCATTAATTGCCGTTTTTTTCGAAGATCATAATAATCTCTTTTTTATATCGTGCGTAACTGTAATAGCGGTAAACAGCTTTGTTCTAGAAAATTCTTATGACACATGGACAATACGTGATTGACTAAGAATGAACTGTTTCACACCTTTGATAAATTCCCGAATATCAATTAGCTTTTATTGTTCTACTTCAAGTCAACCATCATTAATTATTCACACAATGCCCAGTATAATCTATTGACGACTATGTATACAACTCTATAACACCAATCATGAGATATTGTGGCTTCTTCTATCTTTACATAAGCATTATTCTGCACTGGTTGTACAATGTTATAGTTACACAGTGGATGTCGATCGTAGCCATGTTTGAAAATTGTGTTTTGAAAAAAAAGGCTATTTTTCCGGCGTGCAAAATGACCGCTGGGTCACATCTAGTTACGGTCATTTTCTATACCCGACCGGCATATACGGCCGACGTAGAACCCATGCTCAGAACATACTGTATGGCGTATGACAGTCGTAGCAGAAGAGTACGACATTAAGACCCATTTTCATTTTATTTTACTTGAGAGCGAGGATTTTTATTTTAGTTTGTGTGTGTGTGTGTGTACTTTCAGATTAATGGTCTCTCAGAAGAAGTATGAGCACGATTTGTGGATTTTGCACTATATAAATGGGCATATTATTATCGAGGCTACCAACGTCCAGTTTACATAGCCAACATCTTACTCACTTAGCCACCTTTCAGCTTTGTGGGTTTTCTCCGTGTCCTCCGGTTTCCTCCCACTGCTAACGTCCTACTCTTTTGCACCTAACCCGGGTTAATGGAAGACGGGCATATGCCATACATTGTGCTACGAGGGAAATTTTACCCGGGCAGCGGCGCTACGGCCTACTCTTATATCGAATTCCAACTGCCAAGAGATCTTTTACGTGCATTCCAATGTGTACACGGGACCTCGGTTTTTCGTCCCATCCGAACGACTAGGCAGCTGTCCTTGTCAGGCCCTCCTTCTGCATCACTGACAAGAGAAATCACGCCGGAAAATCGAGATGAACTTTCTCGGCCACCACTGTTTAAGACCCCTACGCGCAAGCGAATTATTGAAATAAAATTGAATCCTATATTAGTCGCGAAATTACTTAGTTTGTGTCAAGTGGACGTTAAACCCCATTTCTCTTTCTCTCTTAGCCACCTTGCTAGAGTTTTATATTAGTTTTGTTGTGTGTATATTTACAGATTAATAGCCTTTCAGAAGAATGATGATAAAGGCTAGGCCTAAAATTCAATAGCTTATATCTTGGTTTAGAGTGGATCAATTTGACTGAAATTTTCCGCATATTTTCTTTATGTCAGCAGTGCCAGCTCTTTATCTAATCTCCCATAATGTATCTTTAATTGATAACACAATATGAATAGTTTCGACCAATGCATGTATTAAAGTACGCTAATTGTATAAACTATTTATATTGTTTTGTTGAAGGTGGAGGGGTGATATAGGCCCAGCCCGTTCCCCTATCCTATTGTTATTGAATAAAATAATAGTTTTAAATAAAAAGGACAATATACATTTGATTAAAACACAGATCCTATTTCGTTTTGTTTTTATATTTCAAAATTTTATTTTACTTGTCTTTACTACACTAAGATCTGGTGACTTCTTGCTTGACCTTTTAAAAAAAAAACTGTGGGTAAACCACTAGAAATGTCAATGCTGATTGATTAATCATAGGGTCAAAAGGCACTTGTTTGACCTCTGATGTGAACTCCCACAAGTTAGATCTTGATGTAGTGTAGGCCATTTAAAGTATAAAAAAAACAAAACGAAATATAGAACTGTATTTTAATTAGATTGTAATTAATAAATTAATAAATAAACAAAATAAAGATGGATTGTTGTTATTCAATTTTGAAGCCAGATGTTCTAACCCCGAGAGAGAGAGAGAGCAGAACAGTAGGACGTTCAACTCCATTTCATTCCATTACATTGACTTTCCCGTCGACACATTCAACAATAAAGATTTGACCAGTCAGCTCCGACCTGTTAAGTGGTCTAAACAAATGATACGCACACTAAGTCAAACTATTCGTCGATAAGACTGTGACTAAATATAAACAATATCAACAAATCTGCATAAATACAATATACAAGAATAAACTACCCGTATTTGGATTCTGCCTTTTAATACACATTGTTTGGTTGTATTGAAGTTACGTACTGGGATATGCATTGAATAAGCGTGTCCACGAACTGGTGACCTTGGAGCTGATCAAAAGCGGGTAAAACCGAAAATTGTACACTCAGGGGGATTAATGTTGCCCAAGGGGATTTAAAGGAACAGTTGGACCAAGTTTTACGGGTGTACTCGAGATGTGGTACAAAACCAATTTTGGCAGTAATGTATACAGTGTACACCCTCGGTGGTGTCCCAGAAAGCAAAATTATATTCATAGTTGCGCTTTTGGGGTGGCAAACACATATCTATTAATAGCAAACCTTTACTAGCTCTAGTTCGTGATTAAAATTACATAAACATCAGTCGGGTCGTCATGATTGTGTTATATTAGGACTCCTTGATCTGTCTTCGACATTTGACACCGTAGATTGTGTTTTACTGCTTAACAGATTAAAATCAGATTTTGGAATTTCGATAAAAGCACACAAGATATTAAAATCATATACCATTGGAAGTGTTGTTCTTAATATTTTCTCTTCTGATCTTAGGATCTCGCCATCTGGGGTAGCCCAAGGCTTCGTCACTGGACCCATTCGCTTCATCCTAAATACAAAACCTACCTGTACGCCAATGTGCTATGGGACCATGATTGAAATGATAATCTGGTCACAACCCCTAGATCCGTGACCATTTCCGTGACGATGGTTTCTGAGAGAAGGGACCCTAGTGATGATATTTGTAAGATGCTACCTGAAATCTACGGGCTAATTACGGGAGACCAAAAGTCCGAGATGGCGAAAAAAAAAATGGTCTGAGTGAAATTGATCTTGACAAACACTATTGGCGAAATGATCCGTGTTATCATTTTCTAGATATGGTTGTCCGCCATTTTGGATTTTGGGGGCCATATTGGATCGGCCATTTGTGAAATGAATCGGAAACTGTCCAAAATGTGTCGGGTGACCAACAATGATCGATGTATTATTGTTTAGTAGAATCAACAGAATATAAAGCATATAGAAAAAAGTGTGGTATGCATGGCTAACGATGGAAGGAAATAAATTGCTAAAGGTTATGAAATGAAATGAAATGGGGTTTAACGTCCTACTCTTCTGCACCTAACCCGGGCTAATGGAAGACGGGCATACGCCATACAGTGTGCTATGAGGGAAATGTTGCCCGGGCAGCGGCGCTACGGCCTACTCTTATATCGAATTCAAACTGCTAAGGGATCTTTTACGTGCACGCCAATGTGTACACGGGACCTCATTTTTTCGTCCCATCCGAACGACTAGGCAGCTGTCCTTGTCAGACCCTCCTTCTGCATCACTGACAAGGGGAAACCGAGAGGAACTTTCTCGGCCAATGCCAGACTAGCGAGCCAGCGCCTTGCCCACTTAGCCACCATGATTCACCTGCTAAAATGTGTCCTGTGATATAATTTAGCCTATCTTAAAATAATCACCATATGTTTGGCGCAATATAGCCCGGTTGAAGCGGATGTGCCATTAAACGACATTTCATTCATTCCCCTGCTAAAGGTTAGGCCACTAATGTGTTTAGTCGTTCTAAATTACAATCCGACCTCTGTGAATGAAAATTAGATAAAATTCTAGAGAAAATATGAATATGTGTGTGATAGAGAGTTGACTTATCTGAATTTATTCTGATGAAAAGGGCACAAGGTCTCTTGTTATGGTTTAATTATACTACTTCCAATTTATTACTAAAACTTCTCTTTTAATATGCAATATTGTTTCTCTTATTTCATATAAAACAAATTAATAATATTATACTTCAGCAGAAATTAAATACTGTCAGATTCTAAGCAATAATCAATAAAGTAATACAGATATGATATCATATAATTATGTACTCATATTTAATGTACTATGACATGTCATCAAAACAGCTCCCATAGGATTTTAAGGCTAAAATTGATTTTTTTTATTGTTGTGGGTTGATGAGGGACGAAGCTATTAAAAAATGTTGGGGTTTAAATTTCCCGACACCTTGACCCCTCTAGGAAGATCATGTTTGAAATCGGAACCCTTTGAACGAGGGCATGGCTATTTCCACCAATAATAGTTGGGTTTATTCTCATGTGGGGGGTGGGGTGGGGATGGCCTAATGGTTGCTGTATCATAAAGCCGGTCATTGAGTCAACTGGTTTCGAATCTGCGGTTGTATGTGAAAAGGAGTAGGGTCGCCTGCCCAGAGAGAGAAATGGGATTTAACGTCCACTCGACACAAACTAGGTCACTTTGGAACTAACATATGGTTTCAATTTTATTTCAATAATTCGCTTGCGCGTAGGGGTCTTTAGCAGTGGGAGGAAACCGGAGTGCCCGGAGGAAACCCACGAGGTTGAGAAGGCGCCCCTATCTCCATGCCACATACGCTCACACCAGGGCTCGAAACCACAGCCGCAAGCCAGAGGTGACCGGCCAGCTAGAGGTCGAAGCGCGGCACTCTAGACCACTAGGCCATACCCCCCCCCCAAAAAAAAAACTTTAATAAAACCAGAGTTGTCGTCTTTCAAACAGAAAATTATATATGCTTCATTTTCGCTTAAATATGAAAGTGCTATATCGTACATCAGTGTAAGTGAATGGATCAAGGGGTTAGTCGTAAGCGTCCATAGCGCTGATACAAACTTCACCCAAAATTGCAACCACATGTTAGTCCCGAAATAGACTAGTTTGTGCCATTGGAAGATAAACACTGTGCTTTGAGGGACAGTTTGCCCTGGCAGCGGCTTTACAGAATACTCTTATACCGATCCTGCAACCCTGACAAAGAGAAACCACAACAGAAACACCGAAGAAAGTTCGCGGCCAAAGTAGGGATGGAACACGGGGCCTCCAGGTTAGCGAGCCAACGCCTTACACACATAGCAACATTGGCTCCCTTTAAGGAGAGAGAGAGAGAGAGAGATAGAGAGAGAGAAATGGGGTTTAACGTCCACTCGACACAAACTAGGTCATTCCGGGACTAACATATGGTTCTATTTCAATAATTCGCTTGTGCGTAGGGATCTTTAGCAGAGGGAGGAAACCGGGGTACCCGGAGAAAACCCACGAGGTTGGAAAGGCGACCTTATTCCTTGCCACATACAACCGGGGATTCGACCTTTAAGGGGCACACTGTAAATTACTAATGCCACGGACATACGAGCGTATTTTTTCGCCTGATTGCGGATATTAAAATTCGCCTGCCATATTCTACGGCCAAAAACGAACGGGCACACGTAGCGAACGTCTCGAGAGCGCACACCACTCTGTGAGTAAATTACACCGACCACGTGACGTACCAAAATGCAATTGAACCCTTTTAGCAGCGGGTAATATAATAGGCCTACGATGGTGAAACACGAAGACATTTCTGTCATTGCAAGATCTTTGGCTACACCATCCCGATACTCTGGCATGGTGATGTCAAAAAGGCAAGGCCTTTCGGACCAAGGAGTGATCTATCCTTCCTCTTTCATCAGACTCCACGATTCAGCAGTGGAGGCAGCCATTTTGAGATCATGTGATATCAATGATGTCGACGGAAAATTTACGCTGGACACGAGCAAATTTGATCGCCGGCGAAAAATATTCGGCCGAAAATATCTAACATGATAGATATGTGCGATTGATCAGGCGAATCGTTCGTCAAGTAGCATCATCGTCGCCGTGATGGGGCACACAGACGTATTTGTCGAGCGATTTTAAAAATCGCCGCGATCGGGCGAAAAAATACGCTCGTCAGTCCCTATTAAGTCAGCTTAAGATAAAGAACTGACCGTTTTTAATATAAAAGTGAAAATTACATATTACTTTATTCTGAGAAGAGTTGCATTTGAATAAATGTCTAATTAATGATTTTTATAACATTTTAGACCAAACAAAAGATCTGCATTAGGCAGACCTAGCTATGGACTAATGTGTCAGTAAACCTTTAAAATACTGTAATGTATTCGCCCGTGTTACTAAGTGAGGCGTACTGGTGAGAGACATTACTCGGCTCCCCGGGTGTACTTTCATAATGAACACTTGGTTCATTTTCGTCTGATGTGGCGACGTTGGTATTTCTGTTTTGTCTTCTAAACCTGATAATTAAAATATTGTATATTAGTTGTATTGTGCTAGGATGGTAACATTTATTATTATATGAGTCCATCTGTCAGCTAAAACATTGAATATTTGTGTTGCGTTTTCGTCGTCATGATTCGACTACCGTATAGACCATGGGCCGGTTGCTTAAAGCTCTGTTAACTTTTAACGATCTGTTAACATTGAGTTAACGGAGAGAAAGATTGTTGCTGGAAGCCCCGTTAACGTCACGTGTCGTTATAGTTAACGAAGGTGTTGGGGTCCGTTATCTGTTTAACGGTGGCATTAGTGGGCTGAAGCATAAAATCATACATGTAGATTACTGGTATCAGGGAAATCGATACCAAATAATTATATTTATTTATTTGTGCATGCAAGAAAAGATTGGGTGATAAATAGAATATCCTACTCGTGTTTTTTGATATCAGCCAATGAACAAACGGTCTTCTCTTGGATTAACTTTAATGAATCCGTTAACTAACGGATAATGAAATTGACTTTCCAGCAACAGAAATTTAACGGACCGTTGACAAACAACACGTTACAAAGATAACAATCCGTTAGAGTTTAACGGATCGTTAAAATAACTTAGTTTTGAGCAACCGGCCCCAGGAGCCCAGGGGGTCAACCTAATTGACATTGACAGGTGTACCAGTTTTCCCCTATTTATTATCAATTCATGTATGTCTGGTATCATCAGAAGTTAAGTCTGGGAGTTTTTGATGGTGGGTGTGACTGTGGCGGTTGCAATTCTCGTTGTGATTTCTTGGGCTAGATTAGCTCAAGTCTTGCAGCTGTATATCTTACACCTTCAAGTATTAAAACAACACTGCAGCTAAGTTGACCTCCCTGGACTTCTACTTTGACAGGGGAAATCTAGAAATTATCGTTAGAACCAGTTACACATTGTCGTCGTGATTTGACTACCGTGGGGGACAAGTTAGACATTGTCGTCAGGATTTGACTATCGTGCGGAAATTTTGTCAGGACAACGGTGCTATGGCCTATTCTTACATCGAATTTCAACCGTCAAAGGAACTTTTACATGCACGCAAATGCGCAACTTTTGCGTTATGATATTGCAATTCTAATGTTTTGTCAATATTTTCCATTGATCGCCGTGTCAATGGAATATGATGGCAAATCTTCAAAATAGATATATCTTAACGTAAAATAAATTTAAATGATACGAGAGAGAGAGAGAGAGAGAGAGAGAGAGAGAGAGAGATGGAGTTTAACGTCCACTCGACACAAACTAGGTCATTTTGGGACTAACATATGGTTTCATTTTATTTCAATAATTCGCTTGCGCGTAGGGGTCTTTAGCAGTGGGAGGAAACCGGAGTGCCCGGAGGAAACCCACGAGGTTGAGAAAGCGCCCCTATCTCTATGCCACATACGCTCACACCAGGGATCGAAACCACAGCCGCAAGACAGAGGTGACCGGGCAGCTAGAGGTCGAAGCGCGGCACTCTAGACCACTAGGCCATCCCATCCCCCTCCCCCCTTTAAATGGTATGAAATGGGGTTTAATACCCTATTGTCCTGCTCCGACTGGGGTAATGAAGACGAATATTCGCCATAAAGTGTGCCATGAGGGAACTGCTAAGGGATATTTTACGAGCACGCAAATTTATACACGGGAACTCGGGTTCCATCCGAATGACTATACGTTGTCCTTAGCCAGGCCCTCCGTCCACAGTAACAAGGGGAAAGCACGTCGGAAAATCCCGATGAACTTTCTCGGACAACGTAGGAATCGAACACGGACGTCCTGGCTTGCGATCCAACGTTCTACTCATTGAGCCATCGATACTCCCCACACTTCGCCCAAAAATGTGTATATATATATTATTTTTACCATATTATAACACATACAAGAATGACCACTACTATGTGTGTATATATATACTTCTATATATATATATATATATAAATAAATAAGATGTTTGAAAAGAAAACAGACTACATATTTATAGCTAGCGCTTTCAGTTCCGTCGGAACCTCTTCAGACTTTTTATATCATATTAAAAAGTCTGAAGAGGTTCCGACGGAACTAAAAGCGCTAGCTTTAAATATGTAGTCTGTTTTCTTTTCAAACATCTTATTTATTTATATCATATTAAAAAGTCTGAAGAGGTTCAGACGGAAATGAAAGCGCTAGCTTTAAATATGTAGTCTGCTTTCTTTTCAAACATCTTATTTATTTATATATCACCTGAGAGTTGTTTCCAGAACTTTTTTTGTATATATATATATATATATATATATATATATACAAAAAAAATTAATAATTCTTACCATAATATAACACATATAAGAATGACCACTACCACAAAACCAAATCCGATCCTCGGTAATATATGTCCATAGTCCACTGTAAAATATATATTTAATTGAAGTATATGCATGGGTTTGTATTGTATAATTATTCATGTGTTGTCGTGTGGTCCTCCATCAGAATGTGACCGCTATGCAAGTTAGGCACATTTTCATTGAGTGCAAGCATCTGAGGAATATAGATAAATACAGATAATACAACAACGAGATAACAACTAAACAATATTATACTACACCAAGTCAATAACGATACTACAAAAAGCCAACAAGCTAACAACTACAGTACAATGCCATCAGTTATACTACAAACCGACAACTACCGTACAACAATTATACTACAAGCCACCACCTAAAGTACAATAAGCCAACAATTATACTACAATAAAGTCAACAACCTTACAACAAGCCGACAACTATACAGCAAGCCAACAATTATACTACAAGCCAACAACTATACTACAACAAGTCAACAACTATACTACAAGCCAACAACTATACTATAACAAGTCAACTACACAACAATTAAAAAACAACAAGCCGACAACTGCACTATAACAAGCCAACAATTATACTACAAGAAGCCAACAATTAAACTACAAGAAGCCAACAGTTCTACTAAACCCGATAATTAAACTACAACAAGCCAATAACTATACTTGAGAAAGGCAACAATTTATTCCAATTAAGCTTTGACACAGAAATTCAATTCCGTGCCCATTGGTTCTTCAGCATTGGGAGAGAGGGGAATGTGGTGTTCGACACTTGTATTCCTATAAGCCGCGGCCAGCTGAGCGCGTCATCGGCTAATATATGAAAGCTTATCACTACAGAAAATGCATGAACGTTAACGCGTTTTCCTGCAATCCCTATTCGATAACAAAGCGACAAGAAAGTAGTACAATATAGTATCATTTCTCTACACCAACCTACCTGAATTTCAATTTTGTGGAAAAGAGGGCATAGATGATGCTGTCGACAAACATCCCAGAGCTGCAGTCGACGGAGCTGGTGAACAACTCATGGGACATATAGGGCATATCTCAACCAGCACATTGATGACAACCCTGTTTTCCTACTAATTCAGCTTAAAGACACAGTAACATGATTGTGATCCAGTATAGTCATTCTGAACGCCAATGAACCGATTGTTGTTGCCTTGTATTCACAAGACATGATGCTATCCGACAAAAGCCGAGTTGCGCATTGGTAATTACTCTGATCTTAAATGTTTTAGTTATGAAAGAAGTTTCGATGCCCAAAAACTGTATTATATGATCTATTTTTTCATTTTTACCCGTCCGCCCGAAAATTCCGATAGCCTGAATCTTTTTTGATTTTATTTTTGTCGATCGGAGATAAAATTTACAAACCGGGGCACTCTTCTGCATGTCTACATGCTGTGTTCTGTGAAGCTTTTCCAACACAGTTACTTCCACCATTAGCTGGTTTAGGTTGATCACATTTCCGTCTCCTGGTAGAGATACCTTCACCACATGAAGCAGAGCAAGCACCGTATTCAGACCAATTACTCCAACCACCACCCATCACTATAATGATACATTTACCCATTTGTTAGATTTGTCACATCATTTGATACTATTACCCACAAAATGCATTAAATGCAATATATTCCTTACTTTTCACACATATAACAATTTGCAAATTAGTATGGTTTAGTATACATATAAGGGAATTTAAAATTTATTCGACAGCTAACCGCACATCAAATACGACGTTTTTATTAACAAAACACGAATAATCCGGAAATATGTAAACAAAGGATGAATGATGCTGGTAGTATAGATTGAAGTTGTGACGGTATATATACGACCGGTGAACGATGCTGGTAGAAAGAGATTGAAGTTGGGATATACTATGGAGATACAACATACAAGCAGCTGATTTATTCCAATCTCTCGACACTGTCATTGCACCATTCCACTATCATAACCCTAGCTTAACAATACAGCAAACATGTGTGGGAAGGAAACTACTTCTTTAACAGTTACAGCTAACAGGTGCGTGAAGGAAATTGTATCAAGATAAATACAATATAAACTCACCTGCTTTATTACAATCACATGACGCTGTCACTTTTCCCTTACCAGGACCTATAGATACAGCAAATTGTAAAACGTTCAACCAGTTATTTTACACTGAGCTAGAAAAGGCTACTAGCTACATGATGTGCAGACGGAAAGAGGAACAATGTCAGAGCATAGTCCACCTGTTTTTTAGTCTATGGTCAATCGATGACTCTGTAATTCCTAAGCGAGCATGAGTCAAGCACAATCCACATTAGTTAATTTAATACAATCATTTAAAGAGATGCATAATGTAAGATGTCGATAACGAGCTGACAATCCTCGCTACAATAGTAAAAAAATCTAGATAACGAAAAGAGCAATTATACTAATATGTGAACTATATGAAAAGAGTGAAATGGAGTTTAATGTCCACTCGACAAAAACAAATACATTTCGGGACTAACACATGGTTCAATTTTATTTCAGTAATTGACTTGCGAGTAGGGGTCTTCAGAAAACCCAGGAGGTTGGAAAGATAACCGGGAAATCGAAACAACGCCGGTTGACTCAATGACAGACATTATGATGCAACGCACCTAACCATTCAGCCCCCCCCCACCCGAGTTATGGAGTTTGAATAACAGTGTACACTCGATTGTTACTGCTATAGCTCTTAAGAAATCTCGATTGTCCATTTTTAATAAAATATTAACTGTCTCTCGTCTTTAAATAATCTAAAAATAAAAGGTATCCGATGTTTTAGGGAATTGATTTTGGGATTGCCATGATCATTTGAGGTCAAAGGAGGATCTGCATTAAGCAGAATTAGTTCCTACATAATGCATTATTAAGTTATCCTCTTTCTTCTGCAAAATGATGTACAAAAATTCCATATTTCACTCTGGAGTGTTAATCATCTATTAAATAAGTCTATAGAGTATATAAAATACATACCCATGTAGTGCATTAATCTTTCATCATCCTTGTTTGACGTCATGTTGTTAAACACTATCCTAGATCGGTAGTTATTGTATAGAATCTGTCCAGTTCTCAGAATACCATCCTTTTTACAGGTGCCCCTAGACAGGTCACCACGTGGTACAATTACTCTGTTACATGATTCATTACTCAAGTACATATAATTTATCTCAATATACCCAGCATTAGTTATATTACAGGAACAGGATAAGCCTTTAACTGGTGAATCTTTACCATTATAGGATAGCATAAACTCATTTCTTAATATTGTATCAGTTGTCAAGATGTTATGGATCAGAGAATCTGTAAAAGATGGCGATGATATATTATAGATAACTTTATTAAAGGGAGAGAGAGAGACGGGAGGGGTGCGTTCCATCCGAATCTTGTAAGGCTTTCCATCCTGACATTTCTATGAATAACATTAATTGTTTAATAGTGCCTCTGGGATAATTTATAAAAATGGGTAAATATGAACCTGCTTAATTACCACATCCTCAAAGTGGGAGATATGTGAACATTTGCCAGATGAAATAATACTCTACATACAGTAATATCCTTGTCCTTTATAATACTATAGGGTCTATAAACAGTAGAGGTTGCCTAAGTTCTGTAAAAGGTGCTCTGGTTAATGTATTGAAGTCGTCTAAAACCAGTACCTGTGACGGGAACTAGGTTCACAAGGATACTATGTCTTGTAGGTTAAAATCGGGCAATGGCATCATAGTCTGATACTCCAAATATGGTAATCCCATGCGTAAGAAACGCGGTTAGAAGCCCCCCTGAGTGCTCACATAACTACAATCCGGGGTAGCGTCTGTTCAGCAGACCAATCCGATAAAGTAAGTATCTGGTCAATTTCCCGGGACTCAATAATGCATCCCTTCAGGCATCATTGAGATATCCTATAGAAGATATTAGTCGGGGTTTCCAGGGGAACATCATAGCCACAGCCTCCTCGACTGGGAAATAGACACC
Organism: Patella ulyssiponensis; assembly: GCA_963678685.1. NCBI lineage: Eukaryota > Metazoa > Mollusca > Gastropoda > Patellidae > Patella > Patella ulyssiponensis. The sequence goes on along the minus strand of OY783227.1, from coordinate 9,559,536 downwards.
GTTCGGAGTTCAGGGGGCACCATACCCACAGCCTACGCAGCTGAGAGGTTGGGAAATACCGCCACAAAACACAAGCTAGTTAATAGAGAACTTATATTTAGTTAGTTTAATGTCATAATCATGCGTGTAGCTTCCTGTGTATGACCCCTGTATTACGGATGTTATAAAGTTATAAAACATATATAACCCAAAAAAGTGTTCCAGAATTAATTGATCAATGGCTGGATAAGTGTCGCCCTAGTACCACGGGCAGTTTTCTGGAGATTTCTGATTACACATCTGTCACTGTAGTGTCATACATTGTGATTGAAGTGTACCCGGCAATCCAATACATGTACAGTTTGTTGAAAAAGACATATTAAAACGTTCAAATCTATAATAAAACAGTGCACAATCAGAATGGTAGATGGTCTACTTACCTTTCATACAATCATATTCATATTCTATATAATTATAACCAGTATTATTATTACTGTAAGGGGAGGTGATGGAACATGATTGTTGAAGAGAACAGGCTTTAAAAACAACTAAACTGTCTGGTTTACTCAATGATTTGATCTTGTCATCTCTGAACGTCTTCTTGCAGCATCGCCGAGTTGTACATTCAGCTTCATCTTGTATTAGCGGACAGGTGGCCATTGATGGAATTGAGTTGTATGCCAGATATCTCAAAGTAATACAAGTATTTTTAGAGCATGTAAGGTTATGGATAGAACATGGTGAATCCTTTGGTTGGTAGCAGCCGTACGTATAATATCCATAGGTAGCTTTGAATAAAAATAAAACACGTGATACCATTACTATAATATACAACACGTGATACTACTACCATTACTATAATATACAACACGTGATACCCCCACCATTCCTATAATATACAACACGTGATACTACCACCATTACTATAATATACAACACGTCATACTACTACCATTACTATACTATACAATACGTGATACTACCACCATTACTATAATATACAATACGTGATACTACCACCATTACTATAATATACCAACATCTATATCATTTTAATAAAACAATGATCGTAAAATCAGTTACAATAATTTAATTCAAATTTATCCCTAATTCCACGTGTAGTTCACAAACTAATGAAAGTGGTGAGAATAATACCAAGAACTACTCAAGTGGGTGAGAATGGGCGTCTTCGCTGAAAGAATTCCCATCATGCGTCGATGGCAAAAGGACCGTGTTTCGACGTGCAGGGATTAAATTCCATATTAACGACAAAAAATAACGTTTACCAACACATCAGTTCGAATTGAATGTACAGGAAAACAATGCGGTGCGGTATACAATGAGGTCACGTGGGACCCGCTCTTCTATGAAATTACCTCCCTTTAGCGAGGACGCCCATAATACGAAGAACAGTATTCGCTGTAAAAACCATAAAAACAAACTAATCATCGGCTGTTGCTATAATAAACAAAATCTCGAGGATCCATTTTTGCGTGTAATAATAATAATAATAATAATAATCTATTTATAAAGCGCTGAAATCATCAATGAGCGTTAAACCGCAGACGGGATTCAAATCTAACGAAATCAGACACATAAAATGACATCGGGGGTTGATTATGGCCTTTTCATATTAATAGTTTGCATAACATTTCAGGCCAAAAAAGACGTGCAATAGGCAGATTTAGCTCGTGTGTACAGGGGCGGATCCAGGGGGGGGGGGGGGTGACTAGTCACCCCCCCTCCCACCGGTGTATAGAAATCCCAGGTCCCACAAGCATCCACCGGGACATGCACGCATGGTCGTATATATATTATATAGCATATGGTGCGTATCTTACCAGACACACAATCAGCATCTATGTCACCGCGGTCGGTGAGACAAAACATGGGGTTGTCACCCCCCCTCAAAAAAATCCTGGATCCGCCGCTGGTGTATTGTATATTTAATATTGAAATACATGATTATAATACGAGTTTATTATTATGTTAATATTGAAATAAATACCCGAAGTAATCGCAGTTAATACACAGAGAAGAGATTTCATTAACTTCAATATGTCGGCCATTATCTGAAAAGAAATACTTCGTTTTCATCTTGATAAAATATATCTCTTAATTATTACATGAGCAAGAGTTTTGATAGCCGATTGGATTTGTATACTGCCAATTAGTTGGGTTAGTGTCGTCTACAGTGTTATATGTCGGTTTAGTAGACTAGCATGAATCACTGTGTTCAATGCAGCCGATAATTTGAGCAGCCGTAGTTGCGTGTTCTGGGTTGATTCTAGAAGTTTGTGACTTTCCAGATTTGTAACAATTTGAAGATTAGAGATACAGCTGAGGTAAGAAACAGCAGGGCGGTACCTTTTATTAACATTAGGACCCAAACGTTTTGTTAAAAAATATCATATTTAGAATAATTCGATCATTATTCAAAAAAAATATATCGCTCAATATTTCGTTAGTTATAAGACCCCCCACCCCTCGTCAACAGATATTTAACATATTATATACCACAGATTTATCCTGATACACTATTATTCACACAGACGACTGAAAGAATTATTCTTATTTATTATGACCAGTAGGCACATTAAATTTTGTCGGGGACAGGAGTATCAACTCAACAAAATATTACCTGAGTTTCAATACAGGTTTGTCTTGGTAATTCCTTTAGTATTGAAACCACTGAACAAACTATAATATCGAACACAAACGTCGACTTTAAGATGGACGGGCTTATTGTTCACACATGCATTTCATTATCTGAGAAGTGAGAATTTCATTTTTAAATTGTATTAAAATAAAGCCTTAAAGTTACAGTTTTTATAAACAGTTCAACCGTGATAAAGAAAATCTTATTAATCCAGTTGAGAAATTGGCAAAAACATTATTTTCAACTTCGAATTCAAACACGGAGATAGAAAAAACATGGTAGGTATTATTTCCGGTGTGCATAATTTTGAAGTGTGAGAATGATACCTATGATCGTATTATAGTGAGTTGACAACCTTTTAAGTAAAAGACATAGAAATAATTATGCTTGGACTTTCTTAGAAAATATGAAATTCTCGCTTTGAACAATTACTATATTATACTCAACTGTCTCTAATTAGCTGTATTGCCAGGAATTAAATTAAAATAATAATTACTATATTATACTCTAATTAGCTGTATTGCTAGGAACTAGTTTGTGTCGTTCTAACTGTGATAATATATAGACAACATAACCAATCAATATCGTGTGCAGCATCACACATTGATGAATACAAACGGTGTAATTGGTTGGGGATTGTATGTCTGTTATTAGAGATTATTTATACCAACGATAGAGATATTTCCTTTAATTTTACATTCGTTAACCCTCAGAAATCCCTGTACGAGAGAGTGACTAACACATGGATCAATTTCCTTTCAATAGTTCGCAGTGGAAGGAAACCGGAGAAATCGAAACCACGCCAGTTAATTCAATGACAGACCGCATGTGCTAAACATTCGGTCGGCCACCCCGCCCCGAATTTAGTGTCCTAATAGTATCCCAATATGGAGAATAGAACATACTTTTTCGGCGTTGTCTTGCAATTAATATTCTTGATGTACAGTTCTATCACTGGTATTCAAACACCTTTGTCCAGGAATAACATATACCGTGTTACCGAGACCCTTTCTGTACCGTCTTAGCGAGATACTACATGTACCGTGTTAGCGAGACATTGCATGCACCGTCTTAGCGAGACACTACATGTTCCGCGTTAGCAAGACACTACATGTACCGCGTTAGCGAGACATTGCATACACCGTCTTAGCGAACCACAACATGTACCGCGTTAGGGAGACATTGAATGCACCGTGTTAACGAGACGTATAGTTCTATGTTTTGGCACCTTAAAATAAATGAAAACGGGTCTATAACGCGATTAAAGGGATTTACATTGGCAATTTATAAGCAATTTTGGATGCGATACAGTCATTTTTTCATAACTTCCACATTTGGGCTGAGTTTTCTTTGTTCATAACATACAAGACTTTGTGTAATGTCCATTCAGTCTTAAATACTAGATTCCAGGAAACAAGAGGTTTACGTTAAGATGACCATATCAATTTCATTTAGATGGGTCAAATACCTAAATATGAGTGATGGGTGATATAAGAACCCAAGTTTTACAAGAGGTGTGTTGGTATGCTTATGTTTGAGTGGTTATAAAGAACCCATGTTTTACTATAGTTAGTGGGGTGTTGGTATATAAGTAATACGGAATATTATCACCAGCTCATGGTGTCTGTGTGTGTCTCACCTAGTTCGATGCAGCTATGGCGGGTGTGGCGCCAGGCAGGGTAAGCTTACTCTTCCGGACACCTGTTACCACTGTTTTTCGTGTATTTTGCACACGGCGAACAGTCCATTTGCTGATTACATTATTTCGCCTATACAGCTATTTAGGACTTCGAATTTTGTCTAATGGTTTGGATTGTTCGTACTTGGTTTATTTTATTTTACGTCATATAACAAGGAAGGTTCCTATTGGGAACAAGGTTGCATGAACCCCAGTTATCAATATAAAATTAATAAATGCAAAATATTGCGCAACCTTTTATTTTAATCTGAAGTCTCATCGTGTTGCAAATGAAAATGGAATAAAGTGGGGTTCAACATCCTACTGTTTTGCCCCCACTGGGTAAATGAGGATGGGCATACGCAATACAGTGTGCTATGAGAGAAATTGTGGTCGGAAAGCGGAGCTGGTGCCCACTCTTCAACACTCACTTGTCAGGCCCTCCGTCCTGCACCACTTACAAGGGATCGAACACGGAACAGATTCGAGCCAACGTCTGAGTCATCTTGGCTCCATGAATGTCTCGCAACAATATTGTGAAAGATGGATCGGGATATCGGTCAGGATATAGGTCTATTTCGTTCAGTGTTTACTAAGATAATATGCTGAAGTGAATTATCATCGATATGTACCGCTAGCTGCCTTTTTGTTGCTGGCTAATTGAAATGATATAACTGCGTTTAAACAATATTGAGTCCAAGCTGGACGGTACATTAAAGGAAGAATACCCAACTTGAGTACATATTTAGGGTAGATTAAGCGGTGAGCTTTTTGATATTTAAGCACAAAATGAAAATGCAGCATCGTCACTTTTACAATAGATACTATTTCCCAGTTGCAAGACGACATCTCTGGTTTGTCAAGGTTTTAACTACGGTTTTATGAACTGATAAATACTAGATGTTTTCAATAAACATAGAATAATATAGTTATTTGAATCGTCGAGTTTTAATTACACATAAATATCACCCTTTTTACACAATTCTCATAATAAATATATTGTTTATAACGTCACATAATTATTTTAAATATTACACCTAACCAATATGACCTTTTTACACAATTTTCATCATACATCTACCGTTTCTAACAAAATCAATTACTTTCTCTTTTTAATCAAAACACAATTTGAATCACATAAAGATTGTCTAGAATGACGTTAAACCCCATTTAAAACAGACATTGGGATCAATATGTCCCTCAACCAATGATGGTATAACAAATGTCCCATTATAATACTATAGGGCCTACATACTGTAGAGGTTATCCAAGTTCTGTAAAATATGCTCTGTTAATGTATTGAAGTATCTAGTATCAAGGATAAGTCTGGTAGTTCAAAATCAGGCAATGACATCATATGCTGTAAATCCAATTATGGTAATCCCATGCTTTAGACACGCGGGTCATTGTCTATATTTGTACAATGGGCTTAAATCCAGAGTAGCGTCCGTGTAGCTGACCAATCCGGTAAATGAGGTACCTGGTAACCTCTTTATAAAGAAAGTGCGGGCTTTAGGTTTCCCAGGGAGACATCATACCCACAGCCTCCTCGGCTGATAGGCTGGGAAATCGACATCATTCGGACATCATTTAGACACCACTTGTATTAGACCACCCCGTTAAGTCTTAGAAGAGCCATATGATTTGGGATCTCTGTCAGCAAACTTATCCTACGCAATTATGGGATAGAGAGAAAGATGTTAATCATAATCTATGTTTGTGAACACAAGCTGGGGAATGGGATCTTATATTTAGCTTATATTTAATGTCATAGCTGTGTGTGTAGTTTCCTGTGTGACCGTTGCATTACTCAAACTTTGTCTACAGAACGTTGGACTCGACAAGGGGAATGAACACGCTTCAATGTCTGGTCTCGTAGTAATTTCTCGCTTACTACGCAAGTGCAATTCCCTACACATCTATCAACTATTACACAGGCCCAGACGATAGTGTCACCCTAGTATGACGGACCGTTTCACAAAGCGGAAGTAATTCGTAATTCATTTATTTAACGACACAATTACTGGTCAATCCCCGAACATGTTGACCATGGGTAGAAGCTCATGGAAACATTCCCAAAATTCCAAAATTAACATCAAAGCCGGTGTATCGGCGAATACCACATTCTTTAGAACTCCATAGTGGACATATCGATCTTACTCAACTTAAAGGGGAAGACCAACGATTTTCAACAAGGTTTCCATAAATAATAAATATATATTTAGAAATAATGCCCCCTATTTTTTATGCAAAAAAGCGAGAAATTAATTGTTTATATCAGCTATCACGTGATATAAACAACTAGCCATTTGGCTTAAATTGGGTCACCTTGTCCAGTTTAGAAACTTAATTTACGCAGAGGTTTTGTATATTATGCCTTTAAAAAACCGTAAGTAACTTAAAAAGAAAGACACCATCACATCTGTGTGGAAAGGGTAATATTCTTTTGTAATAAAAGCCCGACGATTCATATACCTATGACAACTTCTAGTATTGTTCAGTTCGTTTTTTACTAGTTTTTGTCTCTACTGATTGGAATTCTGAATGGATCATCTTGAAACATGGCATATTGTGCCTATACCGCTATTTAGGGTGAATGGATCATCTTGAAACATGGCATATTTTGCCTATACCGCTATTTAGGACCTCGAATGGATCATCTTGAAACATGGCATATTTATTTTTTATACCGTACGAATAGCAATTATATATTTTGGTGCATCTACCGAACCCTAGGGGTGTGGTACCACAACCAAGTTTTTGTTAATACTCCTTTTGCTACCGGTTTCAATTATGAACAGATTATGTACAAATTCACAATATCAATCACATTACAACCATTTCATTTTCTTCATCGTAAAAAGTACCATATCAACCAAAGCAGGAACGTGGATTTTTTTGCAGAAATGGCAGTGCTCTATAATAATAATAATAATAATAATAATACTATTATTTAATTAGGAAACATATTTAGTTTGCAAAAACAAATAACCTTCCATTAGTCCCTCCTAAGATGCAGAGAAATAAATGCATGTAATATCTGAATAAATTCAAAAACAACTGAAATGCGGAAGTACCTGTCTCAATTTTTTCTCACCATGAATTGATAAAGTTAGTTTTGTTTCTGATTTCTTTAGTGTTAAATGATATCAGCATTAATTTTGTTTTCGTAGGATTGATTACCATCCCATTGTTTTCACATCACTTAGCATCCAATAGATCATTTTGTAGATTATTGGCGATGGATAAAATGCAGCGTACTGTCATCAGCAAACAAATCTATCTGACTTGATTCAATATTGGGGGTTGGGATGGCCTAGTGGTCTAGAGTGCCGCGCTTCGACCTCTAGCTGGCCGGTCACCTCTGGCTTGCGGCTGTGGTTTCGAGCCCTGGTGTGAGCGTATGTGGCATGGAGATAGGGGCGCCTTCTCAACCTCGTGGGTTTCCTCCGGACACTCCGGTTTCCTCACACTGCCAAAGACCCCTACGCGCAGGCGAATTATTGAAATAAATGAAACCATATGTTAGTCCCAAAATGACCTGGTTTGTGTCGAGTGGACGTTAAACCCAATTTCTCTCTCTCTCCCCCACTTCTTATGTATAAAAATAATTTTAGCAAGTTTGCGAGCAGCAGGGAACATGTTTTGAGAATTATAAAGATCAATGATATAATATATGTCGAACGACTACAAATTCTATAAGCTGATAATTTTAAGATTGTGAATCCAGTACCATCACACCCAATAGCCTTGTGACTATTAAAACTCAATCAATGGTTAATACCTCTGTGGTAGTAATTCAGTTAATAGAAATGTTTTTATTTTGGGGGAATCTTATCATTTACCTAATCCGATATAATTTGTTTGCACTCTTGGGAAAGTGGTGTATCACATTAGCAATAGCATTTAGATCCTGAAAGATATATTAGTTAAGCCTGCAGCCAAAATTTATAGCGTGAAGTTCCGCTGCAAGGTCCCCCGCTATAGATTTTTGGAAAGTTTATACCACTAGAAACACAAATGTCTGCAATAACGCAATTTAGGGCCAGATGAAGATTGTGATAAGTGTCAAATAAATGCTTTTAATGCTTAAATGTGAAGTTGACATAGAATTAAATATAGGCGAAAACACCCATTATCTTCATCCAATATGGTATTGGTTAAATTTTGATAAACCAAAATGCATAAAACATAACGAACAGGGGAACAAACGGAATTTTTAAAATCCATTTAAGGCAAAAAGAAACATGCCCGTTATGGGAAATAGCAATACTTTTTGATAACAGAATTTTGTTTAAAGAATATATAAGGGGGACAATATACGTTTAACCTTTTCAGATCTGATTTGAGGTTAAACTTCTAACAAATATGGTAGAATTGTTCATCGATGTCAAGTATATGTCATGTTTTTTATAACAAGGTTGGACTGTGTATAGTTGTCATGTTTTTTAAGGCTTTCTTCCAAAATACCTTGACTTAAAAGAGCAATGATCGATTTAATAATATATACTAATACGCATATTTTCATTTTGTCTTTCGTTATTCGTCCTTCAGTTATATATGCTTGCTTGCAGATTCAGAGCCAATAAAATCAGAATGCAGTAGAAATTAAACACATGGTAATGCATATCGATTCATGTTATTGTCGCTCGAATTATCATTATATCACATCGGGTCATTTCATGTCTAGAAATGAATTTGTTTCAGCACATTCTGTGTTTGTGTATTTTTAATGTTTTGTTCGTAACAGGTAGGGGGACATTTATTTTATTTTTTGCATATTAAAATCACAGTTGACTAGCTATAGTACAATAATCTTTATATATGATACTTGCCTTATCGATATCAAGCCCAAGCAGAACAGTAGGACATTAAACCCCACTTCACTTTATTTCCTTCATGGCACTGTTATTGCCGCAACGCAGAGTCACTATGTGTCCCTCAACCAACCATTCATATCAATCTTCAGCTAATATATTTTGTACAATTATATTTCAGGAGAAGAAATGTTTCTGTTGAGTAAATATGGTAAACTGTATTGGTATAACACGCAGAATAAAGAGACAAAGCAAATTGCTGAGAATGGTACATAGTATTTGTATATAGTTATTATTCAGTCGCTTTGTAGTTTAACTTGAAGAAAGAAAGGGGTCATACGTGCATTTTGCATACCGATAGTTCATTGGCCAATCACGCTATTTTATCGACATTTTGCCTAATAGTTTGGATGCAGCTATGGCGGGTGTGGTGCGCCAGGCAGGGTAAGCTTACTCTTCCGGACACCTGTTACCACTGTTTACCGTTTTTTTTTTGTACACGGGGAGCAGTCCATTTGCTGATTACACTATTTTGCCTATAACGTTTTTTAGGACTTCGAATTCTGTCTAATGGTTTGGATTGTTCGTACTTGGTTTTATTTTATTATAATTGTTTTATTTTCGAATCACACTAAAGGGGTAATTGAATTTATAAGTGTCTCGGAAATGTTCAGATTGTGTCCTCTCATCTTTAGGAATGTTCGTGTATTGATGTAATCACGTAGCTGGTTATATACAATATATTTCTTGAACACCGAATTATTCCGTTGGCCAGCTTACAGAATAGTATTAATAGTGTCATTGTTTGTAAATTATGCTGATTGTGATTCGCCAATATCTTGACATATTAAATATGATTAGGGTATCACACTTGATAATCTAAAACCTAGGGTCGTGTCTCCTTAAATAACGTGTACTATATACATGTGTTCACGACCCTCGGAGTGTAATCAGAAGAACTGCCCACAGTTACCCGGAATTTATACCTCTATATTTACATTTAAAACACTCCAGTTTCCGGGAATTTATACCTCCTATCTTTACAGCTGAAAGCATGGCATGCGATTATGAAAGAAAATGGTTATACTACAGAATTGGGATCTTTTCAACGATTGTCCGTGTCCGTATGGATCCAGTCGGTGGTGATATGAAAATAATTACGGAGAAGGATAAAGGTAATAACTATCAACTCATTTTTTAAATTGAATAATGCTGAATATTTATCAATTTATCATTTTATAAAGTGAATAATGCTGAATACATCATTAATTAGATATTTAACAATTGATCAATACCTACTTAGTACTACTCCCCGAACATCAAGACGAACATAGAGATGAATCTATATAAGGGTTGGATTGCTTTCAAATACACTATATCAGTATTGTATATACTGATTAAACCAATCATCGTCAAATCGTTTCCTGTAATTGTTTAAAAAAAGATTGGAGGCACCGTGGCTCAGCGAGTAAGACGTTGGTTCACTAATTAACCTGAAGGTCTAGTGTTCGAGCCATGAGTTTGGATTTTCCGGATAAAAGCCCCCTCCCCCAACACATTGTACAACATATTTCCCACTCCATTAGCGCGGTCGGAGTAGAGAAGTCATTTCATTTTGTGTTTAAATTACTTAAATTAATATGAGAGTGAATATTTTGTGGGTGAGGAAGGGAAGTTAATGAGAAAAGGGCTGCTTTGGCAATAAATTAAAATAACCCTGTTTTTCATATCAGATGATGGTATTGGATACTGTCTTGGCGTTGACCAAGAAACAGGAAACTTATACTACGCATCAACCAAAGGACTTGTGTTTCTCTCTTACAAACAGAATTATACAAAAACGATTATTTCTACACGTCTAACTGGGCCATTTGGGCCAGTTGTCTATGATGTTGGAGTCCATGGAAAGGGGCCCAATAAAAGGTAATATTAGTTGAGCGAGAGAGAAATTGAGAGCGGGGGTACTATTTAAAGGAGTAACGGTGGCTCGGTGAGCAAGAGGTCCTGTGTTCGATCAATGCATTGGCCTAGACACTTCGTTAGCATTTTCTGACGTGATTACTGTTTGTAAGGGGTACAGCAGAAAAAAGCCTAGATCTCATGTACACATTGTCGTGCAAGTAAAAGATCCCTTGGCAGTTGGAATTCTAATTAAGAGTAATACGTCCGGGCAAAATATTCTGTCACCCACTCTAAGAAGAACAGTAGTTTCATTTCATTATGGGAAGGAATTAGTGCAAGTCACAAACATTGGATCAACAGCTGAAACTATTATCAGTATGAATTCCGTAATTAGTTCACCCATCTGAATCTATTAACAATATGTATTCTGTAATGTACTGCGCGTTTACAGCTCGACTGTAAGATTGTAAGTTGTGCCTTCAAATGGTGTATACCTATAAACGGCAAGCCTGTAGTTAATTCTCTAAACCACACTTTACGTGGAAATTGGACAACCGTGAAGCTTCTAAAATCACTTTCTAGAATTGCAGAAATTCTCGGAATTTTCTCCGTAAGGGAGATACCCCCTGCCCCGCGACGATTGATTGGCTGTGGGATTCAGATCAGCCATCTAAACGTTGGCTATATTGAAAGAAATTTAAGTTGCTGTATTTGAAGCTGGATCACCAAGAAAACTTTCACCTCTCGAATTAGACTGTTGTCGCCGTTTTAACCCGAATGTTTTGGGCAATTCTAGTTCTGCACCCTATGTCGTTACGTCGCTCAAATTTTTTATTAACTATTTTTGAATAATTATAGATAGAGAGTGAAATGGGGTTTAACGTCCACTGGACACAGACTAAGTCCTTTCGGGACTAACAAATGGTTTCAATAATTCGCTTGCACGTAGGTGTCTTTAGCAGTGGGAGGAAACCGGACTGCCCGGAGAAAACCCAAGAGGTTGGACAGGCGACCCCACGTACAACCAGGGATTCGAAACCACGCCAGTTGACTCATTGACAGGCCGTATGATACAGCGCGCGCACGCTAACCATTCGGCCATCCACCCCCCCTTGAACAATTATAACAACAACGGTCAGCTCTTTATCGAAATCTATATAATTCATCTTTATGTCCTTAAACATTCATAGGGGGGGTTGGGATGGCCTAGTGGTCTAGAGTGCCGCGCTTCGACTTCTAGCTGGCCGGTCACCCCTGGCTTGCGGCTGTGGTTTCGATCCCTGGTGTGAGCGTATGTGGCATGGAGATAAGGGCGCCTTCTCAACCTCCGGGCACTCCGGTTTCCTCCCACTGCTAAAGACCCCTACGCGCAAGCGAATTATTGAAATAAAATTGAAACCATATTTTAGTCCCAAAATGACCTAGTTTGTGTCGAGTGGACGTTAAACCTCATTTCTCTCTCTCTCTCTCTTTAAACATTCATAGAATTTATTTTTTAATTCTATAATTACAGAGTGTATTGGTCTACATTAGACAGTCTTTATACGTCACAGGTCAACAACCCACAACTTACTCGTTTGAGGTTATCCTGTATGGTGTTTAGTATATTAGGTGAGATTCGAATACTTGGACGAACAGTCCGATGTTTAATAATACGAGTGCTGGGGACTCTTTGATGACAGCAAATTGACCTCGAATATGGTTTCAGACAACAAATTTCCGAGTGCTGGGGGACTCATTGTTGACAGCAAATTGGCCTCAAATATGGTTCCAGACAACAAATTTCCGAGTGCTGGGGACGCATTGTTGACAGCAAATTGGCCCCTAATATGGTTTCACACACAACAAATTTTCGAAGTTGCCTCGTATTTGCGAGCCGATAGAACTCTATAGATGAGAACCTGAAAATCTGAAGCTCGGTGTAATTATAGTTTGTACTAAAGTCTCCAACATTCTGTTAAAGCCATTTTTGTCCCATGCCATCTCGATATTTTTTCAATTTGTTCAAAATATAGTTTTGGGTAATTCCATGTCAATTATCATATTTTCGAGTTGATTTAACCCGGTAAATGAGCACCTAAAAATCTGAAACTTAGCCCAATTATAGTTTGTACTAATGTCTCTAAATTATCCCAAACCCATTACTGTCCCATGCCATCTCAATATTTTATTGATGTTTTCAAAATATGTGTTTTGGGTCATTCTATATATATCAATTCCCACCCAATTAGTTTAACCGTATCTTCTTCCATTTTGCTGCAATTTGGTTTTAATGTTTATTAGCGATGAAAAGGCTGATATTCCAAATTTTAGCGCGATCCGGCTGACAGGTCCTGAGATACAGTCATCCAATTTTGGCGATTTCGGCTAATATGGACGCAGTCGTCATTGTTCAAATGACCATACCGAGTAACCGATTGATCAAAATTGCTAGAATAAGTACTTCTGGAATAGGAATTCAACAAGAATTCTAAATCTACACTTATTTTTGACGTCCAGGAGTGCTTTAAAGAGTGCAGACCTTTTGACTTTGACATGTTCAACATGTTTTCTACACAATGTCAAACTTTTGGAGGTATGATATCCTTTATAAACATGTAAAATCAAATTAAATATTCACACTGATACTTAAAGCTGGCTTATATTCATGGATAAGCTCTGAGGATACAGAGTAACCTGCCACAGACTTTCCTTAAGATCGATAACTATGATTCAAACAGCAAGTCATCCTCTTTCCTATTCCAGAAATACTTATTCCAACAATTTTGACCTATTGGTTACTGGGTTATGATCATTTGAATAATGGCGGCCACCATTGGGAGGACCGTGTCTTAGGAACCGTAAGTCGAAGCAAGTGAAAACTTGGCATATTAGTTTTTTCGGCCGTAATAAGCATATAAACCAAACTTCAGCCAAATCGAAGGAAGTATGGTTTAAGATATGAGTACAAGCTATAATTACACCAAGTTTCAAATTTTTGGGTACTCATTTACCGGGGTCTTTTGGCTCAAAAATACGAGTCAATTTTCTCAAATTGGTGTTTGAGAACCTTATTCGACGTCAATTGCCTGAGAATCTAGTGAAGACTGGTGCGTTTTCATATGGTTTATTATGTCTGATTGCAGAGTCGTAATGTACATAAAAAGTTCTTGAAGACTACCAAATTTGAGCTGTATATCTTCACTAGAAAGATAACAGTAAGATATCTGAAACTCGAGTAAATTATTGATATATATTTTGTTTCGAAAACTTGTTGGTAACTCATGAAACTCAAATGCACGTATCTCAGTCAATTTGAAAGCTAAAGACCACAAATTTTACAGTTTCTAGTTTATACATATACAATAACAGATATTGTTTCCAGATTTTTTCGAAGGGGTCGATTACCAAATTTGTGTAAATTGCCCACTTTGACATGGAATGACCACCCAATAAACTTTCTTGGCCAATGCAATAAGATGTTCCTCATTCCGGTGATAATATAATATGAAATAACAATATCCAATTAGGCAGGCTTATAAAGTTTGAATATCGAATGAAGTCACGAAATTAACTTTCAAAATATTTGTTTCTTTTTGAAAAGAAATGTCCGTCGTTGTGATTGTTTTCCACATAAACATTACCTGCAAAGCCTGATTTAATTTCACAGATAATGGTATCGTGTGTGGAGACATCGAAAGGAGACGACTCTTTTTAGCAAACCTGAGTGGCAAGAGAACTGAATCGCTACCGAACATCAGTATCCAATCTTCGGAACTGCTTGAAATTGATTGTAAACCAGAAGATGTTACAACCCTCGATGGAAGAATGTATTTCGTCTGTCAGTATACTAATCGGTTAGTAGTTTATATGTACATAGGTTGTATTCATCAAGAACTTTGGCCAAATAGACAACAATACAATACGTGTGTATCAAATATAGAAATGCCTATGCCACATTTATTGACAGCAAACTGAAAAAGTCTTTTTATGGTATCAGCGCAAGAGCCTGAAACACTAGCCCAATAAAAAAAAAATACTAACCGCAAAATACAACCACATTCAACCTTATTATTTCAGTATTAAAAATACATTATACGAGATTAGATAAAGACCTGGCAGTTCTCACTAGTTAAAACGAGATAATGTAAAAGGAATTTGCTGAAAATTTCAGTCAAATTGGGCCACTTTGAACCGAGAATTTAGCGATTGAATTTTAGGCCTAGCCTCGGTTATCATCAGTAAAACGAATAGTCTCGATTATCCAATTGTTTTTTTTTTATTTAATCATCAATAAGCGTTGAGCGACAGATTGGATTCCAGTTAATATCGCGTGCTAGCGATTGCATCGAGAGTTGATTATCGTCTGGATAAGTTGATTAATGTCTAATTAATAATTTATATAACAGTTAAGGCCTAACGAAATACCTGCAACAGGCAGATTTAGCTCTTGTATAATGTGTGTTTAATGAGTTTATTAGCCGACCGAAAGAGTGCAGATTTTTATTATTATTTCTATTTCGTTTAAACGAAATATTGATTGGTAATAATGAAATATTAATTCGTTATAATGAAATATTAATTTGATATAACGAAATATTAATTTGTTATAACGAAATATTAATTATTAATAACGAAATATTAATTATTAATAACGAAATATTAATTATTAATAACGAAATATTAATTTGTTAAACGAAATATTTATTCCTATGAAGTTATAAAGTAGTAATAACAATATACAACACGAAATATTAAATTCGTTTAAACGAAATGTTAAATTCGTTTAAACGAAATGTTAAATTCGTTTAAACGAAATGTTAAATTCGTTTAAACGAAATGTTAAATTCGTTTAAACGAAATGTTAAATTCGTTTAAACGAAATGTTAAATTCGTTTAAACGAAATGTTAAATTCGTTTAAACGAATTGAATGTCTGTCACCGAGTCAACTGACGTGGCTTGGGTTCCCCAGTTGTACGTGACAAGGAATAGGATCGCCTTCCAAACTTGTGGATTTCCCCCACTGCAAAAGACCCCTACACGCAAGCGAATTATTGGAATAATACTGAATCTTATGTTAGTTCTGAAATGACATAGTTTGCGTCGAGTGGACGTTTAACCCCATATCTCCCCCCTTCTTCAAATAGTTTTATTTTAATTTGCAGTGTTTTTCAAATTAATTTAAAAACTAAAACCCATAAAGTTTTTGTTCCTGTGCTCAAGGGAAGCGATATCTGGGATTCGATATGGCCACTGCCTGACCAGAAAGTTGTATTGCCAGGGCAGTCGGGTAAGAATTTAGTTTTCTTTAATGATAAATTATGCATATCAGGGTGGCAATGAGTATGAGTTGCATAAATCGAATTCATCTTAGTCTAAACATGTTATGCATCGTTATGGTGAAACAACACAGGCGAACGAAATTCAATCAATCCAAAGGAATGTTATATTGAATCTTGTACTTATATTGTACATCGCACTTTCGGGGATATATTAAATGGTTTAATATATACCAATGAATTTTGTATAGCCTTATGCGTATTATTTTTTAGTAAATACAATTCCTGGTACTACAATATTGGTGGTAATAATTATTGTAGTTATTGGCATTGTCCTAATTGCAATCATAGCAGTCACCATTCTAAGATACACGAAGAAAAACGACAGTATGTCAAGAAGATCTGACAGTCATTCTATTGGAGAACCGGAAGAATCACAACCACCCAGTACAGTTGTGCCAAGAACATCTAAGAACGACCAAACAAAAGGATCAGCATATTACAGTAGCCTTCACAACAGATCAAAAGAATGTCCTCTGTATGACAATGGACAACCAGAAGAATCAAAATTATCCAGTATAGTTGTGCCAAGAACATCTAAGAACGATCAAACAGAAGGATCAATATATCCCAGTAGCCTTGACAACAGATCAGAGACATACAAACCAGAGGACTGCCATCTGTATGACACAATTCCTTTTACAGAACACAAAACGTCATCACCCGAGTACGTCGAAATGATGTAACTCTTTTATATAATAGTATTCATGGGTTTGAATAATTTGGCTTGCTTTGTGGCCACATATAATTAATATCTAGTATACACCAGTATTATATATAGTCCAATGGTGTTGTATGCATTCTTAGTTATGGTATAATTGTATATTTTGTTTAGTTTGAGTTCACATGGCCAGGGGTTGGATGGCCGATTAGTTAGCACGTGCGCATTATATTACACGGTCGGTCATTGTGTAAACTGGCGTGGTTACATTTCCCCGGTTGTACGTGACAAGGAGTAGGGTCGCCTTTCCAACCTCGTGGGTTTTCTCTGGGTCCACCGGTTTCCTCCCACTACCAAAGACTCCTACGCGCAAACACATTATTGAAATAAATAAAATTGAACTGTATGTTGGTCCCAAAATGACTTACATTGGGCGTTAAACTGCACCCCCACACTTTAGTTCACGTGTATTGTGTACAGTGTTTAATTGCAGTATACTGTATACATTGTCTAGTTTGAGTTTATTTGTATTATATACATTGTTTAGTTTACTTGTTTACAGTGTTATATGTATTATACTTATATACATTTTTAGTTTTAGTTCAAATGTATTGTATATAGTATTTAATTTCATATACATCGTTTAGTTTTAGTTTACTGGGATTGTATTTACTGGTTTATTTTATAATACAGTTTTAGTTTACTGCGATTATATTTACTGGTTTAATTTATAATACACTGGTATTGTTTTTACTGTTTTGTTGTAGTTTACTTGGGTTGTATTTATAGTTTAGTTTTATAATACACGTATTGCTTTTACTGTTTACGTGGAGTACATTAATATATTAATAGTTTACTGCGATTGTATTTTGTTTAGTTTTATAATACACTATTATTGTTTATATTGTTTAGAATTATTTTTAATACACTATTATTGTTGTTTAGATTCAATATTAAATAGAAAGTAATGGAACGTTCTCACACTGAACAGTATATTTATGGATAACAATTTCTGGTTTATTAACAAACAACGTTTCGATACGTAAATCATCTAAAACACATGTTAGACTTAATTATTGACTATCTCGTTTTGTAGTAGAATTTATAAAATTTGAGGGATCATCCCAAACAGCATTTTAAGTCTGCTTATGGACCTGGGCCCCTATTTCACAAAATTTTAACTAAGATAAGATCTGAATTTTAGTTATTTGATTGGACAATATTAGAATGATTTTAGTTCTTAGCCAATCAAAATTGAAGTATCTGGTAAAATTTGGATTTTATCTTTAGTTAAAATTTCGTGAAACAGGGCCCTGTTTCACAAAAACTTAAATCTCCTTTAAATCGTCTTAAACTAAAATCTCATCCTAACTTAAGATAGCTGAGTTTCACAAAACGATTTTAAGCATCTTGGTTAAAATCCACTAAAATAATATTTTAAGTTAAAATCTAATCTTAACTTAAAATACTGGCGTTTCACAAACCCATTTTAAGGACAATTTTAACTAAAATCAATTTTAACTTAGGATAGCCGTCACCCTGTCTTAACTTAAAATCAAGACATTAACAAAATTTGATTAGAGCTACATTGTTAAATTTTTTGTGACATATAGATATAATTAGAATAATGATAATATTGTGAACGGCCCGGGTCACTAAATTTTAATATTCCAACCATCATTCACAAAAAAAAGTCTCATTCAAATCCATTTTACCCGTTTATTTTATTGTAAGTCAATTTAAGCATTTGGATGGCGCTCCATATTATTAGAACTCCAAGGAATAAAACCGCTCAAAACCCCAGTAAACTAAACACTAAAAGAAAAGCATTTATTCATATCCAATGTCTTGGAAAGAAGAGCCCTCTTATCTATAAAGAAAATATGTTCGTGTACAGTGGTTTAATATGGTTCGTGTACAATGGTTTAACTTGGTTTTAGAAGGCCTAAAGGCCTATAATACTAGGCAAACCATATGTAATATTTACGCATACTTTTGAGGGTTATGATGATATGTAAATACCAAAGAGATAAATCAATAATCTCAAATGTGTTTATTGAAAAATGTTATTGTAGGACTATTTGAAATTAAATTTTAATATAAATTTATTATTATTTCTTAATGAAATTTTACGTTAATAAAGCTACAAAAATAATTGGCATTTCAGGATCCAAAGCTATTTTATGATTGGGGAAAAATCATTTAATTGAGTAAGTATCATTTTCAAAGTATCATTGAAAGGGTGGATCTATGAGAATGACATGTCAAATCTAGGCATCGGAACATTGGCTATTTGGTGTACTACTTTCAAAGTTGATAAATACTTTTAAAATGCGACGACAAATTACAACCTAGATTAGCCGTTTGAGTCATAATATCATAATAGGTTTGTGACAATTTTACATAAAACTACAAATCCATGCGATTTAGTTTATCGATACACATTATTTCCATTGAAGCCTGCGAGTAAATCAAATTCCCATGTCACGAATCATATGCCAAGTTCAAGGCCAACCCACCGATACTTTTCGAATCGCATATATATATAATGCAGTACACTCATTTATTTCACTTCTCTACGAATGTCCGACCGTGTGCAAACATTGCTTCAACGTATGAAACTCTTCCCATTTGCAACCTTTAATTCAACATTTTTCAGTTTCGAAGCGTATTTGTTTTCACCGTAATTTTGATTTTAGTTAAAATCTATTTTAGTGATTTTAGCTTAAGTTTTTGTGAAACAGGGCCCAGGGTCATGGCTTCCAACATAAAATGTGAGCGTAAGGTAAACATTGAAATTTTTATCAAATTCAGTGTTTGAGGAATTCAGAGAAATGAAAAATACTTTCCAGTATGGGATTGGGAAATTCACATATAATGACGGAAACAAATGTGGAAATGTGGATTTCTAGGGTCTCATAATCCAAGGTTTTTAGTGAACACTTTGATATATTTGAATAGATGCGGGCATGAACAGTGAAATATGTCTTTTAACTATAGTAGATGGCACTTCATTTCTTAGACATAAAGGATGCGTAGCGAAAACATACCCAAGAGGTTTAAAAGCGGCATCAAAAACATGGATCACACAAGAGTAAATGTCATATTGATATGTACAAAAAATACATGGCACCGTGTCCTTTAGGGGCAAGTGGCTCCAAAAACTTCGATCATTATCCCAATACGTACAAGAGTAATTGTCATATTGAGATGTACAAAAACTAAATGGCACCGTGTCCTTTAGGGAGAAGGGACAACGGATTTTATCTGGCATCCTTTGATCAAACCACAGACAGACAGCGTCTAGTTTAGTAAACAACCAATGGGCCATAACTCCATCTAGAAAGTTGTGCCATATTTGTGTAAAAGAGCTGGAATTACTGATCACAAGACTAATCATATCCTGAGAATAACTAAATTATTTTCATAAGATGTTCCAGAATAATTGGTAATGGAAAGAACTGGTCATCGAAGTGCTGTGGGTAAGGTTTTAGAAGCCTATCCTATAGTTATTTTGTATTATTGAAGTGTTAGGGTTAAGTTTGGGGGTTGGGATGGCCTAGTGGTCTAGATTGCCGTGCTGCTTCGACCTCTAGCTTGCCGGTCACCTCGGACTTGCGGCTGTGGTTTCCACCCCTGGTGTGGGCGTATGTGGCATGAAGATAGGGGCGCCTTCTCAACCTCGTGGATTTCTTCCGGTTTCCTCCCACTACTAAAGACCCCTACGCGCAAGTGAATTATTGAAATAAAATTAAACCATATGTTAGTCCCGAAATGACCTAGTTTGTGTCGAGTGGACGTTAAACCCCATTCTCTCTCTCTCGGTAATATCATTTTCTCTCTCTCTCTCGACATCATTGATAAAACTTTGTACTCTACACTTATAGTGTACATGTTTCAGATGTCAAGAGTATGCAGAAGAACCACAGATGAGCAAAAACGTCACGTAAGTGATTTGTTACATGAAAGAGGGTCAAGTGTCATCTGATGCAAATAAACCTAAAATAGGGACCGATCTTAATATGACTGTAACTACACCGTCTGTTTCGGTACTAAACTCTTCAACTTTCTCTGTTTTTGTATTATTTCATCAGCGTCATCAGCGGTCGATATGAACCGAATGTTGACTATCACACGTGGATACACGTTAATTAACGTTAAATGTATTTTAAAAATAGTATGACGTAGCGTGTATGTTTTAGTTTAAACAATATTTTATTCATCTGAAAAGGATTGAACAACAGGCGAAGCCTATATAAGTTCTTTCCCTGGTATACAGAAAATAATAAACGATAGATATAAACATATACATAAAAATAAGATTAAATACATGTATAATAAATTGTAAAATTGAACATATATACAGTTTTGTGTGGAAATGATATACATACGAACTATAGTTGATGAAATTATACAACAATATTTAAAAGAAAATCAAAACCTTTTAGAACTTTTAATAAAATTATGGACTGCTTCAAAAATCAAAATATTAGATGTGTTCGAAAGCCCTGAAGCGCCATTTAAAATTAGATCTAGATTAATAGTTTCTGTGATTACCTTTAATGAATTGAATAGTTCGCTTCTGATTGTTGAATTAGATGGGCAAGAGAAGAAGAAGTGGAAGTTATCTTCATCCGAAGAATTGCATTTTGGATATATTTTTGATTCAGATAGGTAGTGGTGGAAAAGGTGATTATTGAGATTATTTAGTTGGCAGTAAATGATATTTTCCTTGCGGTTTCCATAATGAAAGTAACAAGGATTTTTATGTATAGGATATTGACTCAGAAGTCTGGACTTAAAAGTATTGAGAGACGGCGATAACTGCACGTGTGTAGCAGGACTGTTCCATAGTTTGATTGTGTTGGGAACAAAACTTTTTATACAAGAAGACGTTATACATTGTGGTATTTTCAGTTTGTGGTTTCTAAGATTATAATAACTTGTTTCGGGTTGATTTTGCATAAGAATATCGGATAAATACTGGGGACTATAGCAGTTAAGGATTTTACAAAAAAATATAAGAGTTTATGCTTTTCTCGGCGTTTGAACAGTGGTTCCCACCCTAATTCGTCATACACGTATTTTCTGTGAGAATTTCGACGCAGACCAGTTATGATTCTCCCTGCTTCTAGTTGTATATTCTCAACTAATTATGAATCTTTGGTACTACAATTATCCCATATGATATCCCCATACTGCATAAGAGGGCGTATAAATGACGTAAATATCGTACATAACGTAGATCTATTTAATTTGAATTTTAATTGGCGTAGAATGTTGAGTCTATTGCAAGCTTTTTTTGTGAATTGTAGAAATATGTTCTGCCCATGTTCCGTTTAGATTAAACTGAAGATTAGGATGATTAGATTTTTTTACGTGTGAATATTAAGTTTTTAGTTTTATTTGGGTTGAATGTTATTTGCCATTTATTTGCCCAGGTTGATATTAGCTTCAGATCACTATTGATTGAATTAGCAGTTTCTAATGGGTTATCATTTATAATTGCAGATAAGGACGTATCGTCAGCAAATAATCGTACATTACTATCGAGGTTGTCTGAAATAACATTTATGTATATTAAGAGCAGAAAAGAACCGAGTATTGATCCCTGGGGAACCCCAGATTCAACTGACAAATTGAAAACCTTTAAGTACAACACATTGTTCACGATTTGTTATATAATTGTATATTCGATCACATAAATGTAGGCTAATACCATACTTTCGCAGTTTATATATCATTCCCAAGTGCCAGACTTTATCAAACGCCTTAGAAATATCACAGAATACAAACTAAGCTCTTTACATTTATCTAGATTACTTATATATCTCAAGAAGTTGGTTTATTGTTGAATCATTTTTTTTTTGAAATCCTGACTTATGTTTAGATAATAGATCATTATTTTTAATAAGGTTATATAGAGATGTTTTAGGATAATTTTTTCAAAAATCTTACAAATTGTGCACGTTAAGGAAATGGGGTGATATTTTTCTGGAAATTGTGGATCCCCCTTCCCTTTAAAAGCGGCTGTGACATGTGAAGTTTTCCATATGTCTGGAAGTTGTTTAGTTGTAAGGCACAGGTTAAATAGGCGAGTAAAGGGAATTATAATGGCGGGAGATAGGCTTTGTAGGATTAATGGGCTGAGTTCATCAGGTCCTGGTGGCTTTGAACAGTCGAGTATTTTTAATTGATCTTTAACCTCTTGCTCAGTTACGATAAAATTATTCATTGTGATGTCCATGTGTACATGAAAGGGAGTTAATTCATGTGAGGTATCTAGTTTTGAAACTGATGTAAGATATGAATATAATACTGTCGCCTTATCATGCAAGTGGATGAGAATAAATTTTGCCATTATGGTTTGATTATTACATTTTACATTTTCACAACTGATTTTACTAATTTCCACCACTGATTTGATGTGACTGTATGATTATCTATTTTATTGATGATTTTAGATTTAAAATCATCTTTCGCCTGACGTTTGAGTGAAATTACCTCATTTCTAATTTTACGGAACTTTAGCCAATGGTTTTGGTTATCTGACTTTTTGGCACGCTTATGGGCTCGGTTTCTTTGACGAATTTTTAGGCGGATGCAGTTGTTCATAAAAGGTTTATCGTTGGGTCTAATTGTGACTATATTAGTAGGAATGAATATTGAGGTGGTTTCGTCAAGGATATTTTTAAAATCATTATATAATTTATTTATATCTTTATTATTAAAAACCGTTGTTGGCCATTCTATTTGTTTAAGAGAATTACTTAAGCCTTCAAAATTAGCCTGGTTATAATGTCTGATTTTCCGTTTATATGATAATTGTTTATAGGTAATAAAGTTAATTTCTACAGTTATTAACCAATGAGTACTACATATAGGGTGCAATACTGAATATTTAGAAATAAGACACCTTTTATTTGTAATAAACAGATCTATTTGTGTTCCGGGATGGGTTGTAAAGTTAGTTGGTTCATATATGAGATTTCCTAGATCAAAGCGTTGTAATATTACGTTTTTGTCTGAACTTGATAAAACCCAGTTCCACAACATAGTAAATCTGGAAAATGTTGCAATCCATATTCGATATAGCTTTATCCAGCCGCACTTAAACATGATATTTTCCGCAGGTTAATCTTATAGGTTTTTGTTTTTCGTGTAGTGCGGTCCTCCTGCACTTACTATTAGAATTCGTCCACAGTCAGAATGGGTCAACTACAAAACACTACAAGCGAAGCGATCTAGAAATAAAGCTGAGCGAACATGGCGAAATTCCAAGCTCCAAATCCATCGGGAACTATATCAGCTAGCAAAGCTCAATTTCAATAGATGCGTTGTTGGTGATAAGAAATCTTATTATTCAGATAGAATTGACAATAGTGACAACAAATTCAATGCATTATCAGAACTATGGTGTGACTTTACTTCCCGAGTCTGACACTAATCAACAACTCGCTGATAAATTCTCCTCATATTTTCTTAATTAAATATCCACCATTCGAGCGAATCTTGCACTGAATTCAGGAGATCGGATATCTTGCGATACAAATCCGACAGTTCTACTACCCCTACTCAGTTCATTTAGCACGGTCAGTGAACCTGAATTGTCAAAAATTATCACTTCATGTTCCTCAAAATCATGATCCAATTCCTACTCAGTTTTTGAAAGACTGTCTTCCATCACACCTTTAAGTCCGCTATAATATTTCAACTCATCAAAAAGAAATCACTGGATCCAGAAATCGAGAAAAACTATCGACCTGTTTCAAACTTGAGTTACATTTCCAAACAACTGAAATCTCATGTTAGAGAAAATAATCTATTAGAGCCATTCCAAAGTGCTTATAGGAAGATTCACAGCATCGAAACAGCATTAGTGAGAGTCCACAATGATATCCTTACAGCATTAGATAATCAGAACTCCATTCTTCTGATCCTATTAGACCTATCTGCTGCTTTTATGCGGTAGATATTAAGATTTGTATTAATCGTCTGGAAACAGACTTTGGAATCACTGATGACGCTCTGAAAATAGTCAAGTCTTATATCACCAATAGGAGACAACGAGTTGTTGTTGGTTTCAGGAATCATCCCCTGAATCGCAGCTGAAATTCGGAGTGCCTCAAGGATCTGTGCTTGGGCCGCTATTGTTCAGCTTGTATACATACATCATCTCTTGGTAGTCTGGTTAGAAAACATGGACTTGAATATAACCTCTATGCTGATGACACACAGTTACACATATGACACACATATTTCGTTTAACCCCTCAAATCCTGACAATTTCAATATGTCTAAAATCATTGAACAGTGTATTGACGGCATCAAAGTTTGGATGTCACAAAATTTCCTTAAATTGAATGATGACAAAACTGAATATTTAGTAATAGGCTCACAATTCAAACTTCCTAAACTGGATGGCGATTTATCAGTTCTCAATCTAAGTCCGCGAGAAACATTGGAGCTATTTTTGACTCAAATATAAATATGGAGTGACAAATAAATAACATTTGTAAAACAGGGTACTTTCACCTAAGAAACATTGGTAAAATCATGAAATATATATCAATAGATGCTACCAAACACTGATACATGCTTCTGAAGTTAAACGTAAGAATAGTTCCGCATGATATTTGTTTTGTTACAATATTCACGCGTTTCAACAATGTGAAACAAGGGCCATAAATCAGGAAATTATTGAAATAAGCTTCTTTTAAACAACATAAATATACAAATTTCAAAACAATCAGATGATAAATGTAGTCTGCAGAGTGTCCACAAAAAATTGTGGACGAACCGGGGCGACGACAAAAATACGAAACATTTTCATGTAGGCGTAACAAAACGTCTGTCAGGGCCTAAATTTACAAGTGTAAGGTCAATATTTTACAAAAGAATTAAAAAAAAAACACTAGGCGAATTGATCGCAACCCGAATATCTGTGGCATGTTTTTGAGCTGTCCCTATAGCACTATTATTCTCGTTCGTATGCAATTATGTGGCTTGCTATATTATGTTTGCAACACATTTGTTCACGAAAGGTGCAAGAAAACCCCTAAAACCATATTATGTAAAAAAGTAACATCATCCATTAATCCCCAGAAGAATAATTAAAAGAAATATCACATCACACACATTATTTGTTTCCATCATGCTCTCGATAGCCTGATTGTTCAATTTAGTGCATGGAATGATTTGAACTGAATACAATCGACCTTGGGCAAATACACACCAATTAATCTTGAATTACAAGGATAATTAAAATATTATCCTGTTCTTTTGTAAATACGACACATACAGCTCTTATTTATTGAGTCCTCTACATACTGTACATTTCAAGGATAAGATTTGGTCTGTTGGGTTTTTTTATTTTATCAGATTCAACCTCACTAAGATGTTTCACAACTTGAGAAAGATGATTCCTTCCAGATTGAACCAGACGCTTTAACTGTTGTGAGTAATTTTGAAATGAAAATCCGAAACATTCATCTAGTGATCCAAACCTCTCTGCGTCAGATGCAATATGCAGCATGGAATGGACATCGTATACCAAAAACCCTACACCATACAAATTTCCACCTTCTTCATCACAAATCTTGGGCGTACTTGCTGTGCTCAACTGATAATGTTTTAGATGTGACAACACAAAGTGTCAAGAAATGATGATATAGATCTTGACGCAATATGTCCTTTAAGACATATTTTCCTGTGTATAACAGGAACTACCTAAACTCTGTCTACTTCATCCAGACTTCTTGGTTTTCGGGCAAAAGTTTTAGGGATGGAGTCCTTTAGTTTGATTCACTGTAAGCTGATTGTAGCTACATGACCAGCTGACATTCTATTTGCCTTGCTCCCACGTATCCACATGAGAAGCAAACGATTCATAACACCTAGACAACTTTGATGCATATATTCTATCGAACAAGAGTTAACCATGTCAATAGGTAGAAGGGGGGTTCTCAATTGAAACGATTCATCAGATCTTAAAGTCGGTTCAGTAATCTCATGGTACGTAATTTTTCTTTCATTCTTTCATCCGAACTCATTATTTTATGCCTTTGAACATTGACCTCCAGGGGAATCACTAGCCATAAAAAGGGCGATTTTCCGTACAATCAAGGGCCATAAATCAGGAAGTTGCCCGGGCAACTCTGCATTGACGACCAACCGTACTAGTAAGAGGGGAGGGGGTATAGCAGTCTTTTTCAAGTCCACCATTAAAGCATATAAGATTAAAATAGGTCCTTTTGTTAGCTGCGAAATACAACACACCAACATTAAACACCATAACGAATTATTTCATCTCATCTCATTGTATCGGCCTCCTAATTCTGCCTCTGTTGAGACTTTTTTCAACGATTTATCGGACATACTTCACGAAATTACATCATGTGCTGGAAAACTTTTGATATGTGGTGATATAAATCTACACCTAGATGTTGATTCCAAAACTACTACACAGTTTAACGATATTCTCGAATCTTTCGACCTAGTTCAACATGTCACTAAACCTACTCACAATAAAGGTCACATACTTGATGTCGTTATTACCCGCAAATCTGACTCTTTGGTGTTCAACTTATCAGTAGACAACCATCTCATTTCTGATCATTTTTCAATCATGGCTGTTCTTACACTTCCAAAACCCAAATCACTGCAGAAGACTGTATCATATCGTAAACTGAGAGATATCAACTTAACCAACTTGAAATCTGATATCTTAAATGACGGTGCTCTTAATAAGATTGGCAATTTCTATGATATTTCGGATCAACTTCAAATCTATAATAAAGAGCTTCAAAACATAATTGATAGCCATGCACCAATTGTCAGAAAAACACTCACCATCAGACCAAATCGTAAATGGTACAATGACTCTGTTCGCGAAAGCAAACAGGCACGTCGGAAGGCGGAAAAGGTCTGGTGCAAGAGTAAGCTTGAAATTGACAGACAAATATATGTAAAGGCTCGTAATGATACAAACATCCTCATCAATCAGACGAAACAGACTTTTGTTTTAAACCGTATACAAGAAAATAACAAAAACCCTAAAGAACTTAATAAAATTTTGAACACTATGATTAAAACTAGTGACAGTACCGTTCTACCAGAGCATCGTGACCCTAAGCTACTCGCTGAATCTTTCAGTCAGTTCTTCAACAATAAAATTGTTACCATACGTAGGGCATTTGACAATTGTTCTTTATCGGTATCTGATAATGATATTGACGTAAACTTCACTGGTTCACCACTATCAACCTTTCCAATAGCTGCTGTAGATGAAATCAAAGCAATTATTTCTACATCCTCTTCCTCTTCTTGTGAGCTAGATGTATTCCCAACCCATCTTGTTAAAAGCTGTTCTACAGAACTTTGTCCTATTCTTTGTAGCATTGTGAATACATCCTTATCTACTGGAAACTTTCCTGATGTGTTGAAAGAAGCATTGGTCTTTCCACTTCTCAAGAAGAGTACATTAGATCACAATGTCTTGAAAAACTACAGACCTGTCTCAAACCTGTCGTTCATCTCCAAACTTATTGAAAAGGTTGTAGCAGCACGTTTCAAAGCCCATCTGAAGTTACATAATCTTAACGAACCCTTCCAATCAGCATACAGAAGCAAACATAGTACAGAAACAGCATTAACTCGTGTGAATAATGATATCCTTACTAGCCTTGACAATAAAAATGTTGTGTTACTGGTTCTTCTTGATTTAAGTGCCGCCTTCGACACAATCGACCAGTCTCTCCTGTTAGAACGGCTTCACGACGTTTTCGGACTTGAGGGTAATGTGCTGAATTGGTTCCGGTCATATCTCACATCCCGTCACCAATCTGTTGTCATCAATAATGTTAAGTCTGCATCTGTACAACTTAAATTCGGCGTACCACAGGGATCGGTACTCGGACCGTTGCTCTTTACCGCTTATACCACTCCTCTGGGGCGTATTTTGAAATCATTCAATCTGAATTATCATATCTATGCTGATGATACTCAACTCTACATTTCAATTAAACCCGAAAATGAATCCCTGCGATTGTCTAAACTTGAATCGTGCATTGATGCTATTAAGTGCTGGATGAAAAAGAACTTCTTAAAGCTCAATGATGAAAAAACAGAGTTCGTGCAAATCGGTTCTAATCATCTTTTATCCAAAATATCTGTTAGTAATATCTCTATCGGTAATTTTGTTGTTAACCCAGTTAATAGCGTTCGAAATCTTGGTGTAATTTTGGATAAGAATATGAACATGAATGCTCACATCTCCTCAATCTGTAAAGCTTCCAACTTCCAACTTCACAAAATTGGACGGATCCGCAATTTCCTCGACATTGACTCTACAAAACTTTTAATCAACTCTTTGGTGACCTCACGTCTCGACTACTGCAACTCGTTACTCTACAACTTACCAGCATATCAAATTAATCGATTACAGAAGATTCAAAACAAAGCTGCAAGAATTGTTACAAGAACTAAATTATACACCAATATTACTCCCGTTTTGAAAGAACTCCACTGGCTACCGATTAAGACCAGAATTGATTTTAAAATTCTCATGCTGACTTTCTGTGCTTTGTCATGTGATGACTCTCCTCTATATATTAAAGAATTAATTCAACCCTACCACCCTACCAGAAATCTTCGTTCTGAATCTAAGTACCTTATTAAATCAGTAACTGCAAACTCTTCTTTCGGTAGACGCTCCTTTGCTTTTGCGGCAGCAGAACTGTGGAATTCAAATGATTTTCCCATAGAACTCAAGTACTGTGCATCAATTGACAGTTTTAAACGGAATCTTAAAACTCATCTTTTTAGAAACTTTTTCTTTTAATTGTTGATCGCATACTCCTTTTAACTAGTGTTTTCTTTTAACTGACCATAATGTTACCAAAGAGCAGCTTCGGTTGGATTTTAGGACATTATTATTATTATTATTATTATTTACATACCAAATTGTGTCCTACCAAAACTGTAAATTTCAATTGGAACTAGACTAGCGTGTTTGCAACATAAAGGCTTACCAAAGACCTCGTGCGAATAATTACGTAATACGTCATTAGTATCTGCGTACTCGGACTATTCTCTTGAGCTCTATATGCGAGACCTACTGGAGAGGCGTTAATGGTCAACTCCGTTATTGTCCTTTTTGTGTGAAGTCTACAGTCTAGAGTGTCGCGCTTCTACAAGAAAAAAAAAAGAGTGTCGCGCTTCAACCTCTAGCTGGCCCATCACCTCTGGCTTACGGCTGTTGTTTCGAGCCCTGGTGTGAGCGTATGTCGCATGGAGATAGAGGCGCCTTCTAAACCCCGTGGGTTTCCTCCTGGCACTCCGGTTTCCTCCCACTGGTAAAGACCCCTACGCGCAAGCGAATTATTGAAAAAAAACTGAAACCATATGTTAGTCCCAAAAGGACATAGTTTGTGTCGAGTGGACGTTAAACCGCATTTCTCTCTCTCTCGCTCTCTCTCTCTCTCTCTCTCAACGTATCTTTGCAAGCGCAGATGCAGCTCTTTTGATATTCGTGCAAGTGCGACGCCATTCGTTTTCGTCAGGTATATTATGCTTCAAGACTAGCGGAATGGTTTACCTCACCACCGAATAAGACCCCTTGCGATGAATTTTCGCTGTTTCTCTTTATCTTTTATAGTTTACCTTGAGTTGTAATGTGTTAATATTTCCAGTTCAAATAATGGCATAGTTGATTTGTGTACGTTTATTATTGTATTGAAAGAGGATTTTGTTTCGATTTACGGCATATTTTCATGATAAAAGAATAAACCATGGCTACGTGTGACGTCATTTGACCTTGATCAGTATGATGGATGACAATTGGTTTTGAGCCTATGTGATGGACACGCACCTGACATCGTTCTGAGCCTAGTATGAAAGTATTGATGAATAGCTTTTCAGAATGATTGGTAGTAAATTTGACCCAAGTTGAATCCAACATGGCCGCCGTGTATAATTATTATTTTTACCCTTTTTAAAGAATATTTTATTCTGAAATTAAAAGGGATTGAGGAACAGGTATGACCTCTACCGTAACGCTTATAATCCTAACCCTAACCCCAAGTTAAAAAATTAATATGCGTGGCGGCCATTTTGGGACTATTTACTTTCGCCCATTTTGATTTGACATATCCAATATGTATATCGGTGTTCATTGAAATGGCGATTAGAAATGACGCGACTGGTTGGTTGCGATCGATTCGTGCGTTCGGCGTACATCACCACTTTAAAAGCCCCCATGGCATCATTTTCAATAGAAGGGTTGATCGCGCTTGAAGTTCGTACATTTTATCAAGGCCTTCACATAATACCCTGCATATTTCAGCATTAATTTCGATTGGGTACAAGCCCAGATTGTGAGCCAACCAGATTCCTCCCGTCGTCGCGAATATCAAGTCTCGCGCTTTCCATCTAAAATCTCTACCTGTGATAATCGAGTTACAAAGTTCAATGTCAAGGTTTCCGTGGGGTCACAGTTTCTGTTTCGATGCCACTGTTTACGTGTGTCTGCAGATAACGTAGCTTTAGCTTCGGGAATTGTGCAATAATCTAGAAACGTCCAGATGTTGTAAAACTGGTAGTCGTTGCTTCGGGAACATGGCTGAAATTATCTAGCAACGTCTAGATGTTGTAAAACTCGCAGACTTTGCTTCAGGAATATGTCATGACATAACAAAACTAATCACTATGTTCTGGAAAATGTTGCCCAACAGGCTCAAACTCAATATGTTACATGGAGAATTAGTCTTCTAATATCTCTGTCAAAGATGACCGTCTCCAACATGTGCAATCACATACGCGGCGTCAATAATTGGCTCAATGGTGCCCGCATTGTTTACATACGACGTAACTGCTTCGGACATAATGATGCCTTTTATAAACCGAGAGCATTGCTAATGCTGCAATATACGTCCACATTCCAGCTTTGATTGATATGGTACTTTTTTAAAATGAATAGAACTATGTTCTGGAAAATGTTGCCCAACAGGCTCAAACTCAATATGTTACATGGAGAATTAGTCTTCTAATATCTCTGTCAAAGATGACCGTCTCCAACATGTGCAATCACATACGCGGCGTCAATAATTGGCTCAATGGTGCCCGCATTGTTTACATACGACGTAACTGCTTCGGACATAATGATGCCTTTTATAAACCGAATGCATTGCTAATGCTGCAATATACGTCCACATTCCAGCTTTGATTGATATGGTACTTTTTTAAAATGAATAGAATGAAATGTCTGTAATATCTCAAGAGGCAAGGCGTTGGGTTTGTTTTGCGTTGAGGGTCGGGGATCAACTTCAATCGTTGCCATTTTTAGAGTACATGTATAAGGAATAAGTATAACAAGATAATTCATTCAGAATTGTGGATTTTGGGCGCTAAAGCCAAGAAGTGGACGTGACTCTTTACCAAAATCAATAGTAGACGCCCTCAGACTATAAAGACTACACTAGTACATCAAGTACCAAGCTGAAGCACCCAGAATTGCGGCATGTAAATGACTAACACGAAAATTGGCTGTGGCTTGCCCCTAGGGGTCGGGACATGCAGTAAGTTGTCCTTATAAGGAATACATATCCCGAGTTCAAAGACGATCCATTAAGTATTGTGGCCTGTAGGCAACACCCACAGACACAATGTAAAATAGGCATGGCTCTGTCCCTTGGGGTTGGGCAATCACCAAAATAGATAGGGGTCATCCTTGTGGTATAAGGAGTAGGTACGCAAAGTTTCAAAATGATCTGTTAAGAATTGCATCCTGTACGCCAAATACAAGACACACAAACGTTGGTCGTGGCTTTGTCCCACGGGGTCGGGCATACACCAAAAATAATAGAGGTCAGCCTTAGGGTATCAGGAATAAGTATAAACAAGTTTTCAAGACGATCGATTAAGAATTGTTGCCTGTAGGTGACACACACACACAAAAAGAAAAAGGCGTGGCACTGTCGATAGGTATGTTTCTTAGGGTACAAAGAATAAGTATGATACGTTAAGAAATGTAGCCTATAAATGACAAACAAAAACAAATACGAGAAATGAGCGTGGCTCTTCCCCTAGGGGTATGACATGCACCGAAAACAAAAGGGATCATCCTTAGGGTGTAAGGAATAAGTATGTAAAGTTTCAAGATGATCGATTAAAAAGTGTGGCCTGAGGACGACAAGCAAACATATACGCGAAATGGGAGTGCCTCTGCCCCTTGGAGTCAGGCATGCTTCAAAAACAATACGGATCAGCAGTGTGAAGTTGAATCGTTTTTCGTTATTCACCACTATACGTCATATAATGTGTTTCCTACTGCTAGGGGATACTTTTTCAATCCACTTTTCTGTTGTTGTCTAATGATCTTTTAGAATTAAATCCTGAAATATCTTCAATAAAGATGACTTATATATGAATCCCAAATAACTAGGGGAAAAACGAATAACAAACAGTTCGTTATTCGTTACTCACCGTTTGAATAACAATCTGGTTTATTTACCGACAATACGTCATTTGATATGCTTTCTGCTGCTAGGAGATACTTTGCAATCCATTATTCTATTGTTGTCTAATGATCTTTTAGAATGAAATCCTGAAATATCTTCATTAAAGATATATGGACACATCACATGTGAATCTCGAATAACGAGGTGAAAAACGAATAAAAATGAAACGAAATAAGATCTTCGTTTTAATCAGATTGTCAAATTATTCGCTTTTAGACTGTTTTTTGTTCAAGAACAATTAACTGAAATTTTGCAAAAACAAAAAAGAAAAGAAAAAAAGAAATGGTACGCACATATAATCTTTAAGAAACATTTTTTTTCTTTTGATCATAATTATGTGGTCTCAGCCATGATCTCACATGTGGTAGAACTGTTTAACACATTTGAAATATGATTTTAATACTAGCGGATGATCCGGCGCAGCACGGATTGAAAGTAGTATAACTCTACAGCAGGAAGTGGAAGGCCGATGCCAAATAGCCAATGTTACTCCCCGGTCCAAGATACCTCTTTACACCAAATTCCAGACACGGAACAGGGCTCGTGTTCGTGCCAACCCCGAACAGACAGACAGACAAACGACAGTGACAAATATTGATATAGATAAATTGTTATGTCTTATTGTTCATCCTGGCTTTCACTGACGTACCATAAAAAGCCTATTCCATTTAAAGTAGGGTAATATAGATGTTACTTCCTGTTCAATATAAACAATCAATATATAGTACGGTAATATGGATGATACTTCCTGTTCTCTACCTAAAACAACCAATATATGAACGTTAGAAAAGTGTACAAACAAGGAAGTTTATTTTAAAATAAACTTAAAACGTGTATATATTTGATTTAGAGAGAGAGAGATGGGTTAAGTCCACTCAACACAAACTAGGTCATTTCGGGACTAACATATGGTTTAATCTTAGTTCAATAATAGGCCTGCGCGTAGGGGTCTTTAGCAGTGGGAGCAAACCGGAGTGCCCGGAGGAAACCCACGAGGTTGAGAAGGCGCCCCTATCTCCATGCCACATACGCTCACACCAGGGCTCGAAACCACAGCCGAAAGCCAGAGGTGACCGGCCAGCTAGAGGTCGAAGCGCGACACTCTAGACCACTAGGCCATCCCAACCCCCCTGAGAGAGAGAGGGAGAGAGAGAGAGAGAGAGAGAGAGATGGGTTTAACGTCAACTCGGCACAAAGTAGGTCATTTCGGGACTAAATTATATGTTAATTTTATTTCAATAATTCGTTTGCGCGTAGGGGAATTTAGCAGTGGGCTGAAACCGGAGGACCCGGACAGGCGACCTTACTCCTTGTCACGTACAACCGGGGATTCGAAACCACGCAATCCAACCCCCTTCGATTTAAAACAAGGAAGTAAGTATTTTAAGATACCAGAAAAAAATTGGACATCCTTCGGATGACATGAAAATCCGAGTTCCCGTGTACCCATTGGCGTGCAGGTAAAAGATCCCTTGACATTTGGAATTCGATATAAGAGTAGGCCGTAGTGCCGCTGTCCGGGCAAAATTTCACTAGCAGTACATTGTATAGCTTATGCCCGTCACCATTAGCCCAGTTTAGAGCAGAACAGTAGGACGTTAAAGCCCATTTCATTTTATTTGATTATCGCCTTATTCTACGATCCTTCTTGTTTTGAAACAGAATTTAACGCCCTATTCTTCAATTGTCGAACAGGGCCGTATGTAGGATTTTAAATGTGGGATTGCAGCAGGGTGGTTGGGCGCCACTCTTATGCCCAAGTTACTGAGTGCAGAGCAGTGACGCATTTGAAGCCGCAATCAAAGTCGGTAGTATGTGACCCCATTGTAAATTTTGGCGGCACTACTCCTTGTTTTGATGTGAAACACTAAAACGAATATAATCTATAGCTAGTGTATTACTATACTATTCAAAAAAAGTAGGGGATATTTGATTTTGGGGGCATAATACTAAACTATGCAAATGACTACGAAAAAAGTCACTATAGAACCTAACAGAAGAAACATTTCCAGTTACATGTGACGCCCAAACGCACCAATAGCTACCGCATGGAATGCAGGTGATGCTTGGGATCACCATGGGGGTCCAACCCAAGATTTGCACGACTCTGACTTTGAATGTTACAGCCATTGTGGCATTGAATTCCAGGGTGGAAACATCAGTTTAATTGTTTTGGTGACCAGAAAACAAATTTTGATATGCGTCGGCTTACCAAAAATGAAAGGTTACGTGCTCTTGGCATGCTACAGATCGGCACAACACAGGCGGTTGTGGCGCGGACGATGAATGTTTCTCAGTCTGTCATAAGCAGGCTATGGTCCAGATACCATGATACACAATCTGTACAGGACAGACCACGCCCAGGTCGACCAAGGGCGACAACTCAAGCCCAGTATCGATTTATCCGTACCTTGGCCTTGAGAAATCGTGTCATCACAGCAAATCAGATCAGCGCTCGTCTTCAAACAGACACTGGTGTGAGAGTGAGTGGCCAGACGATTCGGAATCGACTGCATAGGGGTCACCTTCGCGCCCGACGCCCTCGCGTGATCCTTTGTTTGAGAGATCATCACATTCAGGCAAGACGTCGTTGGTGTAGGGATCGTCAACACTGGGATAATCGACGCTGGAGCAATGTGATGTTTTCAGATGAGTTAAGGTTCACTGTTGATTTTTTGGACAGACGTAGGAGGGTGTGGCGTCGATGAAACGAGCGCTTCCAAGACGTTAACGTCATCAGACATGATCGATTTGGGGGTGGTTCTGTTATGGTGTGGGGAGGCATCACTGTTGCTGGGAGAACGGCTTTACATGTTGTTGCAGGGCGTGTTACAGGCCAGTACTACCGGGACAACATCTTGGCAGTCCATGTTGTGCCGTTCGCACGACGTCATGGCCGCCGTTTCATCTTCCAGGATGACAACGCAAGATGTCACAGGGCCAGGATCGTTACAGGTTACCTCCAACAACAGAACATCACCACATTACCTTGACCAGCACTGAGTCCCGACCTCTCCCTCATCGAGCATGTCTGGGATATGCTTGGACAGAGGTTACGTCAACGTCAACAACGTCCTGCCAATGTCCAAGAACTTGCTGCTGCGTTGCAACAGGAATGGGACAATCTGGACCAAAATGACCTTAGACGTCTCATTAGGAGTATGCCACGTCGGATCAATGCTTTTTGGCAAACAGAGGAGGATTTACCCGTTACTGACTTTGTTGTGATGCTGTGGTAACTTTGCTGTTTGACCCCGGGTATCATTTTACCCTTATAATGGTCAGTCTGTGCATTGCTTAGTCTAACGATCATTTGGAATAAATCGATGAATGTGAACTTCATTTCATTTTGTCATTTGTTTCTTCGTCAGTTTCATTAGGTGACTTTAATAACACTTAAAAATCAAATATCCCCTACTTTTTTTGAATAGTATATATAATAGAAAGTAGTCGATATTTTTCGGGACGCCTTATTTTTCTTGGTTACAATATACCCCCTGCACCCCCGGTAAGTACGACCCTACTATCGGACTAATAAAGACGGATACGATTCGAGCTCAGCCGAGATAGTACGATTGATAGCTTAGCCGAGATAGTACCACGTGATATTCTGTTTTGGTTTCCTCATGTTATTGGTGCAGGACAGAGCGTTTGACAATGTATCACGTGATTGACGTCCCTTATTTGGGGTGAGACAGGTTATCGAGGCCCCTTTGACAATTGGAATTCGAGGGTACACTACATGGCGTATGTCAATCTCCATACCACCCCATTCGTGCAGAAAGGACAGGAAACAGAGATTTAAAAAATTAAATTCTGAAATAATATTTAATATTATGTATGGAACATTCCACCAGTATGATTCAACTTGGACGTAAACAGAACCAAACACGTGGGTTGATAACATATTGTTGACTTAATTTAACAATATATATGTAAATACGTGTAAAACTTTATGTTAAATTCAGTTTCATATTTTCTAATAATCAATAAATTTAGGAAGCAATATTTATTTCATCTTTTTAAAACATTTAAAATATCCCCCTTTCTCACATTTCTCAGCTTAGGATTATGTCCTGTACTTGAATCTAGTTGGCATAATATACAATCAGGGAATATTTCCCAGACATAAATAAACCTCAGCATGCTACTAATCCAATCTGCAGCTCTGATAACTTTAGTTAGAAAGTAACAATCAAGACCTAAACGGCCTACGCGTAAAGAAAAACAAACATCAAAGGGGCTGAGTTAAATGGAAATTGGGTTCGTGGTATACGGTTAGCATATTTGTCCTGAGTATACTAACCATAGAAATTCATTTCATTTATGGCAAGGTTTGGGTGCGTTTGTGGGGAACTTTTCAACACAAGAGTTCCACAAGATATTGTACTTCTGAAAATAAATACATTCCGCAAGATTTTCAACTATGAATAATTTTCATAGAGTGTTTTGGATCTGTGGTGTTTTTTTTTTTACCACCATAGTTTTTTGCCAAATGATATTGGATATAGCTAAATAAAAAAATGAATCTGATTACCATGTAGATATTAACCAGGACATGGGATTCTATTCTGGAAGACATCCGTGGTGTAGCACTATCGTCGTTGCGACATTGTTTTCAATTTATTGAAATCAATGATGGCATTATGATACATGTATATCCTATTGTTTTGCAAGTTGTGGGATCAAACATATTCACATATATGCAGGTGTGTACTGAAATCAACTAGCATTTGAATGACATATTGTTATATAAAAAAGGGTTATAGAAACAAAACATAGCTGGTTCTATATGGCAACAACATGATAACAGATATCTCATGCGCAATTTCTAGAGTAAATTTCCATAACGATATAAGGGTGTGTTTCGATGTCATTTCATTTAATTAACCAACAGCTCTAATTATTTACATCATATTTGGCCAATTAGATAATTGAACGCACAAATCCCGCAGCTAGAAAACTTTGATACTTGCGCGAATTCGTCAGAAGGCATTTAGATTCCTGAGAGAGATGACCATCTGAGTTCCTAGACAGCAGAAAACTCACCCAGTGAGTTTGGCTGACTAGTGGTTGAGAATGATTTTTGTATTGTAATATATACCATGCTTGATTGTATCCAGCTTGATATAAAATGTTGAAACGAACAGTTGCATTGTTATTCCTGATAAGACAGACGTCTTAAGAAAACATTAAGAAGAAATACACAACGTGAAAGAGAAGCAAAGACAGCCAGAGATAAATTCTAGACGATCACAAGGCTACGAAAATATGTAGTAAGAAAAGATGCATGGGTCATACGTAGGATGTGACGACCGGTTACCCATAGACGCTCTCCACGTCAAACAGAAGACTCGTGGTATTACAGTGGAAATTGAGTCGGATTGGGCTTTAAAAAAACAGCGAAATACGGGCATTATCGTGTCATTGTCTGCCACACATACAAATGCAATTTGCATGCGAGTATGATTGGTAGATTTATTTGGCACATTACAACTGGAATCTTGTCGAAGCACGGTCAGCAACCCACGTAATCTGGGCCTTGTGGACATGGGTTTGATGTTGGATTACGAACTCAAAAAATATCTCTATATAAATTAGACCACGTAGTTGTCTTCAAAAATTGTGATAAACTCCGATACTATTAGTCGAGTACAATATTAATTAACTTGCCAAGACCATAATCAACTCTCTTTGCCATTGTCTAGATTTTCAAAAAGTTTAAAGACATCTCGCAGTTGATGATTTAACTTTTTAAAAATTTTCTAACGACAATTGTTAGCTCCTCATGTAATATTAATTAGTAGGGTCAAAGTAATGAAAAAAATGGGCTAACCTCAAAAAAAATGCAAGAAAACGTTTTATGGTTATTTCCTGAAGTATATCAAAAGTTTTCTGAAATTGAGCTACCGCAAAGGGTCTAAATATGACGTCAAACAAAA
Organism: Patella ulyssiponensis; assembly: GCA_963678685.1. Taxonomy (NCBI): domain Eukaryota; kingdom Metazoa; phylum Mollusca; class Gastropoda; family Patellidae; genus Patella; species Patella ulyssiponensis. The sequence goes on along the minus strand of OY783227.1, from coordinate 9,520,062 downwards.
TGGCCACCATTGGACCAAAATCCCCTTTATTTCTGCTCATATTCTATCAAAGCCGTTGTTTGAGAAGGCTCAGGTGTAAGACAATACTATTATTAAAGCAATATCTTAGTAATTCATCACTTTGTGAGTGTTGTACAGTGTTTCCAAGTGACGTCATGGTGTTATAAGGGGTCGTTAAGACGTCACGACAAAAATTGTTCCTTTCTGGTGGTTTCTTAGCCATTTCAATTGAAGTTATAAATGGATGGATTGGATAAATGCGGACGATTGCTGCAATAGAAATGCCGATGACGATTTATGATCGGTCTACACCTATATTTTCACCTAAAAATAGTCCCAGTCCGAAATCCGTGTCAAAATGGGTCAATATGGCCGAAATTCAAAATGGCCGCCTGTTTTGGTCGGTAAATTCCATTTTCCACTCAATTATCATATACTATTCAAAAAAAGTAGGGGATATTTGATTTTTAAGTGTTATTAAAGTCACCTAATGAAACCGACGAAGAAACAAATGAGAAAATGAAATGAAGTTCACATTCATCGATTTATTCCAAATGATCGTTAGACTAAGTAAGGCACAGACTGACCATTATAAGGGTAAAATGATACCCGGGGTCAAACAGCAAAGTTGCCACAGCATCACAACAAAGTCAGTAACGGGTAAATCCTCCTCTGTTTGCCAAACAAGCATTGATCCGACGTGGCATACTCCCAATGAGACGTCTAAGGTCATTTTGGTCCAGATTGTCCCATTCCTGTTGCAACGCAGCAGCAAGTTCTTGGACATGGGCAGGACGTTGTTGACGTTGACGTAACCTCTGTCCAAGCATGTCCCAGACATGCTCGATGGGGGAGAGGTTGGGACTCAGTGCTGGCCAAGGTAATGTGGTGATGTTCTGTTGTTGGAGGTAACCTGTAACGATCCTGGCCCTGGGACATCTTGCGTTGTCATCCTGGAAGATGAAACGGCGGCCATGACGTCGTGCGAACGGCACAACATGGACTGCCAAGATGTTGTCCCGGTAGTACTGGCCTGTAACACGCCCTGCAACAACATGTAAAGCCGTTCTTCCAGCAACAGTGATGCCTCCCCACACCATAACAGAACCACCCCCAAATCGATCATGTCTGATGAAGTTAACGTCTTGGAAGCGCTCGTTTCGACGACGCCACACCCTCCTACGTCTGTCCAAAAAATCAACAGTGAACCTTGACTCATCTGAAAACATCACATTGCTCCAGCGTCGATTATCCCAGTGTTGACGATCCCTACACCAACGACGTCTTGCCTGAATGTGGTGATCTCTCAAACAAGGGATCACGCGAGGACGTCGGGCGCGAAGGTGACCCCTATGCAGTCGATTCCGAATCGTCGGGCCACTCACTCTCACACCAGTGTCTGTTTGAAGACGAGCGCTGATCTGATTTGCTGTGACGACACGATTTCTCAAGGCCAAGGTACGGATAAATCGATCCTGGGCTTGAGTTGTCGCCCTTGGTCGACCTGAGCGTGGTCTGTCCTGTACAGATTGTGTATCACGGTATCTGGACCATAGCCTGCTTATGACAGACTGAGAAACATTCATCGTCCGCGCCACAACCGCCTGTGTTGTGCCGATCTGTAGCATGCCCAGGGCACGTAACCTTTCATTTTGGGTAAGCCGACGCATATCAAAATTTGTTTTCTGGTCACTAAAACAATTAAACTGATGTTTCCACCCTGGAATTCAATGCCACAATGACTGTAACATTCAAAGTCAGAGTCGTGCAAATCTTGGGTTGGACCCCCATGATGATCCCAAGCATCACCTGCATTCCATGCGGTAGCTATTGGTGCGTTTGGGCGTCACATGTAACTGGAAATGTTTCTTCTGTTAGGTTCTATAGTGACTTTTTTCGTAGTCATTTGCATATTTTAGTATTATGCCCCCAAAATCTAATATCCCCTACTTTTTTTTAATAGTATATTACAGGAAACTAATGATGTTATAACTTTTATATATTACAAGATACTAATGATGTTATAACTTTTACATATTACAGCAAACTTATGATGTTATAACTTTTATATATTACAGCAATCTAATGATGTTAAAATATTTCATCAGTGTGTTGTATGTGATGAGATTTTTCAACAATATGATGATTTAGAAAAACACAGTAAAATACACATTAAGGAAGAGAAAACTGATGATATAGTTGAATATTGTCATGTTAAAGAAGAGAAAACTGATGATGTAGATGAATATTGTCATGTTAAAGAAGAGAAAACTGATGATATTGAAACAGTTCATCAGTGTAATTTGTGTGATGAAGAATTTAAATGTTATACTGATTTAGAAAAACACTGTGAAATCCATGTTAAAGAAGAGGAGTCTGTTTTACAACATGGTAAATGTGACATTTGTAATATCTCGTTTAGTAAGAATAGTTGTCTTACAGAACACATGAGAAGTCATGCTGTGGTTCTCAACAATTTAAGATACTGATGATGAATAGAAATTTTAGAATGTTTAGGATCTTTTGTGTACAATTTGTTCATGTCTTTGTAAAGTTGTGGATCTTTGTATAATTATGTACATGTAAACATATTTATCTTTGCTTATTGCGTGTATCTTTCTTTTATTTCTATGTGTATATGCACATGACCTTCTAATGTTTTTATGCAATAAAGCCTCTTCTATTATCTTATTTAAAATACATGTATCATAAGCTTAGTAGTATAACCTTATGTAATATTTGAACCAAATATAATTTTTATTTATTAAATATTTACTTTAATAATTTTTTTAATTTGAATGTGATTTGAAAGTCTTATAGAATCTGGCCCAAAAGGCTTATAACTTGAACACTCTAAATATATAGAGCAGTGTAATATGATACTTAACATGCCCAATAATCACATCATCACAAGGTATTGTCTTTGACAACTTGATGACAGGATTCTCTTTAACAAAACTGTATTGTCTGTGGGGGTCACATTCCAAAATTTGAAGAAAACTGGCTGATTTTCACCTAGTCCCACGACTGCATAGTGGAGAAAAACCTTTTAAATGTGGTATTTGTGGTAAATCATTTACCCGGAATGGTATTCTACAACGACACATAAGATCGCATACAGGAGGAATAAACGTATGATTCTGATGCACACAAAATATCAAATTTTATCCATACACAGAATGTAAGCAGCAGTCATATTTTATAAGCCATTTTTTAAAAGGTCCACATCCTTACATGTATTCACCAAAATGCGAACAGCTGTATAGGCAATGTGTAAATATTTATATATACAATGTTGTTTATTAAGTATTCATTGTATTGTTTTGTTGTTTACTCAATTATTTCTTTTACATATCCATATTAATTCTTGTATTTAGGAGAGAGGTCATATAGGCTATGCCTGTTCTTCAATCCTTTTCAATTTCTGAATAAAATATTGTTTTAAAAAAAATAAAGAAAATAAGCGTATGATGCGGTTGTGAGTGTTTTACTGTACACATACACGTTAGAAGACTTTCCAGAGAAAAACCTTACAAATGTAATTTAAGTAGTAAATCGTTCATTCAAAGTGGTTCTACCATAAATAAAAACTATAAACAGTTAAACAAACAAGCAAAAAAGGAGCAAACCTCCCCTTCCCCCGCCTTAGATCGAAATTAAATAAATAACACCGGTGCTTCATGTGGTATTTCTGCTGATGTAGGGCGGACTGGAATGTCCTGGACTACGAGGTGACGTAGTTTCCTCGAGTCTACGAGAAGACTATAAATTCATCATCGCCAGTATGTTTCTACAAGTTATCGAAGTAAATTATAATTGATTATCGCATGAATTTGATAGTTATATTGTCCAGTGCCACTTTAACACTATAAACAGTTAAACAAACCAGCACAAAAGGAATTGGGAGAACGCCCCCCTCTTCCTCTTTAGATTGAAATTAAATAAAATATTGTTTAACGTCCTACTGATCTTCTCAAGTGGCATTATTTTAGCCTAAAGTGCAAAAGGGGAAGCCCCTTACCCATCACACCGCGTTAATGGTCTGAATAGTTAATTAATGTCTAATCATTTAGATAACATTCATCCGGTTTCATCCCACTGCCAAAAACCCCTACGCGCAAGCGAATTATTGAAACCATATGTTAGTCCTGAAATGACCTAGTTTGTGTTGAGTTGACGTTAAGCTCTCTATTTCTGTCTCTCTGTCTCTCTCTCTCTCTACCCCCCTCTCTCTCTCTCTCTCTCTCTCCCCCTCTCTCTCTTTCTCTCATATTCCACGACACTACAAAGGGTTTTGTGATGCGGCTGCCACACAGTGTCTGTATTCTAGGATCGGACACAGAAGGCCCTTATACAGCTGTACAAGGGGGTCGTTGGGTTTTACTGCGAGTGAATAACTTTGTATTATCTGCAAACCGTTTCAGTTTGCAGGTGCAGATGTGTTGCAGATCATTGATGTAGATGACAAACAGCATTGGTCCAACGACACTTCCCTGTGGAATACCGCTCGTTACAAGTGCTGGTCCATTCACGATTACACGCTGCTGCCTGTTTATCAAGAATGCCTTGATCCGGTCGAAAACCTTGCCTTGGATGCCATACGCTAAAAGCTTCGCCAGAGTCCTTTCATGAAGTCCATGTATATGATGTCGACCTTTCCTCCTGCATTGAGAATTTATGTCCAGACATCCATGGCATCTGCATTGGCCGAGAAAGTTCATCCTGATTTTCCGGCGTGGTTTCCCATTGCCCGTGATGCAGGGCAGCTGTCTAGTCGATCGGATGGGACGAAAAGCCGAGGTCCTGTGTTCAAATCGGCGTGCACGTAAAAGCTCCCTTGGCAGTTGGAATTCGATATAAGAGTAAGAGCAAAATTACCCCCGCAGCACACTGTATGACGTATGTCCAACAGTTGGGTGGTGCAGGATCTTCCATGTTAGCGATTACAACGAAGCTATATCTTCTTCCGGTGGCGTGAGATGGTTCCTGATCAGTTCAGGAAAAGGTATCACGTATTTTGTTAGAGTTATTGTCATTAATAAACATACTGGTTATCGCGTTCAATGGACCGAAGTTGACTGGCTTAAAATTGATTTGTTGCCTTTGTATTTTTAGTGATTAGTGATCGTTACACTATTTGGTTCTTTGTAGAATGAATATTGGACCCTACGCGCAAGCGAATTATTGAAAAAAAAATGAAGCCATATGTTAGTCCCAAAATGACCTAGTTTGTGTTGAGTGGACGTTAAACTCTCTCTCTCTCTCTCTCTCTCTCTCTCTCTCTCTCTCTCTCTCTCTCTCTCTCTCGCTCTCTCTCTCTCTCTCTTTCTTTCTCTCTGACAACTCTCCAGAAATGGTTTGTTATATTTTTTTAACTTTTTTCCAATAAAGCCATTTCCATATTTTATTAATTCGCTTATTGTTGTTTTACTATGCTTTTAAACAACAATTTTGTCCAGGTAGCATTGGATTTTGATAATTTGTTTATCCAAGATATTTTTAAAGAGGTAGTAAAATTTAAAATTTAAAAGTCCACCCTCCGATACTGGTAGACATGCTGTACCCCTACATATTTTGTCAGTTTTATTGTTCTGCCGAAGTGCTGTTTTTCTGGGGGTTGTAGCTTATTCCAACACTAACGGCGAAAACTCAGATGAATAGTTAAAATTGTACTTTTAATAAACGAGTGTCCAAAACTGGCTAACGGTCACAATATCGATATAGGTATCGCGAGGGCGAGCCGGTCACCAGACTGAAGTTACAGTAAAATAAAGAACATGTATACAAGCTTAGGATTAAAATAATTATATAATGATATTTGATAAGATGTTAAATTGAACATAGGAAACAGATGTTTAAATACAGAAGATATGGACATAGCAAGAATGCATGTTAACTATAATTACGTAATAAATATCGTTACATTAAGTATAAACTCAAACAGTTAAAAGACTTGAAAGATTAGATCTAGAGAGATGTCAATTCTGAACTTGGTCAATTACTACTTTAACTAAAATCATATAATAAAAATATGAACAAAGATAAACTATGACAGTTCCATATAAACTTAAAGAAGGTATTATTTAGATTTGTGAGGTACGCGTGAGGTGGGGAAGGATTGTGCAAAGTAAGTGTATTAATTTTGGTAATGCCAGTGTTTTGATAACAGTTATTTTCCCGATGTGAGTTTTCGGCAAGGCCAAATATTGAGTAAATTTTGAATTTCCATAATTCTTCTATCATAGTTATTTTTAATCACTTTGTCTATGTCTACTGAAAAATTTTACTCCTAATAAATTGAAATTTGTTTCTCCGCATTCTAGTTACCATCTTGTATGATGGTATACGTCTTTTGAATATTTCTTACTACCTATCCAAATTACTTTTGTTTAAGAATAGTTAATTTTTAGGCCTGAATGGATTGCAAAATTCCCAGTGTTGCCGCTAGTGACTCTGGAGAGGCATCTAGTGACCTCTTTCTCCTTAAACCCATCTCTGTAAATATTTCTTCTCTTTCCAGGCACCGGAACTCTGGAATAAGCTCCCTTTTTTCATTAGGTCAGCAAAATCTATTACAATATTCAAGCAATCACTTAAAACACAGTTTTATACACAGGCTTTTAGTTTAAAAAGATTTTATATATCCTGCATTTTATCATATGATATCATTGTCTATATGGATTTAATTTTATCATGTAGTTTTGTTTTTTATGTACATTTGGATTTTATATTGTTTCAATTTATGTTTTTGTAAAGCGCCTGTGAGCCTCTGCAGTGGAAGATGAGCGCTATATAAATATCGTTTTAATAATAATGATAATAATGATGTATCATCCGCCAATTGTGTTAATAGGTATTCCTTACCATCTATATTTATTCCTCTTATATTGTTAGTATTTCTAATAAATATAGATAGTACCTCTGCGCATATAATAAAGGGGGGTTGGGATGGCCTAGTGGTCTAGAGTGCCGCGCTTCGACCTCTAGCTGGCCGGTCACCTCTGGCTTGCGGCTGTGGTTTCGAGCCCTGGTGTGAGCGTATGTGGCATGGAGATAGGGGCGCCTTCTCAACCTCGTGGGTTTCCTCCGGGCACTACGGTTTCCTCCCACTGCTAAAGACCCCTACGCGCAAGCGAATTATTGAAATAAAATTAAACCGTATGTTAGTCCCGAAATGACCTAGTTGTGTCGAGTGGACGTTAAACCCCATTTCTCTCTCTCTCTCTCGCATATAATAAATATATAAGGGCTCAGAGGATCGCCTTGTCTACAGCCCCTTCCGAGTGTGATTGTATCCGAGAGATGTCCATTTATTATTACTCTTGATTCTAAATTATCGTGTAGGGTTGATATCCACTGTTTAATGGAGTCTTTAAAGCCCAAGATATCTAGAGCCGTATCTATGAAGTTCCAGGGGAGACTATCAAAGATGACATACAAGATAACTATATAGAATAAGCTTATACAAATATCTGAAGAAAACTTTCAACTTACCCTCAACACTTCCATGGCGACTTCTTTCCATTATCAACTGTTCTGGAGCATCTTTGGTAATAAATTTGGTTATTCTCAGGGTATGGTTAGTCTTGTGACTACTAATTCCATCTGGCACAACTTTCTGGATGGAGTTATGTCCAATTGGTTGTTCACTAAACTAGATGTTGTCTGTGGTTTGATCAATTGATGTCAGTTGAAATGCGTCGTCGCCCGTCTGAAGGACACGGTGCTATGCATTTGTGTACCTCTCCATATATCATTTATTTTTGTCTGAATTCTGATAACGATCCAAGTTTTTTGAGCCACTTTGCGATGGCTTAAACCTCCTGGATTCGATACGCCTTCTTTATCTAAGAAATGAAGTGACATCTATGCTAGTTAATAGACTGTTTATGTCCGCTTCTTAGACTAAAATGTAATCCATTCAAATAGATCAAAGTGTTCACTAACAATCGTGGATTATGAGACCCTAGAAATCCACATTCCCATATTTGTTTTTGGTCATTATATATGAATTTCCCAATCCCATAGTTTAATTTTTTTTTCAATTCACTGAATTCCTCAAACTCTGAATTTGATAAAATATCAATGTTTACCTTACGCTCCCATTTTATTGGGATGCCAGGCCAATAACCAAACTCAAACTGCTGTTCGGGAGAACCCATCCACTTTTCTTAATTCTAATACAAAACGAGATAGCCAATAATTAAGTCTAACATGTCGTTTAGATGATTTACATATGTTAGCATTTGCTTGATAGTGTGCTATGAGGGAAGTTTTGCCCGGGCAGCGGCGCTACGACCTACTCTTATATCGAAGTCCAACTGCTAAGAGATCTTTTACGTGCACGCCAATATGTACAGAGGGCCTCAGTTTTTCGTGCCATCGGAACGACTAGACAGCTGTCCATCTCAGCCACCCCCCCCCCCACGTCCTGCATCACGGACAAGGTGAAAGCACGCCGAAAAATCTGGATGAACTTCCTCGGCCAATGCAAGGATCGAACACCCGACCTCCACTTAGCCACGTGATCCCCCGAGTATAATCTTCGAAAAGTGGAATGTTAATAGACCAGTAATTGTTTATCCATCAATAGTGTTTATTGTGACAATGTTCCACTACTTTCGATTTAGTGTTAAATCTTCTATAGAACAATAATAATGTAATAAAATAAACAATGTATACAATACTAAGGTAATCTAAACAATAATAGTGTATCATACAACAAAACAATAAATATATTAACACACTTCGACTAAACAAAATAAACCATAATAGTGTATGTATTTTAAAACAAACGATAAATATGATCCCAGTAAACTATTAACATGTTTCAAATAAACAGTATAAATAATAATTGTTTATTATAAAACTAAACACAAAATACAATACCAGAAAACTTAAATTGAAAAAGTATGCAATACATGTATAACGACATTAAGCACTGTAGTGAATTAATAGGGGGGGGGGCGTCCAATCGACACAAACTAGGTCATTTCGGGACCAACACACGGTTCAATTATATTTCAATAATATGTCTGCACGTAGAGGGTTAAAGCAGTAAGAGGAAACTGGTAGAGTTGGAGAAAATCCACGAGGTTGGTGAAGCGAGCACACTGTTTGTCACGTACAACCAGGGAATCGACACCATGCAAATTGAATCATTGACAAACCCATGTGATACAGGGCGCACGCGCTAATCATTATGGCAACCAACCCCCAATTTACACAATACAGGGGCCTGTTTCACGAAATTTTAACAAAGATAACATCGAAATTTTAGTAATTTGATTGGATAATATTAGATTGATTTTAGTGCTTAGCCAATCAAAATTGAAGTATCGACTAAAATTTCGATTTTAGCTTTAGTTAAATTTTCGTGAAACAGGGCCCAGGTGACTAAAACTAATATATATATACACGTATACTATAACTAAAATATAGCTCTTTATCAAACATTTGTTGTTTTAATGCATCAAATATCCAAATAAGAAACTATATGCAAAGTTTTGTGTTTCTGGATCAAAATTATTACTCATAAACAGTGATTGAAAGTTGAGTAAATTCTCAACTTAAGTCTGAGAATGCTTTGTGAACTCGGGGCCTGAACTTAACTCAATGTATACATTGTAAATACTACTGGGGTATAATGCAGTAGATGCTAGTGGGCAGATTAATTATGTGTGGTCATAAATCAAGCCAAATTATTCAAATCCACGAATACTGTTATATCCAAGAGTTACAAAATTTCAACATATTCTGGAATTGAGTCATACAGACGACATTTCTCTGGTCTGTTGTCAGGACTACTGTAATATATCGATCCGTCTGTTTGATCGTTCTGAGATGTTCTTGGTTCTCCAATAGGATGATTGCCAGATCTTCTTGGCATATTGTTGTTCTTCTTGTATCTTAGAATGGCTACTGTTATGATTGCAATCAGGACAATACCCAAAATTACAACTAGAACTATCACCATTATTGTAGAAAGAGGAAGTATTTTCACTAAAAATATAATACAGAACCCATTAGTATTTATTAAACCATTTAATATATCCCGGCAGTGCAATATACACTTCAGTTACAAGATTCCGTGAAACACCCCTTCCGATTGGTTGAATTACACGCCCTTTGTGTTTTCACCAAAACGAGGTATAACATGTTTAGGTTTAGGGGAGTTGGGGTGGCCTAGTGGTCTAGTGGTCTAGAGTGCCGCGCTTCCAGCTCTAGCTGGCCGGTCACCTCTGGCTTCGATCCCTGGTGTGAGCGTATGTGGCATGGCCATTGCTAAAGACCCCTACCTGCAAGCGAATTATTGAAATAGAATTAAACCATGTTAGGGGCTCCTCAACCTCCTGGGTTTCCTCCAGGCACTCCGGTTTCCTCCCACAGCAAACACCCCTGCGCTGGCGCTAAGATAATGAAAATGAAAAATAAGACTTGTGTGCGATATCACATTCGGTGGAAGCGGACGTTAAACGCCAAGCACAAAAGTTTAGGTTTAGATGAATTAGATTAAGATAGGTCACGCTTCACATAATCCGTTACCACCCTGATATGAATGATTTAGCAGGAACGAAAACTAAATTCTTACACGACTGTCCGGGTAATTTAGCCTCCTGGTTAGGTAATACCACTTTCTGGTCAGGCAGTGGCCAGACGGACTTCCACTGCTCTCCTTCCTTTGACACAGGAACAACAACTTTAAGGGCTGTAGTTTTTAAATTCATTTGAAAAACTCTGTAAAGTAAAATAAAACATTTTAAAGGAATCCAATGGGGTTTAACTTCCTACTTTTCTGCTCCGACTGGATTAATGAAGACAGGTATGCGTCATGCAGTGTTGGATGAAGAAACCTTTGCCTGAAGGTAGCCTCAGTGAGAGAGAGAGACAGAATGAGGTGTTTAACGTCCACTCGACACAAACTAGGTCATTTTGGGACTAACATATGTTTTCAATTTTGTATCAATAATTCGCTTGCGCGTAGGGTTCTTTGGTAGTGGGACGAAACCGGAGTTCCCGGAGGAAACCCACGAGGTTGAGAAGGCGCCCCTATCTCAATGCCACATACGCTCATAACAGGGATCGAAACCACAGCCGCAAGCCAGAGGTACGACACTCTAGACCACTATTTATAAATATCAAATTACAATTAGTATAGAATATGTTAATGAAAACCGGACGTTTATATATATATAGGTTAAAGTGTTCTAATACTAATCGTTCGTTCCTTCCTGGGATTTAAAGCGATAATTTCATATTTTCAAAGAAAGTCAAGACACAATTATTTCTATGTCTTTTGCTCAATAGGATGTCAACTCACTATTATACTATTATAGGCATTATTTGCCACACTTATAACTCATTAACATATGAATTGATAGCACAATTATCTCCTCCTGAAATAGCTATCTTCAAACGTTTGAATTTGAAGTTGAAAATGACATATTTGCCAATTTCTCAATTGGCAATAGTGAATTATATGATTAATAGGACTATTCTTTAACAAGGTAGGACTGTTTATAGATACCATCTATTTTAAGGCTTTATTTTAATAAATTCAAAAAAATATAACTTATGAATATGAAATTGTAGCTTTAATAATAATAATAATAATATCAGTATTTGTATAGCGCATAAACACTGGTCCACAGTTTCTAATGCGCTTCGAGTTCACTAGGGCGTTAAGTATAAGTTTATTATCGTAAACAGAATGAAACGTAAGCTTACTCTTCTAGACACCTGTACACGATGAACAGTCCATTTGCCGATTACCCTATTTTGCATATAACGTTTTTAGGACTTCGACTTCTGACTAATGGTTTGGATTGTTCGTACTTGGTTTAATTTTATTTCAGACCAAGAAAAAACAAATGGCACACATAAAGATGTTATACATGTTTGAAATCACCAAAGGCCACTACAGATTGTGACAATACAAATAAATTTAAATGAATTAGAAATATATACATTATTTACATAAATCATTCAGTAAATGGACATGAATATGGTTAACTACACTTATAAAACAAACACGAAACGACTGTTTTTGTTTTCGGTTGGTTCGTAGACTTAAGCTATATACAATCAAGACTGGACAGATAATTTGAAATCATGGAAACGCTATGGATTAATCCAGGGAATAGTGGAGTCGAACGGAATGAGATAATTGGTGATACCGAGGAAGTCGTAAAAATAATATGCCATATAGGCCTTTATATATTAGATATAAACATGTTGAATTGTTGTCTTTAGATCTTAAATTTTATATAAAATATTAATTAGACATTTATTAACAACACAAGACCACAATAAACTACCAACCGATTAGGACGAGGACAGACAAAATACATTCTTCCATCGAGGGTTGTAATATCTTCTGCATCACAATTAATGTTTCGCAGTTTCGAAGATTGGATACTGACATTCGGTAGCGATTCAGTTCTCCTGCCATTCAGGTCTGCTAAAAAGATTTGGCTCTTTAGGATGTCTCCACACACGATACCAGTACCTGTAAAATTCAATACGGTGGGGTAGGTCATGTTCATATGTTTTTTTTGTGGAAAAGAAACACAATCAAGGACATGTTGTAATATCTTCTGAATCACAATTAATTTTTCGCAGTTTCGAAGATTGGATACTGATATTCGGTAGCGATTCAGTTCTCCTGCCATTCAGGTCTGCTAAAAAGATTTGGCTCTTTAGGATGTCTCCACACACGATACCAGTATCTGTAAAATTCAATACGGTGGGGTAGGTCATGTTCATATGTTTTTTTTGTGGAAAAGAAACACAATCAAGGACATGTTGTAATATCTTCTGAATCACAATCAATTTTTCGCAGTTTCGAAGATTGGATACTGATATTCGGTAGCGATTCAGTTCTCCTGCCATTCAGGTCTGCTAAAAAGATTTGGCTCTTTAGGATGTCTCCACACCAGATACCAGTATCTGTAAAATTCAATACGGTGGGGTAGGTCATGTTCATATGTTTTTTTTGTGGAAAAGAAACACAATCAAGGACATGGTGTCTTGTTTGTTTGTAATAGCGTCAAGTTTTCCTGTTAAAGTAAACCGGTAGCCGCATCAAAGCCGAGACTAAATGTAGGTTCCGGAACGTTCCGGAATCTGTCGAGATTTGCCGAGTGGGCATTGGGCTTATGATCAATGCCAACACCAAGTTTGAACTTTTTACACCAATAAAGAGGAGAGTTATTCCGTTCTAAAGTCTCGGCCAATTGAATAGCTAATTACTTTGCACACCCTGAGCCGAACATGCTAATTATCGAATTCGGTAAAGGTATAGATGTAATGAAACGATAACCAAGTTTCATCACCCCGACTAAATAAGAACTAATTAAGTTATCGGGTCACAAAGCATCAATCAATCTAATTGCTTATATCTACTTACCTCCATCCAGTCAGATAGACGGACGAACCCATTTTAATAGTACCCCGCTTTCAAAAGGCGGGGGACAAAATACAAATATGACAACCATTTATTTATATGAGGCAGGCGGTGCAGATATCAAGATGTTAGAAACACTGGACAATTTTAAGTCTTAACTAAATTAACACATGACAAAATTATATAGAATACAGTTTACTTAAATATACTATTCAAAAAAAGTAGGGGACATTTGATTTTTAAGTGTTATTAAAGTCGCCTAATGAAACTGACGAAGAAACAAATGACAAAATGAAATGAAGTTCACATTCATCGATTTATTCCAAATGATCGTTAGACTAAGTAAGGCACAGACTGACCATTATAAGGGTAAAATGATACCCGGGGTCAAACAGCAAAGTTACCACAGCATCACAACAAAGTCAGTAACGGGTAAATCCTCCTCTGTTTGCCAAACAAGCATTGATCCGACGTGGCAAACTCCTAATGAGACGTCTAAGGTCATTTTGGTCCAGATTGTCTCATGCCTGTTGCAACGCAGCAGCAAGTTCTTGGACATTGGCAGGACGTTGTTGACGTTGACGTAACCTCTGTCCAAGCATGTCCCAGACATGCTCGATGGGGGAGAGGTCGGGACACAGTGCTGGCCAAGGTAATGTGTTTATGTTCTGTTGTTGGAGGTAACCTGTAACGATCCTGGCCCTGTGACATCTTGCGTTGTCATCCTGGAAGATGAAACGGTGGCCATGACGTCGTGGGAACGGCACAACATGGACTGCCAAGATGTTGTCCCGGTAGTACTGGCCTGTAACACATGTAAAGCCGTTCTTCCAGCAACAGTGATGCCTCCCCACACCATAACAGAACCACCCCCAAATCGATCATGTCTGATGACGTTAACGTCTTGGAAGCGCTCGTTTCGACGACGCCACACCCTCCTACGTCTGTCCAAAAAATCAACAGTGAACCTTGACTCATCTGAAAACATCACATTGCTCCAGCGTCGATGATCCGTGTTGACGATCCCTACACCAACGACGTCTTGCCTGAATGTGATGATCTCTCAAACAAGGGATCACGCGAGGACGTCGGGCGCGAAGGTGACCCCTATGCAGTCGATTCCGAATCGTCTGGCCACTCACTCTCACACCAGTGTCTGTTTGAAGACGAGCGCTGATCTGATTTGCTGTCATGACACGATTTCTCAAGGCCAAGGTACGGATAAATCGATCCTGGGCTTGAGTTGTCGACCTGGGCGTGGTCTGTCCTGTACAGATTGTGTATCACGGTATCTGGACCATAGCCTGCTTATGACAGACTGAGAAACATTCATCGTCCGCGCCACAACCGCCTGTGTTGTGCCGATCTGTAGCATGCCAAGGGCACGTAACCTTTCATTTTGGGTAAGCCGACGCATATCAAAATTTGTTTTCTGGTCACTAAAACAATTAAACTGATGTTTCCACCCTGGAATTCAATGCCACAATGACTGTAACATTCAAAGTCAGTGTCGTGCAAATCTTGGGTTGGACCCCCATGATGATCCCAAGCATCACCTGCATTCCATGCGGTAGCTATTGGTGCGTTTGGGCGTCACATGTAACTGGAAATCTTTCTTTTGTTAGGTTCTATAGTGACTTTGTTCGTAGTCATTTGCATATTTTAGTATTATGCCCCCAAAATCAAATATCCCCTACTTTTTTTGAATAGTATATATGATAAGCGTCATTTCATTACTATAACGATAATACTTCAAAAACACTGCTTAGTACTGCTCTAGAAGTTGTCAACAATGAGTCCCCGACACTCGTATTATTAGACATCTTACATGAACTGTTGGTCCGAGTATTCAAATCTTACCTAATACACTAAAATAGAAACAGTTCAACTTGAAACGAGTAAGTTGTGGGTTGTTAATCTGTGAAGTATAAAGACTGTCTAATGTAGACCAATACGCTCTGTAATTATAGAATAAAAAATAGATTCTATGGATGTTTAAAGACATAGAGATGCATTATATAGATTTCGATAAAGAGGTGGCCGTTCTTGTTATAATAGTTGAACAATAGATATTTTATTTTCTAATAGTTCAAAGAGATGATTACATTTAGAATTTCATTTAATTTACTTGTGTGGCTGACCAGCCGGAAAATCGCAACCCACAGCTTGTTTCAATATAGCCTTCCTCAGGTGGCTGACCTGAATTTCAAACAGTCAACCACCAATTGTAGCGTGATGTGTGGGTCTCGCCCTTATGGAGAAAAATTCTGAAAACTTCTGCTATTCGACTAGACCGTGATTTTGGTAGGTTATCCAATCTCCATGTAAAATGTGGTTTACAAATTTAACTACAGGCTTGCCGTGTGAATAGGTATATACCATTTGAAGCAGAAAACTGAAAACCTTACAGTTGAGTTGTTAATATATCAAAATCAGCGAGGTACTTTAATCAAATCATTCTAGAAAACGACCTATTAAATGGATCAAGGCAATTTTATTTAATAGTATGTTGACGCATTAGTGATTGACCCATCACAATTCCAAGACATTATGAGGAGGTTTAGAGTAAACAGTCTATACATCACTATCGCTTGGCGCCGTGAGCACCAGAACGAGAGTTGGCATGCTGGAAAACGTTATTGCGAGGAGGAGCGAAAAGTGGTATGACGTATGACGTGGGGTCTGGGAGCTTGATCGATGCATCGCAGTGCAGTGATGCCGCCTCCTCTATCTGGATCAAGGTTTTGGAAGACCAGAGGATCTACTATCAGGTTCAGGCCGATTCCATCCCTAACCATTATGCTTGGATCTCCACATGAGTCTCGTTCCATGACACATTTGATCAGAATAACGCTGGCCATGTTGACGCCATATTCTGATCCTGCCATCTGCAGTTGATACGCAATACTGACTATCATCTGTGAACAGAACAATTCCCCAATGCATGTGTCGGCAGTACTGCGGTTGTAGGGCAAACTGCAGACGTCCACGTCAATGGCGAGGGGTGAGGATCGGTCCATAGTAAGGTCTACGGCAATGGATGCCCTCTCTTTGTTGGGGCAATCGTCCGTGGTGTTGGTGGCCAGAAAGAGTTGCTGAATCATGTAGATGGTCCGAAAATTGACCTGAGTCGTGGCATGCTCCTGACGTTGTAGTGTAAATGATTCAACCAGGTATGGGGTGCATTTTATAGGACTGAAAATCATGGAGAACACATTACCATCTCAGAAGTCAGCTTGTTGTGTTTTGAGAACATTTCCTGGGTTCAATTCCCTGTTTGGTAAGGAGCCTTAATGCTCAGGTAAAGTTGGAGATGTAGTCATAAATATACAATGAAAACATTTGGCAAGTTTTATGCAATGTGTCTATTCAGACTAACACACCAACCTGGTGGGGTTTTTTTTGCTGCTTAACATAGATTCAGATGTACGAATTGATTACAAACTTCATATTGGTGATATCCTAGCGAACTGTTTCGGTCCATGGAGAAATCGATCATCGATCACAAGACCTCTTACTCCCCAAAACCCCGTAACTCTTTTAAATAGAAATGGTCCCACCCCCTCTCTTTCTCTCTCTCTCGAATAACATTACCTTTTATTCGGGCCCTTGCCATGAAATCCAACATCAATGACATCTGCCCCAGTTAGCCGTGTAGAAATAATCGTTTTTGTATAATTCTCTTTGTAAGAGAGAAACGCAAGTCCTTTGGTTGATGCGTAGT
Source organism: Patella ulyssiponensis (assembly GCA_963678685.1). Taxonomy (NCBI): domain Eukaryota; kingdom Metazoa; phylum Mollusca; class Gastropoda; family Patellidae; genus Patella; species Patella ulyssiponensis. The sequence goes on along the minus strand of OY783227.1, from coordinate 9,502,933 downwards.
ATATGTTTCCAGTTTCTTGATCAACACCAACACAAGCTGTTTTACTGTCACCTGATATGAAAGACAGTGCTATTTTAATTTTCAAAATAACGTCACTGAAGTGTGCTTCAGCGTGAAGCAATCAGAATTAAGAAGCCATTTTCTCATTAACATTGCTCACCTAAAACACCTCATTAAACACCCCCCTCCCCCGCATACCCACACACACACACCCAAACAAACACAAAACATTCCACTTTATTGTAAATTTAAGCAATTTACCCGCTCTCTCTGTATTTGTGTATAGCTATACTGTCGCTCCATCGACCCCGGTCTCTCGCCTGCGTAACTGGTCGTGTATATTCTAATTACCACTAGCCCTAAGCACTTTGGGAATAACAGATATAATCTGTATCATATATCTTGTATCAGACGCCACTAACAGGTTCTGTTGTTTCACAGCCGTATAACCACACACACGTGTATACCCAGAGACAACATTCCCCTTTATTGTAAATTTAAACAATTGCCTCAAACACACACACACTCACACACGTTACGTCATATCATATTTTAAATACACTCAACCCAACACTGTATCAGATGTCAATAATTTAGGTGGTTCCAAGCATGATAGTAAATGTTACAACATGAAATTTAATTCTTATCAACGTATTAGACAGCACTGGAAAAATAATTCTGTAACCCCCCCCCCCACAAAAATAAACAGAAACAATTCTGGCAGCAGATTTACTAGTTTTTTTTCTCTGTACATTTATTCTGGAGTTACAGGTCTTTTGATTACTAATATAATTATATTGTTAATAAACAGAACCTATATACTAAAAAGAATGTGCCCAAAAGACACAGAAATGCAACTAACACAACAGATTTTATGGTATAAATACAAGTTATTTCTGTGATAATACGGATAATTTACTTCAAATAAGAAAAATAGGGATTAAAAAAACATATATTTTTTTTACAGTGTGCCACTGACATAGGCGTACGGGCCCGGTGAATGTTAACGGGGTAGAACCTTCATGAGAATAGCATGGTCGTTTTCCTGATAATACAGTCCGTGTCTGGCTTCAGGTAACTTAATTCTAATCATTCTGATGTTATTCAAGCCCGTGTATACAGTAACTTCAATGTGTTCCAATATAGCCTACTTTACACGACTGACACCAATCCTTAACAAATAATCAATCATCGCGGAGTATGTGGGTCTCGTTCTTCCCGATAAACTTTTGACGATTTAACCCAAGTAAATGCGTTTTTCTGCTTTGTGTTAAGCAAATTCAAAGTTCTCCAAACTATTAGCAACCGAAACCCCACTCAATTGCGACCTGAATTCCAATCACCTAATCAGACCGTTGCATCCCATGCCAACCCGACTGTTGCATCTGCATTGGGATGGCCTAGTGATCTAGAGTGCCGCGCTTCGACCTCTAGCTGGCCGGTCACCTCTGGCTTGCGGCTGTGGTTTCGATCCCTGGTGTGAGCATATGTGGCATGGAGATAGGGGCGCCTTCTCAACCTCGTGGGTTTCCTCCGGGCACTCCGGTTTCCTCCCACTGCTAAAGAGACCCCTACGCGCAAGCGAATTATTGAAATAAAATTGAACCATATGTTAGTCACAAAATGACCTAGTTTGTGTCGAGTGGACGTTAAACCCCATCTCTCTCTCTCTCTCTCTCGCATTCACTAATCATGATCGACGACAAATCATTCGCACAAAGTAGAGTGGCTCCAGATAGAATGTGTAAATCCAGAGTCAATTCGGAACTGATTTGTGATATTCAAAACAAAAAAAAAAAAAAAAATTAAATGAAATATAAATTTTCGTTTTTACTTTACCCATCAACCCTAATGCCAGAATGTGTGTGTGTGTGTGTGTGGGGGGGGGTGTCAAATGAAATTCAATGAACTGAGATTCTTAAAGTTATTTATAAATATTCTTCAACACAAAATAAAATGACTGTTCTGCCCCAACAGAGATAATAGACAGGGATATCTTGTGCCGTGTGTTATGGGGGAACGTTTGCCCGGAAAATCCCAAATCAGGGGTCGAACACCAGACCTTCCCTGGGCCACGACTTAAAGATGATTGGTTTAATCAGTATATACAATATTGATATAACTGATTTGAAAGAAATCCAAACCTTGTATAAATTGTTTTTTTATGTTTGGGGGAGGAGTTGTAAGTAGATATTGATAAATTGATGTATTCAGCTTTATACCGATATGTATAAAATGAGTTGATATAGTTACTACCTTCATCCTTCTCTGTTATTATTCTCATACCACCACCGTCTGGATCCATGCGAACACGGACAATCGTTGTGAGGCTCCCCATTCTCCTAGATGTGTAGTATAACCATTTTCTTTCATAATCGCATGCCATGTATACAGCTGTAAATATAGAAGGTGGAAATTCCATGAAACTAAGGGCGTTTGAGCTTGAGCTGTAAATATAGACCTTATAAATTGCGGGAAACTGTGGACAGTTTTTCTGATTAAACTCCGAAGATCGTGAACACATGTATATAGTACACTCTATTTATAGAGTCACGACCCTACTTTAATGTGATCTTATTTAATATGTCAAGATGTTTGCAAATAACAATCAGCATAATTTACAAACAATTAGACCACTAACACTATTCTGTAAACTGACCGATGGATTATTTCGATGTTCAAGAAGTATATTGCATATAATGAGCCTACATCCTACATCCTTACATGAACATTCCTAAAGAAGAGCGGGCACTAATGAAAAAGTTTCGAGCAAAGTTCCGAAACATATAAATCCCTTAATTTCTCCTTTATTAGTATGATTGAAAAGAAAAAAGTATTGAAGTGTACCTTTCTCAGCAATTTGCTTTGTCTCTTTATTCTGCGTGTTATACCAATAAAGTTTATTATTTCCAGTTAACAGAAACATTTCTTCTCCTGAAATATAATTGTACAAAATATATTAGCTGAAGATTGACATGAATGGTTGGTTGAGGGACACATAGTGAATGTCGGACATAACAATACTAATAATAGTGTTAATAGGTAAACTGACATCTTTATTAAAGAAGTATAAAAAATAAATAAATATCAAAACACAACGTCCATCAGTGGTGCAGGACAACGGGACTGACAATGAATAGCGTATCCTCGTTCAGATGTGACGACAAATTGAGATCCATTCTAGACCGCGGCCATCAGCAGGCGTATAGAATCACACTTGCCAGTTGGAATTCGATCAATGACTTACTTGTCCGTTACGCGGATGTTCAGGCAAAACTCCCCTGTATGACATATGCCAATCCAGATTAGACAATTGTTATTAGATGTATATTCATATATAGAGATTATTGTACTATAGCTAGTCAATTGTGGTGTTAATACAACACTAAGCTTCAAAATGTGTTCGTTTTAGAAGAAATAATGAGACAATGTCTGCCTACCTGTTACGAAGTTTGCAATATAAATACCAAAAAGCAGAATGCATTGAAACAACTTCATTTCTAAACATGAATTGACAGATGTGATAAAATACTAATTTGAGCAACAATAACATGACACAATATCAATTACATTATTTCTGATTTTAATGATGTAAAGAGATAAAATGTATAGAAAAAGTGTTGTATACGCGTATAATGATGTATATAAATAATCTGTACAGTGAAAAAAATCTTGTGTTGGATCTCAATACAAGAAAATTACTCTACACAAACGTGGGTTCTTTTGCATTGCATTAACACAAACTTGTGTTCTTTTTAATACATTAACACATACTTGTTATAAAACATAGATTTAATTAACAAAAGTAATGTGTACCGTCAACAAACATTTTGTGTTTTTAAAATTTGAACTCCAGACAGATTTGAATGGTAATTGGTGTTTAGAAGTCTGTAGTTAAAGTTGTTGGGCATGCCCGGTTTGATTTTACAATTGACTCCATATATGCGTTGACAATAAAAGGGACAAAATTCTGATTTAATGTGATTGGTTGCTAAAATCAACAAACGATAGGCTACGTTTTAACTGCGATATCATTTCAGCGGAAGCGGGCGGTACATAAACATATTTCACAGACATACATTTAGGAGATAAACACTTCCTGTTTCGCGTTTAGAGGGGTGTTATTGTCCAATAGACAGTGTGTAATTGACCAATGAGAACGCAAGGTTTTATACCCTTAAGCATGTTACAATTAACAAGAGTGCTGTAATGATTTTTGAGCAGTGATATGGTTGACAAATGTAATGGTCACAGAGTAAACAAGACTGCAGTTTTAGTAACATTCCTGTATCACCAGCTTATGGAGTGTTTGTGTCTCAGCTAATTCGTTACGCGAGAGCTTGTTCTTTTTATTCTGATTTTTTAAGTAGATCGAGACATTTGTCAACTAAGCTTCAACTACAAGGATACTTCCGCACTGAACTTATAAAATCCTTTAAATAGTTTTATGGCCGTCATATTGACTTGATTGGTAATTATAACATGTCGCTCTCAGCAATTATTCTTGATATATTAAATTGACTCGTATCCTATTTACTATCTCTCTGATTATGTCTACTATACCGTTAACAGTGTTCATCGCGTGCATTTTGCATACCGATAGTCCATTGGCCAATCACGCTATTTTACCGACATTTTGCCTAGTAGTTTGGATGCAGCTATGGCGGGTGTGGCACGCCAGGCAGGGTACGCTTACTCCTCCGGACACCTGTTTGTTGTGTATTTCGTACACCATGAACAGTCCATTTGCTGATTACACTACTTTGCCTAACTTCAAATTTTGCTTAATGGTTTGGATTGTTCGTACTTGGTTTTATTTTATCATGTATTTAATTTAGCATCGATATTGTTTCTATGTAAGGGGCGGAGTCGGGGAGGGGTTAACACGTGCGGGCTGTATCATAAGATCTGTCATTGAGTCAACTGGTTTCAACAGAGAGTAATATTTCCTTTGTATTCATTATTATTTTTTCTCTGTTTTTGTGGTAAATGCCCCAACTTTGTAGTCAATACACTTCATTTCGTTTGAACACTTTAAATGTTTCTCTCTCTGTAACATACACCATTTAATTTTAGACTATCTTGGTTATTTTATACATTTCACTGGTATGGTTACTTGTATAGGTAATATTTTTACTGAGAGAGAGAGAAATGGGGTTCAACATCCACTCGACACAAACTAGGTCACTTCGGGACTAACATATGGTTTTTAATTTTTTTTCAATAATTCGCTTGCGCGTAGGGGTCTTGGGCAGTGGAAGGAAACCGGAGTACCCGGAGAAACACCAACGAGGTTGGACAGGCGACCCTACTCCTTGCCACGTATAACCGGGGATTCGAAACCACGCCAGTTGACTCAATGACAGGCCGTACGATACAGCGCGCACGCTAACCATTCGACTATCCACCCCTCCCCGATATTTCATGAAACATATAGCAGATCGTGACTCGTACTAGTATTACATAATGTTTGTATCTTGATTACATTCCTGTTTGTTAGTTTCTACTTTTCATTTTGGGTGATGTCTGTATCACTACAGGCCAAGGACTGTACAGCGCAGTGGATGCTTACAGCTAGCTCCCAGACCCATTCACCTAAACTGATATGTACGTTTGTTTGTGATTTATGCGTTTTGTCTTGTCCGTGGTTTCGTTTTGTGTAAAGTTACTTCAATCGTGGGGCTTTTATTATAAACGAATATCACCATTTGTTCACACAGATATTATAGTGAATTTCTTTTCATGTTGAGTAAGAACAAATTGCCCACTATGGTGTTCTAAAGAATGTGGTATTCGCTGACTAATCAATATTAACATCATGTTTGGTGATGTGTGATTCAAATTATGTTTAGATTAAAAAGAGAAAGTAATTGCTTTTGTTAGGTGTTATATTTCAAATAATCACGTCACGTTATTACAGTTGATTTATAATGTAAATTAAGTAAAAAAGTAATATTCATTTGGTTAATTAGGTGTTGTATTTTAAATAATCACGTGACGTTATAAACAATAGATTTATGATGACAATTGTGTAAAAAGAGTAATATTTATGTGCAATTGAAACTCGACGATTCAAATAACTGTAATATTCTATGTTTATTGAAAAAATATTTATTTGTCAGTTCATAAAACCTCAGTTTAATAAAAATAGTATCTGTTGATAAAATGTCAAATTGCTCACTGCTTATTCCACTCTAAATATGTACCCAGATTCAAAATATGTCAAGGCTAGATAACCGCCCAACTAGGACTCAATAGGATTTACACTGTCATATCATTTCGATTAGCCATCAACAAAAAGGCAGCTTGCGGTACATATCGCTGGAATTTCAGTCCAGCATATTATCTTAGTACATACTGAACGATATTTAACTATATCCTGGCCGATATTCCGATTCATCTTTCACAATATTGTTGCAAGGCATTCATTAGGCTACGGTAGCTCAGTGAGTAAGATGTTGGCTCTAACATGTCCTGTGTTTGATCCCTGCAGAGGGCAAGAAAGTGCATCGGGATTTTCCGGCATGGTTCCCTCTTGTAAGTGGTGCAGTACAGAAGGCCTGGCCAGGAAATAGAAGAGTATAAGCACTCTAGCGCCACTATTCGACCATAAATTCTCTCATAGCATACTGTATTGCGAATGCCCATCTTCATTTACCCAGTCGAAGCCAGTGGCGGCGCCAGGGGGGGGGGGGCATTTGCACCCCCAAAAATCTGGCCTGCCCTTTGTTTCCCCTCCCCCCCCTAGTCTGAAATGCTACCTGGTTGCATTCCCAGCAGTCTATTTCACAAAATATAGTGGCGAAAATATGCATTCACTTTGAGACACTCGTACTCCACCCGGTCTACACTCTGGGGTCGGAAAGACAAGTGATCAGGCCACAGACGACATCCGATCAGCTCTATTTATCTCTGCGATCGGTGCCTGAATATAGGCCGTGGGCCGAAACCTGTACGGCCTCTATAAAATGGCAAAGGGTGCAAGTTTTTGGTGACTACATAAACTATATATCAAATTAATCTGCAGAATGTGCTTGTTTCAAAACTGCAATGTTTTCCCAAAAATGTTTGTTCGTTATGAAATGCCAATACTTTGAAAACAAGGTATAGAATCCTATATTGTGGACAATTGTTTGGTCTGTTTACGTACATATCAGATGTATATATGCACCTATTGGGGGTTGGTTGCCATAATGATTAGCGCGTGCGCCTTATATCACATGGGTTTGTCAATGAGTCAACTTGCATGGTGTCGATTCCTTGGTTGTACGTGACAAGGAGTATGCTCGCCTGTCCAACCTCGTGGATTTTCCCCGACTCCACCGGTTTCCTCTTACTGCTTAAGACCCCTACGTGCAGACGCATTATTGAATTATTGAAATATAATTGAACCGTGTGTTGGTCCCGAAATGACCTAGTTTGTGTCGAGGCCCCCCCCCCCCAATTAATTCACTACAGTGTTTAATTTCAGTATACATGTACTGCATACTTTGTTCAATTTAAGTTTTCTGGTATTGTATTTTTTGTTTAGTTTTATAATACACAGTTATTATTTATACGGTTTATTTTAAATATATTAATAGTTTACTGGGATCATATTTATCGTTTCGTTTTATAACACATACACTATTATTGTTTATTTTGTTTAGTCGAAGTGTATTAATATATTTACTGGTAGTGTATTTATCGTTTTGTTGTATGATACACTTTGATTGTTTATGTAGCTGCCACTTTCTTTGCTACGAGAATATGGCCTTGACGTTTAGGAATTGGTGTTAACACGTAACAACATAATGTTCTTTTTAAAGACGTATAATTCAATGATTCCAAATAGTAATACATGATTGATTGGTGATGTATGATATCATTACGGTACATTACACCTTACGATACATTACGATTACGATTAGTAGATTACGGTTTCTGAAATATACAAAAAAAAACAATCTAAGGAAAATGTATAAATTCAATGACTAATTATGTCTCTTAATATGCTTATACAGGGCCTAGAAAACGAGATCAGACCGGGCATGGTCTGCAGCCAGGTTCTTTTTGACAACTTGGGGGATTTACAATGTGCCAGTATGCATGAAACAAAAACCAGACGGCAATCCACATGTGCAAAGTAAAATTAGAAATTGTAGTTACTAAAATAAAATTATAATGATACTTCTCTACTTATTAATTATTTACTTACAAACACATTAAGCATTCCTACAACTTGATCGAACAACCAAAAAGCATGAATATTGCAGTTAAACTAATTGTGAGACAAACGAGGCTATCAGCATTGACATAATGTAAACAATGTCGTATGGAGACATACAGACTTTCACCGTTTTTAATATCTTAAATCACTGTCCAAAGTTTTAGGGAAGACCCCAGATTAAACGAAGGGCTGTCATGTTGCTGTACTCAAGTGATAGATTTGAATGAACCGGAAGAATAGACACACTCCCTCAAACGATCAAGTATCAGAAGCCAATCCAGCAATGGCCAGGGAGGGATTTCTCGGGCCGTTGCCTAGGGAATATGATATCGAGGAGGACCATGAATAGACTTTCCAGTATGTCGTAAAAAAATATGTCGTATAGGCCTTTCTATGTAACATACACACGTGTTGAATTGCTGTCTTTTTGGCCCAAAGTCTTGGTGAATACTAACCGATTAGGATAAAGACAGACAAAATATAGTCTTTCATAGAGGGTTGTAACATCTTATGGATTACAATTAATTTCTCGCAGTTTTGAAGATTGGATACTCATATTTGGTAGCCATTCAGTTCTCACGGCTTTCAGATCTGCTAAAAATTTCTCGAATTTCGTCTCCAAACACGATACCATTATTTTTGAAATTAAATACGGTTATGTAGGTCATGTTCATATTTTTTCGTAGAAAAAGGACAAAAAAATATTTTGAAAGTTGAACTTGGTTTAATGTGGCTTCATACGATGTGAAAACTGTACCGGTATGCCTAAAAACCATTGACTGGAATTCGACAAAAGTAGAAGCTGCCAATGGTTTGATCAAGTGATGTCAGATAAAATGCGTCGTCCATTCCTCCTGTATGACACGGTGCCATGTATTGTTTGTACACCTCTATTTTTTGAGGCGACGAACAATTCTCGCGAGAAAGAAGAACAAAAATAATTTGGGCTGGAAATCCTAATTTACAGTATTAGTATGAAATTAGTCCTTGTGGGCACCCGGCGCACGCCCCCTCTATTTTTTGAGGCGACGAACAATTCTCGCGAGAAAGAAGAACAAAAATAATTTGGGCTGGAAATCCTAATTTACAGTATTAGTATGAAATTAGTCCTTGTGGGCATTTTTTCCACTCAAAAATCACTGTTCCAGGCTTCGCACTCCCAAGTGGGTGCGGCACGCCCCCTTTTTGAGAAAATCCTGGACCCGCCTCTATAAAGGAGCGTTATGGAAAAATATATCCTGGAGATTTAAACCATCGTAAAGTTGCTCCAACAACTTTGATGATTATCCCTATTCACACAAGAGTAAATGTCATATTGAGATGTACAAAAACTACATGGCACCGTGTCCTTTAGGGGGAAGGGGCGACTCATTTTATCTGGCATCCTTTGATCAAATCACAGACAGCATCTAGTTTAGTAAACAACCAATGGGCCATAACTCCATCTAGAAAGTTGTGTCAGATTTGTGTAAATGAGCAGGAATTAGTGATCACAAGACTAATCATAGCCTGAGAATAACTAAATTATTTTCAAAAGATGTTCCAGAATATTTGGTAATGGAAAGAACTGGTCATCGAAGTGTTGACGGTAAGTTGAAAGTTTTCTTCGGATATTTTTATAAGCCTATCCTATAGTTATTTTGTACTATCAAAGTGTTGGGGGTAGTTGAATTTTTCTTGACATTTTTGATAAACCTTTGTAACTTACAATTATTGTGTACATGTTTCAGATGTCATAGCATACAAAAGAACCACAGATGAGCAAAGACGTCACGTAAGTAATTTGTTACATGGAAGAGAGCTACCATCTGATACAAAAAAATATGCCTGTAACTACGCCGGCTGTTTCGGTACTAAACTCTTCCAACTGTATCAAATATTAATTGTAATTGTCAAAGAATAAGAAATAATTTAGCGTTTTTTTGTATTTTTTCATCAACGTCATCAGCGGTCAATATGAACCGAATACATCAACCTGTGATGACGTCATGACAAGATTTCAAACTCTGACCGACAAAGTAACGACGGCGGCCACTCTAAAAACAAAAATACGAGCTGGTTCTACATCTAGGAATAAAGTCGTGGAAGCAACAAATGACAAGCCATGGCAAATAGTGAAACGACGCACAAAAAAAATACGTCATACGTGAATCAAGGCCAACGACAAGGAAAAGCTTAGTGCTTGACTAGTTCCTAGATACAATAGAGAGCTCGCTGTTTGGTGACATACGAATATGCCAAACATCAAAAATAAGACAAAGTGGGTAGGCTTATAGAGTTATTTTCACCTAAGCTGAACAAACGATTGAAATGAACATTGTTATTATAAAACTACAACTTTGATTGGGCCATAATGGAGCTATGCGCCCTTATTGACATTGAGCTATTATGTATCTAAGCAACATTATTGTCGTAAGGCCGGTCGATATTGGCAAATATGTAAAAAAAATAATTAAAAAACATTTTTTTCCATTCAAATCTTAGTATTTTTGGTATATAAACCTGAGGTTTGAAATTCGTTATTTTTCTTACAGTCGGTCATCATTTTGTGAAAAGGTGGCTAATATTAGATTCCAGCTTGGAGATTCTGGCACAGGAACACTCCATGACAGTGAAGTATACACAGGACCTGTGTTAACTAAGTTTGAGCCACCATCAGAGACTGAAATTTGCAAAATTATTGGAAATTCTGCTAATAAATCCTGTGACCTTGACCCACTCCCTACATGGTTATTAAAATCGTGTTCATCGTCGATTTCTCCTATTATTACCTCCATTGTAAATAGTTCATTGGTATCTGGAATGGTGTGTCAATCACTGGAAAGTGCCCTTGTGACACCATTACTAGAATGAATATATTGGTCTGATCGCCACAGTACACCAATTATTGCCCCATTGACTTCAATGTTATTCCAGGCTCACGTCACAAGCTATAACTCGCTCCACAGTATTCGTTTAGCTAATTCCTTCACAAGGCAACACCTGGCAGTCATCTCCTCGGAAGCATCTATGAGGTTCACAATGGAAATCTCAAATTTAGTAAAAGTTAAAGTTGACTGGGGTCAATTCTTTACTTCCGGTTCAATGTGAGACGTCTTTCAAGCCTTATTTACCCATGTTATTCTTCCGCACAAATATCCTCTTTTTCCACCCAAACTGGCAAAATATTCAAAATTCAAAACCTTCCCAACAATTCCACATCCAAGCAAAACCCCAAAATCGCCTGAAAAAGAGAGAAAAAAATAAGGGAAAATAAATGTAGGAATTTTTTGGTGATCTGTGTCCTGATGGACTAAGACTAGTAATTATTCCCCCTTATTTCATGATGTAGTGCCAGTTATAAATAGACAATTTTTCCCTTATTATTTTTCTCCCCTCTTCCTGCATTTTTTGGTTGACTTTTTGGTCTAGAATTGGACAAAAGGGATCAAATTTGCAGTTTTAGGTAATATTGATGATATTAGAGCGGAGGGATAGAGGGTGTAAAGTGTCTTTCGGCAGAGCAATCATTATGTCGGAAGTGAGGTTTTCACCCCAGTCAACTTCAAATCCTCGTAGCAAAAAATCTAAACGGTCAACCCCATACAAATTTATGATGAGATTGCCAAATGTGGTCCCCATTGTGACTATAAAGATTGGAACCAACAGAATGTTGAACAAAAAGCTACAGCCTGTGATGTTACAGCCATTTAACATTGAAGTCAATGGGCAAATAATTACTAGTCTGAGTCCTGATATGACAGCATATTTTAAAGGTTGGTATTTTCTCAGCCACTTATTTCCTGAAGTTTTGAATGGGAAGTGTCCGAAAAGGTAAGAATACTGCTTTTTTATTCCCCAGCAGTGAGGTTTTTTTTACTATTTGATTGCAAAATAGCCATTATAGGGGGTATCGGTTGGTGGAGAGTGCATTTTGACGTGTAAATATTAAAATTTCGTTCACTAGGATGTCAAAAAATGGTTTTAAGTCTAAATAGTAAGGCTAATTCAACTGCAGATTCCGTCTAATAAGAGACAAGAATTAACATTAAAGTCTATGGGGCAATAATAAATGATCTGTGGCCTGATGGTTTCTATATATATAATCAAAATGGCGGACACTATTAACAATACAATTTGTTTGGAATTATTACATTATGCCTTCTGTGTGATCTTTTTTACTGCAGTTTTTGGTACCGTTGTCGAAAGTCAGTTATTATCAAATCAAATTATACCATTGCTCGTAATCGAACAGTGTTCTTCAACGTCCGAAAATAAAAGATGAATGTCAGATTATTTTAGTCAACAGAACTTGTTTGAAAACACATACTGAGCCTTTGTAAATTGTATTATCGTATATATGTATTTATATTGAAAGTAAAAATGTGATAAAATTACTGCAAAAAAAACGAATAGATATTGTTTTGCTTATTTATTAAAATTGAAATGAAAATTTGGCGGAAAAAATGGAACCCAGATCGAGCACTGCATTGATTTTGTTTATGTTTATAATACATCAGTACATTGTTTATAAGTAATATTCTATTATGGTATATGTTGTAAAATTGTATGTATTGTTTATACGTAATATTATATGCATTAATTGTTTAGTTGTAATAAACTATTTTTGTTTACATTTATAATACATGGTTTATTACTAATATTGTATTATTTTAGACGCTGTTTATTCGTTATATTGTTTTGTAGTATATATTGTAACAGTGTTGTATACATTGTTTATTAGTTATATTGGATGTTAATAGTGCATACATTGCTTATTAGTTATATTGTATTATTATATATATTGCAACAGTATTGTATACATTGTTTATTAGTTATGTTGCATATTGTATACATGGTTTATTAGTAATAGTGTATCATTGTACACTGTTTATTCGTTATATTGTATTATTGTTACAGTGTTATTGTATATATTGTTCTATTTAATCGTACACCAGTTGTTTTAACTTATTGTTGTTGTTGCATAAAGTTGTATATGTTGTTACTGTTTAGTAGTGTATAATTTTAAAGGGACTATTCCGTTTTAAACAGGGTCTCAAACATACGTCCGAGTACGTTTTAAATTTAAGCGCCAAAATATCGACGAATTTTGTATTTACCTTGTCTAAAACTTTCAGCTCAAAATATTGAGTCGTTTGGGCGTGAACGTCGAAACTGCTTATCCGGACACGTAACCCTTTTAAGAATTCGGGTCTATTTTTTCGCTGATGACCTTGTAATCGACTCCCGTTTATTGAGAGGTCTATATAGTGAATGACCCATGTACTGTACTTGATATCGAAAGGTAAATGTCACCAACACAGCCTGGTTTTACGCAGACACCGCAGAATACAGCTTGGGACACTGTTTTCCTTTCCAGATGAAGATTGTTGGGTTTAAGTTGTTTGAAAACGTATCACAAATACTGAGTTAGTTTCTTTGCAGTTAGGTAGAAGATTTTAGGCGATTTTAACACAAAATTAAGGAGTTTTATTCTCAAAAAAATTATCGTGTATATTGTTTAATTTTATAATAGACCAGTTTTCAAATTTTAACAGAATATCGTAGTTGCATAAACTTTTTCTTTCTATATTAACAGTTTTTTTTTATTTTACATTATTGCTTTTGTTCAAACTATATTCAACATATTTGTAATAGAGATAGCAAAATAGGGTTTAACGTCCACTAAACACCAACGAAGTCATTTAGAGCCAAAGATAGGGTTCTATAATATTTCAACAATTCGCTAGTGGTTTGTCACTTGTACCGGAGATTGGACGTACATGCGAGCACTTTTTGTCACAGGGAGGTTGGGATGGCCTAGTGGTCAAGAGTGCCGCGCTCTAGCTGGCCGGTCACCTCTGGCCTGCGGCTGTGGTTTCGAGCCCTGGTGTGAGCGTATGTGGCATGGAGATAGGGGCGCCTTCTCAACCTCGTGGGTTTCCTCCGGGCACTCCGGTTTCCTCCCACTGCTAAAGACCCCTACGCGCAAGCGAATTATTAAAATAAAATGAAACCATATGTTAGTCCCAAAATGACCTAGTTTGTGTCGAGTGGACGTTAAACCCCATTTCTCTCTCTCTCACTTTTTGTCACATAGAAGCTAGGGAATAGAAAGCACGCCACTTGAATCAACGAACGATTTTATTATTGAACAGCCATTCTATATACAAAGACTAGAAATTTTCGATTTTATTAAATGAATTTAGGAAATAAAATGTCCGCCAATTTGCTTCGTCCCTGTTTCAAGACAGACTAATTGTAGACCGACTGCTAAAGCACCAAGCTAACATCCACTTCACTGCCTAAATTTGTAACTAGAAACAAAATTGCCAAATTAGATAGAGAATATGAGTCCATCATATCACACGATGAATATAGCTACAACATATTAGTCTGGTACCAGAGACTGACTTGTCATATTACATAGACAATATGAGTCCATCATATCACACGGTGAATATAGCTACAACATATTAGTCTGGTATAAGAAACAGACTTGTCATATTACATAAGCTTCGTCTACACTAGGCTTGAAAAAGCCGGCTTTTTAAAAACCCGGTTTTTTCAAAACCCGGCTTTTTCAAGTGTAGCGTCTACACTGACTGAACGGAAAAAGACGATGAACACCGACCTTCGTTATTTGTGGAACTTCCGGTTTATTTATTACGCCATCGGCTTCAGTCAATTTTGCAGAGATAATGACATCCGGGTACTGTACTTGATAAATCCCGGATTTACCGTCTACACACATAAAATTGCCGTTTTTTTGAAAAAGCCGGCTTTTTGATTTTGAAAAATCCCTCAATAATTGCCGGATTGTAAAAAGCCGGCTTTTACGATTGAGAAATTGAAAAAGCCGGCTTTTAGGAAAAAAACGGGATTTAAAAGGCTAGTGTAGACGGTGAATGCTGCTAGTGTAGACGTAGCTATAGAGAATATGAATAAATCATATCATATTTGTCTGGTATCATACATTTATCACCTTAATAATTATTGTTTAAAATCAGACATATATTTAATATTTTGACGTATGTTATTAATTTGCTTTATATGAGATAAACTAGAACGGATTGCACATTAAAAGATAAGTTTAATATTAAATCGAAAGTAGTGGAACGTTATTTTTTTTTTTATTTTTTTTTTAAAGCCACAACAAGAAAACTACTGCCATTTCTTGTACCCTTTTGACCAGAATCAATTCGGGTAATCTATTAACTCTCTATCACACACATACTCATATTTTCTCAAGAATTTAGAACAGTTAGGCAATTTTGTAACCTTTGGGAGTTTATTTATGTACAAATTTATACACGTATACCACACTTTATCTATACAGTTGATGTTTTTACATCTGTCTCACACTTTATTGTCAAAAAATGAATTATTTATTTACATTTTTATACACAAAAGCCACGCCCTGTCTATACAGTTGATGAGAGATATTGATTGGAATAAGTATTGTTGATTCCACCAAACAATAATAAAAAGTTTAAAATCTTATTCCAGTCTGTGAAGCAGTAAATCATGATCCACGGTGTCGAAAGATACAGATTAAGAATTCCTAATATAACACAATCAACAATCAAGTGGGACGAATTCAAACAGAATTTACCTTCGAACCACGGTCCTATAGAATCTAAATAAATAGAAAATGCGTCGTGGCGGCCATCTTGAATATTTCAGTTTCCCGAAGGGTGCCAGGGTGGCATCACAGGGATTCGAAATCCACACATGGAGATACATAATCTACCTAAAACCTATATTCCAATGTCGGGAACTTTGTGAGTTTCCCGCCAAAGTGAGCCCTCGGGTTTAGCCGTCACTTTATGTTGGAATACCCAAGCCGGTCGAATTCCTGCAGAAACCACCTTCAAACCATGGTCCCAGAGAATCTGTCATGAATTTTACCCCATTAAATAACCAGACAATGTGCCCAGGCGTCAATCTTGAATATTTTAATTTCTCCAAGGGTGGCAGGGTGGCATCATCCTGATTTTGAATCTACACATATTGAAGATATAATCCATCAAAAAGCGTAACGTGGACTATATTTCCATACCAAGGCATACAATGGGGTTTAGCTGCTGGGCTAGATGTCATTATGGATACGAACTACAGATGTTTCGCCCGGATTCTTATTTGATTCTTACACATTCGTATCGTTCGTAGTTCGGAATTCGTAGGTGTATCTTAAACCCGTCATACTCCCTTCTTATCCTCCGTAACAGCTTCCTATTCGTACCATTTGATTCTTTGACGAATAGTGCTAAATATCGTTAACCCATATCGGAATCATTTGTGGAAAGCGTAGTGTATGCCCAACTGAATTCTGCATATCCGCAAGCAATTCGACTTCGCTTCAATTCGTATAGATGATTCTATCATTTCGCACTTTTATTGGGACGATTCGTAGCAATATTAGCCCACGTGAGAGCCGGGCATAAAATGTTGTATCAATGGCGAACATTTTTTGATAATCTGATTACAATACAGATCTATAGTTCGTTTCGTTTGTTTTTTTATACTTTCGATGACCTCCACTCCATGAAGATCTGGAGAGAGAGAGAGAGAGAGAGAGAGAGAGAGAGAGAGAGAAATGGGGTTTAACGTCCACTCGACACAACTAGGTAATTTCGGGACTAACATATGGTTTTTAATTTTATTTCAACAATTCGCTTGCGCGTAGGGGTCTTGGGAGGAAACCGGAGTGCCCGGAGGAAACCCACGAGGTTGAGAAGGCGCTCCTATCTCCATGCCACATACGCTCACACCAGGGCTCGAAACCACAGCCGCAAGCCAGAGGTGACCGGCCAGCTAGATGTCGAAGCGCGGCACTCTAGACCACTAGGCCATTCCAACCCCCCATGAAGATCTGGACGGTTGTAGGGAAAGTCGCGTCTGGGATCATACGCGCGGCTTTTGAATCAATGACGTCAGTCATTTGATTAACCGATGAGCGTTGATGTTTCTAGTAGGATACCCACAGTTCCCTGCATCCCACGACAAGAACCTGCCGCAACAGACCGCTTCATTGGCTAATTCCTCACACGAACCAGAACGCGGGTTAAATAACAACTCTGCTAGATCCTAGTGTATTAAACTAAGTAAAACGAAATTTTGAACTATATATAAAAGAAATGAAATAGGTGGCTCCGTGTTTTAAAGAGATTGTTTGTTTTTTTAATATCAAAAACAAATCAACGGTCGTCGTTATATTCAAATTAACAGATATCAAAAGACTCGCAGGAGTTTGTTAATGTGTTCGCCGAGGAGGCAGAGTTATTCCTACAATAACTTCCTACATTTGACTGTATCGAAGTAAGATATGCTCGAGGTGCAGCCTTATCAGAACCTGAATAATGTGACATTTTCTGTTTATTAAAGCACCATAAAAAATTGCCAGCATCTGTTTATGGGGCCAATTTGAAGGTCTACCTAAGCAATCTTAACTGTAAAGCAGATGTAATGATGAGTGATTTGAATTCAGTCCGAAATAGCTTCACTTTGCCAAAATAATGATACTATGTAACCATATTCGAATTGATGAATATTTCCCCACATGATACATATGTTGTAAGCATGGTTCCTTCTTTGTTTGAAATCAACACAAATTCGGATTCTACATAGTACTTGACATATTACAACACCATGTTTTAGTCGAAAAGCACAAAATACATATTTGAGGCACCATTTAAGTCGCCACATTGGATTGCCGTCATATTGGATTGCTGCGGGTCATTTTGAATGTCATATTGAGACTCATAGACCAGGAAAACCTATATATTAAACAGTCAAAGACATTCTAAACAAACTTGTTAGTGGGGAAATGACAGGAAAACTGATATTTTGGCTCATTAAGGGGCACCCATATTCATGGGGGTATGTACATGGGGGTTAGAGGTGTCGAGGGTCGAAATTTATTTTATATTATTAATTTTTATACCTCTCCACATGTTTTTAACACCGTACCAAAGGAATCGACTATTATCACCCCCCTCCCATATTAATACACACAACGCCATTAAAAACGCAATGCCAAATTCAAAGTTTATTTACTGCAACAGTATTTAACAAAATATACATAACAATTGACAAAATTGAGATAACAAGCTTCTATGGATAATTTTATGAAAGAATTCACTACAAATGCACAAAATCGAAACGTCCAAGAACCAAAAAAAACAAAGGTTTGCCACAAATGACTCACAACACGCTGTGGGATTGTTTGGCAATGATTTTGGGGTGCCTGTACCAACTCTCCAATAGTTCGTGGCAGGGGCGGATTGGGCCATCGAGCGATCGGGCGATCGAAGGGTCGGTCGGACGATCGATCGAAGGGTCGGTCGGACGATCGACCGAAGGGCTGGTCGGACAAAAAATGAAAAAAATAATTTTGTCCAATTGGGCAATTCATCTAAAAAAAAAATTTTCTGCTGAACATTATATGGGGGAGGAGGTATTGGACCGGCCATGGAGCGATGAAGATTATGTTGTATGTGGCCGGTGGCTTTAACGGGCCGCCACGCCATCAGTGGAGTCTGGAATGGGCTGGTATAATGGACTTTCTGGCTCGGGTGTGGTGGGTGTGGGCCAGAATTCGGAATCCTGCAAAGGGGATTTCGAATTTCATCCGAAAATTTCATCGGATTCACCCGATATTGTCGCCCGCAAATTTACTAATGATTAAGTCACCTGCACCCTGTTTGTGGGGATATTAATTAACGTATTATCATTGACGATAAAATGATAATAGGTTAATTCATAATATGACGATATGATAATTTCACAGGTTGATGGTTATTAATTACTTGCAGGTCGAGGTTTTGGCCTAAGTTAATCGATTTATGAAGTATTATTTCACAGAAATTATAATCAGATATACCACAAAATCGCATATTTGGGGTTCATTTTTCAAAAAATTTCCAGAGGGTGAGCCCCCGCCCCCCCCCCATCCGGTCTCCGCGGTCAGTAATATGGGCCGCTCCAACACGCGAGCCAGGGCCGGTTCCCGGACCTAATCCACCCATGGTTCGTGTTGGCACGGCTAGAGTGTGAACCCGTCGTCCAAGTTCATTCCAAATGTGTTCGTGTCGGGAGACAAAGCGGGCCAATCCATAACAGGGACATGATGATAAAACTAGTGTATTGTAAAAATAAACAATAAATACAATCTCAGTATACTAAAATTAAACAATGTATACAATACATGTATATTGAGATTAGATACTGTATACAATACAAGTGAACAAAAACTTAAAGGGACAATAACACTCTTGCTGGCTTGGCAGCTCCAGTAAATAAATAATAGCCTTATTCTAAGTACTAGATTAAGTGTCCTACCTGTTGTGTAAGTTATCCATTACAACCTATTTTACTTGTCCAGAGGGTTCGAAAATATCTTAAAATCCAAGTTACATTTGAAAAGGTTTACGTTAGACTTTTCAAATCAATTAGTTGAATTTTTCCAATTTTTTAAATTAGGCGTGTTAAGATGAAATTTGTATCATCAATTAATTAGAATATTGTAAAATAATACAATTTGTTGACCAGTATAAAGATTGGGACATATTATTCAGTTACAAGAGTGGTATTTGGGGCTTTAACAACATATACAAATATATAACCAAACAATGTATGTAATAAAGGCATCCTATATGACTAAACAATGTATACAATACAACTGTACTAAATCTAAACAATGTATACAAGTATACTATAACAAAACAATGTATACCATACAACTGAACTTAAACTGTACAGTTATACCAGATCTAAACAATGTACACAACACCATTGTAGTAAAACTAAATGTATACAGTGTACTATAATGCCGGTGTATAATACAGCGTATACTAGTGGACAGGTATTAGTTATGTGTGGTCATAAATCAAGTCAATTGTTCATTCAAATCGATAAATACTACTATATAGAAGAGTTACAAAATTTCGACATATTTGCTTGATGACAGTGTGTCTAATTCCAAGTATTCTCCAGACGCAATTGTGGTATACACATGACATTCTTTTTGTCTGTTGTCAAGGCTACTGAAATCTGTAGGTTCTTCTGTCTGGTCGTTGTTAGATTTTCTTGGCATGCTTTTCTTCGTACATTTTAGAATGGTGACTGTTAGGATTACAATCAGGACAATACCAATAACTACAGGTATAACTATAATAGCCAGAATAGTAGAAACAGGAAGTGTTTTGACTAAAAATATAATACATAACCCATTAATATATATTAAGCCATTTAATATATCCTCGACAGTGCGATATAAAATCTAAATACAAGATGCGATGATTTATTGAAATTTAGATTGGTTAAATTTTATAATTTAGATGATTTTGTTTATTTGTTTAGGCTTCACATAATCCATTATCAATCCGATATGCATAATTTAGCGTAAAATACAAATTAATTATTACACGGCTGTCTAGGCAATTCACCATTCTGGTCGGGCAATTCAACCTTCTGGTCTGGCAATACAACTTTCTGGCCAGATAATGGCAATAGAACTTTCTGGCCAGATAATGGCAATATACATGCACACGAATCCCATCGTGATCCCGTAGCCACACGAATAACAGCTGTTGGGGTATTGTTCTTTAAATTTACTTGTAGAACTCTGTAATGTAAAATAAAACTTTTTAAATACAGTAAAAATAGTGCAGGATATGTATGTATCTTACGGATAAACACATCTTATCATCTAGTTCGTGTCCTCGTCCAGCAACTATCACTAGTATAAATAATTGAAGACCGAGATCTTAATTAAAGTTGTTACAGACACACATCTTCTACAAAACATAATCCGGGGAAGGGTATGCAGACTGCTAAACAATATGGAAAGCAACCTCATTCTATATCTGTACAAATATTTTGATTTGCTCAACTCCGAGTAGTGGTACCCATATCGATGCCGTGTATGGGGGTTAAATCTATTAAGGCCAGCTCAATTTTTGTCAAGGTCACTGAGATGTACATAAGGTAAGGGCACGTGATTGTTGGCGAGATTGTAGGTTACGGTTAGGGCAAGCATTTGGGCTCTATACAGGCTGAGGTTTAAGAAGTGCTCTTAATGTTTAATTCATAGTCCTCATTTCT
The DNA here is from genome assembly GCA_963678685.1 of Patella ulyssiponensis. Taxonomy (NCBI): domain Eukaryota; kingdom Metazoa; phylum Mollusca; class Gastropoda; family Patellidae; genus Patella; species Patella ulyssiponensis. The sequence continues at coordinate 9,481,638 of OY783227.1, read as the reverse complement.
TCATTTGTACACTAAAATTAAAATCTGTATCTTACAAACAATATTTGTTTTACAAATACGATATTTGTCATATCAGATTTATCAATTGTACTTTTGTTTATTTTTAATTGCATTTTAATATGAAGATAACATTATTTTTAGAAAATCAAAATATGCACCCATTTACATTTCTCCACAGACATACAACGAAAAATAATCCCGAAACAACAAATTTACAAATATAATTCTTAAAATTCAAATCTAGCTAAACATTTCTCCAGAAACATTTTTCAAAATTCATCGAACTGGAACATAATGCCGACATGAGCGGAAATCAACCTAGCATACAATAAGTCACTATGACCGTGATTTTTGTGAAATCACGTGCGTGGTATGGCTAATCCACATACGTATGTCCCTATAAATATAGCAAAATTGGTTATTCCGGTTTAGCATTAATTACATTCAATTGAAAATAGTCATTTTTTAGTTATAAGTTTATATTTTGATAGTGACATATTTCTTTGAAAAAAAAGGATGAGGATTTTATCTCTTCTAAATCATGTAATCATGAATTTTCCAGGAAATAATGAATACTTGTATATTTAAAGAGTAATAGAAAATACTCTCCACTAACGTATTACACGATAACTGGAATTTCGTATTAAGATCCACATTTTAACTTTTGAATACACCTCTCAGCCTCACGAAGTCGAGTTCCCACCATCCAAATGTCAAACAATATTTTACGTTTTAGAAAAATTATATAGACCTTCTTTTTCATGGCGTGCGTCCCAAAGTAAGGGCCACACTATGAAATTTCCAGACATCAACAACGGAAGTTCATTTACCTCACAAATGTAAATTATATTCTGGAATATTAAAATTTACATAACTTAAAAATGGTATTAAAGTCGGATGACGCCAAACACTATTACTTTAGTGGCTGAGAGAGAGAGGGGTGGGGTTAAAATACTCGTCTTAGTTAGGGATTCCTCACGTTTTCTCCATTAATATCTGGGAGTAGACATACAACAAATAACAGTATGGCAGTGTATGAGTGGGATTCGGTCTAATCAAACGAAAAACTGCGAGGGGCATGACCATAAATATACTTTTCCAGTTTGCCGCAAATTTGTGACGTATAAGCCTTTGAACACAACGTTTTATGTTGTTGTCTATTTGACCTAAATTATTGATCAATACAACTGTTAAATTTAGAAATTATTAACCTTTTCGACTCACTACACGGTAGATACAATTTTCCATCGAAGGTTGTTACATCGTTTGTAACACAGTCAATTTCTTTAGTCAGTTTCGAAGATTGGATGCCAATATTCGGTAGCGATTCAGTTCTCCGACCATTCAGCGTTGCTAAATAGCAACCGTTCGTAAAGCCGTTTCTACAGATGATACCGTTATCTGTGAAATAAAAAAACCAAATACACTGCATACGTTATATTATTTGTGGCAAATATACAAAATGCCGGACAAATCTTTTCAAGGAGAATCCAATAAATTGAAGGCCGAATTTCGTTTAATGTGGCATCATACAATATGTACAATATACTAGCATGCCTAATCAGACAATATTATTTTAAATTATATTATCGGAATGGGTCAGAAATGTAAGAACGAACTGAATACCGACCATTTTCGCGTGAGAAAGAGACGGTGCGCTTTATTTTTATAACGACCGACAGTATAATGTACAGGAGCGTACATATCTGGACAGGGGGGTAGGATGGCTGAATGGTTAGCGCGTACGCGTTGCATACCTGGTTGTACGGGACAAGGAGTAGATTCGCCTGTCCAATCTCGCGGGTTTCCTCTGGTTTCCTGCCACTGCTAAAGACCTTTATGCAGAAGAGAATTATTGAAATAAAATACTACTAGTAGTCCCGAAATGACCTGGTTGGTGTTAATGTCCTTTAGACAGCCCCCAACCTCCACCCCCCCTCTCTCTCTCTCTCTCTCTCTCTCTCTCTGTCTCTCTCTGTTTCTCTCTTCCCTCTCTCTCTCACTCCCTCCCTCTTTCATATCTGGATATATACTAAGATATCTGGGTTACCCCGATGAGTGACTAAACTATTCTTGTATGATCTTTCAAGTTATGACAATGTCAAATATTTTCTTTAATGATGTTGATCAGGTTCTCCATTGACTAAAAAAAATCTCATGATTTTCAGCATGGCTTCCCTTGCACCAATGACTGTAATACGTAGTATGGCCAACGTCAGATAAAAACGTTCGTAGAAGCACTAAACCCCATTTCCTAATTTTATTCCAACGCAAAGAGAGAGAGAGAGATGGGGTTTAACATCCACTCGACACAAACTAGGTCAATTTGGGACTAACATATGGTTTAATTTATTTCACTAATTCGCTTGCGCGTACGGTTCTTTAGCAGTGGGAGGAAACTGGAGGACCCTGCGAAAACCCCACGAGCTTGAAAAGGCGACCCTACTTCTTGTCACGTACAACAGGGGATTCGAAACCATGCCAGTTGACTCAATGACAGGCTTTATGATACAGCATGCAAACCATTCGGTCATTCAACCCTCCACCTTTGCGCCCCCCCCCCTAATTTTCGACAGTGCTTTTTTTTTTACTGCTGAAAGTGCCTTTTTCAGACCCAAATATGTTCTCTCCAAACGTTTACTTCGACGAAAATATCAGCCAAATAGCTCTTGGAATATCTACAGATGCAAGGAAATGACGGATAATTGTCTAGGGGACCCCCCCCCCCCCCTCAACTCCATGTACTATTCTGATTCAGTTATTAAATTGTCCAACAAAAATATGATAAGCGTCATCCCATTATTATTACGGATCCAAAACTCAGCTTAGAACACGTCTACACGTGGCCAAAAATTCGAAACTTACCCAAAATACTAAAAAACCGACATGATAATTTCAAATTAGTAAATTGGCGCTTGCCTGTCTGTTTAGTATAAAGACTCTTCATAGTAGACCAATACACCCTGTAAGCATAGAATGAAAATGTATTCTAATAGTAGGTGCAGGAAGACCGCAACACACACGACAAACTACTTACAGTAGATCAATACACTCTGTAATTTTAGAGGGCTGTAATATATACCGAAAACATTACAAAAATCTAATAACGGACCATCACTAAATACAGAAAAAACAACTACAGTAATTAGCCCATAAAGCGTAGGTCACACATAACAATTGTTGGATGGCCACACTAAACTACGTATAAATATTATAATCTGCTCTAGGTCTTGTATGACATGGTCAACACTCTTTGGCGGTCACACTTCGGTCCGCATAATACCCGTGGGGCACTGTAGCTGGGTCATGGGTCACGCCAGACCACTTACAAAAATTATGGGGTAGGACAATGTGTTAGGGGTTTCCTCAGACGGCAATTTCTCCCGTTTACACAATTTAGCCGATTTCCTGTGCACATATTGAAGACCTACTTCCGGCCTGGAGAATGGCAGGTTATTTATCTATTATTTTTTAGTGGCATTTAGCGATCGGGAAAACACATTAACAGAACACAGTTTTTATGGTCTTTTATCCCATAAAAACTGTGTTCTGTTAAGGTTATTTATCGTATGGATTTTGTTAGTGATGCCCTTACATTCAAATTTCTGGACCATACTTAAATGAGTAGATTACTACTAGTTTCATTTGCTTGATACAATCCAAATATGGCGCTGGCAAAGCACGCTCGCAAGATGGTTTGCGCATGAACTTAAGCGATTACCTCAACGTTAAAACATCCGTTGTAGAATTAAAAAAGACATTTCAAAAATAAATTATGAAAATTGAATACTTTTACAATTTCATTCAAATTACTTTATTTTGATATCAGCTATGATCATATGCACACGAACTCGATGGCTGTTAGGGTAGAACCCAAAATGCCCGAAAAAGTTTCAAGCTTTCTGCGAGGGGCGAAGGAGTGGCGCGCACCGTGTAGGAACAACCCAAGGAAACAAGGAAAATTTGACAGCCGCAAACGCGTTTTGTGCTATTCCAGCCAGTGTACTTCAACAACTTCAATGTGGTCCAATAAAGACCAACCTTAGATTGCTGGCCTGAATCCAGAACAATCAATCAATCGTTGCGGGGTATGCGGGGCTCGCCCGCCTGGAGAAACATTTGAAAATTTAACCACCGCAACTGGTTTACTTTGATATTCTGGCCCATGAGCTAAGCAGCCTCAAAGTTGTTCAGTGATTTGGTAGCGGAAATCCTACTCTATTCCGACCTGAATTTTAACCACCCAGTTGTAGCTGATTCACAAATATTAATTTATGTCCGAAAAATGTCGCACAAAGTGGAATGACTCCAGACAAAATGGTTTAATCCGCAGTCAATTCAGTAGAAATTCGTTCCATCCTCACGTGGCATTTCCGATGATGACATAGTATGATGTATTCAATCCATTCTTCATTAAGGCAGCGAGGTGGACAGACGTGTGCTTGTTTCATTAAACGTTAAAAGATTTTATTTTTTACTTGAAAATACCTGGGTGATATATTGATTTTGGCTTATGTAGCCAATAGCCTAGGCGGCTTATTAATTTTGGCTTAGGTAGCCAATAGCCTTGGTGGCATATTGATTTTGGCTTAGGTAGCCAATAGCCGTGGTGGCCTGGAATACCCTTGGTGGTATTCAACTTTTACAAGTAGGAAATAGGAAATTATTTGTGTAAAAATTAGTAATTTTCAGTGAAGAAATTTATTAATAAAAATTGAATACACAACAGACTAATAAGCGTCTAATTTGTGTGTAAATTTTTTTCATGCTTGATTGTGGATACGTAGGTTAGGGCACGTGTTTGTATTGAATTGTAGTTTCGTCAGCCAAGATCGATAGTTTAAACAAGCGAGTTGCGACAATGAGGCGTAATCAATTAATCCGATTTTTTCGCCTTTGTTTTGTTGTTTAGATAAAGGGTGTAACGATTTGTATGTTTCTAGATGGGATCTTTCTTACCACTAACACTGACCCGTGGGACACTGATGCCTTTAGTGGATTTCTTATTCACGTGTCTCCTTGTGTGATTTGATCTGGTTTAGTTCTATTATTTTTATATGTTTTATAGAATGAAATGTATCATCACATCAGGGAAAGTATTTACAGTATTTGTACCTGAATGGGAAAGAAGGTTTTCTAACGATGCTACTTTGATTTTAGTCCGAACTAAGCCAGAGTGGATTACACTGGGGACAGTGCTCCCTCATCACCTGGCTTACACCTGCCAGTTGACAGTGCTACTAAACAAATTTGAAATCGAATAAAGAAAATTTTTGTGAAATTTTGATATTTTTGATTTGAATATTGGGAATAGAATAGAGGTTGGTGATATGCTGATATGTTAGTCTAATGTGTTTGAAGGGGGGTCTGAGGAACTGACATACTGAGGATTGGTGTAGATCCTCACGTGACATTTCCGATGATGACGTAGTATGATGTATTCAATCCATTCTTCATTAAGACAGAGAGAGCGGTAGTCAGTTGTGCTGGTGAGCATGAGATATGCACACTATGTCCCTCTTTTTGGTCAATTTGTCCCACCTTATCCCACCCACGGTCTTTGACTTGTGTTGATCCTCTTGCTTTCAGATTGATCGCATTATTGCTCCCCAATACTTAATACTTCTGGAAGCTGGAGGAACTGACATGCTGGGGATTGGTGTATATTCAGTTAAATTGGTGTTTTATTAAATTTCAAGCATTTTTCCAAACGATGTGAAATATTTTTTTACTTATCCCGTTTGCCCGAAAAGTCAGATTGCCCGAAAGTTAGAGGGGCAGGTGCCTCCTCCACGTACGTCCACCTTGTACGTACGTCAATATGGTTATGGCTGCTTGAAGATGTAGTGAGTAGTTTAATGGCGAAGCAACGGTACTTGACAATCGAGCAAGTATCAATTATTCATATTATCATTGTTTAAGTCTCTCAGACGATCTACTCCATATTAATTATGGTTTAGAATGTATTACAGGCTTAATCTGATTACAAGCTTGTCACGTGAATACATCTAAATAAATAGTTTATATACTATTCAAAAAAAGTAGGGGATATTTGATTTTTAAGTGTTATTAAAGTCACCTAATGAAACTGACGAAGAAACAAATGACAAAATGAAATGAAGTTCACATTCATCGATTTATTCCAAATGATCGTTAGACTAAGTAAGGCACAGACTGACCATTATAAGGGTAAAATGATACCCGGGGTCAAACAGCAAAGTTACCACAGCATCACAACAAAGTCAGTAACGGGTAAATCCTCCTCTGTTTGCCAAACAAGCATTGATCCGACGTGGCATACTCCTAATGAGACGTCTAAGGTCATTTTGGTCCAGATTGTCCCATTCCTGTTGCAACGCAGCAGCAAGTTCTTGGACATTGGCAGGACGTTGTTGACCTTGACGTAACCTCTGTCCAAGCACGTCCCAGACATGCTCGATGGGGGAGAGGTCGGGACTCAGTGCTGGCCAAGGTAATGTGGTGATGTTCTGTTGTTGGAGGTAACCTGTAACGATCCTGGCCTTGTGACATCTTGCGTTGTCATCCTGGAAGATGAAACGGCGGCCATGACGTCGTGCGAACGGCACAACATGGACTGCCAAGATGTTGTCCCGGTAGTACTGGCCTGTAACACGCCCTGCAACAACATGTAAAGCCGTTCTTCCAGCAACAGTGATGCCTCCCCACACCATAACAGAACCATCCCCAAATCGATCATGTCTGATGACGTTAACGTCTTGGAAGCGCTCGTTTCGACGACGCCACACCCTCCTACGTCTGTCCAAAAAATCAACAGTGAACCTTGACTCATCTGAAAACATCACATTGCTCCAGCGTCGATTATCCCAGTGTTGACGATCCCTACACCAACGACGTCTTGCCTGAATGTGATGATCTCTCAAACAAGGGATCACGCGAGGACGTCGGGCGCGAAGGTGACCCCTATGCAGTCGATTCCGAATCGTCTGGCCACTCACTCTCACACCAGTGTCTGTTTGAAGACGAGCGCTGATCTGATTTGCTGTGATGACACGATTTCTCAACGCCAAGGTACGGATAAATCGATCCTGGGCTTGAGTTGTCGCCCTTGGTCGACCTGAGCGTGGTCTGTCCTGTACAGATTGTGTATCACGGTATCTGGACCATAGCCTGCTTATGACAGACTGAGAAACATTCATCGTCCGAGCCACAACCGCCTGTGTTGTGCCGATCTATAGCATGTCAAGGGCACGTAACCTTTTATTTTGGGTAAGCCGACGCATATCAAAATTTGTTTTCTGGTCACTAAAACAATTAAACTGATGTTTAATCCCTGGAATTCAATGCCACAATGACTGTAACATTCAAAGTTAGAGTCGTGCAAATCTTGGGTTGGACCCCCATGACGATCCCAAGCATCACCTGCATTCCATGCGGTAGCTATTGGTGCGTTTGGGCGTCACATGTAACTGGAAATGTTTCTTCTGTTAGGTTCTATGGTGACTTTTTTCGTAGTCATTTGCATATTTTAGTATTATGCCCCAAAATCAAATATCCCCTACTTTTTTGAATAGTATATAACAGTCGAAGGCAAACAAAAGACAGTCTTACCGTCGACCTGTAAATGCTTGATAAGCTACTCAATACATGTTTCAGATGGTCGATATAATGCTTGTGACTTACACTCATTCGTTCAAATAGTAAATGAATTCCAACAGCCAATCGATCTTTCGCGTGAACGACAATACGCTGTCCATTGACAGGCCTCCGTCCTGAACCACTTACAGAAGGGATTTGGGATGGCCTAGTGGTCTAGAGTGCCGCGCTTTGACCTCTAGCTGGCCGGTCACCTCTGGCTTGCGGCTGTGGTTTCGAGCCCTGGTGTGAGCGTATGTGGCATGGAGATAGGGGCGCCTTCTCAACCTCGTGGGTTTCCTCCGGGCACTCCGATTTCCTCCCACTGCTAAAGACCCCTACGCGCAAGCGAATTATTGAAATAAAATTCAAAACCATATGTTAGTCCCGAAATGACCTAGTTGTGTCGAGTGGACGTTAAACCCCATTTCTCTCTCTCTCTCGAACCACTTACAGAAGAAAACACTTCGGATCGAACACGTCTTCCCCACTGAGATACCGTGGCTCCATCAAATGGTATGAGGTTTAACATGTTTCTATTCTTTTTATTTTAAGCCTGTAAATTTGTTGGATATTACGAACATTTGGTTTCTCGACTTTTAGATGCTGTGTAGTAATTAAACCAAACATTATGACATTTTACAAGTATCGACTTATATTACCTTTTATTGGGACCTTTGCCACGGACTCCAACGTCTAGGATGTTTTCCCCAGATGTGTGTTTATAAATAATCGTTTTTGTATAATTCTGTTTGTAAGACAAAGACATCATAAGTCCTTTGGTTGATCCGTAGTATACGTCACCAGTTTCTTGATCGACTCCAATACTGCCAAAATAACTATCATCTGATATAAAAGATAGGATACATTTAATTTTCCAAAAAACGTCACTGACGTGCGCTAAAAAGTGAAATTATCAAAATTTAAGAAGCTCTTTTCTCATTAACCCTCTCCACCTCACCCCAAAACACCCCACCCCCGCTCTCTGAGTATATATTGTTATAGTACATATTTTGATATACATGTATTTACTTATCTTAATTGATTAATTGCTTTAAAATGAATAAGTTAATCTTTACTCCGAACCCTGGTCGTTCTAATCTGTCTTATCTATTTACCTTTTCTTAACATCTATCTTAAAATAATTTAATATTACTTAACATGCATTATAATCATTGATTTAGTATGTACCTATATTTGAGTTACGTCTCAGTAATGTAAATATGTTAATTTATATCACATTTTGTATTATATGTTTAACCCTTATCATGTATATGTTCAAATATTTCTAGTTTAATTATTATTAAGATATTAAGTTGGCGATAGCGACTGGGTATAAATATAAGAGACGAAATACGGACAATTATGTTCATTCGTTAATAAACCCAGATCGACGTCAAATAATTAGTACTTATGTTTCTTATAGGTGAGTTAGTTTATAATTGTGTCGCCTAATAATTCATTTAGTATATATGTTTATGTTATTCCTAATATTATAATGTGTAATAGTTTACTATACTTATTCACATAATATGATAATACTTTATATTCGCTTATTGATAAATGTATGTTTCTTTTATGCATAATATGATAATGTGAAATAGCTTACAATTGCACTTGATCACATAATATATGCTAACTTTATATATTCAATTATTCATTACTAGATAATTTGTAAATGATGTTTTAATTATGATTTCAATATATCTTTATTTGTGTTATTCATGTTCATTCGTTAATAAACCCAGATCGACGTCAAATAATTAGTACTTATGTTTCTTATAGATTAAAGCTCCTTGAATAACAATTATTGTGAGAGCGCTGTGTGCTTCGACGTATTAGAGCTACGCACCCCCAGCATAAGAAATCCTAAAATACGTCAAGCTAACACAAAAGAGCACGCTCGCAATATTAATATCTACACTGCCACCCTACCACTATCGCACCCGCCCCTGCCTAATAGGTCATAAATACTTTAATGAACCCTATATTAGATATAATCTGTATTAGATGACACTAATTAACATAACTTAAAGCCCCAATAACACTCTTGTTGTAACTGAATAATATGTCCCAATCTTCATTCTGGTCAACAAATTGTATTATTTTACAATATTCCAATTAATTGATGATACAAATTTCATCTTAACACACCTAATTTAAAAAATTGGAAAAATTCAACTAATTGATTTGAAAAGTCTAACGTAAACGTTTTCAAATGTGACTTTGATTTAAAATATTTTCGAACCCTCTGGACAAGTAAAATAGGCTGTAATGGATGATTTACACAACAGGTAGGACACTTAAACATCTAGTACTTACAATAAGGCTATTATTTATTTTCTGGAGCTGCCAAGCCAGCAAGAGTGTTATTGTCCCTTTAATACATGGGAAATTTATGATAGTAAACATTACATTGCAGGCTAGTTAAAGGGGCGTTATCTTGGATTAGATAAAAAGTTGACAATTAGCGCTATAATAAATTTTAAAAACAGATAAAGCGAAAGAAATATGTTGAAAATGTCAGTCAAATTACTTCAAACGGAGTCCGGAAATTTTGATTCCAACAACATTGTAGCCTCTATTGTTATTGTTATGATAATAAACAAAGTCTTGGTTATCCAATTTTACGGTTCATCATCACCGAACCGCAGATAGGATTTCAATCTGTTGCAAATCTGACCAATCAGATGGAATCGATGTTCTAGTGGGTTGATTATGGTCTTAACATTTTAATAAACGTCTTAATTAATAATACATTTTAATATTCATATAAAAGACCTGGGCCCGATTCCTAGAAAATTCTTGAAAGTAAGCACAAAGTTTTGCTTCACTTTTGCTTACGAAAGAAATTTTATGAAATACCGTTTCTAGAAAATTCTCAAGACCGTTCTTACGTAAGCACAAGTCAAGTACGAGTCTAAGCACATTGTGACTGGCAAACTGAGACTTATGATGCTCTCTAACGTCATAAAAACAATTTTGGTATGCGAATTTCGCCGTATATTCGTCTGCATAGAGTTATAAATATATCAATGACATTTACTTCCCGGCAAATAGTCGATTTAGATGTATTTGACAAATGACATGAAATGAAATAGGTTTTAACGTAATACTGTTTGGCGCACACGCCATACAGTGTGCTATGGGGGAAATTTTGCCCGGCAGAGGCGCTACGGCCTACTCTTATATCGAATTCCAACTGCCAAGGGATCTTTTACGTGTACGCCAATTTGTACACGGGACCTCATTTTTCGTGCCATCCGAACGACTAGACAGCTGTCCTTGTCAGGCCCTCCGTCGTGGATCACTGACAAGTTGGCCTACACGGGGAAACCAAGCCGTAAAATCTGGATGAACCCTCTCGGTCAATGCATGGATCGAACACCCGACCCCCGGGCTAGCGAGTTAGCGTCTTACCCACTTAACCAGGTGATCCCCTGATGCCTTTGACATGTCCCCCGTAGGCCTACACATATAAAATGTGCCACAAGCTACTTAAAAAAAGCACAAGCACATGCAAACAGACGGAAAAATTGTGAGAGCGCCTGATCTTAAAGTAGCCCGCGTTTGTATTGTTTACCAATTTGTAAATAAAGGGTAGAAGTGAAATTTGCTATTGCATTCTACGCGAGAATATGTTTCTAGAGGATTTTCTGTCTTTCAATAATCTCTTTTAGGTATCAAAAGACGTAGCAAATGCAAACAAGCCCTATACCTTGTTTGGGACTTGTGCTAAGATTGACAATTTTAAGAACGAAATTGTGCTTAAGTTTTTTCTTGGAACACACAATATCGTGCTTGTGCTTACACTGAAGTCTACTTAAAATCTATGCACAAGAACGTTCTTAAGAATTTTCTCGGAACACAAAATAAGATAAGTTTACTTAATTGCAAAGTCTATTTAAAATCTAAGCACAAGAACGTGCTTAAGAATTTTCTAGGAATCGGGTCCTGCAATAGGAGATTTATTTCTTGAATGATGGTAAGTTTAATAGTACATATCGACACACTGAACAATTTGTACATTGGTCCCTTCCATACCCGTGCTCATAAACAAAACTAAAAGTGTTTCTGTTATGCCCCGATAAAGAAAGGAATTGACTAAATCTAATGTGATATTCAGATAACGGAAGACCTATCACGTTTCTGCTTGGAAAGGTTAAAAAATAAAGAAGTTTGCTTGTTTACTATATTTAGAACAACTTCACGGTTACACTAATATACAGAAACGATTTGGAGATACTTGTGGATTCATACAATGCCTTGCTTGGTTAAACCAGTATTTTATTCCGAACCATACATGAGTATATACAATCTGTTATAATGGATTTGAAAATAATCCACAGCTTATAAAAATTCATCTGTTTGTTTGTTTGGGGAGGAGCAGTAAGTATGTATTGATAAATCGATACACACGCAATCTATTTTTAATGTATTCAGCAATATACATTATTTATAGAATGAATTGATTGTTATGATACCTTTATCCTCCATTATTGTTTTCGTATCACCACCATTTACATCCATGCCAGCACGGACAATCGTTATGTGGTCTCTAGCATTTGCCCAGTACAACCATTTTCTTTCATAATCGTAAGTTATAGCCCTGTCTGCGACTGTAAATATAGAAGGTGTAAATGTGACACTATAGGTAGGATAATGTCGTGACTATCCTGGTCACGGACTCCCAAATAGCAAGCTACGGTGTCACAGATGGGACAGTGACGTCCAGGGCTTTTCTTCGGACTTCACGCTGTGGGACTGTGACACTATCCTGTGTCGCGGTACCAAATCGACGACTGTGACACTCTAGAGACACATACTGTGTGTCCGTACGGCCAAATCTTCTGTGTTACACTGTCGTTTGTCTAGGTAGGACTTGACGTTGTGATCAATAAGACTTCAAACTCTTTTCTGTACTCTTGAGGTATTCTTTATATGTTACAATAATATATTTTCCACAACACAGACACAACTATTGTACTTTTGGTATTTAAAACGTTAACTACGATTAAAACCTATGATGTCTACCCTGGCTATTTCGCCCAGCCGTCTCCCTCGGAATTTCTATAATGTCTTGTCTACGGTTTCATCATGACGGCTGCGTCCGGCCAGTAAGCCAGGTCAGCTCCCGGGGTGAACTTCCCCGTGGCTCTCTCAAATGTTGTCTGAGCGTAAATCAAACGAGTTCTCTGCTATAAAGAAAGTCTAATGCGTCATCTAGTAGGGCGGGACAATTACCATTTATGGGTAAGTGTTTCGTAAAGGCACCGTTTTACGTCAACACTATTCTAGTTAATTGTACTAATCTGTGTACGTGAGGACTGGACGATAGTACCCTACTTTTCAGAAATGGATACTGACATAACTGTCTGTGAGTTAGTCTGAGATAGTAGTAGAATAATGCAAGCTACTTCATTACCCTAGTCATACATCATGTAGGTAAAGAATTCTATATTAAACAGAACACTAAGTCTTATAGTGTTACATAAATGTCAGAAAATTGGAGGCGTTTGATTGGAGTACACCCTAACATAAAAGACAGTTTTTATAGGATTGTAATTGTTTAGTGGAATCGACCGAGAGTCGTGAAAACATTGACCTTGGAAACATATGTGTGATTTACAAATTATTTAAAGAGACAGGACCCTTGCTTTCGGATTATCAATAATTATCCAGATGTTACCAAATCATAATTACCAAAATTTACAAACAATGTTACCACTTTTACCATTCTGTAAGCTGACCAACGGCATATTTCGGTGTTCAAAAAGTATATTGGACATAACCAGCTACATAATCACATCTATACATCCAACACTTATAACTCCTTTAACTGCCCCATTAGTGTGATTTGAAAACAAACAAAATATTAAATTGACCTCTTTCTTTTTTCAAATTAATAATTAATTAAGCGTACCTTTCTGAGCAATTTGTTTGCGGACGTTGTTCGTCGTGTTATACCAAAATAGATTACCATTAATCGTTAGAATGAACATTTCTTCCCCTGAAATATAATTGTACAAAATATATTAGCTTATATAAAATGTTGGTTGGAAACAAATGATGAATCTGGCCAATCGGTAAAGAAGTATAAAAATAAATATCAAAACGCATCGTCTGCCAATGGTGCAGGACCGAGGGCCTGACACTGAATAGCGTATATAGTCGTTTGGATGAGACGAACAATTGAGATCTATTGTACATATCTTCATGCACGTATAATAGCACCTGACAGTTGGAATTCGATATAAGATTAGGCCGATGTCCGGGCAAAACTTCCCTCATAGCGCAATGTATAACATATGCCCATCTTCATTATACCAGGTTGTATTTTCATATAAAAAGATGGTCAAATGTTAATCAAAAAAATAAGATAAATGTCTTCCTACCTGTTACAAACAATACATTAAAAATACACAAAGACAGGATGCGTTGAAACAGCTTCATTTCTATACATGAAATGACACGTTATGATATTTAAATTTCTAATAATTAACAATATGAGCGGCAATAACATAAATCGATATGAATTAGCATGTCTTTAATTTCTAAAGCTTTCTGCTTTTTCTCGATTTGAATTTTAATTGCCAACATATAATAATATTTTATTTCAAATGCATATTACGCCAAAGGCACATAGTACACTCAATACATGTTAGCTCTTGATAATGGATTTTAACATATATAAATATAAATAAATAGGACTCATTTTCAATATACAGTCTATTTGATACATTTGTACAATTTCATTTTTTTTCAGGATGATCGGATACATTTTCAATATAGAGTGTCTTTGTCATTAAGTAATTACATATATTCACTTTGCGAGTAAAGATCAGATTATGTACTCTGTCTTTATCCTTTATGTTCAGACTATTGATTTTATGTAATTTTCTCTTTTCAAGAATGCATGATATACAAATTTACATATATTATTTATAATATCATCACATTTACTTTGTAAACAATGTAAAGATGATTCTCTATAATCCAAATAGGTGTTCACTTTATACAAAACTCTTAAATCGGTATAATTATCACAAATTCTCAGAAAGTGTAATTCATCCTCTATTACAGATTTGCATTTGGTTATACAGCAAAATTGACAATATCTCTCAAAGCTTTCTACACTGTTCGCTCGACCTTTCTCTATCTCTAAATTATGACTACTTAACCTGAGTCGACAATAAGCAACTCTATACAATTTGTTTTCAACACAGGACAGGTATTTTTCTGGTTCTAACAGAGATTTTATCTCACAATAGAATTTTAGTTTACTACAACTTTCTATGTGTTCATGCCATTTCTGGGTACTGCAATCTTTCACTCTTTGTTTGAATGTACACATAAAACTGTTTGAATTTCCTACTTGCTGACAGAACCAAACATATTGAAATCCATAAATACTCAGTAATTCCTTAATCTTGGTAGCCCAAGTTATCCTACCAGCATTATGTAATTTTAGTAGCATTTCATAACACCTTTTTGGGTATCTTTCATCACCCATTTCTAATATTTCTAACCAATATTTAATGCACTTAGAGTTATATATGACATATAGTGGTGACCGCCCTAAGAGCAGCACAGTTGGGGGTGGTTGGTTTAAGACCAAGGAGTTTCTTACAGAATTTGTTTTGCACTGATTCTATTTTACCATATAATTCAAAAACCCAAGTATCTACCCCATAGCTTAATATTGGTACAATCATGTGGTACAACAGAAACAATGCCCGTTCATTACTTATATTGTAAGTGTTGATAAACTTATATATAGGATGCAGAGCTTTTTCTGCTGAAAGACATAGTGATTTGATGGTTTTGTGCCAGTTATTTGTGCTAGTAAAGACCCAAATATTTATATTCTTTGACAATTTTTAGTTCTTCACCTTTGAAGCTCCATTTTTCATTTCCTTTTACCTTACCGACCCTCTTAAAGACCACTATTTTTGTTTTATTTGTATTAACTTTCATGTGATATTTGAGACAGAATTGTTCCAGCACATCAATCTGCCTCTGTAGACATCCTACTGTGTCTGCTACATTTGCAATGTCATCTGCAAATAGTAACTGCATGAGATTTGGAACCTGACTATCAACAAATATGCCTTGACAATTTGCAACATCCATCATACTGATATACTCATTTAAGAAAAATACAAATAAAATCGGACTTAACATACAACCTTGTTTTGTTCCAGTAGAACACCCAAAATAATCTGTAAAAGGCTATTTTCTACTAATACACACGATTTCATCCTTTCATACATAGACTATATAACTTGGACAAATCTGGAGCTTATATTGTTTTTAGCAAGAGTATATAGCAAAAGAGGATGTTGAACACAGTCAGACGCAGCCGTGAAATCAACAAATATGCAATATATTCTGCCCTTAGTTTTACTTAGATATTTCTGAATGAGTGAGTAAAGTGTGAAGCAATTATCTACCGTGGAATACCCATGTCTAAAACCCGCCTGTTGTTCTTTCAATTTATTTTCACTTTCGGCCCATAATACCAGTCGGTTATTCAGGATTTTAGTGAAAATTTTTCCCATTACATTCAAGAGTGATATTCCTCTATAATTATGTATGGGAAATATGATTGATTTACTCCAACTATCTGGGAATATCCCTCGACTTAAGATACAGTTAAATAGGGAGTTTAGATATGGTAATAGTATATCATGCGAGTTCTTAAACATTTCTATTACTAAACCATCTTCTCTACTTGCCTTACCATTTTTCATCTGACCCAATGAGTGAACAATTTCGTCATCAGTGATGGCCACATCTAGAATTTCTGATTGAGTTGTATGATTTGAGCCAAAATCTGTTTCTAGATTAATGTCACTTCTCTTTAACAGATTTTGAAAATATTCACTCCATTGTTCAACTGAAATTACATTTGTTTGTTTGTATTTATTAAAAGATTTTAATTTATTCCACATATCATTACAGTCTTTGATGGATACAACGTCATTTACTCTCTTATTGGAAGCATCTTTTTTACAAGGGCCGCAACAACTTTTAAAATCCTTCTTTGATTTTAAATATACAACACAGTCGTTTTGGGTTCTAGTTTTTCTAAAGTTATTCAGATTTTGATATTCCAATGTCTTCATTTCAGAGCACAGTTTATTCCACCAAAATGGCTGATATGATTGTTTGTAGAGTTTACGTTTACATTCCATAGGCTTTGCTGCTTTCTGAATTGAATGATATAGAATATCTGTTGCCCCATTTATGTCTTGCTCTAAAGCATTCATAAAACTGGACAACTCTCCATTTAACTTACTATCAATTAATGCACCCCTAAATTGTGACAGATGTTGTACATCCCACTTGTATTTTAATCTTTGATTTAGCACATTTTGATTTCCAGACTTAATACAAGAGGACTTTATACTACATATAATTGGGAAGTGATCTGAGATATCAATGTCTGAGACATACATATGATTTATATTCTTAAACAGTGATGATAAAACTATGTAATAATCTATTAGACTTTTACTGAGATGGGACATATGTGTAAATTCACCTAGGTTATCTCCCCTTACCCTGCCATTTACAACGTGAATGTTTAGCTTTTTACTCAGTTCTATGAGATACCTGCCAAAGATGTTCACCGTTTGGTCTCGGGAGTTTCTAGATTCAGTATCATATTCATAACTGTTATTGGATGCATATCCTAGAGGGAGGAATTTATCCTCATGTTTGTCAACATAGTCACTTAATGTTTCTGTCCTGGAATTTAGATCCCCACATAAAAATATATCCAAATCTTCAGCATGATTTTCAGTAATTTCGTTAATATCATTTCTATAATATCTATACCATTACAGTTTCCATCGTGCACTTGTTCATAATAGTTTGAATTTATCGGGGGCACATATGAGAAACAACATAGAACACCATTTCCTGTCTGAAACAAAATTTGATTAAAGATAATAATAATACTACAGTAATTTATAATTACTTTCTTAATAAACTTCTTCAGTTTATGTCTCACAGATACACATATGCCGTGAGTTGTGATACCAAATTTAGAATATTTAAGACCAATATTTGAGAATACTTTATAGTCTTTAAATATCCCATCATATTCATTTTGTTCTGCAGCCCATGTCTCTAGTAAACAAATGCAGTCATACTCATACAGTCGCTGTATTACACCTGGTCTATTCTTGAGTCTCTGTAATCCACCTATATTCCATGTTATGAAATTGATATCATAAGAACTATTTACATCATTACATTGAGTGCCTAGACCCTGGCCTAACCATCATTTTACACCACCGACTTTATACACAGACTTATTCTCAATGTTATATTTGAAAACTTCATGCCCTATGACTAATCTATCAAATTTGAGTTTCACTTTTATGTTTTGGTTTTCTATTTTAAGTTCATTTATGTGCTTAATAAGCCCTTTTCTCATATCTCTAACATCTTGGCTATAATCTTCACTGACCCTAACATTTACATCAGAAAGAATAAGTTCTCTATGTTTTAAGCGGTTAAACTGTACGAGGATACCTCGGGGTTTGGGATTTTTTTCTTTATCTTTACTTATCTGACTTGAGTTTCTGTACTAATATTGCCCTTTGTCTTCTTTCTTCCCAATCTCATGCATCTATCAATGGGCAGACTTTCATCAGTTAAACCTGATTCTATCTCTAAAGTGTTAACCAAAAATCTCCGGATTCTTTCTTCTGAATTCTCCAGCTGATTTTCACTTTCTTTACCAAATCCCCAGAATATCAAATTCTTTCTTCTGTTATTATTTTCTATGTTGCTTAGTTTATTCACCAAGTTTTTATTTTCCCTTTCTAAGGCTTCAATTCTGTCATTCGGGACGCTATGGTTTTCGGTTACCTCAATTCTCAGACTTGCTATTTCTGTTTTCAGGTCATCAGTGCTGTTTGTGATTAGAGCAGAAGGTTTTTCAAACATCGCTTTCATTGTTGACATTTTTGTTAGAGTCCTGGTCTGCGACGATGAGTTCTCCGCCTGTCGATATTTTGGTCTGTCGTGTGGCCGGTCCGGGATTTACTTCAATTCCTCCTGTAGTTATAAGAAGCAGGCAAAGTAATATGATCAGTCGTAGAGTACGCCCAAGTCCAACTCCTTCTCGTCTTGTTGTTTGTTGTTGACGCCATGTTGTTTTTGTCGACAAGAAGGCTTGGCTCATCGTGGGTTTATTTTTCTTGTATACTGCTTTTGAGAGTCAAACTACTTCCATAATCGACGATAAAAGTATGAATTGTATGGATTTTAGATGTAGTTAGGCAATTATATTACTTATAATATCTTATATTACCTATAGTTCGACATTTTTATGGAGCTAACACAAGTTCGCCGCCATCCACCCAGACATGCGCACCGATCATCCAATTGTCAACGTAATATAACGGGAGACGAATAATGAAAGAAAAAAAATATATGCCTAATACACATTTGAAGCGACAATGTATTTTTTGGAGGAAAGCATTTAAACATATGACATCTTGTTTAGATGTCAATCTTCGTTCGTCGTTTCTGGGGTTTAACGTCCACTTCCACCTAGGGAGATATCGTAGACAAAGATGTCAACTGTTAAACACGTGACATTTATACACAACCATAGGTTGTTAAACCACGTGACATCTGTACACAACCATAGCTTGTTAAACCACGTGACATCTATACACAAACCTATCTTATTAAAACACATGATAGTGTGGTATGGAACAGGGGCGGATCCAGGATTTTCAGAAAGGGGGGGGGCGTGCTGCACCAAGTTGGGAGTGCGAAGCCCGACCCATGATTTTTGAGTGGACAAAATGCCCACAAGGACTAATTTCATACTAGTACTGTAAATTACGATTTCCAACCTAAACTGTTTTTATTCTCCTTTCCCGCGAGAATATATGGAGCTAAAAATTGTTCGCCACTGCAAAAAAATAGAGGGGGTGTGCGCCTGGTGCGCCCCCCTCTGTATCCGCGCCTGTGGAATATCATCCCGTAAGATCTGTATGCTAAAATTGATTTTTTTTTGTTGTTTTGGTTTGATTTGAATAAGGACCAAGCTTTTTGAAATCTGGACCCCTATGAACGACCCCGTGGCTATCTCCGTCAATAATGGTTGGATTTTCATGATCTGAAGTTCATTCTCGTGTTTTTTTCATCATGCCAACACCATTTATGATACTTTTAAAGCAATTGGAAATAGTTTTCATTGAATTCCGGTGGGGAATACCAACTTCCGGTGTCAAACTCGGATTGATTTCAGCCAATAATCTTGGGATTTTCATAATCTGAGGTTCATTCTGGTATACCATCTATGATACACTTAAAGCGAATGGAAGTAGTTTTCATTGACTTCCGGTGTGGAATACTAGAGAGAGAGAGAGAGAGAGAGAGAGAGAGGGAGAGAGAAATGGGGTTAAACGTCCACTCGACACAAACTAGGTCATTTCGGGACTAACATATGGTTTAATTTTATTTCAATAACTCGCTTCCGCGTACGGGTCTTTAGCAGTGGGAGAAAACCGGAGTGCCCGGAGGAAATCCACGAGGTTGAGCAGGCGCCCCTATCTCCATGTCACATACGCTCACACTAGGGCTCGAAACCACAACCGCAAGCCAGAGGTGACCGGCCAGCTAGAGGTCGAAGCGCGACACTCTTTTTTTTCTTAGTAGTATTTATTCACAGAAAGACATTGATACATTACATTTCATTGCAGCTATAATCGTAGTTAATCAATAATCGGACAGCTATTTACAATATAAAAAAATTGTTTTTAGTATTTTGTGAGTTATAATAAAACATTTCAAGTTTGCGTAAATAGTGTTTTTGGTTGGGTTTATAACTAAAGCTAAAAACTTATAAAATATATAATTTACAATTAAGAGATTTCGTCTGTACATGAAAAATAATTTATGGCATATTTTATAATCACTTAGAATACATTCAGCACTTTTATAACGGTTAAATTTGGCCATTTAACGTGAAAATTAAAGTTCCCCTAGAATGGGCTGTTTAAATATGATACTAATTAGAGATCTGTAGAAAAATCTAGATGAGCAGTTAGATATTAAACCATTGTCATTGTTGGTAAAACCAGATTGGTTGTTTAAAATATGGAGCCATTCTTTTGGCAGGGAAGCACATTTTGTCTTAAACATTTCCTTGACTTTGTCATCGTCGATTTCACTTGTAGCTTCGAAATCGTACTGACAATGAAAAAGGTCTAGAATATGCCTAGTCGGAAGTATACCAGGAATAGCACAGTATAGGATATCACAGACTTTGGTAATATTATGTTGTATAAACAATTCATATGATAATACCTTATTATTATATACAATGAGTGGGTTATAGAATAAAGGTTGGCTAATTATTTCAGAGTATAATTTAGGTACATATCGATTTGAGTTGATTGTATTCCAGGATTTCATTGGCGACTTTTAAAATTCTGGTATTTTAGGGGACCCTTTAGGCACATAAACCATCGAGAAAACTTCTAAAGTCAAATTCATAGTGTACCATTAGATACTTCCAAATTGCAGCTACAGGGTTGTTGCAGAACATCTTAAGGTACGTCACGGGCCCCCGAGGCCGTGCAATAACCCTGTAAGTGGTTAAAGGTTATAGAGACTGAATCAAAATCTGCTAAAGTTAGAGTGCAGTCATCCGCATGTGGGTAAAGTAAGGACGGGCGAGGAGATCCGGGTATGGGAATTCCATGCACGTCTGATTTCGAGTTCAGAATACCGCTTATCATCTGAGCTGATAGACAGTTTAGAGAACAGGAAATTGGGAACCCCTGGCGAATTCCTCTGATTAGTGTGAAGTAAAAAGAAAGATGTCCGTTAATTTTGACACAGCTTCTTATATCAGTATAAAGGATCTTAATATGTCTAAGGAAGCTATTCTGAAAACCTAGCTTTTCAATGACTTTAAACATATAATTGCACTTAATTCTATCAAAGGCCTTAAGAGCGTCTAATTTCAATATATAACATGGAATATTTTCAATATCGGTGTACTCAAGTACGTCTCTAATAGATGAGATATTATGGGAAATGTCGCGTCCAGGATTTCCAGTTTATTCCGTGGAGATTAATCTCCAGTAGGACTTTTTTAAGTCTTAAAGCCAAAACTCGAGCGTAATCTTGTAATCTACATTAAGCAGGCTGATGGGGCGGCGATAATTTTTCAAGTCTGCTTTGTCACCTTTGTTTTTATAAAATACACTGATTACACCGTTCCTCATAGACCTACTCAGACAGCCCTTATCAAAAACATTTTCTAATATATAAAATAAATGGGTCTAATTACATCCCAGATGTGTACATAGAACTCAACGGTGAGTCGATCAGATCCCGGTGACTTTCTTTTCTTCATGCCGTTGAGGGCCTCGCTTACCTCTTGTGATGTAATTTTACCCTCACAAATAGTTGCAGATTCGTAAGTAAGTATATTTTTTTGTGCAGTTGAAAACGTTTGATTCATAATTGAAATTTTCTATTTCATGTTCAGCAGTATAGAGCTCTCCATAGAAATTGGTGCAAGTATGGAGTACATTAGACTGGCCCAGTCTCTTCTATTTATTTTACATTTCGATTTATATAAAAGTATTAATTTTTAGTAAACCAACACTTTCGTTTCCAGTCTAGGAGTACATCACATTGATAGGTAAGTATGTTTTTATCTTTATCATATATAGAATAGATATAATTGTTTTCGTGATTCCATTTCTCAAGGTTTAAAAAGTAAGAGGTGCATCTGTCAGTCTTGAGAGCATCTGCAGATTTTGATCTAAGGATAGCGCCTTGGCATTTGTCAAGTTCGTATTCTGCAATCCTACTTTCTAAATCTTGGATAAGTTCAAGGTCGACAGTTTGACCCCTAGAAGCGTGTTCATGCTCTTTAAGGATCCTATTTGACAAATCCCAGAATTCTTTTTTTCTCACGCTTGCATTTTCCCCTAGAGAACTGTATAGATTCTCTCTTTATTAGAAATTTTAGGTTGTCCCTCCATAAAAGAGGCTGGGTTTTATAAAAATCACATTTAACCTGTTTCTGAATGAGATCTTTGATGATGGCGTTAAATTTTTCATTTTTTAAAAGGTTATTGTTCAGAATATAAAGCCCCGGGCCTCTCTCTTTGGTGTCAAAATTTACCATACAATAATGAAATTATGATCAGAGAAGGTTGATGGTTGAATAAAACAATGTTGGCAGTAAATTAACAAATTTGAACTTAGGAATATATAGTACAACCGGCTCATTTTGGCTTCTCCGCCCCTTATTTGGGTTCTTGTATAAAGCTTTCTGTCAGGGTTTTTTCTCTGAAAATGTCCGAAAGGGAATATTTATCAACAAAGTTGTTAAAGCATACAGAACATTTGATAAAAGTTTTCATTTTCGCACATCTGTCTTTAGATTTATCTAAAACATCATTGAAGTCACCGAATAGTCCCAATTTTCTCTTCTATATAAGCAATAAATTTATTGACATCAGCGGTTTTTACATTTTCCATATCAACCTTGATTGAACATTAAGCGGTAATGTTTCTCTCAGTATTCATCTTTCAGTGATCACTGCACACTATGAATACCCAGCAAGATAAAGTTTAATAAAACGCCAAACCGGGCCCTGAGGCCTAAAGTTAGTAGTAAGGATCTCTAGAGAACTGAAATTATTAGCCGTACGAGGTAAATAAACTTACTATAATCAGTCGAAACATTTTTAAGACTTCGTGTGGAGAGTTCGATGTAAACACGTCTTGACACTTCGATTCAGCAACCGGAAGCCCATAGGGCACTCTAGACCACTAGGTCATCCCAACCCTCCGTGGGGAATACAAACTTCTGGTGTCAGACTCGGATTGATTTCAGCCAATAATCTTTGGATTTTCATGATCTGAAGTTTATTCTGCTTTTTTTTCATCATGCCGACCCCATCTAATATGCATTGCAAGCGAATGGAAGTAGTTTCCATTGACTTCCGGTTGAAAATACAATTTCCGGTGTCAAACTGATTGATTTCAGCCGATAATGTTTGGATTTTCATGATTAAAAGTTCATTCTGCGGTTTGTTCATCATGCGGACCCCATTCTAGGGCTCCAGTTTTGCGACTCTTGACATCTCTGGCAGGGGCCTTTTTGAAATCCGGACCCCCCTGGCCCGAGTCCATGGCTATCTCTGCCAAAAATGCCTGGATTTCATAATATGATGTTCATTCTGGGGTTTTGTCATCATGCCGATCCCATCTGTTTTCGGGTGGGGGATACCAATTTCCGGTAGCTCAGCCTACCACTTTAAGTGGCTTTTGAAGCATGGTAAAATGATTAATATGGACACGTTTGGGTGACTGGAATGTTATGTCATGAGATTTTGTCATTTGTAACTAGTAAACAAGTCTAATATTATAAACAAATTGAATCTTAACAAGCCAGAAGTTGCCAGAAACAAAAAGACCCTGCAACTGCACGCCCCGTGCAGCCTGTTTTACAACCACATTTTGTGAGTTCAATTACAGCAAGATGGGCAGGCAGATCACGATTCGGCACAGGAACATTAATTCTTTTGTGCAACTGCCAGCCGCTTTCTGTTAGGTACGACTTGTCGCGTATCGCGATATACTTTGTTCCTGACATGGGGCGACAATCCAGCACGAGCCAGTGGAAACACCTCTCACTCAAAAGTTTTCGGAACTGAACAATTGCCATCTACGTGCTGGTAGGTTTAATGGAACGGATGAATTCCTTGACCTGCGAATGCAAGTCACCCTTCACCAGCTCAGCTGAAATGTTACATTCTCCGAGCTTCCTGAAACTGATGATAACGGGGTCATCACCATCAAGCTTCATATGTGCACCAGCCCTTGTTTTCCTTGTGATGCCCACGGGTTTACCTCTCCATTCAGCACCAGATAAACTACGAAGTCGAATCAGACCTTGAAACTTATTACCTCCAATGACACGTACTCCCTCAATCACATCTATCTCTAGATCTTTGTGTTTTGCGACCTTCTCTTGCACTTACAAACCTGAGACAACACCGGGAGACAAAGCCCATAAGAATTATTTGGGCATCGGCGTCACAAAGACCAAATATGGGTTTCCCGCCAGTAACTCTCAGCTACAGATGCAAGATCTAAGAGTTTCTCAATGATGAGAACCCTGTGTGGTGTAGCCTTTGCTGTATCAAACAGGCTAGGGTATGCTGTTGAAGGAGCAAAGGCCCAATCAGTGTCATATGCTAGCCTGGTTGATACGGCACAGGCTACACCACCCAATGTTCTCATCATATTACTATGGCTGAACGTCAGGGTATGAAGAAACCATCCATCATGCAGAAACTCTCTGGCCTACAAGAGGCACTCACAAAGCGCGTGCTAGTTGAGGACGCATAGTATTTGGTCATACACGAATAGAATGACGCACCTCGTATCCCAGGTCATCTCAAGGTACCCGCAAAATACAGAGATATATATGTGATCAACCGATTTCATGTCATTGAAAGTCACATGTGTCAAGGCCTGATAGATTTCACAACCTCCCGATGCTGACTAGGGAGGTAAATTTGTGGATACTACAAAACTATGGGTATGTGCATGCCTTAAGCTTGATGATGACGACCTTGTAATCAACTGTTTTAAAAACTTTTCGAAGGTGCGATAATTACCGAATTTGAATTACTTGATCAGATCCCCGAACCTCCCTGCCATTAAACAAAATAGTTGGCAGTTCGACGAAGGCATGTACATGTATGTACCTGCTCAGAATCTTAACCCCGTGCTTTAACTGAACTATAAGAAAGTGGTTGTAAAACAGGCTGTATGGGGCGGTGATGTTTCCGGAATAATCTTTTTAATATGGAACATACCAATATGACCAGGGTCCAGGGGTGTGCAAGGGGACGAGGATGATGCATCGCTAATGCCGTGAACTGCATATTTATTTCCAAGAAAGGAATTTTGTTGTTTTCGTTTCTTGCGACTTATTTCTTTTTGTTTTTGATATAAGGCTTGTTTGCTTGTCACAAACGCCAGATTTGTCTTGAATCTCATGACAGAACATTCCAATGTCCCAAAAATGACTGCACGAAACATTTGCCATGCTTCAGATGCCACAAAAAGTGGTATTCACCCCTGGCACTAAAAAACATCAAATTACTAAAACGTGAAACATGTTAATAAGGTATCATTTTAAACACATATTTAATGAACAGACGCCATGGATTTACACATTATCTAAACAGAGTTTCAAAAATAAAAGTTCGAGTATGTATGAAATTTAAGCGCCAAAATTTCAGCTCAAAATATTGAGTGGTGTGGACGTGAACATCAAAACTGCTTTTCCGGACACGTAACTCTTTTAAGAATTCGGATCTATTGTTTCGTTGATGACCTGATAATCGACCTACGTTTATTGAGATGTTGAGAAGCACTGCTCTATAGACTTAGTATATAGACGATTAACAGGGAGAGATATAGAATAGCGTACATCCGTTTGCAGAAGACTGAGGAAAATTTAATATATATTGTGTAAGAGATCATTCTACCTAATGGGCCATTCACATGGCAATCCAAAAATTAGTTCTCTAAAACATCGGATGGTGTGTGTCTAGTGGACGTTAAACCCCATTTCTCTCTCTCACTTGGCCATTTTACGTCTTCAAATCATGTAGCTACATGTACTAGCCTTTTCCTAACTGTGTGAACTTTTTACTATTTGCTGTATGTATAGGTAATGGAAGGGGGGAAGTGACAGCGTCATGTGATTGTAATAAAGCAGGTGAGTTTATATTGTATTTATCTTGATAATGTTTCCTTCACGCACCTGTTAGTTGTAACTGGTAACGAAGGTTATAATGATGTAATGGTGAAGTTTCCGTCAAGTACTTATTTGCTCTAAGAGTTATAATGGTATAATGGTGCAATGACAGCACGAGTGTAGCGGTCAAACCTCATCAGACAAACAGCAGACAGACAAACGGCAGTCACACGTATTATTATATGGAGAATAACGAACCACGAACCACAAGCTAACTTCGCGACGCTTAAAATGTATAGTTTGGACAGAAATGAAACAATGAACATGATCATGAATAATTTCGAAAGAATAAGCTTATAAACAATATATTACTTTACAACTTATGTTATAAAATGTGTTGAGAAGGTTTCCATGAACGAATGGTTATCAACTGGCGTGGTTTCGATTCCCCGGTTGTACGTGACAAGAATTGGGTCGCCTATCCAACCTCGTTGGTGTTCTACGCCCCCCCCCCACACACTACCATTGCCTCCTACGCACTAGCGAATTATTGAATTATATTTGAACCATATATTGGTCCCGAAATTACCAACTTAAGAAAACATACTTTTGGACGAACAACACATCATAAATCAGAGCTGTCACGTATTTAATGCATTTTGTGGGTAACAGTATCGAATAATGTGAAAAGTCTGACAGTATTAAATGATGTGAGAGTTTCAAATGATGTGACAAGTCTGAGAGTATCAAATGATGTTACAAGTCTAACAGTACCAAATGATGTGACATGTCTAACAAATGGGTAAATGTATCATTACAGTGATGGATGGTGGTTGGAGTAATTGGTCTGAATACTGTGCTTGCTCTGCTACATGTCGTGAAGGCATCTCTATCAGGAGAAGGAATTATGATCAACCTGAACCAACTAATGGTGGTAGTAACTGTGTTGGTAAAGCTACACAGCACACTGCATGTAGACATACAGAAGAATGCCCCGGTTTGTAAATTTTATCTCCGTCTATAGTTTGACTGTATGTCTATACCACATCCCCTCCGGCGTCAAAAATAAATACATAAATAAAAACAGATTCGTGCTATCGGAATATTCGAGCGGACGGGTAAAACTGAAATCATACAATACAATTTTTGGGCATCAAAACTTCTTTCATAACTAAAACATTTAAGATCAGAGCAATAACCAGTTCGCAGCTCTAGTGTATTCACAGTTTTTTTTTCGAGCAGCATCATTTCTTGTGAATAAAGGCATCAACCATTATTGGTTCATTGGAGTTGGTTCAGATAGACTATAGGTGATAATATCTATGTTGCTGTGTCCCCAAGCTGAATTAGTAGGAAAACATATATGTCATCAATGTGCAGGTTGATATATGCCCTATATACTCCATGAGCTGTCCGGGTGGATGTGTATACAGTGAGTGATCAATTCCAAAGACACAGAAATTATATTATATTGAACACTTCCTTGTCGCTTTGTTATCGGATGGGAAACGCGTTTCTGCTCCCATATATCGGCCGATGACGCGCTAAGCTGGACTCTGTCACGTCTCCCCTGATATCTGGAGACCCGGGGGCACGGAATTGGATTTCAGTGTCAAAGCTAAATTGAAATAATTTCTTGTTGCCTTTCTCAAGTATAATATTGTTGGCTTGTTGTAATTATCTGGTAGTTGTTGTAGTATAACCTTTTTGCCCGTTGTAGTATAGTTGCTGTCTTGTTGTGGTATAGTTTTGTAGTTGTTACCCATTGTACTGCAATTATTGGCTTGTTGTAGTGTAGTTGTTGACTTGTAGCGTAGTCGCTGGCGTGTTGTAGTATAGTTGTTGGCTTGTTGTAGTATAGTTGTATAATAGTTGTTGTATAGTTGTTGGCTTGTAGTATAGTCGCTAGTTTGTTGTAGTATAATTGTTGGCTTGTTGTAGTATAGTTGTACAAAATACCGCGGCTAGAATTGTTTGCCTATCTAGTAGAAATTGCCATATCACACCACTGTTAAAGGATTTACATTGGCTTCCAGTGGAAAGCAGAATTAAGTTCAAAATCATGTGCATAGCTTACAAATGCCTGAGAGGTGAAGCACCAGAATACTTGACCTCAATGCTCATTGATTATGTCCCCAAAAGATATCTTCGGTCCCAACATGAACTGCGTCTGGTGGTACCCAACTATAAGCTTAAGACATTTGGTCGTAGATGCTTCTCATACACTGTACCAAACCTATGGAATTCATTACCTTTGACCTTAAAGAATACACAATCCCTTAGCCGTTTTAAGAAGCAATTAAAGACTCATCTTTTTTCGACTGTTTATTAGTTATTAACATCTTGTGATAAGTGGAGAGCTAAAAGCCTTGAGCATTAACTTTAATGGATTTGTGCGCTATATAAGAACTCACTATTATTATTATTATTGTAGGCTTGTTGTAATATAGTTGTTGGCTTGTTGTAGAATTATTGTTGACTTATGGTAGTATAGCTGTTGGCTTGTAGTTTAACTGTTGGCTTGCTGTAGTAGTATAGTTGTTGACTCGTTGTAATATAATAGTTGATTTAATGTAGTAGTTTAGTTACTGACTCGTTGTATTATCTATATTTACATGTATATGATGCCTGCACTCAATAAAAACGTGCTTATTATTGTCAAAGAGACCCGTGGCCGCATTACGACAGAACATAAACAAATAGACAATACAAACCCCGGCATATACTAATATCAATATTATGTATATATCCAGAAAAATCAGCACAACCGTAAAGCTGCACTACTTTGTTTCACGGTAAACGATGAAAAGATAAAAGGTATGCCGACACAAACTGATTTCAACACTGGTTTAATAACATTTTAACATTTTAAAGTACTTTTCGTCCGTCTTGGGACTATTCATAATTAATGTCATAACAAATAGATGGACAGTATAGTATATTTATACATATTTATATTTACATAGTAACACTGTGGTTTTAATTGGCTATAGTTACCATTGTCTATGGTTACATAGTATATAGGTAACGAGCAGAAAACATGTATACACGTGTGTTAATCTGTAGTATATGGGTTCAATTAAGGAACAATGAGTGGAAGATAATCCTAGATTGAAGAAGATTAATGAAGCTAATGGTCAATTGTTACTTATTGACTATTAAGTTGAGGAACGAATTTTTTAATAAAATGGTTTTCCATTAATTTCCTTTTCGTGGTGTCATCGACTTTCATTTTATAAAAAGGGAAAATTTGAAATTTTACTTGTAGGTGTTGTGCACATTTAAAGATATGTCTATTTACAAATAAGGGCCCATTTTCAATATTACAATCCCGTCGATGGTTACGTACTCTATCCCGTAGATGACACGAAGTTTCTCCAATATAGATTTTTAGACAGCCTAAGCAAGTCAAGACATATATGAGATTTTTTGTGTCACAATTCATATTGTCGTTGCCACTAAACGTAAAGTTGTGGAAAGTATATTTGCTATTTGGCGTAATATGGTCGCAACATTTACATCGAAGGTCCGAGCATTTAGATACATGAAAGCCGGTCATTGTGATAGATGAATTGAATTTTGCTTTGGTTAGGAGGCGTTTCAGATTAGGTGGCTGTCTTTGTGATTTAATGAATTGAACATTATCAAATTTCGTTCTGAGGTTGTCGTTTGATGCCAATAGTGTCCTGCTCTCGTACATTGTTTTAAAGAAGTTGGGATGTTGGGGGTTATGGGTAGTGACAAAGGTAATTATATTATCCGAATTGTCTTTTGCTTTAGTAGCCCTCAGTGTTTGGATATCAATTGCCAAAGCCTTATTTATCCCAACTTCTATTACCTCGAGGGGGTAATACTGCTTCAATAAATTTCTTTTTAGCTCACCCAATCTGACAACCCGTAGGTCTTCGTCTATCACAACGGTGCATATTTTTCTAGCTAAAGAAAATGGTATATTATTTTTGGTATGGCGTGGGTGACATGATTTATATGAAAGATAGTTTTTGGTATCTGTTTCTTTAGAATACATATCCGTTATAAGGAGTTCTCCCCTTCGTTTCACTAGAACGTCCAAGAATGCGATTTGCAGATCGTTCGTTTCAATTGTGAATTTGATATTTATATCTAAATCATTCATTATTTTGTGCAAATCTGCAATGTTGCCAATTCGGTCATTCCAAATACAGAATATATCGTCTAGGAATCGTTTCAACTGATTTTCTAAATATAATCTGTAATCCACGCCATGTTCAATTTCTACCATGGAGTATAGTTTTTCTTCAAGAAATCCCATTGTTAAATTACTTAATTGTGGTGCCGCCTTGGTGCCCATCGCTATACCAAGAATCTGTTTATAATTTGTTTCGCTAAACGTAAAAGTGTTGTTAGTCAGGATGATTCGTATAGCTTTGAGGATGAAGTTGTTTGAAATTTTTTCATGACTGCATTCAGGATGTTTATCCAACCAATACTCTATGGCCTGAAAGCATAGGTCATGGGAAATGTTGCCGTACATATTACAAACATCCATGGTTGCGAAAACGTCGCCATCGTTCAAATTTTGGGGCAAATTATTAACAAAATCTATGTCATCCCGAATAACAGATTTTACATTTGGCACGTACGGCTTAAGTAAGATATCAATGAGATTTGATAGTCTATTAGTAGGACAGCACGGACCGGCAATTATTGGTCTGAAAGTGAGATCGCCTGGCTGGAAAACACTTATGAATTCGGCATTTTGGTGTTTAATAGACTCCTTGATTATCTTGGATTTATGGATCTTTGGAAGTCCATAAAACTGACTAGTTTTATACTCGAATTTTCAGAGATAATCCTGTTCGTTGTCCGTCAGTTCATTTTTGTGATCTTGGATTAAGGCGTTTATTAATCCCATTGTTATCATGGTTTGAATCTATGGTTGTATACACCCGTTTGTCGTCAAGTATTTTAAGGACGTTTCTCTCATAATATTCCGCATCCATAATAACAATAGCACCTCCTTTATCACTTTCTTTAATAACGATAGTATCGTTAGATTTTAAGGAATTTATAGCACACTGTTCCTCCTTCGACACATTTGATTTTGCGTTGCGGTTTATAGGTAGTGGCAACTTAGTTAAATAGTCGATGAGATTGTCCAACGCCACGTCCTTGCCTCGTCTGGGGTTGAAGTGACTTTTGTTCTTCACAATATCCTCTGGTGCAGTGTTTTCCCTATCACCGAAACATTCCTTTAGTCGCAGCTTCCTACAGAAGGTATTGATATCACACTCTAATTCCTGTATATTAGCTTTAGGCGTAGGTGTGAATTTTAGTCCTTTCTGTAGGAGATTTAGCTCGTAACGATTTGGAACTACGGATGATATGTTTATGATTTTTGGGTGTACTGATTCTGTGAATTGGATATTGTGTGGACGTTCCTTGAGTGACGCTGAACTTTCTTCCTGTATTGCGGAGGTGGTTGCTGGGACTGGGATGGTGGTCGGTGTGGTTGGGATTGGCCTCTCTGAAAAAACTGCCCCCGGGCTTGGGAGGTGTGATCGTTCCTCCGTTGTGTGTGATTGTTATTGGGAACGCTTGTCACTTTTCTCCCAGTTTGGCTGTGCACATTGCGGCTCTTATCCCCATTGCTTCTGTGTGTCCCTGGGTGTTTTTTTCTCCCAGCTTGGTTACGCACATTCTGGTTGTTATTGTCGATGTTTTTTTGTGTCCCTGGTTTCGTCCTTGGTTTTTGCTTATTATTCCGGACCGTTTGCCAAGTGTCGCGGGGTGGTGTTGTGTGGGACGAACTGGGTTCGGCGGTATCTCGACAATAAATATATATATATATATATATATATATATATATATATATATAATACACAATAAAAAGACTTTACTAATAATAATATTGTGTATTCGCTCTGGATTTATTCATCGAGCACTCTGTGTTCAGTAAATGTGCACTACTCGGATTTTAATATATATATATATATATATATATATATATATATATATATATATATATATATATATATATTATATATATATATATATATGAAAAGTTGAAGATAACTACTCGTAGGTATTGAATACACAGAAATATAAAAGTTTTTGAAAAAAGAACTACATTATTTGTCGATTACTAGTACTATCGCTTATTTTATTAAGAGAAGAGATTTGGTATGAGAGGGTTGCTATTGAGTTTGATAGAGAATTTAGTAAAATGATGAAAAGATTATGGTTTCGCTTCCTGGATGACTGCGTAACAATACTTAAAACAGATATGACAGTTATCTCCAAATTACATAAAACATTGAATGAGTTGGACAATAATATCAAATTCACTATAGAGTCGAGCCCAACATCATTAAACTTTTTGGACGTAACCATAAATCTTTCACCAAAGGGATTGATTGAAACGGGTCTGTTTTACAAACAAACAGATACCCACCAATATCTAAACTTTCACTCTTGCCATCCTTCTCATACCAAACGTAACATTCCATATAATTTAGCCAGGAGAGTGTGTACCATTGTTTCTAACCCGGTTGTCAAAATTAAGCGACTAGAGGAATTAAAAACATTCTTATTGAAACAAGAATATCCACTAGGTCTCATAGAAGATGCAACGACTCGGGCCTTAAATTTAGATCAGACAAAATTAAGACTACCAAAAATACACCCAGCATGCGAAAATCTAAATGTTGCTTTAGTCACAACATTTAACCCCTCACAAGAAGATGGAATGTCCTTAGTAAATAACAATTTACATATTCTTAAGAATAGCGAAGTTATGTCAAAACTTTTGTCTAAAACTAAGATCATTAACAGCCTTAAACGGCCACGTAATCTTGCGAAATTATTAATATCTTCTAAATTTGATTCTAGTTCAGATACACCGATAATAAACCTTTCCATATTAAGCAACCCATGAACTGTAAAACCAGTTATGTCATATATGTGATTGTTTGTTCTGGCTGTAATAGACGGTACATCGGAAAAACTATAAGTATACTAAAGACAAGGACGAACCTCCATCGACACCATATTTCGTTTCGAGTATATATATATAATTTCAATGATCTACACTATAGGATCTGCCCGGTTGTGGTGTGAGGTCGCGCCAAAGGTCGTATGCGAGGGGCTTTTGACATATGTCATCAGACATTTGTTTAACTGATTCGCATTAACTTTTCTCCTCACACTCAAAAATCGTCATAACAGACCGTTTCATTGGCTAAACTCCCGATTCATGTAGAACGCAAATCGGGAGGTTGGGTTGGCCTAGTGGTCTAGAGTGCCGCAGTTCGACCTCTAGCTGACAGGTCACCTCTGGCTTGCGGCTGTGGTTTCGAGCCTTGGTGTGAGCGTATGTAGCATGGAGATAGGGGCGCCTTCTCAACCTCGTGGGTTTCCTCCGGGCTCTCCGGTTTCCTCCCACTGCTAAAGAATCCCTTCGCGCAAGCGAATTATTGAAATA
This sequence comes from Patella ulyssiponensis, assembly GCA_963678685.1. Lineage (NCBI taxonomy): Eukaryota > Metazoa > Mollusca > Gastropoda > Patellidae > Patella > Patella ulyssiponensis. The sequence continues at coordinate 9,447,784 of OY783227.1, read as the reverse complement.
AAATTAAACCATATGTTAGTCCCGAAATAACCTAGTTTGTTGAGTGGACGTTAAACCCCATTTCTCTCTCTCTCTCTCCAGAACGCGAATCATATAATAACTTTGCCAGATGCTAATGTTGTAGCGACATTTTGAACTATAAAAATACGAAACGAAATATATCCTGTGTTTTAATCAGATTGTCTCTCTATATATTTTACAGTGGACTATGGACAGATATTAACACGGATCGGATTTGTTCTTGTGATAGTGATCATCCTAATATTTGTTATAATATGGTAAGAATTATATATGTATATATTGTAGTACTATAGGTATTGTAGGACTTCTTCTTTGTTGTGTTCTTCTTGTGATCGACAATGATACTACAGCAATTAGTTTTTTATTACAAGCTGAATGGTTTCGCAGGTCCCTTGTTCTCAACAGATAATGGCTGTTTGAAATTTGGGTGAGTTTCTAACGAACCTCGCTCTATCCCCTATTTTATATCCCCCAGTTCCTGCAGGCTGAAGATTAACTTTGACCCTAAATTCCATTCCAAATATGGAATACAGCCTTATATTTCTCACCACTACCATGAGGTGATACTCCTTATATGGTCTTCCAACCATAGGTTAAATAACTGGAAGAACTTGACGAATATTTTGACAGTGGTTATGATTTTACCAAAACATCACTGACTTTTTATGTATAGCTTACATTTCACGTTTACTAGGCACGTGTGATTTTAAGTTTATAAAATTAGTTGTTTTAACAATTTTTCCAAAGACACAATATGGTCTTAAGGACCATAGTCCTACATACCTTCCCCCACTAAAGACATGTTGTTACCATAGTAAAAACATGTAATAAAAAAAAATATAGGTCTCATGGGGAGAAAGGGGAAACTAGAGAACAAGGAAGCCTGGCAAAGAAACATGAGATTACATCAATATAATAAAATTTCATGCATAAAATATTTCCAGAAGATAAAATTTCACTTTAAAAAAAAACTAAGTTAAATTCAAAAAAAAGTTTTTGATTCTTGAAGTGTCCTAAACACGCTACTACAGAAGTATAGGAAAGCACGACACAACTGTTGTTAAACGTTCATCGGTTGGCATCCTATAAGTCCAATTCGCATTCCAGAAAGAAACAATCATTCGCTTATCAAATAGATAGTGATATAAAATAAAGTCCTGCTACAACACACATCCTTCTACAATATATGACCTAATGAAGTTGACCTCCATAGTTTGTTTGATAATATACACTCAGTCTACACGAGTAGGGTCACATATTTGACTTCTGGTTACCACGAAAGGTGAAAAGTTACACCGTGTTTAATTTTTGATGACAGTTTGATAGACAACACAGCTACCGAACAATGTGTACTGGAACTGAAACACTCTGGATGACATCGCGCCTGGTACGTTCGTGCATTTTTTATGCGCGAACTCTTAGTTTTTCTATTACTGGCACGCGCACGGGCACTATTTTTTTTTGTTTTCCATGTACCAAAATCGGGGATTTCGCGCGTAGGTACTTTTGAGTTATTATTCTGTGAAGCATAACACTTGCCACTGTACCTGTGTATCGCTAATTATAAACCGAATGTCTGAAGACCGTTCATATTTATTACGCGAAAATTTTTTAGGACTGAGTTGATGCGCGCTCCATTTGTTGCAAAGCAAACCAACGGTATTATTTTATCAACAGTGTATGAATTTATTCACAGCGATAATATCCTTACACCGAGAGAAATTATCTAGTCTCGGTGAATAGAACCATGGTTGTCTGGTAGAAAATTACTTTTGTATTTTTTGGAACGGAGAACAGCGATTTTAGAAGCAAACTAACCTGCCGCACATGATACTCATAATAAAAGGCGAGAACTCTTTTTGCAGCGGAAGCTTATCACTGAGTAATAGGTCAAGGTTTTATACGTTTGCCGTATAAAAATCTAGCAAACAAGGTAAATACCTACGAATGTCGATAAAAAAAAATAACATTCGGATTATAACTCTAGACAAGGTGTGTTAATTAAAAAGGGTGTAAATTGAATATTATAATATGTATAGGAAGCCTAGTGACGAGTGTAGTAAGTGCTGTCCGTCCGTCCGTCGGTCCGGCGTCCACAATTGCTTGTGGACGATCCAGAGGCTAAAGTTAATATCCAATTGACTTTAAATTTATACACGGTGTTTAAGGTCATGAGACAAAGAAGCCTATTGATTTTTAGCAATTTCCGATAATTACTGTCAGAGTTATGGCCCTTGATCACTTCAAAAAATCTTGTGGACGCTCTAGAGGCTAAAGTTAATAACCGATTAACTTTAAATTTATACACGGTGTTTAAGGTCATGAGACGAAGAAGTCTATTGATTTTCAGCGATTTCCGATAATTGCTGTTTGAGTTATGGCCCTTGATCACTTCAAAAATTCGTGTGGATGCTCTAGAGGCCAAAGTTAATATCCGATTGACTTTAAATTTATACACAGTGTTTAAGGTCATGAGACGAATAAGCATATTGATTTTCAGTGATTTCCGATAATTACTGTCACAGTTATGGCCCTTGATCACTTCAAAAAATCTTGTGGATGTTCTAGAGGCCAAAGTTAATATCCGATTCACTTTAAATTTATACAGTGTTTAAGGTCATGAAGCGAATAATCCTATTGATTTTTAGCAATTTCCGATAATTACTGTCAGAGTTATGGCCCTTGATCACTTCGTAAATTCTTGTGAATGCTCTAGAGGCCAAAGTTAATATCCGATTGACTTTAAATTTATACACAGAGTTTAGGTCATGTGACGAAGAAGCCCATTGATTTTCAGCAATTTCCGATAATTACTGTCAGAGTTATGGCCCTTGATTTTTTTTTTTTGTAAACAATATTTTATTTCAGAAATACATGAAATGGGATCAGGGAACAGGCAAAGCCTATATCACCCCTCTCCTCTGATCAATTCAAAAAATCTTGTGGACCCTCTAGAGGCTAAAGTTAATAACCGATTGACTTTAATAATCATATTTTAGTGTATTATAAATGTTTCAATACCGAAAAAAGTAAAATATGCGACAACCCTTGTTTACTGCCCGGACGATTTAGCTGCTGTGGGCGTATGTTTCGTTGCCTGGCAACTCTCGTTAAAAGTTGTACGCGAACTAAATGCGTTTGTTAGATACTGACAGAGCAGCCCGGAGTCGAGCAATCGCCGCCCGAGCTGTCTTCGTCAGCTAGTTTCAAAATGGCGTACAACCAGTGCAAGTGGGAAAAGACGACAATAAAATCAGAAATATGTTATTTATTATTGTCGCACTTATTACATCACTCCTGTCTAACAAATCATAAAGCTGTGGTGTTACGGTGGCGGCATAGTATTTCACCGTAACACCACAGCCACTCTAACCATTCATAATACATCTAACCATCACTCCCTACACTCCCTCGTCTACTTTCCCAAACGTCAACAACACATCTCATACATCCATTTCGCTGATTAACCCTTGTACCATGTCTACAGGATATATATGTTACAGTCAATGTGTAAAATCAGTCAATCTGTAGATTGACTGGAATTTTTAGTCATTCTGTAGATTGACTGATTCACTCAGTCAATCTGTAGATTGACTAAAAAAATCAGTCAATGTACAGATTGACTGGAAATTTAGGCGGATTTCTAGACAGATTGACTAAAATGAATTATTCTCACTAATGGGTCAAAAACATTAAAACAAAACAAACAGTTATGTAGATGTTCATAATTTTATTCACATATCAGGTATGATTTCAGTTACAGTTGTGTATGGGATTGACTAAAATGAATTATTCTCACTAATGGGTCAACAACATTAAAACAAAACAAACAGTTATGAAGATGTTCATAGTTTTATTCACATATCAGGTATGATTTCAGTTACAGTTGTGAATGGGATGCTTGACATATCATGGAGGACTTCAGTTCTTGTTTGGACATGTGGTGCTGGAGTGACACCTGCTGTTGCATTTAACGCCTGACTTGAAACATTTACATCTGTTGGTCTGACATTGCTTGCCACTCGCTGCACAGTTGCATTTAGCATATCCCTGGCCACCGCATCGAGATTCACTCTGTACTGCCTGGCGTAGGCCAACTTCAACATCCCTGGACATGTCCTCAATGTTAAACAGCTTATTGTTGCACAGGTCGAACTGAGTTCTGCTATAGTGTCCCTTAAGAATCCCAGCCTTGACAGCAACACGATACAGGTCATTCTCGTTCCTGTCTACAATGACACCCATTATGTGGCGAGGGTCACCCTTACCACGATCAACTAATGGAATAGGGATGGTCACATTGTCACCCGGATTGCCAGCGACATGCTCTAATCGACTACGTTTGACCATGCGTTCAGCTTGTGAAAGCTGACCACCCACTGCTCTTTTCCTCTTGACCTCGATGTTCTGTTGATTCACTCTTAGCTCTGAATCTTCAGGGTCTGCTGTATCAGGTTGCATGGCCAGTCTGTTGAGTCGTTGTCCCCTAGCCATGCAGTGAGCATGTCCTTCACGTCACAGTTCAAACGTTCTACTGAACCTTGACTCTGGGGATGTCTTGGCTTACCATGCACCATGAGAAGATCAGGCCATAGAAGTTTTAGCTCTGTGATAACGGATGCCGTGAACTCAGATCCATTATCGCTTTGCAAAATCTGAGGTGCTCCGAGTAATAGGAAAATGTCCATCAACTGAAAGGCAACTTCTGCAGCACGTTTAACCATACCTGATATCTTAAGAAATTAAGGATTAAGAAAGTTAAAACTTTGGCTTCCAATCTATTATCAAAACAGATCATATGATAGACTTTAAATAATCTGATAGCCTTATGTGATTCCATTAGTGAGAATAATTCATTTTAGTCAATCTGTCTAGAAATCCGCCTAAATTTCCAGTCAATCTATACATTGACTGATTTTTTTAGTCAATCTACAGAATGACTGAGTGAATCAGTCAATCTACAGAATGACTAAAAATTCCAGTCAATCTACAGATTGACTGATTTTACACATTGACTGTAACATATATATGTTGATATAGGTACAAGTATAATATGGGCATATTATATCAGCGCAATAGTTACATGTATACTATATAAAAGCTGTCGACACGCGCACAAACAGTCACTGAATAGTGGGTTATTCACCCATAAAACAACAGTTGTATAAAATACACACATTCCGTGGATGACTGTTTAACACAACACTTCTTATGAAGTCACATGGAAAATTTCCTTTATATCTGGCAGAATAAAGTCGGGAGGTAATTTCTCCACTAATTTCCTTTCCTTTGGAATCCTCTTACCAATAGCGGCAGAAATAGTCGTAGTAGGTGTACCAAGTACTGACGTTGATTGAGCAACGGTGGTCGGTGGCGAGATGGTTGCTGATTCATTCCCATTAGTTGTTAACTCGCCTTGTCTTGATAGAGCCATTTCTTCTCTTGTACTGATCTCAGCACGATTTCCACATTGTTTCATTCTAAAATAATGACTTACGGATTTTTGAAATTTTGGGTTGCATTTATAGCAACATATAAAACCAATGAGAATTACAAGTGCTGAACCAACAATTATTATGATATAATACCATAAATACCAGGGTTTGTCATTCTCTAAATGCCTCAAATTATGTAACTCATAAATTAAACTTTCCATGGAAATTTCTCTTAAATGTTCTAATTTCGGTGGTAATTTAGTAAGACAGCTATGTGTAGAGATTTCCTAAAGAGTGTCTAAAGCTTTTGTCCGAATGATTTGTTAGTTTTATGAAACCAAATTACAGTCCACACATAGGAGTAACATTTCAATCAAGGGAAATCGTGAGTCTAGTAAGTCTACGAATTTTAGTAACCCAACCGTTTTTGGAACAACACAACTGTTTTTTGCATTCCTAACTAAAAATCGCCTCAGTTAATTAATCATTAACGTAAAAAAATCAAATATTATAGCATACTGGCAATCAGTTTTAACAACTGTTTCCTCTTTTTGTTCGGCGATTTTTCAGGTTTTAATTCACCATTGCTCTTTATATCGCATTCAAGGACATCCGCATCTAGGTTGCGTTCATCATCAGAGGTGTCACTACCACTTGATGACATGCTATTCGTGTCCATTATAGTTTCAGTATCTTGATCATCACGAGCCTTGAGACGCTTGGATAATTCCATTAATGGAACATCTTCCCCGTCCGACGCGCTTTCCGATCTTTCCCGCCTAAATCGTGTAGCCAGTTGTGCCAATGGTACATCATCATCGGGCGCACTGGTTTCGTTTTCTGAGCTAGAATCGGAACTCGATGGATTTTCCACATATTGTGCCTTTCGTAACAACTTTTCCTTATCGGATTGTTTTTCCGGAATTTTCCAATTATCAAGTTTCGCTAAACGCAGATATGGTGCATTCGAGACAGGCGACGTTTGTTCGATTATGCGATAATATGGCGTCTATCTTTCTTGTAATTTATGTTTTCGAAGATGGTTTTTATAATACACTGGGTCACCCACCTTAAAAAGGGTGTCAGTTGCATTTCTATTGACATATTCAGCGTTTTTACGCTGCGTTTTCCTTAACCTCTTGTGAACCAAAAGAAAAGCCTTATGCTGATTTTGCAACGCTATTTCGTGAGGATCGGTTCCCAAATATTTCCTTCGAGGTTTCAAAATGTTGTCCAATGGCAATACAGGATCGCGATTATACAACAAGTAAAAAGGAGAAAATTTTGCGGATTCATTGACATTAAATCGAATAGCGGCCAAAGTTTGATTTAAGTATAAATCCCAAGTGTTATAACTTTCTGCGATCTTTGTAGATAATATGTCGTGCATCGTGCGGTGCATTCTCTCAACGCGCGAATTCGACTGTGGGTGGTAAAACGACGTAAGGACATGTTTAATATTTAATTCTTGAAGTGTTTTCTTCATTATCCTATTTACGTTCTCGCTACCGTTGTCTGTAACCAATTCTAATGGCGCTCCATAACGAGGGAAAATTTCCTCTATAAGTAAGTGGGCGACATTCTCAGCAGATTTACTCTTTACCCCAAATTCCTCCGCATAACCCGAAAAATGACAAATAAAACTAATTATATATTTGTTCCCCGAAAGTGTTGTGGGATACGGCCCCGATAAGTCTAACCCTATCTTCGCAAAAGCATAAGGTGGTATATCATAGAACTGCATAGGTGGAATTTGTTTAGTTAAAGACCTCGATTGGCACAACACGCATTCATTTACATGATTATGAATACGGACATACATGTTTGGAAAATAATAATGCCTTTTTATGGTATCATGTGTTTTATCTATGCCTAAATGTCCGTTATTATGATATTGTTTTATAACAGTATTTTGAAGGTGTTGAGGTATGTATAGCCTCAGTGTTGGGTCATCATCAGGACTTGAGATGAAATATAATACTTTGTCTATAAGCAGAAATCTATTTTTTGTCTTATTACCACCCGTATTGGCCTTTAGTTCTTTAATGATAGATAAAATTTCCGGATCGTCATTTTGTTCTTTTTCTATGTCAAAATTATCCACATTTAAATCTATTTTATCCGGCAGATCTTTATCCGCAACAGTACATTTCACATAATTATGTGGAACGAATTCATTTGAATTGAAAGCACTAATCTCAAACATATTATCACTTGTGCGCGGCTCGATTGTTTCACCGGAAGCGTTATTATCATTTGCTACTTGTTTTGATGGAACTCGAGAGAGAAGATCAGCTATAGAATTTTGTTTTCCGGGTACATATTCAATCGTACAATTAAATCCCGCGATCCTCAATGCCCATAACTGTATTTTCTTATTTTGCATAGGTGATTCCAAAAGACATTGCAACGGCTTGTGATCAGTTCGAATCGTAAATTTGGCATTATGTAAATAATAATCCAACTTTTGTAACGCGTAATGGATGGCATAAGCCTCGCGTTCTACAACACTCCACTTCACCTGAGACTTTGACAACTTGTGTGACAAAAAGTAAATTGGGCGTTCGACTTTTCCTCCGTTTCCATCCCCGTGTACCTGCACTAACGCTGCGCCTATAGACGTATCGCTTGCATCAGTATAAAGTATATACGGTAAATTAGGATCTGGGTAAGCTAATAACGGCACTGTCGTTAAATTCTCCTTTAAAAATTCAAAAGCAGTTTGACATTCAGATGTCCATTTAAATTTTGCATATTTTTTCGTTAATTTGATTAAAGGTTCAGCAATGTTAGAAAAATTTGGAATAAAGCGTCTATAATAACTACACATTCCCATAAAACCCCTAACTTCTTTTACCGTACGAGGTTGATCCATACCCCTAATAGCACAAACCTTATCCTGATCTGTTTTAATTCCTTCGGGAGTGATGACAAAACCCAAATATTTAGTTTCTTTTTGAAAAAATTACATTTAGAGGGTTTTAATTTCAACCCATGTTGTCGCAAACGATCAAATACCAGCTTAATATGTTCATAATGTTCTCGCTTTGAACGAGAATAAATTAGTATATCATCGATATATGCTATTGCAAAATCTTCAAGTCCTTTAAGAACGCGTGCCATTAAATGCGAAAAAATACTTGGACAATTATTAATTCCAAATGGCATAACATTGAATTCAAACAAGCCTCTATGGCATACAAACGCTTTTTTTTCCCTTATCTTTTTCATCGACCAAAACTTGCCCATACCCTGATTTCATATCAAGAATTGTGAAGTATTCTGATTTATCTAATCGTCCTAACATGTCCTCAATGAGGGGTAGGGGCCAACTGACGGTCTTAGTGATTTTATTAAGCTTCCGAAAGTCAACGCAAAATCGTTTTGTTCCATCTTTCCTGTCTACTAAGACAATAGGAAATGACCAAGGACTGTTACTTTCTTTTATGATATTATTACGTAACATGTCATCGATAGCCTCATTAACAATGGGTCTAGACGTCAATGGAGTACGATATGCCCGCTGTTTGATGGGGAAATGGTTACCTGTGTCAATAGTCATTTTTACCGTATCTGTATGTCCTAACTCTGAGTCACTTATCGCAAATAAATCATGTTTTTTCCTCAAAAGATTAAATAACTTAACGCGTTCAGTACACTGCGAAGCACCCTGTAAAACCTGATCCACCGACGCTATCGTACTGTCAAACGCATCGACAGCACGCCCAATAACACATCCGCTTTTTAATCGAAACGTTTTGTTGGTACCGTTTACAATAAAGACTGGGATTCGTTTACCAAAAGTTTTCGCACGTTCCATGCTGAACAAAGAATTGCTGACCATAAGTCCCGGTTCGCTACTCACAAACCCTTTAGTTACTTGTTCAACCATGAAGACATCTTGTCCACTGTCGTAACTATGTCTCTTCAATTTCGCATGAATGATGTACCTTGTCTGGGGTTTTAAAATTACATCGTTTGCTATTCGCAAAACAGAAGATATTTCTGCGTCATTATCCAAGGAAACATACACTTTTCCAATTTTCATACATCCTAAATAAAAGAAAAGTCTACAACCATGAGAAACGAGAAATTACGACCTAAAATTACGTTTCTATTCATATTGGAAACAACATGAAATACGTGTCTTAACTTTTTACCCTTTATTTGAAATTCCAAATTTGCAGAACCTACCAATTTAAGTTCAAGTCCATTTACTGACTGTAATATAATTTTACTTTTGTCCAACTTTGGTTTATATTTTAAAGAATCATATACCTGCTTACTAATTAAAGATACTTGAGCCCCGGTGTCAACTAATGATCGAAAATTTCGATTTTCTATTTTAATCAAACATGAACTTGAACAACCTGAAACATTTATACCAGAAAAGGGCTTTTGATGTCTACTCTTCCCGTAAGCCCCCCGAAAAGAGTACCTTAGTTTCCCCGTTTATGTGGAGTTTTAGGCTTAACTGATGTACACCGTCGTTTAAATCTTGGATTTGATTTAAGATAGTCTTCAAATTTCATACAGTCCCGTTTAAAATGCCCCTTCTACGCCACAAAACCAACAAGTCGTATTCCCTTGAAAACTCGCCTTAACCTCGTTCACGCCTCGTTTTTGTCTGCATTCGCGGCTTACATGACCCCGACGAAAACATATTCCACACGTGCGGTTTCGTACATAATCGACATCCATGGGTTCATGTTCGCTATTTGTATATACGCGTGTGTGTTGTCCGCCTAATCTCAACGCAAATCTTTTCCTAATATTTTGCTCTTGACTAGCCAAATCTACTGCTGCGACGAAAGTCTGCGGGTCGTCTCGTAAAATTTTTGTTTTAATATTTTCGAGCTGAAGTCCGTCGACAAAGAAATTAATTAATTGCCTATCAAATTCTCGCTGTCCGGCATAACCTGGAAATGCTTCAGCGGCTAAAGATATAATTTTTTCAGCAAAAACTTGCACGTTTTCCTCAGGTTTTTGTCTGATTATTGCTAGAATTGCCAATGCCTGTTGTGTATCTGTAATTCCCGAAAAAGTGTTAATCAAATCCTGTTTTAAAGCATCCCACGTTAAATTGGCATTTGCCATCATTTTTCTTTGTATAAAATGACTTACGACCCCCCTACTTGATTGAAAAGCGACTAACTTTACCCGGTCTTCAGGTACTGTGGCGAGAACACAGTATTTTTCAATATTTTTGATCCATTCTTTAAATTGTTTTGGATCTCCTTTATACGGTTCAATTATATTAGCTACTGAATTCGTGGATATTGAGGAAGACAAACATATCAATTGCGCACCTAAATTTCTATAAAATTCCTCAGCCATTATTACAGATAGAAATTAGTGAAAAATCGAAAAGAGATACTCACAAAAAATAAAATTTGGCTAATTCTATCCGTCCCTGGAATTCACGGCTCCAAATCAACACTGTAGTACTATAGGTATTGTAGGACTTCTTCTTTGTTGTGTTCTTCTTGTGATCGACAATGATACTACAGCAATTAGTTGTAAATAACTTTATTACAAGCTGAATGGTTTCGCAGGTCCCTTGTTCTCAACAGATAATGGCTGCTTGAAATCGGGGTGAGTTTGTAATGAACCTCGCTCTATCCCCTATTTTATATCCCCCAGTTCCCGCAGGCTGAAGATTAACTTTGACCCTAAATTCCATTCCAAATATGGAATACAGCCTTATATTTCTCACCACTACAATGAGGTGATACTCCTTATATGGTCTTCCAACCATAGGTTAAATAACTGGAAGAACTTAACGAATATTTTGACAGTGGTTATGATTTTACCAAAACATCACTGACTTTTTATGTATAGCTTACATTTCACGTTTACTAGGTACGTGTGATTTTAAGTTTATAAAATTAGTTGTTTTAACAATTTTTCCAAAGACACAATATGGTCGTAAGGACCATAGTCCTACAATATATCCAAAATTATTAGTAAATGAAGATAAAAGGTATTATATATATATTTGGACAAAGTATAGGGAGTCACGATGGCTCAGTGAGTAGGAAGTTGGAGTCCAAACTTGGACGTCCCGTATCCGATCCCTGCTTTGTCCGAGAAAGTTCATCTGGGTTACATAATACCAGGAGAGAGAGAGACAGGGAGTGCTACTTTATTCGCTTGCGAGTAGGGCTCTTTAGCAGTGGTAGGAACCCGGAAAAAACCCACGAGGTTGGATAGGCGCTCCTACCCCTTGAACGTACAACCAGGGAAATCAAACCATACCGGTTGACTCATTTAGAGACTTTAACCGTTCGGCAATCCAATCCCCAACCGCCTTCCAGTATATAAAACCTAAGAATTATACTAAAATTTCGCATTTACGTATTTGTTAACAAATAGAATACCCAACAAGTGAGACGCGTTTTACACTCATGTACTCGTTGTAGCTTAATGGTCCCCACAAAGACACTGCAGTTTTAATACATAACTTAATTCCTCGGTGATTCGTAATGTATATAAGTTTATCCTCACGGCAGATTCAATATGGTTAGATGTGTTCCTGTCGTAGACATATAGTTCCAGTATAGATCGACTAGTTCCTGTAGTGCAGATGTAGGCCTGTTTGTGTATTTGTTGATATTCTGTTCCCGTTGTAAATAAAACCATATATTTACGAAGCTGACTCTGTAATAACTAAAATACTGTTACACTTGGTCATATTTTTGTATTTATTGATGTCTGTAAGAAGGCGACAATACGCATACCAAGACATAACCCGAGCACAGGAGATTAAGAAATAATCATTATTTCCTAATTTCTTATTTTCGACTGCCATAAAAATAAAAAAAAAATAAAAAAAATATGACCAAGTCGAAAGACGCCAAGACGGTACACAAGCCAAAATGCAAGCCGAAAATAAGAAATTAGGAAATAACGAGGGACGCTATTATCGCAGTGTATTATTTCTTAATTTCCTATTTTCGAGTTGTGGGGGGGGGGGCTAGAGTGTCACCTCTGGCTTGCGACTGTGGTTTCGAGCCCTGGTGTGAGCGTATGTAGCATGGAGATAGGGGCGCCTTCTCAACCTCTTGGGTTTCCTCCCGCTGCTAAAGACCCCTACGTGCAAGCAAATTATTGAAATAAATTAAAAACCATATGTTAGTCCCGAAATGACCTAGTTTGTGTTGAGTGGACGTTAAACCCCATCTCTCTCTCTCTCTCTCTCTCTCTCTCTCTCTCTCTCTCTCTCTCTCTCTCTCTGTATTTTCGAGTTCATTTTGTCGTAAGTAGCAATTATGAATGGTGGTTATAGGCTTCCATAATACCGTAGCCAAATCATGACGACGAAAACACAACACCAATTTTTAATGTCGTAACTGGCAGTTGGAGTCGTGCAACCTGGTTTCATATTATTATAAAGGTTACCAACCTAGAACAATACAACTAATATACAATACTTTTATTATCAGGTAAACAGAAATACCAACATCGCCACATCAGAACAAAATGAACCAAGTGTTCATTATGAAAGTACAGCCGAGGTGCCGAGTGATGTCTCTCACCAGACCACCTCACCAGACCACCTCACTTAGTAACACGTGCGAATACATTACAGTCTTTTAAAGGTTTATTGGGACATTATTCATGAGCTAAACCTGCCTACAGGTGTCATCTTGTTGGTTAATCATATGCTATTTGTTAGTTTTCAATCTTGGGCTGAAGTTTGCATCAGCGTCGTGGACCCTTACGACTGGATCCATTCACTTACTCTGATTTGTACATTTGCTAGCACTTTCTATATTTAATGGAACATGAAATATAATATATAATTTTCCATTTGAAAGACTATAACTCGGGTTTTATTAATGATTTGTCTACGATTTTACGAACGGATAAATAATAAATGTGTTCAATAAACACAACATGATATATATAGTTATTTGAATCATTGAGCTTTAATTACAAACTTATATAAACCTTTTTACACAATTGTCATCATAAATCTGCTGCTTATAACGTCATATTATTATTTGGAATATCACAACTAATTAAGATACATTTTTATCACATATACCACGCCTAGAATGACATTAAACCCCATTTTAAATCAGACATTGGCGTGAATATCTCCCCCCACTACACTGTAATGATGGTATATAACAGATACCCCATTACTGGTCAATCCCCGAACATGTTGATGCTGGGTATGTGCCTAGAGTTATTGGGGGGTTTTCCCTGTTCAATAGTAATACTTCATTATATTGACCCAAAATGGCCACCATTACTCGAAAACATAAAAGACATACATACCTGACCACATATCTACCGCATGCGACAACAAAATCTCCAAATAATTCCTTCTTTGACCAAAGTGGCGGCCATATTGGAATCAAGAAGGCCTCCATTGCTGGAAACACGATTAAGTATGATTTTTCGAAATTCGACATACTCCAAAACATATTAACCCTTATAACCCGAAATGCCGCAAAACCGGCTTGACGTTGTATCGCATATACCCGAAATGTCGGTTTTGCGGCTTGGGGCGTGTCAAGCTCCAATTACGTTGACGTCATAATTAATATGACGTCCTGTAAATTCAGGGTGGGACGTGCAACACCCCATGTAAAGTCAGTGTTCAAAGGGTTAAGAGACATATTGAAACACATATCTGGCCCGTTCGGGGACAAAACTACTGTTGCAATATTGTCGATGTTTGTACCCAGATTGCAATTTTGAATATAATATAAAGAAAATCCACAGAGATGTTTATTAATATCTCTAACTACACATTTGGTAATGGGTTTGCCACCAAAAGGGCTGTTCGAAACTGGGCGATAAATTTTAAGTACATGAAAGCCCAACCTTGATTTAGGGGGGTGACCTAGCAATGGCATCCTTAAATTCGCAAGGAAACTGACCCTAAATTCGACAGCAAACCGCCCGTTATCAAATGATCTGTGTAAGGCGAGAAAAATTAAATGTTGAATACACAACTTCAAATGACTAGTGGATCAAGGAACAGGACCTAAGTGTTTCTTGTTGCCACAAGGCGCATTAAATAGGTCTCGTCAGCAAAATGTGTAAAAGAATGTCCAAGATCACGATCATTAAAAACATATTGACTTTGTATGGAGTAGAGTGATTCTCGTAGCATGTGTGAATAAATCTGAGAACGATTGTGTTAGCGCCCGTGGATAGACAATGAATGTTCGGGGGTGGGGTTTAGGCCCAACGGGAATCAACATAGGCCCTGACCCGAAATTAATTAGGCCCACGCCTTTTTAAATAGGCCCTCCAGAAACTGCCGCCTCAGGCCTTGGTGGAGCCTAATCCGCCAATGTTTCCAAGGCATAGTCTAAATCTTCATTCATATAAATAAACAATTTGATAGTAATTCATACCTACCGGTATATACATTTAATATTAAACCTTCCGGGTGCCATTTTGAATTACACAGTATTTAATGTTTTAAGACCTAACTACATTATGGAATAAACGACAAAACTAAACTTGGGCACTCCAACCATTTTTATTTAAGTTTAAGAGAGTTTTATCCAGACCATATCCAGAATATCAGTGCTTTTCTTTACACCAATCTACATTAATTTCAATAAGGCATACACATTTGCATTGGTACACATTTTAACCAGTAACCCATCAATCTGATTTTGTTTCGTTTTTATATTTCATTACACAGACACGTGAAGAGATTAGAATGAAACTTCTTACTACTGCTAGTATAGTAGAAAGTATTTCAGGCGCCATCTTTGTTATGACTCTTTGGCTAAATTTCGTCTGCTAACATCTGACAATACTCACTAGTTCTAAGACTTTCCATCGTTTTAATTGCCAACGAGACTTTATTTGATCATTATACACCCTCCAATGTAGTTAAATTGTTTTTTTTACAGTATTATAGTATGTAATGGTAATAATATTAATAACAACAACAATAATGATATAAAATAGTTTAGTTAAATAATAATATAAAATAGTTTAGTTAAATAATAATTTAAAATCGTTTAGTTAAATTGAAATATGATTGAACTGTTGTAAAGATAAGGTTATTAATTTCGCTGGTGGAGTCATGCAGGCCGTAGAGTTTTGCTGTTCTTATACTCATCAGGTAATGTAGAAATGGTTAGTGTAAAAGATAGTGTTCGCTATCCTCGAAAGGGTGACCACAATTGCAAGCTGGATTTTCAGAGATGTGTCTAAAAAACATGTGACCATTTAGGTCACTGCACGAGAGACGTAGTTTACTGTGGATAATTTCAAATTTCCTAGAACCAATGTAGAAGTGTTTTGGGGGTTTAGAGTCATGTTCGGAGAGCTTTTGTTTAAAGGAGGAGAGAGTTGTTGAACGTTTTATTGACTGGTCTAACCGGTTCCATTCCTTTATTGCTGATGGCACAAATGAGTTGGAAAATAACTTTGTTCTACACCGATATTCAGTGAAATCATTCACATTTCTGAAATTGTACGAATATTTTCTAGAGGGTGGAAAAAGTGTAGAAAGATAATTGGGTGTAGTATTGTTGAAAATTTTATATACAAGAATAAGTTTATGTCTAAGTCGACGTTCTTTTAAAGGAGTGAAACCGGTCTCCTTGTAAAGAGAATCGTGGCTCGTACCTTTAACCGCTCCGCAGATTGTGCGTAGTGCGTCCAGTTGCAAGTGCTCAAGTTGATTTATTAGTAGTTCCGAACACCCATCCCAAGCGATATCCGCGTAGTCGAAGTGAGGCAAAATGTAAACGTTATAGATAGATAGTAAGGATCTACGTTCCAAGCGATATTTCAGAGACCTCAAGCAGTTTACTAGTTTTGATACTTTTTTGCATAAACTTCCTATGTGGACATCCCACTTGCCGTTATTTTGGAACGTCGCTTTCCCGATCATGCAATGCAGCTCATAGTTCTTAGTACATGTGCATTAATTTATGGCTGTCATGTTGTAACCTTTACTTGAAGAAAAAATAAATAAATACACATGTTATCACCCAAGGATTCATCAAGACTACCGAATAAAATCGTGATTTTGTCAAGTGTTAATGGTTTTCCTTCGATTTTACTAACCCAAAAGAAAATTTCTTTCCAAAGTTTGAGTATGTTTGAACATTCATACATTAGATGCTCAAGGAGATGGAGGTGTTAGTAGTGAGGTTACTTACTTAAGCTGGTGGTTTAACGTCCGCTTCCACATAAGTGATATCGCGGACTAGTTATAGGACAGCCGAAGCTTCTTCCTGTTTTTTAGAATATGATTTTGCAATCTTTCCATTTGTGGCCGTACGCCATGGAGTAGGTTTAGTGGGAAGGTCTTCCCTTTATTTAATAATACAAACATATTATTTGGTGGTTGCTTCGTCCTGTTCCTGGATTGTGTATGATTTTATATTGAAACCATTGCAAGTTTGTATCACTACAGCAGTTAAAAGGTGTTAGATATTGTCTTTTCCAATCATTGTGTGTTATGAAGACACCTTTTTGTCTAAATTTGTTTTGAGATTTTGGAGGATATATTTTTTGTAGGCTTTTTTTAATTTCGGTATTTCCATTTTATACTTCATAAAGCTGTACAGATCAAAGAGCAATATTTGGGATTGGATGATTACATTCGTATGATCTATATCAAGCTTTTTCTCGAATTTTTTTATTGCTTGCAACAATGACTCATGTTTCAAAAGGTTTGTTTTTATGCCAAATTTTTGAATAATTTGTTCATAACTAAAGAAATTGATTATTGTTCTCTTTTTAATCTTGTATGAAATTTATGCCTTCACTGCAATATGTATTATATTGTATTGGTTTATTATCTATTGTTATGTCTTTATTATACCGGTGGCGGGGGTGGGGTGGTGGTGGTGGGATGGCCTAGTGGTCTAGAGTGCCGTGCTTCGACCTCTAGCTGGCCGGTCACCTCTGGCTTACGGCTTTGGTTTCGATCCATAGTGTGAGCATATGTAGCATGGAGATAGGGGCGCCTTCTCAACCTCGTGGGTTTCCTCCGGGCACTCCGGTTTCCTCGCACTCCTAAAGACCCTACGCGCAAGCGAATTATTGAAATAAAATTGAAACCATATGTTAGTACCCCAATGACCAAGTTTGTGTCGAGTGGGCGTTAAACTCTCTCTCTCCCCCTCCCCCCCTTCTCCCTCTTTATTATACCAGACATTTGTACAATTGAAGTCAACCATATTTTTTTGTAGCAATGACCAGTTTTGTAAGACATCTCTCCAAAAATAGTTTGTTATATTTTTTAACTTTTTTCCAATAAAGCTATTTCCATATTTTATTAATTCGCGTATTGTTGTTTTTACTATGCTTTTAAACAACAATTTTGTCCAGGTAGCATTGGATTTTGATAATTTGTTTATCCAAGATATTTTTAAAGAGGTAGTAAAATTTAAAATATTAAAATTATTGTTCTGCCAAAGTGCTGTTTGTCTGGGGGTTGTAGCTTACTCCAACACTAACGACGAAAACTCAGATGAATAGTTAAAATTGTACTTTTAATAAACGAGTGTCCGAAACTGGCTAACGGTCACAATATCGATATAGGTATCGCGAGGACGAGCCGGTCACCAGACTGAAGTTACAGTAAAATAAAGAACATATATACAAGCTTAGGATTAAAATAATTATATAATGATATTTGATAAGATGTTAAATTGAACATAGTAAACAGATGTTTAAATACAGAAGATATGGACATAGCAAGAATGCATGTTAACTATAATTACGTAATATATATCGTTACATTAAGTATAAACTCAAACAGTGAAAAGACTTGAAAGATTAGTGAGATATCAATTCGGAACTTGGTCAATTACTACTTTAACTAAAATCATATAATAAAAATATGAGCAAAGATACACTATTACAATTCCATATAAACTTAAAGAAGGTATTATTTAGATTTATGAGGTACGCGTGAGGTGGGGAAGGGATTGTGAAAAGTAAGTGTATTAATTTTGGTAATGCCAGTGTTTTGATAACAGTTATTTTCCCGATTAATGTGAGTTTTCGGCACTAGCAAATATTGAGTAAATTTTGAATTTCCATAATTTTTCTATCATAGTTATTTTTAATCATTTTGTCTATGTCTACTGAAACATTTACTCCTAATAAATTGAAATTTGTTTCTCCGCAATCTAGTTACCATCTTGTATGATGGTATACGTCTTTTGAATATTTCTTACTACCTATCCAAATTACTTTTGTTTTAGAATAGTTAATTTTTAGGCCTGAATGGATTGCAAAATTCCCAGAATTGCCGCTAATGACCCCTTTCTCCTTAAACCCATCTCTGTAAATCTTTCTTCTTTCGGAGAACGATCCTTCTCTTTCCAGGCACCGAAACTCTGGAATAAGCTCCCTTTTTTCATTAGGTCAGCAAGATAACTATATAGGATAAGCTTACACAAATATCTGAAGAAAACTTTCAACTTACCTCAACACTTCGATAGCCAGATCTTTCCATTATCAACTGCTCTGGTGCATCTTTGGAAATAAATTTGGTTATTCTCAGGGTATGGTTAGTCTTGTGACCAGTAATTCCATCTGGCACAACTTTCTGGATGGAGTTATGT
This sequence comes from Patella ulyssiponensis, assembly GCA_963678685.1. Lineage (NCBI taxonomy): Eukaryota > Metazoa > Mollusca > Gastropoda > Patellidae > Patella > Patella ulyssiponensis. The sequence continues at coordinate 9,428,757 of OY783227.1, read as the reverse complement.
CCCATTGGTTGTTCACTAAACTAGATGTTGTCTGTAGTGTGATCAATTGATGTCAGTTGAAATGTGTCGTCGCCTCTCTGAAGGACACGGTGCTATATATTTGTGTACCTCTCCGTATATCATTTATTTTTGTCTGAATTCTGATAACTTTGAGCCACTTTACGATGGCTTAAACCTCCTAGATTCCATACGCCTTCTTTATCTAAGAAATGAAGTGCCATCTATGCTAGTTAATAGACATATATGACTGTTTATGTCCGCTTCTTAGACTAAAATGTAATCCATTCAAATAGATCAAAGTGTTCACTAACAATCGTGGATTATGACACCCTAGAAATCCACATTCCCATATTTGTTTTTGGTCATTATATATGAATTTCCCAATCCCATGGTTTATTTTTTTTTCAATTCTCTGAATTCCTCAAACTCTGAATTTGGTGTGGGATGCCAGGCCCATAACCAAACTTAAACTGCTGTTCGGGATGACCCATCCACTTTTCTAAATTCTAATACAAAACGAGATAGCCAATAATTAAGTCTAACATGTCGTTTAGATGATTTACTTATGTTAGCATTTGCTTGATAAAGACGACAAATGAAATGAAATTATATCTGGTTTAACGTCCTACTGTTCTGCTCCTTACCTGGGCTAAGGAAGACATGCATACGCAATACAGTGTGCTATGAGGGAAGTTTTGCCCGGGCAGCGGCGCTACGGCCTACTCTTATATCGAAGTCCAACTGCTAAGAGATCTTTTATGTGCACGCCAATATGTACACAGGACCTCGGTTTTTCGTCCCATCCGAACGACTAGACAGCTGTCCATCTCAGCCCCCCTCCCACGACCTGCATCACGGACAAGGTGAAACCACGCCGGAAAATCTGGATGAACTTCCTCGGCCAATGCAAGGATCGAACATCCAACCTCCACTTGATCCCCCGAGTATAATATTCGAAAAACGGTATGTTAATAGACCAGTAATTGTTATCCATCAATAGTGTTTATTGTGACAATGTTCCACTACTTTCGATTTAGTGTTAAATCTATAGAACAATAATAATGTAATAAAATAAACAAATGTATACAATACTTAGGTAATCTAAACAATAATAGTGTATCACACAACAAAACAATAAATACACTCCCAGTAATTATATTAATACACTTCGACTAAACAAAATAAACCATAATAGTGTATGTGTTATAAAACGAAACGATAAATATGATCCCAGTAAACTATTAACATGTTTCAAATAAACAGTATAAATAATAATTGTTTATTATAAAACTAAACACAAAATACAATACCAGAAAACTTAAATTGAACAAAGTATGCAATACACGTATAATGACATTAAGCACTTTAGTGAAATAATTGGGGGGGGGATCCAATCGACACAGACTAGGTCGTTTCGGGACCAACACACGGTTCAATTATATTTCAATAATATGTCTGCACGTAGAGGGTTGAAGCAGTAAGAGGAAACTGGTAGAGTTGGAGAAAATCCACGAGGTTGGTGAAGCGAGCACACTGTTTGTCACGTACAACCAGGGAATCGACACCATGTAAATTGACTCATTGACAAACCCATGTGATACAGGGCGCACGCGCTAATCATTATGGCAACCAACCCCCAATTTACACAATACAGGTGACTAAAACTATTATATATATATACACGTATACTATAACTTAACAATGTATAGGCCTCCCCCAAGTTCACAATGCATTCTCAGACTTAAGTCAAGAATTCACTCAAAACTGTTCGCCTTATTGTAACTAAAATATAGCTCTTTATCAAACATTTGTTGTTTTAATGTATCAAATATCCAAATAAGAAACTATATGCAAAGTTTTGTGTTTCTGGATCAAAAACATTACTCATAAACAGTGATTGAAAGTTGAGTAAATTCTCAACTTAAGTCTGAGAATGCTTTGTGAACTCGGGGCCTGAACTTAACTCAATGTATACATTGTAAATACTACTTGGGTATAATACAGTGTATGCTGGTGGACAGATTAATTATGTGTGGTCATAAATCAAGCCAAATCATTCAAATCCACGAATACTGTTATATCCAAGAGTTACAAAATGTCAACATATTCTGGTGTTGACAGTTTGTGTTCTGTAAAAGGAATTGAGTCATACAGATGACATTCCTCTGGTCTGTTGTCAGAACTACTGTAATATATCGATCCGTCTGTTTGATCGTTCGTAGATGTTCTTGGTTCTCCAATAGGATGATTGCCAGATCTTCTTAGCATATTGTTGTTCTTCTTGTATCTTAGAATGGCTACTGTTATGATTGCAATCAGGACAATACCCAAAATTACAACTAGAACTATCACCATTATTGTAGAAAGAGGAAGTATTTTCACTAAAAATATAATACAGAACCCATTAGTATTTATTAAACCATTTAATATATCCCGACAGTGCAATATACACTTCAGTTACAAGATTCCGTGAAACACCCCTTCCGATTGGTTGAATTACACGCCCTTTGTGTTTTCACCAAAACGAGGTATAACATGTTTAGGTTTAGGGGGTTGGGGTGGCCTAGTGGTCTAGTGGTCTAGAGTGCCGCGCTTCCACCTCTAGCTGGCCGGTCACCTCTGGCTTCGATCCCTGGTGTGAGCGTATGTGGCATGGCCACTGCTAAAGACCCCTACCTGCAAGCGAATTATTGAAATAGAATTAAACCATATGTTAGGGGCTCCTCAACCTCCTGGGTTTCCTCCAGGCACTCCGGTTTCCTCCCACAGCAAACACCCCTGCGCGTGCGCTAAGATAATGAAAATGAAAAATAAGACTTGTCTGCGATATCACCTTCGGTGGAAGCGGACGTTAAACGCCAAGAACAAAAGTTTAGGTTTAGATGAATTAGATTAATATAGGTCACGCTTCACATAATCCGTTACCACCCTGATATGGATGATTTATAAATTAGCAGGAACGAAAACTAAATTCTTACACGACTGTCCGGGTAATTTAGCCTCCTGGTTAGGTAATACCACTTTCTGGTCAGGCAGTGGCCAGACCGACTTCCACTGCTCTCCTTCCTTTGACACAGGAACAACAACTTTAAGGGCTGTAGTTTTTAAATTCATTTGAAAAACTCTGTAAAGTAAAATAAAACATTTTAAAGGAATCCAATGGGGTTTAACTTCCTACTATTCTGCTCCGACTGGATTAATGAAGACGGGTATGCGTCATGTATTGTTGGATGAAGAAACCTTTGCCCGAAGGTAGCCTCAGTGAGAGAGAGAGAGAGAGACAGAATGAGGTGTTTAACGTCCACTCGACACAAACTAGGTCATTTTGGGACTAACATATGTTTTCAATTTTGTATCAATAATTCGCTTGCGCGTAGGGTTCTTTGGTAGTGGGACGAAACCGGAGTTCCCGGAGGAAACCCACGAGGTTGAGAAGGCGCCCCTATCGCAATGCCACATACGCTCATAACAGGGATCGAAACCACAGCCGCAAGCCAGAGGTACGACACTCTAGACCACTATTTATAAATATCAAATTACAATTAGTATATAATATGTTAATGAAAACCGGACGTTTATATATATATAGGTTAAAGTGTTCTAATACTAATCGTTCGTTCCTTCCTGGGATTTAAAGCGATAATTTCATATTTTCAAAGAAAGTCAAGACACAATTATTTCTATGTCTTTTGCTCAATAGGATGTCAACTCACTATTATACTATTATAGGCATTATTTGCCACACTTATAACTCATTAACATATGAATTGATAGCACAATTATCTCCTCCTGAAATAGCTATCTTCAAACGTTTGAATTTGAAGTTGAAAATGACATATTTGCCAATTTCTCAATTGGCAATAATGAATTATATAATTAATAGGACTATTCTTTAACAAGGTAGGACTGTTTATAGATACCATCTATTTTAAGGCTTTATTTTAATAAATTCAAAAAAATATAACTTATGAATATGAAATTGTAGCTTTAATAATAATAATAATAATATCAGTATTTGTATAGCGCATAAACACTGGTCCACAGTTTCTAATGCGCTTCGAGTTCACTAGGGCGTTAAGTATAAGTTTATTATCGTAAACAGAATGAAACGTAAGCTTACTCTTCTAGACACCTGTACACGATGAACAGTCCATTTGCCGATTACCCTATTTTGCATATAACGTTTCTAGGACTTCGTATTCTGACTAATGGTTTGGATTGTTCGTACTTGGTTTAATTTTATTTCAGACCAAGAAAAAACAAATGGCACACATAAAGATGTTATACATGTTTGAAATCACCAAAGGCCACTACAGATTGTGACAATACAAATTAAATTAAATGAATTAGAAATATATACAGTATTTACATAAATCATTCAGTAAATGGTCATGAATATGGTTAACTACACTTATAAAACAAACACGAAACGACTGTTTTGTAAACCGTTTTTGTTTTCGGTTGGTTCGTAGACTTAAGCTATATACAATCAAGACTGGACAGATAATTTGAAATCATGGAAACGCTATGGATTAATCCAGGGAATAGTGGAGTCGAACGGAATGAGATAATTGGTGATACCGAGGAAGTCGTAAAAATAATATGCCATATAGGCCTTTATATATTAGATATAAACATGTTGAATTGTTGTCTTTAGATCTTAAATTTTATATAAAATATTAATTAGACATTTATTAACAACACAAGACCACAATAAACTACCAACCGACTAGGACGAGGACAGACAAAATACATTCTTCCATCGAGGGTTGTAATTTCTTCTGGATCACAATTAATTTTTCGCAGTTTCGAAGATTGGATACTGATATTCGGTAGCGATTCAGTTCTCCTGCCATTCAGGTCTGCTAAAAAGATTTGGCTCTTTAGGATGTCTCCACACACGATACCAGTATCTGTAAAATTCAATACGGTGGGGTAGGTCATGTTCATATGTTTTTTTTTTTGTGGAAAAGAAACACAATCAAGGACATGGTGTCTTGTTTGTTTGTAATAGCGTCAAGTTTTCCTGTTAAAGTAAACCGGTAGCCGCATCAAAGCCGAGACTAAATGTAGGTTCCGGATCGTTCCGGAATCTGTCGAGATTTGCCGAGTGGGCATTGGGCTTATGATCAATGCCAACACCAAGTTTGAACTTTTTACACCAATAAAGAGGAGAGTTATTCCGTTCTAAAGTCTCGGCCAATTGAATAGCTTATTACTTTGCACACCCTGAGCCGAACATGCTAATTATCGAATTCAGTAAAGGTATAGATGTAATGAAACGATAACCAAGTTTCATCACCCCCGACTAAATAAGAACTAATTAAGTTATCGGGTCACAAAGCATCAATCAATCTAATTGCTTATATCTACTTACCTCCATCCAGTCAGATAGACGGACGAACCCATTTTAATAGTACCCCGCTTTCAAAAGGCGGGGGACAAAAAACAAATATGACAACCATTTATTTATATGAGGCAGGCGGTGCAGATATCAAGATGTTAGAAACACTGGACAATTTTAAGTCTTAACTAAATTAACACATGACAAAATTATATAGAATACAGTTTACTTAAATATACTATTCAAAAAAAGTAGGGGACATTTGATTTTTAAGTGTTATTAAAGTCGCCTAATGAAACTGACGAAGAAACAAATGACAAAATGAAATGAATTTCACATTCATCGATTTATTCCAAATGATCGTTAGACTAAGTAAGGCACAGACTGACCATTATAAGGGTAAAATGATACCCGGGGTCAAACAGCAAAGTTACCGCAGCATCACAACAAAGTCAGTAACGGGTAAATCCTCCTCTGTTTGCCAAACAAGCATTGATCCGACGTGGCATACTCCTAATGAGACGTCTAAGGTCATTTTGGTCCAGATTGTCTCATTCCTGTTGCAACGCAGCAGCAAGTTCTTGGACATTGGCAGGACGTTGTTGACGTTGACGTAACCTCTGTCCAAGCATGTCCCAGACATGCTCGATGGGGGAGAGGTCGGGACACAGTGCTGGCCAAGGTAATGTGTTATGTTCTGTTGTTGGAGGTAACCTGTAACGATCCTGGCCCTGTGACATCTTGCGTTGTCATCCTGGAAGATGAAACGGTGGCCATGACGTCGTGGGAACGGCACAACATGGACTGCCAAGATGTTGTCCCGGTAGTACTGGCCTGTAACACATGTAAAGCCGTTCTTCCAGCAACAGTGATGCCTCCCCACACCATAACAGAACCACCCCAAATCGATCATGTCTGATGACGTTAACGTCTTGGACGCGTTCGTTTCGACGACGCCACACCCTCCTACGTCTGTCCAAAAAATCAACAGTGAACCTTGACTCATCTGAAAACATCACATTGCTCCAGCGTCGATTATCCGTGTTGACGATCCCTACACCAACGACGTCTTGCGTGAATGTGATGATCTCTCAAACAAGGGATCACGCGAGGACGTCGGGCGCGAAGGTGACCCCTATGCAGTCGATTCCGAATCGTCTGGCCACTCACTCTCACACCAGTGTCTGTTTGAAGACGAGCGCTGATCTGATTTGCTGTGATGACACGATTTCTCAAGGCCAAGGTACGGATAAATCGATCCTGGGCTTGAGTTGACGACCTGGGCGTGGTCTGTCCTGTACAGATTGTGTATCACGGTATCTGGACCATAGCCTGCTTATGACAGACTGAGAAACATTCATCGTCCGCGCCACAACCGCCTGTGTTGTGCCGATCTGTAGCATGCCAAGCGCACGTAACCTTTCATTTTGGGTAAGCCGACGCATATCAAAATTTGTTTTCTGGTCACTAAAACAATTAAACTGATGTTTCCACCCTGGAATTCAATGCCACAATGACTGTAACATTCAAAGTCAGTGTCGTGCAAATCTTGGGTTGGACCCCATGATGATCCCAAGCATCACCTGCATTCCATGCGGTAGCTATTGGTGCGTTTGGGCGTCACATGTAACTGGAAATGTTTCTTTTGTTAGGTTCTATAGTGACTTTTTTCGTAGTCATTTGCATATTTTAGTATTATGCCCCCAAAATCAAATATCCCCTACTTTTTTTGAATAGTAAATATGATAAGCGTCATTTCATTACTATAACGATAATACTTCAAAAACACTGCTTAGTACTGCTCTAGAAGTTGTCAACAATGAGTCCCCGACACTCGTATTATTAGACATCTTACATGAACTGTTGGTCCGAGTATTCAAATCTTACCTAATACACTAAAATAGAAACAGTTCAACTTGAAACGAGTAAGTTGTGGGTTGTTAATCTGTGAAGTATAAAGACTGTCTACTGTAGACCAATACACTCTGTAATTATAGAATAAAAAATAGATTCTATGGATGTTTAAAGACATAGAGATGCATTATATAGATTTCGATAAAGAGGTGGCCGTTCTTGTTATAATAGTTGAACAATAGATATTTTATTTTCTAATAGTTCAAAGAGATGATTACATTTAGAATTTCATTTAATTTACTTGTGTGGCTGACCAGCCGGAAAATCGCAACCCACAGCTTGTTTCAATATAGCCTTCCTCAGGTGGCTGACCTGAATTTCAAACAGCCAACCACCAATTGTAGCGTGATGTGTGGGTCTCGCCCTTATGGAGAAAAATTCTGAAAACTTCTGCTATTCGACTAGACCGTGATTTTGGTAGGTTATCCAATCTCCATGTAAAATGTGGTTTACAAATTTAACTACAGGCTTGCCGTGTGAATAGGTATATACCATTTGAAGCAGAAAACTGAAAACCTTACAGTTGAGTTGTTAATATATCAAAATCAGCGAGGTACTTTAATCAAATCATTCTAGAAAACGACCTATTAAATGGATCAAGGCAATTTTATTTAACAGTATGTTGACGCATTAGTGATTGACCCATCACAATTCCAAGACATTATGAGGAGGTTTAGAGTAAACAGTCTATACATCACTATCGCTTGGCGCCGTGAGCACCAGAACGAGAGTTGGCATGCTGGAAAACGTTATTGCGAGGACGAGCGAAAAGTGGTATGACGTATGACGTGGGGTCTGGGAGCTTGATCGATGCATCGCAGTGCAGTGATGCCGCCTCCTCTATCTGGACCAAGGTTTTGGAAGACCAGAGGATCTACTATCCGGTTCAGGCCGATTCCATCCCTAACCGTTATGCTTGGATCTCCACATGAGTCTCGTTCCATGACACATTTGATCAGAATAACGCTGGACACGTTGACGCCATATTCTGATCCTGCCATCTGCAGTTGATACGCAATACTGACTATCATCTGTGAACAGAACAATTCCCCAATGCATGTGTCGGCAGTACTGCGGTTGTAGGACGTCCACGTCAATGGCGAGGGGTGAGGATCGGTCCATAGTAAGGTCTACGGCAATGGATGCCCTCTCTTTGTTGGGGCAATCGTCCGTGGTGTTGGTGGCCAGAAAGAGTTGCTGAATCATGTAGATGGTCCGAAAATTGACCTGAGTAGTGGCATGCTCCTGACGTTGTAGTGTGAATGATTCAACCAGGTATGGGGTGCATTTTATAGGACTGAAAATCATGGAGAACACATTACCATCTCAGAAGTCAGCTTGTTGTGTTTTGAGAACATTTCCTGGGTTCAATTCCCTGTTTGGTAAGGAGCCTTAATGCTCAGGTAAAGTTGGAGATGTAGTCATAAATATACAATAAAAACATTTGGCAAGTTTTATGCAATGTGACTATTCAGACTAACACACCAACCTGGTGGGTTTTTTTTTTGCTGCTTAATATAGATTCAGATGTACGAATTGATTATATCCTAGCGAACTGTTTCGGTCCATGGAGAAATCGATCATCGATCACAAGACCTCTTACTCCCCAAAACCCCGTAACTCTTTTAAATAGAAATGGTCTAACCCCCTCTCTTTCTCTCTCTCTCGAATAACATTACCTTTTATTCGGGCCCTTGCCATGAAATCCAACATCAATGACATCTGCCCCAGTTAGACGTGTAGAAATAATCGTTTTTGTATAATTCTCTTTGTAAGAGAGAAACGCAAGTCCTTTGGTTGATGCGTAATATATGTTTCCAGTTTCTTGATCAACACCAACACAAGCTGTTTTACTGTCACCTGATATGAAAGACAGTGCTATTTTAATTTTCAAAATAACGTCACTGAAGTGTGCTTCAACGTGAAGCAATCAGAATTAAGAAGCCATTTTCTCATTAACATTGCTCATCTCAAACACCTCATTAACATATCCCTTCCCTGCATACCCCCCCACACCCACCCAAACAAACACAAAACATTCCACTTTATTGTAAATTTAAGCAATTTACCCGCTCCCTGTGTAATTGTATATACATGTAGCTATACTGTCGCTCCAACGACCCCGGTCTCTCGCCTGCGTAACTGGTCGTGTATATTCTAATTACCGCTAGCCCTAAGCACTTTGGGAATAAGATATAATCTGTATCATATATCTTGTATCAGACGCCACTAACAGGTTCTGTTGTTTCACAGCCGTATAACCACACACACGTGTATACCCAGAGATAACAGGCAGTGTGAAGTTAGCTCGATTTTCGTTTTTCGTTTTTCAATATTGGTGAATATCGAAAAACGAGCTACTCGTTTTTCGATATTGGCGAATAACGAAAAACAACTAGCTCGTTATTCGATATTGGCGAATGTTGAAAAACGAGCTACTTGTTTTTCGACATTCAAACTTGAATCTCAAAAAAGTAGATTTGATGGATGTGTAGCTAAAGAAAGTCTCCAAAACACATCTGATTAAATCGGTGATATAAAATGAAATAGATATCAAGAATGTGGATGCCTGAGCAGTAGATACACATAAAAAATGCCCTTTCTCCTTGTTTTTTGATATTGGCGAATCTCGAAAAACGAGTAGCTCGTTTTTCGATATTCAAACTTGAATCTCAAAAAAGCAGACTTGATGGATGTATTACTACAGAATGTCTCCAAAACACATTTTATTATTAAATACGTTGTCTAAAACGAACTAAAGATGTCATTAATGAGGGTGCCTGAGCAGTGGATTCACATAAAAACTGTTCTTTCTCGTTGTTTTTTTGATATTGGCGAATCTCGAAAAATGCTCGAGCATCCTCAATTATGATATCTTTAGTTCGTTTTACATCACTGATTTAATCAAATGTGTCTTGGAGACATTCTGTAGATAAACATCCATCAAATCTGATTTTTTGAGATTCAAGTTTGAATATCGAAAAACGAGTAGCTCATTTTTCGAGATTCGCCAATATCAAAAAACAAGGAGAAAGAGCAGTTTTTATGTGAATCCACTGCTCAGACATCCTCATTTATGATATTTTTAGTTCGTTTTAGATCAGTGATTTAATAAAATGTGTTTTGGAGACATTCTGAAGATATACACCAATATCAAAAAATAAGGAGATGTATTTAGTTCGTTTTAGATCACTCATTTAATAAAATGTGTCAAGGAGACATTCTGTAGATAAACATCCATCAAATCTGCTTTTTTGATATTCAAGTTTGAATATCGAAAAACGAGTCGAGAATCGCCAATATCAAAAAACAAGGAGAAAGAGCAGTTTTTATATGAATCCACTGCTCAGACATTATGATATCTTTAGTTGTTTTTAGATCACGCATTTAATCAAATGTGTCATGGAGACATTCTGTAGATAAACATCCATTAAATCTGCTTTTTTGATATTCAAGTTTGAATATCGAATTCGCCAATATCAAAAAACAACGAGAAAGAAAAGTTTTTATGTGAATCCACTGCTCAGGCATCCTCAATTATGATATCTTTAGTTCGTTTTAGAAAACGTATTTAATAAAATGTGTTTTGGAGACATTCTGAAGATATACATCCATTAAATCTGCTTTCTTGATATTCAAGTTTGAATATCGAATAACGAGTAGCTCGTTTTTCGAGATTCGCCAATATCAAAAAACAAGGAGAAAGAGCAGTTTTTATGTGAATCCACTGCTGGGGCATCCCCAATTATGATGTATTTAGTTCGTTTTAGATCATTTATTTAATAAAATGTGTCATGGAGACATTCTGTATATAAACATCCATCAAATCTGCTTTTTTGATATTCAAGTTTGAATATCGAAAAACGAGTGGCTCGTTTTTCGAGATTCGCGAATATCAAAAAACAACGAGAAAGAAAAGTTTTATGTGAATCCACTGCTCAGGCATCCTCAATTATGATATTTTTAGTTCGTTTTAGATCATTGATTTAATAAAATGTGTTTTGGAGAAATTCTGTAGATACATCCTTCATATCTTCTTTTTTAATATTCAAGGTTGAATATCGAATAACGAGTAGCTCGTTTTTCGAGATTCGCCAATATCAAAAAACAAGGAGAAAGAGCAGTTTTTATGTGAATCCACTGCTCGGGCATCCCCAATTATGATGTATTTAGTTCGTTTCAGATCACTCATTTAATAAAATGTGTCATGGAGACATTTTGTAGATAAACATCCATCAAATCTGCTTTATTGATATTCAAGTTTGAATATCGAATAACGAGTAGCTCGTTTTTCGAGATTCGCCAATATCAAAAAACAAGGAGAAAGAGCAGTTTTTATGTGAATCCACTGCTCAGGCATCCTGAATTATGATATCTTTAGTTCGTTTTAGATCACTCATTTAATCAAATGTGTCATGGAGACATTCTGTAGATAAACATCCATCAAATCTGCTTTTTTTGATATTCAAGTTTGAATATCGAAAAACGAGTGGCTCGTTTTTCGAGATTCGCCAATATCAAAAAACAACGAGAAAGAAAAGTTTTTATGTGAATCCACTGCTCAGGCATCCTCAATCATGATATTTTTAGTTCGTTTTAGAAAACGTATTTCATAAAATGTGTTTTGGGGACATTCTGAAGATATACATCCATCAAATCTGCTTTTTTGATATTCAAGTTTGAATATCGAAAAACGAGTGGCTCGTTTTTCGAGATTCGCCAATATCAAAAAACAACGAGAAAGAAACGTTTTTATGTGAATCCACAGCTCAGGCATCCTCAATTATGATATTTTTATTTCGGTTTAGAAAACGTATTTAATAAAATTTTAATGTGTTTTGGAGACATTCTGAAGATATACATCCATCAAATCTGCTTTTTTGATATTCAAGTTTGAATATCGAAAAACGAGTAGCTCGTTTTTCGAGATTCGCCAATATCAAAAAACAAGGAGAAAGGGCACTTTTTATGTGAATCCACTGCTCGGGCATCCCCAATTATGATGTCTTTAGTTCGTTTAATATCAATGATTTAATAAAATGTTCTTTGGAGACATTATATAGATATACATCCATCAAATCTTCTTTTTTGAGATTCAAGTTTGAATATCGAAAAACGAGTAGCTCGTTTTTCGAGATTCGCCAATATCAAAAAACAAGGAGAAAGTGCAGTTTTTATGTGAATCCACTGCTCGGGCATCCCCAATTATGATGTCTTTAGTTCGTTTAAGATCACTCATTTAATCAAATGAGATATTCTGTAGATAAACATCCATCAAATCTGCTTTTTTGATATTCAAGGTTGAATATCGAATAACGAGTAGCTCGTTTTTCGAGATTCGCCAATATCAAAAAACAAGGAGAAGGAAAAGTTTTTATGTCAATCTACTGCTCAGGCATCCTCAATAATGATATTTTTAGTTCGTTTGAGATCATTGATTTAATAAAATGTGTTTTGGAGAAATTCTGTAGATATACATCCTTCAAATCTTCTTTTTTAATATTCAAGGTTGAATATCGAATAACGAGTAGCTCGTTTTTCGAGATTCGCCAATATCAAAAAACAAGGAGAAAGAACAGTTTTTATGTGAATCCACTGCTCGGGCATCCCCAATTATGATGTATTTAGTTCGTTTTAGATCACTCATTTAATAAAATGTGTCATGGAGACATTCTGTAGATAAACATCCATCAAATCTGCTTTTTTGATATTCAAGGTTGAATATCGAATAACGAGTAGCTCGTTTTTCGAGATTCGCCAATATCAAAAAACAAGGAGAAAGAGCAGTTTTTATGTGAATCCACTGCTCGGGCATCCCCAATTATGATGTATTTAGTTCGTTTTAGATCACTCATTTAATAAAATGTGTCATGGAGACATTCTGTATATAAACATCCATCAAATCTGCTTTTTTGATATTCAAGTCGAAAAACGATTGGCTCGTTTTTCGAGATTCGCCAATATCAAAAAACAACGAGAAAGAAAAGTTTTTATGTGAATCCAATGCTCAGGCATCCTCAATCATGATATTTTTAGTTCGTTTTAGAAAACGTATTTCATAAAATGTGTTTTGGGGACATTCTGAAGATATACATCCATCAAATCTGCTTTTTTGATATTCAAGTTTGAATATCGAAAAACGAGTGGCTCGTTTTTCGAGATTCGCCAATATCAAAAAACAACGAGAAAGAAACGTTTTTATGTGAATCCACAGCTCAGGCATCCCCAATTATGATATTTTTATTTCGGTTTAGAAAACGTATTTAATAAAATTTTAATGTGTTTTGACGACATTCTGAAGATATACATCCATCAAATCTGCTTTTTTGATATTCAAGTTTGAATATCGAAAAACGAGTAGCTCGTTTTTCGAGATTCGCCAATATCAAAAAAAAAGGAGAAAGGGCACTTTTTATGTGAATCCACTGCTCGGGCATCCCCAATTATGATGTCTTTAGTTCGTTTAATATCAATGATTTAATAAAATGTTCTTTGGAGACATTATATAGATATACATCCATCAAATCTTTTTTGAGATTCAAGTTTGAATATCGAAAAACGAGTAGCTCGTTTTTCGAGATTCGCCAATATCAAAAAACAAGGAGAAAGTGCAGTTTTTATGTGAATCCACTGCTCGGGCATCCCCAATTATGATGTCTTTAGTTCGTTTTAGATCACTCATTTAAACATCCATCAAATCTGCTTTTTTGATATTCAAGTTTGAATATCGAAAAACGAGGGCTCGTTTTTCGAGATTCGCCAATATCAAAAAACAACGAGAAAGAAAAGTTTTTATGTGAACCCACTGCTCAGGCATCCTCAATCATGATATCTTTAGTTCGTTTTAGAAAACGTATTTAATAAAATGTGTTTTGGAGACATTCTGAAGATATACATCCATCAAATCTGCTTTTTTGATATTCAAGTTTGAATATCGAAAAACGAGTGGTTCGTTTTTCGAGATTCGCCAATATCAAAAAACAACGAGAAAGAAAAGTTTTTATGTGAATCCACTGCTCGGGCATCCCGATGTATTTAGTTCGTTTTAGATCACTCATTTAATAAAATGTGTCATGGAGACATTCTGTATATAAACATCCATCAAATCTGCTTTTTTGATATTCAAGTTTGAATATCGAATAACGAGTAGCTCGTTTTTCGAGATTCGCCAATATCAAAAAACAAGGAGAAAGAGCAGTTTTTATGTGAATCCACTGCTCGGGCATCCCCAATTATGATGTATTTAGTTCGTTTTAGATCACTCATTTAATAAAATGTGTCATGGAGACATTCTGTATATAAACATCCATCAAATCTGCTTTTTTGATATTCAAGTTTGAATATCGAAAAACGATTGGCTCGTTTTTCGAGATTCGCCAATATCAAAAAACAAGGAGAAAGAGCAGTTTTTATATGAATCCACTGCTCAGGCATCCTGAATCATGATATCTTTAGTTCGTTTTAGATCACTCATTTAATCAAATGTGTCATGGAGACATTCTGTAGATAAACATCCATCAAATCTGCTTTTTTTGATATTCAAGTTTGAATATCGAAAAACGAGTGGCTCGTTTTTCGAGATTCGCCAATATCAAAAAACAACGAGAAAGAAAATTTTTTATGTGAATCCACTTCTCAGGCATCCTCAATCATGATATTTTTAGTTCGTTTTAGAAAACGTATTTAATAAAATGTGTTTTGGAGACATTCTGAAGATATACATCCATCAAATCTGCTTTTTTGATATTCAAGTTTGAATATCGAAAAACGAGTGGCTCGTTTTTCGAGATTCGCCAATATCAAAAAACAACGAGAAAGAAAAGTGTTTATGTGAATCCACTTCTCAGGCATCCTCAATCATGATATTTTTAGTTCGTTTTAGAAAACGTATTTAATAAAATGTGTTTTGGAGACATTCTGAAGATATACATCCATCAAATCTGCTTTTTTGATATTCAAGTTTGAATATCGAAAAACGAGTGGCTGGTTTTTCGAGATTCGCCAATATCAAAAAACAACGAGAAAGAAAAGTTTTTATGTGAATCTACTGCTCAGACATCCTCAATTATGATATTTTTAGTTCGTTTGAGATCATTGATTTAATAAAATGTGTTTTGGAGAAATTCTGTAGATATACATCCTTCAAATCTTCTTTTTTAAAATTCATTGTTGAATATCGAATAACGAGTAGCTCGTTTTTCGAGATTCGCCAATATCAAAAAACAAGGAGAAAGAACAGTTTTTATGTGAATCAACTGCTCGGGCATCCCCAATTATGATGTATTTAGTTCGTTTCAGATCACTCATTTAATAAAATGTGTCATGGAGACATTTTGTAGATACACATCCATCAAATCTGCTTTTTTGATATTCAAGTTTGAATATCGAATAACGAGTAGCTCGTTTTTCGAGATTCGCCAATATCAAAAAACAAGGAGAAAGAGCAGTTTTTATGTGAATCCACTGCTCGGGCATCCCCAATTATGATGTATTTAGTTCGTTTTAGATCACTCATTTAATAAAATGTGTCATGGAGACATTCTTTAGATAAACATCCATCAAATCTGCTTTTTTGATATTCAAGTTTGAATATCGAAAACGAGGGCTCGTTTTTCGAGATTCGCCAATATCAAAAAACAAGGAGAAAGAGCAGTTTTTATGTGAATCTACTACTCAGGCATACTCAATTATGATATTTTTAGTTCGTTTTAGATCATTGATTTAATAAAATGTGTTTTGGAGAAATTCTGTAGATATACATCCTTCAAATCTTCTTTTTTAATATTCAAGGTTGAATATCGAATAACGAGTAGTTCGTTTTTCGAGATTCGCCAATATCAAAAAACAAGGAGAAAGAGCAGTTTTTATGTGAATCCACTGCTCGGGCATCCCCAATTATAATGTATTTAGTTCGTTCTAGATCACTCATTTAATAAAATGTGTCATGGAGACATTCTGTATATAAACATCCATCAAATCGGCTTTTTTGATATTCAAGGTTGAATATCGAATAACGAGTAGCTCGTTTTTCGAGATTCGCCAATATCAAAAAACAAGGAGAAAGAGCAGTTTTTATGTGAATCCACTGCTCGGGCATCCCCAATTATGATGTATTTAGTTCGTTTCAGATCACTCATTTAATAAAATGTGTCATGGAGACATTTTGTAGATAAACATCCATCAAATCTGCTTTTTTTATATTCAAGTTTGAATATCGAATAACGAGTAGCTCGTTTTTCGAGATTCGCCAATATCAAAAAACAAGGAGAAAGAGCAGTTTTTATGTGAATCCACTGCTCGGGCATCCCCAATTATGATGTATTTAGTTCGTTTTAGATCACTCATTTAATAAAATGTGTCATGGAGACATTCTGTATATAAACATCCATCAAATATGCTTTTTTGATATTCAAGTTTGAATATCGAATAACGAGTAGCTCGTTTTTCGAGATTCGCCAATATAAAAAAAACAAGGAGAAAGAGCAGTTTTTATGTGAATCCACTGCTCGGGCATCCCCAGCTATGATGTTTTTAGTTCGTTTTAGATCACTCATTTAATCAAATGTGTCATGGAGATATTCTGTAGATAAACATCCATCAAATCTGCTTTTTTGATATTCGAGATTCGCCAATATCAAAAAACAACGAGAAAGAAAAGTTTTTATGTGAACCCACTGCTCAGGCATCCTCAATCATGATATTTTTAGTTCGTTTTAGAAAACGTATTTAATAAAATGTGTTTTGGAGACATTCTGAAGATATACATCCATCAAATCTGCTTTTTTGATATTCAAGTTTGAATATCGAAAAACGAGTGGTTCGTTTTTCGAGATTCGCCAATATCAAAAAACAACGAGAAAGAAAAGTTTTTATGTGAATCTACTGCTCAGGCATCCTCAATTATGATATTATTAGTTCGTTTTAGATCACTCATTTAATCAAATGTGTCATGGAGACATTCTGTAGATAAACATCCATCAAATCTGCTTTTTTTGATATTCAAGTTTGAATATCCAAAAACGAGTGGCTCGTTTTTCGAGATTCGCCAATATCAAAAAACAACGAGAAAGAAAAGTTTTTATGTGAATCTACTGCTCAGACATTCTTAATTATGATATTTTTAGTTCGTTTTAGAAAACGTATTTAATAAAATGTGTTTTGGAGACATTCTGAAGATATACATCCATCAAATCTGCTTTTTTGATATTCAAGTTTGAATATCGAAAAACGAGTGGCTCGTTTTTCGAGATTCGCCAATATCAAAAAACAACGAGAAAGAAAAGTTTTTATGTGAATCCACTGCTCAGGCATCCTGAATTATGATATCTTTAGTTCGTTTTAGAAAACGTATTTAATAAAATGTGTTTTGGAGACATTCTACAGACATACCTCCATCAAATCTTCTTTTTTGAGATTCAAGTTTTAATGTCGAAAAACAAGTAGCTCGTTTTTCGACATTCGCCAATATCGAAAAACGAGCTAGTTGTTTTTCGTTATTCGCCAATATCGAAAAACGAGTAGCTCGTTTTTCGATATTCACCAATATTGAAAAACGAAAAACGAAAATCAAGCTAACTTCACACTGCCGAGATAACATTCCCCTTTATTGTAAATTTAAACAATTGCCTCAAACACACACACACTCACACACGTTACGTCATATCATATTTTAAATACACTCAACCCAACACTGTATCAGATGTCAATAATTTAGGTGGTTGCAAGCATGATAGTAAATATTACAACATGAAATTTAATTCTTATCAACGTATTAGACAGCACTGGAAAAATAATTCTGTAACCCCCCCCCCCCCCACAAAAATAAACAGAAACAATTCTGGCAGCAGATTTACTAGTTTTTTTTCTCTGTACATTTATTCTGGAGTTACAGGTCTTTTGATTACTAATATAATTATATTGTTAATAAACAGAACCTATATACTAAAAAGAATGTGCCCAAAAGACACAGAAATGCAACTAACACAACAGATTTTATGGTATAAATACAAGTTATTTCTGTGATAATACGGATAATTTACTTCAAATAAGAAAAATAGGGATTAAAAAAACATATATTTTTTTACAGTGTGCCACTGACATAGGCGTACGGGCCCGGTGAATGTTAACGGGGTAGAACCTTCATGAGAATAGCATGGTCGTTTTTCTGATAATACAGTCCGTGTCTGGCTTCAGGAAACTTTAATTCTAATCATTCTGGTGTTATTCAAGCCCGTGTATACAGTAACTTCAATGTGTTCCAATATAGCCTACTTTACACCAATCCTTAACAAATAATCAATCATCGCGGAGTATGTGGGTCTCGTTCTTCCCGATAAACTTTTGACGATTTAACCCAAGTAAATGCGTTTTTCTGCTTTGTGTTAAGCAAATTCAAAGTTCTCCAAACTATTAGCAACCGAAACCCCACTCAATTGCGACCTGAATTCCGATCACCTAATCAGACTGTTGCATCCCATGCCAACCCGACTGTTGCATCTGCATTGGGATGGCCTAGTGGTCTAGAGTGCCGCGCTTCGACCTCTAGCTGGCCGGTCACCTCTGGCTTGCGGCTGTGGTTTCGATCCCTGGTGTGAGCATACGTGGCATGGAGATAGGGGCGCCTCCTCAACCTCGTGGGTTTCCTCCGGGCACTCCGGTTTACTCCCACTGCTAAAGAGACCCCTACGCGCAAGCGAATTATTGAAATAAAATTGAACCATATGTTAGTCACAAAATGACCTAGTTTGTGTCGAGTGGACGTTAAACCCCATCTCTCTCTCTCTCTCTCTCTCTCTCTCTCTCTCTCTCTCTCTCTCTCTCTCTCTCTCTCTCTCTCTCTTGCATTCACTAATCATGATCGACGACAAATCATTCGCACAAAGTAGAGTGGCTCCAGATAGAATGTGTAAATCCAGAGTCAATTCGGAACTGATTTGTGATATTCAAAACAAAAAAAACAAAAAAACTAAATGAAATATAAATTTTCGTCTTTGCTTTACCCATCAACCCGAATGCCAGAATGTGTGTGTGTGGGTGTGTGTGTGTGTGTGTGGGGGGGGGTGTCAAATGAAATTCAATGAACTGAGATTCTTAAAGTTATTTATAAATATTCTTCAACACAAAATAAAATGACTGTTCTGCCCCAACAGGGATAATAGACAGGGATATCTTGTGCCGTGTGTTATGGGGGAACGTTTGCCCGGAAAATCCCAAATCAGGGGTCGAACACCAGACCTTCCCTGGGCCACGACTTAAAGATGATTGGTTTAATCAGTATATACAATATTGATATAACTGATTTGAAAGAAATCCAAACCTTGTATAAATTCTTTTTTATGTTTGGGGGAGGAGTTGTAAGTAGATATTGATAAATTGATGTATTCAGCTTTATATCGATATGTATAAAATGAGTTGATATAGTTACTACCTTCATCCTTCTCGGTTATTATTCTCATACCACCACCGTCTGGATCCATGCGAACACGGACAATCGTTGTGAGGCTCCCCATTCTCCTAGATGTGTAGTATAACCATTTTCTTTCATAATCGCATGCCATGTATACAGCTGTAAATATAGAAGGTGGAAATTCCATGAAACTAAGGGCGTTTGAGCTTGAGCTGTAAATATAGACGTTATAAATTGCGGGAAACTGTGGACAGTTCTTCTGATTAAACTCCGAAGATCGTGAACACATGTATATAGTACACTCTATTTATAGAGTCACGACCCTACTTTAATGTGATCTTATTTAATATGTCAAGATGTTTGCAAATAACAATCAGCATAATTTACAAACAATTAGACCACTAACACTATTCTGTAAACTGACCGATGGATTATTTCGATGTTCAAGAAGTATATTGCATATAATGAGCCTACATCCTACATCCTTACATGAACATTCCTAAAGAAGAGCGGGCACTAATGAAACAGTTTCGAGCAAAGTTCCGAAACATATAAATCCTTTAATTTCTCCTTTATTAGTATGATTGAAAAGAAAAAAATATTGAAGTGTACCTTTCTCAGCAATTTGCTTTGTCTCTTTATTCTGCGTGTTATACCAATAAAGTTTATTATTTCCAGTTAACAGAAACATTTCTTCTCCTGAAATATAATTGTACAAAATATATTAGCTGAAGATTGACATGAATGGTTGGTTGAGGGACACATAGTGAATGTCGGACATAACAATACTAATAATAGTGTTAATAGGTAAACTGACATCTTTATAAAAGAAGTATAAAAAATAAATAAATATCAAAACACAACGTCCATCAGTGGTGCAGGACAACGGGGCTGACAATGAATAGCGTATCATCGTTCAGATGTGACGACAAATTGAGATCCATTCTAGACCGCGGCCATCAGCAGGCGTATAGAATCACACTTGCCAGTTGGAATTCGATCAATGACTTACTTGTCCGTTACGCGGATGTTCAGGCAAAACTCCCCTGTATGACATATGCCAATCCAGATTAGACAATTGTTATTGGATGTATATTCATATATAGAGATTATTGTACTATAGCTAGTCAATTGTGGTGTTAATACAACACTAAGCTTCAAAATGTGTTCGTTTTAGAAGAAATAATGAGACAATGTCTGCCTACCTGTTACGAAGTTTGCATTATAAATACCAAAAAGCAGAATGCATTGAAACAACTTCATTTCTAAACATGAATTGACAGATGTGATAAAATACTAATTTGAGCAACAATAACATGACACAATATCAATTACATTATTTCTGATTTTAATGATGTAAAGAGATAAAATGTATAAAAAAAGTGTTGTATGCGCGTATAATGATGTATATAATACGAAGGCCCAATAGTGCCAAACAAAAAAGAATATTAATCCGTTTGAACGAATTAGCATCTCGTTTGAACGAATTAGTATCTCGTTTGAACGATTTAGTATATCGTTTGAACGAATTAGTATCTCGTTTGAACGAATTAGTATCTCGTTTGAACGAATTAATTATCTCGTTTGAACGAATTAGTATATCGTTTGAACGAATTAGTATCTCGTTTGAACGGATTAATATCTCGTTTGAACGGATTAATATCTCGTTTGAACGAATTAATTATCGCGTTTAAACGAATTAATTATCGCGTTTGAACGAATTAGTATCTCGTTTGAACGAATTAATTATCTCGTTTGAACGAATTAGTATCTCGTTTGAACGAATTAATTATCTCGTTTCAACGAATTAGTATCTCGTTTGAACGAATTAGTATCTCGTTTGAACGAATTAGTATCTCGTTTGAACGAATTAATCATTTCGTTTGAACGAATTAATTATTTCGTTTGAACGAATTAGTATCTCGTTTGAACGAGTTAGTATCTCGTTCGAACGAATAAGTATCTCGTTTGAACGAATTACTTATCTCGTTTGAACGAATTAATATTTTTCGATTGTACAGAAGCATGGAAGGGACATGCAGAAATTGTGTTTGAAGTAAAGATAATATGATTTAATACGTGTGGGTTCTTTAGTCCTTCTAGCGTTACCGTCAGTAGATGGAACTACACTTGTGAAAAGGAGCATTGGTATAGAATACCTTGGAAATTATCCAATTTGTTTCATGTTTGCCTGAGTTAGTCACAGCATTGCAGTGAAGGCATTGTTTTATGACATTATCTTAAACAGGCATTACAACAGGTATACATATGTATGATATTGTAAGGACGCGGATTTTAAATGCACCAAATTAAGAAATAAAATGGCATACATTGTGCCTTGGCTGAATTTTCGCTAGCGCAGTGAACAGAGCTACATGTATGCGATTGCTTGTCGTACGTTACTATCGTATGAAAATTAAATGGTAGCTTAGCTCTTCAGGTAGCGTGTCTCAGGTGTTCAGATTGGGGTCCCGTGTGGTAAAGCGACGCTGTCGTTGGCCAACTTCCTCGATAGGACAGAGGACTTGCAGCCGAGGGTCGTGCAAAGGGGGAAGTTAGCTCAAGCGAGGAATGGCTGTTCTGGCCACCCTACTCGTAATTACCCGCGAAAGCCGACACGGAGGACTCCCCCCCCCCCTCCTCCTTGGTTCACCATGAGCCATCGCTCCCCTCTGCGGCTCTCGGTGTCACGTCCCCTGTTCTCTCGAGCAAGTCGACCAACAGCAGCGTCACATTGCCACACTGGGAAACTCGCGCCGTTAAAGCAGACGTGTTCTTTTTGTTTTTTCTACCCCTCTTTATCTTAAAGCAGACGTCGCAAATTAGTTGTTTCCTCTAACCCTCTATATCTTAGAAATTCAAACAAATCCTCTTCGATCCGTTGTATTGCAAAGTTCAATTGATATGTAAACTTCGTTCACAATCAATCGTATATCTGTAGTTCTGTTCCCCAAGTTACCTAAAATTCAGTTAAGGCTTAATTATTTCTTAACTGGGTGCGTTCCAAATCTAAGTTTTTACAATATTAAAGATATATTATGTAAGATTTAGATAACGAGCCTGTCGTTCTTGCTGTACAAGTTCAAAAAAAGATAATGCAAACTGAATATATTGACATTTTCATTAAATTACTTTATTCTAATCGACGATATTAGCCTTTGAATGTTTGACAAGATGTGTGCACGGAATGTAACCGCCGAACTGGTTGTTCCAAGCTTAGCATAGCTTTATCGTTTTTCAGTTACATCATAAATGGCCGAACCGATATAATCTACTTAAAGATACATTATGTGAGATTAGATAACGAGTTGACAGTTCTCACTATAATAGTTCAAAACTACATAATGTGAAAATTTCAGTCCAATTTGTCCACTATGAACCGAGATATTAGTGATTGAATTTTAGAACTAGCCTTGATCATCATTACTGAAGTCAGTAACACAAAACTAATAGTCTCGATTATCCAATTAATCGTTTACCGCGAAGGAAAGATTTGAGTGTTAATCGGACTTAAATCCGACAGATATCGCAGGCCAGCCTTGACATCGAGAGCTGATTATGGTCTGGATAAGTTAATAAATGTCTAATTAATAGTTTTTATAACATTTTAGACCTAAAGAAAGACCTATAATAGGCAGATTTTGCTCTTGCATAATATGTATGTTTAAAGATGTTAATAATTTCTAATGAAAATAGTTTATATAACGTTTAAGGCCTAAAGAAAGACCTGCAATAGGCATATCTGGCTCTTGCATTATGCCTGTTTAAGATACATGTCATAAAACAATGTCTTCACTGCAATGCAGTGGTTAACCCAGGCAAACATTAAACAAATTGGATAATTTCCAAGGTTTTCTATACCAATTCCCCTTTTCACAAGTGTAGTGCTTTCTACGGACTATAACGCTAGAAGGGCTAAAGAACCTACGCGTACTAAATCATATTATCTTTACTTGAAACACAATTTCTGCATGTCCCTTCCATGCTTCTGTACAGTCGAAATATTAATTCGTTCAAACGAGATAATTAATTCGTTCAAACGAGATAAATAATTCGTTCAAACGAGATAAATAATTCGTTCAAACGAGATACTAATGCGTTCAAACAAGATAATTAATTCGTTCAAACGAGATACTAATTCGTTCAAACGAGATACTAACTCGTTCAAACGAAATAATTAATTCGTTCAAACGAAATAATTAATTCGTTCAAACGAGATACTAATTCGTTTAAACGAGATAATTAATTCGTTCAAACGAAATACTAATCCGTTCAAACGAGATACTAATTCGTTCAAACGAGATAATTAATCCGTTCAAACGAGATACTAATTCGTTCAAACGAGATATTAATTTGTTTAAACGAGATATTAATTTGTTCAAACGAGATATTAATCCGTTCAAACGAGATAATTAATTCGTTTAAACGAGATATTAATTCGTTCAAACGATATACTAATCCGTTCAAACGAGATATTAATTCATTCAAACGAGATACTAATTCGTTCAAACGAGATACTAATTCGTTCAAACGAGATACTAACTCGTTCAAACGAGATACTAATTCGTTCAAACGAGATACTAATTCGTTCAAACGAGATACTAATTCGTTCAAACGAGATACTAACTCGTTCAAACGAGATACTAATTCGTTCAAACGAGATACTAACTCGTTCAAACGGATTAATATTTGTTTTGCTTTGGCACCAATGGGCCTTCGTAATATAAAGCGTTGCATAATGATGTAAATAAATAATCTGTACACTGAAAAAAATCTTGTGTTGGATCTCAATACAAGAAAATTACTCTACACAAACGTGGGTTCTTTTGCATTGCATTAACACAAACTTGTGTTCTTTTTAATGCATTAACACATACTTGTTATAAAACCTAGATTTAATTAAAAAAAAGTAATGTGTACTGTCAACAAACATTTTGTGTTTTTAAAATTTGAACTCCAGACAGATTTGAATGGTAATTGGTGTTTAGAAGTCTGTAGTTAAAGTTGATGGGCATGCCCGGTTTGATTTTACAATTGACTCCATATATGCGTTGACAATAAAAGGGACAAAATTCTGATTTAATGTGATTGGTTGCTAAAATCAACAAACGATAGGCTACGTTTTAACTGCGATATCATTTCAGCGGAAGCGGGCGGTACATAAACATATTTCACAGACATACATTTAGGAGATAAACACTTCCTATTTCGCATTTAGAGGGGTGTTATTGTCCAATAGACAGTGTGTAATTGACCAATGAGAACGCAAGGTTTTATACCCTTAAGCATGTTACAATTAACAAGAGTGCTGTAATGATTTTTGAGCAGTGATATGGTTGACAAATGTAATGGTCACAGAGTAAACAAGACTGCAGTTTTAGTAACATTCCTGTATCACCAGCTTATGGAGTGTTTGTGTCTCAGCTAATTCGTTACGCGAGAGCTTGTTCTTTTTATTCTGATTTTTTAAGTAGATCGAGACATTTGTCAACTAAGCTTCAACTACAAGGATACTTATGCACTGAACATATAAAATCCTTTAAATAGTTTTATGGCCGTCATATTGACTTGATTGGTAATTATAACATGTCGCTCTCAGCTATTATTCTTGATATATTTAATTGACGCGTATCCTATTTACTATCTCTCTGATTATGTCTACTATACCGTTAACAATGTTCATCGCGTGCATTTTGCATACCGATAGTCCATTGGCCAATCACGCTATTTTACCGACATTTTGCCTAGTAGTTTGGATGCAGCTATGGCGGGTGTGGCACGCAAGGCAGGGTAAGCTTACTCCTCCGGACACCTGTTTGTTGTGTATTTCGTACACCATGAACAGTCCATTTGCTGATTACACTACTTTGCCTAACTTCAAATTTTGCTTAATGGTTTGGATTGTTCGTACTTGGTTTTATTTTATCATGTATTTAATTTAGCATCGATATTGTTTCTATGTAAGGGGCGGAGTCGTGGAGGGGTTAACACGTGCGGGCTGTATCATAAGATCTGTCATTGAGTCAACTGGTTTCAACAGAGAGTATTTGTACCAACAAGAGCAATATTTCCTTTGTATTCATTATTATTTTTTCTGTTTTTGTGGTAAATGCCCCAACTTTGTAGTCAATACACTTCATTTCGTTTGAACACTTTAAATGTTTCTCTCTCTGTAACATACACCATTTAATTTTAGACTATCTGGGTTATTTTATACATTTCACTGGTATGGTTACTTGTATAGGTAATATTTTTACTGCAATATGCTTATTCATATTCCATGTAGAGAGAGAGAGAGAAATGGGGTTCAACATCCACTCGACACAAACTAGGTCACTTCGGGACTAACATATGGTTTTTAATTTTTTTTCAATAATTCGCTTGCGCGTAGGAGTCTTGGGCAGTGGAAGGAAACCGGAGTACCCGGAGAAACACCAACGAGGTTGGACAGGCGACCCTACTCCTTGCCACGTATAACCGGGGATTCGAAACCACGCCAGTTGACTCAATGACAGGCCGTACGATACAGCGCGCACGCTAACCATTCGACTATCCACCCCTCCCCGATATTTCATAAAACATAAAGCAGATCGTGACTCGTACTAGTATTACATAATGTTTGTATCTTGATTACATTCCTGTTTGTTAGTTTCTACTTTTCATTTTGGGTGATGTCTGTATCACTACAGGCCCAGGACTGTACAGCGCAGTGGATGCTTACAGCTAGCTCCCAGACCCATTCACCTAAACTGATATGTTAGGGTGCCCCACCCTAAATGAATATCTCCAAATATCTCGACAATTACACCACAATACTAATATATTTAGAAAGCCTTAAACGTGTTTCACACATTTATAGTCACTAATTAAACGACCACGCTGTACTTCATAAGCTATGATCATTAAACCATACATAAGTAATACTGAAAAATGGTTTGGAGTGGCGTCCATAACATCCAGACACTTTTGAGTAAAAGATAGGTTACGTGCCCTTGTTTTGAAATTAGTCTCGCTTAACTAGTCTACCGATCATTCTACGTCTAATTGACGGGTCGGGATAATCAAGACTACCTTTTTTACGAAACATGGAACAAGAAATTGAATTTAGAAGCACCAACATCAGGCAACTAAATAATATTTTTAAGAACCTTGTAAAAGTAAAATGAAACTACTGCTAGTATCATATTCTAGCTGTACGGCATGGAGTCAGAGATATTATTTGTACTTAACCAAAATATGCAGTTTCTAATGGTACAGCTAATTAAAAGGCAATTTAAAAAATAAAACGAGCGTAATTTCTAAAGATGCCGTAATAACCAAAAAGTTAAATATTATTGCTATTCAGAATCGTCAACAATAGATTTTTTACGGCTGTAGTAGTGTTTGGTGTTTTGAACATTTCCGCATGCTGTTGCTATTTATAGCCTCAACGAGTGTGCGAGACTGTTAGAAATCAGTAGTAAGTTATTCAACTAAAACGTGCAGGATCAACGTGTCAAGAACAACTTTTCAGTTGGCACGTGGGGCACCCTATATGATATGTACGTTTGTTTGTGATTTATGCGTTTTGTCTTGTCCGTGGTTTCGTTTTGTGTAAAGTTACTTCAATCGTGGGGCTTTTATTATAAACGAATATCACCATTTTTTCACACAGATATTATAGTGAATTTCTTTTCATGTTGACTAAGAACAAATTGCCCACTATGGTGTTCTAAAGAATGTGGTATTCGCTGACTAATCAATATTAACATCATGTTTGGTGATGTGTGATTCAAATTATGTTTTGATTAAAAAGAGAAAGTAATTGCTTTTGTTAGGTGTTATATTTCAAATAATCACGTCACGTTATTACAGTTGATTTATAATGTAAATTATGTAAAAAAGTAATATTCATTTGGTTAATTAGGTGTTGTATTTTAAATAATCACGTGACGTTATAAACAATAGATTTATGATGACAATTGTGTAAAAAGAGTAATATTTATGTGCAATTGAAACTCGACGATTCAAATAACTGTAATATTCTATGTTTATTGAAAAAATATTTATTTGTCAGTTCATAAAACCTCAGTTTAATAAAAATAGTATCTGTTGATAAAATGTCAAATTGCTCACTGCTTATTCCACTCTAAATATGTACCCAGATTCAAAATATGTCAAGGCTAGATAACCGCCCAACTAGGACTCAATAGGATTTACACTGTCATATCATTTCGATTAGCCATCAACAAAAAGGCAGCTTGCGGTACATATCGCTGGAATTTCAGTCCAGCATATTATCTTAGTACATACTGAACGATATTTAACTATATCCTGGCCGATATTCCGATTCATCTTTCACAATATTGTTGCAAGGCATTCATTAGGCTACGGTAGCTCAGTGAGTAAGATGTTGGCTCTAACATGTCCTGTGTTTGATCCCTGCAGAGGGCAAGAAAGTGCATCGGGATTTTCCGGCATGGTTCCCTCTTGTAAGTGGTGCAGTACAGAAGGCCTGGCCAGGAAATAGAAGAGTATAAGCACTATAGCGCCACTATTCGACCATAAATTGTCTCATAGCATACTGTATTGCGAATGCCCATCTTCATTTACCCAGTCGAAGCCAGTGGCGGCGCCAGGGGGGGGGGGCATTTGCACCCCCAAAAATCTGGCCTGCCCTTTGTTTCCCCCCCCCCCCAGTCTGAAATGCTACCTGGTTGCATTCCCAGCAGTCTATTTCACAAAATATAGTGGCGAAAATATGCATTCACTTTGAGTCACTCTTACTCCACCCGGTCTACACTCTGGGGTCGGAAAGACAAGTGATCAGGCCACAGACGACATCCGATCAGCTCTATTTATCTCTGCGATCGGTGCCTGAATATAGGCCGTGGGCCGAAACCTGTACGGCCTCTATAAAATGGCAAAGGGTGCAAGTTTTTGGTGACTACATAAACTATATATCAAATTAATCTGCAGAATGTGCTTGTTTCAAAACTGCAATGTTTTCCCAAAAATGTTTGTTCGTTATGAAATGCCAATACTTTGAAAACAAGGTATAGAATCCTATATTGTGGACAATTGTTTGGTCTGTTTACGTACATATCAGATGTATATATGCACCTATTGGGGGTTGGTTGCCATAATGATTAGCGCGTGCGCCTTATATCACATGGGTTTGTCAATGAGTCAACTTGCATGGTGTCGATTCCTTGGTTGTACGTGACAAGGAGTATGCTCGCCTGTCCAACGTCGTGGATTTTCCCCGACTCCACCGGTTTCCTCTTACTGCTTAAGACCCCTACGTGCAGACGCATTATTGAATTATTGAAATATAATTGAACCGTGTGTTGGTCCCGAAATGACCTAGTTTGTGTCGAGCCCCCCCCCCCCCAATTAATTCACTACAGTGTTTAATTTCAGTATACATGTACTGCATACTTTGTTCAATTTAAGTTTTCTGGTATTGTATTTTTTGTTTAGTTTTATAATACACAGTTATTATTTATACGGTTTATTTTAAATATATTAATAGTTTACTGGGATCATATTTATCGTTTCGTTTTATAACACATACACTATTATTGTTTATTTTGTTTAGTCGAAGTGTATTAATATATTTACTGGTAGTGTATTTATCGTTTTGTTGTATGATACACTTTGATTGTTTATGTAGCTGCCACTTTCTTTGCTACGGGAATATGGCCTTGACGTTTAGGAATTGGTGTTAACACGTAACAACATAATGTTCTTTTTAAAGACGTATAATTCAATGATTCCAAATAGTAATACATGATTGATTGGTGATGTATGATATCATTACGGTACATTACACCTTACGATACATTACGATTACGATTAGTAGATTACGGTTTCTGAAATATACAAAAAAAAAACAATCTTAAGGAAAATGTATAAATTCAATGACTAATTATGTCTCTTAATATGCTTATACAGGGCCTAGAAAACGAGATCAGACCGGGCATGGTCTGCAGCCAGGTTCTTTTTGACAACTTGGGGGATTTACAATGTGCCAGTATGCATGAAACAAAAACCAGACGGCAATCCACATGTGCAAAGTAAAATTAGAAATTGTAGTTACTAAAATAAAATTATAATGATACTTCCCTACTTATTAATTATTTACTTACAAACACATTAAGCATTCCTACAACTTGATCGAACAACCAAAAAGCATGAATATTGCAGTTAAACTAATTGTGATACAAACGAGGCTATCAGCATTGACATAATGTAAACAATGTCGTATGGAGACATACAGACTTTCACCGTTTTTAATATCTTAAATCACTGTCCAAAGTTTTAGGGAAGACCCCAGATTAAACGAAGGGCTGTCATGTTGCTGTACTCAAGTGATAGATTTGAATGAACCGGAAGAATAGACACACTCCCTCAAACGATCAAGTATCAGAAGCCAATCCAGCAATGGCCAGGGAGGGATTTCTCGGGCCGTTGCCTAGGGAATATGATATCGAGGAGGACCATGAATAGACTTTCCAGTGTGTCGTAAAAAAATATGTCGTATAGGCCTTTCTATGTAACATACACACGTGTTGAATTGCTGTCTTTTTGGCCCAAAGTCTTGGTGAATACTAACCGATTAGGATAAAGACAGACAAAATATAGTCTTTCATAGAGGGTTGTAACATCTTATGGATTACAATTAATTTCTCGCAGTTTTGAAGATTGGATACTCATATCTGGTAGCCATTCAGTTCTCACGGCTTTCAGATCTGCTAAAAATTTCTCGAATTTCGTCTCCAAACACGATACCATTATTTTTGAAATTAAATACGGTTATGTAGGTCATGTTCATATTTTTTCGTAGAAAAAGGGCAAAAAAATATTTTGAAAGTTGAACTTGGTTTAATGTGGCTTCATACGATGTGAAAACTGTACCGGTATGCCTAAAAACCATTGACTGGAATTCGACAAAAGTAGAAGCTGCCAATGGTTTGATCAAGTGATGTCAGATAAAATGCGTCGTCCATTCCTCCTGTATGACACGGTGCCATGTATTGTTTGTACACCTCTGTTTTTTGAGGCGACGAACAATTCTCGCGAGAAAGAAGAACAAAAATAATTTGGGCTGGAAATCCTAATTTACAGTATTAGTATGAAATTAGTCCTTGTGGGCACCCGGCGCACGCCCCCTCTATTTTTTGAGGCGACGAACAATTCTCGCGAGAAAGAAGAACAAAAATAATTTGGGCTGGAAATCCTAATTTACAGTATTAGTATGAAATTAGTCCTTGTGGGCATATTTTCCACTCAAAAATCACTGTTCCAGGCTTAGCACTCCCAAGTGAGTGCGGCACGCCCCCTTTTTGAGAAAATCCTGGACCCGCCTCTATAAAGGAGCGTTATGGAAAAATATATCCAGGAGATTTAAACCATCGTAAAGTTGCTCCAACAACTTTGATGATTATCCCTATTCACACAAGAGTAAATGTCATATTGAGATGTACAAAAACTACATGGCACCGTGTCCTTTAGGGGGAAGGGACGACTCATTTTATCTGGCATCCTTTGATCAAATCACAGACAGCATCTAGTTTAGTAAACAACCAATGGGCCATAACTCCATCTAGAAAGTTGTGTCAGATTTGTGTAAATGAGCAGGAATTAGTGATCACAAGACTAATCATAGCCTGAGAATAACTAAATTATTTTCAAAAGATGTTCCAGAATATTTGGTAATGGAAAGAACTGGTCATCGAAGTGTTGACGGTAAGTTGAAAGTTTTCTTCGGATATTTTTATAAGCCTATCCTATAGTTATTTTGTACTATCAAAGTGTTGGGGGTAGTTGAATTTTTCTTGACATTTTTGATAAACCTTTGTAACTTACAATTATTGTGTACATGTTTCAGATGTCATAGCATGCAAAAGAACCACAGATGAGCAAAGACGTCACGTAAGTAATTTGTTACATGGAAGAGAGCTACCATCTGATACAAAAAAATATGCCTGTAACTACGCCGACTGTTTCGGTACTAAACTCTTCCAACTGTATCAAATATTAATTGTAATTGTCAAAGAATAAGAAATAATTTAGCGTTTTTTGTATTTTTTCATCAACGTCATCAGCGGTCAATATGAACCGAATACATCAACCTGTGATGACGTCATGACAAGATTTCAAACTCTGACCGACAAAGTAACGACGGCGGCCACTCTAAAAACAAAAATACGAGCTGGTTCTACATCTAGGAATAAAGTCGTGGAAGCAACAAATGACAAGCCATGGCAAATAGTGAAACGACGCACAAAAAAAATACGTCATACGTGAATCAATGCCAACGACAAGGAAAAGCTTAGTGCGTGACTAGTTCCTAGATACAATAGAGAGCTCGCTGTTTGGAGACATACGAATATGCCAAACATCAAAAATAAGACAAAGTGGGTAGGCTTATAGAGTTATTTTCACCTAAGCTGAACAAACGATTGAAATGAACATTGTTATTATAAAACTATCCCTTTGATTGGGCCATAATGGAGCTATGCCACCTTATTGACATTGAGCTATTATGTATCTAAGCAACATTATTGTCGTAAGGCCGGTCGATATTGGCAAATATGTAAAAAAAATAATTAAAAAACATTTTTTTTCCATTCAAATCTTAGTATTTTTGGTATATAAACCTGAGGTTTGAAATTCGTTATTTTTCTTACAGTCGGTCATCATTTTGTGAAAAGGTGGCTAATATTAGATTCCAGCTTGGGGATTCTGGCACAGAAACACTCCATGACAGTGAAGTATACACAGGACCTGTGTTAACTAAGTTTGAGCCACCATCAGAGACTGAAATTTGCAAAATTATTGGAAATTCTGCTAATAAATCCTGTGACCTTGACCCACTCCCTACATGGTTATTAAAATCGTGTTCATCGTCGATTTCTCCCATTATTACCTCCATTGTAAATAGTTCATTGGTATCTGGAATGGTGTGTCAATCACTGGAAAGTGCCCTTGTGACACCATTACTAGAATGAATATATTGGTCTGATCGCCACAGTACACCAATTATTGCCCCATTGACTTCAATGTTATTCCAGGCTCACGTCACAAGCTATAACTCGCTCCACAATATTCGTTTAGCTAATTCCTTCACAAGGCAACACCTGGCAGTCATCTTCTCGGAAGCATCTATGAGGTTCACCATGGAAATCTCAAATTTAGTAAAAGTTAAAGTTGACTAGGGTCAATTCTTTACTTCCGGTTCAATGTGAGACGTCTTTCAAGCCTTTTTACCCATGTTATTCTTCCGCACAAATATCCTCTTTTTCCACCCAAACTGGCAAAATATTCAAAATTCAAAACCTTCCCAACAAGTCCACATCCAAGCAAAACCCCAAAATCGCCTGAAAAAGAGAGAAAAAAATAAGGGAAAATAAATGTAGGAATTTTTTGGTGATCTGTGTCCTGATGGACTAAGACTAGTAATTATTTTCCCTTATTTCATGATGTAGTGCCAGTTATAAATAGACAATTTTTCCCTTATTATTTTTCTCCCCTCTTCCTGCATTTTTTGGTTGACTTTTTGGTCTAGAATTGGACAAAAGGGATCAAATTTGCAGTTTTAGGTAATATTGATGATATTAGAGCGGAGGGATAGAGGGTGTAAAGTGTCTTTCGGCAGAGCAATCATTATGTCGGAAGTGAGGTTTTCACCCCAGTCAACTTCAAATCCTCGTAGCAAAAAATCTAAACGGTCAACCCCATACAAATTTATGATGAGATTGCCAAATGTGGTCCCATTGTGACTATAAAGATTGGAACCAACAGAATGTTGAACAAAAAGCTACAGCCTGTGATGTTACAGCCATTTAACATTGAAGTCAATGGGCAAATAATTACTAGTCTGAGTCCTGATATGACAGCATATTTTAAAGGTTGGTATTTTCTCAGCCACTTATTTCCTGAAGTTTTGAATGGGAAGTGTCCGAAAAGGTAAGAATACTGCTTTTTTATTCCCCAGCAGTGAGGTTTTTTTTTACTATTTGATATCAAAATAGCCATTATAGGGGGTATCGGTTGGTGGAGAGTGCATTTTGACGTGTAAATATTAAAATTTCGTTCACTAGGATGTCAAAAAATGGTTTTAAGTCTAAATAGTAAGGCTAATTCAACTGCAGATTCCGTCTAATAAGAGACAAGAATTAACATTAAAGTCTATGGGGCAATAATAAATGATCTGTGGCCTGATGGTTTCTATATATATAATCAAAATGGCGGACACTATTAACAATACTATTTGTTTGGAATTATTACATTATGCCTTCTGTGTGATCTTTTTTACTGCAGTTTTTGGTACCGTTGTCGAAAGTCAGTTATATTACACAATGACATATGTCATAGAAGCGTCCTGCCATATCAAAATACGTGTAAGTGATTGTAACATAAACCTGTTGCTATCAGCACTCGGCTGGAGATCTTGGTAGTATTCCTTGTGTCATTGCGTAACTAGAACTTGTTGTTGGCATGTCTTATCTGACTTTATCTGATAAACTATATTGAATGTTAAACCTTCATATGATGCTTGATACATTAGACAGGTGTCTAATGAGCCCCTTTGTCTTGAATACGTTTATAAACTCAGAACAGAAACGAATCTTCAGTCAGGTCCAGTTGGCCATGCTAGGCGGGCCATGGGTGCCTTGGCCATGGGTGCCTTGGCACGAGACGAGACGAGACGAGACGAGAGCTTCTGGAGTTAGCACACTCGTGCTAAGCCAAGCTAATTAAGTCATGACTCCTTCCATATAGTTAGTTCTACGGTCGTTTACATCACGATGTTTGTACCTATTGTAAGAAGCAGAATAAATACTATTATTAGAAGTATATACCAGTGTTGTCATCCAAGAACCTGATTAAAGAACGAAATACTGTCACATATTAATTGATGCCGTAGACCAGAGCAACGCTTGAAGTCTTATACCACTAGACGACCACAGGCCGCAGATTTTAGTATTCACAGGTAAGTCTTTTCTAAATCCTACCATGGCGACGGTTCATAAATGGCATAAGTGCTATGGATTAAAATTTAACTGGGAAACCAGCAGTTTATCATCACGCGTCGTTAAATATCATGGTGTCGTTACTAAATTTAATATATTATATCGTCTTTCAAGCTAGTAGTGGAACAGTCTTTAACTATATGTAGGAAAATTACTGAAACAAAATTGTATATATATTATTTGTTTTAAAATGCGTCATGTTGTTTTTAAAAGATTATGAATTATAATTGTTTGTTTTGAACACATATTTTGGCTTTTAAAGATAGTAGTAGCTAAGTATTATCAGGCTAATAACTGCGAAGTGAAATGTTTTATGATTGTTTAATTATCTGGAATAGAGTTAAGCGTATCCTTATTGAGAGATATAACTCTTTAAACATTCACACGGTATTAACGGTTTTGTCTCTTATAAGTTTTTTTTCTTGTTGTTTGTGTATATATATTTATGCCCCGAGGTTTACGGGATTATTATTTGTGATGTAGTGCCCCAAATATTAATGGGAAAGACCCGATATTTACGGGTGAGATTTTTATTTGTAATACCCCAAATATTTAATGGGAAAGACCCGATATTTACGGGATTAAGATTTTTATTTGTAATACCCCAAAGTTTTAATGGGAAATGCCCCGATATGTAACGGGAGAAGTTTATGTTAAGTGGTTTAACCCCAGGAGGGTTGTGCTCGGATTTAGACCGAACGTATTGTCTTGTTTTGTGTTGTGTTTAAAATATTATAGAGATACACCGTTAGTTCTTTCAAAAATATCTTATTTAAGATTGGTTAAATGTGTTCAGATCATTCATTATTCTTGAGATAAAACAATATGACTCCCTAATTTCAATTGTAAATATCGTTAGATCGTTATCTAAAGTCAAGTCTGTTCCACTTGCTAATTTGATTAACTATTAATTAAGTTCACTCCATGATATGATAAGCAGATGATAAAACTTCGGCACGGGTGGCAGTTAATACTCTTCATAGCACATGTCATAACACGCCGTTTTGCCAGACGGTATGGAAAATGAAAAGACTACCGGTCAACAACAATAGTTGAACTAAACGGAGCAGGGAAAATTCTGACCCCTCAACATTACTGGAACGAGGAAGGGCATCATATGTACCCCACCCCTACAGTTGGCTACGACAGTGCAGTAGCGGTCTAAGAAGATAATTACAGTAGTTTGTGTTCGCGATTCCACCAAATAATCGGTCTAAGAAGATAATTACAGTAGTTTGTGTTCGCGATTCCACCAAATAATCGGTCTAAGAAGATAATTATAGTACTAGTAGTTTGTGTTCGCGATTCCACCATTTATATGAATAATAAGAGTAGTCTGTGTTTGTGATTCCAGGATCTCGTTTGGTTTTTTTTATTGACTCGCGTGTGTGACCGATTGTGTGTATATAACTTTTAAGTTCGTGTGTTTTTCATTGACCTTTTCATTTTGTTTAAAGACATTTTTGGATATTATGACATTTTACAAGTATATATAACTTTTAAATTCGTGTGTGTTTCATTTACCTTTTCTTTTTGTTTATAGACATTTTTGTATACGACATTTTACAAGTGTTGTTTGTATTTATATGTCTTTTCATTCTTATTGTTATTTTTATCTTTTAAGATTAGGGTAGATATTATCGATCCCAGCTATATTCAAATTTGTAAAGGCTTTAAAAAAATATTTCATATTTCATATTTTTTTTCTAAAAAGAGGGATAGGTATATTACACAATGACATATGTCATAGAAGCGTCCTGCCATATCAAAATACGTGTAAGTGATTGTAACATAAACCTGTTGCTATCAGCACTCGGCTGGAGATCTT
The DNA here is from genome assembly GCA_963678685.1 of Patella ulyssiponensis. Taxonomy (NCBI): domain Eukaryota; kingdom Metazoa; phylum Mollusca; class Gastropoda; family Patellidae; genus Patella; species Patella ulyssiponensis. The sequence continues at coordinate 9,392,245 of OY783227.1, read as the reverse complement.
GGTAGTATTCCTTATGTCATTGCGTAACTAGAACTTGTTGTTGGCATGTCTTATCTAACTTTATCTGATAAACTATATTGAATGTTAAACCTTCATATGATGCTTGATACATTAGACAGGTGTCTAATGAGCCCCTTTGTCTTGAATACGTTTATAAACTCAGAACAGAAACGAATCTTCAGTCAGGTCCAGTTGGCCATGCTAGGCGGGCCATGGGTGCCTTGGCCATGGGTGCCTTGGCACGAGACGAGACGAGACGAGACGAGAGCTTCTGGAGTTAGCACACTCGTGCTAAGCCAAGCTAATTAAGTCATGACTCCTTCCATATAGTTAGTTCTACGGTCGTTTACATCACGATGTTTGTACCTATTGTAAGAAGCAGAATAAATACTATTATTAGAAGTATATACCAGTGTTGTCATCCAAGAACCTGATTAAAGAATGTAATACTGCCACAGTTATTATCAAATCAAATTATACCATTGCTCGTAATCGAACAGTGTTCTTCAACGTCCGAAAATAAAAGATGAATGTCAGATTATTTTAGTAAACAGAACTTGTTTGAAAACACATACTGAGCCTTTGTAAATTGTATTATCGTATATATGTATTTATATTGAAAGTAAAAATGTGATAAAATTACTGCAAAAAAAAACCGAAAAGATATTGTTTTGCTTATTTATTAAAATTGAAATGAAAATTTGGCGAAAAAAATGGAATCCAGATCGAGCACTGCATTGATTTTGTTTATGTTTATAATACATCAGTACATTGTTTATAAGTAATATTCTATTATGGTATATGTTGTAAAATTGTATGTATTGTTTATACGTAATATTATATGCATTAATTGTTTAGTTGTAATAAACTATTTTTGTTTACATTTATAATACATGGTTTATTAGTAATATTGTATTATTGTAGACGCTGTTTATTCGTTATATCGTTTTGTAGTGTATATTGTAACAGTGTTGTATACATTGTTTATTAGTTATATTGGATGTTAATAGTGCATACATTGCTTATTAGTTATATTGTATTATTATATATATTGCAACAGTATTGTATACATTGTTTATTAGTTATGTTGCATATTGTATACATGGTTTATTAGTAATAGTGTATCATTGTATATGTTACAGCATTCTATACACTGTTTATTCGTTATATTGTATTATTGTTACAGTGTTATTGTATATATTGTTTTATTTAATCGTACACCAGTTGTTTTAACTTATTGTTGTTGTTGCATAAAGTTGTATATGTTGTTACTGTTTAGTAGTGTATAATTTTAAAGGGACTATCCCGTTTTAAACAGGGTCTCAAACATACGTCCGAGTACGTTTTAAATTTAAGCGCCAAAATATCGACGAATTTTGTATTTACCTTGTCTGAAACTTTCAGCTCAAAATATTGAGTCGTTTGGGCGTGAACGTCGAAACTGCTTATCCGGACACGTAACCCTTTTAAGAATTCGGGTCTATTTTTTCGTTGATGACCTTGTAATCGACTCCCGTTTATTGAGAGGTCTATATAGTGAATGACCCATGTACTGTACTTGATATCGAAAGGTAAATGTCACCAACACAGCCTGGTTTTACGCAGACACCGCAGTATACAGCTTGGGACACTGTTTTCCTTTCCAGATGAAGATTGTTGGGTTTAAGTTGTTTGAAAACGTATCACAAATACTGAGTTAGTTTCTCTGCAGTTAGGTAGAAGATTTTAGGCGATTTTAACACAAAATTAAGGAGTTTTATTCTCAAAAAAATTATCGTGTATATTGTTTAATTTTATAATAGACCAGTTTTCAAATTTTAACAGAATATCGTAGTTGCATAAACTTTTTCTTTCTATATTAACAGTTTTTTTTTATTTTACATTATTGCTTTTGTTCAAACTATATTCAACATATTTGTAATAAGATAGGGTTCTATAATATTTCAACAATTCGCTAGTGGTTTGTCACTTGTACCGGAGATTGGACGTACATGCGAGCACTTTTTGTCACAGGGGGGTTGGGATGGCCTAGTGGTCAAGAGTGCCGCGCTCTAGCTGGCCGGTCACCTCTGGCCTGCGGCTGTGGTTTCGAGCCCTGGTGTGAGCGTATGTGGCATGGAGGTAGGGGCGCCTTCTCAACCTCGTGGGTTTCCTCCGGGCACTCCGGTTTCCTCCCACTGCTAAAGACCCCTACGCGCACGCGAATTATTGAAATAAAATGAAACCATATGTTAGTCCCAAAATGACCTAGTTTGTGTCGAGTGGACGTTAAACCCCATTTCTCTCTCTCTCACTTTTTGTCACATAAAAGCTAGGGAATAGAAAGCACGCCACTTGAATCAATGAACGATTTTATTATTGAACAGCCATTCTATATACAAAGACTAGAAATTTTCGATTTTATTAAATGAATTTAGGAAATAAAATGTCCGCCAATTTGCTTCGTTCCTGTTTCAAGACAGACTAATTGTAGACCGACTGCTAAAGCACCAAGCCAACATCCACTTCACTGCCTAAGTTTGTAACTAGAAACAAAATTGCCAAATTAGATAGCGATTATGAGTCCATCATATCACATGATGAATATAGCTACAACATATTAGTCTGGTACCAGAGACTGACTTGTCATATTACATAGACAATATGAGTCCGTCATATCACACGGTGAATATAGCTACAACATATTAGTCTGGTATAAGAAACAGACTTGTCATATTACATAGAGAATATGAATAAATCATATCATATTTGTCTGGTATCATACATTTATCACCTTAATAATTATTGTTTAAAATCAGACATATATTTAATATTTTGACGTATGTTATTAATTTGCTTTATATGAGATAAACTAGAACGGATTGCACATTAAAAGATAAGTTTAATATTAAATTGAAAGTAGTGGAACGTTATTTTATTTTTTTTTTTTTTTAAAGCCACAACAAGAAAACTACTGCCATTTCTTGTACCCTTTTGATCAGAATCAATTCGGGTAATCTATTAACTCTCTATCACACACATACTCATATTTTCTCAAGAATTTAGAACAGTTAGGCAATTTTGTAACCTTTGGGAGTTTATTTATGTACAAATTTATACACGTATACCACACTTTATCTTTTCAGTTGATGCTTTTACATCTGTCCCACACTTTATTGTCAAAAAATGAATTATTTATTTACATCTTTATACACGAATGCCACGCCCTGCCTATACAGTTGATGAGAGATATTGATTGGAATAAGTATTGTTGATTCCACCAAACAATAATAAAAAGTTTAAAATCTGATTCCAGTCTGTGAAGCAGTAAATCATGATCCACGGTGTCGAAAGATACAGATTAAGAATTCCTAATATAACACAATCAACAATCAAGTGGGACGAATTCAAACAGAATTTACCTTCGAACCACGGTCCTATAGAATCTAAATAAGAAAATGCGTCATGGCGGCCATCTTGAATATTTCAGTTTCCCGAAGGGTGCCAGGGTGGCATCACAGGGATTCGGAATCCACACATGGAGATACATAATCTACCTAAAACCTATATTCCAATGTCGGGAACTTTGTGAGTTTCCCGCCAAAGTGAGCCCTCGGGTTTAGCCGTCACTTTATGTTGGAATACCCAAGCCGGTCGAATTCCTGCAGAAACCACCTTCAAACAATGGTCCCAGAGAATCTGTCATGAATTTTACCCCATTAAATAACCAGACAATGCGCCCAGGCGTCAATCTTGAATATTTAAATTTCTCCAAGGGTGGCAGGGTGGCATCATCCTGATTCTGAATCTACACATATTGAAGATATAATTCATCAAAAAGCGTAAGGTGAACTATATTTCCATACCAAGGCATACAATGGGGTTTAGCTGCTGGGCTAGATGTCATTATGGATACGAACTACAAATGTTTCGCCCGGATTCTTATTTGATTCCTCCATATTCGTATTGTTCGTAGTTCGGAATTCGTAGGTGTATCTTAAACCCGTCATAGTCCCTTCTTATCCTCCGTAACAGCTTCCTATTCGTACTATTTGATTCTTTGACGAATAGTGCTAAATATCGTTAACCCATATCGGAATCATTTGTGGAAAGCGTAGTGTATGCCCAACTGAATTCTGCATATCCGCAAGCAATTCGACATCGCTTCAATTCGTATAGATGATTCTATCATTTCGTACTTTTATTGGGACAATTCGTAGCAATGTTAGCCCAAGTGAGAGCCGAGCATAAACCGTTGTATCAATGACGAACATTTTTTGATAATCTGATTACAATGCAGATCTATAGTTCGTTTCGTTTGGGGTGGGGGGGGCACAAGTAAATTATAACTGAATGATTCGGTATAGGGTTTTAAGTGACAAAAGATAAATGACCTCAACTCCATGAAGATCTGGACGGTTGTAGGGAAAGTCGCGTCTGGGATCATACGCGCGGCTTTTGAATCTATGACGTCAATCATTTGATTAACCGATGAGCGTTGATGTTTCTAGTAGGATACCTACAGTTCCCTGCATCGCACGACAAGAATTTGCCGCAACAGACCGCTTCATTGGCTAATTCCTCACACGAACCAGAACGCGGGTTACATAACAACTCTGCTAGATCCTAGTGTAGTAAAACTAAGTAAAACGAAATTTTGAACTATAAAAAAGGAAATGAACTAGGTGGATCCGTGTTTTAAAGAGATTGTTTGTTTTTTTTTATATCAAAAACAAATCAACGGTCGTCGTTATATTCAAATTAACAGATATCAAAAGACTCGCAGGAGTTTGTTAATGCGTTCGCCGAGGAGGCAGAGTTATTCCTACAATAACTTCCTACATTTGACTATATCGAAGTAAGATATGCTCGAGGTGCAGCCTTATCAGTACCTGAATAATGTGACATTTTCTGTTTATTAAAGCACCATAAAAAATTGCCAGCATCTGTTTATGGGGCCAATTTGAAGGTCTACCTAAGCAATCTTAACTGTAAAGCAGATGTAATGATGAGTGATTTGAATTCAGTCCGAGATAGCTTCACTTTGCCAAAATAATGATACTATGTAACCATATTCGAATTGATAAATATTTCCCCACATGATACATATGTTGTAAGCATGGTTCCTTCTTTGTTTGAAATCAACACAAATTCGGATTCTACATAGTACTTGACATATTACAACACCATGTTTTAGTCGAAAAGCACAAAATACATATTTGAGGCACTATTGAAGTCGCCACATTGGATTGCCGTCATATTGGATTGCTGCGGGTCATTTTGAATGTCATATTGAGACTCATAGACCCCGAAAACCTATATATTAAACAGTCAAAGACATTCTAAACAAACTTGTTTGTGGGGAAATGACAGGAAAACTGATATTTTGGCTCATTAAGGGGCACCCATATTCATGGGGGTATGTACATGGGGGTTAGAGGTGTCGAGGGTCGAAATTTATTTTATATTATTAATTTTTATACCTCTCCACATGTTTTTAACACCGTACCAAAGGAATCGACTATTATCACCCCCCCCCCCCCCAATATTAATACACACAACGCCATTAAAAACGCAATGCCAAATTCAAAGTTTATTTACTGCAACAGTATTTAACAAATATACATAACAATTGACAAAATTGAGATAACAAGCTTCTATGGATAATTTTATGAAAGAACTCACTACAAATGCACAAAATCGAAACGTCCAAGAACCAAAAAAAACAAAGGTTTGGCACATATGACTCACAACACGCTGTGGGATTGTTTGGCAATGATTTTGGGGTGCCTGTACCAACTCTCCAATAGTTCGTGGCAGGGGCGGATTGGGCCATCGAGCGATCGGGCGATCGAAGGGTCGCTCGGACGATCGACCGAAGGGCTGGTCGGACAAAAAATGAAAAAAATAATTTTGTCCAATTCATCTAAAAAAAATTTTTTCTGCTGAACATTATATGGGGGAGGAGCTATTGGACCGGCCATGGAGCGATGAAGATTATGTTGTATGTGGCCGGTGGCTTTAACGGGCCGCCACGCCATCAGTGGAGTCTGGAATGGGCTGGTATAATGGACTTTCTGGCTCGGGTGTGGTGGGTGTGGGCCAGAATTCGGAATCCTGCAAAGGGGATTTCGAATTTCATCCGAAAATTTCATCGGATTCAACCGATATTGTCGCCCGCAAATTTACTAATGATTAAGTCACCTGCACCCTGTTTGTGGGGATATTAATTAACGTATTATCATTGACGATAAAATGATAATAGGTTAATTCATAATATGACGATATGATAATTTCACAGGTTGATGGTTATTAATTACTTGCAGGTCGAGGTTTTGGCCTAAGTTAATCGATTTATGAAGTATTATTTCACAGAAATTATAATCAGATATACCACAAAATCGCATATTTGGGGTTCATTTTTCAACAAATTTCCGCTCCCCCCCCCATCCGGGCTCCGCGGTCAGTAATATGGGCCGCTCCAACACGCGAGCCAGGGCCGGTTCCCGGACCTAATCCACCCATGGTTCGTGTTGGCACGGCTAGAGTGTGAACCCGTCGTCCAAGTTCATTCCAAAGGTTTCGTGTCGGGAGACAAAGCGGGCCAATCCATAACACGGACATGATGATAAAACTAGTGTATTGTAAAAATAAACAATAAATACAATCTCAGTATACTAAAATTAAACAATGTATACAATACATGTATATTGAGATTAGATACTGTATACAATACAAGTGAACAAAAACTTAAAGGGACAATAACACTCTTGCTGGCTTGGCAGCTCCAGTAAATAAATAATAGCCCTATTCTAAGTACTAGATGTTTAAGTGTCCTACCTGTTGTGTAAGTTATCCATTACAACCTATTTTACTTGTCCAGAGGGTTCGAAAATATCTTAAAATCCAAGTTACATTTGAAAAGGTTTACGTTAGACTTTTCAAATCAATTAGTTGAATTTTTTCAATTTTTTAAATTAGGCGTGTTAAGATGAAATTTGTATCATCAATTAATTAGAATATTGTAAAATAATACAATTTGTTGACCAGTATAAAGATTGGGACATATTATTCAGTTACAAGAGTGGTATTTGGGGCTTTAACAACACATACAAATATATAACCAAACAGTGTATGTAATAAAGGCATCCTATATGACTAAACAATGTATAAAATACAACTGTACTAAATCTAAACAATGTATACAAGTATACTATAACAAAACAATGTATACCATACAACTGAACTTAAACTGTACAGTTATACCAGATCTAAACAATGTACACAACACCATTGTAGTAAAACTAAATGTATACAGTGTACTATAATGCCGGTGTATAATACAGCGTATACTAGTGGACAGGTATTAGTTATGTGTGGTCATAAATCAAGTCAATTGTTCATTCAAATCGATAAATACTACTATATAGAAGAGTTACAAAATTTCGACATATTTGCTTGATGACAGTGTGTCTAATTCCAAGTATTCTCCAGACGCAATTGTGGTATACACATGACATTCTTTTTGTCTGTTGTCAAGGCTACTGAAATCTGTAGGTTCTTCTGTCTGGTCGTTGTTAGATCTTCTTGGCATGCTTTTCTTCGTACATTTTAGAATGGTGACTGTTAGGATTACAATCAGGACAATACCAATAACTACAGGTATAACTATAGCCAGAATAGTAGAAACAGGAAGTGTTTTGTCTAAAAATATAATACATAACCCATTAATATATATTAAGCAATTTAATACATCCTCGACAGTGCGATATAAAATCTAAATGCAAGATGCGATGATTTATTGAAATTTAGATTGGTTAAATTTTATAATTTAGATGATTTTTTTTATTTGTTTAGGCTTCACATAATCCATTATCAATCCGATATGCATAATTTAGCGTAAAAGACAAATTAATTATTACACGGCTGTCTAGGCAATTCACCATTCTGGTCGGGCAATTCAACCTTCTGGTCTGGCAATACAACTTTCTGGCCAGATAATGGCAATAGAACATTCTGGCCAGATAATGGCAATATACATGCACACGAATCCCATCGTGATCCCGTAGCCACACGAATAACAGCTGTTGGGGTATTGTTCTTTAAATTTACTTGTAGAACTCTGTAATGTAAAATAAAACTTTTTAAATACAGTAAAAATAGTGCAGGATATGTATGTATCTTACGGATAAACACATCTTATCATCTAGTTCGTGTCTTCGTCCAGCAACTATCACTAATCTAAATAATTGAAGACCGAGATCTTAATTAAAGTTGTTACAGACACACATCTTCTACAAAACATAATCCGGGGAAGGGTATGCAGACTGCTAAAGCAACCTCATTCTATATCTGTACAAATATTTTGATTTGCTTAACTCCGAGTAGTGGTACCCATATCGAACTGGAACATAATGACGACATGAGCGGAAATCAACCTAGCATACAATAAGTCACTATGACCGTGATTTTAGTGAAATCACGTGCGTGGTATGGCTAATCCACATACGTAGGTCCCTATAAATATAGCAAAATTGGTTATTCCGGTTTAGCATTAATTACATTCAATTGAAAATAGTCATTTTTTAGTTATAAGTTTATATTTTGATAGTGACATATTTCTTTGAAAAAAAAGGATGAGGATTTTATCTCTTCTAAATCATGTAATCATGAATTTTCCAGGAAATAATGAATACTTGTATATTCAAAGAGTAATAGAAAATACTCTCCACTAACGCATTACACGATAACTGGAATTCCGTATTAAGATCCACATTTTAACTTTTGAATACACCTCTCAGCCTCACGAAGTCGAGTTCCCACCATCCAAATGTCAAACAATATTTTACGTTTTAGAAAAATTATATAGACCTTCTTTTTCATGGCGTGCGTCCCAAAGTAAGGGCCACACTATGAAATTTCCAGACATCAACAACGGAAGTTCATTTACCTCACAAATGTAAATTATATTCTGGAATATTAAAATTTACATAACTTAAAAATGGTATTAAAGTCGGATGACGCCAAACACTATTACTTTAGTGGCTGAGAGAGAGAGGGGTGGGGTCAAAATACTCGTCTTAGTTAGGGATTCCTCACGTTTTCTCCATTAATATCTGGGAGTAGACATACAACAAATAACAGTATGACAGTGTATGAGTGGAATTCGGTCTAATCAAACGAAAAACTGCGAGGGGCATGACCATAAATATACTTTTCCAGTTTGCCGCAAATTTGTGACGTGTAAGCCTTTGAACACAACGTTTTATGTTGTCTATTTGACCTAAATTATTGATCAATACAACTGTTAAATTTAGAAATTATTAACCTTTCCGACTCACTACACGGTAGATACAATTTTCCATCGAAGGTTGTTACATCGTTTGTAACACAGTCAATTTCTTTAGTCAGTTTCGAAGATTGGATGCCAATATTCGGTAGCGATTCAGTTCTCCGACCATTCAGCGTTGCTAAATAGCAACCGTTCGTAAAGTCGTTTCTACAGATGATACCGTTATCTGTGAAATAAAAAAACAAATACACTGCATACGTTATATTATTTGTGGGAAATATACAAAATGCCGGACAAATCTTTTCAAGGAGAATCCAATAAATTGAAGGCCGAATTTCGTTTAATGTGGCATCATACAATATGTACAATATACTAGCATGCCTAATCAGACAATATTATTTTAAATTATATTATCGGAATGGGTCAGAAATGTAGGAACGAACTGAATACCGACCATTTTCGCGTGAGAAAGAGACGGTGCGCTTTATTTTTATAACGACCGACAGTATAATGTACAGGAGCGTACATATCTGGACAGGGGGGTAGGATGGCTGAATGGTTAGCGCGTACGCGTTGCATACCTGGTTGTACGGGACAAGGAGTAGATTCGGCTGTCCAATCTCGCGGGTTTCCTCTGGTTTCCTGCCACTGCTAAAGACCTTTATGCAGAAGAGAATTATTGAAATAAAATACTACTAGTAGTCCCGAAATGACCTGGTTGGTGTTAATGTCCTTTAGACAGCCCCCAAACCCCACCCTCTCTCTCTCTCTCTCCCTCTCTTTCTCTCTTCCCTCTCCCTCTCTCTCTCTCTCTCTCTCCCTCTTTCATATCTGGATATATACTAAGATATCTGGGTTACCCCGATAAGTTACTAAAATATTCTTGTATGATCTTTCAAGTTATGACAATGTCAAATATTTTCTTTAATGATGTTGATCAGGTTCTCCATTGACTAAAACAAATCTCATGATTTTCAGCATGGTTTCCCTTGCATCAGTGACTGTAATACGTAGTATGGCCAACGTCAGATAAAAACGTTCGTAGAAGCACTAAACCCCATTTCCTAATTTTATTCCAACGTAAAGAGAGAGAGAGAAATGGGGTTTAACATCCACTCGACACAAACTAGGTCAATTTGGGACTAACATATGGTTGAATTTATTTCAATAATTCGCTTGCGCGTACGGTTCTTTAGCAGTGGGAGGAAACCGGAGGACCCTGCGAAAACCCCACGAGCTTGAAAAGGCGACCCTACTTCTTGTCACGTACAACCGGGGATTCGAAACCATGCTAGTTGACTCAATGACAGGCTTTATGATACAGCATGCAAACCATTCGGTCATCCAACCCTCTATCTTTGCGCCCCCCCCCCCTAATTTTCGACAGTGCTTTTTTTTACTGCTGAAAGTGCCTTTTTCAGACCCAAATATGTTCTCTCCAAACGTTTACTTCGACGAAAATATCAGCCAAATAGCTCTTGGAATATCTACAGATGCAAGGAAGTGACGGATAATTGTCTAGGGGACACCCCCCCCCCCCTCAACCCCCTCGCAGCGGCGTGCCCCGTCTCCGCAGTAAGTGCTCTCATTTTGCGGCGCCCCCCCCCACCCTTTCAAAATTCCTAGATCCGCCCCTAAACGAGCACAATAGGCAGTGCAGATATTCCAAGTCCTAATTAAATTAACACCGGACTCAATTATAGAGTAGTCCTGAAATGACCTAGTTTGTGTCAAGTGGACACGCTGTCGATCGCCATTTCCGCCAATTGCGATAAAAATATAATTTTGGCGTTAAAATATTCAATCTGGCGAAACTTTTGGCGATTCTTTTTCAACCATGGCTAAAAAATGTTCTTCCCACAAAGTTTTGATTTCCACGCCGTGCATACACGTTACAATCTATCACGCTTGGTTCAGTCAGTTATCAATCAATCAAGTACTAATCCTTTGTCTCCTGATCAATCTCGGATTAGCGTTGATTAGTATATACAGTAAGAGTAGTAATAAACTAATCAAGAGACAAACGATTTAATTGTTTGTCTCCAAATACGAATCGGTGGCTTTTTTGACGGTTTCTATATATTCAAAATGGCGGACACCGTGAATAATACTCGTTCGATTTGTTTGGGATTATTGGATTATGACATCTGTTTTATCTTTTTCTTATTCCTGTTGCCCGTTATCATTAATAAATAAAGCCAGGTTTGTTGTTAAAGTTTATATGGAAGTCGATATTAAACGCCAGAAACGAACGAAGGAAAGTCAGTTATTTTCTAATCACATGCCATTAATAATAATGGGCCGTAAGCGAAAACTTGAACAGCCTTCGTCAACATCCGATAGAAGAATTTCAAACTTACATGTATTTATTTTTTGTATTTCACCACCAAAATACTCCCGAACTGACTATATAATAGTTAAAAAATAGATAACGTAAATGAAATATGCTGAAAATTTGAGCCAATTTGCTTCCTTTGAACCGAGATTATTAGCTTTTATTATTTTTTTTTTGTTTGTATTTCACCACCAAAATACTCCCGAACTGACTATATAATAGTTAAAAAATAGATAACGTAAATGGAATATGCTGAAAATTTGAGTCAATTTGTTTCCTTTGAACCGAGATTATTAGCGTTGATATTATCAAAAGAAAGATTCAGCTCTTAGTCCTCACGCATAATGTATGTTTGTGCATTTGAAAAATGTAGATCTCTTAAGGATGAATGAACATTTTCAAATCCTTGATATATCAGTAAGTGTTTGGTCACAATTTCTGTTATAAAGAAAAATATTCATTAAAAACAAATACACCGTGTGGTTACCCCAGATGTTGAAAAATCTCTAAAAAAATGGGCTTCTGCAAAGCAGTGAAGAATTTTGTAAATTGTAATATCATGTATATTACTGAAAAAAAATAATAGAATAGTTATTCCGGGTTCGTTCCTTTTTTTTGGCGGAAAAAATATATGGCTAATAAATTAAATGTGAAAATTGGCGGAAGAAATATTGAACCCAGAGTGAGCACTTAAACCCCATTTCTCTCTCTCTCTCTCTCTCTCTCTCTCTCTCTCTCTCTCTCTCTCTCTCTCTCTCTCAATTACATGTAAATAGACTCTACAAATTACCCGAATGATTGCAAGTTACCCGAAAGATTGTTTTCTAAGTAAATTGTATTCTATATAATTGTGTTATTCTGATTCAGTTATTAAATTGTCAAACAAAAATATGATAAGCGTCATCCCATTATTATTACTGATCCAAAACTCAGCTTAGAACACGTCTACAAGTGGCCAAAAATTCGAAACTTACCCAAAATACTAAAAAACCGACATGATAATTTCAAATTAGTAAATTGGCGCTTGCCTGTCTGTTTAGTATAAAGACTCTTCATAGTAGACCAATACACCCTGTAAGCATAGAATGAAAATGTATTCTATTAGTAGGTGCAGGAAGACCGCAACACACACGACAAACTACTTACAGTAGATCAATACACTCTGTAATTTTAGAGGGCTGTAATATATACCGAAAACATTACAAAAATCTAATAACGAACCATCACTAAATACAGAAAAAAACAACTACAGTAATTAGCCCATAAAGCGTAGGTCACACATAACAATTGTTGGATGGCCACACTAAACTACGTATAAATATTATAGTCTGCTCTAGGTCTCGTATGACATGATCAACACTCTTTGGTGGTCACACTTCGGTCCGCATAATACCCGTGGGGCACTGTAGCTGGGTCATGGGTCACGCCAGACCACTTACAAAAATTATGGGGTAGGACAATGTGTTAGGGGTTTCCTCAGACGGCAATTTCTCCCGTTTACACCATTTAGTCGATTTTCTGTGCACATATTGAAGACCTACTTCCGGCCTGGAGAATGGCAGGTTATTTATCTATTATTTTTTAGTGGAATTTAGCGATCGGGAAAACACATTAACAGAACACAGTTCTTATGGTCTTTTATCCCATAAAAACTGTGTTCTGTTAAGGTTATTTATCGTATGGATTTTGTTAGTGATGCCCTTACATTCAAATTTCTGGATCATACTTAAATGAGTAGATTACTACTAGTTTCATTTGCTTGATACAATCCAAATATGGCGCTGGCAAATCACGCTCGCAAGATGGTCTGCGCATGAACTTAAGCGATTACCTCAACGTTAAAACATCCGTTGTAGAATTAAAAAAGACATTTCAAAAATAAATTATGAAAATTGAATACTTTTACAATTTCATTCAAATTACTTTATTTTGATATCAGCTATGATCATATGCACACGAACTCGATGGCTGTTAGGGTAGAACCCAAAATGCCCGAAAAAGTTTCAAGCTTTCTGCGAGGGGCGAAGGAGTGGCGCGCACCGTGTACGAACAACCCAAGGTAACAAGGAAAATTTGACAGCCGCAAACGCGTTTTGTGCTATTCCAGCCGGTGTACTTCAACAACTTCAATGTGGTCCAATAAAGACCAACCTTAGATTGCTGGCCTGAATCCAGAACAATCAATCAATCGTTGCGGGGTATGCGGGGCTCGCCCTCCTGGAGAAACATTTGAAAATTTAGCCACCGCAACTGGTTTACTTTGATATTCTGGCCCATGAGCTAAGCAGCCTCAAAGTTGTTCAGTGATTTGGTAGCGGAAATCCTACTCTATTCCGACCTGAATTTTAACCACCCAGTTGTAGCTGATTCACAAATATTAATTTATGTCCGAAAAATGTCGCACAAAGTGGAATGACTCCAGACAAAATGGTTTAATCCACAGTCAATTCAGTAGAAAATCGTTCCATCCTCACGTGGCATTTCCGACGATGACATAGTATGATGTATTCAATCCATTCTTCATTAAGGCAGCGAGGTGGACAGACGTGTGCTTGGTTCATTAAACGTTAAAAGATTGTATTTTTTACTTGAAAATACCTGGGTGATATATTGATTTTGGCTTATGTAGCCAATAGCCTAGTCGGCTTATTGATTTTGGCTTAGGTAGCCAATACCTTGGTGGCATATTGATTTTGGCTTAGGTAGCCAATAGCCTTGGTGGGAATACCTTGGTGGTATTCAACTTTTACAAGTAGGAAATAGGAAATTATTTGTGGAAAAATTAGTAATTATCAGTGAAGAAATTTATTAATAAAAATTGAATACACAACAGACTAATAAGCGTCTAATTTGTGTGTAAATTGTTTTCATGATTGATTGTGGATACGTAGGTCAGTTCACGTGTTTGTATTGAATTGTACTTTCGTCTAATTTGTGTGTAAATTGTTTTCATGCTGGATTGTGGATACGTAGGTCAGTGCACGTGTTTGTATTGAATTGTAGTTTCGTCAGCCATGATCGATGGTTTAAACAAGCGAGTTGCGACAATGAGGCGTGATCACTTAATCCGATTTTTTCGCCTTTGTTTTGTTGTTTAGATAAAGGGTGTAACGATTTGTATGTTTCTAGATGGGATCTGTCTTACCACTAACACTGGCCCGTGGGACACTGATGCCTTTAGTGGATTTCTTATTCACGTGTCTCCTTGTGTGATTTGATCTGGTTTAGTTCTATTATTTTTATATGTTTTATAGAATGAAATTTATCATCACTTCAGGGAAAGTATTTACAGTATTTGTACCTGAATGGGAAAGAAGGTTTTCTAACGATGCTACTTTGATTTTAGTCCGAACTAAGCCAGAGTGGATTACACTGGGGACAGTGCTCCCTCATCACCTGGCTTACACCTGTCAGTTGACAGTGCTACTAAACAAATTTACTTCAGTTATATTTGAAATGGAATAAAGAAAATTTTTGTGAAATTTTGATATTTTTGATTTGAATATTAGGAATAGAATAGAGGTTGATGATATGCTGATATGTTAGTCTAATGTGTTTGAAGGGGGGTCTGAGGAACTGACATACTGAGGATTGGTGTAGATCCTCACGTGACATTTCCGATGATGACGTAGTATGATGTATTCAATCCATTCTTCATTAAGACAGAGAGAGCGGTAGTCAGTTGTACTGGTGAGCATGAGATATGCACACTATGTCCCTCTTTTTGGTCAATTTGTCCCACCTAATCCCACCCACGGTCTTTGACTTGTGTTGATCCTCTTGCTTTCAGATTGATCGCATTATTGCTCCCCAATACTTAATACTTCTGGAAGCTGGAGGAACTGACATGCTGGGGATTGGTGTATATTCAGTTAAATTGGTGTTTTATTAAATTTCGAGCATTTTTTCAAACGATATGAAATATTTTTTTACTTATCCCGTTTGCCCGAAAAGTCAGATTGCCCGAAAGTTAGAGGGGCGGGTGCCTCCTCCACGTACGTCCACCTTGCACGTGCGTCAATATGGTTATGGCTGCTTGAAGATGTAGTGAGTAGTTTAATGGCGAAGCAACGGTACTTGACAATCGAGCAAGTATCAATTATTCATATTATCATTGTTTAAGTCTCTCAGACGATCTACTCCATATTAATTATG
The DNA here is from genome assembly GCA_963678685.1 of Patella ulyssiponensis. Lineage (NCBI taxonomy): Eukaryota > Metazoa > Mollusca > Gastropoda > Patellidae > Patella > Patella ulyssiponensis. Next base: position 9,376,484 of record OY783227.1, on the reverse strand, counting down.
GTTTAGAATGTATTACAGGCTTAATTTGATTACAAGCTTGTCACGTGAATACATCTAAATAAATAGTTTATATAACAGTCGAAGGCAAACAAATAAGACAGTCTTACAGTCGACCTGTAAATGCTTGATAAGCTACTCAATACATGTTTCAGATGGTCGATATAATGCTTGTGACTTAAACTCATTCGTTCAAATAGTAAATGAATTCCAACAGCCAATCGATCTTTCGCGTGAACGACAATACGCTGTCCACTGACAGGCCTCCGTCCTGAACCACTTACAGAAGGGATTTGGGATGGCCTAGTGGTCTAGAGTGCCGCGCTTTGACCTCTAGCTGGCCGGTCACCTCTGGCTTGCGGCTGTGGTTTCGAGCCCTGGTGTGAGCGTATGTGGCATGGAGATAGGGGCGCCTTCTCAACCTCGTGGGTTTCCTCCGGGCACTCCGGTTTCCTCCCACTGCTAAAGACCCCTACGCGCAAGCGAATTATTGAAATAAAATTCAAAACCATATGTTAGTCCCGAAATGACCTAGTTGTGTCGAGTGGCCGTTAAACCCCATTTCTCTCTCTCTCTCGAACCACTTACAGAAGAAAACACTTCGGATCGAACACGTCTTACCCACTGAGATACCGTGGCTCCATCAAATAGTAAGACACAGAGCCATATAATGGTATGGGGTTTAACATGTTTCAATTCTTTTTATTTTAAGCCTGTAAATTTGTTGGATATTACGAACATTTGGTTTCTCGACTTTTAGATGCTGTGTAGTAATTAAACCAAACATTATGACATTTTACAAGTATCGACTTATATTACCTTTTATTGGGACCTTTGCCGCGGACTCCAACGTCTAGGATGTTTTCCCCAGATGTGTGTTTATAAATAATCGTTTTTGTATAATTCTGTTTGTAAGACAAAGACATCATAAGTCCTTTGGTTGATCCGTAGTATACGTCACCAGTTTCTTGATCGACTCCAATACTGCCAAAATAACTATCATCTGATATAAAAGATAGGATACATTTAATTTTCCAAAAAACGTCACTGACGTGCGCTAAAAAGTGAAATTATCAAAATTTAAGAAGCTCTTTTCTCATTAACACTCTCCACCTCACCCCAAAACACCCCACCCCCGCTCTCTGGTTATATATTAATATCTACACTGCCACCCTAGCACTATCGCACCCGCCCCTGCCTAATAGGTCATAAATACTTTAATGAACCCTATATTAGATATAATCTGTATTAGATGACACTAATTAACATAACTTAAAGCCCCAATAACACTCTTGTTGTAACTGAATAATATGTCCCAATCTTCATTCTGGTCAACAAATTGTATTATTTTACAATATTCCAATTAATTGATGATACAAATTTCATCTTAACACACCTAATTTAAAAAATTGGAAAAATTCAACTAATTTTCTTTGAAAAGTCTAACGTAAACGTTTTCAAATGTGACTTTGATTTAAAATATTTTCGAACCCTCTGGACAAGTAAAATAGGCTGTAATGGATAATTTACACAACAGGTAGGACACTTAAACATCTAGTACTTAGAATAAGACTATTATTTATTTTCTGGAGCTGCCAAGCCAGCAAGAGTGTTATTGTCCCTTTAATACATGGGAAATTTATGATAGCAAACATTACATTGCAGGCTAGTTAAAGGGGTGTTATCTTGGATTAGATAAAGAGTTGACAATTAGCGCTATAATAAATTTTAAAAATAGATAAAGCGAAAGAAATATGTTGAAAATGTCAGTCAAATTACTTCAAACGGAGTCCGGAAATTTTGATTCCAACAACATTGTAGCCTCTATTGTTATTGTTATGATAATAAACAAAGTCTTGGTTATCCAATTTTCGGTTCATCATCACCGAACCGCAGATAGGATTTCAATCTGTTGCAAATCTGACCAATCAGATGGAATCGATGTTCTAGTGGGTTGATTATGGTCTTAACATTTTAATAAACGTCTTAATTAATAATACATTTTAATATTCATATAAAAGACCTGGGCCCGATTCCTAGAAAATTCTTGAAAGTAAGCACAAAGTTTTGCTTCACTTTTGCTTACGAAAGAAATTTTATGAAATACCGTTTCTAGAAAATTCTCGAGACCGTTCTTACGTAAGCACAAGTCAAGTACGAGTCTAAGCACATTGTGACTGGCAAACTGAGACTTATGATGCTCTCTAACGTCATAAAAACAATTTTGGTATGCGAATTTCACCGTATATTCGTCTGCATAGAGTTATAAATATATCAATGACATTTACTTCCCGGCAAATAGCCGATTTAGATGTATTTGACAATTGACATGAAATGAAATAGGTTTTAACGTCCTACTGTTTGGCGCACACGCCATACAGTGTGCTATGGGGGAAATTTTGCCCGGCAGAGGCGCTACGGCCTACTCTTATATCGAATTCCAACTGCCAAGGGATCTTTTACGTGTACGCCAATTTGTACACGGGACCTCATTTTTCGTGCCATCCGAACGACTAGACAGCTGTCCTTGTCAGGCCCTCCGTCATGGATCACTGACAAGTTGGCCTACATGGGGAAACCAAGCCGTAAAATCTGGATGAACCCTCTCGGTCAATGCATGGATCGAACACCCGACCTCCGGGCTAGCGAGTTAGCGTCTTACCCACTTAACCAGGTGATCCCCTGATGCCTTTGACATGTCCCCCGTAGGCCTACACATATAAAATGTGCCACAAGCTACTTAAAAAAAAGCACAAGCACATGCAAACAGACGGAAAAATTGTGAGAGCGTCTGATCTTAAAGTAGCCCGCGTTTGTATTGTTTACCAATTTGTAAATAAAGGATAGAAGTGAAATTTGCTATTGCATTCTTCGCGAGAATATGTTTCTAGAGGATTTTCTGTCTTTCAATAATCTCTTTTAGGTATCAAAAGACGTAGCAAATGCAAACAAGCCCTATACTTTGTTTGGGACTTGTGCTAAGATTGGCAATTTTAAGAACGAAATTGTGCTGTTCAGGGACCTAATCCACCCATGGTTCGTGTTGGCACGGCTAGAGTGTGAACCCGTCGTCCAAGTTCATTCCAAATGTGTTCGTGTCGGGAGACAAAGCGGGCCAATCCATAACAGGGACATGATGATAAAACTAGTGTATTGTAAAAATAAACAATAAATACAATCTCAGTATACTAAAATTAAACAATGTATACAATACATGTATATTGAGATTAGATACTGTATACAATACAAGTGAACAAAAACTTAAAGGGACAATAACACTCTTGCTGGCTTGGCAGCTCCAGTAAATAAATAATAGCCTTATTCTAAGTACTAGATTAAGTGTCCTACCTGTTGTGTAAGTTATCCATTACAACCTATTTTACTTGTCCAGAGGGTTCGAAAATATCTTAAAATCCAAGTTACATTTGAAAAGGTTTACGTTAGACTTTTCAAATCAATTAGTTGAATTTTTCCAATTTTTTAAATTAGGCGTGTTAAGATGAAATTTGTATCATCAATTAATTAGAATATTGTAAAATAATACAATTTGTTGACCAGTATAAAGATTGGGACATATTATTCAGTTACAAGAGTGGTATTTGGGGCTTTAACAACATATACAAATATATAACCAAACAATGTATGTAATAAAGGCATCCTATATGACTAAACAATGTATACAATACAACTGTACTAAATCTAAACAATGTATACAAGTATACTATAACAAAACAATGTATACCATACAACTGAACTTAAACTGTACAGTTATACCAGATCTAAACAATGTACACAACACCATTGTAGTAAAACTAAATGTATACAGTGTACTATAATGCCGGTGTATAATACAGCGTATACTAGTGGACAGGTATTAGTTATGTGTGGTCATAAATCAAGTCAATTGTTCATTCAAATCGATAAATACTACTATATAGAAGAGTTACAAAATTTCGACATATTTGCTTGATGACAGTGTGTCTAATTCCAAGTATTCTCCAGACGCAATTGTGGTATACACATGACATTCTTTTTGTCTGTTGTCAAGGCTACTGAAATCTGTAGGTTCTTCTGTCTGGTCGTTGTTAGATCTTCTTGGCATGCTTTTCTTCGTACATTTTAGAATGGTGACTGTTAGGATTACAATCAGGACAATACCAATAACTACAGGTATAACTATAGCCAGAATAGTAGAAACAGGAAGTGTTTTGTCTAAAAATATAATACATAACCCATTAATATATATTAAGCCATTTAATATATCCTCGACAGTGCGATATAAAATCTAAATACAAGATGCGATGATTTATTGAAATTTAGATTGGTTAAATTTTATAATTTAGATGATTTTTTTTATTTGTTTAGGCTTCACATAATCCATTATCAATCCGATATGCATAATTTAGCGTAAAATACAAATTAATTATTACACGGCTGTCTAGGCAATTCACCATTCTGGTCGGGCAATTCATCCTTCTGGTCTGGCAATAGAACTTTCTGGCCAGATAATGGCAATAGAACTTTCTGGCCAGATAATGGCAATATACATGCACACGTATCCCATCGTGATCCCGTAGCCACACGAATAACAGCTGTTGGGGTATTGTTCTTTAAATTTACTTGTAGAACTCTGTAATGTAAAATAAAACTTTTTAAATACAGTAAAAATAGTGCAGGATATGTATGTATCTTACGGATAAACACATCTTATCATCTAGTTCGTGTCCTCGTCCAGCAACTATCACTAATATAAATAATTGAAGACCGAGATCTTAATTAAAGTTGTTACAGACACACATCTTCTACAAAACATAATCCGGGGAAGGGTATGCAGACTGCTAAACAATATGGAAAGCAACCTCATTCTATATCTGTACAAATATTTTGATTTGCTCAACTCCGAGTAGTGGTACCCATATCGATGCCGTGTATGGGGGTTAAATCTATTAAGGCCAGCTCAATTTTTTTCAAGGTCACTGAGATGTACATAAGGTAAGGGCACGTGATTGTTGGCGAGATTGTAGGTTACGGTTAGGGCAAGCATTTGGGCTCTATACAGGCTGGGGTTTAAGAAGTGCTCTTAATGTTTAATTCATAGTCCTCATTTCTTCATTTGTACACTAAAATTAAAATCTGTATCTTACAAACAATATTTGTTTTACAAATACGATATTTCTCATATCAGATTTATCAATTGTACTTTTGTTTATTTTTAATTGCATTTTAATATGAAGATAACATTATTTTTAGAAAATCAAAATATGCACCCATTTACATTTCTCCACTGACATACAACGAAAAATAATCCCGAAACAACAAATTTACAAATATAATTCTTAAAATTCAAATCTAGCTAAACATTTCTCCAGAAACATTTTTCAAAATTCATCGAACTGGAACATAATGCCGACATGAGCGGAAATCAACCTAGCATACAATAAGTCACTATGACCGTGATTTTAGTGAAATCACGTGCGTGGTATGGCTAATCCACATACGTATGTCCCTATAAATATAGCAAAATTGGTTATTCCGGTTTAGCATTAATTACATTCAATTGAAAATAGTCATTTTTTAGTTATAAGTTTATATTTTGATAGTGACATATTTCTTTGAAAAAAAAGGATGAGGATTTTATCTCTTCTAAATCATGTAATCATGAATTTTCCAGGAAATAATGAATACTTGTATATTCAAAGAGTAATAGAAAATACTCTCCACTAACGTATTACACGATAACTGGAATTTCGTATTAAGATCCACATTTTAACTTTTGAATACACCTCTCAGCCTCACGAAGTCGAGTTCCCACCATCCAAATGTCAAACAATATTTTACGTTTTAGAAAAATTATATAGACCTTCTTTTTCATGGCGTGCGTCCCAAAGTAAGGGCCACACTATGAAATTTCCAGACATCAACAACGGAAGTTCATTTACCTCACAAATGTAAATTATATTCTGGAATATTAAAATTTACATAACTTAAAAATGGTATTAAAGTCGGATGACGCCAAACACTATTACTTTAGTGGCTGAGAGAGAGAGGGGTGGGGTTAAAATACTCGTCTTAGTTAGGGATTCCTCACGTTTTCTCCATTAATATCTGGGAGTAGACATACAACAAATAACAGTATGGCAGTGTATGAGTGGGATTCGGTCTAATCAAACGAAAAACTGCGAGGGGCATGACCATAAATATACTTTTCCAGTTTGCCGCAAATTTGTGACGTATAAGCCTTTGAACACAACGTTTTATGTTGTTGTCTATTTGACCTAAATTATTGATCAATACAACTGTTAAATTTAGAAATTATTAACCTTTTCGACTCACTACACGGTAGATACAATTTTCCATCGAAGGTTGTTACATCGTTTGTAACACAGTCAATTTCTTTAGTCAGTTTCGAAGATTGGATGCCAATATTCGGTAGCGATTCAGTTCTCCGACCATTCAGCGTTGCTAAATAGCAACCGTTCGTAAAGCCGTTTCTACAGATGATACCGTTATCTGTGAAATAAAAAAACCAAATACACTGCATACGTTATATTATTTGTGGGAAATATACAAAATGCCGGACAAATCTTTTCAAGGAGAATCCAATAAATTGAAGGCCGAATTTCGTTTAATGTGGCATCATACAATATGTACAATATACTAGCATGCCTAATCAGACAATATTATTTTAAATTATATTATCGGAATGGGTCAGAAATGTAGGAACGAACTGAATACCGACCATTTTCGCGTGAGAAAGAGACGGTGCGCTTTATTTTTATAACGACCGACAGTATAATGTACAGGAGCGTACATATCTGGACAGGGGGGTAGGATGGCTGAATGGTTAGCGCGTACGCGTTGCATACCTGGTTGTACGGGACAAGGAGTAGATTCGCCTGTCCAATCTCGCGGGTTTCCTCTGGTTTCCTGCCACTGCTAAAGACCTTTATGCAGAAGAGAATTATTGAAATAAAATACTACTAGTAGTCCCGAAATGACCTGGTTGGTGTTAATGTCCTTTAGACAGCCCCAACCCCCACCCTCTCTCCCTCTCTCTCTCTTTCTCTCTCTCTTTCATATCTGGATATATACTAAGATATCTGGGTTACCCCGATAAGTGACTAAAATATTCTCGTATGATCTTTCAAGTTATGACAATGTCAAATATTTTCTTTAATGATGTTGATCAGGTTCTCCATTGACTAAAAAAAATCTCATGATTTTCAGCATGGTTTCCCTTGCACCAGTGACTGTAATACGTAGTATGGCCAACGTCAGATAAAAACGTTCGTAGAAGCACTAAACCCCATTTCCTAATTTTATTCCAACGTAAAGAGAGAGAGAGAAATGGGGTTTAACATCCACTCGACACAAACTAGGTCAATTTGGGACTAACATATGGTTTAATTTATTTCACTAATTCGCTTGCGCGTACGGTTCTTTAGCAGTGGGAGGAAACTGGAGGACCCTGCGAAAACCCCACGAGCTTGAAAAGGCGACCCTACTTCTTGTCACGTACAACAGGGGATTCGAAACCATGCCAGTTGACTCAATGACAGGCTTTATGATACAGCATGCAAACCATTCGGTCATTCAACCCTCCACCTTTGCGCCCCCCCCCCCTAATTTTCGACAGTGCTTTTTTTTTTACTGCTGAAAGTGCCTTTTTCAGACCCAAATATGTTCTCTCCAAACGTTTACTTCGACGAAAATATCAGCCAAATAGCTCTTGGAATATCTACAGATGCAAGGAAATGACGGATAATTGTCTAGGGGACCCCCCCCCCCCTCAACCCCATGTACTATTCTGATTCAGTTATTAAATTGTCCAGCAAAAATATGATAAGCGTCATCCCATTATTATTACTGATCCAAAACTCAGCTTAGAACACGTCTACACGTGGCCAAAAATTCGAAACTTACCCAAAATACTAAAAAACCGACATGATAATTTCAAATTAGTAAATTGGCGCTTGCCTGTCTGTTTAGTATAAAGACTCTTCATAGTAGACCAATACACCCTGTAAGCATAGAATGAAAATGTATTCTATTAGTAGGTGCAGGAAGACCGCAACACACACGACAAACTACTTACAGTAGATCAATACACTCTGTAATTTTAGAGGGCTGTAATATATACCGAAAACATTACAAAAATCTAATAACGGACCATCACTAAATACAGAAAAAACAACTACAGTAATTAGCCCATAAAGCGTAGGTCACACTTAACAATTGTTGGATGGCCACACTAAACTACGTATAAATATTATAGTCTGCTCTAGGTCTTGTATGACATGGTCAACACTCTTTGGTGGTCACACTTCGGTCCGCATAATACCCGTGGGGCACTGTAGCTGGGTCATGGGTCACGCCAGACCACTTACAAAAATTATGGGGTAGGACAATGTGTTAGGGGTTTCCTCAGACGGCAATTTCTCCCGTTTACATCATTTAGCCGATTTTCTGTGCACATATTGAAGACCTACTTCCGGCCTGGAGAATGGCAGGTTATTTATCTATTATTTTTTAGTGGCATTTAGCGATCGGGGAAACACATTAACAGAACACAGTTTTTATGGTCTTTTATCCCATAAAAACTGTGTTCTGTTAAGGTTATTTATCGTATGGATTTTGTTAGTGATGCCCTTACATTCAAATTTCTGGATCATACTTAAATGAGTAGATTACTACTAGTTTCATTTGCTTGATATAATCCAAATATGGCGCTGGCAAAGCACGCTCGCAAGATGGTCTGCGCATGAACTTAAGCGATTACCTCAACGTTAAAACATCCGTTGTAGAATTAAAAAAGACATTTCAAAAATAAATTATGAAAATTGAATACTTTTACAATTTCATTCAAATTACTTTATTTTGATATCAGCTATGATCATATGCACACGAACTCGATGGCTGTTAGGGTAGAACCCAAAATGCCCGAAAAAGTTTCAAGCTTTCTGCGAGGGGCGAAGGAGTGGCGCGCACCGTGTACGAACAACCCAAGGTAACAAGGAAAATTTGACAGCCGCAAACGCGTTTTGTGCTATTCCAGCCGGTGTACTTCAACAACTTCAATGTGGTCCAATAAAGACCAACCTTAGATTGCTGGCCTGAATCCAGAACAATCAATCAATCGTTGCGGGGTATGCGGGGCTCGCCCTCCTGGAGAAACATTTGAAAATTTAACCACCGCAACTGGTTTACTTTGATATTCTGGCCCATGAGCTAAGCAGCCTCAAAGTTGTTCAGTGATTTGGTAGCGGAAATCCTACTCTATTCCGACCTGAATTTTAACCACCCAGTTGTAGCTGATTCACAAATATTAATTTATGTCCGAAAAATGTCGCACAAAGTGGAATGACTCCAGACAAAATGGTTTAATCCACAGTCAATTCAGTAGAAAATCGTTCCATCCTCACGTGGCATTTCCGACGATGACATAGTATGATGTATTCAATCCATTCTTCATTAAGGCAGCGAGGTGGACAGACGTGTGCTTGGTTCATTAAACGTTAAAAGATTGTATTTTTTACTTGAAAATACCTGGGTGATATATTGATTTTGGCTTATGTAGCCAATAGCCTAGTCGGCTTATTGATTTTGGCTTAGGTAGCCAATACCTTGGTGGCATATTGATTTTGGCTTAGGTAGCCAATAGCCTTGGTGGGAATACCTTGGTGGTATTCAACTTTTACAAGTAGGAAATAGGAAATTATTTGTGGAAAAATTAGTAATTATCAGTGAAGAAATTTATTAATAAAAATTGAATACACAACAGACTAATAAGCGTCTAATTTGTGTGTAAATTGTTTTCATAATTGATTGTGGATACGTAGGTCAGTTCACGTGTTTGTATTGAATTGTACTTTCGTCTAATTTGTGTGTAAATTGTTTTCATGCTGGATTGTGGATACGTAGGTCAGTGCACGTGTTTGTATTGAATTGTAGTTTCGTCAGCCATGATCGATGGTTTAAACAAGCGAGTTGCGACAATGAGGCGTGATCACTTAATCCGATTTTTTCGCCTTTGTTTTGTTGTTTAGATAAAGGGTGTAACGATTTGTATGTTTCTAGATGGGATCTGTCTTACCACTAACACTGGCCCGTGGGACACTGATGCCTTTAGTGGATTTCTTATTCACGTGTCTCCTTGTGTGATTTGATCTGGTTTAGTTCTATTATTTTTATATGTTTTATAGAATGAAATTTATCATCACTTCAGGGAAAGTATTTACAGTATTTGTACCTGAATGGGAAAGAAGGTTTTCTAACGATGCTACTTTGATTTTAGTCCGAACTAAGCCAGAGTGGATTACACTGGGGACAGTGCTCCCTCATCACCTGGCTTACACCTGTCAGTTGACAGTGCTACTAAACAAATTTACTTCAGTTATATTTGAAATGGAATAAAGAAAATTTTTGTGAAATTTTGATATTTTTGATTTGAATATTAGGAATAGAATAGAGGTTGATGATATGCTGATATGTTAGTCTAATGTGTTTGAAGGGGGGTCTGAGGAACTGACATACTGAGGATTGGTGTAGATCCTCACGTGACATTTCCGATGATGACGTAGTATGATGTATTCAATCCATTCTTCATTAAGACAGAGAGAGCGGTAGTCAGTTGTACTGGTGAGCATGAGATATGCACACTATGTCCCTCTTTTTGGTCAATTTGTCCCACCTAATCCCACCCACGGTCTTTGACTTGTGTTGATCCTCTTGCTTTCAGATTGATCGCATTATTGCTCCCCAATACTTAATACTTCTGGAAGCTGGAGGAACTGACATGCTGGGGATTGGTGTATATTCAGTTAAATTGGTGTTTTATTAAATTTCGAGCATTTTTTCAAACGATATGAAATATTTTTTTACTTATCCCGTTTGCCCGAAAAGTCAGATTGCCCGAAAGTTAGAGGGGCGGGTGCCTCCTCCACGTACGTCCACCTTGCACGTGCGTCAATATGGTTATGGCTGCTTGAAGATGTAGTGAGTAGTTTAATGGCGAAGCAACGGTACTTGACAATCGAGCAAGTATCAATTATTCATATTATCATTGTTTAAGTCTCTCAGACGATCTACTCCATATTAATTATGGTTTAGAATGTATTACAGGCTTAATTTGATTACAAGCTTGTCACGTGAATACATCTAAATAAATAGTTTATATAACAGTCGAAGGCAAACAAAAGACAGTCTTACAGTCGACCTGTAAATGCTTGATAAGCTACTCAATACATGTTTCAGATGGTCGATATAATGCTTGTGACTTAAACTCATTCGTTCAAATAGTAAATGAATTCCAACAGCCAATCGATCTTTCGCGTGAACGACAATACGCTGTCCACTGACAGGCCTCCATCCTGAACCACTTACAGAAGGGATTTGGGATGGCCTAGTGGTCTAGAGTGCCGCGCTTTGACCTCTAGCTGGCCGGTCACCTCTGGCTTGCGGCTGTGGTTTCGAGCCCTGGTGTGAGCGTATGTGGCATGGAGATAGGGGCGCCTTCTCAACCTCGTGGGTTTCCTCCGGGCACTCCGGTTTCCTCCCACTGCTAAAGACCCCTACGCGCAAGCGAATTATTGAAATAAAATTCAAAACCATATGTTAGTCCCGAAATGACCTAGTTGTGTCGAGTGGCCGTTAAACCCCATTTCTCTCTCTCTCTCGAACCACTTACAGAAGAAAACACTTCGGATCGAACACGTCTTACCCACTGAGATACCGTGGCTCCATCAAATAGTAAGACACAGAGCCATATAATGGTATGGGGTTTAACATGTTTCAATTCTTTTTATTTTAAGCCTGTAAATTTGTTGGATATTACGAACATTTGGTTTCTCGACTTTTAGATGCTGTGTAGTAATTAAACCAAACATTATGACATTTTACAAGTATCGACTTATATTACCTTTTATTGGGACCTTTGCCGCGGACTCCAACGTCTAGGATGTTTTCCCCAGATGTGTGTTTATAAATAATCGTTTTTGTATAATTCTGTTTGTAAGACAAAGACATCATAAGTCCTTTGGTTGATCCGTAGTATACGTCACCAGTTTCTTGATCGACTCCAATACTGCCAAAATAACTATCATCTGATATAAAAGATAGGATACATTTAATTTTCCAAAAAACGTCACTGACGTGCGCTAAAAAGTGAAATTATCAAAATTTAAGAAGCTCTTTTCTCATTAACACTCTCCACCTCACCCCAAAACACCCCACCCCCGCTCTCTGGTTATATATTAATATCTACACTGCCACCCTAGCACTATCGCACCCGCCCCTGCCTAATAGGTCATAAATACTTTAATGAACCCTATATTAGATATAATCTGTATTAGATGACACTAATTAACATAACTTAAAGCCCCAATAACACTCTTGTTGTAACTGAATAATATGTCCCAATCTTCATTCTGGTCAACAAATTGTATTATTTTACAATATTCCAATTAATTGATGATACAAATTTCATCTTAACACACCTAATTTAAAAAATTGGAAAAATTCAACTAATTTTCTTTGAAAAGTCTAACGTAAACGTTTTCAAATGTGACTTTGATTTAAAATATTTTCGAACCCTCTGGACAAGTAAAATAGGCTGTAATGGATAATTTACACAACAGGTAGGACACTTAAACATCTAGTACTTAGAATAAGACTATTATTTATTTTCTGGAGCTGCCAAGCCAGCAAGAGTGTTATTGTCCCTTTAATACATGGGAAATTTATGATAGCAAACATTACATTGCAGGCTAGTTAAAGGGGTGTTATCTTGGATTAGATAAAGAGTTGACAATTAGCGCTATAATAAATTTTAAAAATAGATAAAGCGAAAGAAATATGTTGAAAATGTCAGTCAAATTACTTCAAACGGAGTCCGGAAATTTTGATTCCAACAACATTGTAGCCTCTATTGTTATTGTTATGATAATAAACAAAGTCTTGGTTATCCAATTTTCGGTTCATCATCACCGAACCGCAGATAGGATTTCAATCTGTTGCAAATCTGACCAATCAGATGGAATCGATGTTCTAGTGGGTTGATTATGGTCTTAACATTTTAATAAACGTCTTAATTAATAATACATTTTAATATTCATATAAAAGACCTGGGCCCGATTCCTAGAAAATTCTTGAAAGTAAGCACAAAGTTTTGCTTCACTTTTGCTTACGAAAGAAATTTTATGAAATACCGTTTCTAGAAAATTCTCGAGACCGTTCTTACGTAAGCACAAGTCAAGTACGAGTCTAAGCACATTGTGACTGGCAAACTGAGACTTATGATGCTCTCTAACGTCATAAAAACAATTTTGGTATGCGAATTTCACCGTATATTCGTCTGCATAGAGTTATAAATATATCAATGACATTTACTTCCCGGCAAATAGCCGATTTAGATGTATTTGACAATTGACATGAAATGAAATAGGTTTTAACGTCCTACTGTTTGGCGCACACGCCATACAGTGTGCTATGGGGGAAATTTTGCCCGGCAGAGGCGCTACGGCCTACTCTTATATCGAATTCCAACTGCCAAGGGATCTTTTACGTGTACGCCAATTTGTACACGGGACCTCATTTTTCGTGCCATCCGAACGACTAGACAGCTGTCCTTGTCAGGCCCTCCGTCATGGATCACTGACAAGTTGGCCTACATGGGGAAACCAAGCCGTAAAATCTGGATGAACCCTCTCGGTCAATGCATGGATCGAACACCCGACCTCCGGGCTAGCGAGTTAGCGTCTTACCCACTTAACCAGGTGATCCCCTGATGCCTTTGACATGTCCCCCGTAGGCCTACACATATAAAATGTGCCACAAGCTACTTAAAAAAAGCACAAGCACATGCAAACAGACGGAAAAATTGTGAGAGCGCCTGATCTTAAAGTAGCCCGCGTTTGTATTGTTTACCAATTTGTAAATAAAGGGTAGAAGTGAAATTTGCTATTGCATTCTTCGCGAGAATATGTTTCTAGAGGATTTTCTGTCTTTCAATAATCTCTTTTAGGTATCAAAAGACGTAGCAAATGCAAACAAGCCCTATACCTTGTTCGGGACTTGTGCTAAGATTGACAATTTTAAGAACGAAATTGTGCTTAAGTTTTTCCTTGGAACACACAATATCGTGCTTGTGCTTACACTGAAGTCTACTTAAAATCTATGCACAAGAACGTTCTTAAGAATTTTCTCGGAACACAAAATAAGATAAGTTTACTTAATTGCAAAGTCTATTTAAAATCTAAGCACAAGAACGTACTTAAGAATTTTCTAGGAATCGGGTCCTGCAATAGGAGATTTATTTCTTGCATGATGGTAAGTTTAATAGTACATATCGACACACTGAACAATTTGTACATTGGTCCCTTCCATACGCGTGCTCATAAACAAAGCTAAAAGTGTTTCTGTTATGCCCCGATAAAGAAAGGAATTGACTAAATCTAATGTGATATTCAGATAACGGAAGACCTATCACGTTTCTGCCTGGAAAGGTTAAAAAATAAAGAAGTTTGCTTGTTTACTATATTTAGAACAACTTCACGGTTACACTAATATACAGAAACGATTTGGAGATACTTGTGGATTCATAAAATGCCTTGCTTGGTTAAACCAGTATTTTATTCCGAACCATACATGAGTATATACAATCTGTTATAATGGATTTGAAAATAATCCACAGCTTATAAAAGTTCATCTGTATGTTTGTTTGGGGAGGAGCAGTAAGTATGTATTGATAAATTGATAAACAGGCAATCTATTTTTAATGTATTCAGCAATATACATTATTTATAGAATGAATTGTTTGTTATGATACCTTTATCCTCCATTATTGTTTTCGTATCACCACCATTTACATCCATGCCAGCACGGACAATCGTTATGTGGTCTCTAGCATATGCCCAGTACAACCATTTTCTTTCATAATCGTAAGTTATAGCCCTGTCTGCGACTGTAAATATAGAAGGTGTAAATGTCAGAAAATTGGAGGCGTTTGATCGGAGTACACCCCAACATAAACGACAGTTTTAATAGGATTGTAATTGTTTAGTGGAATCGACCGAGAGTCGTGAAAACATTGACCTTGGAAACATATGTGTGATTTACAAATTATTTAAAGAGACAGGACCCTTGCTTTCGGATTATCAATAATTATCCAGATGTTACCAAATCATAATTACCAAAATTTACAAACAATGTTACCACTTTTACCATTCTGTAAGTTGACCAACGGAATATTTCGGTGTTCAAAAAGTATATTGGACATAACCAGCTACATAATCACATCTATACATCCAACACTTATAACTCCTTTAACTGCCCCATTAGTGTGATTTGAAAACAAACAAAATATTAAATTGACCTCTTTCTTTTTTCAAATTAATAATTAATTAAGCGTACCTTTCTGAGCAATTTGTTTGCGGACGTTGTTCGTCGTGTTATACCAAAATAGATTACCATTAATCGTCAGAATAAACATTTCTTCCCCTGAAATATAATTGTACAAAATATATTAGCTTATATAAAATGTTGGTTGGAAACAAATGATGAATCTGGCCAATCGGTAAAGAAGTATAAAAATAAATATCAAAACGCATCGTCTGCCAATGTTGCAGGACCGAGGGCCTGACACTGAATAGCGTATATAGTCGTTTGGATGAGACGAACAATTGAGATCTATTGTACATATCTTCATGCACGTATAATAGCACCTGACAGTTGGAATTCGATATAAGATTAGGCCGATGTCCGGGCAAAACTTCCCTCATAGCGCAATGTATAAAATATGCCCATCTTCATTATACCAGGTTGTATTTTCATATAAAAAGATGGTCAAATGTTAATCAAAAAAATAAGATAAATGTCTTCCTACCTGTTACAAACAATACATTAAAAATACACAAAGACAGGATGTGTTGAAACAGCTTCATTTCTATACATGAAATGACACGTTATGATATTTAAATTTCTAATAATTAACAATATGAGCGGCAATAACATAAATCGATATGAATTATCATGTCTTTAATTTCTAAAGCTTTCTGCTTTTTCTCGATTTGAATTTTAATTGCCAACATATAATAATATTTTATTTCAAATGCATATTACGCCAAAGGCACATAGTACACTCAATACATGTTAGCTCTTGATAATGGATTTTAACATATATAAATATAAATAAATAGGACTCATTTTCAATATACAGTCTATTTGATACATTTGTACAATTTCATTTTTTTCAGGATGATCGGATACATTTTCAATATACAGTGTCTTTGTCATTAAGTAATTACATATATTCACTTTGCGAGTAAAGATCAGGGGCCGTATTTATAAAAATTCTTAGAGTTTTCATAACTTTTACTCTAAGACTTCCTAAAACAACATTTAGTTAAAAGTTACTCTTTAGAAATATTTATAAAGGGTCTTAGAGTTACTTTTAACTAAATGTAAGACTTGGGTCCTAACCAAACTCTTAGCGATGTAACCATGGGAAATCCAGGGATTCCCTGAAGTTATTTATAGCCACTGTAGGTTGACTGACGCCGAAATCGTCACCACTACACAGTTGGCCACAGATCACTAATTATTTCCCCATTGACTTTAATGTTAATTCTCGTCTCTTAGACCGGCTGTAACTTTTTCCCAAATATTCGTTGGGTAGAACGCTTTCTGCCACAGATGGAGTAACATGTGGCAAACTCTGGCCCAAAAGCATGTATGAGGTTCACCATGAAAAACTGGAGATACACAGGCTGGAAGTAGAGACAACTAAAGAAGCAATTTTCGGCCCTCCCTTTCAACGTAACCAACCTCACAACCCTTGTATCCTTCCGCCTTAAAATTATGAATATTCGCCAAAACCTGGCAGAAAATATATTTTTAAACCCTTTTCTTCGATTCTACACCAAAAAGTCAACAAAAATCGCCATGCAAAAGGGGGAAAACGGGAAAGGGAGAGAAAGACTAAAAATAACTTTCGCCCTACTAATGGCGATCTTCATCTCAGCGTCGATTGAGAAATTTCGTACGGCCCATGAATATTTAGTGATCTGTGTCCAGTTACATTTTACCAGTAGCAAGGAAACGAAGCGTAATGGCGATCTTCATCTCAGCGTCGACTGAGAAATTTCGTTTAGTAGGACTCGTAAGTAGATGCCGAACTAAATCTGTCACAAAAAGAATCCCACCCATGTTCATTCGATATCTCCTTATCAACTCGTCATTGTTGTACTCCACTAAGAAATCTCTTCTTGTTTTATTAAACTCTCTTAGGCGGAGTACACGGACGGCCATGTTAACCAAGATAAGAGTACTTTTAACGAGTTAGGGGTGCTACAGGAGGACTCCTAAATATGTGTCATAGTTAGGAGTAATTCTTAAAGTAAAATGTTTTATAAATAGGTCTTAGGAAAATCTACAAAGTTAGTAGTAATTTTTGACAGTTAAGAGTTGGTTCCAACTCTTAGAATTTTTATAAATACCGCCCCAGATTATGTACTCTGTCTTTATCCTTTATGTTTAGACTATTGATTTTATGTAATTTTCTCTTTTCAAGAATGCATGATATACAAATTTACATATATTATTTATAATATCATCACATTTACTTTGTAAACAATGTAAAGTTGATTCTCTATAATCCAAATAGGTGTTCACTTTATACAAAACTCTTAAATCGGTATAATTATCACAAATTCTCATAAAGTGTAATTCATCCTCTATTACAGATTTGCATTTGGTTATACAACAAAATTGACAATATCTCTCAAAGCTTTCTACACTGTTCGCTCGACCTTTCTCTATCTCTAAATTATGACTACTTAACCTGAGTCGACAATAAGCAACTCTATACAATTTGTTTTCAACACAGGACAGGTATTTTTCTGGTTCTAACAGAGATTTTATCTCACAATAGAATTTTAGTTTACTACAACTTTCTATGTGTTCATGCCATTTCTGGGTACTGCAATCTTTCACTCTTTGTTTGAATGTACACATAAAACTGTTTGAATTTCCTACTTGCTGACAGAACCAAACATATTGAAATCCATAAATACTCAGTAATTCCTTAATCTTGGTAGCCCAAGTTATCCTACCAGCATTATGTAATTTTAGTAGCATTTCATAACACCTTTTTGGGTATCTCTCATCACCCATTTCTAATATTTCTAACCAATATTTAATGCACTTAGAGTTATATATGACATATAGTGGTGACCGCCCTAAGAGCAATTTTCCACTGCATGGAATAATGGTATTTGTCAGGCTGAAAATCTGAAATGTCAGGCCGAAAATCAGTTCAGCCTGACATCATGTCAGGCTGAACCTTAGCAGTTATTTCAAGGCTTGATGTCAGGCCCTCAGTTCTGCATCACTGACCAGGGGAAACTACGACCTCCAGACTAGCAAGCCGGTATCTTACCCACTTGATCCTCGGACGAGCTTCTTACTTGTAGATTGTTGTGTTGGTCTACTTTACTCTGGGGTGATGTGAAAGTTAGAGTTAAAGGTTCACCAATATTAAGGCTAAGGGGGTCACGGTGGCTAAGTGGGTAAGATGGGAATCTATTCGTGAAGTACATGCTAAAAAGAGATATGGATAATCACTCCAGTAACAAGCTACATTTTGACACCAAAACAATGTTCATTATTGTTTACCTTCAAACAAGATTTTGTGAATTGGGTTTCATGTCCACAACAAATTTTAAAATTCAACAATTCGGACGTAAAAGTAAATATCTACTTCAGTGCACTACTCTGCCGCTCTAAAAATCATTTTATTATACACTCAATTCCTTCTGACGTCATACATGTAGACTTCAACGATCCAGTCTAAGTCATTGGAATTCGATATAATAAGAGTAGGCTGTAGTACTTGCTGCTGTCTGGGCAAAATTTCTCTCATAGCACACTTTATGGCATACATGTTTGCCCGTCTGCATCTTCATAAGTCCAGTTTGGAGCAGAACAGTAGGACGTTAAACTCCATTTCATTTCATTGTGTCTAATGGCTCCTCCAAATTTGATTTCCAAATTCCCAAGTAATTTGTGAAGTTTTAACCAAATCCACTATTATTTCAACTTGTATCACAATTATTTACATGTAATCAAATGTTGGATAATATAAGCTTGCTGTTTTTTTGTATGCACACATTTTGGAAAATCTCACATTTTCATTTGACCGGTATGTCATGTCGTCCACCTCACTTTCCCTGTGAGTGCTCTACAGGTCACAATTTTTATCCGTAATTTTCCAAAGATCTTGGTTTCTTTCGAAATTGGAATGTGACGCACCACTTTAAAATATTGTTTATGGCCACTGATTGCACTGAAAATCACGTTTTTACTTTATATATAGCTGGGCAATTCCACGGTAACGGACGTACATTTTGCACTCGTCATATTTTGAATACTTCCAATATTATCTAACCATGAATAATTAATTGTTTGGGTTTTATATAGTATTAAAGACATATATTTCAAGTATTAAATGACATATGATTTTATTTATTCCTGAACACCGGAAATAAATATTGGCTCCTCAAAGTAGCCTATAGGTAACGGACGTACAGAAATGAACACCATGATTTACCTGTATGAACACAGTTGCAAAACTCTGTGAATTGCCCTGTGGAATTCAACAGTTTTTATCCCTGTAAGAAAGGGCACTAATACTAGATGTGATTTGTATGATCACTTCTCACATTTGGATTCTTGTAATCCAGTAAATTAGAAATTATTGTGGTAACGGACGTACATATTTTCTGGTAACGGACGTACGAGTGCAAATTGCTAACCCATTACATGAGATATGTAAACTTTCAGGTAATGGGACTGATAGATAATACTAATGATTAACTCATTTGAATTAATGGAGCAGTTACCTTCTTAAAAACATCACTCCTTACATAAAATATTGCGACCTTAAAATTTTGGTAACGGACGTACATTTTTACCCTAAAATTTTATTAACGGACGTGCATACATCTATGAAACCCCAAATGATTCAGAGAATTTGGTCAAAATGTTTTCTTTCTACAGTCATAATATCAAGAATGGGTGATGTTAGCTTTATATATGAGTTTTTGAACATTTCCATAAATAAATATGAATGAAAGAGCTAATATGTAAATATTTGATAACATGAAATATCGTAAAAAGTAACGGACGTACATGTACGAAAACCCAAATTATTCTGAGAATTTTGGCAAATCTTTTCTTTTTTTGGTCGTTATAATAAGAATGGGTTATTTTAGCTTTAGATATGAAATTTTAAACAATTCCATTTATAAATGTGAATGAGAGAGAAAAAGATAGGTTGCCAGGCAACGAAACATACGCCCACAGCAGCTAAATCGTCCGGGCAGTCAACAAGGGTTGTCGCATATTTTTACTTTTTTTTGGTAATAAAACATTTGTAATACACTAAAATCTGAGTAACAACTCATTATGTAATTATCTGAAAATCATTAGAATTTGTTTGCTTTTTATAAAGTTTTGCCCCAAGCTAATAATTAGTATAGGAAACATTTAACATCATGGATTTAGCTGTTCAGTTATCAAAATTCATTGAAAATCAAAATACTTGTTCGTTTCAACACCTTAAACTCTGTGTATCAATCTGAAGTCAATCGGATGATTTATAAGTTTGGCATCTACAGCGCCACAAGGTTTTTCGAAATGATCAAGGGAGATAACTCTGGAAGTAATTATTTGAAATCGATGAAAATCAGTAGGCTTTTTCGTCTCAGGACCTTAAACAGTGTGTGTAAATTTAAAGTCAATCGGATATTAACTTTGGCCTCTAGAGCATCCACAGGATTTTTTGAAGTGATCAAGGGCCATAACTCTGGCCCTAATTATCGGAAATTGCTGAAAATCAATAGGCGTCTTCGTCTTATAACCTTAAACACTGTGTATAAATCTAAAGTCAATCGGATATTAACTTTGGCTTTTAGAGCGTCCACAAGATTTTTTGAAGTTATCAAGGGCCATAACTCTGGCACTAATTATCGGAAATCGCTGAAAATCGATAGGCTTCTTCGTCTTATGACCTTGGCTTAAACACTGTGTATAAATTTAAAGCCAATCGGATATTAACTTTTGCCTCTAGAGCGTCCACAAGATTTTTTGAAGTCGTCAAGGGCCATAACTCTGGTAGTTATTATCGGAAATCGCTGAAAAACAATAGGCTTCTTCGTCTCATGACCTTAAACACTGTGTTTAAATTCAAAGTCAATCGGATATTAACTTTAGCCTCTAGAGCGTTCACAAGCAATTGTGGACGCCGGACCGACGGACGGACGGGGGCGACGACAATATGCGACCACATTTCAATGTGGGCGTATAAAAATGTGAATATTTGGTTACGGACGTACATTCTCATAGCGATATTTTTCAATGTTGGTTGCTTTCACAAAAATATGTTATTTTCATATTCTAATGTATAAATATCATGTTTATACACATTGTCAGATAACTAATGCCAAATCATACATTATGACTTAGAATTATCCAACAAACACAAAGGAAGAAAATACCTAAAAATTATAAATTCAACATTTACAACGTACACCTCGACAAAAGACCAAATAAAAAAAAAATGGGAACAATTTCCGACAAAATTTGAGTTTGTCTTCAAAATATAGATTATTTCTCACCATAAAACACTATTTTTGTCCACTTATCAACTAATTAAATTTTTCACCTAATTGTATACTTTAGCGTGGAATTGCCCAGCTGGATGTATATTGTCGTATGTCCGTCCACAATTGTTTGTGAACACTCTACAGGTCACAATTTTTATCCGATTTCAATGAAACTTGATAGTTTTATCATTCTAAGATCTTGGTTCTTTTCGACATAGGCATGTATTGAATTGTAACTTCGTGGATTATGGGCCCTGATTATACGAAAATTCTTGGTTTTAGCTTGTGAACACTGTCTAGTTCCCAATTTGGAACCGGTTTTGATGAAACTTGAAATTCCTCCATATTACCCAGGCATGTTTTTTAACGGATTTCCGCGATATTACAGTCATCCACCGGTCATTCTTGTGATTCGTCTAAATTTGCAATAAAAAAGAGGGGGTAATGCATGTCGGCCAAGTCTTAGTCTTTCTCCTCAAAAGAGAGAGAGAAATAAGGTTTAACATCCACTCGACACACACTTGGTCATTTCGGAACTAACATATGGTTTAATAATTTTTTAAATAATTTGCTTGCGCGTGGGGGTCTTTACCAGTGGGAGGACTCGGAGAAAATCCACTAGGTTGGACAGGCGACCCTACTCCTTGTCACGTACAACCAGGGCTTCGAAACCGGGCCATCTGACTCAATGACAGGCCTTTCTCCTGGAACCTGATGTTAACAGTAAACACAGTTTACTTCATTATCAAGGCTCTTGATGGTTATTACCGTCCTGGATAATGAAGAATCTGAGGTACGCGATTGAGACTAAAATTGTCTAATGAAATTCCAAGAAATCATAATCTGTGGGAAATTGCCCTGTAGAGTTGTTTCGTGTCTATGTGAGTTAATTCATAATACTTATCACGTCAAGCGCGTTTGGAACGAAATATTTACTTTTTCTATGTGATTTTAAAAAAAGTCAAACCTTTGATTATCACTGTTAAACAGTAATGAAGGTTGAGTTAGAATTTCACGAAAATCGGACCAAAACTGCCGGACAAAATGATCGCCACTTGTACCCGAAGAGTGTAAAAATATGTTATATCAAGGTTGTGGACCCTGTAGAGGTCACAATTTTAATGAAACTTGAAATGCATGTTTATTGTATAACCGAAAGATCTTTGGTCCTTTTGATATTTACGCATATCGGATCGTAGCTTCCTTTAAGGATATTTGCGCATATCGGATCGTAGCTTCCTGAATTATGGATTCTGATTGGCTGAAAAATGGCCTTTTTTAGATTGTGGTCCTTATGGAGTTCACAATTATTATCCGATTTAAAAAACTGTTTAACTGTATCACTGTTGAAACGAGTTCAAATTTCGTGAAAATCAGACCAATACTGCTGAAGACAAAATGGTACGCAAATAGTGTTAAAATATGATATCAAGGTTGTTTGTGGACCCTGTCACAATTTTAATCTGATTTTGATGAAACTTGAAATGCATCTTTATAATCCAAAGACCTCTTAGAGGTCGCAATAATTATCCGATTTAAAAAAGCGTTCGAATATATCACTGTTTCACTGTTATGAAGGTTGAGTTCGAATTCCGTGAAAATCGACCAAAACTACCTTACAAAAAGGCTGCTCTGTCTACACCAATTGTGTCATACATAATACCAAGATTGTGGACTCTGTCCACAATTGTTTGTGAACAGTCTACAGGTCACAATTTTTTATCCGATTTCAATGAAACTTAAAATATAGGTTGATCAACCTAAGATCTTGGTTCCTTTTGATATTGGAATGTATCGGACTGTAACTTCATGAATTATGGCCCCTGATTGTACGAAAAATCACGTTTTTCGCTTGTGAACACTGTAGAGGTCCGATTTTGATGAAACTTGAAATGCATGTTTATAACCCAAAGATCTTGTTTCCTTTCTATATTTGCACATTTTGGATTGTAACTTCCTGAATTATGGCCCTTAATTGTACGAAAAATCACCTATTTTATCTTGTGGTCTTTCTGGAGGCCAAAATTATTATCTGATTTAAAAAAAAGTCTGATTATATCACCATTACACCATAATGAAGGTTGAGTTCGAATTTCGCGAAAAATCGGACCAAAAATGGACCCCACTTGTACGCGATTAGTGTTAAAATGGTATAACAAGGTTGTGGACCCTGTATAGGTAACAATTTTAATCTGATTTTGAAATTGATGCATGTTTATAACCTAAAGATCTTGGTTCCTTTCGATATTTGCGCATATCAGATCCTAACTTCATGGATTATGGCCCCTGATTGTATGCAAAATCGACTTTTTTAGTTTGTGGTCCCTCTAGAGGTCTCAATTATTATCCAATTTTCAAAAACGTTTGATTATGTCACCATTACACTGTAATGACGGTTGAGGTCGAATTTCGGACCAAATATTTCGGACAACATGGCTGCCGCTATACCCTGTAGAGGTCACAATTTTAATCCATTTGATGAAATTTGAAATGTAAGTTTATAATCCAAAGATTGCGGTTCCTTTCGATATTCGGGCACATTGGACCAAAACTTCCTGAATTATGGCCCCAGATTGTACGAAAAATCATGCTTTATACCTTGTGGACCCTATGGAGGTCACAATTTTATTCTGAATTAAAAAAATGTTTGACTGTATCCCATTACACATTAATGATGGTTGATTTTGAATTTCTTGAAAATCGATAATTGAACAGCTAAAACCATAATATTAAATGTTTCGTATACTTAACGTTAGCATGGGGCAGAACTTTTATAAAAAACAAACAAATTCTAATGATTTTCTGATAATTACTTAATATGCGACAACTCTTGTTGACTGCCCGGACGATTCAGCTGCAGTGGGAGTATGTTTCGTTGACTGGCAACCTATTTTTAACCAATTTTGATCAATCTTGAATTGTATACATGTGTATAACCCAAAGATCATAGTTCCTTTTGACATTCGCTCATATCAGACCGTAACTTCCTGTATTACGGTATGGCAACCTGACTGAACAAAATTTGCGTTTTCGGCTTGTGGTGCCTTTGGAGGTTATGATTTTTATCTAATTGAAAAAAAAAAATTGAATATATCACGGTTACACACAAAAATGATGGCGTAATTTAAATTTCGTGAAAATCGGACAGAAGGTACCTGACAAAATGGCTGCTCCTTGTACACAAATAGTGTAATAGTTTGTACATGTAGAAATACCCATGTTCCTTAAGCAACGTCCGCGAGTTTTATAACATCTAACCATTACTTCAATACTCAGCAATTTATGAAACCAGAGTACCCGGAGAAAACCCACGAGGTTGGACAGGCGACCCTACTCCGTGCCACGTACAACCGGGGATTCGAAACCACGCCAGTTGACTCAATGGCAGGCCGCATGATACAGAGTGCGCACACTAACCATTCGGACACCCAACCCCCCTTTTTTAACCTGTTGAAGTAGAAAAGCTGTTATTTGAAACATTGGTTCAAATGACACCCTAACACTAGCACATGTTTAACTAATCTTAAATTTGATTTCAGAAGCCTGTAGAAAATTACATATAAACAGGGCTGTTAAAGAGATAATGATTTCATGGAAGATACCCTCAAATAAGCTCAGGTAATCCATTTTATCATATTTTCAATTTGAGAGAATAGTGTTGCAATAAAAGTCAGTTCATCAGTCTGTAAAATTCCAGTTATTGTGAAACTTCATTTGGCCAGAGAAAATCATAAGTCCTAAACTTAAGTGACTGTAGTCCAAAGATTTGTCTTATCTACAATGCGGAGATCTAAAGAGAAACAGACATGCGAAAATCTTAGCTGAGAAGTATTTAAAACTTTTACTTCATACATTTATCAGGAATCATAACACATATTCAAATGTTATTGCTTCCATGCTTCTCAGGAACATGATTTGCAAAACTGCGAATCAAATGAGGTAATTTAGGAAATTAATTATCAATTTCCGGTTTTGATTAGCAATATTTGAGGAAAATTGTGATTAAATAATGTCTGTGTTGAATTTACAATATAATGCAAAGCTTTATTGAAGTATAAATATTTCAAAAATTATAATTATAGATATAGATTTCAAAATTTGCCCACTGTTTTCTATACTTGCATGTGTTACAAATACTTTCTTCAAAGCAGTGGCAGTTGAGACACTGGTTGTAAGCTTATCGGAATAGTTTAGATATGATATTTCTGCAGGCCTGGCAATAACTGTGTTATATGTATCTGACATTTTCAACTTAGTGTCGGGCATGTATTAATAATATCATTAAAAAGACAAATCAGTGCCTGGCAAAATGACAGGCACCAGAGATTTAGTGTCTGACAAAGCCCGAATCTGTGCCTGACATTGTCAGTGACAGGTGCCTAATTTCCTGGCTTGTATTTCTGGGTTGATTGGTAGTTTGGAAATGACATGAAATGAAATTGGGTTTAATGTCACAATAAGCACAACCATATTATGCAGTATGCACTGTCATCCACTCATTAGTTTACTGGATATTTGTATAGATATTGCATGATTATATTATATGTTAATTCTGTGATACTGTATGACAATATATAAACTGATTCTGTGATACTGTATGTTAGTATGATAATATTTATACTGATTCTGTACTGTATGATAATATACTGGTTTTGTGTTTCTGATTCTGTGATATTATATAATTGTATACAGATTTCGTGATTCTGCATGATTATATACTGATTTTGTGATACTATATGATTATAGACTGATTCTGTGGTTGTGATACCGTATGATTATATATACTGACTCTGTGATTCCCATTTCTGTAAAACTGTATGAGTATAATAAAAATCTGTGATAAAATATGACAATATACTTATACTGTGGTACTGTATGATAAGATAGTGATTAGAGAGATACTATGATAATATACTGATTCTGTAATAGTAGTAATACTATCTGATAATATACTGATTCTGTGATACTTTGAGATTATATACTGATACTGTATGATAATATACTGGTTCTGTGATACTTTATGATTAGATACTGTATGATAATATACTGATTCTGTGATACTTTATGATTATATACTGTATGATTATATACTGTATGATTATATACATACTGATTCTGTGATACTTTATGATTATATACAGATACTGTATGATAATACATGTATACTGATATTGTATGATTAGATACTGATATTGTATGATAATATACTGATTCTGTGATACTTTATGATTATATACTGATACTGCCTGATATTATATTGATTTTGTGATACTTTATACATGTATACTGATACTGCATAATAATATATTGATTTTGATTATAATACTCATACTATATCATTATAATACCGATACTGCATCATTATACATGTATACTGATTCTGTGATTCTGATTACTGTAGGATTATTTACCCTTTCTGTGATATCGATGTATGATTTCTGTGGTATTGATTTATGCTTTTTAATGTTCTTATTACTTATTAAATTTATTTTTAAAAAATATTCTTGTTAATGTTCATATTTTTGATGATAGAATTCAGCTGACCTTTGAAGAAATGATATTACAGGTGATACTTGAATTACACGTTATCGGTAACGTGTAGGGGAAGAATGTAGTACATGCTATAGACGTTATAATATAGACTTTACAGAGAACGTTTCAGGGGGAGAATTAAAAACCTGCTATAGACGTTATCGGTAACGTATTAAGGTGGGGATTTAGCATATGCTGTAGACGTTATATAGAACGTTTCAGGGGGAGAGTTGAACACCTGCTATAGACGTTATGGAGAACGTTAACGGAAGGGGGTGTCATGCATGCTGTAGACGTTATGCGGAACGTTTACACAGAGGATTGTTACACCTGAACTAGACGTTATCTATAACGTTAAAGGATGGAAATAAAACACGTGCTATCGACGTTATCAGAAACCTTACAGGGGAGGAATTTAAAACATGATATAGACGTTATCAGGAACGTTTAAGGAGCGGGATTTACCACATCCTATTGACGTTATCCCGAACGTTAAGGGGTGAATTTTAACACATGCTATAGACGTTAATGGTAACTTTCATGGCTTACGTTCGATGAACATTCAAAACTAAGGTAAAGTAACAGAATAACTAATGTTTTCAAAACGTTAAAATTAATTTTCAGTTAACTTATCCTGTAACGTTTGTAAATGACGTTTGCCTTACGACAACAAAACTTTCCTGGCTTACGTCAGATGAACATTCAAAACTAACGTTAAATAACAGAATAATTGATGTTTTCAAAACGTTAACATTAATGTTTTCAAAACGTTAACGTTAATGTCCAGTAAACGTATCCTATAACGTTTTTAAAAACGTTAACGTTACCACAACAAAACTTTCCTGGCTTACGTCAGATGAACATTCAAAACTAACGTTAAATAACAGAATAATTGATGTTTTCAAAACGTTAACATTAATGTTTTCAAAACGTTAACGTTAATGTCCAGTAAACGTATCCTATAACGTTTTTAAAAACGTTAACGTTACGACAACAAAACTTTCCTGGCTTACGTCAGATGAACATTCAAAACTAACGTTAAATAACAGAATAATTGATGTTTTCAAAACGTTAACATTAATGTTTTTAAAACGTTAACGTTTATGTCCAGTAAACGTATCCTTTAACGTTTTTAAAAACGTTAACGTTACGACAACAAAACTTTCCTGGCTTACGTTAGATGAACATTCAAAACTAACGTAGAATAACTAATGTTTTCAAAACGTTAACATTAATGTTTTCAAAACGTTAACGTTAATGTTTTCAAAACGTTAACATTAATGTTTTCATAACGTTAACATTAATGTTTTCAAAACGTTAACATTAATGTTTTTAATACGTTAAAATTAATGTTTTCAAAACGTATCCTGTAACGTTTGTAAAAACGTCAACGTGACGACAACAAAACTTTCCTGGGTCACGTGCCACAAACATTCACAGGGAACGTTAAATAACGAAAAAATAATCTTTTGAAAACGTTCGGAAAACTAAATTTTGTTAGCTGGGAATAATCTTAGAGTGGGTTACTGAAGACAAGCATACGCCATATAGTGTATTATGACAGAATATTTTGCCCGGACGTATTATACTCTTAATTAGAATTCCAACTGCCAAGGGATCTTTTATGTGCACAACAATGTGTACATGAGATCTAGGCTTTTTTCTGCTGTACCCCTTACAAAAAGGAATCACGTCAGAAAATGCTAACGAAGTGTCTAGGCCAATGCATTGCTCGAACACAGGACCTCTTGCTCACCGAGCCACCGTTATTCCTTTAAATAGTACCCCCGCTCCCAATTTCTCTCTCGCTCAACTAATATTACCTTTTATTGGGCCCCTTTCCATGGAAAAAAGGAGCAAACCTCCCCTTCCCCCGCCTTAGATCGAAATTAAATAAGTAACACCGGTGCTTCATGTGGTGTTTCTGCTGATGTAGGGCGGACTGGAATGTCCTGGACTACGAGGTGACGTAGTTTCCTCGAGTCTACGAGAAGACTATAAATTCATCATCGCCAGTATGTTTCTACAAGTTATCGAAGTAAATTATAATTGATTATCGCATGAATTTGATAGTTATATTGTCCAGTGCCACTTTAACACCATAAACAGTTAAACACACTAGCACAAAAGGAATTGGGAGAACGCCCCCCCCTCTCCCTCTTTAGATTGAAATTAAATAAAATATTGTTTAACGTCCTACTGATCTTCTCAAGTGGCATTATTTTAGCCTAAAGTGCAAAAGGGGAAGCCCCTTCCCCATCACACCGCGTTAATGGTCTGAATAGTTAATTAATGCCTAATCATTTAGATAACATTCATCCGGTTTCATCCCACTGCCAAAATGTCAAAAACCCCTACGCGCATGAGAATTATTGAAACCATATGTTAGTCCTGAAATGACCTAGTTTGTGTTGAGTTGACGTTAAACACTCTATTTCTGTCTCTCTATCTCTCTCTCTCTATCTACCCCCTCTTTCTCTCTCTCTCTCCCCCTCTCTCTCTTTCTCTCATATTCCACGACACTACAATGGGTTTTGTGATGCGGCTGCCACACAGTGTCCGTATTCTAGGATCGGACACAGAAGGCCCTTGTACAGCTGTACAAGGGGGTCGTTGGGTTTTACTGCGAGTGAATAACTGTGTATTATCTGCAAACCGTTTCAGTTTGCAGGTGCAGATGTGTTGCAGGTCATTGATGTAGATGACAAACAGCATTGGTCCAACGACTACACGCTGCTGCCTGTTTATCAAGAATGCCTTGATCCAGTCGAAAACCTTGCCTTGGATGCCATACGCTAAAAGCTTCGCCAGAGTCCTTTCATGAAGTCCATGTATATGATGTCGACCGTTCCTCCTGCATTGAGAATTTATGTCCAGACATTCATGGCATCTGCATTGGCCGAGAAAGTTCATTCTTGCCCGAGATGCAGGACAGCTGTCTAGTCGATCGGATGGGACGAAAACCGAGGTCCTGTGTACAAATCGGCGTGCACGTAAAAGCTCCCTTGGCAGTTGGAATTCGATATAAGAGTAAGAGTAAAATTACCCCCGCAGCACACTGTATGACGTATGTCCAACAGTTGCGTGGTGCAGGATCTTCCATGTTAGCGATTACAACGAAGCTATATCTTCTTCCGGTGGTGTGAGATTGTTCCTGATCACTGATCAGTTCAGGAAAAGGTATCACGTATTTTGTTAGAGTTATTGTCATTAATAAACATACTGGTTATCGCGTTCAATGGAGCGAAGTTGACTGGCTTAAAATTGATACTTCTATCGTTCCTGATTTGTTGCCGTTGTATTTTTAGTGATTAGTGATCGTTACACTATTTTGTTCTTTGTAGAATGAATATTGGACCC
Source organism: Patella ulyssiponensis (assembly GCA_963678685.1). NCBI lineage: Eukaryota > Metazoa > Mollusca > Gastropoda > Patellidae > Patella > Patella ulyssiponensis. The sequence goes on along the minus strand of OY783227.1, from coordinate 9,345,936 downwards.
TACGCGCAAGCGAATTATTGAAAAAAAAATGAAGCCATATGTTAATCCCAAAATGACCTAGTTTGTGTTGAGTGGACGTTAAACTCTCTCTCTCTCTCTCTCTCTCTCTCTCTCTCTCTCTCTCTCTCTCTCTCTCTCTCTCTCTCTCTCTCTTTTTCTCTCTCTTTCTTTCTCTCTGACAACTCTCCAGAAATGGTTTGTTATATTTTTTTAACTTTTTTCCAATAAAGCCATTTCCATATTTTATTAATTCGCTTATTGTTGTTTTACTATGCTTTTAAACAACAATTTTGTCCAGGTAGCATTGCATTTTGATAATTTGTTTATCCAAGATATTTTTAAAGAGGTAGTAAAATTTAAAATATTAACCATGTTAAGTCCACCCTCCGATACTGGTAGACATGCTGTACCCCTACATATTTTGTCAGTTTTATTGTTCTGCCGAAGTGCTGTTTTTCTGGGGGTTGTAGCTTATTCCAACACTAACGGCAAAAACTCAGATGAATTGTTAAAATTGTACTTTTAATAAACAAGTGTCCAAAACTGGCTAACGGTCACAATATCGATATAGGTATCGCGAGGGCGAGCCGGTCACCAGACTGAAGTTACAGTAAAATAAAGAACATATATACAAGCTTAGGATTAAAATAATTATATAATGATATTTGATAAGATGTTAAATTGAACATAGGAAACAGATGTTTAAATACAGAAGATATGGACATAGCAAGAATGCATGTTAACTATAATTACGTAATATATATCGTTACATTAAGTATAAACTCAAACAGTTAAAAGACTTGAAAGATTAGAGAGATGTCAATTCTGAACTTGGTCAATTACTACTTTAACTAAAATCATATAATAAAAATATGAACAAAGATAAACTATGACAGTTCCATATAAACTTAAAGAAGGTATTATTTAGATTTGTGAGGTACGCGTGAGGTGGGGAAGGGATTGTGCAAAGTAAGTGTATTAATTTTGGTAATGCCAGTGTTTTGATAACAGTTATTTTCCCGATGTGGGTTTTCGGCAAGGCCAAATATTGAGTAAATTTTGAATTTCCATAATTCTTCTATCATAGTTATTTTTAATCACTTTGTCTACTGAAAAATTTTACTCCTAATAAATTGAAATTTGTTTCTCCGCAATCTAGTTACCATCTTGTATGATGGTATACGTCTTTTGAATATTTCTTACTACCTATCCAAATTACTTTTGTTTAAGAATAGTTAATTTTTAGGCTTGAATGGATTGCAAAATACCCAGTGTTGCCGCTAGTGACTCTGGAGAGGCATCTAGTGACCCCTGTCTCCTTAAACCCATCTCTGTAAATATTTCTTCTTTCGGAGAACGATCCTTCTCTTTTCAGGCACCGGAACTCTGGAATAAGCCCCCTTTTTCCATTAGGTCAGCAAAATCTATTACAATATTCAAGCAATCATTTAAAACACAGTTTTACAGACAGGCTTTTAGTTTAAAAAGATTTTATATATCCTGCATTTTATCATATGATATCATTGTCTATATGGATTTAATTTTATCGTGTAGTTTTGTTTTTTTATGTACATTTGGATTTTATATTGTTTCAATTTATGTTTTTGTAAAGCGCCTGTGAGCCTCTGCAGTGTAAGATGGGCGCTATATAAATATCGTTTTAATAATAATGATAATAATGATGTATCATCCGCCAATTGTGTTAATAGGTATTCCTCACCATCTTTATTAATTCCTCTTATATTGTTAGTATTTCTAATAAATATAGATAGTACCTCTGCGCATATTAAATTATAATAAATATATAAGGGCTCAGAGGATCGCCTTGTCTACAGCCCCTTCCGAGTGTGATTGTATCCGAGAGATGTCCATTTATTATTACTCTTGATTCAAAATTATCGTGTAGGGTTGATATCCACTGTTTAATGGAGTCTTTAAAGCCCAAGATATCTAGAGCCGTATCTATGAAGTTCCAGGAGAGACTATCAAAGATGACATACAAGATAACTATATAGGATAAGCTTATACAAATATCTGAAGAAAAACTTTCACCTTACCCTCAACACTTCCATGGCGACTTCTTTCCATTATCAACTGTTCTGGAGCATCTTTGAAAATAAATTTGGTTATTCTCAGGGTATGGTTAGTCTTGTGGCTACTAATTCCATCTGGCACAACTTTCTGGATGGAGTTATGTCCCATTGGTTGTTCACTAAATTAGATGTTGTCTGTGGTTTGATCAATTGATGTCAGTTGAAATGCGTCGTCGCCTCTCTGAAGGACACGGTGCTATATATTTGTGTACCTCTCCGTATATCATTTATTTTTGTCTGAATTCTGATAACTGTGAGCCACTTTACGATGGCTTAAACCTCCTAGATTCCATACGCCTTCTTTATCTAAGAAATGAAGTGCCATCTATGCTAGTTAATAGACATATATGACTGTTTATGTCCGCTTCTCAGACTAAAATGTAATCCATTCAAATAGATCAAAGTGTTCACTAACAATCGTGGATTATGAGACCCTAGAAATCCACATTCCCATATTTGTTTTTGGTCATTATATATGAATTTCCCAATCCCATGGTTTATTTTTTTTTCAATTCTCTGAATTCCTCAAACTCTGAATTTGATAAAATATCAATGTTTACCTTACGCTCCCATTTTATTGGGATGCCAGGCCAATAACCAAACTCAAACTGCTGTTCGGGAGAACCCATCCACTTTTCTTAATTCTAATACAAAACGAGATAGCCAATAATTAAGTCTAACATGTCGTTTAGATGATTTACATATGTTAGCATTTGCTTGATAGTGTGCTATGAGGGAAGTTTTGCCCGGGCAGCGGCGCTACGACCTACTCTTATATCGAAGTCCAACTGCTAAGAGATCTTTTACGTGCACGCCAATATGTACAGAGGGCCTCAGTTTTTCGTGCCATCGGAACGACTAGACAGCTGTCCATCTCAGCCCCCCCCCCCACGTCCTGCATCACGGACAAGGTGAAACCACGCCGGAAAATCTGGATGAACTTCCTCGGCCAATGCAAGGATCGAACACTCGACCTCCACTTAGCCACGTGATCCCCCGAGAAAAGTGGTATGTTAATAGACCAGTAATTGTTATCCATCAATACTGTTTATTGTGACAATGTTCCACTACTTTCGATTTAGTGTTAAATCTTCTATAGAACAATAATAATGTAATAAAATAAACAATGTATACAATACTAAGGTAATCTAAACAATAATAGTGTATCATACAACAAAACAATAAATACAATCCCTGTAAATATATTAATACACTTCGACTAAACAAAATAAACCATAATAGTGTATGTATTTTAAAACAAACGATAAATATAATCCCAGTAAATTATTAACATGTTTCAAATAAACAGTAAAAATAATAATTGTTTATTATAAAACTAAACACAAAATACAATACCAGAAAACTTAAATTGAACAAAGTATGCAGTACACGTATAATGACATTAAGCACTTTAGTGAATTAATTGGTGGGGGGTCCACTCCACACAGACTAGGTCGTTTCGGGACCAACACACGGTTCAATTATATTTCAATAATATGTCTGCACGTAGAGGGCTGAAGCAGTAAGAGGAAACTGGTAGAGTTGGAGAAAATCCACGAGGTTGGTGAAGCGAGCACACTGTTTGTCACGTACAACCAGGGAATCAACACCATGGAAATTGAATCATTGACAAACCCATGTGATACAGGGCGCACGCGCTAATCATTATGGCAACCAACCCCCAATTTACACAATACAGGGGGCTGTTTCACGAAATTTTAACAAAGATAACATCGAAATTTTAGTAATTTGATTGGATAATATTAGATTGATTTTAGTGCTTAGCCAATCAAAATTGAAGTATCGACTAAAATTTCGATTTTAGCTTTAGTTAAGTTTTCGTGAAACAGGGCCCAGGTGACTAAAACTAATATATATATACACGTATACTATAACTAAAATATGGCTCTTTATCAAACATTTGTTGTTTGAATGTATCAAATATCCAAATAAGAAACTATATGCAAAGTTTTGTGTTCCTGGATCAAAATTATTACTCATAAACAGTGATTGAAAGTTGAGTAAATTCTCAACTTAAGTCTGAGAATGCTTTGTGAACTCGGGGCCTGAACTTAACTCAATGTATACATTGTAAATACTACTTGGGTATAATACAGTGTATGCTAGTGGGCAGATTAATTATGTGTGGTCAGATTAATTATGTGTGGTCATAAATCAAGCCAAATTATTCAAATCCACGAATACTGTTATATCCAAGAGTTACAAAATGTCAACATATTCTGGTGTTGACAGTTTGTGTTCTGTAAAAGGAATTGAGTCATACAGATGACATTCCTCTGGTCTGTTGTCAGGACTACTGCAATATATCGATCCGTCTGTTTGATCGTTCTTAGATGTTCTTGGTTCTCCAATAGGATGATTGCCAGATCTTCTTGGCATATTGTTGTTCTTCTTGTATCTTAGAATGGCTACTATTATGATTGCAATCAGGACAATACCCAAAATTACAACTAGAACTATCACCATTATTGTAGAAAGAGGAAGTATTTTCACTAAAAATATAATACAGAACCCATTAGTATTTATTAAACCATTTAATATATCCCGGCAGTGCAATATACACTTCAGTTACAAGATTCCGTGAAACACCCCTTCCGATTGGTTGAATTACACGCCCTTTGTGTTTTCACCAAAACGAGGTATAACATGTTTAGGTTTAGGGGGTTGGGGTGGCCTAGTGGTATAGTGGTCTAGAGTGCCGCGCTTCCACCTCTAGCTGGCCGGTCATCTCTGGCTTCGATCCCTGGTGTGAGCGTATGTGGCATGGCCACTGCTAAAGACCCCTTCCTGCAAGCGAATTATTGAAATAGAATTAAACCATATGTTAGGGGCTCCTCAACCTCCTGGGTTTCTTCCAGGCTCTCCGGTTTCCTCCCACAGCAAACACCCCTGCGCGTGCGCTAAGATAATGAAAATGAAAAATAAGACTTGTCTGCGATATCACCTTCGGTGGAAGCGGACGTTAAACGCCAAGCACAAAAGTTTAGGTTTAGATGAATTAGATTAAGATAGGTCACGCTTCACATAATCCGTTACCACCCTGATATGGATGATTTAGCAGGAACGAAAACTAAATTCTTACACGACTGTCCGGGTAATTTAGCCTCCTGGTTAGGTAATACCACTTTCTGGTCAGGCAGTGGCCAGACCGACTTCCACTGCTCTCCTTTCTTTGACACAGGAACAACAACTTTAAGGGCTGTAGTTTTTAAATTCATTTGAAAAACTCTGTAAAGTAAAATAAAACATTTTAAAGGAATCCAATGGGTTTAACTTCCTACTTTTCTGCTCCGACTGGGTTAATGAAGACGGGTATACGTCATGCAGTGTTGGATGAAGAAACCTTTGCCCGAAGGTAACCTCAGTGAGAGAAAGAGACAGAATAAGGTGTTTAACGTCCACTCGACACAAACTAGGTCATTTTGGGACTAACATATGTTTTCAATTTTATATCAATAATTCGCTTCCGCGTAGGGTTCTTTGGCAGTGGGAGTTCCCGGAGGAAACCCAAGAGGTTGAGAAGGCGCCCCTATCTCAATGTCACATACGCTCATAACAGGAACGAAACCACAGCCGCAAGCCAGAGGTACGACACTCTAGACCACTATTTATAAATATCAAATTACAATTAGTATATAATATGTTAATGAAAACCGGACGTTTATATATATATAGGTTAAAATGTTCTAATACTAATCGTTCGTTCCTTCCTGGGATTTAAAGCGATAATTTCATATTTTCAAAGAAAGTCAAGACACAATTATTTCTATGTCTTTTGCTCAAAAGGATGTCAACTCACTATTATACTATTATGGGCATTATTTGCCACACTTATAATTCATTAACATATGAATTGATAGCACAATTATCTCCTCCTGAAATAGCTATCTTCAAACGTTTGTATTTGAAGTTGAAAATGACATATTTGCCAATTTCTCAATTGGCAATAGTGAATTATATGATTAATAGGACTATTCTTTAACAAGGTAGGACTGTTTATAGATACCATCTATTTTAAGGCTTTATTTTAATAAATTCAAAAAAATATAACTTATGAATATGAAATTGTAGCTTTAACGTCCACTTCCACCTATGAACAGTCCATTTGCCGATTACCCTATTTTGCATATAACGTTTTTAGGACTTCGAATTCTGACTAATGGTTTGGATTGTTCGTACTTGGTTTAATTTTATTTCAGACCAAGAAAAAACAAATGGCACACATAAAGATGTTATACATGTTTGAAATCACCAAAGGTCACTACAGATTGTGACAATACAAATAAATTTAAATGAATTAGAAATATATACATTATTTACATAAATCATTCAGTAAATGGACATGAATATGGTTAACTACACTTATAAAACAAACACGAAACGACTGTTTTGTAAACTGTTTTTGTTTTCGGTTGGTTCGTAGACTTAAGCTATATACAATCAAGACTGGACAGATAATTTGAAATCGTGGAAACGCTATGGATTAATCCAGGGAATAGTGGAGTCGAACGGAATGAGATAATTGGTGATACCGAGGAAGTCGTAGAAATAATATGTCATATAGTCCTTTATATATTAGATATTAACATGTTGAATTGTTGTCTTTAGACCTTAATTTTATATAAAATATTAATTAGACATTTATTAACAACACAAGACCACAATAAACTACCAACCGATTAGGACGAAGACAGACAAAATACATTCTTCCATCGAGGGTTGTAATATCTTCTGGATCACAATTAATTTTTCGCAGTTTCGAAGATTGGATACTGATATTCGGTAGCGATTCAGTTCTCCTGCCATTCAGGTCTGCTAAAAAGATTTGGCTCTTTAGGATGTCTCCACACACGATACCAGTATCTGTAAAATTCAATACGGTGGGGTAGGTCATGTTCATATGTTTTTTTTGTGGAAAAGAAACACAATCAAGGACATGGTGTCTTGTTTGTTTGTAATAGCGTCAAGTTTTCCTGTTAAAGTAAGCCGGTAGCCGCATCACAGCCGAGACTAAATGTAGGTTCCGGAACGTTCCGGAATCTGTCGAGATTTGCCGAGTGGGCATTGGGCTTATGATCAATGCCAACACCAAGTGTGAACTTTTTACACCAATAAAGAGGAGAGTTATTCCGTTCTAAAGTATCGGCCAATTGAATAGCTAATTACTTTGCACACCCTGAGCCGAACATGCTAATTATCGAATTCAGTAAAGGTATAGATGTAATGAAACGATAACCAAGTTTCATCACCCCCGACTAAATAAGAACTAATTAAGTTATCGGGTCACAAAGCATCAATCAATCTAATTGCTTATATCTACTTACCTCCATCCAGTCAGATAGACGGACGAACCCATTTTAATAGTACCTCGCTTTCAAAAGGTGGGGGACAAAATACAAATATGAGAACCATTTATTTATATGAGGCAGGCGGTGCAGATATCAAGATGTTAGAAACACTGGACAATTTTAAGTCTTAACTAAATTAACACATGACAAAATTATATAGAATACAGTTTACTTAAATATATGATAAGCGTCATTTCATTATTCTAATGATAATACTTCAAAAACACAGCTTAGGACTATTCTAGAAGTTGTCAACAATGAATTCCCGATACTCGTATTATTAGACATCTTACATGAACCGTTGGTCCGAGTATTCAAATCTTACCTAATAAACTAAAATAGAAACAGTTCAACTGGAAACGTGTCAGTTGTTGGTTGTTGGTCTGTGAAAAATACAGGCTGTTTGGTACAGACCAATACACTCTGTAATTATATAATAAAAAATAGATTCTGTGGATGTTTAAAGACATACAGTTGCATTATATTAGATTTCGATAAAGAGGTGAACGTTCTTGTTATAATATTTGAACAATAGATATTTTATTTTCTAATAGTTCAAAGAGATGATTACATTTAGAATTTCATTTAATTTACTTGTGTGGCTGACCAGCCGGAAAATCGCAACCCACAGCTTGTTTCAATATAGCCTTCCGCAGGTGGCTGACCTGAATTTCAAACAATCAACCACCAATTGTAGCGTGATGTGGGGGTCTCGCCCTTATGGAGAAAAATTCTGAAAACTTCTGCTATTCGACTAGACCGTGATTTTGGTAGGTTATCCAATCTCCATGTAAAATGCGATTTTACAAATTTAACTACAGGCTTGCCGTGTGGATAGGTATATACCATTTGAAACAGGAAACTGAAAACCCTACAGTCGGGTTGTTAATTTATCAGAATCAGAGAGGTACTTTAATCAAATCATTCTAGAAAACGACTTATTAAATGGCAATTCCAAGACATTACTATAGCTAAGAGGTTTAGAGTAAACAGTCTATACATCACTATCTCTTGACGCCGTGAGCACCAGAACGAGAGTTGGCATGCTGGAAAACGTTATTGTGAGGACGAGCGAAAAGTGGTTTGACGTATGACGTGGGTCTGGGAGCTTGATCGATGCATCGCAGTGCTGTGATGCCGCCTCCTCTATCTGGACCAAGGTTTTTGAAGACCACAGGATCTACTATCCGGTTCAGGTCGATTCCATCCCTAACCATTATGCTTTGATCTCCACATGAGTCTCGTTCCAGAATAACGCTGGCCACGTCGACGCCATATTCTGGTCCTGTCATCTGCAGTTGATACGCAATACCGACTATCATCTGTGAACAGAACAATTCTCCAATGCATGTGTCGCCAGTACTGGGGTTGTAGGGCAAACTGTAGACGTTCACGTTGAAGGCGAGAGGCGAGGACCGGTCCATGGTAAGGTCTACGGCAATGGATCCTCTCTCTGTTGAGAGAGAGAGAGAGAGAGAGAGAGAGAGAGAGAGAGAGAGAGATGGAGTTTAACGTCCCCTCGACACAAACCTGGTCATTTTGGAACTAACATATGGTTTTGTTTATTTCATTAATTCGCTTGCGCGTAGGGGTCTTTAGCAGTGGGAGGAAACCGGAGTGCCCGGAGGAAACCCACGAGGTTGAGAAGGCGCCCCTATCTCCATGCCACATACGCTTAAACCAGGGCTCGAAACCACAGCCGCAAGCCAGAGGTGACCGGTCAGCTAGAGGTCGAAGCGCGGCACTCTAGACCACTAGGCCATCCCACCCATCCCCCGCCCCTCTCTGTTGAGACTTCGGTGTGCTGTATTGGTACTGGTGGGTCTTCCCACTGTTTAACGTGCTATCTGAAGGGAAACTACACATGCTGTCGCACAACAAGGCGGTCTTGTCGCCTTGTGTTGACCCTTGGTCTACCAGTTCGGGGGCAATCGTCCGTGGTGTTGGTGGCCAGAAAGAGTTGCTAAATCTTGTAGATGGTCCGAACATTGAACCGAGTCGTGGCATGCTGCTGGGGTTGTATAACACATTACCACCTCAGAAGTCAGCTTGTTGACCTGGGTTCAATTCAGTGTTTGGTAAGGAGCCGTAAAAAAGGTAAAGTTGGAGATATAGTCATGAATATACAATAAAAAACATTTGGCAAGTTTTATGCAATGCGTCTATTCAGACAAACACACCAACCTGGCGTGTTGTTTTTGCTGCTTAGTATAGATTCAGATGAACGAATTGATTACAGAATTCATATTGGTGATATGCTTCGGTCCATGACGGGATCGATCATCGAAGACTTATTACTATCCCAAACCCCGTAACTCTTTTAAATAGCAATACCTCCCCCCTCTCTCTATCTCCCAAATAACATTACCTTTTATTCGGTCCCTTGCCATGAAATCCAACATCAAAAACATCTTTCCCAATTACACTTGTAGAAATAATCGTTTTTGTATAATTCTGTTTGTAAGATAGAAGCACAAGTCCTTTGGTTGATGCGTAGTATACGTTTCCAGTTTCTTGATCAACGCCAACACAACCTGTTCTAATGTCACCTGATATGAAAGACAGTGCTATTATTTTCAAAATAATGACACTGAAGTGTGCTTCAACGTGAAGCAATCAAAATTTAGAAACCATTTTCTCATTAACATTGCTCACCTCAAACACCTCATTAACATCTCCCTTCCCTGCATACCCACACTCACCCAAACAAACACAAAACATTCCATTTTATTGTAAATTTAAGCAATTTTCCCGCTCTCTGTGTATTTGTATATAGCTATACTGTCGCCCCATCGACCCCGGTCTCTCGCTTGCGTAACGGGTCATGTATATTCTAATTACCGCTAGCCCTCAGCACTTTGGAAATAAGATATAATCTGCATCAAACGCCACTAACAGGTCCTATGGTTTCACAGACGTATATAACTACACACACACACACACACACACACACACGTGTAGCCAAAGAGAACGGTTTACTCCCAGAGATTAAGAACTGGCACAGTGGGAGTACCCAGAGAGAACATTCCCCTTTATTGTAAATTTAGGTAATTGCCGCAAACACACACACACTCACACACGTTACGTCATATCATATTTTAAATACATTAAACCCAGCCCTGTATCAAATGTCATTAATTTAGGTGGTTCCATGCATGATAGTAAACATTACAACATGAAAGTAAACATTACGACATGAAATTTAATTCTCATCAACGTAACAGACAGCACTGTAAAAAATAATTCTGTAAAAAAAAAAACACCCCAAAAAGCAAACAATTCTGGCAGCAGATTTACTAGTTTTTTTTTCTTATTAAATTTATTCTGGAATTACAGGTCGTTTGATTACTAATAAAATTACATTGTTAACACACAGATCCCATTTTACTAAAAAGACTGAAAAAAATACCGACGTGTATGGTGAAAATACACAGAAATGCAACTAACACAACAAATTTTATGATATAAATCCATTTTATTTATTTCAAATCACAGTTATTTCTGTGATAATATGGATAATTTCCTTCAAATAACAAAAATAGGGATTAAAAAAAAAAACATATATTTTTTTTCAAAGTGAGAGAGAGAGCGAGAAATGGGGTTTAAAGTCCACTCAACACAAACTAGGTCATTTCGGGACTAACACATGGTTTAATTTTATTCGCTTGTGCGTAGGGGTCTTTAGCTGTGGGGAAAACCGGAGTGCCCGGTCGCAGCCCGGAGGAGAACCACGAGGTTGAGAAGGCGCCCCAATCTCCATGCCACATACGCTCACACCAGGGCTCTAAACCACAGCCGCAAGGCAGAGGTGACCGGCCAGCTAGAGGTCGAAGCGCGGCACTGTAGACCACTAGGCCATCCCAACCCCTCTTTTTTACAGTGTGCCACTCACATAGGCGTATGGGCTCGGTGAATGTTAAAGGGATAGAACCTTCATGAGAATAACAAGATCATTTTCCTATAATACAGTCAGTGTCTGGCTTCGGGAAACTTAATTCTAATCATTCTGGTGTTATTCAAGCCCGTGTATACAGTAACTTCAATAGAGACTTTTGGCAAGTGGAATTTTCCGCATCCGTATCACGTATCCGTATCGCCACGTGATACGTTGCGTCAAGGTAGTTTTAGAGTTTGGGCAGACTTTCGCGCCGTGTACATATGGGTAGCTGAACTGAGCTTAGTTCTAATACAGCATGGTGGCAGTTATCTACCAAGACAAACACCAGTACTAGTCAAGTGCCTAGCCCACAAATTCCTGAGTGGAATGAAGTCGCTCGACAGTGGATGAGCTATTTAAAATTTAAAAAGAAATTTAGTGTCGAATCTTTTTTGCGTTTCACTAATGTATCATTTCAGAAAGTATAGTATACCGCTTTTAAATGCAGATTTGCAAGGCCCCACCTCCCTAAATTTAGCATGTAGATCAACCAGCATGCAGACTGACAGACAGTCAGACGGGGAAATATAAAAATTCTGTGAAAATCTCATCAAAAGTAATCATTAAATTGCTGTCTTTATCATGGTTAAAATCTGATCAAATATACACCTTCGCGTTCTAGGGTACACATAGATTCATAAAAACACTATGACACAACATTTCAACGTCTAAAAGTAGCGAAAAGTACGGTAAAAAGACGACGATGTTATACGGACCTTTTCCGTATGAAAGCTGTTCTACACGCGCTGCCGTATTCGTGTGCAGTATCACGTATGAGAAGTACACAAACATTGTTGACGTCACACACAAAATCGATACGGATACGCGATACGGACCAGAAATTTACGCTTGCCAAAAGTCTCTATTGTGTTGCAATATAGCCTACCTTACACGGCTGACTTGAAGCCTTTACAGATAATCAATCATCGCGGAGTATGTGGGCGTCGTTCTTCCCGATAAACTTTTGACGATTTAATCCTAGTAAATGCGTTTTTCTGCTTTGCGTTAAGCAAATTCAAAGTTCTCCAAACTATTAGCAACCGAAACCTCACTCGATTGCGACCCGAATTCCAATCACCTACTCCGACTGTTGCATCCCACGCCATCCTGACTGTTACATCTGCATTTACTAATAAACTTCGCGCACAAAGTAGTGTGGCTCCATATAGAATGTGTAAATCCATAGTCAATTCAGTGCCGATTTGTGTTATTCAATAATAAAAGAAAATAAATAAATAAAATTTGTGTTTTAATAGATTTCGGGCACTTTATTTTTTCAACCTAATGAAATATTAATTTTCGTTTTTACTTTACCCGTCAACCCGGAAGAATGTGGGTATGTGTGTGTGTGTGTAAGTATGTGCGCGCGTGCTCAAATGAAATTCAATGAACTGAGATTCTTAAAGTTATTGATAAGTATTCTTCAACACAAAAATAAAATGACTGTTCTGCTGCGATAGGGATAATGGAGACGGACATACCTTGTATAGTGTGTTATGTGGGGACGCTTGCCCGGAAAATCCCAAATCAGGGGTCGAGCAGCAGACCGTCCCTGGGCCACGACTTAAAGATGATTGGTTTAATCAGTATATACAATACTGATATAACAGATTTAAAAGCAATCCAAACCATATATAAATTCTTGTTTGGGGGAGGAGTGGTAAGTAGATATTGATAAATTGATGTATTCAGCTTTATACCGATATCGATAAAATGAGTTGATAGTTATTACCTTCATCCTTCCCCGTTATTATTCTCATATCACCAACATTTTTATCCATACGAGCACGGACAATCGTTGTGGGACTCCCCCTTCTGTTAGCTGTGTAGTATAACCATTTCCGTTGATAATCACATGCCATGTATAGAGCTGTAAATATAGAAGGCGGAAATTGCAGGAAAACTGAGGGCGCTTGATCTTGACCTGTAAATATAGACGGTATAAATTCCGGGAAACTTTGGGCAGTTCTTCTGATTAAACTCCAAAGATCGTGAACAGAGAGAGAAATGAGGTTTAACGTCCATTCAACACAAACTAGGTCATTTCAGCACTAACATATTTAATTTTATTCCAATAATTCGCTTGAGCGTAGGTGTCTTTAGCAGTGGGAGGAAACCGGAGGGCCCTGAGGAAACCTTCGAGGTTGAGAAGGCGACCACATACGGTCAAGACCACTAGACCATCCCAACGCCCCGAGATCGTGAACACATAATATATTTATAGAGACACGGTCCTACTTTAATTTATTAATCTTATTTAATATTTCAAGATGTTTGCAAATCACAATCAGCATAATTTACAAACAATGACACTACTAATATTATTCTGTGTGCTGACCAATGGATTATTTCGATGTTCAAGAAGTATATTGGACATAACGAGCCTACATCCAACATCCTTACATGTACATTCCTAAAGAAGAGTGGGCACTATCGACAAAGTTTCGAGCAAAGTTCCGAAACTTATAAAACCGTATTGAAGTGTACCTTTCTCAGCAATTTGCTTTGTCTCTTTGTTCTCCGTGTTATACCAATAAAGTTTACCATTTTCGGTTAACAGAAACATTTCTTCTCCTGAAATATAATTGTACAGAATATATTAGCTGAAGATTGATATGAATGGTTGGTTGAGGGGCAATTATTGAATGTCGGATATAACCATAAGAATAATTATGTTAATAGGTAATTTGACATCTTTATAAAAGAAGTATAAAAATAAATATCAAAACACAACGCCCATCAGTGGTGCAGGACAATGAGACTGGCAATGAATAGCGTATCCTCGTTTAGAATTGAGATCCATTCTACACATCGGCCATCGCGGGCTTTTAGAATCACACTTGCCCGTTGGAATTCGGTCAATGACTTACTTGTCCGTTACGCGGGTGTTCAGGCAAAACTCCCCTTATGGCACATAATTTATGTCATATGCTCATCCAAATTAGACAATTATTATTGAGAGAGAGAGGGAGAGAAATGGGGTTTAACGTCCACTCAACACAAACTAGGTCATTTCGGGACTAACATATGGTGTAACTTTATTTCAATAATTCGCTTGCGCGTAGGTGTCTTTAGCAGCGGGAGGAAACCCAAGAGGTTGAGAAGGCGCCCCTATCTCCATGCTACATACGCTCACACCAGGGCTCGAAACCACAGCCGCAAGCCATAGGTGACCGACCAGTTAGAGGTCGAAGCGTGGCACTCTAGACCACTAGGCCACACCCACCAATTATTATTGTCATATAATAAAAAGATTATTGTACTATAGCTAGCTAATTGTGGTGTTAATACATCACCAAGCTTCCAAATGTGTTCGTTTTTTGAAGAAAAAACAAGATAAATGTCTCCCTACCTGTTACGAAGTTTGCATTATAAATACTAAAAAGTAGAATGCATTGAAACAACTTCATTTCTAGACGTGAATTGACATATGTAATGAAATAATAATTTGAGCGACAATAACATAAAACAATATGAATTACATTATTTCTGATTTTAATGATGTAAAGAGATAGACCGGATAGAAAAAGTGTTGTATACGCGTATAATGATGTATATAAATAATCTGTACACTGATAAATATCTTGTGTTGGATCTCAATACAAGTACTCGTGTGAAAATTACTCTACACAAACGTGGGTTGTTTTGAATTAAATTAACACAAACTTGTGTTCTTTTTAATGCATTAATACACACTTGTTATAAAATCTAGATTTAATTAACAAAAGTAATGTGTACTGTCAACAAACATTTTGTGTTTTAAAAATTTGAACTCCAGACCGACTTGAATGGTAATTGGTATTTAGATGTCTGTAGTTAAAAGTTCAAGCATTCCCGGTTTGATTTTACAATTGACTCCATATATGCGTTGACAATAAAGAGGAGCATGACTCTGATTTAATGTGATTGGTTGCTAAAATCAACGAACGATAGGCAGGTATTTCACAGACATACATGTAGGAGATAAACACTTCCTGTTTCGCATTTAGAGGGTGTTACTGTCCAATAGATATGTCCTGAGATCATTAGGACCCAAGACGCGAAACAGGAAGTGTTTATCGACATTGTAACATGCCTTTTTAGGATTTTAAAAGACTTTGACAATTGCCATAGACTGAGTTCCGCAATGACCTAGTTTGTGGGGCGGAGTGGGAGGTGGGGTTAACACGTGTTACATAGAAACAATATCGATACTAAATTAAATACATGGTATTATTTTGTATAAATAAGTACAAGGGAGAGATGGGGTTTAAAGTCCACTCGACACAAACTAGGTCATTGCGGAACTTACATATGGTTTAATTCTATTTCAATAATTCGCTTGCGCGTAGGGGGTCTTAAGTAGTGGGAGGAAACCGGGGTGCCCGGGGGAAAACCACGAGGTTGAGAAGGCGCCCTATCTCCATGCCACATACGCTCACACCAGGGTCCGTATTCAAACGTTTTCTAAAAGTTAAGTAAGAATACTTATTTTTTCGACTTAACCGAGTGTCTTACCTTAAATCGGTATTCAAAGGTTGCATTTTTGGTTATGTGAAAACTTAACTGCACACTTAAATTATGGAATACTCACATTCGCGAAAAAGCATGAATTTTCAAGTTATGCCCCCTTAAGAGCATTACTATACTGTATTAAATTCTTAGTGTACATCACCAGGAAAATGTTTGTCGAAATATTATATTGTAACCCATGAACATAGTTTGATTATAATTTAGGATAAATTATGATAGTGTGCGTCCTTTGCCGGAACAGCTGTTTTCATAGACTTTTTTTTTTAAAAAAATATATATATTCCAATGGATTACAATAAATAGTGGTAGTACAATGATGGCTAATGTAAACTTTAATTTGTTTAACAATATATCGCGAATAGAAAACAACATATTATTAGCAATCCACCTTGTCTTCTAAGATAGACTGGAAAAATTATACAGTGTTGTTTATAAATGTATCATTTGAGAAATTCATAGATATTGTGTGACTATCTCTATGTTAGATTTGGACAGGCCTGTGTGTACGAAAAATTCATGTTGCATTATATTTTACCTAAATAAATACAACCGATTATGTATATATGGGAATGAGTTGTAAAAAAAATAGATCATGCCTTGATTATAGTTTAAATAATTTGTGAAATCTATAAAGTCATGTCATCACAAATGAATTCAACTGTATTATATGACAGTCATGGAAACATACAAACAGAACATGAAAAATGATCGGGAAAAGATAGCCTTAACATCTCTGTGGTAATATCCTTATACTCTATTATGGCACTACAACATCAAAGTTGACGACGAAAAATATAAATTTGAGGTCAGCTACGCTCGGCGACATTGCCTTTTTTAAATCTGAATCCGTATCTTTTAAAATAGCTATTATGGGACTACTTATGGCACTACAATCTCAAGTCATTATAATCTCACTTAACTTTAATGTACCTCCCATAGGTCACTTAAAGTTAAGTGGATATTTCTCACTTAAACTGGCCTTTGAATACCACTTAAAGCCCCAATAACACTCTTGTTGTAATTGAATAATATGTCCCAATCTTTATTCTGGTCAAAAAATTGTATTATTTTACAATATTCAAATAAATTGATGATACAAATTTCATCGTAACACACCTAATTTAAAAAATTGGAAAAATTCAACTACGTGATATGAAAAGGTTAACGTAAACCTTTTCAAATGTGACTTTGATTTTAAAATATTTTCGAACCCTCTGGACAAGTAAAATATAATGTAATGGATAATTTACACAACAGGTAGGACACATAAACATCTAGTACTTAGCATAAGACTATTATTTATTTTCTAGAGCTGCCAAGCCAGCAAGAGTGTTATTGTCCCTTTAATAAAGACTACCACTTAAAAGTTAAGGCAGCTTAACTTCAAGGGAAAATTTAATACTCAACAGTGCCTTTGAATACCACTTGCCCTTAACTAACAGAAAGTTGCGTATATTTAAGTGAAAGCTAGTAGTTAAGTGACTATCTTAAACTTAAGATACCTGTAGTTTTATTTACTCTGTGACCATTTGTCAACCATGTCACTGCTCAAAAATCATTACAGCACTCTGTTGTTGGTAATTGTAACATGCTTAAGGTAAACCTTGCGTTCTGATTGGTCATGTACACACTGTCTGTTGGTCATTAACACCCCTTTAGTTTAGTAATGTAAAATAAAATAAAACTAGCTAGCTCCCAGACCCATTCACCTAAACTGATATGTACGTTTGTTTGTGATTTATGCGTTTTGTCTTGTCCGTGGTTTCGTTTTGTGTAAAGTTACTTCAATCGTCGGGCTTTTATTACAAACGAATATCACCATTTTTTCACACAGATATTATAGTGTTGAGTAAGAACAAATTGCCCACTATGGTGTACTAAAGAATGTGGTATTCGTTGACACACCATGTTGGGAAATAGGAATGTTCCCAATGGCGTCTAATCAATATTAACATCATGTTTGGTGATTGACTATAATGGGATATCTGTAATACCATCATTAGGGGCTATACTATATACCGGAAAACACCAAAAGCACTGGAAAACATCCGGAAAACAACATGTTATACTAAATATAGGAAATGGGGCTTTAATATCATGTGTGTGATTCAAATTATGTTTTGATTAAAAAGAGAAAGTAATTAGGTGTTGTATTTTAAATAATCAGATTTATGTTGACAACTGCGTAAAAAGGGTAATATTTCTGTGCAATTGAAACTAAAAGATTCAAATAACTATATTATTTTATGTTTATTGAAAACGTCTAATATTTGTCAGTTCATAAAACCTTAGTTAAAATTTTAATAAAAATAGTATTTGTTGATAGAATGTCAAATTGCTCACTGCTTAATCCACTCTAAATATGTACCCAGATTCAAAATATGTGAAGACTAGATAACCGCCCAACTAGGACTCAATACGATTTACACAGTCATGTCATTTCGATTAGGCCCTGGTTTGAGCGTATGTGGCATGGAGATAGGGGCGCCTTCTCAACCTCGTGGGTTTCCTCCGGGCACTCCGGTTTCCTCCCACTGCTAAAGACCATACGCGCAAGCGAATTATTGAAATACAATTAAACCATATGTTAGTCCCGAAATGACCTAGTTTGTGTTGAGTGGACGTTAAACCCCATTTCTCTCTCTCATTTCTATTAACCAGCAACAAAAAGGCAGCTTGCGGTACATATCGCTGGTATTGAACTATTTTGCGGCATGGTTCCTCCTTGTATGTGGTCAGAGCGGAAGGCCTGGCTAGGGAATAGAAGAGTAAGTACTATAGCGCCACTAAGCGACCATAATTTCTCCCATAGCTTACTGTATTGTGAATGCCCATCTTCATTTACCCAGTCGAAGCCAGTGGCGGCGCCAAGGGGGCTGGGCATGGGGTAGAGGGGGGGGGGGAATTTGCACCCCAAAAAATCTGGCCTGCCCTTTGTTTGCCCCCCCCCCCAATACTTTTCGAAAATAAATTAAAAATGTGATCTGGCCAGGTCCATTTATCTCAACGACCATTGTCTAAAGTGCTACCTGGTTGCCTTCCCAGCAGTCTATTTTACAAAATATAGTGGCGAAAATATGCATTCACTTTGAGTCATTCTTACTCCACCCGGTCTACACTTTCTTCTCTGGTCGGATAAACTCGTGAGTTTCATTTGACACTTTCCTCTCTGGGGTCGGAAATACAAGTGATCAGGCCACAGACGACATCCGATCAGCTCTATTTATCTCTGCGATCGGTGCCTGAATACTGTCAGACAGCATTTCCAACATTCTATTTACAAAATTTTCTTGGACTCGCTACTTTTGTGCTCACAAAGGTACTTCGTTGAGGTTCGCAAGTCCGTTCGTTTGACACTTTACCTCATTGTCTGAAATACTGCCAGGCTGCATTACCTGTCTTTTAAAATTTTCTGGGGGGTGGGGGTCCCCTAGGAGAAACTCGTACCTTTGCCCCCTAACCTTGGACTTTGCCCCAGCTTTGCCCCTCCAACTACCGACGACTGGTGTCGCCACTGGTCGAAACAAACAGTAAGATGTTAAACCCCACTTCATTTTATTTTCATTTGCAACGCGATGAGGGTTTTGATTAAAATAAATGGTTGATCAATATTTCGCATTTATTAATTTGATATTGATAACTTTGATCCATACAACCTTGCTGTCAATATCTACCTTCCCTGTTTTAGATAATAAAATAGAACCAAGTATGAACAATCCAAATGGTATAGGCAAAATCATGTAATCAGCAAATGGACTGTTCGCCGTGTACAAAATACACTACAAACAGTGGTAACAGGTGCCCGGAAGAGTAAGCTTACCCTGCCTGGCGCCACGCCCGTTATAGCTGCATCCAAACAATTAGACGAAATCTCGGTAAAATAGCGTAGTAGGCCAATGGACTAAACGTATGCAAATTGCACGTGATGAACAGTATTAACCGGTGTAATATACATAATCAGGAATATAGTATACGCGTCAACTAAATATATATAAAATAATAGCCGAAAGAGACATGTTATATTTACTTATCAAATCAATATGACGACCATAAAACTTTTTAAAGGTTTTTATAAGTTTAGTAGGCAAGTACCCCTGTAATTGAAGCTTAGCTGACAAATGCCTCGATTTACTTGAAACAAAATCAGAATAGACGGAACAAGCTCTCGCGTATCGATCTAGGTGAGACACACAAACACCATAAACCGGTGATCGGATCAGCACCATACAAACCATACAAAGTAAAGCATAATTTCTAATATCCCTATCATACGAACACCCCACTAACTATAGTACAACATAGGTTCTTATAACCCCTATCCTCACGTGACCAACTAGGTGAGACACACAGACACTTTGATTTCTAATATTCCTATCAATCAAATATACACACAGACACCATGAGCGGGTGACCATATCCCCTATTACTTATAGATATAAACATACCAACACCCCACTCACTATACTAAACCATGGGTTCTTTATAACCATTCAAACATAAGCATACCAACACGCCCACTAGTAAAACTTGGGTTCTATATAACTACTCAAACATAAGCATACCAACACCCCACTAGTAAAACTTGGGTTCTTATATCACCCATCACTCATAAATTTGCTTTGGGGTATTTGGCCCATTTAAATCAAATGGATATTACCATCTCAACGTAAAAATCGTGGATTCTGGCATCTAATATTTAAAGGGACAATAACACTCTTGCTGGCTTGGCAGCTCTAGAAAATAAATAATAGTCTTATTCTAAGTACTAGATGTTTATTTGTCCTACCTGTTGTGTAAATTATCCATTACATTGTTAAGAGGGTTCGAAAATATTTTAAAATCCAAGTCACATTTGAAAAGGTTTACCTTAACCTTTTCAAATCATGTAGTTGAATTTTTTCAATTCTTTAAATTTGTATCATCAATTAATTTGAATATTGTAAAATAATACAATTTGTTGGCCAGAATAAGATTGGGACATATTATTCAATTACAACAAGAGTGTTATTTGGGCTTTAAGACAGAATGGACATTTTATAATTAGTACACGAAGCCTTGTATGTTACGAACATAGAAAACATACCCAAGAATGAATGAAATGAATGAAATGTTGTTTAATGGCACGTCAGCTCAAACCGGGCAGATACTGTGGACGTAATTAAAATGACTTTCGCATCCGACCAAAATAATAATTAAACTAGTATAGTAAAATGAATGGAGCAGGTCAATCGTTTGCCGTACAGTATTAACGGTTCTCAAATACCACCGAACATAATTTATTAGAAGTTACAATGGTTTAAAAAAAATGTAGAATGGACTAAGCAGGAAGAACGAACATAATTGATTAGAAATTACAATACAAATTTTAGAAATTTAATGTAAATCAATTTAATCACTTTAGACCCATTTTCATTTTTTAAGGTTCATTAACACAGTAGATGCCATGTCTCGCTAACACGGTGCATACACGGTCTCGCTAAGGCGGTACATGTAATGTCTCGCTAACACGGTATGTGCAATGTCTCGCTAACATGATACATGCAAGGTCTCGCCAACACGGTATGTGCAATTCCTGGACAGAGGCGTTAGAATACCAGTGATAATATATCAAGCTGTACCTCAAGGATATTAATTGCAAGATAACACCGAAAACGTATGTTTTATTCTCCGCATAGGGATACTATTCTCCATATAAGGATGGGATGGGGGGTTGATTTGTTACCAAATGGTTAGCGCATGCGCACTGTATCCTAAGACCTGTCATTGACTCAATTGGCGTGATTTCAATTTCCCGTTTTCTCCGCCCCCTCACATACACACGCACACACACTGCTAAAGACCCCTACGCCCAAGCGAATTATTGAAAGGAAAATGAACCATGTGTTAGTCTCTATCTCGTACAGGGATTGCTGAGGCTTAACGAATTTAAAATTGAAGGAAATATCTCTATCGTTGGTATAAATTCTAATTACAGACATACAATCCGCACCGTTTGTGTGCATCAATGTGTGACAATATTGATCGGTTATGTTATCTGTATATTATCACTGTTAGAACAAAACAAACCAGCTCCTGATAAAACAGCTTTATAGAGACTGTTGATTAATTTTAAATAAATTGTTTAATTTATGCTTAAACTAGTTTCTGGTAATACAGCTGCTATTTAGAAACAGGTGGGTAAAATATATTATATATAATTAATTAATTGATGGTACCAAATAATGAAATGTATGCGTGTACAAGCCCCTCCATCTTGAAATCGACTTTTGTGTTGCATATTATTGTTTTAAAAAATGGTACCATTTTTCAGTGGATTCAATACTGCTAGAATTACCAAGACAAATCTCTTCGAAACTCGGGGCCGTGCTGTGGTAATACTTTGTTGAGTTGATACTCCTGTCCCCGACAACTTTTATAGTGTCTACTGGTCATAATAAATAAAAAAAAATAACTCTTTCAGTCGTCCGTGTGATTAATAGTTTATCAGGATAAATCTGTCGTGTATATACATGCAGGGACGGATCCAGGAATTTTTGCAGGAAGGAGTTTGCCAGGTTTCTGTTACGGAAATCTACCATCATCGTCTCTAAATTACATAGGCATACATACAAATTGACCTTTTAAACAGAGAAATCATTTTTATACTGATGTAGGATCACTTTGTGGTGTAATTTCATTGATGCAAGGCATTATTTTTTTGTGTAGCTGAGCAGGGGGGGGGGGGGGTATATTTTTTTAATGATAAAATTATTCTAAACAGGATAGTGTTTAAAACGGAATCGATTTTAATTTCTAGGGGAAAGAGGTAGTCGATCAAAGTAGTTATTAAAGTCGATATCTCGTTAAAGGACAATATTGATGCTAGTCATTGATAAAACTGGTTAAACATATTCCAAATATAATTTTAACACATAGATTATTGCTACGATAGATGCGTATTGAAGGTTTCAGCAATCGGAAGTGACGAACGCAAAAGCAAAAACTTTCCCGTAAAATCGACCATATCATCTTGTTCGGTCGATGTTTTGATTTGCACACAATATAACACAATTCAACAGATTTAAGTCTGTAATAATTCCCCAGCTGTTGCTTACCTCAGCTGTATCTTTAATCTTTAAATTGTTGCAGTCACCAATTGCTAGAATAACCCCATAGCACGCAACTATTGCAACTCAATTTATAGGCTGCATTGAACACCGACATAAAATAACACTTTAATGATTACGCTGATGTATGCACTGCATACTTGTGGGGGGGGGGGGGGGGGTGGCTGCGTTGAAAAATGTGAATCATGCTAGTCTAATAAACCGACACGTGGCACTGTAGACCACACTAGCCCAATTAATTGACAGTCTACAAACCCAATCCATCTCCAAAACATCTTGATCAGGTTATAATTAGGTTATATATTATATCACGATGCAAACGAAGTATTTCATTTCAGATTATGGCCGACATATTGAAGTTAATGAAATCATTTCTCTGTGTATTAACGGTGAATAATTCAGGTATTTATTTCAATATTAAGATTATAATAAACTCGTATTATAGTCATATATTTCAATATTAAATATACAATACACACGAGCTAAATCTGCCTATTGCACGTCTTTTGTTGGCCTTAAATGTTATATAAACTATATATAAACTATTGATTAGAAAGTTTACAAACTCTCGATGCAATCTTATGCGCCCGATGCCGTTGGTTTTAAATCCCGTCTGTTGTTTGATGATCACTGATGATTAAACGCAAATGGATAATCGAGACTTTGTTAATTATCCTGCCAGCAGTAAAAATGACTACTTTGTTTTAGTGGTTTTTTCTCCGAATACTGTTTTTCGTGTTATTCTCACCCACTTTAATTGTTAGGGTTTCACACTGCGAAGCTTGTGTGAAACACTATTGTTTTTGTTAAAATTAGGGTTTCACACTGCGAAGCTTGTGTGAAACACTATTGTTTTTGTTAAAATTATTATTCTTATTATTATTATTATTCTTCTTTTGTTTTGAGTAGATCTCAGCAACTGCTTGTCGCATCGTTACGATTTCTTCGGTTTTACTGGGAAAGTGGGTGTGACTTAGAGGATAAAGCTATTTTGAACGTTCTGCGACAATGCGAAATGTCCGAAATCACCGAAGTTATCGTTTTTTAAAATATTGCAGTAATTTTAACAATAATCATGGGATTTTAACTTTCGATACATTTTGGCATAGCCGGAGACATGGCACATAGCAACGCCACTTTCGATTTTTGATTTTCGGCAAATCGTCGAAGATATTAGGCGCCAAATTTCGAAAATTTAAAATTTTACAAAAAACTTTTTTATTTATGAATATTTCTTAGTCGTGTTGTGTACAGAATTAAAGAATCATCTGATTAGCGCAAAAATGTTAAAAATTTTTGTCTCAGTAATATTCCTTGGCCGCCATTGGCTAATTCAGTTTTTCAGTCCTAGATTATTTTGTTATTGTTCGATTTGTATAAAACAAAGTTCATATGCTTCGTTGTCTCAATTGTCATTTTTTTTGTTACCGATAGTGTTATCTGTCGGCACCGGAAGTGGCATAATTTTACCAAAAACTACAATTTTGACAGTTATTTACGATCTTCAAAAACAAATATTATTTTTTTGAAAAATTATATGACTTAAAGAGTGTGTCCTTTCAAGGCGCAAAAAATGGCGGAAGCAGTTTTTTTAATTTCTATTTCATTTTCTTGCAAATTGGATTAAGAGGTGAAAAAAGGCGTAAAATTGACCTATTTACAACCCATTCAGGCTTTTCAGATTTTAAAATATTTTTACATAACTTTTATAAACTTGTAGCTATAATCCATACGAAGAAAATGTATGTTAAAATTAGTTTGTAATATAAGCAGTTGCCAAGAAATGGGCAGTTCTGCATAAGTCACTGTTTTCGTTATTTTGCCTGTAATATAGTCAATTATTATTGGATTTTTATAAAAGTGACATCATTTGATTCAAAAAGCATGTAGCGTCATATCAAGTTGATTACTATTTAAAATTGACACCGGAAGTGACGTCATTTTGTCAAAAACTGCATTTTAAACTTTTTAAATCAAAGTTTTATTCAACCAAGAATTACTTAATATGTATTAATAATTTTAACTTTTGGTTTAAATTCACATATAAACACAACTCATATGGTCATATAGATATCATAAAATTGTTTCTAACTTGTTCGGTTGCCGAGAAATAGGCGGTTTTCTACAGGTCACTTTTGAAGGTTTTGGGGCCATAAAAGTGTCAATTATTATTCGATTTTCATAAACGCTACACCATGTTATACCTAATGCCATTCGGGATTTCATACAAGTAATTTAAAATTTTCCTTATCACCGGAAGTAACGTCATTTTGGCAAAAACTGTATTTTTAGCCTTCAAAACAGATATTTTATTCAAATGAGTCTGTTTTGAAATCTTTTTCAAATTATGGTATTTGATGCCAATCAACAAATAGAATGAAGCCATACGATCATACAGATACCACAAAATATTTTCTGCATGTCACTTTTCAAGTTTTTTGGTCTTTAAAAGTGACAATTATTATTCGATTTACATAAAATTTTCACTATGTGATATCGTATGCCATTTCTGATTTCATAAGACTAATTGAACATTTTCATAACAACGGAAGTAATTTAATTTTATCAAGATCATTTACAAGTAACAAATGTATAAAATGAATTGATATTGCTGGATTTGGTTGATTCTGCGTCCATTTTATTTGTGTGCAATGTTAATTTGGAAACCTGTTTAGTGGTTTCGTTGGTACCAGAAGTGACATATGTTCAAGGGTAACTTGGCACCGGAAGTGACATGTTTAAGGGTAACGTGGCACCAGTGAAACCCGTCATTCCTGCATGCAGGTCTACTTTTAATTGTTTTTACAGCGAATACTGTTCTTGGTATTATTCTAATCCACTCGATTAGTTTGTGACGCATATGTCCTACTCGTGAAATTGGGGATTAATTTGAATTCAATTGTTGTAACTGATTTTACACAACTATAATGGTATCGTGTTTTGTATATGATAGTAGTGGTGGTGGTATCACGTGTTGTATGTTATAATAATGATGGTGGTACCACGTGTTGTATATTATAGTAATGATGGTGGTACCACGTGTTGTATATTATAATAATGATGTTTGTACCACGTGTTGTATATTAATAATAATGATGGTAGTACGACATTATCTATATGATATTCTAATTGTATTATTCTAGCATTGGAAGCTATCTACAGATATAATACGTATGGCTGCTATCAACCAGAGGGTTCACCATGTTCTATTCATAACCTTACATGCCCTAAAAATACCCGTATTACTTTAGGATATCTGGGTTACTACTCAATTCTATCAATGGCCACCTGTCCGCTAATACAAGATGAAGCTGAATGTAAAACTCGGCGATGCTGTAAGAAGACGTTCAGAGATGACATGATCAAATCATTGAGTAAACCAGACAGTTTAGTTGTTTTTAAAGCCTGTTCTCTTCAACAATCATGTTACATCACCTCTCCTTACAGTAATAAGAATACTGGTTATAACTATATAGAATATGAATATGATTGTTTGAAAGGTAAGTAGACCGATAATGAACTGTTTTATTTTAGATTTGAATATTTGAATATTTCGGTTTCAACAAACTGCACACGGAGCGGATTGTTGGGTACACTTTTGTGATGGAAGTCCAAGGCTTGATTGTATGAGATTACGGTCACAGATTTGTAATTAAGAACTTCCAGAAAACTGCCCGTGGTACTAGGGCGACAGGATCTTTGTCACGCTATGCATGTGATCAATTAACTCCGGAACACTTTATGTTTGTATAACTTTATAACATTCATGATACAATGCTCATATAAAGGCAAATACACACATAATTATGACATTAAACTAACTAAATGTAAGTTCTCTATATATCCACTACCTTGGCTTTTGATTTGCGGCGGTATTTCCCAACCTCTAAACTGAGGAGGCTGTCGGTATGATGCCCCCTCGGAACTCCGAATGATGTCTATTTCTCAGCCGAGGAGGCTGTGGCTATGATGTTCCCCTGGGAACTCCGATTAATATCTTCTCTAGGATCTCTCAGTGATGTATGACGGGGTGCGTGCATGAGTCCTGTATTGAACCCCGGGATATTGACCAGGAACTTCCTGTATTGAATTGGTCAGCTGCACAAACGCTACCCTGGATTTTAACTCAGTGAACTTAAATGGGCTATATTTGGGGCTGCCATATTTGGATTAGCAGACTATAATATGATGTCATTGTCTGATTTTAATCTACCAGACATATTATCCTTGTTAACCCAGTACTCGTTGTCACTGGTACTAGTTAATAACTTCAATACACGTACGTTAACCAGAGCATCTTTTACGCAACTTATAGAGACACAATACTTATTATAAAGGACGGGGGTATTATTGTAAATACAGTATTATTGCATCTGGCAAATGTTCACATCTCCAGATGCGGTAGTTAAGCATGTTCATACTCTTTATATTTTACACATTTTTATAAATCAGTTTAATCGCTTATTAAACAATGAGTGTCATCCATAGAATTATGGGGCGGGGATGATAAACGAGTGCGCGTTTTATCAAAAGGTGAAGTGGCATGGTTTCGATTCTCAGCTTGTACGTGACAAAGAGTAGGGTTGCCTGTCCAATCTCGGGATTTCCCCTGACCCTCCGGTTTACCCCATTTGCAAAGGTTCTATACGTCCTAAAATACCATAGTCCATGTGGAGTGAATGTTGTAAGGTTATTAATAGCTACCGGCTGTATATTTATTATCCGACCATAAACGCACACTGCAGCAAATCCCAGCCGACTTTACTAAGACTGATAACTCTGTGCCTCATTCCGATTGAAAAAGATATAATGACATGTCAGGACCGAAAGCCTGACAAGGTTCGGATGGAACGCACCCCCCCCCCCCCCTCTCTCGCTCTCTTTGATAAAGTTATCTATAATATGTTATGTATTTATATCATTGCCATCTTTAACAGATTCTCAGATCCATAACATCCTGACAACTGGTACGATATTAGGACAAGAGATAATACTATCCTATAAAGGTAAAACTTCACCAGTTATCCTGTTCCTGTAATATGACTAATGCTGAGTATGTTGAGATTGCTTATATGTACTTGAGTAAGGAATCGTGTAACAGAGTAATTGTACCACGTAACGAACTATATGGGGACACCTGTCAAGATGATGGTATACTAATATTTTATCAGATGGTTTATAACAACAACAACCGATCTAGGATAGTGTTTAACAACATGACTTCCAATAAGGATGACGAAATATTAATGTACTACATGGGTATGTACTTCATTTACTCTATAGCAGTGCTTCCCAACATTTATGATACAATTCGCCACTTGAGAAATATTTTCTCCGCTATTCACCACTGGCACTATAAAACATCAAATTACTTAAAACTGAAACATGTTAATAAGGTATCGTTTCAAACACATATTTAATGAACAGACGCCGTGGATTTACACATTATCTAAACAGAGTCTCAAAAATAAAAGTTCGAGTATTTATGACATTTAAGCGCCAAAATATCGAAGAATGGTATATTTACCTTGTCCCAAAATTTCAGCTCAAAATATTGAGTCGTGTGGACGTGAACGCCAAAACTGCTTATCCGGACACGTAACTCTTTTAAGAATTCGGATCTATTGTTTCGTTGATGACCTGATAATCGACCCACGTTTATTGAGAGGTTGAGAAGCACTGCTCTATAGACTTAGTATATAGACGATTAACAGGGTGAGATATAGAATAGCGTACATCCGTTTGCAGAAAAATGAGGACAATTTAATTATACATTATAAGGCCCAATTCTACCTAATGGATCATTCACATGGTAATCCAAAAAATCAGTTCTCTAAAACATCAGATGGTTTGTGTCTAGTGGACGTTAAACCCCATTTCTCTCTCTCACTTGGTCCTTTTTTCGTCTTCAAATTATGTAGCTACTAGCCTGTTCCTAACTGTGTGAACTTTTTACTATTTGCTGTATGTATAGGTG
The DNA here is from genome assembly GCA_963678685.1 of Patella ulyssiponensis. Taxonomy (NCBI): domain Eukaryota; kingdom Metazoa; phylum Mollusca; class Gastropoda; family Patellidae; genus Patella; species Patella ulyssiponensis. The sequence goes on along the minus strand of OY783227.1, from coordinate 9,316,942 downwards.
ATGGAAGGGGGGAAGTGACAGCGTCGTGTGATTGTAATAAAGCAGGTGAGTTTATATTGTATTTATCTTGATACAGTTTCCTTCACGCACCCGTTAGTTGCAACTGGTACCCAAGGCTATAATGAAGTAATGATGAAGTTTCCGCCAAGTACTTATTTGCGCTAAGAGTTATAATGGTGTAATGACAGCACGAGTGTAGTGGTCAACCCTTATCAGACAAACAGCAGACAGACAAACGGCAGTCACACGTATTATTATATGGAGAATAACACCCCACGAATCACAAGCTAACTTCGCGACGCTTAAAATGTAAGGTTTGGGCAGAAATGAAACAATGACCATGATGAATAATTTCGTGACAAGAATTGCGTCGCCTATCCAACCTCGTTGGTGTTCTACGGTTCCTCCGCCCGACACACACACTGCTATAGCCCCTACGCACAAGCGATTTATTGAATTATAATTGGACCATATATTGGTCCCGAAATTACCAAATTAAGAAAACATACTTTTGGACGGACAACACATCATAAATCAGAGCTGTCATGCATTTAATGCATTTTTTGGGTAACAGTATCAAATGATGTGACAAGTGTGACAGTATCAAATGATGTGACAAGTCTAACAATATCAAATGATGTGACAAGTCTAACAGTATCAAATGATGTGACAAATGTAACAGTATCAAATGATATGCCAAGTCTAACAATATCAAATGCTGTGACAAATGTAACAGTATCAAATGATGTGACATGTCTAACAATTGGGTGAATGTATCATTACAGCGATGGGTGGTGCTTGGAGTAATTGGTCTGAATACGGTGCTTGCTCTGCAACATGTGGTGAAGGTATCTCTACCAGGAGACGGACATGTGATCAACCTGAACCAGCTAAAGGTGGAAGTAACTGTGTTGGTATAGCTACACAGAACACTGCATGTAGACATACAGAAGAGTGCCCCGGTTTGTAAATTTTATCTCCGTCTATAATTTGACCGTATATCTAGCACACATCCCCTCCCGCGCCAGGGGGGTTAGATGGCCGAATGATTAGCGTGCGCGCGCTGTATCATACGGCTTGCCATTGAGTAAATTGACGTGGTTTTGAATCCCCGGTTGTACGTGACAAGGAGTTGGGTCGCCTGTGCAACCTCATGGGTTTCCTCCGAGTACTCCGGTTTCATCGCACTGCTAAAGACCCCTACGCGCAAGCGAATTATTGAAATAAAATCGAACCATATGTTAGTCCCGAAATGACCTAGTTTGTGTCGAGTGGACGTTAAACTCTATTTCTCTCTCTCTCTCTCTCTCCTCCCACGCCAAAAATAGATAAATCAATAACGATTCGTGCTATCGAAATATTCGGGCGGACGGGTAAAAATGAAAAAATAAAACATTTAAGATGGGAGTAATAACCAGTGCGCAAATCTAGTGTAGTCACACTTGTTTTTCGGACTGCATCATATCTTGTGATTATTGGTTCATTGGAGTTCAGATGTACTATACTGGGTCATACTCATGTTACTGTGTTCTCAAGCTGAATTAGTAAGAAAGCAAGTTTGTCATCAATGTGTAGGTTGAGTTATGCCCTATATACCCCATGAGCTGCTCAGGTGGATGGGTATAGAGTGAGTGATTAATTCCAAAGCCACATAAATAATATATTGAACTACTTTCTTGTCGCTTTGTTATCGGAAAGGGATTGAAGGAAAACGCGTTAACTTTCATACATTTTCTTTGGAGATATGCTCCCATATATCTGTCCATGACGTGCTCAGCTGGTCTCTGTCCCACCTCACCCGATATCTGGAGAACCGTGGGCACGGAATTGGATTTCGTTGTTTAGCCAGGTCAAAATACAGTTTAACCCCCCAAAAATAGCAACTAAAGGTTTCTCAACTGATTCTGGCAGGGTTTAGTGTACTTTATAACATACTAACAGTTTACGAAAATAGGACCCCCTGGAAAAGTGTTTTTTCAAGATGGCGTCAAAATTGACCACCGAAAACGATCATAACTATCAACTCAAATTTGATGATCTGGTGGATACAGGGTGACCGTACGACAGCACATAAGAAATCAATGGGGTTTAACGTCCACTCGACACAAACTAGGTCATTTTGGGACTAACATATTGTTTCAATTTTATTTCCATAATTCGCTTGCGCGTAGGGGTCTTTAGCAGTGGGAAGAAACCGAAGTGCCCGGAGGAAACCCACGAGGTTGAGAATGAGAAGGCGCCCCTATCCGCATGCCACATACGCTCACACCAGGGATCGAAACCACAGCCGCAAGCCAGAGGTGACAGGCCAGCTAGAGGTCGAAGCGCGGCACAATAGACCACGAGGCCATCCCAACCCCCCAAATCGTCGTAACAGACCGTTTCATAGGCTAAAATCTCACTTAATGTAGAACGCAAATCATATAATAACTTTTCCAGATGCTAGTGTTGTAAAGACAAGAAAACGACATTTTGAACTATAAAAAAAAACGAAACGAAAAATGATCTATGGTTTAATCAGATTATCTTATGTATATTTTACAGTGAATTATGGACAGATATTAACACGGATCGGATTTGTTTTTGTGGTAGTACTCATTCTTATATTTGTCATAGTATGGTAAGAATTATATATATTTGGGTACAGTATGGGGGTAGGGCATGATGGCTCAGTGAGTAGGACGTTGGAGCGCAAGCCTGGGCGTCCCGTGGCCGATCCCTGCGTTGTCCGAGAAAGTTCATCGGGGTTACGTAATACCAGTAAAGAGAGAGAGAGAGGATCAGGAGAGGTTCTTCTTTTCGATTGCGAGTAGAGCTCTTTAGCAGTGGTTTGAAACCGTGTAATACCATGGGTCTTCTTGTCTGACATGGAGAGCGGGTGATTGTCAGTCCGGTCGCCACATACTACGTGCGACCCATGCATCTTTTCTTACTACATATTTTCGTAGCCTTGTGATCGTCTAGGATTTATCTCTGATCGTCTTTGCTTCTCCTTCACGTTGTGTTTACTTCTTACTGGTTTCTTAAGACGTTTGTCTTCTTCAGTTATAAGAATGCAACAGTTCGTTTTTACCTTTTATGTAGCATAGGTATACATACAAGCATAGTACATATTACAATTATAGTCAATACTAACTAAACTCTTCTCAACCTAGACACCTACCGCGAGGACTCTTAGCGCATGGTAACCCTCTGGAATCCAATCGAAGTCTGCTGAATTCTCACGAGTATCCTAATTTTGTATCAACTGGTTTTGGACATTCAATTATCTCATTGGTCAAACATGATGTAAATAATTAGAGAGATTGGTTAATTGAGCCCAATGACGTCAAAACCCACGCATAAATGGTCATGGAAATTTACTAAATAAATTTCCCATGAGATATTAATTATCATGTTGTTGACATATAGAGCAAGTTATGTTTTGGCTAAACTACTCTTTTTATAAAACAATATGTCATTTTACTCTAAGTGATATTTAGTACATACTACATATTATGTGAATATGTTAGAAACATAAAACTATATCTTATCTCCTCATTCCTTGTCTATAATCTTTAAAAACAAAGTCACCACGACTATATTGCTACAACCGGGGACCCGGATAGGCGATCCTACCCCTTGCACGTACACACAGGGAAACAAAATCATGCCAGATAACTCAATGAAAGACCTTATAAGGCAACGCGCACGCGTTAACTGTTCGGCTTTTCAATCGCCCACCGCCTGCCAGTATATAAGACCTAGGAATTGTACTTACAACTAACATTCACATATTTGTTCACAAATAGAATACGCTACCAGTGAGGCACATTTGACACTCATGTACTCCTTGCTGCCGAATGGTCCCCACAAAGACACGGCAGTTTTAATACATAACTTAATTTCTCGTTGATTCGCAATGTATATACGTTTATCCCCACGGTAGTCAAATCACGACGACAATGTCTTACTGGTTCTAACGATAATTTTTACATTTGCCCTGTCAAAGTGGAAGTCCAGGGAGGTCAGCTTAGCTGAAGTGTTGTTTGAATGCTTGAAGTTGTAAGATACACTGCTGTACGATTTGGGCCAATCTAGCCCAAGAATTCATGCCAAACCCACCATCAGAAACTCCACAGACCGTAGCCAGCTCTTAAATATTTTTTTTTGGGGGGGGGGCTGAGGATGTGGCCGGCTAAGAATACTACATACTACGCTTTTGATGATACCAGATGTACATGCATTGATACCAAATAGGGGAGAATTGGTACACCTGCCAGCTAGGTTGAGCTCCTTGTCTATACGGTAGCCAATTCATGACGACGGAAACACAACACCAATATTCGAAACATAACACCAATATTCAAAGTTTTAGCTGGCAGTTGGACTTGTATAATCCCGTTTCATATAATTATAAATGTTACCAACCTAGAACAATACAACTAATATACAGTATTTTAATTGTCAGGTTTAGAAGAAGAAACAGAAATTCCAACATCGCCACATCAGATGAAAATGAACCAAATGTACAATATGAAAGCACAGCCGGGGTGCCGAGTGATGTCCCTCACCAGTACACATCGCTTAGTAACACGGGAGAATACATTACAGTATTTTAAAGGTTTATTGACACATTATTCAAGAGCTAAATCTGCCTAACGCTGTCATCTTGTTGGTTAATCATATGCTATTTGTTAGTTTTCAATTTTGGGTGAAGTTTGTATCAGCTTTGTGGACGCTTACGGCTAGAACATGGGTCCATGCACATACTCTGACATGCACATTTGTTAGCACTTTCATATTTAATCGAAACATGAAACATCTATAATTTTCTATTTGAAAGACGATAGCTCGGGTTTTATTAAAGTTTTATCTACGATTTTATGAACTGATAAGTAATACATGTATTCAATAAACAAAACATGATATAGTTATTTGAATCATCGAGCTTTAATTACAAACTAATATACATGTAAACCGTTTTTTACACAATTTTCATCAATCTGAATCGCCATTGAAGAGACGACCATTGTCAAGATGGGTCGCATTATTTCTTTTACCTCTTTTTTTTCAAATCATTTTTAGTGAAGCCTGTACCATAACAGGCCCGGGACTGTACAGCGCAATGGACGCTTACGGCTGGCCCCCGGATCCATTCACTTGATTTGATATTTTCCGCAGGTTAATCTTATAGGTTTTTGTTTTTCGTGTAGTGCGGTCCTCCTGCACTTACTATTGGAGTGGATTAAACAATGAACAATGTGATATTTTAGCAACCAATAGTAATGAGGAATCTTCACTTTTACAACAGATACTATTTTATATTTGAAACAGGATAACTCTGATTTTATTAATCTTTTAACTACGGTTTTATTAACTGAAAAACACTAGATGTGTTCAATAAACCAATAAAATATAGTTATCTGAATCATCGCGCTTTAATTACAAATGAATATAAAACTTTTTAAAATTACAATAGTAATTTTAATTACTGTTTAAAAACATATACTGTTTATAACCTTGAATGATTATTTGGAATATCACACTTAATTAACATATAATTTTTATCACATATACCACGCCTGGAATGACATTAAACCCCATTTTAAGTCAGATATGGGGTGAATAACCCCCTCCACTACACTGTAATGATGGTATAACAGATATCCCATTACTGGTCAATCCCCGAACACGTTGATGCTGGGTAATTAGTTGTGAGATTCAAAATAATCATTTGAGGTTATATACAGATACACCTTTACTGGTCAATCCTAACGGTGGGCCCCCGGGCCTGGAATACCGATCGCGGATCTGTGGCCGGCAAAGCCGTCAACCGCGAGCGCGGAAGGCCCGAAGCCCCGCTAGGTGGGTCGGGGGGGGGGGTCTCCCCCAAGAAATTTTCAGAAATTGGATGCCATCTAGAGAACCTCCCCAAGAAAAAAAGTTCTGCCACAAAATTAGCGCATTCTGGCTTTATTTCAGTGGACCAATCCGTGCGAGTGCTATGAAATTATGGCATTTCTAGAAGAGGGGGCTGGAGCCCATTGAGTCCGTTAAATCCGCCACTCTAAGTAAGCAGAGCTACATCAAACCTAATTTTGAAGTCGCTCAGCAACAACAACTACAGCTTATATACAATCGTACGTCAATCAAAGGCAAAATTCGCGCTACTCGACATGATGAGGACGAGTAATTTGTTTGAGTTATACGATAATTCGATTTAGACGATGTTCGGTCCGATAGAAGATCTCACGACAATAAAAATACATGTGTTACACCTATCACCAGATTACACCGAATTCTCGGATGTCGGTCGCGACACACCATGGATTGAGGGGGTGGAGCATCGGAGGGGCCCTGACACTAGGTCACCGGCCGTTGGAGTCCTCGGTCCGACCATGCTCGAGGCGTGCAACTGAGATTTTTTTTTGGAGGGGGGGGGGCTGTGCCCCATGATTAATCCGGCGTTAGTCAACATGTTGATGCTGGGTAGATGCTCAGTTATTGGCGTTTTTTTCTCCCTGTCTAATACTTCATTATATTGATCCAAAATGGCCACTATTGTTCGAAACACGTTCGAGTATAATTTGTTGAACTCGAAAACATATTAAAAGACATACATACCTGACCACATATCTACCGCATGCGACAACAATATCTCAAAAAAATTCCTTTGACCAAAGTGGCGGCCATATTGGATTCAAGATGGCCTCCATTGCTGGAAACATTGCTGGATTGGGTATGATTTTTGGAACACGGCATACTCTAAAACATATTAAAAGACATATTGAGAGACATATCTGGCGCATGCGACAACAAAATCTCCAAAAAAATCATTCTTTGACCAAAGTCAAACTGGAAACACGATTGAGTATGATTTTTGGAACTCAGCATACTCCAAAACATATTAAAAGACATATTGAAACACATACCTGGCCCATTCGAGGACAAAACTATTGTTACAATATTGTCGATATATATCCCCAGATTGGAATGTAAAGAAAACTCGCAGAGATGATTATTGAAATCACTAGCTACACATTTTTAATACGTTTGCCGCCAAAGGGCCTGTTCGAAACTTGGCGATATATTTTCAGTATATTTGGACCCAAACCTTGCTTTTCAGTAGTGGCCGAGCAATGCTTTCCTTATATTCGCAAGAAAACTGATCCTTAATTCGCCAGCAAACTGCCCGTTATCAAATGATCTGTGTAAGGTGAGAAAGAAAATGTTGAATACACAATTTCAAATGACTAGTGGATCAAGTGAACAGGACTTAAAGAGTTCATTCTTGACACAGGCGTAATAAAAAGGGTTCAGTTACATGGGCACAATGTGTAAAAGAATGTCCAAGATCACGATCATTAAAAACATATTGACTTGGTATGGAGTACAGAGATTTTCGTAGCATTCGAACTCTTTGTGTTACGAAATCTGGGAACGATTGTGCTAGCGCCGTGTATTTGTGTGGTCTGGTAAAGTAGCAGCCAATGACTGCCAAAATTGTCATCGATTACTTGGAAGAATTGCTTCTGATTGCTGTTATGGATCTTGTTGCGGTGATATGAATTACAAGCGTCCGTTGTTAGGCGATTGTGTGCCGACCGCTTGATTTCAAAGGGCGCCACAGTTCAACTTTGTCTGGATGAATGACGTCATTGTGATCTCCAAACTATTCACAACCGAAACCCCACGTGACGTGAATTCCAATCACCCAATCATGCTGTTGTATTTGCATTTACAAGGGGAGGGGGGAGGGCTAAATGGTTAGCATGTGCGCGCTGTATCATAAAGTCTGTCATTTAATCAACTGGCGTAATTTCGATTACCCGTGGGTTTTATCCGGTTCCTCCCACTGCAAGCGAATTATTAGAATAAAATTAAAACATATGTTCATCCTGAAATGATGCAGTTTGTGTCGAGTGGACGTTAAACCCCATTTCTCTCTCTCTCTGTAAATGCAGAGAGATAGCGGGAAAAATGGGCTTTAGCGTTTACTCGACACAAACTAGGTCATTTTGAGACTAACATATGGTTTGATTTTATTTCAATAATTCGCTTGCGCGTAGGGATCTTTAGCAGTGGGAGGAAACCGGAGTGGCCGGAGGAAACCCACGAGGTTGAGAAGGCGCCCCTATCTCCATGCCACATACGCTCACACCAGGGCTCGAAACCACAGCCGCAAGCCAGAGGTGACCGGCCAGCTAGAGGTCGAAGCGCGGCACTCTAGACCACTAGTCCGTCCCCCCCCCCACAAAACTAATCGATGCCAGAAATACATCGCACAGAGGAACGTCAGATAAAATGTTTTAATCCCTACAGAAGTCATTACTAATTTGTGCTGTTCAATTAAAAGAAAACTAAAATCAGTGTTTGTGTCGATTTCGGACATTTTATTTTGCCAACAAGGTTTCAAATGTTCCTGATGTAAACCGACTGTAAGAAAAACAAACCTCGGGTTTATATACCAAATATAGTAAGATTTGAATGGAAAAATCTGTATTTTAATCACATTTACATATTTGCCAATTACATTTACAAAGTTGTCGGCCTTACGAACATCAAGGGGATGTTCGATTCACAGTCCGGAACGTCCCGAATCGACAGAATTACAATCGAGTGACGCGGAATTCAGTCCTCTTACAGTTCTGCCAGTTCCGACAGCTGAGGTGGAGTGAGTAGAATCGTGACGTATTCCAAGGTAAAAAATATGTTTCAGCTGTCATGATTGGTTGAGATATTTTTATACAGTCGACACATGCGTTGTACTCCGAAATTCTCCTTTTCACTCGATTGACACCAGTTTTGGAATTCAATTCCGGAACTGTGAATCGAGCATCCTCCAAGTTACATAATAGCGCAACATCAATAAGGGGACATAACTGCAGTATGACCCAATCAAAGGGGTACTTTTATAATCAAAATAATGTCCATTTCAATCGCCGGTTCAGCTTAGGAGAAAATAACTATCTCTTTGGCTGCCAATATTTCTTCATTTATAAAATTCAACTTACATATTGGCGCGCCTTTGAACTTTCGTGTAACCACAGATGTCCAGATGGCTACTTAGTGGAATTGTCCTGTTTTTTGGGTGGAGTATTTTTCCGGCTTGTAAGTGGCGCAGGACGAAGTGCCTGACAAGGGAATATAAGAGAGGCACTAGTGCCGCTGTCCGACCACAATTTCTCTCACAGCACACTGTATTGCGTATGCCCATTATCATTTTACCCAGTCTGGGCAAAAGAGTAGGATGTGAAACTCCACGTCATTTTCATTTGCAACGCGATGAGAGTTTTGATTAATATAAATGGTTGATCAATATTATACTGATTACTTTGCTCCGTACACCCTTGCTGTCAATATGTACCTTCCCTATTATAGCTTATCAAATAACAGTTATGTTATGATTTCAGTATTGATGACTCACTTTGTATATACCCACCACGTACTTTACTTTTTCTTACTGGAGGGTCTGACAAGGACAGCTGTCTAGTCGTTCGCATGGGACGAAAAACATTGAAGTGCACGTAAAATATCCATATAAGAGTCCCATATAAGAGTAGGCCGTAGCGCCGCTGCCCGGGCAAAATTTCCCCCACAGCACACTGCATAGCGTATTCCCGTCTTCCATAAGCCCAGGTCAGGTGCAAAAGAGTAGGACGTTAAACCCCATTTCATTTTATTTCATGTTCATATTCTTACATTATCCCTTAAGAAAGGGGTTTGTATAAGCTTAGCTTGTATTCTTTGTATATTTACCTATTGTACTTTACAATTAATAAAATATTTTATAAATCATATGCATACCAACACCCTACTAGTTGGGTATTTGGGATATGGTCGTCTTAACATAAACATCTTGGATCCTGGCATCTAATACTTCAGACAGGATGGACAGAGGCCGTGTATGTAAAGAACACAGAAAACATACCCAAGAAGATATTGTGTACGTAATTAAAAGGACTGTGTCGCGTTCGACGAAAGTAATAATTAAAACAATCCACTAGTAGAATGAGCTGGTGCAATCGTTTGCCGTACAAATATCACCGAACAGAATTTATTAGAAATTGCAATGATTTTTTTTTCTAAAGTATAATGGACTAAATGGGAAGAATCGAACATATTTGATTAGAAATTACCATACAAATTGAATGGAATGTAAATCACTTTAATCACTCTATAGACCTTTTTTCGTTTATTTTAAGGTCCCAAAACATAGAGCTATACGTCATTTAATGTCTCCTTAACACAGTATGTACTTCGTTTTTGACATACATAATATATCCGTTTCCGCCAAAATACGAAGTACGATGTTAAGTTCCACAGATGTCGCCCAGTGTCTTGCGAAAATCAAAATGGCTGCTCGCATTAAATCAATTCATCATGACTTTCGTCAACACAGGTTGCCTTGCCAGTGCTTTGCCAGATTTGTTTTCTTTCTGGGGGATCGGGATGGCCTAGTGGTCTAGAGTGCCGCGCTTCGAGCGTATGTGGCATGGAGATAGGGGCGCCTTCTCAACCTCGTGGGTTTATACTACAAGCTATCACTTCTCTTAATAGTGTACAATCATGCTTTATTGAGAATTGGAGGGATGTGGTATTCACGGAAACATTTACTCGTCTGTTGTCCTCAGCGTCAATCATGTTGGTTCACCTGTCAATCATGTTGGTTCACCTGTCAATCATGTTGGTTTTACCTGCAATAAGAAATAAATGAAATAGATTTTAACATTCTACTGTTCTGCTAATAAAAACGGGCATACGTCATACCGTGTGCTATGGGGGAAATTTTGCCCGGGCAGCGGCACTATGCTCAACACTTATATTGAAATCGACGTAACCACAGGATCGTTTACGTCGATTTCATCATACAGTATGCTATGAGGGAAATTTTGCCCGGGCAGCGGCAATAATGCATATTCTTATATCGAGCCCCAACTGTAACATGATATTTTACGTACACTCCTATGCATACAAAATGACTAGATAGCTGTCCTTGTTAGGACTTGGCGGGGGGGTGGGATGGACTAGTGGTCTAGAGTGCCGCGCTTCGACCTCTAGGTGGCCGGTCACCTCTGGCTTGCGGCTGTGGTTTCGATCCCTGGTGTGAGCGTATGTGGCATGGAGATAGGGGCGCCTTCTCAACCTCGTGGGTTTCCTCCGGGCACTCCGGTTTCCTCCCACTGCTAAAGACCCCTACGCGCAAGCGGATTATTGGAATAAAATTAAACCATATGTTAGTCCCGAAATGACCTAGTTGTGTCGAGTGGACGTTAAACCCCATTTCTCTCTCTCTCTCTCTCTTGTTAGGACTTCAGTCTCGCACCACAGGCAAAGGTAAACCGTTAGAAAACCCTGATGAACTTTCTCGGCCAATAATCTAACAGGCTATAGCGAACCAGCGTCTTACCCACTTAGCCTCAAACATGGAATAACAAAAAAATCAAATTTTAGTCCTCAATAAAATCATTGCAATGGTTTTTTTTGGTTTTCTTTTTTTTTATCAAATTTGAGAGGATTCGACCGCATGACCGACTGTTTGTCCAAAATCAGAACAATTGCCTTTGACTTTGATGATGATCAACCTTCTACTGAACTGTAAATGTTAAAAGATTTCTATAAAACCGTAAAAATACGAATTGCATCTACTTATCAGCGAGAAAATCACGATTTCGTACCTCGTTTTTTAAATCCTAACTTTTCTGGAAATCTTGGTAGAAAATGGACAAACCGAATGCCGTCTATGTCGATGACAGCACATGGACGTGATGCCGTCAGCACAGAAAAAAACTTCGTAGTTCGTAACTCTCGAATGTCTCGTTAACGCGGTACATGAAATGTCTCACCAACACGGTACATATAAGATCTCGTTAACACTGTACCTGCGATTCCTGGGCCGAAAAAGTATGTTTTATACTCCATATTGGGATACTATCAGGACAATATACCAGATAATCACCGTAAAAGGGTGGGGCGGAGTGTCCGAATGCTTAGAACATGCGCGCTGTATCATCAGGTCTGTCTTTGAATTAACTGGCGTGGTTTCGATTTCCCGTTTTTATCCACTCCCCGCTCACCGCTAGAGACCCCTACGCACAAGCGCATATTTGAAAGGAGAATGAACCATGTGTTAGTCTCTATCTCGTACAGGGATTTCTTTCTGAGGGTTAACTAATTTAAAATTGATGAAATATTTCTATCGTTGGTATAAATAATCTCTAATAACAGACATACAATCCCCATCAATAACACCGTTGGTGTACACCAATGTGTGCTGAGACTGTGATGCTATTCGTGATATTGATTGGTACTGTAGTCTATATATCATCACTGTTTGAAAAAAAAACATTTCGTAGTAAAACAGTCAATTAGAGACAGTTGTGTATAGTATAGTAATTGTTTCATTATTTGATTTACGTTTAAACTAGTTTATGGTAATACAACTGCTATTTAGAGACAGGTGGGTAAAATATATTAATTATTTAATTGATGATACCAAATAATGAAATGTATGCGTGTAAGCCCCTCCATCTTGAAATCGACGTTTGTGTTGGATATTATTGTTTAAAAAATTGGTACCATTGTTTAGTGGATTCAATACTGCTAGAATTACCAAGACAAACCTGTATTGAAACTCAGGGTCGTGCTGTGGTAATACTTTGTTGAGTTGATACTCCTGACCCCGACAACGATTTGTCTTTTTTGTCTACTGGTCATAATGAATAAAAATAGCGGCTGCCGGACAGGGTACGGGCCACATTTTGCACGAGATGGATAGAGAACAAGCTAAAAACAAATACCATATTTTGTACAACCAGGGGCCATAATCCAGAAAGTTATGGTCTGAAATGCGCAAACCTCAAATTGGAATGAGATATTTAGAATATAAAGATATGTTTTTTTTTAAGTTTAATCAAAATTGGATAAAAATTTGTGCCTCTAGCTAGTGGGTCCATAACCTTTGAATTACAAATTTGCATACAAAGAGCGGCCATTTTGTCAGGCAGTTTTGTTTCGATTTTCCCGAAATTCCAATCCATACTTCATTATGTTGGAATGGTGATATTACTAAACGGTTTTTAAAAATCGGAAAAAAAACCCAATTATAAACTCTAAGAGAATCCACAAACTAAAAATGCGATTTTTCGACCAATCAGGCATCTAATCCAGGAAGTAACGATCCAATATGTGCGTCTCTCGAAAGCAACCACGACCTGTGGGTTATAACATTTCAGGTTTCACCAAAGTCGGCACAAAATTGTTACCTCCAGAGGGTCCACAACATGTTACACCATTTGCGTACGAGAGACGTTCATTTTGTGAAGTAGAGCGAAATGCACAAATATCGAAAGAAACCAAGAACTTTAGATTAAGAACCGGCATTTCAAGTGAAATCAATATCAGATAAAAACATTGTGGCCTCCACAGAGTCCACAACCTTGATATACCATATTTTTTTTACACTAATCGCGTACAAGCGGCGGCCATTTTGTAACGTTTATGTACTTAAACGGTTTCATTTTTCAAATGGGATAAAAAAAAATTGTGACGTCTAGAGGGACCACGTGCCAAAAACAAGTTCCAATCCGATATGTGCGAATATCGAAAGGAACCAAGATACTGGGTTATAAACACGCATGTTCATCAAAATCGGATCAAAATTGTAACCTCTGGATTGCCCACAAGCTAAAAACGCGAAAACGTTCGTACAATCAGGGGTCATATTCCATGAAGTTTTGGTCCGATACATGCCAAAATCGACAGGAACAGCGATCTTAGGGGAGATAACCCCTATATTTCGAATTTCGTTGAAATCGGATCAAAATTGTGACCAGTAGAGTGTCCACAAACAAATTGTGGACGGACGGACAAACAGGGACGACGGCATACTACGTCCAGGTGAACATGTGTGTGAATAATAATTTATCAGCAGGATAAATCCGTGGAATATATATATATATATATATATATATATATATATATATATATATATATATATATATAGAAAGGGAAAATTTAGGGTATTCCCCTTATATAGACTCAACTGGTCGGATAATAATTTGCTAGAAAATAAAGAACGGCATTTTATGAACAAGTATCACCCTAAATTAAATGCTTCATAATTTTATATGATATCTTGATATTGTAAAATATTCATAGTTTATATTATTATTGTCATGTACATAATGTATTTATAACGCCATGACGTCATGTAATTGTATACTATCTCATTATGAAAAGCCTGACGATCCCCGTAGTGGGTGAAAGCGCTAGCTAAGATGGAATTATTAGTTTTTTCTTTCTAGAAACTTCATATTTCTATATACTTTTACCTGAGAGTAGAATCTTTTATTTATTCTATTCTATATATATGTCAAATATCAGTTAAACGCGAGGGTCTAACGAAACCTTGCGCGATTTATTTTTTTTAGTAATGATTAAATTATTCTAAACAGGATATTGTTTAAAACGGACTTGATGTAATTTCTTGGCGAAAGAGGTAGTCGATCAAAGTAGTTATTAAAGTCGATATCTCGTTAAAGGACAAAATTGATGCCAGTCATTGATATAAATGCATAAACATGTTCCAAATATAATTTTAACCCAGAGATCATTGCTACGATAAATGCGTAATGAAGGTTTCAACAATCGAAACTGACGAACGCAAAAGGAAAACACGAGTTATCCTTCTATCTAACTGTCTGAAGTGACGAGTGATAACAGATACACGGGCAAATTTCTGCTCACGGTCATACTTTCCCGTAAAATCTCCCTTATCATCTTGTTCGGTCGATGTTTTGATTTGTACACGATATAACACAATTAAACAGATTTGAGTCTTATAATTCTCCATTGATTGATAAAATGTTTGGATCCTAATGTTAATAAAAGGTACCACCCTGCTGTTTCTTACCTCAACTGTATCCCTAAACTTCAAATTGTTGCAGATCTGGAAAGTCACCAACTTCAGATAATGGCTGACATATCGAAGTTAATGAAATCATTTCTCTGTGTATTAATGGTGATTCATTCAGGTATTTATTTTAATATTAAGATAACAATAAACTCGTATTATAGCCATATATTTCAATACATTATATACGGGATAAATCTGCCTATTGCACGTCTTTCTTAAAGTTCCAATTTCATATTTTTAGTTATTTTTTTAAAATGTATTAAAATAAAGCCCAAAAATAGATTGTGTATATAAACAGTCCTACCTTGTTTAAGAATAATCCTATAATTCACTATTGCCAGTTGAGAAATTGGCAAAAATGTCATTTTCAACTTCAAACGTTTGAAGATAGCTATTGCATGGGGAGAGGGGTATAGAAAAACAAGGGAGGTAATTGTATTATTATTTTCTGTGTCAGTCATTTTAATGCGTGAAATGAAATGAAATGGGGTTTAACGTCCTGTTCTTTTGCACCTAACCTGGGCTAATGGAAGACGGGCATACGCCATACAGTGTGCTATGAGGGAAATTTTGCCCGGGCAGCGGCGCAACGGCCTACTCTTATATTCTGATGTTTATAGTGTAATGGTATCACGTATTGTATAGTATAGTAATATGGTGGCGGTATAATGTGTTGGATATAAAATTCTCTTAAATGTATTATTCTAGTATTGGAATCTACCTATGGATATTTAACGTATGGCTGTTATCAACCAGAAGAGGGTTCACTATGCTCTATTCATACCATTACATGTCCTAAAAATACCCGTATTATTTTGGAACACATGGCTTACTACTCAATTCCATTAATGGGCACCTGTCCGCTACTACAAAATGGAACTGAATGTAAAACTCATTCATGCTGTAAGAACACGCGGAGGGATAAATACATCGGGTCACTGAGTAAACCAGACAGTTTAGTTGTTGCTAAAGCCTGTTCTCTTCAACAATCATGTTCCATCACCTCCCCTTACCAATATTTTACTGGTTATAATTATATAGGATATCAATATGATTGTAAGAAAGGTAAGTATACCGCCTACGACTTTGTAAATTTGAACATTTTAATACATCTTTTTCAACAAACTGCACATGTATCGGATTGTTGGGTACACTTTTAAGATGAATGTCCAAGGTTTAATTCGCAATGTATGACAATAATGTGTGGTCAGGAACTGTCCGTGATCCTAAGGTGACACTTATCTGACAGTAAATAGACTAAATAAAAATTCTCCATCAACTAGCTTGTGTTATACGACGGTGTTTCCCAACCTCTCATCTGAGGAGGTTGTGGTTACGATGTCCCCCTGAATTCTGAATGATGTCTATTTCCCAGCCTCGCAGCCTAGGAGGCTGTGGCTATGATGTTCCCCTAACAACTCCGAATAATATCTTCTGTAGGATCTTTCAATGATGTCTGAAGGGAGTCCTAATTTGAACCCGAGCAATTGACTATATACTTCCTGTATCGGATTGGTCAGCTGCACATACGCTATACTGGTAATTATATCTGCACCCAGGGGGGCGCCTAACTACGTTGCCATATTTGAGGCTGAGATAGTTGGATAAGCAGACCACGATGACATATTATCCTTGTTAACCTAGTTCTCGTTGTCACTGGTACTATTGTTTATAGACCCTAAAGTATTATAAAGCATTTGCATATTATTGTATGTAAAGTATTGCCCCAACTGACCAATGTCCACATCTCATAAGGTATATAGACCCTTTGTATATAGACCCTATATAGCATTATAACACATATAGATATTATTATTGCATGTACAGTATTACCCTATCTGGCAAATGTCCACATCCATATACCCTACTGTATATAGACCCTATCTATATAGTATTATAAAAGATATAGACATTATTATTGTATGTACAGTATTACCCCATCTGGCAAATGTCCATATCTCCCACTTTGATGAGGGGGCTTGGGATGGCCTAGTGGTCTAGAGTGCCGCGCTTCGACCTCTAGCTGGCCGGTCACCTCTGGCTTGCGGCTGTGGTTTCGAGCCCTGGTGTGAGCGTATGTGGCGTGGAGATAGGGGCGCCTTCTCAACCTCGTGGGTTTCCTCCGGGCACTTGGGTTTCCTCCCACTGCTAAAGACCCCTACGCGCAAGCGAATTATTGAAATAAAATTAAACCATATGTTAGTCCTGAAATGACCTAGTTGTGTCGAGTGGACGTTAAACCCCATTTCTCTCTCTCTCCCACTTTGATGATGTGGTAATTAAGCATTTTCATATATTTTTTTATATTTCACCCATTAATGACTTTAATAAAAATGAGTGTAATCCACAGAATTGTGGGGCGATGGATGACTAACGAGTGCGCGAGTTTTCAGAAGGTCACGTGGCGTAATTTTGATTCTTCGGTTTACTCCTAGTGGCAAAGGATCTATATGCCCCAAAATATAATAGATTAGGTCACTAATAGCTACTGTATATTTATTATGCGATTATTAACGCACACTGCGGCAAATTATAACCCACTTTAGTAAGGCTAATAACTCTGCCCTATTACGATCGAAAAAGATGAAAGCCTGACAAGGTACGGATGGAACGCACCCTTCCCAACTCTCTTCAATAAAGTTATCATAATATGTTACCCTATATATGTTATCTATTTATATCATCGCCATCTTTAACAGATTCTCTGATCCATAACATTCTGACAACTGGTACAGTATTAGGATATAATATAATGCTATCCTATAATGGTAAAGATTCACCAGTTAAAGGCTTATCCTGTTCCTGTAATATAACTACTATTGAGTCTGTTGTGATTAATTATATGTACTTGAATAAGGAATCGTGTAACAGAGTAGTTATACCACGTGATGACCAATCTGGGGACACCTGTAAAGATGATGGTCGACATACATTTTTCAAGATTATTTACATCGACAACTACCGATCTAGGATAGTGTTTAACAACATGACTTCCAGTAAGGATGACAAAATATTAATGTTTTACTTGGGTACGTATATTATACTCTATAGACTTATTTAATAGATGATTATAAACATATTCGCTACCCAAGGATGAGATATAAAATAGTGTACAGCCTTTTCCAGAAGAATGAGGATAACTTGAGAGCTGATCTTTATTTGGCCTCAAATGATATATGAATCACCCACATGACAATTCCAATATCAATTCTCTAAAACATCGGATACCTTTGATTTTGAAAGGATTTAAATATGAGTGACAGTTAATATTTTATTAAAAATTGCCAATCGAGACTTCTTAACAACGAGACAGTGTACACTGTTCTTCAAACTCCATAACTCATGGGGGGGGGGAGCTGAATGGTTAGGCGTAGGGTCGCCTGTCAAACCGTTTGGGGTTTCTCCGATTTCCCGCCAGTGCTGTATACCCGTATGCGCAAGCGAAATAAAGTTGAACCATGTGTCGAGTGGACGTCAAACCCCATTTATCTTTCTCTCTCTCCCGCTAACAAAATGTATGACCCTGTTCCCCTTTCCGTCTGTAAATCATGTAGCTACTAGCCTTCTTCTATATCTGTTTAAAATGACTGACCATTATAAGTTCACATGTGTTGAAGTTTTTACTATTTGCTGTATGTATAGGTGATGGAAGGCGGGAAGTGACAGCGTCATGTGATTGTAATAAAGCAGGTGAGTTTAAATTATATTTATTTTGATACAGTTTCCGTCACACACCTGTAAGTTGTAACTGGTAACGAAGGCTATAATGATGTAATGACGCAGTTTTCTTCACGCACCTGTTTGTTGTATTGGTAAAGCTGCACTACTTGATGAAGAGATAAATGGTATGCCGAGACAAACTGATTTCAACACTGGTTTAATAACATTTTAACATTTTAAAGTACTTTTCGTCCGCCTTGGGACTATTCATAATTAATGTTCGAAAACAAAACATGGCAAGTCATAAAATTAAAAACATGGCAGGTCATATAACTATAGGCGCATACTATTCTTAGATTCGTAGAATGACTCCAACTAAATAAAAAAAAGTCAAATAGATGGCTTCTTTATTGAGACGTTTTCTTAGTGTGTTGTTCAAAATTTCGCGGCACACTTGGGGATATCTCGTGACACACCTGTGTGCCGGGGCACACTGGTTGTGAATCACTGCCCTGTATATAGTACGACAACTTGAAATTCTCCACTCATTGGTCGTATATACCACAACATCAATACGTCTCGACATGATATATTATCACAACTAAAAAAACAACACGAAAAACGAACAAAGAAAAACAAACCACAAGCTAACTTTGCGACGCTTACAATGTATTATTTGCTATTATTTGCACAGAAATGAAACAAGGACCACAATGAATAATTTCGAACGAATTATTTTAAAACGTATGGATTACCGAATGGTTGGCATGTGCGCGTTGTAGGCATGCCACTGAGTCAACTGGCGTGGTTTCGATTCATTGGGTGTACGTGATAAGAATTGGTTCGCCTGTCCAACCTCGCGGTTGTTCTCTGGTTCCTCCCACAGATTAAAAGACTCCCACGCACGCGCGAATTATAATTGAGTCATATGTTGGTCGCGAAATGGCCTACTTAAGAAATCATACCTTTGCTCGGACAACACACCATAAATCAGAGCTGCCTTGAGATGGCCTAGTGGTCTAGAGTGCCGCGCTTCGACCTTTAGCTGGTCGGTCACCCCTGGCTTGCGGCTGTGGTTTCGATCCCCGGTTTGAGACAGGGGTGCCTTCTCAGCCTCGTGGGTTTCCTCCGACTGCTAAAGACCCCTACTCGCAAGCGAATTATTGAAATAAAATTAAACCATATGTTAGTCCCGAAATGACCTAGTTTGTGTTGAGTGAACGATAAACCCCATTTCTCTATCTCATAGCTGCCTGCATGAACTGTGTCAAATACTACATGCGCACTGTTGAATACGGATGTCACGTATTTAATGTTTTTTGTGGGTAATCGTATCAAATGATGTGACAGGTCCAACAGTACCAAATACAATTGACATGTTTAACAATTTGGTAAATGGATGATTACAGTGATGGCTGGTGGTTGGAGTAATTGGTCTGAATACAGTGCTTGCTCTGTTTCATGTGGTGAAGGTATCTCTATCAGGGTACGTAAATGTGATCAACCTGAACCAGCTAATGGTGGTGATAGCTGTGTTGGTAAAGCTACAGAGAGCACTGCCTGTAAACATACAGTAGAGTGTCCCGGTTTGTAAATTTTATCTCCGTCTATAGTTTGACTGTATATCTAGCCCACATCCCTGCTCCCAAAATCCCATAAAAAATCGGGCTTTCAGAATATTTAGTGGGCATCGAAACTTCGTTGAGAACTAAAACATTTATTATCAGAGTCGCTCTTCTTTTTTCGGGATTCTAATGTACTATACTCGTATCCATGTTGCTGTGTCCCTAAGTCCCCAAGCTGATTTAAGCAGGAAAATAAGTATGTCATCAATGCGCTGGTTGAGATATGCCCTATATATCACATGAGCTGCTCACCAGCTGGGATGTTTGTGGACAATATCGTGCATGACCTCTCTTCCACAAAATTTGGAAATCAGATGTGTGGGTATGGATTGAGTGATCAATTCCAAAGCGACAGACATGATAATATTTTAAACTACTTTCTTGTCGCTTTGTTATCGGATGGAGATTCAAGAAAAACGCGTTAACTTTGATACATTTCTCTAGCGATATACTCCCATATACCAGTCGATGACGCGCTGTCCACTCTCCACCGATATCTGGTGAACCGATGAGCACGGAAATAAATTTCGGTATCAAATCTAAATTGAAAGAAATTGTTGCCCTTTTCAAGTAGAATTGTTGGCTTGTTGTAGTTTAATTATCGGGTTGTAGTATAAATGTTTTGCCCGTTGTGGTATATTTGCTGTCGTGTTGTACTGTAGTTGCTGGCTTGTAGTATAGTTGTTGGATTAGTGTACTATGGTTGTTGGCTTGCTGTAGTATAGTTGTTGGTTTGGCTTGTCGTAGTGTTGACTTGTTGTAGTATAGTTGTTGGTTGTTGTAGTATAATTCTTGAATTGTTGTCGGCTTGATGTAGTTGTTGACGTCTTGTTATCTATATATTTGAGATGCTCACACTCACTCAATCAATCAAAATGTGCTTAACTATCAAAGAGACATACCGGTAGCCACAACCTGGTGGATCCATGGTGACCGTAGTTTACAGTCGATTATGGAAAAGTATTAATCTCTGATTAAAATAAAAATCTATATTTCGTTACGAGTACATATAATTTCGATGGCCCACACTATATGAAGATCTGGCAATTTGTAAATTTACGAAGGGCTTTTGACCCTATGACGTCAGACATTTGATTAATTGATCAACATTGAGGATTTTAGTGAGTTTCCCACCATGCACCTCACTCCAACAATCGCCGTAACATTGACTAAAATCTCACGTCAAATAGATTATATAATACCTCTTGTCTGCGATATCACCTCGGTGGAAGCGGACGTTAAATAAAACTAATTCACACACATATAATACCTCTTCCAGATCCTAGTGTTGTAAAGACACCGTAAAAAACGAAACGAAATATGATGTGTGTTAATTGAACATCATCTGAAAATTGCAATATTTTTTTATTTTGTACCCAAATATATATATTTTACAGTGGACTATGGACAAATATTAACACGAATCGGATTTGGTTTGTGGTAGTACTCATTCTTATATGTGTTATAAATATGGTAAGAATTGTATATATAATTCTACTTTATTACAGTGGACTATGGACAAATATTAACACAAGTCGGATTTGGTTTTGTGGTAGTGCTCATTCTTATATGTGTTATAATATGGTAAGAATTATATATATTTGGGTACAGTATGGGCGGACGGGAGGGGGGCACGATGGCTAAGTGAGTAGGAAGTTGGATCGCAAGCCTAGATGTCCCGTGTCCGATCCCTGCGCTGTCCGAGAAAGTTCATCGGGATTTTTCGATGTGGTTTCCCCTTGTCGGTGATGTTGGAGGGTCTGGCTGGGGACCACGTATAGTCGTTTGGATGGAACGAAACCCGAGGACGTGCATGTAAAAGATCCATTGGCAGTTAGATTCGATTTTGATACACGATTTAGCCATAGTGCCGCTGTCCGGACCAAATTTCCCTCATAACACACTTTATGGTGTATGCCCGTCTTCATTACCCCAGCTGGAGCAGAACAATAGGGTTTTAAACCCCATTGTATATCACTTCATTTCATTTTGCGGTTGCTCATGGCGATCAATGGAAAATGTTGTCAAAACTTCAGAATAGCAATACCATAACGCAAACGTGCGCATCGGCGTACATGTAAAAGTTCCTATGACAATTGAAATTCGATGTAAGAATAGGCCATAGCACCGTTGGCTGGTCAACATTTTCCTCATGGGACATTGTCCCAGTCCAGGGCCGGCGGAAGCTCACTCTTGGGCGAGTTCAAATTTGGTTCGCATTGGCTTTCTGCCGTTTACGCAAAATGTGAAATATGAATGAAGTTTGTCTACCTTCCCGAGGCTACAACTTTTGTCCGATGCATGAGATGAACCTTTAAAGGATGAAAAGTTCTTCGACACATCAGACCTTACTTGTAGCTCCTGCTTTTTAAGGGAAAATATGAAACATGTATAGATATTTAGGCCCGCAAGAGGGATTAAAGTATCGTAGAAAATGTGCGTGTATTTTGCATGGTGGCTATAGTCTTCTGAAACTAACAGTAAACTCTGACTTATAAAGCATACAATCAATTAAGAAAAATGATACACGAGCGGATATACATATTTGGCATATTTATGAGATTATAGTACATGTAACTGCACTGCATATTTCCTTTGAATAAATAATATGTTTAATGAGATCGTGCCTTTTGTCAAAACGAGCAGAGGCCATTCTTGTGTAGTCCGTAAATAACATATTGAACGCATGTTTTAAGAAGTCCGTGCGTAGAAGAATTTGTGTCGAGTTGAACACCTCAATATCATTAATGATCAAAACCCAGCAGAGGTCAGAAAGTTCTTTCTGTATATGTATATTTCAATATGATGCAGAGATCACTTTGTCACAGATGGGGTTGAAATAAGGTCGATTGTTCAGTTTACTAATCGTGACCACCGCAACTTGAATCAAAATAAAACATAACTGGGGGAATGCTCGATTCACAGTTCCGGAATTAAATTCCAAAACTGGTGTCAATCGAGTGAAGGGGAAATGTCGGAGTACAACGCATGACAGCTGAAACATATTTTTTACCTTGGAATACGTCGCGATTCTACTCACTCATCCTCATATGTCGGGACTAGCAGAACTGTGACAGGACTGAATTCCGTGTCACTCGATTGCAATTCTGTCGATTCGGAACGTTCTGGACTGTGAATCGAGCACCCCCAGGGTGTTCGTCCGAACGTCTACATGCTATAAGTCTCAGTGCTATGTTAATATCAGACCTCGTTGTTTCTAACGGCTTAACTTATTGCGTGCAACAACCTGGCAAAAGTGTTCAATATATAACTTAATATATCGTTGAATCGCAATGTCTAACGGTAGTCAAATCACTACCAAATTGTCTAACTTTTCCCCACCACAATTTCTGGTTTTCCGCTATCAGAGTGTGAGCCCACGGAGGTAAACCTAGCTGTTTTTGTAATGCTTGAAGGTGTAAGATACGCTGCTGTACGATCTGAGCTAATCTAACCCAAGAATTCACGCCCGCAATCACAGCCCTCACAGCCACCATCAGAAACCCGGCAGAATTACATTCTCATTATACCAGATATACATGCATTGATACCAAATAGGGGAGAATTTGTAGGTACAACTGTCAGCTAGCTTGACCCTCCTGGTCTATACGGTAGTCAAATCATGACGATGTAATCTCAACACCAATTTTCATTTTTGTAGCTGGAAGTTGGACTCCTGTAATCCCGTTTCATATAAAGGTTACCAACCTAGAACAATACAACTAATATACTATATTTTAATTGTCAGGTTTATCAAACGAAAGAGAAAAACCAACATCTCCACATCAGATCAAAATGAACCAAGTGTACATTATGAATGTGCAGCCGGGAAGCCGAGTGATGTCTCTCCCCAGTACACCTCACTTAGTAACACGGGCGAATACATTACAGTATTTTAAAGGTTTATTGATGATTAAGGACACATTCAAGAGCTTAATCTGTCTAATTCAGATCATTCGTTTGGTGTCAATGTTATATAAATCATTAGACATTTAGAAAAAAGTAACATGCAATTTTCACAGCTGTATTAAAACGGACAGCTCTTTATCATAATCTTACTAAAAATACAGATGTGACGTCATCCTTTGATGTTGGCGATGTTGGCGTACTAATATTTCCAATAATATACGGGCAACTTGCCAATACTATACTATACTATACTATGCTAAATGACGTTTTTGATCGATAAGAACGCGCGGAATAGTGTCTGTATTTCAAGTTGCTTAATGGTGTCCAGCTAAAGACATTGCGTAATATACTGAAACAACACATTGCTCTTTGCTAACGCCTCGTGCAGCATTACTTAATGTCTCTTTCTCGACCTTTAAACCACAAATACCGTTCTGCTCCGATAGGAGTAATGAAGATGGATTTTAAGATAGTGTAGGGAGAACTGTCAACTCTTTATCTAAATTTTACGTTATACATCTTTAACGTTATTACCAATCTGATTCTAATACAGATCTATATTTCGTTTCGTGTTTTATATTTTCGAAATGAAATGAAATTGGGTTTAACGTCCTACTCGTTTGCACCTAACCAGGGCCAATGGAAGACGAGCATACGCCATACAGTGTGCTATGAGGGAAATATTGCCCGAGCAGTGGCGCTATATCGAATTACAACTGCCAAGGGATCTTTTACGTGCACTCCAATGTGTATGCGGGACCTGTTTTTCGTCCCATCCGAACGACCAGGCAGCTGTCCTTGTCAGGCCCTCCTTCTGCATCACTGACAAGGGGAAATCACGCCAGAAAATCGAGATGAACTTTCTCGGCCAATGCAGGGATCGATCACCCGACCTCCAGGCTGGCGAATCAGCGCCTTATCCACTTAGCCACCGTGACCTCCTTATAGTGGGGGTTGGGATTGTCTAGAGTGCCGCGCTTCGACCTCTAGCTGGCCGGTCACCTCTGGCTTGCGGCTGTGGTTTCAAGCCCTGGTGTGAGCGTATGTGGCATGGAGATAGGGGCGCCTTCTCAACCTTGTGGGTTTCCTCCGGGCACTCCGGTTTCCTCCCACTGCTAAAGACTCCTACGTGCAAGCGAATTATTGAAATAAAATTAAAAAACATGTGTTAGTCCCGAAATGACCTAGTTTGTGTTGAGTGGACGTTAAACCCCATTTCTCTCTCTCTCTCTCCTCCTCCTTATAGTTTCGATGGCCGACACTATATGAACATCTGACCGGTTGTAGCGATGGGTCGCACCAGATGTCATACAAGCGGCGTTTGACCCTATGGCGTCAGACATTTTATTAACTAATCAGCGTAGATGTTTCTAGTAGATCACCCACAGTTCCGTGCACCACACGCCTAAAGCTCGCTGTAACAGACCGTTTCATTGGCTAATCCCCCACATTATCCAGACCTCGTCAATAATAACAACGCTTCTTGATCCTAGTGTAGTAAAGACAAGTAAAACGACATTTTTAACTATAGAAAAGAAACGAAATAAAATCTGTGTTTAACGCAGATTGCGTGATATACTAGTGTGTATATTATACGCATAGAACAGTGGTGCCTGAGACTACATCTCATGCTATTTGATAATTTATATGAAATGGCATTAGACGACTATAAGTGCACCAGAGGACTTGAGTTATAATTTGATAAAAACATAAGTTTTCTTTTGTATTCATCGTTTTAATGCCATGATTCCCACTGTTCACCACTTGTACCAATAATGGTGGTATTGTGAGAAATTAACAGAGTAGGTGTGGTTCATAAAAAAAATGATAGTCAGAAAAGTGATCCTAACTGTACAACTTATTTACGGTGAACATTTGTAGATTTGTGAATGTTGTGTACAGCATTGTTCAAGATAAAACGATAGTTTATATCGCTAGATGTTAATAAAGTATCCAATCTCTGTCGCATAGTCAGGAAAGTAAAACCAGTATCCTGATCAACTGGCTGCCCTATACTGAAATTAACAATGATAAATTGTTCTTCTGGCAGAGTGGATGGTCTGTGTGAAATCCCTGACCCCTAAAACCCTAGAAAAGACACCAAGTTTATTCTCCTCGCCCAATTATGCACCTTGGTAGGCTAGCCGAAAGAGTGTGGCGGCCATTTTGGCGGCCATCTTGGAATTGACCATTACCCGCTACATTTTTTCACCCTGAAAATGATTTCAATGTATTCCTTGACCCCAAAAACCTAGGTAAAAAAAACAAATTCATCACTTAAGGACAAATCCAGGTAGAGTTTTATCGGATATAAGGGTACGGCGGCCCCCTTGGACGCCATCTTGAATTACACCTGTCTGCCCCATATCTGGAATGTCTACCCAAGTTTTTCTCAATCTACTATGGGTACCATACAGGTATCAGAAGTCAAAATTAGGGGACATATGATTGCACACAGGATGCCCCCGGACTAAGGGATGTCTACCCATCATCAACATGTTCTGGGATTGACCAGTAATGGGATATCTGTTATACCATCGATTGTTGACGGCGATAATCCCCCTAAAAGTATGTTTTAAAATGGAGTTTAATGTCATTTTCAACGAGGTATAGTTGACCGAGATAATCACCCCAAAGGTATTTTTTTTAAATGGGGTTTGACATCATTTTAGACGAGGTATATGTGATAAGAATTATTTTGATTAAAAATGAAAAACAATTCATTTTGTTATAAAAAAGCAATTTGTTATATTTCAAATAATCATATGACGCAATAAAAAGTAGATTTATGATGACAACTGCGTAAAAGGAGGGTTTATATTACTTATAATTAAAGGGACAATAACACTCCTGTTGACTTGGCAGCTCCAGAAAAAAATAATAGCCCTATTCTAAGTATTAGATGTTTACGTGACCTACCTGTTATGTAAATTATCCATTACATCTTATTTTACTTGTCCAGAGGGTTCGAAAATATATTAAAATCCAAGTCACATTTGAAAAGGTTTACGTTAACCTTTTCAAATCATTTAGTTGAATTTTTCCAATTTTTTAAATTGGGTGTGTTAAGATGAAACTTGTATCATCAATTAATTGGAATTTTGTAAAATAATACAATTTGTTGACCAGAATTAAGATTGGGATATGTTATTCAATTACAACAAGAGTGGTGTTGAGCCTTTAAAACTCGATGATTCCGACAACTATATTTATCTTTGGTTATTACACACATCTAGTATTTATCAGATCATAAAACATTAGTTAAAACTGTAATAAAACCAAAGTTACCGTCTTTCAAATAGAAAATTTGGCTTCAAATATGAAATTACTCGCTGTCTGCTTAATCCATCCTAATAGTACGGACTAGGGGCTGTACCATACAATTACATAAAACGCTCTTTGTGTGTGTCTCGCACACAACTTTGAATTCCCATTCCTTATACCCAAAGTATGCCCCCCCCCATTCTTTTGGGTGAATGCCCGATTCACGGAGACTGAGCCATACCCAATTGTCTTTGTATATCTGTGTGTTGCCTACAGACCACAATTTTTAATGGATCCCTTTTGGAACTTGATATATGTATTGCTTATAGCCTAAGGACTACAACTATTGATTTTGGTGCATGTCTCGACTCCCAGGGTAGAGCCAGACCAAATGTATCGTATATTGGCCGCAATTCTAAATGGATCTTGAGATCTGGCCACAATTCGGAAGGCATTATCTTGGAACTTTATTTTGGTGCATGATCTACCCCCTTGGACGGTGCCCACCACCTTTTCAATATTTTGGCTCTAAAAAAACTACAGGCTGCAATTAATATATTTGGATCCAATTCAGTATGATCCATCATAGGGTTGTGCCCATTTATATTAGATGTCCTACCCCCAGGGTCAGTTTTTTGTCTACAGATTGGAATTCTGAATTTATCATCTTGGAACTTGGTATATCTAGTCGTTATACCGTAATGATAGCAATCATATGTTTTGATGCATGTCCCGACCCCAGGGGTGTGGTTCCATACGCCCTTTTTTTTTTATTAATTTTGTGTCCGTAAATACTTTACAGGTTGCAATTATTAACAGAGTTTGTTAAAATGCAGCATATCAATCATTTCAAAATTGAACTTTACATATGTATTCTCTATACCATAAAAGCAGCAACTATTTATGTTGGTGCATGTCCCGACTCCCTGGGTGGTGTTACACCTTTTTGTTCATATTTATTCTGTGAATGTGACAGAACAACCCCAACGCCAAACCTTCGTTGTGTCGTGTCATATGACAATCATTGTAGCCATTTCTTATTTCATGCTCTTCGTCGTAAAAAGTACCATGTCATTAAAACAGGAAGGTGTACGTATATTGCAACGGCAGCGATTCTCCTGTTATGTTACATTATTGGCAAATGCTAAGTGTAGGCCGGTTGGAGAGGTTCCGGTATTCCCAGAGTCCAAAATGGACACTTTATATAAATGTCTTTTGGAGGGAATACTAACCCGAACTCTTACCCTACCCTTTAAAGATCGGTGGAATATTTATTGGATCCACATTCATTATTCTAAAAAGGGTTAGGGTAAGGGTTATTCCACCAAATTCTCATTTATAGAAAGCGGCCATTTTGGTCTCCGGAAACATCCGAACCTCCCCAACCGGCCTGCAATTAGCATATCCCTACATTATTACGTTTGCTTGAACTATTTAACGTAACTGTAACAGATTTACACCAGTTTCGGTTTGAACGTAGGATAGTTGCATGCAATTTATTTTTCCATATTGAGACTTTTCATATTTGCTTTACATTAAACTATTTTAACACATATCTAACAGAGATAGAAACATTGGATTTAACGCCCATTCGACACAAACTAGTTCATTTCGAGTCATATAATATTACAATAATTGTCTTTTGTTACTGGGCCAGTGATTATAGAAACCCGTCTTGCTTTTGCCAGGGGATCAAATTTTAGTATAAAGTAGGACGTTAAACTCAATTTCATTTCATTTCATGACATTTCAGTAGGTCGCTTGTCCGTGGATGGAAACAGAAGTTCTCGTGTTAATCCTGCGAAACAAACTGATTGCTTCAACTTACGATTTGAAATGTCGGGTAATTACGTTCGTTTCTGTTTTCAAGCGGAGCAAATTATAGACAGACCACGTATATTTCGTATACTAAACCAAACACCCGACACTCACCTCACCGCATGTAACTACAATCAGACTTGTCAAATTAGTTAGGGAATATGAACATATCATATAACATGCTGAATATCATAATTATCAGGTATCACATCTTTATTACTTTATCAATTATTGCTTCAATTATTAATTAATTATTAATTCGTTTAAACGAAATATTAATTCGTTTAAACGAAATATTAATTCGTTTAAACGAAATATTAATTCGTTTAAACGAAATATTAATTCGTTTAAACGAAATATTAATTCGTTTAAACGAAATATTAATTCGTTTAAACGAAATATTAATTCTATTAATTCGTTTAAACGAAATATTAATTCTATTAATTCGTTTAAACGAAATATTAATTCGTTTAAACGAAATATTAATTCGTTTAAACGAAATATTAATTCGTTTAAACGAAATATTAATTCGTTTAAACAAAATATTAATTCGTTTAAACGAAATATTAATTCGTTTAAACGAAATATTAATTCGTTCAAACGAAATATTAATTCGTAAAATCGAAATATTAATTAGTTCAATAGAAATATTAATTCGTTCAACCGAAATATTAATTCGCAAAATCGAAATATTAATTCGTATAAACTCAATACTATATATAAATAGACATTTCGAAGGTTTAAACACAAAGTCAATTAGATTTTATTAATACTAATTGCCCGAGCAAGTTCATCCAGATTTTCCAGTGTGGTTTCCCTTTGTCAGTGATGCAGACAAAGGGCCTGACAAGAACAGCTGTCTAGTCGTTCAGATGGGACGCACTGCACGCAAAAGATCCCTTGGCAGTTGTAATTCGATATAAGTCGATATAAGTCATTCTGGATCTGTTATTCGCGGACGACTTCGCCCTCTTGACACATACAAAAGAAGCTCTTCAGGTCACTGAGAATCAATTTGCCCAGGCAGGGCGTTCTGTCCAACATTCAGTTAGCTACGAGAATTTAGCTTAAAACGTTGAGATATACTGATGTGTTTGTTTTTAGCTATCGCCTTACTCCAAATATTCGCGTTTAATTTAATGAAGCTTGATTCGCCGATTGAACATGTGGATGTCATTTTGTTTCTCTACTGGCGATTGCCTTTTTGATTGGCTGTTATAAAAGCCTTATATTTAGCGCCTCCTTCATGATGACACCGTCTCATACGTCTTCCGTCTAAAAAGACGTCGTTCTTAGTAACGGCTTAACGCCTCGATTTTAAATACGACGATTTATACCCGTTTCAGGTAAGATTATATGCTGAATTGTAGTTGGATGTGGCAGAAATATTATAAATAACAATAATCAATCGTTGTTTTGATGAAAAATATTTTGCGTAGTAAGGGCCGTTGTGATTCACGATGGGCTTCGTTACGTTGAACTATATGGGAACAACTCTAATCTCGAAACACGGAGGGTTGAGAGATGAGGTTTGTAAAGTACATTCAGTCTGAAGAAGACATATATTATAGATCATTCATCAACCGAAACCCGGGACCATCTACGCGGCTCCTCGATACCGTAGAGCAACTTACTTACCTGGGTAGCCTTATCTCAAACGGTGCAACAACAAAAGGTGTGGTCAACCGCCTCAATTTTATATTTTGGTTATGAATCATTAGATGTTGTAGTTAACCACAAACACCTTGGCATCACTCTATCAAATGACTGTAAATGGTCCGAACATAACGATAATATCTGTAAAGCTGCCTCCAAACGTTTAAATATATTAAGAAAATTTAATTATACTTTTAAGCGAAAAACATTAGAAATTATTTACAAATCTTTCATAAGATCCGTACTGGAATACGCTTGTGGGATTGTTATGATGTATCTGATTGTTAAACTTGAAAAAATCCAACTCGAGGCAGGTTGAATTATTACGAGACTCCCGAAATACTCAAGTAATGCATCTTTATGTTTTGAATCTGGCATAGTTAATTTGCCAGAACGTCGCAGGATAAGAGAGAGAGAGAGAGGGAGGGGGGAGAGAGATGGGGTTTACCGTCCACTCGACACAAACTAGGTCATTTGGGGACTAACATATGGTTTCAATTTTATTTCTGCGTCTGTCCACCAAGATAAAAGTGTACAAAGCTACCGTCATGACAACATTGCTGTTTGGCGCTGGGGCATGGGGTCGGTAGAGCAAACAGTTTTGATTTGGATCTCAGTCAAAATAAAGTCTTAAATCATTGATGGTTCAATCATATTTCAGTCAAGAAAATGATTAAAATATGGTTGAACCATATGTTAGTCTCGAAATCCTGCACTGTATATATATATATATATATATATATATATTTTTTCTATTCAATGCAGTCATCTTTTAAAACGGTTTTTTTTTGACTTAACAGGGTTCTACAGCTGAATTTAAAAACCAATACACATAAAGTTGTTGTTCCTGCGCTTAAACGAGGAGATCAGCGTGATGCTATACGACCACTGCATGACCAGAAACTTGTTATTCGTTCGCCTAAAGTACCAGATGAGTTAACATCTTTAAGGCCACTGTCTGATCAGGAAGTTGAACTGCCAGGACAACCGGATAGAAGTTTTTTTCCGTGTGACAATGCATTATGTTCTGTCTCGGTGCATGGAATTCAACCAATCAAAAGGGATGTTACATGAGATCTAATAATTGTACTGTATGTTGCATTGTCGTGGGTATATTCAATCCTTAAATATAAACAAATGGATTATGTATTTATTTTAGTAACAATACTCCCCGGTACAACAATATTGGTGGTAATAGTTATAGCTGTAGTTATTGGTATTGTCCTGATTGTACTCCTAGCTATCGCCATTCTTAAATACAGGAAGAAAAACGATAGTATGCCAAGAAGATCTGACAATCATCCTATTGGAGAACCAGAAGAATCGCAACCAGCCAGTACAGTTGTGCCAAGAACATGTAACAACGACCAAACAAAAGGATCGATATATTCCAGTAGCCTTCACAACAGACCAGAGGACTGTCATCTGTATGACTCAATTCCTTTTACAGAACACAAACTGCCAGAATATGTCGAAATGTTTTAACTATTCTATATATTAGTTATAGTATACTTGTATATATAGTTTAGTTTTAGTTCACTTGTATTGTATAAATTGTGTAAATCTTCTATATAATAGAATTCATGGATTTGAACGATTTGACTTGATTTAATATCTGTGCACTACTATAGGCTGTATTATACACCAGTAGGACACTGATATGTAAAAAAATTTTCAAAGGGACTATCCCGTTTTAAACAGAGTCTCAAAAATAAAATTCAGAGTACGTATGAAATTTAAGCGCCAAAATATCGAAGAATGCAGTATTGACATTGCCTCAAAATTTCAGCTCAAAATATTTAGTCGTTTGGGCGTGAACGTCAAAACTGCTTATCCGGACACGTAACCCTTTTAAGAATTCGGGTCTATTTTTTCGTTGATGACCTGATAATCGACTCCCGTTTATTGAAAGGTCTATATAGTGAATGACCCATGTAATGTACTTGATATCGAAAGGAAAATTTCACCTACACATTATTTGTTATAAAAGAAGTCTGGTTTTACGTAGACACCACAGAATACAGCTTGGGACACTGTTTTCCTTTCCAGATGAAGATTGGCGGGTTTAAGCTGTTTGAAAACGTATCGCAAATACTGAGTTAGTTTTTTGCAGTTAGTTAGAGGATTTTAAGCGATTTTAACACAAAATTAAGCAGTTTTATTCTCAAAAAAATTATCGGGATTTGCCCTTTAATGTAAGAACACTGGTATTAAAAACAATGTTTGATTTCGGTATATTATGTTTCTGGCATGCAGTGTTTGGTTTTAGTATAACGGCATTGTATACAGTGTTAAGTTTAAGTATACCCGCATGGGATACTTAATGTTAGTATACCTATATATAGTGTTTAGTTTTAGTATGCTTGTATGCAATGTTTACCCGTATATATTGTTATTACATTCAATTGTTTGATCTCAGTATTTATTCTTGTATTGCATACAATGTTTAGTTTGAGTTTACTGAGATTTTATTAATTGTTTATTTTCTGTTTACTGAGATTTTATTAATTGTTTAGTTTTTGTTTACTAAGATTTTATTGTTTAGTTTTAGTATACTTTTATTATATACACTGTTTGATCCCACTGCATACAATGTTTAGTTTTAGTATACTGATATTTTATTGCATGTAATTGTTTAGTTTTATGATAAAATAAAACCAAGTACGAACAATCCAAATCATTAGACAGAATTCGAAGTCCTAAAAGACGTTATAGGCAAAATACTGTAATCAGCAAATGGACTGCTCCCCGTGTATAAAATACACGACAAACAGTGGTAACAGGTGTCCGGAAGAGTAAGCTTACCCTGCCTGGCGCTCCACACCCGCCATAGCTGCATCCAAACTATTAGGCAAAATGTCGATAAAACAGCGTGATTGGCCAAAGGAATATTGGTATGCAAAATGCACGTGATGAACTGTGTTAACGATGTAGTAGACATAATCAGGGAGATAGTATTAGTATACGTGTCAATTAAATATATCTAGAATAATAGCTGAGAGAGACACGTTATATTTACCAATCAAGTCAATATGACGGCCATAAATTTTTTAAAGGTTTTTATTTATATTTTAGTGCGCACCTATCTTTGAAGTTGAAGCTTAGATGACAAATGCTTCGATCTACAAGTAACAAGCTCTATTGTTTAGATGTATTTGTTATTTTTTAACTTACTACTATTGTATATATTGGTTTATATACTACTCAAAAGAAGTTAAGGGCCAACCAATATTTTTGTTTGACATTTTATTAGACACAGGGAACATGTAAATCAAAACTTTTAAGCAAACTTTTGGTCAGAATGAGTTCAATATGTCCCAAAATTCGCCATGTTTAGCCTAATGAGGTCCAACAAAACTGTCTCAAATTCGATAACGAATGAAACCACCACGTGCTCCTAAGCGGTCGACACAACGACGTGTCGATCAGACGTCAAAAAAACATCCGGGGGAAACCAATTTTGACACAATTTCCGCAAATAATTCTGATATTTTAATAGTAACTGGATTTTGGTGGGGGGGGGGGGGTGTTTTGTTTTTTGTCTTGTTTACATTACGGCGTTTGTTTAAATTATTTAACATGACTGATTGTAACAGAGATAGACAAATGGGTTCACTTGATATCAACTAGGTCATTTCAAGAATTCGTTTGTCTTTTGTCACTGGTTCAGTAATTATAGAAAAGATAGGCTGGCACTGCCAGGCAGGATACGCCCACATTTTCGAGAGATGGATAGAGAACAAGCAATACCGAAAGTGATTTTTCCTATGTGCAAATATCGAAATGAATTAAGATCTTTGGGTTATAAAGGTTCATTTCAGTAGGCTTCAAATTCGACTGGGGATCATGTTGCTAAGTGGGTAAATGGGATAATAATTCTGACCCCAGAGGGGCCAAAAGCTAAAAAAAAGGTCATTTTTCGTACAATCAGGGGCCATAATTCAGGAAGTTACAAACCGATATGCACAAATATCGAAAGGAACCAAGATCTTTGGGTTATAAACATCCATGTCAAGTATTGTCAAGTTTCATCAAAATCGGTTCAAAATTGTGACCTGTATAGGGTTCACAACCTTAATATAACGTATTTTCACACTAATCGCGTACAAACGGCGGCCGTTTTGTCTGTCAATTTTGGTCCGATTTTCACGAAATCTTACCTCAATCTTCATTACCATGTAACGGTGATATAATCAAACGTTTTTTTAAATCGGTTAATAATTTTGACCTCCAGTGGGACCACAAGCTAAAAAGGGTGATTTTTCGTACAATCAGGGGCCATAATTCAGGAAGTTACGAATCAATGAGCGCAAATATCGAAAGGAACCAAGATCTTCGGGTTATAAACATGCATGTCAACTTTCATCAAAATCGGTTCAAAATTGTGACCTCTATAGGGTCCACAACCTTGATATAACATATTTTCACACTATTCGCGTACAAACGGCGGCCATTTTGTCCGTCAATTTTGGTTTGATTTTCACGAAATTCGAACAGAGCCTTCATTACTATGTAACGGTGATATAATCAAACGGTTTTTTAAATCGGATAATAATTTTGACCTCCAGAGGAACCACAAGCTAAAAAGGGCAATTTTTCGGACAATCAGGGGCCATAATTCAGGAAGTTACGATCCGATGGGTGCAAATATCGAAAGGAACCAAGATCTTTGGGTTATAAACATACATGTCAAGTTTCATCAAAATCGGTTCAAAATTGTGACCTCTATAGGGTCCACAACCTTGATATAACATATTTTCACACTATTCGCGTACAAACGGCGGCCATTTTGTTTGTCAATTTTGGTCCGATTTTCACGAAATTTGAACTCAACCTTCATTACCATGTAACGGTGATATAACCGAACGGTTTTTTAAATCGGATAATAATTTTGACCTCCAGAGGGACCACAAGCTAAAAAGGGCGATTTTTCGGACAATCAGGGGCCATAATTCAGGAAGTTACGATCCGATGGCCGCAAATATCAAAAGGAACCAAGATCTTTGGGTTATAAACATACATGTCAAGTTTCATCAAAATCGGTTCAAAATTGTGACCTCTATAGGGTCCACAACCTTGATATAACATATTTTCACACTATTCGCGTACAAACGGCGGCCATTTTGTTTGTCAATTTTGGTCCGATTTTCACGAAATTTGAACTCAACCTTCCTTAGGGTGTAGCGGTGATATAATCGAACGGTTTTTTAAATCGGATAATAATTTTGACCTCCAGAGGGACCACAAGCTAAAAAGGGCGATTTTTCGGACAATCAGGGGCCATAATTCAGGAAGTTACGATCCGATGGGTGCAAATATCGAAAGGAACCAAGATCTTTGGGTTATAAACATACATGTCAAGTTTCATCAAAATCGGTTCAAAATTGTGACCTCTATAGGGTCCACAAGCTAAAAACATGATATTTCGTACAATCAGGGGCCATAATCCATGAAGTTCCGATCCGATACATGTCAATATCGAAAGGAACCGAGATCTTATGGGGATAAACCTATATTTCAAGTTTCGTCAAAATCAGATAAGAATTGTGACCTGTAGAGAGTCCACAAACAAATTGTGGACGGACGGACGTCCGGACGGACGGACGGACGGACGGACGTCCGGACGGACAGGGGCGACGACATAATACGTCCACATAAAAATGTGGGCGTATAAAAACAGCTTTACTTTGTCAGGAAATCAAATTTCAGTAACCAAAAAGATGGAAACTGCCGCACCCTAAAGAAAAAACCGCGAGGTTGGAGATAAGCGACCACACTCACGGTCACATACCATCTAGGGAACGATTCAATGCGCAACTTTGTTCACTTAAGTCCAAAATATAAACATGTTTGATTTTATTAAAGGGAAACAAAATGAATATTTAGATGTAGGATTTAAAATCGGGCAATTACCTTGGTGTCCATTTCGTAAATGTGTAACCAGAAACAGACTTGTCAAACTAGATAAACAATATGAGCACAATTATAACGTGGTGAATATGGCTTCACTACATTAGCTTATTACTTTGCATATATACGAGGGCTGTAATAATAAATCGAAAGTAGTGGAGAGGTTTTATTAATTAGCTATAACACGAAACTGTGGCAACTGCATGTGCCCGTTTCATGAAAATAACTTTGAATAGGCCACCTTTCTATCACACATATTATTCATATTTTTCCTGGAATTTAATTTCGAATCACAGAGGTCGGGTTGTTATTTAGAACAACTAAGCAATTAGTCTCCTTTAGTAGTAAGTGCAGGAGGGCTGCACCACACACAATTCTACACAAAAACAAATATATGGACAAGACATCATACTCAAAGACCACAAACATAAACAAATCAAAGAGAGTGAATGGATCCGGGGGCTAGCCGTAAGCGTCCACTGTGCTGTACAGTCCCGGGCCTGTGGTGACACAGACTTCACTCATATTTGAAAACAACTGGGAATGCAACCCAAGGAAATAATTATATAGTGTCAGCATGAGTCATGATCTATTATATGTTGCAAGAATTACGAATGCAAGCATATTGTTGTAAAAATTCCGCTACACAAGTAACCACATAGTTAAATGTATCAGAAGTAGGCCTAGTTCAAAACTAAATCAATAAAAGGATTGAAGTATATTAAATGCATTTAGGACATACATTGCAACCGTCACAGAAACAAAAACAAAACTGAATACAAAGAAGCAAAGGAATAGACTATCTAGGGAGACAGCCGTCTGCTGACTGAGTGGTGTGACGTGAATCTGCCGTAATAGTTGTTATGACGTCGTGGTTTAGAAGGTGCAATTTCCCGATAAAAGGGCGATAATCTAGATAAAATAACGTTAAAATATAAAAAACTATTAGTTTTAAAGACCATGCAATTGTACAAACCATAGTATAATTATTATATAATGTCCCACGTAAGAAATGCAAAACAGGAATGCTAAAGAAATCGTAAGTTATTAGTGTATTAATAAAGGCCTAAAAATAAGGGCGATAATCCAGATAGGACTAGACATCTAGAAGCAATTTATATAGGAGTGTATCTATTTACATCTTTATACACGTATACCATACTTCATCTATATAGTATATTTATTTATACCGTTAAACTTTATCAACATATGTATCAATACAATCGCGTTACATCCGACTTAAACATCTGCCCTACAGCTACTGCTACTGCCAGGGACACTGTTTGGGTCGCTATCAACGTGGACTTCCGGTCCAAGTTGGTGGTGGTCCAAGGCAATCTCAACGTTCAACATCATGTCGACAGATGTTTTTTCACCATGACGACGCCCAATCCCACAATGCCAAGTTGACAAGAGACTTTCTGAACAATCATCCTATCCGTGTTATGGATTGGCCCGCTCCCAATATAAACTCGATCGAACTGTTGCAGAGTTGACACGATCACTCCAAAATCATTGGTAAACAATACCACAGCGTGTATTGAGACATCTGTGCCAGTCCATGCCAAGGCGATTTCAGACATGCTTAATTGCTCAGGGTGGATATACCCGATATTGACTTCAACTGACCCCTGTTTTGTTTCGTGTTTTTCTGACGTTTCGGTTATGTACATTCACAGGGAATTATTTCATGAAAGTATCCACAGACGCTTGTTATCTCGATTTTGTCAATTTGTTAAATGTTGTTGCAGTAAATAAACTTTGAATTTGGTATTGCGCTTTTAATGGCTTTGGGTGTATGAAGCAGTATATCATGGATCCACGGTGTCAAATGTTTCAGACAAGTATAGTTGCCAGACTGATGTTTATGTTATTGTGGACACACTGGTGACAGCAAAGCTTCGCAATTAGTAGATATTTGGAGAAAAAAAAACACTGTACTGCCCAGATTGCCGCCAAAATTGGTATTGTAACACATCTCGGGTACATCCATAATACCTGATCAAGCTGTTCCTTTCACCTCCCTTGGGCAACACCAATCCTTCTGAGTGGTCGATTGTTGGACTAAGTACTTATAAATGAAATGAAATGGGGTTTAACGTCCTGCTCTTTTGCACCTCACCTGGGCTAATGGAAGACGGCTAAGTACTTTATTAAGTACTGGGGGTTGGTTAGCGTGCGTGCGCTGTATCATACGACCTGCCATTGAGTCAACTGGCGTGGTTTCGAATCCCTGGTTGTACGTGGCAAGGAATTGGGTCGCCTGTCCAACGTCGTGGGTTTTTTGCCGGGTACTCCGGTTTCCACCCACTGCTAAAGACCC
This sequence comes from Patella ulyssiponensis, assembly GCA_963678685.1. Lineage (NCBI taxonomy): Eukaryota > Metazoa > Mollusca > Gastropoda > Patellidae > Patella > Patella ulyssiponensis. The sequence continues at coordinate 9,277,878 of OY783227.1, read as the reverse complement.
TTACGCGCAAGCGAATTATTGAAATAAAATTAAACCATATGTTAGTCACGAAATGACATAGTTTGTGTCGAGTGGACGTTAAACCACATCTATCTCTCTCTCTCTCTTTATTAAGTACGGAAAGAATAAATATACTATTCAAAAAAAGTAGGGGATATTTGATTTTTAAGTGTTATTAAAGTCACCTAATGAAACTGACGAAGAAACAAATGACAAAATGAAATAAAGTTCACATTCATCGATTTATTCCAAATGATCGTTAGACTAAGTAAGGCACAGACTGACCATTATAAGGGTAAAATGATACCCGGGGCCAAACAGCAAAGTTACCACAGCATCACAACAAAGTCAGTAATGGGTAAATCCTCCCCTGTTTGCCAAACAAGCATTGATCCGACGTGGCATACTCCTAATGAGACGTCTAAGGTCATTTTGGTCCAGATTGTCCCATTCCTGTTGCAACGCAGCATCAAGTTCTTGGACATTGGCAGGACGTTGTTGACGTTGACGTAACCTCTGTCCAAGCATGTCCCAGACATGCTCGATGGGGGAGAGGTCGGGACTCAGTGCTGGCCAAGGTAATGTGGTGATGTTCTGTTGTTGGAGGTAGCCTGTGACGATCCTGGCCCTGTGACATCTTGCGTTGTCATCCTGGAAGATAAAACGGCGGCCATGACGTCGTGCGAACGGCACAACATGTACTGCCAAGATGTTGTCCCGGTAGTACTGGCCTGTAACACGCCCTGCAACAACATGTAAAGCCGTTCTTCCAGCAACAGTGATGCCTCCCCACACCATAACAGAACCCCCCCCCCCCCAAATCGATCATGTCTGGTGACGTTAACGTCTTGGAAGCGCTCGTTTCGACGACGCCACACCATCCTACGTCTGTCCAAAAAATCAACAGTGAACCTTGACTCATCTGAAAACATCACATTGCTCCAGCGTCGATTATCCCAGTGTTGACGATCCCTACACCAACGACGTCTTGCCTGAATGTGATGATCTCTCAAACAAGGGATCACGCGAGGACGTCGGGCGCGAAGGTGACAGCTATGCAGTCGATTCCGAATCGTCTGGCCACTCACTCTCACACCAGTGTCTGTTTGAAGACGAGCGCTGATCTGATTTGCTGTGATGACACGATTTCTCAAGGCCAAGGTACGGATAAATCGATCCTGGGCTTGAGTTGTCGCCCTTGGTCGACCTGAGCGTTGTCTGTCCTGTACAGATTGTGTATCACGGTATCTGGACCATAGCCTGCTTATGACAAACTGAGAAACATTCATCGTCCGCGTCACAACCGCCTGTGTTGTGCCGATCTGTAGCATGCCAAGGGCACGTAACCTTTCATTTTGGGTAAGCCGACGCATATCAAAATTTGTTTTCTGGTCACTAAAACAATTAAACTGACTGATGTTTCCACCCTGGAATTCAATGCCACAATGACTGTAACATTCAAAGTCAGAGTCGTGCAAATCTTGGGTTGGACCCCCATGATGATCCCAAGCATCACTCGTATCTGATGATAATATTCATTTTTTTGTTATTTGTCAGAAGAAAAAAATCGCCTGTGTATCTGTTATCGCAAGTTATTTCAGTCAGTTATACAGAAGGATAACTCGTGTTTCCCTTGCTTTCGTTTTTTAAATCTTCGTTACGCATCTATTGTAGGACAGGTCTCTGTGTTCAAATTATATTTGGAACGTGTTTAACCAGCTCTATCACATACACTGTTAAAAAAATTTTTTATGTATTTTTACCTCGTTTTAACTGGTAGAAATATTGCAATCGTTTTAACTGTATTTTAACATTGCATGTTATTTCACAGTCTGTGATGTAAATTTACCTCTAGCTATTTTACATCCAAGGTAAAATTACATACCTTTAAACGGAGTACGTGTAAAATTGCTATGATGTTAATTTACATATATTTGTACAATAAGATTTAATGTTGTACAATTACATATTATGTAATTTGCATAGGTAACATTATTCAAAGGAATGTGTTTGTCTCGGCTTGGCTAATTAGTCCCAGGTTCCATCCTGGCGAACACAGATAGTTTAGCGGAACTTTCAGCCGAGCATGTAAAACAACATTCAATAATGTAAAGAAAATGAGGTTTAATGTGCTACTGTTCTTCTCCTTATAATGGAAAAGGTGATATAATCCAAGCAAAATTCCGCACCCAACTCAATGTATGGCATATGCCTGTCCTTTATTAGCCAGTTCGGTACATTCAGATTTTGAATAACCTATTTCTCTAAAATAGAATAAACTGACTGACAGAAAAGTAAATATTTTGTATAATATTCGATATGTGGTCAAAGGGGGGATAACTTATGTGACCACTATTTGAAGGTAAATTTACAATTTTCTGTAAAAATAATATTTACAGCGGCATTTCTGTTAATATACAGCTCACGTGGTTGTATTACTACATCAAATTTGATGTAATTTTACATAAGCCTTGTATTCTTATGCGTCTACATCGTTTTAAATGTAAGTTAACAAACCATGTGATATTACAAATCATGTACTGTATTTTTACTATAATTATAGCTCTAAATATACATATAATTTTAACAGTGTAGGTGATAATGGCTGACATAAATATAAACATATATTTATTTTACTTTCGTTAATCGCCTTCGATTACATATGTTGGCAATTCATTTTTTTTATGGATATTCATTTCAAGGCCCATAAAAGCAGAAATAAGATAATTCATATTGATTCATTTTATGGTTGCTCTAATTATTATTATATTCCATTCTGCCATTTCATATCTCAAAATGAAGCTGTTTCAACGCATTCTGTCTTTGTGTATTTTTGATGTATTGTTCGTAACAGGTAGGAGGGCATTTGTTTTATTTTTTGTGTTAACACTACATTTGACTAGCCATAGTAACATAATCTTTATATATGAATATACATCCTATACTGGTCTAATGGAGATGGACACATGTCATACACTGTGCTATGAGCGAAGTTCTGCCCGAACAACGGCATAACAGCCTAGTCATTTATCGAATTCCAACTGTTATTCTACGTGCTCACCGATGTTTACATTGGATCACAATTTGTCGCCTCATCCAACCCACTGTACGCTATTCATTGCCAGGCGTTGTGTTTTGATATTTATTTTTATACTTCTTGTATAAAGATGTCAACTTACCTAGTGCCACATCCCGGAGTCACAATTTGTTCACAACTAACAAGTCCTATCAATCGTCAGCTAATATATTTTGTACAATTATATTTCAGGTGAAGAAATGTTTTTGTTAACTTTGAATGGTAAACTATATTGGTATAACACGCAGAATAAAGAGACAAAGCAAATTGCTGAGAAAGGTAAACTTTAATAATGCTTATTTTTGTTTCGCGTGTTCGTTTAATTTAAAAAGAAATAATTGGTGGCCATTGTAATATTTGTTTTGTTTTCAAATCACACTAAAGGGGCAATTAAAAAATTCAACTGTATAGATATAATTATGTAGTTGGTTATGTACAATATATTTCTTGAACACCGAAATATTCCGTTGGGCAGCTTACAGAATAGTATTAGTAGTGTCATTGTTTGTAATATGCTGATTGTGATTTGAAAACATCTTGAAATAATAAATATTACATATGATTACCAAATGTGACAAAGTGATCTATACCTTTCATGAACTGAACGATCAAGATCACTTTGTAACACCGTATCACGCACGATAAGCTAAAGCTGTTTCAGCAGATAATGTGTACATTATACAAGATTTCACGACCTCGGAGAGTAATCAGATGAAACGCATCCAGTTTCCTGGAATTTACACTTTCTATATTTACAGCTAAATACATGGCATGCGATTATCAAAGAAAATGGTTATACTACACGTCAAGCAGAATGGGGGGCTTTACAGCAATTGTCCGTGTTCGTATGGATCCAGACGGTGGTGATATGAAAATAATAACAGAGAAGGATAAAGGTAATAATAATCAACGCATTTTATAAATATTGAATAATGCTGCACACATGTCCCTCTCTTCTCCGCAGTTATCTTAAAACTCAATTTAGTTACATGTGCTTCTTCAATTCCAAATGTGGTATCTTCAATAAAAGACATCTGATAAAGATAACGTTTAATGAAATTTAATGTTTGAATGTTATTCAAATATAATATTTATATATGGCCTGTTAGATATACTTCATGTTGTAGTTTTAAAATTAAACTAAAGTTCCCCGTAATGTTAACTATCGTGTATGAAGTTATGTTAATTAGTGACATGTCTTATGGCTTCATCGGTTGAAGGTACGTATTATGCATCTCCACCATGTGTTGCAGGCAACAGCGATCGATTATATCATATTTATTCCATCCGAAGTCCGGGCTACCAAGTCCACCAAAAGAGCGAGGGTTAACCATTGTAGCCAGTCACATGACCAAACATATATCTGGTGATCGTACGACAGGGGTAACCTGTCACAGAGGTACCAAAAGGTGTGGGGGTACATATACATGGCAATCTTACACACACGCACACTCACTTTCGGTCAATCTTACTTTTCTAGCACACACGTAAAAACAAAAATTAACACTTCCTTTAGTTGGCAAAATAAAGTGCCAGAAATCTAACTGAACACAGTTTTACTTTTCTTTTAATTGAATAGCACAAATAAGTGTTGAATTTACTATGGATTCAAACATTTTATCTGGAGCCACCATACGTTGCGCGACATTGTTGGGCAACACGTCTGTTAAACAGATTGAACGATGACCTGTTAGTGGCATCTGACAAAGATTATTTCCCAATTGCTAATTAACGGTTATGGGTAATTAAAATATGTTTGAACAGTTACGCAGGCCAGAGACAGAAAGCGATGGGGTGACAGTATAGCTAACCACAAATACACAGAAAGCGGGTAAAATGCTTAAATTGAAAATAAAACGGAATGTTTTGTGTTTGATTGGGTTTGTGGGGGTGTATTCATGGAGGGAGGGGGCAGATTAGTTGAATAATTAATATTAAAGAGGGTTATTCGTAGAATAGGTGGGGAGTAAATGAGAAAAGCACACTTCAATGATGTTATTTTGAGCATTAAATAGCCCTGTCTTTGATATCAGATGACCATAATGCTGGCTGTATTGGCGTTGATCAAGAAACTGGAAACGTATACTACGCATCAACCAAAGGACTTGTGTTTCTATCTTACAAACAGAATTATACGAAAAAGATTATTTCTACATATCTAACCAGGGAAGATATTTTTGATATTGGATTCCATGGCAAGGGCCCCAATAAAAGGTAATATTATGTGTGTGTGAGAGAGAGAGGGGGAGGGAAGGGGGTTGTATTACTTTTCGAAAGAGTCACGGGACAATGCATAGTCCATCGGATGGTCAGAAACGCAATGGTTTGGTGTACACATTACCGTACACGTAGTTATAGATATAGATCCATTGTCATTTAGAATTCGAAATATGAGTAACACCGATCATGATGATTTTCTGGCCAGGTTGCTTCTTGAAATTTGAACAGGGCAGATGGCCTGACAAGGAACAGTGTGTAGTCCCTCGGATGACATGAAAAGTGGAGCTCTCGTGTACACATTGTTTGGCACGTAGTAATAGGTCCCTTTGCAGTTTGAATTCGAAATAATACGTAGCACAGTCGTCCAGGCAAAATATTCTGTCCGCAGTACTCTATAAACCCACTCTGAGCAGAACAGTAGGAAGTTCAAACCCTTTTCATTTCATTTACTATTTGAAGGAATGAGTGTAAGTCACAAACATTACATCGACATCTGAAACTATTAACAATATGAATTATGAAATTAATTCGCCCATCGGAATCTATTGTCAATAAGTATTCTGTAATGTTATAATGACACATGTACAGCTCGACTGTTTTTTTTTGGGGGGGGGGGGCCGGTTGGGCTTCACACGTAAAGTCTGTAGTTAAGTCTCTAAACTACATTTTACATGGAGATTTGACAACCTTGAAGCTACTAAAGTCACTGTCTAAAATAGCAGAGATTTTCAGAATTTTCTCCACGAAGGACAGACCCCCATAACCCATTTTTCATTATCTTTTTTTGAACTATTATAACAATAATGGCCACCTCTTTATCGACATCTAATATATTGTATCTTTATGTCTTTAAATATTCATAGAATCTATTTTTTATTCTATAATTACAGAGTGTATTGGTCTACATTAGACAATCTTTATACTTCACAGGCTGACAACCCACAACTTACTCGTTTGAGGACATCCTGTATGTTGTTTAGTATATTAGGTAAGATTCGAATACTTGGACGAACAGTCCGATGTCTAATAATACGAGTGCTGGGGACTCATTGTTTACAACTAAGGGTATTAGTTTGGGTTAGGGAATAATAATGATATTAATAATAATAATAATAATAATCATAGTAATAATAATAATAATTATAATAAAAAATATAAAATTACGCTTATTAAAAATTTAAAGGATCTAAATCGCTAATATTTGGGACCTACAAATTGACACAAGTGGGTCGCAACGTATATAATAATGAAATATGAATGTATATAGGAGTTTCAATCGAATGACAATCTCTAGCGTCTGGTTATTCCATTCTACACCGATAATATTTATTGTACATGCTCTCCAGATAAGAACGTGTCTACGATATCACGTTAATCTCCAGGAACTCACCAAGGGGAGAGAGAGAGAGAGAAATGGGGTTTAACGTCATATCGACACAAACTAGGTCATTTTGGGACTAACATGGTTCAATTTTATTTCAATAATGAACTCACTAAGGGATAATAATATATCTTCACCGTTTGACATCACTCGTGGAATATGTCTAGCCTCGTTCTTCGAGTCCCTTTTTACAAATGGCGCTGAAACGCATTATGGTACACGAATGGTAAAATCTTTATTTTATCTTAAAATTGGATATTAGAAGCCCATTTTTTCCCAGTAAGACAAATAATTCGTGTTTTCAATGTCGAAGTCTTCGGATGATGTTGAGTTAGAGCAGTGGTTCTCAACCTTTTTTGGTCAACGGCACACCTTGGAACACATGAAAAAATAGCGGCACACCTAGCTAAAATTATGTGAAAAACATTAGAATGTTGCAAAACAAAAGCATGGCAAGTCATAGACGACATGCAATCGTAGACACAGACTAGTCATAGACACACAAAGAATATCTCAAAAACTTAATAAAGAAAAACACAGCTATGAACATCCCAGTAGACACTGGTGAATATTTAATTGGACTCACGTGGTTTTTCGCATTTCCTTAGTGTGCCGTCAAAAATTTCGTGGCACACTTAGGAAGATCTCACGGCACACATGTGTGCCGCGACACACTGGTTGAGAATCACTGAGTTAGAGACTTAGCTACTAGAAATAAATTGTATTCTATATAAATTTAACTAAGACTTAAAACAGTCCAATGTTTCTAACCCATATCAATTAATGACTGTCATATTTGTTTGTTGTGTTTGGGTGAAGAGAATATATTTTTATTGATTGCTTCATTTCAATTTCGAACACCAAATGGTTTATGATTCAACCAAATCAAACAATGAGTTTTAACGACCTACATACCTTCCGCTTCGTATTTAAACATTATACATTGTGGTATGACAGCGGCTATACTGCTAACGAATTACAATGAATGGTTCAAGCGAAACCATGCTGGACAATCACATGGAAATTTCTTGGTCAATTCAAGAACATGTTCATCAACCCGATGATAATATAATCTAAAATAACAATGTTTAATTGGGCATGCTTGTATGGTTTTCATATTGTATGAATCCACATTAAACAAATTTCAACTTTATGAAATATTGTTTTCTCTTTGAAAAGAATTGTCTGCCATTTTGATTGTTTTCCACAAGCAATATGAACATGACCCACTCAACCGGATTTAATTTCACAGATAATGGTATCGTGTGTGGAGACGTATATCTGTTTTTAGCAAAGCTGAATGGCGTGAGAACTGAATCACTACCGAATATCAGTATCAAATCGTCGAAACTTAAAGAAATCGATTGTTCTCCAGACGATATTACAGCCTTCGATGGAAAAATGTATTTTGTCTGTACTCTGCCGAATTGGTTAGTAGTTTTTATATAAAATAGTTGTATTCCTTAAAAAATTTTGGCCTTATAGACAACGATTCAAAGCATGTTTTTTTTTAATCGGAGTGCCTCAGCGAAACAGATTATTTAGTATACGCAGCTCATGGGTCTTAAATACTAATTGCCAATATAACCAATTTACGATCCACAATGCTGTAAAATACAACCACAAATTGCAATATCAATGAGCCAATTGTCCCAAAAGGTGCACAATTTGTACGGTAATCTGTAACATCTATTTATAATAAGAGTCAGCAACGCTATGGCGAATTGAATAGATTATATGGTTTACACAACCAAGCATATTCTTAAAACGTTTAAATGGCATTTGCCGTAACGTTGTCGGTAGATTTTCCAAGAATTAACTAAGAATTTCATACATTTCACGAATTACGTTAGTTTTTCACCACATTGGGGTTGCCTGTTGTAGTATTTGTTAGTATTGGATGGTTATTGGGTAAATCGTCTTGCCAGTCTACACCCGGCTTCGATATGGGTTACACTACTCAGAGTTCAGCAAATGAAAATATTTCCCTCTCTCTCACTCTGTATATGTATATATATATATATATGTAATGAGTGGACGTTAAACCCCATTTCTTTCTCTCTCTCTCCCTTTGTCTCTCTGGGGTTTAACTCTACTCGACCCGGAGAAAACCCACGAGGTTAGACAGGCGACCCTACTCCTTGTAACGACGTACAACCGAGGATTCAAAACCCAGGTAGTTCACTCAGTGACAGTCTTTATGATACAGCACGCATTGCTAACGTGCTTACCATTACCCCCCCCCCCCGTATTGATATAGATATTAACAGTCCTTTCCAGACAGCATGCACACCTCGTGGTGAGGATCACAATGTTTTCAGAAAATGTTTGTCTGTACCAACTTTGATTAAGATCTCGGTCAAAATAAAGTCCCAGATCGTTTATATTAATGATAGGCTACCAGACCCCAACGCGCTAGCGAATTATTGAAAACAATTGAAGCATATGTTAGTCTCGAAATCCTGCACTGAGTATACTTTGTTTATTAATTAAAGTTTCATTGTACTTTACAGGGTTCTACAAATGAATTTAAAAACCAATACATATAAAGTTGTTGTTCCTGCGCATAAGCGAGGAGATCTGTGGGCGTCTGTGCTGCCACTGCCTGATCAGAAAACTATATTGTCTCACGACAAACTTGGTATTCGTACGCCTAAAGCACAGGATGAGTGGGCATCTATAAGGCCACTGTCTGACCAGAAAGTTGAATTTCCAGGACAGTCGGGTAAGAATTTAGTTTTCTGTTTTACTATATTATACATATTAGTGGATTATATGAATCTTGTCCTTTCTAAACCGAATTCATCCAAACCTTAACATGTTAAACAACAGGTTTGAAATGGTTGAATATATACTAATGGGTTCTGTATTATTTTTTTCAGTGTCAATACTTCCTGTTTCAACAATATTGATGGTAGTTATAACAGTAATCATTGTTATTGTCCTGATTGTAATCCTAGCAGTCACCATTGTTAAATACAAGAAGAAAAACGACAGTATGCCAAGAAGATCTGACAATCGTCCTGTTGGAGAACCAGAAGAATCACAGCCATCCAGTACACGTGAATGTAATGTGTATACCACAATGCCGTCAACAGAGTAGGCAGAAATTTCGTCATAATCCGATTACGCAGTAATGGGCGAATTCTTATGTATAATAATATTCTTGAATTTGACCGATTTGGCCTGATTTATAAACACAGATAATTCATACCCGCCTACTAGTAACGTTGTATTATAGTACACCTGCGTTGTACACCTAATTTAGTTTTAGTACATTGGTATTGTATGCGTTCTTAGTTAAAGTATAATTGTATATTTTGCTTTGTTTTAATATACGTGTATGGTATACTTAGTATAGTTTTAATATATGTGTATGGCATACATGGTATAGTTTTAGTGTACGTTGTATACATAGTAAAGTTTTAGCATACGTGTATGGCATACACGGTTTAGTTTTAGTATAGGTGTATGACATACATGGTCTTATTTTAGTATATTTGGCATACATAGTATAGTTTTAGCGTATGCGTATGGCATACATAGTTTAGTTAAAGTATAGGTGTATGGCATACACGGGTTAGTTGTACTATATTTTGGCATGCACTGTTTTGTTATAGTATACTTGTATACATTGTTTAGTGTAAGTATAGTTGTATTGTATACATTTGTTAGTATTAGTATACTTTTATTACATACATTGTTTAGTTTTAATATACAGGTATTTATTGTTTAGTTTTATAACACACTGTCATTATTGACATTGTTTAAATTCATAATACGTTAATACTGTATGCATTGCTATAAACATATAATTTTGTCGATAAAATATTCAATCTAGCGAAAAAAGCAACAGATACTATTTGCTATTTTAGGACAATATCTCGAGTTTTATTAAAATTTAACTGAGGTTTGATGAACTGAAAAATAATAAATGTGTTCAGTAAACAAACATGATATAGTTATTTGAATCGTCGAGCTTTAATTACAAATAAATATCAACTTTTTACACAATTATCATCATAAATATACCGTTTTTAACGTCACAAGGTTATTTAAAATATAAAACTTAACAAAATGAGTTGCTTTTATTTTTTAATCAAAACACAATTTTTATCAAATATACTTCGACTAGAATGACATTAAAATCAGATATTGGGGTGAATAACTCCCTCAGCTAATGATGGTATAACAGATACCCCATTACTGGTCAATCCCCGAACATGTTGATGGTCGATAGACGTCTCTGGAAACAACTAAAAATTCAAAAGCAAAACAACCGAGACTGGTGTATGAACGAATACATGACGTTCTCATTCCCACAGAACCAGCTAATGTTTATCAAATTATTGTCATAACATTCATTCACTAATTCGAATGTACATATTCGACAATATGTTTGAATCCCGCACCTTGCCAGCACCATTAATTAATACAATATAATGCCATCAATTTTCTCGATTTCTTGTCTATAAATTTGAAAACTATGTCGCAACGACACTATTTATACAACATGAGGTTGTGCTTGTTTTCTGTCGTTAACGCATAGGTCAATTGTGTGAAGGTTTCCCAAGAACACCAGATAACAGTACTAACGTTGCCAGCCATCAAAACAATTTTTTGCCCAATAAGGTTTTTATAAAAAATATCGGTTCCTGTACTGGCCGAGAAAGTTCATCCCGATTTCCCAACGTGATTTCCCGTAGTCAGTGATGCAGCTAGTCGTTGGGATGGGACAGAAAACTGAGGTCCTATGTACACATTGGCGTGCAAGTAAAAGATCCTATGGCAGTTGGAATTCGATATAAGGGGAGGCCGCATAATTAGATCCCATTACTACCGTTTCCGGCCATTAAATCAATTATTTGCCCAATTTAAATTGCAGAATCACAGCCTTTCTAAGAGAGACGAATTGCTATTAAAGGTGTTAATGAAAAATTATATTTCATCTTGTTTTTTTAAATATTGATTATTTAATATATAGAGGATATTTGTCGTTTTGGAATGTATAACATATTTTATTTCATCGAGAAGAAAGAAAAATTATTTTTTCACGACAAAACGACAAATGTTCTACGATCACTTTAGGTACAACATGGACTACTTTGTCCGCCAGTGGAATAACACTTTTATTTCACTGATAAAACGCGGTTTTCCACTACTGATCATAAAATAATTGGTTTTATTTATATACGTAAATAGTTTATACGACAGTATTACTAACAGGCCAGCGACCGTTCTTTAACAATTCGACAACCAGTGTGTCTGTACGATACGTGAAGAATAAAAGTTCTTTGGATGTTAAATACATTAACAAAAAAACTCCCAATATGTTCAATTTTATTTTTCATCGGTTCATCTATTCTCCCCCCGCCCCCTTTCAACAGCATTATCGAAAATGTACAATTTAACTCACATTTTTACCTTCTTATATGTCAAGATTCAACATCATCCATTTATAATCCCAGCATATATACAAAAAAATTGGGCATGGCTCTGCCTCTGGGGGTCGGGACATGCAGTTATCGTCCTTAGGCTATAAAGATTACATACCCCATGTTCAAAGACGACCCATTAAGAATCGTGACCCGTGGGTAACAACACATAGAGCCACAAAGACAAAATGGGTGTGGCTCTGCCACTGAGGGTTGGGCAATCACCAAAAAAACATTAGGGGTCATCCTGAGAGTATAAGGAATCGGTACGCAAAGTTTAAAAAGGATCTGTTAAGAATTGCGGCCTGTAGGCGAAACACAAGGCAAACATTGGGTGTGGCTCTGTCCCAGGGGGTCGGGTATACACCAAAAATAATAGAGGTCAGCCCTAGGGTATAAGGAATAAGTATAAAAAAAGTTTTCAAGATGATCGAACACACAAAACGAAAATGGGTGTTGGCTCTGTCCCTGGGTCTTGGGCATTCATCACAAACAATAGGAATGCTATTTAAGATATACAAAGTATACAAAGTAAGCTGATACGTCAAGAAATACGGTCTGTAGATGACAAACAAACACATACAAGAAATGGACGCCACCACCATCCCCGCTGGAAATAAACAATATCAACCTCAATATAGAAAGTAAACGTTGTGGTTTTCCTAGAAATCTATTTTAAGTTTCAGTTTAATTTCTGAGAAATACACGTAGACACTAGTTATTGTCAGTGATATTTAACGTAATTGACAAGGTAGGTATATTATACGTTAGACGTTACATTTTGAAACCAGTTTTGGGTGCCGTGTGTAACACGAATACTGGCATAGTCGACAACAAGAAGAGCGTGAACAGGCCAGCTCTTGGCTGTCAATTTGTTTTCTCTGCCACGCCCCTTCGTTGTATATAGACATTTTGGGGTTGAGTTTGTCATGGATGACGAATCATAGCCGCACACCTAATCTCAGTTGATTGGAGCAAAAACTCATTTTACACACCTTTTACTTTCGATTGGCATCAAAAATTTCTCCGACTACGCCACTTTACTTATTTAATATTTAGCCTCGATTATCAAGACAATCGCCATACTGGGCTACCGCGATATTACTCTGTCTCTAGTTTATAAAATTAACATGATTTTGGTAGAGTTTCCGGTCGGTGCTTTACTATTTCCGTCATTTATTCTAATCGTGGCCTGATAATCTCTTTATTCCATGATCAATGGGATAGATAGGTTGCGCGGCCTGCCAATCTCACACCCGATCATCCTATAATCAAACGTACCCCTTTTTCTTGAAATATACAGTGTTGGCGGTACCCACATCTGACAACCTGTTATTCCGAATGTCCGTTGGTGTGACTGTCGGTTATTACGAATGTCCGTTGATGTGACAGTCGGTTATTCCGAATGTCCGATGGTGTGTGACAGTCCGTTATTCCGATGTCTTTTAAGATCCCGTTTGATCCGAGTCCAAATTTTTTTCAGGCTGTCCAACATGAATTGAATAGCAGTTGGGGTGGTAATAAAGAATTAGCTTAGTATGCTGGTACCCGTCTTAGTGTCTTGATAATCGAGCGTACGAACAAAATAAGCAAGATGGCGTGATCAAGAATATCGTTATGTATAGATTATCGAACATAAAATGGCTGTAATATCAAAATGTTGTTGTACCAATTTTGTTTGCAACCACCTGTCATATTGGGTATTGGGATATTGTCATTATGTTCCCTTTTATACTGAAACTATTCGATATATTTTGTTTCATATTTAACTGACACGTGGGGTGACTGGGGTGTTTCTCGTTATTTTACTTGAGGCTAGGGAACTTTTTAAAGTTTTAATTTAAATATGAAGTTGCGTGTCTTGGAAACGTTTCAATATTTATGGTCCTTATATGTTTAACTGAAATATGGGATTGATGATTTTATTTATTGTTAGTTGTTTAATATAACTGAAATATAGGATCGGCCATTTTCCATTATATTATTTTCTATGCTTAATGTAACAAAGTTGTCTGAACATTCATTTAGGCGCAAAGAACTGTATGACCTCTGTTAGTTTTGATATTTATTATAGTGGACGTTTCTTTTACTCTCTAAACTTATTTAAGGCACGATCCTATTAACTATATTATTTATTCCATATAGTAGGGTCAAAGTAATGAAAAAAATGGGCTAACCTCAAAAAAATTGCAAGAAAACGTTTTATGGTTATTTCCTGAAGTATATGGTCTAGACAACAACATATCAAAAGTTTTCTGAAATTGAGCTACCGCAAAGGGTCTAAATATGACGTCAAACAAAATGGCCACCATTGGACCAAAATCCCCTTTTTTCTGCTCATATTCTATCAAAGCCGTTGTTTGAGAAGGCTCAGGTGTAAGACAATGCTATTATAAAGCAATATCTTAGTAATTCATCACTTTGTGAGTGTTGTACAGTGTTTCCAAGTGACGTCATGGTGTTATAAGGGGTCGTTATGACGTCACGCGGAAAATTGTTCATTTCTGATGGTTTCTTAGCCATTATATTTGATGTTGTAGATGGATTGGTAGGATAAATGCGGGCAATTGCTGCAATAGAAATGCCAACGACGATTTATGTTCGATGTAGACCTATATTTTAACTTTAAAAAAGTCCCAGTCCAAAATCCATGCCAAATTGGGTCAACGTGGCCGAAATTCAAAATGGCCGCCTGTTATGGCCGGTAAATTCCATTTTCCACCTAATTATCATAATATGATCGAATCTGGTATCAACCTATACGTTTTCAGGGTATCTGAATCCATTTCCATAAAAAAAACTTTTGTGATAAGTGTGACCGTTGAATCAATATTGGGGGTTATACAATATGGCGGACAGTTTTTGGCGGGAAAGTTCGTATTTTACATAAGGATCAAGTTTGGTGTGAAAATATACGTTATCGAGGTAGCTGAATCCATTTTTGTACATATTTTAGTGATTAAATGATTCCCTAGATGGATGGATAGCAAAAGAGCAGACAATTGCTGCAATAGGCATGTCGACGCCTATATTATCACGAAATAAAGTCCCAGCCCGAAATCAGTGCCAAAATGGGTCAAATTTGCCAAAATTCAAAATGGCCGCCGGTTTTGACTGAAAAATGTAAATTTGTATCCAATTATTATATGATCGAGCTTGGTATCAAAATGTATCCTTTCTGAATCCATTTCCATACACATTTGGGTAATAATTATACAGCGCAGTCAACATTGGGAAATAATTCCAGATAGCGACCAGTTTTGGCGGGGAAATTCGAATTTTACAAAACGAACACATTTGGTGTCAAAATATACGTTTTGGAGGCATCTGATTCCATTTTTGAATCTCTTTCTCGTGTGGGTTATTCCCCTGGGTCAAAATATGTAGACATCCCATTGGAGACTTGGGGATTATGAGAGGTTGAGTCTGCCCCAGATTTAATACTTTTGCATTCATCAAGCATCAACTAAATTTCATTTAGACTATCAGGTCGACCGATGCTCATTGCGGAAGCTAGCATGATGAAGAGGCCTCTCTCAACTCACTGTGTCCGATTCCGAGCACCAACATCGACAGTGGAGTCAAACCTGTTGAAGCACACAACGAATGTATTTAACAAAATGTATGACCAATACGAGAGCAACACAAAACAACCTCATCTCCCCTATTAGACCTGTAGGAGCTAGGCCAATCTGTAACACTATAGAGGCTATATACTGTAGAGGTTACATAAGTTCTGTAAGTTGCTCTGTTTAATAACAAGAATATGTCTGGAAGTTTGATAAAATCGGGCAATGATATCATAGTCTGATAATCCAAATATGGTAATCCCATGCGTTAGAAACGTGGTTAGCTACCCTCCTAGGTGCCCATATAAATACACTGTGTTGAAATGTAGGGTAGCGTCTTCGCAGCTGACCAATCCAATAAAAGAACTACCTGGTCAATTTCCCGGGGCTCAGTACTGACTCATGCACGTAACCTCTTTATAAAGAACATTCACTGTTTAAGTTTCTCCAGATTTCATTTAGAGGCTTCCCTGGGTAAGATCATACCACCAGCCACCTAGACTGAGAGGCTGGGACACAAAGAAAATCATTCGGACATCGATTATACACCACTTTGATTAGACTACCCCGTTTAGTCGTTGGATAGCCATATGATGTTGAGGGGTATCGGCAGTAAACTTGTCCTACGAAATGGTGGGGTAAAGAGGATCAAGCTGGGGAAAGAGAACTTATATTTAACTCATATTTAATGTCATAGCTGTGTGTAGCTTCCTGTATCATGGATGTATATGACACAGTTAACGAAATAAGTCAAGAGAGTCCTAGACGATAAGTGACCAGGATAGTCACAATCCATCCCCATAGTGTCACAAATCTCCAAGGAGAGGCTTGATGTGATCAAGTTTATTTGTGTCTGCAAGATTTCAAGACCGTTGCCAGCGGTCATATGGTTGATACAAGCTTGAAATTCTGTGACGGGTAAAAGAAGTTGTGATATGGGAAGATCTAAAGCAGACTTTGCATGACTGGGGAGCCAGCAAAGCCTAAAGATATCAACATGATTTACATGAACATAGCTGCAATCAACAGGGACTGACATTCCTTACAAAGGGTAGGGGTTCAGAATTGAAAGTAGACTGACAACCCCAAGAACGAGAAGACGATTAAGTTACTGGTTACAGATTAGAGTTCATGGTGACAGTTAGCGTATTAGTCTTGAATTAATTCTGGCACCTCAGACCGTCTAGACCGTGATACAGGCTCCTCGACTCCAGAAGTGTTACAACATTGTGCAGTAGTGAAAGTTGTGACATTCCACATAGTATTTTTAACCGAAATAATGTTGGGTAGATCATTATCAAATTAGTTTGTGAGTTAAATCAGCAACGTGCTTCAATAGGCATGATCAGTTTCCGCAATGACCTGGAAGTGTTCCCAGTCGACATGCCTATGCCCATACGCCGCTACTGCAGTGAGCTGGGCGACACTCCAAATAAAACTTAGTTGATACTCGATGAATGTCATTGTATAATCTTTAAGGTAAGAGTATCATTAACTTCCTGATCTGTAATCTTAATCCCTAATTAGAATTTCTTCTATATTGAAATAGGTAATCACTTAATCACTAAAATATGTACTAAATGGATTCAGCTACCTCTAAAACGTATATTTTGACACCAAACTTCATCCTTATGTAAAATACGAACTTTCCCGCCAAAAATGTCCGCCATTTTGTATAACCCCCAATATTGATTCAGCGGTAACAGTTATCACAATAGTATTTATGGAAATGGATTCACTTACCCCGAAAATGTATAGGTTGATACCAAACTCGATCATATTATGATAATTGAGTGGAAAATGGAATTTACCGGTCAAAACAGGCGGCCATTTTGAATTTCGGCCATGTTGACCCATTTTGACACGGATTTCGGACTGGGGCTATTTTTAGGTGAAAATATAGGTCTAGACCGATCATAAATCGTCATCGGCATTTCTATTGCAGCAATCGCCCGCATTTATCCAATCTATCCATTTATAACTTCAAATGAAATGGCTAAGAAACCACCAGAAAGGAACAATTTTTGTCCTGACGTCATAACGACCCCTTATAACACCATGACGTCACTTGGAAACACTGTACAACACTCACAAAGTGATGAATTACTAAGATATTGCTTTTATAATAGCATTGTCTTACACCTGAGCCTTCTCAAACAACGGCTTTGATAGAATATGAGCAGAAAAAAGGTGATTTTGGTCCAATGGCGGCCATTTTGTTTGACGTCATATTTAGACCCTTTGTGGTAGCTCAATTTCAGAAAACTTTTGATATGTTGTTCTCTGGACCAAATACTATAAGAAAATGCAATAAAACGTTTTCTTGCAATTTTTTTAGGGTTATTCTACAATTTGACTCTACTAATATGTTATTTACAAGCTACTACGATATGTAAAAACGCCATAGAACTTCCTTATTTGATGATCCCTCCAGTCCATCTTCCCTAAGTGTTGGAGGCTTTATATACAGTAGTATACTCACAGTAGAAAAGACAAGACAACCAGAGAGAGAGAGCAGACGGCAGAGACCGGCGTATGGACTCGCCCGCGTCCAGCCGCTGCATTGGCAGCGGTGTAGAATGGTAGATACAATATAGTTAGATGTGTTCCTGTCGTAGTAATTGTTCCATTATATATAGACTAGTTCCTGTAGTGTAGATGTAGGCCTATCTTTGTATCTGTTTTAAATTCTGTTCCCGATGTAAATAAATAATATATTTACGAAAGCTGACTCTGTAATAACTAAAATACTGTTACAGTGATTAGATTTGGTGTCATCGACCAACGAGACCCTTGGGTGTGTTCCCGTCAACCAGAAGAAATATCCCGCGTGGCAGACAAATGAAGTTTCACCGCTAGCCGCCCGTTGCGTTTGTGAAAAAAAGAAGTTTAAATAAAAATCCAGGACTGAAACGTTTATCTGTGAAACCGTGGGTGGCAGGCGCGGTTTCGATGATATAAAAAAATTCTTAATTCACGGATGCAAATGGAGCAAATCACCAAACACGGGGAAATGACGAACAAAAAGCCACGAAAGACGTTCCAATTAATGGCGACGGAACAGCAAGAAAAATGTGTGTGATTGTTGTTTTACGGTGAGTCATTTTGTTTTTAAAAGAATGTAAATTATAATTGTTTGTTTTTGAACACATATTTTGGCTTTTAAAATGAATAGTAATATAGTATTGAAAAGTTTATATTAAGAAGTAAAATATTTTGTGATTGTTTGGCTGAAAATGAGTTAAGTTCCTATTTAGGAAATTCTTGAGTAGACGGTTGAATAGATTTTTCATCGTCCATCGCTATATTTGCGATGAAGATATTAACTCACAAACATTCACATAATATTCACGGTTTTATCTCCTGTTAATTTTTTTTGTGTGTTTTTATATACCCCGACGTAACGGGAGAGTTTTTTTCGAGAGTTTTTACCTCGTAAATTCGAGAGATTTGTGTATTCCTATTAGGAGGAATCGGTTCTGTATACCCTCAAGGAAAAAGGGTCGCGCTTAGGTTAGAAGCGTATGTGGTGTTTTGTTTTGTTTAAGGAATAGAGAGATAAACCGTTGTTAATTTTGATAAGTTCTTTGAAAATATCTTATTTAAGATTGGTAAAATGTGTTCAAATCATTCATTCACCATTTATCTCAAGTAAAAAACAAAATGACAAAATCCTATGTTAATTTTTTTCTATATATGTACATTTTCTATTTTATAAAATGTTTGTTATTGTTTCTTAACATTATATTTTGATTATATGAATTCCCTTTTAGAAATGTTTACGATCGACGTTTATATTGTGTACATTATTATAATATCGTGTGTGTCGTTCTTATTTCGCGTGTGATCAATTAATGGAGATGAACCCAGTGTCCCACCTGTGTGAATTGTGTTTGTGATTTACTTTTGTAAATCACCTGTGGGTGAGAAAAGAAAATGTAACAAAGTTGTCTGAACATTCATTTAGGTGCAAAGAACTGTATGACCTCTGTTAGTTTTGATATTTATTATAGTGGACGTTTCTTTTACTCTCTAAACTTATTTAAGGCACGATCTTATTAACTATATAATTTATTCCATATGTTATTTACAAGCTACTACGATATGTAAAAACGCCATAGAACTTCCTTATTTGATGATCCCTCCTGTCCATCTTCCCTAAGTGTTGGAGGCTTTATTATATACAGTAGTATACTCACAGACAAGTGAAGACAAGACAACCAGAGAGAGAGCAGACGGCAGAGACCGGCGTATGGACTCGCCCGAGTGCAGAATGGTAGATACAATATAGTGAGATGTGTTCCTGTCGTAGTAATTGTTCCAGTATAGTATTAGTTTCTGTAGTGTAGATGTAGGCCTAACTTTGTATCTGTTTTAAATTCTGTTCCCGGTGTAAATAAATAATATATTTACGAAAGCTGACTTTTGTTATGTTATGTTTTAATATTTTATGGGTGGCGAGGAATCTTTTCAGGGTATTACTTTTATATTAAGCCGAAATATGCGTTGTGTACGAAACTTTGCAGGATAGTTTCTTTATATTAAAGTTGCTTTCCCGAGTACAAACTGGGTGATTTGATGATGTATTAGGACTAAAAACATATTCAAACTTACTAATTTATCATAATTTTGCTTCAAATCCTTCTCAAAACACTGTAATTGCCATGTATATCCCGCTATGAAAATCGATCAAAAGAGGCCACGTTTACGTCAGGGGATTACCCTTCTCCGTCCCTATGGCAATCGTATGAGCCCCCAGCCCTCTCCCTTCCATCCTTTCACTACAACCAGTCAGATTCGATGACCCCTGACCCCCCCCCTGCACATCGATAGTATAAAAATGAAACGAAGAAGAGACACATATTAATTTGGTATATATTTCTATATGCAGATGAGTAGTTACCTTCGAGGTTATGCACGAGGAGAAAGTTTGGAGAAGTTTATAGATAGAACGATCCGGCCACCAAATGATTTTAAGGATCTTGTAAATCACACGGTCGATCAATTAGTTCGATATTTACACAAGATGCCTGGTTACTGTATTCAGGAAGTTGTCAAGGTAAAATAATTAAACTAATACAAGTATTGCAAGTAATCTTAACTGTTCGTCCAGCCGATTAATGACGTTGATTTTGGCGAATCAGCAACTAAATCGGTATCTTTGTCATGCACAGTGTCCCACGGACCAGTGTTTTAACTGATCCTATTTTGTCTACAAAAACCAACCCCGCTTGTATGCTAAGAGTCTGTAAAACACCAATGATATGCGGATGACACACATGTTCTATACAGCCCCCACCTCCACCCCCTTCGTCATTTCAAAATCCCTATGCGTATGTGAATTATTGGAGTGACATTATACCATGGGTAAGTACCCAAATGACCTAGTTTGTACTGACTGGTTGCTGAATCTCTGTCTTATTCCCAAGACTTAAAGTCGGAAAGAACGTGCGCTTTCACCTAGGTGGTATCGCAGAACAAATCTCTATCTCTCGAATAAACTAATGTGACTGGGGATGCTTGATTCACAGTTCCGGAATCGAATTCCAAAACTGGTGTCAATCGAGTGAAAAGGAGAATTTCGGAGTACAACGCATGTGTTGACTGTATAAAAAATATCTCAACCAATCATGACAGCTGAAACATATTTTTTACCTACGAATACGTCACGATTCTACTCACTCCACCTCAGCTGTCCGGACTGGCAGAACTGTGACAGAACTGAATTCCACGTAACTCGATTGTAATTCTGTCGATTCGGGACGTTCTGGACTGTGAATCGAGCATCCCCAATATAAGTATATGAAGGGGAACAACTCTATTTTATTTGGATACAGACCAGTCGTAGTTATATGGGGTCGACCCACTAAACATTTAGGTAGACCAATGCACCTTCATTCTTCTCAGTATGTGATCAATTGGCTGCACATTGCAATTATGATGTTTTTGATGACATTGATTATCTCCTTCAATTTACATATACCTCAAACAATTGATTATTTTAAGAAAACGCTTTAATATTTCATATTTGCTTGCAGAGTGGTTCGCTTGGAAAGGGAACATCTGTTCTGAGCGATGCTGATGCTGATATGGTCGTTTTCTTCAACGGTTATAAGGATATAGAGAGTTTGATTGCGGATAAACTACAAATTATTAGGGATGTAAGGAAATATATGTGTAATCCCGACCCAGGATGGTTTAGTTGGATATTTCCGTCAAAACCTGAATGGATGGACTCCATACGTGTGATAAAAAGTGACGAATATTTAATCAAGTTTATAGTATATGTTCCGTACGACAATAGAAGTGAGATTGTTGAAGTCGACGTCCTACCTGCAATAGATGTAGTCGCCAGACATGGTAAGACTATAGCTGAATAACTCCTAATGCCTAATGCCAGAAATTGAGCTAGACTTGTTTATGTGATGCCACAATTATATTTCGTCGATAACATTACTCATTTTGATAATGCATATCAATTCCATACACAATACACATCGCATAATAGCTATTGTTGTTTTAGTATTCACAATATTTTGTAATGTGAAAAAAGGGCCATAACCCATACCTAACTGGAATTATTGAAATTTATCGCCTTGTTTCGTTAAATAATACATACACAATTATACCATGTCCGATTATAGCTATTGTCATCAGGGCGTTCACAAGGTTCTGTAAAATAAAAACGTGTCATAACTGTAGACCAAATAGACATAGTTATTATAGACATCATTTATATTACAACAGGTGGGAATATGCAGTCCGTTTATCGAGAAATGCAAAATAAATCAAGTGAAGTCAGGGGCCACTATTCCGTTTGTTTCTGTAAAAAACAACTGGCAATGATTCGACCAAAACCAGCTAAAGTTAAAGACTTGATTCGTTTACTTAAATACTGGTATAAGGTAATACAAATACTTTATATATTACTTGATATATTACATAAAACTCTTAATATATTTAGACAGAAATGGGGTTTAACGTCCACTCCACACAAACTAGGTAATTTCGGGACTAGTGTGGTTCAATTTCATTTCAATAATTCGGTTGCGCGTAGGGGCCTTTAGCAGTGGAAGTGAACCGGATGACACGAAGAAAACCCACGAGGTTAGACAGGCAACTGTTGTTAATAAAGTATTTTATATATATATTACACATACGTGCATAACATTACTTTATAATATGGTATACATACTGGGTATAATGAATACTTTATATCATACAAATTATATAATTCACATAATAAATACTTTATATAATAGATAATTTATATAACACATATACTATGTGTAATGAATACTTATATCACAAATAATTTATATAATAGTTGCATGAAATTTTTGATAAATATTTCAGACTAATGGGCTAAAGATGGCGTCGTATTGTTGTGAAGTAATAGGACTGTATATTTTTGATGAACATCTGAACTGTAAAACTAACTTTAAAATGAAAACTGGTTTTTATAAAGCTATGGAGTTATTTAGTTCTTATAGACAACTCCAGATTACAATACCCGGAATCTATAACGCAGATAATTGGTAAGCTGAATTATAATCAACGTGTTATGTCATCATCTTAACAGATACATTTTATCAGTTTATATTCTCCACGAAGCCGGGGCGGTGTTGGGATGGCCTAGTGGTCTAGGGTGCCGCGCTTTGAACTCTAGTTGGCTGGTCACCTCTGGCTTGCGGTTGTGGTTTTGATCCCTGGTGTGAGCGTATATGGCATGGAGATAGGGCGCCTTCTCAACCTCGTGGGTTTCCTCCAGGCACTCCGGTTTCCTCCCACTGATAAAGAAGACCTCTATGCGCAGGTGAATTATTGAAATAAAATTGAAACCATATGTTAGTCCCAAATGACCTAGTTTGTGTCGAGTGGACGTTAAACCCCATTTCTCGGTGGCTAAGTGAGTACGACGCTTCCTCGCTAGCATGGGTGTCAAGGGTTCACTCAGTGTTAATGAAGAAATTTTACAAGTTTTTTCTGGCCCGATTTCACAAAGCATTCTCAGACTTATCTCAAGAATTCACTCAAAATTGTTTGCCTTATTGTAACTAAAATATAGCCCGTTATAAAACTGATGTTGTTTTAATGTATCAAATGACCTAATAAGAAACTATATGCAAAGTTTTGTGTTCCTTGATCAAAGATATTTCTTTTAAACAGTGATTGAAAGTTGAGTAAATTCTCAACTTAAGTCTGAGTTTGTGAACTCGGGGCCCGGTGTGGTTTTCCCGTTGTCCGTGTTGCAGGACGGAAGGTACACATTGACGGGCACTTAAAAGATCCATTGTAGTTGGAATTCGATGTAGGTGTAGGCCATAGCGCCGCAGTCCGGGAAATATTTCACTCATAGCATATTCCCTGTTATTAATATCATCATTAACAGCCCCACCTCCCACACAATTAATCCACCCCTGTTCATAATATTATTATTATTAAGAGCTACCCCCTGTTATAGGGAACTGTTTTTCTACCTTTGCATACTGCAGAAGAATGTTTGTCTTTGCATCTGTTTAGGCCAAATGTCTTCCCTAAAACACTACGAACAGGTATCGTTTAATTAATGTCTGTTTTAGGAGGTGAAATGTCTTCCCTAAAGCGCCACAGCACGGGTATCGTTTAATTAGGGGTTTTTACCGCCAGAAAGAATTATATGTGTCTGTTTAGGAGGTCAAATTTATTCCCTAAAGCACTACAGAACGGGTATTGTTTAATATGGGGTTTTTACCGCCAGAAAGAATTATATGTGTTACTTTGCATCTGTTTAGGTCAAGTTACTTCCCTAAAACAACGTATGTTCTTGATCCAGTTAATCCTTTCTCCGACACATCTTCACTTGACGTCTGCAGTATAGAAAGGTGTGCCCAGGCCACATTGAGTTGGTTACAAAATGTTCCAATGGAATCCGAGGTATTTATATTTCTGTAAAATCAAATATGAATACTATAAATGTGATTTCGAAAAACAGCTGCCTGTTCTTGCTATAATAGATACAAATCCATTGAAAATCTCAACCACCCGATCATCTAGAGAGTTGATTTATAACACACAAGAAGGCAGATTTTGTTTTTACATAATATTTAAGCCTAAAGGAAATCTGTTTTTGTGTTTAGCAAAAATTGTTCAATACCTATGGATAGCAGCTAAAGCTAACATCCATTGTCTCAGACGTATGTTCACAGACAGTCTGGCTCTTGTTTATGTTTGAAATGCAGATGTGACGTCATAATGGTGCGGACAATGTGTCAAGCATACACTATTTATACTAGTTGCAATAATATAACCGCGTGGCGTAATTCAATAAAATGCACGTGCTGGGTAGTGTCTGTATTTTACGTTGTTTAATGATCTCGTGCAAGGCATTGCGTAATATACTATTCAAAAAAAGTAGGGGATATTTGATTTTGGGTGCATAATACTAAAATATGCAAATGACTACGAAAAAAGTCACTATAGAACCTAACAGAAGAAACATTTCCAGTTACATGTGACGCCCAAACGCACCAATAGCTACCGCATGGAATGCAGGTGATGCTTGGGATCATCATGGGGGTCCAACCCAAGATTTGCACGACTCTGACTTTGAATGTTACAGTCATTGTGGCATTGAATTCCAGGGTGGAAACATCAGTTTAATTGTTTTAGTGACCAGAAAACAAATTTTGATATGCGTCGGCTTACCCAAAATGAAAGGTTACGTGCCCTTGGCATGCTACAGATCGGCACGACACAGGCGGTTGTGGCGCGGACGATGAATGTTTCTCAGTCTGTCATAAGCAGGCTATGGTCCAGATACCGTGATACACAGTCTGTACAGGGCAGACCACGCTCAGGTCGACCAAGGGCGACAACTCAAGCCCAGGATCGATTTATCCGTACCTTGGTGTTGAGAAATCGTGTCATCACAGCAAATCAGATCAGCGCTCGTCTTCAAACAGACACTGGTGTGAGAGTGAGTGGCCAGACGATTCGGAATCGACTGCATAGGGGTCACCTTCGCGCCCGACGTCCTCGCGTGATCCCTTGTTTGAGAGATCATCACATTCAGGCAAGACGTCGTTGGTGTAGGGATCGTCAACACTGGGATAATCGACGCTGGAGCAATGTGATGTTTTCAGATGAGTCAAGGTTCACTGTTGATTTTTTTGACAGACGTAGGAGGGTGTGGCGTCGTCGAAACGAGCGCTTCCAAGACGTTAATGTCATCAGACATGATCGATTTGGGGGTGGTTCTGTTATGGTGTGGGGAGGCATCACTGTTGCTGGAAGAACGGCTTTACATGTTGTTGCAGGGCGTGTTACAGGCCAGTACTACCGGGACAACATCTTGGCAGTCCATGTTGTGCCGTTCGCACGACGTCATGGCCGCCGTTTCATCTTCCAGGATGACAACGCAAGATGTCACAGGACCAGGATCGTTACAGGTTACCTCCAACAACAGAACATCACCACATTACCTTGGCCAGCACTGAGTCCCGACCTCTCCCCCATCGAGCATGTCTGGGACATGCTTGGACAGAGGTTACGTCAACGTCAACAACGTCCTGCCAATGTCCAAGAACTTGCTGCTGCGTTGCAACAGGAATGGGACAATCTGGACCAAAATGACCTTAGACGTCTCATTAGGAGTATGCCACGTCGGATCAATGCTTGTTTGGCAAACAGAGGAGGATTTACCCGTTACTGACTTTGTTGTGATGCTGTGGTAACTTTGCTGTTTGACCCCGGGTATCATTTTACCCTTATAATGGTCAGTCTGTGCCTTACTTAGTCTAACGATCATTTGGAATAAATCGATGAATGTGAACTTCATTTCATTTTGTCATTTGTTTCTTCGTCAGTTTCATTAGGTGACTTTAATAACACTTAAAAATCAAATATCCCCTACTTTTTTTTGAATAGTATACATGTATATAGACATTGCCATCGTGCTCTCGCACAATATCAATATATTACTTAATGGCTCGCACTCGACCATTACACTATGCTTATTATAACTTGTGTTTTCAGGGTTATGGTTTATGTTCCCAAACCGGAGCTTTAGCGGTAGTTGCTGTCATTGTTGTTTTACTATTGTTGTTATTTTTTATACACCCACATTGAAATGTGGTCGTATATTGTCGTCGCCCCCGTCCGTCCGTCGGTCCGGCGTCCACAATTGCTTGTGGACGCTCTAGAGGCTAAAGTTAATATCCGATTGACTTTAAATTTATGCACAGTGTTTAAGGTCATGAGACGAAGAAGCTTATTGTTTTTCAGCGATTTCCGATAATAACTACCAGAGTTATGGCCCTTGACGACTTCAAAAAATCTTGTGGACGCTCTAGAGGCCAAAGTTAATATCCGATTGACTTTAAATTTATGCACAGTGTTTAAGGTCATGAGACGAAGAAGCTTATTGTTTTTCAGCGATTTCCGATTATAACTACCAGAGTTATGGCCCTTGACGACTTCAAAAAATCTTGTGGACGCTCTAGAGGCCAAAGTTAATATCCGATTGGCTTTAAATTTATACACAGTGTTTACGGTCATAAGACGAAGAAGCCTATTGATTTCCGATAATTAGTGCCAGAGTTATCTCCCTCGATCACTTCAAAAAATCCTGTGGACGCTCTAAAAGCCAAAGTTAATATCCGATTGACTTTAAATTTATACACAGTGTTTAAGGTCATAAGACGAAGAAGCCTATTGATTTACATCAATTTCCGATAATTAGTGCCAGAGTTATGGCCCTTGATCACATCAAAAAATCCTGTGGATGCTCTAGAGGCCAAAGTTAATATCCGACTGACTTTAAATTTACACACACTGTTTAAGGTCCTGAGACTAAGAAGCCTACTGATTTTCATCGATTTCAAATAATTACTTCCAGAGTTATCTCCCTTGATCACTTCAAAAAACCTTGTGGCGCTGTAGATGCCAAACTTATCATCCGATTGACTTCAGATTGATACACAGAGTTTAAGGTGTTGAAACGAACAAGTATTTTGATTTTCAATGAATTTTGATAACTGAACAGCTAAATCCATGATGTTAAATGTTTCCTATACTAATTGTTAGCTTGGGGCAAAACTTTATAAAAAGCAAACAAATTCGAATGATTTTCAGATAATTACATAATGAGTTGTTACTCAGATTTTAGTGTACTACAAATGTTTCATTACCAAAAAAAAGTAAAAATATGCGACAACCCTTGTTGACTGCCTGGACGATTTAGCTGCCGTGGGCGTATGTTTCGTTACCTGGCAACCTATCTTTTATTCTATAATTATGTAAACTATGTGTCATACAATAGAAATTACGAACACCGCTATCTAGTTATGCACTAAGAAAGGTGTTCTGTTTAATATAGAAATTCTTTACCTACATGATGTGTGACGAAAACTAGGGTAATGAAGTAGCTTGCATTAATCTACTACTATTTTAGACAGCTATGTCAGTATCCATTGCTAAAAGTAGAGTCTGTCGTCCAGTCATCTCGTGCACAGATTAGTACGATTAAATAGAATAAAGATGATATAAAACAGTGCCTAAACAAACCACTTACCCAAAAATATTCATTGTCCCGCCCTAATAGATAACACATTATATTTTCTATATAGTAGAAAGCTGGTTTGATTTATCCTCAGACATCATAGAGGGTCCGAGCGGGGAGCAAGCACTATAGCGTCCTCGGCTTGGAGGCTAAGGTGAACACATCATCCTAGCGCGAACATTATGTAGAACTATCATGAAGTATGATATGTGGCTCTTGCCACCTTTAAGCCGTTAGGTCTTAGGTCTGCGTTATAAAAGACATTAAACTCAGACCGTGGCTATAATATATATTGTAATTTCCTGTATTTAACCTTTGTAGTTTGTTGTATTCGATAATCATGTATAAACATAGTAACAGCATAAACAGTGTTTCAGACTTAATTTATCTACCCCATAGTGTCACACTTGGTTTTTATTTGGTACCGCGACACAGTTTAGTGTCAGAGTCCTCTCTCTGTGGGACCGTTTCCTGTATTTAAGATTTGAAGTTTGTTGTATTCAATATATAAACATAGTAACAACGTAAACAGTGTTCCAGAGTGAGTCAGTTAATTGATGATTGAAGCAATTGATTCCACAACGTGTAGTCACTTCCGTTATCAACAAAACATTTAAATTGTTCTTTGCAAGACTTGCGGCTGTGGTTTCGAGCCCCGGTGTGAGCGTATGTGGCATGGAGATAGGGGCGCCTTCTCAACCTCGTGGGTTTCCTCCGGGCACTCCGGTTTCCTCCCCCTGCTAAAGACCCCTACGCGCAAGCGAATTATTGAAATAAAATTAAACCATATGTTAGTCCCGAAATGACCTAGTTTGTGTTGAGTGGACGTTAAACCCCATTTCTCTCTCTCTCTCCCTCTTTGCATGACAAATAATTATTAAAATATGAACAAAATTAACCCTTTATAAAGCCTTATTCAATTGCGAGAAACCCCCAAAAGTGATCCATAGTTCACTTACTTCAAACAAATATTTGTTTTTAAGGCTGAAAATACAGTTTTTGCCAAACTGATATTACTTGTAGGATAATGAAAATGTTATATTAGTTTATGAAATCGTAAATTAATGGCATTATGCATCACACGGTGGGCACTTTATGAAAATCGAATAATAAATGACACTTTTATTGCCAATAGTCATGAAAAGCGACATATAGAAGAATCGCATATTTCTCCGCAACTGAACAAGTTAGAAATTATTTTGTGCTATCTATATGATTGCATAGGTTCATTCTTTCCGTTAACTAGAATCGGTTATCTTTATTATGAACAAATAAGAAATACGACTGCTCAATCTCGTGGGTTTTATCCACGTCTTCTGGTTTCCTCCCACTGGTACAGACCCCTGCGCATAAGCGCATTATTGAAATAAAATTGAATTGTGTTAGTCTCGAAATGACCTAGTTTGTGGCGAGTAGACGTTAAGTCCCCCCCCCCTCTCTCTATCTCTCTCAAATAACGATTGATTGTTGAAAATAGTTTTCCGACTAAAAAGTTATCGGATTTCGAACACTTTATTTTCTCAACTCTGTAGCCATATTTACCATGTGAGATTATGTGCGCATATACACTCTCTATCTAAGTTGACAAGTTCGTTGAATGTTTAGTGATTTTGTTACCGTTGGCAACCTTTACTTCGTTGAATGTTTAGTGATTTTGTTACCGTTGGCAACCTTTACTGTTGAAATTTTAATGACTGTGGCGTGATATTACACGAGTTGTTTACTATGTCACTGTAACACCGTATGTCATTATCGTTTTAAGGAAATATTTTTGTACAGTTAGTTTCAGAATTAATATAATGCATTTTTTTTATTTGCCTGAAAAACATTACCCAGTCATTGTGCACCTGTCATTAGGAGGCTGGAGCATGTATTTAATCAATTTTTGTGCAGAAATGTTTTTGTGTTTGACTTGATATATCGATTGTTTTTCTTTATAAACAGCACAAATAAACGAACACCAAGGCCTGTTTGAGTAACAATATATCGCACGCAATATTCAACAGACACCATGTCTATTTATCATTACACAGCACAGTCTCTCTAATATTTTTCTTATTAGTTTAGGCTTTAGGGAAGGGGTTTAATGTCCCACTTTTATTCTCCGACTGGGCTAATGAATAAGGTTCCATACAAGAAGCTCAATGTAATAGATATTGAATGTTAATATGGCCTCACTGATAGCGTGCTATCAAACAGATACATAAGACACCAAAATAAACTTTATATCACACCTACATTCAATGGTGGACCAATTTAACCAATTATGGTCAACTTTTGTTGACATTTGACCCAACGGTCATCATACAATATGATGCGTGTAAGTATTAGGTCTGTATAAGGAAACTTCTGACCAGTTTTGGTTGCTTTATCTACGAAATTGGGTCTATGAGCCGTGGACGGATAAGCATTATAAGGATTTCGTTAGAAGATTCTACCGACTCCGGAATTGCCCGACCGGAATCGGAATTGGTAAATTTAACCAACGTAGCATTATTTACCTTCTCTTTCTCGTGAAACTTTGTCTCTGTCACCTCCTTCTGTTCACGTCCAGCCATCTGCCTTCTTCGTTCTTTTTCTCTTTCACGTCTGTCTTCTTCCATGAATTTCATTCGTTTTCTCACCGCCTTTTCAGCGGCTATATACATTTCTCCGGTGTAGTAGTTTACGCCGTTGTCGTGTAGGGTTTTATGCTCTAAGTTAATTATGTTATGCAATTCCAATTACCTATCTAAATTGACTTTTGCTTTAAAGTAGATTAATATTTACCCCAAACCTTGAGCGTTCTAATCCGAACAAACCTTTTCTGAACTCCTATCTTAAAATAATTTGATATTACTTAACATACATCTTAGCCATTGATTCAATATGTACCTGTTACGTCTTAATAATGTAAACAAAAAAATATGTTAACGATGCATTAGGGAAGCTGAGATTAGGAGCTGCTAATTCTAACTATAATAGTTAAAAACTAGATAGTTGATATGCTGAAAATTTCTGACAAATTGCACCATTTTGAACCGAACTACAAGCGATTCAATTTTCGGCCTAGCTTCGATTATCATGACTAAAGTCGGTACGATAGAAAACATAGTCTTGGTTACCCATTTTCAGATTAAATGATGTATGAGCGTTGAGCAGCAGAACGGATTCAAATCCAAAAAAATCCGACACATAAGATGTCATCGAGAGTTTATTATGGTCTTTTCATGTTTATTAATTTATATAATATTTAAGGTCAAAACAGGGGCGCAATGGGTCACCCGCACTAAAGTTACTCGTCACCAAGTCAGGATGTCCGCATTTAGATAGAATATTGGACAAATTTTTGTTTGATTCACTACAAAAGTTGAATTTAATCCCACCAAACTGCCAACTTAAGTGCATTTTACGGCGATGTGTAGGAAGGGAATCCAGACTCCTGCTTGTTTCGATCGTTGCATGGATGTCAAATCTGTGGATATTTGTTTTTAACTATACGCTGATTGTTTGCAGATTCATTAGATCAGTACGGAGTAAGTGACTAGGATTGAGATTAAGTCCAGATCTATGTTAACATGGAATTTTTACCACTGTTCAATGTGCCCCATTATGTGGTTAAACCTGCCCCGACTATTTTGTACGTACATTGATCGATTATGGTCAAGTGGATTAAATTGTGTGTATTTTTTTAAACAATGCAATAAAGTAAAGAGATCTTCTAATAAAAAGATGTATGGAAAACAAAATGGTTCAACGTACCCCGGTCTCCCCTATGGAATGTACGGACTATTTCTATTTTTCTCGTGTTCTCTTATCTAATGACACTCAATTACTTTATTGAATTGTCAGATATCCTCCTACAGTCCCATATAACAACTATTGGTCTTCGAAGGAATTATTAGTGAGCAGAAATTCGGTCGTGTATCTGTTATTACTCGTCAATTGATTCAGTTGTATTGAGGTATAACTCGTGTTTCCTTTAACGCTCGTCACGTCCGATGCGTGAAACCTCTACCGTAGCAAAGGTCTCTGTGTTATAATTATATCTGGAATGTGTTTAACCAATTCTATCACATATGTAATAATAACGGACACCAATATTGTCCTTTAAGCTAAAATAAAAGTTGAGTTCTTTAATATAATATTATTAAACTAAACTAAAAAATGAAGTCCTTTAATATAATATATTTAAACTGAAATAAAAGTAAAAGTCATTGTGATATAATACTTAAAATATAAGTTTAAAAGTTCTTTTATATAATATTATATTAGCGGTGGCTTCGGCTGAGGACGTTGGCGGCGCAGCAGCAGTAACATCACAGCCGTATGTAAAACAAACCATTCAACTGGAAAACAAGTGACGGCTTAGAAAGACGGCTTAGAAAGACTGGCTAAAATAAAAGTTAAAGTTTTTTAATATAATATTTTTGAACTAAAATAAAAGTTGAAGTTATTTAATATAATATTATTGAACTAAAATAAAAGTTAAAGTTCTTTAATATAATATTATTAAACAAAAGGTACATTATTATTAAACTAAAGTAAAAGTTAAATCAACACACTACACTGTAATTGTTGTTTTGGAAAAACATTGAATATATTCTTAATTCTATTTGGTTCATATCAGTTTGTTTTGTGAATGTGCGTGTTTAAATTAGATTTACTACAGCCCAATTGGATCTATTCTTCCTATTTGTCATGTATATTATAGCCTATTAAGGATCGTTCGCACCTGGTATGACCGTTTTTTTTTTATCAAAAATAGAAAGAAAAAAAATATTTTGTTTACATAAAATATTGTTGGAATAAAGTGTTCTAAACTCGATTTAATTTATTATTTTTCCCCAAAGTATTTATTTTTCACAAATAAATTGATGTTTGTGAACCTCCTAATTAATTATTATCAGTAATTAGTCTTTTGTTTTCGAAACATTGCCTAACTTCGCCCTCTCGTAACTTCATAACAAATCAACGGATCGTCGCCATTTTGGTATCTATTTGGATCGTGGGAAAGTTACTATAAATATACTGTGGCGTACTGTTTGTTTATAATGACTATATAAGGAAATGCTTACGTTTCTACGAGCCTTCAAATGTAAAATCAAGCTTTTCAATTGGTCTATTTGATCACGTGACGTTATTAGCCACTGAAATTGCGTGTTCTTTTATTAGATACGGGTCGTTTTTAACCGTTGACTTATTTGCGCACGCGCACTACTAAGTTTACCGTATTTCCGGAAGTCCTTAGAAACACAATAATAAACCTGATTTTTTTACGATTTTGAAGCTAAAATGCCTATTAAAAAACACAGAACCGCAAATAAATTTATAGGAAGGCGAATTAGACGTAGAGCTACCAGTCTCCCCTCAATATTAAGCCCAGAAGCTCAGGAATGTGCCGATAAAGCGAGCGAGTCGAGTGACATTGATGACCTAGTTTTGGAGGTCGACACGCCCGGTAATAATAATAATAATAACAATGTCAACAACAACAATAATTACAAAAGATTTGGAGGTAAATCGCGATAGTGAGAACGATCTAATGATTGAAGCAGATATCCAAGAGTCAGCTACATCTAAATAAAATTAACAAGTTCCCTATAAATATTAATATTCCATCCATTGAAGAAACATCTTACGGTTTTGTTTAAAAGAAAATAATTTGTTAGATGCCAAGAAATCATTTCTACTGGCAATACTTAAAACAGGATGGATGATGCTAGTGTGGCGCTGGTTTAGATGTCAACCGACGGGGTGTCATGGCCATGAAGGAAATTGGTGGAGGTAAGAGCAACATGGATAAATTTGCCAAAGTATTTGATTTGCCGTCTAGCTTGGGCAAAGAGGGATTTTCAAAGCACCTAAAGAAACTACAAGTCGCCAGTCAACAAGAAGTCGACGAACATCTGCAGGAGGCAGCCAGGATCATTCGAAGATCATATATAGAGAGGAATCCAGCTCTGGCTTCGGATATATACTATTCAAAAAAAGTAGGGGATATTTGATTTTGGGGGGCATAATACTAAAATATGCAAATGACTACGAAAAAAGTCACTATAGAACCTAACAGAAGAAACATTTCCAGTTACATGTGACGCCCAAACGCACCAATAGCTACCGCATGGAATGCAGGTGATGCTTGGGATCATCATGGGGGTCGAACCCAAGATTTGCACGACTCTGACTTTGAATGTTACAGTCATTGTGGCATTGAATTCCAAAGTGGAAACATCAGTTTAATTGTTTTAGTGACCAGAAAACAAATTTTGATATGCGTCGGCTTACCCAAAATGAAAGGTTACGTGCCCTTGGCATGCTACAGATCGGCACAACACAGGCGGTTGTGGCGCGTACGATGAATGTTTCTAGCTCAGTCTGTCATAAGCAGGCTATGGTCCAGATACCGTGATACACAATATGTACAGGACAGACCACGCTCAGGTCGACCAAGGGCGACAACTCAAGCCCAGGATCGATTTATCCGTACCTTGGCCTTGAGAAATCGTGTCATCACAGCAAATCAGATCAGCGCTCGTCTTCAAACAGACACTGGTGTGAGAGTGAGTGGCCAGACGATTCGGAATCGACTGCATAGGGGTCACCTTCGCGCCCGACGTCCTCGCGTGATCCCTTGTTTGAGAGATCATCACATTCAGGCAAGACGTCGTTGGTGTAGGGATCGTCAACACTGGGATAATCGACGCTGGAGCAATGTGATGTTTTCAGATGAGTCAAGGTTCACTGTTGATTTTTTGGACAGACGTAGGAGGGTGTGGCGTCGTCGAAACGAGCGCTTCCAAGACGTTAACGTCATCAGACATGATCGATTTGGGGGTGGTTCTGTTATGGTGTGGGGAGGCATCACTGTTGCTGGAAGAACGGCTTTACATGTTGTTGCAGGGGGTGTTACAGGCCAGTACTACCGGGACAACATCTTGGCAGTCCATGTTGTGCCGTTCGCACGACGTTATGACCGCCGTTTCATCTTCCAGGATGACAACGCAAGATGTCACAGGACCAGGATCGTTACAGGTTACCTCCAACAACAGAAAACATCACCACATTACCTTGGCCAGCACTGAGTCCCGACCTCTCCCCCATCGAGCATGTCTGGGACATGCTTGGACAGAGGTTACGCCAACGTCAACAACGTCCTGCCAATGTCCAAGAACTTGCTGCTGCGTTGCAACAGGAATGGGACAATCTGGACCACAATGACCTTAGACGTCTCATTAGGAGTATGCCACGTCGGATCAATGCTTGTTTGGCAAACAGAGGAGGATTTACCCGTTACTGACTTTGTTGTGATGCTGTGGTAACTTTGCTGTTTGACCCCGGGTATCATTTTACCCTTATAATGGTCAGTCTGTGCCTTACTTAGTCTAACGATCATTTGGAATAAATCGATGAATGTGAACTTCATTTCATTTTGTCATTTGTTTCTTCGTCAGTTTCATTAGGTGACTTTAATAACACTTAAAAATCAAATATCCCCTACTTTTTTGAATAGTATATTGCTGTTGTTTGCGATGGAACCTGGCAGAAAAGAGGATATACGCCACGCTACAACGCCACGCTACAACGCCACGGTAATAACAGATCTTTTAACTGGTTTGATCTTAGACTATAAAGTAATGTCGCACTATTGTGTCATTTGTGCAAAAAGTACCACCGCAACAACAGAGCACAAATGTACCATCAACCATATAGGATCTTCAAAATCCATGGAGACCGAAGCTGCTTTAAAGATGTTTAACCGATGAATTACCAAGTACAACTTTAGATATACGACATTGCATTAAACGATAACACCGGACCATATGGAGAAGAATTCGTTGTAAAAAATGAAGATTGTGTGAGTCATGTAGCGAAGCGAATGAAGAATGGCCTAGATAAAATAATACAGTCACTGAAGGCGGCAGGAACTCCAATTGATGGAAAGGGGCGTCTTACAAAGGACAGAGTTCGAGCACTACAGAATTATTATGGACGTGCCATCAAGAACAATGCTGGGGATATCGATGAAATGGTAAAAGCTACATGGGAAATATTTTGTCACTACATAGATGATACCGCAAATCCCAGACAACATCGATGCCCACCAGGACCTACATCATGGTGTTGGTACAATCGGCAAGTAGCGGAGGGAACGACACCGTCAAGAGACAACCATTCAAGCCCATTACCAACATTTGTCTCAGAAGCCATATTGCCTCTATTTAAAAGACTCTGTTCTAAGGATATTTTGGCCAGATGTGTTCGAGGTGCCACGCAGAATGGCAACGAGTCTATGAATCAGATAATTTGGAAACGTGTCCCTAAGCATACATTTGCAAGTTTTGTGCTTTAGAATTTAATGAAGGCTGTAATGGAACTCTTAAAGTGATGAAAAGAGCCGGAGTGACACCTACTAAAAACGCCCAAAAATTTGCAGACAGACGGGATAATGAAAGAAAAATTCAAGCCATTATACAAAGTACCGAAAGATTTTAAAAAATTAAGAAAGCAAAAGAACGTGAAAAATTGAAAAAAAAACCTTCTTGTAGTAGAAAAGAGGGAGCATCATATATTCCTGGAGGATTTTAATAAACAAACGTGTTATTCTTCAAAACACAAACAATATTTAATAACATTATAAACAATTGATACAGTCCAGTGATTAATATTGTTACAATTACAGTTACATCTTCATTCTGCAGGATAATTTTTGTATGATTATTATACATGTAATATGTCTCGAGTAGAATTTAAAATCCATATATTTATTATATCAAAAGTTTGCATTATGGGCAACTGTTTGGAAACAATTTTTTGTGTTGATCAATTACTTTAGTGTCACTGTTTTTCAAAAACTATCAGTGATGATATAGGCTCTGTCCTGATCCCCAATCATATTCACTAGTTTGAATAAATTAAATATTATATTAATTTAAATTCTTGTTTACACACAGTGACAAATATACATTCACAATAAATTTGAGCCACATTCCACTGATAGATCCTGAAAATTAGCGAATCAAAATTTGTTTAACCCCCCCCCCCCGCGCCAACTTTGTGACTACATATAATTTTGATTTTGTCCCCACCAAACCTATTACTTTGCACACAGTGACCCATAAACAACATCCACAGCAAATTTGAGCGAGATCCCATTGATAGATCCTGAACAATAGCGAATCTAAAAAAAAATATCTCCCGCCCCCCCGTTTCTAAATTTTACACCCCCTCCTGTTGCCATGGCAACTGGTTGTCCGAACTAATTAAAACCAAAGCCGTATATAGATAAAGTTGCGACAACTGTAAAGCCAGAAAATCCACATGACGTCATGAAAATATGACGTTATGTGTAAAAAGACGCCATCTTGGGTCCCAAGTACGTCGTTCGTTCGTTACTAGGAGTTTAACGTCCACTATCACCTGAGGTGATATCGTAGACTAGTCCCAAGTACCTACGCACTATCTATTTATAATATGCCCTATTTTATTGTTGTGTCGCAATTGGCTGCCCAGACATACAGGGTGTGGATAGATATGTCAGATTTCTGTAAAAAAGATTCTATTGGAGATACAGAGAATATTTGTCGTTTTAGAGTGAATAACATATTTTATTTCATCGAGAAGCAAGAAAACTTATATTTTCACGAATGCGTAGCATGAGTGAAAATATAAACGTTTTCTTGCTTAGAGATGAAATAAAAAACATATATATTTTTAAAACGAAAAGTATAGCTGAACATACTAGCATTATTATTATACAACACAAAGAGTATATTATTGTTTTATAACTTACTCGTAAGAAAATAAAATAGAAGATCACCAGATAAGAGCGCTATGTATTAAATAAATTTAAAAATCAGATTCATCTGAATAATTCTGAATAGGCTAAATAGAGCAAGTCCACCTTGGTGTTGACAAATACGTAAGACTATATGAAATAATATATTTTTATGATATGATTCAACTATATAAACGGTATGCAACAAGACGGCATTGTACGTCTTATGTTTAGCTGAATAAATTATGATTTTTCCCACTATTTGATTTGTTTATTTTTTGCAATGTCTTTTTAATGTCTTGTCCGCAGATTTATCTTTAAGATTTTTTTGGGTTTGCGTGTTGTGCGATGCTGCTGTACTTACTATTTTTGTCATTAAAACATCTATGGGGGGTTAACAGTGTGTACCTAGAATTTTCTTCACCAAGTCTATTGCATCCAGATATTTAAAGCGCGTTAACAATATATTCATATAAGAGTAACTATATCATTTCTGGGTTAACATATCGTAGGCTACAATTCATATTTACAAAACCATGGTTTATCCCAACTACAGGGTACATCATGGTTTGGAGACTACCTGGTAGATCATGGCTTAGAGACTGTCCGAACTACAGGATACATCATGGTTTAGAGTCTCAGTGTCATGGTTTAGAGACTCTACCCGAACTACAATTTAGATGCCCACGACCCCCGATCCGTCCTGGTAGCTGTGTTTGAGGAATTTAAAAAGAAATTATTTATCCTCCCATCACTGATTGACACTGATAACGAGATATCGCTCGCCGATAATCTCCGGAGAACGCGACGGCGTATTGAATTATGTTAATTACGTCATTTTTTCCTTGGCCGAATTCGGCCGATTTTGGGTATGAATTTGTCTGGCATGTTTTATCATTGAACCTAACAGCATTGGTTTCTTTTCCGATTTGTTTATTATAAATTGTAGCACAAATTAGAAATTTCCTCGATTCTGATTGGTCGAAAAGTGTGGTCGAATGGACAATAAATCCCCTCTGAATTATCAAGGCGAATTACTGCGTATAAATATTCCAGTGTACTTTTTTTTCATTTTTGTGCTCCATGATCTTCCTCAACTCAAATCTTTATTGGCAAATATCTTCAAGAAATTCTGCACATATGACTATCACACCATTTTCAAACATCATCTTTTATGAAAACACATTTCTGAAATACATAAAACAGTAGAAAATCAGTCCATATATTAATTAAAACCGTTTTCAGGTATCTAAATATATTCGTAACTAGGCTGTCACAGTATGGACAAATTTATTTTCTTTTTTGGTAGGATATAGCTTCACTCACCAATCAATTTTTACTTAATCAGGTGGATTTTTTTTATTAAATCACGGTTTGATCAAGGTCTGGCTAACATGATCTACCTAATAATAAGTCATTAGTAATAAACACAAAAGTTATATGGATAACAATTACTATATTTCTATTAAAGCTACGTTTCAACAATGATTCCCTTGTCGTTATCAAGCACAGTACTGATACAGATAGAAGGAATGAGATATATATACTATGTACAATCACAACATTCAATGAAACCATAAATTGGGAAAACAGTGACCCTTGTTCTAATTAAGAAACCATATAGATTAACATAAACCATTGTTTTCCCAATTTATGGTTTCATTGAATGTTGTGATTGTACATAGTATATATATCTCATTCCTTCTATCTGTATCAGTATTGTGCTTGATAACGACAAGAGAATCACTGTTGAAACGTAGCTTTAATAGAAATATAGTAATTGTTATCCATATAACTTTTGTGTTTATTTTTAATGTGTCCAATTACTAAATGCCATTCAAACAGTATAAGTCATTAGTCACAAGAAACCGCTTAAAAATACAATGAGGGGGTTGAAAATAGCAGCTGAATATCTAAACATGCAAAAATTGACATTTGTTGACAACACGTCAGAAGAGTATACATAGCAACCACTTGAAATCTTAGGCTAGCCACCACTGTAATAGTTTTATACGGTATTTTTGAGGATGTAAGTACGAAATGCAATTGTCTGAACACGAACAAGCTGCTGGGTTGTGATAAAAGTCTGCAAATAAAATAATAAAGACTGAAAACTTACATGAAACTCACGAAGCGAAGAAACCTTTGTTGCCAAGAGTTACCCCACTTTTAGTCTCGGATAGCAGGCCGGAATTATTTCTACCAGCTAACACCCGTCTCTTAAAATGCCACAGTAAGACTAATTTCCCGTTCTTTTAAAAAAATCTTCAAACGTTAAAAAAATTTTATATCGATATCCGAATAACATTTTCTTTCATAATTCATTTACTAGACACTCGAGAATCCAGTGGGCAAATAACGGCTTTTTGAAATAGGTGTAAAAATGTTTCCTAAATAGTTCCTAAGAAAATCCCTAAATATTTGAGCTACAATATCGATAAACACGTTCCTGTTACGTATTTATCGGGGGTTTATTGTCCATTTAACCATGCTTGAATTATCCATTAGAACAACTCGACGCTATCGCGTCTCGTGTTCTAATGATTTAAGCATGGTTAAATGGACAATAAACCCCCTCTAAATACGTAACAGGAAGTGTTTATCTCCTAATTGTAACATGCTCAAGGGCGAATCAAGCATTTTGATTGGTCGATTAGACACCGTCGATTGGACAATAACACCCCTCTGTTTTAGCCAGGCGAATAACTGCGTATAAATATTAGGGTACTTTTTTTTTTCATTTTGTGCTCAGCCATCTTCCTCAACTCAAATCTTTATTGGCAAATATCTTCAAGAAATGTTCCTCAAATGACCATCACACTATTTTCAAACTTCAGCCTTTATCCAAACACATCTCTGAAATACGTAAAACAGAAGAAAATCAGTCATAAATTAATAAAAACCGTTTTCAGGCATCGTAAATTATTCGTAACTAAGCAATGTGGACAAAATTGTTTGTGATTTTTGCACTCCGCAGTGTTTACTTTAAAGTGGAAATTTTAAGTCAAAGTTTGCTCAAATTCTAAATAACATGATCCGCCTGATAATGCGTCATTATTCACAAGAAATTGGTTGAAAATATAGTAACTAGGGGAGATGACATAGCAGCTGAGATGGGCCTACGATAACGAGAAATTATGCCAAAACTGACAATGATTGACAACACGTCAGAACGATAGGCCTATACATAGCAACCACTTGAATCCTTGGTATCGCCTAGTTTTATAGGGTATTTTGAGGAATGTGTGCAAGAACTGCTCTTCTCTGAACAAGAACTAGCAATAAAATTGTGTTGACAGTCTGCAAATAAAATAAAAAAAGGCTAAAAACTCACCCATGTTATCACAAACTGCGAAAGCGAAGCCATCATTGTTGCCAAGAGTTACCCCTTTGTAGTCTCGGGTAACAGGCCGTAACTAATTCATTCACGACTGGCACTACCGGTCGAAAAGACCACACTTAGGCAAATTTACTAATATTTTTAAAAACTTCAAACGTTAAAAATATTTAATTTGAAATATTCGAATAACATTTTTTGTCATAATATATTTACCAGCGACCCAAGACTCAAGCATTTTAAAATTGAATTCATCGTCGCTTGGATTCTACCACTAATTCGGGACACCTCGGTTAAAAAAGGCAGCCCATTATCCAGTTACGTCACAACGTTTTCTTACGTCAAAATTGATTAATTTTATTTTTACGTCATTTAACCGATTTGCAGTTTGGCGAATTTTAAAGTTTACAAAATAAAATAAGTTCTTTTGAAATCCTTAAAAATAGCATGTTACAATGTCGATAAACACCTCCTGTTTCTCATTTAGAGGGGTGGTATTGTCCAATAGACATGTTCTGAGATCATTAGGACCCAAGACGTGTTTATCTCCTAATTGTATCCCGTAAAACGTAACCCCAAGAAAAAGATAAAACCAATGGCGCCTGTAAATGAGTTGTCGTAACTTTCCCTATACAGGGCTTTGATTAAAACGACAAATTTTATACTCATGTCATGTATATATTACGTCTTGTGTCATAATTTAAACTTCCTAGCCCTGTAAGTTAAAAAGTTGGTCTGAAATACTTACCAGAAACTGTCTGCACACTTTGACATTTACGTAAAACATGTTCTTGGGTCAAATGCAATTTTAGTTTCGCTAGTTTTCGAAAACTATCTGAGATATCAACTTGAAATTTTCACACATGCTGCATGAGGTATCACTGTGTGCATATAAGGTTTTTTTGATAATATCCAACACATAGGTCAACAGTTATGATTGTAAATGTAACTACGACTGTGTCGATTTCGGCTTCGCTCATTTTGGCGGCCTTCATAATGCTACTTAATATTTTTTTATTTTCACCAAACTTCTTACTTGCACTCAGCGACCCATAAACAACAATCACAACAAATTTGAGCCAGATCCCACTGATAGATCCTGAAAAATAGTGACACTAAACAAATTACCTATAAAAAATTTAAAAATCCGTTGCCATGACAACCGGTTGTCAGATGTGAACGAAACAACAAATTTTACACTTGTTTCATGTATATGTGTCTTGTGTGAAAATTTAAACATCCTAGCTTTATTAGTTAAAAAGTTGGTCTGAGATGCTTACTATCCCCTTAATGGTTTTATAAGGTTCATTCGACGTATGTGTTTGATCTAAGTTTCCGAGTCCTTGAATTTCCAAATTTCCAAAAAAGCAGGCGAGTTTAGGATTAAATATGATATTGTATGACATTTTGATAAAAGCTTATTAATAACTACATGTACTTCTTATCTTAGTTGATATTTAATATAACAATTCAATGATGAGTCATGTTTTGTCAAATATATGAATCATTTCTATTCAGATCAATAACACATAATACATGTATTACTGATAGGACAGACAATCTACGTGTATTTTTAAATAACTTAAGACTCCGGGGGAAAAAATGGTGATGTCAGGTTTTCTGACTTTTGAGTAAATGGAAATTTCCAGTTTAAACTCTCATTTCTTCTATTTGGATGATTTGTTTTTGAATATTGCAAGTTTCTATGAAGAATGATGCATTTAGTGAGTACATATA
Source organism: Patella ulyssiponensis (assembly GCA_963678685.1). Classification (NCBI taxonomy): domain Eukaryota; kingdom Metazoa; phylum Mollusca; class Gastropoda; family Patellidae; genus Patella; species Patella ulyssiponensis. Next base: position 9,234,825 of record OY783227.1, on the reverse strand, counting down.
AGCTGGTGCACACTCCCATAGCATTCCCATGGTGTATTTGATTTTACTGACCATGTTTTGGACATCACCAGTTTTTCCATTTTATGCCTTTCAAAATACCCTCTGTAGTAGTGACCTGTCCAGTTGTGGCGACGTGAAGTTAGCCTGTTGTTCGTTGTTCGTTGTTCGGTATTCGCGAATAACGAACAACGAGCCAGTTTGTTGTTCGGTATTGGCGAATAACGAACAACGAGCTGGTTTGTTGTTCGGTATTCACCGTATATGGAATTAGTAATATAATAAAGGTATTTTTGTAGGGAACACGCCACAGGCGGGTTTTTATGAGCTTAAATAGACAATAAAACTTCAAACTTCTGGGAAATCGATTCTAACAACTTCTCTTTCTATCCGAAGAAAGAGCTGTTACATATTGGCGAATAACAAACAACGAGCCAGTTTGTTGTTCGGTATTCGCGAATAACGAACAACGAGCTGGTTTGTTGTTCGGTATTCACCGTATATGGAATTAGTAATATAATAAAGGTACTTCTGTAGGGAATACGCCACAGGCGGGTTTTCATGAGCCTAAATAGGCAATAAAACTTAAAACCCCACTCCCGGCGTATTCCTTACAAATATTTCTTTATTATATTACTAATTCCATATCTGGTGAATAACGAACAACAAACCAGCTCGTTGTTCGTTATTCGCGAATACCGAACAACAATCCAGCTCGTTGTTCGTTATTCGCGAATACCGAACAACAAACTGGCTCGTTGTTCGGTATTCGCGAATACCGAACAACGAACAACGAACTACAAGCTAGCTTCACGCCGCTTCCAGTTGTTCCATACAATATTTATGGAGAAGAAAGAATGGACCAAGGGGTAAAATCAATCGGAAGTAATGGAACAAAAGCATAAATGTAGACATCACCAGCTTTTCCCCTGTGGTATTCTACTCGATTGGCCTCACAGTTTAATATATTTGTATTCAACATGCCATTCAACCATGCACATATTACTGCATCCAAAAGAAACTGATTGTTCGTTGTTTATAATAAATCGATTTCACTATACACATCTGAGCTTATCATTTACTTTATATGCAGTACAAATTAACGCAATAAAAGACATATAAAGGATGATTGTGCATAGTTCAGCTTGATATGATATAAACAGTATGTTAACAACAACATGCAAAGTTAATGGGTCGAAAGACATTTTTGAAAGTTTACATTTAAAATATCTAGGAGCTGGGTCTTTTGTATGATCGAAATATGATAACAAATATAAAGAGATTCAGTTTAAAACCTACTTTATTGAAACATATCAAAAGGATACGTCACAACTTTAAAAATTACAATTTTACACAAGATAGCGAAACGAAACATACAGTATTATCTAAACACGTAATATACGATGGCAGATTTAAATAAAAAGTAAGGAATGAATCAACAAAATAACTAGCATACATTATCTCCAATTAAAGAAATTAAGTCTCTAACCCAAACTCATCCAAAGTCTTCCAAATTGAAAACACGAAATATTTGTCAATTAAATTAACATTGATGGTGTGAAGTTACCGGGGAAAGATGGGCTTCTGATATCCAACTTTTAAGACAAAATAAATATTTTACCATCGGTACACGAGTCGTGTATCATAATGCGTTTCGGTGCCATTTGTAACAATTAGCTGGAAGAAAGAGGCCGAAATTAGAATAATTCAATATGGAGGTCCCCAGGAAGTTTCCGAGAGCGATATCTCGTAATCAGCGCGTTTTAGAGGTAGGGCAATAAATAGATTGTTTTTTGTTTCAAATTCTTACCATACATAGTGGATATAGAGGTGAAATGTACCAAAAAAGTAAACAGGTTTGACCCCAACAATTGAAAAACTAAATTTTAAATGTAGTACCTGCCATTTGTCAAAATGGCTGCCAAATCTGTTAACAAAATGGAGTTGCCCTAATACATAGATAGTAATGATCTCGTGTTATATATGTTGTGTATATGGATTTCGATAATCTAACATGGCAGAAATTTAAAATGGTAGCCAAAATAGAATCTACAATGGTAGGTAAAATAGAGTCCATAATGGCAGGTAAAATAGAATCCAAAATGGCGGATTTATTTCTAATTAATCGTATTTTTTTCCTGTTGAATACGACTTGTAACAGAAATTGCACTAAAGAAAAAGAACACTAAAGAGATGTTTGCATTTCGTAAATCAATTTTGTATGTATTAGAATTTAGCAAATTTATATTCGATTTATATTTAGAAGTATTTTAGTGATTACATGTCATTTGGGACTCACGTCATTTGGGACTCAAGAAAATATGTCCGCGACATTTGGGACTCAGGTATACGACGTTTGGGTACATGGTATACGTCCTTTGGGACTCGGGTATACGACGTTTGGGACTTGAGAAAAAATGCCAGTTGAATTATAATAAAAGTTTATTATAATAAAAACATACCAACGATTTAAGTAACATTTATTTCAACAATACATTTATTTATTTTAACAATACATTCGGTTGATTATATAAGATTACGGCATGGTTGATTTTAATAATAAAGATCCCGGTACCTTACATCGTTCCGTGGGCGGGCTGCAATTATTTATACATTGTAAGGTACAAAACTGATATTTGGTTGATAATTTAAAAAAACATATTCAGTTAAAAATCATGCGATTTCTACGAGGTCATAATATCTAAAATTTGTTCTCATATTATCATTGAGTAATGTAGATAATTTCCGAGATTAAACAGGTTGTATTTTTATTATTGTCTCCGACATCATCGGGGTGGGGGTTGGATACCCGAAGGGTTAGCACGCGCGAGTTGTAACATAAATAAAACCTACAATTGAGCCAATTGGCGTGGTTTCAAATCCCCGGTTGTATGTGACAAGGAGTAGGGTCGCATGTCCAACCTCGTGGGTTTTCTCCGGGCTTCGGTTTCCTCCCACTGCTAAAACAAACCCTACGTGCTAGCGAATTATTGAAATAAAGTTAAACCATATGTTCGTCCCGATATGACCTAGTTTGTGTCGAGTGGACGTTAAAACCCATCTCTCTCTCTCCTATTCTCCCTCCCGGAATTCATCGGTTTTTTTTCTTTTTGAAGTGACTGAAAAGACCAAAAAAAATACGCGTAAAATATTTTCTACGGAGAGGGATATAAACCGAAAGTGAAAGCTATCTTTAACAGCTCTCGTATTGTAATATTAAATGATATGCTATCTCTAATTTGCATAATCTTTTATATCTTTCGATTTATTTCATCTCCCAGTTTCAATATTTTATGATTTATAGTTATATAATTTACTCCATTATTCGATTGTAGGTAGGATTGTGGTTATATAATCTGTTAAACCCTAGTTAACTTGTTTACTTGAATCTGCTAACGTGGTAAAAATGATTTTTGATACCAAGCTCTATTAGTGATAATATTAGTACATTAAGAGCATTTTGTTGATCCCATTTATCAGAAAACCCACATTATTTAAGCAATTTTATTTCAGCTGCCCATTTAACGAATGGTAAAATATAGAATAGTTTATACATTAGATATTAACGAATTCTGTGTAGTTCTAATATAAATTCACTTTGTACCAGGTTGTCTATTACTTATCATGAAAAAACTGCACAAAAGGATAAATATGTTTGTTTTATAATTCATGACAGCAAATTGCAACTGCACTCAGACTTTTTCTTTTTCGTGTTCGTTTGATCCTCTTGGTCTTGTCTGTGTCTTTTCAGTGCTTCACGTATTCGCAAATCTTTTACGTCATTAAATTTCTCATCTTCCACCAAACTTGGTTGCCCTTCACGTGCCTTCACAGCCTGGCTGTACATTTGTTGAGAGTAATATTGACCATTGTTAGCCTGCATGGTTTCTTTTACTAGAGTCAGTATGGCCTTAACATCTATTTTAAGATCAGGGTCAGGACCCCGATTGTTTATTGCTGTAACCATTCCGTCACATTCTTCGATTATGGTTTTGAGTTCAGGTGGACTGTTCTCAATATACTGTGTTATCGTTAAACCGTCATAATCCAGTGAATCTTTGCCGGTAACAATAAATACTGCGTATTTCATGACATCCCGTCCGAACCAATATTTGAGATGTTTTATTATGTTCATCTCTTCCTTCGTAAATCTATCAATGTTTAGGACAAACAGAAATACGTGGGGGCCTGGTTGTAAAAGATCTATGCACCGTGCAAGTTCTTCAAATGTTTCCGTAGTCGAACTGTTGGTGTCAGCAATTCCTGGTGTATCAACAACAACCAGTTTGGTTTGATCTGTAAGTGTGGTCGATCCACGGCGACATTCAGGTTTCAGTGGAATGGATTTAAACACTTTACTCCCAAGCAAACTGTTTCCCACGGAACTTTTACCTACACCTTTCTTTCCTAATAACACTAGTCGAATGTCTGAAACAAATGTAATGATATTTTATACATATATCAGCTAGTGAATAATTTATTTCTGTATTTATCCCCAACTTACTATAGAATACAAACTATTTGCCCTACACCTGTGGATTAATTTATCGTTAAATAAAAACGGCTAAAACATTTGCCTGTTCTGATTTAGCTAAACTTGTAGTTTATTTAAACCTTGTACAGTTTAATTGGTAACGAGTGATAGAAGGAGAAATGGATTTTGATGCCCACTCGGTCACAAATTATATGTCATTTCGGAACTAACTTAGGGTTCAATTTTATTTTAATGATTCGCATGTGTGTAGACGTTTTTAACAGTTGGCGAAAACAGGAGGACCCGGACAGGCAGCTCTACTCACGTACAAGCTAATGACGCATTTTTGGATACACCCCTTACCGATCTGGATTATCAGCCAGTTGATTAATTTATAGTATCCCGCCATGTGATTGACACTCAATAATGGTTAATCCCGGATAAATAAGATTAGAATTTTAAGACTTTTTTCAGCCAGTTCTCAAAAAAAAAAAAAAAAATCAAAAAAAAAAAATCGCCAGTAGCGCAAAATATTATCGCCAATATCAAATTTTAATCGTCACTTTCATATTTTTATCGCAAATTGCGACTTTGGCGACCGATAGTGTGAGCCCTACCTGACGCTTTAAACATCCCCAACCCCCGTTAATTAATAACAATTCGAGATACTCCTATGCATATCCTTATTATTATATTTCGGCTATTCACCCCATCCAGTAACTACTTGCTTCCATATCAAAAACACAAAGACAACTTTAATTGATGAAAATTATTATATTATACTCTTTATCATAATATGTTATCCAAAAAAAATATTCTAACGGAGTTTACGCATAATTCTAAAGTTCACTTTTTGATTAACAATACATTTTTTAAAGATTAATTTCCTGTGTAAATGTATTATAATCGTCTTCATTGGCCCGGTGTAGCTGAATAATATCAAGTAAGGTTATGATCACTGACGTACCTCCAACATGATCCATTTTGTACTCATCTGGTTCAGAGGTCTTGATTGTTTCTAGCTTGACTTCAGCTGTATATAATACAACAATTGAGATATAGCCTATTTTGCCTCGCACAAGGATTCCTTGACATAGTACATAGTAATATATAAAAAAAACATTAACTTCAGCGGAATTCTGTGGTAATCAATATCGAGTCGAAAATACAAAAAACAAAATGGTTAACCAAATGTTCTCGGTGTATTTTGTGAAGGCTTATTCATATGCATAATGTCATGATAGAACACCTGCCATTGCGGAATAATGCAATATTTCGTCACGCGTTTTGATCTCAATGATAATTATCAAATCTAAATTTCTAAAACGTCCCACTTCTTTTAATACACATATCAGCCCATAATGTTGTTTTTATTTGTGCGACATATTTCGGGCAAAGTAAAGCAGATGGTAAAGGGATCATATAATATTTAAAAATAATTCAGAAAGAAATTGATTAAATAAAACCAACCTCCTGCTACAGGCCCAATTCCATTTACTGCCTATATTTGTTTGGCGCGTATGTGTGTTATACAATCCCGATGAAAGTGATGACCCGGGACAGCACGTGCGTCTAAATTGTCACCGTATAAAGACAAATAACAAGAAGCAATTCCACGGAGCCCGGTAAGGGACGCAAAATAAAAAAAAAATTAAAAAATATCTAGCGCGCGCCTGATAATAACTGGCGCGTACCGGATAAATAACTGGCGCCCGCCGTATAAATAACTGGCGCGCGCCGGATAATACCTATTGAATGGGCATCGCCACTGCGTCCTACACATATTCCGAATTCCATCTGCAAAGGGTCTTGTTACGTGCTTTTATCCTATCCGAACGACCAGATACTGTGCCTTAAAAGACCCCCCCCCCCCGTCCTGCCCAACAGACACGGGACACCTACGTCGGAAATCCTGAGCACGATTTTATTTAATATCGTAACAATGGCTGCAAAGACCAAAGAAACCACGGTACTTTTATCAAAACTTTAAACAATGATTATTGACTGGCATTTTGCACTGAGTATTTCGAACCTATTACAGTGAAAACGGTTAATTCTTACTGTATCTTTAAGAAGGGTACCCGAGTGGTTTAACGCGTGCGCGTTCAATCATAAGGTCGGACATTGGATCGAGTGACGTGGTATCGTTTTGTACGTAACGAATGTACGGTCGCCTGTCCGTTATTTATCCGGCGCGCGCTAGATTTCTTTTTAATTTTTTTTTATTTTTCGTCCCGTACCGGGCTCCGTACAATTCACCACTGTGTTCGCCCTTAAGAAAGTATGTATTCAGTATTAAGGTCGAATGGCCCATTGGTACTTTTAAACAATTGCTATTAACACAATTTTATTCATTGGTAAATTCAAAATAATATTCACAATATTACAATGCAGTTTTTAATTCAGAATATATCTGATTTATTTTCAATTCCAAAGAATTTTTAAAAAAAAAAAAACGAAATGAGTTGCATGACTCGGGAATGGCCTGAACCAATTCACCACTGTATTTATGTTCATAATAACATAACCTGTTTTATCTGGTGAAGCGCATATTCCCGGAATTCTAATATTAATGAGAACGCCGCTTATTCTAGTAATAAAATCAATATGTCACTATGAACGTGGTCATGTTAACTTTAGTAAAACAAGGCAGTTCTCTGAGATTTCAATATTAACATGGAGGTATCTTTAGTAAAACAAGACAGTTCTCTGGGATTTTAATATAACAGATGCAATACTAACTTTAGTGAAACCAGAAAGTTCTCTTGAGATTTTTTCGTAGATTAATAATTAAAAACAGAGTCGCCTTATATATATATCAATAAAAAATATCAAACTTTTTATAATTGCCAAAACGTTCTCATGATCAGGATAAACAACTCTTTTGATTGGGCTGAGTTTTGATCTTTATTTGTATTATTATTATTTATTTGCGGTATAGAGTGGTAAACATCCTTTTCAAGAATCGCCACACATTTACATTGCGTTATGCAATTAAACGTGTTCTGATATTTTCAAACTGCCAGTTTTTGTCAATTTACAGAGAGAGAGATATGGAGTTTAACGTCCACTCGACACAAACTAGGTCATTTCGGGACTAAGTCAATTTAAAAACGTGAAGTATATATACATGCTTCCAAAACACCTATAAGAACCTGTAACGATATTACATTAGGGAACCGCATTAACAAATTATCCAAATGAGTCCGGGGTCCCAGAAGGTTTCCGGAAATTGTCCAGTGTGGTATCCCCTTGTCGGTTGGAAAAGGATCATATAGCTTCTACTCGTTCAAATGGTATAAAACACAAGGGGCCGTGTACATATTGGCGTGTACGTAAATGGCCTTTGAGTAGGCTGTAACATAGCTGTTCAGGCAAAATTTCCCTCTAGTAAACTGTTTGGCGTACATCCGTCTTTATTAGTCCCCTTGGTACTGTTCTACTCTGACGAAGACGGGTATACGTCATACAGTGTGCTATGAGGGATGTTTTTCCCGGTAAGTGGTGCTACTCCTGCATCTAATTGCAGCGGTCGAAATGAAATTGGCTTTAAGGTCCTACTGTTCTACTCCGACTGAACTAATGAAGACAGAAATCCATCTATCAAGGGGTCTTTTACGTGCAAGGGACTGCGGTTTGCGTCCCATCCGAATGACTATACGTTGTTCTAAGATGGAAACATACCGGAAAATCGCAGGGATCGAATACTGACTGAGCCACAGTGACTTCCATTCTGTACAGAAAAATAATACGCAACTAAGCTTGAATTCATCGCCGGTTGTAGGTGATAAAATCAAAGTGTTTATTAAGCTTCAGAATGCATTATATTTTATGTTAGTTTTATCGGATGAATCTTGTATATATATCATATCCTTCACAAACCAGTCATTAAATATTCTAAGGGTGTCCTTTTCAGATCTTGTGATATGTCAATTGATTTAACTCAATGTGATGTTTTTCTTTTTAAGAAAATGGGCGTGAATCTGGCCCTACGGGTTGAACAAAAACAATAACGATGCAATTAGGGTAGAGGAATAAGTATTCAAAGTTTCAAGATAAGAATTGCGGCCTGTAGGCGACACACAGAAACACGGAAACACCTATACTCACAGGGGGAGGGGGCGGCAACATACCTCTATATTATGAATGTGGAAGCATAAAAATAATTTGGACTTAATGCAATAAATTATATTTTATGGTTCTATAAGCTTCAACAAAATGCCCACACGTTTGAACATTGTCCTGTGGGGTCGCAGCAACATTTATTCAAAACATAAATTGAACACTTTTCTAAACTTTCTCGGTACATATTGTTTCTTGAGAAATATGAGCATGAGGTCGCCGCAACATTTACATAAAATTTAAATCAAACAGAAATTAGCTCGTGTGAAAAGCGTCAATACGTTTATAATATTTCTCGGAATGTTATGTGAGAAATATTTACATTAGTGATTGTATTGTTTGAGCGCTATGTGACGACTAGAAGGATATAAATGGACGTTATTATCATATGACACTATTGAATTGATATCTTTTCAAATATAATCTTTATAACTTAAGTTACAGTATTTCAAACATTGATCAAATAGAACTAATTGTGTTCAAAACAGTATCTTTTATTATATGACACTATTTGATTAATTACCTTTTCAATACACTTAGGGGGTACTTCGACCTCTAGCTGGCCGTTTACCTCTGGCTTGCGGCTGTGGTTTCAAGCCCTGGTGTGAGCGTATGTAGCATGGAGATAGGGGCGCCTTCTCAACCTCGTGGGTTTCCTCCGGGCACTCCGGTTTCCTCCCACAGCTAAAGACCACTACGCGCAAACGAATTATTGAAATAAAATGAAACCATATGTTAGTCCCAAAATGACCAAGTGTGTGTCGAGTGGACGTTAAACCCCATTTCTCTCTCTCTCAATACACTTAGTATCACCTTGGTTACCCATTTGTTAACCCTAATGAGAAGAAACTAATATATTCAAAACAGGGAATGAATACATTATAACATATGCTCTTTGGAAAATTATCGAAAAAAAAGTTCCAATATCAGCAATAATAACATTTCGGGTTATTGTTCTTTTTGTTATATAATTGACACAAAAACCACTAAAAGAAGAACCTATGTGCACCTATGTGAATCTAAGTTTTATTTTGCACAGAAAATGCCAATTTGTTATTGATTACGTTCTGTTGCTCGAGTTTTAATTTCTGTTGGGTAAAAATTAAATATACTCAACAATAACAATTGTGTAAATTATCTATGAATATATTCTACAAAATCGGAATGTTTATTTAATACCGTGGTCTAATTTCAATATTAGGGGCATTGTCCGCCATTTTTACACAAAAAAATTATTTCAGTCTCTGTATAAAATATACACTTGTTATATTAATAGATTATTTTCCATACAAAATCAAGTGGTTTGAAATTGGCATGATCTAAGAATTAAGAACATATTAATTAATGATCATATTTTATTTGTTGTAGATATCGCCTACACCAGTATGTCCAAATAAGTTAGAGATTAATCGAAATATATTTGGAATACTTAAATTTATGAAAGCAGATTAAGCACATTTTTTTTTTAGAAATATAACAAAAGCATATCAGATGTAACCTCAAAACATATTTATTAAAAAATTATGCAAAATAATTACACAGAACTGCCAATGGGAACACAAATATAATATAACTATAGAAGATCAAGAGAAGCATAATTTTACACTATATACGAAGAATAAATAAATATTTAATAATTGTAACCATATAATTTACCTACTGTGTAATTTATAAGACATAGACAACCACTTCGTTCAATTTAAATATTCGCAATACTATAATAGAAACTACATTAATAACGGGCAGGTTCGGATTGGGCCATCGGGCGATCGCCCGAAGGGCCGGTCGGACAAAAAATGAGAAAAATGATTATGTCCAATTCGTCTAAAAAAAAACTTTTATGCTGAACATTATATGGAAGGGGGGTATTTTACCGGCCATGGAGCGATGATGATCATGTTGTATGTGACCGGTGGCTTAAACGGGCCGCTACGCCATCACTGGAGTCTGGAATAGGCTGCTATAATAGACTTTCTGGGCCGGGTGTGCAGAATCCTGCAATTGGGAATCCGAATTTCATCCGTAAATTCCATCGGATTTTCTCGACACTATTGTCCGCAAATTTACTAATTATTAAGCCATCTGCACCCTGTTTGTGGGGATACGCTAGAATCCAAAATTCGAAAAACAGGTTTTATGAATTTCACTTTCGTCACTCTGTACCAATGTGTCTCGTTGCCATCCATCTCAGGAAAATCAACTAGCGCTCCCGGCAACAAAATGGGACATTTTTCAATGAAAATATTCCTACCTATTTAATATTCCTAACTGATTAATCAAATGGTCAAAATTTTCTCAACTAGTCCAATTTTTTAATCAGTTAAATTCTAATCATATAACCAGATATGACATCAAATTGCATATTTGGGGTTCATTTTTAAAAAATTGCCAGGGAGAAAGACACTTCCCCCGCCCGCTCGGGCTTCGCTGTCAGTAAAAGGGGCGTCTCCGACACGGGAGCCCGGGCCGGTTTCCGGCCCCAATCCGCCCCTGATAATGGGCGTCGGAGTGCTTCTTCTTTCCAAAAAAAAACCTGACCCTTGGGAATAGCTGAGTCGTGAGGGCCACCCATCTAAAGGCGGCGGTAGTGTAGCGAAAAGTGCGACCAATGTAGGAAAGAACAAAATAGAAATTGATTGCATGTGAAAAGATAAAAAGTTATACACGAGCATCAATTTAAAGACGGACAATATATAAAATATAGAAAATAAAAACAGCACAAAAAATCCCCAACATGCGTATAAAATAGATACGGGTAATGAAATATTATGTAGACATATAGATTATAAATTCTGCAACAGGGTCATGATGCTTGATGGATTGAAGGGATTATAAAAAGAAAAGGTTTGATCAGTAATGTTTACGGTTGGATATTTATACTTTTAGCATTCCTTAACAAAACACTTTTCTGGTTCAGTTTTATTTTGTTTTACATTCAAATTACCTTTAAAAATGATTTTTAAGTGTTTTGATTTCAATTTACATTTTGGTTTTACATTTATTTTTATATTTGCTTTAATTTTGATTCAACCTTTGCTATGGTTGAACTTTTTTTAAAATTTAGTTCAATTTACATTTTGGTTTTACATTTATTTTTATTTTTGCTTTAATTTTGATTCAACCTTTGCTATGGTTGAACTTTTTTAAAAATTTACTTTTGATTTTATTTCATTTTATTTAGGTTTTTAAAGAAATTTTGTTAAATCCTGAATGATAACGATGGGCCACCATACTGTTGATATACGGTTTTAATCTAACAAACAACTGTTCCGACAAACCCACGGCCGAAATATTTTTCTTGAAATTTGAATACGTTATCACATTTTTAAATTGAATTATTTATCCATCGATTGTGTTTGTTTTACTACTAAATGTTCATAATGAGTCAAGCCCCCCACCTCCGTGACTTTTCTACAATTTTCAGCGTACACAAAAAAGGAGAAAGCGGTTTGGCACTGAAATACTGCCGATTATACTGACTCTTTTTCTTTCGCTTTAAGCTCATTTGCCTGTTTCTCCTCCAGCCCTCGTAATCGAAGATCTTTCTGTTGGGAAAAGTGAGCAGTATCCATTAGATTTGGTTTCCCTTGACGTTCCTTAACGGCGTTAGTGTACATTTGTTGATTGTAAAAACCATTCTTGTTATCTTTTATTGTTTGTTGAACCAAATCAACTACATCCCCAATGCCAGGATGCTTATCACGGTTGTTAATAGCGGTGACTCTACGGTTACATTCACAGATAAGTGACTTCAATTCGTCTCGACTTTTCTGAATAAGTGCATCCAAAGTTTGTTCGTGAAAATCCAGCGAATCCTTACCAGTGAATACAACAACAAGATATTTAGTAATATCTTCGCCAAACCAATATTTGATATATTTAATTGCGTCAACGTCTTCCTGGGTAAATCTATCAACAGTGAGAACCATAATGAATACGTGAGGACCTGGGTGTAAAAGTTCCACACGCCTTGTTAGTTCTTCAAATGTTTTAGTAGTTGGGGTTTCTGGGTCAGCAATACCTGGTGTATCAACGATAATTAGTTTGGTTCCATCTGACCATTGTGTTGATCCTTGGATGTCCCCTGGATTGGAGGCAGTAAACGCTTTTCTCTGAAGCAAACTATTTCCCAGGGAACTTTTTCCCACGCCTTTGTTTCCAATTAACATCAGTCGAATCTCTGGTTGGCCTGAAACATGTTTTACATCGTCGGACATTTTAGAGTGGTGAGAAGATTTAATACCTTTTGCTATCGTCAGTATTTTCATTACATCTTGTTGACGGTTACTGGTGTTTTCGTGGTTGTTTATCACGGCTACTCGGTTGTTACATTCCTTCATGAGCTGCTGCAACTGATCTGGAGATTTTCTAATATAGTCATCGAGTGTTAAACCATCGTGCTCCAGCATTTCTTTTTCAGTAAAGACAACTAGTGCGTTGTTAATTACATCCTTGCCGAATAGCCCTTTCAGCCTTGCGCTAATATCAAGCTCTTCTGGGGTATACGTGTACTGATATTTAAGTTTTATAACGACGACAAATATGACAGGTGTCGAAATATTGATGCTTGAAACCATTTGATGGGATAGTGGATTATCGCAATTATCTATTATTCCAGATGTATCCATAATAAGAAGGTTCGCCCCATAAGCTTTATTTGCTGCCATATTACACGAGGCCAAAGAAGATGTCTCTAGTGGCCTTGATTTAAATGCATCAGTATTTAACAGACTGTTTCCCACAGAACTTTTGCCCACTCCTTTACTGCCAACCAATATTAATTCGAGTTCTGCAATCAAAAATATAACGAAATTATAAGAATTCTATAGCCACAAATATAATGAAATAACATAAAAATATTGAGAGAATAATATAGAACTCTGGTACATCTAGAGGCTGAATAAAAAAGTAGTGCGTTAAGCACTGTAGCTCCTGTTTATAATGACAGATTTAGAAACAAAAACTAAAAAAAACCCAGACCAATGTTATATTGAAATATGGGTCATTATCACATTTGATAATTCCTGCCTTTCTGCATTATGTTTAAAACTAACTGAAATATACAGTTTTAAGTATTCACTAAATATATCATAAAGCATTTGGTTAGATTAAAACAGAACAAGTAATAGATACATAATAAATATTCACACAATATTTGATTTAGTACTCACACAATGACAAATTCCATGTCCCTTAGCACTTTTTTGAAACTTTACGTGTTTGTTTTTTTTGTATATTTCAAATATTATTTATGCCGTATTTTTACTAAAAACTAAGACCAAGGTCGTGCTCTGTGGGAAGTTTGTTATTTCTACATTTATCGTTGAAATGGTATTACGCTGCGCGTTGGGAACTTGTAACAAACGTTACCCCGAACGCCCTCATGGTGCAAAAATTTATACTTTTTCAGAAATCAAAGAAACAATTAGAAAATTGTTTAGGTTGTATCAAGGGGATGCGGTCAGTTTGTCCCACGACCTTTTCAACCCGGGCTGTTTCATCCGAACCTAATTTTTTTATCGGGCTGCTTCATCCCTGACCCGTTTCATCCCTGACTCTTTAGGCCCACTTATTGTTAAATAAACATTCCTTTGTTATTTATTATTAAATAAACACTTAGTTAATTGTTATGGATTAGTAATAAAACATGTGGTGAGGGTTGAGTTGTATTTATACATTTTTAAGTAAGAATTTTAAGCCAGATAATTTAATTTAACAACATCTGACGTCAGCTGGACCTACAGGTTTTTATTTATGACAAAGCGAGAAGATGTCCCGCTCTCTCTTCTCACGTCACTCTGATTGTAAATAATTTAATCAAATCAACCTGTCCTTAATAATATGATACATAACAATTAACAATTTGGGCACAATAAAGCCTGCATCGCAACAATTGTTTCCATTTTGCTCCAACTCCAATGAAAATATAAATTCAGAACACTGTCAGAAAATAAAGTTTATGTATAATTTACAGGACAATTTGACAATAGAAAATAATTTGGTCAAAAGAGTATTTTACACATATAATTTTTAGCGAGAAAGGAATTCCAGGGGGCGTGATCAGCTGTCCTCTGCACGTGATTGGAATAGTGTCATTTACAGGTGCAACGGCGTGTTTGACATTCAATTTAAATTTGATACCGATATTTTAGATTCCGAAATCTACACATTTATCAACGGCAGTGTCATAAACCTGTAGTACATTCAATTTAAAGCATGATTTGGGACGCATGCTTTTATTACCAAGCGAAATCCACGCCAATTCGAGTCGGAAACTTACTGCTAAAAAATGCGGCGATTCGTGCGAATTTTTAGTCCGGCCGATGTCGAAGAAATTAATTATGATATTCACATGGATCAAATAAGAACCGTTTAAACGTATTTGTGCACATGGATAATGTGTGAGTAGTCTCAGTAGTGTGACGTGGAAAATTATAAATGACAGGTTAGTTACAAAAGCGACATTTCGAGGCCTGTCTGATTAAAGTTTATACTCTATATTTATTTATTTCTATTTATGTAAACTCTTTTTTAAAAAAAAAACAATTAAAACCACACTATACAGTTACTATTTGATGACAACATGCATGCCCGAAACAAACTGTTGGGTGCTGAGTCGCCATATTGAACCGCTGATGTTATTTAGCTTGTGGGACATAGTAACAGTATCTAAGGGGGCGGAGCTTAACTCCAAATCTCGGAATCATAAATAATGGAACCCTTTGTTGACGAATGATGTAATTTCTTGTCCTTGCCCCCCCCCACCTTAATTGACAAAACAAACAGTTTAACTGCCTAGATCAAATATTTTACAGAAAAAAAACCCCACGATTTGGTAACTAAAATTAATGAATATTTTTTAACAGCATCTTTCCAGTAACAACTTCATATATTCAGGGTATAAGATTTCTTGTAAAGAAATGTAAATTTGAGTGATCTTTCCTAGATGAAAGAAATTAACCACATAGCGAGAGCATTCATTATTGAATCAAATATTTAGTGTCTGTAATGTCAGTCCTGTAACAGTCCTTCCTGAAACGGCTAATTTTGTTACTGGGCGAACTTTCCTTATTGATTGAGATAGTTGACAATTACTACAGTATCAATAAAATACAGCTAAGTACGAACAATCTAAGGCAGTGTGAAGTTGAATCGTTTTTAGTTATTCACCAATAACGAATAACGTTATTCAAATTTATATTTGGGATTCCAATATGCAGCTAGCCATGACTAAAATGATGGATGACAAGTATCCCCAGTAGTATAAAACACAGCAAAACGACATCTAGACCATAAACAGTCCATATAGTTATTCAAGCAGCGAATAACGACCTGTTTGTTATTCGTTTTTTCACCTCGTTATTCGGGATTCACATATAAGGTGTTCACGTATCTTTAATGAAGATATTTCGGGATTTAATTCTAAACGATCATTAGAAAACAACAGAATAATGGATTGCAAAGTATCCCCTAGCAGTAGAAACAGGTTAAATGACGGTTAGTCGGTAAATAAACCAGATTGTTATTCAAGCGGTGAATAACGAGGTGACTTGCCTCGTTATTGGCGAATAACGAGGCAAGTCACCTCGTTATTCGTTTTCAACTTTATATTCGGGATTCCAATATGCAGCTAGCCATTAGTCAAAATTCGAAGTCCTATAAAAACGGTCGAGCCAAAATAGTGTAATCAGCAAATGGACTGTTCACCGTGTAAAAAATGCACGACAAACTGTGGTAACAGGTGCCCGGAAAAGTAAGCTTACTACAGTAACAAATCACACCATGGTAAATATCCTACAGTATCAATTACATATTTATTATTCCACCATGTACAATTATGGAGGGGGGGGGTTGTTAGAGTAGTTACAATTATCTGTTGTTCATTTTAATTAACTTCAAACCATTTTCGAAATTTTCGTCTAGAAGTGTTTTGTCAATGACACTGTAGAGTGCGCATTTTATCTGAATTGCCACTTTAACCTCAATATGTATGGTAAATGGACAGTAAACAGTGACAAATACATTTTGAAAGATAGGCTGGCACTGCCAGGCAGGATACGCCCACATTTTTGAGAGATGGATAGAGAACAAGCAATACCGAAAGTGATTTTTCCTCATTAAGTCCTGTATTTCATACTGTATTGGGAGCGGTCATTTTGTTGGTCAGTTCCAGTCTGATATTAATGAAATTCGAAGCCGACAATGATTATGGTGTGACGGTACACAACCTAGAAATGTTACTTTTCGTCAAAATCGGATAAGAATTGTGACCTGTAGAGAGTCCACAACCATGATACACCATATTTTTACACTATTCGCGTACAAACGGCGACCATTTCGTCCGGCAATTTTGGTACGATTTTCACGAAATTCGAACTCAACCTTCCTTACGGTGCGCAACAGTAATATAATCAGAGTTTTTTTTTTAAATCAGATAATAATTGTTCGAGAGATAGACAGAGAACAAGCAATACCGAAAGTGATTTTTCCTACAATCAAAGGCCATAATTCATTAAGTTACAATTTGATATGCGCAAATATCGAAAAGAATAAAGATCTTTAGGATATAAACAAGCATTTCAGGTTTCATCAAAATCGAATTAAAATTGTGACCTCTACATGGTCCACAACTTTGATATACCATACTTTTACACTGTTCGCGTACAAACGGCGGCCATTTTTTCTGGCAATTATGGTCCGATTTTCTCGAAATTCGAACTCAACCTTCCGTAGGGTGTACCGGTGATAGAGTCAAACGTTTTTTTTAAATCGGATAATAATTGTGACCTCCAGAGGGACCATAGGCGATTTTTCGGACAATCAGGGGCCATAATTCAGGAAGTTACGATCGGATATGTACAAATAACGAAAGGAACCAAGATCTTTGGGTTATAACCATGCATTTCAAGTTTCATCAAAATCGAATTAAAATTGTAACCTCTACATTGTCCACAACCATGATATACAATTTTTTAACAGTATTCGCGTACAAACGGCGGCCATTTTGTATGGCAATTTTGGGCCGATTTTCCCGAAATTCGAACTCAACCTTCCTTACGGTGTAAAGGTAATACTATCAACAGTTTGATTAAATCGGATAATAATTGTGACCACCAGAGGGACCACAAGCTAAAATAAGGCGATTTTGCGTATAATCACGGGCCATAATTCAGGAAGTTACCTTCCGATATGCGCAAATATCGAAAGGAACCAAGATCTTTGGGTTATTACCATGAATTTCAAGTTTCATCAAAATCGAATTAAAAATGTGACTTCTACAGGGTCCACAACCTTTATATACCATTTTTTAACAGTATTCGCGTACAAACGGCGGCCATTTTGTATGGCAATTTTCGTCCGATTTTCCCGAAATTCGAACTCAACCCCCCTTAGGGTGTAACGGTGATATAATCAAACGGTTTTTTAAATCGGATAATAATTGTGACCTCCAGAGGGACCACAAGCTAAAAAGGGTGATTTTTCGGACAATCAGGGGCCATAATTCAGGAAATTACATTCCGATAGGCGCAAATATCGAAAGGAACCAAGATCTTTGCATGCAAGTTTCATCAAAATCGGTTCAAAATTGTAACCTCTATAGGGTCCACAAGCTAAAAACGTGAGTTTTCGTACAATCAGGGGCCATAATCCATGAAGTTTTCATCCGATAAATGCCAATATCGAACGCAGCCGAGATCTTTTGGGGATAAACCTATATTTCAAGTTTCGTCAAAATCGGATAAGAATTGTGACCTGTAGAGAGTCCACAAACAAATTGTGGACGTCCGGACGGACAGGGGCGACGACAATATACGTCCACATGAAAATGTGGGCGGATAAAAATGGATCCTCCCTCAATCAAGTTAGTTGACAAGCATTGCTTCTAAAAATATTTTTTTTATAGCTTGACAGTTTTGATAGATTAATTAGTTTAAATATGTTTTTAGTCCGTAACAAACAGTAGGGTCGCCTTTCCAGCTTCTTGGATTTTCTCCGGGTCCTCAGGTTTCCTCCCACTGCTAAAGACCCTTACGCGCTAGTGAATTATTGAAATAAAATTTCTTTCTCCCTCTCTATATCGGTACTCTATATATATCTCAACACTTTCTTCCTATTTTCTAGATAGAAAGAGTGAACAGTGGGGTTGACACGGTGGTTAAGTGGGTAATAAATTGGTTCGCTAACCTGTTTGATCCCTGTGTTGACTGCGAAAGTTCATTGGCGTTTTCGATGTAAGAGTAGGCCGTAGAAGAAATTTGTGAAACTTTTTTTCCTAAGTAAAATATTATGTGGAATTGCTGTGGTAAAAGTGGCTCTGAGAAGAATTTTTTTCTGTGTACAATACCTTGTGATAAAACAACCAAAATTGTTCGAAGGCAAAAATGTTGTGAAATGTAGAGCCATACAAGGAGATAAGGGAGTCTAAGAAGAAAGTTTTGAGAAAATTGAATTGTTTTCTATGTCCAATATCTTATTGAAAAAATCAACTGGCAGGGTTTCGATTCCCCGGTTGTTCGTGACAAGGAGTAAGGTCGCCCGTCCATCCACGTGGAGTTTTCTCCGGGTCCCCCGATTTCCACCCACTGCTAAAGACTCCTACGCGCAAGCGAATTATTGAAATAAAATTGAACCATGTTAGTCCCGAAATGATCTAGTCTGGGGACGTTAAACCCAATTCCTCCACGCCCGTAACAACATTTCTAATACTCGGTTTTTACTACACTTGGTTGGTGGTGAAATTAGGATATAAACACCTGCTCATGTTTTAATGGTGACTGTAAGCGTTTAGTTGTATGGGATAATTAATACTGGAGGAGGATGCCCGGGTACAATTCTTTTATCTCATATTACGCATGTAACCATATATAGCCATGACGCGATCATGTGTATCTCAAAATGACCGAAGTATTCCATTTAATGGTTACCGTCTACACAGAAACATAATTTCATAACTGTATGTTTCTTTTCGTTCCGTACTATGCCCACCGACGGTATGTGTGTTTATCTTACTGGTGTCCTATTTACTGATATTCCCATCTACACACCCATTTTGGGGATTTATTCAGAAGTCTCCTTTTTTTTAAAAACTAAATCTTAGATTTAATCTCCGATTTACTGAACAGTCATATTCTGAAAAGTTGATTAAATGTTAAATTAACATTTTAAAAACATTGATTAGCCTAATCATTGTTCTAGAATACAATAAATGTGATATTCTGGAACTTTGACTTAAATCACCCCAAATTTAGTCATCTCGGGGAGATAGTTTAAGAATTAATTACGTGCACTGATATGCCATCATGATATATGAATCGTTCAAAGAAATTAATATTTGTCACTGATTACAGACAAATTGCACTTTTGTCTTGCTACGAAAGCAACAAGTTCACATTGACCGTACATTTTGTTTTCCCTTTGTCAAAATTTCATTTATCCCGAATAATAGATATAGGACACGAATGGCAGTCGTGCGGAAAGAACAAGTAAGTACATTGACACCAATGGCAGTTGTGCGGAGAGAACAAGTACGTACATTTATTTAGGCTCACTGAAGATTGGTAACTGCAAATACGGGCCCCTCTTTTCTCGTTTTTCTAAATACAGGATGTACTTTATGACTCGGCACAAACTGCACATTTATGAAGGGAGATTTTAAAATATTTTCGAAACGGATAGGGATACCATTTAACCCTTTAGCGCCGTCAGTATCAGATTTGATACCACTAATTAACTTAACTAATTAATAAACTAAATTTTGAACAAATAATCTATCACCCGGTTTTTCATGACGAGAACGCCTATGGTATCTAATATAGTACCATACAGTGCTGCTATATTGAGTAGATGAGGTTCACTTGTACTTTCAAAGATGGCAGCTCCCACGATTGAGAAATTTATGTTTTTTGACCAGGGAAATTGGAGTATTATTCAACAAAATAGTTAAGTTTACCCAAAATTAATATATTATTCACGTATATAAGAAAACAGAGAAACTTAATAACAGTTCACAGTATATTCAATTGCAAACTTAATCGCTCGGTGTGTGGTGAAAACATGTTGTATTAAATTTGCTACCACAGGCATTTTCTGTCAAATATACCTCATCTTCTCCAAAAATAAATTCCAAAATTTCCATCCCAACTGTCAATGTAATGTAAATTTATGTCTGAACAAAGACAGAAATTTGTTTTTTTAGCTTATCACAAATAAATATGATATCAAACCTGAGTTTTCCGATATATTTCTCAGTTAAGAAATGAAATGAAATGGGGTTTAACGTCCTACTCTTTTGCACCTAACCTGGGCTAATGGAAGCCGGGCATACGCCATACAGTGTGCTATGGGGAAATTTTGCCCGGGCAGCGGCGCTACGGCATACTCATATCGAATTCCAACTGCCAAGGGATCTTTTACGTGCACGCCAATGTGTACACAGGACCTCGGTTTTCCGTCCCATCCGAACGACTAGGCAGCTGTCCTTGTCAGTCCCTCATTCTGCATCACTGACAAGGGGGGAATCACGTCGGACAATCGAGATGAACTTTCTCGGCCAATGCAGGGATCGAACACCCGACCTCCAAGCTAGCGAACCAGCGCCTTATCCAATAGTCATCTTTGTCTAAAGCCAATGGTATCAAAATCGATACCTGTCCAAAATTTTGGAAATGATTTCTGATGAATTTTTTTTTGTGGATTAGGTTTATTCACACCCCAGGCATCATGAAAAACACAATTTGAGAATTTTTGAAGAGCTCCTTCATGGTTTAGGCTCTAAAGGGTTAAGTGTATATTATGTATAAATGATCAGCGAAGTGATGTGAAGGTAATTTTGGAAAATAGTAACTACATTTTCACCTTTCGAAACAGTGTCGGATTTACCTATATGTCACTTATTGTCATTCTACCTGGTGATCAAAAATATAATGTACTGATTTCACCAAATTCTACAAACCTCTTTACACGGTATATCGTAATATCCCTAACATCAAGATTAAAGGGACAATAACATTCTTGCTGGCTTGGTAGCTCCAGAAAATAAATAATACCCTTATTCTAAGTCCTACCTGTTGTGTAAACTATCCATTACAGCCTATTTTACTTGTCCAGAGGGTTCGAAAATATTTTAAAATCCAAGTCACATTTGAAAAGGTTTACGTTAGACTGTTCAAATCAATTGGTTGAATTTTTCCAATTTTTTAAAATAGGTGTGTTAAGATGAATTTATATCACCATTTAATTGGAATATTCTAAAATAATACGATTTGTTGACCAGAATGAAGATTGGGACATATTATTCAGTTACAACAAGAGTGTTACTGGGGCTTTAAATAAGAAAATGGATAACATCTGTCAAATATCTTGTGAAACTTTTGAACATCACAGGCTAAAAAAAAAAAACCAATCAAATATTGTGAATTGCGGTGTCACACAGGGGGATAAGAGGGTCTGAAAAGATATTTTTGAAAAGGTGATTTTTGTCTATGTCTAACAATATCTTATGGAACTCTTTTTTAGAATATACTTTCCCCACATCTTACAAGATGATATGATAAACTATTACGGTTCCAGCAAAATAAGTATAGAATGTTTCATAAATGTTAAACGGTCCAACTTTTCCAAACGCTCCCATTAGTGACAGTCATAGTATTGAAAGTTATTCGTTTGTTAGTATCATTTATTTGAAGCGCAATATATTCTGCTAATTTCAGCAATGTTATTGTTTAGCGATATGTTATTGATTTACTTAAATAGTAAGTGCAGGAGGACCGCACTACACGAAAAACAAAAACCTATAAAATAACCTGCGGAAAATATCAAATCAAGTGAATGGATCCGGGGGCCAGCCGTAAGCGTCCACTGCGCTGTACAGTCCCGGGCCTGTTATGGTACAGGCTTCACTAAAAATGATTTGAAAAAAAGGCAACAGAAATAATGCGACCGATCTTGACAATGGTCGTCTCTTCAATGGCGATAGTCTGCCAGTTGACGTCAGATGTTAGAACGTCAAACAATTTCAAAAATAAGGGCGATAATCCGGATAGAATCTCGGAAAACGCTAAAATAATAAGTGTAGTGAGCAAACAGGAGCAAAACCCGACAACGAGAACATTCTACAGTACGAAGGGTTAAAACTCTACTCCAATAGTAAGTGCAGGAGGACCGCACTACACGAAAAACAAAAACCTATAAAATAACCTGCGGAAAATATCAAATCAAGTGAATGGATCCGGGGGCCAGCCGTAAGCGTCCACTGCGCTGTACAGTCCCGGGCCTGTTATGGTACAGGCTTCACTAAAAATGATTTGAAAAAAAGGCAACAGAAATAATGCGACCGATCTTGACAATGGTCGTCTCTTCAATGGCGATAGTCTGCCAGTTGACGTCAGATGTTAGAACGTCAAACAATTTCAAAAATAAGGGCGATAATCCGGATAGAATCTCGGAAAACGCTAAAATAATAAGTGTAGTGAGCAAACAGGAGCAAAACCCGACAACGAGAACATTCTACAGTACGAAGGGTTAAAACTCTACTCCAATAGTAAGTGCAGGAGGACCGCACTACACGAAAAACAAAAACCTATAAAATAACCTAATAAAATATCAAATCAAGTGAATGGATCCGGGGGCCAGCCGTAAGCGTCCACTGCGCTGTACAGTCCCGGGCCTGTTATGGTACAGGCTTCACTAAAAATGATTTGAAAAAAAGGCAACAGAAATAATGCGACCGATCTTGACAATGGTCGTCTCTTCAATGGCGATAGTCTGCCAGTTGACGTCAGATGTTAGAACGTCAAACAATTTCAAAAATAAGGGCGATAATCCGGATAGAATCTCGGAAAACGCTAAAATAATAAGTGTAGTGAGCAAACAGGAGCAAAACCCGACAACGAGAACATTCTACAGTACGAAGGGTTAAAACTCTACTCCAATAGTAAGTGCAGGAGGACCGCACTACACGAAAAACAAAAACCTATAAAATAACCTAATAAAATAGTGTTAAAATCATGTCATTATGTTGTTTCAATTTGATTCAGAATAACATGTCCTTCCTGTAAAGTCATTCCAGTAACATCTCACAATTAACAAATTTGATGTCACGTTTGTCTGACTATTTCATGCTAGTGCCAGTCAGTACTCGTGTGACGTAATGTGTGAAAATATTTCCATCTTTCTTTCAAAAAAGATACCTTTATGTCAACCCTGCAACTTGTGTAGCCCGGTTGACAAAGAAATATTGTGTATAATAATGTTCATAACATTGATTGTACAAATTCCGATAACAATGATTGTATAAATTTTGATAATACTGATTGTGTAAATTCAGACAACCATATAAACTCTATTTTCAGATGGAATGAAGAAAACTCAGTCCACGTTGTTAATGCTGTTAGTAACGAATTTAATAAGTTGTTTGAACTATGTAAAATTGGAAACCGCGATCAACGTAGCATAAACTTCTCGATTGAAAAGTTTTCAGGGGCGCTCGTTAGTATTATACATCCTTTCTGCAGTGAAACTAAAATATGTAGGTCTCACAAAGTAACTAAAAATAAAAGGTCATCTGCTAAGTTCGACCAACCGTGGTTTGATGAAGAATGTAAACAGCTATTTAAAGATTATAAAAATTCACTTCATGCATTTAATATGTATAAGTTACTTGAAAATCATTCAACTCTTGTTACTAACAAAACAAAATATAAGAGAACCGAGCGCACATTAAAAAATAGATATAAATTACAACAAGGAAATATGTTGGATTTTTTAAGAAAAAATAACCCCAGACAATTTTATAGATATTTTAAAAGGGCTGGCAGATCCGTTCGATCAAATCTATCTACTGAAGAGTTTTATTCACATTTTTCAAACCTGTGTTCCACGAATGCTAAAGTCAACGAAACAGTAGAGGAATATATGAATAAATACGAAAATCATCCCACTGACTTGAATACACAAGAGCTAGATTTAGAAATATCAGAATCAGAAATTTCTTCTGCAATTGATAACCTAAAGACTAATAAATCGAGTGGATTAGATGGAATATTAAATGAGTTTCTAATTAAATGTAAAATGAAACTGATGCCATGTCTTAAGTATTTGTTTAATAATGCTGACAACTATAGAGGAATAACGCTACTCAGTTATTTAGGTAAACTATTTACAAGTATTTTAAATAAAAGATTGATCAAATATGACGCACAGTATTCACTCATTACGGACGCACAATTCGGCTTTAGAAAAAATATGTCAACTACTGATGCGATTTTTTCGCTACATTATTTAATTAGAAAATATCTTAATAAAAAAAAAAGACTTTACTGCTGCTTCGTGGATTATAGGAAAGCTTTTGACTTTGTAAATAGACACAATTTATGGTACAAATTATTAAAACAGGGCGTTAAAGGGCGTATGTTTAGCATAATCAAGTCACTTTATGACAATGTCAGGTGCTGTGTCAAAAACGATAATCTACTCTCAACAATGTTTTTATGTTCAAATGGATTATTTCAAGGCGAGGTTTTATCTCCGATATTATTTTCCCTGTACGTGAACGATTGTGAAGATCAATTTCTAACAGATAATTGTCCATCCATTAATTTACAAATGATCAATTTATTTTTATTAATGTACGCAGATGATATGGTTTTATTTGCAGAAACCCCTGAAGGTTTACAAAAATTATTATACTCACTTGAAAGTTATACCGATTCGTGGGACTTAACCGTAACCATTGAAAAAACGAAAATAATGATTTTCAGAAACGGTGGTAAAATAAGAGAAAACGAAATTTGGTTCTATAAAAATAATGTTTTAGAAACTGTCAAAGAATTTAACTACTTAGGTGTACTTTTAAATTATAATGGTAAATTTAATAACACGCAAAAATGCTTAGCGGACCAAGGGCGTAAAGCTAGGGTGGGGTAAATGAGAAGCTTTTGCATAACTTACATTCACTCCTTCCGTTTTCTATGGCCATTTTGCATGCTAAATTCAAATTTGTTGGAATTTTTGAGCTTCGACCTCATTTGACCCCTTAAAATGCTAATTTATTCAAAATGGCGGCCAGAATTGAGTATTTTTACAATTTTATCAGATTAACGTCGAAATATGGCTTGTAATATGTCTATATATAGGTTTTAGGGGTCACGGAATCCAAAAATGACACTTTTATAATACTTATATAGACGTATGACGATATATATGGCAAATATATTGGAAATAATACCAAATTTTCAATATACGAACACGATTTATTATGTTGCTAAGCAAAAAATACTCAACAATATCTCAAGTACCAGTAGAGAATACGACTAAGGGAACTTTTCAATTGAAAACATTGAGAAGTAGTCCTTCGACATCTTTATCTGCCCCTTCCTCGGGTTTTATAGCGTTCCTGATACTTGTACGTAGCTCTTCAGCTGTAAATTTTTCTACACGGAATTTTCCAGTAGAAGAATCCTTGACACGTCTCTGCTGACGGATATTCGGGGCTATGGTGAGCCGCAGGTACACGATTTCAGACAAAAGTTCTTTTTCAGACAATGAGTCAAGCAAGTCCAAATTACTTTCAGTCATCGGCCCATCGTGCTGTTTACAAACGTCCATAGTTTGCAGTAACCTGAGGTTTTTCTTTCTTTTTAGCTCTTCTTTCTTGGCCAGTCCAAGTGTTTTGGACAACTTAACCGTAGCTAAGAAATCTTTCTCTATCTTTCTCACGTCTGAAGATTCTTCAGAGGTTCGTGCCCATTTCCAGTTATGTGATCGTTCCTTATCACTCAGGGTAGTGAATGATGAATCAACTAGCAGTCCATTAGTGCTTATTACTCTTTTCCTGGATATAGACTGAACGGACTCCGTACCACCACTGATTTTTACTCGATTGTCAAACCATGCGAACTCGCTTTCACACCCGAGATTGGTTAACGGCGCATATCCTAGTTTATTCGGATCAGGTAGTTCATCATTTTCTGCTTCGTCAAGATCCAGGATGTCGTTGAAAAATGGCATGGCTGATAACTGACGCCTCAAAGTTTCTGCTGTTTCAGCAAGCATGGCAGCGTAAAGACGATCTCTCCCATTCCCTGATTTCTTTGTTCGGGATAGTTCTTCAACTTCAGGGATTTTCAGTTTAAAGAAATCTTTAACCCCATACCAGTACCTTACGTGTTTCAGATTATCACCTCTTTCATCAATTCCTAGCAAGTCCATGAGAGGAAAAATTACTAGATCAGCGATTTGTCCGTATAGTTCACAACACAGGGTAAACCAGTCACTTTGAATATAAACGGATACTGCTAGAACTAATTTATTCGAGTTTATATCTACCACAGCGTCAAAGAATCGGATGATTTGATCTTTCATTTTCAGGAATTGATTTGCTATCTGAGCAATCCGACCAAACCTGTTTGCTGTGAAGCCATTAAATCCCTGTCTCTCTATTCCCTCTTGTTCCATCCACTGAACAAATTCAGAGTACAATGATACACTGTGAGACGCATGGCTAGGACTAAGTAACTTGGATATAGCAATCTCACCGAGGGTGTGAATACTGGAACTCGATGATGAGAAGACTTTCTCTCCCACCTTTACACTGATCAAATTATGTACTCCTATCCTCTGCTCTGCCTCCCTGAACACTTTGTCACAAGCATTGTCTACACCTAGTGTAACATGAGCACAGCATTTAAGATTTTTAGATTCTGGAATGCCCATGCTTTCCCGAAACGTTTCGTTATCACCCGCTCTGTCGGTCATCCAAAAATCCACATTGCTTTTGATTTCATCAAGCGTACATTCACCCAGGATTGCCAAGATTTTCAGTTTCTCTTCGTAGGTTTCTGCGCCGTCTTCCCCCGAATGCGATCTGTTTTCCATGAAACCAGTTGTGAGGGATTTTTTACCTTCTGGTCCGTGAACAGTTATGTGGTCGGCTTTTATGTCGAACAACTTATGTCCTGCGGCTTTAGTCGTATCGTCCAACCCAACGGTTATCACGTTGTCCTCTTTGTTGGTCAAATAGTTGGCGACACGCTTCAAATTTAGAAGATAAGCATCCCCCAGATACATTGAGATGCATCGTTTACTGGGGAAGATGTAGGTTAGGTCTCCCACGCTTTTGCGCTTGCGTATCACTGGAGTATCTATATTTTCATTTGTATCATCATTGTCTTCAGAATCGTCATCCTCATCATTAACATTTTCATCAGCTGAAATATGCCAGTTCTGGCCAAAGATCATATTTGCAGAGCGAACAATTATGCCGGCTATATCTGAGTGACTCACCTTAAACTCAGATACACATTGAACGACGCACCGAACCAAGGCTTCGTTCAGAGTCCTTCTACCTGTTCTGATTTTTACATCGGGGAAATATTTCATTTCCACTTTATCAGTTTTTGAGGTCGAGGGAGTCACTGGGTTACTTCTCGTCTGTCGAGGAGTAGATATTGGGCTGTGCAGTATTTCTTTCGTAGGCACAAATGGTTGATCATCTGCTCCATCTTCATGGTCACTATTAGTTTCTTCAAGATCAGATCCATATGAAAGTCCTTCAGCAACTTTCTGCTCCTCTATTTTCATCCTCTTTCTTTCAACTAACATATTTCTAGTTTCTTCTCTTTTCTTTTTTCTCGTCCAGTCTTTAGGAACAGTAGGTGTACAAATTGCTACATAGGCACCATAACAATTGTCAAGATAAAAGTTCTCATCATCTTCTGTCATTTTGACACCTGTCTCTGCTTCCAGGCTTTTCTGAAGATCTGTATTCTTGGTCCTGATATTGTACGCATGAGAACACATTGCATCATTGAACTTTGTGGCTTTTTCAGTCCACTTTTCCTTTTTCTTTTTATCTGACCGCTGGTATCTAACAAGAGCCATTAGTGTTTCATAATCGTCCTTTATTTGCTTAGCAACAGCACGTTCGGTCTTTGGGTAGACGTTTTTTGCGATCCAATCAGATCTTGCTTCCACCGCGACTGTTTTACTGGCTTCATTCTTGCTTATTTGTTTTTCTCCTTTGGAAACTGGTTGGCACAAATGTATCATACGTCCAAGAAGATTCAGTCCAGATGGTAGTTTGGATTTAATTTCGTACACATCTTTAGCTTTATACTCGCGTTGTAGTAATTGTACTGTAGCGACGTCCCTTCTCGTTTCCTTCTTTGTCTCGGCCATATCTACCTATCTGAAAGCACACAAATCATGGTACATGTTCATATCTAAACAACTGAGTTCAATTTAACATTCAAAAGAAACGCCTAAAATTGAAGTACGGTATAGTAGTGCATCGATCGATTTTATAAGGCCAAATTTTTCTTCTCTATTCACCCTTGCTCGCCATTTTTTTTACCATAATCACATCATACATCGTTACTCGACTACTTGAGCATCATGAAAGTGTCATTTTTGGATTCTGTGACCCCCAAAACCCATAAATAGACATATTACACGCCATATTTTATATATATAACCTGCAAAATCATAGAAAAACGCATTTTTAGCTGCCATTTTGAATAAAATAGCATTTTAAGGGGTCAAATGAGGTCACAGGTCAAAAATTCCAACGGATTTGAAATCAGCATCCAAAATGGCCATAGAAAACACTAGGCTTCAAAAAATAAGTTCATTTACCCCACCCTAGTAAAGCTCTTTTTAGCTTATCAAATACTTGTAACAAAAATCACTTTAACGTAGAAACAAAATTATCAATCTTTGATACATACGTCAAAAGTATTTTAAATTACGGTGTCGAGATTTGGGGCACACATTCGGCTAGCGATATTGAAAAATTACATTTATTTTTTTGCAAAAAACTGCTTGGCGTCCGAAAAACAACTTGTAGTAGTATGATTTATAACGAACTCGGTAGATACCCTTTGATTTTAGATAGAAAATGTAGGATTTTTAAATATTGGATTGGTCTACGTAATACTGATAATGTTATTCTTAACTCCTGTGATGAAGATATGATTTTAAATAATGACAGTTGGATTAAATTTGTTAAAACTGAATTAGATAGAATCGGTCTTGGATATATATTGCTTTTAAAAGAAGTTAACAATGGTACGTTCCGAATTATAAAAAATAGGTTACATGATATCTTTGCCCAAGAAAACATGGAAAAAATAAAATCGTCCGCCAAAGGTATAATTTATCAACATTTAACCGTTAACTTTACGCTGCAGAGCTATTTAAAAAAAAGCGTTAAATCTATTTTCCTTAAAACTATAAGCAAATTCCGAATTTCCGCGCATAATTTAAATATAGAAGTAGGCCGATACAATAAAATAGAACGTAGTGAAAGAAAGTGCACACTTTGTAACCTAAATGACATAGAAGACGAATTTCATTTTATTATAGGCTGCCCTTGCTATAATGAATTGCGCCACCAGTTTATCAAACCATACTTTTTACGAAATCCTAACATGTTTAAACTAATTCAATTATTAAGTACAACTTCTACATCCGAAATACGGAACCTTGGCAAATTTCTCATTTCTGCAGATAAGAAAAGAACCACTCTATTAAATAATAATTAAACTGACCTAACTAAATGTACCCCCCCCCCCCGCTCTCCTTTGATTCAACTATTTATTTATTTTATCTTTTGTTGTTTTATTTTGTGGTAATAATCTAGCTTATTGCCCCCCTTTAAACTCATTTTAGAAGTTCTGAAGATTTTACGAAGCTTATAATATTTACTGCATTTTCCAGTCATGTTAAATTTAGGCTAGCAATTTAATACAATTTATCTACACCCCATCCCCAAACTATTTGTCTGTTTGTATTTAATGGACATGCGTATATTGTGTTTGTGTGTATGTAATTATAATGTTTGTATTTACTTGCCGTGTATATATTGTGTTTGTGTATATATGTTATCTGATGAGTCAGTAGACTTAAAGAAATAAAGAATTGAATTATGTCTTAACTGCAACATGATAGTCCTTTCTGTAACAATGCGGGTAAGCAATCAGTAAAAATAATTAGAAGCGCATGGATTTATTGATGCCCCAATAATGTCTGATTACACATACGAACACAAATCCGAAAATAATGCATACTAATTCATCTAAGTATAAACTAGATAACTAAACGTATCTTTTTGTTTTTTAGAAAAAGGTAGCCAAATTGAGGAAATGCTTGAATGACCAATCATTAGAAATGGTTTTACGGAATAATCACATATTTTCAACAAAATTATTAATCGGTACGGGACATTTTACATTTCCAGCAGACAAGAAATTTAAATTTTGTAAAAATTGTTCTAAATTTATTCAGAGCTGACACTTTGAACTATACATGTACATAATCAAATAAATATATATATGAAAGATAGCAATGAACCATATTTGAAATATGTTTTTTTGTAATTTTCAATTTCTAACAAGCTTGATAATGACAAATATATTTTTGAAAATAATTTGCACAAGAAATAATTATCCGCCATTTAAAACTCAAAACATTTGCGAGCGTGAGAGAAATGGATAAAATGGACCAGGAGAAAAGCCAGGAGGTTAGACGGCGACCCTATTCCCTGTCAGGTATAAGCGGGAAATTGAAACTACGCTTCTTGACGGAATGACAGAACTAAAAACAATGATTTATAGTGCACGCATTGGCCAATCGGTGACCCATTCACCCTCTTACACAGGAAACAATACTAGTATTTGTTACATGGTGAATCATGTAATATTGATAAAGAGCTGACAGTTATCGCCATAATAGTTAAACAAATAGATAATAAAAAGGGGATACGTTGAAAATTTCATTCAAATTACTTCATTCTGAGAGGAGGATTTATCCTCGTTTATAGAAGCGTGTAGGCCCAGGGGGTTGATTATCAGCCTGGTATCCCAATACATATCGCATAAATGATGTGCAGTTGGTTAATTTAGCTCTTAAATAATGCATCTATAACCAGCATAACACCCCTTATACTCAGTTATTATATAATATCAGTAAATTTCACAGCATTCAGCGTGATTAGTGTTAAAATCCCCATACGTTTCACTATCTTAGGCATGATTTACTTTAAGCGAATAAAATACATCGTTGATAATTTGACAGACATTTGATTGTCACTTATAACTTTCATTCGACGTCATGATATATTTTTACACGTATCGTTTCAAACGGTTCAG
The DNA here is from genome assembly GCA_963678685.1 of Patella ulyssiponensis. NCBI lineage: Eukaryota > Metazoa > Mollusca > Gastropoda > Patellidae > Patella > Patella ulyssiponensis. The sequence goes on along the minus strand of OY783227.1, from coordinate 9,203,088 downwards.
TCGCACAAATTTACGATTTAATTATTTTGTTTGAAAGAAAGTTAACTTGACATCTACAAAAGAAATTGTTTTGTTTTGAAATGCAAGATGGTGTTGATTGTATGTGATATACGAATACAAAACATGCTACGAATATTAGATGACTATTTATATTGTTGCTAGGTATTATTATCCTGAAACAATCGTGGTAAAAATCATATGAATATTTCATAGCTTTATTTTCTATTGTTGCTATGTCGAAACGTGCAGTAACTATATAGCAGCACTGTTAAAGTTTTATGTGTATTAAATCCAGCAGGGCACATTGACAGGATATCACCGGTGAATATAATTAATAAACCATACGAGTCACTTAAGCCCTGTTCGCATGCAGAACATTTACTCGTGTATTGAAATTAATGCATTTTTGGGCGTGTGTGGGTCGGTTTTAAATCATGAAATAGTGTAATATCATACCACTGAAAGATTAGACCATAATAGTCTGGTCAAAATATATGGACGATGTTCGCTGACAATTCCTATCCCTCGCTATATAGCTGCAATATGAAAACATCGCTCTTTCTCACCTGTTCTAAGGCTATTTTGGAATCCTTTACGACTATTTTTCACCGTAATTCTTTTTTGTTCGCCCAAGGATTCATTTGTCGCCACAGCTGATTTAAAATAATTCAAAACTATTTTCAAATAGAATCTTGCGATTACAACATACAGTTTGGACTGATGAGTCAGTACAAGATTCTACTTGAGTTTGAAGTATTATAAATTTGTGCTAGATATGGTGAGATATGATCATTTTTTTCTGCAAAATAAAGAATCACTGTGAAAAATAGAAGGTAAGGGTTCCAAAATAGCATGTGAAGAAAGGTGGGAACAGCAGTATTTTACCGTATTTTCATATTGCAGCTACATAGGGACAGATATGAACTGTCAGCTGACATCGTCCGACCTGAGAAAGTTCCTACAGGAACGAGTCAAAATTACTGAAAGACTCACAAAAAATCCATTAGATGGTTTGTTGGTACCAACTTGTAGATGACAGTTTCCTGTACATCATACTGCAAATCCACCAAAATCCACCCAGGGTGACAATTTACGACTCAAAATCCGATGAATTCCCCGAAAAACTTTCCCCGGAAAGAAATATGGACCCCATATTGGCTTATTTTGACTAATCTATTTCTTTCTTATGTTTCGGCGCTCACTATGGATAACTACAACCAAATATGTATTGTCATTTTCTGTATATCGCTCTCACACTATCTTCATAAGCTCTAGTCAGTGCAGCAAATTTATTCATTTCAGGTTTCTTGCAGCACCTAACTGAGTAAGACGGTGACTCGCTAACCTAGAAATCCCTGCATTGGCCGTGAAAGTTCATCGGTATTTTCATTGGTGGTTTCTGATTGTCAGTGGGGCAAAAGGGTTGTCGAAAAACCGAGGCCCCGTCTGCACATTAGCGTCGACGTAAAACATTCATTGACGGTTGGAAATAGATATAACAAGCCAACAGTGAGGCTGATGTCCCCCGCCGAAATCCCAAAATAAATAGATGACACATATTAATTAATCGCACATTTATTTTTTTCAAACGTATTGAGCAATCAAACTGTACACGAAGTGTCATCTAAATGTGTTTTATAAAGAAAAATGCTAAAACTGATGAGAAAAATGAAAATGTACCCTAGTTAGGGGGACCCTAAAGGCAGACAAAAGGGCCCCCACGCTTTACAAAAGGGCCCCTCTGGCCAAGGGAAAGGGCCCTCGTGTCCGAGCCAATCGTTTCTATACACTGTTACTGCCGAATCCATTACTGAATGACAATGCAGTCATTGTATTGGCATAAAGTTATCTTGTCCCAAAGTATCAAATTGCTTACCTCTGCCTACCCTAAGAAGAAAATGCTCATCTTCGAACTCCATCAAGGCATTGACCTAATAAGCATATACACCAAGTTTGAACATTTTAACTCAATTAGAAGGAGAGTTATTGTGTTCCAAAGTCTCGACCAATCAAATTGCGTATCGCTCTGCTTACCCTGAGCAGAAAATGCTCATTATCGAACTTAGTCAAGGTATTACTGTAATGAAACTATACACCAAGGTTCATCAATCTCACTTAATTAGAACTAAAGTTATCGTGTCCCAAAGCATCAACCAATCAAATTGCTTATCTCTGCTTACCCTAAACGGTAAATGCTCATCTTCGAACTCCATCAAGGCATTGACATAATAAACACATACACCAAGTTTGAACATACTAGCTCAATTAGGAAGAGAGTTATTGTGTCCCAAAAAGTGTGACAGACGGACGGACGGACGAACCCATTTTAATAGTCCCCCAACTTTCTTCGAAAGGCGGGGGACAAAAATAGACTAGCGCCGCCGTCCGAACACAATTTCCGTCATAGCACACTTCATTAATCAGTCGAAGCAGGAAATTGGGACGTTAAACCCCATTTTATTTTGTATTACACTGGATGTTGTATGCCTTCCTGTCCGAAACGCTGGAGACTACAATTAATAGTCCACCGCCTTTCGAAGAAAGCTGGGGACTATTAAAATGGGTCCGTAAGTCTGTCCGTCACACTTTTGGGGACACAATAACTCTCCTTCTAATAGAACTAGAATGTTTAAATTTGATGTACGTGTGTTTATCCGGTTTTAATTATGTGAGAGTGGTGAAACTTGGAGTATTGTCTTATTACTTTAAATTCTCGACTAAGTTCGATAATGACCATTTTCTGCTCCGGGTGAGCAGAACGATAAGCAATTTGATTTGATGACGCTTCGGAAGGCAATAACTCTCATTTTTATTGAGGTAGAATTTTCAAACTCGATGTAGGTGTATATCGCAAGATAAGCCTTTTCTGCTTAGTCTGATTCTTTGAGACACGATAACTTAAGTCACAATACCTACAATACCTAAATACATTTCGATGCTACGCATTTTCGGCTTAGATCACGAAGAGACTTCAATCTGACTTGTCAAGATTTTGGGATACAATAACTCTCCTAATTGAGGTAGAATGTTGTTCAAATTGATGTCTATTTCTGTTAGGTGAATGCTTTGACAGAGTTTGGTCATGTGCACTTTCCATTAAAGCTAAGCAGAGATAAGCAATTTGAATGGCTGAAAATTTGGAACACGAGAACTTTGGTTCTTATTGGGTTAGAGTGACGAAACTCCGAATATAGATTCATTATATTATTATACCAGTACCATGGAACATAACAATCCTGCGTTTTAAATGAGGTAGAATATTAAAACTTGATATAGGTGAATGTCTTGACTCAAGTTCAATAATTAACATGTACCGCTTAAGCTAAACAGAGATACATAATTTCATTGGTCGATTATTTTGAACACAATAACTTTGATTCTAACTGATGAAACTTTGTTGTTCAGTTTGATTGTCGTTTGAAAAGGATGTCGTTTGAAAAGGATAATGTGCACTAAATTAATGTGTTATCTATTTATTTTGAGTCTAATTACTGTTGGCTTGTTTTAGATTTTAACTGACTCGGGACTGCTTGCTTTTACCATAATATTCGTTAAATGGACATTGAATTTGATAAATATCCATATGGTTGATGCTTCTATATGCTTTGTAGGATTTTATTAAACACGCGACTGTCCTTTACAATCGGTAGTAAGACTAAATATATACATCAATGTATTTTACTATGGATATAATTAAACACACAGTGTCGTTAATTCACTCTATTTATTACCAATACGAAGTTATTCAAATATATACATATAGATCCATACAGTTTGTTACTATATCTGTCCAAAAACACTCGTATTATACAATCAACCGTCCATTAACAGAAAAATCTGTATGTGTATATATACGACGCAGGAACCACTTGCATGATGCGTCGGGGGTGAATGACGTCTACTTCGTTGCGGCCAAGGAGGGCTGTTTTGAAGCTCTCTACTGACTGTGCACATGCCACACTCTCCTCTAGTCCTACACTGCCTTAATGAAAAAAGAGTTTTTAAATTGTTTTGTGTTGGTTAAAACAGTTTGGATGATTCACACTGAATTTTTTGACGATATTATAGTTACACAATTCAGGTCACAACAAAGCCTTATTATTTGATGGGGAAGACAACGATTTTCAACAAGGTTTCTATAAATCTTAAATATATATGTTGTTTATTAGGATATTTTAAACACGAATATATGGGGTTTTTAACGTTTAGTACACAAAGCCGTCGCGTAAATTCACTTACACTAAACTGTACGCTGTACCTAATTTCACGCGACATGGCTACCGATTATATATGCTGAGTCTGCTTACAGTGTTTTATTTTTTCTATTTCAACGGACTTGTGGCACATATATATTCAAATAAATATATAAATTTCCAAAGTATGTCAACGCCAATCACCAACATATTGGAATATAAATAAACAAATTATCTCTTGGCGTTACGGCCAAAAGGTTAACAATAGGAACTTACTGCTTTTGGGCCAGGAAGCAAAGACTTTATTACTGTATAGTACATGCCGATGCAATTTTGGCAGTTGTATTTTCTATACCTTTAGCGAACGTTACCAGAATACTATCATTATGTTCTGCCTCCTTTCGAAACTTCTCCCTTATTTCTAGCTCAGTTATTCTTTTACCAAATTTAACTTCCAGTTCTCTTATTTTGTTTTGGTATACTTCGTCTGCCGCTACGAACATTGCATCCGTATAATGTTTACCACCGTTGAAACGTATGGTATGTTCTACCAAATTCAGAATTTTATTAACATCGTACTCTTTCGATGCAGGCGGAGCACGGTTATTAATGGTTGCCATACGGGAGCAACATCTTTGGATCAGTGATTGAAGATTTGGTGGTGATTTTCTTATATGCTCTTCAAGTGTTATTCCATCATACTCCAAGGAGTCTTTACCGTTAAATACAAAAATCACGAATTTCGTTACATCTGCTCCAAACAATTTCTGTAGATGGTCTATCGTATCCAGTTCTTCCTTGGTAAATCTATCAACACTCAGAACAAACAAGAACGCGTGTGGTCCAGGGCTTGCAAGAGCAATGCAGCGACCCAATTCTTTTGATATTTCGTCGTTGCTAATACGAGTATCGAATAAACCCGGCGTGTCAACTACAACCAACCGCTTGCCATTCTGCATATCTAGGTAACCTGTCTTACACATGGATGTAACCGATTCACCCGACACTGATGACACAAAAGTCCCTTTAGACCGCAGTAAACTGTTTCCTAATGCACTTTTACCTCGTCCAGTTTTCCCAACCATAACCACCCTCAATTCTGCAAAAATAGAACGAAACTGTCATATCTCTTTGGTAAATCCAAAGATGCAAACGTTCAAAGCAAATTTGTGAGGTGTTTGAACTTATGACAAGTGGTATCAGATGTTCTAAAAAGATAGAAAGGGTAAGCATACCCTGCAAAAATGAAATATTGTTTAGAAATGTAATCATTGATTCATGAAATTTATTGTAGTTTCTAATCCATTATGTTCTTTATGAAATGCGCGAACAATCCAAATTGAACCATAGTCGTCTGTTCATGCTTCCATTTTTACACGTTTATTTTTTAAATTATTATCTTGTAGTTTGTGAATCAGCCATTTATTTTTATTACTCCCGCGTTGTCTTCTGGGATATGTGTATCTCTGTTTATGTGGCTTATTGTAGGATGCACATTTTCACCGTAAGAAATCAAAGATCAAAATTGATCGGAATGAATCAAACGCGTATTTAAATTCGTGTTTGTAACCCTTGCACATTATAAATTTAATGCTCTCCATCAGACATGGTATGCGTTATTCAGATTGGATGTATGAACCTTTTCTTTTTCAAGTATCCGTTGATATACATGTACGTCTAATTAAAAGCTTTAAATGTGGCTTGGCGATATAAAACATATTCAAACTAATTTATTTATTTAAAACATGTTTTAAAATCTCGCTCAAGGTAGTTGAAGATGTATTGAGTTACTGAAATTTATTTTTCGAAATTTTGGCACTTTTGAACATAGGATTTCCCAGGGGGTGGGTTAGGGTTATAGAGCCCTGCTCCCATTCAAGTGCCCATTGACATGAATTCTTTGGTTAGTATCGTACGCCGAAAATGTAATATTTTCGCATTTGGAGCCTTTTGAGATGCCTTTGCTCGAAAAAAAAACATCCACAATGTCGGTGTTCTAGGTTGTAAAAGCCCTAAAATGCAATAAGTGGTCCAAACAGTACCCGAGTCAAACATTTTTTTTTTTTTTGTCCCCCGCCTTTCGAAGAAAGTTGGGGGACTATTAAAATGGGTTCGTCCGTCCGTCTGTCTGTCTGTCTGTCTGTCTGTCCTTCTGTCTGTCTGTCCGTCACACTTTTTGGGACACAATAACTCTCTTCCTAATTGAGCTAGAATGTTCAAACTTGGTGTATGTGTTTATTAGGTCAATGCCTTGATGGAGTTCGAAGATGAGCATTTTCCGCTTAGGGTAAGCAGAGATAAGCAATTTGATTGGTTGATGCTTTGGGACACGATAACTTTAGTTCTAATTAAGTGAGATTGATGAAACTTGGTGTATAGTTTCATTACAGTAATACCTTGACTAAGTTCGATAATGAGCATTTTCTGCTCAGGGTAAGCAGAGCGATACGCAATTTGATTGGTCGTGACTTTGGAACACAATAACTCTCCTTCTAATTGAGTTAAAATGTTCAAACTTGGCGTATATGCTTATTAGGTCAATGCCTTGATGGAGTTCGAAGATGAGCATTTTCCGCTGAGGGTAAGCAGAGATAAGCAATTTGATTGGTTGATGCTTTGGGACACAATAACTTTAGTTCTAATTAAGTGAGAGTGATGAAACTTGGTGTATAGTTTCATTACAGTAATACCTTGACTAAGTTCGATAATGAGCATTTTCTACTCAGGGTAAGCAGAGCGATACGCAATTTGATTGGTCGAGACTTTGGAACACAATAACTCTCCTTCTAATTGAGTTAAAATGTTCAAACTTGGTGTATATGCTTATTAGGTCAATGCCTTGATGGAGTTCGAAGATGAGTATTTTCCGCTTAGGGTAAGCAGAGAATTGCAGTTTGATTGGTTGATGCTTTGGGACACGATAACTTTAGTTCTAATTAAGTGTATAGTTTCATTACAGTGATACCTTGACTAAGTTCGATAATGAGCATTTTCTGCTCAGGGTAAGCAGAGCGATACGCAATTTGATTGGTCGAGACTTTGGAACACAATAACTCTCCTTCTAATTGAGTTAAAATGTTCAAACTTGGTGTATATGCTTATTAGGTCAATGCCTTGATGGAGTTCGAAGATGAGTACTTTCCGCTTAGGGTAAGCAGAGATAAGCAATTTGATTGGTTGATGCTTTGGGACACGATAACTTTAGTTCTAATTAAGTGAGAGTGATGAAACTTGGTGTATAGTTTCATTACAGTAATACCTTGACTAAGATCGATAATGAGCATTTTCTGCTCAGGGTAAGCAGAGCGATAAGCAATTTGATTTGCCTAGACTTTGGAACACAATAACTCTCCTTCGAATTGAGTTAAAATGTTCAAAATTGGTGTGTATGCTTATTAGGTCAATGCCTTGATTGATGATTTTTATGCCAATACAATGACTGCATTCTCATTCAGTAATGGATTCGACAGTAACAGTGCATAGAAACAGAGGGGCCCTTTTGTCAAGCGTGGGGGCCCTTTTGTCTGCCTTTAGCTTGCCCCTAACTAGGGTACATTTTCATTTTTCTCGTCGGTTTTAGCATTTTTCTTTATTAAACACTTTTGGATGACACTTCGTGTACAGTTCGATTGCTCGATACGTTTGAAAAAAATAAATGTGCGATTAATTAATATGTGTCATCTATTTATTTTGGGATTTCGGCGGGGGACATCAGCCTCACTGTTGGCTTGTTATTTACTTCAAATGCTCTTCGTTTTTTGTTAAAAAACTGCCCAGTGGTGTATATATTCTAAAACTTCTGGTCAGAAAGTTAAGTTCCCAAGTCACTTCTTAATGGGGAAGACCAACGATTTTGAACGAGGTTTCCATAAATCTTAAATATATATTCAGAAATAATCCCCTCTGTAACACAAGTAAAAAAGTTTTTGTAAAAGAGAAATTAATTTTTATTAAAACCGGAAGTGACATAGCTGGTTCAACACGCTCACTGGGCTCTATAGAAAGCATACAAATTTGGCATAAGTTTACTGCTGAATTGTGTTCACGCCTCATCCTTGGGCCAAAAATCTTATGGAATGGGCTGTTTGTTAGGATATTATAAACACGTATTTATGGTGTTATAACGTTTAGTACACAAAGCCGTCGCGTAAAATCACTCATACAAAACAGTACGCTGTGGCCCAATTCACACCTCGTGGCTAATTATTTACATCACATGGTTTGATTGACAGCTTACACGTGAGATGTATGTCGTCTGCTTCGATGTTTTTATGCGTGCTGAGCCTGCTGACAGTGTTTGTATTTATTTTAACGGACTTGTGATACATGCATATTCAAATAAATATATTAATTTCCAAAAGTTTGTCAACGTCTGGCACCAACGTATTGGAATATGAAATATCTCTTCTATGGGTCTACAGTAATACCGTATAAACATTCGAGCCTACTCATTCTCAAGAGGAAATAGAAGAAAAAAAGGAAAAGCAGCTCACGTCGACATTGTGTGCCAAAATGCACTATATTATATGTCTCACAGGCCCATAATTTTGGCCTGTTTATGTTGATAAACGCTGCCAACAAGCACAAAAACACCGAAGCAGACGATATATATGTCACTTGTAAGCTGACAATCAAACCACGTGATGTAAATAATTAGCCATGTAGTGTGCAGTGTGAGTGAATTTACGCGACGGTTTTGTGTACTAAACGTTAAAAAAACATAAATTCGTGTTTATAATATCCTAACAAACAGTCCATTTCATAAGATTTTTGGCCCAAGGACGGGACGTGAATACAATACATCAGTAAACTTATGCCAAATCTGTATGCTTTCTATAGAGCCCAGTGAGCGTGTTGAACCAACTATGTCACTTCCGGTTTTAATAAAAATTAATTTCTCGTTTACAAAAACTTTTTTTACAGAGGGGATTCTTTCTGAATATATATTTCAGATTTATGGAAACCTTTTTGAAAATCGTTGGTCTTCCCCTTTAAAACTGTCCTGACAATTATCCGTTAATAGGAAGCAGATGCAAAACTATCTGATGTTTGAAAAGAAATCTCAAAAATTGATGTTTTTGCGAAGAAATCGATCCCTCCGTTCCATGTCACATAGATAAAAACAACTAAAGTATCGTTGGATAGTGCGATGAATGGACTACCGCGTGGTTCATTCATGTCAGCTTTATGAAAGCCGATTCAGTGTTGATTTCAGGTCGTAGTCTTTCAGATTATATCTAAGTTATTATTATTAAGCTTTCATGTTTCTGTTAAGATTCTTATTATTTTGTTTTTGAGTGGTGTGTGTGTTTTTGTAAATTTCGAATTTCCACTCTGACATTTCGTGCGGTCACAATTGATTACGAGTGAAAAATCCGCATTAACTGCTTCGAAATACCCAGAATACGCCGTGGGCGTGAATTTGTCTTTCCGAAATTAATACATTTTTAGTTAGCCTCCTTCCACCGAATTTTACTGACATAAAACGTTGACCTATATAGCTGTAACTTTGTCACTGTTTGACCTATTTTACTAATTCTTTTTTTCTTTGAATACCTTAAAACATTTACCTTCCGAAAACTGTCATTGAAATCTCATGCCGGAAGTAAAATCACGATTTTTTTGGAACTTGGCATGTAAGTAGACCTGGCTGATCCAACGGCAACTATGTCGATAGACATTTTTGTAACTACTCTCGTGCCGACGAAGTTCTATACAGGACAATTTATTTCCTTAATTTTTAAAATTTACCAATTTGACCTACATTTACGAATAGCTGTAGTCAATCTGATTCCAAAAATATAAGTTGCATTCCACGTTATTTTTCGATATTTTCCCGCCATTTTTGAATCACCCCCCCCCCCCCATTGTCATATCATTGTCTGATACGTCCTATGTTTAAACGTTTTGATCCATTTTTCTGATACTTCTGGAAGGGAAAGTCAATCCGAATACAGCAATACAATATTAAGGCTTACTGACAGATTTTAGTAATTATTTTTCTTGTTGAGATTCTTTATATAAATTACGACATGTGACAGGGAGTGACTGTAAATGTGAGAGCTTTCATATCTGCCTGACTGATCTAATTCTTTTTTTTTATCTATATGTGTGGTTTCTGAAATTGGATTTCTCAGAATCTAACCAGAGAATCTTTCTGAGACTTTGACCTACTTCCCTCAGTCCCAAAAATGGGTGGTGAGTTTTGATTAAATATATTTTCAAAGCCTTTTACAAATAGTCGTAACGTTGTGGATTTTGGACCTATTTTACTACTTCTTTATTTTTGGAGTACCTTGACAAAACATTTCCACCTGCAATTTCCGAATTTGGAGAACTCGTCGCTGTGAATTCGGCCTGGAAGTTGAGACCAACTTCACGACTTCTTTAATATTGAAACGACTTTCGTGACATGTGGAATGTTACTGATCTTACCAATGTGACTTAAACGATGTCATCAGAAATTTTTAAACTTATCTTCCTTTTAAGAAATTATGGATCACATTTGTCAAAAGAATGGACTAAAATATAGGTCAGATTGCCTTGAAATGTTTATTCTGCACTAGCTGCGATCGTTCACAAAATATGAAGACTATCGATCGAACCAGAAGTGTCACCATCTTTAAACGCGAAAAATCCATACGGGTGTCATGGAAGTTACAGTATCTCGATCCTTGAAAGAATGCCTAAAAAACGTGCAGAGCAGAATTTTGATTTTGGTCAACTGATCGTGACCATTATGAGTTGAATATAAAAAAGAGAAAAATCCACGTTAACGGCCGTTAAAATAAACACAATAGACCGTAGTTTGGAAAATTCGTCTCCTATATCCGAAATGATCGAGGTCAAATTTTTGGTATTCAAAAATTTCAGAGTTCAGCCCTTGATGACGACAAAGTTGTTTACCAGAAAATTGATTTCCTTAATTTGCAAAATTTACAAATATGACCTAAACATTCGAACAGCTGAGGTCTATTTGATTCCCAAAATATATGTTCAATTCAAAGTTATCCCACTTTATTTTTCGATATTTTCCCCCCATTTTTTAGTTCTTTTCTGCCATTTTCATTTCATTTTCTGGTCCGGCCCCTTTTTAAAGCCTATCTGATTACAGCCATACTAGTTTTCGTTATTTCAGATTAGTTTTTCGAGCGGGTGAAAGTTTCTCTATATATATGTTTATAAATTAAGAGAGTTTTTGACCGATTTTAATAAAAAAAAATTTCAGATTCTTTATATAAACTATGTGACAGGAAGTGGCCGTGGATATGAAAGCTTTCATATCTGCCTGACAAATCTATAGTATTATTATTATTAACCACGGGAACATATTTTTTAAATGTCCGAAACAGATACTGATCTGTGACCTAATTTTCTACTGGAAAACCATGTGGTGGTTACTGGATAAACTATTTTTGAAACTTCAGCACAGACCGGAAGTAGCCGAATTTCGTACGGTTCCACAAAATTAAAAATCGGCCCTAGTTTGGCAAATTGTTTTACCTATTTTTAAACAAAAGACATTTTCGGAATCCCTGAACCTCTTCAAAAACAGTAACTGTATCACATTTTGCAATTTCGAAACTTCGTCGTTGACGTCTTTCGCTCAAAAATTGAAACACAATTGCAATGTTTATTTTTCACAATTTTCAAATTTGAACTACAACTTGTTTTAAATTTAAATATCTATAGTCCCTTTGGTATTCTTGTCCAGTAAGACGTTGCAATAACTGGAATAGGATAATAAAGGGACTCAAAATCGAAAAAAGTTGAAAAAATGTGAATTTTTGGAAAATTATCCATTTTTTTTTTATTTTAACAAATCTTCAAAAAGGTTACGCATTCAGATAGCTGACCAAATTACGATTCTAATGATATTCTAATGATAATATGTATTGAGGTGTTGAAATTTTATTTTCGATATTTTGACATTTTTGGCATAGGATTTCTCAGGGGGACTTATTTTTGATCAGATAATGCAAAATAACATTATAGGGCCCTGTTTCCATTCAAGTGTCCAAACCAGTTGTTAAAACTATTCCAACAATGATCCGTATACCGGAAGTAGTCAAAAAGGTAAAACACAAACAAAACGCAAGTTCTCCGTCAGATGTCATCGGATTAAAACAACTAAAGTCTAGTTGGATAGTACCATGGGTGGACTATCATATCGCATCCAGTAGATTGGGATTCGATTATAAATATATTATAAAATACCGAAAATCTAGTATTTCCCGAATGAATGAATTATATGGCGAATTTAACGAGACACATATTTGCGAATGCGAGCCCACTGAAACGCCCTTTTCCAGTTAAGTATCCAGGCCACCTGTTATGACTAAAAACCCGAATCCGATTTTTTGTAAAAAAAAACCCGATTTCTCCGTCGGATGTAACCGGATCAAAACAGGTTCAGTGCAGACTTTGCTGTGGTTGTGGGGGGCACTTACATTGTCTCATTAAAGAAAAATAATACAATAATTTAATACTAATATAGTATATGTATACAGCACAATATTGTAATTATTTTGAAATGTTTAATTTGATTGTGGCTTTGGCAAAAAATACTTGTCTTCCAATATCATTTTCATGGAATCGATGTTTAGTTCGACACAGAGAGTGCTTCACTCTTATTATTTTTCTTCCATGACGTCAAGTCATTGTTAGACATGTAGTCAAGTAAACAATAGTATTTTGTCAGCATTTTTATTCTGACTGAACAGAAATAGATTTCATGGATACTTTGACTGCACTAGCGAAATATTTTCTCTTGTGGGGCAATGGGAAAGAGTGTTGCAGTGAGTTCTATTTGTTTTATAGCATCAAATAAATATGACATGTTCATTTTTCGTTCTGTCAAACTAGACATTGGCGAGAAAAAGCGCTTATCCGTCCATTTCACACAACAAAGTTCCGCGTGGCAGGTGGCGCTCCCGTGGCCATCATGGCCGCAGAGACCACAGATGTCATTGGTGCCGCTGAAGAAAGTTTTGCTCAGTCCAATTTTTTTGGTATTGATAGCAGCGAAGAGGGTTTTTAATGTATGAATCCACGGGTGTGTTTAAGTAAACAGCCATAAGAGTCTACGGATATTACGGTACGATTGAGAGTGAATGTGCATTTGCTTCTGAGAATCACGTGATCTCCTCGACGAACACCCATTCCGTCTTCGTGCTATATACCCTGAGATGAAAGGTATTTTACTATTGCATCCTCACTGCTGTCGTGAATACCTCGGCAGCGAATTACTAACCTACATGAAATGAGTGCCACATTAATAGGAATATATGCCATAGACGACGATTTTAAAAGTATGGTAGCATATGCTGCTCTTTGGCACATTCTATTATAAGTGTTCCATTCTTTAATTTTGTAATACTTTTGTATTCATCGACTAAGCCAGCAATCTCCTTGACAATAATTATTACGAATATCAATTGAGGGAATCAGCCCCCGGCCCCAAAAGAAAAAAAAAGTTTTAGAAATATTTGTTAGCATTGTCACCAACTTATGGCTGGGGATATTAACTTTGTCTGTGTTCTGTTCTGTTACATTATTTATTTGTCGTTTAAATAATGTACAGATAAGTGTAATATATGTTGTTATATAATTGTGCAAGTTCTGTTAATTTTGTTTTATGTCTGTATACAATTACACTTAGAATACTGAATGATTATGGAGAGAGAGGAGGGGGGGGGGTCAAACACTTGACTACAGAAGCAAACTTTCTATCAAATTAAAACCTGACAAATAATCGGTACATGATTTCGCCATATGAAAATAAATCAAAACGAAAACAAACATTCTTAGTGAAGTAGGTTGGGGTTTAACTAACTTCAATTTATACAAAGTAATTAATATGCTAATTAACAGATTAATTGATGCGATAATGACTACAATTATCTAGTCATCGTATTACTTTTCAAAACTTTCTCCCTGTTAAAATATGACCTACCACCGAAGGTGTGTTGACCTTTCTATTATGTTGCACACGGCTCTAAACAGCTAGAGGTGTAGATCTTTTTTTTAGCCAAGATAATAAGACGAAACAATAGAAAAAGTATGCTATATTAATTTAGTCACCATTAACCATTCTGAATAAAATAGACTTTAAAACTCGTTTCTTTTTTCTCTTATATTAAACACTATTTGGGTTATGAAAACTAAAACCCTCAAATTAAAAACTGCCACAAATCGGTTTAAAAATGAATAAAAAAATAATTACAAAAAAAAAGAAATATAATGAAAAAATTAATGAAGTGAAAAATTAATGACAAAAATTTAATTGGATTATAAATATTTAATTGGATCATAAACAAAAATAATTATAAATATCTGGGAAAACAATCTTTTCAATCAGCAGTCCTTTACATTAATTAAAAGTAGAGTTTTTGATATTTTTAAATACTGTATTTTTAATTTTTCTCTTCATTATTACTTAAGTTAACCTATACATTTAAAATATATTTAAAAATATTGCAAAAATTAGACTATCTGCACATAGTCTGAATAAAGAAATTGGTAGGTACAAAAATATAGAAGGACAAAAATGATTCTGTGAATTATGTAATCTTGTAGAGACAGAAGACGAAACGCATCATATAGTGTGCCTGTGACGATATGCGCAAACGCTGTATTAAACCTTATTATTTTACAAATCGAAGTGTTTATAAACTGATCATATTTATCTTTCACTGGAAGAGCCAAACATTTAAAGAATTGGCCTTATTTAACCGACATTGTTTATCTCTCTACATTGTTCATCTCTCTACATTGTACAAATTTGTAAATATTTGTATATTTAGGGTTTCACACTGCGTAGCTTGTGTGAAACACTATTGTTTTTGTTAAAATTATTATTCTTATTATTATTATTATTATTCAGATTCCAATTTGAATAGATCTCAGCAACTACGTGTCGCATCGTTACGATTTCTTCGGTTTTACTGGGAAAGTGGGTGTGACTTAGAAGGTAAAGCTATCTTGAACGTTCTGCGACAATACGAAATGTCCGAAATCACCGAAGTTATCGTTTTTGAAAATATTCCAGTAATTTTAATAATAATCATTGGATTTTAACTTTCGATACATTTTGGCATAGCCGGAGACAGGGCACACATCTACGCTACTTTCGATCTTTTATTTTCGGCAAATCGAAGATATTAGGCGCCAAATTTCGAAAATTTAAAATTTTACAAAAATTTTTTTTATTTTAAAATATTTTTTAGTCGTGTTGTGCACAGAATTAAAGAGTCATCTGCCTAGCGCAAAAATGTTAATGTTTTTTGTCTCAGTAATTTTCCTTGGCCGCCATTGGCTAATTCAGTTTTTCAGTCCTAGATCAATTTTTTATTGTTCGATTTGTATAAAACAAAGTTCATATGCTTCGTTGTCTCAATTGTCATTTTTTTTATTACCAAAAGTTTTATGTCGGCACCGGAAGTGGCATAATTTTACACAAAACTACAATTTTGACAGTTATTTTCCTTCTTTGAAAACAAATACTATTTTTTTGAAAAATTATATGACTCAAAGAGTGTGTCCTTTCAAGGCGCAAAAATGGCGGAAGCAGTTATTTTAATTTCTATTTCATTTTCTAGCAAATTGGAAAAAAGAGGTGAAAAAAGGCGTAAAATTGACCTATTTACAACCCATTCAGGCTTTTCAGATTTTAAAATATTTTTACATAACTTTTATAGACTTGTAGCTATAATCCATACGAAGAGAATGTATGTGAAAATTAGTTTGTAATATAAGCAGTTGCCAAGAAATGGACAGTTCTGCATAAGTCACTGTTTTCTTTATTTTGCGTGTAATAAAGTCAATTATTATTGGATTTTTATAAAAGTGACATCATTTGATTCAAAAAGCATGTAGCGTCATATCAAGTTGATTACAATTTAAAATTGACACCGTAAGTGACGTCATTTTGTCAAAAACTGGATTTTAAACTTTTTAAATCAATGATTTATTCAACCAAGAATTACTTAATATGTATTAATAATTTTAACTTTTGGTTTAAATTCACATATAAACACAGCTCATATGTTCATATAGATATCATAAAATTGTTTCTTACTTGTTCGGTTGCCGAGAAATAGACGGTTTTCTACAGGTCACTTTTGAAGGTTTTGGGGCCATAAAAGTGTCAATTATTATTCGATTTTCATAAACTTTACACCATGTTATACCTAATGCCATTTACGATTTCATACAAGTAATTTAAGATTTTCATTATCACCGGAAGTAACGTCATTTTGGCAAAAACTGTATTTTTAAGCCTTCAAAACAGATATTTTATTCAAATGAGTCTGTTTTGAAATCTTTTCCAAATTATGGTATTGATGTCAATCAACAAATAGAATGAAGCCATACGATCATACAGATACCATAAAATGGTTTCTAACTTGTACGGTTGCAGAGAAATAGCCGATTTTCTACAAGTCACTTTTTAAGTTTTTTGGTCTTTAAAAGTGGCAATTATTATTCGATTTCCATAAGATTTTCACTATATGATATCGTATGCCATTTCTGATTTCATAAGACTAATTGAACATTTTCATTACCACTGGAAGTAATTTAATTTTGTCAAGATCATTTACAAGTAACAAATTATGTATAAAATGAATTGATATTGCTGGATTTGGTTGATTCTGCGTCCATTGTATTTGTGTTCAATGTTAATTTAGAAACCTGTTTAGTGGTTTCGTTGGTACCGGAAGTGACATATGTTCAAGGGTAACTTGGCACCCGAAGTGACATGTTTAAGGGTAACGTGGCACCAGTGAAACCCGTCATTCCTGCATGCAGGTCTAGTTATTTTTTGTATTTGTTGATGACTCAAAGAATGAACAAGTTGAACTTGAAATAATTAACTAAATGAGCAACGACAAATATACCTTTAAGTCCCGAATGCCTTAAAGAGCTGCAGCCCTCAAATTAATGCAATGCGAGGCAACGACAAAAATAGCTTAAAGTCCCGAATGCCTTAAAGAGCTGCAGAACTCAAACTGGTGCAATGGCTTGAAAGCGCATTCCACACTACTACTTATGGTTCATGCTACTACATGTTATGATCGATGATACTTGATTTTTTACTCATGATTTATTTCCTTAAACACACAGACACGTTTATTCAGTCTATGTATTACCGTCTGTGGCTTCGACAAGATCCATACAGTTTATTTCTTCGACTATTCATTTTATATAATCCAGCACCCATTAACAGAAAAATCATTTTATTGTGGCTTAATACTTCAAAACTTATTTAAAGGTGTAGTCTAAGATACATACTAGCTTTTCAACACCAGTCTTATTTAGAATTTGCATACTTGCTCCATGTGTATGAATTATCTCTTCTTTTAGAAAGGAAAGTATATTGTAAAATAACCCAGAGATGTCAGTTTGTTGGGTAGTAATGAGGATACAAGCGAGGAGATCTAAACTATGTAAAGCAAACGACAAGTTTACCCCGACCTGGATCAGTTTTTGTATATATTATGACGTCGTACAGATCGGTCACATCATCCGCAGTAAACAATCGTGGCTGTCTCCAGCGACGGTTTCACCCCTGGGCCCAGATGTTCAACGTTTCGTTAAATTTAACAATGTCGTTAAATAAATAATTTAACGACATCGTTAAATTTAACGAAAGAAAAAGTCTGTTGTTCATTGCGTCGTTAAATTTAACGCATGGTTATGTCATGGTTAAAATGGTCCATATTTAACCCACCTAGCAGGGCATCGTTAAATTATTTAACCGGTCGTTAAATCACTCAAGGTGGCTGCCGGACAAGTTCTCATGGTCATGTTTCCCACTTTAAACATAAAAAAGGAGGAAATGGGGAGGGAACCTGAGACCTTCAGGCTAGCAAACCAGCGTCTTACTCACTGTGCCACTGTGGCTCCCAAAAAAAAAGAAAAACAAAATGTATACAGGACAAGGGTACTTTTTGGCAGTGAGCTAAAGAGTGCAACTAATTATCAAAGAAGTGAAGCAGCAGGTATTCATTGGCATGCGCTTTTATGCAAGTGGTTCCTTTCTCTAAATCATTGACATATAACCCAGTTTCCCCAATGCTAGGTAATTGTGGCCCAATGACAACCAATTTCTCAAATGATTCTTTTTATACAAAACAACAGTATCTCGTTAAATTATTTGTCCTATTCGACTTTGAAAATGAAAATAAACAGATTTCTTCAGCATAAATCAAAGTTCACAAAGATAATTAATTAATAATTTAAATGCATTAGGATTTATTGATGGTACATGAATATTTATAACTTTTCGATCTCTGTATAATATAACTTATGCTATTTGTTAGACCTTCTATGTCAGAATCATGCCACTTCTTTATGTAGGCTATATCGTTATGGAGTCTGTTGTGTAAACTTGCAAGTCGATCTTGTTCACTTGAAGATAGGCCTAGATGTCATGTGTACATCACAACCTTGAAACTATTACATCTATTTCCTTTGTATTGTCTATGTCCTTTATCGCAACACAGATCTGACATTTCCTTGTTTCTTATTGGTAGAAGAGTATGACAAACTACACAAAAAACACTCTGCTTTAATAAGGCAAATAAATGCCTTTAATAAAAATTATTGTCTAGGGAGATAGGTTTTCATGGTGAATGCCTTTAATAAAAATTATTGTCTAGGCATGGTGAATGTCAATCACGCTTCATCTTATATATCAAAAGAAACACATCCCCGAAATTCTGCAAATGTCAATCACACTACATGTATTTTCAAACTTATATCCAAACACATCCCTGAAATGCATAAAACAGTAGAAAATCAGTCACAAATTAATTATAACCATTTGGAATTGGAACTTGACACTTCTTCATTATCCTATGTTTACATTCATTGACATCACGTAGCAACCGCTGGCGCTAGCATCTGAGACATCACATAATTTTACAGGGTTTTTTGGTGGATGTAAGCCTCGAACTACTTTTGTCGGCATGGGAACTAATAAAAATAGTGCCAAAGGTCTGCAAATAAGACTTTAAAAAGCTAAAAAAAAACAAACAAACTTACCACATTTTACAGGACGCAAACTTTACAAGCGAAACAATTTTTGTTGTCAAGAATTACCCCTCTCCAGTCTCGATTAGCAGGCGACACTTATGTCATTGAAGATTGAAAGTGTTTGCTAAACACACAACATGAAGTCTAATTTCCCATTCAGCTAAATATTTTTAAACATTAGTAATATTTGATTGAGGATATTAATTGGTTTTCTTTTGCCCCCCACCACACCTAACAGTGTCATCCATCTTGAATTGATTGCCAGTGAGGAGAATTATGGGATACTTGTTGAATGGTTAAATTTTAACCAAATGGTTATGGAATTGTTAAATTTTAACAATTTGGTTACACAACAACGTCGTTAAATGTAGTTGAACAACACAAATTTAACCACTGGTCATGTAACGATTAGTTAAATATATAACCAATGGTTATACGTAACCACATGGTTAAATTTAACTAAAAGTTGAACAACCGGCCCCTGTTCATTAATGTATGTCTATAAATGACGTCGGAAGGATTTCCCCTCGTGATTATCCAGGTACAACTGGAACATCGTTGATTTTTGCCCCCGTCTGTCCGTCACACAATAACTCTCTTCCTAATTGAGCTAAAATGTTCAAACTTGTTGTATGTGTTTATTAGGTCAATGCCTTGATGGAGTTCGAAGATGAGCATTTTCTGCTTAGGGTAAGCAGAGATAAGCAATTTGATTGGTTGATGCTTTGGGACACGATAACTTTAGTTCGAATTAAGTGAGAGTGATGAAACTTGGTGTATTACAGTAATACCTTGACTAAGTTCGGTAATGAGCATGTTCAGCTCAGGCTAAGCAGAGCCATACGCAATTTGATTGGTCGATACTTTGGAACACAATAACTCTCCTTCTAATTGAGTTAAAATGTTCAAACTTGGTATATATGCTTATTAGTTCAATGCCTTGGTGGAGTTCGAAGATGAGCATTTTCCGCTTAGGGTAAGCAGAGATAAGCAATTTAATTGGTTGATGCTTTTGGGACACGATAACTTTAGTTCTAATTAAGTGAGAGTGATGAAACTTGGTGTATAGATTCATTACAGTAATGCCTTGACTAAGATCGATAATGAGCATTTTCTGCTCAGGGTAAGCAGAGCGATAAGTAAATTTATTTGCCGAGACTTTGGAACACAATAACCCTCTTTCTAATTGATGAATATCCATGTAGGGAACTGCGCGAATGCGGCTGTTGTTGTCATCGTCATCATTTATTATCATGTTTTAGCCAAATTTGGAACATAGTCGATAAATAAAATTGGTATATGTTAGTTGATTAATATAGTTCTTCACCCCATAATTTAAAAAATGCCATATCTTATGAACACATCGTAGTGTTAGCCTTAACATGTGTATTTTAAAGTACTCAGGGCCTTTAAACAAATCTGTTGCCGCGCTCCACGAAGCCGCAACTATTTGATAAGTAATATAGTTTTTAAAATAATATAGTGAGTTCTTATAAGAGCGTACAGATCCATTAAAGTTAAAGACCACATAAAATAGTAATTTTTAATTGCATATATTGATAGCTAAGGGTTACTACATTCATTTTACGTCAAGTTCACTCCAATCTGCTTGAAATTAATTGAGATATTAACGTTTAAACATCAGACAGCCAAAAACGGTTTTCAAATTTTCAATTACAACCTTTATCCGGTTGATTTGCTGGTGACGTCACAGGCACTACACATAATCTATACACATTATCTATACAATATATCACTATCTGTACGATATCTCACTGTATACACACCGCCAATTAACACGTGTGTATTTGTCGGTCCAATTAACATTTGACTGGCGTAATCATTAACTCGTAATTTTACACGTAAGCTACTATAAGTCAAAGCATTTTCAAAAGCCGACCTTTCTCGTCTTAAGTTGTAATAGATTATATATTTGTGACTAGAATAGATTACAATTCACTAGTTGATCAACATCTCCAGCCCGTAAATCAGTACGTAATATTTTAACACGGTTATCGGTTGTCATATCGACAAATAAACCGACAGAATGAAGCGACACAGGACGGTGCAGATAAAAACAACATGTGTCTTCTAAAGGTGCGGCAAAAGGGGAGGCGGGCGAATAGAAGAGCCTCCTAAGCTGGTATCTCGGATACACGGTAACGTCGCATTCTGATTGTGAATTAAATAATAAAGTAAATTGTTTTTTTTTTCCTTTATATTATATAAAATTGTATATTATTAATATTACATTGGTAGTTTAGTAATTTATAAAAAAGGCATAGCCAACTTTCCTGTCGTAATTTTACACGTAAGCTACTATAAGTCAAAGCATTTTCAAAAGCCGACCTTTCTCGTCTTAAGTTGTAATAGATTATATATTTGTGACTAGAATAGATTACAATTCACTAGTTGATCAACATCTCCAGCCCGTAAATCAGTACGTAATACTTTAACACGGTTATCGGTTGTCATATCGACAAATAAACCGACAGAATGAAGCGACACAGGACGGTGCAGATAAAAACAACATGTGTCTTCTAAAGGTGCGGCAAAAGGGGAGGCGGGCGAATAGAAGAGCCTCCTAAGCTGGTATCTCGGATACACGGTAACGTCGCATTCTGATTGTGAATTAAATAATAAAGTAAATTGTTTTTTTTTCCTTTATATTATATAAAATTGTATATTATTAATATTACATTGGTAGTTTAGTAATTTATAAAAAAGGCATAGCCAACTTTCCTGTCATATGCGACATTTTCAGCATGTCTGTTATTGGCGTACGTGACCATTTTCAGCTTTTTCGCGCCAAAATCAACCATTTTACACATTTCTTAGTAAGCCATGCCTAATATGGTAGACGAAGATTTCCATGTGACATTGAGATCGCGTAACGCTATTTTAGTGATAACGGAGCTTTTTGTTATAAATACAGAGTAATTATTCGACAAATACGAGTGAATTTGAGCCATGTTACTTTCGCTATTACAAACTATCGAAGCCGATAGTTTGCTTGATTATCGCAATTTTTATCGATAGCTTCTTTTTACTATCGATACACACCTAATGATTATTATTTGAAACCATTTCGTTTCTTAAAAGCAAACAATTGATTATTTCTATCGGCTTAAAAGATGTCCGTAGCGCCGGCTATAACAATTTCACACCAATCTTGTTTCAATCAGAAGCCAATTATTGTTGGCTTACGGTCGGCTTATTCTAATAAAAAAAAAAACACATGGGGAATATGGCTACAACAACTGTCTTTATAAAACAAATTCTAAATTACAAAACAAATTATTCCGTAGTCAATTGTTATTTAATTAGGGGGATTAAGGAATCAGTCAGGCGTTAACGAATACACACGCCGGGTGTATATAGGTAATTAAGGAATAAACATCCCGAATATGCATTCGGTCACTGTGACGTCACTGGCGTCTGAGGGGATTAAGAGTGTTTTCAATAATTGGCCAAGTCGTTTTTACGGGAGGTCTATATTTGCGACTTTGAGTGACGATATCTGAATTAATTTTCATCAGATTGACGTTAAACTGCCGTAAAATGCATATAGTAAATAATGTTTATAAGCTCAATGAATTTAGTTTTCTCATTATATGTGCTCTTTAATGCTCAAGGCGCATGTAGCTCTCCGAGTCTTTAATTGCTTCTTAAAACAGCTAAGCGATTGTGGATTCTTTGAGGTCAACGGTAATGAATTCCGTAGGTTTGGTACAGTGAATAAGAAGCATCTACGACCAAATGTCTTAAGCCTACAGTTTTGTACCACCAGACGTAGTTCATGTTGACATTACTTTCAGAAGGTTAACAGTGTGCTAATAGGAACTAGTCTGAGCCACCAGTAACGGCAATCAATATAGTTGGCGAAATAAATCTATTACCATGGAACATGCCGATGCCACTCTCTGGCGAATTTTGGTTGTTGTATTTTGTATACCCTTAGCGAACGTAACCAAAATACCATCATGTTCTTCGGTCTCCTTTCGAACCTTTTCTCTCACTTCCAGTTCCGTTAGCCGTTTACCAAATTTTGCTTCCAGTTCTCTTATTTTGGTTTTGTAAACTTCCTCAGCTGCTACAAACATTTCATCCGTGTAGTATTTACCGCCATTAGAACGTTTGGTCTGTTCTATCAAACTCATAATATTATTAACATCGCCCTCTTTCGATTTAGGTGGAACACGGTTATTAATCGTTGTCATTCGCCCACCACATCTGTGAATCAGTGATCGCAGCTCTGGTGGTGATTTTTTTATATGCTCTTCAACTGTTATTTCATCATACTCTAATGAGTCTTTACCGTTAAATACAAAAATCACGAATTTCGTTACATCTGCTCCAAACAATTCCTGTAGATGGTCTACCGTATCCAGTTCTTCCTTGGTAAATCTGTCAACACTCAGAACAAACAAGAACGCATGTGGGCCAGGACTTACAAGAGCAATGCAGCGAACCAATTCTTTTGATGTTACGTCGTTGTCAACCCGGGTATCGAATAAACCCGGCGTGTCAACTACAACCAGCCTTATGCCATTCTCCATATCCAGGTAACCGGTCTTACACTTGGATGTAACCGAATCACTCGACATTGATGATATAAAAAAGTCTTTAGATAACAGTAAACTGTTTCCTAATGCACTTTTACCTCGTCCAGTTTTCCCGACCAAAACCACCCTCAATTCTGCAAAATAGAACGAAACTGTCATAACTCCCTGGTAAATCCGAAGATGAAAAAGTATAAGAATACAAATACGTTATTTATTTCTAGAAAGAAGTTGTTTCTGATCTACAACGAAGTGGTATCTTGTTTTCTAGAAAGAATATTCATACCATGTGAACTCCTTCATGCTAAGAAGAATTATCTGCTTTTCTAGAAAGGAAATGTTTAATATGTCTATATTGACTGCTGCCTTAAAAACTGGTATCAAAGGGTAGACAAATGATAGATCGCTGATTAGAAATGACATTTGTTATTTATGAAATCTTATATTAAATATATAGATTTCATGAAATAAAGATTACACATATATTACGTTCCGCCATCTTTGTTTGCTCATCTGAACTCGTATTCGTGTTCTAAATTCGTGTCATGTTAAAGACGGATAAAGTTATTGTTACATGTCTGTTTGGTCTTTATTAAGAGGATGGTTATAATAAGATATAGGCATAATCTCGGTGACTGTATTTATTCTAACTCCAGTACAGATCAGCTCATAAGATCACGTGACATATAGAATTACAGTAAACCTGCTAATATTTGACACCACTACAGTTATATTTTTAAAATTTATTAAAATAAAGCCTTAAATCTATAAACAGTCCTACATTGTTAAAGAATAATGCTAGTAATCCTATAATTCACTGTTGCCAGTTGAGAAATTGGCAAAAATGTAATTTTCAACTTCAAATTCAAACGTTGGAAGAATGCTATTGCATGGGGGGGGGGGGGCAATAGAAAATCAAGGGAGGTAATTGTGTTATTATTTCCTGTGTTAATGAGTTATAAGAGTGGGGATTAATGCCTATGATCGTATATTAGTGAGTAAACAACCTATTGAGCAAAAGACAGAAATAATTATGTTTTGACTTTCTTTGAAAATACGAAATTATCGCTTTAAAATAGACGATAATGAGTCAGTCTATAACACTGATATGTGTGTAATATGAATATAAATGGAATTATTTATATTTAATTTTTAAAACATTGTTTGTAGTTTATAATCAATAATTCTATGAAATACACAAACAGACCAAAGTGAACGAAAGTCGTTTGTGCCCCTGCTTAGTCCATTTTTATTTTTTAAATTATTATCTTGAAGTTTGTGAATTTTTAGTTACTGCCGCATTGTCTTCTGGTATATGTTCTGTTTATGACAAATCGCGCTCGAAACCATTATATCCGTAGAGTACAGATATTTAGAATGTTTTTTGGGCCTAAAAAGTTTATATTCTGGGCCCATATAGTCACGGCCAGATAACAACATCAGTATTAATCGAAATGAACCAATCGTGAATTTTAAAGTGGTGTGACCAAAAGATTACAATCTTCTGTGACAATTCTCGATGTCTGAAATCACCGAAGTTATCGTTTTTTGAAATATTGCCGTAATATTAAAAATAATCATCAGATTTTAGCATTTTATACATTATGTCATAGCTGGAGGCAAGGCACATAGCTTTGACGAATCTCCGCAGATTTTTGGAGCAAGTTTTGAAAATTTCAATTTGGACGAAAAACTTTTTTATTGATGATTTTTTTTTATGGCATTGGACAAAGCGTAAAAGAGACATCTGATTTGCGCAAAAATGTAAACAATTCTTTTGCCTTGATTATTGTCCTCAGCCGTCATTGACAAATGCAGTTTATAAATTCTAGGATCGTTATTTATTGCACGTTTGAATGGCGCAAATTCTTAACATTTTTGTTACCGATAAAATTTCCTGTCGGCACCGGAAATGGCGTAATTTTGACCCAAACTACCATTTTTACAAATCTGATAAATCAAGACGAATGCCCCCTTTATAGGCTCAGTTTTTGAAATTTAGTTTTGTTTTAGCGCCATTGTGAATTAAAGGTGAAATAGGTGTAAAAATAAGGTATTTACAATGCATTCATGCTTTTCACATTTTAAAATATTTCTTCGTAAATTGTGTTAATTATAGCATTATTCCACACAAAGAGAAACCATGTCAAAATGAAATGAAATGGTGTTTAACGTCCTACTGTTCAGCCCCTAATCTGGGCTAATAAAGACGGGTATACGCCATACAGTGTGCTTTGAGGGAATTTTGCCCGGGCAGCGGCGCTACAGCCTACTCTTATATCGAATTCATACTGTCAAGGGATCTTTTACGTGATCGCCAATGTGTACACGGGACCTCGGTTTTTCGTCTCATCCGAACAACTAGACAGCTGTGCTTGTCAGGCCCACGGTACTGCATCACTGACAAGAAGAAATCACACCGGAAAAGCTAGATGAACTTTCTCGGCCAATATAGGGATCGAACACCCGACCTCCAGGCAAGCGAGCCAGCCACGTGATCAGTTGTAATACGAGAAGTTGTCGAGAAATAAGCAATTTTGTATCATTCACATTCAAATTATTTTGCCTGTATAAATGAATCAATAATTATGGGATTTTGATAAAAGTCATACCATTTGATGGATAAAGCAAGTATGCGTTGCTTCAACTTAAAATTGGCACCATTTTTCAAAAAAATGATTATTCCTTGCAACGTTTTCAAAACTTTAGTTTAAATCAACATATGCATTAAAAAGATACGGTCATTTAGATATTAAATGGTTTCAAACTTGTTCAGTTGCGGAGAAATAGACGATTTGATATAAGTCACCTTTCAAGGTTTTTGGTCTATATCATTTTCAATTATTATTCGATTTTCATTAAATTTTCACCATGCGTCGCCTCATGCCCTTAATAATTTCACGAAATTTGACGAAACAAATTTAACATTGTCTTTATCACCGGATATAATGTCAACAACTGTCTTTTTAACAACCAAATTATTATTATTATCTATTTTTTTTTTTTTGAAGTCAGTAATATTCATTTTTCGTTTACAATTATGATATTTTATTTCAATGAACTAATAGAATGAATCAATACGATCATATAGATATCAAGATATTGTTCCCTTATCAAGAAATGTCCAATTTAGTCAAGATCACTTTTTAGTGTTTTAAACATTAGCTTTTTATTGCCAAATTGTATAAAATAATGTTCATTTGCGCTATGTGGTGCAAATGAACACTAGCTTTTTTGTTAGCGATAAAGTTTCTTGTCCGCACTGGAAGTGCCGTAATTTTGCTAAAATCTACAATTTGGTGGTTCAAAACGTCTTTTTCAAAACAATTATCAACTTTTACACATCTGATGGATCAAGATGAATGTCCCTACTAAAGTATGGCATCCTGTTTTTGTTTAATCCTGATTTTCTTTGGCGCCCTTTTTTGATTTAAACGGAAAACGAGGTGCAGAAATGGGATATTTGCAATGCATTCAGGCTTTTGTTAAAAAGTATAAGAGACAGTGATAGGAAAAAGATTATAATTATCCAATGAGAGTATGTGTAATTAACTCTAGGGTAATCTCTAACTGACCACACTATTGTTTAATTTAACAAATGTCAGGCTGCTGTCATACTGGCTCAGTTAGATTATCCGCCGATTCCCAGTTGCGTGTGTGTGAGTGAGTGAGAGAGACCAAGAGAGATAGATGGAGTTTAACGTCCACTCGACACAAACTAAGTCATTTTGGGACTAACACATGGTTCCATTTTATGTATATAATTCGCAGTGGAAGAAAACCGACGAGGATGGACAGGTGACCCTACTTCAATGACATACTTTATGATACAGCATGCACATGCTAACCATTCGACCATCCACCCACCCCGTGAACAGTTGTGACACATCAATTGTTCTTAAGCCTGCCATGCTTATAGTGAGATGATCTATCAATGACAACTGTTGTCTTTATATAACTGCTATAATTAAATATCATGAATAGATTATAATTATACTTCATTACCAAATAGTAAGAACTGAATTTAGAATAAATTGAATTCGATGTTTGACGGAAACGTGATGAGGCGCACCAGAAAAGGATTTCTCTATTATCTAGTAGTTTGATACTGTTGTATTCTATTGACCTCAGCTTTCGAACATTTAGGTCAAATTTGTAAATATTGTGAAAATTAAGAAAACAAATGGTCCTGTAAACAACTTGTCGGCACAAAAAAGGGTCGCAGCTGAATTCTGTTTCACTCGTAAATAACTTTGCAGTCACGAAAATCACAAAAATCAAAATTTGGCCATGAGTCAGACTATCCAAGATCAAAAAACCTCACTTTTAGGGATTTACAATTACTATGGTTTATTTCACTGCGACGTTTCAACAAGACTTCACGCGTTGTTATTTGTGTATATACTTGATAACGACTTGTGAAATCTTGCTGAAACGTCGCAGTGAAATAAACCATGGTAATTGTTATTCCATAAAAGTGTGGGTTTTTTTATGCTAATTACTAAATGCCATTCAAAGAATAGACTATCCAGAAATATATTCCTTTGGGAAATAGGAGACAAATTCAACAAACCACCATCTATTGTGATTATTTTCAAATATCAAAATTTGGCATGTTTCCAAGCGCAACATTAAGTTACATTCTAAATTTCATGAAAGTGCATGTATTAAAGAAGTTGTCAAGTTGGTCTTAACTTCCGGGACGAAATGAGAGCGACGAATTTTTTAAATTCGAAAATCAGAAATTACAAGTGAAATTGAATTTCGTCAAGGTACTCAAAGAAACAAGAATTAGTAAAATAGGCACAAAAAAAACCGCCAAAAATATAGCGTTTTGAGGGGAGGGGGAGTTAGGTCAAAGTTTCAGAAAGATCCATGGTTAGATGCTGAGATATAAGACTTATGGGAATTAACAGATGTGGGTGTATTATGTCGTCGTACCTGTGTGTATCCTTGTCAGTGGTCTGCAGGGCGCATTCTTAATGGATTATCTTGAAACTTTGCGTACTTATTCTGTATACCCGACGAATGATCCTTATTCTTTTTGGTTCATGCGCTATCTGCAAGCTTATTGTTTTTGTTAAAGTTATTATTATTATTTATTTTGTGTATTTTCTGCAAATCGGATTTCTCAGAGTATAACGATAGGATCTTTCTGAAACTTTGACCTACCCCCCCCCCTCCAAAAATGATGGGTGTCGAACGTTGATTAAATATATTTTCGAAACGTTTTACGAAATCGAAATTATCGAATTTTACTAACAAAGAAATTGACCTTCATGCCCATAACTCTGTGACTATGTGGCTTGAAATATTTACTTCAAATCTGCTATTTTCGATTTTCGAAAATTACGTCATTGACATTCCGTCCCGAAAGTAAAACAGAACTGACAACTTTTTGAATATTGGTTCGATTTTCATGAAATTTGGAACGTATGTAGATTGCATTAACCCAACTTCAACGATATCATTAGATATGTCCCAACTTATCCCCACTCGTAGAAATTAAGGGTCAAATTTGTTTCAAAAAAAAAAACCCGACGAAATATAGGTCAGATTACGTTGAGTTTTTTTTACTGTACTACTAGCTACGAGACTACTGATTCGTACACAAAAATGGAGTTTGTAGTTCAATCCGGAAGTGTCACCATCTTGAAATGTGAAAAATCCACATGGCTTTTTTTATATTTTACTTACAGACACGGGAGTTATATTTTATGAATCCTTCAAGGAATGCCAAAAAACGTTCAGGGTAGAATTTTGATTTAGTCTCTATTTTGAATTGAATATAAGAAATAGTGAAAAAACGACATTAACGGACATGTAAATAAACAGAATAGACCGTATTTTGATGAGTTCGTCTCATATTTCTGAAATTAATAAATTTGGGGATGGTATGGCTCATGGTCGAATTTTTGGTATTTGAAAAATTTCAAAATTTCGAATATCGCCTTTGATGTTTTCCGATTAACAGCTTGAAAATAATGAAATAGGTCGCAATTTTGTGATTTCATATCATATTTCCAAGAATGAGTGGTGGCTTTGGAATCAATAGATTTTCAAAACGTTTCACGAATCAGAAATCACCAAAATTTACCGATGAAAAAATTGACTTACATAGCTGTAACAATACAATTTTGAATATTATGTCATTGACATTGCATCCCGGAAGTAAAACGAAAATGACAACTTTTAGAATATCAGTACAATTTTCATGAAAATAGAAATGAAAGTAGACCAACTTCAGCGATGTCATTAGAATTTTCAAAGTTATCTCCTCTTGGAAAAAATAAGGATCAAAGATTTAAAAAAAATCGACAAAATATAGGTCAGATTGCCTTGATTTTTCTCTGTACTAGCTAAGACATTACTGATGAGAACACAAAATATGAAGTCTATCGTTCCAAAAGTCATGGGAGTTACATTTTCTGAATCCTTGAAAGAATGCCTGAAAAACTTTTAGAGCAGAATTTTGATTTCGGTCAAATGGAGGTCTCCAATTTGAATCGAATAATGAAAACGGTGAAAAATCCACTTTAACGGACGTCAAAATCAACCCAATGGGCCGTAACATGTTCAATGCGTCTTGTATTTCTGAAATGAATACATTTCAGGATACCCGGGATCAAGGTCAAATCTTTGTTGTTTGAAAATTTCGAATTTCGCCTCTGACCTCTTACGTGCCGACAATGTTGTTTACAGGACAACTTATGTCTAAAATTTTCAAAATTTATCAATGGATCATCTTGAAACAGTGCAAACTTATTCTGTGACTGTTGTCCATATGCCACAATTCTTAATGGATCATCTTGAAACTTGGTATATATTCCTAATAGCTCAATAATGGCAACTATTGATTTTGATGTATATCCCGATCCCCCAGGGATAGAGTCACGCCTTTATCCGGTTTGTGTGCCGCCTACAGGTCTTGAAAGCTTTTCATACATAATTCCCTAAAGATGGCCCCTATTCTTGATTGGTGAATGCTTGACTCCAATGGCGGTGTCAGGCCATTTATTTTTTTGAACTTGGCATAAGTATTTCTTATAGCCTAAGGGCGGCAAATATTAATTTTGGTGCCCGTTCCGATTCCCGGTGGCAGAGCTTCGCCCTATTTGTGTGTTTTTGTCTGCAGTCTGGAATTCTTAAATGATCAACTGGATAGTTGGTTTATTTTGGAACTTAGTATATTAAAATTCGTTATACCTTAAGGGTGGCAACTATTAATTTTGGTGCATGCCCCCCATCCCACACACACACATCAACTATCTGTTAATATAAAGGCTGTAAATAATCTACAGGTTGTAATTATTAACAGTTCGGCATAATCCATCATAGGGATGTATTGGTCCATATCTGACTCCCCCCCCCCCACAAGGGGCAAAGCCATGCCCAATATTTCTTTGTTTGTTTTTTTGTCTATAGGCTGGAATCCTGAATGAGTCATCTTAGAACTTCGCATATATATTCCGTACTCCGTGAGGTAGTAGCTGTTTATTTTGTTTAAATTCAGCATATAAATTCTTTAAAAAAAACAGGGTTGTACAATATCCGGCCCCTAGGGACAGAGCCACATCAACTTTTTGTGTTTATCGTCTACAGGCTGCAATTTGGAATTGAGGGGGAATAGATTTTTTGGCCCATAAAAAATTGTCAATTTTTATAGTTTAATAAAATGTTCACCATGCGATGCCTAATGACATTTATGATTTTACAAAACTAATGTAACATTCTCATTATCATCGAAAGTAATGTCAGGGTAACGTGGCACAAGTGAAATCCGTCATCACTGCATCGTAGCTCTAATTCGTGTCTGTAATTATGTATATTATGGATAATTTAGTTACAGATTTAGCGGTTTTATAGAATGTCCGTCTTTACAGGCGCGGATCCAGAAGGGCCCCCCCCCCCCCTACTCAGCTACATAAAAAAATAATGCCTTACATCAATGAAATTACATCACAAAGTCATCCTATATCAGTATAAAAATGATTTCTCTGTTTAAAAAGCTCAATTTGTATGTATGCCTATGTAATTTAGAGACGATGATGGCAGATGTCCGTAACGGAAACCTGGCAAACCCCCTCCTGCAAAAATTCCTGGATCCGCCCCTGCTTTATTAGCATAGTGGTTTAATCTACTGAGTATGTAGTCTCCAAATGTTCTCACAATTGAGCAGACAGAGTATCGATTAGGAATACCCATCTAGTATTGTCCTTTTACTCCCTGCAAATCTAGAAGTACAGCCACCACTTCATTATTAAAAAAAAACGTAAGTACGATTTCTAAATCAGAGAGGCACCTTAATCTAATCATTCTAAAAAACGACTTACTAAATGGATCAAAGCAATTTTTTGTGAGCAGTATGGAGACACATTCGTGATTAATTCATCACAATTCCAAGATATTCAATCGGGTTTAAGTCAGGACTAAGGGCTCGTCAGTGCACAACGTTGATACAGTTCTGTTGTCGGTGTGGGTACGGGCGTTGTCATACTGGAAACGTTGTTTTGATGACGTGCGAAATGTGGTATGACGTTTCATCGCTGTAGCGCACTGCTGTGATGCCGCCTCCTCTCCACGGACCAAGACTTTGGAACACCACAGGACCCACTCCCTAGTTCAGGTCGATTCCACCCCAAACCATTATGTCTGTTCCTCCCTATGAGTCTCGTTCAAAGCCACATTGGTCAGAATAACACTGGCCACGGTGAGAATCGATCCACACGGTAAGATCTACGGCAATGGATGTTCTCTCTAGTGAGACGTCGGCGCACTGTATAGGTTATGATGGGTCAAACTTGTGTTCCCACTGGCTGACGTGCAGATGTACGCCAGTCTTGTCGCCTTTTGCTAAACCTTTTCTACCAGATCGGGGCGATAATTCGTGGTGTTGGTGGTCCTAAAGCGTTGCTGAAGTCCGAACAGTGCCTGGCTCCCCCGAGTTGTGTGAATGATTCAACCAGGTATGGGGATGTATTTTATAGGGATGCTCCCGGTGAACAGCACGTTCAACATGAGTTACATGAAAATAATGGAGAGCACATTACCATCGCTGGAGCCAGGATGCGTTTTTGAGAACATTTCCTGGGTTGAATTCTTTGTTTGGGAAGGAGCCTTACTGCTCAGGTTAAGTTGGAGATGTTTTGCTGCTTAGTATATTATACTGTACGTACAGTATAATATACTAATATTCAATTCATAATGGTACTCATGGCGTTTCTTTTGCTGTTTAGTATATTATACTGTACTTCAATGACGTACAGTATTGAATGTCTTGAAACGAATATGAAATGAAATGGGGTTTAGTGTTCCACTTTTCTGTTCCTAACCTGGACTATTGAAGACAGGCATACGCCAACGTTTACGCGGGTCCTCGTTTTTTCGTCCCATTCGAACGACTAGATAGCCACCCAGCGTCTTACCCACTTAGCCACCACTGAATCTAAATCTTACATAATGTATCTTTAAATATTTTTAACCATCGTGACTTCTAGACGACGTGATTTTTCATATAACCAGGACCATAATCCAGGTACCGAGATTGCTGGTATATCAACATAATAATATACATGTATAAAAGTTTCGTCAAAATCATATAGTACAATCAGGTGTCATAATCCATGAAGTGACGGTCTGATACATACCAATATCGAAAGAAACCATAATCCAGGAGGTTACTGTCCAATATGAGCCAATATCGAATGGACGAAAGAATCCAAGATCTTTGGGCTATTAGATACATTTCAAGTTTCATCCAAATCGGATAAAAACTGTCATCCCTAAAGGGTTTACAGGCTATAAACACGATTGCTCGTACAATAGGGGACCATAATTCATGAAGCCACTACCGGATACATACTAATATCGAAATGAACCGAGATCACCGGAAGCGGGTCCGTAGCCAACTCATATATATTTTGGGGGGTGGGGGGTGTTTGGGGGAGCTACGGAATGTTTGGGAGGGGCTGAGAATGTGGCCTGTTAAGAACACTCTTAAAGAAATCATTATTGTTGGCGAAATATTGAGGGGGGGGGGCTAATTCGATTTTCTTTTTTTTGGCGGCGGGGGGGGGGGGGGCGGCTGATAAACTTATCTTTTATGTTTTCTCAAAATCGAATAAAAATGATGACCTGGAGGCATAGGACGGATGACCTGTGATATAGTTTGAAAATTTTAGTAGAGTCAAATTACATTATTCCGAGTTCAATTAGGGCTGTTTGAGGAATAGCAGTCCCATGCTTATAGTTGCTACCTTTGTTACGGTAATCTCGAGTCTCGATAATCCATTTTTTTAATTAAATCATTCATTACCTGCCAATCGTTTTGAATTCCGTTGAAAAACAAGAGCATCCGATGACCCAGGGAGCTGATTATGGTCTTGTCATGTCTAATTAACACTTTCGGCCAAGATGAGACTCGCATAAACCATCATACATTGAATTCAATACATCTGTTTATTATGGTCAGTATTTCATTTTAAGCCCGCCTTAGGTCGAGTTGAAGGAAGTGCAGTTTTAATTCAAAGAAATTTGTCAAACACAAAATCACGGTGATGTTGTTGTAAGAAAATCTTTGTGCATGTTTGAAGACACAGAAAGTTCAGCGTAAGTAAAATGATTGTGATTTGTTTCATGAAACTTTATCCAAATAAAAACCCTTTCATAAAGGTTATATAAAAATTGAGTAATATTTGACATTACTGTCAAAATGGGACGTACCATTCTCATGGGTTCTGGGACTGAAATACCAGTGCCTTTTACATAAGTAAATTTGCGTAGCTTTTCCTTTGCGAATTGATTGTTATGTCTGATTTTATCCTTTATATAGATGACACAGAGAATGTTTTAATTTACAATTGGTCTGTGAAATGATATTTGTTTTCAGAAAATCGTAGTCCATGTCAGCTTTGTTCTAAGAAAAGCATCGAATCTCGCCCTCAGAGTAAGCTATATCATATTTCTGAAACTTTGACCTTTCCCCCCAAATAAGTGGGTAATGGCTTTTGGTTAAATATATTTTCAAAACATTTTACGAATTCGAAATCATCGATTTTTCGGACGTTATAATTGACATACATAGCTATAACTTTGTGACTTTTGATTTATTTTACTAATTCTTTTGTCTTGAATACCCTGACACATTTACTTCTAATCGCAGAGTAAATATGTTACATTTTATGTATTCTTATGCTGTAATAAATAAAAAAAAATAATGTTTTCAAGATTCCCACGGTGCGATTGGAAATAAACATAAACTATACATTTGTATTTCAAGTTATAATTGTTTAAACGAATTTAAGTACTGATTATTGTTTCAAATTGTTGAGAAAACATATAGTTTTCTTTGTTTGAAAAAAAATTAACTTTTTTGTTTTTTTGGTCCTCTTTATCGTCCACGGGGAGGTCAAGTCCCACTCGCCCTAGGGTGGTCTTTATTTTGCAAAATTTTGAAAAGTTAATGCGCTACCCTCAATTTATGTTGGAATTGATGAGAAAAAAATGAAAAAATAAATAAAAGAATATAATTTTTTTTTAATGGGTGCTACGGTCGATCAAAGTTCGAACAAAATGTGACTCTTTGGGAATTTTTCATTTTTTTTTTATTTTCTAGGAAAAAATTTAAGCTTGAAATCAAATGTTGTTTCCTGGTTAATTGGAACGTGAGTGAACAAGACAGAAGTAATATTCATAAAGCGTCAGAAGTAATTCCAGTGTTTTATACTTTTAATGGGTTTGAATGAAATGCACAATTGTGTATCATTCCAATATAGATGAAATCAGAATTCATGATGTCTTACCATGAGACCATGGTATAATGTATAAGCTAAACAAGATCAGACAGACCATTAGGGTACACCGGAAGCACCACAGAAGCACTAGAAGTAAAGGTATAGGAAAAAGATACAATTTCACGGTAAAATCTTGATTTCGCCAATTTTTGACACTGGAATCACTTATGTACTTTATAAATATTATTTCTTTCTTGTTCACATTCTAATTAACCAGGAAACAACATTTGATTTCAAGTTTAACTTTTTTCCTAGAAAATAACAAAAATGAAAAAATGGCAAAAAGTCACATTTTGTTCGAACTTTGATCGACGGTAGCACCCTCTAAAACAAATTTGTATTCTTTGATATGTTTTTTTTTCATTATTTTATCATCAATTCCAACATAAATTCCAACATAACTTTTCAAAATTTTGCAAAATAAGGACCACCCTAACCCACCCCTGTCCCCTTCAGCAACATTTGTAAAAAAAACATTTTGTGGATACCCCTACCAAACCCCAATCATCCACAAAATGTTATAAAACAGGAAAATGTTTTAAAACTTAACCTTAATTTATATGACATTTAAGATGTAATAGACATGAGAGGTTGGGTGGCCCAATGGTTAGCACGTGTGCGCTGTATCATAAAGCCTGTCATTGGTTCAACTGGCGTGGTTTCGAATCCCCGGTTGTACGTGACAAGGAGTAGGGATGATTTTCTAATCTCGTGGGATTTCTCTGTGTCCTCTGGTTTCCTCCCACTGCTAAAGACCCATATGCGCAAGCGAATTATTGAAATAAAATTAAACCGTATGTTAGTCCCGAGATGACCTAGTTTGTGTCTAGTGGACGTTAAACCCAATTTCTCTCTCTCTGTAATAGACAGATTTAGCTCGTGAATACTGCGTCTATAAAGTATATGTTAGTAAACTTACCTTTATCGTCTACAATAGGCCTCGACAACGCCATCGTCAGCCGTCAAACTGAAAATAAAAGTTTATATATTACTAAATCGGATAAAAATAGTTATTATCAGTACGGGTAGAAGTGTTGTCTGAGTCTAAGTAAACCTGTATTGTTTAGCCCCGCCTGTAATAAACACAGCCTTTGTAATTCTTGGAATAAGGTGATGGTCGGAGAAAAAATATTATGCGTTATATATTGCGTGCGTCATTTATTTACCAATCGGCAATAACACACTATGAATTCAGGTAAGATTTTACTATACAAAATAGGGGTTCGGTTAAATCATATGTACAAAGTCAATATTCTCCGTAAATTATATTTTCAACACGTATCTCAAGTAGGTTTATAGTCATGATCTAAATTGAAACCGGGATATATTTCGCCCAACATATGGTGAATGGTTCGGGGTTTAATAAGATAACAAACCCCATCTCTCAACCATCCGTGTTACGAGATAGGAGATGTTGCTATATCGTTCCGATTGGCAAATCCCAACACAAAGTACTAACCTGATACGAGTTGCGTAGGAGTAATACACCGTGATTATGAATGTCTGTATTAATTTTGATAAAATCAATACCTGTTTTACTTTATTGTCAATACTTGCTGATAAATGAATGTTGTTTCAGTGGATTGGGCGGCTTAATATGTGTTCTAGTGGTATACATTTAATTTATTTTTAAGATATAAATAAAATAAAACCAAGTACGAACAATCCAAACCATTAGGCAAAATTCGAAGTCCTAAAAAACGTTATAGGCAAAATAGTTAGGCAAAGTAGTGTAATCAGCAAATGGACTGTTCATCGTGTACGAAATACACAACAAACAGTGGTAACATGTGTCCGGAAGAGTAAGCTTACCCTGCCTGGCGCGCCACACCCGCCATCGCTGCATCCAAACTACTAGGCAAAATGTAGGTTATTGTTATATGCATTAATAAAGAATTATGTTAAGTGAAACTAAAGCCAACCTTTCTCAATGTTTTAGTTATATTCCTGTATCTAGAGTTTAACCTCCACTCGAAACAAGCTAGGTCATTTCGGGACTATAGTTAAAATTCAATAATTCGCTAGCAAGTAGAGGTCTTGAGCAGTGCGAGGCAACCAAGGGACCCGACAAAAACCGACGAGATTGGACAAGCAACCCTACTCCTTTTCATGCACAAGAGGAGAATCAAAACTACGCAAGTAGTACGAATATATTAAACTCTGCATGTTAAGCTTGTGTACATATTACTTTACTAATTAGACGAACAAAAGTCAACCACGAAATACTTTTGCTCTAAAAATATGAGAAAACTGCATTACTCCAAAGAATTACAAATCTACGAACACCAACCAATTCGTATTGTTGCTGACTTATCACCATATCCTAATAAATATAACAAGATGAAAAATATTTTGAAGTGAAACATACTTCTTTGATGGGGAGAACAATGGTTTTATGTTGCTTTGGATATATTTTGGCACGATAATACTAGACTTTATAATACTACAAATTATTTGGTTTTATACGCGGTTGTGCAAATTTTTACAAAAAAAAAGAAAAAAATGGTTGGTGTTGACTGTTGGCAGAATTGTTATTTTTTGGGGTAAGGCAGTTTTCCTATATTTTTAAAGCAAAAGTACATCGTGGTTCAATTATTTCGTTTAATAAGTAAACTAATATGTAACTGATCACGCATAATAATTGGGTAGCAATGATATTTTCATCAATCTCATGGTGAAAACATGTCCCACAGTCAGGAGGTTGGTAGTTGAAATATTGCTAGCCGGATGTGGACAGTGTGACGGACAAGCGACACACTGGATGTGGGCGTGGCCTGCCACTTTTTTCGTACGCCGTACGAAAACAAGTATGGCGCGTATGTGCGGTGGTATTTATTTTATTTAATTATATCTCTAGTTTTGTAACCGGAGTTCAGCTTTAAATGGTCATAAGTGTTTGAGACATATGGATAGCCCCGTCTGCGCATGTTACTATTATTTATTAGTATGTTCCCTACATTCGGGTGTCAGAAGACAAACTATTTATTTACTCAAGCAGCAATTTAAATATATTGATACAAGTATTTTATTAAATGACCAGATTATCCTCTCATTTGATCAAAATCAGTTCATATCCAGCACTGTTCATATATTTTTTAAAATTGTCTAAACGTTTCTAACTCCGAAATCATCCCGTCTGTTATTGATTTATTTAATCTGTCCAATTACATCAAATAATACTTCACGTTTAGGTTGGTTTTATATTTATATGGAGGGGAGGGGGTTTTGCGGCACTACTACATTGGTACCCTGAAGACACCGAACGAACAACTGTATATATGTATAAATGTTTAGTTTGTATTTAAATCTCAAATAATTTCATATTTCGTATATTTATGTACTTGTTGTTTCGTATATGTACTGAGCGCCATAGAAAACGCATCACTTAGTTTTTCGTATAACAAAATGATCCTGTGAACATATCTTAATTATTTTCCTGCTTATTGTGAACAATATCCAAATGGGAACACACAAATAACAACACATTTGTACACTTATGGATGTTTAATCTGTAATCAACGGTACAAAGCCAGAGGGGTCAAAAGCAAGTTTCCCGTTATCTGGAAAAACCTAGTATCTCTGTTGAATGTAGTTTTGAGTAAACAAAGGAAACTGTTTTGTTAAGCTACTGAATATATAACCAATTTGGTTTTGTCTTTTCAGATGGAGATAATTAGAAGCCCTTTCGATGAAGGAGAAAAATACCTATTATTATGTACATACTGATTCGAATTATAGGTCTAACTCAATTTTCACCAAAATTTGACTTGCTAGGTTTTCCAGATTACGGGAGAAATGTACGACAAAAATAGTTAATTGTCAGTAGCGCGTGTGTCCTCCACTGACTCTTACGCACGCTGTGCGCACAATTAACCATCTTTGTCGTACTTTTGGTTTTGATCCCTCTGACTTTGTACCGTTGATTACAGATTAAACATCCATAAAAATGTTAAAACGTTTAAGAAACGATCCAATTTTGGTGTTTCTTAAAAGACATTTTTCTTCTGAAGAAGCGCCTTGTGTGATTGTTTTGTGGATCTTAGTAGTTTTATTATTTTATGCTTATCCTTCAGATATCAGACTAGTGCTACTGGGAAAGACGGGTGCAGGTAAAAGTTCACTGGGAAACAGTTTACTTGGGAGAAAAGAGTTTAACTCCGCCCCGCTACAGACCACACATACCTTCAAATTAGAATGTCGTCGTGGTTCGACTCAACTTATAGATGGAACCAAACTAGTCGTTATTGATACACCAGGAATTGCGGATACTAAAATGTCTACCCTGGACACATTTGACGAACTTACACGGTGTATAGAGCTTTCGCACCCAGGTCCCCATGCATTCCTGTTTGTCCTGAAGATTGATAGATTTACACAGGAAGAGATGGACGCAATCAACCATCTCAAATATTGGTTCGGACAGCATGTCATGAAATACGCAATTTTCGTTTTCACCAGTAAAGATTCGCTGGATTATGCCAGTTTAACAATTAACGAGCATGTTCAGAACAGTCCATCTGAAATGAAAACCCTTATAGCGGAAACAGGCTGTAGGGTCACAGCAATCAACAATCGGGGTCGTGGCCCTGAACTTGAAGGAGACGTTAACACCATAATGACTCTAGTAAAAGAAACCCTACAGGTGAACAATGGTCAACATTACACTCAACAAATGTACCGCCAGGCTGTGAAGGCGAGAGACGGACAGCCAAGTCTGTTGGAAGACAAGGAGTTTGAAGATATAAAGGATTTGCGACTACGGAAACTAGCTAAAAAGTACAAGAGACAGGGTGTTGAACGAGGACCAACTTTTGTAACTTGGGTTCTTAATTGCTGTGGATATATCTGCCGGGGATTAGGATATGTGTTAAAAACTATTTTTAGTTTTTTTATTCAGTGCTGTACATGGTTAGTCAGATACTTTGGGGCTTGAACCGAACAGAGTCATTTAATGATTATAAATACCGTAAAGGTATCCTTAGACTAAACTTATTTTCAGTTATACATTCATTCAATAACCCCAATAAAATAATTCCTTAAAATTCTCTGCTCGTCCTTTTTCTGTATTATGGGTTTCAACATATAAACCTATTTGTCTTAAATATTGGGTGGGGGGCTGGGATGGCCTAGTGGTCTAGAGTGCCGCGCTTCGACCTCTAGCTGGCCGGTCACCTCTGGCTTACGGCTGTGGTTTCGAGCCCTGGTGTGAGCGTATGTGGCATGCAGATAGGGGCGCCTTCTCAACCTCGTAGGTTTCCTCCAGGCACTCCGGTTTCCTCCCACTGCCAAAGACCCCCTACGCGCAAGCGAATTATTGAAATAAGATTAAAAACCATATGTTAGTACCGAAATGACCTAGTTTTGTCGAGTGGACGTTAAACCCCATTTCTTTCTCTCTCTCTCTGTGTCTCTCTCTCTTAAATATTGGGAGCCCTAGTGGCTCAGTGCGTAAGATATTGAGAACCCGGAGGTGCCGTGTTCGATCCATGCCTAGGCCCAAAACGTTCATGAGTATCGATCGGCTGAGTATCTATCCCCGTGTTGTTTAGGATGACCGGTCCGGCAAGGGACAACGTATAGTCTAGTCATTCGGACGGGACGTGAAAACGCTGTCCAGGATACACATTGACATGTACATGAAATAAATATTGGCAGTTGAAATTCGAAATAGAGTAGGCCGTAGCGCTGCTTTCCGGGCAAAATTTCCCTCAGAGCATACTGTATGGCGTATATCCGCCTTCGTTAGTCCATCGGAGCAGAACAGTAGGACTTTAAA
Organism: Patella ulyssiponensis; assembly: GCA_963678685.1. Lineage (NCBI taxonomy): Eukaryota > Metazoa > Mollusca > Gastropoda > Patellidae > Patella > Patella ulyssiponensis. The sequence continues at coordinate 9,161,726 of OY783227.1, read as the reverse complement.
CTCCATTCCATTAGACTCAAATCCCACCAATGGAAGGAGTCAGAACTAAGTGGGCTATCCTACAATTTAAAAACTAAATCCCAGACAAAAACTAAAATAATATGCTCCTTAATTAAAGCATGACATAAGGGATGTCAAAATGTCACTGATCTGGCTGAATTACAGAATTACTGATCAACGTTAATTTTTGGAGACAACTTTCTCGAAAAGTTGTCAGTGTGGGTTAGTCCACTTGAGTTCTGAATCCTTCAAATATCAAATCCAACCTTTACAAAACTAGTAACAATGCAACTAGTAACAATCTACATTTTAACGTCAAATTCGTGAATATGAATATGCACTAAAACCTGGAGGACAACACAAATTCAAACAGCTTTTGTCGATATTGCACCAAAATAGCAACCAAATCTCCATGCAGAAGACGAGAATTTGGAAAATAAAGAGAGAGTATGTTAATAACTTTCGCGGTGTAGGAACTAATTGGCACGTGTCCTATAGTATATAGAGGTGAAATTTCAATTTTCATCCAAAAATGCCTGTTTTATTCGCTTCCAGTAAAGTCTTCCATTGTGTATATTGTACAATGGTACATCCCAGACTATGTGTGTATATTGTGCAGTGGTACATCCCAGGTCCACGTGTGTATATTGTGCAATGGTACAACCCCGGTCCATTGTGTATATTGCACAGTGGTACATCCCAGACCATGTGTGTATATTGTGCAGTGATACATCCCAGGACCATGTGTGTATATTGTGCAGTGGTACATCCCAGGTCCATTAGCCGTTTATTTTCAAATTTTAAAAAATATATTAATGGGCACATTTCATATCTCTGAAATAAATTTGACCAGTGGCAAATGAAGCACATATAAATTACTCATAATATTGTAATTGTATTTGTTTACGACCGTGTCATGACAAAAATATATTTACAAGTAATCTCTCTCTCACGATGCTCGTAATTGTCCAGACGAGCAAGGAACATATCTATATGCGTCTTTGGTAGTCAAACGAAGGGGTACAATCATTGTTTGGGTGGGTTTGTCCCTAATTTCAATGGTGTGTCACTACACTGTCTTCAAAACGGCACCGATAAATGCAGAAACAATAATGTAACAATTCCGCCAATTCATTGTTTCAAGTTCTGTTTTTGCTGCCACCAATTCTTTGTTTCGAGTTCTATTTCGAAATACACTTCTCTTCGGACTAAATCTGATTTAATGCACCTCCATAACGACCCAGCAATACATTGTTTTCTTAAATATGTTTAATATCAAGCACATGACTTAATAAGCTAGAAACACACTGTTCTTCTTAAATACGTTTAATATCGAGAACAGGACATAAGCACGATAATACGGTTAAGAACTGGAAATGCTGCATCATGTCTTCCTAAGAATTCCAATGGATTTACTGATATTTCACTTACCACTTTCTGATATTTCGTGGATAAAGGGGTATATATAATTGATTGATTAAAAATGCCCAAAAATGCAAAGCATTGTCCAACAAAAGGAAAATATAAGTAAACATTTTAAAAAAAAACCCGGGCTTGTCATTTTATATGCGTTATCTGTTGATACAGATCCGGCTAACACAATCTAGGTGGGGAAAAGAATCTTAATTTGAAAACAAATTAATCACATAAATCGTATCAGGTTACAAGTCAACATTAACATTAAAATCTAAAACTAAACAAATCAAAAACTGTACTGACAAATATACAAAATAATGTCAAGTTTTTACTGTATCTATTGCCAAACAAAGTATCTTTTATTAAAAATAAATTTGAATGAAAAAAACCTACGTCGCAGAAACTAGTCAAGATAAACACGGACACCTTTATTGATCCTTGATATTTGACGTCATTAATATATCACAGTAATCTATATTCCCCGGTATTGCACGATTCGTTGAAGCTGTATGAATATATCACAGTAAACTATATTCCCCGGGAGTACACGATTCGTTGAAGCTGTATGAATATATCACAGTAAACTATATTCCCCGGGAGTACACGATTCTTTGAAACAGTATTCTCCGTGAGTATACGATTCTTTGAAACTGTATTGCCGGTATTACCCGATTCATTGAAACTGTGTTGTCCTGGAGTACACGATTCTTTGAAACTCTATTCCCGGAGAAGAATTGAATCACGTGTTCATGTACACGACCAAAACAACCAGAGATCGTTGTTGAACAAAAACAAGTATATATATGATCTTTGTATAAAATATGTGAATGCGTATGTAAATAGCTCATAGAATACAATTATATTCTGAGCGCCATGGAAAACGCAGCACTTTTTTCCGAAATATTTTATTGCTAGGTGGTTTTGTATGTATAATATTATGCAATACTATGAGCTATTGTTTCACACAATGCTCCCAAACGCACAAAACAAATTGCACGAGATGCACTCGCTAGCCTGGATATCTTGTGTTCGATCCCTGCATTGGCCGAAAAAGTCCATCCGAATTTTCCGGCGTGCTTTCAATGTTGCAGAACGGAAGGCCTGACAAAGAACACCTGTCTAGTCGTTTGGATGGGACGAAAAACCGAAGATTCGTGTATAAATTGGCGTACACGTAAAAGATCTCTTGGCAGATGGAATTAGATATGAGAGGAGGTCATAGTGCCGCTGCCCGGGTAAAATGTCCCTCATAGCACGCTGTAGGACCATAACTGTAGGTCGTTAAACCCCATTTCATTTCATTTTATGTTTGTGCTCAGGATATGAGGTCCTAAATATATCAACTAAATTAAACTTCTTAATATTTTTAAGATAGTATATTTTCTTTTCATTTTAATGCAATAATTGCCACCTAATCGAACTCAATTGTCTCCAATAATGTTATTACAATCTCCCCCTAAAATTATTGTTGACGCATGAATATGAGTGACATCTGTGTTTTTATCGCGTCGATCCTCATCGCAAATAGGACTGTTTATTTTAATATCAATCTGTAAGATATTATAATGTCCTACAGGCAGGGTAAGCTTACTCTTCCGGACACCTGTTACCACTGTTTGTCGTGTATTTTGCTGATTACACTATTTTGCCTATAACGTTTTTTTAGGATTCTGAATTCTGTCATAAGGATGACATCGATGCGACTTATTGAGTCAAAATTAAATTCTAAAACATTATTTTTGAAGTATTAGAAAAATAAATAAAGACATATAAAGTATATGAAGCTATAAAATATTTCATATTTACTGGAAATGGGACGTAAAACGAGTAAAAGGCGCCATTCTGCGCGAACCAGTAACGTATTATGTAAACAATACATGCTCCATTGAGAAATGACTGAGGCTCCGCGATGACGTCACATGTTAAAAGCAGTCATCTTTGACAGACTATTAGCAATACCTCTGTGAAACAGGTTGAAGTTGTCGCTGGCGGGGCAGGAGTAAGACGCATAGAACATATAGGCATTTTAAAGAATTTGGTGCCCCCATATATACACATACTATTATAAATCCCTAAATACATTTGTATTTGTCAAGATAAGGTTTATTTACGTCATTATTCATTGAGACAAAGCAGCTAAGAGTGAGAAAAGACAAAAACAATGAAACACCAATTTCTTAATTTTTTTTTAAATTATATGTTTTACATTTGTCAGCTAACAAAGCAGAAATTCCGTGGTGTCCCCTGATGTGCTAAGCACGTGGTTAATACTGTTTGCTACATGGTTAATCCAGCCCTGGGGCCGGTTGCTCAAAGCTCTGTTAACTTTTAACGATCCGTTAACATGGAGTAAACGGATCGTTAACTTTAACGGAGAGAAAGGTTGTTGCTGGAAGCCCCTTTAACTTTAACGGATAATGAAATTGACTTTCCAGCAACAGAAATTTAACGGACCGTTAACAAAGGACACATGGAAGATAACGATCCGTTAGTTTAACGGATCGTTAAAATAACTTAGTTTTGAGCAACCGGCCCCAGGTCTATGATTTCATCACGTGACGTCATTCTTTGATGTTGGCGTACCATTATTTCCAATAATGTACGGGAAACTTGTCAACGGTACATTATCTATACTAGATGAAATATTGGAGTCACGTGATGTATTTCATTGAAAAGCATGTGCTGGATAGTGTCTGTATTTTAAGTTGTTTAATAGTCTTTGTTGAAATGATTTCTATATTAATGTTTTTTTTGTTATCAAAGGTTGCATGAATATATTAAAATAAAAAGTTCCTTCCAAATTCCCATCATGCTAAGCAGAGTGACGCCATTTTTTGTAGAATTCCTTAGCATTTTTTTTAAGTACTCTTAAATACTTTGTAGAATTTGTAAGAATTAATGAATAGAATAGAGTTGAAAATAGCACCATTAGTTGTAAGTAGATCTAGAGAATCATTTGTAGATCTTTATATATATTTTCATTTAGTTTTTATGGTAAAAAATGTAAATTAATAAATGGGTCGTAGTTGGTTGCTCTAATTGCCCATTATCTGTGGTACCTTGTGGGGGGTCCTGCCATAGCGTAATTTGAGCCTACTTAATTTGGAGACAGGAATGTATTCAAGGGAGACAACTACATTTAAAGCCCACATGTAAACAAATCGAAAGTAGTAAAGGAAACGGTTGAATTTGTATGAATAGTTAGATAATATGTCGTTATTTCTTTATTGTAGTGAATCACAGCATATTGAGTTGAATCGCAGCATATTGAGTTGAATCGCAGTATATTGAGTTGAATCGCTGTATAGTTAGTCGAATCGCAGTTTACCAATTACCAGATTTATTAGTAGAATTGAACTTTGTAGAAAATAGATAGAATTTACATTTTGAAGAATAGTATTGTGGAATATCATATAAAGCTGTGAATATAGACTTTTGGTGTTTTTTATTAAGTATAAGTGTATACGCAGAATTTAACGTTTACCGTTAACAGTCTTGAGCTCAAGACACTGCGTAATATATATTGTGCAGTATCAATATAAAACCATACATAGTCAGTTCGTTATAATTGAACAAACGTGAAAATCAAAATAGAAATTAAACATTGTGGTTTTCCTAGAAATCTATTTTAACTTTCATTTTAATTTCTGAGAAATACATGTAGACACCAGAAATTGTCAGCGATATTTTACGTAATTGACAAGGTAGGTAGTCCATAAAATGATAAATGCTACATTTTGAAACCAGTTTTGGGGGACGTCATATATTGACGTGTGTTATACCAATACTTGCATAGTCGACAACAAGAAGAGCGTGAATAGGCCAATTCTTGGCTGTTAATCCCTTTTCTTTTCCACGCCCCTTCGTTGTATATAGACATTTTGGGGTTGAGGATGTCATGGATGACGAATGATAGCCGCACACCAAATCTCAGTTGATTGGATCAAAAGCTTTTCATTTTACACATCTTTTACTTTCGATATGCAGTAGAGATTCCCTCGATCAGGCCATTTTGCTTATTTACTATTTAGCCTCGATTATCAAGACACTCGTCATACTAGGCTATCTCGATATTACTCTGTCTCTAGTTCATAAAAATAACATGATTTTTACTATTTACTATTCCCGTCATTTATTCTATTCGTGGCCTGACACTCTCTTCATTCCATGATCGTTGGGTTAGATAGGTTGCGCGGCCTGTCAATCTCACACCCGATATATTTGTTTTATATGTAACTGACACGTGAGGTGACTTGGACATTTCTTGCTGTTTTACTTGAATATGAGGTGGCTATGGAACTTTTAAGTGTTTCAATATTTTAACGTTTCAATATTTATTGTTTTTTCTTTAACTAAAATATGGGATCGGTCATTTTCCTATGTTTAATTGAAACATAAAGTGGTGTCTAGCACAATTCCTTTCGGTTATGTTATGTTTCATATTTAATGAAAACATAGGATGGCTAGGTAATTCGTAACATTATGTTTTCATGGACATATGAGGTGACTAGAAAATTTTTCAGTGTATTTTCTTTATATTAAACTGAAATATGAGATGGCTACGAAACGTATCAGCGTCTTTATTTTATATTAAGCTTAATTATGAGATAGTTAGGAAACCTATCAGTTTATTATTTTGATATTAATCTGAACTGTGAGGTGGCTACACAACTTTTCAGACCTACCTAGTCCCACTACAACCAGTCAGTTCTTATGAGCCCTGACGCCCACCCCCACCACAACCAGTTAGTTCTTATGATCCCTGAAGTCCCACTACCACTACAACCAGTCACATCTAATGAACCCTTGACCTTCTACCCCCACACCTACAACCAGTCACATCCATTTATTCAGATTGTCGAAACATTTATTAATTTGGTATAAATTTCTGTATTTAGATGAGTAGTTACCTGCGAGGTTATGCACGAGGAGAAAGTTTGGAGAAGTTTATAGATAGAACGATCCGGCCACCAAATGATTTTAAGGATCGTGTAAATCACACGGTCGATCAAGTAGTTCGATATTTACACAATATGCCTGGTTACTGTATTCAGGAAGTCGTCAAGGTAAAATAATTAAACTAATACAAGTATTGCAAGTAATCTTAACTGTTCGTCCAGCCGATTAATGACGTTGATTTTGGCGAATCAGCAACTAAATCGGTATCTTTGTCATGCACAGTGTCCCACGGACCAGTGTTTTAACTGATCCTGTTCTGTCTACAAAAACTAACCCCGCTTGTATGCTAAGAGTCTGTAAAACACCAATGATAGGCTGATGACACGCATGTTCTAGACAACTCCTCCCTCCCCTTCGTCATTTCAAAATCCCTACTTGCAAGTGAATTATAGAAGTAACATTACACCATAGATAAATACCCAAATGACTTAGTTTGTACGGGTTGGTTGCTGGTCTGTGTTTTGTTCCCTAGACAAAGAACGGTTGCTGATCTCTGTCTGGTTCCCTTCACTTTAAGTCCGAAAGTACGTACGCTTTCACCTAGTGTGAATACTATACAAGTATATGAAGGGACACAACTCCTTTCTATACAGTCTTGTTCCCAAGACTTAAAGTCCGACAGAATGGTTGCTGATCTCTGGCTAGTTCCCCTGACTTTAAGTCCCAAATAACGTGCGCTTTCACCCAGGGTGAATACAGTATTGCTCTATAGAAGTATATGAAGGACACAACTCCTTTCCAGATAGTCCATGTTAAAGCTGATTTTAAGAAATCAGCTTTAATATTTTATATTTCCTTGCAGAGTGGTTCGCTGGGAAAGGGAACATCTGTTCTGAGTGATGCTGATATGGTCGTTTTCTTCAATGGTTATAATGATATAGAGAGTTTGATTGCACATAAACCACAAATAATTAGTGATATATGGAAATGTATGTGTTTTCCCAGCCCAGGATGGTATAGTTGGATATTTCCGTCAAAACCCGAATGGATCGACTCAATACGTGTACTAAAATATAACGAATATTTCATCAAGTTTATGGTATACGTTCAGTACCAGGGTAGAAGTGAGCCTGTTGAAGTCGACGTTCTACCTGCAATAGATGTAGTTGCCAGACATGGTAAGACTTGAGCTGAATTACTCCTAATGCCTAATGCCAGAAATTGAGCTAAGTGTCATAATATGCCAGTCGCTAGACTTTTTTATGTGATGCCACAATTATATCTCTTTGATAACATTATTCATTTTAATAATGCATTTTAATAATGCATATCAATTCCATACACATAGCATGATAGCTATTGTGCGAGTATTCACAATAATATTTGTAATGTGAAAAAAGGGCCATAACTCATACGTAACTGGAATTATTGAAATTTAATAGACTTCATCGTTATGTTTCGTTAAATAATACATGCACAATTATACCATGTCCGATTATAACTATTGTCAACAGGGTATTCACAAGGTTTAACACAATAAAAAAGTGTCATAACTCTAGACGAAATAAACATCTAAATAAGTCATATCACTCTCATACGGATCGGATGATAAACCTCATAAGTTCTGTACAGTAAAACAATTAACGGAAATTATTAAAATTCAATAGTCTTCTTCGTTTCAATGATATATACATTTTATGCAGATAGAAGGATTACCGTTTGCGTTATAGTGTTAAGACGTTTCTACAAACTTAAAGCTAGAATTTCATATTTTAAAGTTATATTTATAAAATGTATGAAAATAAAGCCTTAAAATAGCTAGTAGCCATAAACAGTCCTACCTCGTTAAAGAATAATCCTATTAATCCTATCATTCACTATTGTCAGTTGAGAAATTGGCAAAAATATAATTTTCAAATTCAAATTTAAACGTTTGAAGATAGCTATTCCATAAGGGGGGGGGGGGTACACTGTAACAAAAATATCCGTGAAAAAACGGAAAAAATTCCGGAAACAAAAATTACCAGGAAAATTTTATCCGTATTTGATTTTCCTGTAATTTACAGAAATTCCCTCAATTAACGTAAATTCCATTTTCAAATCAGTATTTCATAGAATGTGCGAAGTAGCTTTATTTAACGTCCGTTTCCGCCGAAGTGCTAGCGATATATTTACGTAACCGCTCTCCGCTAATATTTATTAGAATACCCTCATCGAGAAAAGGCCGTATCTATCAACTAATAATGGTCAATGTTAGGACCGGTTAGAGGTTTTCAGATGTAAGTTTGCGGTATTATCAATTTGCAGATGTTAACTCTGCCGTAGAGACAAACCGGCTTACACTGGCCCATCGGTTAAATTATCCAGATTTAAGCGTGCTTGGTTACCAGACAATACAACCTATTCTCGCAGAAGGTTGAAAATTGTATTTACACATTTATGAAAATACTTACAATCTGATTACCGTATGATGAATGAGAAAACACTTTATGGATCTTATAAATAGTGGAAATTAGATATACATGACTATTAATATACCAAACTCTACACAATATGATCCTTCATATTATGGTTAATAAATTGAAATGAATACTATAAAATGATACTTATTAGGAATTATTATATATGTATATGATTTCTTATCGTTGCATTTGAAAACAGAAATAGTCCGTTATATAATGGAATGAAACATTTTATTCCTGAATTTCACGTAACTTTCCTGTCATTCCACCGTTTATTCCGTAAAATAACAGAATTAAGTCCGTTATAGAAGGGAATAAAATATTCTATCCCCAAATTTCACGGAAGTTTCCTGTTTAATACTGGATATTCCACAGAATTACATAAAACACGTAATTTGAAGAAATAATTCACTCTTTTAACACAATTTCTCAAAATAATCCATCAATTAACAGAAAAAATGTGTTAAACTACGGAATTCGGCGACATAAAAAACGGATTTTTTTTACAGTGTAGAAACAAAAGGGTGGTAATTGTGTTATTATTTCCGGTGTGAATGAGTTATAAGTGTGAAAATTATACCTTTGGTCGCGTAATAGTGAGTTGACGACCTATTGCGCAAAAGACGTAGAAATAATGACGTTTTGACTTTCTTAGAAAATATGAAATTCTCTCTTTAAGAACGGTTTATAAATTATGGAAATTGTTGAAATTATATTTTGTGGATTCTTCATAAGAAATTATGGACGAAAGGCGGACAAAGGTAAGACCAATATGCGACACAATTTCCATGTCACCGGATTTAAATGGATTGCCACGACAGTTCACCATCTATGCTATATCTTCATAACTTCCCTCAGAGTAAATGAATTTGAATGAATATCTAGTATATCAACTGAGTATGACTCACCTTTATTCTATACAATATTTTAAATTCCATCACATGGGTATAGAGGACATAATACTTATTATAGATATATCATTTATTTATGTTACAACAGGTGGGAATATGCAGTCAGTTTATCGAGAAATGCAAAATAAATCAAGTCATGTCAGGGACCACTACTCTTTTTGTTTCCGTAAACAACAACTGGCAATGATTCGACCTAAACCACCTAAAGTTAAGACTTGATTCGTTTACTTAAATACTGGTATAAGGTAATGTAAATAAGTTATGTATTACTTTATATTATGGACAGGTTGATGTAATTAAATTATTTACACTTAATAGGTTGGAAGTTGGTAAAACTATACAATACAAACGCCCGTGTATATCTAATGTCTCCTTAAAATTAGTAAAACACAAAATAAACAGTCCTTGTGTATTAAAAAGACAATTTAAAGCACACTCATACAATCGTGGTCGTGAGACGAGAGGGAGAGATGGTGAGTCATCTTCACCCTTTGTCATAATAAAACATTTTAAAGCAGGAGGTTCAGCTGCTGCATAAACTCGCTAGAGTTTATATAAGTTGCAATTGCTGCATCAACTCACTAGAGTTCATTTAAGTAACATTGACTTCCACAACTCACTAGAGTTCATTTAAGTAACATTGACTTCCACAACTCGCTAGAGTTCATATAAGTAACATTGACTTCCACAACTTTTTTTCTTCTTAAACTTCTGATATCAGTTCGTCATTTCAAATACCTAACTAATAGTTGCATGAAATTTTTGATAATTCTTTTAGACCAATGGACTAGATATGACATCGTATTGTTGTGAAGTAATCGGGATGTATATCTTCGACAAATATCTGAACAGTAATACCAACTTTGATATGAAAACTGGTTTTTGTAAAGCTATGGAGTTATTTAGTTCCTATAGACGACTCCAGATTACAATACCTGGAATCTATAACACAAATACTTGGTAAGCTGAATTATAATTAACGTATTAAATCATCATATTATGCTAGTATGCTAGCCCCCCCCCCCCATCACGAGTAATCGAGAGAGAGAGAGAAATGGGGTTTAGCGTTCACTCAACACAACCAGGTCATTTCGGGACTAACATATGGTTTCAATTTTATTTCTATAATTCGCTGGCGCGTAGGGGTCTTTAGCCGTGGGAGGAAACCGGAGTGCCCGGAGGAAACCCACGAGGTTGAGAAGGCACCCCTATCTCCATGCCACATACGCTCACACCAGGGCTCGAAACCACAGCCGCAAGCCAGAGGTGACCGGCCAGCTAGAGGTCGAAGCGCGGCACTCTAGACCACTAGGCCATCCCACCCACCCCCCCCACGAGTAATCGAAGTGGTCCTATAATGTATATATTGTGGTTAGGCCTAGGAATAGTGTTGATCACATCAAAACGTGACCGAACTTATATACGCGTACCATATCGTAGACTTCCATGACAGCTGGAACCTAGGATAAATAAAGACTAACACGTCGTCTCGCTAGGCTGGATGTGGCAGGTTCACGCCCTGTTTTAACCGAGAAATTTCACCAGGATTCCCCTTGTCTGTGGTGTAAGATGGGTGACTTGGAACAGCTGTCTATGGTACGAAACATCGAGATCGCATGTACAGATTGCAGTGCACTAAAACGATCTCTATACAGTTGGAATTAGATATAAGAATAAGCCATAGAACTACTGTCCGGGCAAAAAGTCCCTCCTAGCACATTCCCCTGTTACTAATATCACCATTAACAGAACCCTCCCCTCATATCACTTAAAATATCAGCAGATCGAAACTGCCAGACAAAATGGCCACTCATTGTACGCCAATTATAGTTTAAAAGTATGAAATACCAAGGCTGTTGACACAATATTTATCCAATTTTGATGCAACTTGAATTATATGTTAAAGTAGCTAAGTCTCTAACTCAATATCGTCCAAAATCTTCGGCATTCAAAATACGAATTATTTGTCAATTTAAATCAACACTGGTGTTATCATTTTACCAGGAAAAGATGAGCTTTTGATATCCAATATTTAAAACAAAATAAATATTTTACCATTGGTACACGAATCGTGTACCATAATGCGTTTCAGCCCCAGTTCTAGCTACTCGAGGAACGGGGCTAGAAACATTCAACCAAATCAAACGGCGTATGTAGACTGGAATAACCAGACACTCGAAATAGCCACTCGATTGAAACTTCTGGCGTATTTCGCCGAACATAACTAATTTGAAATTAGGGTATAAACGCAAACGATTGAATATAAATCAGTTTGTATACATTCATATTACATTATTATATGTGTTGCGACCCATTTGTGGCAATTTCTAGGTCTCAAATATTAGCGATTTAGCTCCTTTAATAATGCGACGATCGTTGTTCTTGTTGATATTTGCACATATCGGACCATAATTTCCTGGATTATGGCCCCTGATTGTATGACAAATCAGGTTTTTAGCTTGTTGACCCTGTAGAGATCACAATTTTTATCCAATTTTAAATACCGTTTAAATATATCAGCATTTCACCATAACCAAGATGGAATTCGAACTTTGAGAAATTCGACACGAAAGTGCCGGACAAACTGGCTGCTCTTTGGACGCAAATTGTGTAACGGTTGTAAAAATACTTAGATTGAGAACCGAATATAGATAACAAATGTTATTCGATTTTGATGAAACTAAACATATATGTTTATGTACCAAAGTTCCTGGTCTCTTTCCATATTGGCGCATTTCAAACCGTATCTTTCTGGTTGTATATTTGCATACTGAAGAATTATATGTTTCTTTGCATCTGTTTAGGTCAAGTTTTTTTCCTGAAACCATGTATGTTCTTGATCCTGTTAATCCTTTCTCCGACACATCTTCCTGTGAGGTCTATAGTATCGCTATAGAAATGTGTGCTCAGGTCACCTTAGATTGGCTACAAAATGGAATCTAGGGTATTTATATTTTCTTTATCAAAAATACATAATATAAGATTTAGACATAGACAAACCGCTAGCGGTTCTTGGCAAAAAAAGATTAAACGCCATTGGAAATCGCCACCTAATCAGGGGCCTAGTTAAGGTACCTCAGGGGTACTAGGCAGGTCTGAAGGAGATGAGTCGAGGCGACAGCGTCTGGACATGGCTCCCTCAATACAAGATAGTTCTGGGGTCGTTTACATTACGATGTTTGTACCTAATATGTAAGAAGCAGAATAACAGTATTATATTTGCAGTTGTACAAATGTTGTCATCAAAGAACCATGTTTTAAAGAACCAATAATAACACAATGTTGTATATGGCCGGTGGCTTTAACGGGCCGCAACGTCATCACTGGAGTCTGGAATGGGACGGTATAGTAGACTTTTTGGGCCGGGTGTGCTTGGCCTTCCATCACAGGAGGAATCAACAAACGCCCCCGGCAACAAAAAACGGGACATGTTTCAATGAAAATATTCGTACTTATTCAATATTCCTAACTGGTTAATCAAATGGTCAAAATTTGGGGTTCATTTTTCAAAAATTTCCCAGTTCGGTATCCGCGCCCCTGGACCTAATAATTTATAAAACACGTGGAGGCCTATGTAGTTCTTACATAAGGAATAATATTTAATCTTTTGGGGAATCTGTACTATATTTGTGTTTAGCCTAAACCGTTCCCATATCTATGGATATCAGGTAAAGCTGACATCCATTACTTAAAGCTGCAATTTCATATTGTTAAGTTATATCTTTAAACTATATTAAATTAAAGCCTTATCTATAAACAGTCCTACCTTGTTAAAGAATAATCCTATAATTCACTATTGCCAGTTAAGAAATTGGAAAACATATCGTTTTCAACTTTCAATACAAACGTTGGAAGATAGATATTGCATGGGGGGAATGGAAAAACAAGGGAGGTAATTGTGTTATTATTTCCGATATGAAAGATTTGTAAGTGTGGAAAATAATGCTTATGATTGTATAATAGTGAGTTGACAACCTATTGAGCAAAAGACATATAAATAAATATGTTCTGACGGTCTTAGAAAATATGAACTTCCCGCTTTAAGAAGTATTGTGGACAATCAGTCTGACCCGTCTCTATTATAACTTTTGTTTTTCAGGGTTATGGTTTGTTATCTAAAGTCAGCGCGGTAGTTGCTGTCACTGTTCATATACTACTGGTATCCATCGGAGTTATACAAAACTGATTTATTTAAAATGTTTAATTCTTTTCTCACATTCTGTTCTAAAAATTCACAATATAAATTACGAACATCGATATCTAGTTTGCGTTGTTATCGACTTACCTGGAAATTAAACGCTTGTGAACTCAAGTCTCCACGCATAATGGACGCGTGGCTCTATCGATAATAAATTAACACGGGTCCATCATGCTCCTGCCATACCAACAGGCAAGATCTTACTACGCCCAGCGCACCCAGTCAAGATCTTACTACGCTCATGGTCAAGCCATGGCTACCTTCATCGCGCGCCAACCATGCCCTTGCAGTTAGCAGTCAGACCTGGATGCGTGCTTACCAGACTCCCGTAACGTATACCCATCACATGTGCGCAAATAAAGACTTCACCATGTTCATCCCGTACTCATTCTCCTTCAAGCAGAGAAGACCCCACCATAAAACAACAACGATGACTTAAAATGCATAATATGATGCTGGTTAATCTATACCATACATAATAGAGGAGTTAAATTAAAACTTTGCAGTAGTATTAGTAGTACATGAATTCCTTCAACTTATATGGAGGTACTTTATCTCTCTCTAAATTAGAGCATTGTCTCCTCCAAACACGTCAATAATAAAGAAAGCTGATAAAAATAAATTCTGGTGGCATGGGGTAGTTGTCTTCTGATAGAAAAAAATATGTGTTATATAATATTGACGTTTTGCCAACCCAGCTTGGGCATCTGTAGCTTCTGGCACAATAGGTCCAGGGCACCGTCAACTATCAAAGTTATCTCTGTTGATAATGGCAATATTATGTAGAACTGCTATCGCATTTATTATAGTCACCACTTTATCTTGTGTTACCCTCAGTTCAAGTAAAAGACATCTGGAAATTCAAACAACCTTTACATGCCTGAATTGACTTGGGTGAAAATATATTACGGTAAAATAGATGCTAAACTGTCGTGTAAAATGTTCTCACTTTGTAAAAGTAAACGTCAGTTATGGAACCAAATAAGTAGTAGATTAAAATTAAATTTATTAAAGCTACACTTTATACTAACCCATGTCGATTTTCCAGAATTTCTAAAGCCTGCCCGATTTTAACCCTTGTCTTGCAGTGAGCGATGTTATATCTATCCTCCGGTTGTCCATGAGGACCCAAAACATACGTCAAAGGATAAGGCCTTATTGGGTAGCCAGAATCGCCAAGAAAGATTCCATGCGTTCCTAATAAAATAAATAATAAATTATATCACTGAAACAGGCACAAATTTGGTGGCTACCGTGTATTAAGTTTAAGACTTGCCATTTGATATACGGGTCATTAAAGCTGAATCGTAGCATCGTGAAGGCTTTCAGGCCACTTGGCAACAGCACTAGGCAATATATGATCGTGCAGACAAGTGAACTGAAAATAACAAGAGATTATATAAATCAAAGGGAACGTCATAACGAAAGAGACAGCTTGGGTTTAATTTGTGTCGGGCTTTTTATACCGTGACTGGAAAATAACTGTGTACACCATAGTCAAACGTGAATATATAATACCGGTAAATACATATTTTTTAAAATTAACTACCTGTGCATTGATAGACAGGTAACCTTTTCTGCATATAAACTCTTGGGTGTTAACAGATGGCTTCTTTATCCTTATCAGACATCCATCAATGCAGCCAATTATATTAGAAAACCCTTATTAAAGAAATATAAAACCATGTTACAATTGTCAGCCATATAAGTTGAAATTGACTTAAATAGGCCTAAATGATATGGGCTTATGTTTTATATATTTGTACCGGGAATTCTCGTATTGAAGCCCTGGGCTTAATTTAGAATTTGACCATTTCAGTGAGGACACATTTATTCTGATATTAAGCCCCGGTCTTAAATTCCAAAAGATGAAAAGAGACAAACATTTTAATTGTCACATTTAGTGTCTAAGATGTCATCTGCAGTTGGCAGTCCAATAAGTTTTAAAGATGTGAAACTCTCTCACGACACTAACGGTATAATCCACACCAATTCGGGCCTAACAACGACAAGGCTTCAATACGAGAATTCCCGGTAGGTCTGCGAAGAACATTTTTCGCAAGAATAAAATAAATGGCAAACGCCTAGACACACATATCGGTGACTATAGTATCTTTAAATCAGAATAGATTTGTCACTTTACCTGCAGTTGTAAAAAGGATCTTCGTTTTAAGCCATCTCCTTCTGTAAAAGTTATAAATTGGTTGGCTACAGCCCGCATACACCTACATACAGTCATACTCCTGTGCAGTGTTTCGTTTGATTAGAACTAATCCACTTCACACTGCTATCTTGAGTGAACATTGTTGTGCTAAATTATTATTGGTCAGTAGTGCCATTACCAACCAATGACCTACATTGTAACAAACAATATCGGGGTTAACCAGACCTCAAAATATGTTACCGCAATGTATCTAGTGACAATCGCGACTTGTTTACGTCATAACCCGCGAAATTTATTATGCTTGATTATCCAGTGCCAACATGTTTTCTTCGTCGGCCATTTTCAAAATTATGCCGAATGCGAGAAGAGAGGAGGGATTTGATTGGACGTTAAAAAGAGACACGCCCCGCCCAATTTCAAGAATATGACTTCTATCCAGCAATGGTAAGAGAGGGATTTCTGCGCCATTGCCTCGGGAATATGACATACAGTGGACTTTGAAGTATATAGTGTCTGTCACAACAGATTGATATGATCCACATACATAAAGACGTAAAGCTATAATCAACACCTGAAGCAATACAGGCATTGCCTCGGAATTCCTAGTAGGTTGTCGAAGCTGATCTTGAATAATATCGCATATATAACATATATTGTTGCCGGCCAAAATCTAAATGTGTCGCGCATTACCGTTTCTGGAAAAGTTTCCAAAGGATTAAATCGGCATATAAATACCCTTTCTCTTCGTAAAGCCCGATTTTTCTGGATAGCAACAACATGGCAGCCATTGCGACTTACACTTAGGGCAGCCTTCTTATCTTAACATAAAATAGTTTTTGAAACACTACTATTTTCAGTAGGATACAATTGCAACTTAAAGTATGCTTAAATTCGTTTTGTGAAACTCACCTGTCTTAAGTTAGGATGACATTTTAGTTTAAGACGATTTTAATGAGATTTAACTGGTGTGGTCTATTTTTAAAATCGAGAGAACTATTCGTGTTCGGGAAAGACCTAAGGCCTCCATACTTTTCGGAAGCCTTCACAAAAAAGTTTGCACCATGTACAGTTTTGACTGCCAACTCTAAGTAAATCCTCGACACCCCCCACCCCGCCCCAATAAAAAAAACCCAGCGGCTGACAGGCAGGATAAGCACACATTTTGCAAGAGATGGATAGAGAACAAGTTAAACAAAAAGTGACTTTCCGATCAATCAAGGGCCATGATATTGAGTTAGAGAGGTAGCTACTTTAAGTTTAAAAAAATGCATTATTTTTTTTATGATGTAAAACAGTAAAAGAAAACATAAATAAAAAAATAAACGAGTAATCTGTCCCTAGTCAGCTCTTTCGCCATGGGGGTTTGAATGGTATGATGTGACGTCATGATTGAACCAAAGTCTTTGTTTACATATGCTTGAGGTATAGAAGCTTTTGACACCCGATCGCCGAATTTTACAAAAATAATGGTTCTCTGTGCAGCGGTTGGTTGCAATAATGATTCAAGAAGAACGGTTGGAATTAAAATCCAGTCTCGAGCAGTTGATATACAGAAGAAATGGTTAATTAATATAAGACGAAAAACTACGTAGTCATGGCACACTCTAATGATATCAATATATACGTATTTAAATAATTAATAAGTAAAAATATATTTTAATCATGAAATAGAGTTAACTCCCCTTAATAACCCTACTTGTCATGAAAATTGACTACCTAACCCCAAAACTGCTAAAGTATTTCAGGCACATACAACATATGACCAAGCCAGTGTAAGGCAAATAAAATTAAATGTTTCCCCTACAAATAAACATCATCACTGCCTACCACATACGACACCATGCCTTTGTATGCAACACAATCAAAGTAAGTATAATGAGGTGAGGGGTAAAAGCGGTTAATACAAATTTCGGAATGTGAAACATGTGGCGAAATGCAAATTTGTCACATTTCTTTCGGGTTCATCATCATCATCATCATCTGATTCACGTGACACCGATTACCAACCTAATCATTGTGTGGCAGATAGCTCATTTTGTTCAAGTAATGGTAGTTTTTCCAGTGATGATGCAAACCCTAACATCTGTTTAAGTAAATTATATACAGAATAACAACATGAAGATAGAAAATATATTGTTTTTGAAAGTTCATTATGTCAGCTTTTTAAATTTTGCCAAATTTGTGGTAGTAATAATATTAATATAACAAAAAGTACTAATGGTTCATTATTAAAGGTAAAAAGTGGTTGTGCTTTTGGATAAAGTAGTACTTGGAACTCAAAACCATATCCGCAAACTGCCTGCTGGAGATTTACTTTTTGCTGCAGCTTTACTCTATGCTGGGTTTCTTATGCTAAAATGGAATAGTTTGCCGATTTATTAAATCTAGAATATGTTGGACATTCAACATATTACAAAATACAAACAGATTTATTTACTACAATTGACGAGGCTTGGACAAAAGAAAGATTATCTGTTGAGAAAGCATTAGTTGGCAGAGAACTGTGTTTTTCTGGGGATGGAAGATATGACATAACGTTAATACATTTTTAGCATTCTGCATAATAATATGTATATACTTTTTCTTCTTACTAAAATAACTTGTCTTGTATTTGTAATGTAAATTGTTTTTCCACACCTCATTTGATACCACTTTTTTATATAAAGCTTGTGATCTGTGTCAAATAAGATCTACCAGCACATTTAATTTGTATTTTATTTGTGTGCAATAACGTACCGCTATGCGCGTTTGTTGTAGATGAATCATGTTTATTTACAAAAATAAAAATCAACCAACTTGCTTTAATAATTTCCATGAATAATAGAGTACCCCTTTAAAGGAGTATTACCATACTTCTCCACACCATTAATATCAGCTCTGTGTGATTGTAGGAATGGTATTAGTTATATACATATATCCATATCATCACCAAGATGTTCAATAACATCTTTAAAGTCACTCCTTCATCTGTACATAGGTAATTGTTGGTATATTTTTAAAGTGGAGAGAACTATTCGTGTTTGGTAAAAATCGGAAGGCCTCGATACTTTCCGAAGGATTCCGGAAGCCTTAACAAAAAATATTTGCGCCATTTACAGTTTTGGCTAAAGACTCTAAATCCTCCCTCCATGAAAAAAAATGTAAAATAATAAAAACACTTATAGAAACAATACGTATTTTTCGACCGGAGTTGGAAAACAAGTAATTCTGTATTGTTTAATGGTCGAGTGCGAGACATTAGGTAATATATTGTAACAACAACTTAAAATACAGACACTCTGCACGTGCTTTTACAGTGAAAAACGTCACACGAATCCAATATTTCACAAGTATAAATGTTTCACAAGTTGCCCGTACGATTATGTAAAATAATGGTACGCCAACATCAAAGGGTGGCATCACATCTGTATTTAAAATCAGGGTATTATTTAATAGCAGGCAGATAACTGATAAGAAATCTAATGATATAATAGAGTATGGTTACTATTTTGAGGCAGATATAGATGACGTGGGTGTTAATCTAGTTTCGGTACTCACTATTTGGATATCGAATCCTGAAAAGAGACTCTTGTTATTGTATGTTGATTGTGTCTTTTAAATTAGAACAACCCACTTAAAATGGTTTTAGTATCTGTTGAGATTTACATTATGCAAGTTATTTCAGTCGTGGGCAACATGATGTACGTACGTGTGGATATTAACCTCAGGTTCACTTTATAAGTGGCTTTCACTTTGACGGACATTATGGCAAGTATATGTACAGGAAAGTTTTATATGTTGAACCGGAAACTCCGAGACAGGAATAAATAGAGTGGAACACCCCCCCCCCCTACAAAAGAACAGGGGAGTTGAAGGTTAGACAAATAGATAACAAAATGATTTATCATTTTCTCTCTTTTCCAGAAATGTTCGTGGGACGGGGCGCTTTTTATGACACATGTTGCTGCATCATATTACAGTGTCGTGCCCCAAGACTTATATGATATCGATTACTGGAATTTCGATATGCTAAAATTAACATCCACGAAAAAAGCGAAATATCTGGTATCTCAGAAATATCTGGTGTTTTGTTGTAAGTTATGATAGAGAGCTAGGGAGAGAGAGATAGAGAGATGGGGTTTAACGTCCACTGGACAAAAACTAGGTCATTTCGGGACTAACATATGGTTTAATTTTATTTCAATAATTCGCTTTCGCGTAGGGCTCCTTAGCAGTGGGAGGAAACCGGAGGATCCGGAGAAAATCCACGAGGTTGGACAGGCGACCCTACTCATTGCCACGTACAACCGGGGATTCGAAACCGCGCCAGTTGACTCAATGGCAGGCTTTATGACACAGTGTGCACGTGCTAACCATTCCGCCATCCAACCCCCTAAATTTATTCAAAGTTTGTTTTTATTTTGCGTTGTGTAAAATTACATTTGATATATTACTTTAAGTTTTAACCTCCTTGTGGATGTGTCTTATGTATACGGCACGTGCCATGACAAATCTACATCCAATTATAGCAAACACAGCTTCCGAAATCGTCCACTGACTACCGATACGAGTAGATTCCCCGGGATTTTTACATTCACGGAAGTCCCTTTCCTCTACGCAACCTATATTCCCAGGGATCTTGCTATTGATCTAATTCACTAATATATTTCAAAATAAACTGTTTTCCTTTACGCAACCTATATTCCCAGGGATCTTGCTATTGATCTAATTCACTAATATATTTCAAAATAAACTGTTTTCCCGGAGAATTAAACACCATATGTGTATACATGAGTGCGTCATCAAAACCATGACATCAAACAATACAACATTTTATTGTATAAAGCTTTTGTCGACTTTGACATGTTCTTGGTAAAGATATTGTGAATCACCATAAAAGATTTATTCATAGTTGACGTCTATTCAAATAGAATACTTCACATTAAATAAGTATTATAGGTTTAACAATTTATCTGCCCGGATTTCTGTCGAATAATATATGTAGGGATCGGTGGCAAAAGGTCTTTCATTTAGTCAACTGGCGTGGGTTCGATTCCCCGGTTATACGTGACAATAAGTAAAGTCGCCTGTCCAACCTCGTGGATTTTTCGCCTGGTCCACCGGTTTCCCCCCACTGCTAAAGATCCGTATACGCAAGCAAATTACAGAAATAAAATTGAAACATATGATAGTCCCGATATGACCTAGTTTGCATCGATTGGACGTTAACCCCCGTCTCTCTCTCACTCCCTGTCTCCCTCTCCTAGTCATATCAACAGTGTACGGAAGCCCATAAGGGTCAATCAAATGAAAAAAAAATATTATGACTATCTTGTAATTACAAGATAGCTATC
Source organism: Patella ulyssiponensis (assembly GCA_963678685.1). NCBI lineage: Eukaryota > Metazoa > Mollusca > Gastropoda > Patellidae > Patella > Patella ulyssiponensis. The sequence goes on along the minus strand of OY783227.1, from coordinate 9,140,343 downwards.
GTGTTATTACAAGATAGATATCAAGATACAAGATAGCCAAATTAGTATTACAAGATACGAAGAAGCCCGTTAGGGTCAATCAGATGAAAATAAAACTAATTTATTTCAAGGTCGCCCCACGCTGATTTATCGGATAGTTATAGGCCAAAGAAGTGTGTGTGTGTGTGTGTGTGTGTGTGTGAGAGAGAGAGAGAGAGAGAGAGGGAGAGAGAGAGAGAGAGAGAGAGAGAGAGAGGGGAGGGAATGGGGTTTAACGTCTACTCGACAAAAACTATGTCATTTCGGGACTAACATATGGTTTAATTTAATTTCTATAATTCCTTTGCACGTAGGGGTCTTTATAGTAGTGGGGGTGGGGTTGGATGGCGAATGGTTAGCACGTGCGCGCTGTATCATTAAGCCTGTCATTGGGTCAACTGGCGTGGTTTCGAGTCCCCCGTTGTACGTGGCAAGGATTAGGGTCGCCTTTCCAACATCGTGAGTTTTCTCCGGGTTCTCCTCTTTCATCCCACTGCATTATTGAAATAAAATTAAACCATATGTTAGTCCCGAAATGACATAGTTTGTGTCGAGTGGACGTTAAACCACACCCCCCTCTCTGTTTGTTTAGCAGTTGGAGGAAACCGGAGGACAGACAACCTGATGATGCCGATCCCGTAACATACAATAGTACTTCGTTGAGCTGGAGGGTTGGCAGGTCGATTTGTTAGCACGTGGGCGCTGTATCGTAAAGCCTGTCATTGAGTCAACTGGCGTGATTTCGATTCCCCCGTTGTACGCGACAAGGAGTAGTGTCGCCTGTCCAGCCTCGTGGGTTTTCTCCGGCTCCTCCGATTTCCTCCCACTGCTAAAAACCTATACGCGCAAGCGAATTATTGAAATAAAACTAAACCATATGTTAGTCGATTCAGAATAAACCCCAAGTGTGAACGCAGCATGAGAAACTCTCAGCAGTCTAGCTACATCGGTCTCGGATTCGCCTGCTTGTAACCGACCAATAGCGTTGAAGTGTTGATCTTCGTTCAGGTGTGGCATCCCTTGGTTCGTTAAGTATTTACATGTGCAACTGTTTTGGAAACCGAGAACCCCGGGAGTTTTTAAAAAGACTTTTAGGTTTCATGCAAAAAGTTCGCAAAGTTGTGAAACTCATTTGCGCGAATATAAATTTCGGCATGAAATATGACCAGTCACAATTAGTGGCCCTATGGTTAAAACCAACAATGACATTAAAAACAAGTAAGATTTATGGCAACAACGACCTTGTTCAAATAAAAAAAAAATGATAAAAAAGGGGTCGTGGCCTAGAAAAATATTTGGGGCCTAGAAATTTACACAAATGGGTCGAAACGCATAAAAAAATCTCATATGAATGTGTATAAACTGATTTACATTCATTCATTTCCTTCTTTACTCTAATTTCAAATCACTTATGTTCGGCGAAATACGCCTGAAGTCTCAATAGCATGCCAATCTCTAGCGTCTGGTTATTCCAGTCTACGTTATTGCGTATGCTCACCATGTACCATCGTATAGCCTCGTTCTCCAAGTCCCTTGTTAAATTGGGTCTGCAACGGATTATGGTACACGATTCGTGTACCACTGATAATTTTTTTAAAAAAAATTTTTATTTTGTTTTAAATATTGGATATCAGAAACCCATCGTTTCCCGGTAACATCACAGCATCATTGTTGAATTAAATTGGCAAATAATTTGTGTTTTCATTTTCGAAGATTTTGGATGATTGAGTTAGAGACTTCATTACTTTAAAAGAGGTACACACATTAGTAGACGTAATGGTATGTTATTCACGTGGTAAGTAGAGCGAAGTATACAGTCACACTCTAATTTGAGTAATCTACTGATGGATAGTGCCGTTTGAAGTTAATACAAATGAGTAAATGTTTTACAAGTTTTTTTAAACTAAAACTATAAAGAACGTGGTAGGATGTGATCTATATTTGACATCGACTGTATCTATCAACATTTTTTAATCAGGAAAGACGTGAAATGTTTCATGTTAACATTGTTGGACCAGCACACTTGAAACAATCTTTACATCTCAAATTTATTCCCATCTTTCAAGTACAATATATTTTGGTCAGATGCATGTCACATTGTCTTGTATAATATTGATTACTAGAATCTTGAAATACTATAATTAACATTCATGAAACAAGTAAGCGAAATATTTGGTGTTCTCAGAACATGTTTTTGTTGTATTTTATAAAGGGGGGTTTGGGAGGCCTAGATGTGAGCGTATGTGGCATGGAAATAGGGGCGCCTTCTCAACCTCGTGGGTTTCCTGCCGACACTCCGTTTTCCCCTCACCGCGAAGGACCCCTACGCGCAAGCGAGTTACTGAAATAAAATTAAACCATATGTTAGTCCCGAAATGACCTAGTTTGTGTCGAGTGGACGCGTTAAGCCTTAGTCTCTCTCTCTCCGTATTTTATAGAGGAACGTTTATTCAAAGTTTGTTGGCTTTGTTTACGATGTGCACTATTACTTTTGGTATATTAGTTTAATATTTGGTTAATAATTAACAGTGTTTTATAACCCCCGTGTGGGTGTGTCTTATGTATACTGCTTTGTAACCACCTTGTGGGGGTGTCTTATGTATGCTTTTTTCTTTCTAACCTCCTTGTGGGCGTGTTTGAGGTATACTGTTTTCCAACCTCCTTGTGGGCGTGTCTTATGATAATCTACACCCGATTATTGCAAACATAGCTTCCGACATCGTCCAGTTACTACCGATAGGGGTCCGAGTAGATTCCCTAAGAATTTTAGATTCATTGAAGTTATTTCCTTATACGTAAACCTTATTCCTAGGGATTTGTCTATTGATCTAATTCACTAATATATTTCATAGTAAACTGCTTTCCCGGAGAATTATGTAAAGACTGTATGCGTGTAAATGAGTAAGCTAATAAATCCATGACATCAAAGAAATAAAAATGAAAAAGCTTTTATCAACTTTGATCTATTCATGGTAAAAGTATTGTGAATCATTATAAAAAGAGTTATTCAGAGTTGGCGTTCATTCAAATAAAAATATCTCGTATTGAATGAATATTATCGTGTATTAGTCATGTATCGGATCCATGTAGTATGGAAGACCAAACAGCTCTTTATTCAGTGTTCTTAGTCCTTATTTCTTAATTCGTAGTACTTTATTCTTATTTCTTCACTTGTTGTCGTATTTAGACATGTGTATACTAAAATTAACATTTGTATCTTAAAATCAATATTTGTTTTACAAATCAGACATTTGTCATATCAGATTTGTAAAATGCATTTTGGTTTAATTCAATTATTTTAATATAAAAAAAAAAATATTTTAGTGAATCAGAAAAAAAATCTACATTTACATTTCATCATAGACATACAACGAAAAACAAATCTGGAACAACAAATTTCTAAATACAAATCTCCAAATATAAATCAATAACATTTCTCCAAAAACATTTTTCGAAATTATTGAACCGGAACATTATGACGACATGAGCGGGAGTCAACAATAAGTCATCATACAACAAACGAGAAAATTTTATAGGCCTTTGCCTGTTGTTCAATCCATTTTATTTTATTGAATAGAATATTGTTTAAACTAACAAAGGAGAATCGAGCAAACATATATAGGATACAATGACCACGACGCTAGTGGAACCACGTGCGTAGTTTATGACTAATCTGGAAGACAATAAATTGAAAGTAGTCTAATTTCAGAAATTAGGTTTTGTCTTATATAGCGACATACAATTTCTTTCCTCAAGCGAAAGGACGTTTTATCGCTTCTAAATCTTGTAATCATGAATGTACCAGGGAAAGTAAAGTATTGAATTTATATTTACATACCTTGAAAAAAAGATAAAAGTTTCACGGTACTAAAGTTTCACGGCTGTATCGGGGGGCCTTACAATGACAGCTATCTAGTCGTTCGGGTGGGACGAAAATCCAATAACCCGTGTGTACATTGGCGTGCAGGTGAAATATCCCTTAGCAGTTGGGATTCGATTTAAGAGTAGGCCATAGTCCCGCTGCCGGGCAAAATTTATCTCATTGCACGTTGTATGACGTTTGCCCGTCTTTAATTAGGGTGTGGGGGGGGGGGTTGTTAAATCGAATATTTTCTACCTGCTACTTATTCAATTTATGTGACGTACTCGTCATGTGCGAAAATGTTTTGGGGGATCAGACCCCTCTAACCCCCCTGTACATACCCCCTGAAGGTTCCTACCCCTATGTTGACCCCCAAAAAGCAGTTTTTGGCGTAATAAGCCACAGAAGTATGTCAAAGGTGGATTGTATGTTGTCTTTTTATAAGTTTTTAATGATGCTGAGTCTGATTATTCCAAAATTGGCGGAAATTCAAAATGGCGGTCAAAATGGCTTCCGTTTTACTCAACTCATTCCTTATTTCATATATATTTCTTGTAAAATTTCGTTTGATTGGTTTTCGTCGCTGTGAAGTTTAAATTGGATCTCGAAAAATAGTTTTGACCATCCAATATGCCCGAAATTCAAGCTGATGATACAAACATGACCGCCATTTTGAACAAAGTTTTTAGTAATTCGAATATATGGCTTGTAATATGTCTTTTTGTAGATTTTCATTGCGGCAAAGTCTGAATCGGGCCTTGAAAGATATATTTGACCATCCAATAGGGCGGATATTTAAGATACCGGTACAGAATCTAGTGACAACTTGACCCCCTCCCCTTCTCAAATTAACTGTCCATGTAAAGGTAATATCGGTATATGTGTGTCTCTAACTGTGTTTATCATGTAATTAGATTAACTAGATGTACACGTATGCACTGCAGTTGTCCCATCCCATGCACGATTCGCACATTGGCGTAACATTTTTGTACTTTCAGATTTTATTATCGTAGTGTACTAGTGATGTCCTATGTGTACCCTCCAGCATGTACAGCTTATCAAACACGCCAACTTGATGTTCAGCAAGGAAAGACCTGGCTGACAGAAAGTATATGGAAACTGAAGGCTTTTTAAGTGGAATATTGCTTACTTAGACCGACTAGTGCTAGACAAGATCAGCGAAGTAAGGACTCTGCCGAATCTATTCTATCAGAAATTTTACAATTTATCGAATAATGCTTCACCGGAAAGTATTTGCCAATCGCTCTTTGATTATACACGTATTAGCTATTTTACAGGCACATTCATGATTCCATGATTTAAAAGAGATAAGACCCTCTTCGTTTGCCAAAAGCAATATATATCGCTATCAGACAAAACCACATTTCTGAAAGTAGAATACATGTACTTTCAATTTATTTTATTTAATGCTAGATCAGATGAGAGAGAGAGAGAGAGAGAGAGAGAGGGGGGGGTGGAGGTAAGAGAGAACGCACGCCATTTCACAAAGGTCAAGGTCATCGTGATGGATTCCCCTTTTATATATGGTGACTTATTGTATGTCAGGTTGACTTCCGCTCATGTCGTCATAATGTGACGGTTCGATCAGTTTCGACAAATGTTTTTAGAGAATTGTTATTGAAGAAATGTTTTCGGAGAAACGTTTTGCAAAATTTGTATTTAGAGATTTGTATTTAGAATTTTTTTTCCAGTTTTTTTTTCGTTGTATGTCTGTGATCAAATGTAAATGTAGATTATTTTTCTGATTCACTAAAATAATTTTTTCTTTATATTAAAATATAGTTAAATTAAACCAAACATTTTACAAATCTTATATACAAATGTCTGATTTGTAAAACAAATATTGATTTCAAGATACAGATGTTAATGTCGGAATTCAAGTTCTTCAGCGGTCAGCAGTTAGACTGTTTCAGGCCTTTCAGTGAAAAGGAAATAAGAGAAATCATCAAATCATCTAAACCTACAACTTGTCTTACAGATCCAATTCCTACTCCTTTAATATTTCAACTTCTGGATCAACCCATACCCTTCATCACTCAGTTGATAAAGAACAGTTTAACTACTGGTGTATTTCCAGCACAATTCAAATCAGCTGTGGTTTTTCCGCTTCTTAAAAATGACAGCCTGGATCAGGATGTGCTCAAGAATTTCCGCCCTGTGTCCAATCTTCCTTTTCTATCCAAGGTTCTAGAGAAGGCTGTAAGCATAAGGTTAAAGGAACATTTGGCTACAAATTCATTACTTGATAAATTTCAATCTGCCTATCGCCAAAATCACAGTACCGAAACTGCCCTGCTCAGGGTGGTTAACGACTTGCGTGGAGCTGTTGACAGTGGTAATATTGCCTTACTAGTAATGCTGGATCTGTCGGCAGCATTTGACACTATAGACCACAAGAGACTTCTTGAAAATCTATCCAAATGCTGTGGGGTTGTAAACATGCCCATAAACTGGTTTAGATCGTATCTAAAATATCGGAACCAGTCCGTTCTAATCGGTGATGAGCTGTCGGACAAAACTTCCTTGAACTGTGGTGTACCCCAGGGATCGGTGCTCGGTCCTATTCTCTTTGTGCTCTACACAGCCAACTAGCATCTATAATTGAAAATCACAACCTTTCGCACCATTCGTATGCTGATGATACGCAAGTCATAGATGATTTTCCACCAGAGAGTAAAACAGATTCCTTTCTTAAAACAGAAAAATGCACACAGCAAATCAAAACCTGGATGACAGCAAGCATACTTAAATTAAATGATGACAAAACGGAAGTAATGATCGTGGGCACAAGACATAATCTTCAGAAACTTGATTCATCAAAATTAATTATTGCCGACTCTGAAATAAAAACTCAAGATAAGGTTAAAAATCTCGGTGTATTTTTAGACTCAAGCCTAACAATGGAAGCTCATGTAAACAATCTATGCAAAATTTGCTATTTTCATTTGAAATCCATAAGTAATATCAGACATCTGCTAACAAAAGATGCTACTCACACACTTGTCCGATCTTTAGTGTTTTCACGATTGGACTACTGCAATAGTATCCTTATTGGTCTAAAACAAAGTTTACTCTCTAAACTTCAAGTTATCCAAAACAATGCTGCCAGGATAGTTAGTCAATCATCCCGACGATCTCACATTAAACCCATACTGAAGGAACTACACTGGTTACCAGTTCACTCAAGAATCGACTACAAACTTCTTTGTGTTTTCTATAGATGTCTTCATGGTTCCAGTCCTGCATATCTATCAGAGCTAATAAATCATTACGCACCATCCCGTAACTTAAGATCCCAAGATATGTGCTTATTACGCATTCCAAAGTATAATCTACAAACTTTCGGCTCAAGAACATTCCAGTACACTGCACCTTTTTTGTGGAATTCCTTACCCCATTATCTTAAAACAGCTGCATCACTTGAAAATTTTAAAACGAAATTAAAAACTCACCTATTTACCACCGCATTTTAGTTGGGGTGGATCAGGATTTTTGTGTAAATAGTGACCATAGAGTACATAGTACGCGCCTAGAGCATGCATTTGTGGATGAATTGGCGCTTTACAAATATACATTATTATTATTATTTATTATTATACAAATGTCGAAACACGACAACAAATGAAGAAGTAAGAATTGAGGACTATGAATTAAGAACTAAGAAGTAAGAACATTGATTAAAGAGGACTATGAATTAAGAACTAAGAACACTGATGAAAGAGCTGTTTGGTCTTCCATAAATGCAGTAGATAACAGAATTCACTTATTAGTGTACCGATACTCCCACATTGGAGAGGAGGGGGGGTGCCGAATGGTTAGCACGTGCGTGCTGTATCATAAAGCCTGTCATTGAGTCAACTCATGGCGTGGTTTCGAATCCCGGTTGTACGGGACAAGGAGTAGGGTAGCATGTCTAACCTCGTAGGTTTTCTCCGGGTCCTCTTGTTTCCTCCAACTGCTAAAGACCCCCACATGCAAGCGAATTATTGAAATAAAATTAAACAATGTATCAGTCCCGAAATATCCTAGTTTGTGTCGAGTGTACATTAAAGCCCATTTCTCTCTCTCTCCCATATAGGAGCGTGGTTCCTCATCATCAGTGATGGAAGACTTACAACCTGGCAAGGGATAACGTAGAGTCGTTCGAATTAATCAATCAGCGTTGACATTTCTAGTGGTTTACCAACTGTTCCGTGCATCACACACCTAGAACTCGTCGTTACAGACCGTTCCATTGGCTAGAGAGAGAGAGAGAGAGAGAGAGAGAGAGAGAGAGAGAGAGAGAGAGAGAGAGAGAGAGAGAGAAATTGGGTTTAACGTCCACTCAACACAAACTGGGTCATTTCGGGACTATTTCAATAATTCGCTTACGCGTAGGTGTCTTTAGCAGTGGGAGGAAACCTGAGTGCCCGAAGGAAACCCACGAGGTTGAGAAGGCGTCCCCATCTCCATGCCACATACGCTCACACCAGGGCTCGAAACCTCAGCCGCAAGCCAGAGGTGACTGGCCAGCTAGAGGTCGAAGCGCGGCACTCTAGACCACTAGGCCATCCCCCCCCCCCCGTTCCATTGGCTAATCCCCCACTTTAATAAGAACGCGTATTATATAACAACCTTTCCATATTCCGGTGTTGTGAAGACAAGCAAAACGAACTTTTGAATTATCAAAAACGAAACGAAATAGGATCTGTGTTTTAATCAGGTTGCATTAAAAGTATGTATTGATCTACAAGGCTATGCCTCCTGTGACAACACCCAATGAAGTAACAAGCACCGAGGGGTGCAGCTTTTCCGAATGCGCAACACAGTAGAAAAAACTCAACGTAAAGAACAAGCCTCGGGTATATAGTATTTCACATTCTGCACACAGAGAAGTGTGTATTCTACTTCGAGAAAAGATCCCTGTCCTAAATGGCAGCCATTGTATACTGTTTTGTAATGCGGCCACACTTCGGTTCACAACAGTTATACACATAAAGACTAATTAAGCTTTTTCAATTTTATTAAATAAAAGTAGAATACATCTCGATATATATATATATATATACTTGTTGTCTACTAGGGTCGTCGATTTCGGACTTAAAACGTCGATCAACTAGCTTAGTGTCTGCTCTCAAGCGTAGCTGATTGGTAGACAAACATCGTAAGTCCATTATTTACGACCAAATTGCCAGCTCAGCGGTATAATATAGTAGTAGGCTACAACAAATAAAATTTTTGGTATATATATCATTATATCCAAAATGACAACATGAAGTGGACCAGCATATACGCAAAACACACCCGAAGAACCGGTGGTCAAGAGATACTATAGGGGTAAATATAAGCAATGACAAAATAAATATCATAATCATATATCTCTCTCCCTCTCTCTCAGTTGTTTGTATTTGGTCTATCGTTCTAATTTCCATTCTATTTTGACACTGTTTACTCAAGTTTTAATGTTACACTGTTTATAAAATTCGACTTTATCAATATATAGAGTGAGCTGGGAAACTCGGTAATACAATATCATAGTAACTTATATACACATACAATATACTTTTAAAAATGTATGAACGGTAACTAGGTGACCCTATAAAGTTCTACATATATACTTATAAAAATATATGAATGGTAGCTAGGTAACCCTATAAAGTACTACATATATACATATTAAAATATATGAATGGTAACAAGGTGACCCTATAAATTAGGTAACCCTTTAAAGTACTTATTAAAATATATGAATGGTAACTAGGTAACCCTATAAAGTACTACATATATACTTATAAAAATATATGAATGGTAACAAGGTGACCCTATAAAGTACTATATACTTATAATAATATATGAATGGTAACTAGGTAACCCTATAAAGTACTACATATATACTTATAAAAATATATGAATGGTAACTAGGTAACCCTATAAAGTACTACATATATACTTAATAATGGTAACTAGGTAACACAATATTGTAATCAATATATTATACAGGAAAAAAACATGTTAGAGTCAATGTACAATTTATAGACCCCCACCCCCGCTATCTGCGACCCCTAATTGGCATGGTTTCATAACATATCATCATTCTTTACTGGTTTTATTAGCACTAATTTAATCATGACACCCAGAAAGTACCAGGAACAATTGATAATAATTTGGTAATTGTATTTATGGAATCATTTAACTAGAATCATCTCGTACCTAACATGAATCTATAGTAAGATCTAAACATTGCCAGTACGGAACTGATAAACCGATGATGACAATAAAAAAATAATAAGAAGAATATGGAGCCAATAGACCATTAATGACAATAAACAAATAATCATGCCAATACAAATAAATAATGCAACATGGAGCTGATAAACCGGTCATGACAATACAAATTAATAATTTCAACATGGAGCTGATAAACCGGTAATGACAATACAAATTAATAATTTCAACATGAACGAAAACATGGTAATGTGGTTTTAATTAATTATTAATGAACATGGAGCTGCTACAAGAATGATAATATATATAACACTATAAACAACAAAACTATTAACAGTACTGATTTATTACATCACAATGACGATAAATTCCAATTTTTCATTTCGTAATAGTCGGATTAGCAGTTTCTGTAAGGAGTTTTGTTGTAGGCGTGCAATAAAATAAAACCGGGTTTAGCGGTAACGTCCTATTTTTCTACATTGGCCTAAAATATGGAGCGAGCACAAAACCCCCAGTTTAGCGAGCCAGCGCCTTATATTCTGAGCCACCGCAACTCCAGCGTCTAATACCAGCCCAACACACACCAAATTATGTAATGATTTATTAAGAATCAATTTGTTCTAATAAAGTCTGTAATTGTCATTCTCTATAATACGACAAACAGCGGCGGTACCAAGTCTACCGGTTACTGAATTAGTTCTTGTAATATAATTATTATCTTATCTCGTAACTACAGAGACCAGTAACGCTTTTATTGATATCCTCCTCATTTATTTCCATCATCGCCTCATCATCGTCCTCATTATCATTTGCATCATGAACTTCCATCATCTCAACGTCATCATTGAAGGGTTTTGTCTGTTAAGTTTATCCATTTATTGAAAATGTGGATGTCCTAGCTAAAACATGAATTTCTGCGTGCCCGAGGTGCACCCACTTTAGGTCACTTGGTATTTTGTCCGACGGCTGATCACAAAACTGGAAATAAAGCGGACCTAACTTTTTTGTGGTGGATTTGCCCCAGTATCGGCAGATTCAGAATACGGGTATATGATGCCACCTTTGGGAAATCGAAATAACTAAGGTGGCGATTTCGATCTCTGATTGTGATATATTTTACTATTATTATTGTCAAAAACCTTAACAGGAATAACTATTGAGAAAACATGGACGGTATTATTCCCGAAATGACCTAATTTCTGCAGAGTGGATATTACCCCCCCCCCCCCTTCTCTCTCGCGCTAGATTACCCGGCAAGTGAACTCTTTGGAATAAGTAAGGGGTCCGGTTCCAATTAGTACAACTGGAATCTGCTATCCAAAAAGTTCTTATAAAACATTTTGTGGCAACAGCCATATTATTATCCTTCTTTTCCGTACAGGGGATTGAGAGAGAGAGAGAGAGAGAGAGAGAGAGATAGAATGGGGTTTAACGTCTACTCAAGTACAGGGGATTGTATGGCCGAATGGTTAGCACGTGCGCTGTATCATAAGGTCTGTAATTAAGTCAACTGGCGTGGTTTTGGTTCCCCGGGTCCCCTCATTGCTAAATAACCATACGCGTAAGCGAATTATTTAAATAAAAATGACCTAGTCTGTGTCGAGTGGGCGTTAAACCCCATTTCTCTATCTCTCCGTACATTATTGGGCATCCAATTCCGTATTCAATTCATAGTATGTATAGTTATAAACGTCATTACCATGTCCTTGTGGGATGAAACTGTTAATATCAACATGTTGATCATCATAAACAAAACCATCTTCATCTCTGGTATCCAAAATATCATCATCCTTGAAAACATCAACAATATTATCGTGGAAATATCGTTTAGGAATGTAATGAATGAGAAGGATGTCATGTTTTAGTTCTAAGGGTATATCTAACTTTTCAACCTTTCTCTTTATATCAAGTCCAATATGTTGTCTAATAATCCTTACACATTTTTCCTTCAGGGTTAATCTGAAACATAACAAATTAAACCTTTCTCTGTTTGGGAAATGTAACACCTCGTCTGTTGTTGTCGCCTTATCCTCCATTTTAAAGTTAACAACGGAAACAATTTCTTCCTCTGGTGCTCCGCTTCGATAAAGGAGTTGACGAAGTTTATGTCTTTCTTTGCTGTTAAGGTTATCTAAAGAGACGTGATCATTGTAGTGATTGGTTTCGGTGGATGAACACTGTAATTGTTGAAGGCAACAGTTTTCAGCAACTAAATACCGAATAAAGCTAGTATTGTGGTTTGTTTGGGGCCATGGGAATAGTAACATTCGTTGAATCAATCGGTTTCCCTGTCTGTTTGGTAAATTTAAGTGATATCTACAATCTTTATCTAAAAGAAGTGTCAAACATTTTCGACGAAAACCAAGGTCAAGCAATTGCAAGGCTAGTAATCCATATTTATAATCTACAGTATGGCGATCAGCTCCTACATCTAGAAGTTTATTGATAATATATGTATCATTGATTTTGGCAGCTAACATCAATGCTGTTTTACCATCCGAGTCTTGAATATTGACATCTGCTCCGGCATCAGCAATGATATCAACGCATTCATTGAAAGATTGGTAATCCACATCCAAATTTGTCTGTAATGCATCAGTTAACGGTATGCTTTGCTGCAAACCAGGGTGTTTGAATACATCCATAAGATCAGCTGGCGACTTGTCGTTTCTCATTTCGCTGCTGGCATTCCACTTCAACTTAGCTATTTCCGCTTGTTTATACTGTCTGTTCAACTGCGAACATCTAATAACAGCAGCGTGTAAAACAGATTGTCTCACTTTGTTCTGTATATTAACATCACATACCCGACCTTGTTTGGTTAACAACTGTAGATATCTGCTATTAGGGCTATACTTCCAGGTAGAATATGACTATGATATTTTATAGCACATGTTAATGGAGTAAAACCATTTCCGTCCCTTCCATTAATATAAGCTCCATGTTCGATTAGTAATAATATTAGATTTATATTATCTACATTTTCACGGTGGTATCGTATTGCACATGTTAAAGGCGTAAAACCATTACCGTCGTTTAAATTTGTGTCAGCTCCATGTATGCATTTATTAACACGTTGATATTGTATAGCACACGTTGAAGGAGTATTACCACCCCTGTCCATTCCATTAATATCAGCTCCATGTTCAATTAGTAATGATATTAGTTTTATATTTGTATCGATATTATTGCCACGACATCGTATGGCATAAGTTAAAGGAGTATAACCATGCTTGTCCTCTCCATTTATATCAGCTCCATGTTCGATTAGTAATGATATCAATTTTATACTTGTATTTATATTACCACTGTGGTATCGTATTGCACATATTAAAGGCGTAAAGCCATTGTCGTCGGTTACATTTGTATCAGCGCCAATTTCGATTAGAAATGATATCAATGTTATGCATTTATTACCACTTTGATTTTGTATAGCACAAGTTAAAGGAGTAAAACCTATCGTACCCTGCTGATTAATATCTGCGCCATGTTTGATTAGTAATGATATTAATTTGATACATTTATCTGTATTATCATCGTGATGTTGTATAGCATCTTGGTTCATTTTATTAATTTCAGCTCCATGTTTGATTAGTAATGATATAAGTTTTATACATGTATCTATATTATTACCATTATATCGTATAACATATGTTAAAGGGGTATCACCACACCCTTTCATTTCGTTACTATCAGCTCCATGTTTGATTAGGAATGATATTAGTGTTATACATGTATCTATATTATAACCATGGTATCGCATGGCGCATGTTAAAGGAGTAAAACCTCTCCTATCTTGGTGATTAATATCAACTCCATGTTTTATTAGGAATTGGATTAGTTCTATACATGTATCTATTGTTTTACCATTATGTTTTATAACATGTACAGACTCAATAAAATTCAATCCAGCTTCTGTTAAAACATTGATACAGTTAATACAATCTGTTGCATTATCAACGTTTTTTATACAATAATATAACGCCGTGTAGCCCTCCACGGATTTATAATCAATCATTTGTTTAATACCCTCATTACTTAATAAAATTGATAACATTTCACCTGATTTAACAAACATTAGAATAGAATAATTAGGGTCTGGTTTAAGTTCTATATCAGTAATAGATAAAATATATTGAACTGTGTTTAAACTGTTAAACCTGACAGATTCGGTTAAAGCACTCCATGATTTACTTTGTAAACTTAATCCCTGAGAATATAGATACTTGATACCTTCAACAAAATCAGATTTTATAGCGCATTTTAGGAATTCCAAGCAAAGACTCTTATCAGATTGTAACAATAGGCCTTTAATAAATAAACATTTCACGAGTTGTAAATTTCCCTTAGCTATTGCCCTGTTAGTTAATTTAATAAAGTCACACCTTAATCTTCTAATATCATCAGGTTGTAATTGTTTTAGTAATGTCTCTACTCCATCGATGTTCTCAGATTCAATAGATTTCTCTAATCTAAAAAAATAAATTTAAAGGGTCAAAAGCATTTTAAAGGTACCATAGATTTGTGTTCAAATCGGTCGAACTTGGTCACCTTTTGTGTACATGGTATCGCAATGTGTAGACCTACATGTCAACAAAACAGAAAATAATTCATATCATACGTGTTCTCATTCATCTCAGCAACCTATCTCAATTATTCCATCATTAGAAGTATGCCAAACGGCTCAACTAATATCCAAAAGGATAAACGACTGTTATAATTATTAAACCCGAATATGGGTTTAACACTTATTTAATGTTTGAGACATTATGTGATTCATCCCTTCTACTAATTACCAGATCCTATCTGCAATTATGGCTATGTGTTCTTAGTAACAGTGCGGAAAGTTAATTACCGTGTATAACCAATGAAGCTATGATTATTAAAAATCTGCAATTTCTAAAGTGGTAAATTCGTTTTAAAACATCTTCGCTGTTCATTGTCAGGATTGTGTGTAGTTCGGTAAACGCAGGACGCTTCTGATATCAGTTCATCATTTCACATACCTAACCAATAGTTGCATGAAATTTTTGATCATTTTTTTAGACCAGTGGACTAGATATGATATCGTATTGTTGTGAAGTAATGGAGATGTATATCTTCGAATCATATCGGAACAGTAAGACTAACTTCGATATGAAAACTGGTTTTTATAAAGCTATGGAGTTATCTAGTTCCTATACACAACTACAGATCACAATACCCGGAATCTATAACACGGATACTGATTTATAATAAGCTGAATTATAATTAACGTATTATATAATCATATTATGCTTGGTCAACATTTTTATAACTGAAGACGAATAACGAAAGGACAAAATAAAATATTTGCTTAAAGGTCAATATTGGTGTCAGCCATTATCATGTGTGGCTATATACGTTCCAAATACAATCAACCACTCAGAAGGATTGGTGCTGCCCAAGGTGTGGGTGGTGAAAGGAACAGCTTGATCAGGTTTTGTTTTAATGTACTTGAGATGTGTTACAATTCCAGTTTTTGCGGTAATCTGGTCAGCGTCCCCTTGTGGTGCCCCCAAAAAGCATGATTGTATTCAGTTCTTATTTTTTCAAATATCTACCAATTGCAAAGCTTTGCTGTCACTTGGTCGCGGCCATAATGACAAAAAAAAAGTCTGGCAACTATGATTGTTTTGAATTTGGACTTCTAGATCTATCTGCAACATTTGACACCTTGGATCATGATATACTGCTTTATATACTCAAAGCCATTAAAACACATTACCAAATTCAAAGTTTTAATAAATGTACAAAACAATTGACAAAATCGAGATAACACGCATCTGTGGATAATTTCATGAAAGGATTCCATATAATCCACAAAACCGAAACGTCAGAGAACCATGAAACAAAGCAGGGGTCAGCAGTAGTTAATATCGGGTGTCTCACTGCACGGTTGTTTGCAAATGATGTGGGGTTGTTTGCCAATTAGTACGTGTGCCAACCCTGCAAGAGTTCGATCGGGTTCATGTTGGGAGACATGGCGGGCCAATCTATAACACGAACATGATTGTTCGGAAAGTATCTTGTCAACCTGGCAGTGTGGGGTTGGGCGTAGTCATGCTGGCAAACCATCTGTCGACGGACGCCAACATTGGGCGCCAACACGGGACGAAGTTGGATGTGACATATAAATGTTATAAATAACAATAATCAACCAATCGTTGTTTGGATGAAGAATATTGTCTATTTTGCTTACTTTTTGCGAATGTGATTTGCATTCGGCTTTGCTACGTGGAACTATATAGGACCATCTCTTATCTCGAAACACAGATGTTTGTTATCTAATTTGGATACAGTGGTTCCTGATGATAAACTTTGTCGACTCGGGGGTTGGAAGATAAATTGCATTTTATTTTGTTGTTTTGTTTTGTTACCTGTAATTAAACTGTTTGTTTTTGTCTTGTGGTAGGAAATGTGTGGTTACAGAGGTGGCCGTTCGTCCGTCTTGTAACAATTTTGAATACCGATGAATACATATTTTGCTGGTTACGCGGAACAGACAATATGCAATTGTGGTGAAAGAGATATACTCAAACCCACTTGAACCGACTATTCACTTTGAAAAGTGGAGATAATAATACAGTTGCAGTTGGTCTATTATAATACCGATGAATACAACCCACACGATTGATTTATACGGTTCTTTTCTCGAACTAAAAGGCACTCCAACACTATAGACATACAAAGTATTACTACTTGCTATACACATTTTTAAGCATAAATTTATTAAACCAGATAAAACAGAACTGTGTAAAAGAGGTGTACTTGGCTGAAATCTTTGTATTTTTTTATTCATTGCTAGTAAGCCTATTGGGGCTGTCACACATTAACGTGTAGCATCAGCTTATGCCGACATAAGAGAAATTTAGCAAACACGCTGATGTACGCTGGATATGTTATGGGTACGTTTATAACAAGTTACGAGAACGCTGAAATACGATGGTATCAGTTGTAAACGCTGAACGAGTCCAAAAATTTGGTGCATGCATAAAATGTTCAGTGTGTGCCGACGTATTGCTTACACGTTAGGCGGGAGTAAGTTACTCATAAGTTGACATACGTCGGTTACCAGCAGGGCAAAAGAGCAGCGTACGAGTAACCTATTTCTAACCTAAAGGCACCGTATTTCTGACGTCCTGAGAAGTTACTGAACGTATGAAATAATTATCCAATACGCTGAATTTAAAAATCAAGAGGTCGCTCTTTTTGAACGCATATATAACGTACTTCTAACGCGCTGAACGAATGTTTAAACGTATGTTTAACGTATGAGTAACTTATGTGGTTTAAAATTTCGGGACATTTTTGTTTCAATAATTCCCACAAAGTTTGATCGACACATACCAGTTGACTAGACTACCCCACCCTCACCCAATAAAGTTGTAATACGAAAGCAAATGTGTAATAAAAATATTATTCAATGAGAATGCTCAAATTATCAATGGTGTAAAGCTTTTTCAGTAATGTGATTCAAACTATTGACAATTCAACCCTTTTAATATCATTGTAACACGTGTCAAATTATATCTGTTAACATATTATTCGAATTGGCAGATTTTGTTACTCATAATATTGCAATCCACGTTTATCTGAATACAATTTACGATTCACAAACACAAACTTAAATACACTTTATTTTCTTTTAATAAAGAGACCAAAGTTGACAAATCATTTGTCAATACGGTGTTTGCTTGTTTGATGACTGTATTTCTCGGGGTAATGGTTTCGAAGAATTGTGTAATCTCGGAGAATCCAGTTTGTGAAGGACAAAATAAAGGTACCCATTTGTTAAATGATGTCAACCTTGAACATACCCGGGCAATTCTCTTTTTATATTTAATTTTTTCAGAAACATACATTTAGAGAGCCATTCCATCAAGACTCATATCTACTTCTTAATTTATAAGGGTGACATATTTATTTTCCGAGTAAGAAAGAGAGAAATGGTGTTTAACGTCTACTCGACTCAAACTAGGTCATTTCGGGACTATCTAATGGTTTAATTTCAATTCATTTTTTCGCTTGCGCGTAGGGGTCTTTAGCAGTGGGAGGGAACCGGGGACAGGCGACCCTACCCCATGTTACGTACAGCCGGGGATTGGAAACCACGCCAGTTGACTCAATGACAGCACACACGGATCTAACCATTCGGCCATCCGCCCCCCCCCCCACCTATATATTTTCCAATCATAACACCAACAATATACTGTATCAAAAGCTAATTTGAATGAGGAATTAGACGCATACTCGCTAACCAGGTCTCGTGTTCATTTCCTGTTTTGACCGAGGAAATTGATCGTGATTTAGGGATATGTGAGGGAGAAAGTGGGGCTGGGGAGGGAGTAGAGAAACAAATGGTTCTGTAACACGCTGACCGTCTTTGTGCAGCATTATACTATTACCTTCAACTATATATGTGTATCGTTAGGTTATACATTTAAAAATCTCATTGATGGTCTTCCACTTGTCATTTTTATAACCACATGTTGACTAGCGACGACGAGGTAAATCGTGAAATATTCCATAAAGATGCGGCATGTGAAATATTAATTATATACACAAAGATAAAATCGTTTATCCTTCAACGTCTTTTTCATCAATGGGAACGTACACGATGTCTGGCAATATTTCATGATCTAGATATTCAATTAACTGACTCATTTAACTCAAATCGCTGCAAGTCTAATACAAGAGTATAGAAACACGTGAACGATCCGGTGCCATTTTACAATGTAGATCCTGACTTGAGACTGCTGTTCCTGTGTATCACTGTTTGTGTTGTTTGTATGTCCACCACTTCTTAAGCCGCAGAGGAATACAGACAGCGACGCTCCTGTTGGCATTTCTTCGAGGTACCAATTAATCGTTTATATCTCCACCATCTGGGAACGGGGGTTTATATCTCCGGATATATCTAATCGTCCTTACTCGATGATACCTTGATAAACCGTCGGAGATAATGCGCCTCGGGAAGAGTATATATAACCTGTGGGCGTCTTCCGATAATGCGCAACTGGAAACCCTTGTCCCACAGCAATACTAGCTTTATGTAATAAAGCTAAATTAATTTATATAATATAATGAACGTAAAATGATATACGATAATCAGCGCATGTGCACGCAATGTCCTTTATATGGAGCATGCATGCGTGCGCGTAATATTTGCATAATATTTATAATAATACTCATTCTAGATGTAATCTATATAATCCAATAGAGCTGGGTGAGATGTAGAGATGTACTTGGAACATTGTACATCATTTAAATATGTCACCCAATACGCTCGTGGATATTATTAATGAAACTATCCTAACCAGAGCAAATTCAATTCATCCATCACATTCATTTGTCCGTCAATTTTGGTCCGATTTTCAAGGTCCACAACCTTGATATAACATATTTTCACACTATTCGCGTACAAACGGCGGCCATTTTGTCCGTCAATTTTCGTCCAATTTTCACGGAATTCGAACTCAACCTTCATAACCATGGAACGGTGATATAATCAAACGGTTTTCTAAATCGGATAACAGTTTTGACCTGCAGAGGGACCACAAGCTAAAAAGGGCGATTTTTCGGACAATCAGGAGCCATAATTCAGGAAGTTAAGATCCGGTTGCCGCAAATATCGAAAGGAACCAAGATCTTTGGGTTATAAACATGCATTTCAAGTTTCATCCAAATCGGTTCAAAATTGTGACCTCTACACTGTTCACAAGCTAAAAAACGTGATTTTTCGTACAATCAGGGGCCATAACCCATGAAGTTACAGTCCGATACATGCCAATATCGAAAAGAACCGAGATCTTAGGGTGATAAAGCTATATTTTAAGTTTCATTGAAATCGGATAAAAATTGTGACCTGTAGACTGTTCACAAACAATTGTGGACGGACGGACAGGGGCGACGACAATATACGTCCACATGAAAATGTGGGCGTATAAAAAGGTTATATAAATGAAGACGCCAACTGAGTTTGAATAAATTCCGTTAAATTCTTCTTTCCATTGGTATAATTTGTTGAATCATGTGAACATTCAATCGACATAAGTTCTCACACGAAAGTTATATGTATTATGTAAATAAGTAAACTTAAAAAGATTATCGAATTTCAACAATTTCTGTTAATTACGCCTAGGGTAAAGGTCCTTGTTTCAGTTTGTAGAACCTTGTAAACCGGACGATTTTGCTGCTGTTAGCGTATGCTTTGGTGCCTGGTAATCTATCTTAACATAAAATATCATCAAGAGTAGATTATGGTCTTGGTAAGTTACTTAATGTATAACTAATACTTTCTATAACATTTAAGACAAAATGAAAAAACTCTGGCATAGAATGTCCCCCTCCGATCTCCAGTGTATTGTGGGTCGAAGCAATGTAAAGACCCCCATGTATGTCATTCCGAAGCGAGTTTGAATTTTTATCTCCGTGGTGAATTTCCGGCATATCTTAAAGACTTATCTTAAATGCAATCCTGCAAGAACAAGTAATCAAAACCTTCTGGAGATTTAATTGTGGGTGGGGGGTGGCGTTACATACATATAATTTCCCAATACATGTGTAGGGACAAATTTTACTTCTTCACAAGTTAAACAACGGGGATCACTGCAAGTTTGTTTTCTTTCATTAAAACGTGTCCACCACGACGCCCACAGAGTTATATAACTGCCAATGTAATTAAAAATCGTATATTACTCATTGCACATAATAGAGATTTAAAATATTTAATAAAGAAAAACGGCGCGACAATAAAAACATGTTATGTCAAAGACAGTGCACTCTCGCTACATTTATATATGTACATTATAAACATATCACGGGGCGGAAGTGAATCATTTGACTGTCTACAGTCGTTTCGTGTTTAAGTTCTCGTATTAGAAAAAGATTAAAGAAAAGGGAAATCGATCAACTAATATTATTTGTATAAAGACGGTCACAATAGTGTCTAATCTGTAAGTATGAATAATTTCTTGATTTTGTGAAATGGATCAGTGTGGCCCATGTTGACAATATAGCTCATTCCGTTTATATTCTGGATTTGTTTTGCTATCATATTTTGTATTATACTTTTTTCACGAAGGGCATAATGGTAGAAAGCCTAATGCTTTACTCTTCTTAAATAAAGTTATTATTATTATTATTAATTGGAATTTATCGAATTGTTTCATTATGGTTTACAGTTAAACACATATCTCCTGAAATAAAAAAGCGCGACATTAATATCTGCTAAATTGAGGATAACATATCGCTAATTTAACGTGGATATGTCTTTCATGTCAGTACACGAAGCGAAACTCCAAACGTTTTAATATTACATCATATCACTAAGGACGCGTAGGTCTGTTATGTCAAACATATCAGTAGTTATGGTGGTGTATGATCGCTAGTACTTTAATTGTTCGCAATAACCCTATTGCTCATTTGTATGCGCGAACAGTGAGCAATCGAAGTCACTCTTTACTAAAGCGTTTGGTCTTCTATATAAAAGCGAACAAACGTACATGAAAGTTAACATACAAAAAAGAGAAACAGCAAATTTATAAGCTTGGTTCGGACAAAAACAAATGTATACTAAGCTTCTTAAATAATAAACCCATTTCTTTATATAACTTAAATTTAATCAGCAATACAACAATACATACTGTATAAATTGAGAACCTGATTGTAATATTTAAAAACATACATTGTTAATGCAGCAGGGATGAACTTTTGTAACAATGATGGTAACCTAAAATAGCTTTATTTCACATCGGTGATCCGATGAGGATGAGTATTATATTATTGAATGGCGATTGATTTTAGGTTCACACCCACTGATGAAAGAACGGATCGTTGAATGTTAATCGGTATCGTAATACGTAATATTCAGAATAAGGACTATTCGAAACTTGGTTGAAGTAAAAGGAAAACAAAATCGGGACTTTAAAACCATGGATGTCACAAAATTCTGTAGTATTCAGAAGCCGACTCTGTAAATGCACAGAACCAAATTATTTGGAAACGGACAAGATCAGCATAAGGTACTAAACAAATCAATTTATTTACAACAATAAAATTCATTATAAGTGTTTCATTAAACCTACTCAACCTATATTTACACACTTTGCTACAATACAAAAGCATAAGCAAAACATAAGCACATCTGTAACATAACGCGTA
Source organism: Patella ulyssiponensis (assembly GCA_963678685.1). NCBI lineage: Eukaryota > Metazoa > Mollusca > Gastropoda > Patellidae > Patella > Patella ulyssiponensis. The sequence goes on along the minus strand of OY783227.1, from coordinate 9,118,055 downwards.
CTCTTATTTTTATTAAACAGATGTTTTATTACTGCATAACATATTTACATATGGTGGTTGGATCAGGAGATATCCAACTAAAGATGTTCTCCCGAGGTCACAGAAAACCCAACTCGTCCCGGGGGTCTGAGGGAAGACCCCCACAGTCTAGGACAGATTGACTTCTCCCTACATATAACCCGATATTGGTATCTACACATTACAATAAATCAGAATCATATGGTAAATGTACAGGTGTTAAGTAAAATGATTGATTTGTGCCGGATATTTTGGGGGGTTGAAGCCCAGGTGCAGAATTTAAATCTTTACAATCACCTGTTAAAGTAAAGTCGTGTGATTGTCCGGAATTTTGTGCACTACATTTCTCCACAAAAACCGGCAAATGACTAGATGTTTTGCAAATTGAAGCCAACCTTTCGGCTGTATGAATAGTAACATTACTTGATTCATCGATATCAATTTTGGTGTCTTCAAAGTGGTCTTTCTCCTCAATAAGTGTCCGTGTAGAATCGGCTATTACGTTGGAAATATCTGAAATATTGTTCGGATCGTTGGTATCTACAGAGATATTTCTGCTTCTTTCATGTATGACAGAACGTGGTGACATTGTAAATTGTATGGTTTTATGCTGACCTTCGTCGTCATATGTCTCGTCTTGGAGAAAACCTGTTCCTAATTCTAGAAGTGGCGAAGACAGCGAAACATTTGACGGAAATGTTTTTGGTCCGGGTATTTGAGTTTGACGATGTGACACAGATGGTGAAAAGGTTTGTTGTGTATTTGTCCGAAAGCAATCTGGTAAAGTTGTGAAGTCCTGTTGTGAAATTATTGTCTCCCGCAATTTTGTAAAGTGTATAGGTTTACGTTGTTCTTCGTCAACACATTCCGTTCCTCGGGGTAAACGTGTTAGTTCTCTAAGTGGCGCAGAGACCACAACTACGTTTGAAAGAAATGACTGAGGTTTGGGGGACACAGTAGGTCCCTTTCTAGACATAGGATTTGGGGACTCAAGTGTTTGAGTTTCACGATGTGACACAAACGGCGAAGTATTTGGTAGTGTATTTGTTGGAACAGAGTCAGGTGTTGTTATATGGTCCAGATGTGAACTGACTGTCTCCGATAATTCGTGTCTTTCAACAAAAATCTGTCTTGATGTGAGGTCGGTATTTTCGTAAGGCTCACAATAAATGTGTGATCTGGGATTATCTCGAATGGTTGTCGAAGCAGGGCGTTTTCTTATCCTATACCCTAAAAGGAATGGAACATTATGGTTATTCACAAATTTGAAAACGAACTTTTAAATTCCTATGTTTACACAAATTCCTGCCATCAGAAACGATATAGATATTAGAGAATTTCAAGTGGTAAAGATTAATAAGCAAAGCGTATTACGACTACAAACAACCTCATGCTATGTTTCACACGTGAAAACAAATGAAACGCTTCACAATATTTAATACATGGCCCAGCCTACCGCTGGCCACATATTAAAGATCTTAACAAACTTCTCTTGGAGCACAAATCAATCAGTAATCTCAGTAAACAGTTAACCTACCAATATATTTCTTTCGTATGCCAAATGCTGCAACGATGCCAATAATCAAAAATATAGCTGTTGAAGTTACGATGATAACCAAATGAATACTAATTGAGTTGGGTATTGGTTCTGGTAAATGTTCCGTACAACCTTAAAACGGAGAGATAAAGAGTTAAGACATTCATACAGTTACTGTCTATTATTACTGAGCGAGATCCAGTCTCTGCCAAGATGTGTATTTCTAGCTCAATTATTAATACACCGGCCAGTTAATGAAAGAATAGGTCACCCTCTCGTTTTTTGATAGGGTGTAATGACGATGGTTGTACTGAATAACATCCTAAAAGTGTACCAAAAGTCTCCATAAAAAGGTGCAATTTCAGTCAAGCTCACCGTGGGGTACCTCCTACCCCTAAAACGCGACGCTAAACCCAATTTTATACAGGGCACTGTTGAATCATAAAATAAATTTGGGACCATTCGTTCATTTTGGAGATATATCCAGTAGTGTGAACTGTCCTCTTTACCAATAATCATAACTCTGTACTACTTCATCATAATATAGTAAATTCAGTAGCTAAACTGGTGATTTCAGGGGCCGATATGTTCCCCTATACCATTTTCGGGGTATCACATATCGCATAGCATTTTGACCGGGAGCCAATACATTTTAGCACATACATTTTAGGTGCCCCTAAAAATCGTATAAGGGACGGGTTAACACCACTGTATAAACACAGAACTTGTTTTGTGCTATGTGGTAAAACCATAAACTGATCTGTAAGAAATATATACATCCATGTAATCTTTAATTGATGCAAACCTGATTTTAACATTAATAGAAAATTTGAGGATCTTATCAGTCCATTACTGAATGTAACATTATATGTCGAATTGAAATCATCAACAGTTGCGTTCAGTAGGGTTGGTGTTATTTCCCGTGTACCGGATACATTTCGTTCATTAAACACCAGCCTGTGGTCAGTTAGATTTGAAAAATTCTCATTTCTATTCCAATATCCAGATTGATGCTGTAACATATCAAACAACACAATGATAATAACATGAACGAGGCAGTCAATATTTCAGATAAAAAGAAAAATTTAACATTTTCCCTTGTTTATATCCTTAACCATACATTATGCACGAGCTAAATCTGCCTATTGCAGATGTTTTTTAGGCCTCAAACAACACAATGATAATAACATGAACGAGGCAGTCAATATTTCAGATAAAAAGAAAAATTTAACATTTTCTCTTGTTTATATCCTTAAACATACATTATGCACGAGCTAAATCTGCCTATTGCAGATCTTTTTTAGGCCTGAAATGTCATATAAACTATTAATTAGGTATTTATTAACAAAACAACATCAATCGATGGCATCGGGTACTCGCGATTTTAACTAGATTAGAGCGGTTCACCATTTAAAACTACAAACAGTGATGATTGAGCTCAGAATGAAGTAATTTGACTGAAATGTTCAATATTTTATCATCTATTTTTGAATTATTTTAGCAATAATGACCAACTCTTACTGAATTGGATCAATATACCGTTTGTTTATGTTTAGGATACCTACCTCAGCAACCTCTTGCCTTTTAAATACCACGGTGACGGCCTGCAAATCAGACTTGTGATACCAACCAAAGTTGATATCGTCTCCAGGACATCCGTAAATCACTGATTTGCTATCTGAAAAAAATGACAAATTGTAGTTCCTAAAATTGATAATACTGGCCCTGAAGTCCGATTTGTTCAGCAAAAATTTTTTTTATGACTCGTCTTGCCTAGTGGATACAGTGCGCCAATTGATATATGTAACAGTATTCGCACTTGATGACAACTAATTTAAGTTCACAATGCTTTCATTCTGCCAAACCCTTAATTGTTGTCGGCGCTCTGGTCCTTCAACCCCTCGGACACTGACCAGTTGCCCGGTCCCGAAAGGCAGCCCCACGCCCATACGGTGGGGATAGATAGAATAATCTTCAGTCGACTTTGATCCAGTTGGGTTGTAAGCTTTAGCCACTCCGCATAGGGGTTGGGTGTGTGGACTATGGTAACCATTTTACAGCTGGGCTATTGCGTAATGTCTGATAAGCTGTCTGTACAAATTACTTTACTCAAGGGGCATTACACGAACAGGCCCAACCATCTGGTCGTGGTATTTAATTAATCCCTCCCACAGCTGACATGATAACGTTTCAATAACCCCCACCCCTCGGTGTAGTACTTCACCCCCCCCCCCCCACTGCCGGGGTAAGACCTCTTCTACTATTGCGGGTATGTCGCAACAACTTGAATAGTGGATGACCAATTCTGCCACACTGCTTGATAATTTTGAAATAAAAATTGCTTCAGATTTTCGAATCCCTACAATTGACAATTTATGTCGTTTTATGGGTATTCGTTTGGCATTACATAAACTAAACTGGTAGTTAGGTACTAAAATCAAATATACCTTCTATTAAAATAACTGGTTCTGCAATGATTATGCACGTCTGGCTAAAATTAAGTTGAATAATATATTGAAAAATCAAATCATGTTCAGTTACATTTGTAACCGTAAGCTCCACTGTTCCTGTTGAACCGTTCTGCGCTGTATTAAAAGTCATTCTGGAGTAATTCTGCATGTTATTCCAGCTGCCATTCCTCCACAGACCAAGATATTCTTTCTATAATGTATAAAAATAGTTAACCGTAGCCCTTCCCCCACCCCCCAATGTAAAATGTAGACGAAACTAATACATATATGTAAGCGCTAAACCTGGCTATTAAAGATCTTTATTGTGGTCTCAAATTCTATATGTAAGCCAGAAATCTAGGCAATCTGATGGTTATTATTTTGAACCGAAAAACGATCACCATTTTTATACGTCCACATTTTCATGTGGACCTCGTGGACCTCCAATGTCGTCGCCCCTGTCGGGGACACTCTACCCACAATTCTTTTCTGATTTTGAAATATAGATTTTTCTCGAAAATATCTCGGTTCATATTGGAACTTGAAATATAGGTTTATCTCGAAACGATCTTGGTTCCGTATGACATTTAGCAAGTATCGTATCGAACCGTCAAGGTTTATATGGCCCCTGGTTGTACGAAAAATCACGTTTTTAGCTTGTGGAACTTTATTTTAAGTTTCGTCAAAATGGGATAAAAATTGAGACTTGTAGAGTGTCCACAAACAAATTGTTGGTTGATGGACAGGGGCGACGGCATAATATGTCCTTATGAAAATGTTGGAGTATAAAAATGGATAGAGGCTTCATATCATCGTAACAACGGTGGCAATGCAATTCGAAACTTACTCCGCTCAGATGAAATAACTATTATACAGAGAACTGCCAACCTTTTATCTAAAAGTAACACAATGCATCAGATGTAAATTGCGCTATGGCCAGACACTGCTTAATGTTAAGGGGGACTAATCCCTTGCAGTCGAATGAGTGATAGAGCGAGACTTGCGTGGAGAATGGGACTTATCCTCCAACTTAACATTTACCAAAAACTTCGAAATTAGAAACACGAATTACAATTCGATATTGGCCCATGGCAATCAATATTGATGTTGTTATTTTGCTGCGGAAATAATAAAGACACAATGGACATTCTACAATCAATACAAATTCGTCTAGAGCCACACGCCCTCTACCCCCCTGGGGTGTAGGGGGTGATAAGAATATACCCTTCGTATGCCCTGCGTGTGGTAAAAGGCGACTAAAAGGGATCCCTGTAATGGGGCAACGTGTTTGCCTTGCGACCCGTGTCGGTGGAGAATGGAATGCTGGTAATTGAGTGGGGATTTGGTTAGCGAGCCCTATCTCTGCAACACATTGCTTTGGCCCATGGTTCACCAAGACGGGAGGTCAGAGTGGCCCACTCTGATCAATCGGCTTTGGTCGTTTTTAGCTCTGTAGATTGTACCCTTTCCAGTTTAATGCTCTGTTGTTTATTCACTCAGCATACTATCTACCATACTATCTACATTCTGCAGAGCGGCGGCTTGGGTCAATCAGGTTGGAGTAGTATTTTTACTTTCTGGCTTGAGTATACCCTTCGTCGAGTCCTGAGGCCACGCGCAGGTTATCCGTGCTAGTCCTCCCCTTTGTAGGCAGGGAAGTAACCTGGGGAACGACGAGGGGTGAACCTCCAAAGAATATACTTTCATGGATTCCCCAATCCCCCCCACACCTATTAAAGAAAGAAAAACAAAACAGAAACGGCCTAATACAGAGGACGTTTCTGAATTATTTAATTTAAAAAGTAAAATTTCAAAGGCATGGCCTTTCCAAAGTTTCACCATTTTTAATAACCAAGGGCATTGCTGACTTAGCCGGTGAGCCCAAGGCTATTAAAAAACTTAAAAATGGAACACTCTTGATAGAATGTGCTAAGGAGCAGCATGCTACCATGCTGCTTACATCAACATCTTTGGCAGACATCCCTATCGAGGTGTCTCCACACAGGTCACTCAATTCAAGTAGAGGAGTAATTCGATGTCGGGACCTTGAAGGCAGCAGTGAGGATGAAATGGTGCAGTACCTTTCATCTCAAGGCGTCTCACATGTAAAAAGAATTAGTGTACGCCGAGGAGATAAGGTGATTGCCACAAGCACCTATATCCTCACATTCGATCGTCCCGAGATACCAAAGACTCTCAAAGCAGGTTATCTAAACATACCTGTGGATTCGTATATTTCCAACCCTCTTCGCTGTTATAAATGCCAATGTCAATTGCAAGGGTAAGCACTTTGACTCTCGCGAATGTCCTATTTGGCAAAAAGAGAAACGAATCCAACAGGTTATGTCTGAACGGAAAATGTCATACTTTGATGCTAAAAAGCAAGTAGAACTTTCTACACTTTTTCCCATTGCACCACAAGGGAAATCTTACTCAAGTGTAGCCAAAGTTTCTACTAGAACCATTTCTGTTCAGACTGATTTAACCTGGCATGAAAAAGAGGACGTGCCTAAAGTAATACCATCAGATCATATTAAAGGGATATCGGGCTCATCACAAACGAATGAGAGCTCGACTATAATTATTAATACTTTGCCTGACGAGGGTCCGCCTTCCTTGCCTCAAACTGAGGATGTTAGGGTCATTCCTAACACTTCAACCCAGAAGGGCAAGGGGTTATCTCCCTCGCCTCCCCTTGAAACTGTCATCCTTGATTCCAGTTCAACTGGATCAGGGTCGCAACTAAAGGGTGTCTCATCCAAAAAAGAAAAGCTAGCAAAGTTTAAAGAGGGAGGAAAGAAGGGTTCAAAAGACCCTATCTCCTTCTATAATAGATATGGGGATGATCTGATGGACGGTGTTGCCTATGCGGATGTCCATACGGACCCGCATGGGAAGCCGTCAAAAAATAAAATTCCCTGACAATGTTAAATTCCATTATTCAATGGAATTGTCGTGGTTTAAAACCAAATTTTAATGAAGTCCAATTATTAATTCAAAAACATAATCCTTTAGCTATTTGTTTACAGGAATTCTGACACTTTGTCTTTTCGACATTTTATTGGTTATCATCACCATTCAGTTGGTGATGGTAGAGCTCATGGGGATGTTTCTATTATTCTTAATGGAGTCAAATCACCCCCAACACGCCGTTACAGGCAGTTGCAGTTAGGGTGACTTTGCATATTCCTATTACACTCTGCTCTGTATATCTTCCACCAAGTTTACATCTTAATCCCAGAGATCTCGATGACCTTATTGCACAACTTCCTCTCCCGTTTATTATTACGGGGGATTTCAATGGTCATCATTCACTCTGGGGTAGTCCAGATGATAACAACAGAGGTAAACAAATAGCGGACTTCATTAACATTAATAAGTTGTGTTTATTAAATGATGACTCGCCTACTTATCTACATCCTGCCACAGCGTCTTTTTCTTCCCTGGATCTCACCATTTGCTCTCCGGTCCTGTTTCAGGATTTTACATGGAGAGTAAATGAGGATCTATGTGGTAGTGACCATTTTCCTATCATAATTGATAATAATGGTCCCTCTCCGGTCGAAAGACCCCAGAGTTGGAAGTTGCATAAGGCTGATTGGGCTCTATTTGAATCTTTGTGTCTCTTTTCCTTTGATACAAAGGAGTTAGAAGATGCAGTTGAGCCTATGGCCTTATTCACTTCAATTCTTCAAGATGTAGCTGAGCAGGCGATTCCAAAAACCACGACAGAACCAAAACGTTTCAATAAACCATGGTTTAACGACGATTGCAAATCCGCTCTCAAAGAGCGTGATCGTATCCTGAGACGATTCAAGAACCATCCTTCCATGGAGAATATTGCGGCACACCAAATGGTCCGGGCGAAGGCCCGTAGAACCATACGTCAAGCAGAGAAATCTTCATGGGAGAGTTATATCTCAAGGATCAATTCCCGTACCACATCTAAGTCGGTATGGGATAGGATTCGTAGGATTAAAGGTAAAAGTAGTGCATTATCAGTTAACCATCTCAATGTTGATAATACCACCTTAACAATATTTCCTGATATTGCTAATTCTCTGGCCAGTACTTTTTCATTCAATTCATCATCCAATTTCTCCTCCGATGCCTTTCGGGGCATTAGACAACAACAGGAGAAAAGGCGACTTAATTTCAACTCCCGCAATGATGAATGCTATAATGATCGTTTTTCCATTGCGGAGCGCCGTGACTCGTTAAAGCGAGCTCGGGACACTGCAACTGGTCCAGATGAGATACACTATCAAATTTTAAAACATTTACCTTATCCAACACTTCTAATTTTACTGGATCTTTTCAACCGGATTTGGGTTGATGGGAATTTCCCTCCTTCGTGGCATGAAGCCACAATAGTTCCCATCCCTAAACCGGGTAAAGATCATACGAATCCTACCAACTATCGTCCGATCGCTTTAACTAGCTGTATTTGCAAAACCATGGAGAGATTGATCGATCGAAGGCTTGTTTGGTACCTCGAGTCCAACAACCTCATTACAGACCTCCAATGTGGATTTCGGTCCCAAAGGAGCACTCTTGATCATCTCGTTAGATTTGAAACGTTCGTCAGGGACGCTTTCATCCAGAAGCAACATTTAGTTGCTATTTTTTTCGATCTGGAGAAAGCATATGATACTACGTGGAAACACGGTATCATGCGCGACCTCCATAACCTCGGCCTACGAGGTCGCTTACCTATCTTCATTAAAAATTTCCTGGAAGATAGGTCATTTAAGGTACGACTGGGATCAATATTCTCTGACCTCCAACATTATTTGCAATAAATATTAATACTATCCCAGCGTGCCTTAAACCAGGTACAAACGGCACTCTTTATGTTGATGACTTTCAGATGTGCTATGGTTCTACAGACATGCGGATAATCGAACGTAAGTTGCAGCTTTGTTTGAATTCACTTCAACAATGGGCAACCGAAAATGGATTTCGTTTTTCGAAATCCAAGACTGTCTGCATGCATTTCTGTCAGAAACGAGGTTTACATCCAGATCCAGAACTTTTCTTGGATGGCAACCTCCTTCCAGTTGTGGATGAAACAAAATTTCTGGGGCTGATATTTGATAAAAAATTATCATTTATCCCCCATATTAAAAACCTAAAAAAGAAATGTCTGAAAGCCCTCAACATATTGAGAGTCTTATTAAATACTGACTGGGGAGCAGACTGTAAGGTCTTGCTCAGATTATATCGAGCTTTAATAAGATCAGAACTTGATTATGGGTGTGTTGTGTATGGGTCTGCCCGCGAGTCATATCTCAAAGAGCTCGACACCATACACAATCAGGGACTTAGAATCAGTTTAGGAGCATTTCGTACATCTCCAGTGGAAAGTTTATACGTCGAGGCGCATGAGCCCTCACTGCACAACAGACGTGATAAGCTGGCCCTGCAGTATGCTACGAAAATTGCATCACTTCCAAATCACATTTCATTTAACACCATATTTAGACCTCTCCATGAGAATTTGTATCTAGTGAAGACTAATACTATTCCATCATTCGGTATTCGCATACAACCCCTTTTGTCTGAGGCTGGTATCAGCCTCGACAGTATTGCGAATACCCCTGTCTTTAGGACTCCACCATGGGCTATATCTCCGCCAAAGATTGATTTCGATCTTTCTCAGCACAAAAAGAGAGATACTAGCTCAACGGTGTTCCAATCTCTCTAAACTAAGTATGGTGATTATATTCCTATTTACACAGATCGGTCGAAAGATGGTGATCGGGTCGCTTCGGCTACCGTGACGCCATCCGAGACCATTTCTGTTCGCTTACCACCTGCTGCTTCTATTTTTACAGCCGAGCTCCAGGTTATTCTCCAAGCTTTGGAGTTCATTCAGTCCTCATCTGATTCTTTGTACTGTCTTCAAGCAATTAATAACAAACAGCTTGATCACCCATTAGTAGCAGACATTTATGGTCTGCTACTATCAAATGAGATCAGCAGCAAGGACACAGTCCTTTGCTGGCTCCCCAGTCATATGGATATAAAGGGGAATGATCAAGCAGACTCAGCTGCCAAGTCTGCTTTAGATCTTCCCGTATCCGATTTTTACATTCCATTTAAAGATTTTAAATGCATTATAAATTCATTTATATATGACCGCTGGCAACGGTCTTGGGATCTTGCAGGCACAAACAAACTGCATCACATAAATCCTCTCTTTGGAGATTGGCCAAGCTCCAACAGGTCTAACAGGAGAGATGAAGTTGTTTTGTGTCGCTCTCGTCTTGGTCATACCTTTTTAACACACGTTTTCATCTTAAAGCGAGAGCCTCAACCAGAATGTGAACACTGTCATGTTCCTTTGACAGTTAATCACATTTTGATTGAATGCAAGCATCTCAAGCATACAAGATCACGGTATTACCGTTGTCAGTCACTACATCATTTGTTTGCCCAGCCGGGTCTATTTGGTAAAGCGCTAGACTTTTTAAAAGAGACAAATTTTTATCGAAAATTTTAATTGTTTATATCCTGATATTCCATTTCTTGTTTTAAATATATATACATAAAGTTGATATTTATTTTTAGTTGATATTTACTGTGATATTTGTTTTTATTTATGTATATATATAGATAATGTGATTATTTGTTTCTAGTTTGCCTCGTAACATCATCATATGTTTGGCGCAATATAGCCCGGTTGGAGCGGATGTGCCATTAAACCACATTTCATTCATTCATTCATTCATTCACACGCCCTCTAATAAGTAATAATCTAATTATTTGTTTAATTGTGAACAGTTGTCATATTATTATAAACCGAATAAAAGTCTGATTATTGTCTGTATATTTATAGATTAAATTATATTAGAACTCCGCCTTGTTTCATTATAGTAAATGTGTTTTTTAGCACATACCTTTGATTTATCAAAAAGGTTCACTATAGTTCAGCCATTGTTTTATGTCGATGAATGTATTAAGTGTTATATATATATACACCCAAATACGGAAATATTTGTATTTGTTCAACATGTGTCCCGGGTACCTACTAAAGCTTGTTATCGGTCCCCTAGCTATATTGACAATATAAGTGAACAATTTTATATACGGTATCAAATTTTACACCGTTTTTTCTTTTAAAGGGCACACATACAGCTTTATTTTCTGGAACCTTAAAATATTACCTGTCTAAAAGCATATAATTTTAATATATGTATACGTGATTTATAATTTTTTTTGAAAAAAAGAGAAAATAAACAAAGGGGTAGCTAGTGCTTCTTAACAAAAAGATATTATCTCAAACCTGGGATTTGAGCCGATAGTCAGTTTAACGCTACATTGTCACTAGTTCTTTTCAGAACTGTCTTTTAGCAAACTTTCGCTGACAGTTCTTATCCGGCCTTCTATAACTGCAGTATGCAAGTACGGTAACATATCGCTATTCCCCACCCCTGTTCTCAGGCTGTTTTAGAACCCTTACCGTATATTAATTTTGTCACCACAATTCTTTATTTTCCGCCAAAAGGAATCCTTTCTCACTATATTGGACACAAATTTATAATAATTCATCTCCATTTTCAAGCAAAATTTAGCGATGAAATAAACATGCTGTTTGCGCATGTCCGGGTCTCGTAATGTCTCTCAGTTTAAATGTATTTGGTGTAGGTTTATAATCGCAGAATTCTACATGAAAATAGTGTTGAATCTTTATAAATGTGTGCCAATTGTGGAAAGAAATTATTCCTCTGGCGAATAAAGTAGAATTAAGGTGAAAAATAATAGGTAAGGATTCCAAAATAGCCTTAGAACAGAGGTGGGAAGAAACGGTGTTTTCATACTGCAGTAATAGAAGACCGAATAGGAACTGTGTAGCGAATATATCGTTCGCTCGAGGACAGTTCCAAAAGGAACTACATTGACAGTACTATTCAATCCCCTAAAACAACATGGCATCAATTGCCTTGAAGTCATTGCGATCTTAGTTTACGCGTTCATTTGTTTCTGTTACATTTAGATATTATATTAACAGCGTACAGCTTAAGGAAATCAATGCAAATGAGTAAATCATGCTTGGAAGCCTTTGTCTCTGTACCGTACAATTATTTTGTTCAGTGATGTCGCTCAGTGCTCAATTAATGGCACACGTGTTCATAGGCGCAAATAAGTGTCTGGAAACCACATACGGGCTAAAAATCACATCTTGTTCGTATTTTGCAAAAAAAAAAAGACCACCCCACGCCATTGGTGTATATTGGATTTCGGAGATGGCAGACATTAAGCGCTTCAAATTAAATGTGGCAAACTGCATCATGCACTATTGACTCGAATAACCCAGTTTCTTTGTTGACATCCACATTAACCTATTGCCATAACGCAGGTTGCTCTGGTGTGCTCTATTTCGCTTAATTGAAATAAATCTTCATTTACTATCGTATTTCTACTGCGCAATTCTCTATACACTAAAATCACACAGTTCAAGTCTGAGGCTTCATATTTCCATTGCAATGTTACATCATCTTCTACTGCAACCTTGACATGTTTAATATCATTCTTCCATTGGAAAGCTGTAAAATTATTGACTACATTAGTCTCTGAGAATTTTGTCTATGCTCTTAGCATGGACATTGTACATAGCTAATACATGTCCAAATAAAATTCGTAATAAATTCCAATGAGTGATCAAATCATGAACTTTCTCATTTTATAACATTAAAGTTTGCTTTAGATCTCTCCCCACCGCAGTTTTAATACCATATCCGTTCATTTATGATCACTGGGGCGGACTTGAGATCTTGCAGATACAAGGTGCATGACATATTTACAACTTATGAAAAGAAAATTGTCTCTTTGGAAAATGTCTTGGGTACCTGCATACACAAACAAACTATCACATTAAGCCTCTCTCATTAGAGGGATGGAATTGTTTTGCCTCATTCTGGCATAAGTCATACATTTCTAACATATTGTTATCTTAAGGCGAGAGCGTATTTGTTGAGTACAAGCATCTGAAAGACATAAGATCACTACCGTTGTAAGATCGCCTTTATGTCGTTGCCAGTCATTACACCAGTTATTTGCCTAACCGGGTCTGTATTATAAGATAATAGACATTTTGAAAGACAAAAGTTTTTATTTTAAATTTTATATCATCTATTTTCTAATTCTAAAATCACGCGTGGCATTAGGTTTTAAATGCATACGAATTGTTTTATGATAGAATTATTTATATCGCAAATTTTACCATGTTTGCCGCAATATATCCCCGGGCTAACGTGTGATAAAACTCAAATTTCATTCATTCTTGATATGGGGTTGGGGAGGGCATACTTCGAAAAGCAACAAACACTCAAAATCTTTATTAAAACGAAATGCAAACACAGTTAGTAACGTTTTGTCATCAAAATGGTTACCTGAGACTATCAAATGTATATCGGCATAAAATTTTTCTATCAACAATTCTTGGCATCTATAAACCCCAGAATCTTCTAACGTAGCGTTAAAGATTGTTAAAATCTTTTCCGGGCCATCCACCATATCCCTATGTTGAATATTGTCAAATTCTCTTTTATTGGCAACCTACGGCAAATCAATTTACATAAATATTTAAGTCAATAATCCAACCACGAGGTCGTAACACTTCGTATTATTGATCCAATTAAAGCTCCAATAGCATTTTTTAAAGTTATTAAAATAAAGCCCAAAAATAGATTGTACCTATAAACAGCCCTACCTTGTTAAAGAATAATCCTATAATTCACTATTACCAGTTGAGAAATTGGCAAAAATATCATTTTCAACTTCAAATTCAAACGTTTGAAGATGGCCGTCCATGGAGAGGAATGGGAAAACAAGGGAGGTAATTGAGTAACTATTTCCTTAATCAATCTGTGTCAGCCTTTCTAATGCCCAAAACATTTTGCCCATGGTCGTATAGTAGTGAGCTGACAACCTTTTGAGCAAAAGACATAGAAATAATTATGTTTTGACTTTCTTTGAAAATATGAAATTGGGTCGTTTCCAAAACAAAATTAAGTGTTTTAAATGGCTACAAAATATTTTTTGACAGGAAAGGCCCACATTTTGAAACATTCAATGAGCAAGAGAAATGATGTTATGTTAGTCAAGATTACATTTTATGAGCAAATTATTAACGTATACCTTGTATATGTCTACGTTCAAATCAGCCGCATGTAGTTTCCAGATTAACTCAGCATTACAACCAACAATAACAGTTACGTTACTTTTAGGAGTCACCAAATTGCCTTCCATTGTTACCTCTAAATAAATCGAGAAAGAATATTAATATATGGTTTGATTCATATATTCAAATGACTGTATGATTCATATATTCAAATGACTTTAAAATTCATGTTCGAAATTTTTAACAATATAAATATATATATTTAAATATACGTAAAATAAAGAAAGTAAATGCGTCCATTCTAGATAGTTATTTTATTACTGACATGTTCATATAATTTTCAATGTAATGAAGGCAACTAGGTATGCCAACAGCTGCGTGCGTCATTATAATGGAGATTGTTACTCGAACTAGAAATTTCCTCGATTCTGATTGATCGGAACGTGTGGTCGAATGGACAAGAAAATAAACCCCCTTTAAATGCTGAAGGCGAATCACTACCTATAAATATTACAGTGTACTTTTTTGTCGTGCTCAACAATCTTCTTTAACTCAAATCTTCATTGCCAAATATCTTCAATAAATTCTGTACATATAACTATCACACCATCTTCAAACAGAATTTTTTTTTATGAAAAGAAGTTTTTAAAATGCACCAAACAGTAGATATCAGTCATAAATTAATCAAAACCGTTTTCAGGTATCAAAGTATATTCGTAACTAGGCAGTGGCAGCATGGACAATTTTGGTTTCTTTTTGGGCATGCTTGTTTCACTAATTTGTGCTTAATCATGTGTATTTGTTTTCACACTTATTTGTCATGCCCAAATTGACATTTTATTGACAACACGCAATAGCAGTATAAATAGCAACCGCTAGGATCTTAGGCTTGACACCACTGTCATAGTTTAATAGGGTATTTTTTAAGATGTAAGTAGGCACTGCAATTGTGTGAACAAAAATTAGCTAAAAAATTGTGATGACAGTTTGCAGATAAAACAATAAAGACTGAAAACTTGCATGAAACAACAATTAAGTCTGAAAACTTGCGTGAAACTCCCAAGCGAAGTCATCTTTGGTGCCAAGAGTTACTCCCCTTTCCAATCACTACTGACACTGTCAAACTACCTCAATAAGACTAATTTTTTGTTCTTTTGAAAAAAACGTCTAAAGTTAAAAGTTTATATTTTTGTCGATATTCTAATAACATTTTCTTTCATAATTCAAATGTCAGTAACTCGAAACGCAAGCATTTTACATTTGCAGGAAAGCAAGGACGGTCTTAATCTGTTGAGAATATTTTGAAAAATGAACATAAGCATGTGGCCAAATAACGACTTTTTAAAATGGGTGTAACATTGTTTTCGAAAAACATCTCGAAATATTTGAGCTACAATTAATGTTCCTGTTTTCGTATTTATCGGGGGTTTATTGTATTGTCCAGTAGCGTTTGACATTTTTGGACGTCGTGGGTTGAATGTGGAAACAAACACAAGGGAATTGATTTATTCTCATTCAAACCACGAATTCTAGAAATATCAAACGCTGTTGTAAATAGCATGGCCATTTTATCAACAAGTGACAGGATGAGATCGGTAATGCAGGTGGTAACATATATTAAATCAAAGAGACCAGTGCTGGACTGGGCCCATCTGTCCGTTACAGGTGGGCCTAAGCTCATTAAAAAAGTGGGTCTGAGCGTATAAAGAAAGAAAGAGGGGAAGAGAGGACAGGATACAGGTCAGGAAAACGAAAAGATATCAAGCTTTGGTCTGAAATGCTTTGAAAATAGGTTTGCAGTTGTCAATTTTCAAAATCGGCGGTTACTTGTGTGGGCCTTCGTTCAACCAGTCCGGCATTGAAAGAGACAGCCAAAGAACTTGAAACAAATAATAACAAAAGCCAAATTCACACGTACAGTTTGCAAAGTTACCGAATGTAATGGTAAACGAGGCGGGTTATGCAATTACATCATGTCACGTTTAAACATGCATGTAACGTCAATTATTTTATCACTTGTTGTGGATGTGGTGAAAACTATATCGGGTGTACAAAAAATTCGAGAAAAAGAATGAATGTTCATAGACAACAAATCAGGGACCCTAAGACAAGAATGATCCCATGAAGTGCACTTATTGATATTTGTTGGATATCCATTCTATAAAATGTCTACATCTACATGATAATATACGAATGGAAATGAAATGAAATGTTGCTTTATGGCACCGTCAGCTCCAATCTGGCTATATTGCGCCAAACAAAATGATCATTCTTTCGAGACAAGCTAAATCATATCACGAATTTGTATATGCATAAATAAAAACAATATCACAGTTTTACCAAATTTAGAAATAAAAAAACAATCTTTTATGCATATAAACAATAAAAGGAAAATATTACATATATATATATATATTATAAACAAATTAAAATGTATAATAAAAACCTGTCTCTTTTAAAAAGATTAGGCCAGGCTGGGCAAACAAGTGATGTAGTGACTGGCACTCAATCCGAATGTGCTTCACTGTCAAGGGAACATGACAGTGGTTGAGGCTGTCGCTTCAAAATGAAAATATGAGTTAAACAAAAGTATGACCAATGTGAGAGTGACACAAAACCACTTCATCCCTCCTACTGGTTCTATAGGAGCTTGGCCAGTCTCCTGGGAGAGGCTTAATGTGATGAAGTTTGTTTGTGTCTGCGAGATCCCAAGACCGTAAATCGGTGAAAGGTAAAAGAAATTGTGATATGGGAAGATCTAACGCAGACTTGACAGCCTTTAATATCAACATGACTGGGGAGCCAGCAAAGGACAGTGTCCTTGCCGTTAAACTGGTCAGTTACAAAACTCGGAAATCTCGGAAAATATTTTCCGACTTTTCTCCTCTCCGAGTTTTATGATTTGACTCGATTGAAAATACAAAACTCGGAAAGTGGCAAAAAGATATCAAAATAAACTAGTTTTCATTGGATAATTATAATTATGACAGTAACACATCTATTTAATAAGTTGGACATGATCTATAACCTTTTCAGTTAGATTTTAACCAAAATAATGCAATATAGCAGTTATAATTAAATTTCCGAGTTTTGTATTTTCGCCTATACGAAAATACAAAACTCGGAAAGTGGCAAAAAGATATCAAAATAAACTATTTTGCATTGGATAATTATGATTATGACAGTAACACATCTATTTAATAAGTTGGACATGATCTATAACGAAGTTTCGAAGAAATTCGACCATTTTTTAAAAAAAATTCTTCTTTAGAACATTTTAGCTGGATTTTCTTTCGCGCATGCGTAGCGCCGGAACCAAAGGCACGATGCCTACCAAATTTCGGCCAGCAAATTGTCTCCCTGTTACCCTGAAAATTTCAAGGCTCTACCTGCATTCCTTCTAGGCGTTTGTTCTTGGCACCCCACTTTTTCGCCGAAAATATTTTTTAAGCACTCCATAAGGGGAAAAAAGTCGTTTATGCCCGCGAAAGTGGCCCAAATTGTCCGAGGAACCTGAAATTTAGACACAACACGTACATTTACACTAGCCACACCTGGGTACCACTCCGATTTCGATCCGATGAAAATATGGCAGTTATGATTAAATATCCGAGTTTTGTATTTTGGCCTATACGAAAATAGAAAACTCGGAAAGTGGCAAACAGATATCAAAATAAACTATATTGCATTAGATAATTATGCTTATGACAGTAACACATCTATTTAATATGTTGGACATGATCTATAACCTTTTCAGTTAGATTTTAACCAAAATAATGCAATATAGCAGTTATAATTAAATTTCCGCATTGGATAATTATGATTATGACAGTAACACATCTATTTAATAAGTTGGACATGATCTATAACGAAGTTTCGAAGAAATTTGACCATTTTTAAAAAAAAAATCTTCTTAGGCCTTTTTAGCTGGATTTTCTTTGGCGCATGCGTAGCGCCGGAACCAAAGGCACGATGCCTACCAAATTTCGGCCAGCAACTTGTCTCCCTGGTACCCTGAAAATTTCAAGGCTCTACCTGCATTCCTTCTAGGCGTTTGTTCTTGGCACCCCACTTTTTCGCTGAAAATATTTTTTACGGACTCCATAAGGGGAAAAAAGTCGTTTATGCCCGCGAAAGCGGCCCAAATTGTCCGAGGAACCTGAAATTTAGACACACCACGTACATATACATTAGCCACACCTGGGTACCACTCCGATTTCGATCCGATGACAATATGGCAGTTATAATTAAATATCCGAGTTTTCCGAGTTTTGTATTTTGGCCTATACGAAAATATAAAACTCGGAAAGTGGCAAACAGATATCAAAATAAACTATATTGCATTGGATAATTATGATATTGGATAATTATGATTATGACACTAACACATCTATTTAATAAGTTGGACATGATCTATAACCTTTTCAGTTAGATTTTAACCAAAATAATGCAATATAGCAGTTATAATTATATTTCCGAGTTTTGTATTTTCGCCTATACGAAAATACAAAACTCGGAAAGTGGCAAAAAGATATCAAAATAAACTATTTTGCATTGGTTAATTATGACTATGACAGTAACACATCTATTTAATAAGTTGGACATGATCTATAACAAGTTTCGAAGAAATTCGACCATTTTTAAAAAAAGAATCTTCTTTAGGCCTTTTTAGCTGGATATTCCTTCGCGCATGCGTAGCGCCGGAACCAAAGGCACGATGCCTACCAAATTTCGGCCAGTAACTTGTCTCCCTGGTACCCTGAAAATTTCAAGGCTCTACCTGCATTCCTTCTAGGAGTTTGTTCTTGGCACCCCACTTTTTCGCCGAAAATATTCAGTTTTTTACTGACTCCATAAGGGGAAAAAAGTCGTTTATGCCCGCGAAAGCGGCCCAAATTGTCTGAGGAACCTGGAATTTAGACACAACACGTATATTTACACAAGCCACACCTGGGTACCACTCCGATTTCGATCCGATGAAAATATGGCAGTTATAATTAAATTTCCGAGTTTTCCGAGTTTTGTATTTTCGCCTATTGTAAGAATATGGTCTTTAAGACCATATTGTGTCTTTGGGAAATTGTTAAAAACAACTATTTTTATAAAGTCAAATTCACATGCACCTAGTGCACTGAATGAAAAGCTATACATAAAAAAAACAAGTGATGTTTTGGTAAAATTCTAACCACTGTCAAAATATTCGTTAAGTTCTACCTGTTATTTAACCTATGGTTGGAAGACCATATAAGGAGTATCACCTGATTGTAGTGGTGAGAATTGTAAGGCTTTATTCCATATTTGGAATGGAATTTAGGGTCAAAGTTAATCTTGAGCCTGCAGGAACTGGGGGATATAAAATAGGGGTAGAGCGAGGTTCGTTAGAAACTCACCCAGATTTCAAGCAGCCATTACCTCTTAGGCCTTTTTAGCTGGATTTTCTTTCGCGCATGCGTAGCGCCGGAACCAAAGGCACGATGCCTACCAAATTTCGGCCAGCAACTTGTCTCCCTGGTACCCTGAAAATTTCAAGGCTCTACCTGCATTCATTCTAGGCGTTTGTTCTTGGCACCCCACTTTTTCGCCGAAAACATTGTTTTTTACTGACTCCATAAGGGGAAAAAGTCGTTTATGCCCGCGAAAGCGACCCAAATTGTCCGAGGAACCTGAAATTTAGACACAAGACGTACATTTACACTAGCCACACCTGGGTACCACTCCGATTTCGATCCGATGAAAATATGGCAGTTATAATTAAATATCCGAGTTTTGTATTTTGGCCTATACGAAAATGGAAAACTCGGAAAGTGGCAAAAAAGATATCAAAATAAACTATTTTGCATTGGACAATTATGATTATGACAGTAACACATCTATTTAATAAGTTGGACATGATCTTATTGTCCGACTTTTTGTTTCAAGCTGAAAAGTCGGAAAATATTTTCCGAGTTTTCTATTCAAACAAAAAAGTCGGACAATTTTTTCCGAGTTTTCTATTTGGAGAGGAGAAAAGTCGGAAAATATTTTCCGAGTTTTGTACCTGCCCGTTAAATTCGTGTGACAGTAGCAGACGATATTTGTCTGCTACTAAAGGGTGTACAAGCTGCTTAGTGTTTAGTGCCTGTAAAGAGGACAAAGAATCAGTAAATATAACATGTTTTAATGATGAAGGGGATTGAATGAACTCCAAGGCCTGAAAAATGGCATGGAGTTCAGCAGTAATTATTGAAGCAGTAGGAGGAAGAAGAACAGAAATGGTCTCAGATGGCGTGACAGTAGCCGAAGCTACCCGATCGCCATCTTTGGAACCATCTGTATAAATTGGAGCATAACCACCATATTTAGACCTTAACTCTCCAAAGAGAGTTTGGAACACTGTGGAACTAGTGTCTTTCTTCCTATTTTTTGTAAGATCTATATCGATCTTAGGAGAGGATATAGACCCAAAGTGGTGTCTCAAAGAATGGGGTATTCGCAATGCTGTCATGACTTAAACCAGCCTCTGACAAAAGGGTTTGAATGCGAATACCAAATGATGGAATAGTATTAGTCTTCATCAGATACAAATGCTCATGGAGTGGTCTAAATATGGTGTTAAATGAAATGTGATTAGGCAGAGATGCAATTTTTGTGGCAGTGCAAGTTTATCAGTCTGTCGTAAAGTAAGGGCTCGTGCGCCTCAACGTATAAACACTGCACTGGAGATGCCCCTAAACTGATTCTAAGTCCTTGGTTGTGTATGGTGTCGAGCTCTTTGAGATAAGACTCGCGGGCAGACCCATACACAATACCCATAAACGAGTTTAGATCGTATTAATGCCCGATACAATCTGAGCAGGACCTTACGGTCTGCTCCCAAATCAGTGTTTGACAAGACTCTCAATATGTTGAGGGCGTTCAGGCATTTTTTTTCAGGGTTTTAATATGCGGGATAAATGATAATTTCTTATCATATATCAAATGAAATGTTGTTTAATGGCACGTCAGCACCAACCGGGCCATACTGCGCCAGACATATGGTGAATTTAACGAGACAAATTAAAACAATATCACAGGGGTATATTCATATATGTAAATAAAAGCAAATATCACAGAAAATATGATTAAAAATAAATATATCAATTCCTTTACATATATAAATATTTAAAACACAATATATGATAAATATGTACAATTAAAATTTAGAGTAAAAGTTTGTCTCTTTTAAAAATGCTAACAACTTATCGTGTAGCTCCGGTTGGGCAAAATCATATATCAAACCCCAGAATTTCGTTTCATCTACAACTGGAATTGGACTCCCATCCAGCGTAAGTTCCGGATCAGGATATAAACCTCTTCGTTGACAAAAGTGCATACAAACGAAAAACGAAATTCATTGTCAGTTGCCCATCGTTGAATGGAATTCAAACAAAGCTGTAACTGACGTTCGATTGTCTGCATGCTTGTGGATCCGTAACACATCTGAAAGTCATCAGCATAAAGCGAGCCGTCGACCCCGTGTTTGCGGCACGTTGGTATGGTATTTATTTTGATAGAAAAAAAGTGTGGGAGATAATATACTTCCCTAAGGAATGAATGAAATGTGGTTTTATGGCACTTCGGCACCAACCGGGCTATATTGCGCCAAACCTACAAAGATTTATGCGAGACAAGTTAAATAAATATCACAGAAAAAGTTTTATATGCATAAATAAAAACAGTATCACAGTAAATAAGATTAAAAAATCAAATAAATCTTTTATGCATATAAATATTTAAAACATACAAAATGAAATGATAAATATACAATTAAAATTTATAATAAAAGCTTGTCTCTTTTAAAAAGTCCAACAATTTACAATACAAGCCCGGTTGGGCAAATAATTGATGCAGAGACTGGCAACGGTAATATTTCGATCTTAGGTTCTTGAGATGCTTGCACTCAATCAATATGTGCTTCACTGTCAAAGGAACATGACAGTGTTCACATTCTGGTTGAGGCTCTCGTTTCAAGATGAAAAAGTGTGTTAAAAAAGTATGACCTATACGAGAGCGACACAGAACAACTTCATCTCTCCTGTTGGTTCTATAGGAGTTTGGCCAATCTCCTAAGAGAGGCTTAATGTGATGAAGTTTGTTTGTGCCTGCAAGATCCCAAGACCGTTGCCAGCGGTCATAAATAAAATGATTTATTGTCGATTTAAAATCTTTAAATGGTAATAAAAATGGTGATTGGGGAAGATCCAAAGCAGCTTTGGCAGCAAAATCTGCTTTATCATTCCCCTTTATATCAACGTGACTGGGAAGCCAGCAGAAGACGACGTCTTTGCTGCTGAGCTCGTACGATAGTAGCAGACGATAAACATCTGCTACTAATGGGTGTTCAAGATGTTTATTGTTAATTGCTTGAAGCGAGGACAAAGAATCAGTAAAAATGATATGCTTTAAAGCTGAAGAGGACTGAATGAACTCCAAGGCCTGAAGAATGGCCTGGAGTTCAGCTGTAAATATGGAAGCAGCAGGTGGGAGACACACAGTAATGGTCTCAGATGGCGTCACTGTAGCCGAAGCTACTCGATCACCATCCTTAGAACTAGTTCAGCTCTGAACGTCGGTCTCATTACACTCACCCTGAACGTTCAGGGACTGTCCCATTCAATCAATGTCGAAAATAATTGGAGAACAGTCAATTTTACTGGACAACTTTTCACTGCTAAACGACGGGTTGACAATCCGTGTGAAAGCCTGTACAATGTATAGCCGTACATTTCGTTTCGTTTTGTATGACCGACATTCCTGAATGTGGACGTTGACCTACAGTGTAAGTGTCAAGTCGGCGACAATGTAACTTGATAGGAGGGGACGTATTTTTAACAGCGTGTTGTGTCGCTCATACTGACTCTAGCGAAGTAAGCAAGGTCTTTTTTTCTCACTAAGACGTTCGTTTACATTATACAGGCGTCCACACGCATTGACACCACATCGTTTAGCAGTGAAAAGTTGCCCAGTAAAATTGACTGGGGCTACAATTATTTTCGACATTGATTGAATGGGACAGTCCCTGAACGTTCAGGGTGAGTGTAATGAGACCAACGTTCAGAGCTGAACTACCTTAGAACCATCTGTGTAAATAGGAGCATAATCACCATATTTAGACCTTACTTCTCCGAAGAGAGTTTGAAACACAGCGGAACTAGTATCTTTCTTCCTGTTTTTTGTAAGATCTAGATCGATCTTAGGGGGAGATATAGTCCATGGCGGTGTCTCAAAGAAAGGGGTATTCGCAATATTGTCAAGGCTGATACCAGCCTCAGACAGAAGGGGTTGTATGCGAATACCAAATGGTGGAACGACTTTAGTCTTGAGCAGATATAAATGCTCATGATAGGGTCTAAATATGGTGTTAAATGAAATATGATTTGGTAAAGATGCTATTTTCGTAGCATACTGCAGGGCCAGCTTATCACGTCTGTTGTGCAGTGAGGGCTCATGCGCCTCGACGTATAAACTGTCCACTGGAGAAGTACGAAAGGCTCCTAAACTGATTCTAAGTCCTTGGTTGTGTATGGTGTCGAGCTCTTTGAGATAAGACTCGCGGGCAGACCCATACACTATACACCCATAATCGAGTTTTGATCTTATTAACGCTCGATATAATCTGAGCAAGACCTTACGGTCTGCTCCCCAGTCAGTATTTGATAAGACTCTCAATATGTTGAGGGCTTTCAGACATTTCTTCTTTAGGTTTTTAATGTGGGGGATAAATGATAATTTCTTATCAAATATCAGCCCCA
This sequence comes from Patella ulyssiponensis, assembly GCA_963678685.1. NCBI lineage: Eukaryota > Metazoa > Mollusca > Gastropoda > Patellidae > Patella > Patella ulyssiponensis. The sequence continues at coordinate 9,094,154 of OY783227.1, read as the reverse complement.
GAAATTTGGTTTCATCCACAACGGGAAGGCGATTGCCATCCAAGTAAAGTTCTGGATCCGGATGCAAACCTCGTTTCTGACAGAAATGCATGCAGACAGTCTTGGATTTCGAAAAACGAAATCCATTTTCGGTTGCCCATTGTTGAAGTGAATTCAAACAAAGCTGCAACTTACGTTCGATTATCCGCATGTCTGTAGAACCATAGCACATCTGAAAGTCATCAACATAAAGAGCGCCGTTTGTACCTGGCTTAAGGCACGCTGGGATAGTATTAATTTTTATTGCAAATAATGTTGGAGATAAAATACTTCCCTGAGGAACTCCCATTTCCTGAGGAAATGGATCAGAGAATATTGATCCCAGTCGTACCTTAAATGACCTATCTTCCAGGAAATTTTTAATGAAGATAGGTAAGCGACCTCTTAGGCCGAGGTTATGGAGGTCGCGCATGATACCATGTTTCCATGTAGTATCATAAGCTTTCTCCAGATCAAAAAATATTGCAACTAAATGTTGCTTCTGGATGAAAGCGTCCCTGACGAACGTTTCAAATCTGACGAGATGATCAAGAGTGCTCCTTTGGGACCGAAATCCACATTGGAGGTCTGTAATGAGGTTGTTGGACTCGAGGTACCAAACAAGCATTCGATTGATCAATCTCTCCATGGTTTTGCAAATACAGCTAGTTAAAGCGATCGGACGATAGTTGGTAGGATTCGTATGATCTTTTCCCGGTTTAGGGATGGGAATTATTGTGGCTTCATGCCACGAAGGAGGGAAATTCCCATCAACCCAAATCCGGTTGAAAAGATCCAGTAAGATTAAGAGTGTGGGAAAGGGTAAATGTTTAAAAAATTTGGTAGTGTATTTCATCTGGACCAGTTGCAGTGTCCCGAGCTCGCTTTAACGAATCACGGAGTTCTGCAATGGAAAAACGACCATTATAACATTCATCATTGCGGGACTTGAAATTAAGTCGCCTTTTCTCCTGTTGTTGTCTTATGCCTCGAAAGGCATCGGAGGAGAAATTGGATGATGAATTGAATGAAAAGGTACTGGCCAGAGAATTAGCAATATCAGGAAATGTTGTTAGGGTGGTATCATCAACATTGAGATGGTTAACTGATAAAGCACTACTTTTACCTTTAATCCTACGAATCCTATCCCATACCGACTTAGATGTGGTACGGGAATTGATCCTGGAGACATATCCTTGCCATGAAGATTTCTTTGCTTGGCGTATGGTTCTACGGGCCTTCGCCCGGACCATTTGGTATGCTGCAATATTCTCCATGGAAGGGTGGTTCTTTAGTCGTCTCAGGATACGATCACGCTCTTTAAGAGCGGATTTGCAATCGTCATTAAACCATGGTTTATTGAAACGTTTTGGTTCAGTCGTGGTTCTTGGAATCGCCTGCTCAGCTACATCTTGAAGAATGGAAGTGAATAAGGCCATAGGCTCATCTGCATCTTCTAACTCCTTTGCATCAAAAGAGAAGAGACACAAAGATTCAAACAGAGCCCAATCAGCCTTATGCAACTTCCACCTCTGAGGTCTTTCAACCGGGGAAGGACCAATATTTTCCACTATGATGGGAATGAATGAATGAAATGTTGTTTAATGGCACGTCAGCTCCAACCGGGCCATATTGTGCCAAACATGATGAAATTACCGAGACAAATTAAAACAATAACACAGGGATGTATTTATATATGTAAATAAAAACAAGTATCACAGAAAATATAGCTAAAAATAAATATATCAATTACATTACATATATAAATATTTAAAATGCAGAAAACGATAAATATATACAATTAAAGTTTTGAATAAAAATTTGTCTCTCTTAAAAATGCTAGCAATTTATCATAAAGCTCCGGTTGTGCAAATAGCTGACGTGCTGACTGGCAACGGTAGTACTTAGATCTAATATTCTTGAGATGCTTGCACTCAATCAAAATGTGCTTCACTGTCAAAGGAACATGACAGTGTTGACATTCTGGTTGGGGCTCTCGTTTCAAAATGAAAAAGTGTGTTAAAAAGGAATGACCAATACGAGAGCGACACAAAACAACTTCATCCCTCCTGTTAGTTCTATAGGAGCTTGGCCAGTCTCCTAACAGAGGCTTAATATGATGAAGTTTGTTTGTGCCTGCAAGATCCCAAGACCGTTGCCAGCGGCCATAAATAAAATGATTAATCGATGATTTAAAATCTTGATATGGTATTAAAATTGGTGATAGGGGGAGATCTAAAGCAGCTTTGGCAGCAAAATCTGCTTGATCATTCCCCCTTATATCAACGTGACTGGGGAGCCAGCAAAAGACGATGTCTTTGCTTGAAAGCTCGTAAGATAGTAGCAGACGATAAACATCTGCTACTAATGGGTGTTCAAGCTTTTTATTGTAAATTGCTTGAAGTGAGGACAAAGAATCAGTGAAGATAATGTGCTGTTGTTGATGAGATGAGTGTATGAACTCCAAAGCGTGCAGAATGGCCTGAAGTTCAGCTGTAAATATGGACTCAGCAGGTGGGAGGCGGACAGAAATGGTCTCGGATGGTGTCACGGTAGCCGAAGCTACCCGATCGTCATCTTTCGAACCATCTGTATATATTGGAGCATAAACACCATATTTAGACCTTAGCTCTCTAAAGAGAGACTGAAAAACCGAGGAGCTAGTATCTCTCTTTTTATGCCGAGTAAGATCGAAATCGATCTTTGGGGGAGATACAGCCCACGGTGGAGTCCTAAAGAAAGGGGTATTCGCAATACTGTCAAGGCTGATACCAGCCTCAGACAAAAGGGGTTGTATGCGAATACCGAATGGAGGAATGACTTTAGTCTTGAGCATATATAAATGTTCATGATAGGGTCTAAATATGGTGTTAAATGAAATATGATTTGGTAAAGATGCTATTTTCGTAGCATACTGCAGGGCCAGCTTATCACGTCTGTTGTGCAGTGAGGGCTCATGCGCCTCGACGTATAAACTGTCCACTGGAGATGTACGAAAGGCTCCTAAACTGATTCTAAGTCCTTGGTTGTGTATGGTGTCGAGCTCTTTGACATAAGACTCGCGGGCAGACCCATACACAATACACCCATAATCGAGTTTTGATCTTATTAACGCTCGATATAATCTGAGCAAGACCTTACGGTCTGCTCCCCAGTCAGTATTTGATAAGACTCTCAGTATGTTGAGGGCTTTCAGACATTTCTTTTTTAGGTTTTTAATATGGGGGATAAATGATAATTTCTTATCAAATATCAGCCCCAGAAATTTGGTTTCATCCACAACTGGAAGGCGGTTGCCATCCAAGAAAAGTTCTGGATCAGGATGTAAACCTCGTTTCTGACAGAAATGCATGCAGACAGTCTTGGATTTCGAAAACCGAAATCCATTTTCGGTTGCCCATTGTTGAAGTGAATTCAAACAAAGCTGCAACTTACGTTCGATTATCCGCATGTCTGTAGAACCATAGCACATCTGAAAGTCATCAACATAAAGAGCGCCGTTTGTACCTGGTTTAAGGCACGCTGGGATCGTATTAATTTTTATAGCAAAAAGAGTAGGAGATAAAATGCTTCCCTGTGGAACCCCCATTTCCTGAGGGAATGGGTCAGAGAAAATTGATCCCAGTCGTACCTTAAATGACCTATCTTCGAGGAAATTTTTAATGAAGATAGGTAAGCGACCTCGTAGGCCGAGGTTATGGAGGTCGCGCATGATACCATGTTTCCACGTGGTATCATATGCTTTCTCCAGATCGAAAAAAATTGCAACTAAATGTTGCTTCTGGATGAAAGCGTCCCTGACGAACGTTTCAAATCTGACGAGATGATCAAGAGTGCTCCTTTGGGACCGAAATCCACATTGGAGGTCAGTAATGAGGTTGTTGGACTCTAGGTACCAAACAAGCCTTCGATTGATCAATCTCTCCATGGTTTTGCAAATACAGCTAGTTAAAGCGATCGGACGATAATTGGTAGGATTCGTATGATCTTTACCCGGTTTAGGGATGGGAATGATTGTGGCTTCATGCCACGAAGGAGGGAAATTCCCATCAACCCAAATCCGGTTGAAAAGATCCAGTAAGATGAGGAGTGTTGGTAAAGGTAAATGTTTTAAAATCTGGTAGTGTATTTCATCTGGACCAGTTGCAGTATCCCGAGCCCGCTTAAGCGAATCTCGAAGTTCTGCAATGGAAAAACGATCATTATAGCATTCATCATTGCGGGACTTGAAATTTAGTCGCCTTTTCTCCTGTTGTTGTCTAATGCCTCGAAAGGCATCGGAGGAGAAATTGGATGATGAATTGAATGAAAAAGTACTGGCCAGAGAATTAGCAATATCAGGAAATGTTGTTAAGGTGGTATTATCAACATTGAGATGGTTAACTGATAATGCACTACTTTTACCTTTAATCCTACGAATCCTATCCCATACCGACTTAGATGTGGTACGGGAATTGATCCTTGAGACATAACTCTCCCATGAAGATTTCTTTGCTTGACGTATGGTTCTACGGGCCTTCGCCCGGACCATTTGGTATGCCGCAATATTCTCCATGGAAGGATGGTTCTTTAATCGTCTCAGGATACGATCACGCTCTTTAAGAGCGGATTTGCAATCGTCGTTAAACCATGGTTTATTGAAACGTTTGGGTTCAGTCGTGGTTTTAGGAATCGCCTGCTCAGCTACATCTTGAAGAATTGAAGTGAATAAGGCCATAGGCTCATCTGCATCTTCTAACTCCTTTGCATCAAAAGAGAAAAGACACAAAGATTCAAAAAGAGCCCAATCAGCCTTATGCAACTTCCACCTCTGAGGTCTTTCAACCGGAGAGGGACCATTATTATCAATTATGATAGGAAAGTGGTCACTACCACATAGATCCTCATTTACGCTCCATGTAAAATCCTGAAACAGGACCGGAGAGCAAATGGTCAGATCGAGGGAAGAAAAAGAAGCTGTGGCAGGATGTAGATAAGTAGGCGAGTCATCATTTAATAAACACAAATTATTAATGTTAATGAAGTCCGCTATTTGTTTACCTCTGTTGTTATCATCTGGACTACCCCAGAGTGAATGATGACCATTGAAATCTCCCGTAATAATAAACGGGAGAGGAAGTTGTGCAACAAGGTCATCAAGATCTCTGGGATTAAGATGAAAACTTGGTGGAAGATATACAGAGCAGAGTGTTATAGGAATATGTAAAGTCACTCTAACTGCAACTGCCTGCAAAGGCGAGTTCAGAGTAACTTGACTCTGAGGGATATCTCCATTAAGAATAACAGAAACACCCCCATGAGCTCTACCATCACCAACTGCATGATGATGGTAACCAACAAAATGTCTGAAGGACAAAGTGTCAGAATTCCTCAAAAAAGTTTCCTGTAAACAAATAGCTAAAGGATTATAATTTTGAATTAAAAGTTGGACTTCATTAAAATTTGGTTTTAAACCACGACAATTCCATTGAATAATGGAATTTACCATTGTCAGGGATAATTTATTTTTGACGGCTTACCGCCGACGGGGTCATTATTGGCCCCCTCTACGGTAATACCGTCCATCAGATCAACCCCATATTTCGTGAAATGGACGATAGGGTCTTGTGAACCCTTTTTGCCCCTTTCACGCAACTTTGCTAATTTCTTTTGTCTTGAAGATAAATAAACTCTTTCCTGTGAGGGTGGGATAACCGTTGACTGCGATCCTGGCCCAGTGAACATGGGATCAGGAGCTGCAGCGTTCGGTTTATGCAATTGATGTGATTCCTTGCCATTCTTAGAGGAAGTATTAGGAATGGTCCCAATATCTCCAGTTATGGGCAAAGAAGATGAACCCTCATCAGGCAAGGGCAAAGTTGTTTGAATCGAGCTCTCTCGTGACTGAGAAGACCTCGAAACCCCTTTTACATGATCTGATGTTGTAGGCAAAGTCCTCATTTTTTGTTTCTCTGGCCAGGTTATGTCTGTCTGAACAGATATTGATCTAGTAGAAACTTTAACCACACTCGAAAATGATTTCCCTTGTGGTGCAATGGGAATGAGTGAAGTTAGTTCTACTTGCTTTTTAGCATCAAAATATGAAATCTTCCGTTCAGACATGACCTGTTGAATTCTTTTCTCTTTCTGCCATATTGGACATTCGCGAGAGTAAGCAAAATGCTTACCCTTGCAATTCACGCAGCAAAACTCAGCCTGGCAGGCAACGCTCTCGTGGCCATCATGGCCACAACGAGCACAGGTATCTTTGCCTCTGCAGACGGTCTTGCTGTGTCCAAATTTCTGACATTTATAGCAGCGAAGAGGATTGGAAATATAGGAATCAACAGGTATATTTAAATAACCTGCCTTGATTGATTTCGGTATGTCGGGACGATTAAAAGTGAGGATATAGGTGCTTGTGGGAATCACCTTATCTCCTCGGCGTACACTAATTCGTTTAACTTGTTGGACGCCTTGAGAAGAAAGGTATTCAACCATTTCATCCTCACTGCTGCCTTCAAGATCCCGACAGCGAATGACACCTCTACTAGAGTTTAATGATCTGTGTGGAGACACCTTGATAGGAATGTCTGCCAAAGTTGTTGATTTGAGAAGCATGGTAGCATGCTGCTCCTTGACACATTCTATCAAGAGTGTTCCATTTTTCAATTTTTTAATGGCTTTGGGTTCACCGGCCAAGCCGGCAATGCCCTTACCAATCAAAAAAGGTGAGACTTTCGATAAGTCAGTAGAGGGGCTCTCAATCAAGAGAAACCTCGGCCATGACTTTGCCATTTTATTTTCAAATATATTAGAAACGTCTTCTGTATTAAGACGTTTCTGTTTTAATCGTTCATTTGTTGGTGTGGGGGGATTAGGGAATCCATGAACGTATATTTTTTTTGATTCACCCCTCGTCGTCCCCCAGGTTACTTCCCTGCCTACTAAGGGGAGGACTAGCACGGATAACCTGCGCGTGGCCTCAGGGCTCGACGAGGGGTATACTCAAGCCAGAAGTAAAAAAACTATCCAACCTGATTGACCCAAGCCGCCGCCCTGCAGAATGTACTAAGGACACAAAGGTAGTAGTATGCTGAGTGAATAACCAACAGAGCATTTAACTGGAAACGGTACATTCTACAGAGCTAAAACGACCAAAGCCGATTGATCAGAGTGGGCCACTCTGACCTCCCGTCTAGGTGAACCATGGGCCAAAGTAATGTGTTGCAGAAAAGAGGCCCGCAAGCCAAATCCCCACTCAATTACCAGGATTCCACTCTCCACCGACACGGGTCGCAACGCACGGCAAACACGCTGCCCCATTATAGGGATCCTTTTAGTCGCCTTCTACGACACGCAGGACATACGAAGGGTATATTCTTATCACCCCCTACACCCCAGGGGGGCCACTATGATGGGGAAATGATCACTACCACAGAGATCATCATTCACTCTCCACGTGAAATCCTGAAACAGGACCGGGGAGCAAATGGTAAGATCAAGAGAGGAAAAAGAAGCAGTGGCAGGATGTAGATAAGTTGGCGATTCGTCATTTAATAAGCACAAATTATTATTGTTAATGAAGTCTACTATTTGTCTACCTCTGAAGTTATCATCAGAACTACCCCAGAGTGGATGATGACCATTAAAATCTCCCATAAGAACATATGGGAGAGGAAGTTGGGAAATAAGGTCATCAAGATCTCTGGGGTTTAAATTAAGGCTTGGTGGTAGGTATAGCGAACAGAGCGTAAAAGGAATGTGTAATGTTACCCGAGCGGCTACTGCCTGCAAGGGAGTATTGAGGGTGACTTGACTCTGTGGAATGTCTCCATTGACAATAATGGAAGCGCCACCATGTGCTCTACCATCATTATCTGCAAAATGATGGTAGGAAACAAAATGCCTGAATGATAAACTATCAGAATGTTTCAAAAACGTTCCTTGTAGACAAATAGCTAATGGATTTTTATTTTGAATTAAAAGTTGGACTTCATTAAAATTTGGCTTAAGACCACGACAATTCCACTGTATAATGGAATTAACCATGTTCAGGGAGGTTTTACAGGACTTCTATGTGGTTTGTTGTGGGGAGGGGGGTTGTGTATTTCAGCAAAAATAATACCTTCCTCCTCCATTGACTCGACTCCAAAACGATTATACAAGTCAATTGGACCAGAACCTTTCCGGTTTCCTTGTTTGTATTTATCTAAAGAAGAGTCTATTTTTTTATTTGGCTTCTCAGGAATGGAAGGTTTTTGATTATTACCTCCTCCCTTGATGCCAGTCTGCTTATTATTTTTATTTTTATCATTATTTTTATTCGAGCTGACAGACGTTTGTGATGAGCTCGCATTACCCGTAGCAGTAGTTTTATTTTTGGTATTATCCTGTAAAACCTGTGTTTCTCCTTTAAGGCAGGATTCTGATGTCTGAACGCTAATAGATCTTGTCTGGACCTTTGCTTTACTAGCGAAAGATCCAGTAGGCGGAATAAATGTTGTTATTTCCACCTGTTTTTTAGCGTCATAATAAGGGATCTTCTTTTCAGACATCACCTGTTGAATTTTCTTTTCCTTTTGCCAAACGGGGCATTCTCTAGAATATGCAGAATGCTTACCCTTACAGTTAACACAGCAAAAATCAGCAGCACAGGAAGAGCTCTCGTGACCGTCAAGGCCACACCGTGCACACGTCTCTTTACCTCTGCATACAGTTTTGCTGTGACCGTACTTCTGGCATTTAAAACATCTCAAAGGATTAGAAATGTAGGCATCAACAGGTATGTTAAGATAACCTGCCTTTATCGATTTCGGAATGTCGGGACGGTTGAAAGTGAGGAAATATGTACTAGTGGGAACTATATTATCACCACGTCGAACACTGATTCTTTTAACATGTGTGACATTTTGTGATGACAAATGTTCAACCATTTCTTCCTCACTGCTGCCTTCAAGGTCCCGGCAGCGAATAACACCTCTAGATGAATTTAGTGACCTATGTGGAGTCACTTTGATAGAGTAATTAGCAAGCATGTCAGATTTAAGTAACATAGTTGCATGTTGCTCTTTTACGCATTCTACCAATAATGCTCCACTTTTCAGTTTCTTGATATTTTTGGGTTCTCCAGCCAAGCCAGAAATACCTTTCGATATCAAGAAAGGTGACACTTTTGAAAAATCTACATTGGAGGTGCTCTCGATAAGGAGAAACCTCGGCCAAGATCTAGATACCTTTACAGGAATACTAGAATCTTCGTCTGTCTTCCTTCTTTTTAGTGTTGAGTTGGGGATCCATGAAACAATATCTTGGAGATTCACCCTTCACCATCCCCCAGGTTACTTCCCTGCCTACTAGGGGAGGACTAGCGCGGATGACCAGCGTATTGCCTCAGGGCTTGGCGAAGGGTATACTCAAGCATGATGTAAAAGATAATATATCACACTTGATTGACCCCGGCCACGCGTCAAAGAGGGTACCTAGGACACAAAGGTTAAACAGCTTAGTTGAAAAACAAAGCATGAGAAAAAAAAAAAAAAAAAAAAAGAAAAAGTACCCTCTTTGATGCTGAAATGACCATAGCCGATTGATCAGAGTGGGCCACACTGACCTCCCGTCTAGGTGAACCATGGGCCAAAGTAATGTGTTGCAGAGAAAGGGCTCGCAAGCCAAATCCCCACTCAATTACCAGGATTCCACTCTCCACCGACACGGGTCGCAACGCACGGCAAACACGTTGCCCCATTACAGGGATCCTTTTAGTCGCCTCTTACGACACGCAGGACATACGAAGGGTATATTCTTATCACCCCCTACACCCCAGGGGGGACTTCCCTGAGGAACCCGCATTTCCCGAGGAAAGGGGCCAGAGAATATTGATCCCAAGCGTACCTTAAACGACCTATCTTCTAAGAAGTTTTTAATAAAGATAGGTATGCGACCTCGCAGACCGAGGTTATGCAGGTCGCGCATGCTACCATATTTCCATGTCGCATCATAAGCTTTCTCCAGATCAAAGAATATAGCAACTAAATGTTGTTTCTGGATGGAAGCATCCCTGACAAACGTTTCAAATCGAACGAGATGATCAAGAGTGCTCCACACAGGAGGTCTGTAATGAGGTTGTTGGACTCTAGGTACCAAACAAGCCTTCGATTGATCAATCTCTCCATGGTGTTGCAAATGCAGCAAGTTAAAGCGATCGGACGATAATTGGTAGGATTTGTAGGATCTTTACCTGGTTTAGGGATGGGAATTATTGTGGCTTCATGCAACTAATGAGGGGAATTCCCATCAACCCAAATCCGGTTATAAAGATCTAACAATATTAAGAGTGGAGAGAAAGGTAAATGTTTTAAAATCTAGTAGAGAATTTCATCTGGACCAGTTGCAGTATCTCGAGCCCGTTTGAGAGAATCACAGAGTTCAGCAATAGAAAACTTATCATTATAACATTCATCATTACGGGACTTGAAGTTAAGTTGCCTTTTCTCCTGCTGATGTTTAATGCCCTGAAAGGCATCAGAGGAATAATTGGATGATTAATTGAATGAAATGGTACTGGCCAGTGAATTAGCAATATCGGGAAATGTTGTTAGGGTGGTATCATCAACATTGAGATGGTTAACTGATAAAGCACTACTTTTACCTTTAATCCTACGAATCCTATCCCACGAAGGAGGGAAATTCCCATCAACCCAAATCCGGTTGAAAAGATCCAGTAAAATTAGAAGTGTTGGATAAGGTAAATGTTTCAAAATTTGATAGTGTATCTCATCTGGACCAGTTGCAGTGTCCCGAGCTCGTTTTAACGAATCACGGAGCTCTGCAATGGAAAAACGAAAAAGTACTGGCCAGAGAATTAGCAATATCAGGAAATGTTGTTAAGGTGGTATTATCAACAATTAGATGGTTAACTGATAATGCACTACTTTTACCTTTAATCCTACTAATCCAAGTGGTACGGGAATTGATCCTTGAGACATAACCTTGCCATGAAGACTTGGTATGCTGCAATATTCTCCATGGAAGGGTGATTCTCGAGGCGTCTTAAAATACGATCACGCTCTTTAAGAGCGGATTTGCAATCGTTATATAACCATGGTTTATTGAAACGTTTGGGCTCGGTCGTGGTCTTTGGAATCGCCTGCTCAGCTATATCTTGAAGAAAAGAGACACAAAGATTCAAAAACAGCCCAATAAGTATTATGCAACTTCCATCTCTGCGGCCTTTCAACCGGAGAGGGACCATTGTTATCAATTAAAATAGGGAAATGGCCACTGCCACACAAATCTTCATTTACTCTCCATGTAAAATCCTGACACAGGACCGGAGAGCAAATGGTGAGATCAAGGGAAGAAAAAGAAGCTGTGGCGGGATGTAGATAAGTAGACGAGTCATCATTTAATAAACAAATTATTAACGTTAATGAAGTCCGCTATTTGTTTACCTCTGTTGTTATCATCTGGACTACCCCAGAGTGAATGATGACCATTGAAATCTCCCGTAATTATAAACGGGAGGGGAAGTTGGGCCACAAGGTCATCAAGATCTCTAGGATTCAGATGTAAACTAACAGGAAAATACACAGAGCAGAGTGTGGTTGGAATATGTAGAGTCACCCTCACTGCAACAGCCTGTAAAGGCGAGTTGAGGGCGACTTTATTCTGCGGAATATTGCCATTAAGGACAATGGAAACACCACCATGTTGTCAACCATCATTATTAGTAAAATGATGATAGTCAACAAAATGTCTGAGTGTTAAGACATCTGAATTCTTTAAAAAAGTGTCTTGTAAACAAATAGCTAAGGGTTTAAATTGTTGAATTAAGATTTGAACTTAAAATTTGGTTTAAGACCACGACAATTCCATTGAATGGCCATTTTCAGGGAGGTTTAACAGGACTTCTATGATGTTGCTTGGGGTCATGTACTTCAACAACAACATCCATTAGAGTTGTTGTTGAAGTACATGACCCCAAGCTCCGACAGGATCCTCGTCACCCTTCCTACTGCGGAAGGTATTCAACTTTCGAGGAGCGTCTTTATCAGAACGCTCTTGGCTTTGGGTGGATTTCCACCATTTGGTTGTGGAGTGAGGGACACAGACTCCTCGATCTCAGACATATTAACAGCCTGAGTGCCGAGAGTTTTATTGTTATTTCTATTACTTATAATAATTGGTTTTGGTGGAACAATGGGTTTATCTTGTGATGAGGAATCTCGACTGGAAATTCAACATGCGTTTGACAAGCAATATAAGTGGTCTTTGGCTTGACTGCATTTGCAAAAGACATTGCAAATGCTGGGGTTGTAGCCTCAACCAACTTCCTAGCTTCCGAATATGATATGTTTTTCTCCGTTTTTACCTGTTGAACTTGTTTTTCTGTTTTTTTCCATACGGGGCACTCTCTGGAACAGGCAAAATGAGGCCCTTTGCAGTTAATGCAATGATGATCGAGCTGACAAGATGTACTTTCGTGACCATCCTGTCCACATCGAGCACACATCGCTTTGCCCTTACATACATTTTTCCTATGACCAAAGCGTTGACAATGAAAACAACGCAACAGGTTTTGGATGTAAGGGGTAACTGCAATGGCAAGAAAACCAGCCTTGATCTTCCTAGGGAGATCTGGCTTATCAAAGGTCAGGATGTAGGTGTTTGTTTGGATAATACTGCCGTTACGTCTGATGGAAATACGTTTGACGTAAGTAAAACCTTTGGCGAGATTTTCAAGCATCACTTCCTCACAGCTGCCTTCCAAATCCTGAGACCGAATAACACCTCTTGAAGAATTTAGAGATTTATGCGGTGCAACTTTGATCGGAATGTTCGCTTAAGTCGTTGATTTTAATACAGAAGAAGCAGGAGATACTTTAACACATTCCACTAACAGAGTACCATTTCCTTAACGCTTTTGGGCTCGCCAGCCAAGCCAGCAAGACCTTTAGCAATTAAGAAAGGATAGGTTTTTGCTAAATTAGTATCATTTGTACTCTGTATGACCAGAAATCTAGGCCAGGTTCAGGATGATTTATTTTGTATATTATTAGGTTCCAATTCCTCGGTCGACGTACGTTTTAATGAACGAGTCTTCTTCGATTTGGAAGCCATGAGTGTAATTTTAAAGATTCACCCCTGCCTGCTCTCCAACCACCAACGGATTGCAATTTCCATGCAGGCTACTGCACGGCTATGCAGCACATGCGCCCTAAGAGGACAGACAAGGATATACCTAGACAAATTAAAGATTTAATATTTTGACTTTACCCAGTTGACCCAAACCGCTGCTTCAGAGTAGGCACGCAGGACACAAAGGTAGAACTGCAACATACTGTATGCATTACAGATTTTTAGGAAAAATGTGCCTACTCGTCAACTGGACACGACCAGAGTGCGCCACGCTGACCTCCCGTCTAGGTGAACCATGGGCCAAAGTAATGTGTTGCAGAGAAAGGGCTCGCAAGCCAAATCCCCACTCAATTACCAGGGTTTCACTCTCCACCGACACGGGTCGCAACGCACGGCAAACACGTTGTTCCATTACAGAGATCCCTTTAGCCGCCTTTTACGACACGCAGGATATACGAAAGGTATATTCTTATCACACCCTACACCCCAGTGGGAATATACGAATGGGAATGAAAGAAAAATATTTCATCGATAAATATAAACCGAAATTGAATGGTCTGATTTGAACTCATTTGTATAACCTATATTCTCCATTATAATGACGTAATTACGCCACACTATTAATTCTATACCTACATTAAAAGAAGTTATATGGATGATTGAGTTTGCTGATACTCGATTGAGCGTTCCGGAATGGAATTATCTATATTCCCAGTTGAGTACAAAGGTTATTTCGGGATACAACGCATATGTCGACTGCCATGGTAGCTGAAACATTTTCCTTGTCTTTAATTACCCCAAGATTCTATTCACACAACCCAAGTTGTCGGGACTGGCAGAACTGTGACCTGACTCAAATCCGCATCACCCGATTGCAATTGTTTCATTTCTGGACGTTCCAGAATGACAATCAAGCATCCGCATGAACTGGCTTAATAAATTTATAGTTTCATTGTGTATTACTGTTGATATGTATCCCCCCTCTCTCTCGCGCACAATAATGGCCCTGATAATGAACATGAGGTCGAATAATGATCACAGATGTTGAAAAGATAACATAACCTATACGCCCACATTTGGATGACCGAATAGTTAGCACGTGAGCGCTGTATCATAAGGCCTGCCATTGAGTCAACTGGTCTGGTTTCGAATCCCCGGTTGTACGTGGCAAGAAGTAGGGTCGCCTGTCCAACCGCGTTGGTTTTTTCCGGGTCCTCCGACTGCTAAAGACCCCTACTCGCAAGTGAATTATTGAAATAAAATTACGCCATATGTTAGTCCCGAAATGACCTAGTTTGTGTCAAGTGGACGTCAAATTTAGTATCGGCCTCTCTCACACAAATCCGTCAAAAATAAGAGTTTAGATCGATACATTCTTGCTTTCAACTTCGGTATTTGTGTAAATATCGTTTGGAATATCAGAGAATTTGGTCATCCCCGCGATGGCAATGATTTGACACACTAATTTCATTTTTACTTACATTGTATATTCAACCGTTAAAGAATTGTTATTGTGAAAGCTGTTAGACATGGCAAAGTTTGGAGGCGTTTGGAATTTCTATTTATTTTGCTGGAACATTAATAGTTTATAGCCTATCATCTTGTAAGTGTAATCTACCAGCTTTTATTCTGTTGTGTTTTTCACCACCAGATATCGGAATTAATTTTTATGACAGCTTCGATTTTATTTTTATATATATATGATTAGGAGATTATATTAAAAGTAGATAATATACGTTAAATAAAGTAAATGCGCCCATTCCGGAATCTTCAATCGAGTATCCCCTAAAGCAATGACCCTTATAACACCTTTTTTTATGAAAAGTAATTAAATACATTCAACTTACCCGTTACATTACATAAAAAAATTATAATAATAATATATGTTTCCATCTTCATCTTGATTACCACTGGACTGAATCGTCCGCAATAGTTATTTAATAATGAGACGTGAATTGTTTGTGTTAGTCAGGGCGATATTCACTATGAGTTGATTGATCAACATCCGTTCAGATATTTGTTCTTTATAAAACATATTTCATTTCTCTTCCGGCCGGCCGATATAACTTCTTAACGTAGTTCACTAATTGGTGTCCCAAGGTTCGAAGGGCATTGTCTGTATAATTAGTATAATTGGTGTGATTCTGTAAAATCTGGGGAACTATTTGCTGCAATGGTAGATTATTTATTCTGAATCAAATATAAAATAAAAATGTAATAATTCTGTTTATAAGGGAATGATTAAAGCAATACTATTTAGTTCACATATAGTTTAGTTGTGTAAATTAACCGAGTTTTTCGTTTGGCGGGATTATATCTACTAGCATGTTAGTAATAAAAATGAATGAATGAATGAATGAAATGTTGTTTAATGGCACGTCAGCGCCAACCGGGCCATATTGCGCCAAACATGATGAAATTAACGAGACAAACTAGAAAAATATAATCACAATATTATATATATATATACATAAATAAAAACAAATATCACAGTAAGTATCAAATAAAAATAAATATAAACTTTATGTATATATATTTAAAACATGAACGTGAAAATCAGATATATACAATTAAAATTTGTGATAAAAATTTGTCTCCTTTAAAAAGTCTAAGGCTTTACAATAAAGACCCGGTTGGGCAAACAACTGATGAAGTGATTGGCAACGGTAATGCCGTAATCTTATTTCTTTGAGATGCTTGCACTCAATCAAAATGTGCTTAACTGTCAAGGGAACATGACAGTGTTCACATTCTGGTTGAGGCTCTCGCTTTAAAATGAAAATATGTGTTAAAAAAGTATGACCTATGCGAGAGCGACACAAGACAACTTCATCTCTCCTGCTCGTACGATAGGAGCTTGGCCAGTCTCCTAAGAGAGGCTTGATGTGATGAAGTTTGTTTGTGCCTGCAAGATCCCAAGACCGTTGCCAGCGGTCATAAATAAAATGATTTATTGAAGACTTAAAATCTTTATAAGGAATTAAAAAGTGTGATTGGGGAAGATCTAAAGCAGCTTTGGCAGCAAAATCTGCTAGATCATTCCCCCTTATATCGACGTGACTGGGGAGCCAGCAGAAGACGACGTCTTTGCTGCTGAGCTCGTACGATAGTAGCAGACGATAAACATCTGCTACTAATGGGTGTTCAAGCTGTTTATTGTTAATTGCTTGTAAAGAGGACAGAGAATCAGTAAAGATGATATGTTTTAAAGCTGAAGAGGACTGAATGAACTCCAAGGCCTGAAGAATGGCCTGGAGTTCGGCTGTAAATATGGAAGCAGCAGGTGGGAGACACACTGAAATGGTCTCAGATGGCGTCACAGTAGCCGAAGCTACCCGATCACCATCCTTAGAACCATCTGTGTATATAGGAGCATAATCACCATACTTAGACCTTAACTCTCTAAAGAGAGATTGGAACACCGTAGAGCTAGTATCTCTCTTTTTATGTTGAGTAAGATCGAAATCGATCTTTGGGGGAGACATAGCCCACGGGAGTAATAAAAATAAAATAAATCTAAGTACGAACCTAAAAAAAATGTTATAGGTAAAATAGTGTAATCAGCAAATGGACTGTTCACCGTGTACAAAATACACGACAAACAGTGGTAACGAGTGTCCGGAAGAGTAAGCTTACCCTGCCTGGAGCCAACACCCGCCATTCTTTTTTGTAATTTAATAAAGGATAAAATTTGAAACACAGTCAATTTCCGTGATGAATAACGTATTCACAATTCCGGACACTTGTTACCACTGTTTGTCGTGTATTTTCTACACGGGGAGCAGTCCATTTGCTGATTACACTATTCTAATAACGTTTTTAGGACTTCGAATTCGGTCTAATGGTTTGGATTGTTCGTACTTGGTTTTATTTTATTTATCATAATGGTTGTATACATTTTTTGATTAAAGGGGCGTTTCGCACGATTGGATAAAGCGCCAATAAATAGTTTTCACTATGACAGTTACAAAGTGAAGAAAGGATATGTTGAAAATTGAAGTCAAATTATTTCAATCTGAAGTAATGACAGTTTAGCCTCGATTGTCAATGCTACCGTTTTACGATAATAAACAAAGTCTCGATTATCCATTTTTATGTTAAGCGCTCAACGGAAAAACGAGGCAAACCGATAGCATCGAGGGTTGATTATGGTCTTGCCATGTTAATAAATGTCTAATCAATAATTTATATAACAATTGAGGTCTAAAGAAAGACCTGCAATAGGCCGATTTAGCCCAAAATCAACGCAGAAAAATATAGACATTTAAGAATATTGATATAAACATGAATGAAACTATAGACATCGATGTACCAGGGGAGATTAATTACCAAACAAAAGAAATGTGGGATGAGGAATGTTTAAAAATGGAAAATAAAACCAAACATAATTGATCTGAGAAGTTCAAAGATTACGGGCTAGACATTTTTAAAAGTAGTCAAAATAATAAAAATGATGGGACATATTCGCCAAATGAAATCCATCTAACACAACCAAGTTACAGAAACGAAGAAAGATATGATGTACATAATAAATACAGGACACCACGACCAAGGTATAGAGGTAAAAGCCCTAACAGAAACTTTTAAAATTATAATTACGGGAACGCACAATCGTGGTATAGGGGTCAAAGCCCTAATAGAAACTTTGTACAGTCACGGAACACCAACAATAGAAGATCGCCACAAAATTATGGATGGAACGAACCCGCGAGAAAATAATATATGTCCAAGACCGAGATTTATGGCAGAAAACAAAATTGATGAATAACTTTTAGACAGGAGCAGAGGAAACAGGTACAGGATGACGTAAAACAAAGGAATATTAAGATAATAAATTTAAGTTCTTATAAATTGTCAAGAATGAAGCAAAATTATTAAATAGGGGTTTAAAGTATTCCAATGATTAACAATTCATTACTTAATTCAGAACTTTTCAAATTTTGTAGAAAAGAAAGATTAATGGAATACTTTTACGATATAGATCATACTGATACAAACGGTGAAACTAGAATACTACATCAATCAGAATCTGAAAGTTTAGTCAAAAACTAATTGAAGATTATAGCGGGTTCAGGAAGGGATGAATATTTTGATAAATTTATAAAAAAATATTACATCTTACCAAATACAAAATAATGAAAATTGAAAATCAAGCACTAAATAATCTACTGAAAAATAATAACATTACCATTAGTAAGATTAAATGAACTGAAATTTTTTTTAGTTAAACAAAATTACCCTTTAAAACTCATTCAGAATGCTTATCACAAAGAATTAGAAATGGATCCAAAAGAGTTAAGAATCCCTAAACATAGACATACGATTACAAACATAAACGAAAATGTCTTAACATTAGTTTCAAATTATAACCGAACTCAAGAAAAAGCCAGGGCCGTAATAAATAAAGATACATATTAATTAAGAAATAGCAAAAAATGTCGGAATTGTGGGACACTACACAAATTATAAATTCTTACAAACAACCCCCAAATTTACGTCGAATACTTACGTCTTCAAAATTTGATTCTGAAGTCACAAACGAGTGTCACAAAGAGTGGTGACAATAGATGTAAAACGTGTGACAACATTATTGAAGGGAAAACAGTAAAAGTTAATGTACATTTAAAATGTTATATATTTGATAATATGTCCAGGTTGTAATGAAGAATATATCGGCAAAAATGAATCTCAACTCAACATAAAGATGAACCGACACAGATTCCACATTGCTAATCCCCGAAATAGAACGATTCCTCTGTGCGAACACATAGATACATATTTATATATATATATATATATATATATATACTTAAAACTACCCCTCTATTGGGGCTGCCTTTTCAAACGTGGTTACTGGGACCAACAAGAAGTACTTATACTACACACGACCTTTTTACATATTTTCTGTTGGTTTCCTTCAGAAAGGTATGTATGCCTTAAAATCCAATATATCCATCATACTTTAGTGGGCATGTGGTTTAATTTTCAGACCCTGTTGTTGGCTCCGGCCCAGGTATTTACTTGGGGGTCGGACCCAATAACTCCTATATACTCATTGGTATTATAATAGGGATAATATTGGAACGTGTGCCATTTTTTAACATTTGTTGGCAAGTGTTCATGCCTGGAATCCTATAATCGGTAATTTTAAACATTAAACGGAACGCGTCCTTGTCAGCTGTTGATGGCATTATCGCTGTCAACAAGTTTTGGGTATCTTTTTAAACAATAAGCCGCTTCAAGAGGGTGGGTATTTTCTTCAAAACTTCCCCTACAAGACAAAAATCGAGCCAAATCTGATTGTGGTAATTAGGCTTTCACCATTTTTCAATGGTGAAAGACTATTGTTATTACTAAGATTATTCTTATTAAGCTTTCATATTACATATGAAAGCTTATTGTTTCTGTTAAGATTATTATTATTTTTTTTTTGTGTATTTTCTGCAAATCGGATTTCTCAGAATCTAACCATGGGATCTTTCTGAAACTTTGACCTACCCCCCCAAAAATGGGGTGCGAACGTTGTTTAAATATATTTTCAAAACGTTTTACGAATCCGAAATCACCGAATTTTACGAACGAAAAAACTGACAATGCATAGTCGTAACTTTGTTATTTTTTGACCGATTTTACTAATTCTTTTTCCTTTGAATACCTTGAAAAAAATCATTTTCATCTGCAGTTTCACATTTTCAAATTTCGAAAATTCGTCGCTGTGATTTCGAACCGGAAGTTTAGACCAATTTGACAACTTCTTTAATAGTTGTACGATTTTCATGAAATTTAGTATACAAGTAGATCTTACCGATGTGACTTCAAAAATATAATTAGAAATTTTCTAAATTATCTCCCCTTGGTGAAATTAAGGATCAAATTTTTCAAAAAAATCGTCGAAATATAGGTCAGAATGACCTAATTTTTTTTTTCGATACTAGACAAGGAATTACTGATTCGTACACAAAATATGGAGTTTGTCGATCGAACCGGAAGTGCCACCATCTTTAAACGTGAAAAATCAAAAAGGCTTTTTTGCTATTTTACTTACAGACTCGGGAGTTATATTTTCGGAATCCTTGAAGGAATGTCTAAAAATCTATCGGATCAGAATTTTGATTTCGGTCACGTGATGGTCACCATTTTGAATTGAAAATGAAAAATAGAAGCAATTTGAAGGGCCGGGACTTTGGAACACAATAACTCTCCTTCTAATTAAGCTAGAATGTTCAAACTTGGTGTAGACGTTCACTAGGTCAATGCCATGATTGAGTGCAAAGATGAGCATTTTCTGCCTAGGGTAAGCAGAGATAAGCATGCTGATTTGTTGATTCTTTAGGGCACGATAACTTCGGTTATAATGAAGGGAGGGCGGTGAAACTTTTGTCAATAGAGAGTCCAATAGCTAGCCTGTTGCGTGAAATCATTGTATCATTTATTTTAAATATCAGGGATAGGCGAAAAAAAGAGATTGAAAATCCAAAAAGTCGTATTTTTACAATTTGGAGCATGTTTAGAGGTCTTTCTCGTAAAGTCAACTTAATATTTTTTGGGAACTTCTTCTACAAAGAGTCTTATTGGTAGTCTTTTATATGAAACCATCGATCAACAATCCAACATATCAGGAGTAGAAGAACAAAAGGATCGAACATTGAAAACGACATCGTTTCATTGTTAAGCGAAACATGCAGTGTGGGTGACTACAATCTACACATTTAGTCATCGTATAGAGCTTATTCAACAGTATCGAATTCCAACTGCTTAGGGATATTTTACGTGCACTCCAATGTGTACACGGGACCTTGGTTTTTCGTCCCATCCGAACGACTAGACAGTTGTGCTTGTCAGGCCCTCCGTTCTGCCTCACTGACAAGGGGGAACCACGCCGGGAAATCGAGATGAACTTTCTCCGTGCAGAACTTTCAATTCAGGCCAAACGTTTATTGCATACGATTAAGCTGGTCAGTTGGAGCTTATTTTCAAAAGTTTTGTAATAATCGGTTGGTAATTAAAGTACCGTGCACATTAAACTGTTAAAACAGAAAATTTCGCCCGGTTGAAATGTTTCTTGCTATAAGTCAGCAATTTTCCGAATTCAGGGAGGCTGAATGGTTAGCATGTGCGCGCTGTATCGTAACGTCTGTCATTGAGTCAACGGGCGTCGTTTCGATCTCCAGGTTGCACGTGACATGGTGTATGATGTCCAACCTCGTGGGTTTTCTCCGTGTTCTTCGGTTTCCTCCCAACGGCTAAAGACCAGTACGCGCAAGGGGGAGTTTTTAAATAAAATTAAAAAACATATGTTAGTCCCGAAATGACCTAGTTTGTGTCGAATGGACGTTAGGCCGCATTTCTCTCTTTCTCTTTTATTTTTAAAGTTTTGTAATAATCGGTTGGTAATCAAAGGTACTGTAAAAGTGATATAACAGAAAATTTCGCCCGGTTGTAATGTTTCTCACTTTAAAGTCAGCAATTTGTCGATTTTAAGGGGCAAACGTTTATTGCGAACGATTAAGCTGGTCAGGGGGTGCTTATTTTTAAAAGTTTTGTAATATTCGGTTGATAAATAAAGGTACCGTGCAAATTAAACTGTTAAAATAGAAAATTTGGCCCGGTTGAAATGTTTCTCGCTGTAGGTCAGCAATTTGCCGATTTTAGGGAGGTTGCATGGCTGAATGGTTAGCGCGTGCGCTCTGTATCATAACGTCTGTCATTGAGTCAACTGGCGTTGTTTCGATTTCTTGGTTGTACGTGACAAGGAGTAAGGTCGCCTGTCCAACCTCGTAGGCCGTAACGCCGCTGCCCGGGTAAAATTTCCCTCATTGCACACTTTATGGCGTATGCCCGTCTTCATTAGCCCATTTTAGGAGCAGAACAGTAGGAAGTTAAACCCCATTCAATTTCATTTCATTTTCTCTATGTTGCTTATTTATTATAGTGGATAAATATTTTTCTGGTTCTAGCAATTATTTAATTTCTGCATAGAAATCTTGCTTTGGCCAGTTTTTTTTTAATGCAGAGTGCCATTCTTGTATATTGCAGTTTATGATCCTTTGTTTAAAACATGCTTAAGAAGTCGTCACGATTTCCTACTTATAACCAAACATATTGGAAACCATAATTATATAACATATCTCTGATTTTGGAAGCCCGATTACAGCTATACAAGTCTCCCTTTAGTTTAAAGATTATTTATTTGCCCGGGTGCAATGTTTCTCACTACATTTAATTTTGTAACTTTGTGAGTTTTTGACCGATTTTGATAATTATGTCTTTATAATTTTCCAAATCTACATATTTAACGTACATATTCAAACAGTTGAGTTCAACCTGATTCAAAAAGTTTTAGTTTTGTTCAAAGTTATCTCATTTAATTTTTCGATGTTTTCTTACCATTTTCATTTCATTTTTCTGAAAGTTTTGAAGTCGGAAGTCATCCCGATTACAGCAACACAAGTTTCAGTTATTTCTCTTTAGTTTTCAGATTATGCAATTTTTCATATTATATTTAGACTTGTAACTTTGCAAGTTTTTGACCAATTTTGATAGTATGTTATTCGTACTTTTTTATTTGAGATACTTGATATAATCGATGACACGTGACGATGAATATGAAAGCTTTCATATCTGCATGGGACAGTAGCAGATCTAGTTATTATTTTTTTTTTTATTGGGGGAAGCTAGATCTCAGAAACTGTAAGAGATAGAGGTCTGAAGTTTGATTTTCCCTCGGGAAAATGGGTGGTGGTTACTCCTTAAAACTATTTCCAGATTTGTGCGCATAGCGGAAATGCGTGAAATCTTTAGCGTGCACAAAAATTGAAAATCGGCCATAATTCAGTTAATTCTCAACCGATTTTTCAGACATTTATATTTTTGAATAGCGGGAGACATTTCGGACTAGATAGGAGTTGAAAAACGTTGAATATAGAATCTTTGTCGCTCTCATTTTTTTGGTGAATACTGGAAAATTTTCAAAAAATTGCTAAAATGTTTATTTTTAGGAATTTAGAAATTCTAATTACACTTTTGGATAGCTGACGTCGATCCGATTCCAACAATATAAGTTGTGTTCTGAAATATTAACTTTGATTTTTCACTTTTTTTCGCATTTTGGTCAAAAACGTTAAGGCTTATTTTTTTAAAACCACTCCAACGATTTTCCTGAAACTTTGGTAAGATGAACAGAGATGTCTGAATTGTTCCTTAAACTATAAATGAAAACCCTCTAATCACCGGAAGTGGTCAAGAAAGGTATCCAAACTTTGACAAAATTCAGAAAAATGGGTGCCTGTGCGACAAATAAGATGTATCGATTGGTTGTTTACCGAGTAGTTAATGCATTATATCGTTCGATAGCCACGTGAATTACCTACAAGATGGTACTATAGCGACAAGTTTCTATCAAAAAATAAAAAAGTTATCTGAGTTTGAAAAGTAAGGTATTTTGCTATTTCGGTCAACTTTAGACGCGTATTTCTCGAAAACGCCGCCTACGATTTTTTTAAAACTTTCTCATTCGAGAGTCTTATAGGTGGTGTATTGTGTGAAACCATTGTACAATTTCTCTAAATGTCATGAGTAGTCGAAAAACGAGATTGAAAATCCAAAACGTCGTATTTTTACCATTTGGAGCATTTTTAGACGTCTTTTTCTCGAAAAGTCAACGTAATTTTTTTTTTGAACTTCTTCTACAGAGAGTTTTATCGGTACTCTTAGGTATGAAACCATTGCGCAACAGTTAGAAATATCAGGAGTATGAGAACAAAGGGATCGAAAATTGAAAACGTCACCTTTCATTATTAAGCAAAAATTGCAGTAAGAGTTGATACAATCTGTACGTATTAGCAACGTTTAGAGCATATTCAAAAGTCCCGTTTTCTCTCACAGTGACGATATTTGGGCAAAAAGTATTTCAACTTTGAGTCTTTACTTCTATTCAAAATAAGGGTATAGTGACCCTGTAGCAGAAATATTTGATTTATGTGTGTAATAATTAGTCTTTGAATTAATATTGTTTCTCCTTGGCCAAAATTACCTCATAGCCGTAATCATCTCGACACAAATCGACGGCTCGCGCTGTTTATAAGCAAATCCAATTTTTAAGAGGTTGCAGTTGTATCTTGCAGTAGTATCGTGCAGAAGTACGAATATTGCACCGGTCATAGAAAGTTTAATGTAGTTAGAGCATGGACTCTGTTTCTAATAAATATCGATATTTTATATGTGGGTGACGTCAAATCTTTAACGTGCACGAAATCCGAAAATTGGCGATATTTCATTGAATATAAAATCAATTTTTGAACAAGTTACATATTTGGGTAGCTGACATGAAAACGCGATTCCGAATTCCCGTGTACACATTGGTGTGACATCGAAAAAAGTCCGAATTGGTCATAATTGGAACGTTTTGCATACGTATAAAGCATATATAGAGAGATTTTTTTAAAAGTGGCAATATTTGAACTAAGGGTGTTTTAATAGTAACCAATATCTGTTACTGGTGCTTCTAGAGTGAAAATAATTCGTTTTGGTAAATAATAGTTACCCCTGAAATTAATATCGCAGGATTTTTGTCTCCATGACGTCGCCATTTGATACCAGTGAAAATAAACCTCTCTGTTGAAGCTATTTATAAGGAAGGTACTCTTCTACATAAATGCAGAAAAATTAATGTTGAATGTAGGATTCTGGATTTTGGATATTATTTGACACTTACGATACTTTTTTGTCTTAATCGGAAAACTCTTTTTTTTTATTCTCGTGTAGATCTCTGAATCTGAAACAGATGGAGTTTTGAATATTGATTTTGCCTATGTTTTAAACATTTAGTACTTAGAACTATTGCGAAGTTGTGAACCAGACCGTAAGTGATGTAAATCTTTAACGTGCACGAATGAAAATAGGTTTTAATTATGTCAATTCCCAACCGATTTTCGAAAAAATTATATTTTTGTACAGCCGGGAGTGATGTAAATCTTTAACGTGCATGAATGAAAATCGGTTCTAATTATGTCAATTCCCAACCGATTTTCGAAAAAATTATATTTTTGTACAGCCGGGGATTTTGCGGATGGGATAAAGGTCGAATTGAGATAACCATGTCGTTCTTAGTTGAGATAACCAGTTTGAGCATGGACTCTATCTGTAATAAATATTAAATTTTTATATGTTACATGTAGTGACGTCAAATCTTTAACGTGCACGAAATCAGAAAATTGTAGATATTTCATTGAATATTTAATCAATTTTTGAACCAGTTGCATATTTGAGTAGTTGATATGGACGTGATTCCAAAGTCCCGTGTACACATTGGTGTGACATTGACAAAAGTCCGAGTTGGTCATGATCGCAACGTTTTGCCTACGTATAAAGCATTATATAGAGAGCTTTTTTTTTTGAAAGAGGCAATATTTGAACTAAAGGTGTTTTACTGGTAACCAATATCTGGTAATGCTGCTTCTAGAGTGAAAATAATTCATTTTAGTTACTCCTGAAATTATTATCCCAGGTTTTTTGTCTACATGACGCCATCATATGATACCAGCGAAAATGACGCTATTTACCGAAACTATTTATAAGGAAGGCACCCCTCTGGACCAATGTTGAAAAGTTGATGTTGAAAGGTATGATTCTTGGTTTTGGTTATGATCTGACACGATCTTTTTTTTGTCCCATTCGAAAAACTTTTTTTTTTCATTCTCTTGTAGATCTCTGAAACTAAAGCAGATAGAGTTCTGAATAATGATTTTTCCTATGTTTTAAGCAGTAAGTACTTAGAAGTATTGCGAAAGTTCTGAACAGACCTGAAGTGAAGTAAATCTTTAACGTGCATAAACGAAAATAGGTCCTAATAATGTCAATTCCCAACCGATTTTCGAAAAAGTTATATTTTTGTAGAGCCGGTGATATTGGGGATTGCAATACCACGCTGTTCTCCTTTTTTCCTAAAAATTTGAAAATGTACTGAAATTGTAAAAATTTTTTTTAGAATTTTTGAGTTTTTGATTACGTATTTAGATTTCTGACGTCTGTAGGATTCTACCGATACAAGTTCATAATGTTGTAAATTGTTCAACTATATTGTTCACTTTCCTTCTAACGTAATGCGCATGCAGAGAAAGTGTCAATATCTGAGTTGTTTAAGTGTGTGTGTGTGTGTTTTAAGGGGTGTGTGTGTTTTAAGGGGTGGGTGGTGGGCATTTTGTGCTGCATTGGGCAAGGTGAAAGCCTTCAGCCTTGCAAGCAAGTCTAGTTATTGTTGTTTTTAATGTAATAAAACTTACATCCCACTTCTACCTCGTTACCAGTGGCAACTTTTGATAAAACTGTCCTGTTTATTGCTCAGGGTTTAAAGTGTCTGTGTATCAGAGATGGACAGTACACTTTCCAGGAAGAGTATTGTTCATTTTCGACAAAAAAGCACTTTTATACAAGTGTTGAAATAAAGCAGGACAGGCCGATAACAAACGCCCAGAAGGTCAAAATATTTTTTTTATTACAAATAAATTTCAGCTGAGGAACCATCCGCCGATACACACTTCACCAGGATTGACCTACGTGTCCTTTAGATTACTTTTAATATCTGCACGATTTTAAGATCACCTTTCTCTGGTGCAGGTCGTTTTGGCGGAGGCGGCTGTAACGCATCCGATATCCCCTTTGCTTACATGTAGAAGTACATCTGTAGACTCTTACTGCGTCTTATCGGTGAATATTAAAGACCGTTTCGGCCGGGGGCACCCTCGCCTCAGCTGGGCTCCACGACCAAAACTGTCCTGATATTCACCTATACGCCGAGGAAAGTGTGCTAATAACTATTACAAACTGACAAGTAGTACAATCAATTGAATTGCCCCTCCACCTTCACCCCCAGATATACATTTAATTGAAACATACAACACATCCTTTGATAAACGGATCTTGATTTTGAGTTTATTGGATGGTAATTAAAAGGAAGTTTAAACAAAAATTTATTTTTAAGCTTAAATTCAAAGACTTCTTTATCCCAGGGCGGGGTGAACACGACGATGTAACGATATGGAATCCATACATGCACTGTAATTTGGAAGGCTGCATGGGTTACTTGATGTAGCATTTTGGCCTGCCACAAATTTGTCAGCGACATATTTGCAGAATTATGATATAACCAAATGTAGCAGCTGTTCATAAGTTTTAGGTGTGTGGTCGCACATGACCCATTAATCACTTATACAAGATTGTGACTATTGGGTCCACACTTATCCCCCCTTTGACCACAATCGGTGGAAAAGCAGTCACAGACCACATTTATACGCATGGTGTCCAAATTAAACGATCCAATATTTTGTTTAAATTTGTTTTAACATATTTGTCTCTTTCTGTGAGCCGTTGACTTTATATATTTGTTTTCCAAACAAATAGTATGTAATTTACATGTCTCCATTGCATGGTACTAGTCAATTAGCCCTTGTCAACTACTGATTTCATTATAGGCTACAACCTGTGACCAAATACAGATCAATATGCTAAAATGACCTGGTTGCATACCAGTTGGCCCCATGACTGTGGAACAATTATTGAATTATCGGGGTCAATAACCCGCGGGTTGGGGCTTAGACAGTGAACAACTCTACTTTGCTCCTACACAGCTCAAAGAGACAGAATAAATAAAGTCCATAAAAGCAGAAAACTGAAAGCATAATAGTTGTTTAGTCCCATACAGACCGTTCCGCTTCAGAAAAGTAAAACCTTAAATCCCCATTTCATTTCACTCCCTAAAGGGTTCAAAATAGCTTCGCCCCCTGGACAAGCTTGCGGGCTTACGCTTCCCAGACCCAATCTTTTGGTTTGCCGATTCCTGCGGCAGCTACTTAATCCCACTGGGACGCCGTTACAAAATCTTGCCCCCGTTGCTACGACCGTCCCACCACGCCACTTAACATATATGTTTATGTTCCAAGGCCATCAATAGACCCCCTTTACAAAAGGCAAAGGATTGAGTACACAGGTTGCCATCGTTGGAAAGTGGCAATGAAAGATTTGGCTTCTAATCATGACAACAAACCACCTGTTTGCAAACATACCCAAAAGATTATTTAATATACACCCACTTTGCAAACCAAGCCTCTAAAAATGACTGAAGGGTCATTCTCTCTTTGCCACAAAGTGTAGAAAAAGCGGATTTCACAAAATAAATACTTTATTTCCATTACAAATAATTATTCTTAACAGCAACAACATTGTTCTTGCATTGACAGACATTGCTTGAACTGACTAGTAAAAACTTTCACATTCGAAACAAACTAAAATATCTATTTGACAACATAAAATATCTATTTTGGAACTTCATTAAAAAGAATTTAACAAAACTATCGGTTATTCATAACATGTTTCGTAATCAAACCAAAATAAAATATCTATTTGAGAAAAAAACACAAGCAGTTGCCATGCAAGATACGCCCACACTTTGCAAGAGATGGACGGAGAAAAAGGTGTTTTGCTTCACACCAAATTTGCAAATAATATGTTAAAAACTGTAGCCTCTATTGAAAAATGCAGATTATTGATAGGGTTCGTCCCTGGCGGACAGACTGATCAACAGAGAAAGATGAAAATTGATAGGCTTCATGCTCACATGTTCCCAATTTATCACACTAGAGAGCCCCCAAATTTTGTTACACATTGTGCGTAAAAGGCGGGGGCTGGCATAACCCAAGAATTTGCGGTCCAATGCGTACCAAAATGTATTACATGCTTTGCCACTATTTGCGTAAAGGGGAGCGGCAGTTTTAACAGGAAGTTACATGCCGATTTAAACCATTATAGAACTCCTCCGCGATTTTGTGTAATGAACATATATTTTAATGTTTATCAAAAATTGTGACCTCTAGAGGGTCCACGAACTAGGAAGGTAATTTTCGTACAATCAGGGGCAATAACCCAGGAAGTTATGGTCCGATATGTGCCCAAATCGAACCCATCTGAGATCTTTGGGATATAAACATCTATTTTAAGTTTCCTAAAAATTGGGAAAAAACTGTGACCTCTTGAGTGTCCACAAAAAAAGGGTAACGGACGGACTGGTGCGACGTCATAATACGTCCACTTGAAAATGTGGGCATATAAAAATATCTATTTTGGAACTTAATCAAGAAGAATTTTACAAACTATTGGTTATTCATAACATATTACAAAACATGATTATCGAAATTGGTTTCATATTCAAACCAAAATAAAATATCTATTTTGGATCTAAATCAAGAAGAATTTAACAAAAATATTAGTTATTCATAACATATAACATTCAACATGATTATAAAAATTGTTGGATCAGTGATCTCACCGATTTTATTTTTTCTGCAAGAAAAGCAAAACTAAAGATTCAGAGCCTTTTTGGTTCTCCATAAAACTAATAGTTGACTAAAATCCCTTGGAAAATTTTTAAAAGATAGGTTGCCAGGCAACGAAACATACGCCCACAGCAGCTAAATTTAAACACTGTATAAATTTATAATAAATCGGATAACTTTAGCGTCCACAAGATTTTTTAAAGTGAACAAGGGCCATGACACTGGCAGTAATTATCGGAAATCTCTGAAAATCAATAGGCTTCTTCGTCTCATGACCTTAAAGACTGTGTATACATTTAAAGTCAATCGGACGATAACTTTAGCCTCAAAATTGCAAGCCAAAAAAAATAGATGACACATTAATTTATTGCATATTTATCTTTTTTTTTAAGCATCGAGCAATCAAACTGCTTATCTATACTTAGTCTATGCAGAAAATGTTCATGATAGAATTTAGTCAAGGTTTTGATGTAGTGAAACTATACACTATGTTTCATGAATTTAGATGTTCAAGTTATCGGAAATCATTGACAATCAATAAGCTTCTTCGTCTCATGACCGTAAATACTGTGTATAAGTCAATCGGATGATAACTTTGGTCTTTAGAGTGTCCACAAGATTTTTGAAAGTGATCAAGGGCCATGACTCTGGCATTAATTATCGGAAATCATTGAAAATCAATAGGATTCTTCGTCTCATGACCTTAAACACTGTATAAATTTGAAGTCAATCGGATATTAACTTTAGCCTCTAGTTGCTTGTGGACGCTGGACGCCAGACGGAGGGATAGACAGCAATATACGACCACATTTCAATATGGGCGTATGAAAATGTACAAAATCAGCTTTCTTTGAAATTTCACTGAAGGAATTAAGGCCATAGGCCTACTATTGGCTAGATTCAGTTGCTGAAATAAGAATCGGGATAATAATCATATGAAATATAGTAAGAACGACATCCAAAAAAATCAAAACATGAAAAGACTGTATGGAGTGTTTTCAGGTGCTGACATTCAGGCTGTTTGACAAATATTATGGCACCAAATGATCCCATTTAAACATCTAGGCAATTCATTTGTTTGATTCACCCAAAGATTCAATAACACACTGGAATTATATTTTCATAGCCATTTCTTTTTTCTTGTGGTTTTTAAATTTCACTGGCCAATGGGAGTGAAAACGAGCTGATTCGCCTTAGATAAATCTCTATCAAGTAATTTGTAAAATCTGATTATCTAGAATTTAACTTTTAATTATTTTTTCCGATACATGTCAACATGGTTGGTCACCATCACTAAAATTCTATAGTTTGCTGCAAGCTAATATCAAATGAAATGAAATGAAATGGAGTTTAATGGCACGTTAGCGCCAACCGGGCTATATTGCGCCAAACTTACGATGATCGTTACGAGACAGGTTAAAATATATCACAGAAAAGCATTATATGCATAAATAAAAACAATATCACAGTAAGTAAAAAATAAAAATAAAACACATCCTTTATGCATATAAATATTTAAATACAAAAAAGAAATGATATATATATATATATATATATATATATATATACAATTAAAATTTATGATAAAAACCTGTCTCTTTTAAAAAGTCTAATACTTTATCATATAAACCCGGTTGGGCAAACAAGTGATGTAATGACTGACAACGGTAAAAATGAGATCTAATATCCTTGAGATGCTTGCACTCAATCAAAATGTGATTAACTGTCAAAGGAACATGACAGTGATCACATTCTGGTTGAGGCTCTCGCTTCAAAATGAAAATATGAGTTAAAAAAGTATGACCAATGCGAGAGCGACACAAAACCACTTCATCCCTCCTACTGGTTCTATAGGAGCTTGGCCAGTCTCCTAAGAGAGGCTTAATGTGATGAAGTTTATTTGTGTCAGCAAGATCCCAAGACCGTTGCCAGCGGTCAAAAATAAAAAAGTTGATGGACGACTTAAAATCGGTGAAAGGTAAAAGAAATTGTGATATGGGAAGATCTAACGCAGACTTGGCAGCTAAGTCTGCTTCATCATTCCCTTTAATATCAACATGACTGGGGAGCCAGCAAAGGACAGTGTCCTTGCCTCTAAACTCGTGTGACAGTAGCAGACGATATATGTCTGCTACTAAAGGGTGTACAAGCTGCTTATTGTTTATTGCCTGTAAAGAGGACAAAGAATCAGTAAATATAACATGTTTTAAAGATGAAGAGGATTGAATGAACTCCAGTGCCTGAAAGATCGCCTGGAGTTCAGCAGTAAATATTGAAGCAGCAGGAGGAAGGCGAACAGAAATGGTCTCAGATGGCGTGACAGTAGCCGAAGCTACCCGATCGCCATCTTTGGAACCATCTGTATAAATTGGAGCATAATCACCATATTTAGACCTCAACTCTCCGAAGAGAGTTTGGAACACTGTGGAACTAGTATCTTTCTTCCTATTTTTTGTAAGATCTAGATCGATCTTAGGAGGAGATATAGACCATGGTGGTGTCTCAAAGAAAGGTATATTCGCAATACTGTCATGACTTATACCAGTCTCTGACAAAAGGGGTTGAATGCGAATACCAAATGATGGAATAGTATTAGTCTTCATCATATACAAATGCTCATGAAGAGGTCTAAATATGGTGTTAAATGAAATGTGATGAGGCAGAGATGCAATTTTTGTGGCATACTGCAGTGCAAGTTTATCACGTCTGTCGTGCAATGAGGGCTCGTGCGCCTCGACGTATAAACTCTGCACTGGAGATGTTCGGAATGCTCCTAAACTGATTCTAAGTCCTTGGTTGTGTATGGTGTCTAGCTCTTTGAGATACGACTCGCGGGCAGACCCATACACAATACACCCATAATCGAGTTTAGATCGTATTAATGCTCGATACAATCTGAGCAGGACCTTACGGTCTGCTCCCCAGTCAGTGTTTGATAAGACTCTCAATATGTTGAGGGCTTTCAGACATTTTTTCTTGAGGGATTTGATATGGGGGATAAATGATAATTTCTTATCAAATATCAAACCCAAGAATTTCGTTTCATCTACAACTGGAATGGGACAACCATCCAGTGTAAGTTCCGGATCAGGATGTAAACCTCTTCTTTGACAAAAGTGCATGCAGACAGTCTTGGATTTCGAGAAACGAAATCCATTGTCAGTTGCCCATCGTTGAATAGAATTCAAGCAAAGCTGCAACTGACGTTCGATTGTCTGCATACTTGTCGATCCGTAACACATCTGAAAGTCATCAACATAAAGAGAGCCGTCGACCCCGCGTTTAAGGCACGTCGGTATGGTGTTTATTTTGATAGAAAAAAGTGTGGGAGATAATATACTTCCCTGAGGAACCCCCATTTCCTGAGGAAAGGGGTCAGAGAATATTGATCCTAAACGTACCTTAAACGACCTATCTTCTAAGAAGTTTTTAATGAAGATAGGTAAGCGACCCCGCAGACCGAGGTTATGCAGGTCGCGCGTGGTATCATAAGCTTTCTCCAGATCAAAGAATATAGCAACTAAATGTTGTTTCTGGATGAAAGCATCCCTGACAAACGTTTCAAATCGAACGAGATGATCAAGAGTGCTCCTTTGGGACCGAAATCCACATTGGAGGTCTGTAATAAGGTTGTTGGACTCTAGGTACCAAACAAGCCTTCGATTGATCAATCTCTCCATGGTTTTGCAAATGCAGCTAGTTAAAGCGATCGGACGATAATTGTTAGGATTCGTAGGATCTTTACCCGGTTTAGGGATGGGAATTATTGTGGCTTCATGCCACGAAGGCGGGAAATTCCCATCAACCCAAATCCGGTTGAAAAGATCTAATAATATTAAGAGCGTAGAAAATGGTAAATGTTTTAAAATCTGGTAGTGAATTTCATCTGGACCAGTTGCCGTATCTCGAGCTCGTTTGAGAGAATCACGGAGTTCAGCAACAGAAAACTTATCATTATAACATTCATCATTACGGGACTTGAAGTTAAGTCGCCTTTTCTCCTGCTGATGTTTAATGCCCTGAAAGGCATCAGAGGAAAAATTGGATGATGAATTGAATGAAATTGTACTGGCCAGTGAATTAGCAATATCAGGAAATGTTGTTAAGGTGGTATTATCAACATCTAGATGGTTAACTGATAATGCACTACTTTTACCTTTAATTCTACGAATCCTATCCCATACTGATTTGGAAGACGTACGGGAATTTATCCTTGAGACATAGCCCTGCCATGAAGACTTCTTTGCCTGGCGTATGATTCTACGGGCCTTCGCCCGGACCATTTGGAATGCTGCAAGATTCTCCATGGAAGGGTGTTTCTCAAGGCGTCTTAAAATACGATCACGCTCTTTAAGAGCGGATTTGCAATCGTTATTAAACCATGGTTTATTGAAACGTTTGGGCTCAGTCGTGGTCTTTGGAATCGCCTGCTCAGCTACATCTTGAAGAATTGAAGTGAATAAGGCCATGGGCTCATCTGCATCTTCTAACTCCTTTACATCAAAAGAATAGAGACACAAGGATTCAAAAAGAGTCCAATCAGCCTTATGCAACTTCCATCTCTGCGGTCTTTCAACCGGAGAGGGGCCATTATTATCTATCAAGATGGGAAAATGATCACTACCACATAGATCTTCATTTACCCTCCATGTAAAATCCTGAAAAAGGACCGGAGAGCAAATTGTTAAATCAAGAGAAGAAAAAGAAGCCGTGGCAGGATGTAGATAAGTAGGCGAGTCATTATTTAATAAACACAAATTATTAATGTTAATGAAGTCCACTATTTGTTTACCTCTATTGTTATCATCTGAACTACACCAGAGTGAATGATGACCATTGAAATCTCCCGTAATTATAAACGGGAGGGGAAGTTGTGCAACAAGGTCATCAAGATCTCTAGGGTTCAGATGTAAACTAGGTGGTAAATATACAGAACAGAGAGTGATTGGAATATGTAGAGTCACCCTAACTGCAACTGCTTGTAAAGGCGAGTTGAGGGCGATTTTACTCTGCGGAATATTTCCATTAAGGAAAATGGAAACACCACCGTGTGCTCTAACATCATTATTAGCACAATAATGATAAGCAACAAAGTGTCTAAGTGATAAGACATCTGAATTCTTTAAAAAAGTTTCTTGTAAACAAATAGCTAAGGGATTAAATTTTTGAATTAAGATTTGAACTTCATTAAAATTTGGTTTAAGACCACGACAATTCCATTGGATTATGGAATTAGCCATTTTCAGGGAGGTTTAACAGGACTTCTTTGATGTTGCTTGGGGTCATGTACTTCAACAACAACATCCATAAGATTGTCCTGTATCCCGAACCTGTTATAGGTTCCAACAGGATCCTCGTCACCCTTCCTGCTGCGGAAGGTATTTAATTTGCGGGGAACGCCTTTTTCAGAACGTTCCTTGTTTTTGGGTGGATTTCCACCAATTGGTTGAGGAGTGGGGGGCACAATCTCCTCTATTGCAGACTCCACAGACTGAATAACAGACTGGGAATTTTAATTCTTGGTTTAGGTGGAACCGGAGGTTTTTGTTGCGACGAGGAATCCTGAATCTCAGCTGGAAATTCAGCAGGCGTTTGGCAAGCAATAGAAGCGGTTTTCGGCTTGACTGCACTTGCAAAAGACATTGCAAATGTTGGGGTTGCAGCCTCAACCAGCTTCCTTGCTTCAGGATATGGAATATTTTTTTCTGTCTTCACCTGCTGAACTTGTTTTTCTTTCTTCCATATTGGGCACTCTCTAGAATAAGCAAAATGAGGCCCTTTACAGTTAATGCAGTTATGATCGAGCTGACAAGAGGTACTTTCGTGACCATCTTGTCCACATCGAGCACACACAGCTTTCCCCTTACATACATTTTTACTGTGTCCAAAGCGTTGACAATGGAAACAACGCAATGGATTTGGAATGTAAGGGGTAACTGGTATGGCAAGAAAACCAGCTTTGATCATCCTAGGAAGATCTGGTTTATCAAAGGTCAGGATATAGGTGTTTGTTTGGATAACATTACCATTACGTCTGATGGAAATTCGTTTAACGTAAGTAACACCTTGTGAGGCGAGATTTTCAAGCATCTCTTCCTCACAGCTGCCTTCTAAATCCTGAGACCGAATAACACCTCTTGAAGAATTAAGAGAGTTATGCGGTGCAACTTTGATCGGAATGTTGGCTAAAGTTTTTGATTTTAATAATGATGTAGCATGTGATTCTTTAGCACATTCCACTAACAGAGTACCATTTCTCATTTTTTTGACACTTTTGGGCTCGCCAGCTAAGCCAGCAAGACCTTTAGAAATCAAAAAAGGAGAAGTTTTAGCTAAGTTGATATCATTCGTACTCTGTATAACCAGAAATCTAGGCCAGGTTCGGGAAGTTTTGTTTGGTATATTATTTGGTTCCAATTCCTCGGTCGACGTACGTTTTAATGAACGAGTCTTCTTCGATTGGGAAGCCATGAGTGTAATTATAAAGATTCATCCCTGCCTGCTCTCCAACCACCAACGGGTTGCAATATCCATGCAGGCTACTGCGCGGATATCCAGCGCATACGCCCTAAGAGGACAGACAGGGATATACCTAGACAAAGTAAAGATTTCATATTTTTACTTTATCCAGTTGACCCAAGCCGCTGCTTTAGAGTAGGCACTTAGGACACAAAGGTAGAACTGCAATAAATAAATTACAGATTTATGGGAAAGATGCGCCTACTCGTCGGCTAAACACGACCAAAGCCGATTGATCAGAGTGGGCCACTCTAACCTCCCGTCTAGGTGAATTATGGGCCGAAGCAATGTGTTGCAGAGAAAGGGCTCGCAAGTCAAATCCCCGCTCAATTACCAGGATCCCACTCTCCACCGACACGGGTCGCAACGCACGGCAAACACGTTACCCCATTACAGGGATCCTTTTAGTCGCCTTTTACGACACGCAGGAAATACGAAGGGTATATTCTTATCACCCCCTACACCACAGGGGGGAAGCTAATATCAAAATCACCTGACTGACCCCACACATTGCTGCAAGGATATCATTAACTTTGGTATCAACAAAATTCTAAATTATTATGTCCGATTCAGGTCAACATGGTGACCATCACTAAAATTCTACAGTTTGCTGCAAGCTAATATCAAAATCACCTGACTGACCCCACACATTGCTGCAAGGATATCATGAACCTTGGTATCAACGACACTCAACAAATTATTTGCTTTTTCCAAACTTCATATTGTTAATTTTTGTTCTTATCTGGGCCAATGTTCGAGAACATAACTCCTTCTGAACTTCGAGAAGCTCCTCATTACGAACAACAATATTTCTTTCGATCTGTTTCCTAAATTTTTTTCGAAGAATTTCATTTTCATTTTCTGTCCATCTTCTCTTTCTGTGTTTTTGTTTCTCAGCATTGCCTTGAAAAAAAAAGAAGAAAAATAATGGTACAGAGAGAAGTGTAGCTTGGTTGGTTAGCGTAGCGCGTGTCAATCACCTATATTGAGGGATTTAAGGTACAGGTAATAAGTCGTGGTCAAGTTTGTTCAATGACATTTTGCTATTTATCCGAACATTACAAAACAAATTAGAAAATATTAAATTGTTACTTATATTTGTAAGCAACCATGTCGATCTTGATAATAAAATTGAGTGTTTAAGATTGGGTCTGTGTGTAGTTTTAATATGGTACATGTAACCAAAATTACAGAGAGTGTTATTAAACTACATCCTTTATTCATTTTCTAGTAGGCTACATAGCTGGATCTAAAATCCCACATTAAGTTACTCAGGCCTAAGCTATTTTCACGTTTAAAAGAAACCAATGAAAAACCATTCTACTTTCTTGTAAAAAGAACTTGTCATAAATTAAATGCAATAAACAGCCACAATAAGGCCTACTTAGTCTACTTGTAGAAGGTGATTACATGTACCTCTGGTTTGGATATTTTATTACCGTTATCAGCAACCACAAGAATAGTACATTTGGCAAATACCCATTAGCTTTCCCACAGCTAAAACGGGCCCTACTGTTTGTTGGCAATTTTTATTATGCTATCGGTCCCCATCCATTAATTAGTTTTAAGTCTACCCATTAGCTTTCCCACAGCTAAAACAGGCCCTACTGTTGTTGGCAATTTTTATTATGCTATCGGTCCCCATCCATTAATTAGTTTTAAGTCCAACCATTTTGTTAATGACTGTTTCTTTATCAAATGATTTTAAATAAATATTTATCTGAATTAATTTAAATTCCTGTACTTCAGTACTAATTCAGTCATTAAGACATCCAGTGATCCTGTCATTTCTTTTCTTATTTGATTTAAAAAATAACCACACTTATTGTTTTCCGGTAGTTTTTTGTGACCGATACAAACTGAATGAATAGGCCTAATAGCCGATTCAGAAAGGCCATAAAACTGCCAACTACAAAATGACATGCGACAGCAAAACAGACTGTAAATTTATAACGTTACACTTGGGACATTTTTTCATTTATTTTTCTTCTGTTGATACCAATGACACGCTATAACTTTCCCCGCATTACAACTTCCAATATGGCGGCCTTGATGTTAGAGACCCAATATTGACAAATATGGAGGGTTATGAGTTTGAGATCCAATATTCACGAGTGAAAATGTCCATTTTTAGTACACACTGCAGCTGATCCAGCTGAATATGGGTACTGGAAGAGTGTGACTATATGACAAAATAACACGGCACAGCTCACTCCTGACTATTAAATCCTCAGCATGCTTGCTAAGGGTTTTGGACAGATTAAAGTTTTTCTAGATTGATATATGTTAAAGGGAAAAAATAAACAAAAAGAAAAACAGTAAAATTACCTTCTGATTGAACACTTTCTATTAACATAATTTTTTCTGTAAATACAAGGCAATTTAAATTAAAAGATACAAATTTAAGATCATCAAACTGCCCCACAGCACACACTTTACACCTCACCACGCCTATACTTGGGTAGATTCATAAGGAACTCCTACATCTTAAACAGGATAATTAACATTATATTCAGAGTTCAGGAGCAAAGTTAATCAGCTACAAATCATTTCAAATGATGTACCTACCAATTAAATGTATAAGGTATGGAATTCAAATTACAGAAAGAGATCAATTTATTAAATTGATCCATACTGACGAACATAAACCCTGGGTACTGAATTCTGTCAATGTATTTAAAAACCAGAGTGGATTGAATATCATGGCACATGTGATAAGAAAATATCAAAATCAATTCATCCTCACTGCAGTATTCAAAAAAAAATTAAATATCGAACAGCCATTTTTAAAAACATTACAATGAATGATGTCATTTCCTGTACACTGAATAATGATGTATACTGAATAATGGGTCCTTGGATGCATTCGTTCAAAGACCCAAGAACAATCAAAATTGCAAGCCAAAATAAATAGATGACACATTAATTTATTGCACATTTATCTTTTTTTTTAAAGCATCGAGCAATCAAACTGCTTATCTATACTTAGTCTATGCAGAAAATGTTCATGATAGAATTTAGTCAAGGTTTTGATGTAGTGAAACTATACACTATGTTTCATTACTCTCCCTCAATTAGAATCAAAGTTATTGTGTCCCAAAGCATCGACCAATTAAATTGCAAAGCTCTACTTAGTCTTAGCGGAATATGTTAATCATTGAACTCAGTCAAGACCTTGACCTAATGAACATCTACACCAAGTTTGAACATTCTACCTCAATCAAAAGCAGAGTTGTTATGTTCCAAAGTCTTGACCAATCAAATTGCTTATCACTCTACTTTGCCAAGCAGAAAACTCATCATCAAACTTAGTCAAGGTATTGATATAATGAAACTATACACTACTCTCACCCAGTTAGAATCAAAGTTATCGTGTTCCACAGTATCAACCAATCAAATTTCTTATCTCTGCTTAGCCTTAGTGGACAATGCTTCAAGGCATTCACCTAATAAACACCTACATTCTACCTCAATTTGAAGGAGAGTTATTGTGTTCCGAAGACTCGTCCAATTAGATTGAAGTCTCTACATAGCCTAAGCACAAATGCTCATCATCGAACTTAGTCAAGGTATTGATATAGTGGAACTATACATCAAGTTTCACCACTCTCACTCAATTAAAATCAAAGTTATCAAGCTCCAAAGTCTCGACCAATCAAATTGCTTATCGCTCTTATTACCCTGAGCAGAAAATGCTCATTATCAGCTTAGTCAAGGTATTGATGTAATGAAACTATATACCAAGTTTCATCACTCACAATTAAAATCAAAGTGTCCCAAAGCTTCGACCAAGCAGAGTATGGTCATCTTGAACATTCTAGGTCAATTAGAACGAGAGTTATTGTGTCCCAAACAGTGTGACAGTCAGACCCATTTTAATGGTCCCCTGCATTCTTTGAAAGACGGGGGACAAAAAGCAGGCACTGTAAATCCATTTTAAGGTGCATATTCTAGGTGTAAAGATTACCTGCTGGTTGAGAGGTTTCCAAAGGGGATTTCTGGACTGACTGCAACACCATGTTTTCATTATCAGTACATGTATCACTTCTGTCTTCAATTTCAATACCAGGTAAGTCTGTTTAATAATAAGATTAAACATAAAAGCAATTAGGTTTCATGACAAATTACTAGAAACATGTTTAGCTTGGATTGTGACACTGTGCTTATCTGTAATGAATGAATACGAGGCTTGATATGTTTGGTGAATATGGTAGCCTCAGAATTACCATGGAAACGCCGATAGCTCTAAGGAGGTCAATGTACTCAAACGTATGCAGTTTAAAAAGATACAAAAACTGAAAGTAGTTTATTAACATCAATATTTAGAAGAGCGATTTAGCTAATTTGCGGGCGTCTTTAATGACTCCCCCAAAGGGAAGTCGAGGTGCATCCAGAGGCACAGGAGCGAAAGCACACCTTAAACGTGAAAGACTGAGAAATATGAAAACATAAAATACCTTCTAGAAAATGATTATTCCTGCTGCTATCATTCCTGCCATCATCATAATCATTCCCGCCATCATCATAATCATTCCTGCCATCATCTTCATTTACACCACTATCAAATCTAGGATCTATTTCAATACCAGGTAATTCTGTTGTATATATATAATATAAAATAGCATTAAAATATTATTCCATCCAAAATATGAAAATCCAATATTTCCCTATCTGCAGACTGGTTGACAGAATTCTCGTAACAGACAAGAAAGTTCAGATCTAATATTGATCTGAGGTTTATTAGTACAAAGATAGCTTGCCAGGCAAGGTAACATAGGCCCACACAGCAGCTCTTCCTGGGGGGAAAAAAGGCTTGTTTGTATATATGTAATTGAACTATACACCAAGTTTCACCTCTCTTACTTAATTAGTCCCAAAGCATCAACCAATCAAATTGCTTATCTCCGCTTAGCCTAAGCAGAGTATGCTCATCTTCGAACTCCATCAAGGCAGTCACCTAGTAAACACCTACACCGACAGACTCATTTTAATAGTCCCCTGCTTTCTTCGAAAGGCGGGGGACAATGAAGGGACACTCAGCTCTAAACCAGGGCATAATAAATCAAGACCTAATAACTTACCCTCTCTATATCTATATCAGATAGCTTTTTGTCTTTCCATCTGTTCAGTTCACCTGCATCTATGGCAATTAACATCTGCGATACCTTTATTTAAATAAAAAAGAAATGTCAGAATAAAAGACAATCATTTATAGAATAAATATCATTACACAAATTCCAATAAATCACCAGCATTAATATCCACAAAAACAACTTGCCTTAGATAACTCTAATGTCGAACTGTTGAGGCGATAAAAGTCCTTGTGAGTTCTCACATCATGACCTAAGTGCTTAGCTAGGACTTCCAACTCTTTGTCCGTCATATCCAATATCTTTAAGAAAAAAAATAACATGTTTAAGAACCAATGAACTAACCAAGGAATGCTTGCAGGCAAACTAAAATATGTCAACCAACAGAGCTGTATTTTTTAAGAAAAAGGTGGCATTTCATTGAATATATATTCGAAGAATAAGACCAACTTGAATTTCTGAACTTTTACAAGGCCAAGCAGTAAAATATTTTAAATTTTGATGGATTGCTGAGTGATCATTCAGGCCCAGTTGGATTGAATTAGAATTATAAATTCTCAAGAAAAATTATATTATCGTAACATGAAAACAAACCTGGGATACAGTTGCTGTGTACTTTCTCAATAATCTGGAATTTATTCTTTCGGGATATGCCTTGCGAATGACGGCTAATTCGATCGCGAAGCGTGAAAAAATGTGTTTGATTGAACACAAAATGTAAAAGAAAATTACATTTTAATTGTAGCCTACTGGAAATGCATCCGGAAATTAAAAACAGACAGAGAAGCCATGAATGAATGAATGAATGAATGAAATGTTGTTTAATGGCACGTCAGCTCCAACCGGGCCATATTGCGCCAAACATGATGAAATTATCGAGACAAATTAAAACAATATCACAGGGATGTATTTATATATGTAAATAAAAACAAATATCACAGAACACATAACTAAAAATAAATATATCAATTACATTACATATATAAATATTTAAAAGGCAATATACGATAAATATATACAATTAAAATTTTGAATAAAAATTTGTCTCTCTTAAAAATGCTAGTAATTTATCATAAAGCTCCGGTTGTGCAAATAGCTGACGTGCTGACTGGCAACGGTAGTACTTAGATCTAATATTCTTAAGATGCTTGCACTCAATCAAAATGTGCTTCACTGTCAAAGG
Source organism: Patella ulyssiponensis (assembly GCA_963678685.1). Lineage (NCBI taxonomy): Eukaryota > Metazoa > Mollusca > Gastropoda > Patellidae > Patella > Patella ulyssiponensis. Next base: position 9,051,900 of record OY783227.1, on the reverse strand, counting down.
AACATGACAGTGTTGACATTCTGGTTGAGGCTCTCGCTTTAAGATGAAAATATGTGTTAAAAACGTATGACCTATGCGAGAGCGACACAAGACAACTTCATCTCTCCTGCTCGTACGATAGGAGCTTGGCCACTCTTCTAAGAGAGGCTTGATGTGATGAAGTTTGTTTGTGCCTGCAAGATCCCAAGACCGTTGCCAGCGGTCAAAAATAAAATGATTTTTTGAAGATTTAAAATCTTTATAAGGAATTAAAAAGTGTGATTGGGGAAGATCTAAAGCAGCTTTGGCAGCAAAATCTGCTAGATCATTCCCCCTTATATCGACGTGACTGGGGAGCCAGCAGAAGACGACGTCTTTGATGCTGAGCTCGTACGATAGTAGCAGACGATAAACATCTGCTACTAATGGGTGTTCAAGCTGTTTATTGTTAATTGCTTGAAGCGAGGACAGAGAATCAGTAAAGATGATATGCTTTAAAGCTGAAGAGAACTGAATGAACTCCAAGGCCTGAAGAATGGCCTGGAGTTCGGCTGTAAATATGGAAGCAGCAGGTGGGAGACACACTGAAATGGTCTCAGATGGCGTCACAGTAGCCGAAGCTACCCGATCACCATCCTTAGAGCCATCTGTGTATATAGGAGCATAATCACCATACTTAGACCTTAACTCTCTAAAGAGAGATTGGAACACCGTAGAGCTAGTATCTCTCTTTTTATATTGAGTAAGATCGAAATCGATCTTTGGGGGAGACATAGCCCACGGGGGAGTCCTAAAGACAGGGGTATTCGCAATACTGTCGAGGCTGATGCCAGCCTCAGACAATAGGGGTTGTATGCGAATACCGAATGATGGAATGACTTTAGTCTTCACCAGATATAAATGCTCATAAAGCGATCTAAATATGGTGTTAAATGAAATGTGATTTGGAAGTGATGCTATTTTCGTAGCATACTGCAGGGCCAGTTTATCACGTCTGTTGAGCAGTGAGGGCTCATGTGCCTCGACGTATAAACTGTCCACTGGAGATGTACGAAATGCTCCTAAACTGATTCTAAGTCCTTGGTTGTGTATGGTGTCGAGCTCTTTGAGATAAGACTCGCGGGCATACACAATACACCCATAATCGAGTTTTGATCTTATGAGTGCTCGATATAATCTGAGCAAGACCTTACGGTCTGCTCCCCAGTCAGTATTTGATAAGACTCTCAATATGTTGAGGGCTTTCAGACATTTCTTTTTTAGGTTTTTAATATGGGGGATAAATGATTAATATCATTTTAAAGTACTATTTATGAATAGTCCCAGGACGGACGAAATGTACTTTATAATGTTATTAAACCAGTGTTGAAATCAGTTTGTGTCGGCATACCTTTTATCTTTAAATATATATATAATGTGTACGAAAAAGAATAGTGCGTATATCGATACACATCCTAAACTGTGGATAGCAATATGGCTTATTTCAAATGACAGCTCCTGGGAATGGACAGTTATGGAACGAAATACCCAAGATATATTATAATGCTTTCAAAATAACGTTTTCCTTTCTTTTCTTTTATGGGAAAGCATGTCCAGCAACATGGCAAATGGTGGAGCTTCATATCTGCTAAGGCTGGTTCTATTCCAAGGTAAGGTCATATTTAACGTATTTGTTCCCACACCTTATCGTTTAGTGTGCTTTACAACATTTGCATGTTTTAATAAACTGCAGTGGGCTGAATATTTTGAACTGGAAAATTTAGACAATGTTAAGTGATATATTCATGGGTTTTGTGTGAAGTTTATCATTGTTAATGCAGGCTACCTGTCTAATCTGATTATGTCGGAGCAGCTAAATTCAACTCTTGTTGGTTGTAATGCTACATTTTTCTGGTCGTTGAAACAGGAGAACCAAATACAAGTTTTCAAGGTGAGTTTGCACAACTGAAGACAGCATCGGTGGGACTGAGCATAGGGTTTCTAAATTCAGCTGTAACAAAACACTGTCAAGCTAGGTTTTGGAATATTTTGTTGTATGATTTAAAATATTTATGGACAATCTCAAATGCATTGTAAGGCAAAATAATGTAATCAGCATATGGACTGTTCACCGTGTACACAATACTAGCTGCACAGTAGTAAATGGTGTCCGAAAGAGTAAGTTTTTCCTGCCTGGCGCCACACCCGCATCCAAACCATTAGACGAAATCTCGGTAAAATAGCGTAATTATATAACTTATTATGCCGGATACTATTCCTATGTCTAACAGAAGTGACGCAATTTTAACACTGCTTATTATTAGGTAATGGAGACGGGGGAACAACGGCTTATGAATAACAATAAATACCACATCCACAAGATCCAGGGTGGTAAACTGATACTAACTATAGCAAATGTTAACTTTGAAGATGCCGGGGTGTATAGATATCGCACTCACAGGGATAATTATGACAGAACTCTCAATATCACAGGTATGTGAACTCAACTTTGTACCACAAAATGCGTGACTGTTATGTTCGTATGCTTTACCCATCAAATATTTCACAATTGTCGAAAACTGGGTATTAAGAAACAAAAGGAATGACTTTGGAGTTTGCCATCGCCGTACTGTTCCATCAGTTAAAGGTTCTTTTATCTTCACGCCAATGTGACCTAAGTTCGACCTCCTGAGAGGGGCTTAATGTATCTGCTAATGGCCATAAATTAATTCATTAATCCTAGATATGAAATTAAACAAATCTGATAAGGGAAAATGTAAGACTTGGTAGCCAAATCTGCTTGATCGTTCGCCTATATATCCGTATGACTCTGTGTGTTTGGGGGGGGGGTAGCAAACGACGATATTAGCAACCGATTTGGTTTTATGTATTGACTGAAGAAACTAAAACCCAGCTGTAAAGTTGGAAGCTATGGAAGGCCAAACTACTCTTTATTCAGTGTTATTAATTCTTGGTTCCTAATTCATGGTCTCATATCTTCAATTGTTCTCGTAATTCGACATCTGTATTTTAAAATCAAAATCAAATTTGTCATATCAGAATTATAAATGAAATATACAAATACAATTTATTTTAGAATATCAAACAAATTCTTCAGAAAGATACAACGAAAAACAAATCTCAAGAAGACAGTTAGATTCATAACCTTGGGCCAAAAAGCTAACTTCAACCTAAACATTATGATTTGGTAAAGATGCACTTCTTGTATTAATCACGTATGTTGTGCGATGATAACTCGTGCCCCTACAGGTATAAACTGGAGAGGCTCGTAAACCGATTATAGGTCCTCGGCCATTCTTGTTTGAGACTGATATTTGCTATGACAGTATTGCGAGATGTCCTTTCGTTAGAACACAACCATGGAACATATCTCCACCTAAGATCATTTTCGATCTTTCACAACAGAATAGCAGGTGCAGAAGAGTAAGACGTTAAACCCCTTTTCATTTCATTTCACAACAGAAAAGGAGAGCTGCGGTCTAAGTATTTCGATTAGCAATTATATATATAGATGGTTTGAAGGATGGGGTAGCGGGTTAGCTTCGTTTATCGAGACACCATCTGAGGCCATATCTGTGCGTATTCTACATCCAGCTTCTGTTTTCACAGTTGAACTCCAGGCTATACTGCAGTTCATTTATACCTTACAATATTGAAGCATGTCATTTTTACTAATAAGTTGTCCTTTATTAACGCAGTTGATAAGAAAGAACTTGATCACCCATTAATAACAGATGTATCGTCTGCTAATACCATTAGATGCACGAAAACAGACAATCATAACCTTCAACATAATCATAAAACGATTAGTTGCCAGTTGCATGGCTCAACAAAACGTTATCCTGAGATGCACACAAATATTTCCAAGAAGTTCAGCAATTTATTCATTTGTCCAAAAGATTTAAATCCCCTTAAAACAATTATTACGGTATTTACAGCCCCGTATACCAGACAATCTATCAATATCCTTGCCTCAAAATGTCTAAAGTATCCATTATGTATCCTATATACCTAATATATATATATTATTATTTGTATATATGTATCTAAATCAGGGAAAGTAGTTTCAAATAGGCACAGTCTGTTTCCCAATCCAAATTCAGATTTACTGCAAACAAATATTGTTAATAAAAACAATTCAACTGTATCAACAAAGACATTGTTCTGGGTTTGCTCCCCGTATGGATGTAAAATGGAATAATTTGGTTGCCAAGTACGTTTTATATCACCCCATATCCGAAATGTATGTACATATTAGATACATTTATTTATGGCCACTGTCAACGATCTTGGGCTCCTGCAGGCACATTTTACGAATAACGACGTGTTTCGCCTCTTTTTGGCAGGGATACGCTGCCTCGTTTTTCACTGCTTGACTAACAATCTATGTTATTTTGGACTTTTCGTCATTTAACCAGTTTTACAAAGCCGGGGGATCCATTATTATATTGTTGTCCACTTATCCTTTTAATTAACCCTAGGCATAATCTCTTTAAAGATTATAGCTGAACATCTTCATATGTCAATCCCGAATAACGAGGTTAAAAACAACAGTAAAAAGACAGCTGCATCCATGATAAAGGGCCAATCATGATAATACTTTGGTGAATAAAACTGCATAACTATTTCTTAAAATCCCTCAAATACCTCTACCAAAAACTAAAACTCGCCAGTCTTCACCTGGAAATGGAATGCGGCCTCTGGATAGAACCAGACTTTTATATGGTAGAAATAAAACTTAGAATGTGACTTTGGAATCCAAACTAATGCCCTGAAACTCATAGAATCTTGTATAAGAGGTCGTATTATAGTTAATGGTGTATCATCATCTAAAATGCCACTAAATTGTGGTGTCCCGAAGGGATCCGTATTAGGGCCGATTTTATCCAGTCTATACACTTTCCCTCTTGGTGTAATTGTTAGGAAATATGGCCTTTCATTTCATCTATATGCTGACGATTCACAACTTTACATTCACTTTAAACCTCAGCAAGGTGACCAGTTCCATATTTCAAAATTAATTTTGGAACAGTGCATATTAGAAATAAAGTGCTGGATGAGTCAACACTTTCTCAAACATAATGGCGATAAGACCGAATGTTTGCTTATTGGATCGAACAAAAATTCTGAGAACCATATAAATCATGTGTGTAAAGTAGGATACTTTAATTTGTGAAATATTGGAAAACTGAAACAGAATGTGTCTGCAGATTGTGTGAAAACTCTTGTCAATGCATTAGTGACTTCTCGCATTGATAACATGAACTCTTTATTATATTGTATCCCTGCTACATATACTGATAAACTACTAAAATTACAAAATTCTGCAGCTAGACTTCTTACTGGTGCTTCTTATAGAGAACATATAACCTCAATCCTTCATAATTTACACTGGCTCCCGGTTCAATCTAGAATAGAATATAAAATGGTATTGTTACCTTTGAAATGCCCCATCTTACTTAAGCAATCTTTTAAATTTATATTCACCATCCCAAACTTGACGTTCTTCTCAAGAGCAAAAATCGAACCTTGCCCCCTGTGGGAATCGTGCTTTGTCTATTTGTGCACCACAATTATGGAATAAACTCCCACACAGTATACGCAATTCACTCCCTGCTTTTAAAACGAAACCCAAAACCCACCTATTTACTCTTGCTTTTACATAATTCCTTTTACACTTTATTTTCACCATTAAATATCTACATTTTTATACGCCCACATTTTCATGTGGACGTATATTGTCGTCGCCCCTGTTCATCCGTCCGTCCACAATTGTTTGTGAACAGTCTACAGGTCACAATTTTTATCCGATTTCAATGAAACTTAAAATATAGGTTCATCACCCTAAGATCTCGGTTCCTTTCGATATTGGCATGTATCGGACTGTAACTTCATGGGTTATGGCCCCTGATTGTACGAAAAATCACGCTTTTTTAGCTTGTGAACAGTGTAGAGGTCACAATTTTGAACCGATTTGGATGAAACTTGAATGCATGTTTATAACCCAAAGATCTTGGTTCCTTTCGATAATTGCGCCAATCGGATCGTAACTTCCTGAATTATGGCCCCTGATTGTCCGAGAAATCGCCCTGTTTAGCTTGTGGTCCCTCTGGAGGTCAAAATTGTTATCTGATTTAAAAAACCGTTTGATTATATCGCCTTTCCATGGTTATGAAGGTTGAGTTCGAATTTCGTGAAAATTGACGGACAAAATGGCCGCCGTTTGTACACGAATAGTGTGAAAATATGTTATATCAAGCTTGTGGACCTTATAGAGGTCACAATTTTGAACCGATTTTGATGAAACTTGACATGTATGTTTATAACCCAAAGATCTTGGTTCCTTTCGATATTTGCGCCCATCGGATCGATCATAACTTCCTGAATTATGTCCCCGGATTGTCCGAAAAATCGCTTTTGTTAGCTTTTGGTCCCTCTGGAGGTCAAAATTATTATCCGATTAAAAAAAAAATGTTTGATTATATCACCGTTACATGGTAATGAAGAGAGAGTTTGAATTTCGTGAAAATCGGACTAGAATTGACGGACAAAATGGCCGCCGTTTGTACACGAATAGTGTGAAAATATGTTATATCAAGGTTGTGGACCCTATAGAGGTCACAATTTTGAACCGATTTTGATGAAACTTGACATGTATGTTTATAACCCAAAGATCTTGGTTCCTTTCGATATTTACGCTCTGAATTATGTCCCCTGATTGCCCGAAAAATCGCTTTTGTTAGCTTTTGGTCCCTCTGGAGGTCAAAATTATTATCCGATTAAAAAAAAAATGTTTGATTATATCACCGTTACATGGTAATGAAGAGAGAGTTTAAATTTCGTGAAAATCGGACTAGAATTGACGGATAAAATATCAAGGTTGTGGACCCTATAGAGGTCACAATTTTGAACTGATTTTGATGAAACTTGAAATACATGTTTATAACCTAATGATCTTGGTTTCATTGCATATTTGCCCATATCGGATCGTAACTTCCTGAATTATGGCCCCTGATTGTACGAAAAATCACCCCGTTTAGCTTGTGGTCCCTCTGGAGGTCACAATTATTATCTGATTTAAAAAAACGTTTGATTATATTACACCGTAGTTATGGGTGAGTTTGAATAATGATTTTCTGATGATTACTTAAAATGCAACAACTCTTGTTGACTGCCCGGACGATTTGGCTGCTGTGTGGGCGTATGTTTCGTTGCCTGGCAACCTATTTTTATTTATATATTTACATGATTATTTTACAATTTACAACTTCATCTACACCATTAATATTACTATTTGTATTTATGTTTTGATTTAAAAATTAAACGAAACTTACCTGGAAGTTGAAGTTTGATTGTAATTCTGCTATGTTGTTGACGGGGTTAGAGGTAACATGAGATGCGCGCGCAGCTAAATGATCATTCTTTAAAGTGTGTTTGATTCCAAACATAATTCAATGTAGAAAAAAGGGGGACAGGGATGTTAGGGAACATTTTACTCCAGCACAAGCCTAAGGAGTGACCAAACAGGGAGGGCATGTTACCTCTAACCTCGTCAACAACATAGCAGAATTACAATCAAACTTCAACTTCCAGGTAAGTTTCGTTTAATTTTTAAATTCTGCTATGTTGATTGACTGTGGGTTAGAGGTCACATGAGATTTCAAAGTTGTAATCAAACACAGACAGTTGTACATTTATTATTAAACACATTAAATCACATTAGTAATTATTTTATAATATCAGATCTTAGATCTTTAATCTAAGAAATAAAAAAGCTTAAAGTTTTGTAATCAGTCATTATCGTTGTGTAAATTTTCCCAAATTTTTGCACCAAAAATTCCTTCTTTAGACAATGGTTTTTGATAATATTTTCTGAATGTGGTATCTCTTGACCAACCTGCAGTTTTAATTATTGATTGAATAGGAACACATGCTCTTTGTGCAGCACTCGATGCTGCTGATCGAACACTATAAGGAACAAATTGTCTTATATCAATTCCAGCTGATTTTAAAACTGTCTTAATCCACCTGGAAATGGTGTCCCTGCCAACTAGTTTATAAGGCTTTATGAAGCTTAAAATTAATTGATTAGATGAACGAATATCTTTTGTTCTATCCATATATTCTTTTAACACTGTCATTAAACACAAACGTCTATCAGGAACAAAAGCTTTTATTCTGATAGGTTCTTGATGAAATCCGGGTCTAGTTTGCTTTACTTTATCACCAATTATAAACTCAACTGAACCTTTCCCCATTCGGATATTTCTTATATCCAACAACTGCAAAGTCTGAATTCGACTCGCCGATAACAAACTAAATAACATAATCAATTTAAAAGTCAGAAGTTTTAACGAGATTTTCTTCACAGGAGACAACTTTTTTAAGTACGATAGAACAATATTTACATCCCATGAACACTTATTTCTCGGTAAAGCAGGTCTAATATTAAAAACACCTTTTAGAAATCTTGTCACATAGGCAAAGAACCAACAGGTTGATTGTTAATAGTAATAAATGAAGACAATACACTTCGGGCTGTGTTAATTGCACTGTATTTCAATCCAGACTTAAAAAGAGAGGTTAGGAATTCCAGAATATTTTCTACACATGGTTGAAAGGCATCCACTTTCCATTTATTACAGTACCTAAACCATTTGTCATATACGATCTGTATTGAACCATTGTTGATTTCCTCCATGATGATTGGAGAATGTCTTTAGTTTGCTGTGAAATATTGTACTTTGAGAAGAAAATCCTGTTATACTCACTGCTAACAAACACATCTTTGGCATGATGATGAAGGCTTTTCTCTGCCCTAGGTAAAATAAAAGGGTAATCAATTAGCATGTGGATCATTTTACTAAACCATGCCTGTGTGTTCCACCATGGCACAATAAGTATTCCTGTGGCACAATCTGTCTCAACTTTCTTAAGAACACGGCCAAGCATTGCAAAAGGTGGAAATGCATAAAAGTAAATGCTTTTCCATGACACCGTAAAAGCATCAGGTTTAAAAGAAAAGTATCTCGACAATTTATAATTTATACGTGAGGCAAATAAATCAACCTCTGGTGTACCCCAATTGCAACATATCATATCAAACACGTCAGAATCTAATTCCCATTCTAAATTATCTTTATTTGGATCATCACGACTTAATCTATCTGCATCAACATTTAAAATGCCTGGTAAATAAGAAGCTGATATTTCAATATTCCTATCAATACAAAATAGCAGTATGTCTCTGACAATATCATTTAAATGAATAATTCTACCACCCTGGGAGTTTATGTAACTAACAGCTGTGGTGTTATCAATTTGAAGTAAAATATTGACATTTTTAAATTCTTTCATAATTGTAAAAACTCCAAATTTTGCTGCAAGCAATTCAAGTTCATTAATATGTTTGTTAGATTCTAGGTCATTCCAAACCCCTTTAGCTTCATGTCCATTGAAAACAATGCCATATCCAGATTTAGAAGCATCAGATTGTAAAGTATATTCATTATTTTTAATGATTAGAGATTTTTCTTGACACTTAATATGATTAATCCACCAATTTAGATCCTCGATACAATAATTTGGAAGTATTATTTTAGCATCAAAATTCCCAAATTTTGATTTTAAAGCACTAGATTTAAAGTTATCACACCTTCTATAGTGTAATTTGTCATAGGGTACCCTAGGAAAAGCTGATACAAGCAGACCAATCACAGCTGCAAACTCTCTAATTGTAACCTGTTTTTTACTTAATATAGAGGTACAGTGTGATTGTATCTTAAAACTCTTTTCTTTAATTTTACAGTCATTTGTTTTGAATTAATGATAAAACCCAAATGCTGAATAACCTGTACTGGTTTAAATACTGACTTATTATAATTAATAGTAAACCCAGCAGAAATCGCCAAATTAACTGTGTCTATGACATTTTGCTGGCAAGCTGAAAGAATGTATCCAAGAAGTAAACTATCGTCAATGAATGCCGAATTTATATGTCCTTTTGCCCGAAGATTGGAAAAAAGGACCTTAATTAACTTTGTAAAAAATCTTGGGAGCTGAGGAAAGTCCATTTGGTAAACTGAAACAATTGAGCATCCCAAATAAATCTCAAATATTTTCTATCTGACATAGCTACATTAACAGAAAAATAAGCTTCCTTAAAATCTATTGAGGCCATAAAGCAATTTTTTGAAATAAGATTTAGAGCTATTTCTAGCGTTTCCATCTTAAAATGATGGTATGTTATATTTTCATTTAAATCCTTGAGGTCTAAAATAATTTTAAGCTTTCCATTTTTCTTATCTCTGGTAAAAATATTTGAAATATATTCACCCTCAACATTACATTTTTCAATAATACCCTTTTCTAAAAATTTAGAAATTTCTAATGAAATTGCATTTATTTTATTTTCATTAAATTTGTATGGATATTCAATGAAATCTTGCTTTGGTTTTAAATCAAATTGTAGCTTTAAACCACAGACAATCTGAAGAATATTTCGATCAGTTGTAAAATTCTTCCAAAGTCCTGCTTTTTTTTTTCAGTTGACCTGCTTGAAAAAAAGATTCTAATAAAGGCAGATTTGCCGAAATAATATTAGTAAAATTTTCCCAGGAATCAGACTTACTTCGAATTTCACTCACCAAAAGATCAGACTCTAACTCTTTGTTTGTCTTTGATGTGACCGCTTTTCCAAGATTTCTGATATCTTGTTTGGCCCGTTTTCCGGAAGCCCTGGGACAAAAAAGGCTTCCCATTATTTGAGTAACCCTTAGTACTTCTTTTGTAAGGCTGGTACCGATAATTATAGTTATTTCTGTATTTATAAGCAGAAGTAGACCCTGAGGTTGAAGGCTGGGAAACACTGTTAGCTTCCTTCAATTCCTTAATTTTCTTGCCAAGCTCTTCTCCAAATAGAAAAACAGAATTTTCAACATCTCCAGTTGGAGGATTGCACAACAATTTAGAGGGATATGACAAATCTGGTCTCAAAGTGTCTTTTCTCTTTTGATTTAATTCACGATTCGCCTGTGCCAACATAGTCATGCTATCCATTGCCATTCTGATAGCCTTTGACATGTCATCTGGAGAATATTTCGCCTTTTTCTTCAATTCCATTAAAAAAGCAATCAGCTCTGCAAGTGAGTAAGAAGTCCTAACCACTTTATTTTGAATTTTCTGAGACTTCAGGTCTGTAGTTTTTGTGTTAGTTTTCAACACTGACCAAATTTCCTTATTTACTAAAGGCATATTTACATTCATATTTGCTGGCTTAGGATATTTTTCTGTTATTTCCTTAAGTTTTTCCGTTTTTCCTCAGGCAGTACCTTCACAAACAATTGATTAACAATTGAAATCAATTTGGGGTTTAAGTTTGCCCCCACGACTTCTTTTATTGTGTATTCTTGCCCAAGAACAGTTTCAAAGGACTCTGTCTCTGTTTCATCTTTGTTTACTTCGAGATTATCTTCCTTATCGTCCGCCAACAACTCATCAGTTTGGTCAATGACATCGTGGTCGTCAATATCATGTCGCACATGTTGTGCAGAAGGAATCATTTCAACCTCATCTAAATCCGAATCGGAAACAACATTTTTAAAGATCTCTCTTCGTTCATATTTACGCTTTCTGCTTGTTTTAAGTTCATCCTGTTGACTATTTTCGCTGTCATACACACCACAGCCTTGACCTTGTTTATATGATGAGCGACCAACTTTTGATTGTCGTAAATCGTCTGATTTTAAGCTGTCTAAAATGAACTGCTTTAATTCTGACAAGCTTTGCTTTTGAAAATTACACATTTCTGTACGGACCGTGTCCAAAACAGCTTTTGTGGAAGAATCTGTCGTACCAGTGTTCAATTTGCTGTCGTCGACCATTTGGCTAACACTAGGCCTACATGTAATGTTAGTAACCGCTTTGTTGCTATCTATAGAACTACTACACATCGCGGTCTTCGATCCAACTTGACTTGGGCTTGAATCTCGAGAGGTTGAGGATAATTTACCCCCCTCAGAAGCGGTTTGTGGGTCGTTCGGGGATTTTACCCCAGTTTTAACCCTCTTTGCTTTTAATTTATCAAAAATATTAGAAGCCAAGTCAAACTCTGCCGTTTTAGTTTTTCCCTTGACGGGCTTCACGGTCTTGACCGTGTTGGATTCCATGTAGGAGGACAGTCGACCACGTGGATCAATATTTTAGAAAAACTGACGATAACCAGTCAATATTCACACCCCAAATAGGAGTAAAGGTTTAATTATATATTAATTGCGTTAAAGAGAGCCAGTGGCAACCTAAAACGCTACAAAAAGCTTTGAAAAAATTCAAATTTTTTGTGATCTAAAGGAACACGTCCTTTTAGTTCAAAAAGCTGTACGCTAATGATCATTTAGCTGCGCGCGCATCTCATGTGACCTCTAACCCACAGTCAATCAACATAGCAGAATTTCTATTTTTACACGAACTGCATATTTTGAAAAACCCTATATCTATAATGTACATTGATATTGTGATTTTATCCATTGTTTTATGTGATTTTTATTGTACAGCGCATCTGAACATGTATATCATGAAAGGAGCGTTATATAATTACATGTAATAATAATAAATAATGCATAGGTGAAATTTACCTTTCGTTATCAAGTATATCACGTGGGTCATTCATAGTATAGACCTCTGACGTAACGGGGATCCATTATCAGGTCACCCAACGAAAAAAATTACCCGAATTCTTAAAAAGGGTTACGTTTCCGGATAAGCAGTTTTGACGTTCACGTCCAAACGACCCAATATTTGGTGCTGGAATTTTGTGACAAGGTAAACGCACCATTCCTCCGTATTTTTGAAACTGTTCAAATGGGGATATTCCAGTTACATAAAAAGGCAGCGTGTCCCTTCGTTATTCGCCAATAGTTCGGCGAGAGCTGACATACCTTTAAACAATATTTTCAATCATTCATTTACCCGCCATTTAGAATCCTGAAACAGGACTGGGGAGCTTATGATGAGATCGCGGAAGGAAGAAGCTATGACTTAATATAGATAATCATGTAATGGTCACAAAGTATTATAACAAAGGAAAACGATGAACTTCAAATATATATTTATCGAAAAAATACCGGACAGTGTGAAAGAAGACCTGACGCTTTGTGTGTTTTTCTTTATTACATTAGATTTCCGGTGGATTGATATCCACTCCAAGTTTGTTGGTGATGGCGTGACCATTATATGGAAATATTCCAGTAAAACTGTACCTGCGAAGATTCGGATGTATCGAGAAAACGGCATAACGGTAGTTTAATTTAATTTTAGTGCCCTGTATAACAGCTCCAGTATCTCAATGATAGTTTGTTATTGTGAGAGAGAGAGAAATGGGGTTTAACGTCCACTCGACACAACGTCATTTCGGGACTAACATGTTTTTTTAAATTTTAATTCAATAATTCGCTTGCGCTTAGGGGTCTTTAGCAGTGGGAGGAAACCGGAGTGCCCGGAGGAAACCCACGAGGTTGAGAAGGCGCCCCTATCTCCATGCCACATACGCTCACACCAGGGCTCGAAACCACAGCCGCAAGCCAGAGGTGACCGGCCAGCTAGAGGTCGAAGCGCGGCACTCTAGACCACTAGGCCATCCCCCCCCCCCGTTTGTTATTGTACAAATATAGTTTCGATAATTTTCGCGTATGCTTCACAGAGAAATTGTTTTACCTTTGCTACTACACTATAAATATTTTTGTAAATGTTGCACAAATACCTGAATCGGAAGCATGAACCATTTTAATCGGATTCCTGGATGTGATTCCATGGATTTTAAATATAAACCAACATTTAGCACGTGATATACACTCTTTTAAATTGTGTCTGCAATTATTGCCACGCCTTCGCAAAACAAGGCGCCGTCGTCTTTGTCATTGGTGAAACTATTCAAACATTGGGTATTGAATATATATCCCCATCGGGGCTTTGCTTAAAACGTACATTAAAATCAAGGTTGTTGTTTTTAACAGGAGGATCTTGTTATTTGGAATCGTAATGCCAGCACGGAAATAAGTAGCAAGAGAATGCTGTTTCAGTTAGGAAAGGATGAGGACGGGATGAATAGGGTGAATTTGACAATCCGATTTTCTACCGCAGATGATCTGAATTACATGTACAACATCAAATTGCAGTTCGACGATGGCTGTATAAAGGATAGGGAACCCACCACTATAATAAAAGGTAAGTATATCATCACGCCAGTATAACCGTACGTTAGCTATATAAACGTACAACAATTGAGTGGTTTTAAAATTGAAATATCTGCTGGTTTCAAGGCAATTTTGTACGCCCAAACTCGTTCAGCTTATCATCCTATCAAAATTTAAACGAGTAATAATAACAAATGTCTGACACATGCGGTTTAGTCTACATCTCAGTTGTTTGTTTTCTTGTCTTTGTCAAGTAGTTTCTTAAAACCTTTAATTTCGTGTACTGTTATTTATGTTATTACCAGTTTGTGCATGTGAAGATGGCGCCGGTCAGGGTACCAAAAGATAGGGGGACCGTCAGGCCCCTTGAAAATTTTGAAATTTGTCAATTCCGAGAAGGCTGTTTAAAATGCCTCTACCATTCCAAATTCCACCATAAAACCCTTCAAAATACATGATAATGAACGAGACAGCTGGCCAAGGCATGCACTGATAGCTGATAATGGGGGCGCGAGAGCCGGTTCGCGACCGACCAGAGAGTAATTACATGAATATCGCTTAAAAGTGAATAGACTAGTAAAAATGTTGAAAACTGTCATCATTAGGGCATGGGGGGTTGGGGTGGTCTAGAGTGCCGCGCTTCGACCTGTAGCTGGCCGGTCACCTCTGGCTTGCGGCTGTGGTTTCGAGCCCTGGTGTGAGCGTATGTGGCATGGAGATAGGGGCGCCTTCTCAACCTCGTGGGTTTCCTCCGGGCACTCCGGTTCCTTCCACGGCTAAAGACCCCTACGCGCAAGCGAATTATTGAAATAAAGTTGAAACCCTATGTTAGTCCCGAAATGACCTGGTTGTGTTGAGTGGACGTT
Source organism: Patella ulyssiponensis (assembly GCA_963678685.1). Lineage (NCBI taxonomy): Eukaryota > Metazoa > Mollusca > Gastropoda > Patellidae > Patella > Patella ulyssiponensis. Next base: position 9,036,866 of record OY783227.1, on the reverse strand, counting down.
GAACCCCATTTCTCTCTCTCTCTCATTAGGGCATGCCCAGAACAGGACAGAGTACCATTTGTATAGCCGGGTTCCGGCGCCCCTGTCATGGGTTATTTTAGAAAAGCATTTGCCTTATGTTCGACGTGTTCCTAGAAATGTCAGTGTTAATACCAATGCTTTTTTTTTAATTTGATATTTCAAGTTTATTAAAACTAGTATTTATATTATTTAGAAAAAATAGTGTACAGTGACCATGGACTAATTAAAGTTCTGCCCCAAAACGATGTTAGATTTGTATGGCATTATAGATATAGACATCCTCTATTCATCGTGGTATTCACTCGTACAAAACCAGCAGATAAAACGGTATGTTTATCATTTTAAATATCCATTGATGAACGCGTGTTGGTATGTATACTAGAATTCTCAACTTTACTGCTTACAGTTACTGGATTACCAAGAAACACAACATATTATGTATCACAAAAACACTACACTAATTCCCAGACAAAAGGGTTCACGTGTTCCCCGGAAAAATGATCCACGTGTTGTCAGGGTGGTGGTATAGTGAAAGAAATCCCGGAAGAAGATATACTTGTTTCAAGTACGGCGGACACAATTCGTCTTCCGTGTCAAATTATATCTGGATCGCGTTTAACCTGTTCTATATGAAAGGAATTTTAAGTAATTGCTGAATAAATATTTGGATAGAAGATCCATTGCTTGTAAATCCAAAGGCCATATCGCGTTTTGGTAGGCTACCCACAGGTCTATTCACGATTACCTCCAATATTCCGGTAGAATGTCGTTTTGGTAGTAATGTTTTGATTTAATTTATTTCAAGCCCTGAAAGATTCTTACAGATTTCAGGGGAACACATTTACATTATTAGTCTTTTCACAACCTGAGTTACACCACTCCAGTTATTACCTAAGATCTCGCTTTCGTCGGATGATGCTTGCACTATATTCAGATCGTCCATCTCCCCATCTCTTTAACAGCCATATCCTTTTTGGGAAGTTGATTTAAGACCTTCTGGTCTCTTGACAACCACATTTTTCCTATGAAGGCCGTTCTCCTAATAGCAGAAAACATGTGATATTCTCTTCTGAAGGGCACTTTATATATATATATGTTAATTGTTGCACCATGCTCACGAAAGAAGAATTTTGTCCGCCATACTTGAAACATACCAGCCTTCTACCGCGATTTCGTTACGTATTCAGCTTGGAACCGGTTTTGGAGTAAGAAACCAGGGGATTTTTTGTAGTGATGTTTTATTTACTTTGGTACCATACCCTTGTAATAAACCTACTTACTCGGGTCACTTGGGGGGAGGGGCTTCTGAAGGACACTTTTCAAGTTTGTCTTAGCAAAGTGAACTTTTGTATAGCGAAGATTAACTCTACCCGAAAAGAATTGAATTAAATCGAATTTTTGCGCGATTTTGGGGTGTACAGCCTTTAAATGTGCAACTAAAGAAAACCTATTCTGATCATCGGCCACCATGGTGCATCTCCGCTAGGCATAGTGCCAATTTATCCCAAATTTAGGAACAACGATCAGCTAGCTCCACTACTACTATCGGTGTAGACTGGAATAACCAGACGCTAGAGACTGCTATTCAAATGAGACTTCTGTCGTTTTTCTCCGAACATACACGGACACATTTGAATGTAGTGTAAGTCAGTTTATACACATCCATATTACATTGGAATATGCATTGCTGTGTCAATTTCTAGGTCCTAAATATTAGCGGGTTAGTTCGTTTAAAGTTATTTGCAAATAATGAAATATGTTCCTACAAATGTCTACGTGGTATAAGGCGAATAGCTGCGGTAAGTACAGATGCCAACGATATGTCTAGCGGTGTGAGCCAAATCGGTATCTGCAGTTGTGTAACATCATGGGTCGTCTGTCAGACGTGGAACGCGGACAACTCCTAAAAACGGTCTCCACAGCCCGCGTAGAACCAATGCATCGTAGTTTGAAACAGCGCTTGATCATCTAGTAATTTGTCTGATCGCATTTTTATTTCTTTAAAGGTACAAACTGGGTTATTTGATGTTATATTGGGACTAATAACATATTCAAACAAATTAATGTATCATAATTTTGCTTCAAATCCTTCTGAAAACATTTAATTGCCAAGGAATGCCCTGCGATAAAAATCGATCAAATGAGGTCATGTGCGTGTCACACCTTTGTCCGTACCTAATGGCGAAGACGAATTCATTGCATACACAAGACGATGTTGTCTGTAATCGCTGACTATTTATTACACATATCGCGTCCTAATTAAATTCTCGGAATATTCACTGCCCGCGTCTTTATCAACATGTACACAAAGCGCTCAATGTTCGCGTGTGTGTAGACACTCCTAATCGTCGAGCTACTGATTAGGGTGACCCTTATATTTTTGTCCTGTATACGCGCCATGAATGTTTTTAGGGAATCCAGTATTTTTCTAGTAAGATTGGATATCTCTTCTTGCCATATATACCGAAATTGCCATAGGTTTATAGGCAATTAACTCCCGATAAATGCTTTCCTGGGAACCTATCTTTAACTGGTGAAGTCATATTTTTAAATGTCACTCAGGGATCCCACATTAATGACAGTTCCACGTCGTGATTGAATATATTGCATCTTAAATGGTATCTGGTATCATTAACATACTGCAATTATGGTTTCCACAACACTGGTACATATATACGTTACCTAGATACGAGAATAAATTATAAAAAAAATCCTGGTTTTATCCGGACATCGTATAATACAGCTTGGGTGAGATCGAAAACTCGGACATCCAAAAGATGGCCCCGGGGCTGAACCTGCCCCGTTCTCGCATACTATATACGTGGTGTCGAGAATAGGCCTACCTAACTTTTAGAAATAAAATTGGCGAGTTGAGCTCCTTTGTACATATTACAACCCTTACACACCGTATCCAATGAAAAATATTTTATTTTGATACCTTTTGACCACTTTCCGAGTTTTGTGTTTTCGTATAGGCCAAAATACAAAACTCGGAAAACTCGGATATTCGATTATAACTGCCATATTGCATTATTTTTGTTAAAATATAACTGAAAAGTTACAGATAATGCCCAACTTATTAAATAGATGTATTACTACAACTACTTTCGCCAATTTAAAAAAAAATAATATTTTTGATAATTTTCCAACTTTTTCTTTTTCCGAGTTTTATGATTTGACTCGATTGAAAACACAAAACTCGGAAAGGTCGGAAAAACTTGTCCGACTTTTTTGTTTGAATAGAAAACTCGGAAAATATTTTCCGACTTTTCAGTTTGAAACAAAAAGTCGGACAATTTTTTCCTAGTTTTCCGAGTTTTGTGTTTTCAATCGAGTCAATTCATAAAACTCGGAGATGAGAAAAGTCGGAAAGTATTTTCCGATTTTTCCGAGTTATGTACCTGACCGCAGTCACAATATAATCGAGATTGACCCTTTATAAACATCTATGATTTTAATATTTTTCTCTTATCATAACTACTTCAATAGGATGGTAAACTGGGATACTGGCATGGTGAATTTTACGCAACAATGCCGAATGGTAAAAGCAGGCTTAGTTTTAATAAGACAGAACGTAATGTTACCAATGGTATAGAAGGAACGGTTACTCTAACGTTATTTAGCGCAACAACGGGGGACTTTAATTATAACTACATATGTCGCATTATATTCCTTGATAAACTACAAAGTTCTTGGCATATTATCTTACTCCCTGAAGGTAAGTCAAATATGAATATTGCCATCGGCCTCTGATATACACCCACCTAAACATTATAACACCATGTGTAGCACTATCGTCGTTGCGACATTGTTTTCAACTTATTGATAAGGAATATTGAAATTAATGATGGCTGACTAGTGGTTCAGAATGATTTTTGTATTGTTATCTATACTATGCTTGTATGTACCCAACTTGATATAAAATGTAGAAACGAACAGTTACATTGTTATTCCTGGTAAGACAAACGTCTTAAGAAAACAGTAAGAAGTAATACACAACGTGAAGGAGAAGCAAAGACGATCAGAGATAAATTTTAGACGATCACAAGGCTACGAAAATATGTAGTAAGAAAACATGCATGGGTCATACGTAGGATGTGGTGACCGGTTTAAGGGCCCACTCTCCATGTCAGACAGAAAGGCCCATTGTGCAACATATGTACGGAAAATAATGATAAATAAATGTTGCATTATGAACCATAAAGACATGTCACCATTACTGTACGATTGACATTGTGTTGTCACTGTGATCCATTCACGACCAAAGTCCTGAGACAAAAACAATCCCAGAGTTTGCCGTGAAAGATTCCGGAATTTTTAGCGTGGTCTTTCTGTGTTAGATTTGCAGGGCAGAGGGGCGAAATATCGATATTCCGCGTATACCGTCGCGTAAACGTAAACGAGCCCTTGATAGATTTAACACAATTGTGTTGCGGGCAAAGTACCTCAAAATACATTGTATGGCGGATGGATATTTGTCTTCATTTGTTCTGTTTGTTCGGTTGATCACTCATTCGTTCTGGATATAGTTATGAAATTGCCCTCGCGGGAATTGATATAGTGACCCGATGGGCTAGCACGGTACGTCACCAATGAGACATGGATGGTAGACCACGGCTATGGCGACGACACGACAATTGCACAATGGAATATCCTCCTTAAAATTCAAAAATCCAAATCTTAGGGGCATAACTTTGGATTGATTTGACCTTTCTGAGTTTGCTCTGTCTGGAACGTCATATTCCACTTGTGTTGTATTCTACGGCTGTATTCTGATTGTTATCTTTTATCCAGTAACAGGAGGGGGTAGGATGGCCTTGTGTTCTAGAGTGCCGCGCTTCGACCTCTAGCTGGCCGGTCACCTCGGGCTTGCGGCTGTGGTTTCGATCTCTGGTGTGAGCGTATGTGGCATGGAGATAGGGGCGCCTTCTCAACCTCGTGGGTTTCCTCCCACTGCTAAAGACCTCTTCGCACAAGCGAATTATTGAAATAAAATTGAAACCATATGTTAGTCCCAAACTGACCTAGCTGGCCGGTCACCTCGGGCTTGCGGCTGTGGTTTCGATCTCTGGTGTGAGCGTATGTGGCATGGAGATAGGGGCGCCTTCTCAACCTCGTGGGTTTCCTCCCACTGCTAAAGACCCCTTCGCACAAGCGAATTATTGAAATAAAATTGAAACCATATGTTAGTCCCAAACTGACCTAGTTTGTGTCTAGTGGACGTTAAACCCCATTTCTCTCTCTCCAGTAACTTCGACTTCTAAAGAATACAATTCCGATATAAGTGGTGCAGGGTCCAATATATGCCTCATCTTTCGAAAGAAAATCGCCAACAAATTCACTACCGTTGTATTTGTTTTAATTTCAGAAACATCTGCTCCTGTGGCATCGCAAGTCGCAAAAGTAGGTGCTGTGAAAGATGCTATTGTAATTACACTTGTGGTGACTGCTCTTATTGCTTTAATAGTAGTAGTAACAGTGTGTTTAGTAATCAGAAAAAGAAGTGAGTATATTCGGATGCTATACTTTACTGGTGATTATTCACAATGCCCGGTATGTAAAATGTTACAGGCTCGCTATATTCTAGTTGATCACTGTCACTATTATGACACACGTGAATGTATTTGCCCACCATAACTATATAATTCAATCTACTATACATTTATTAGCTATTGAAATAAAGATCGTGTACCTGCCAATCAGAATTCAATTAAAATAAAAGTATCCCACAAACCTTTTCTTTGTGAACTATAATTCTATATTATATAGTGCGGCAAACAACTATGAACAATAAGTAACGTTGTTTGGGCCGTGATAATTCACCAGGCTATATGATGTAATTTATTTGCAGGACTGGTGTACCGTAACTGCAACACAGAACAAACTACAGGTAAAGCCAATTTAGTACAATACAGCCAAATTACAAAAAATGGCGGTGGCTCAGTTGATAGGACGCTCGCTCGCTAGCTCACTGAGTTGGAGCGTCCCGTTTAGATACCTGCGTTGGAAGAGAAAGTTAATTGATATTATCCGGCTTTGTTTCGTCTTATCAATGGTCGCCTGGCAAAAAACAACGTATAAACGTTCGGATGGGACGAAAAACCGAGGTGTTGTGTATACATTGTTATGCACGTAAAGATCTCTTGGTAGTTGGAATTCGTTACTACAAGACTAGGCCGTGGCACCGCTATCCGGGAAAAATTGTCCTCATAGCACACTGTATGGCGTATGCCCAACTTAATTAGTCCAGTAGGAGCAGAACAACTATCGATGAGCAGCGAATTACCAAGTCACAGGCAAATTATAGATACATGTTTGCAAGGAGAAATGGTTCAGCTTAACACGAACAGCACAACCTTCGAGCTTTGGAGATGAAAATGACATGAACGGGGCCATATCTTCATGAATCGCCAAAAGCCATAACTGAGTGTGTTAACTCATTGTTTACAATAGACATTATAAAGGATTAAACTAATCTTAAGTCCTCAATCATAAAATCAATTATTTGAGATACCAAATTCGTTTTAAACATATAATAACGATCACCCCTTGAATAGATATATCTATAGCAAGCACATTTCAGCGCTTACCGTCTCACAATAGCTACAATATGATCACAAATCAACAGCCGGGCTACAATGCATAAACGTTGATTCCATTTTAAGTTCTAGTTATTTTGAATAAACTTTTATTTAAGAAATATGCTAAATACTAAAACACGCTGTGAAAATATTAGCAATCCATTAATTTAAATACATCATATATGTTCAGATTTGACAGAACTACTTCCTGAAACTAACGAAAGCACAGGTATGTTAATATTTTATAATGGGTCGGTTGCTTAAATGCATACGAAGTCAGTTCGTTCATATTTTTATGTACTTTTCAATGAAAATACTGCGTTGCTCTTTGAGAATTAAAGGTTATGCGTGTAGAACGGGCTGGTTTGTAAGAACAAGATGGCACAATAATTAAATTTTCTAAGAGTAGAAGATGGCAGTGTGAAATCATTGCCAATGCCAACTGACGAATTAGTTATCACTGTTACATACTGGATATAAATAAAGCAACCAAAAGTAGCTGTATGTCTGCAACCTTGGTCACATTTTCCTGAAAGCAAGGAGGGACTATACAATTTAAAACTAACACGCTAGCAACTGTCAACATGAAACACACCCCGTGGCACTTATTGTTACTATATCTGGAAGCTGTGGTGGTTAGCTCTCTGTAGTCCTTTGTTACTCTATCTAACCTATGTTTTATTTTCGTCTCCTGAATTACTATCTACTGAATAAATTACCTTCCAGCATCATCGCAACTTCCATACGAATCTATAGCATTATTTGTATCTTAAAACTAACCTTATTATCCGAAGTCAGGTATATCTTTACACAGAACAAAAATTTCACAAAATATTCATCCAAGTAATTTTGTATAGCTCAAATCTGTTTTTACCTCCTTTCAATTTTAATACCACCTTGACAACATTTCCTGATATTGCTAATTCTCTGGCCAGTACTTTTTCATTCAATTCATCATCCAATTTCTCCTCTGATGCCTTTCGAGGCATTAGACAACAACAGGAAAAAAGGCGACTTAATTTCAAGTCCCGTAATGATGAATGTTATAATGATACCTTTTCCGTTGCAGAGCTTCGAGATTCCATAAAGCGAGCTCGGGATACTGCAACTGGTCCAGATGAGATACACTACCACATTTTAAAACATTTACCTTTTCCAACACTCCTCATCTTACTGGATCTTTTCAACCGGATTTGGGTTGATGGGAATTTCCCTCCTTCGTGGCATGAAGCCACAATAATTCCCATCCCTAAACCGGGTAAAGATCATACAAATCCTACCAATTATCGTCCGATCGCTTTAACTAGCTGTATTTGCAAAACCATGGAGGGATTGATCAATCGAAGGCTTGTTTGGTACCTTGAGTCCAACAACCTCATTACAGACCTCCAATGTGGATTTCGGTCCCAAAGGAGCACTCTTGATCATCTCGTCAGATTTGAAACGTTCGTCAGGGACGCTTTCATCCAGAAGCAACATTTAGTTACTATATTTTTCGATCTGGTGAAAGCTTATGATACTACATGTAAACATGGTATCATGCACGACCTCCATAACCTCGGCCTACGAAGTCGCTTACCTATCTTCATTAAAAATATCCTGGAAGATAGGTCATTTAACGTACGACTGGGATCGATATTCTCCGGGTTCCACAGGGAAGCATTTTATCTCCTACTCTCTTTGCTATAAAAATTAATACGATCCCAGCGTGCCTTAAACCAGGTACAAACGGCGCTCTTTATGTTGATGACTTTCAGATGTGCTATGGTTCTACCCCCCTGGGGTGTAGGGGGTGATAAGAATATACCCTTCGTATGCCCTGCGTGTCGTAAGAGGCGACTAAAAGGATCCCTGTAATGGGGCAACGTGTTTGCCGTGCGTTGCGACCCGTGTCGGTGGAGAGTGGAATCCTGGTAATTGAGTGGGGATTTGGCTTGCGAGCCCTTTCTCTGCAACACATTATTTTGGCCCATGGTTCACCTAGACGGGAGGTCAGAGTGGCCCACTCTGATCAATCGGCTATGGTCATTTCAGCATCACAGAGGGTACTTGTTCTTTTTTTTCCTTTAATGCTTTGTTTTTCAACTAAGCTGTTTAACCTTTGTGTCCTAGGTACCCTTTTTGATGCGTGGCCTGGGTCAATCAAGTGTGATATATTCTTTTTACATCATGCTTGAGTATACCTTTCGCCAAACCCTGAGGCAATGCGCTGGTCATCCGTGCTAGTCCTCCCCTAGTAGGCAGGGAAGTAACCTGGGGGATGGCGAAGGGTGAATTTCCAAGATATTGTTTCATGGATCCCCAACTCAACTTTAAAAAGGCGTAAGACAGACGAAGATCCAGGTATTCCTGAAAAGGTATCTAGATCGTGGCCGAGGTTTCTCCTTATCGAGAGCACCTCCAATGTAGATTTTTCGAAAGTGTCACCTTTCTTGATATCTAAAGGTATCTCTGGCCTGGCTGGAGAACCCAAAAATATCAAGAAAATGAAAAGTGGAGCATTATTGGTAGAATGCATAAAAGAGCAACATGCAACTATGTTACTTAAATCTGACATGCTTGCTAATTACTCTATCAAAGTGACTCCACATAGGTCACTTAATTCATCAAGAGGTGTTATTCGCTGCCGGGACCTTGAAGGCAGCAGTGAGAAAAGAGATGGTTGAACATTTATCACCACAAGGTGTCACACATGTTAAAAGAATCAGTGTTCGACGTGGTGATAATATAGTTCCCACTAGTACATATATCCTCACGTTTAATCGTCCCGACATTCCGAAATCGATAAAGGCAGGTTATCTTCATATACCTGTTGACGCTTACATTTCTAATCCTTTAAGATGTTTTAAATGCCAAAAGTACGGCCATAGCAAAACTGTATGCAGAGGTAAAGAGACGTGTGCGCGGTGTGGCCTTGATGGTCACGAGAGCTCTACCTGTGCTGCTGATTTTTGCTGTGTCAACTGCAAGGGCAAACATTCTGCATATTCTAGAGAATGCCCCGTTTGGCAAAAGGAGAAGAAAATTCAACAGGTGATGTCTGAAAGGAAGATCCCTTATTATGACGCCAAAAAACAGGTGGAAATAACAACCTTTATTCCATCTACTGGATCTTTCGCCAGTAAAGCGAAAGTCCAAACAAGATCAATTAGCGTCCAGACATCAGAGTCCTGCCTTAAATGAGAAACAACATCGGTTTTACAGGATAAAAACAAAAATGCTTCAACGAGTACTTCGAGCTCTTCACAAACGTCTGTCAGCTCGGATAAAAATAAAAATAATAAACACACTGGTGCCAAAGGAGGAGGTAATAATCAAAAGCCTTCTATTCCCGAGAAACCAATTAAAAAGATAGACTCTTCTCTAGATAAATATAAAAAGGGGAACCGGAAAGGTTCTGGTCCCATAGACTTATATAATCGATTTGGAGTTGAGTCGATGGAGGAGGGTAATATTGATGTTGATATACACAACCCCCCTCCCCATAACAAACCACATAGAAGTCCTGTAAAACCTCCCTGAATATGGTTAATTCCATTATACAGTGGAATTGTCGTGGTCTTAAGCCAAATTTTAATGAAGTTCAACTTTTAATTCAAAATAAAAATCCATTAGCTATTTGTCTACAAGAAACTTTTTTGAAAAATTCTGATAGTTTGTCATTCAGGCATTTTGTTTCCTACCATCTTTTTTCAAACACTGATGGTAGAGCGCATGGTGGTGTTTCTATTATTGTCAATGGAGACATCCCACAGAGTCAAGTTATCCTGGATACCCCCTTGCAGGCAGTAGCCGCCCGGGTGACATTACACATTCCTTTTACGCTCTGTTCGCTATACTTACCACCAAGCCTTAATTTAAACCCCAGAGATCTTGATGACCTTATTTCCCAGCTTCCTCTTCCATATGTTCTTATGGGAGATTTTAATGGTCATCATCCACTCTGGAGTAGTTCTGATGATAACTTAAGAGGTAGACAAATAGTAGACTTCATTAACAATAATAATTTGTGCTTATTAAACGATGAATCGCAAACTTATCTACATCCTGCCACTGCTTCTTTTTCCTCTCTTGATCTCACCATTTGCTCTCCGGTCCGGTTTCAGGATTTTACATGGAGGGTGAATGACGATCTGTGTGGTAGTGATCATTTCCCCATCATAGCTGAAAATATAGGTCCTTCTCCAGTTGAAAGACCTCAGAGATGGAAACTACACAAGGCTGATTGGGCTCTTTTCGAATCTTTGTGTTTATCCGCCTTTGATGCAAAGGAGTTGGAGGACGCAGATGAGCCCATGGCCTTGTTCACTCCACTTCTCCAAGATGTAGCTGAGGAGGCGATTCCTAAGACCACGACTGAACCAAAGCGTTTCAATAAACCATGGTTTAATGATGATTGCAAATCGGCTATTAAAGAGCGCAATCGTATCCTGAGACGATTAAAGAACCATCCTTCCATGGAGAATATTGCGGCTTTCCAAATGGTCCGGGCGAAGGCTCGTAGAACCATACGTCAAGCAAAGAAATCTTCATGGCAAGGTTACGTCTCAAGGATCAATTCCCGTACCACATCCAAGTCAGTATGGGATCGGATTCGTAGGATTAAAGGTAAAAGTAGTGCATTATCAGTTAACCATCTCAATGTTGATAGTAACACCTTAACAACATTTCCTGATATTGCTAATTCTCTGGCCAGTACATTTCCATTTAATTCATCATCCAATTTCTCCTCCGACGCCTTTCTAGGCATTAAACAGCAACAGGAGAAAAGGCGACTTAATTTCAAGTCCCATAATGATGAATGCTACAATGATACCTTTTCCATTGCAGAGCTTCGAGATTCGCTAAAGCGAGCTCGTGATAATGCAACTGGTCCAGATGAAATACACTACCAAATTCTAAAACATTTACCTTTACATACTCTTTTAATTTTATTGGATCTTTTTAACCGGATTTGGGTTGATGGGAACTTTCCCTCTTCGTGGCATGAAGCCACAACAATTCCCATCCCAAAACCAGGTAAAGATCCTACGAATCCTACCAACTATCGTCCGATCGCTTTAACTAGCTGTATTTGCAAAACCATGGAGAGATTGACCAATCGAAGGCTTGTTTGGTACCTTGAGTCCAACAACCTCATTACAGACCTCCAATGTGGATTTCGGTCCCAAAGGAGCACTCTTGATCATCTCGTTCGATTTGAAACGTTCATCAGGGACGCTTTCATCCAGAAGCAACATTTAGTTGCAATATTTTTTGATCTGGAGAAAGCATATGATACCACGTGGAAACATGGTATCATGCGCGACCTCCATAACCTCGGCCTACGAGGTCGCTTACCTATCTTCATTAAAAATTTCCTGGAAGATAGGCCATTTAAGGTACGACTGGGATCTATATTCTCTGACCCATTTCCTCAGGAGATGGGAGTTCCTCAGGGAAGCATATTATCTCCTACTCCTTTCGCGATAAAAATCAATACTATCCCAGCGTGCCTTAAACCAGGTACAAACGGCGCTCTTTATGTTGATAACTTTCAGATGTGCTATGGTTCTACAGACATGCGGATAATCGAACGTAAGTTGCAGCTTTGTTTGAATTCACTTCAACAATGGGCAACTGAAAATGGATTTCGTTTTTCGAAATCCAAGACTGTCTGCATGCATTTCTGTCAGAAACGAGGTTTGCATCCAGATCCAGAACTTTATTTGGATGGCAGTCGCCTTCCAGTTGTGGATGAAATCAAATTTCTGGGGCTGATATTTGATAAGAAATTATCATTTATCCCCCACATTAAAAACTTAAAAAAGAAATGTCTGAAAGCCCTCAACATATTGAGAGTCTTATCAAACACTGACTGGGGAGCGGACCGTAAGGTCTTGCTCAGATTATATCGAGCATTAATAAGATCAAAACTCGATTATGCGTGTATTGTGTATGGGTCTGCCCGCGAGTCTTATCTCAAAGAGCTCGACACCATACACAATCAAGGACTTAGAATCAGTTTGGGTGCATTTCGTACATCTCCAGTGGACAGTTTATACGTCGAGGCGCATGAGCCCTCACTGCACAACAGACGTGATAAGCTGGCCCTGCAGTATGCTACGAAAATTGCATCACTTCCGAATCACATTTCATTTAACACCATATTTAGACCTCTTCATGAGCATCTGTATCTGGTGAAGTCTAAAGTAATTCCATCATTCGGTATTCGCATACAACCCCTTTTGTCTGAGGCTGGTATCAGCCTCGACAGTATTGCGAATACCCCTGTCTTTAGGACTCCACCGTGAGCTATATCTCCACCAAAGATTGATTTCGATCTTTCTCGGCATAAAAAAAGAGATACTAGCTCGACGGTGTTCCAGTCTCTCTTTAGAGATAAGTATGGTGAAAATGCTCCAATATATACAGATGGTTCGAAAGATGATGATCGTGTAGCTTCGGCTACTGTGACGCCATCCGAGACCATTTCTGTTCGCTTACGACCTGCAGCTTCTATTTTTACAGCTGAGCTCCAGGCTATTCTCCAAGCCTTGGAGTTCATTCAGTCCTCATCAAATTTAAAACACATCATCTTTTCTGATTCTTTGTCCTGTCTTCAAGCAATTAATAACAAACAGCTTGATCACCCATTAGTAGCAGACATTTATCGTCTGCTACTTTCATACGAGTTGAGCAGCAAGGACGTTGTCCTTTGCTGGCTCCCCAGTCACGTGGATATTAAAGGGAATGATCAAGCAGACTGGGCTGCCAAGTCTGCTTTAGATCTTCCCATATCCGAGTTTTACATTCCTTTTAAAGATTTTAATTCAATTATCAAATTATTTATATATGGCCGCTGACAACGGTCTTGGGATCTTGCAGACACAAACAAACTTCATCGCATCAAGCCTCTCTTAGGAGACTGGCCAAGCTCCTATCGTACTAGCAGGAGGGATGAAGTTGTCTTGTGCCGCTCTCGCATAGGTCATACGTTTTTAACTCATATATTCATTTTAACGCGATAGCCTCAACCAGAATGTGAACACTGTCATGTTCCTTTGACAGTGAATGGAATGGAATGGAATGTGGTTTTATGGCACTTCTGCACCTACCGGGCTATATTGCGCCAAATACATGATTTAAGCGAGATAAGCTAAATAAATATCACAGAAAAAATATTATATGCATAAATAAAAACAATATCACAGTAAACAATACAAAATTAAAAATGAAATAATTCTTTTATGCATATAAATATTTAAAATACAAAAATGGAATGATAAATATACAATTAAAATTTATGATAAAAGCTTGTCTCTTTTAAAAAGTCTAATATGTTACAATATAAACCCGGTTGGGCAAATAGATGATGCAGTGACTGACAACGGTAATAGTGTGATCTTATATTCTTGAGATGATTGCACTCAATCAAAATGTGCTTCACTGTCAAAGGAACATGACAATGTTCACATTCCGGTTGAGGCTCTCGCTTCAAGATGAAAATGTGTGTTAAAAATGTATGACCAATGCGAGAGCGACACAAAACAACTTCATCCCTCCTGTTAGTTCTATAGGAGTTGGGCCAATCTCCTAGGAGAGGCTTAATGTGATGAAGTTTGTTTGTGCCTGCAAGATCCCAAGACCGTTGCCAGCGGCCATAAATGAAATGATTAATTGAAGATTTAAAATCAGTATATGGTATTAAAAAATAGGATAAGGGAAGATCTAAAGCAGACTTGGCAGCCGAGTCTGCTAGATCGTTCCCTTTTAAATCCATGTGACTGGGGAGCCAGCACAGGACAATGTCCTTGCTGCTCAACTCGTATGTTAGTAGCAGACGATAAATATCTGCTACTAATGGGTGTTCAAGCTGTTTGTTTTTTATTGCTTGCAAGGAGGACAAAGAATCAGAAAATATTATATATTTTAAATTGGATGATGATTGGATGAACTCCAAAGCCTGTAGAATGGCCTGGAGTTCAGCTGTAAAGATGGAAGCAGCAGGTGGAAGGCGGATAGAAATGGTCTCGGATGGTGTTACAGTAGCCGAAGCTACCCGATCATCATCCTTCGAACCATCTGTGTATATTGGAGCATAATCACCATATTTAGACCTTAGCTCTCGAAAGAGAGACTGAAAGACCGTAGAGCTAGTATCTCTCTTTTTGTGTTGAGTAAGATCGAAATCGATCACTGGGGGAGATATAGCCTTTGACAGTGAAGCACATTTTGATTGAGTGCAATCATCTCAAGAATGTAAGATCAAATTATTACCGTTGCCAGTCACTACATCAATTGTTTGCACAACCGGAGCTATATGGAAAATTGTTAAACTTTTTAAAAGAGACAAACTTTTATTACAAATTTTAATGTGCACAGCCAAACTGGGAGAAAAGTGACAAGCGTTCCCAATAACAATCAGCGGTATAACACACAACGGAGGAACGATCACACCTCTCAAGCCCGGGGGCAGTTTTTTCAGAGAGGCCAATCCCAACCACACCGACCACCATCCCAGTCCCAGCAACCACCTCCGCAATACAGGAAGAAAGTTCAGCGTCACTCAAGGAACGTCCACACAATATCCAATTCACAGAATCAGTACACCCAAAAATCATAAACATATCATCCGTAGTTCCAAATCGTTACGAGCTAAATCTCCTACAGAAAGGACTAAAATTCACACCTACGCCTAAAGCTAATATACAGGAATTAGAGTGTGATATTAATACCTTCTGTAGGAAGCTGCGACTAAAGGAATGTTTCGGTGATAGGGAAAACACTGCACCAGAGGACATTGTGAGGAACAAAAGTCACTTCAACCCCAGACGAGGCAAGGACGTGGCGTTGGACAATCTCATCGACTATTTAACTAAGTTGCCACTACCTATAAACCGCAACGCAAAATCAAATGTGTCGAAGGAGGAACAGTGTGCTATAAATTCCTTAAAATCTAACGATACTATCGTTATTAAAGAAAGTGATAAAGGAGGTGCTATTGTTATTATGGATGCGGAATATTATGAGAGAAACGTCCTTAAAATACTTGACGACAAACGGGTGTATACAACCATAGATTCAAACCATGATAAAAGAACAATGGGATTAATAAACGCCTTAATCCAAGATCACAAAAATGAACTGACGGACAACGAACAGGATTATCTCCGAAAATTCGAGTATAAAACTAGTCAGTTTTATGGACTTCCAAAGATCCATAAATCCAAGATAATCAAGGAGTCTATTAAACACCAAAATGCCGAATTCATAAGTGTTTTCTAGCCAGGCGATCTCACATTCAGACCAATAATTGCCGGTCCGTGCTGGCCTACTAATAGACTATCAAATCTCATTGATATCTTACTTAAGCCGTACGTGCCAAATGTAAAATCTGTTATTCGGGATGACATAGATTTTGTTAATAATTTGCCCCAAAATTTGAACGATGGCGACGTTTTCGCAACCATGGATGTTTGTAATATGTACGGCAACATTTCCCATGACCTATGCTTTCAGGCCATAGAGTATTGGTTGGATAAACATCCTGAATGCAGTCATGAAAAAATTTCAAACAACTTCATCCTCAAAGCTATACGAATCATCCTGACTAACAACACTTTTACATTTGGCGAAACAAATTATAAACAGATTCTTGGTATAGCGATGGGCACCAAGGCGGCACCACAATTAAGTAATTTAACAATGGGATTTCTTGAAGAAAAACTATACTCCATTGTAGAAATTGAACATGGCGTGGATTACAGATTATATTTAGAAAATCAGTTGAAACGATTCCTAGACGATATATTCTGTATTTGGAATGACCGAATTGGCAACATTGCAGATTTGCACAAAATAATGAATGATTTAGATATAAATATCAAATTCACAATTGAAACGAACGATCTGCAAATCGCATTCTTGGACGTTCTAGTGAAACGCAGGGGAGAACTCCTTATAACGGATATGTATTCTAAAGAAACAGATACCAAAAACTATCTTTCATATAAATCATGTCACCCACGCAATACCAAAAATAATATACCATTTTCTTTAGCTAGAAAAATATGCACCATTGTGATAGATGAAGACCTACGGGTTGTCAGATTGGGTGAGCTAAAAAGAAATTTATTGAAGCAGTATTACCCCCTCGAGGTAATAGAAGTTGGGATAAATAAGGCTTTGGCAATTGATATCCAAACACTGAGGGCTACTAAAGCAAAAGACAATTCGGATAATATAATTACCTTTGTCACTACCCATAATCCCCAACATCCCAACTTCTTTAAAACAATGTACGAGAGCATCAAACGACAACCTCAGAACGAAATTTGATAATGTTCAATTCATTAAATCACAAAGACAGCCACCTAATCTGAAACGCCTCCTAACCAAAGCAAAATTCAATTCATCTATCACAATGACCGGCTTTCATGTATCTAAATGCTCGGACCTTCGATGTAAATGTTGCGACCATATTACGCCAAATAGCAAATATACTTTCCACAACTTTACGTTTAGTGACACAAAAAATCTCATATATGTCTTGACTTGCTTAGGCTGTCTAAAAATCTATATTGGAGAAACTTCGTGTCATCTACGGGATAGAGTACGCAACCATCGACGGGATTGTAATATTGAAAATGGGCCCTTATTTGTAAATAGACATATCTTTAAATGTGCACAACACCTACAAGTAAAATTTCAAATTTTCCCTTTTTATAAAATGAAAGTCGATGACACCACGAAAGGGAAATTAATGGAAAACCATTTTATTAAAAAATTCGTTCCTCAACTTAATAGTCAATAAGTAACAATTGACCATTAGCTTCATTAATCTTCTTCAATCTAGGATTATCTTCCACTCATTGTTCCTTAATTGAACCCATATACTACAGAATAACACACGTGTATACATGTTTTCTGCTCGTTACCTATATACTATGTAACCATAGATAATGGTAACTATAGCCAATTAAAACCACAGTGTTACTATGTAAATATAAATATGTATAAATATACTATACTGTCCATCTATTTGTTATGACATTAATTATGAATAGTCCCAAGACGGACGAAAAGTACTTTAAAATGTTAAAAATGTTATTAAACCAGTGTTGAAATCAGTTTGTGTCGGCATACCTTTTATCTTTTCATCGTTTACCGTGAAACAAAGTAGTGCAGCTTTACGGTTGTGCTGATTTTTCTGGATATATATATATATATATATATCCCGTATTTTTGTTTTTAATTATTTATATACATAAAGAACTTATATTTAGTTGTATGTATTTTTAATAACATTATTGTCTGTGATACTTGTTTTTATTTATGTATATAAATATATTTATGTGATATTTATTTAATTTGTCTCGCAAAAATCATCATAGGTTTGGCACCATATAGCCCGGTTGGAGCTGATGTGCCATAAAACTCCATTTCTTTCTTTGCTATGGTTCTACAAACATGCCGATAATCGAACGTAAGTTGCAGCTTTGTTTGAATTCACTTCATCAGTGGGCAACCGAAATGGATTTCGTTTTTCGAAATCCAAGACTGTCTGCGTGTATTTCTGTCAGAAACGAGGTTTGCATCCTGATCCAGAACTTTATTTGGATGGCAATCGCCTTCCTGTTGTGGATGAAACCAAATTTCTGGGGCTTATATTTGATAAGAAATTATCATTTATCCCCCATATTAAAAGCCTTAAAAGGAAATGTCTGAAAGCCGTCAACATATTGAGAGTCTTATGAAATACTGACTGGGGAGCAGACCGGAAGGTCTTGCCCCGATTATATCGAGCATTAATTCGATCTAAACTCGATTATGGGTGTATTGTGTATGGGTCTGCTCGCAAGTCTTATCTCAAAGAGCTTGACACCATACACAACCAGGGACGTCGAGGCGCATGAGCCCTCATTGCACAACAGACGTGATAAACTGGTCCTGCGGTATGCTACGAAAATTGCATCACTTCCAAATCACATTTCATTTAACACCATATTTAGACCTCTTCATGAGCATTTATATCTGGTAAAGACGAATGTTGTTCCATCATTCGGTATTCGCATACAACCCCTTTTGTAGTCTGGTATCAGCTTTGGCAGTATTGCGAATACCCCTGTTTTTAGGACTCCACCGTGGACTGTATCTCCTCCAAAGATCGATTTCGATCTTACTCAACACAAAAAGAGAGATACTAGCTCTACGGTGTTCCAATCTCTCTTTAGAGACCTTAAAAGGTATAAATATGGTGATTATGCTCCCATTTACACAGATGGTTCTAACGATGACGATTGGGTAGCTTCGGCTACCATGACACCATCTGAGACCATTTCTGTGCGTCTTCCACCTGCTGCTTCAGTCTTTACAGCTGAACTCCAGGCCGTTCTTCAGGCATTGGAGTTCATTCAATCCTCTTCATATTTAAAATACATTATATTTACTTATTCTTTGTCCTCTTTACAAGATGATAACTTCAGAGGTAGACAAATAGTAGACTTCATTAACAATAATAATTTGTGCTTATTAAATGACGAATCGCCAACTTATGTACATCCTGCCACTGCTTCTTTTTCCTCTCTTGATCTTACCATTTGCTCCCCGGTCCTGTTTCATGATTTCACTTGGAGAGTGAATGATGATCTCTGTGGTAGTGATCATTTCCCCATCATAGTGGAAAATATTGGTCCTTCCCCGGTTGAAAGACCTCAGAGGTGGAAGTTGCATAAGGCTGATTGGGCTCTGTTTGAATCTTTGTGTCTCTTCTCTTTTGATTCAAAGGAGTTAGAAGATGCAGATGAGCCAATGGCCTTATTCACTTCCATTCTTCAAGATGTAGCTGAGCAGGCGATTCCAAGAACCACGACTGAACCAAAACGTTTCAATAAACCATGGTTTAATGACGATTGCAAATCCGCTCTTAAAGAGCGTGATCGTATCCTGAGACGACTAAAGAACCACCCTTCCATGGAGAATATTGCAGCATACCAAATGGTCCGGGCGAAGGCCCGTAGAACCATACGCCAAGCAAAGAAATCTTCATGGCAAGGATATGTCTCCAGGATCAATTCCCGTTCCACATCTAAGTCGGTATGGGATAGGATTCGTAGGATTAAAGGTAAAAGTAGTGCATTATCAGTTAACCATCTCAATGTTGATGATACTACCTTAACAACATTTCCTGATATTGCTAATTCTCTGGCCAGTACATGTTCATATAATTCATCATCCAATTTCTCCTCCGATGCCTTTCGAGGCGTTCGACAACAACAGGAGAAAAGGCTACTTAATTTCAAGTCCCGCAATGATGAATGCTATAATGATACATTTTCCATTGCAGAGCTTCGGGATTCGCTAAAGCGAGCTCGGGATACTGCAACTGGTCCAGATGAAATACACTACCAAATTCTCAAACATTTACCTTTTCCAACCCTCTTAATTTTATTGGATCTTTTTAACCGGATTTGGGTTGATGGGAAGTTCCCGCCTTCGTGGCATGAGGCCACAATAATTCCCATCCCTAAATCGGGTAAAGATCATACGAATCCTACCAATTATCGCCCGATCGCTTTGACTAGCTGTATTTGCAAAACCATGGAGAGATTGATCAATCGAAGGCTTGTTTGGTACCTCGAGTCCAACAACCTCATTACAGACCTCCAATGTGGATTTCGGTCCCAAAGGAGAACTCTTGATCATCTCGTTCGATTTGAAACGTTCGTCAGGGACGCTTTCATCCAGAAGCAACATTTAGTTGCAATTTTTTTTCGATCTGGAGAAAGCATATGATACCACGTGGAAACACGGTATCATGCGCGACCTCCATAACCTCGGCCTACGAGGTCGCTTACCTATCTTCATTAAAAATTTCCTCGAAGATAGGTCATTTAAGGTACGACTGGGATCAATATTCTCTGACCCATTTCCTCAGGAAATGGGAGTTCCCCAGGGAAGTATTTTATCTCCTACTCTTTTTGCTATAAAAATTAATACGATCCCAGCGTGCCTTAAACCAGGGACAAACGGCGCTCTTTATGTTGATGACTTTCAGATGTTCTACAGACATGCGGATAATCGAACGTAAGTTGCAGCTTTGTTTGAATTCACTTCAACAATGGGCAACCGAAAATGGATTCTGTTTCTGTCAGAAACGAGGTTTACATCCTGATCCAGAACTTTTCTTGGATGGCAACCGCCTTCCAGTTGTGGATGAAACCAAATTTCTGGGGTTGATATTTGATAAGAAATTATCATTTATCCCCCACATTAAAAACCTAAAAAAGAAATGTCTGAAAGCCCTCAACATATTGAGAGTCTTATCAAATACTGACTGGGGAGCAGACCGTAAGGTCTTGCTCAGATTATATCGAGCACTCATAAGATCAAATCTCGATTATGGGTGTATTGTGTATGGGTCTGCCCGCGAGTCTGAGATCTCGACACCATACACAACCAAGGACTTAGAATCAGTTTAGGAGCATTTCGTACATCTCCAGTGGACAGTTTATACGTCGAGGCGCATGAGCCCTCACTGCACAACAGACGTGATAAACTGGCCCTGCAGTATGCTACGAAAATAGCATCACTTCCAAATCACATTTCATTTAACACCATATTTAGACCGCTTTATGAGCATTTATATCTGGTGAAGACTAAAGTCATTCCATCATTCGGTATTCGCATACAACCCCTATTGTCTGAGGCTGGCATCAGCCTCGACAGTATTGCGAATACCCCTGTCTTTAGGACTCCCCCGTGGGCTTTGTCTCCCCCACATATCGATTTCGATCTTACTCAACATAAAAAGAGAGATACTAGCTCTACGGTGTTCCAATCTCTCTTTAGAGAGTTAAGGTCTAAGTATGGTGATTATGCTCCTATATACACAGATGGTTCTAAGGATGGTGATCGGGTAGCTTCGGCTACTGTGACGCCATCTGAGACCATTTCAGTGTGTCTCACACCTGCTGCGTCCATATTTACAGCCGAACTCCAGGTCATTCTTCAGGCCTTGGAGTTCATTCAGTCCTCTTCAGCTTTAAAGCATATCATCTTTACTGATTCTCTGTCCTCTTTACAAGCAATTAACAATAAACAGCTTGAACACCAATTAGTAGCAGATGTTTATCGTCTGCTACTATCGTACGAGCTCAGCAGCAAAGACGTCGTCTTCTGCTGGCTTCCCAGTCACGTCGATATAA
This sequence comes from Patella ulyssiponensis, assembly GCA_963678685.1. NCBI lineage: Eukaryota > Metazoa > Mollusca > Gastropoda > Patellidae > Patella > Patella ulyssiponensis. The sequence goes on along the minus strand of OY783227.1, from coordinate 9,015,076 downwards.
GGGGGAATGATCTAGCAGATTTTGCTGCCAAAGCTGCTTTAGATCTTCCCCAATCACCAATTTTAATACCATATCAAGATTTTAAATCATCGATTAATCATTTCATTTATGGCCACTGGCAACGGTCTTGGGATCTTGCAGACACAAACAAACTTCATCATATTAAGCCTCTCTTAGGAGACTGGCCAAGCTCCTATTGAACTATCAGGAGGGATGAAGTTGTTTTGTGTCGCTCTCGTATTGGTCATACCTTTTTAACACACTTTTTCATTTTGAAACGAGAGCCCCAACCAGAATGTGAACACTGTCATGTTCCTTTGACAGTGAAGCACATTTTGATTGAGTGCAAGCATCTCAAGAACCTAAGATCGAAATATTACCGTTGCCAGTCTCTGCATCAATTATTTGCCCAACCGGGCATATATTGTAAATTGCTAGACTTTTTAAAAGAGACAAGCTTTTATTATAAATTTTAATTGTATATTTATCATTTCATTTTTTATATTTTAAATATTTATATGCATAAAAGATTTATTTGATTTTTTAATCTTATTTACCGTGATATTGTTTTTATTTATGCATATAAAACTTTTTCTGTGATATTTATTTAACTTGTCTCGCATAAATCTTTATAGGTTTGGCGCAATATAGCCCGGTTCGTGCCGAAGTGCCATAAAACCACATTTCATTTCATTTCCTCTTTACAAGCAATAAACAACAAGCAGCTTGTACACCCATTAGTAGCAGACATTTGTCGTCTGCTACTATCACACGAGGTTAACGGCAAGAACACTGTCCTTTGCTGGCTCCCCAATCATGTTGACATAAAAGGGAATGATAAAGCAGACTTAGCTGCAAGGTCTGCTTTAAATCTTCCCGTATCACAATTTCATTTACCTTTCACCGATTTTAAATCGTCCATTAACTCTTTTATAAACGACCGTTTGCAGACACAAATAAACTTCATCACATTAAGCCTCTCTTAGGAGACTGGCTAAACTCCTATAGAACCAACAGGAGGGATGAAGTGGTTTTGTGTCGCTCTCGCATTGGTCATACCTTTTTAACTCATATTTGAAGCGAGAGCCTCAACCAGAATGTGTTCACTGTCATGTTCCTTTGACAGTAAAACACATCTTGATTGAGTGCAATCATCTCAAGAATATTAGATCTAAATTTTACCGTTGTCAGTCAGCACGTCAGCTATTTGCTCAACCGGAGCTTTATAATAAATTGTAACATATACAGTAGATTTTTTCTTATTCATACCCATGCTACAATCATTAGTTTTCATGGGGAGGGGCTTAGGTGTGCTACAACTTCGAAATATCACTAGTTGTTGCACGGTGGCCATTTTTTGGGAGTGTCTTGGCAAAGCATCAAGGTACCGCCCAGTTTTACTTGGCTTGAAGTCAAACCTTGTTAACTCAAGGTGACAACTTTTCAAAATAAATGAACTCCAAAACAGTGTTTTTTTCAACACCTCATAAACAGTATTTTATTACATAAAAGTAAATTTACAATTATTGAAATGTACTGGTCCGCAAGTGTTGATAAATTCGTTAAAACTTGTGTCCTTCAGTGGGGGTGAGGAAGCCGAAATATTCGCTTTTTTAGAAACAGGTTCGCTATTTTCTTTAGCACTTATTGGCGCCTCTAAGACACTTAAAATCTGTTTCTGCATTTCGTCGGATTTAATTTTGTAAACCCTACACGCCTCGACAGATCTATGACCTGTGCGTTCCATGATGGATTGTTCATCTTGTCCATTGCGGTACATTTCAGTGGCACAGGTCTTCTTACCGGAGTGGCTAGTGTAATTTCCGACTAAACCAGCTTGTTGGCACATTTCTTTCATGAAATTACCTAATTTATTTATCCCAACAGGCTGCTTTCCGTATCTTATGCCATTCTGTAATGGCTTTCTATAAAAAATTCCAGATTCTATCGCGTCTAAATAGGTTTTAAATACTGTATACAAACATCTTTGACCTAAAATACACAAATATAAGAAATAAATGATATGAAATGAAATGGAGTTTAACGTCCCATTTTTATTCACTGTAAGGCTAATTAGAGACGGGCATATGCCAAGTGTGTACAATGAGGGTGAATTTTGCCAAGGCAGCGGCACATGGCCTACTCTTACAACCGATTTTTAACTGCCGAGGTGTCTTTAACGTGCTCGATCGAATGAACACGGGACTCCGTTTATCGTCGTCTCAGATGAACTAGAACGCTTTAGTGCTTTATATCTTTGTTCTTTAACTTCAAATGGGCTAGACCACCAGTAAATGTTTTGTTGTTTCTTCCTATGTATCGTATGTAGTAACCATTTTTATCATTACCCAATTCAAACTGGTCAGCTTCTAAATGGCGGTGCTCATCTCTTCCTCGTAGTCCAAACAGTTTACATGCGTAAAAAAATACTGTGTACTGTAAACTCGTTGAGTTGGTAAAACCAAAGACACCAGAATTCCACAACTTATCCTCATCTTCGTTTGATACGGGGTCAGCGGTTTTCGGTTTACAACCGACTCCTTTGCTTACTAATTCCTTCATCTTGGCATCTAACACCTTTCTGGTTAACACAAAACGTTTATCAGCTTCCTCTAGAATGTTAATGTAAATATTATGGTCCTTCAAGTGTCACATAAGCCCACAAATGATATAATAAACTGATTTAGGGGAATACTCATCTGCGTTCATTTTACGCAATTCTACAAGAAATCGCTGTAACCAATAATCTAATTCTTCTGCTGTAATATCTTGCAATTCAGGTATATCATTATCGCCCTTCAATCGACATTTCCGCCATTCATTGAATATATTTAGTGACCATTTAGTATTCTTTCTGGTATTAGCGTTTGTTTGTGAATGTATTAAAGTGTCTATTTCAACCTGAGATACTGGCGTTTGAAACCTTTCAACCACAACCGATTTCACTTCCTCTTTAACGTGTTCCTCTACTGTAGAAATTAGGTTAAATTCACCATAATCAGATTCTTTCTCCATCTCTGCTTTAACAAATTCCTCTGCAGTAGAAATAAGGTTCAATTCGCCGTAATCCACATCTTTCTCAATATTATTTTTCTCTGCTAATTCCTTTTCTATATTGTCTAAAATTTGTGAAAGAATAATATCATCATCGTCGTTCTCAATATTATTTATCACTGGTAATTCCTTTTCTATATCGTCTAAATTTTGTGAAAGAATAATATCTTCATCGTCGTTATCACTAAATAAACAATGCAACATTGCGTCTGTACGTCGCGAATTGAAATATATCAACTGATGTATACAGGTGTTGATGACCTATTTTAATATGTTCGCCGCTCGTTATGCACGTGTAGTTTTTAAGAACAACTCACTTGTCTATACGTCACCTGTCAATCAATATGTTACAAGTATTTTATAGCACGTTTATTCGTTAAATTATTGAAGACACTCGGGGGCTACGCCCCCTCGTGACTCCAATAATTTAACTCATAAAACTTGTGCTATAAATTATACTTGTTAGCATTTTTAAAAGAGACAAACTTTTATTCAAAATTTTAATTGTATATATTTATCATATATTGTGTTTTAAATATTTATATATGTAAAGGAATTGATATATTTAATTTTAATTTGTTTTTATTTGTTTTTAATTACATTTATGAATACACCCCTGTGATAATGTTTTAATTTGTCTCGTTAATCTTATCATGTTTGGCGCAATATGGCCCGGTTGGAGCTGACGTGCCATTAAACAACATTTCATTCATTCATTCCTTTCAATGATAATTTTTTTTTTCAGATTTGCTTCCAAGTGGCTTAATGAAGTTTGAGCATTATCGAACATGGTGGGAGAATAAGAGCAGTTTAGCTGAAGCATTTCAAAACAACTTTGGTCGACTAACAAAACAGCTTTTAGAAGATAAAGTTATACTCTCTTCTAAACTAGAGAGATTTAATCACGCGTTCCATATCGAGCCATATAAAGTATGTCTTCAACTTGTCGACTTACTAACTACACGTGGAGTCGATATTATGCTGAGACTGATAAAAACGTTTCCAGTATGCGGCCTGGAAGAAATCGGACAAAAACTTGAGAAAGGTTTGCGGGTTATTACTATAGTATACCAAAAATCCCGTACATCACTGGACAAAGCACCATTACTGCTTAGTCACATACATCCGGGGCCGTGGTGGCTCAGTGAGTAAGACAACTTTGGCTCACTAATTGGGAGGGAAATGTTGTCGGGATATTGTCAAGATGGACGCGGGGCCTTGGTTATCCGACCACCCGAACTACTATATGTTGGCCATTGTCAGACCCTCAGCACTGCATCACTAACACGAAGGAGCCCCGCTGGAAAATACCGATGAACTTTCTCGGCCAACGGAGGGACCGGACACGGGACCGCCAGCAATCTTGTAATGTTGATATAAATGATCATCCCATGGATTGGAAAAACATTCATTTTTAGCATTCTAAATAAAGTGTTTACGATACCCTTTGGCATGAGCTTCGCTTTATGGAGGCGGGGGGGGGGGGGGGCGTCGGATGCCTAATTTGACGGGAATGTGATATTGTTGATATAAATGTTGCACATCGTATGAATGACTAAAACAGTCATTTGCAGCACTGTAATACTTAAATAAATTAATAGATTGGTCTTTGGACAACTGCTTGCTTACCCTTGAAACTGGCGGATAGATTAGTAAAGCATACAAATTATAAAACTGTACATCTCTAAATACGTGTATAAGTATCTGCTATGCGTGTTGAAAAATAGAGCAGAATAGCATTTTGTACAGACCTATTTCGAACACCCCCTTGCTAAGCAAAACTGTTGTCCTAAGACATAATGAAACTGCGACACTAGACAATGTTACTAATCTGCAAAATGATCGTCACTTACATCAATATTGTCACATGTTCCGTCAGTGTTTGGTGGCTCAGATCCATTACGCACACATCAAGCCTCTCTGAGGAGACCGGCCAAGCTCCTATCGTACGAGAAGGAGAGATGAAGTTGTCTTGTGTCGCTCTCGCGTAGGTCATACTTTTTAAACACATATTTTCATTTTAAAGCAAGAGCATAAACCAGAATGTGAGAACTGTCATGTTCCTTTGACAGTTAAGCATATTTTGATTGAGTGCAAGCATCATCCCAAAGAAACAAGATTACGAGTTGCCAATCACTTCATCAGTTGTTTGCCCAACCGGGCCTATATTGTAAAGCGCTAGACTTTTTAAAAAAGACAAATTTTTATCGCAAATTTTAATTGTATATATCTGATTTCCCCTTTCATATTTCAAATATATATACATAAAGTTTATATTTATTTTTATTTGACATTTACTGTGATATTTGTTTTATTTATGTATATGTAGATAATATTGTGATCATATTTTTCTAGTTTGTCTCAAGAAAGCTCATCATGTGTTTGGTGCAGTGTAGCCCGGTTGGAGATGACGTGCCATTAAACATTCCATTCATTCATTCATTCCATTACGCACATCCACAGTAGCCCCCTACCTCACAAAACCGTGTATATTGATTTCTTGAAATACATGTTTCACTGTAAGATGATCATCATTATCTACATTATCACATTTCCGGCCAATCATAGGCAACGAACGCCTTCCTTGTTCTTGTTTTTCATTTACGGGGATGTATTGTTATGTTAAAATGTTCATGATTGTTGTCGAGAGCTATTGTCATTTCCTTAAAGGGTATCTAAGAAACAAACAAAAGCGTTTTCGGTTCCCTTCAACCGTTATTCCCACTTGCGTTAATATTATCTTTTTTAGATTTATCTAGAAGTGGATGTATGAAGGACGAGGATTATGAAATATGGTCTGAAGCGTATCCCCATCTGGACTTGCACTACCTGGATAAACTGCAAACAATAATAGACATGTTTTTAAAGCGAGGTATAATCACCGATACTGATGTGGAAGAATACAAAATACACAGGGCTATCGATAAAAGAAATGGAGCTTTTAAACTTACCAGTATATTATATCACCGAGGACGCAATGTCATGGCGGTTATAAATGAGGCATTACACGAATGTGGCTTACCACGAATAGAGAGGCAACACAGAGGTATTTATATTTTAAAGTTAATGCGGTTATTAGACGTATCATGAATATGAATTGGTATCAATACCTTCCCTCGTAAAAAAATGTGTGATACGGGGATAATTTTGCTGGAAGCATATACAGATTAAATATTTATGAAAACATTGAATTTTAGCGAGAACGATCCCTTCTGGAGAGAATCAAAAAGAAGGAATGAAGTGGGGAGAGAAAGTAATAAATAGGTTTTAAGTACATTCGAATACGCTAAATGGCTAGATCATTTGGGGACTACCATAATTATGGTTCAATTTTATTTAAATAATTTGATTTTGCAGTTTAGAGAAAATGGGGGGGGGGGGCTGGAGAAAACCCACGAAGATGGACAGACAACCCAAATATGTGTCACGTGCGTCGGGCAACCTGTCGACTTCTTTCGGTATTGTCATAGTGTACAACAAACACATAATTGTGTACACTAACAATTAATTAATTAACATAAAGCTAAAGTGAAACGGATTAACTACTTTAGAATGCACGCGAATCAAATCTACGGTAACCAAACTTAGGATATAAACCCAGAAACTCAAGAAGCATAATCATTATTATCTCTTGAGAAATTAAGACATTATGTGTGAAACAATTTCTTCTTAGTATTAGGTAAGTCATTCTATGCTCAATATATTTCATTTTCATTATATTCATCAGCTATATAGTACGCTGATAGACCTTCCGTGTGCATTTATATTGTTAGTTAATGTTTAGATATTTCAAATGTATTTTGTTTTAAATAGTAATGTATAAACTAGATACTCATATTAGGTTTAATTGATACAATAGCCGTATGTTAATTATCATAAATAATTATACCGTTGTACGAAGTATTAATGATCGTTCACATTCGACAATAATAACCTTTCGTGTTCATATCGAATGTGAGGAACCAATAACTTACGACTTCATGTTCAAATCTCTAGTAATATGGTTACGTCATAACCATCGTTAATAATGAGAAAGCATCTTAAACTTTTTAATTATCACGCATCAGCGTTCTAGAATTATTATTTTCATTATTAGTTATTACTGATACATGACGTCATATAAATATATATATATCTAGAAATATGAAGTTTCTAGAAAGAAAAAACTAGTAATTTCATCTTAGCTAGCGCTTTCACCCACTACGGGGATCGTCAGGCTTTTAATAATGAGATCGTATACAATTATATGACGTCATGGCGTTATAAATACATAATGTACATGACAATAATAATATAAATTATGAATATTTTACAATATCAAGATATCATATAAAATTATGAAGCATTTAATTTAGGGTGATACTTGTTAATAAAATGCCGTTCTTTATTTTCTAGCAAATTATTATCCGACCAGTTGAGTCTATATAAGGGGAATACCCTAAATTTTCCCTTTCCACATGTATCTAAGTGTTCACTTAAAGGGATCATTCTATTTTTGGGATTAGCAATGTGGGATCTGTGTAGGTTCATCCTTATGTTTAGTTGTGATTCAGTTTTGCCGATATATTCTTCATTACAACCTGTACATATTATCAAATATATAACATTATTACTTTTACAGTTCATAGATTGTTTTACTTTAAAATGTACATTTCCATTAATTTTTACTGCTTTACCTTCAATAATGTTGTCACATGTTTTACATCTATTGTCACCACACTTTGTGACACTCGATTCTGTGACTTTAGAATCAAATTTTGAAGACGTAAGTATTCGTCGTAAATTTAGGGGTTGTTTGTAAGAATTGATAATTTTTGTGGTATCCCATATTTCGGACATTTTTTTGCTATTTCTTAATAAATATGTATGTTTATTTATTACATCCCTGGCTTTTTCTTGAGTTGGATTATAAGTTGAAACTAATGTTAAGACATTTTCGTCTATGTTTGTAATCGTATGTTGTAATATATCTCCAAGACCAAGATTCATAGCAGAAAACCACATGGATGAATATTTTTTAGACAGGAGCAGAGGAAACAGGAGCAGGATGAAGTAAAACAAAAGGACATTAAGATAATAAATTTAAGTTCTTGATTACTTAATTCAGAACTTTTCAAATTTTGTAGAAAAGTAAGATTAATGGAATACTTTTACGATATAGATCCTAATGATACAAACAATGAAACTCAAATATTACATCAATTAAAATCTGAAAGTTTAGTTAAAAACAAATCGAAGTTTACACCGGGTTCGGGAAGGGATGAATACCTTGATAAATTTATAAACAATATTACATCTCACCAAATACAAAATAATGACCATAAATATAATCTTTTGAAATTGAAAATCAAGCACTTAATAATAATCTACGGAAAAATAATAACATTACCATAAAAGAAGCGGATAAAGGCGGAGCCATAGTCCTAATGAATACGGCATTTTACAAAGCCAAAATATTAAACATGCTTGAGGATAAAGAATACTACGAACCGTTTGTCCCTAAAAATGAATCTAATATAAAGAAATTGATATCTAAATTCATCGAAAGTCAAAGTACATGTCTCACCGAAAAAGAACAAGACTATTTGACCAACTATGACTCAAAAACAGCATATTTTTATGGTTTACCTAAAGTACATAAGAGCAGGCAAATATAGAAAGAAATAAACAACAACAGATCGGATCTAGTTTGTATAGAAAATCCTACAGATTTAAAATTTAGACCAATTGTAGGAGGACCTCACAGTGTTACACAGCGTCTCAGTAATTTCCTTGATATTCTATCAAAACCAATGTGTAAGCACGTCAACAGTTTTATTAGGGACGACATAGATTTTCTTAACCATTTACCAACAAAGGTAGCTCCTGGAAGTACACTTATTCGTTTTGATGTAGTCAATCTCTACAATAACATAGAACTCAAACTAATTAAAGCGATAGAATACTGGTTAGTTAAATATCCTGACGAAATACCCGAGAGAATCACTAAATATTTTATTATAAAATCCATTGATATCATAATGTCCAATAATATATTTTACTTTGATGGAAATTTATATCTTCAAAAGAAAGGCTGCCCAATGGGTAGCAAGATAAGCCCTACGTACGCTACATTAGCTTTGGGTTTTTTAGAAAACAATTGGTACAACCAAATATTAATCGATTTTGGACACGAGATGTATATATACATAAAACAAGCATGGAACAGATTCCTGGACGACTGTTTTTTAATCCTAAAAGCAGCTCAGGAAGTAATCCATAAATTACATAGATCGCTTAACGAGCTAGATGAAAATATTTGCTTCACCATTGAAAATAGTAACATATCTTTAAACTTTTTAGATGTCACAGTTATAGTATCAAATAATGGCGTAATACAAACTGACCTATATTACAAACCAACCGATACACACCAATATTTAAATTTTAATTCATGTCACCCTCCACACACTAAAAGAAATATACCCTTTAATCTAGCTAGAAGGGTCTGCACTATTGTATCTAATCCACAAACCAAATTAGTTAGATTAAACGAACTGAAACAATTTTTAGTTAAACAAAATTACCCCATAAAACTCATTCAGGAAGCTAATCGCAAAGCCTTAGAAATGGATCAAAAAGAGTTAAGAATCCCCAAGGATAGACATACGATTACAAACATAGAAGAAAATGTCTTAACATTAGTTTCAACTTATAATCCAACTCAAGAAAAAGCCAGGGATGTAATAAATAAACATACATATTTATTAAGAAATAGCAAAATAATGTCCGAAATATGGGATACCACAAAAATTATCAATTCTTACAAACAACCCCCAAATTTACGACGAATACTTACGTCTTCAAAATTTGATTCTAAAGTCACAGAATCGAGTGTCACAAAGTGTGGTGACAATAGATGTAAAACATGTGACAACATTATTGAAGGTAAAGCAGTAAAAATTAATGGAAATGTACATTTTAAAGTAAAACAATCTATGAAGTGTAAAAGTAATAATGTTATATATTTGATAATATGTCCAGGTTGTAATGAAGAATATATCGGCAAAACTGAATCACAACTAAACATAAGGATGAACCTACACAGATCCCACATTGCTAATCCCAAAAATAGAATGATCCCTTTAAGTGAACACTTAGATACATGTGGAAAGGGAAAAATTAGGGTATTCCCCTTATATAGACTCAACTGGTCGGATAATAATTTGCTAGAAAGTAAAGAACGGCATTTTATTAACAAGTATCACCCTAAATTAAATGCTTCATAATTTTATATGATATCTTGATATTGTAAAATTTTCATAATTTATATTATTATTGTCATGTACATTATGTATTTATAACGCCATGACGTCATATAATTGTATACGATCTCATTATTAAAAGCCTGACGATCCCCGTAGTGGGCGAAAGCGCTAGCTAAGATGAAATTATTAGTTTTTTCTTTCTAGAAACTTCATATTTCTATATACTTTTACCTGAGAGTAGAATCTTTTATTTATTCTATTTTATGTATATATATCTATATATACATGTAGATATATATATTTACATGACGTCATGTATATATATATATATTAAGTATTAATCATAATTGCATATCTTCATAATTACATATTTTCATAATTACACATTTTCATAATTGCATATTTAGTATATTTTGTATTATCTCTTGACAAATTAAAGACATTATGTGCTAACGATCTCTTTTTATTATTAGGTTACATTGTGAGAACTTGTGACAAATAACCCAAGGGTTGCGTCACATTCCCAAGACAGAATAAGGGCACGTTCTCAGTTGGTGGAGGTCATTCGATCCAGAACAGCCTAAAGAACAAGGAATAAAACCAGATGCCAAAAACAGCTGAAGACAAAGGCGTCAATCCAAAACTTTTCCCTTACGGACTAAGAGAGAGAGAGAGAGAAATGGTGTTTAACGTCCACTCAACACAACCAGGTCATTTCGGGACTAACATACGGTTTTAATTTTATTTCAATAGTTCGCTTGCGCGTAAGGGTCTTTAGCCGTGGGAGGAAACCGGAGTTCCCGGAGGAAACCCACGAGGTTGAGAAGGCGCCCCTATCTCCATGCCACATACGCTCACACCAGGGTTCGAAACCACAGCCGCAAGCCAGAGGTGACCGGCCAGCTAGAGGTCAAAGCGCGGCACTCTAGACCACTAGGCCATCCCAACCCCCCACGGACTAAGAAGCGGGGCCGGAAACGAACAAACCATAGAAACAAGGAACAACTTAGATATAGACGTTGAAGTGGAAATTGCTACTCAAGCAGATTCGTTACAAAGCCACACCCCCCCTGGGGTGTAGGGGGTGATAAGAATATACCCCTCGTATGTCCTGCGTGTCGTAAGAGGCGACTAAAAGGATCCCTGTAATGGGGCAACGTGTTTGCCGTGCGTTGCGACCCGTGTCGGTGGAGAGTGGAATCCTGGTAATTGAGTGGAGATTTGGCTCGCGAGCCCTTTCTCTGCAACACATTACTTTGACCCATGGTTCACCTAGACGGGAGGTCAGAGTGGCCCACTCTGTTCAATCGGCTTTGGTCGTGTTAGTTGATGAGAAGATGATTTTTTCCATTACTGTGTTATTAGCTTAGTACAGTTTAACCTTTGTGTCCTGTAGCATCTTCTCAAAAACAGCGGCTTAGGCCAATCGGGTAAAGTAAAAGATCTCCTCTTTCCTTTGTCTGAGTATATCACTGGCTGTTCTCGTTGGGCGTCAGCGCTGGATACCCGCGCAATAGCCCGTGCGGATGTTGCAATCCTTGGTGATTGGGGAACTGTCAGTGATGAATCCCTAAAGCTTATAAATGGCTTCCCAAGTTAAAAAACTTCGCCCGCCGAAACGCGGGCCGACTGACGATATTTTTTAAATATCTGATAAAATCTCCCGAACTTGGTATAGGTTTCTGGTCATTGAGAGTACCAATGACACCTCATTGAGCAAACAATCCCCCTTCTTAATCGCTAAGGGTCTCGCCGGATTATCTGGTGAACCCAAAAGCGTTAAGAAATTGAGGAATGGTACTCTCCTGGTTGAATGCGCTAGAGAACAACATTCATTATCTTTATTAAAATCAACATCTTTAGCGAATATTCCAATTAAGGTAACACCTCATAATAGTCTGAATTTTTCTAGAGGTGTTATAAGATCACAGGATTTAGAGGGCAGCAATGAGGAAGAGATGCTTAGTGAACTCTCCTCACAAGGTGTTACTGTAGTTAAACGTATATCTATACGACGAAATGGTAACATCATTTTAACGAACACTTACATCCTGACCTTTAATAGACCAGAATTGCCCAAAATGATTAAAGCTGGATTTCTCTCGATTCCAGTTTCCCCGTACATACCCAACCCATTGCGTTGCTTTCAGTGCCAGCGCTTTGGGCATAGTAAAAATGTATGTAAGGGTAAACCAATTTGTGCACGATGTGGCCAAGATGGCCATGAAAGTGAAATTTGCCAACTTGATCTTCATTGTGCCAATTGTAAAGGGTCACACTTTGCTTATTCAAGAGAGTGCCCTTTATGGAAAAAAGAGAAGCAGGTGCAACAGATTAAAACTGAAAAGAACATCTCTTACCCTGAAGCACGGAAATTGGTTGAGCTTCTCACACCATCGCCTGTATTTGCAAATTCGTTTGCAAATATAGCGAAGCCAAAAACCGTTTCTGTTGCTTGTCAGACAACGTTGCCCCTGCCAGCTTCTGGGCAGACAGGATCACCTTCTCCAAAACCTACAATTCCCAAAAAAACTGACAAAACAGCTCTCGGCACCCAGACGAGTTTGTCTTCAGTGCCCGAGACAGCAGAGGAGTTTGTGCCCGACACTCCTCTCGCAAATGGTGGAAAACCACCCAAACTACCTCCGAAAGGTGGAAAACCACCAAAACCTCCCCAAAACCAACCTTCTACTTCGAAGGCTGGATCTAAATTACTATCCTTCCGTAGTAGGAAGGGTGAAGATGATCCTGTCCAGACCTATAACAGGTTCGGGAATGAGGACCACCTGATGGATGTTGTTGTGGATGTTCACGACCCCAATCCCAAACAGCACCCCAGAAGTCCTATTAAACATCTCTGACAATGGTTAATTCCATAATTCAATGGAATTGTCGTGGTATTAAGCCAAATTTTAATGAAGTCCTAATCCTAATACAAAATATCAATCCATTAGCTATTTGTTTGCAAGAAACATACCTTAAAACATCTGATAAATTATCATTTAAAAATTTTGTTGAATATCATCATTTTGCCAATAATGATGGTAGAGCACATGGTGGTGTTTCCATTATTATTAATGGAGATGTCCCACAGAGCCAAGTTCCCCTTACCACGCCTTTGCAGGCCGTGGCTGCTAGGGTGACCTTACATATTCCTGTTACTCTATGCTCTGTGTACTTACCACCAAGTTTAAATCTAAACTCTAGAGATCTAGATGACCTAATCACGCAATTACCTACCCCGTTTATCCTTACGGGGGATTTCAATGGTCATCATTCACTCTGGGGTAGTCCTGATGATAATTTCAGAGGTAATCAAATAGCTGACTTCATTAACCTTAATAATTTGTGCTTATTAAATAATGACTCGCCTACTTATCTACATCCTGCCACAGCGTCTTTTTCTGCTCTTGATCTCACCATTTGCTCTCCGGTCCTATATCAGGATTTTACGTGGAGAGTCAATGAAGATCTGTGCGGCAGTGATCACTTCCCTATTTTAATAGATAATAATGGACCCTCCCCGGTTGAAAGGCCGCAGAGGTGGAAGTTACATAAGGCTGATTGGGCTCTTTTTGAATCGTTGTCTCTTCTCTTTTGATGTAAAGGAGTTAGAGGATGCAGATGAGCCTATGGCCTTATTTACTTCAATCCTCCAAGATGTAGCTGAGCAGGCGATTCCAAAAACCACGACTGAACCAAAGCGTTTCAATAAACCATGGTATAATGAAGATTGTAAATCAGCTCTTAAAGAGCGTGATCGTATCCTGAGACGATTAAAGAACCATCCTTCCATGGAGAATATTGCAGCGTACCAAATGGTCCGGGCGAAGGCCCGTAGAACCATACGCCAAGCAAAGAAGTCTTCATGGCAAGGTTATGTCTCTAGGATCAATTCCCGTACAACATCCAAATCGGTTTGGGATAGGATTCGAAGAATTAAAGGTAAAAGTAGTGCATTATCAGTTAACCATCTAAATGTTGATAATACCACCTTAACAACATTCCCTGATATTGCTAATTCTCTGGCCAGTACCTTTTCATTTAATTCATCATCCAATTTCTCCTCCAATGCCTTTCTAGGCATTAAACAGCAACAGGAGAAAAGGCGACTTAATTTCAAGTCCCACAATGATGAATGCTACAATGATACCTTTTCCATTGCAGAGCTTCGGGATTCGCTAAAGCGAGCTCGGGACACTGCAACTGGTCCAGATGAAATTCACTACCAAATTTTAAAACATTTACCTTTTCAAACACTCTTAATATTATTAGATCTATATAACCGGATTTGGGTTGAAGGGAATTTTCCTTCTTCGTGGCATGAAGCCACAATAATTCCCATCCCTAAACCGGGTAAAGATCCTACGAATCCTACTAATTATCGCCCGATTGCTTTAACTAGCTGTATTTGTAAAACCATGGAGAGATTGATCAATCGAAGGCTTGTTTGGTACCTTGAGTCCAACAACCTCATTACTGACCTTCAATGTGGATTTCGGTCCCAAAGAAGCACTCTTGATCATCTCGTTCGATTTGAAACGTTCGTCAGGGACGCTTTCATCCAGAAACAACATTTAGTTGCTATATTTTTTGATCTGGAGAAAGCTTATGATACCACATGGAAATATGGTATCATGCGCGACCTGCATAACCTTGGTCTGCGAGGTCGCTTACCTATCTTCATTAAAAATTTCTTAGAAGATAGGTCGTTTAAGGTACGTTTGGGTCCAATATTCTCTGATCCATTTCCTCAGGAAATGGGAGTTCCTCAGGGAAGTATTTTGTCTCCCACTTTATTTGCTATTAAAATTAATACAATTCCCGCGTGCCTTAAACGTGGGGTCGACGGCTCTCTATATGTTGATGACTTTCAGATGTGTTATGGATCGACAAGTATGCAGACAATCGAACGTCAGTTGCAGCTTTGTTTGAATTCTATTCAACGATGGGCAACTGACAACGGATTTCGATTTTCGAAATCCAAGACTGTTTGCATGCACTTCTGTCAACGACGAGGTTTACATCCTGATCCAGAGCTTACACTGGATGGCATCCCCATCCCAGTTGTAGATGAAACAAAATTCTTGGGCTTGATATTTGATAAGAAATTATCATTTATCCCCCATATAAAAGCCCTCAAGAAGAAATGTCTGAAAGCCCTCAACATATTGAGAGTCTTATCAAATACTGACTGGGGAGCAGACCGTAAGGTCTTGCTCAGATTATATCGAGCTTTAATAAGATCAAAACTCGATTATGGGTGTATTGTGTATGGGTCTGCCCGCGAGTCTTATCTCAAAGAGCTCGACACCATACACAACCAAGGACTTCGAATCAGCCTGGGAGCATTCCGTACATCTCCAGTGCAGAGTTTATACGTCGAGGCGCACGAGCCCTCATTGCACGACAGACGTGATAAACTGGCACTGCAGTATGCTACAAAAATTGCATCTCTTCCTCATCATATTTCATATAACACCATATTTAGACCATATCATGAACATCTATATATGCTAAAAACTAACGTAATTCCACCATTCGGTATTCGTATTCAACCCCTTCTGTCAGAGGCTGGCATCAGTCATGACAGTATTGCGAATACCCCTTTGGTTGATACACCACCATGGACTATATCTTCTCCAAAGATCGATTTAGATCTAACGAAAAACAAAAAGAGAGATACTAGTTCCACAGTGTTTCAGTCTCTCTTTCGAGAGTTGCAGTCTAAATATGGTGATTATGCTCCCTTTTACACAGATGGTTCCAAAGATGGTGATCGGGTAGCTTCGGCTACCGTCACGCCATCTGGAATCATTTCTGTCAGACTTCCACCAGCTGCTTCCATATTTACTGCTGAGCTTCAGGCAATCTTGCAGGCACTGGAGTTCATTCAATCCTCTTCATCTTCAAAACATATTATTTTCACTGATTCCTTGTCCTCTTTACAGGCAATTAACAATAAACAGCTTGTACACCCATTAGTAGCAGATATTTATCGTCTGCTACTATCAAACGAGTTTAACGGCAGGGACATAGTCCTTTGCTGGCTCCCCAGTCATGTTGATATTAAGGGGAATGACCAAGCAGACTTAGCTGCTAAGTCTGCTTTAAATCTTCCCATGTCAAAATTTCTTTTACCATTCACAGATTTTAAATCACCAATACACTGTTTTATATATGACCGCTGGCAACGGTCTTGGGATCTTGCAGACACAAATAAACTTCACCACATCAAGCCTCTCTTAGGAGACTGGCCAAGCTCCTATAGTACGAGCAGGAGAGATGAAGTTGTCTTGTGTCGCTCTCGCATAGGTCATACTTTTTTAACACATATTTTCATCTTAACCCTTGTGCGTACACGTCGCACGAAAAACGTTGTCGGCTACTAGGGGTAATCTAAGACCCCAGACATAAATAGGTTTTGGGGTAAATAATTTTATTCAAATACGATCAAACTACACCTTCATATCAAGACTGAACAATAATCAACCAGGCTAAAACAAAATATTTCAGGTATTATCAGTGATGATAAGAATTATAAGATTTTTCTGAAACCATACAAGTCTAAAAATATCTTAATTGTCATGTTCCATGTAGAATCGTCTTTTGATGGGGTTGGTAGAGTACCTTGATTCGCTTTCAGATCTAGATTACTAGAATAACCAAAACAATATCATCAGTAAGAAAGATTCCTAATACAAAGCTAGCACCGATTGCAGGACAAATTAGACACTTGTAACCACCAAACTGTTGAAATGAAAGGGAAGGGGGGTCCACAAGACCCCTGGTATCCGTTAATGTAATATTCGTGGTTTGTTATCAAATGATGAATATTGCCACTGCCTCACGTTCATTCTATTTGCAGCATTATACTCGACATCAAGTAGCTGACAATGTATAAAATTCTCGCTAGACAATTATGAACCAGTTTCTCACAAACGTTAAGGATATGGTCGTTGGGGTCCAAAAGACCCCTTGTATACGCACAAGGGTTAAAGCGAGAGCCTCAACCAGAATGTGAACACTGTCATGTTCCTTTGACAGTGAAGCACATTTTGATTGAGTGCAAGCATCTCAAAGATACAAGATTACGGCATTACCGTTGCCAATCACTACATCAGTTGTTTGCCCAACCGGGGCTATATTGTAAAGCGTTAGATTTTTTAAAAGAGACAAATTTTTATCGAAAATTTTAATTGTATATAGCTGATTTGCACTTTCATATTTTAAATATATATACATAAAGTTGATATTTATTTTTAATTGATATTTACTGTGATATTTGTTTTTATTTATGTATATGTATAGATAATATTGTGATTGTTTCTAGTTTGTCTCGTAAAATCTCACCATATGTTTGGCGCAATATAGCCCGGTTGGAGCTGACATGCCATTAAACAACATTTCATTTCATTACAAAGCCACACATCTCATACACACGACAAGATGGCGGAATTTCATTTTTGTATGAGCAAATACAGAGGCTTGCCGGATCAAAATTTCAGTGTTTCGGCTTAAAGGACACAATGTATTTTCCAATCTCGGAAATACAATGAGATGCAACAAAAAGAAGAACTTTGTTCGCTGTTGGATGGAACAGCAAGGACATTTTTTGATACTCTTCCTCTTCCATTTGAATCGACTCCTGTTGAAACCTATTTTGACAGATTAGAAAGCAAATAGTCAAACTTTAAAACATTTGACTGCAGTGTGTTGGATGTGTCCCAAAATGGTTGTGAATATCTTGACAGAGTGGAACAAATGATACTAGGGTACAATATCAGCGATCCGATGATTGTACCCTATGCTATCAAAGTGTGATAAATATAAAACTCCACAAAATATGGAGGAGGTGGTGGCCAAAGACGTGGAACGGAACCAGATTGATAGTCCACATGTGAATCACGTGGATACCAGTGACCAGATTGCACAATTAACGATGGCCGTCAGTCAATTGCAGACCATCGTAGAAAACCAGATTCACAAACCATCAACTGGTAATGGTATGGATACGGGCTATAGAGGATATACCAGATCAACGCAGCGTAATAGAAGACAGTTCCGCCAAAACCAAGGACAATGGGGGAATAATAAACACTCATACCAGAACCAAGATCAGCAGTCCTACCAGAAACAGCAACGAGTAGACAGATCATCCACCGAAACCAGTCAACAGAACGTTGTCGTAGTTGTGGTAATATTGTGGAATGTTTTCCAAAATGTAAATGCTATTATTTTAATTTTAGATGTGGCAATTGCTTTAAGATAGGTCATCATACAAATTTGTGCGAGTCTGTAGGGCGATGTAAGCCCAATCCCCAATGAAATAAGGTGCCTGACTCAAAGTCTTTGAGCAGGCATAACCAAACAACAATAGTGCAATTAGTAGCGCCCTTACAGCGCAATACTATATCCGTTAGTGTAAAAGGATTCCGTACAAGTGCCTTATTGGACAGTGGCGCTAGTGTGTCTAGGCTATTTAGAGAAAACAGGCATTTCAATTGACCAATTGAATAAAAGAGAATTCAGTAATATCGTTGGAGTAGGTGGCGAAACTCACCCCGTGTTAGGTACTAAAATAATTCCAGTACGAATAGAAAATGTTACCTTTGAACAAAAGTTTCATGTGTTTCCAAATTGAACCAATCAATGATTTCGGGTATTAATTTTCTCACGCATAACGAAGCACAAATTGACTTTAATAACCACACAGTTTCACTAAAAAACGGTCTTTTCAATGTAGCACTTATTGAAGAATGCAAGTCTGGCTTAGCCAGGTCATTAACTTCATGTAAACTGGCACCTTGACAGGAATGTGATATACCCATAGTGCTATCTAGAGTATATGCAAACTCAGTATTACTACTAGAACCTTTAGTTACGGAACAATCCCGATTTTTGACGAATCCCTCGCCTTCATCAAAAGAGAAAGAAATCGCAGCTAAAAAAAAAAGAACAGATTGGCAAAGTTAAGAGGGAGGGAGAAAAAGGGTAGTAATGACGCTATTTCCCTCCACAATAGATATGGGGATGCTGATCCGATGGACAGTGTTATCATAGCGGATGTCCATATGGACTGCGTTGGTAAGCCGTCAAAAATTAATTATCCCAGACAATGGTTAATTCTATTATTCAATGGAACTGTCGTGGTTTAAAACCAAATTTTAATGAAATCCAACTTTTAATTCAAAAGTACAATCCTTTAGCTATTTGTTTACAGGAAACTTTTCTGAGGAATTCTGACACTTTGTCGTTTAGACATTTTGTTTGCTATCATCATCATGCAGTTGGTCATGGTAGAGCTCATGGGGGTGTTTATATTATTCTTAATGGAGATATCCCTCAGAGTAAAGTCACACTCAACTCCCCTTTACAGGCAGTTGCAGTTAGGGTGACTTTGCACATTCCTATTCAACTCTGCTCCATATATCTTCCACCGAGTTTACATCTGAACTCCAGAGACCTTGATGATCTTGTTGCACAACTTCCTCTCCCGTTTATAATTACGGGAGATTTCAATGGTCATCATTCCCTCTGGGGTAGTCCCGATGATAATAACAGAGGTAAACAAATAGCGGACTTCATTAACATTAATAATTTGTGTTTATTAAATGATGACTCGCCTACTTATCTACATCCTGCCACAGCTTCTTTTTCTTCCCTCGATCTCTCCATTTGCTCTCCGGTCCTGTATCAGGATTTTACATGGAGAGTAAATGACGGTCAATATGGTAGTGACCACTTTCCTATCTCGATTGATAATAATGGTCCCTCACCGGTCGAAAGACCCCAGAGGTGGAAGTTGCACAAGGCTGATTGGGCTCTGTTTGAATCCTTGTGTATCTTCTCTTTTGATGTGAAGGAGTTAGAAGATGCAGATCAGCCCATGGCCTTATTTACTTCAATTCTCCAAGATGTAGCTGAGCAGGCGATTCCAAAAACCACGACAGAACCAAAACGTTTCAATAAACCATGGTTTAATGACGATTGCAAATCTGCTCTTAAAGAGCGTGATCGTATCCTGAGACGACTAAAGAACCATCCTTCCATGGAGAATATTGCGGCTTACCAAATGGTCCGGGCTAAGGCCCGTAGAACCATACGTCAAGCAAAGAAGTCTTCATGGCAAGGTTACGTCTCGAGGATCAATTCCCGTACCACATCCAAATCGGTATGGGATAGGATTCGTAGGATTAAAGGTAAAAGTAGTGCAACTTCTCCTCCGATGCCTTTCGAGGCATTAGACAACAACAGGAGAAAAGGCGACTTAATTTCAAATCCCGCAATGATGAATGTTATAATGATCGTTTTTCCATTGCAGAGCTCCGTGATTCGTTAAGGCGAGCTCTTGACACTGCAACTGGTCCAGATGAAATACACTACCAAATTTTAAAACATGTACCTTATCCAACACTTCTAATTTTACTGGATCTTTTTAACCAGATTCGGGTTGATGGGAATTTCCCTCCTTCGTGGCATGAAGCCACAATAATTCCCATCCCTAAACCGGGAAAAGATCATACGAATCCTACCAACTATCGCCAGATCGCTTTAACTAGCTGTATTTGCAAAACCGTGGAGAGATTGATCAATCGAAGGCTTGTTTGGTACCTCGAGTCCAACAACCTCATTACTGACCTCCAATGTGGATTTCGGTCGCAAAGGATTACTCTTGATCATCTCGTTAGATTTGAAACGTTCGTCAGGGACGCTTTCATCCAGAAGCAACATTTAGTTGCAATATTTTTTGATCTGGAGAAAGCATATGATACCACGTGGAAACATGGTATCATGCGCGACCTCCATAACCTCGGCCTACGAGGTCGCTTACCTATCTTCATTAAATATTTCCTTGAAGCTAGGTCATTTAAGGTACGACTGGGATCAATATTCTCTGACCCATTTCCTCAGGAAATGGGAGTTCCCCAGGGAAGCATATTATCTCCTACACTTTTTGCGATAAAAATTAATACAATCCCAGCGTGCCTTAAACCAGGTACAAATGGCGCTCTTTATGTTGATGACTTTCAGATGTGTTATGGTTCTACAGACATGCGGATAATCGAACGCAAGTTGCAGCTTTGTTTGAATTCACTTCAACAATGGGCAACCGAAAATGGATTTCGTTTTTCGAAATCCAAGACTGTCTGCATGCATTTCTGTCAGAAACGAGGTTTACATCCAGATCCATCTTGGATGGCAATCGCCTACCAGTCGTGGATGAAACCAAATTTCTGGGGCTGATATTTGATAAGAAATTATCATTTATCCCCCACATTAAAAACCTTAAAAAGAAATGTCTGAAAGCCCTCAACATATTGAGAGTCTTATCAAATACTGACTGGGGAGCAGACCGTAAGGTCTTGCTCAGATTATATCGAGCTTTAATAAGATCAAAACTCGGTTATGGGTGTATTGTGTATGGGTCTTCCCACGAGTCTTATCTCAAAGAGCTCGACACCATACACAACCAAGGACTTAGAATCAGTTTAGGAGCATTTCGTACATCTCCAGTGGACAGTGTATACGTCGAGGCGCATGAGCCCTCACTGCACAACATACGTGATAAACTGGCCCTGCAGTATACTACGAAAATAGCATCACTTCCAAATCACATTTCATTTAACACCATATTTAGACCTCTTCATGAGCATTTGTATCTGGTAAAGACGAGTGTTGTTCCACCATTCGGTATTCGCATACAACCCCTTTTGTCGGAGGCTGGCATCAGTCTCGACAGTATTTGGAATACCCCTGTCTTTAGGACTCCCCCGTGGGCTATGACTCCCCCAAAGATCGATTTCGATCTTACTCAACATAAAAAGAGAGATACTAGCTCCACAGTGTTCCAATCTCTCTTTAGAGAGTTAAGGTCTAAGTATGGTGGTTATGCTCCTATATACACAGATGGTTCTAAGGATGGTGATCGGGTAGCGTCGGCTACTGTGACGCCATCTGAGACCATTTCTGTGTGTCTCCCACCTGTTGCTTCCATATTTACAGCTGAACTCCAGGCCATTCATCAGGCCTTGGAGTTCATTCAGTCCTCTTCAGCTTTAAAGCATATCATCTTTACTGATTCTCTGTCCTCTTTACAAGCAATTAACAATAAACAGCTGGAACACATATTAGTAGCCGATGTTTATCGTCTGCTACTATCGTACGAGCTCAGCAGCAAAGACGTCGTCTTCTGCGGGCTCCCCAGTCATGTCGATATAAGGGGGAATGATCTAGCAGATTTTGCTGCCAAAGCTGCTTTAGATCTTCCCCAATCACACTTTTTAATTCCTTATAAAGATTTTAAATATTCAATAAATCATTTTATTTATGACCGCTGGCAACGGTCTTGGGATCTTCCTGGCACAAACAAACTTCATCACATCAAACCTCTCTTAGGAGATTGGCCAAGCTCCTATCGTACGAGCAGGAGAGATGAAGTTGTCTTGTGTCGCTCTCGCATAGGTCATACTTTTTTAACACATATTTTCATCTTAAAGCGAGAACCTCAACCAGAATGTCAACACTGCCATGTTCCTTTGACAGTGAAGCACATTTTGATTGAGTGCAAGCATCTCAAGAATATTAGATCTAAGTACTACCGTTGCCAGTCAGCACGTCAGCTATTTGCACAACCGGAGCTTTATGATAATTTGCTAGTATTTTTTAAGAGAAACAAATTTTTATTCAAAATTTTAATTGTATATATTTATCGTATACTGCATTTTAAATATTTATATATGTAATGTAATTGATATATTTATTTTTAGTTATATTTTCTGTGATATTTGTTTTTATTTACATATATAAATACATCCCTGTGATATTGTTTTAATTTGTCTCGATAATTCCATCATGTTTGGCGCAATATGGCCCGGTTGGAGCTGACGTGCCATTAAACAACATTTCATTCATTCATTCGCATGGTACTTACAGATTCGCAGTAGATTATAGGAAATTATACGCGATCACAAAGCCTGTTTACTTTCCTATTACCAGATTTGATGATGTTATAGAATCTGTGGGGCAGTACCAGGCAAAAATGTTCTCTGTCTTGGACTGTGCGAGCGGATTCTGGCAAATTCCTCTAGATCCCGAAACAAAGCACAAATCCGCATTCATCACTCAAGAAGGCGTCTTTGAGTTCAATCGTCTACCATTTGGGTTGAAAAAAGCATTCCAGTCGACGATTCCAAAGCACTTCGGCAGATGAATTGGAAATACGACCTGATATATACTCAGCCAAATTAAACTTGACACTGATGAATTTCAACATTTTTTTTTTCTGGCAAGTCAAATAAATTTTAAAGTGTTTCTGACGATAGTAAGTAGTAAGAAGCCTTTAATTTCATAAAATATTAAAGTCACGTGGATCACGTGACTTTTCAGCATATAAAGATGAAAAACCTGAAAAACACGCGCAAACACAAACTCGTGAGGACAATCGATGCAAGTTTGCTTAAACTGTACACGTAACTTGAAGTGGATAAACAAATTAAAACTATGTTCATCTTTGTTAGAAAATGCCGCGCCTTTCAAATGTATAGGTAGGCACTATGCTGGTCTGTCTGTGGTCACTGTTGCAAGAGCCTTTAATTGTTCACGCCAGACAATAATTAATCTTAGAATGAGAGTGCTTCAAACGGGAACTATTGCCGATCGCCAAAGGGCGGGAGTGCCACCTGTGACGTCACTCCAGGAAGATCAAGCAATACGATTACATCATCTTAGAAACAGATTTGTCACTGCAACCTCCACAGGTAGAGAGATGTTTGGTGGAAGGGTAACTGCAAAAACTGTTCGAAATCGCTTGCAGGCTGCTGGTCTTCGAGCTCGGGAGGCCCTAAAATGGACCAATATTGACACCTCTTCATCGCCGTAACCGACTTTACTCAAAGACAGTGAAATTCGATTCACTTTTGAGATTTCCCGATGGCAGGGTCCGAGTGTACCGCAGACGAGGTGAACGTTTTTATGCTCAAGTATGCGTCAGAGAAGTTGACCGATTTGGTGGGGCAGCATCATGGTTTGGGGTTCTTTTTGTGCACCTGGACGTTCTCCTCTTGTTGTTGTCCAAGGGAACTTAAATGCTGTCCAGTACAGGGATCAGATTTTGCAACCTGTTCTTCTTCCGTTTATGCAGAGACATGGGCCTGGACTAACGTTTCAACAAGACAATGTTCGACCCCATACGGCAATTGCTACCCAGAATTGTTTAAGAAATGACGGTGTCCAAGTCCTGGATTGGCCGTCGCTTAGTCCCGACCTTAATCCTATTGAACACATCTGGGATGAACTGGGTCAACGTGTTCGTCAGCAAGTGAATCCACCTCTGACGTTGCAGGACCTTTAACATGCTCTTGCTGAGCAGTGGCGACGTTTTCCTCGGGTAGTGTTTACTAATGTTCTGAGATCCATGAGAAGACGTTGTGTGGCAGTACAAGACGCTAGAGGAGGCCACAGCCGTTTCTAAATACTTTATTCCGATTGTTCTCTAAGTCTGAAATTCATTTTCAGGGGTACTGTGACATCACGAACGTTATCAATGAATGATAAAGGATAAGAGACAGTTATTTGCTATGGTGGAAGAGCTCCCATGCACCACATGACTATTGATGGATATACTCTTGATAATAATACGTGTCATGTTCTTCGCGTAATACAAACTCAGATCAACTCAATTAAGCGGAAATGTGCGTTCAGATTACACGAAACTAGAAACCAAGTATTGGAAATGCAAAGGCGTTTTATAGCTGAGGCGCTGGAGGCACCAGCCTCCTCTCGAAAAAAATCAAAGACATTTGAAAAATAAAACGGGAGAAAAATGCTAAAACCGATGAGAAAATGAAAATGTACCCTAGTTAGGGGGGCCCTAAAGGCAGACAAAAGGGCCCCACTTCTGACAAAAGGGCCCCTCTGGCCAAGGGAAAGGGCCCCGAGTCCGAGTCAATCGTTTTCTATACACTGTTACTGTCGAATCCATTGCTTAATGAGAATGCAGTCATTACATTGGCATAAAAATCATCAATAAAGACCCCCCCCCACCGCGAAAGAGGGCCCTCAAAATTGTATAGCCTCCGCCATGATAAACCTTAAAACGCCCCTGTGGAAATGGTACCTATTACTTCATTTCCAACAAATCAACGCTCTAAGAGAGCTTTGCTGGGATTTATTGGACAGCTGTCAAAATCTATGTTCGGCACCGCTACCATGGAGGATGTGAATGTTTTAGCTCATCACATAAAAAGTCTTACGAAACAAAATATCCAGATGGCCAATACAGTGGTACAAGATGGGGGGAAATTATCTTCCTTCATGTCAAAAGTTGACTCACGATTCAACAGCGCCATGGAAGGAATCAAGATCAATCATGAGGCCATTCGCTATGCTTCTCAAAACATAGAAGCGTCTTATCAGAGCCTCCAACTTGCATTCGTGTCATTGACATCCTTAATGCTCGATCAAATAGAGCAAGCTACATTGATCGAGCGAAGGGATGATGAATGTAAATCAGGGATGTTAGATTTACTTCAAGGCAAGTTATCACCATTTATGGTGCCGTACAACACCATATCACAAACTGTTCATCACATTCAAGTATTATTAAACAAGCATTACAAATTCACATTAACCCAAATGGACCCTAATTTCTTTCATAATCATGGGAATTTTTTTATACACGAGGTACTCGGCAACTAAACTATACCTCACATTAACATTCCCAAAAGCACAATTAGGTGACACCTTTAATATATATATATATTGTGTAATTTAATTATCATGCAATTTCATAATTGCATACCTTCATAATTACATATTTTCATAATTACATATTTCATAATTACACATTTTCATAATTGTATATTTTGTATTATCATCATTATTATCTCTTGAGAAATTAAAGACATTATGTATTAACAATCTCTTCTTATTATTAGGTAACATTGTGACAAATAACCAAAGGGTTGCTTCACATTCCCAAGACAGAATACGGGCACGTTCGCAGTATCAATATCACATTTCGCGTCAAATCTAGGCATTGCCCCCCTTCCACCTTTGTCCCCCACCCCCACTGTTTCCTAACATTATCATATTTCCGCCATTTTTAGGTATTGTAACAGCGGGCTACTACACCCCCCCCCCTCGAACACACACAGAGGAAACAAAGCAGTTATCCAAGGGTCGTATAAACTTTACAGACGTACAATTCTATAAAATGATCATCAACACTATAACAAAATTTGGGCGGAAAAGTTATGTTATAGTGTTGATGATCAATTTATAGAATCAGCCCATCCAATCTCCCATCGCGCTATATCATAAAGCCTGTCATTGGGTCAACTGGCGTGGTTTCGAATCCCCGGTTGTACGTGACAAGGAGTAGGGTCGCCTGTCCAACCACGTAGGTTTTCTCTGGGTCCTCCTGTTTCCTCTCACTGCTAAAGACCCGTTCGCGCAAGTGAATTATTGAAATAAAATTAAACCGCATATGTTAGCCACGAAATGACCTAGTTTGTGTCGAGTGGACGTTAAACCCCGTGTCCTTCTCTCTCGATTCAATCTCCACCCCAGTGTCTCGGAAAAAAACACTAGATTACCATCCCAAATCAACGATACAAACTGCACTAGAAAACTTATGTTCTACAGTCCAATGATATAGGCTTGTACGGAAATAATTGTTTAGTTAAAATTTGTTCATAATACTAACTTCATATCTCAGATCAAAAGTAAAGCTTGTCCCACTCGTGTAAACCAAATACAAGAATGAAGACATGCATACGAAACGTGACCGCAGCCAAAGCTTTTGGTTTTGTAAAATGTCGGACAATGAAAATTGGGTTAAAGGGACAGTATCCTGTCCTTGATAACAATAAGAGGATACTTGTCGAAACGTCGTGCTTTGAGAATAAAACCAGTGATTATTTCCCATAAAAAATGGTGTTCGGTTCATGTGTTTCCCAATTGCTCAATTCCTCTTAAAGATTATGTTCTGGTTTTGAGTAAATCTTGAGAAACTACCTTTCAGATTCCACAAATCATATTCCATTTGGTCACTACGAAATATTGCTCAAAAATAAATCTGTAATGAAGAAAGGATTAGAGGGCTACACTGATACCGTAATACAGAAACTAGTGGAACTGAATATCTTAGATGAGAAACGTAGGAAAGAAATCGAAGACGAGATAAAGGAAAATGAATGGAGTGGTACAAATATGCTTATCGACTTCATCTGTGAAGGTGATGAAAATATGTTGTTAAGACTAATAGATATACTTCAAATGTCTGGTGTTACATCACTAGCAGATCTATTAAAGTCAGGTATGTTTATTGCATATTTTAGTATGTAATAATCGGGTCAAAACTATTAACATGGATAAAATATGCCAGCAAACAAGCTAATTAACCCGTCCAATGGACAATCTTGTATATAAAAAAAACAAAGATAGAAACGATTATTTTTTAATTTAAAGAAACGTATAACACAATCTTGTTTTTAAAAAGAAGATATCTTTATCATTTGTATTGTGCTAACGAAATTTGAATTAAGTCGACGCGAACTTGTGATATGATTAGATGTAAAATATTTGCCTAATTTTAGTTGTGCCAATTTCGAATCCATACCTGGACGTACTAGTACCAGTGCTGTGCATAATCTTGTTATTTCAGACTTATTACGCACTAGAAGGATGAAGGGGGAACACTATAGAGTGTGGATGAACAATGGGACCTATATTGTGAAGAAAATACACTTCGATATCAGATTGGTGGCCGAGCGATTGAAAGAAGTGGGCATTCTCAATGAGTTGGATATGCAAGAATTTAATTTACATATACGCATTGGCAGACGAAGAGGTGCCATTAAGTTAGTAGACGTGTTGAGTGAACGTGGAGAAAATATTTTGCCAAAAATCATAGACACCTTCAAATCATGTGGATTTGACATTGTCGCACAGAAGTTAGAAACAGGTAAATATGATTACATTCTACTTGGTGTGTTGTATGTAATACAATCTAATTAAAATACAGATCTGTATTTCGTTTCGTTTTTTTATAATTTCGATTGCCTACGCCTAATGTAGTAAAGACAAGTAAAACAAAATTTTGAACAATAAAAACGAAACGAAATAGGATCTGTGTTTTAATCAGATTGTAAGTAATAGTTATTAGCACACTTTCCGAGGTGTATCGGTGAATTTCAGGACAGTTTTGGTCGGGGTGCATATTATGTGTTTTTGCATATTAACGATACATTATATGAAATGTTTGTAAAGAGTTAGCCATTCTTGCTATAGCAGTTCAAAAATAAATGATGAAAGAAGAATATATTGAAAATTTCAGTCAAATTACTTTATTTTGTATATAGTTACTACCAGTGTAATGTTTGACTAGAAATGGGATTGAATTCCATCCTCACCGATTCTTAGTATGGCCGATCGTTTGATTGACAGGCGTTAACTCTACCTACATTATCTTGCTGTC
This sequence comes from Patella ulyssiponensis, assembly GCA_963678685.1. NCBI lineage: Eukaryota > Metazoa > Mollusca > Gastropoda > Patellidae > Patella > Patella ulyssiponensis. The sequence goes on along the minus strand of OY783227.1, from coordinate 8,986,294 downwards.
TTTTGTCTGTTGTCATCATATCCGAATTTGAGTTTTACCTTTTTGGATTTTTATAACAAGTGGACAAAATGAGTGAGACGGTAAATTTGCATTCTTACTTGTATTTTGAGCATGCGTTAAATTAATTGAATATAGGACATAATATTAGAATACAATTATGATAAATCTATAGGTAGGCTATACACCAGGGGCATCATGCCTATATGGGAAATAGAAATATTTTTATTGATATTATTAAGACAGAAAACCTGTCCGTCTGTATTAGTCATCACACAGTCCCCAGGAGTTGTATAATTTGTTATTATCTGTGTTTAGTTTATCGCACTTTAAATAGTTTAGATGTCATTTGTTGGGGCCTCGCTCAACAGCGGCCTCATTTTGTACACTATCATTTAGCCTCGATCTGGGAGGATGATGTCAACGTAACCACTAAACTCCACCCACGACGCCATTTAAAAATTAAATTAGTCAACGAAATCCCGTTTAAATCCAAGCTGAATCCAAGCCATCCGTGGGTCTACAGAGATGATTTTGTACTTGTTGTGTAAATAAAGATCTAATTTATAATTTCTATGACATCTGAAGCCTAATTAAAGACTTGCAATATTCAGATTTAGCTCTTGCGTAGTGTATGTTTAATATAAATCAAAGCTTTCTGTTCATTTCTGATACTTTAAGCCTGTATTGGAAATAAATAGGACAGTTTTATCAAAGGTTGCCAGTGGCAACTAGGTTGTCTATATACTATACAGTATTAATGGGATACAAATAGGGGGGTTGTGGAGGTCTATAGTGCTGCGCTTCCACCTCTACCTAGCTTGGAGATAGGGGCGCCTTCTCAACCTCGTGGCCGGGAACTTCGGTATCCTACCATAGATAATAGTACCATATTGATATAAAAACGTGCAGAATAGACTAGCATGCGTAAACAACAGTCGTTTTAATTCGACGTATTTCATAATTGATTAGAAATAACAATACTGTTTTTAAAAAAAAAAAAAAAAAAAATGAATTTAAATTCATATCACAATTCAGCCACCTAATCCGAAACGCCTCCTAACCAAAACAAAATTCAATTCATCTATCACAAGGACCATTGTTATGTATCTAAATGCCTGGATCTTACGCCAAATAACAAATATAATTTTCATAACTTTAGGTTTGGTATAAATTGTGATACAAAAATCTCACAGATTAACACACGTGTGTACATGTTTTCTATTAGTTAACGATATACTATGTAGCCATAAATCCGCAGTGTTACTATGTAAATACTGTATGTATAAATATACTATACTGTTCATAATAATAATAACTAGACCTGTGATGCAGCTATGACGGGTTTCACCGGTGCCACGTTACCTTTGAACATATGTCACTTCCGGTACCAATAACAATAAATAATAATTTATTTTATAGAGCGCCTATAATCCAATATATTGTTTGCTCTATGGCGCTATTACATTATGGTAAAGATACAAAATATAAAACATCTCAAGAATAAGGTTTTCAAAGAAACAAATATTTATATTGCACAATTAGAATAAAATATGGTATGTAATAATAAAAAAATAACCCCTGAAAGCGTTTAAGCATTTATCAATTAAAATGGGTTTTGAAAAGGTGGGTCTTTAACTTTTTCTTAAAAACAGACAAGGAATCTTTAAGTTCAGGAGGTAACTTATTCCATAGTTTAAAAGTAGCAAAACTAAAAGATCTGTCACCAAATGAGGATTTTGCATGATAGGGCATTAGCAAGTTTTTGTTTTGGGATCTAAGTGTTCTTGTAGGAATATATGGAGTGACTAGATGTTTTGAGGTAGTCAGGCGAGTCGTCAATATTGATGATAGAGTATGTTAGAGAGAGTATTTTAAATTCAATTCTGCTAGTAACTGGTAGTCAATGTAATTTATGTAAAATAGGGGTTATATGTTCACAAAGTTTAGTTCTAGCTATGATTCGGGCGGCTTTGTTTTGAATTTTTTGTAGTCTATTTAGATGAAGAGAAGGCAAATTAAACAATAAAGAATTACAATAATCAAGTCAGAAGCTACAATTGAGTTGACAAGCAATTTAGAAGTATCAGTATCAATAAAGTTTCTAATGCGGCCTATATTATACGATTGAATATTGGCGGATTTACACATATTCGACACACGTTCTTTCATGCCAAAGTTTTTATCAAATTTAACACCGATGTTCCGTACAATGGAACCATTACGCAGGTTTCCACATACGCATTGCAAACATGAAATAAAATGGGCGCCGAATCAACCAAATCCAGCAATATCAATGTGTTATATGTAACTGATCCTGACAAAATTACAGTACAGACAATGAAAATGTTCAATTAGTTTTATGAAATCCAAAATGGCATAAGGCATCACATGGTGAATAATAATTGCCACTTTTATAGACCAAAAACCTTCAAAAGTGACTTGTAGAAAATCGTCTATTTCTCGGCAACCGTACAAGTTAGAAACCATTTTGTGGTATCTGTATGATCGTATGGGTTCATTCTATTAGTTGTTGGAATCAAATATTGAAATTTTAAACAAAAAACAAATACGACTCATTTGAATAAATTATTTGTTTCGAAGGGTCTAAATACAGTTTTTGCCCTAAGTACGTCATTTCCGGTGACATTGAAAATGTTAAATTGGTTTGGCCTAGTTGAAATTGAATTACGCATCGAATGGTGTCACTTTTATGAAAATCCAATAATAATTGAATCTTTTACAGAGCGTAAAAAAGTGCTCTTGCAAAATTGCCCATTTCTCGGCAACTGTTCATATTACAAACTAATTTTCTCATACATTCTCTTCGTATGGCCCCCCTGGGGAGTAGGGGGTGATAAGAATATACCCCTCGTGTGTCCTGCGTGTCGTAAGAGGCGACTAAAAGGATCCCTGTAATGGGGCAACGTGTTTGCCGTGCGTTGCGACCCGTGTCGGTGGAGAGTGGAATCCTGGTAATTGAGTGGGGATTTGGCTTGCGAGCCCTTTCTCTGCAACACATTACTTTGGCCCATGGATCACCTAGACGGGAGGTCAGAGTGGCCCACTCTGATCAATCGGCTATGGTCATTTCAGCATCAAAGAGGGTATTTATTTTTCATTTTTTCCTAGCTTTGTTTTTTCAACTAAGCTATTTAACCTTTGTGTCCTAGATGCCCTCTTTGAAGCGTGGCCTGGGTCAATCAAGTTTGATATATACTTGTATACATCTTGCTTGAGTATACCCTTCGCCTAGCCCTGAGGCAATGCGCTGGCTATCCGCGCTAGTCCTCCCCTTGTAGGCAGGGAAGTAACCTGGGGGATGGCGAAGGGTGAATATCCAAGAATTATTTCATGGATCCCCAAATCCCCAATTCAACCTTGAAACGAAGAAAGACAGACGAAGATCCAGTTATTCCTTCAAAGGTATCTAGATCTTGGCCGAGGTTTCTCCTGATCGAGAGCACCTCTAATGTAGACTTCTCAAAAGTATCTCCTTTCTTGATATCGAAAGGCATCGCCGGCTTGTCCGGGGAACCTAAAAATATCAAGAAACTTAAAAGTGGAGCACTGTTGATAGAATGTGCAAAAGAGCAGCACGCCACTATGCTACTGAAATCGGAAATGCTTGGTATGTATTCTATCAAAGTAACTCCACACAAGTCTCTCAATTCATCTAGAGGTGTCATTCGCTGCCGGGACCTTGAAGGCAGCAGTGAGGAAGAAATGGTAGAACATTTATCATCACAGAATGTCACACATGTTAAAAGAATTAGTGTTCGACGTGGTGATAAAATTGTTCCCACAAGTACATACATCCTCACTTTTAATCGTCCCGACATCTCGAAATCGATCAAGGCAGGTTATCTAAATATTCCTGTTGATGCCTACATTTCTAATCCTTTACGATGCTTTAAATGCCAAAAGTATGGTCACAGCAAAACGGTGTGCAGAGGTAAAGAGACGTGTGCCCGGTGTGGCCTTGATGGTCACGAGAGCTCTACCTGTGCTGCTGAATTTTGCTGTGTAAACTGCAAGGGTAAACATTCTGCTTATTCCCGAGAATGTCCCGTTTGGCAAAAGGAAAAGAAAATTCAACAGGTGATGTCTGAAAGAAAGATCCCTTATTATGACGCTAAAAAACAGGTGAAAATAACAACATTTATTCCACCTACTGGATCTTTCGCCAGTAAAGCGAAAGTCCAAACAAGATCTATTAGCGTCCAGACATCAGAGTCCTGCCTTAAAGGAGAAACACAGGTTTTACAGGATAATAAAAACAAAAATACTTCAACGAGTACATCGAGCTCTTCACAAACGTCTGTCGGCTCGGATAAAAATAAAAATAATAAACAGACTGGCGTCAAGGGAGGAGGTAATAACCAAAAACCTGCCATTCCCGAGAAGCCAGTTAAAAAAATAGACTCTTCTCTAGATAAGTATAAAAAAGGGAACCGGAAAGGCTCTGGTCCCTTAGACTTATATAATCGATTTGGAGTTGAGTCGATGGAGGAAGAGGGCATTATTGTTGTTGATATACACAACCCCCCTCCCCATAACAAACCACATAGAAGTCCTGTAAAACCTCCCTGATTATGGTTAATTCCATTATACAGTGGAATTGTCGTGGTCTTAAGCCAAATTTTAATGAAGTTCAACTTTTAATTCAAAATAAAAATCCATTAGCTATTTGTCTACAAGAAACCTTTTTGAAAAATTCTGACAGTTTGTCATTCAGACATTTTGTTTCCTATCATCATTTTTCAAACAATGATGGTAGAGCACATGGTGGTGCTTCCATTATTGTCAATGGAGACATCCCACAGAGTCAAGTCACCCTAAATACCCCCTTGCAGGCAGTAGCCGCTCGGGTGACATTACACATTCCTTTTACACTCTGTTCACTCTATTTACCACCAAGCCTAAATTTAAACCTCAGAGATCTTGATGACCTTATTTCCCAGCTTCCTCTCCCATATGTTCTTATGGGAGATTTTAATGGTCATAACCCACTCTGGGGTAGTTCTGATGATAACTTAAGAGGTAGACAAATAGTAGACTTCATTAACAATAATAATTTGTGCTTATTAAATGACGAATCGCCAACTTATCTACATCCTGCCACAGCTTCTTTTTCTTCCCTGGATCTCACCATTTGCTCCCCGGTCCTGTTTCAGGATTTTACATGGAGAGTAAATGAGGATCTATGTGGTAGTGACCACTTTCCTATCATAATTGATAATAATGGTCCCTCTCCGGTCGAAAGACCCCAGAGGTGGAAGTTGCATAAGGCTGATTGGGCTCTTTTTGAATCTTTGTGTCTCTTCTCTTTTGATGCAAAGGAGTTAGACGATGCAGATGAGCCTATGGCCTTATTTACTTCAATTCTCCAAGATGTAGCTGAGCAGGCGATTCCAAAAACCACGACAGAACCAAAACGTTTCAATAAACCATGGTTTAACGACGATTGCAAATCCGCTCTTAAAGAGCGTGATCGTATCCTGAGACGACTAAAGAACCATCCTTCCATGGAGAATATTGCAGCATACCAAATGGTCCGGGCGAAGGCCCGTAGAACCATACGCCAAGCAAAGAAGTCTTCATGGGAGGGATATGTCTCCAGGATCAATTCCCGTACCACATCTAAGTCGGTATGGGATAGGATTCGTAGGATTAAAGGTAAAAGTAGTGCGTTATCAGTTAACCATCTCAATGTTGATAATACCACCCTAACAACATTTCCTGATATTGCTAATTCTCTGGCCAGTACCTTTTCATTCAATTCATCATCCAATTTCTCCTCCGATGCCTTTCGAGGCATAAGACAACAACAGGAGAAAAGGCGACTTAATTTCAAGTCCCGCAATGATGAATGTTATAATGATCGTTTTTCCATTGCAGAGCTCCGTGATTCGTTAAAGCGAGCTCGGGACACTGCAACTGGTCCAGATGAAATACACTACCAAATTTTAAAACATTTACCTTTTCCTACACTCTTAATCTTACTGGATCTTTTCAACCGAATTTGGGCTGATGGGATTTCCCTCCTTCGTGGCATGAAGCCACAATAATTCCCATCCCTAAACCGGGAAAAGATCATACGAATCCTACCAACTATCGTCCGATCGCTTTAACTAGCTGTATTTGCAAAACCATGGAGAGATTGATCAATCGAAGGCTTGTTTGGTACCTCGAGTCCAACAACCTCATTACTGACCTCCAATGTGGATTTCGGTCCCAAAGGAGCACTCTTGATCATCTCGTTAGATTTGAAACGTTCGTCAGGGACGCTTTCATCCAGAAGCAACATTTAGTTGCTATTTTTTTTCGATCTGGAGAAAGCTTATGATACTACATGGAAACATGGTATCATGCGCGACCTCCATAACCTCGGCCTACGAGGTCGCTTACCTATCTTCATTAAAAATTTCCTCGAAGATAGGTCATTTAAGGTACGACTGGGATCAATATTCTCTGACCCATTTCCTCAGGAAATGGGAGTTCCTCAGGGAAGTATTTTATCTCCAACATTATTTGCAATAAAAATTAACACTATCCCAGCGTGCCTTAAACCAGGTACAAACGGCGCTCTTTATGTTGATGACTTTCAGATGTGCTATGGTTCTACAGACATGCGGATAATCGAACGTAAGTTGCAGCTTTGTTTGAATTCCCTTCAACAATGGGCAACCGAAAATGGATTTCGTTTTTCGAAATCCAAGACTGTCTGCATGCATTTCTGTCAGAAACGAGGTTTGCATCCAGATCCAGAACTTTATTTGGATGGCAATCGCCTTCCAGTTGTGGATGAAACCAAATTTCTGGGGCTGATATTTGATAAGAAATTATCATTTATCCCCAACATTAAAAACCTAAAGAAGAAATGTCTGAAAGCCCTCAACATATTGAGAGTCTTATCAAATACTGACTGGGGAGCAGACCGTAAGGTCTTGCTCCGATTATATCGAGCATTAATTCGATCAAAACTCGATTATGGGTGTATTGTGTATGGGTCTGCCCGCGAGTCTTATCTCAAAGAGCTCGACACCATACACAACCAAGGACTTAGAATCAGTTTAGGAGCATTTCGTACATCTCCAGTGGACAGTTTATACGTCGAGGCGCACGAGCCCTCATTGCACAACAGACGTGATAAACTGGCCCTGCAGTATGCTACGAAAATTGCATCACTTCCCAAACATATTTCATTTAACACCATATTTAGACCTCTTCATGAGCATTTGTATCTGGTAAAGACGAATGTTGTTCCATCATTCGGTATTCGCATACAACCCCTTTTGTCTGAGGCTGGCATCAGCCTCGACAGTATTGCGAATACCCCTGTCTTTAGGACTCCACCGTGGGCTATGTCTCCCCCAAAGATCGATTTCGATCTTACTCAACATAAAAAGAGAGATACTAGTTCTACGGTGTTCCAATCTCTCTTTAGAGAGTTAAGGTCTAAGTATGGTGATTATGCTCCTATATACACAGATGGTTCTAAGGATGGTGATCGGGTAGCTTCGGCTACTGTGACGCCATCTGAGACCATTTCCGTGTGTCTCCCACCTGCTGCTTCCATATTTACAGCTGAACTCCAGGCCATTCTTCAGGCCTTGGAGTTCATTCAGTCCTCTTCAGCTTTAAGGCATATCATCTTTACTGATTCTCTGTCCTCTTTACAAGCAATTAACAATAAACAGCTTGAACACCCATTAGTAGCAGATGTCTATCGTCTGCTACTATCGTACGAGCTCAGCAGCAAAGACGTCGTCTTCTGCTGGCTCCCAAGTCACGTCGATATAAGGGGGGATGATCTAGCAGATTTTGCTGCCAAAGCTGCTTTAGATCTTCCCCAATCACACTTATTAATTCCTTATAAAGATTTTAAATCTATAATAAATCATTTTATTTATGACCGCTGGCAACGGTCTTGGGATCTTGCAGGCACAAACAAACTTCATCACATCAAGCCTCTCTTAGGAGATTGGCCAAGCTCCTATCGTACGAGCAGGAAAGATGAAGTTGTCTTGTGTCGCTCTCGCATAGGTCATACTTTTTTAACACATATTTTCATCTTAAAACGAGAGCCTCAACCAGAATGTCAACACTGTCATGTTCCTTTGACAGTGAAGCACATTTTGATTGAGTGCAAGCATCTCAAGAATATTAGATCTAAGTACTACCGTTGCCAGTCAGCACGTCAGCTATTTGCACAACCGGAGCTTTATGATAAATTGCTAGCATTTTTAAGAAAGACAAATTTTTATTCAAAATTTTAATTGTATATATTTATCGTATACTGCATTTTAAATATTTATATATGTAATGTAATTGATATATTTATTTTTAGTTATGTGTTCTGTGATATCTGTTTTTTACATATATAAATACATCCCTGTGATATTGTTTTAATTTGTCTCGGTAATTTCATCATGTTTGGCACAATATGGCCCGGTTGGAGCTGACGTGCCATTAAACAACATTTCATTCATTCATTCATTCTCTTCGTATGGATTATTGGTACAAGTTAATGAAAGTTGCTAATAAATATTTTAAAACATGAAAAGCCTGAACGGGTTGTGAATAGCTCATTTGTTCACCTTTTTTCGCCTTGAAATTCATATGACCACAAAGTGAAATCGAAATTTTAAAAAATGAGCCCGATGTTTTCAGCGCCTTTACAAGGCACACAATTTCAGTCATACCTAATTTGAAAAAAAATAATATTTGCTTTTAAAAAGTTGTACCGAACTGCCAAAATTGTAGTTTTTGCTAAATTTACGTCACTTCCGGTGCCGAAAGGAAACTTCATCGGTAACAAAAAAAATGACATCTTGAACCACGATGCATATGAACTTTGTTTTATACAAATGGAACAATAAATAATTATTACAGTACTTAAAAACTGAAATAGCCAATGGCGGCCAAGGAAAAATACGGTGACAAAAAAATTTGCCATTTTTCGTCAAATCTTGGTAAAATTCCACATAAAAATATTCATTAATATAAAAAATTGTCGTAAAAATATATATTTTCTAAATTTGGCGCCTCATATCTCCGAAGATTCGTCGAAAATGAAAAATCTAAAGTACTGTAGCTATGTGCCCTTTCTCCGACTACGTCAAAATGTATCAAATATTATAATTCAACAATTATTGTTTATATTACGGCAAAATTTCGAAGTACGACAACTTCGATGATTTCGGGCTTTTCGCATTGTCGCAGAACGTTCAAAATAGCTTTAAAATTTAAGTCAAACCCACTTTCCCAGTAAAACCGAAGACACCGAATCGATCCGACAAGTAGTTTCTGAGATATGCTCAAGTGGAAGAACTTGATCTGCTACTGTCCCATGCAGATATGAAAGCTTTCATATTCATCGTCACGTGGCATGGGTTATATCAAGTATCTTAAAAGATTGAAGTACAAGAAAAATAATTATCAAAATCGGAAAAAAAAATTGCTAAGTTATAAGTCTAAATGTAGAGAGAGAAAGTTTGCACCCGGGTAAAAACAATAATCTGAAAACTAAAGGGAAATAACTGAGACTTGTGTTGCTGTAATCGGGATGACTTCCCACTTCAAAAGTTTCAGAAAAATGAAATAAAAATGGTAAGAAAACATCGAAAAATTAAATGAGATTACTTTAAACGGAACTAATACTTTTTGAATATGGTTGACCTCAACTGTTTGACTATTTACGTTAAATATGTAAATTTGGAAAATAATAAAGACATAATTATCAAAATCGATCAAAAACTCACAAAGTTACGTGTTTAAATGTAGTGAGAAACATTGCACCAGGGCAAAAAAATAATATTTAAACTAACGGGAAATAACTGAAACTTGTATAGCTGTAATCGGGCTTACAAAATTAGGCATGTTATATAATTATGGTTTCCTATATGTTTGGTTATAAGTAGGAAATCGTGACAACTTCTTAAGCATGTTTTAAACAAAGGGCCATAGACTGCAATATACAATAATGGCACTCTGAAATAAAAAAAAACTGTTCAAAGCAAGATTTCTATGCACAAATTAAACAATTGCTAGAACCAGAAAAAGATTTATCCACCATAACGTCCTACTGTTCTGCTCCTAAAATGGGCTAATGAAGACGGGCATATGCCATAGAGTGTGCAATGAAGAAAATTTTAACCGGGCAGCGTCGTTACGGCCTAGGAGGTTGCACAGGCGACCATACTCCTTGTCACGTACAACCGAAAAATCGAAACAACACCAGTTGACTCAATGACAGACGTTACGATACAGCGCGCGTATGCTAACCATTCAGCCTCCCTAAAATCGGGAAATTGCTCACCTATAGCACGAAACATTTCAACCGGGCGCAATTTTCTGTTTTAACAGTTTAATTTGCACGGTACCTTAATTACCAATCGATTATTACCAAAACTGTTGATAATAAGCTCCCACTGACCACCTTAATCGTTTGCGATTTTGAACTGTTGATCGATGGTTTCATATAAAAGACTACCGATAAGACTCTTTTTAGAAAAAAGACCTCTAAAAATGCTCCAAATCGTAAACATACGACTTTTTGATCTCTTTTTTTTCAGCTACCCCGGACATTTAAAAAAATGATACAGTGATTTCATATAACAGGCTAGCTACTGGACTCTCGGTTGACAAGAGTTTCATCGCCCTCCCTTCATTATAACCAAAGGTATCGTGCCCTAAAGAATCAACAGATCAGCTTGCTTATCTCTGCTTACCCTAGACAGAAAATGCTCATCTTTGGGCTCAATCATGACATTGACCTAGTGAACGTCAACACCAAGATTGAAAATTCTAGCTCAATTAGAAGGAGAGTTATTGTGTTCCAAGTTATCGGCCAATCAAATTGCTACTAGTTTTCATTTTCAATTCAAACTGGCGACCACCAGTTAACCTAAATCGAAATTCTGCTCTAAACCTTTTTTATACATTCTATCAATGTTTCAGAAAATATATAACTCCCCATATCTGTAAGTAAAATATCAAAAAAGCATTATTTACTTTTACGTTTCAAGATGGTGGCACTTCCGGTTCGATCGACAAACTTCATATTTTGTGTACAAATCAATAATTACTTGTCTAGTATCCAAAATATAAAATCAGGTCATTCTGACCTATATTTCGACGATTTTTTTGAAAAATTTCACCCTTAATTTCACCAAGGGGAGATAATTTAGAAAATTTTGGAGGACATCATTTAAGTCGCATTGAAAATTTCATGAAAATCGCAAAACTATTAAAGATTTGTCAAGTTGGTCTCAACTTCCGGTTCGAAACCACAGCGACGAAATTTCGAAATTGCAGATTTGAAGTAAATGTCGCAAGATACCCAAAGAAAAAAGAATTAGTAAAATAGGTCAAATAGTCACAAAGTTACAGCATTGTAGGTCAAATGCATTCGTTCGTAAAATCGGTGATTTCGGATTTGTGAAACGTTTTGAAAATATACTCGGCCAAATTAAAAACTTGATACTAATGAATTTCAACAATTATTTTTTCTGGTAAGTCAAATAAATTTTAAAGTGTTTCTAACGATAGTAAGTAGTAAGAAGTCTTTTGAGCATATAAAGATGAAAAACCTGAAAAACACGTGCAAACACAAACTCGTGAGTCAATCGATGCAAGTTTGCTTAAACTGAACGCGCACACGTAACTTGAACTGGAAAAACAAATCAAAATTGTTATTTTCATCTTTCTTAGAAAATGACGCGCCTTTCGAGTGTAGAACGTGTACGTGCTATAGGTAGGTTCTGTACTGGTCAGTCTGTGGTCACTGTTGCAAGAGCCTTTAATTGTTCACGCCAGACAATATGTAATCTTAGAATGAGAGTGCTTCAAACGGGAACTATTGCCGACCGCCCAAGGGCTGGAGCGCCACGTGTGACGTAACTCCAGGAATATCAAACAATACGATTACGTCATCTTAGAAACAGATTTGTCACTGCAACCTCCACAAGTAGAGAGATGTTTGATGGAAGGGTAACTGCACAAACTGTTCGAAATCGCTTGCAGGCTGCTGGTCTTCGAGCTCGGAGGCCCTATAATGGACCAATATTAACACCTCTTCATCGCCGTAACCGACTTGTGTGGGCCACAAGACACATAAGATTTACTCAAAGACAGTGGAATTCGGTTGTCGTTAGTGACGAATCTCGATTCACTTTGAGATTTGCCGATGGCAGGGTCCGAGTGTACCGCAGACGAGGTGAAGGTTACACTCAAATATGCGTCAGAGAAGTTGACCAATTTGGTGGCGGCAGCGTCATGGTTTGGGGTTCTTTTTGTGCACACGGACGCTCTCCTCTTGTCGTTGTCCAAGGGGACTTAAATGCTGTCCAGTACAGGAATCAGATTTTGAAACCTGTTCATCTTCCGTTTATGCAGAGACATGGATTGGCCTGGACGAACGTTTCAACAAAACAATGCTCGACCCCATACGGCAATTGCTACCCAGAATTTTTTAAGAAATGTCGGTGTCCAAGTCCTGGATTGGCCGTCGCTTAGCCCCGACCTTAATCCTATTGAACACATCTGGGACGAACTGGGTCGACGTGTTCGTCAGCAAGTGAATCCACCACTGACTTTGCAGGACCTTCAACATGCTCTTGCTGAGCAGTGCCGACGTCTTCCTCGCGTAGTGTTTACTAATGTACTGAGATCCATGAGAAGACGTTGCGTGGCAGTACGAGACGCTAGAGGAGGCCACAACCAATACCTGCACTAAACACATTATTCCGATTGTTCTCCAAGTCTGTGAACTTCATTTTCGGGGGAACTGTGACATCACGAACGTTTTCAATGTCAAGGACATTGGTCGCGTCGTATTCTTGCTTTCTCTTGATATCAAGGTCGTCAATGCACAACATAACACTAAAATAGTTGCCTTAAACCAAATATTAAAAATCTAGTCCCAAAAATCCCGAGTGTCAAGATTTTAATTTGGTTGAGTATATATATTTAATCAAGGTTCGCACCCCATTTTTGTGGGGAGGGGGGCAAGTCGAAATTTCAGAAAGATCCCATGGATAGGTCATATAAATAATCCGAACAAGAAAAAATAAATCATTAAAATCGGACACAATCTAGTAAAGTTAATGGGTTTTTTTCACTCGTAAACAACTTTGTCGGCAGGATAAACATCAAAGGCAAAATTCGAATTTTTGAAATAGTCAAATACCAAAAATTCGACCCGTATCCCGGCTATGCTGAAATGTATTAATTTCAGACATAGGAGACGAATTGAACATACTACGCCCTATTGTGTTTGTTTACAAGTCCGTAAATGTCGACTTTTCACTGTTTCATATTCACTTCAAAATGGCGACCATCAGTTGACCTAAGTCAAAATTCTGCTCTGAACGTTTTTTTAGGCCTTCCCTCAAGGATTCAGAAAATATAACTCCCATGTCTGTAAGTGCAATATCGCGAAAGTTATATTGACTTTTCACGTTTCAAGATGGCGCCACTTCCGGTTCGATCGACAAATTCCATATTTTGTGTACGAATCAGTAAATACTTTTCTCGTATCAAAAATAAAATGAGGTCATTCTGACCTATATTTCGACGATTTTTTTTTAAAAGTTTGATCCTTAATTTCACCTAGGGGAGATAATTTAGAAAGTTTTTAATCCTATTTTTGAAGTCGCATTGGTGAGACCAACTTACATGATAAATTTCATGAAAAACGTACAACTATTAAAGAAGTTGTCATATTAGTCTTCACTTCCGGTTCGAAAATCTGAAACTGCAGATGAAAATGATTTTTTACAACGTACTCAAGGAAAACATAACGCTAACGCTACAATATACGTCCACATTTCCTGCTTTGATTGATATGGTACTTTGGACAGAAGGCTAGGCGTTTGGTTTGTTTAGCGTTGAGGGTCGTGCCTCAGGATCAATAGTTGCCGTCCTTAGAGTATAAGGAATAAGTATACCAAGATTATTCATTCAGAATTGTGCCTTCCCAACGCAAAAGGCAAAAATATGGCGTGGCTCTGCCCCTGGGGGTCGGGACATTCACCAAAATCAACAGTGGACGCCCTCAGGCTATAAGGAATACATATGCCAAGTACCAAGCTGATTCATTCATAATTGCGGCCTGTAAACGGCAAACACAAAAATTGGGCGTGTCTAGCCTGTGGGTGTCGGGACATGCAGTTGTCGTCCTTAGGCTATAAGGAATACATATCCCAAATTACGATCCATTAGAATCGTGGCCTGTAGAATGAATGAAATGGAGTTTTATGGCACGTGAGCTCCAACCGGGCTATATGGTGCCAAACAAAGGATGATTCTAATGAGACAAATTAAATAAATATCACATAAATATATTTATATACATAAATAAAAACAAGTATCACAGTCAATAATGGTACTAAAAATAAATACAACTAAATATACGTCCTTTATGTATATAAATAGTTAAAACAAAATACGGGATATATATACAATTAAAATTGGTAATAAAAGTTTGTCTCTTTTAAAAAGTTTAACAATTTTCCATATAGCTCCGGTTGTGCAAATCGTTGACTTTTAGCCCTTCGTACTGCAGAATGTTCTCGTTGTCGGGTTTTGCTCCTGTTTGCTCACTACACTTATTATTTTAGCGTTTTCCGAGATTCTATCCGGATTATCGCCCTTATTGTTGAAATTGTTTGACGTTCTAACATCTGACGTCAACTGGCAGACTATCGCCATTGAAGAGACGACCATTGTCAAGATCGGTCGCAATATTTCGGTTACTTTTTTTTTTCAAATCATTTTTAGTGAAGCCTGTACCATAACAGGCCCGGGACTGTACAGCGCAGTGGACGCTTACGGCTGGCCCCCGGATCCATTCACTTGATTTGATATTTTTTCGCAGGTTAATCTTGTAAGTTTTTGTTTTTCGTGTAGTGCGGTCCTCCTGCACTTACTATTAGAGTAGAGGTTTAGCCCTTCGTACTGCAGAATGTTCTCGTTGTCGGGTTTTGCTCCTGTTTGCTCACTACACTTATTATTTTAGCGTTTTCCGAGATTCTATCCGGATTATCGCCCTTATTGTTGAAATTGTTTGACGTTCTAACATCTGACGTCAACTGGCAGACTATCGCCATTGAAGAGACGACCATTGTCAAGATCGGTCGCAATATTTCGGTTACCTTTTTTTTTCAAATCATTTTTAGTGAAGCCTGTACCGTAACAGGCCCGGGACTGTACAGCGCAGTGGACGCTTACGGCTGGCCCCCGGATCCATTCACTTGATTTGATATTTTTTCGCAGGTTAATCTTGTAAGTTTTTGTTTTTCGTGTAGTGCGGTCCTCCTGCACTTACTATTAGAGTAGAGTTTTAGCCCTTCGTACTGCAGAATGTTCTCGTTGTCGGGTTTTGCTCCTGTTTGCTCACTACACTTATTATTTTAGCGTTTTCCGAGATTCTATCCGGATTATCGCCCTTATTGTTGAAATTGTTTGACGTTCTAACATCTGACGTCAACTGGCAGACTATCGCCATTGAAGAGACGACCATTGTCAAGATCGGTCGCAATATTTCGGTTACCTTTTTTTTCAAATCATTTTTAGTGAAGCCTGTACCATAACAGGCCCGGGACTGTACAGCGCAGTGGACGCTTACGGCTGGCCCCCGGATCCATTCACTTGATTTGATATTTTTTCGCAGGTTAATCTTGTAAGTTTTTGTTTTTCGTGTAGTGCGGTCCTCCTGCACTTACTATTAGTGACTGGCACTCAATCAAAATATGCTTAACTGTCAAAGGAACATGACAGTGAACACATTCTGGTTGAGGCTCTCGCTTCAAAATGAAAATATGAGTTAAAAAGGTATGACCAATACGAGAGCGACACAAAACAACTTCATCCCTCCTGTTAGTTCTATAGGAGCTTGGCCAGTCTCCTAAGAGAGGCTTAATATGATGAAGTTTGTTTGTGCCTGCAAGATCCCAAGACCGTTGCCAGCGACCATAAATGAAATGATTAATCGATGATTTAAAATCTTGATATGGTATTAAAATTGGTGATAGGGGGAGATCTAAAGCAGCTTTGGCAGCAAAATCTGCTTGATCATTCCCCCTTATATCAACGTGACTGGGGAGCCAGCAAAAGACGATGTCTTTGCTTGAAAGCTCGTAAGATAGTAGCAGACGATAAACATCTGCTACTAATGGGTGTTCAAGCTTTTTATTGTAAATTGCTTGAAGTGAGGACAGAGAATCAGTGAAGATAATGTGCTGTTGTTGATGAGATGATTGTACGAACTCCAAAGCGTGCAGAATGGCCTGAAGTTCAGCTGTAAATATGGAAGCAGCAGGTGGGAGGCGGACAGAAATGGTCTCGGATGGTGTCACGGTAGCCGAAGCTACCCGATCGTCATCTTTCGAACCATCTGTATATATTGGAGCATAAACACCATATTTAGACCTTAGCTCTCTAAAAAGAGACTGAAAAACCGAGGAGCTAGTATCTCTCTTTTTATGCCGAGTAAGATCGAAATCGATCTTTGGGGGAGATACAGCCCACGGTGGAGTCCTAAAGAAAGGGGTATTCGCAATACTGTCAAGGCTGATACCAGCCTCAGACAAAAGGGGTTGTATGCGAATACCGAATGGTGGAATGACTTTAGTCTTGAGCATATATAAATGCTCATGATAGGGTCTAAATATGGTGTTAAATGAAATATGATTTGGTAAAGATGCTATTTTCGTAGCATACTGCAGGGCAAGTTTATCACGTCTGTTGTGCAGTGAGGGCTCATGCGCCTCGACGTATAAACTGTCCACTGGAGATGTACGAAAGGCTCCTAAACTGATCCTAAGTCCTTGGTTGTGTATGGTGTCGAGCTCTTTGAGATAAGACTCGCGGGCAGACCCATACACAATACACCCATAATCGAGTTTTGATCTTATTAACGCTCGATATAATCTGAGCAAGACCTTACGGTCTGCTCCCCAATCAGTATTTGATAAGACTCTCAATATGTTGAGGGCTTTCAGACATTTCTTTTTTAGGTTTTTAATATGGGGGATAAATGATAATTTCTTATCAAATATCAGCCCCAGAAATTTGGTTTCATCCACAACTGGAAGGCGGTTGCCATCCAAGAAAAGTTCTGGATCAGGATGTAAACCTCGTTTCTGACAGAAATGCATGCAGACAGTCTTGGATTTCGAAAACCGAAATCCATTTTCGGTTGCCCATTGTTGAAGTGAATTCAAACAAAGCTGCAACTTACGTTCGATTATCCGCATGTCTGTAGAACCATAGCACATCTGAAAGTCATCAACATAAAGAGCGCCGTTTGTACCTGGTTTAAGGCACGCTGGGATCGTATTAATTTTTATAGCAAAAAGAGTAGGAGATAAAATGCTTCCCTGTGGAACCCCCATTTCCTGAGAGAATGGGTCAGAGAAAATTGATCCCAGTCGTACCTTAAATGACCTATCTTCGAGGAAATTTTTAATGAAGATAGGTAAGCGACCTCGTAGGCCGAGGTTATGGAGGTCGCGCATGATACCGTGTTTCCACGTGGTATCATATGCTTTCTCCAGATCGAAAAAAATTGCAACTAAATGTTGCTTCTGGATGAAAGCGTTTGCAAATACAGCTAGTTAAAGCGATCGGACGATAGTTGGTAGGATTCGTATGATCTTTTCCCGGTTTAGGGATGGGAATTATTGTGGCTTCATGCCACGAAGGAGGGAAATTCCCATCAACACAAATCCGGTTAAAAAGATCTAATAAAATCAAGAGAGTGGAAAAGGGTAAATGTTTAAGAATTTGGTAATGAATTTCATCTGGACCAGTTGCAGTATCCCGAGCCCGCTTAAGCGAATCTCGAAGTTCTGCAATGGAAAATGTATCATTATAGCATTCATCATTGTGGGACTTGAAATTAAGTCGCCTTTTCTCCTGTTGTTGTCTAATGCCTCGAAAGGCATCGGAGGAGAAATTGGATGATGAATTGAATGAAAAAGTACTGGCCAGAGAATTAGCAATATCAGGAAATGTTGTTAAGGTGGTATTATCAACATTGAGATGGTTAACTGATAATGCACTACTTTTACCTTTAATCCTACGAATCCTATCCCATACCGACTTAGATGTGGTACGGGAATTGATCCTTGAGACATAACTCTCCCATGAAGATTTCTTTGCTTGACGTATGGTTCTACGGGCCTTCGCCCGGACCATTTGGTATGCCGCAATATTCTCCATGGAAGGATGGTTCTTTAATCGTCTCAGGATACGATCACGCTCTTTAAGAGCGGATTTGCAATCGTCGTTAAACCATGGTTTATTGAAACGTTTTGGTTCAGTCGTGGTTTTTGGAATCGCCTGCTCAGCTACATCTTGAAGAATTGAAGTGAATAAAGCCATAGGCTCATCTGCTTCCTCTAACACCTTTGCATCAAAGGAGAAGAGACACAAAGATTCAAATAGAGCCCCCCCCCCCTGGGGTGTAGGGGGTGATAAGAATATACCCTTCGTATGTCCTGCGTGTCGTAAAAGGCGACTAATAGGATCCCTGTAATGGGGCAACGTGTTTGCCGTGCGTTGCGACCCGTGTCGGTGGAGAGTGGAATCCTGGTAATTGAGTGGGGATTTGGCTTGCGAGCCCCTTCTCTGCAACACATTGCTTCGGCCCACAATTCACCTAGACGGGAGGTCAGAGTGGCCCACTCTGATCAATCGGCTTTGGTCGTGCTTAGCTGACGAGTAGGCGCATCTTTTCCATTATTCTGTAATATATATTTGTTGCAGTTCTACCTTTGTGTCCTACGTGCCTACTCTAAAGCAACGGCTTGGGTCAACTAGGTAGAGTAAAATTTTAAAACCTTTACTTTGTCTAGGTATATCCCTGTCTGTCCTCGTAGGGCGCATGCGCTGGATATCTG
The DNA here is from genome assembly GCA_963678685.1 of Patella ulyssiponensis. Taxonomy (NCBI): domain Eukaryota; kingdom Metazoa; phylum Mollusca; class Gastropoda; family Patellidae; genus Patella; species Patella ulyssiponensis. The sequence continues at coordinate 8,967,386 of OY783227.1, read as the reverse complement.
CGCAGTAGCCTGCATGGATATTGTAACCCTTTGGTGGTTGGAGAGCAGGCAGGGACGAATCTTTTCAATTAATCAAATGGCTTCTCAAACAAAGAAGACTCGTGCTACAAAACGTATGTCGACCGAGGATTTGGAACCATTACCAATAAAAACTTCCCGAACCTGGCCTAGATTTCTGGTCATACAAAGTACTAACGATATCAATCTTAGTAAAACATCTCCCTTTTTGATTGCTAAAGGTCTTGCTGGCTTAGCTGGTGAGCCCAAAAGCGTCAAAAAAATGAGAAATGGTACTTTGTTAGTGGAATGTGCTAAAGAATCACATGCTACGTCATTATTAAAATCAAAAACTTTAGCCAACATTCCTATCAAAGTAGCACCGCATAACTCTCTTAATTCTTCAAGAGGTGTTATACGGTCTCAGGATTTAGAAGGCAGCTGTGAGGAAGAGATGCTTGAAAATCTCGCCTCACAAGGTGTTACCTACGTCAAACGTATTTCTATCAGACGTAATGGTATTATTATTCAAACAAACACCTACATCCTGACCTTTGATAAACCAGATCTTCCTAGGATGATCAAAGCTGGTTTTCTTTCCATACCAGTTACCCCTTACATCCCAAATCCATTGCGTTGCTTTCATTGTCAACGCTTTGGACACAGTAAAAACGTGTGTAAGGGGAAAGCAGTGTGTGCTCGATGTGGACAAGATGGTCACGAAAGTACATCTTGTCAACTTGACTACCACTGCATTAACTGCAAAGGGCCTCATTTTGCATATTCTAGAGAGTGCCCGATATGGAAAAAAGAAAAACAAGTTCAGCAGGTGAAAACAGAAAAAAACATACCTTACCCCGAAGCAAGGAAGTTGGTTGAGGCTGCAACCCCAACATTTGCAATGTCTTTTGCAAATGCAGTCAAGCCGAAGACCACTTCCATTGCCTGTCAAACACCTGCTGAATTTCCAGCTGAGACGGAAGATTCCTCGTCTAAACAAAAACCGATTATTCCACCTAAACCTGTCAATACAAATCTCAGCACTCGGACTGTTAATAAGTCTGGGGAGTCTGAGAAGGAGGAGATTATACCCCCTACTCCTCTACCAAATGGTGGAAATCCACCCAAAAAAGATAACAGCAAGGAACGCTCTGGTAAAGGCGTTCCTAAAAGTTCTAAATTGGGTACCTTTCGTACTAGGAAAGGTGACGAGGATCCTGTCGGAACCTTTAACAGGTTCGGGATACAGGACACTCTAATGGATGTTGTTGTAGAAGTACATGACCCCAAACAACATCTTAGAAGTCCTGTTAAACCACCCTGAAAATGGCTAATTCCATTATTCAATGGAATTGTCGTGGTCTTAAACCAAATTTTAATGAAGTTCAAATCTTAATTCAAAAATTTAATCCTTTAGCTATTTGTTTACAAGAAACATTTTTAAAGAATTCAGATGTACTTACACTCAGACATTTTGTTGACTATCATCATTTTACTAATAATGATGGTAGAGCACAAGGTGGCGTTTCCATTTTCCTTAATGGAAATATTCCGCAGAGTAAAGTCGCCCTCAACTCGCCTTTACAGGCTGTTGCAGTTAGGGTGACTCTACATATTCCAATCACACTCTGCTCTGTATATTTACCACCTAGTTTACATCTGAACCCCAGAGATCTTGATGACCTTATTGCACAACTTCCCCTCCCGTTTATAATTACGGGAGATTTCAATGGTCATCATTCACTCTGGGGTAGTCCAGATGATAACAACAGAGGTAAACAAATAGCGGACTTCATTAACATTACCCCCCTGGGGTGTAGGGGGTGATAAGAATATACCCTTCGTATGTCCTGCGTGTCGTAAGAGGCGACTAAAAGGATCCCTGTAATGGGGCAACGTGTTTGCCGTGCGTTGCGACCCGTGTCGGTGGAGAGTGGAATCCTGGTAATTGAGTGGGGATTTGGCTTGCGAGCCCTTTCTCTGCAACACATTACTTTGGCCCATGGTTCACCTAGACGGGAGGTCAGAGTGGCCCACTCTGATCAATCGGCTTTGGTCGTTTTTAGCTCTGTAGAATGTACCCTTTCCAAGTTTAATGCTCGTTTGTTTATTCACTCAGCATAATACCTACCTTTGTGTCCTTAGTACATTCTACAGAGCGGCGGCTCGGGTCAATTGGGTTGGCTAAGTATTTATACTTACTGGCTTGAGTATACCCCTCGTCGAGCCCTGAGGCAATGCACTGGTAGTCCGTGCTAGTCCTCCCCCTGGTAGGCAGGGAAGTAACCTGGGGGACGACGAGGGGTGAAACAAAAAAATATTATACATGGATTCCCCAATCCCCCCCACACCACCTGTTGTAAATAAACATAAAATAAAACAGAAACGTCATAGCACTGAGGACGTTTCTGAATTATTTAATACAAAATCAAAAATATCAAAGGCATGGCCGAGGTTCCTCTTAATTGAGAGTCCCTCTACAGACCTTTCTAAAGTTTCTCCATTTTTGATAACCAAGGGCGTCGCTGGCTTGGCTGGTGAGCCCAAGGCTATCATAAAACTTAAGAATGGAACATTACTGATAGAATGTGCCAAGGAGCAGCATGCTACCATGCTGCTTAAATCAACATCTTTGGCAGACATCCCTATCAAGGTGTCTCCACATAGGTCACTGAATTCAAGTAGAGGAGTAATTAGATGTCGGGATCTAGAAGGCAGCAGTGAGGATGAAATGGTGCAGTACCTTTCATCTCAAGGCGTCTCACATGTAAAAAGAATTAGTGTACGCCGAGGAGATAAGGTGATTGCCACAAGCACCTATATCCTCACATTCGATCGTCCCGAGATACCAAAGACTCTCAAAGCAGGTTATCTAAACATACCTGTGGATTCGTATATTTCCAACCCTCTTCGTTGTTATAAATGCCAAAAGTTTGGACACAGCAAGACCGTCTGCAGAGGTAAAGACACCTGCGCACGCTGTGGTCATGATGGCCACGAGAGCGCTACCTGCCAGGCGGATTTCTGTTGTGTCAATTGCAAGGGTAAGCACTTTGCTTACTCTCGCGAATGTCCTATTTGGCAAAAAGAGAAACGAATCCAACAGGTTATGTCTGAACGGAAAATGTCATACTTTGATGCTAAAAAGCAAGTAGAACTTTCTACACTTTTTCCCATTGCACCACAAGGGAAATCTTACTCAAGTGTGGTCAAAGTTTCTACTAGAAGTATTTCTATTCAGACAGATTTAACCTGGCATGAAAAAGAGGACATGCCTAAAATAATATCAGATCATAATAAAGGGGTATCAGGCTCATCACAAACAAGTGAGAGCTCTGTTAAAATCATTAATTCTTTGCCTGGCGAGGGTCCACCTTCCTTGCCTCAAACTGAGGATGTTAGGATCATTCCTAACACTTCAACCGAGAAGGGCAAGGGGTCATCTCCCTCGCCTCCCCTTGAAACTGTCATCCTGGATTCCAGTTCTACTGGATCAGGGTCGCAGTTAAAGGGTTCTTCAAAGAAAGAAAAACTAGCAAAGTTTAAAGAGGGAGGAAAGAAGGGTTCAAAAGACCCTATCTCCCTCTATAATAGATATGGGGATGATCTGATGGACGGTGTTACCTATGCAGATGTCCATATGGACCCACATGGGAAGCCGTCAAAAAATAAAATTCCCTGACAATGTTAAATTCCATTATTCAATGGAATTGTCGTGGTTTAAAACCAAATTTTAATGAAGTCCAATTATTAATTCAAAAACACAATCCTTTAGCTATTTGTTTACAGGAAACTTTTTTAAAGAATTCTGACACTCTATCTTTTAGACATTTTGTTGGTTACCATCATCACGCAGTTGGTGATGGTAGAGCTCATGGGGGTGTTTCTATTATTCTTAATGGAGATATCCCTCAGAGTAAAGTCACTCTCAACTCGCCCTTACAGGCAGTTGCAGTTCGGGTGACTTTGCATATTCCTATAACACTCTGCTCTGTATATCTTCCACCAAGTTTACATCTTAATCCCAGAGATCTTGATGACCTTGTTGCACAACTTCCTCTCCCGTTTATTATTACGGGAGATTTCAATGGTCATCATTCCCTCTGGGGTAGTCCAGATGATAACAACAGAGGTAAACAAATAGCGGACTTCATTAACATTAATAATTTGTGTTTATTAAATGATGACTCGCCTACTTATCTACATCCTGCCACAGCTTCTTTTTCTTCCCTGGATCTCACCATTTGCTCTCCGGTCCTGTTTCAGGATTTTACATGGAGAGTAAATGAAGATCTATGTGGTAGTGACCACTTTCCTATCATAATTGATAATAATGGTCCCTCTCCGGTCGAAAGACCCCAGAGGTGGAAGTTGCATAAGGCCGATTGGGTTCTATTTGAATCTTTGTGTCTCTTCTCCTTTGATGCAAAGGAGTTAGAAGATGCAGATGAGCCTATGGCCTTATTCACTTCAATTCTTCAAGATGTAGCTGAGCAGGCGATTCCAAAAACCACGACTGAACCAAAACGTTTCAATAAACCATGGTTTAGCGACGATTGCAAATCCGCTCTTAAAGAGCGTGATCGTATCCTGAGACGATTAAAGAACCATCCTTCCATGGAGAATATTGCGGCATACCAAATGGTCCGGGCGAAGGCCCGTAGAACCATACGTCAAGCAAAGAAATCTTCATGGGAGAGTTATGTCTCAAGGATCAATTCCCGTACCACATCTAAGTCGGTATGGGATAGGATTCGTAGGATTAAAGGTAAAAGTAGTGCATTATCAGTTAACCATCTCAATGTTGATGATACCACCTTAACAACATTTCCTGATATTGCTAATTCTCTGGCCAGTACATTTTCATATAATTCATCATCCAATTTCTCCTCCGATGCCTTTCGAGGCATTAGACAACAACAGGAGAAAAGGCGACTTAATTTCAAGTCCCGCAATGATGAATGCTATAATGATACATTTTCCATTGCAGAGATTCGGGATTCGCTAAAGCGAGCTCGGGATACTGCAACTGGTCCAGATGAAATACACTACCAAATTCTAAAACATTTACCTTTTCCAACCCTCTTAATTTTATTAGATCTTTTTAACCGGATTTGGGTAGATGGGAAGTTTCCTCCTTCGTGGCATGAAGCCACAATAATTCCCATCCCTAAACCAGGTAAAGATCATACGAATCCTACCAACTATCGTCCGATCGCTTTAACTAGCTGTATTTGCAAAACCATGTAGAGATTGATCAATCGAAGGCTTGTTTGGTACCTTGAGTCCAACAACCTCATTACAGACCTCCAATGTGGATTTCGGTCCCAAAGGAGCACTCTTGATCATCTCGTCAGATTTGAAACGTTCGTCAGGGACGCTTTCATCCAGAAGCAACATTTAGTTGCAATATTTTTCGATCTGGAGAAAGCTTATGATACCACGTGGAAACACGGTATCATGCGCGACCTCCATAACCTCGGCCTACGAGGTCGCTTACCTATCTTCATTAAAAATTTCCTGGAAGATAGGTCATTTAAGGTACGACTGGGATCAATATTCTCTGATCCATTTCCTCAGGAAATGGGAGTTCCACAGGGAAGTATTTTATCTCCAACACTTTTTGCAATTAAAATTAACTCTATCCCAGCGTGCCTTAAACCAGGTACAAACGGCGCTCTTTATGTTGATGACTTTCAGATGTGCTATGGTTCTACAGACATGCGGATAATCGAACGTAAGTTGCAGCTTTGTTTGAATTCACTTCAACAATGGGCAACCGAAAATGGATTTCGTTTTTCGAAATCCAAGACTGTCTGCATGCATTTCTGTAAGAAACGAGGTTTACATCCTGATCCAGAACTTTTCTTGGATGGCAACCGCCTTCCAGTTGTGGATGAAACCAAATTTCTGGGGCTCATATTTGATAAGAAATTATCATTTATCCCCCACATTAAAAACCTAAAAAAGAAATGTCTGAAAGCCCTCAACATATTGAGAGTCTTATCAAATACTGACTGGGGAGCAGACCGTAAAGTCTTGCTCAGATTATATCGAGCGCTTATAAGATCTAAACTCGATTATGGGTGTATTGTGTATGGGTCTGCCCGCGAGTCTTATCTCAAAGAGCTCGACACCATACACAACCAAGGACTTAGAATCAGTTTAGGAGCATTTCGTACATCTCCAGTGGACAGTTTATATGTCGAGGCGCATGAGCCCTCACTGCACAACAGACGTGATAAGCTGGCCCTGCAGTATGCTACGAAAATTGCATCACTTCCGAATCATATTTCATTTAACACCATATTTAGACCTCGCCATGAGCATTTGTATCTGGTAAAGACTAATTCTGTTCCATCATTCGGTATTCGCATACAACCCCTTTTGTCTGAGGCTGGTATCAGCCTCGACAGTATTGCGAATACCCCTGTCTTTAGGACTCCACCGTGGGCTATATCTCCGCCAAAGATTGATTTCGATCTTTCTCAGCACAAAAAGAGAGATACTAGCTCAACGGTGTTCCAATCTCTTTTTAGAGAGTTAAGGTCTAAGTATGGTGATTATGCTCCTATTTTCACAGATGGATCGAAAGATGGTGATCGGGTAGCTTCGGCTACAGTGACACCATCCGAGACCATCTCTGTTCGCCTACCACCTGCTGCTTCTATTTTTACAGCTGAGCTTCAGGCTATTCTCCAAGCCTTGGAGTTCATTCAATCCTCATCAAATTTAAAACACATCATCTTTTCTGATTCTTTGTCCTGTCTTCAAGCAATTAGTAACAAACAGCTTGATCACCCATTAGTAGCAGACATTTATCGTCTGCTACTTTCATTCGAGTTGAGAAGCAAGGACATTGTTCTTTGCTGGCTCCCCAGTCATATGGATATTAAAGGGAATGATCAAGCAGACTCGGCTGCCAAGTCTGCTTTAGATCTTCCCGTATCCGATTATTGCATTCCTTTTAAGGATTTTAAATGTGTTATAAATTCCTATATTTATGACCGCTGGCAACGGTCTTGGGATCTTGCAGGCACAAACAAACTTCATCACATTAAGCCTCTCTTAGGAGAATGGCCAAGCTCCTATAGAACTAACAGGAGAGATGAAGTTGTTTTGTGTCGCTCTCGTCTTGGTCATACCTTTTTAACTCACATTTTCATCTTAAAGCGAGAGCCTCAACCAGAATGTGAACACTGTCATGTTCCTTTGACAGTTAAACACATTTTGATTGAGTGCAAGCATCTCAAGCATATAAGATCACGGTATTACCGTTGTCAGTCACTTCATCATTTGTTTGCCCAGCCGGGCCTATATTGTAAAGCGCTAGACTTTTTAAAAGAGACAAATTTTTATCGAAAATTTTAATTGTAAATATCCGAATATTCTCTTTCATGTTTTAAATACACTGAAAAAAAACTTGTGTTGGGTATCAACACAAGTACTTGTGTTAAAACTAACCTACACAAGTTTGTGTTGTTTTGCATTGCATTAACACAAACTTGTGTAGATTTATAAAATCTTGTGTGTTTTCATATAATTAACACAAGTAATGTGTTGTTTTAATCTATTATTAATTACAGGTATGTCGTGAAATATAAAATTGCATAATAACCACTAGGTATTGTTTATATTCAGAGCAAACTTTTGTGAAGTGTTGTTAAGGAAAATTCTAAAGTATCATTATATTTTCGACTGAAAAGGTACTGTTTTTTGAAAGAAAACTAAAATAAGAGGACGAATTATGTCAACTTATATTATTTCTTTGTTTCTGTTTTTTTTTTAAATGTTTTAGTTTCTTAACAAAACATTATTAAGACAATATCCACTATTTAGTTCGACATTTGCACAGACAATGGCTTGACAGAAATTAATTGGATGTTAATTGGTGTTAAGATGTCCGTAGTTAAAATGTCTGCAAGTTGCGGATTTTTATTGGCCCTATAAACTGGTAGATCAAAAGAATATATAATCTAAATGTGATTTTAGTACATTGTTGTTTTTACAGTTGATTCAGCCTGCGTGGGAAAAATTAGTTAAAGTCTCATTTAATTTAATTGGTTGTTAAAATCGAAGTTAAATATTATTGGTTAACTAAAAAATAACCAATGAAATTTATTCTTTCATGCGTCAATTACCAAACTTGTCTACGATATCACCCTAGGTGAAAGTGGACGTTAAACCCCACGAACGAACGAACAATTACCAAATGTATCTTCTCTAAGTTTAATATACCTCTTGTGGCAAATTCTTTTTGTGGAAACAGACGTTAAACAGCCCGACGACTGCTACTATTGGATTATAATATAATACCGACGATCAGTTTAGCTACACTGAATCCAATCGGTCATTTTCTACCGATGTTTGCCGATTTCTACAGCCATGGGACACCGGAAATAACGCATGTATTTCTAAAATGGCGGACAAAGCAAGGGGAAGAAAAGGTAGGTTAATTCTGTAATCATAATAATGTACTTTATCCATCTACTTTTTCTGAAATTTTACACGATTATCACTAGAATTCCAAATATTCAAAATTACATCGTTCGACTAGGGTTAGTAGGTAAGAATTTGTACGTTCCAGGAGAGTCAATTCATTTATTTTTCTTCTACGCCGCCATCTTGATTTGGGAAATTTGGCCAAAATAGAAATTAACTCGTGCATAAACTAAATAATATTGTATTGCTCTTCTGTGTTAGTTCTTTGATTGAAATGAAATCTATATTATGTGAAAAATTTCAGCCACAGTCAATATGATTAGATTTGTTTTAGACAATGATGTAGTACATGTATATATGGCCCTCCAGTTTAAAGCAGATCGTTTAGAATTTGCAAAGATAGACCGGTAACATTTTTATATTATTATTATTTTTAACAATAATGCCCTTTGCCTATAATTATCATTTTATATAAAGATACAGGAAAATGAATTTATGTAAGCCCATGCTTGTTTCCGATCCCACAACTAAATACTGTATCTTTTAACCAGGCGCGGATTCAGGGGGAGGTCCAGGGGGCCGTGCCCCCCCCCCCCCCTGTCGGCCCCAGTGTGACATAGTTGATATTCGTTTGCTTTGTTACTGTTGTAGTTCACATATATGCTCTTTAATAGATGATTTAAACATGATTTTGGCATTCTCTCCGTACAGTACAAAAATGTGAGGGTATCAGCATATGATTATGGGTTATTGTGAGAGAGAGAGAGAAATGGGGTTTAACGTCCACTCAACACAACCAGGTCATTTCGGGACTAACATATGGTTTCAATTTTCCTTGTAAGACATATAGAAATAGAAATTACAAATAAAACACTTATATGGATATACTACTTCTGAATTTATTAACAAGCTACGTTTCGATACTCATACAGGTATCGTTCTAGAACGATACCTGTATGAGTATCGAAACGTAGCTTGTTAATAAATTCAGAAGTAGTATATCCATATAAGTGTTTTATTTGGTTTCAATTTTATTTCAATAATTCGCTTGCGCGTAGGGGTCTTTAGCCGTGGGAGGAAACCGGAGTGCCCGGAGGAAACCCACGAGGTTGAGAAGGCGCCCCTATCTCCATGCCACATACGCTCACACCAGGGCTCGAAACCTCAGCTGCAAGCCAGAGGTGACCGGCCAGTTAGAGGTCGAAGCGCGGCACTCTAGGCCATCTCAACCCCCCTGGTTATTGTGAATATAATCAAATCAAAACTGTCAACCTAATTCAAGTCAACTACTATCTGGCATATTTATTTCAGTAACCAACCGTCAAAGGGACAGTTGAAAATGGCTGTGGAAATTTTGTTCTCAGAGATTGCCAATCAGTTAAAGGCTATGTAAGTACCATACATATTTGTTTTTGAATGAGGAACCGGGTCCATACTCTCCACAATCTAGTTGTTCTTCGGCATGCAATGTCTTGGGCTTTGTTATTTCAAGTACGAACACCAAGAAACTTTTGACAATTGAATTTCTTTGACTTTTGTTAAGTGAGTTTAATGAAATTTCCTGGCTCATGTAGTACGCTATTACTTGTTCATATACACGTATTAAGCTTTTACTTGTTCATATGTTACACCCTTTCATCCAAAAAAACCAATAGTCCCTAAAAGCCTTAAAATGCATCAAAATTTGTTAGAGCCAAAAGCGCCAAAATGTAAATAATATACTAAAATACTGTTCGCAAATATTGTATTTCCAACTGCCATGGTGGAACTAATTGATGAAACATGTCTATTTGTCAAGGGGCTTGCAGGGGCGAATCTAGGAATTTTGAAAAGGGGTGGGGGCGCCGAAAAATGAGGGCACTGATCGCGGAGACGAGGCACGCCGCTGAGGAAGGGGGACCCCAAGAAAATTATCCGTCATTTTCTTGCATCTGTTGCCATTTCAAGAGCTATTTGGCTGATATTTTCGTTTAAGTAAACGTTCGGAACGGACATATTTAGGTCTGAGAAAAGGCACTTTCAGCGGTAAAAATGGGCACTGTCGTAAATTAGAGGGGGCGCGCGCCCCTTGCGCCCCCACTGGATCCGCCTCTGGCTTGTGATTACAACTTGATCTTCAGTTGTTATTATCCATTTTTGAGCAATTGTATATTTTTATCCAGGAGCCGAGAACAGTTTCATTACAAACCAAACAAGGGAAATATAAAAAAGATATGACAAAAGTCAAGAAATAATGCTTGGTATGTTAATTTTACCTAAATGCACATTAACTAAAATATACCTACTTGCTTGATTAGGTAATGACCATAACAACTTTATTCTACAGTTGGTTGATAAAATGTTACTTTAAATGTGTCTACTATAATTGTAGTTTACATAAATTAGCAGTGCTTGAAGCAAAAAGCTTAAAATAAATAATCACATTTGATCACTTTGATGCACCGAGAACAAGTGTTGTAGAAAAGTTCTCTTCTGCTTATTTCAGATGATAAAGAATAATATCACATTATTGTACAGAAAGAAATTTCAAAGACATTTGTGGTGCCATGGTACTAGCATGTACACATACATTTAGAAACAGCCATATATGAATAAACAAGGTTCATATCTGAGAGAAATTCAACATATCATCAGATTTGGTAAGTCGCTAATGCATTAGAAATTAAGATGCAAGGATGCATTTATAGGAGAAGAAAGATTAAGACAGATGGAAATAGCTACTTATATTGTGGAAACTTCTCTCACACAGCTTGATAAACAGGAAAATATAACTAACATTTGATATAAGAGTAGACCTTACACTCGCGGTACCTGGAAAAATTGCTCTCATAGCACACTGTATGGCATATGCCAAGTGGGAGCTGAACAGTAGGACGCTAAACTCCATTTCATTTCATTTTTTCATCTCGTGACAAAGCTAACTAAAACATTTAACATACAATGTAATTAAAGCTTTCATCTTATAACTGTTGAGTCTATTTAAGTCGACTAATATAGTATATTTTTTTTCTCAGTTAACTACATCAGAAAGATCAAGACAGTTTGAAATGGCTATTCATATTGTGGAATTTTTTTCTCACAAAGTTTGATAATCAGGCAAAATGTAAGTAACATACATATTTGTATTTTTAATCAAGGAACTAGTTCTATACACTTGCTTGGTAATCTAGTTTTTCTAATCGGGGCAATGCCTAGGACTCTGCTATTTCAAGTACTTGGCATGCTTGATTTTTAACAATCACATCCATAGATTTTCTTCAAGTTGTGATAAGTGTATTTTTACTGTAAATAGCAGTATAATTTTGTTGGACAATATTTTACTTTTCAAATAGAATAAAAGGTAATATCTAATTTGTTGCCAATGGAAAAAAATATGAGTGGGCCAAAATAATTAGACATTGCAAAGTAAATAGGCGCTGTCCTGATGTAGTAGAGAATTTGGATTTGGAAACTCAATACATGTTGAAACCGGGCGAATAGTTGATCTATTATGAGGTTTCAGTCCCAAATCTCCCGATTCTTTTCTGACTTCTAAGTTCTAACCCATTTGATTTGAACATAATAATCTGCCCGGGTCTGTAACTGGACAAGAGTGTTACGCAAAGTTAAAACAAAATAGAGACTCACTCTCGATGTGGCAAAATAAATTGTTTATTTAAACATTGTGAACCATAAAAAAGTATTCTTATTGCCTATGTTTTTATTTTTTAGGCTGGAACACCTTTGAAAGAGATTTTGATGTATGCTAACAACGACAGAACCCAGGCATCAAATGTATTTTATAATTCTGGAAAAGAATGCATTTGACCCAATTTTTAAATATTTATTTTTGTTTTTAATGTTAAATATTCTCCCAAACACAATCAGATTTTAATTCTCTTTACAAATTTATGTATCATATAGACAGTAAAGTGACATATAGCTCACTTAAAAATATGGTCGGAAATCATAAGTATTTAATAGACATTATCAAGAAACCAAATGTAGATCAAAATTACCCAGAATTACAAAAAGCCTTGACCTGCATTAAGGTGACTTTCCCTTTTTACTTTTCTGTGTTAATAGGGTGATCCTGTCCTACAACTAACCTATTCTTATATCAAATATTTCAACTGTCAAGGGAACCCGGGAGGGGGCGCAAATGGTTAACACACCCACGTTGGATCAGAAGGTCTTGTCATTGAGTCAAATAATTCAATTGTCTAGGGTCCTTAAATTGAACGCAATGGGGGGGGGGGTCGATTCCGGGCTTGTGCCCAATTATACCTTGCCATGTCCTACACTACTGACATGATGGACCTTTGACCTAAAATCTAGCTGAAAATTCTCCGCCAACGTCTTATACTCATTGAACCATTATGCCTCACCTCCCTTGCTTATGTACATATTATTTAATACATGTACTTGCAACTTTCTTTTAAATTATGTAATCTTGATGCTTTGCTCCATTTATGTAAAAATGTCATAAAATATTAGTGCATAATTAATCCTATTAGTGCTTGGTTTGGATGTTATTAAATTTAGACATTTTTGAATTATATATTTTGGGGTATGGGGTAGAAATACTGTGTTTTTATCTTTATATTTTCTCAGTTCTTGTTTTAGTATAAAAAAAAATAACTTTTTTATATTTTGGCATGGGAAAGGGGGGGGGGGGTCATTATATAACACAATTTTGTTAGTATAATAATTATTTTTCTGTTTTTCTGTTAACACTCAAATGTATATGTACTTTTTTCCCATCCTGTTTGAATAAATAATAATTTAAGAAAAAAAATATTATTGTTACCTCATTATTCAAACATTACAGGTTAAACAGAGTAAAGGTGTGGGGGGTACAGCAAAGGAAAGGTTGCTATGATACAAATTGGGTAAAAATACAACACAAGTTTTTGTTGGTGGTTATACACAAGTTTGTATTGAACCACACAAGTTTCAAAAATTTCAACACAAGTTTGAGAAATTTCAACACAAGTTTCAGAAATTTCAACACAAGTTTCAAAAATTTCAACACAAGTTTCAAAAATTTCAACACAAGTTTCAAAAGTTTCAACACAAGTTTCAGAAATTTCAACACAAGTATTGTGTAGCTTTTCACACAAGTTTCAACACAAGTTTGTGTTGTTTGATAAATTTTAACACAAGTCTTGTGTTGTTTGATACATTTTAACACAAGTCTTGTGTTGTTTCAACATTTAACACAAGTTTGTGTTGTTTCAACACAAGTTTGTGTTGTTAAATAGTAACACCCAACTTGTGTTGAAAACAACACAAGTTTGTGTTGTTTCAACACAAGTTTTTTTTCAGTGTATATATACATAAAGTTTGTGATTTATTTTTAGCTGATGCTTACTGTGATATTTGTTTTTATTTATGTATATATAGATAATGTGATTTTTTGTTTCTAGTTTGTCTCGTAACATCATCATATGTTTGGCGCAATATAGCCCGGTTGGAGCGGATGTGCCATTAAACAACATTCATTCATTCATTAACATTAATAATTTGTGTTTATTAAATGATGACTCGCCTACTTATCTACATCCTGCCACAGCTTCTTTTTCTTCCCTCGATCTCACCATTTGTTCTCCGGTCCTGTTTCAGGATTTTACATGGAGAGTAAATGAAGATATGTGTGGCAGTGACCACTTTCCGATCTTGATAGATAATAATGGACCCTCTCCGGTCGAAAGACCTCAGAGGTGGAAGTTGCATAAGGCTGATTGGGCTCTGTTTGAATCTTTGTGTCTCTTCTCTGTTGACGCAAAAGAGTTAGAGGATGCAGAAGAGCCCATGGCCTTATTCACTTCAATTCTTCAAGATGTAGCTGAGCAGGCGATTCCAAAGACTACGACTGAGCCCAAACGTTTCAATAAACCATGGTTTAATAACGATTGCAAATCCGCTCTTAAAGAGCGTGATCGTATTTTAAGACGCCTTGAGAAACACCCTTCCATGGAGAATCTTGCAGCATTCCAAATGGTCCGGGCGAAGGCCCGTAGAATCATACGCCAGGCAAAGAAGTCTTCATGGCAGGGCTATGTCTCAAGGATAAATTCCCGTACGTCTTCCAAATCAGTATGGGATAGGATTCGTAGAATTAAAGGTAAAAGTAGTGCATTATCAGTTAACCATCTAGATGTTGATAATACCACCTTAACAACATTTCCTGATATTGCTAATTCACTGGCCAGTACAATTTCATTCAATTCATCATCCAATTTTTCCTCTGATGCCTTTCAGGGCATTAAACATCAGCAGGAGAAAAGGCGACTTAACTTCAAGTCCCGTAATGATGAATGTTATAATGATAAGTTTTCTATTGCTGAACTCCGTGATTCTCTCAAACGAGCTCGAGATACTGCAACTGGTCCAGATGAAATTCACTACCAGATTTTAAAACATTTACCTTTTTCTACACTCTTAATATTATTAGATCTTTTCAACCGGATTTGGGTTGATGGGAATTTCCCGCCTTCGTGGCATGAAGCCACAATAAATCCCATCCCTAAACCGGGTAAAGATCCTACGAATCCTAACAATTATCGTCCGATCGCTTTAACTAGCTGTATTTGCAAAACCATGGAGAGATTGATCAATCGAAGGCTTGTTTGGTACCTAGAGTCCAACAACCTTATTACAGACCTCCAATGTGGATTTCGGTCCCAATGGAGCACTCTTGATCATCTCGTTCGATTTGAAACGTTTGTCAGGGATGCTTTCATCCAGAAACAACATTTAGTAGCTATATTTTTCGATCTGGAGAAAGCATATGATACCACGTGGAAATATGGTATCATGCGCGACCTGCATAACCTCGGTCTGCGGGGTCGCTTACCTATCTTCATTAAAAACTTCTTAGAAGATAGGTCGTTTAAGGTACGTTTAGGATCAATATTCTCTGACCCCTTTCCTCAGGAAATGGGGGTTCCTCAGGGAAGTATATTATCACCCACACTTTTTTCTATCAAAAAATAAATACCATACCGACGTGCCTTAAACGCGGGGTCGACGGCTCTCTTTATGTTGATGACTTTCAAATGTGTTACGGATCGACAAGTATGCAGACAATCGAACGTCAGTTGCAGCTTTGCTTGAATTCTATTCAACGATGGGCAACTGACAATGGATTTCGTTTCTCGAAATCCAAGACTGTCTGCATGCACTTTTGTCAAAGAAGAGGTTTACATCCTGATCCGGAACTTACACTGGATGGTAGTCCCATTCCAGTTGTAGATGAAACGAAATTCTTGGGTTTGATATTTGATAAGAAATTATCATTTATCCCACATATCAAAACCCTCAAGAAAAAATGTCTGAAAGCCCTCAACATATTGAGAGTCTTATCAAATACTGACTGGGGAGCAGACCGTAAGGTCTTGCTCAGATTATATCGAGCACTCATAAGATCAAAACTCGATTATGGGTGTATTGTGTATGGGTCTGCCCGCGAGTCTTATCTCAAAGAGCTCGACACCATACACAACCAAGGACTTAGAATCAGTTTAGGAGCATTTCGTACATCTCCAGTGCAGAGTATATACGTCGAGGCGCACGAACCCTCATTGCACGACAGACGTGATAAACTTGCACTGCAGTATGCCACAAAAATTGCATCTCTGCCTCATCACATTTCATTTAACACCATATTTAGACCTCTTCATGAGCATTTGTATCTGATGAAGACTAATACTATTCCATCATTTGGTATTCGCATTCAACCCCTTTTGTCAGAGGCTGGTATAAGTCATGACAGTATTGCGAATACCCCTTTCTTTGAAACACCACCATGGTCTATATCTCCTCCTAAGATCGATCTAGATCTTACAAAAAATAAGAAGAAAGATACTAGTTCCACAGTGTTTCAAACTCTCTTCGCAGAGTTGAGGTCTAAATATGGTGATTATGCTCCAATTTATACAGATGGTTCCAAAGATGGCGATCGGGTAGCTTCGGCTACTATCACGCCATCTGAGACCATTTCTGTTCGCCTTCCTCCTGCTGCATCAATATTTACTGCTGAACTCCAGGCCATCTTTCAGGCACTAGAGTTCATTCAATCCTCTCCATCTTTGAAATATGTTATATTTACTGATTCTTTGTCCTCCTTACAGGCAATAAACAACAAAAGCCTCCTACACCCATTAGTAGCAGATATTTATCGTCTGCTACTATCACACGAGTTCATCAGGAAGGACATTGTCCTTTGCTGGCTCCCCAGTCATGTTGATATTAAAGGGAATGATCAAGCAGACTTAGCTGCCAAGTCTGCTTTAGATCTTCCCATATCACAATTTTTATTACCATTTTCAGATTTTAAATCGTCAATCAATCTTTTTATTTACGGCCGCTGGCAACGGTCTTGGGATCTTGCAGACACAAACAAACTTCATCGCATCAAGCCTCTCTTAGGAGACTGGCCAAGCTCCTATCGTACTAGCAGGAGGGATGAAGTTGTCTTGTGCCGCTCTCGCATAGGTCATACGTTTTTAACTCATATATTCATTTTAAAGCGAGAGCCTCAACCAGAATGTGAACACTGTCATGTTCCTTTGACAGTGAAGCACATTTTGATTGAGTGCAATCATCTCAAGAATGTAATATCAAATTATTACCGTTGCCAGTCACTACATCAATTGTTTGCACAACCGGAGCTATATGGAAAATTGTTAAACTTTTTAAAAGAGACAAACTTTTATTACAAATTTTAATTGTATATATATATATATATATCCCGTATTTTTGTTTTTAATTATTTATATACATAAAGTACATATATTTTGTTGTATGTATTTTTAATAATATTATTTGTCTGTGATACTTGTTTTTATTTATGTATATAAATATATTTATGTGATATTTATTTAATTTGTCTCGCCAAAATCATCATAGGTTTGGCACCATATAGCCCGGTTGGAGCTGATGTGCCATAAAACTCCATTTCTTTCTTTCTTTCTTTCAAATAGAGCCCAATCAGCCTTATGCAACTTCCACCTCTGGGGTCTTTCGACCGGAGAGGGACCATTATTATTAATTATGATAGGAAAGTGGTCACTACCACATTGATCTTCATTTACTCTCCATGTAAAATCCTGAAAGAGGACCGGAGAGCAAATGGTGAGATCCAGGGAAGAAAAAGAAGCTGTGGCAGGATGTAGATAAGTAGGCGAGTCATCATTTAATAAACACAAATTATTAATGTTAATGAAGTCCGCTATTTGTTTACCTCTGTTGTTATCATCTGGACTACCCCAGAGGGAATGATGACCATTGAAATCTCCCGTAATAATAAACGGGAGAGGAAGTTGTGCAACAAGGTCATCAAGATCTCTGGGATTAAGATGTAAACTTGGTGGAAGATATACAGAGCAGAGTGTTATAGGAATATGCAAAGTCACCCGAACTGCAACTGCCTGCAAGGGCGAGTTGAGAGTGACTTTACTCTGAGGGACATCTCCATTAAGAATAATAGAAACACCCCCATGAGCTCTACCATCACCAATTGCATGATGATGATAACCAACAAAATGTCTAAAAGACTAATTGTCAGAATTCCGTAAAAAAGTTTCCTGTAAACAAATAGCTAAAGGATTGTGTTTTTGAATTAATAATTGGACTTCATTAAAATTTGGTTTTAAACCACGACAATTCCATTGAATAATGGAATTTAACATTGTCAGGGAATTTTATTTTTTGACGGCTTACCATGCGGGTCCATATGGACATCCGCGACGGCAATACCGTCCATCAGATCATCCCCATATCTATTATAGAGAAAAATAGGGTCTTTTGAACCCTTTTTCATTTTCTCTTTAAACTTTGCTAATCTCCTCTCTTTCCTGGAGAGGACAGTTTGGTCCTGAGAGGGTGGGATACCCTTCAGCTGCGAACTTGATCCAGCAGAACTTGAATCAAGAGCGATAGCTTCAGCAGAAGGCGAGGGGCGCGACCCCTTGCCATTCTGGGTTGACGTGTTGTGGATAGTCCCAACACTTCCAGGTTGCGGCAAGGAAGGTTGTCCCTCACCAGGCAAAGTATTAATAGTTTGGATCGAGTTCTCTCGCGTATGAGAGAAGCTCGATACCCCTTGATATGATATGTCTTTTGGCATTTCCTCTTGATCAGGCCAGGTTATGTCTGTCTGAACAGAAATTGTTTTAGTAGAAACTTTAACTGTACTTGCGTAAGATTTCCCTTGTGGTGCAATGGGAAAAAATGCAGTAAGTTCTACTTGCTTACGAGCATCGAAATATGACATCTTTCGTTCAGACATCACCTGTTGGATTCGTTTCTCCTTCTGCCAAATTGGACATTCGCGAGAGTAAGCAAAGTGCTTACCCTTGCAATTTATACAACAAAAATCCGCCTGGCAGGTAGCGCTTTCGTGGCCATCATGACCACAGCGGGCGCAGGTGTCTTTACCTCTACAGACAGTTTTGCTGTGTCCAAATTTTTGGCATTTGTAACAGCGAAGGGGGTTAGAAATATACGAATTATTAAGATAACCTGCCTTGAGAGTTTTGGGTATTTCGGGACGATTGAAAGTGAGGATGTAGGTGCTTGTAGCAATCACCTTATCTCCCCGACGTACGCTAATTCTTTTAACATGCGAGACGCCTTGGGATGAAAGGTATTCTACCATTTCATCCTCACTGCTGCCTTCAAGATCCCGACAGCGAATAACTCCTCTACTTGAATTTAACGACCTATGTGGCGACACCTTGATCGGAATGTCTGCTAAGGATGTGGATTTAAGCAGCATGGTAGCATGCTGTTCCTTAGCACATTCGATCAGAAGTGTTCCATTTTTCAGTTTTTTGATAGTCTTGGGCTCACCGGCCAAGCCAGCTGCCCTTGGATATCAAAAATGGTGAAATTTTTGAGAGGTCGGTAGAGGGACTCTCAATCAAGAGAAACCTCGGCCATGCCTTTGACATTTTATTTGTTGATTTAAATAGAGTAGAAATGTCCTCTGTACCAGGACGTTTCTGTTTTTTATTATTTTGATCTTTATTTATATGGATTGGGGGGGTTGGGGAATCCATGAATAAATATTTTTTTAAATTCACCCCTCGTCGTCCCCCAGGTTACTTCCCTGCCTACCAGGGGGAGGACTAGCACGGATCGCCAGTGCATGGCCTCAGGGCTCGACGAGGGGTATACTCAAGCCAGAAGTAAACAATACTTTCCAACCTGATTGACCCAAGCCGCCGCTCTGTAGAATGTACTTAGGACACAAAGGTAGATATTATGCTGAGTGAATAAACAACAGAGCATTAAACTGGAAAGGGTACATTCTACAGAGCTAAAACGATTGATCAGAGTGGGCCACTCTGACCTCCCGTCTAGGTGAACCATGGGCCAAAGCAATGTGTTGCAGAGAAAGGGCTCGCAAGCCAAATCCCCACTCAATTACCAGGATTCCACTCTCCACCGACACGGGTCGCAACGCACGGCAAACACGATGCCCCATTACAAGGATCCTTTTAGTCGCCTTTTACGACACGCAGGACATACGAAGGGTATATTCTTATCACCCCCTACACCCCAGGGGGGCTGTGGCCTGTAGACAACACACACAGACACGAAGTAAAATGGGCATGGCTCTGCCCCCGGGGGTTAGGAAATCACCAAAAACAATAGGGGTCATCCTTAGGGTATAAGGAATAGGTATGTAAAGTTTTAAAAGGATCCCCCCTGGGGTGTAGGGGGTGATAAGAATATACCCTTCGTATGTCCTGCGTGTCGTAGAAGGCGACTAAAAGGATCCCTGTAATGGGGCAACGTGTTTGCCGTGCGTTGCTACCCGTGTCGGTGGAGAGTGGAATCCTGGTAATTGAGTGGGGATTTGGCTTGCGAGCCCTTTCTCTGCAACACATTACTTTGGCCCATGGTTCACCTAGACGGGAGGTCAGAGTGGCCCACTCTGATCAATCGGCTTTGGTCGTTTTAGCTCTGTAGAGTGTACCCTTTTCCAAGTTCATGCTCTGTTGTTTATTCACTCAGCATATTACCTACCTTTGTGTCCTTAGTACATTCTGCAGAGCGGCGGCTTGGGTCAATCAGGTTGGAGTAGTATTTTTACTTTCTGGCTTGAGTATACCCCCCGTCGAGCCCTGAGGCCATGCGCTGGTTATCCGTGCTAGACCTCCCCTTAGTAGGCAGGGAAGTAACCTGGGGGACGACGAGGGGTGAATTTAAAAAAAATTACGTTCATGGATTCCCTAATCCCCCCCATACCAAATGAACGACAAAAACAGAAACGTCTTAATTCAGAGGACGTTTCCAATATATTTAAAAATAAAATGGCAAAGTCATGGCCGAGGTTTCTCTTGATTGAGAGCCCCTCTACTGACTTATCTAAAGTCTCACCTTTTTTGATTGGTAAGGGCATTGCCGGCTTGGCCGGTGAACCCAAAGCCATTAAAAAATTGAGAAATGGAACACTCTTGATAGAATGTGTCAAGGAGCAGCATGCTACCATGCTTCTCAAATCAACAACTTTGGCAGACATTCCTATCAAGGTGTCTCCACACAGATCATTAAATTCTAGTAGAGGTGTAATTCGCTGTCGGGATCTTGAAGGCAGCAGTGAGGAAGAAATGGTGGAATACCTTTCTTCTCAAGGCGTCCAACAAGTTAAACGTATTAGTGTACGCCGAGGAGATAAGGTGATTCCCACAAGCACCTATATCCTCACTTTTAATCGTCCCGACATACCGAAATCAATCAAGGCAGGTTATTTAAATATACCTGTTGATTCTTATATTTCCAACCCTCTTCGCTGCTATAAATGTCAGAAATTTGGACACAGCAAGACCGTCTGCAGAGGCAAAGATACCTGTGCTCGTTGTGGTCATGATGGCCACGAGAGCGTTGCCTGCCAGGCTGAGTTTTGCTGCGTTTATTGCAAGGGTAAGCACTTTGCTTACTCTCGCGAATGTCCAATATGGCAGAAAGAGAAAAGAATTCAACAGGTAATGTCTGAACGGAAGATTCGATATTTTGATGCCAAGAAGCATGTAGAACTAACTTCACTCATTCCCATTGCACAACAAGGGAAATCTTTTTCGAGTGTAGTTAAAGTTTCTACTAAATCAATATCTGTTCAGACAGACATAACCTGGCCAAATAAACAAAAAATGAGGACTTTGCCTACATCAGATCAAATAAAAGGGGTCTCGAGCTCTTCTCAGTTACGAGAGAGCTCGATTCAAACAACTTTGTCTTTGCCTGATGAGGGTTCATCTTCCTTGCCCCTAACTGAAGATATTGGGACCATTCCCAATACTTCCTCCCAGAATGGCAAGGAATCACATCCATTGGATAAACCGAAAGCTGCAACGCCTGATCCCAGGTCGACTGGGTCAGGATCGCAGTCATCGGTTATCCCACCCTCACAGGAAAAAGTTTATCTATCATCAAGACAAAGGAAATTAGCAAAGTTGCGTGAGAAGGGTAAAAAGGGTTCACAAGACCCTATTGTCCATTTCACGAAATATGGGGTTGATCTGATGGACGGTATTACCGTAGAGGGGGCCAATAATGACCCCGTCGGCGGTAAACCGCCAAAAATAAATTATCCCTGACAATGTTAAATTCCATTATTCAATGGAACTGTCGTGGTTTAAAACCAAATTTTAATGAAGTCCAACTTTTAATTCAAAAATATAATCCTTTAGCTATTTGTTTACAGGAAACGTTTATGCGGAATTCTGACACTTTGTCTTTTAGACATTTTGTTGGTTATCATCATCATGCAATTGGTGATGGTAGAGCTTATGGGGGTGTGTCTATTATTCTTAATGGGGATACCCCTCAAAGTAAGGTCATTCTCAACTCGCCCTTACAGGCAGTTGCAGTTAGGGTGACTTTGCATATTCCTATAACACTCTGCTCTGTATATCTTCCACCAAGTTTACATCTTAATCCCAGAGATCTTGATGACCTTGTTGCACAACTTCCTCTCCCGTTTATTATTACGGGAGATTTCAATGGTCATCATTCACTCTGGGGTAGTCCAGATGATAACAACAGAGGTAAACAAATAGCGGACTTCATTAACATTAATAATTTGTGTTTATTAAATGATGACTCGCCTACTTATCTACATCCTGCCACAGCTTCTTTTTCTTCCCTGGATCTAACCATTTGCTCTCCGGTCCTGTTTCAGGATTTTTCATGGAGAGTAAATGAAGATCTATGTGGTAGTGACCACTTTCCTATCTTGATTGATAATAATGGTCCCTCTCCGGTCGAAAGACCCCAGAGGTGGAAGTTACATAAGGCTGATTGGGCTCTGTTTGAATCTTTGTGTCTCTTCTCTTTTGATGCAAAGGAGTTAGAAGATGCAGACGAGCCCATGGCCTTATTCACTTCAATTCTTCAAGATGTAGCTGAGCAGGCGATTCCAAAAACCACGACTGAACCAAAACGTTTCAATAAACCATGGTTTAATGACGATTGCAAATCCGCTCTTAAAGAGCGTGATCGTATCCTGAGACGACTAAAGAACCATCCTTCCATGGAGAATATTGCGGCATACCAAATGGTCCGGGCGAAAGCCCGTAGAACCATACGCCAAGCAAAGAAAGCTTCATGGCAAGGATATGTCTCTAGGATCAATTCCCGTACCACATCTAAGTCGGTATGGGATAGGATTCGTAGGATTAAAGGTAAAAGTAGTGCTTTATCAGTTAACCATCTCAATGTTGATAATACCACCTTAACAACATTTCCTGATATTGCTAATTCTCTGGCCAGTACTTTTTCGTTTTTCCATTGCAGAGCTCCGTGATTCGTTAAAACGAGCTCGGGACACTGCAACTGGTCCAGATGAGATACACTATCAAATTTTGAAACATTTACCTTATCCAACACTTCTAATTTTACTGGATCTTTTCAACCGGATTTGGGTTGATGGGAATTTCCCTCCTTCGTGGCATGAAGCCACAATAGTTCCCATCCCTAAACCGGGTAAAGATCATACGAATCCTACCAACTATCGTCCGATCGCTTTAACTAGCTGTATTTGCAAAACCATGGAGAGATTGATCAATCGAAGGCTTGTTTGGTACCTAGAGTCCAACAACCTCATTACTGACCTCCAATGTGGATTTCGGTCCCAAAGGAGCACTCTTGATCATCTCGTTAGATTTGAAACGTTTGTCAGGGACGCTTTCATCCAGAAGCAACATTTAGTTGCAATATTTTTTGATCTGGAGAAAGCTTATGATACTACATGGAAACATGGTATCATGCGCGACCTCCATAACCTCGGCCTACGAGGTCGCTTACCTATCTTCATTAAAAATTTCCTGGAAGATAGGTCATTTAAGGTACGACTGGGATCAATATTCTCTGACCCATTTCCTCAGGAAATGGGAGTTCCTCAGGGAAGTATTTTATCTCCAACATTATTTGCAATAAAAATTAATACTATCCCAGCGTGCCTTAAACCGGGTACAAACGGCGCTCTTTATGTTGATGACTTTCAGATGTGCTATGGTTCTACAGACATGCGGATAATCGAACGTAAGTTGCAGCTTTGTTTGAATTCACTTCAACAATGGGCAACCGAAAATGGATTTCGTTTTTCGAAATCCAAGACTGTCTGCATGCATTTCTGTCAGAAACGAGGTTTACATCCAGATCCAGAACTCTTCTTGGATGGCAATCGCCTACCAGTTGTGGATGAAACCAAATTTCTGGGGCTGATATTTGATAAGAAATTATCATTTATCCCCCACATTAAAAACCTTAAAAAGAAATGTCTGAAAGCCCTCAACATATTGAGAGTCTTATCAAATACCCCCCCTGGGGTGTAGGGGGTGATAAGAATATACCCTTCGTATGTCCTGCGTGTCGTAAAAGGCGACTAAAAGGATCCCTGTAATGGGGCAACGTGTTTGCCGTGCGTTGCGACCCGTGTCGGTGGAGACTGGAATCCTGGTAATTGAGTGGGGATTTGGCTTGCGAGCCCTTTCTCTGCAACACATTACTTTGGCCCATGGTTCACCTAGACGGGAGTTCAGAGTGGCCTATTCTGATCAATCGGCTTTGGTCGTTTTTAGCTCTGTAGAATGTACCCTTTCCAGTTTAATGCTCTGTTGTTTATTCACTCAGCATACTATCTACCTTTGTGTCCTTAGTACATTCTGCAGAGCGACGGCTTGGGTCAATCAGGTTGGAGTAGTATTTTTACTTTCTGGCTTGAGTATACCCTTCGTCGAGTCCTGAGGCCACGCGCAGGTTATCCGTGCTAGTCCTCCCCTTTGTAGGCAGGGAAGTAACCTGGGGAACGACGAGGGGTGAAACCCCAAAAAAAATTTTTTCATGGATTCCCCAATCCCCCCTACACCACCTGTTGTAAATAAACAACATAAAATAAAACAGAAACGTCATAGCACTGAGGACGTTTCTGAATTATTTAATACAAAATCAAAAATATCAAAGGCATGGCCGAGGTTCCTCTTAATTGAGAGTCCCTCTACAGACCTTTCTAAAGTTTCTCCATTTTTGATAACCAAGGGCGTCGCTGGCTTGGCTGGTGAGCCCAAGGCTATCAAAAAACTTAAGAATGGAACATTACTGATAGAATGTGCCAAGGAGCAGCATGCTACCATGCTGCTTAAATCAACGTCTTTGGCAGACATCCCTATCAAGGTGTCTCCACATAGGTCACTGAATTCAAGTAGAGGAGTAATTAGATGTCGGGATCTTGAAGGCAGCAGTGAGGATGAAATGGTGCAGTACCTTTCATCTCAAGGCGTCTCACATGTAAAAAGAATTAGTGTACGCCGAGGAGATAAGGTGATTGCCACAAGCACCTATATCCTCACATTCGATCGTCCCGAGATACCAAAGACTCTCAAAGCAGGTTATCTAAACATACCTGTGGATTCGTATATTTCCAACCCTCTTCGTTGTTATAAGTGCCAAAAGTTTGGACACAGCAAGACCGTCTGTAGAGGTAAAGACACCTGCGCTCGCTGTGGTCATGATGGCCACGAGAGCGCTACCTGCCAGGCGGATTTCTGTTGTGTCAATTGCAAGGGTAAGCACTTTGCTTACTCTCGCGAATGTCCTATTTGGCAAAAAGAGAAACGAATCCAACAGGTTATGTCTGAACGGAAAATGTCATACTTTGATGCTAAAAAGCAAGTAGAACTTTCTACACTTTTTCCCATTGCACCACAAGGGAAAACTTACTCAAGTGTAGCCAAAGTTTCTACTAGAACCATTTCTGTTCAGACAGATTTAACCTGGCATGAAAAAGAGGACATGCCTAAAGTAATATCATCAGATCATTTTAAAGGGGTATCGGGCTCATCACAAACGAGTGAGAGCTCGACTATAATTATTAATACTTTGCCTGGCGAGGGTCCACCTTCCTTGCCTCAATCTGAAGTTGTTGGGCTCGTTCCTAACACTTCATCAAAGACCGGCAAGGGGTCATCTCCCTCGCCTCCCCTTGAACCTGTCATCCTTGATTCCAGTTCTTCTGGGTCAGGATCACAGTCAAAGGGTAATTCTTCATCCAAAAAAGAAAAGCTAGCAAAGTTTAAAGAGGGAGGAAAGAAGGGTTCAAAAGACCCTATCTCCCTCTATAATAGATATGGGGATGATCTGATGGACGGTGTTGCCTATGCGGATGTCCATACGGACCCGCATGGGAAGCCGTCAAAAAATAAAATTCCCTGACAATGTTAAATTCCATTATTCAATGGAATTGTCGTGGTTTAAAACCAAATTTTAATGAAGTCCAATTATTAATTCAAAAACACAATCCTTTAGCTATTTGTTTACAGGAAACTTTTTTACGGAACTCTGACACTTTGTCTTTTCGACATTTTGTTGGTTATCATCACCATTCAGTTGGTGATGGTAGAGCTCATGGGGGTGTTTCTATTATTCTTAATGGAGATATCCCTCAAAGTCAAGTCACCCTCAACTCGCCTTTACAGGCAGTTGCAGTTAGGGTGACTTTGCATGTTCCTATAACACTCTGCTCTGTATATCTTCCACCAAGTTTGCATCTTAACCCCAGAGATCTCGATGACCTTATTGCACAACTTCCCCTCCCGTTTATTATTACGGGTGATTTCAATGGTCATCATTCACTCTGGGGTAGTCCAGATGATAACAACAGAGGTAAACAAATAGCAGACTTCATTAATCTTAATAATTTGTGTTTATTAAATGACTCGCCTACTTATCTACATCCTGCCACAGCTTCTTTTTCTTCCCTGGATCTCACCATTTGCTCCCCAGTCCTGTTTCAGGATTTTACATGGAGAGTAAATGAGGATCTATGTGGTAGTGACCACTTTCCTATCATAATTGATAATAATGGTCCATCTCCGGTCGAAAGACCCCAGAGGTGGAAGTTGCATAAGGCTGATTGGGCTCTATTTGAATCTTTGTGTCTCTTCTCTTTTGATACAAAAGAGTTAGAAGATGCAGATGAGCCCATGGCCTTATTCACTTCCATTCTTCAAGATGTAGCTGAGCAGGCGATTCCAAAAACCACGACTGAACCAAAACGTTTCAATAAACCATGGTTTAACGATGATTGCAAATCCGCTCTTAAAGAGCGTGATCGTATCCTGAGACGATTAAAGAATCATCCTTCCATGGAGAATATTGCGGCATTCCAAATGGTCCGGGCGAAGGCCTGTAGTACCATACGTCAAGCAAAGAAATCTTCATGGCAGGATTATGTCTCCAAGATCAATTCCCGTACCACATCCAAATCGGTATGGGATAGGATTCGTAGGATTAAAGGTAAAAGTAGTGCATTATCAGTAAACCATCTAAATGTTGATAATACCACCTTAACAACATTTCCTGATATTGCTAATTCTCTGGCCAGTACATTTTCATATAATTCATCATCCAGTTTCTCCTCAGATGCTTTTCGGGGCATTAGGCAACAACAGGAGAAAAGGCGACTTAATTTTAAGTCCCGCAATGATGAATGTTATAATGATCGTTTTTCCATTGCAGAGCTCCGTGATTCGTTAAGGCGAGCTCGGGATACTGCAACTGGTCCAGATGAAATACACTACCAAATTTTAAAACATTTACCTTTTCCCATACTCTTAATCTTACTGGATCTTTTCAACCGGATTTGGGTTGATGGGAATTTCCCTCCTTCGTGGCACGAAGCCACAATAATTCCCATCCCTAAACCGGGAAAAGATCATACGAATCCTACCAACTATCGTCCGATCGCTTTAACTAGCTGTATTTGCAAAACCATGGAGAGATTGATCAATCGAAGGCTTGTTTGGTACCTAGAGTCCAACAACCTCATTACTGACCTCCAATGTGGATTTCGGTCCCAAAGGAGCACTCTTGATCATCTCGTTAGATTTGAAACGTTCGTCAGGGATGCTTTCATCCAGAAGCAACATTTAGTTGCAATATTTTTTGATCTGGAGAAAGCTTATGATACTACATGGAAACATGGTATCATGCGCGACCTCCATAACCTCGGCCTACGAGGTCGCTTACCTATCTTCATTAAAAATTTCCTGGAAGATAGGTCATTTAAGGTACGACTGGGATCAATATTCTCTGACCCATTTCCTCAGGAAATGGGAGTTCCTCAGGGAAGTATTTTATCTCCAACACTTTTTGCAATTAAAATTAACTCTATCCCAGCGTGCCTTAAACCAGGTACAAATGGCGCTCTCTATGTTGATGACTTTCAGATGTGCTATGGTTCTACAGACATGCGGATAATCGAACGTAAGTTGCAGCTTTGTTTGAATTCACTTCAACAATGGGCAACCGAAAATGGATTTCGTTTTTCGAAATCCAAGACTGTCTGTATGCATTTCTGTCAGAAACGAGGTTTGCATCCAGATCCAGAACTTTTCTTGGATGGCAACCGCCTTCCAGTTGTGGATGAAACCAAATTTCTGGGGCTGATATTTGATAAGAAATTATCATTTATCCCCCATATTAAAAACCTAAAAAAGAAATGTCTGAAAGCCCTCAACATATTGAGAGTGTTATCAAATACTGACTGGGGAGCAGACCGTAAGGTCTTGCTCAGATTATATCGAGCTTTAATAAGATCAAAACTCGATTATGGGTGTATGGTGTATGGGTCTGCCCGCGAGTCTTATCTCAAAGAGCTCGACACCATACACAACCAGGGACTTAGAATCAGTTTAGGAGCATTTCGTACATCTCCAGTGGACAGTTTATACGTCGAGGCGCATGAGCCCTCACTGCACAGCAGACGTGATAAACTGGCCCTGCAGTATGCTACGAAAATTGCATCTCTTCCAAATCATATTTCATTTAACACCATATTTAGACCATTACATGAGCATTTATATCTGTTAAAGACTAATGTTGTTCCATCATTTGGTATTCGCATACAACCCCTTTTGTCTGGGGTTGGTATCAGCCTAGACAGTATTGCGAATACCCCTGTCTTTACGACTCCACCATGGGCTATATCTCCCCCAAAGATCGATTTCGATCTTACTCAACATAAAAAGAGAGATACTAGTTCTACGGTGTTCCAATCTCTCTTTAGAGAGTTAAGGTCTAAGTATGGTGATTATGCTCCTATTTACACGGATGGTTCTAAGGACGGTGATCGGGTAGCTTCGGCTACCGTGACGCCATCTGAGACCATTTCTGTGTGTCTTCCACCTGCTGCTTCAATATTTACAGCTGAGCTCCGGGCCATTCTTCAAGCCTTGGAGTTCATACAATCCTCTTCATCATTAAAGCATATCATCTTTACTGATTCTCTGTCCTCGCTTCAAGCAATTAACAATAAACAGCTTGAACACCCATTAGTAGCAGATGTTTATCGTCTGCTACTATCTTACGAGTTCAACAGCAAAGACGTTGTCTTTTGCTGGCTCCCCAGTCACGTAGATATAAGGGGGAATGATCAAGCAGATTTAGCTGCCAAAGCTGCTTTAGATCTTCCCCAATCAAACATTTTAATTCCATATAAAGATTTTAAAACTTGTATAAATCATTTTATTTATGGCCGCTGGCAACGGTCTTGGGATCTTGCAGGCACAAACAAACTTCATCATATTAAGCCTCTCTTGGGAGACTGGCCAAACTCCTATCAAACTAACAGGAGAGATGAAGTTGTTTTGTGTCGCTCTCGTATAGGTCATACTTTTTTAACACACCTTTTCATCTTGAAACGAGAGCCTCAACCAGAATGTGAACACTGTCATGTTCCTTTGACAGTTAAACACATTCTGATTGAGTGCAAGAATCTCAAACATACAAGATCAAGATATTACCGTTGTCAGTCATTACATCATTTGTTTGCCCAACCTGGGTTATATTGCGAAATGCTAAATTTTTTAAAAGAGACAGGGTTTTATTATAAATTTTAATGTAAATATATTTATATATATATCTAGTATTTTAGATTTTTATATGCATAAAAGATTGGTTTTTTATTTTTAAATTTGATATACTGTGATATTGTTTTTATTTATGCATATGTAAAATTGTGATATCATTTAGCTTGTCTCGTATATTTCATAATGTTTGGCGCAATATAGCCCGGTTGGAGCAGATGTGCCATAAAACAACATTTCATTCATTCTTATCAAATACTGACTGGGGAGCAGACTGTAAGGTCTTGCTTAGATTATATCGAGCTTTAATAAGATCAAAACTCGATTATGGGTGTATTGTGTATGGGTCTGCCCGCGAGTCCTATCTCAAAGAGCTCGACACCATACACAACCAAGGACTTAGAATCAGTTTAGGAGCATTTCGTACATCTCCAGTGGACAGTTTATACGTCGAGGCGCATGAGCCCTCACTGCACAACAGACGTGATAAACTGGCCCTGCAGTATGCTACGAAAATAGCATCACTTCCAAATCACATTTCATTTAACACCATATTTAGACCATTACATGAGCATTTATATCTAGTGAAGACTAAAGTCATTCCACCATTCGGTATTCGCATACAACCCCTATTGTCTGAGGCTGGTATCAGTCACGACAGCATTGCGAATACACCTTTCTTTGAAACACCACCATGGGTTATATCTCCTCCCAAGATCAATTTAGATCTTACACAACACAAAAAGAGAGATACTAGTTCCACGGTATTTCAATCTCGCTTTCAAGAGTTAAGGTCTAAATATGGTGATTATGCTCCAATTTATACAGATGGTTCCAAAGATGGTGATCGGGTAGCTTCGGCTACTGTCACGCCATCTGGGATCATTTCTGTTCGTCTTCCTCCTGCTGCTTCCATATTTACTGCAGAACTCCAGGCCATCCTTCAGGCTTTGGAATTCATTAAACCCTCTTCATCTATAAAACACATTATATTTACTGATTCTCTGTCCTCTTTGCAAGCCATAAGAAATAAACATCTTGTACACCCATTAGTAGCAGATATTTATAATCTGCTACTATCACAAGAGTTTATCGGCAAGGACATAGTCCTTTGTCGGCTCCCCAGTCATGTTGATATTAAAGGGAACGATCAAGCAGACTTAGCTGCCAAGTCTGCTTTAGATCTTCCCATATCACCATTTCTTTTACCTTACACCGATTTTAAGTCATCTATTAACTTTTTTATATATGACCGCTGGCAACGGTCTTGGGATCTTGCAGACACAAACAAACTTCATCACATCAAGCCTGTCTTAGGAGACTGGCCAAGCTCCTATCGTACGAGCAGGAGAGATGAAGTCGTCTTGTGTCGCTCTCGCATAGGTCATTCTTTTTTAACACATATTTTCATTTTAAAGCGAGAGCCTCAACCAGAATGTGAACACTGTCATGTTCCCTTGACAGTTAAGCACATTTTGATTGAGTGCAAGCATCTCAAAGAAATAAGATTACGGCATTACCGTTGCCAATCACTTCATCAGTTGTTTGCCCAACCGGGTCTTTATTGTAAAGCGTTAGACTTTTTAAAGGAGACAAATTTTTATCACAAATTTTAATTGTATATATCTGATTTTCACTTTCATGTTTTAAATATATATACATAAAGTTTATATTTATTTTTATTTGATACTTACTGTGATATTTGTTTTTATTTATGTATATATATATATATAATATTGTGATTATATTTTTCTAGTTTGTCTCGTTAATTTCATCATGTTTGGCACAATATGGCCCGATTGGAGCTGACGTGCCATTAAACAACATTTCATTTCATTTCATTTTAAAAGGATCTGTTAAGAATTGCACCCTGTAGGCGAACACAAGACACAAAAGCATTAGGCGTGGCATGCACCAAAATAATAGTGGTCAGCCTTAGGGTATAAGGAATAAGTATTAAAAAAGTTTCCAAGACACAGAAAAAGAAAATGGGTGTGGCACAGTCCCTGGGGGTCGGTCATGCACCAAAAACAATAGGGATCTTCCTTAAGGTACCAAGAATAAGTATTGAAAGTTTCAAGATGATACATTAAGAAATGCAGTCTGTAGACGACAGACAAACAAATACAAGAAATGGGCGTTGCTGTCCCACGGGGGTCTGGCATGCACCCAAAACGAAAGGGATCTTCCTTAGGGTATAAGGAATAAGTATTTTAAGTTTCAAGATGACCGATTAAGAATTGTGGCCGGCAGGCGACACACAAAAAGAAAATGGGCGTGGCTCTGCTCCTGGGGGTTGGGCACGCACCCCAAATGATAGGAATGTCCCTTAGGGTACAAAGAATAAGCATTCAAAGTTTCAAGATGATACGTTAAGAAATGCGGCTTGTAGACGACAAACAAATAAATACAAGGAATGGGCGTGACTCTGCCCCCGGGGGTCGGGCATACACCAAAAAGCAATACGATCATCCTTAGGGTATAAAGAGTAAGTATACAAAGTTTTAAGAAAAACCAGTTAGAATTGCGCCCTGTAGGCGACACACAAAAAGAAAATGGGCGTGGCCTTGCCCCTGGGGGTCGGGCATGCACCAAAAAACAATACGGGTCATCCTTAGGGTGTAAAGAGTAAGTATACAAAGTTTTAAGAAAATACAGTTAGAATTGTCCCCTGTACGCGACACACAGAAAGAAAATGGGCGTGGCTCTGCCCCTGGGGGTTGGGCATGTACCCCAAACAATAGGGATCATCCTTAGGGTATAAAGAGTAAGAATACAAAGTTTAAAGAAAAGCCAGTAATATTGCACCCTGTAGGGGACAGAAAGACACACGAAAAGAAAATGGGCGTGGCTCTGCCCCTGGGGGGCGGGCATGCACCAAAAACAATAGGGATCTTGCTTGGGGTATAAGGAATAAGTATACAAAGTTTGAAGAAAATCCATGAAGAATTGCGCCCTGTAGGCGACCCCCAGACACACACACTCACACACACACACCCACACACACAGGGGCGACGGCATAATACCTTCACATTACGAATGTGGACGTATAAAAAGAATTAGTAAAATAGGCTAATAAATAACAAAGTTACGACTATGCATTGCTAGTTTTTTCGTTCGTAAAATTCGGTGATTTTGAATGCATAAAACGTTTTGAAAATATATTTAAATAATACTCACCACCCATTTTTTTGGAGGGGGGGGGGGTAGGTCAAAGTTTCAGAAATATACTATGCTTAGATTCTGAGAAATCCGATTTGCAGGAAACACACACACACAAAAAAAAATAATCTTAACAGAAACAATAAGCTTTCATATGCAATATGAAAGCTTAATAATAATCCGAACAAAAACAATAGTGTTTCACACAAGCTACGCAGTGTGAAACCCTAATAATACTAATGGACATTAATAGAGCGCTAACATCCAGCTAGATTAGCTGCTCTGATGCGCTGCCACAATATTCAGAATGGTAGGGGTGGGGGGATAAAGCTCGAACCGGGGAATCACGAAAGCTTCGTTAAAAAAATGAGTTTTTAGTTCTTTTTGAACAAATTTATGTTGTTTACACTTTTCAGTTCAAGTCGAAACTCATTCCATAGTGTCGGATCAGCCGCTTTGAAGCTTCGGAGACCAAGATTACGTTTGTTACAACTAATCGGTTCTGGTTCTCTGAGCAAAGGCTTCTGGTTGTTTGGTATTGTTTGTAGCAGCGTGGATATGTATTCAGTGAATTCAGTAGAGTAGAGGGAACTGTAAGAACTGTGAAACATAAGATTTTGAATTTAGTGCGATACTCTAAGGGCAACCAGTGCAGTCTTTGAGTACATGTGTAATACTAGTGAATGACTTTGATCGGGAAACAATTCTTGCTGCTTTGAGCTCAATTCATGCTGCTTTGGGCTGAATAAGTTTTAATGGTCGAAGAGATTTTGCCGGATTGGTCAGAAGTGAGTTACAATAATCTAATTTTGAGGTGATCAGTGCATTTACTAGGAATTTCCATCTTTAAAGGTTTAGGTATTTTCGGATTTTGCCGATTTGCTGGATATGGAAGTTGCAGGATTTGGTTACGGCTGATATATGATCTTGCATAGAAAGGTTTTTAACAGTTTTACTGGCAGGTATAGCACAATCTCCAATATTAACACCGTCATCACCGAATTGATTTGAAATATGTTTGGTACCAAGTTTTATAAGTTCAGTCTTATCGTCATTCAGCCAATCTTTATATAATGACATTATTTACGAATAGCCCCAAGACGGACAAAAAGTATTTGACAAGGACAAAATGTTACTAAATCAGTGTTGAAATCAGGTTGTGTCAGCATACCCTTTATATTTTGAAGGTTTACGCGTGTGTTTTCCGTTTTATTAAGCTTGAATCGAGCAAATTTTACGAATTCCAACAATTGATGTGACGTAATAACGCCATGGTTACAACAATGAACTATGATGGATATAATATGCACGTTAAAATAATATGAATATATCGTTAACAAAATTATTAATTAAACAGTTATAATTAAAACATTTTAAAAAAAATGTAAAATTTACACAACTACAATGTTGATATGACAAAAATCAACACCTTGAATTAAGCAATGGTTTGAATTTCCGTTTTTCGATATTTACGAATAATGAAAAACAATTAGCTCGTTTTTCGATATTGGCGAATGTCGAAATACGAGCTACTCCTTTTTCAATATTCAAACTTGAATCTTAGAAAAGGAGATTTGGTGGATGTGTACCTAAAGAAAGTCTCCCAAACACATTTGATTAAATAAGTTTTCTAAATGGAACTACAGATATCATAAATGGGGATGCCTGAGCAGTGGATTAAGTAAAACTTACCTTTCTACTTGTTTTTATATATATATATTGGCAAATATTAAAAAAAGAACAGGAGAAACAGCCTTTTAAGTGAATCCACTGCTTTGGCATCCTCATTTATGATATTTTTAGTTCGTTTCAGGAAACCTATTTAATCTAATGTGTTTTGCATACATTTTGTAGATGTATTTTTGAGATTCGCCAAAATAAAAAAAAAACAACGATAAAGAGCAGTTAGATGTGAATCCATTGCTCAGGCATCCTCATTTGTGATATCTTTCGTTGTTCGTTTTACAAAACTGATTTATTCAAATGTGTTTGGGAGACTTTCTGTAGACATACATATACATGATTAAAATTGAGATTCAGGCCTGAATATCACCATATCAAAAAAAAAAAAAAAAACGAGGAGAATGAGCTCTTTTTTTAGGTGAATCCACTGCTCAGGCAGCATCGTCATTTATGATATTTTTAGTTCATTTTACAAAATCGATTTAATGTGTTGTAGAGACATACTTTAGATATACATCCACCAAATCTACTTTTTTGAGATTCAATTTTGAATATCGAAAAACGAGTAGTTCTGTAAATGTACATCCATTAAATATGAGATTCAAGCGTGAATATCGAATAACGAGCTGCTCATTTTTCGACAATCGCCAATATCAAAAACAAGGAGAATGGGCTTTTTTATGCAAATTCACTGCTCAGACATCATCTTTTATGATAACTTTTGCTCTTTTAAGAATACTTATTCATTCAAATGTGTTTTGGAGACATTCTGTGGATATACATTATTAAAAGGTGTAATTTTGAAATTCAAGTCTCAATATAAAAAAGAGTAGCTCGTTTTTCGATATTCAACAACACTGCCTTGAATTTGTCAGTAGAATATGATATCAAGAAATATATATGTGACATTTGCCATATGCAACAATGGTGCCGTTGGGAAAATATTACTTCACACGTCCCATAAAAATATTCAAGCAATCAGATTTGTTGGACAGTCGCGTAACTTGCAATACAATTTAATTTAATTTGATTTTATGGCAGTTAAAACAAAACTATTTGCCATCTTGTCGGTCAAATAAAATAGCCAAAATCTCATGAGCTTTTGGTCTAAATCCAATCTGCAGTGCGAGAGTTTTCAGACATCGATCCTTTTTTGTTTGTGCAGATTTATGTGACAGTCGTCCTATAAATAGAAAAATAAATTCATAAAGTATATTAAAAAAGAAATAGCTCTTGCCTTCTAGTCGACAGAATAAAGATGAGAGAGAGGTGGGGTTTAACGTCCACTCGACACAAACCAGGTCATTTCGGGACTAACATGGTTTAGTTAGTTTTATTTTAATAATTCGCTTGCGCATAGGGGTCTTCAGCATTGAGAGGAAACCGGAGTGCCCGGGGGAAACCCACGAGGTTGAGAAGGCGCCCCTATCTCCATGCCACATACGCTCACACCAGGGCTCGATACCACAGCTGCAAGCCAGAGGTGTCCGGCCAGCTAGAGGTCGAAGCGCGGCACTCTAGACCACTTGACACATGCCCAAAACGCTTTAGTGATGCTTCTATTGGTAAAATTGTCGAAAAATGAATTTGTTTAGTGCGGATTTAAATTGATTAAAAGTCTGTTGGTGCTTGATGTGGAAGTTCATTCCATAATCTAGGACCAGCTGAACTGGAGGACCTCATAATAATATGACTTTCAGTTATATCTTAGAATAACTAGTGACTGACTATCTTGAGTTATGAGAGGCGAAGTGGTCTAATATAGCGCTGTAGTTATATATGAGTTCAAATAAGTAGCAGCGTTATTACAAGATATGTACACTAATGTAATAGTGAGTGCAATGGGAGTGCACCACACACAATTCTACACAAAAAAAAACACAAATCCATGGACAAGACATCGCACTCGGAGACCACAAATGAAACAATTCAAAAAGAGAGAAAGGATCCGGGGCCGCAACAGTCCTGTGGTGACACAGACTTCACTCATATTTGAAAACAATTGGGAATACAACCCAAATGAATAATAATGTAATGTCAGCAAGAGTCATAATCTGTCATATGTTGCAAGAATCACAAATGCAAGCATGTTGTATTAATTCCATTATACAAGCAACCACATGTAAATGTATCACAGAGATGCACTAAATCAATTAAGAAGAGGATCGAAGTACATGTATTTTGAATGCATTTAGGCACACATTGCAACCGCCACAGAAACAAACAAAACTGAATGCAAGGAAGCAAAGGAATGTAGACTGTCTGCTGACTGAATGGCGTGACGTGAATTTGCCGTTATAGTAGTAATGATGTGTAATGAATGTCACGTCATTGCACTTAATTGATAATCATAGCACGTACATTATGCTGTCTCCATTACCCAGTCTGTTGTCAGTCGTTGATATTGTCGGTCTGGTTGATTGAACCTAGCACTTCCGGTTCCGGTAATATTGACAGCGGCATGGAAAACAATATAAATTTTTTGTAGAAGTGATTATTAAATTCCAGATAGGCATCGCTTAATAATGTCACGACACACCGGTCGGGAAAGGCGATTGCCAGGACATTTGGCTGATTTTGTGTTAGAGGAGTCACCAAGTTTGTCGGATGCTGGTGGATTCGGAACGCCAGCGTCGGCTGCTGCGGGTGGCTACGTAAGTGACGAGAAGCCTGTGCGGATGGAGCCAGATAAAGCCAAAGGCCTAACTTCAACGCCCGTGGGACGCATAGATGTAGAGGAATTGAATAGAACGATCCAAAAACTGGAATTGCAAAATAAGTTAATTGAGAAAGATTTGTTGGAAAAACGCAATGACTTTTTGAAACAAAAGTCTCAACCTGGTGGTGGAAATTCAAAGAAGGGTCAGCAGAGTGTCCCATCTAGGCCTAAATCTAAAATTCGTTCTTCTACTGTAGGCGATAGGCGTAGTGTTGGTGTGCCAACTTTGGCTGCTCTACAAAGGGATAGCGAGCTAGTGGAGCGGGCTACTGCAACAAGAGATCATATTGTAGGAGTTAATGCTGATGATTTCTTGTGTAGTAATAATAATAATGATAATGGTGAATGTTTACTTAACCGATCAGAAGGTAATTTACAATCGAGTTATTATACATTATTTTATAATCCTGACATTCAAAACAAAAAGGCAGTTTCCGGAGAAGCGAGGGCCGCAAAAGATCGGGTTAAATTTGATGTGCCATGGCCACATGAATATGGACAAACAAAATCGGTTGGCTACAGTGACTTTGATTTTAATTTCACGCAATTGGTACGAGGTGAAATTTTTATACTACACAATGTGGAAAAGAATTCCACGAACTCTAGGTCTAGAATGAGACATTTAATTAACTTATTATATTTAGTGGAGAAGTTTCCGTTTCTAGAGATAAAGGATTTTCATGCAGAGGTGTTACGATCAATCGAGAGAGGGCAGAAATCATGGGAAGACAGTTTTGCAGAAGAACAGGGCCGTACGTTGGTTTCACCAATACGCTCATCATCTACACATAATAAAGGCCTTGATCGGAAGGAACGATTTCCAATTTGTGGCGCATATCAGGCTGGCAATTGCAGCCAGTCTGAGGATCATTTTGGTTCATACGGAAATAAAAAATTATTGCATGTTTGCAGAAAGTGCATTCGAAGAGGATTGGAACCGAGTGACGTCTCTGTTCGCCATCCGTCTAAAGATTGCCAAGGATCTTCTTGACTCGTGTCTCATACTAATAATTCCCCTAACTTATTAGGTGTGTTTGTCCCGCCAGTTGCTGGTGTGTGTTTTGGCGTAATCCCCTATTTAGGTGAGACTTGTATAGTTCCCGCCGGAAATGGTGTGTGTTATGATTTATGTGAGACAGATCTTGAGTGTGAATTTGATGTTGACTTGCATTATTTTGATGTTAATAGAGAGGGAAATCATACAGCCTTGCCTTGGTTAGTTGCTTCTGCTGGATCTGTTAATTTTACTTACCCTTACATACCTTGTGGTGCTTTACCCAGTGATTTTGAGTTTGCTGTGACTCATAGTATTATTTTTAAATCACAGAAGCCTAATTTTAGTGGATGCCGAATCCCTATTGTTTCTGATTTTAATATTTCATTATGGCAAGCCTTATTGGCAGATTATCATGATAAAATTGTGGTCGAATTTTTAGCTTATGGATGGCCTCTCAATTATATTCGGGATTGTTTACCTACCCCACCTGTACGTACTTCTTATGAGAGTTCACAGTATGCTCCGTTTATTGATACTTTTATTGCCAAGGAATTGGATTTGGGGGCCTTGGTTGGACCATTTGATAGCAACCCTCTGTGTGTTCCAGTTACCATGTCGCCTTTATTTACAGTTCCAAAGGGCGTGTCTGATCGTCGTGTTATTGTGGATTGTTCGTTCGGGAGTGAGTTGTCTGTCAATTCTGGCGTTCCAGGTGACTCCTTTTTAGGTGATCAATTGAAGTTACGTTATCCACGTCATGATGAATTTATTTCATTGATTATTAAACATGGCTGTGGCTGTCATGTTTGGAAATGTGACTTATCTAGAGCCTTTCGGCAATTGGCTCTTGACCCTCATGATTTACATCTTCAAGGCTATAATTGGAGGAACAACTTGTACCTTGACCTGCGTCTTATATTTGGAATGAGGTCGTCTCCTCAAGCATGTCAACGCGTGACTAATGCGGTATCATATATATTATACAACTTCAATATTGATGTTAATTATGTTGACGATTTTGGTGGAGTTAGCTTTGCTAATTCTAGTTTACTTGACTATGACTTTATGTTACGCCTATTTAAAGATTTAGGTCTCGGAGTCAATATGAATAAATGTGTTCCGCCGTCAACTATAATGACTTTTCTGGGAAAGGAGTACAACACCGCTTTAATGACGGTTCGAATACCCGCTGACAAGTTGGAGGACACGTACTTTCTACTTTTATCGTTTAGAGATCGCAAGCGTTGCTCTAAACGGGAACTCCAGAAACTAATTGGGAAATTAGCCTTTGTAAGTGAATGTGTTCGTAGCGGAAGATTGTTTATTTCTCGCATGTTATGTACATTGCGTTGTGTTAGATCTAGCCTTAACCGTTGTCGTTTATCAGAGGAGTTCAGGCGTGATGTGCGTTGGTGGATAACGTTTCTTGAGGATTTTAATGGTGTCTCTTTAATTCCAGACCTTATTTGGACTGAACCAGATTGCCTGATATCAACAGATGCGTGTTTAAAGGGACTGGGGGGAGTGAATTTTACTAGTTATCAATATTATCATGTTGTTATTCCTGATTATTTAAGTAATCATCATATTGGGGTTTTTGAAATGTATTCGATATATATTGCTTTGCAGTTTTGGTCTTTTGATTTTGTTAATAAGAGCCTGCAAATATATTGTGATAATGAGGCTTGCGTTCAGATTCTAAATGTGGGATCCGGTCGAGATGAAACCATGCTTGGATTGGCTAGGCAGATTTGGTATCTATGTGCTATTAATAATCTCCAGATACGTGCTCAGTATATTCCGTCCTCTGAAAACAGACTTTCTGATTTGTTGTCACGAGTGCCGCTATCAGCAGATTATAATGACAAATTACAAATTGAATTAGGGAAATATGATCGTTCCTTTGAAAGCCTTGATGTTAATTTGGATATGTTGCAAGATTATGTTGTTATTTAATTCCCTTTCAGGCCTAATGTTGAGAAGATCTAATTTACATAAAGAAGTTGTTGTAGCTAGGAATGCTGCCTTTAGACCCGGAACTTTGTCTAATTTGCAATCCCAACTTAAGGCCTATATTTTATTTTGCTTGTTTTATGATTTTGAAATGTTTCCTTGTTCTGTTGAGGTTTTATGCTC
The DNA here is from genome assembly GCA_963678685.1 of Patella ulyssiponensis. Taxonomy (NCBI): domain Eukaryota; kingdom Metazoa; phylum Mollusca; class Gastropoda; family Patellidae; genus Patella; species Patella ulyssiponensis. The sequence continues at coordinate 8,926,894 of OY783227.1, read as the reverse complement.
ATATTCTTGTTTTTTGTCTAAAAGCCTTAAGAGTTTCGCCTCCCTTAGAAATTATATCTCCGGCTTAAAAACTTGGTGTGCATTATGTAAATTTGATGTAACTATTTTTGATTGTATGGAATTTTCTTTAACCTTGAGAGGTCTTGAACATTTAAATTCATATACACCTATGTCTAAATTACCTATTTTACCTGAGCATTTGTGTAAAATTGTTCCATTATTAGATAAGTATGATTATGTGGATTCATGCCTTTGGTGTTTTTTAACTATTGCCTTTTTTGGCATGTTTCGTGCCTCTAATCTCGTGAGTAGGACGGCTTTAACTTTTTCATCTCGTGAACAGTTAACTCGCGGTTGTGTTAAAATTACAGATGTTGGATTATTAATTTCGGTTAATTGGTCAAAAACTCGGCAGAGTCATGAATTCACTCATCAATTATCATTATGTTATTGTTCTAATACTTTAATTTGTCCTGTATTAGCCTATAAGCATTTAATTACCTTGATTCCTGGCACAGGCAGTGCTCTTGATCCTATTTTCGCTTTACCTAATGGTTCAAATCTTTCTCCCATTTCAAAACATGTTTTACTGAAACGTTTTAATAAGTTGTTAGTTTTGATTGGCTTAGACCCTTGTTTGTATAGTTTTCATTCCTTGCGTCATGGGGGTGCAACCCTTGCTGCCAAGGCAGGTGTTTCGGAGGTGCTCCTTAAGCAGCATGGTGATTGGCGGACAGACTGTTATCAGAATTATATTAAACAGGCTAGTGTTGATATGTATCATGTTACATCTGCTATGAATGGCCTTCTTTTAGGATGATTTTATTATTTGTCTTATCTTTCCTTTCTCTCTTTTCCTGGGGTTTGGAGACTTCGTATTGGATTAGTGCTTGAATCATTATCATATTGTTTAATATATATAATGGAAGATAATGAAAGTAAAGCATATTCTCCAAACCCACTTATTGCGTTGTTGTCAATTATGTGTAATGAATGTCACGTCATTGCACTTAATTGATAATCATAGCACGTACATTATGCTGTCTCCATTACCCAGTCTGTTGTCAGTCGTTGATATTGTCGGTCTGGTTGATTGAACCTAGCACTTCCGGTTCCGGTAATATTGACAGCGGCATGGAAAACAATATAAATTTTTTTTTTTTTTTTTCTTGTTTGTTTTTTTTTATTATGTTATAATTTTTATTCAATTATAATAGTCATATTATTGTCCTTATCTTGGATTAGTGCTTGAATCATTATCATATTGTTTAATATATATAATGGAAGATAATGAAAGTAAAGCATATTCTCCAAACCCACTTATTGCGTTGTTGTCAATTACGTCGTAATGATCGAAGTATTTTGAATGCATTCTGGCCACACATTACAACCGTCACAGAAACAAACAAAACTGAATACAAGGAAGCAAAGGAATGTAGACTGTCTCGGAAGACAGCCGTCTGCTGACTGAATGGCGTGACGTGAATTTGCCGTTGAAGAAATGTTTTGAAATTTCTTTAAAAATGCGTAATTGTGTACCGCCTTTGGCTGTGCATTTACAATTAAGGGTTTAATTCGGGAAAGAGATAGTTCTTTATTATGCATATTTTTTTAAAAATCGTAATGCCTGTGAATAGAAAACATTTATATAGTGTAGTATCTGGTATGTTACTGAACGTTGACGGGTATTTTACTACTTCAAAACCAAATTTGTCTGTTTTATCGAATATACCGACATTAAAGGACAGGTGCATTTATAGTGCCTGAATTTTCTTTAAAGTTCGGGAGGATATATTTCACTCTTTTATTTATTGAAATTATCATTATCATTGATGGGTGTTATGTCATCAGTGTAACTAACGGAAGGTATAATTTATACTTTTAGCCACCTTGTCATCTTTTTTTTCTTTTATGTTCTTGAAAGTCGAATTCGTATTTATATAAATGCGCATTTGCCATAAATGGGGCGGGGTCAGTTCCCATTGGTAAACCAATAGTTTGTAGTATTATCTGATCCCCAAGCTCAAATATGACATTTTCAATGAGAAAATGTATGATATTTTGAAATATTTCTTTATGAAAAACAACCGTGTTGGCATGCGCCGTTTTATAATCCATCTCGCATCTTGGGAGTAGATGGCCATCAAGTTTCTGCATTTTCCGAAAGCTTTATCTACGAACCAATCCAAATTATTTTTGAGATCTGCATGCTGTAGCATTGTATATAAGATAGAAAAGTCGAAAGTTCTATGAATTTTGCATTGTCTTTGTTATTGATTTTATCTAGAATATCTACTATTGGTTTATTTTTATCAATTATGAAAAAACTGTTAATTCCAGTATAATTACGAAGTGTTTTGCACCAAATGGCATGTTGGGCCTGGCATAAACTAAGTCCTTTAGCTATAGTTACTGCTAATGTTTTTTTCTGGCAGATGGGTTTTTATGAAATTTCAGTATAGAATAAATATAAGGTAGTATTTGATTACAGTCTTAACAGGTAACTAGTGTAGAGAAACCAGCACATTCTGGGTGTGATCAAACTTTTGCGTCTTTCTTACTGTTTGGGCTGCAGTATATATAATTTTCTGGATCTTGGCTAGAAGTGCCTGTAGGATTCCATAGAGTAAACTATTACAATAATCAATCCTGGACAAAATCTGGAATTCAGGTCGACACACAGTGGTATTTCGGTTCCAAAACCACATACATAAGGCTAGTAGACTTTCTCGTTGCTTTACTCACAGGTCGGAATTGCAGTAAACGGCGATTGCGTTCGTCTAATCTTCAGAATTATGTGGGTGATTGATTGGGCCAACTTCATGCTCTTCCAAAATTAATTCAGTGATGCATCTGAAGTGTGACGTGGAACTATATTTAAAGCGTCTACATTTTCCAAACAATTATGTACCATGAAGTATAATATATATTGAAATTGGGTTTAACGGCATACACACACAGTATTGGTGTAATTATTACAAATGTGATATAACTGGTTAAATACATTCCAAATATAATTCTAACACAGAGATCATTGCTACGGGAGATGTGTGACAAGCACTGGAATGAATGGGAAGTGACGACAATCATGACAAACACGAGTTATCCTTCTATGCAACTGATTGAAGTAACGAGTAATAACAAACACACGACGAATTTCATTTCACTGATAATTCCGCTGACGATGAAAGGTTATTACATGAGACGGTGAAAGGATATCTGACAATTCACAAAAAGAATTGGATGTTAGTAGATAAAAGATAATTAACAAATTTTAAAGGGTCTGGCACCAATATATTTGTCCTCTAAGGAGGGTACTTTTACATTTACTACCAAATGAACGTGGATCCGAGCTGTTCGTCCAACGCGAACGAGTAGACATATGACATCGTGACTACATCAATCTGTATTGAATTGAGTTTGATATTACAGAACGTGGATGTGCCGGGAACCCACGGCTCAAAAGGCCTGGCTGGTGGCTTTTAATTTATAATTCACCAGTTTATAATCCTGCCAACGCCACTAGGTACCCACATTCAGAAATGTTACCGATTTTGTTCTACTTTATGATTAAATATTAATATATACCAACAAGTTTTTTTTTAAAAAAAAAACCAACAAAAAATCGCAAAACATTATTCGGCATACGTCCGGGCCCCTGGACAAGTGTCCCCTCCTCTGACGGACCCTGCTGTAAATAGGCGGCAATCGGTTATATTTATTCGAAAGTCAATGTACAGCATCATAACCGTAGCTCTAATGAACATGTATTAGCATAGCAAAATACATGAAAAGAAATGAAATGGGGTCAGTTCTAATAAACATGGGCATGTGCCACACAGTGGGCAAAAAGGGCAATTATTCCTGACATTTAACGCTATGGCCTACTCGCATTTCGAATTCCATGTGTCAAATGGTCGTTAACGTGTACATCAATGTGTACACGGGATCTCTGTGTTTCATCCCATCCGAACGATTGGGCAGATGTCCTTGTCAGACCCTCCTTCATGCACCAAGACTTTCAAGGGAGAACCACGCCGGACAACCCCATTGAACTGTCTCTGCTAACTCCAGGCTAGCGAGCCAGTGTCTTACTCACTTAGGTACCGTGTCTCTTATTAATAAAAGTAGTTTCGTTGATAAGAATGCCGAGCAACGTGTGTTTAATTCCAATTATTCTACATGCACTTAGATTGGACGCTGAGAAGGGGGGGGGGCAAGCGAAAATGACTGATTCAATAACGAATTTGTCTTTTCGCATCAAGGGCAAAACAAACCTTTGGACGAGAAAGCTTGACGCGAACAGAACAACAAGTGGGTTTAATTACAACTTCAAAACTATGTTAAATACGAATCATAATACCAGTACAACAACTTACTTCCACTGTTCAGTCAAATTAAAGCTGAACTCCCGATTATAAAACTACAGAAATAATTGAATAAAAAAGGGAACGCCCAAAACAACCGCCATACTTGTTTTCAATTTATAGAACTATCAGCTCACAGAAAATAGTATTGCTACACAGTTATTATGTCTGATCAGGTACATATCATTTTACTAATTAGACGAAATATATCAACCACGGTGTACTTTGGTTCTAAAATTACTAAAAATAAGAGACAAACTGTCTTAGCTAAACAAATAACAAATCTACCAGCACCAACCAATTTTTTCTTATTTCCTGAAATGTTTTGCACAACAGAGTAGAAACACCAAATTGTTTTTTTCGTCATTAAGTCTGGTATTGTCGTTCCAAAATATATCCAAAGCAGCAATAAAACTGTACTCCTGTTCATCAAATAAGTATGTTTTCACTTCCACTTATTGTTATAATGCCGATCAAGGCACATATCCTATATTTTTCTGGACATTACGATAAAGGGACATTACGAATCCTTTATCGGTTATTGCTTGGGGAAAGGCAGTTTTCTATTAACTTTAGAGCAAATGTACGCTGTGGTTGGCTTATTTCGTCTAATTTGTACCTAATATATACCTGATCAGACATAATAATTGTGTAGCAATAATATTTTCTTTGAGCTGATAGTGTAAAGAAAAAAACTGTAGTTTTGTAATCGCAGTTCAGCTTTAAGGTCAAATAAGGGGTACAATGGACATATTTGTGAAGGTGATCATTTCAGAAGGGCCGTGGTTCGATGTGATTTCGGTCGTATTTACCTGAAATTGATTGTTTCACAGAAAGCTGATACTAACATATGGCGCCATTAACTGGGGTTCGTTGAACAAGTGACTTAGATCCCTGTGATCTTCATATTTGTTTATGCATTTCAGATTTATCACGGTTTGTGAGAATGAATGATGTGACCTTTGAAATATGGGTAAAAAATATAGAGCATCTGGATGACATCTGGAAACAAAGCCTTCCACTTTTAAAGAAACGGTTCTGGGAAGAACATATATTAGACTATCAAGACTTGACAGACATTGCTGAAGCCGAAAAGGAAAGCAAATATAAAGGTGCACGGAAGCTGCTTGAAATATTACCGCAACGTGGTGCAAATATCTTTCATGAAATAATCGATGTTTTAAGATCATGTGATCTTGATCAGACAGCAGACAAATTGTATAGGGGTAGGTTAAATACTTCATTACATTACGATATTTAATAAATACCATGACAAAATACTTGTATCCATTTGTGGAAATAATATCAGAAACAATGGTATGAATTTTATATAACTAGTGGTGATTTCAAGAGGAATAGAGAGAGAAATGGGGTTTAACGTCCACTCGACAGAGTGATTTAAAACGCATATGTAAGTTTTTAATAACCGAAATGCATCACATGTTTACCCAACCGGCTTTATATGCTAAAGTGTTAGACATTTTAAAAGAGGCAGGATATTTTATCATTTCATTTTCGTATTTTAAAAAGTTATATGCATAAAAGAATTATTTTATTTTTAATATTATTTACTGTGAATTTGTTTTTATTTGGACACATTATTTGTTCTGTGATATAATTAAGCCTAGTTGGAGCTGACGTGCCATTAAACAACACTCTATCCATATTGGAATACATCCGTTAAACATATAGGACCGTTCACTCAGTAGCTATCTTACTCTACACAATAATGTATTTTATATTGACATGGGGTAAATGTATCTTACTACTAAAATATTTGTCTAAACTGTAATACTGTGCGTTTGAGGAGCACCTAAGTCATCGCAAATATTCATTTGCAAAATTCGCAATTTCAGATTTACGTCGACATGATAAAATGCATTATCCCCACTACAAGATTTGGAACAAATATAGCGAGGAGTTGGTAGAACAATTCAGAAGCAATAACCCTACCTTATTAGAAGAGCTATGCAAAGAGGGTATTATTGATGACTTTGATAAAAAAAACATAACTAAGACTGAAGATGCTGCAGCCAAACTCGTCAAGATGCTTAATTGTCGTGGTATAGATATCCTGCCGAAAATAATAACAGTTCTGAAATCATGCCAGCTAACTGACATTGCCGATAAATTAGAAACTGGTAAAGTACTGACTTATTTTACAATATCCTCGGTTTTCGCATCAATGCAAAATAATACAATGTATAGTTCATTATTTATAAGGATTACTATTAGAATAGTTATAATTTTTGATTGTGTATATGACACATTAGATATAGCGTGTCCATGACATATATACTATTCAAAAAAAGTAGGGGATATTTGATTTTGGGGGCATAATTACTAAAATATGCAAATGACTACGAAACAAGTCACTATAGAACCTAACAGAAGAAACATTTCCAGTTACATGTGACGCCCAAACGCTACTGCATGGAATGCAGGTGATGCTTGGGATCATAATGGGGTCCAACCCAAGATTTGCACGACTCTGACTTTGAATGTTACAGTCATTGTGGCATTGAATTCCAGGGTGGAAACATCAGTTTAATTGTTTTAGTGACCAGAAAACAAATTTTGATATGCGTTGGCTTACCCAAAATGAAAGGTTACGTGCCCTTGGCATGCTACAGATCGGCACAACACAGGCGGTTGTGGCGCGGACTATGAATGTTTCTCAGTCTGTCATAAGCAGGCTATGGTCCAGATACCGTGATACACAATCTGTACAGGACAGACCACGCTCAGGTCGACCAAGGGCGACAACTTAAGCCCAGGATCGATTTATCCGTACCTTGGCCTTGAGAAATCGTGTCATCACAGCAAATCAGATCAGCGCTCGTCTTCAAACAGACACTGGTGTGAGAGTGAGTGGCCAGACGATTCGGAATCGACTGCATAGGGGTCACCTTCGCGCCCGACGTCCTCGCGTGATCCCTTGTTTGAGAGATCATCACATTCAGGCAAGACGTCGTTGGTGTAGGGATCGTCAACACTGGGATAATCGACGCTGGAGCAATGTGATGTTTTCAGATGAGTCAAGGTTCACTGTTGATTTTTTGGACAGACGTAGGAGGGTGTGGCGTCGTCGAAACGAGCGCTTCCAAGACGTTAACGTCATCAGACATGATGGATTTGGAGGTGGTTCTGTTATGGTGTGGGGAGGCATCACTGTTGCTGGAAGAACGGCTTTACATGTTGTTGCAGGGCGTGTTACAGGCCAGTACTACCGGGACAACATCTTGGCAGTCCATGTTGTGCCGTTCGCACGACGTCATGGCCGCCGTTTCATCTTCCAGGATGACAACGCAAGATGTCACAGGGCCAGGATCGTTACAGGTTACCTCCAACAACAGAACATCACCACATTACCTAGGCCAGCACTGAGTCCCGACCTCTCCCCCATCGAGCACGTCTGGGACATGCTTGGACAGAGGTTACGTCAACGTCAACAACGTCCTCCCAATGTCCAAGAACTTGCTGCTGCGTTGCAACAGGAATGGGACAATCTGGACCAAAATGACCTTAGACGTCTCATTAGGAGTATGCCACTTCGGATCAATGCTTGTTTGGCAAACAGAGGAGGATTTACCCGTTACTGACTTTGTTGTGATGCTGTGGTAACTTTGTTGTTTGACCCCGGGTATCATTTTACCCTTATAATGGTCAGTATGTGCCTTACTTAGTCTAACGATCATTTGGAATAAATCGATGAATGTGAACTTCATTTCATTTTGTCATTTGTTTCTTCGTCAGTTTCATTAGGTGACTTTAATAACACTTAAAAATCAAATATCCCCTACTTTTTTTGAATAATATAATTATCAATAACACTATGCTTAGACAATAACATAATCCATGCCTTAGATCGAAGATCTCATACATTCAATCCATGATTTTAGATTTGTCCAGATTAGAAACGATGAATAAACACGACACCTGTATATGGGAAAGGAACTACACATACTTGGTTGACCAATTTAAGGATAAGCTCCCTGAGATAACAGAAGAACTGTGTAAAAGGGTCATAATAGATACTGAAGATCGTGAAAATATTACAAAAGAAAGTAAAAAGGATGGCTCTGTGAAACTTGTTGACGTGTTGTGTTACCGTGGTGAAAATATATTACCAACAATAATACAGGTCCTGAGGTCCGTTGGTCTTTCTGATGCAGCAGATAAAATACATACAGGTAACTACTATCCCATCCCTATATTTTAATCAGTTCTTGTAATTTTGACACCTGGCTGAATTTGGATTAGGCTTTATCAATCTTAAGTTTATTACTATTTTGGTTTATTGTGTGTTTTTGTAATCATCTCGAGTATACTAGATCTAAATATTACCGTTGCTAGTCATTACGTAAGCTATTTGCTCAACCAGAGCTAACATTTTTAAAGGAGAAAAAAAAATTATAATCAATTTTGATCGAAACTGTGCGCTATGGCCTACTCTTATGTCGAATTCCAACCGCCAATGGATCTTTAACGTGCATGTCAATGTTTATTATTATCATAACTTTATCCCGAAATCTTTTCACTAGGGCCTACGCTTATATCGAATCGAATTCCAACTGCCATTGGATCTTTAACAGGCACATCAATTGTATATTTTATTATGCGTTACCTTTTAAATATTTACATACATTTACTTTCTTTGATATATTTTGTATGGCCTTTTTTGTATTCATTGTGTATGGTGCGTATTTATCTCAGCTAAATCAGTACGTTCAATACTACACCAATAACTATGTTTTCAGAAAGATCCACGTATTTAGTAATCGATGTGCATGACAGAGAAGACGATCCACTATTGGGAGATGTAGCACCATCAACAGAAGCAACAACAACAGTCTAAAAAAAATAAACCGCGACGATACTAAAACTTTGACAAAAACGTGCGAGTTTATACCGGGAGAAATGCCAGAACTTAATCTCCTCTAGATTGCGTAAAATACATTAAGTTATATTCACATAAATAATTTGATTAATTATTATAGTAGATATATTTATGTTCTCAAAGGCCTTTTCATGTACATTTTATATAACACATGTTAACAAATTCATATGGCAATCGTGTATATTCTGGGGTATTTAAAATCTGATCAAATGATTCATGGATGCATGTAGATGATCGTTGTGAGGATGGTCTACCGCCTTTCGAAAAAATAGGGGACTATTAAAATTGGCTTTACCGCCTATTTGTCAGTCACGCATTTTTGGACACATCTCTATCCTTGTAACTAGAATGTTCAAAGTAGTGAAACATGGCGTTTAGCTTCTATACATCAATTTCAGTTCTAAGATCCATGATGGTAATTTTCTGATAGGCTGAAGTAGATACATCAAGCTATTTGGTCGAGACTCTCGGACGCAATAACGTAGGTCTATTTAGGTGAATTTCTTGGGAGGGTGCGATTAAGGCAGGGCAGATATTATGCAATTTGATCTGTTGGGAATTTGGCAGAGAATAACTTTTAATTTATTTTGGCGAGCGTGGTGAAACGTAATTTTTGTGCAGTTTCATTACATTCCTTCCTACACTAAGTTTGGTTAGAGACTCCAATCCGATTGAAAAGCTCGATAACTTTGATTCATTGGGTATTGTTTCATAAGTGTAATGATGATAATTATCTACGTACTGGATTTGTCTCGAATTTGGGACGTAAAAACCCTGTTTTTAATTGATATAGAAAGTTCAAACTTATCCATTATTTGAATGACTTGACCGATTTCATTGCGGTAATTAATTGTGCGAGATTGGTGAAACTTTGTCCTTCTCCCTACATAACACCTTAACTAAGTGCGATCATAAGTTTGATTGTTCGATGCTAAATGAAAAGTTGTAGTAATATATTAATATTTAAGTAAACCCTTCGAATATGTCACCGTGACAACGTAAACTTGGTTAAGTTCAAATATCGAGCAAATCGGACCAAATACGCCGGACAAAATGACTGCCCCTCGTACGCAAGTAGTGTAAACATATGGTATTAAGGTTTTGGACCCTCTAGAGGCAACAATTTTGATCCAATTTTTGATGAAACTTAAAATATATCTTGGTTTTTTTCTATATATAATTTTTTATTGATATGTTCTGTGGTATTATTTTAGTACAACTCTTGTAATTATTATTTAGTTTATTTAATAGGTTTAACATTAATATAATCTATGTACAAAAACTACGATGCCACGCAGCAGTGGTACACACGTTCGCTAGCTAACCCGGAGGTCCCGTGCTGCATGCATGCCATATACGTTAAATTATAGCCGTTAACATATTGTTCGAATAGCATACCTGAATACAATTTACTTTTGAAAACAACCCAAACATCAATAAAGCCATTTATTCACAGCTTAAACATCAATACATTTTAGATTCTTTTATAGACAGATCAAAGTTCAGAAATTATTTTTCAATAATGCTTGTCTGATGTCATTTTGATGATGATAAATGTGTGTCACTGTATTTCTCCGGGAATGAAATGAAGACGGGCATACGCCTTACAATGTGCTATGAGGGAGATTTTGCCAGGACAGTGGCACTACTGTCTACTCTTATATCGAATTCCAACTGTCTAGTGATCTTTTACGTGCACGCCACTGTGTACACGGGACCTCGGCTTTCGCGCCTCCTCCCCGATCGACTAGACAGTTGTCCCTGTCACGCCCTCCGTCCTGCATCATTGACATGACGGAATCACGCCGGAAAATTTGGAAGAACTTTCTCGACCAATGCAGATATCGAACACCCGACCTCCAGGCCAGCGTTTCAGCGTCTTACCCACTTAGCCACCGTGCCCCCTCCCCCCCAGGTATAAAAGTGTCGATCAATTGGTTAATATCGGAGAATATATTTTATTGCCATAATATGAATGATAAAAAAAGGCGACAATGTGCTAAATTATTTTTTTAATTTGGAAAATACATGGACGAACTTTGATTAAATATTCAGAAATATAATTTAGAATTTAATTTCACCAAGCAATATATTTACTGTTTATTTTAATAAAAGGTGTGATATTTATTTTCAAATCTTAACACTTACTGTATATTTTCTTTCTCATGATGCATGTATGCATAAGTTAGGTATCAGAGAGAGAGAGAGAGAGATGGAGTGTATTAAGGTTCAGTCTGCACATACCAGGACCCGCAACTTTTTTCATGGGATCAAAATTTTCAATGATGTTAGCATTGTTGAAAATCTCTTCGTCTTACATGACAAGTATGTCATTGTTCCGGGTGACACAGCGTCCAATAACATAGTGTTTATATGTAAACGATACTATTATGACTGTCTGTTTAAAGAACTTAGTTTTGGGAAATCAATGGACAGTGCCACGTATGAACGTATAAACGTACTCCACTTAGTAAGGATCTGCCCTATATTGGATACCTAAACTAATTAATAATAATATCTTTATTCGTACTTAATTGTACACTTTAAATGGAAAAAGAAAACACAATGAATATGTACAATAGTTCATTAGGTATTTACAGTTAAAGCTATACACCATTCTTATGAAATACACAAATAATAAATGATTTCGTCAATGTTTGGGTCTTGTTTGGAGTCTCTGAACATAATAAAGTCTCTAATTCTATTAGCCACCATAACATCGTTTACATTATTATGTTCAGTGTCACATTGATTAATCGTATTTAATATGTCATTTACATTCATGTTGCTAATGTTATATTTATCAACATTATATTTGTAACATATATAATTAATATTATTACAAATAGTAGATTTACTTCCATGCAGAGCATGCAGAGCGTACATGTGCGTGCATTCATTTTTACTTTTTAGTATACTGCTGATAAATTTCATACATCGTTTGTGAAGCTGAGCTTCTATTGTAAAATCATTGCAAATTAAATGTAGCAAGGCATTATGGGTGCGATTCGGTATATTGATCAGCCTCCTGACACTCTTACGCCAAGCACAATAAAATCTCCCTATGGATTTATGCGTTATGTCCCATAAAGGACATCCATATAGAGCCATGCAGAATGTCTTAAACAAACTATACTTTATACTGCTCTGAGTAAAATTAAAATTCTTGAGAGTTACATTTACTTTAGTTAAAAAATTTCTAACACATTTCTCAATAAAATTATCTTTTGATTTACAACATAGAATATTACCTAGATGAGGTTCAGTGTTAGTAATCGGCACCTTTTGACCATCGATATAAATATCTTTACAATTGATAGATTTACCATTTGAAGGGAAGATAAGTAATTTACTTTTATCAGGGTTAAATTTTAAACTGTATTCTTTAGAATATTCATTTGCTGTGGATAGCAGCATAGTCAGAGACTGTCTACTTGGAGCTACAAAAGTGACGTCATCAGCATATGCAATAGCCCCAACATATACATTGCCGATATAACATCCGAATTTGCTATTTTTGCATCGAATGAGCAGTAGGTCTAAATAAACCGTGAAAAGGATAGGTGATAAAACGCCCCCTTGTTTTACCCCATTATTTACATTAAAAGTTTTAGTGATATAATTACCCCACCTTATTCGGACTTCTTGGTTGATATACATGCGAAGGAGAAATCTAATAGTGAGAGAGCACAAACCCCTCGATTTCAACAATCTAAACAGTTTGATATAACTGACACAATCAAAAGCCTTACTAGCGTCCATTAGGCACACATAAGTATCTGAGTTATTTTCATTATAATACCGGATTGTCTCATCTATTATAAAAGAACAGTGACTTGTGGAGTGACCTGGTTTAAAACCATACTGCAGGTCTGAACTAAGAAAAACATCTTGATGACGGACCAGTAAGATCCAGTCAAATAGTTTACTGATAATGCTGCTTAAAGCAATTCCACGATAGTTTTCAGAGTCATTTAGTGAGCGTTTCCTATTTTTGGGAATGGATATAATTGTAGATAATACAAAGTTTTCAGGTGTATAACCATGATGTAACAATGAAGTAAGCATAAGTGACAGATGAACAAAATATAGATAACTACCATTCTTCAAATGATCAGTTGATTGGCCAAGGCATCCATCCTTTTTATTAAGTTTTATATGTTTTACGGCTTTCAAAACCTCATCAATTTTGATAGAATGGTTATTACAACATGAACCTGATTTACATTTGTCGTGAATATCTTTTTCTATATTAACATTTAATTCATGCATATCGTTGATATTGAAGGATACACTATTAAATAACTTTTTATATTTATTGACAAATACATTACTGATGTTTTGGGGGCCAATTTGGCCGTCAACATTGTTTGGAATTGACTTACTTGAGCCACTTATCTTTTTAATCGATTGCCAGAAATGTCTTGTTTTATTATTTAGTAAGTTTTCTGCCAGCTTATTTGCACATATTTTGTCTTTATTTTTTTGGACATATCTTAAAGCATAATGATATTTTGCCCGCGTTCGTCTTCTGATCTCAGCCAGATGACCAGATTTTGGAGAGTTATTTTCTTTCCAGATATTGTGCCAGAACATAGCGGTGTTTCGATATTCTTCTACTTCATCATTCCAGCCTGGAATAATTGAAGTTTTGGTGCGATTATTTGAACAGGGTATGCACGATTGACCAGCTACAATACTTGCATTAACTAATTCATTAAAATATTGTTCTAATGCTTTATCATGGGTTGAACAAGAGAAATCTTTACAGCGTAAGGCTTCTATGGGAACAGTAATTTCTGATAATAGTAGATCTAGTGTGGATTTATATTGATTCAATTGACCCGATTTTGCATCATGCCATCTCAGAATTGGACCACCGAATTTATCATTTAATGCAGACCGGTCATAATATTCAACTGGGATTTTAAGAGCCACTTTAATAGGGTTATGATCAGAAAGGTTATCACCCTCATTAATTGATTCGTATTTAACAATATTTTCATGAAGATTTTGTGATATTAGAAAGTGATCTATGATAGACCTCTGTGAATTAATCTTGCTCATATAAGTATATAAGATATTACCCATACCGCATAACTCAACACGTTCTAGGGTATTAAAGGAAATAAAAGTTGTTAGATGTTCAGTCTGACTAGATGTAACACGATTAAAATCTGTGTTGAAATCTCCTCCACTTAGTATGTGATCTGTTGGTGATTCATCTAAAAGTTGATTGAGTTCGGTGAGTGTTTTATCATATTCGTCGGTATCATACCCATCACACGGCATATAAACATTGCATAGTAGTAAGTCAACATCTCCGAATTTGACTGTAACCGCACAAACCCGTTTTGAATTCAAAGTTACCGGTGTTACATCACATAACAAAGAACTATGCCAAAGAATTGCAATACCCCCGAAAGGCCTACCAACAATAACGTTGGCACTGTCCATACCGGATACACCATGATAACAGATTCCAGGAATTTCTTTCTGAAAGAGACACAGTTGTTCATTAAAAAGCCAATGCTCCTGTATCAGAATAAAGTCGTGTGATTTCTGTAGTTTTCTTATGTAGTCTATTCGCCCTGATCCAAATCCATGCGTGTTATAACTAACTACTTGCAGTGTCATTTATCTGATGGCTGGGGTTGTTATCCCTCCGAGGGGGTATGTATTTCCGGATCCGTACACCATTTGGCCACAGAGATTCATCAAAAAAGCGATTAAACTGTGACTTTGGAACTGATAATTTGAATGATTTAAATTTGGACATTGGATTAGATATACACCCTGACTCCATCACCGTAAAATCGTTATTTCTAAGATGGTTTGAGATTTGTGATTCTGACGTGTTGTTATCCACACGATATACAAACAGGCTTCGTGTTGGTTCAGGTGCACCCTTAAAATTGCATCCGGAGTTATCGGTCGAGTTTCCAATAATAACTTTCTGACGTTTTGTTTCTTGTTTTTTCATCTTTTTTTTGACATGGGTTGGCAGTTCAAAGTCATTAAAATTATTTGTTATAGCATTGGCTCTAAGACTAGAATCACTAACTCCAGATACTACACTGGCTTCATCCCTGATATCATTCATCGGTTGACAAATCTTCACAGCAGAATTTCTACTGACTCTTCTACCCGACTCTAATAAAGACTTGTTGATAGCGGGTTTCTCATTATGTTTTGTAGTAGACATCTTGTATATATTCATACTCTCTGCATATGACGGTTTTCGTATAGGATTCATATTGTCCAGTCTATCCTTAATAGATATATTGTCAATTACAGTTTTGTCGAGGCATTCTTGGAAATTAAATAACTTTGATTCAAGGCTATTTATTCTTTCGGCTAATGAAATTGTATTCAGTTCTTCCGGGTACGTTTTGGGAATTTGTCCAAGGTCAAGAGCATTAACGTTGAAGACAGGCATTACGTCTAATTTATCAAGTTTTTCGATCGCTGACAAGATGTCTATCACGTGAGCCTCTTTTTCTGACCTCACTGCTGAATCCTTTCTTTTTGCCTTTTCTCCAATAACCTTGTTGTCGCACTTATTCCATAGGAGTGACTTACTGCTTACAACATTTTCAAGTGTATAATAGCCCAATACAGCATTCTTAATATTATCGAATGTGCTGTTTTGAAACGAAAATACGACATATGACAAAAGGGCATCTGTTATAACAACTGGGTTAGAGCTACTCATCGGTCTGACTTCAGATTCATTGATTGGTGTATTATTTTCCACATTACTGAGCTCGAAGTCTTTATTTTGATTACAAGTTAACCTTTCACTTGTTACAGATTGTTGGGCAGAGTGAACTGTACTCGTCTGTTTTCTTTGCAGAGGTCCAAACCTGTGTTCATAACAGCTTACACACAGGGACATATCTCCCTGTGTCATAGTGACATCAGCTCTCCCTCTCCGCGTGAACGGACAGGGTCCCTCTGGTATACCCTCACATCTCATTGTTCCTTATTTTTTTAGTCTACAGCAAATTGGTTTTCCAAGAATTTAAATCCGAAATATCACATTCAATATTAAATATCCCTACAAGCAACGTTTTATAGCAATTTCATGCCGTTGTTCCACAAAACCACTTTCAAAAGTATTGACATCTATACTAACGGCAGTTAAAGAAGGTATTCAAACAAAATATACTCTCGTAGTTGGTATTGATCAAATGTGGTTTGCAATCAAGATCACTTGCTTCAGTCTCATCTATACAAACGTTTGACTTTTCTACTTGGTACACAAAAATTCCACATAGTAAATTAAAAGTTCGGTTAAAAGACATTATTCACAGTGTCTTTTCATCCAAATCAGGAACTGCAAGATATCAATATTTAGTTGTTAATTACAATTCCATATATTTTGTTAAGAACTATTGTGATTCCAAAAGTAAATTCACCATCAACAAGATAATTCAGACGTTGGATTTTTTAATTGATAATATCTTTGTTGAATTCGGAGGGGAAATATATCAGGTATCCCCATGGGCACCAACTGTGCACCTTTGCTTGCTAATTTATTTCTCTGTTCGTACTAATAAACGGTTAGTCAGACATTTTAATTTCACTTATCGATATATCATTGATATTCTATCACTGAGCAATCCCAAATTGAGTGATTACGTATAATTCATATGTCCTGGTGAGCTCGAAATTAAACACACTACTGACTACTGCGTCTCGTTTTTGACAATTGCCATGAACTTAAAGTGTTAAATTGTACGATAAACGTGATGACTTTGACTTGCCGGTCGTTAACTTTCCATTTATTAGTAGTGAAATTCCAATAGAACCAACTCATTGTTGTGTCTCAGCTAATTTGTTACGCGAACGCTTGTTCCTTTAATTCTGATTTTTTTAAGTACATCGAGGCATTTGTCATCTAAGCTACAGGGATACTTGCGCTCTAAACTTATTAAAACCTTTTAAAAGTTTTACAGCAATCATATTGACTTGATTGGTAAATATAGCATATCTTTCACGGCTATTATTCAAGATATATTTAATTGACGCGTTAAGTATCTCACTAATTGTGCCTGTCTACTATAACACTGCTTATCACGTGCATTTTGCATACCGACAGTCCATTGGCCAATCACGCTATTTTACTAACATCTGTTACCACTGTTTGTCGTGTATTTTGTACACGGTGAACAGTCCATTTACTGAGAACGGTTTTTTTTAAGACTTCGAATTTTGACTAATGGTATGGATTGTTCGTACTTGTTTTTTTATTTTATTCACTACTATAACTCTATTAAGCAATTGTGTGTCAGGCATATATAAATTACGGGACCACGCCATTTGCCAGCCCAACCCCATTTTTCATCAAATGAATAAATACGATTTCAAATATGTATTAATAAAAATCTAATAATAACAAATATGCAAGAAGAATCCTCAAATGGTCAATGGTATACAGGGGCGGATTGGGCGATCGGTCGGCGAGGGCGATCGCCCGAAGGGCCAGTCGGACGATCTTCCGAAGGGCCGGTCGGGTGTGGTGGGTGTGGGCCGGAATTTGGAATCATTAAGTTCTCTTGACTCTTGACGATGCAATGATAATACGTTAATTAATAATATGACGATATGATAATTTTACAAGTTAATGGTTGTAAATTACTTGCCGGTCGGGATATATTATTTGACAGAGATTATAATCAGATATTCCACCAAATCGCATATTTATTTGGGGTTCATTTTTCAAAAATTTCCAGGGGTTGCGTAGGAGTTAATTTATTTTGCACTAATTTGAAGATTATTCGTTTTGTTGAAAAATCCTAATTTGAACTGGCATTAAAATATATAATGCTTTTTTAACTTATTTAATTGCGCCCGGTAACAACAGTTTAATTACAGCGCATGCATCCGAATAATTTACCCAGTGAGTTTCGATATAAATATAATTACGTTTTCGTTAACACAACTGCTTCTTTATTATTACGTTGTTTTTTTTTTACAAAATTAGTGAGGAAATTTGTTTTCATCAGAGGTGAATTTCCCCACTAAACAAGTAGGCTACACGATCGTACTGTATGAAATTCAAACATCTAATTCACCCAATCGATGCAGAATTGTTAAATGAAGAAGCATGCCAATGGTGGGTTTTTTTCTGAAACTATTTATTCAATAAATATTTACATATTATAAAAGTACACCTTATGATTGTGGGACCTGAAAACAAGCCGGAGCTTATATAAATTCAGCTCCCGAGGACATTATTTACAATAGAATATATAAATTGGATTGTAATCATAAATAACAAACTGGTATAAGATTACAAGGTAAATTTGTTTACTCTCATTTAATTAATCAAAACGTTATATTGGATGTATAAATCAGTTAAAGTACGAATGTAGTAGAAACGTAATGGGGTTAGCGAAATGATTATCTGATGTTCATAACACGGAAAGGGCTGTGCACAGGGGCGGATTGGGCCATCGGGTGGTCGGTCGGACGATCAACCGAGGGGCCGGTAGGACAAAAAATAAAGAAAAATAATTATGTCCAATTCCTCTAAGAAACTCTTTTCTGCCAAACATTATGTGGGGGAGGGGGTATTGGACCGGCCATGGAGCGATGATGATCATGTTGTATGTGGCCGGTGGCTTTAACGGGCCGCCACGCCATCACTGGAGCCTGGAATGGGCTGCTATAATAGACTTTCTGGGTCGGGTGTGCTGGGTGTGGGCCAGAATTGTCTTGCAATTGGGATTTCGAATTTCATCCGAAAATTTCATCGGTTTCACCCAACACTGTCGCCCGCAATTTACTAATTATTAAGTCACCTGCACCCTGTTTGTGGGGATACATACGCAAGAATCCAAATTCAAAAAACAGCTTTTATGAATTTCCCTTTCGTCACTCTGTACCAATGTGTCTCGTGGCCTTCCATCACAGGAGGAATCAACTAGCGCTCCCAACAACAAAAATGGGACATTTTTCAATGAAAATATTCCTACTTAATCAATATTCCTAACTGATTAATCAAATGGTCAAAATTTTTTCATAATCGATTTATGAAATATATTATTTGACAGCGATAATAATCAGATATGCCACCAAATCGCATATTTGGGATTCATATTTTAAAAATTTCAATGGGGAGAGCCCAGCCCACACCCTGTCTGGGCTCCGCGGTCAGTGAAAGGGACAGCTCAGACACGAGAGCCTGGGCCGGTTCCCGTCCCCCAATCCGCCCCTGATGGTATAATGATTTTCAGAAAATATGTGATTGGAGCTATTAACAATTCAACCCTTTTAATATGATTGTTACATTATGTCAATTATAGCTGTTAATATAAAATAAAACCAAGTACGAACAATCCAAACCATTAAACAGAATTCGAAGTCCTAAAAAAACGTTATAGGCAAAATAGTGTAATCAGCAAATGGACTGCTCCCCGTGTACAAAATACACGACAAACAGTGGTAACAGGTGTCCGGAAGAGTAAGCTTACCCTGCCTGGCGCCACACCCGCCATAGCTGCATCCAAACTATTAGGCAAAATGTCGATAAAATAGCGTGATTGGCCAATGAACTATCGGTATGCAAAATGCACGTGATGAACTGTGTTAACTATGTAGTGGACATATAATCAGTGAGATAGTATTAGTATACGTGTCAATTAAATATATCTAGAATAATAACCGAGAGAGACACGTTATATTTACCAATCAAGTCAACATGACGGCCATAAAACTTTTTAAAGGTTTTTATAAGTTTAGTGCGCACGTATCCTTGTAGTTGAAGCTTAGATGACAAATGCCTCGATCTACTTAAAAAATCAGAATAAAAGGAACAAGCTCTCGCGTACCGAATTAGCTGAGACACAAACACTCCATAAGCTGGTGATATTGGAATGTTACTACTAATAAATGGAAAGTTAACAATCGGAAAGTCAAAGTCATCACGTTTATCGTACAATTTAACACTCAGTTTATGGCAATTGTCAAAATCGAGACGCAGATCCAAGTAGGAAGCGTAATTGTCACTGTCAGTGGTGTTTTTAATTTCCAGCTCATCAGGATATATGAATTCGACATAATCACTAAATTTTGGATTATTAAGTGATAAAACGTCATCGATATATCGATAAGTGAAATTAAAATTTCTGACCAATCGTTTATTTGTTTTAACGAGCGCTTGGATGTAATCGGCTTCGTACGAATAGAGAAATAAATCAGCAAGCAACGGTGCACAGTTGGTGCCCATGGGGATACCTACCACTTGCTGATATATTTCCCCTCCAAATTCAACAAAGATGTTATCAATTAAAAAATCCAACATCTGAATTATCTTGATGGCGGTGAATTTGTTTTTGGAATCACTGTGATTCTTAACGAAATACGTGGATTTGTAATTAACAACTAAATATTGATATCTAGCAGTTCCCGATTTAGATGAAAAGACACTGTGAATGATGTCTTTCAACCTGGCTTTTAATTTACTATGGGGAATTTTAGTATACAAAGTAGAAAAGTCAAACGTTTGAATGGATGAGACTGAAGCAAGCGATCTAGATTGCAAACCATCAAGTAATTCTTTGGAATTTTTTAATATCCACATTTGATTTATACCACTACGAGAGTATATTTTGTCACAGTATTTTTGAATACCCTCTTTAACCGCCGTTAGTATAGATGTCAATACTTTTGAAAGTGGTTTCGTTGAACAACGGGATGAACCTGCTATAAAACGTTGCTTGTAGGGATTTTTATGTAGTTTAGGTATCCAATATAACAAGGGCAAATCTGTATAGGTATCTCCACATGGAGTACCAAATGAAGTAAGTACAGATCTGTGATTGGATATAATTTCATCCTTACTAAGAGTAGATCGTTTATATGTAGCACTATCGATTGATTTCCCGAAATTAAGTTCTTTCAACAGACAGTCATAATAATATCGTTTACATATAAACACTATGTTATTGGACGCTTTGTCAGCCGGAACAATGACATATTTGTCATGCAAGGCATTGAGGTTTTCAACAATGTTAACATCATTGAAAATAGACTTAGGCCTAGTGTCAACTGACAAACGTTGCATATATATTCTTCGTTTAAGTAAACGACTGATAGATTTAGTCCAATCTGAGAGAGTATCCGATATAACATCTTCCTTTTTGGCCCATGATCTAGCGTAGTCCTCTACAGCATCCATAATAAGTCTGAAATTCTGATCCCATGAAAATGGTTGCGGTTCCCGGTATTTGGGTCCTTTGGACAAAATTTCACGTAGCTTATCATTCTGGACTATGTTCAAATCACCGGTGACCACATGTCCAGCTGGTTGGTAAAGGAAGGACGAAGTAGAGCAAGAACATGGAAGAGGGTTATCATATAAGTCCTTAGCATTGATGTCAGATAATGCGTTTCTGTAATTAAATATTTTGGATGCAATGGGTTTCGTATAAGTATAAGAAATCCTAGGAACAGTAACATTTTTGAAATACGGCGGGATGTGTGCTGTGACTTGCTTATGGTGTAATATTTGGCTTAACCCGATAGCATCAATGCCTTTGTTAGCAAATTTCAATTTTAGAAATGAACTGTTGGTGGTGTTAGCTGCATCGGGCTCAGCTGCAATGTCAAGACGACGATGGGCAATGTCAAGAACAATTGATACAACCCTGTATTCAGTGGATGCAGGATCAGTATAATTTGAATCCAAACATTCAGATTTAAGTAATTTCAAAATAGTAAGTGGAATAGAATATAATTTAGTACGGATATGGTGTGGCCCTAGAGGTTCTTGAATAATTTCCAAAAGGGCATCTAGTGATATAATGCTGAGTTTAGGCGGTGTGTAGCGACGATGTCCATGACTGCGTTTTCGACGACGAAACTTTGGGAATAACGTCATAACATTAACATCGCTACACGCCGGGCTCAATTTGTATACCATTATTGCAAATCTCTTTTTGTAAAATATTTAAGTCTGAATATAATTTACTATTTACAAACACAAACATATTCGATTTGTATACTATTATGGCAAATCTATTGACAAACAACTCACACACGAATAAAGCCATGTTTTCACAATATAAATAGATTTTATTTTCCTTTATTATTAAAAGATCAAAGTTGAGAAATTATTTTTCATTAAAGTTTGTATTTGTTTGATGTCATGTATGTGGTGGTATATATATATATATGGGCCTCACTATTTCTCCGGGAATAAAAGTTTCGACGAATTGTGTAATCTCGGAGAATACATGAATGATAAAATAAAGGTGGCCATCTGCTAAACTATCTCAATCTGGAACATAGCCGGGGAAATTTTTATATTTTGATTAATTTTTCAGAAATATATTTAAATTTAATCCCATCAAGAATTTTATTTACTGACGCCATATTTATTTTCAAATCATAACACATACTGAATATTTATTTGGACATGATACATGTATGTATAAACTAGGTATCTGTGCGCAAGACACTTGTACACGCAGAGGGCCCTGGTAAAAGAACAGTATATATTCGTTTTGATGAATCGAAAACCCGAGGTCACGTGTATACATCGGAGTGTAATCCGAAATGAGAGGGAGGGGGCTGAGATTTTAGGTCAACCCGGCACCAAACATGTCATTTCGGAATTAATACTGTCTTTGTGTGCAGTATGATAATTATATGTACCACCATATATTATTATATCATACATTTAAACGTAACAAATACCATTGTTGTTGAAATCGTGACAATGTTTCAAGGGGCTAAACCTCTAAGTATCATTCATAAATTTCGAAATTAAAACCACGATTTAAATTTTTATTATTGGCGACATTCAATCAATATTGACGTTCTAAAATCACAAGACGTCGTCGTGATTCGAGGCCCAATTTGTAACGAACACTGAAAACATATAAACAATGACTGATTCACGAAAGACAAACACACAATAACAGGCACAAACAAATACCGTTCAGTTGAATGATCACTATTATATACATGTATTTATTCCATCAATATGCATATTTAAAGTTTTCAAATAATAGAGCTATACACCCTTAAACAGCTCATTCATGGATCATCAATTTCATTTTTACAACCACGTGTTGACTTGCGACGATGACATTAGTCATATAATATATACTTCTATGTAACTCTTAGTCTATATAATTGTGTCACGTAAAATGATCATTTATTCGCCTATGTGCTTTATAGGGGAGCATATAAGAAGTATGAACATATATAATGATTTTGATCTAGACAAGCGATGGTGTCCAATGATTTTAGTATTCCTGTACTAAAATGTAAAATATCTTCGATGCGTTACACGTACCTAAAAGAAGTAAAACATTCGTTGATGTAATAGTATGTCATTTATATGGTAAACTTTAAAGTAAAGCGAAGTATAAAATTACACTCTATATGAGTAATCTATTGATGATTAGTGTAATTGTCAATCGTTTGATGTGGATACAAATGAGTTTATGTTTTTTCAAGTTTTATATCGAGAACTATAAAGAACATAACATTTTTATGTGATCTGTATTTAACAGTTTTCAGAAACAAGAAAGACTTTAAATATTTCATGCTAACATCGTCGGTCTAACACCCTAAAAACAATCTATACTTCTCAGTTGTATAGTCTGCTGCAGGGTGGTTGGTGCATTTTCATTAATTTCTAGCGATATTTTCGAGGCACTGGTTGTGTTATTAACAATACAAAAATCATCTATCAAATGTGCAATTTACAAATCATCTGTTCAAACCAGTTTAATCTTTTTAGCACCATAGTGATGCCATCATAGCACTATAAGCGCTTGTACAGACGATACGTAACGGTTCCTAATCCTCTAAATAAATAGCAACAACTGTCCAAAGTTCCCAATAACCGGATTTCATAGAATGAGTGTGGTTGTGAAGAGGGTGGTTCCGATCTATCGATGCGAAGATGGTCCCTACCTGCTATCATCAATTGTCCACGAGCTGATGTTCCTAGACATAACGGTGTTTTCATATGTTTACCGCCGACCAGGATAACGGTCGATTGCCTAAACTCGTGGGTTTTCTCAGGTTTCCCCCCTTTGCTTAAGGTCCCTAGGCGCAAGCGAATTATTGAAATAAAAACTGAACCATATGTTAGTTCCGAAATAATCTACTTCGTGTGAAATGGACATTAAACCCCATTCCTCACACTCCATTTTTAAATTATCTTGGTCGATCAAAAGTTTTGTTTTTATTCACAAGTTTCAATATCGTTCAATAAAATTGAATGAAATAAACATAAACATGTATTAGGCAAGAGCAAAATCTGCCTATTGTAGGTCTTTCTTTTGGCCTAAAATGTTATAAAAACTATTAAATATACATTAATTAACCTATTCATACCATAATCAACTCTGGATGTCAAGGCTAGCATGGGAATTTTGTTGGATTGTAGTTCGATTCGCTGAAATATTTTCCTTTGTGGTTTACCAATAAAAATGGATAACCGAGGTTACTGGTTTGTCTTACCGACAATAGTAATGATGACCGAGGCTAATAGTTGAACAATTTGACTGCGAATTGCCTTTATATTAGCTAGTTTTTAACTGTTGTGGTGAGAACTGCCAACTCGTTATCTAATCTTCTATAATGTATCTTTAAATGTTATTAATTTTACTTGGGAGTCGGTTTTAGAAAAAAGTTTTAGGGTGGGGAACTCAGACTCGGCGAAAACAAATGGATGGTAATAGCTCGAGACCCGAACCTCATTTTTCCTAAAGAAATGAAAGTCCGGTTGAAAGGGGAAACTCGGAAAAAGCGGAATAAATAGCCTGGACATCCCCCAAAAAAGAGAACAGGGGAGTTGAAGGTTATAGATAACTATTACTTTTCCATGTTAATCATTTTCTCTTTTTTTTCCAGAAATGTTTGTGGGCTGGGCGCTTTTGATGATACATGTTGCTGCATCATGTTACAGCGTCGTGTCCCATTATAAGGTGATATTGATTACTGGAATTTTGAAATGCTAAAAATAACATTCATGACAACAGTAAGCTAAATATCTCGTGATCTCTATAAAGGGAGATAACTATCTTTGTTTACGTTTCTTGAATGCGTTTACCCTGTACATAATTACTTTTGACTAACCTCCTTGTGCGTGTGTGCCTTATATATACTGCACCCACCATTATGGAAGCCTATTGCGGCCATTTCAGAATCTCGTCTTCTCGCCGCGAGAAGTCGAGGGCGAGAACACGAGAACACGAGAAGTCGAGGGCGAGAAGTCGAGGGAGCGAGAAGTCGAGGGCGAGGGAGCGAGAGAGCGAGAAGACGAGGAAACAGGGCGAGAATACGAGGATCTCGCCCCGAGAACACGAGATTACTTTCACCTCGACTTCTCGTGTTCTCGTCCCTCGACTTCTCGCTCCCTCGTGTTCTCGCCTTTGAAAAACCTCGTGTTCTCGCTCCCTCGCCCTCGACTTCTCGCTCCCTCGACTTCTCGCCCTCGACTTCTCGCCCTCGACTTCTCGTGTTCTCGTGTTCTCGCCTTTGAAAAACCTCGACTTCTCGCTCCCTCGCTCCCTCGCCTTTGAGTCAATCTCGTCTTCTCGTGTTCTCGCTCCCTCGCTTCGTCACAATCTCGTCTTCTCGTGTTCTCGCTCCCTCGCCTCGGAAGTGCAGTTATTACGCATGTCCACTGACTACCGTATCGGCATTTGTATTTTGACATGGATTATAATAAACGAAAATGTTTGAAGTTCTAGAAAATGTAATAGTCCTAAACAAGTTTAATCTCTTCTTGCACAGATAGTATTGTATTCTGTAATTGATTTTAAGTCTTCAGTCAAATCTTTGTTTGCTCTCTAAAAATATTCATCGGGAGTTTTCACTTGATGCGTGGTTTTGTCAGTGCTGCAGGATGGAGAGCCTGACAAGGGAAAATGTATAGCTGTTCGAATGGGATTTTTAAAAACCAGGTCCGGAATCGAAATGAAGTTGGTTCTACGGTGGCTCACTGCGTAGGAGGTTTTCTCTCTAACTTAATCGAAGTTCATCGCGATTTTTCTGCCTATGTCCACCCTTGTCACTGGTGTAGAACAGAGAGCCTAGCAAGAGACAACGTATAATCGTTCGGATGAAATAAAAATAACCGAGGTGACGTGTCCGGAATCTAAATGAAATGAAATAAAATGGGGTCTAACGTCCTACTGTTCTGTTCCTAAATTGGGCTAATGACGACGGGCATACGATACAATAATACAGTGTGCTATCAAGGAAATTTTGCCCGGGCAGTGGCGCTAAGGCCTACTCTTATATCGAATTTAAACTTCCAAGTGATCTTTTATGTGCACGCCAATAGGTGTCCTTGACAGGCCCTACGTTTTGCATCACTGGATGAACTTTCTCTTCCAATGCAGGGATCGAATACCAAGTGGTGTAAGTGGTGTAGGACGGGGGCCTGAGAAGGGACAAAGAATAGTTGTTCGGATGGAATACAAATAACCGAGATCCCGTGGCCGGAATACAAATGGAGCTACGATGGCTCAGTGAGTAGGATCGACGTTTGCTCTATTACTTTATCAAAGTTTTTCATGATTTTTCGGTCGGGTTCCTGCTTGTCAGTGGTATAGGATTGAAGACCTGGCAAGGGACAACGTATAGTCGTTTGAACGGTATTATATATAAAATACGAGGTTCTTTGTCCGAAATCGTAATGAAGTGGTGGCTACAATGGCTCAGTGTGTAGGACGTTTGCTCTCTCGCTTCATCGAAGCGCATCGGGCTAAATTTCTGGAGATGTCCTCCCATGTCAGTTGTGTAGGATGGAGGACGGAGGGCCTGGCAAGGGATAACGTGTAGTCGTTCGGTTTCGATTCGTCGTGTGGGGTTTTTCCGGTTTCTCCCACTGTCGCATACATTTCTTTTCCGATGCATTGCACAATACGTCAGCACTAGAATTACGCCTCGAACTACATTTGTCAAGTGTAACCATACTGGGGTGAAAAAATCAAATTCTAAGACAATATCAGAAACCAAAAATCAACGTCATAGGGTCACGGGTCAATAGCCATAATTAGACCATGGAATACCTTTTACGAGACGGAACACGTTGGTTTGTTTCCATTTGTCAGAGAGAATTTTTCTGAAAATATCACAGGTACATAGGAACGCCCTTATTAGACAAAGGCACACCAGACCTATAATATAATAATACTAATAGAGTCTATGTGATTTTTCAAAGTTTTTGAGTTTCTGTTATTTTCTGAACATATTTTAAATTTTTGATCTTATTTTATCCATATTTGATGCTAAATAATATAATATTTACTATCAAACATGAAATTCATATTTAAAAAAAAATACCATCTGATGTATAGATCAGGTGTGCCATAGTCTAATAAGGGCGTTCCTGTCCCAATGTACCTGTGGAAAATATGCCGGGATTACTGTATAATACCACATATTAAATGTTGCAGTGACACGATGAAAACGACTAATCCCAGGTCTGTGGAATAAATATGGTCAACAGTAGAGAAATAGCACCAATGATTGAAAGAATCTGTTATTTACTGGAAACAAGTATTTTTTATAAAAAACTATTTCAGTAAAACAATATCCAAGAGAAATACATACTTAATACACATGAAAACGATTTTGGCAAAAATAAACAAACGCAATAATATAAATTTCCTCATACACAACAATACCATACACTACTAGTAAGAGAAATGAGGTTTAACGTCCACTCGACACAAATTTGGTCATTTCCGGACTAACATATGGTTTAATTTTATTTCAATAATTCGCTTGCGCGTATGGGTCTTTAGCAGTGGGAGGAAACTGGAGTGCCCGGAGGAAAACCCACAAGGTTGAGAAGGCAACCTATCTCCATGCCACATACGCTCACACAGGGATCGAAACCACAGCCGCAAGCCAGAGGTGACCGGCCAGCTAGAGGTTGAAGCGTGGCACTCTAAACCACTAGGCCATCCCAACCCCCCCACTACTGGGTTTTAACGTCCTACTCTTCTGCACCTAACCTGGGTTAATGGAAGACAAGCATATGCTATACAGTGTGCTATGAGGAAATTTTGCCCGAGCAGCACCGCTACAGCCTACACTTATATTGAATTCCAACTGCCAAGGGATCTTTTACGTGCACGCCAATGTGTACACTGGACCACGGTTTCCCATACCATCTTAACGACTAGACAGCTGTCCTTGTCAGGCCCCTCAGATCTGCATCATTGACAAGGGGAAACCACACCGGTAAATTGAGATGAACTTTCTTGGCCAATGCAGGGATCTAACACACCACAAGTATTGATGAAAAATGTATATAATAATTATAATAATATCATTGTTCTGGAGAACGGTTTCTAATCTGCTGTTCAGATTGTTATATTCACAGAATACACACAGATCAGGTCTTGTGCCCATTTACACTGTACAAGATATATACCAGTAAATAAAAATAGATATAAGAGAAAAACAAATAGTTATCTTAATGATTCCAGTAAAATGAATTAGAAATGAAATGAAGTTTAACGTCCTACTGTTTTGTTCCTATACATGTACTGGGCTAATGAAAAAAGGCATACACCATACAGTGTGCTATGAGGGAAATTTGGCCGGGTATTGCACTATTCCCTACTCTTCTTTCGAATTCCAACTGCCAAGGGATCCTTTTATGTGCACACCCATGTAAACAAAGGACCTCGGTTTTTCATCACATCCGGACGACTAGACAGCTGTAATTGTACCTTTTTACATGCACACCAATGTATACAAGAGACCGCAGTTTTTCGTCACATCCAAACGACTAGACAGCTGTCCTTGTACCTTGTTAGACCCTCCTTTTGCACCACTGACAAGGAGAAACCACGTCGGAAATGAAACAGAATAAAAAAATAAAATGGGGTTTAACGTCCTACTGCTCTGTTCCTAAGCTACACTAATGAAGATGGGCATATGCTATACAGTGTGCTATCGAATTCCAACTGCCAAGGGGTCTTTTTACGTGCACACCAATGTATACAAGGGACCTCGGTTTTTCGGTACATCCAATCAACAAGACGGCTGTCCTTGTACCTTTTTACAGGCACACCAATGAATACAAGGGACCTCAGTTTTACATAACATCCGAACGACTAGGGGGGTTGGGATGGCCTAGTGGTCTAGAGTGCCGCGCTTCAGCCTCTAGCTGGCTGGTCACCTCTGGCTTGCGGCTGTGGTTTCGATCCCTGGTGTAAGCGTATGCATAGGCGTAGGAGCTCAATGTAATTCAGGGGGGCATAAGAGAAAATTGCCCGAAATCAATATAATATAAATTAATATATACTATTCAAAAAAAGTAGGGGATATTTGATTTTGGGGGCATAATACTAAAATCTGCAAATGACTACGAAAAAAGTCACTATAGAACCTAACAAAAGAAACATTTCCAGTTACATGTGACGCCCAAACGCACCAATAGCGACCGCATGGAATGCAGGTGATGCTTGGGATCATCATGGGGTCCAACCCAAGATTTGCACGACTCTGACTTTGAATGTTACAGTCATTGTGGCATTGAATTCCAGGGTGGAAACATCAGTTTAATTGTTTTAGTGACCAGAAAACAAATTTTGATATGCGTCGGCTTACCCAAAATGAAAGGTTACGTGCCCTTGGCATGCTACAGATCGGCACAACACAGGCGGTTGTGGCGCGGACGATGAATGTTTCTCAGTCTGTCATAAGCAGGCTATGGTCCAGATACCGTGATACACAATCTGTACAGGACAGATCACGCTCAGGTCGACAACTCAAGCTCAGGATCGATGTATCCGTACCTTGGCCTTGAGAAATCGTGTCATTACAGCAAATCAGATCAGCGGAATCGACTGCATAGGGTCACCTTCGCGCCCGACGTCCTCGCGTGATCCCTTGTTTGAGAGATCATCACATTCAGGCAAGACGTCGTTGGTGTAGGGATCGTCAACACTCCGATAATCGACGTTGGAGCAATGTGATGTTTTCAGATGAGTCAAGGTTCACTGTTGAAACGAGCGCTTCCAAGACATGATCGATTTGGGGGCGGTTCTGTTATGGTGTGGGGAAGCATCACTGTTGCTGGAAGAACGGCTTTACATGTTGTTGCAGGGTGTGTTACAGGCCAGTACTACCGGGACAACATCTTGGCAGTCCATGTTGTGCCGTTCGCACGACGTCATGGCCGCCGTTTCATCTTCCAGGATGACAACGCAAGATGTCACAGGGCCAGGATCGTTACAGGTTACCTCCAACAACAGAACATCACCACATTACCTTGGCCAGCACTGAGTCCCGACCTCTCCCCCATCGAGCATGTCTGGGACATGCTTGGACAGAGGTTATGTCAACGTCAACAACGTCCTGCCAATGTCCAAGAACTTGCTGCTGCGTTGCAACAGGAATGATGCAATCTGGACCAAAATGACCCTAGACGTCTCATTAGGAGTATGCCACGTCGGATCAATGCTTGTTTGGCAAACAGGGGAGGATTTACCCGTTACTGACTTTGTTGTGATGCTGTGGTAACTTTGCTGTTTGACCCCGGGTATCATTTTACCCTTATAATGGTCAGTCTGTGCCTTACTTAGTCTAACGATCATTTGGAATAAATCGATGAATGTGAACTTCATTTCATTTTGTCATTTGTTTCTTCGTCAGTTTCATTAGGTGACTTTAATAACACTCAAAAATCAAATATCCCTTACTTTTTTTGAATAGTAGTATATATATCGAAATCAATATGATCAATATATAGTATATTATATTGATTATATATAATCAATATAATATAATATAAATCAATATAATTCTAAAAAATTAAACAATATTTTGATATTCAGAGATCATCGTCTCACCAAATTGATCGTACAAATGAGGACTCGGGAACAAAAGTAAAACATTTTAGAAATATGAGAGGCACGTCCATACGGCAGAATGTTCACAATTTCGTACAGTTTCTCAAGTAGTCCAATACTCTTTTTAGAAAAAGTGAGAGGCACGGCCATGACGTCCAGCAAAAATGACGTCCGAAAACGGGTGAATCCAGCCTGGCAATTGGCTGTTTCCAAGCAGTTTTCCATTTGGCTCGTTTCCTCTGCCGTTTTCCGGCCCGATGCCCGTTTTTCGGGCAATACCGTTTTTTCGGGCATACCTATCATAAGAGAGCTTCGGGCATATTTTCGGGCATGCAGTGGACAAGAAAAAGACGAGAAAATACTTTTCGGGTAGTGTGGATCTCATAGAAATAAGTTAGTTATATTTTTTCTCTAAACATTAATAGAAAAAAAAGGTCGTCGAATTTTTCATTGCCCGAAAATAAATTTTCCGGCCCGATGCCCGTTTTTCGGGCAATACCGTTTTTTCGGGCATACCTATCATAAGAGAGCTTCGGGCATATTTTCGGGCATGCAGTGGACAAGAGAAAGACGAGAAAATACTTTTCGGGCAGTGTGGATCTCATAGAAATAAGTTAGTTATATTTTTTCTCTAAACATTAATAGAAAAAAAAGGTCGAATTTTTCATTGCCCGAAAATAAATTTTTGGGGGGGCAAATGCCCCCCCTGCCCCCCCGCCTCCTACGCCTATGAGCGTATGTGGCATGGAGATAGGGGCGCCTTCTCAACCTCGTGGGTTTCCTCCGGTTTCCTCCCACTGCTAAAGACCCCTAGGCGCAAGCGAATCATTGAAATAAAATTGAACCATGTTAGTCCTGAAATGACCTAGTTTGTGTCGAGTGGACGTTAAACCCCATTTCTCTCTCTCTCTCCGAACGACTAGACAGCTGTCCTTGTACCTTGTTAGACCCTCCTTTTGCACCACTGACAAGGAGAAACCACGTCAGAAATGAAACAGAATAAAAAAATAAAATGGGGTTTAACGTCCTACTGCTCTATTCCTAAGCTAGACTAATGAAGATGGGCATATGCTATACGGTGTGCTATCGAATTCCAACTGCCAAGGGGTCTTTTTACGTGCACACCAATGTATACAAGGGACCTCGGTTTTTCGTCACATCCAAACAACTAGATGGCTGTCATCGTACCTTTTTACATGCACACCAATGAATACAAGGGATCTCGGTTTTACGTGACATCCGAACAACTAGACAGCTGTCCTTGTACCTTGTTAGACCCTCCTTTTGCACCACTGACAAGGAGAAACCACGTCGGAAATGAAACAGAATAAAAAAATAAAAGTCTGTTTAACGTCCTCCTGCTGTGTTCCTAAGCTTGACTAATGAAGATGGGCATATGCTATACAGTGTGCTATCATGGAAATTTTACCAGGGCAGCGGCGCTACGGCCTACTCTCATCACATCAGAACGACTAGACAGCTGTCCTTGTACCTCGTCAGTCACCCCCTCCCCAAGGCCTGCACCACTGACAAGATAAACCACCTCGGAAATGAAATAGAATAAAAATAAAACAAAACCATACAATATTAATCAGCATAGTGACAAAATATAACATGAAAATTTATTGTCATATACAGTACATTTAATTAAAACATTTTTTAAAATATGTATTAAATGTATTTAAAAACTGCTTAAAAAATACATGTACATGAATACAGGTTTAAGCCTACTCATAAAAAATCACATAATTTCATAGATATCATCATCAGTATTAGAATCAATGTCACTGTCGAACAATTTACACAAATCCATACAAGAAAGTTTTCACTTGTAACAAGTACATCTATCTGTAATGCAGCCTGATTTGTATCCACAGTGAAAATTTTATTTGGTGCTTGATCTCTAGTTACCCTAACCCTGTCATTTTAAACAGTAGTGTTTAACAAAAGGGGCAAAAAATTTTGCAGCTACAGTAAGGCAACCCGGGGGGAATGCGCCAGAATAGGCCCCCGTTTTGATTGGTGGTGCAAGGGACAAAGAAACATTTTCATCCAGGGGACACATGCAAAGTCAATCTGGTGTGGAATTAATTCACACATATTTTTTTCATAAATAGGGCCTAACATGTGCTCTTGTACCAACTCATCTATTTTGGTTCTCTTTTTCTCCATAACATCTTGGGTATATTTCTTAAAGTACTGTGCATGGTGTTTCACCTCAATGGTGACAGTCTTCACCATATTAGTCCTTATTGGTCTGAGTGGTCTTGATTCGAGTAGTCCTTACTCCTTGGTGACTGCGCGTTGTCAATAGTTGTCATGCATTTAGGAATATAAGAATATCTATCTTTATCAATCAACTTGTTAAATGATCCCCTTAACAAATTAACCAGACCAATTATTCTTTTTTTGTTGGTAAAATTTTAGCTGCTTGCTTCTAACATCACTTTCAAACTTTCGTCAACAAGTTTGGAATCGTGATAATGTTTCATACACAGTTGGTTTTTTTTTTAAGTTGAAATGTGAGAACTCTGTATTATTAGTATACCCCAATGATTGAGAACTTTGTCTGCACATTCCTGGAGTTCTTTGTCTTACATTCGGCTACTGTGACGCCATCTGAGACCATTTCCGTGTGTCTCCCACCTGCTGCTTCCATATTTACAGCTGAACTCCAGGCCATTCTTCAGGCCTTGGAGTTCATTCAGTCCTCTTCAGCTTTAAAGCATATCATCTTTACTGATTCTCTGTCCTCTTTACAAGCAATTAACAATAAACAGCTTGAACACCCATTAGTAGCAGATGTCTATCGTCTGCTACTATCGTACGAGCTCAGCAGCAAAGACGTCGTCTTCTGCTGGCTCCCCAGTCACGTCGATATAAGGGGGAATGATCTAGCAGATTTTGCTGCCAAAGCTGCTTTAGATCTTCCCCAATCACACGTTTTAATTCCTTATAAAGATTTTAAAGCTTTAATAAATCA
The DNA here is from genome assembly GCA_963678685.1 of Patella ulyssiponensis. Taxonomy (NCBI): domain Eukaryota; kingdom Metazoa; phylum Mollusca; class Gastropoda; family Patellidae; genus Patella; species Patella ulyssiponensis. The sequence goes on along the minus strand of OY783227.1, from coordinate 8,892,793 downwards.
TTTTATTTATGACCGCTGGCAACGGTCTTGGGATCTTGCAGGCACAAACAAACTTCATCACATTAAGCCTCTCTTAGGAGATTGGCCAAGCTCCTATCGTACGAGCAGGAGAGATGAAGTTGTCTTGTGTCGCTCTCGCATAGGTCATACTTTTTTAACACATATTTTCATCTTAAAGCGAGAGCCTCAACCAGAATGTCAACACTGTCATGTTCCTTTGACAGTGAAGCACATTTTGATTGAGTGCAAGCATCTAAAGAATATTAGATCTAAATATTACCGTTGCCAGTCAGCACGTCAGCTATTTGCTCAACCGGAGCTTTATGCTAAATTGTTAGCTTTTTTAAAAGAGACAAACTTTTATTTTAAATTTTAATTGTATATATTTTTCATATATTGCGTTTTAAATATTTATATATGTAAAGGAATTGATATTTATTTTTAATTATATTTTCTGTGATATTTGTTTTTATTTACATATATGAATACACCCCTGTGATATTACTTTAATTTGTCACGTTAATTTCATAAAGTTTTTCGCAGTATGGCCCGGTTGGAGCTGACGTGCCATTAAACAACATTTCATTCATTCATTCATTCTTTGTCTTACAAATCAGCATTTGTCTCCGGCACAAACCTGCCATTTCCATCTAATTCGATCCAATGGTTAGCCAATACCTAAAATTGTTCCCAGCTTGTCGCATTGAACGGTTTTAGCTTAGTGTTTTTAACAAAATATTCACAAGTATTCAGTTTTCGCTATCCTTCCGCCATATTTACTATCAACACAGAACGGTAACCTTTGACTCTACTCGACCTTCCATTATGTGTGTCTGATTGGCGAGCTATGTCACGTGATTTGTTAAAACCAAATCACCGCGGAATTCAAATACCATCGCACATTAAGTAAGCCTGTATTTATTTTACGGCTTCTGTCAAACGTCAAAGAATGGATAACAGAAAAGTCGCGTGACAATGAAGTAATACTAGAAGAATTAGATGATGTACCTTTTTTTACCCGAAACTTGCTAGGACGGAAAACAGAAGCAGGCTAGCTAGAAATTTCTCACCACGGCATATATATATGTAGGCCTAAAGTGGAGAATTTTTTGCCTGGACGTATTTTTTCTATTTTTTTATACATTGTCTACCGTAAACAAAGAAGTACTTGTAGCCTACTTTATCTACTTTAATATATATATATTATAAATAAAATCTAAGTGTGTATGGGTGTGTTTATGTATGTTTGTATACTCCACCTACACATTATTATGTGTTATTAAATTAACCAGCATCACAACAGGAATGTTTCAGGTCAGTGAATTCGGGCCCAAGGCGAATTACGCTTCGTCGCCGCGATTAACCCCCACATATCTCGTATCAAATTGAAAAGAACGACCACGTACATGTATTTTAGGCCATCGAATCTGTCCTACAGGCAAATTTGGGCCACGAACGAATAAAACCTCGGGCGAATTTAGGTCCCGTGGGAATTTGAGCACTGGGCGAATATGGGCCCCTAGCAAATTTGGGCCATGGGCGAACTTGGACCCCGGGCGAATTTGGGCCCGTGTATAGGCGGGTAAACTACGAGTAGTTTATTTGATAATATTAGCATCATAGAAAGAAGCGGGTATCGAAACCGAGCCCCCCCCCCCCACACACACACACACACACGCACGCACGCCAATGTGTAGCCTATACGAGACCTCGCTGTTCCATGTCGACCGAACGACATGCTGTCCTCAGGCCTTCCGTCCTACACTGATAAGAGGGTACCTCGCAAGAAAGGCTAGACTACGCATTGAGCCACCGCAGCTCCAACTTATTTCGAATCTGGACACATGACCTCGCTCTTTTAACCCAACCCTTCCTTCTCCACTGATATGGAAAAAACCCGCTAGAATATTTCCGATGAACTTTGATGAAATGAAATGAAATATGGTTTAACGTCCTACTGTTCTGCTCCGACTGTGCTATAAAGGAAATTGTGCTCGGAAAGCGGCACTTAGGTCTCCTCTTATATCGCATCCAGGCTGCCAAGGGATCTTTTACGTGTACGTCAATTTACAGATAAGGATTTTCATCCCATCCGAACAAATAGACAATGTCCTTGCCAAACCCTCCGTCCTGCACCAATGCAATGACATGGGGAAACCACATCGGAAAACCCGATAAACTTTCTTGTCCAATGCAAGGATCGAACACGTGACCTTCAGTTTAGTGAGCCAGCGTCTTACCCACTTAGCTGCCGTGGCTCCAAACATTTACGTCCTACTCACTGAGCCACCGTAGCTCCCACTTCATTTTGATTCCGAACACGGGACATTGTTTTTCTATGCCACCCGAACGACTATACGTGGTCCCCTGTCAATTCTTTCCTCCTACACCACTGAAGTAAGAGAGCAAACGTCCCACTCACTGACCCACCGTAGTTCCCACTTCAATTAGATTCCGGACACGAGGCCTCGGTTATTTTTATTCATTCCGAACGATTATACTTTGTCTCTTGCTAAGCTCTCCGTTCTACAGGACTTCGGTTATTTTTATTCCATCCGAACTATTATACTTTGTCTCTTGCTAAGTTCTCCGTCCTACACCACTGACAATAGTGAACATCGCCAAAAATCACGAGGAACTTTGAAGAAGTTACAGAGCAAACGTCCTACCCAGTGAGCCCCCGTAGAACCAACTTCCTTGCGATTCCAGACACAGGACATCGTTTTTTAAAATCCCATTCGAACAACTATACATTGTCCCTTGTCAGGCTCTCCATCCTGCAGCACTGACAAAACCACGCATCAAGTGAAAACACCCGATGAATATTTTTAGAGAGCAAAGAAAGATTTGACTGAAGACTTAAAATCAATTACAGAATACAATACTATCTGTATGTGCAAGAAGAGATTAAGCTTGTTTAGGACTATTACATTTTCTAGAATTTCAAACATTTTCGTTTATTATAATCCATGTCAAAATACAAATGCAAATACGGTAGTCAGTGGACATGCGTAATAACTGCACTTCCGAGGCGAGGGAGCGAGAACACGAGAAGACGAGATTGTGACGAAGCGAGGGAGCGAGAACACGAGAAGACGAGATTGACTCAAAGGCGAGGGAGCGAGAAGTCGAGGTTTTTCAAAGGCGAGAACACGAGAACACGAGAAGTCGAGGGCGAGAAGTCGAGGGCGAGAAGTCGAGGGAGCGAGAAGTCGAGGGCGAGGGAGCGAGAACACGAGGTTTTTCAAAGGCGAGAACACGGGGGAGCGAGAAGTCGAGGGACGAGAACACGAGAAGTCGAGGTGAAAGTAATCTCGTGTTCTCGGGGCGAGATCCTCGTATTCTCGCCCTGTTTCCTCGTCTTCTCGCTCTCTCGCTCCCTCGCCCTCGACTTCTCGCTCCGTCGACTTCTCGTGTTCTCGTGTTCTCGCCCTCGACTTCTCGTGTTCTCGTGTTCTCGCCCTCGACTTCTCGCGGCGAGGGGACGAGATTCTGAAATGGCCGCAATAGGCTTCCATACACCATGACTATTCTACAACCGATTATTCATACACAGCTTCCGCTACCGTCCTATTACTACCGATAGACCTACGAGTAGCTTCCGATTTCGTCCAGTATATACCGATAGAGAGAGAGGGAGTGATGGGGGGTGGGCTGGTGGAGAAACGGGGTTTAACGTACACTCGACACAAACTAGGTCATTTCGGGACTAGAATATGGTTTAATTTTAATTTTTAATAATTCGCTTGCGCGTAGGGGTCTTTAGCAGTGGGAGGAAACCGGAGGACCCGGACAAAACCCACGAGGTGGGAAGGCGACCCTACTCCTTGTCACGTACAACCATGGATTCGAAACCACACCAGTTGACTCAATGACAGGCTTTATGATACAGCGCGCACGTGCTTACCATTCAGCCATTCAATCCCCACCCCCTACTTCCGATAGGCCAGCGAGTAGATTCTCTAAGAATTTTAGATTCGCGAAGTCCATTCCTTATGCGCAGTCCATATTTCCAGGGATTTGGCTATTGATCTAATTCACTAATATTTTTCACAGTAAACTGTTTTCCCGGAGAATTAAAAAAAGACCGTATGCGCGTACATGAGTAAGCTATTAAAACCATGTTATCAAACATAAAAAATCTATTGAAAACAGCTTTTATCAAGTTTGATCTATTCATGGTAATAGTATTGTGAATTATTACAAACATATTTATTCAGAGTTGGCGTTCATTCAAATACAAATACATAACATTGAATGAGTATTATAGTTTATTGTCCGTGTTAAACTATTTGTCTGACATATCCATATAGTAGATGGCAGAGTTCACTTATTACTGTACTGATATTCCCTTATGGAAGTCACGATGGACCAGTGACTAAAACGTTGGCTCGCTAACTTGGATGTTTTGTGTTTGAACCCTACTTTGACCGAGAAAGTTCATCGATATTTTCTGGCGTGGTCCCTCCTCATCAGTGGTGGAAGACTTACAACCTGACAAGGGACAACGTAGAGTCGTTCGGATGGGACGCAAAATCGAGGTACTCTTAACACATTGTCGGGCACGTAAAAGATCATTTGGTATTTAGAATATGCCGTAGCGCCGCTGTCCGGACTAAATGTTCTTTTTGCACGCTGTATGACGTATGTCGCACACAGTATGACGTATGTCGAGTGGACGTTAAATCACATTTCTCTCTCTCATTAGCCCAGTCGGGGCAGAACAGTAGGACGTTAAACCCCATTTCAATTAACCAACATGACCCCGTCAATTTTTTATGCCATTATTCATGGCGACCGAGGTCACAGATCTTCGGGCCCGGACGAATGAGACTACCAGCCATTAAGAATAAAGTCTATATCATTATTCCAGTAGAAAGACAGAATATTGATGTTTTTAACATTCATGCAGCAGCACTATCAGGTACCGCTCAAGCATGCCTGGCCCAACAAAGAGTTCGCAGCTTTTTTTCAATATGCTATTCTTTCTCAATAATAACCAACCCTAAACGTACACATGACCTGCATCCATTATGCATGGAAAGCATTATAGATCTACACAGTTAGGCCAATAAACCACCAGCATCAACGGGAGTAGAGCTATTCCGATTGCTGAATGTAAACTCGTGTAAACAACAAACCACAGTTATATAGTACTTCACATTCTGCACACAGCCATTTTATACTTAGACCTTTTCAATATATATTTCTCAAAAATCTCGATATGTTTGTTGTAATGTACATAGTATCATATATTATGATATAAAATATGAAAATAACATCAATTTGCTCCTACATGTTTCAATATAATTTCAGCACGAAGCCATTGATATTATAAATGTTGCAAGGTTACTTGTTCTTTTCGACTAGAATCGTCGATTTAGGGACTTGAAATGTTGATTATTATGTGCGACTGACTATATGCGATGCTTCAGACACCGCATTACCAGCTTGGTCAAGACAAACATCACAGGAAATACAAGCAATGACCCAAAAACACAGGAAATACAAGCAATGACCCAAAAAAATACCCTCTCTAATGCAACATTCCATATTGGTTTGTATTTGGACTAACGTTACTGTTATAATTCTATTATGATTATGCTTAATTACTGAAGTATTTATTTTACAATATTTATAAAACTCGACTTTATCAATATATAGAATAAGCTGGGAAACTAGATAATATAGCATCATAGTAATTTATTTATATACTCATACAAAACTTTAAAAGATATGGTTTTTAACTTGGTGACAGTAGTTAATATGAAACAATATAAATTGTAATCGATATATACAGGAAGTATCAGGATCAATGGATACTAATTTGTATATTGTATTTATGCAATCAATTAACTAGAATCATCTCCTACTAACATGAATCTATAGTAAGTTCTAAACATCGACAATACGGAGCTGATAAACCGATGATGTCAACGAAAAATAATAATAACAATAGGGAGTTAATAAATCATTAATGACAATAAAGTATTATAATATCAGTAAAAAAAACAAACAATAACGGCAACATGGAGCTGATAAACCGGTAATGGCAATACAAATTAATAATTTCAACATGGAGCTGATAAACCGGTAATGGCAATACAAATTAATAATTTCAACATGGAGCTGATAAACCGGTAATGGATAAACGAAAATATGGTGACGTGGTTTTAATAGTCATTTTAACAGTTTCTGTAAGGAGTTTTGTTATAATCTAGTTATAAGTGTGCAATAAAATGAAATGGGGTTTAACGTCCTACTTTTCTGCATTGGCCTAAAACCTGGAACGTGCACGAGACCCCACCCCCTCCCCGATTATGCAATGGTTTATTAATAATCGATTTGTTCTAATAAAGTCTGTAATTGTCATTAGAAATAAAGTAATGGTTCTCTATAATACGACAACGGTGGTACCAAGTTTAATTATTACCGATTACTTTATTAGTTTTTGTAATATGTTATCTTGTCTTGAAACTACATAGACCAGTAACGTTTTTGTTTATATCCTCCTCATCATTTATTTCCATCATCGCTTCATCATCATCCTCGATAAATTAGCATCAAGTATTTCCGGCATCTCATCGTCATCATTGAAGGGTTTTGTCTGTTAAATTTATCCATTTACTGAAAATGTGGATGTTCTATATAAAACATGAATTTCTGCGTGTCTGAGGTGCACCCATTGTAGGCTACTTGGTATTTTGTCTGACAGCTGATCACAAAACTGGAAATAAAGCGTACCGAACGTTTTTGTGGTGGATTCGCCCAATACGGACATCTTGGGGCAATCCAAATAGCTAAGATGGCGATTTCGATCTATGATTGTGATATACTTTACTATTATTGTGAAAAAAATAACGGGAATAACTATTGAGAAAAAAATGAATAGTATTAATCCCGAAATGACATAGTTTGTGCAAAGTGGATGTTAACCCCTCACCTCCCGCCTCCACCCCCCCCCTCTTTGGGATAAGCAAGGATCCGGTTCCAATTAGTATCTGCTAAAACAATTTGTGGCAACAGCCATATTATTATCCCTTTTCTCCGTACGGAGGAGGGGAGCGGTTAGCACGTGGGTGCTGTATCATAAGGTCTGTCATTGAATCAACTAGCGTGGTTTCGATTCCTCGATTGTACGTAACAACAGTAGGGTAGCATGTCCAACCTCGTGGGGGTTCTCCATGTCCTCACACTGCTAAAGACGCCTACGCGCAAGCGAATTATTGAAATAAATTTGAACCGTGTGTTAGTCTCGAAATGACCTAGTTTGTGTCGAATGGGAGTTAAACCACACCCCCTATCGCTCTCTCTCTCTCCTTCTCCGTACATTCTGATTAAAACAAGTCGTCTAATTCCGTATTCAATTCATAGTATGTGTAGTCATAGACGTCACTACCATGTCCTTGTGGGATGAAACGTTTAATATCCATAAACAATATCATCTTCATCTCTGGTATCCAAAATATCATCATCCTTGAAAATATCATCAATATTATCGTGGAAATATCGTGTAGGAATGTACTGAATGAGAAGGATGTCGTCCTTTAGTTATGTGGGTATATCTAACTTTTCAACCTTTCTCTTTATATCAAGTCCAATATGTTGTCTAATAATCCTTACACATTTTTCCTTCAGGGTTAATTTGAAACAGAACAAATTAAACCTTTCTCTGATTGGGGAATGTAACACCTCGTCTGTTGTCGTCGCCTTATCCTCCATTTTAAAGTTAACAACGGAAACAATCTCTTCGTCTGGTGCTCCGCTTCGATAAAGAAGTTGTCGAAGTTTATGTCTCTCATTGCTGTTAAAGTTTTCTAAAGTAACATGCTCATTGTAGTGATTGGTTTCGGTGGATGAATACTGTAATTGTTGTAGGCAACAGTTTTCAGCAACTAAATACCGAATAAAGCTAGTATTGTGGTTTGGTTGGGACCATGGGAATAGTAACATTCGTTGAATCAATCGGTTTCCCTGTCTGTTTGGTAAATTTAAGTGATATCTACAATCTTCATGTAAAAGAAGTGTCAAACACTTTCGACCAAAACCAAGGTCAATAAATTGCAAGGCTAGTAATCCATGTTTATAATCGACAATATGGCGATCAGCTCCTACATCTAGAAGTTTATTGATAATATATGTATCATTGATTTCGGAACCTAACATCAATGCTGTTTTACCATCCGAGTCTTGAATATTGTCATCTGCTCCGGCATCAGCAATGATATCAACGCATTCATTGAAAGATTGGTAATTCACATCCAAATTGTTCTGTAGTGCATCAGTTAACGGTATGCTTTGCTGCAAACCAGGGTGTTTGATTGCATCCATAAGATCAGTTGGCGACTTTTCTTTTACCTTTTGTCTGCTGACTTTCCTCTTCATCTTAGCTATTTCCGCTTGTTTATACTGTCTGTTCAACTGCGAACATCTAATAACAGCAGCGTGTAAAGCAGATTGCCCCACTTTGTTCTGTATATTAACATCACATACCGGACCTTGCTTGGTTAACAACTGTAGATATTTGTTATTTAGTAAGAAACCGGCAATGATAACTGGAGTGTTGCTTTTAGAATCTTTGTGATTTATATCAACACCACAATCGAAAAGCCAGCTGAATGTATCAAATGTAAAATCATATTCCCCTTGGGCAAGGAGATGCAAAATATTTTCAACTGGTGACTTTAATCCAATATAATACTCAAAGATGTCTAAATCACCGAATTTAAGAATATTATGAAGTAATTTAACACCATTACTTACTATGTTAGCACCAGACTCAACTAACATTTGAAAGTTTTTAAGAGTAGCCCACCAAGTCATATAATCAAAAGTTTTAAAACAATATCTACATGCTGATAGACCATTATCATCAATACTATTAACGTTATCTTCATCTCCCAATAAAAGTTTAACGACGTCTGTGTGAGCACCGTATGCCACCGCTAACATTAATGGTGTAACACCTAATTCATTTTTTTGTCTTACATCAGCCCCATGTTCCATTAGGAATGGTATTAGTTTTATACATGTATATGTATTAGAACACTGATATATTATGACAGCTATCAAAGCAATACTAATATCAGCTCCATGTTCGATTAGCAATGATATTAGTTTTATACATGTATATGTATCATCACCTTCACATTCTATTGCATATATTAAAGGAGCATCACCATACCTGTCCACGCTATTAATATTAGCTCCATGTGTCATTAGGAATGATATTAGTTTTATACATGTATCTGTATTATAACCATGATATAGTATAGCCCATCCTATTGGAGTAACATATTTCTTGTCTGATTTATTATCAGCTCCATGTTCCATTAGGAATGACATCAGTGAAAGTAGAATTGACGGGTATAGATTGGCATTTGACATTAAAGAATTCGTCTTTATACAGGGTCTATTTTAACATGATAACAGACGCGAACGTACCTCTGGATAAAAAATCCGTGCTTTGAAAACATGCTACGTAGCCTTGTCAATCTTTCGAAGTTATATGGGGAAACTTAGCTATCATTTTGAGAATCAACCACTAACAATACCTACATATTTCGGCACTAATTTCGATTGGGTATTCATCCAGATGGAGAGCCTAACAGATTCCTCGATCATCGCGAATACCAAGTCTCGCAGTTTCCAACTTAAATATCGTTCAGTATTAAGGTTCCCCTGCAGTAAATGAATATAACTTAGCTATAAGTTCGGGAATTGTAAAGCAATATAACAAGGTCTAGATGTTGCAAAACTCGCAGTCGTCGCTTTAGGAACATGAGAGATAACATCTTCTATGACATTTGAAACCAGGCGTAAAACTAATAAAATTCGGCGGTGAGGGGAATTGTCGACTATTGCCGTGTTTATTTCCGTCCATTATGTTTGTCAACTTGAACTCGTCAATCAGTGTAAAGAATTCGTCTTTTGGTATAAGCAAAATAGCAACAGCTATGACTTTTAAAATAGAAATATTAGCTATGTAAAAAAAGTTATCCTGCAATTTGTGGACTAACTTTGCATAGATTTTATTCATTATGTAGTTTGAACCAGGCAAACAATTGATTAAATGGGGCGAGAAGACGGGTTGTCAAACGATACTACATATTTGCTCATACAATTATTATTGATGTTGTATTTTGATAGTTTCATCCAGAAATGTGGAGTGGCGTTGTAGTATATTTAGAACTCGATTATTTTTTGGTGAAATATATTGATAACGTAAATGTTCGTATGTCGATTAAAATTAATTTGAAAGGTTCTCATGCTGATACTCTGACAAACATTTGATTTCTCATAGTGCACCCCTCTCGGTTAATAAGCCACATACCACATTCCTATCATTCATGTTCCTTGGAGCAGGCAGTATTTTCGCGGAACAATAAAACAAGGAATGAAGATAAAGTATGGATGGGGAATGAAACGGTCCTGTTACAGATCTAGTTCCATGATCACGCCAATAATACCAGGTTAGTGCTACACGATGAGACCAGCTCAATTGTTCGTCATAAGTCACACGATGTCAACATTGCTAGCGCTAGTCCCAATCCTAACACCAATGCTTACCCTAAACCTAGCCTACACTCCCGCCAACAATAACGTGGCCTAACCTATTTACATTTCTGCGAACTTAATGCATTTAGTTAATAATACCTACTATTATTGTATGTAACAGTAGCTATACCCGGTACTGATGGAGTGCATCTGTTTTCATTGCGTATTAAAGGAGAGTATTATAATAGGTGTAAACATCAGACTACGGGGTTTAATTACAACACATGCAGGACACTATTTGAGATCGTCTGCTAAGCTAAGCTGGGAAATATTCTAACATGGAGGGAGAGGGGGGTGGGATTAAACACATCTGCTATACCACTAAGTGCAATATAATTTGCGTTGACAGAGCCTAGTGTTTTGTATTGATAAGCAAATAGAATAAGGACAATTACTGTTCATAATTTATTGCTATATATAAACAATCCAAAAATAGAACATTAAAAATATACCCTTGGCCACTAGTTTAAAGCAAGCTGGGCATTTATCATGCATGATACGTACAACTTCTAGTCCGAACACTTAACTTATATTTTAGCTAAATCAATAATAACGTGATACTGATTAACCATTATTTACAACATGGTGCTGATAAACCATTAATTACAACATGGTGCTGATAAACCACTAATTACAACATGGTGCTGATAAACAACTTATTACAACGTGGTGCTGATAAACCAATTAATTACAACAACATGGTGCTGATAAACCACTAATTACAACATGGTGGTGATAAACAACTTATTACAACATGGTGGTGATAAACCATTAATTGCAACAACGTGGTGCTGATAAACCAATAACAACAAAGAGCTGATAAAACATGGTGCTAATAAACCATTAATTACAACAGCATGGTGCTGATAAACCACTAATTACAACACGGTGATGATACACAACTTATTAAAACATGGTGCTGATTATCCATTAATTACAACAGCGTGGTGCTGATAAACCAATAACAACAAAGAGCTGATAAAACATGGTGCTGATAAATCATTAATTACAACAACATGGTGCTAATGAACCAATAATACCAACATAGAGCTGATAAAACATGGTGCTGGTAAACCGTTAATTACAACCCGGCGCTTATAAAACAATTAATCACACATGGTGCTAATAAATCATTAATGAGAACGTGGTGCTAATAAATGAAAGCATGATCACGTTGCTATGATTCATTTTTAATGACAAAGTGGTGCTGATGAATGAACACCGCACTATATATAATCAATAGCAAATCTATTATAGTAGAATCTGTATGGAAAAGAATAAGTCTGCATTTTGATAATAGTCAGTTTACGGCACAACCACGTGACAAGCCAGACGCATGAACTCTTACAATGTTTTGTATGTTCTGAAATTGAGTAATGGTTATATATAACTTGAGGAACAGCTGTGGTGCCCGAGCCTACAGTTCCAACTACTGAATTCACTTTCCTTCTGTCGTAACGTGTGTGGTAATTACAGAGATCAGTAATAATCATCTTTATCACGTATTTCTATCATTCTTGCCTCATCATCATCATCATCATCATCATCATCATCATGTTCTTCCATCATCTTCGCATCATCATCATCATCGTCATCAAGTATTTTCATTTCAAAGTATTCATAGTTATAAACTTCATTAGCACGTTGATTAGCAATATGATTATCATACCGACCAGGGATGAAACTGTTAATACCCATATGTTGATCACCATAAACAAAATCATTTTCATCTCTGGTATCCAAAATATCATCATCCTTGAAAATATCATCAATATTATCGTGGAAATATCGTGTAGGAATGTACTGAATGAGAAGGATGTCGTCCTTTAGTTCTGTGGGTATATCTAACTTTTCAACCTTTCGCTTTATATCAAGTCCAATATGTTGTCTAATAATCCTTACACATTTTTCCTTCAGGGTTAATTTGAAACAGAACAAATTAAACCGTTCTCTGTTTGGGGAATGTAACACCTCGTCTGTTGTCGTCGCCTTATCCTCCATTTTAAAGTTAACAACGGAAGCAATTTCTTCCTCTGGTGCCCCGCTTCGATAAAGAAGTTGTCGAAGTTTATGTCTTTCATCGCTGTTAAGGTTATCTAAAGAGACATGATCATTGTAGTGATTGGTTTCGGTAGATGGACACTGTAATTGTTGAAGGCAACAGTTTTCAGCAACTAAATACCGAATGAAGCTAATATTATGATTTGGTTGTGGCCATGGGAAGAGTAACATTCGTTGAATCAATCGTTTTCCATGCTTATTTGGTAAATTTAAGAAATATGTGCAGCCTTTATCTAAAAGAAGTGTCAAACATTTTCGACCAAAACGAAGATCAAGAAATTGTAAGGCCGGTAATCCATGATTATAATCTACAATATGGCCAACCGCTCCTACATGTAGAAGTTTATTGATAATAAATGAATCATTGATTTCAGCACCTATCATTAATGCTGTTTTACCATCTGAGTCTTGAATATTGACATCTCCCCCGAAATTAGTAAATATATCTACGCATTGATTAAATGCGTTGTAAATCACGTGCAAATTCGTCCCTAATCCATCAGATAACGGCATCGTTTGCTGTAAACCTGTATGTTTTACGGATGCGGTCACAGGATCAGTTTGCGACTTTTCTTTTACACTTTCTCTGCTGACCTTCCTGTTCAACTCAGCAATTTCCGCTTGTTTATACCGCCTGTTTAATTGTGAACATCCAATAACAGCAGCGTGTAAAGCAGTTTGCCCTACTTTGTTCTGTATATTGACATCACATACCCGACTCTGTTTGGTTAACAACTCTAGACATCTGCTGTTTAGTAAGAAACCTGAAACAGTAACTGGAGTGTTGCTTTTAGAATCTTTGTGATTTATGTCAATACCATAATCAAACAACCAGTTAAATTCATCACATGTAAAGTTATATTTCACTTGGGAGAGGAGATGAAAAATATTTTCATTTGTTTGATCAGTCACATCAGCAACTGGTGACTTCAATCCAATATAATACTCAAAGATTTGTATATTACCGAACGTGAGAATATCATGAAGTAAGTTAACCCCATTTCTAACTATGTCCGCACCAGACTCAACTAAAAGCTGGAAGATGTTATAAACAGTCCTATAATTCCTTTCTGTAAAAAATAAGATGTTCGGTCTAAAACAATATCTACATGCTGATAGGCCACCATCATCAATACTATTAACGTTGTCTTCATCTCCCAATACAAGTTTAACGATGTCTGTGTGAGTAGCGCATTGTGCCGCTGCCATTAATGGTGTAATCCCCTTTTTCTTCTTTTGTCTTACACCAGCTCCATGTTCGATTATTAATGATACTAGTCTGTTACATGTATCTATATTATCGCCATGGTATTGTATAGCATATGTTAATGGAGTATCACCATTCCCGTCCATTCCATTAATATCAACTCCATGTTCGATTAGTAGTAATATGAGTTTGATACATGTATCTATATTATCACCATGGTATTGTATAGCAAGTGTTAAAGGAGTACGACCATTCCCGTCCATTCCATTAACATCCGCTCCATGTTCCATTAGTAACGGGATAAGTTTTATAGATGTATCTATATTATCACCATGGTACCGTAGAGTACATGTTAAAGGCGTACCACCGTTTCCATCCTTTCCATTAATATCAGCTTCATGTTTGATTAGGAATGATGTTAGTTTTATACATGTATCTATGTTATTACCGTGATATGGTATAGCAGGTGTTAAAGGAGTACCACCGTCTCCATCCGTTCCATTAATACCAGCCCCATGTTCAATTAGTTTTATACGTACATCTACATGAAATCCATAGCATTGTATGGCATATGTTAAAGGAGTAAAACCATCCTTGCCCGTTACATTAATATCAGCTCCATGGTACATTAGGAATGTTAATAGTTTTATACATGTATCTATATTATCACCATGGTATCGTATAGTACATGTTAAAGGAGTATGGCCACACTTGTCTATTCTATGAATATCAGCTCCATGTTCGATTAGGAATGATATTAGTTGTTTACATGTATCTATATTGTCACCATGGTATCGTATAGCACATGTTAAAGGAGTAAAACCTATCTTATCATGGTGATTAATATTAGCACCATGTTTGACTAGTAGTGATACTAGTTTTATATAAATATCTATATTATGACCATGATATCGTATAGCACATGTTAAAGGGGTAAAACCTCTCTTATCACGGAGATTTATATTAGCACCATGTTCGATAAGTGATGATATTAATCTTTTACATGTATCTATATTATAACCACGATGTTGTGTAACATAATGTAAAGAATCCCCAGAATTCAACCCAGCCTCTGTTAAAACATTGATACAGTTAATACAATCTGATGCATTATCAGCGTTTTTTATACAATAATATAATGCCGTGTAGCCCGCTGGAGATTTATAATCAATCATATGTTTAATACTGTCATTACTTAATAGAATCGATAACATTTCACCTGATTTAGCAAACATTAGAATAGAATAATCAGGGTCTGGTTTAAGGTTTATATCAGTAATAGATAAAATATATTTAACTGTGTTTAAACTGTTAAACCTGACAGATTCGGTTAAAGCACTCCATAGTTTACCTTCATGTCGAAGTTTTAAACTTAATCCCTGAGAATGCAGATACTTGATACCTTCAGCAAAATCATGTTTTATACCGCATGTTAGCAATTCCAAGCCAATACTTTTATCAGATTGTAACAATAGACAATTAGTAAATGAACATTGCAAGAGTGTTAAATTCCCCTTAGCTATTGTCTTATGCACCAGTTTAATAAAGTCACAGCTTAATCTTCTAATATCATCAGTTTGTAATTGTTTTAGTAATGTCTCTAGTTCATTGATGTTCCCAGATTCAACAAATATCTCCAATCTAAAAAAAAAATAATTTAAATGGTCAAAAGCATTTTAAAGGGGCCATAGATTTGTGTTCAAATCGGTTGAACTTGGTCACCTTTTGCGTACATTGTATCGCAATGTGTAGACCTACATGTCAACGAAAATAATTCACATCATACGGGTTCGCATTCATCTCAGCAATCTATCTCAATTATTCAATCATTTGTTAGTTTTTTGTGGAAATATTCCAAATGGCTCAACTAATATCCAAAAGGATAATCGACTCTTATAATTATTAAACCCGAATATGGGTTTTATACTTATTTAATGTTTGAGACATTGTGATCCATCCCTTCTACTAATTACCTATCTGCAATTTTGGCTATCTGCTCTTAGTAACAGTGCGGAAAGTTGATTACCGTTTATAACCAATGAAGCTATAACCAATGAAGTATTCCAAATGGCTCAACTAATATCCAAAAGGATAAACGACTGTTATAATTATTAAACCCAAGTATGGGTTTTATACTTATTTAATGTTTGAGACATTGTGATCCATCCCTTCTACTAATTACCTATCTGCAATTATGGCTATCTGTTCTTAGTAACAGTGCGGAAAGTTAATTACCGTTTATAACCAATGAAGCTATGATTATTAAAAATCCGCAATTTCTAAAGTGGTAAATTCGTTATAAAACATATTCGCTGTTCATTGTGTGTAGTTCGGTAAACACAGGAAGCTTTAAAGCTGACACCAAGGTCATGACGTCAAAATCACATTACGTAACATAGAAAATGTGGACGCGGAATATTGTGCTGTAATTTCCTTTGACATAATCCTTGGTAGTTAATATCAAAACTCAACCGGCAGCCACACCCAACACCCACCGTAACGTTAGCTGTCTTGTGGGTCCTTACAATAACTATCACTATTAATTATTGATAACTCAAAAATCAGGACCAGAAAATACAGATTGATTTTGGCCAAAATAGAATATTCAACAGTTATTTAATATTGGAAACAAAAACAATAGGGCCCAATAGACCTATCGTAAATTTAATCCAGCAAAAAGCCGAAATTCGGGTTTGGAGACATGTCACAAATTTTGATCAATCTAATGCATTAATTATTATGTTGAGTATTTTTGCCGGAAAGCAAAGTGTCCCTGAATAAGTCTGGTAAATCAACACTCAAAAACAAATATACATACTGGTTGATTATTAAATCTTTATCTTCTTCAATTATTTCTGTCTGTCTTTCTTCATTGGGCCATTCTGAAAAACAAAGGAAGGGCGTTTAACTTATTGTCAACATAATTTTAATGTCCACCAATTTGATTGTATACAATGGTCTACTCTTCATGGAATTACTAGCCGCTTTTCGCTCCATCTGAACACCATTGTCCTTGTTGATGCCCCAAACACAGACATCAGATTATTAGTATCGAAACGACTTATTAGTTGTATATTGCTCGTAAAGTACGTAGAGGGGGGGGGGGGGGTAGAGCTAATGTAGACTGCAAATGGGTCTATTTGAATACTTGTTAAGCCAATGGTTCTTGACTCTTACTACACTAGTTTGTGAGGTTGGCTTGACGGTTGGTTTTAAACCGTTTCGTTGATTGTGTACATTGATGATTCACGTAAAATATTACATGGTAATTTAGTACTTTTGAAGGGTAAAGACAATACCGCTGATTGGTTAAAATAATCCCCTACATTCACACGTAACCATACATGTTAGTCTCAAAATGCTCTATTCATCTCTCCTCCTCTCCAAGACGACGAATTTTACTTTTATTCTTGATGACTTCTTCAAAATGAATTGTATCTTCGAATAATAGATACTGTATTTATAATCCACAGCCTTACAGAAAATCAGTGAAGAAAAGCCAACCTTACATTTTCAATATAATCAATAAATGTGTTTTATAAATCAGAAAATAAGTAGAAACTTAAGAATTATATTATGCCTCGAAAGGAAACCTTGGATGTTGACCAAATATGCCTTGAATACGCTTGATCAGTATCGTGTTCACAAACATTGCTGGACTCGTAATCCAACTCCAATGCTTTGCATCATTTCGAGTTTGTAAAACAATAAAGTGACCCCCCCCCCCCCCGACAGAAAAAAATACCCTGAGACATCGCCCACTCTGACGTAACCCATAAAAGACTGTAGCATATACCACATACAAAATGTTTTCAGAAAATGGTGACGTATGTGCGACATGGAAGGTTGCATAATGTTAAAACACAATACGGTTTATTTTCTCCATTACACCGATGGTTCATAATACAGTTTGTTTTTAAAAATCAGTATTAAAATGTAGCCTCTATCATTTACTTACGGTTTGCGGAAAGTGTGACATACCCCTTGACGGCTGGTTGTAGAACAGGCATTTGGTTCGTCGTATCATGCCAATTAATAATTGTAGCCTCAATGTGGATCTCGTGGATACAATACATTCCATATGTTTGAGATAACTATGTCGATACTTACTTTGATCTACAGGTTTAACTCCCAGTGGTTTAAAAGTTGCCATCTTTGCACCAGTGACTGGACCTGATTGACTGATATCCTTTGTAGTTTGTGGACCACCGACTATAAATGAAAAGTTTAAATACAACTACACCGTACCTAATGATAATGTCTTTGCACAGTAACAATTCGACTGAACTGAATATCAGCAAATGAACATGTCTCAGTCTAGACACATGGGAATTCAGCTAGATGTATCAAACCCTCGATTATATTTGAATTTATGAAGGATTTTAAAACACATTATGAACAAAAATAATAATATCACATCTGGTCAACCCTAAATAATAAATATGTAAAATTACCTTCTAAAAGTTTAGCCAAGCTATAATGATGTGTTTCTTTCAAACCTTTCACAAAGACTGGATAACTTCCTTTATATTCTTTAATAAGGAGGTTTAACAGCTTGATGGTTTTCTTTATCGGGGAGTCTACCATGTCTATCGCACGTTTATCCTCGGGTAAAAGTATACCTTCATCAGCCAGGTAATCACATAGAGGTTGGGGATCACTGATCTCATCAATGAGTTTCAACTTAACTTCCTCCATACGTCTCAGATCCTCACCAGTCATCGGACCTCTTTCTTTGGAGTTTATGCTAGGTGAATTAAGATGAGTAAGAAATTTATATATTAAGAAAAGATGGTTAACATTTTATAATTCGTTAGCAACATTTACATTTGAATCGATCTGACATGGGCGCTAGGAAATGAATATTCGTTTCATTATTGCACACGAGCACACCATAGCTAATGTAATGAAAATTCATGAATATAACAAGACATGCTGTTTTCCATTTTACGATTACCGATTTCGTTTCTTGCTTATTAGCTCTGTTTTCTCCGAGTTCAGCATTTTATAACTGAATACATATTTTGGCTGTCAGTTTACATGTTTATATATCACGTGATTGCCGTATGTCTTGTAATAGTTTGTGGTGCGATTACGGGCTGGGGGTGGGGTGCCTATTTGGTGGGGGTCGATATTGAATAGTTTAACAGATGTTAATTCCAAATGCATTTCAGTGGTAAAATATTTTGTTAAATACGGTACAAGTTTCTCCGTTTTTACGTGGGGATCTCTATTCAAATACAAACATTTGAAACAGTTTACCCGATATTCAGATCAATGTTGGCCGCCAGGTATCCAATGTATAAAAATAGCAGTTGTAATAGTGTAATTACGATTATTCAGAGTTAAACATCTGAAGCCTATAGTAGTGGCATTAAATCTCCGAAGCCCATATCTTTTTATTATGTTGAAAGGAAACAAATATCTTTAACGTTCTGCTTTTCGCTGTAAACAACGGCATATATTATCGAAACAATCCAATAGACACCGAGTTTTGTTTACCGCCGTGAAATCAGCTTGTGGTTTGCTGTTCGTTATTCAGGCTTTTTAGCATTTTCCCCAAGACCCGGTGTTAGTAATTCATTAAGCCCATAAAAACCCGCATTCTCTATACAAGCACCTTTATTATTACTGATTAGGTCGTTGTTCGTTTTTCGCGAGTAACGAACCACAACCTAACATGGCATCGCTTTTTTGTTTCGTCAGATTTGCACCAAACATAAAATTTGAATGAGAAATAGTTGAATTTCACTAGGGCTGTGTTTGTCAGTTTCAATCTGGAGCAACCTCCCGGCGTTGAAGGAAAAGGAAGTTAACATATAAATAGCAGCAACGTTAATGAATTACATAGAAACCAAGGAAATATTATAATTAAGATCAATAAGTAATGTAAAATTTGTTCCCTGAAATGACAATTATTTAATTCATGGTAAAATAAAACACAACAAGCCAACGGTGAGGCTGATGTCCCCCGCCGAAATCCCAAAATAAATAGATGACACATATTAATTAATCGCACATTTATTTTTTTCAAACGTATCGAGCAATCAAACTGTACACGAAGTGTCATCTAAAAGTGTTTTATAAAGAAAAATGCTAAAGCCGATGAGAAAAATGAAAATGTACCCTAGTTAGGGGGACCCTAAAGGCAGACAAAAGGGCCCCCAGACTTGACAAAAGGGCCCCTCTGGCCAAGGGAAAGGGCCCTTGTGTCCGAGTCAATTGTTTCTATACACTGTTACCTAAGTTATCTTGTCCCAAAGTATCAACCAATCAAATTGCATATCTCTGCCTACCCTAAGAAGAAAATGCTCATCTTCGAACTCCATCAAGGCATTTTGACCTAATAAGCATACACACCAATAAAGAACAGTTTAACTCAATTCGAAGGAGAGTTAATGTGTTCCAAAGTCTCGGCAAATCAAATTGCTTATTGCTCTGCTTACCCCTAGCAGAAAATGCTCATTATCGATCTTAGTCAAGGTAGTACTGTAATGAAACTATACACCAAGTTTCATCACTCTCACTTAATTAGAACTAAAGTTATCGTGTCCCAAAGCATCAACCAATCAAATTGCTTATCTCTGCTTACCCTAAGAGGAAAATGCTCATCTTCGAACTCCATCAAGGCATTGACATAATAAGCATATACACCAAGTTTGGACATTTTAACTCAATTAGAAGGAGAGTTATTGTGTTCCAAAGTCTCGACAAATCAAATTGCTTATCGCTCTGCTTACCCTGAGCAGAAAATGCTCATTATCGATCTTAGTCAAGGTATTACCGTAATGAAACTATACACCAAGTTTCATCACTCTCACTTAATTAGAGCTAAAGCTATCATGTCCCAAAGCATCAACCAATCAAATTGCTTATCTCTGCTTACCCTAAGAGGAAAATGCTAATCCTCGAACTCCGTCAAGGCATTGACCCAATAAGCATATACACCAAGTTTGACCATTTAAACTCAATAAGAAGGAGAGTTATTGTGTTCCAAAGTCTCGACCAATCAAATTGCATGTCGCTCTGCTTACCCTGAGCAGAAAATGCTCATTATCGAACTTAGTATAGGTATTACTGTAATGAAACTATACAACAGGTTTCATCAATCTCACTTAATTAGAACTAAAGTTATCGTGTCCCAAAGCATCAATCAATCAAATTGCTTATCTCTGCTTATCCTAAGCGAAAAATGCTCATCTTCGAACTCTATCAAGGCATTGACCTAATAAGCATATACACCAAGTTTGAACATTTTAACTCAATTAGAATGAAAGTTATTGTGTTCCAAAGTCTCAACCAATCAAATTGCGTATCGCTCTGCTTACCCTGAGCAGAAAATGCTCATTATCGAACTTAGTCAAGGTATTACTGTAATGAAACTATATACCAAGTTTCGTCAATCTCACTTAATTAGAACTAAAGTTATCGTGTCCCAAAGCATCAACCAATTAAATTGCTTATCTCTGCTTACCCTAAGCTGAAAATGCTCATCTTCGAACTCCATCAAGGCATCGACCTAATAAACACATACACCAAGTTTAAAAATTCTAGCTCAATTAGGAAGAGAGTTATTGTGTCCCAAAAAGTGTGACGGACAGACAGACAGACAGACAGACGGACGGACGAACCCATTTTAATAGTCCCCCAACTTTCTTCGAAAGGCGGGGGACAATAAAGATGTGTGGCGTTTATGAAAACCTAAAATAATAAGAACTATCTGGGCCCTGTTTCACAAAAACTTAAATCTCCTTAAAATGGTCTTAAACTAAAATTTCATCCTAACTTAAGATAGATGAGTTTCACAGAAAAAATTTAAGCAATGTAGTTAAAATCCACTAAAATTATATTTTAAGTCAAAATCTAATCTTAACTTAAAATAGTGGCGTTTCACAAACCCATTTTAAGGACAATTTTAACTTAAACCAATTTTAACTTTGGATAGCCGTCAACCTGTCCTAACTTAAAATCAAGACATTCAGCAAACATTGATTAGAGCTACATTGCTACATATATTGCGATATATAGATATAATTGGAATGATAATATTGTGAACTGCCCGGGTCACATAATTTTAATATTCCAACCAACCATCATTCACAAAAACAATTGTCATTCAAATTCTTTTCACCCGTTTATTTTATTGAAAGTCAATTTAAGCATTTGGATGGCGTTCCATATTAGAACTCTGAGAACAAAAAACCACCCAAAACCCCAGTAAACTAAACACTAAAAGAAAATCATTTATTCATATTCAATTACTTGTAAAGAAGAGCCCTCTTATCTGTAAAAAAATATGTTCGTATACAATGGTTTGATATGACCCATCATTTCTTGGTTTTAGAAGACCTAAAGGGCTATAATACTAGGCAGACCATATGTAGTATTTACGCATACTTTTGGGGGTTATGATGATATGTAAATACTAAAGAGATAAATAAATAATCTCAAATGTGTTTATTGAAAAATGTTATAGGCCTAGGCCTATTTGAAATTAAATTTTAATATAAATTTATTATTATTTCTTAATGAAGTCTTACGTTAATAAAACAACAAAAATAATTACCAATTTAGGAGCCAAATTGATAATGGGGGAACATATTTAATTGAGTAAGTATCACTTTCAAAGTATCATTGAAAGGGTGGGTCTATGAGAATTACATGTCAAATCTAGGCATCGGAACTTTGGCTATTTGGTGTATTAATTTCAAAGTTGATAAATGTTCCTAAAGTGCGACGAAAAATTACAACATAGATAAGGCGTTTGAGTCACAAATATCATAATATGTTTGTGACAATTATTCTCCATAAAACTACAAATCCATGCGATTTAGTTGATCGACACACATTATCTCCATTGAAGCCTGCGAGTAAATCAAATGCCAAGTTCAAGGCCAACCCACCGATACTTTTCGAATCACATATTACGCAGTACACTAATTTATTTCACCTCTCTGCAAATGTCTGACCGTGTGCAAACATTGCTTCAACGTATGAAACTCTCACCATTGATATTGCAACCTTTATTTCAACCTGCCAACAGTTTTCAGTTTCGAAGCGTATTTGCTTCCACCGTAAGTACCCACAGCGGAAATGTGCACTGCGCGAGCACAAGCGATTTTAACTTTTAAACGCATAAAATTTAAAATTTCATTTTGATTTTGGTTAAAATCTATTTTAGTGATTTTAGCTTAAGTTTTTGTGAAACAAGGCCCCGGGTCTCCAATAGGAGTGATCACAGACTACTTCAGTAACTGAAGTACATGTATTATTTCAACAAGTGACTGCATACCTAAAATTTAGTACATTCAAATTTTTATTTTATAACTAATGTTATTTATATTTTGCCCAAGAAGGGACAGTTTTGTTCTCTTTTTTTAAAAGGTTTTACTCCAATTCATCAATTATTTTTTAGTGTAACGTCACCTCAAAGAGAGGTGGAGCAAACAACTTACTGATCAATTTTTATATGTTTATGTGATGAGTAATCTCGGGATGTTGTCTCAGTCAATCTTGTGATGTTGTCTGAAAATAAATAAATATATTATACATTACATACATGTCTAATTGATAACTGCTAATTTGTTTAGTAGGTTCTCAATATGAACGAGGGTCGGCAAAACGGTCGCTCCTTTTAATTATAAATAGCGACCCGACTTTTACAAGTCTCCGCTAGTTGGCACAAGGACAATATTTTTTCCTGAACTCCATGATCTATCCAGATTTATCCGTCTTCGTTACCTCGAATTTGGGAAATAATTAGTTTTTCAATATCATAAGGGAGATTGCACGTTTCTAATACTGATACTATTTGTGGTAAACTGTCTTGGCCACGTTGTTGTAAAATTGCTATCAGTTTATCTGCACCATTCTGTTTGCTTTCCAAGCTGGCAACATCAATATCTTCCATGTCTATCTCGTTTATAACCGCTTCTTCAGAAAGATGTTCTTTCAATATTGACAGGTGTTTAGTGATGATTCCTTTAAGATAATCTTTATTCCATTTACATAACCCAAGTTGCCGGTCATGCATAAACCTAGGGCGTGACACACCTGAAATACATACGTATTATGGATACGTGGCATCAAAGACTAAAACGCTAACATATGAATAATTGTAAGCATACGTTTTATCTTGTAATTTTCAAAATATCAATGACTGACAGAGTTTTATCAACTACTCTAAACCTACCTGCTGTTTCTTCAGTCTCTTCGTCATAATTTAGTAAACTGCTGGATTCTGTAAAAAATAAAAAAAAAACCCATAAAACTAATTACATGAATTCGGGAGTAATGTCAAGGCGACTTTTCTTGACTACCCTCTTTCATCCTCAGTCTAAATCAATCCCAGTTTCTTATATATTTCTTGGCAAAATGTACGTTGTTCCGACTTCATAATTTTAATTTTTACCAACTAATTTCAATATAACAAGTTTGAATAATGCTATACTTGAACAGCGATTTTCCCTCAATTCTGACAAAAAGCGTTATATGCGATTTAACAATTATTACTATACCTCCAGTGTCATCATGATGTACAGTTATATATATTGGACGTCTTCCTTCTGTAACAAATAGATATCAAAAGTGGATGCTAACTTGTCGCGATCAATCGAATGTATAATTAATTTAAAATACCAACATAGCAATGGTTAATAAATCAGTATCCATGGAAAATATATTTGAGGGTGACCTTTGATACAGCCGGCGTCATAATTGCCATATTTAATTGTTGGTTATACCAACCAACAAAAGTTGTTTTCTTTTCGTTGTAGATAAGTAGAAAATCGGCCTGAAATAAGGTTTCTTCATCCGTCAGTGTAAATATGACTAAATAGCCATCAGCAAATTGTTATCTTAATCGTCTCGTCAGCATGACACATTGACCATCCTAAGATTATCACAATTTTGTAAAAGAGAAAGAGTCTGAAAAATATCCCCCGGTATATAAATACAGTTATTATTTCTAATACCTGTGTTTGGACTTGTAGTGACCCTGTTTTGTCTATTTTATGTATGGTATGTTGTGTACACTGACAATATGACAAGATATGAGATCAAATTTGTAAAACTATTACCATTTTACATAATAATATTAATTAGAGACATTACCTTCAATTTCTTTAATTTCTTCACATAATAGGTGTTCGCATAGTAGATCTGTTAAGAAAGGACAGCTTATAAATAGTTTAATTAGTCTGTGTATACTTTGACCTATTCAATATTTATACAAACTACAAACTGGCAAAAAGCTTCTTTTAGTACTACTCCATTTAATTTAGGATTTCTCCCTAACAATTTCATGCTTTTTTTGCGTTTGTTTAGCTAAACTGCAAAACATGCTGAAAGTTGACCATATTGTGTACACCGGAAAGCGGTATAATTCAAGATGGCAGACATTCGCCAATATATCTGTTATCACTCGTCACTTCAGTCATTTATATAGATGGATAACTCGTGTTTTCCTTTCGCATTCGTCACTTTCGATTGTTGAAACCTTTATTACTCATCTATCATAGCAATGATCCCTGTGTTAAAATTATATTTGGAAAGTGCTTATAATGTTATAATGACTGACACCAATATTGTCCTTTAGCCTACAAAAGTGATAAACTTTATCCAAATCTTTACAGCAACATTTTAAGTAAAGCACAATGTGACGCCCTTAATAATGTAACATCTGCTTTAATTAAACGTAAGGAGACTTCAAAGGGCTATTCAAGGAGACTTCAAAGGGCTATTCTGTGGGTAGAAATTGTATAAGGAAGAGTAAACGTGGTGACCTCTTATTAGATCTGAGGATTGTTTCAAGACAAACAGTGGTAGAGTTAATTTTACAAACTTTTCTTAAAGACACGCCTGCCTGCAAAGGCATTTCTGAATTCCGCGCTCCCCTAGTAATACCGTAATGACCCCGCCAAAACCTAAAGCAACTCGAAAACAGTAAGGGGAGGAATTGTATATAGAAACTGTAACAGCTGGAATTGCCAGTGGAGTCCTACCTTTCAAAAAGATAGCATAACTAATATGATGTATCTGATGCGAACAAATAGTGCAGGTTAAAGTGGACGTTCTAAAAATAATGCAGCTCTAGTTTTGGCATAATATGTGCTTTCAGAACACTGGCTATTTTGCAACGTAGTATTAATATATACTATCACTAAGAAAAATGAAAAACATAAAGAGAATGTTAAAGTTTTTAACACTGAATATTGTGATAATACATGGGTTGGAAAGCGCTTGGTTTTCATGGTGTGAAAATGATCTTTATGGAGACATTGAGGTATTAGGGAAGCCTGCTAACGAGCAGAAGAAGAGGTAACTTCTCTACTTCGAAATTATTGAAAGTTTGGTCTGTTAACCAGTCACACGTCAGTTTGAAAGTTATTACTGACTATTTTCGAAGTAGAGAAGTTACGTCTTCTTTTGCTTGGTAGCACGCGTCTCTTATGCGTCAATGTCTCCATAATTTTCATCACTGTTCATCAATGAAGTTTTCACTTACCATTTCCCTCTCGCCTGGTTAATCTTCAAAGAAATCAAATTTTCACACACGAAAACTAAGCGCTTTCTAACCTCTGTATCGTCAAAAGAGATATCAAACAGTTCAGAATATGCAATGTTAAATAGTTTAATATTCTCTTTATTTTTGTCATTTTGCCTTGCCTGACACGTTTAGATGTGATTTTGGAATCTTGTGTAGAGAGTAAGCATATTCGTTGCAAAATAACCAGTGAAAGCACACATGCCAAAACTAGAGCTGCATTATTTTTAGAAGATCCACTTTAACCTGCCCTAGTTGTTCGCATCAGATACATCATATTAGATACATCATTTTAAAAGGTAGGATTCCACAGGCAAATCCAGAAGTTTTCTATATACAATCCCTCCCCTAACTGTTTTCACATCAACGAGCGAGTTGTTTTAGGTTTTGGCGAGGTCATTACGGCATTACTTTAGTCTGCAAGCACACAATAAGCACACATAGGTGAGTATTTATAGACAAAATGTTTTATAGACAAGAAAATGTAACAGAAAAATGCTAGACAGGTCGTTAACAGAGAGCAAATATCAACACGTATGGAATTTATGGAAATATTACCGCCATTTTGGATTTTCAAATCTTAAATTTAACATCAGCGACCCCGAAAACCCATGTTTAGAGTCAAGATTAGGTTTATACAGAGAAAATAATGAAGATTTTTAATGTAATCTAAATTATCACCGTCAGTTTAACCCCCACTATTTTCAGGGGGTATGTACTGGAGGGGTTACAAGGGTCAGAAAGAAATAAAAAAAAATATGTTCATACATGAATAGGGTAACTACAACATTTGTAAAATAACATTTTAACAATTATAAACCACCGCCTTTCGTGAATATTTACTATAATGGTTCATAATTACTTTACCTTCATGGTCTTCAATTTCGCCATCTTGAAATCGCTCATACTCATAATCAGGTTCTGGATAAAAAGCGATAAAATGTAAATATAAAATATATAACTTGTATCCTTAAGGATTGACACGAAAGATGACCTTTTGGGTGAAATGAATAACATCAACAATATCACAGACGAACATAAAAGGTTTGCTTTAAGCATTTCATGATATATAAGCGACTACATATTGAATAATGATTCAATTTAATTTTATTTAAATTTCGTATGTAGTTATCTAATCCTGTTTGGCTCAACGCCCTTTTTGTTATGCCTTTAAAAATACACGTACAGAGTTCGATTTCCTCAGCATTTCTTGCGTGCGTATTATATAATATATGTATTACGGTTGGTCGCTAAAACTTATAGTTTTTAAATTCTTAACGTAATTTTACCTGGATTAGCGCTTTTTTTTATTGGGAATCTATATCATTTTCTAAGTAACAACATCACGCCATCCAGTCAGCAGACGGCTGTCTCCCGACACGGTCTACATTCCCTATTTGCTTCTTAGTATTAAGTTGTGTTCGTTTCTGAGACGGTTGGAATATATGCTCGTTTCTTTATTGATTTAGTACATTTATTGGGGTTTTAGTCTACTTTTTGATACAATTCACCGATGTGATTACTGGTATGGTTGGATTAAAACGAAATGCTTGCATTCGTATTTCTTGCAGCATATGACAGATCATGACTCATGTTAACATAATACAATATTCGGTTGTATTCCCAATTGTTTTCAAATATGAGTGAAGTCTGTGTCACCACAGGCCCGGGACTGTATAGCGCAGTGGAGGCTTACGGCTAGGCCCGGATCCATTCACTCTCTTTGAATTGTTTTGTTTGTGGTCTCTGAGTATGATGTCTTGTCCATATATTTGTTTTATGTAAATGATGTGCGGTGCAGCCCCCCTGCACTTACTTTTAGCGAGGCAGTAAGACCTTGCTTATTTAAGAACCAGTATGAGCAACATAACGCGCTGTTAAAAAATACGCTCTCGTCTACTAACCGACCTCATTGAAAGGGTACGCACAAGTTTACGAACTATGGCATATAAGATGAAACGAGAGTCGTTAGAGAATTCATTAAGGGAAATTCGGAAATTTATTAGACTTATGCCCCAGTCAGACTGGAGTGGTGACCCTACTGCGCTCTGAGACCTGGAAATACACAAAGTCGTCCGCAAGCGTGAACACAACGCGGAAAAATGTCCGAAAATTACAAACTTAAAAAAGTTGCGTTCTTACTGCGACCAGTGCGTTTATACAGCATTCTCCGGACGGGCTCGTCACGATCTCCCCGCGCGTATGGCGTTTCTATTGAGATCTATAAGCTTGGCAACGTCGGTCATCGCAAACTCAAGTCGCTCAACCACACGTCTTATCTGGACTACACGTGCGTTTCCACCACGTGATCACGGCGACTATATAAGCTGGTTAGATTTTTTTTCGAAATTTCATGATGACCTTTGAATCGCCCATTTTCAATGCAAGTCGTGCCTGAAAAGCATGGTCGCCATAGTCGAGTAATGCAAGCTTGTTACCCGCCCCAAAAGTGGTTGAATCATCGTAACATCGCCCTGACAGCGCCATAAGGACCCAGAACGCTTGGTGGGGTCGCGGCCGACACGTGAGTGTGTGGTGAAGACGCCATGAAGGCACCGTTGCAAATGTTACAATTTTTGCAGCGTCTTTGCCACGCGTGCACTGCGCGTGTACTACGTTCATAGAGATGTTACCACGCTTATCTCGCGACCCTCGCGACAAACCGCGTTCTCTCAGCTTTCCAGGTCATATGGCAGAACCTAGGCGTTTGTTTTGAACATACCCAAAACAAACGCCGTGACTCAGCGATCCCTGGCGACCATGGAGACCACACCACGATATCTCGCGTTTCCACCACTCTTATGGTGACCTTGGCACGCTCTGAAACCATTTTATTGTCGCCGTAGCAGCGCAGTAAGGACCTTTGCGACCCCATAACATTCGACACGTGAGTGTGTGGTGAAGACGCCATGAAGGCACCGTTGCAAATGTTACAATTTTTGCAGCGTCTTTGCCACGCGTGCACTGCGCGTGTACTACGTTCATAGAGATGTTACCACGCTTATCTCGCGACCCTCGCGACAAACCGCGTTCTCTCAGCTTTCCAGGTCATATGGCAGAACCTAGGCGTTTGTTTTGAACATACCCAAAACAAACGCCGTGACTCAGCGATCCCTGGCGACCATGGAGACCACACCACGATATCTCGCGTTTCCACCACTCTTATGGTGACCTTGGCACGCTCTGAAACCATTTTATTGTCGCCGTAGCAGCGCAGTAAGGACCTTTGCGACCCCATAACATTCTCGCAGCTTTCCAGATCATATGAGCATGTTCAAAACAAACGTCGTGACTCGGCGATCATTGGCGACCATGGAGACCCCAATACGATATCTAGCGTTTCCACCACGCGTTTACCACGCTTATGGCGATCTTGACTCGCTCTGAGACCATTTCGGTCGCTGTAGAAGCGCAAAAAGGTCGCAGCCCTGGTCTGACGGGGGTATTAGAGAGAGAGAGAAATGGGGTTTAACGTCCACTCAACACAAAACTAGTTCATTTTGGGACTAACATATGGTTGAATTTTATTTCAATAATTCGCTTGCGCGTAGGGGTCTTTAGCAGTGGGGGGAACCCGGAGTGCCCGGAGGAAACCCACGAGGTTGAGAAGGCGCCCTTATCTCCATGCCACATACGCTCATACCAGGGCTCGAAACCACAGCCGCAAGCCAGAGGTGACCGGCCAGCTAGAGGTTTAAGCGCGGCACTCTAGACCACTAGGCCATCCCAACCCCCCTTATTACACTTACTACAGTTCGGGTGATTAACTTTTTCTTTAGAGAGTTCAACAAAATGAAATAGGGCAACAACTCTAGAAGTCAATAAAATTCTTCCTTTTAAGAATGGATGTAAATACAGATCGAATGATAACTTTATATTAGCCGTTAGAGCGTTCGTGGGGTTATAATTAGCCCAAATCGTCTTGTCACCCACCACCTGTAGGTTCATACATTAAGCAGACCACCATTCATAGAACTAAAATAACCCCTATTGACATAATAATAGTATTACAAGAGGTGAATAAAAAATAAGATTACGCTGAAAATATTATATCATTTCAATGTTTCGGGAATACATATTTTTATGTGGTTCTCCATGGACCCAGTTGTTCGAAAATTGATCTAGAGTGAAGCCTGCCTATAGAATCCCATGTAATGCAAGAGTGTGACACTATGGGGACATATGTGACACTATCGTCGTGGACTTCCATTGACTTCACGCTGTGCATAATATGACCAATTAAGACTGATAAACTCTTTTTACGTCAACTACACACAGAGCTATGACATTAAATATAAACTAAATCTAAGTTCTCTTTCCCCACCTTGTGTTTACTAGATAACGATTAACACCGTTCTATTTACCCCGCCATTTCGTTGGACAAGGCTACTCTCTAATCCAAGTGGTGTCTAAATGATGTCTTATAAGATGATACGTGCATGCGTCAGTATTGAGCCTCGGGAAATTGGTCAGGTACCCCGTTTATCGGATTGATCAGCTGCACGGACGCTACCCTGGATTTTAACACTGTACTTATATGGAAACCTAGGAGGGCGGCCGACCATATTTCTAACGCATGGGATTTGGGTTGTCAGACTATGATGCCATTGCCCGATTTTAAACTACCAGACATATTCGTGTTAGCCTAGTTCTTGTTGTCACTGGTACTAGTCACTAGTATATGCTGCCACTGTTCCGCAATGGATATCGAGAAGTTTACCAAACACAAAAAATTGTCCAACAGTTTGCCGCATGTCTGATATTTCTCTTAACATAATGTAAAATTCAAATACTTTTTACAACCCCAAACTGTTGATATGGTAACAGATATGTTTCCTTATGGGCTACTTTACTGCGGACGAGATCCGCGTTTCATCTCGTAAATGGATTTTTTTTAAAAATCAAAAAGTGTATATTGTTGCAATACGTTTTTGACACAATTGGCTCTGTATCCAAATAGATGAATAAATAAAAAAATATAATGATCAGCACCCAGGGGAACAAATTAGTGTATAAGTACAACAAACTTTTTTTTTATTTTGCTTCCCTGTATTTATTCTCCAACAGAACATTTCATTTTCTGAAATGAAGGCTACCCATTAGAACTATGACAACGGATCACTTTCTATAACGTACACACAAGAGAATCTGACCTGTATAAGTGTATCATATATTAGTAGCCTACCTTGTATTTCTCGCCTCCTACCAAATCGATGAATTGGAAGAGTTTTACCTGTAAATTAAAAATAATTTGTAATATACAGAGTTAGTTAGAGATTTCGAATTGTCTTAAAACTGAGAACGAACTGAAAGGGCAGAGTGTGGTACATGTATTTAGAATAACATTTGCTATTATCAACCATGTTTCGTTATCGCCCGTAATTAATATTATATTGGAGGAACATATACCTATCATAACAATGTTGAACCCAGAGAACAACTCCAATTAAAGTGTCCCGTTGTAACCACGCCTTTTGGGTAGTAACATTGGCGTCTGCGCGAAAATTAATACACACTTTTAATTACCATTGTCGTATTTGCTTATTTATAGTGTATACATGGCGGACATGGAAGATTATGTCCTGGGAAGGTTAGCCGATCTCACTTCCAGTGTGTTTCTTGTCAGCCAGCTGTACACATCCGGCCTTATTCTTTACACAATCTTCACTGATTGCTCTAATTTTTTCAAAAAGTATATTAAATTATTGAAGATTGCAAAATGTCTGATCAGGCTTATGAAGCGTGTGCAGAGAATAAGGCCGGATGTGTACAGCTTGCTGACAAGAAACAAACTGGGGGTGAGATCGGCTAAACTTTCGAGGTCACAACAACGACAAGGAAGTCCAATATTACTACATACATCAACATCTGAGTGCATCCTCGACTGACAAATATCCAATTAGACCAAAGTGTGGGGGCGTGGGAGCTGACTGTTGACGTTGGACGTCTGCACCCACCACTCACACGTGCCATATCTGACATGATAAAGATAATTAATTCCGCTGCTATGTGTCAAAGATGACGTGATACAGATTCATATCCCCTATTGTGTAGCAGGGGTCACTAACTAAGGAGTTTTGTACATGATACGTTTGGAAGAATAAAAGTATTATATATAGTTTTGTCTTGGTGAATAATTATTGAAAGGTAAAGTTATTTAAGATAATAGGATATCGTAGCACCTTGCTTAAATCTGTTACATAAGCGTTTAATTCAGATCATGCATGTTGGATAAATTTTGTAGTTATCTATGTCCACAATTAACAAGCTGGGTATTTATATTTCTCTGTTAAATTAAGGCTACTGACAATGTACGTTTAAGCTCTTTACGTTGTACGAGTAATCTGTGGTGATATAACGGGGTAACAAGGCAACTCTTCACCCTTTTGTCCAAGGCTTAACGTTCGCCTCCACCTAGGCAAGTCCACGGCAAATTTGATAATTTTAATTAGTCACTTAAAACGATCCCTTAAGTACAGAGGGTACACGGATATGCTTACGTTTGACCAATAATATTAGTATTACTGCTACCGTCAATATTACAATAAATAGAACAACCACAGTTACACCAACAATTATAGCAGAGTCTGATGGTGATTCATTTGATATCATTGGTGACATTTCTGAAATGGAAAGAGGAAGCAATACACGCCTCAAGGTACAACAAAATATTGATCGTCAAAAAGAAAACTAATAATGAGAATATCAACTGGTCAACACATAACTTTCAGAGCAACAATAATTTCGACCACAAAGTACAAACTAAGTAAACATCTAAGCACAACTAGTCTGATGTGATCGCCAATGGTTATCTCGCGTAGACCTTCAAGTGTTCTGATTTACATGTGACTATAAAATCAGGCTACTATAGTTTTCAAGACGACAGACAAAATCATAAAATATCTGACCCGGGGTAAATGTATCACATGGTTAAAGCACAATATTGGTGTCAGTCATTATCATATATGTGATAGAACTGGTTAAACACATTCCAGATATAATTTTAACACAGAGATCATTGTTACGATAGATGCATAATAAAGGTTTCATTAATCCGAAGTAAAGAACGCCAAAGGAAAATACGAGTTATCCCTCTATATAAATGACTAAAGTGACGAGTGATAACAGATACACGGCCGAATTTCTGCTCACTTCCTTTGAAGACCAACAGTTGTCATACATTCCCTTGTTTTTGTTTTTATTCCTTCTATACCTTATAAAAACATGGAAATGCGCGGATGTTTTTCTTTCGTGCTCTCTTATCTAGTGGCACTTCTATCACCTACGTGATAATGACTGACACCAATATTGTCCTTTAAGCATTATAATTATGTTTAAAGCCGCATTCAATCCGCGTGATTTGCCAATTGCAAGGGGCTACACAAACTTAAAACCATGACGCAAAGCTCATCATTGCATACCTCTCACGTAGCCTCTGCTGACTATGGATAGAAATGTCACGAAACGTTGCATATCGATAGTATCCGTCCACGCCAGTCTCCAAAGCTACACACCAATTTTGAAATATACGCGTTAAGAATTGTAGTCACTAACGCATTCAGACTGTCTTCGACAAAGGAGCGTAATTCCGGAACGGAAGGTCGCGTAACGTCGAGTGTCGATAGGGTCCTCCCATGAATATAACGTTCATCCCTGATTTGAAGAAATAACAAAGTTTCAAACAGAGGCTACGATCACATTCTGAACGTTTGCGGCAAAGGGGCATAACTTCGAACCGGAAGATAGTGGAACGCTGAACATCGATAGGGGCCTCTTGTGAACCCAATATTTTCAATCGGTTACGAAATAGTCTTTATATTGTCCACATGGTTTTCAGAAAAGAGGGCATAGCTTGACAACAGAAGGTCCCATGCACACCAAACTTACCCGAAATCGTTGGATAGTAAACATATGTTACGATTCATGTAAAGCGAGCAGTAATTATTGGCTCTCTAGGTACTACAAACGCCAAAACCCAAATCTTTCCCGTATGTGCTAGGGTGACCAACCATAAATACATATCTCCAAATATCGCGACAATTAAGCTACGATATTTATATATACCAAGCCTTAAAGGAGCCCAATCGCTAACATTTGGGACCTAGAAATTGACACAAATGGGTCACAACGCATATAATACTGTACATAGTATGAATGTATATAAACTGATTTACATTCAATGGTTTCCGTTTTTACTCCAATTTCAAATCAGCTATGTTCGGCGAAATAAGCCAGCAGTCTTAATCGAATGCAAATTTCTGGCGTCTGGTTATTCCAGTCTACACACGCCGTTTGATTTGGTGCAATGTATCTAGCCTCGTTCCCCGAGTCTCGTGGTCGTGGGACTGTCCACACTGCACTGATTATCTGAGACAAGACGTTGCGTTGGGTAGAGTCTGGGCAAGTCGTAGCGGTATGGACGGGGCTTTAAATCGAATCGACGGATATAAGGTGTTACTTACCTTGAAGGTATATATTCCACGATTTTCGCTTTTGATCATAAAATGTCATTTGACAAATATATGTATAATCAAAGTCTTCTATTGCTGCATTAAGAAACGTTAGAGTAATTTGACCTTTAATACCATTGGCAATATTTACTTCTGTTTTATTAAACATAAGTTTAATATCCGATATTTTAGACTCAAACACGCCATTAATCCAATATCCGACTTTGTCAATCTGTTAGACAGAAAAATAACATATTTACATGGTAGCGGGCATTTACCGGGCATCGCAGAGAAAACTTTCAATCGGCATAATACGTGAACCCTAATTTTAAAAATAATCCAGAAGGGACTGCTGATATATTATTGATTCTGTCACGAGAGTCGATCATGTCAGTGTATATAGATGGCTATGAAACTAGGACAATTTGAATCTGGCACAAGTTGAATACCTTTTGGTGTCGGCTTTAAATCTTAACAATGGTCTACCTCGATGAAGGTACCCCAACCAGGAGTCGCTAATAAAAAAGTGGTTCCATGTGTCCTTATTGTTGGTAACAGAACCGTATATCGTGATTGAGGACAATATTGGTGTCAGTCATTATCACATATGTGATAGAACTGGTAAAACACTTTCCAAATATAATTTTAACACAGGGATCAAACTCTTAAATATATGAGAAGTGACGTCAAACATGAGTTGTCCTTCTATATAACTGACTAAACTAACGAGCGATAACAAACACACAGGCGAATTTCATTTCACTGATAATTCCGCTGAGAGATAGCAGGTTGTTTTATAAGACGATGAGAGGATATCTCACATATCAAAAATAGAATTAGCTGTCACTAGGTAAGACTAAAGGGGAAAACAAGGAAATTCCTGTGCATTCCCCTGATTTTATTCATCCTGCTCTTAATAAAAACATGGTAATGCATGGACTTTTTCCAATTTGTTCGTTATATTTTATCTACTGACAGCCAATTCCTTTGGTAAATTGTCAGATATCCTCTCAACTTCTCATATAATAACTTTTCATCGTCATCGGAATTGTCAGTGAAATGAAATTCGCCTGCGTGTCTGTTATCGCTCGTAAGTTCAGTCAATTAAATTGAAGAACAACTCGTGTTTGTCATGTTTGACGTCACTTCCCGTATATTTAATAGTTTGTTACACATCCTCCGTAGCAATGATCTTGGCGATAAAGTTATATTTGGAATGTATTTTACCAATTCTATCACATATGTAATAATGACTGGCACCAATATTGTCCTTTAATTTTAATATTAACGAGAGAAGCTATTTTTTTTCCACACACAAATTCGTAATGATTGTACATGAAATCAATGCTGTAAGGTAAACAATGAGGAAGCCCATTTGAGTTCACACAAGAGCTAACCTGGGATGTCAAGAATATTATGCACGTGACAAGTTTTATTGTGATGCATGTTTACTAACTCCAGGTCATTCAAAGCCAAGTTCCACCGGAGTCAACTGGATACAAAGCCTCATACCACTATGTATTTAGATTGGCTGACGGTCCGTGTTTAAGGGCAAGGTAAAGTGACACCTCTCGACATCAACAAGGCCGAGCCTTTTATTTTCCAGCACAGAATAGTGGCCCGTGGACACAAACGACCAAAATAAACTGTATTACTCACAATACACTATTTCACTGTCAATACCCCTTTAAATCCTACATCCGCGTGTATTCATGTAAACAAAAATTTCAATGTTATCACTTTCTTGCCC
Organism: Patella ulyssiponensis; assembly: GCA_963678685.1. Classification (NCBI taxonomy): domain Eukaryota; kingdom Metazoa; phylum Mollusca; class Gastropoda; family Patellidae; genus Patella; species Patella ulyssiponensis. Next base: position 8,856,224 of record OY783227.1, on the reverse strand, counting down.
AATCGCGGTTACACCTACAGATGTCGTTTACGTGATTTGCTAAAATTAAATCATACATTGTTCATAAACTTATTGTCGTAATCAGCACTTCCGTTGGGCGGCAATTCGCTAACACAAAAAGATAAATAAAGATGCAGTAAATCATAATATTATAGACGATTGCAAGGGCTGTCACACCTTTTAAATGAGTTAAATCGCTAACATTGGGGACCTAGAAATTGACAGAAGTGGGTCGGAACGCATAAAATACTGTAATGTGAGGGTATATTATCTTATTTACATCCAATAGTTTCCATTTTTACTCTAATTTCAAGTCATTTATGTTCGGCGAAATATGCCAGCAGTTTGAATATAATGCAAATTTATAGCGTCTGGTTATTCCAGTCTACATACGCCACCGTTTGATTTGCTGCAATTATTCGAGCCTCGTTCCTCAAGTCTCTTGCTAAAACTGGGGCTGAAACGCATTATGGTACACGATTCGTGTACCAATGGTAAAATGTTTATTTTGTCTTAAATATTGGACATCAGAAGCCCATTTTTACCCGGTAAGATCACAGCTTCAATGTTGATTTAAATTGACAAATAATGCGTATTTTCAATGTGGAAGATTTTGGATGATATGGAGTTAGAGAATTAGCTACTTCAATGTCAACATTATTCACATGGAATGTTCTATAAAGTGATAAAAACAGAACTGTCAGAATCCAAGCTATCATGACCGCCGCTGTCAAGTGTTGGAAAATGTAAACAAAAGGCTTGTTTCTTAATTTTGGATAGATTGTTATTCATTTATGTTAGAATAAAAAGCATTTTAGGGTTAGGTATAGAATTTGTAACACATTATATGTTCCAGTCAAACATTCAGTGTTGGTCTATTAGTGTACTATTTAACAAAGATTAAACACCGTGATAAGGGTAAATAAATATTGAATACAAAGTATTACAAAATGTGTAATGTAAAACTTAGTAAATACGTATGTCCAATGTTTAATTGTCAGTGTATCTATATACTTCCAGTCAAAATGTTTCCAAGGGTAAATTAAAAGAAGCCGTAAACATGTTAGCGATGTGTATTCATTTTGTCTATAAAATATTTGAAAACAAAAGGAGTTTGAAGGACATTTTGATGCAGTATTTATCATTTTACATATTAACCCGAAATATTTCATCCAGATGATGTTGATATTGAAAATGGTACTCCATACAAAAAGTCTGAAATAGTCTCTTGTAAAAAATGTATATACCTACCTGTTTTGTAGTTTTATATCTTTTGAATATTATTTTTAATACAGGATACGTATACTCATAATACCATATAAAACTAACATCATCCTGGGGTAAAGCTTTGATAATTGATGTTTGACTGTATATGTGTATTACTTGCTCTGTAAAATAAACATCGGGATTTACAGATAAAAAAGACAGCGTACGCAGTGATTAAATCGGAACCTACTGTCATATCGTAGGAAAGGTAGATTACACTCCAATATTTATCAACCAGATACACGGATGCCAATGATATTTGATTTCAACTTTCACTTGTTTTGTTTAATAGAATTTACTTGTCAGTATTTCAGACGCCATAGCAACTACCTAAACGATAACCACCTATGGTCCGGTAGCGTAAATGGAATCGTGTGATTTCCTGCAAAAAGAACCACCCGTTTTTTTTAGGAAGAATAACCATACACGTTTAGTTCAACTTACTTTCCTTCAGAGTTACGATTTTGTCATATTTAAAGCAGTCATCGCTGAACTGTAACTTAGGCATGTACATGTATTTCAGATCACCAACTGTTACATCTCGAACAGTAAAATTTACTGTATGGGTCCCATCAATACCAATGGTTTGGTAAACCATCATTCTGTTGCCTGTTGCTTCAGTCATGTTTTGTTCACCAACAACACGGTCTTGCTGTAAAATCAAAATCTGGTACAACCGCAAGCAGACACAGTATCATCCAAAGTCTTCGACATTGAAAACACGAATTATTTGTCAATATAAATCAACATTGATGCTGTGAACTTACCGGAAATAGTTATGCTTCTGATATCCAATATTTAAGACAAACTAAACTTTTTACGATTGGTACACGAATCGTGTACCATAAAGCGCTCCAGCCACATTTGCAACAAGGGACTCGAAGAACGAGGCTAGAGATATTCCACCAAGTGTCGCCATATTGGTATCAGTAGGATGGAACAACCAGACACTAGAAATTGGCATTTGTTTGAGACTTCTGGCATATTTCGCCGAACATAACTGATTCGAAATTAGAGTAAAAACGAAAACGATTCAATGTAAATCAGTTTATATACATTCATATTACGGTTATACGTCCGTTTCTAGGTCCCAAATATTAGCGATTTAGCTCCTTTAACATGAAGGAATTAATTGAAGCATTGCGTTATAAGTTTTTCAGGAAGAATTTCGATATTTGCAACAAGTATGCTGCAATAATCAGCATTAAGGATCAATCCAAACTGTTTTCGTACTATTTTTTATCTCTAAATAAACATAAAAGAATTACCCACCTTTATACCGTTTTGTCTATATATCCAAATCTTGTGAGCTACAATTTGACTAGTATATGTCCATACAATAGTTACAGTATCCCCAACACTGACGGCCTTGGTTTTAATTCCATTTTGCCACTGGAAATCTGTTTTGTATTTTAAAAGAATGTCGTAGTTGTTTTAATGACAGAAAAAACTTTCGGATTTGATTTTGTAATAGAGGGTATTTAAAATGGAGTTGTGCATTCATTCGCTTTTGTTAAGTGTTGCTGTTTAATTCGCAGATATTGTATTAGAATTCTACGCATCCTGGCCCTTTTTTGTCGACGGGAACAGTGCCCGCTAATTCATCCTAGTTGGGGGTCCCTGGCATTTTGGAAGTGTCTATGAGGGGTAACCGACCGAACACACTGTCTGGCAGTGGTCCGTCATGATTTATGTGGTGGTACTGCGCCCACTTCAACACAGTTTAAGTGGTATAGATTTCAGCTAATCTAGCCTAGCTGTGGTCTGGAAATTAGATAACTCTTGTTAGGAATACTCCCCCACTACACGTCTGGCAATTACCTAGCTCTGTCTGAGGTACCCCGCCACTAGAATGAAATGTTGTTTCATGGCACATCTGCTCCAACCGGGCTATATTGCGCCAAAGATATACTGAAATATACGAGACAAGCTAAATGATATCACAGAATTTTACATATGCATAAATAAAAACAATATCACAGTATATCAAATTTAAACATGAACAATCTTTTATGCATATAAAAATTTAAAAATAAACAATCTTTTATGCATATAAAAATTTAAAAATAAACAATCTTTTATGCATATAAAAATTTAAAAATACTAAAACACTAGCTATATATATATATATATATCTTTTCACTTTGCAGCACCTTTTCTCTGGAATTCTCGACCCTTAAACATTAAAGAATCAAAAACTCTAGACATCTTCAAGTCACGTTTGAAGACACATCTATTTGAGGAAAATAAACACTAAAAGAATTCACATAAACTTTCAAGCGCATTAGGAACTTTATCGAAGTATTGTTTGCGCTATACAAATGCGGTGATTGATTGATTGATTGATATATATATATATAGAGAGAGAGGGCAGCCAGCTAGCTTATATAATTTAATGTATATCAGAATGAAGTAAAGTGGAGAATTTTTTACCTGGACGTATTTTTCTATTTTTTTTATGCATTATCTACCGTAAACAAAGAAGTACTTGTACTTTATCTACTTTTAAATATATATATATATATATATTAAAATTTATAATAAAATCCTGTCTCTTTTAAAAAATTTAGCATTTCGCAATATAACCCAGGTTGGGCAAACAATTGATGTAGTGAGTGACAACGGTAATATATTGATCTTGTATGTTTGAGATACTTGCACTCAATCAAAATGTGTTAAACTGTCAAAGGAACATGACAGTGTTTACATTCTGGTTGAGGCTCTCGTTTCAAGATGAAAATGTGTGTTAAAAAAATATGACCTATACGAGCCGTCACTAGAAATGTATGTTTTTGTAATACCTGAAGATGTACGTTACACTGCTGTACGATTTTCATGTAACCTAACTGGGAGAAGGGGGCATGGCATTTTGGACGTAAAATACCACGCCCACCGCCAGATAGTATAATATTCCCCGCCCCCCCCTGTCTCGGTTTTTAATCCAAAAAAGGTAATTTTCCATATAAATCCGTTTGGGCTACCAAATTGTGCAAAAATGACAACGGCGGTGTGTTTTCCTTTTTCTTGGCGATACTCGCACCCAATCAAAATGTGCTTAACTTTCATGGAAACTCAACAGTTCTCACATTCGTGCTTCAAAATGACCAGCGGCTGTCTGTATCCCACATAGATGGATAGAGAACAAGCTAAACCAAAAGACAATTTTCGAACAATCAAGGGCCATCATTCAGGAAGTTACGATCCGATATTCGCCATTATCGACAGGACCAAGATCTTTGGATTATAAAGATACATTTCAAGTTTCATCAAAATCAGATCAACATTGTGACTTTTAGACGGTCCACAACCTTGATATGACAGATTTTTACACTATTTGCGTACGAGGGGCGGTCATTTTTGCTGTCAGTTTTGGTCCGATTTTCACGAATTTCAAAATCAACCATCATTAGGGCGTAACGGATCATAATTTTGACATCTGATCCACGAGCTAAAAACGCGATTTTTCATACAATCAGGGACCACAATTCAGGAAGTTACAATCCAATATGCGCGAACATTGAAAAGAAACCACGATCGTTGTGTTTTATAAACATGCACTAACTTTCATCAAAATCGACACAAAATTGTGACCTCCAGAAGCCCCACAACCTTGATATACCAAATGGTTGCACTATCTGCGTACGAGGGGCAGCCATTTTGTCTGACAGTTTCAGTCCGATTTTCACGGTGATTTTTTCGAATGTTTTTGTAAATCGGATAATAATTGCGACCACAAGCTAAAAACGTGATTTTTGGTACAATCAGGGGCCATAATTCAGGAAGTTACAATCACATATTCGGAAATATCGATAGGAACCAATATCGTTGGGTTATAAACATGCATTTCAAGTTTCATCAAAATCGGTTTAAAATTGTGACATCTACAGGGTCCACAACCTTGTTAAACCATATTTTTACACTATTCGCGTAGAAGTGACGGCCATTTTGTCCGGCACTTTTGTTCCGATGTTCACTAAATTCGAATTCAACCTTCATTGCCATGTAACGGTGATATTATGAAATGTTTTTTTACGAACTTTTAAAGGGACCAAAAGCCAAAAAAGGCGATTTTTCGTACAATCAGGGAAGTTACAATCCGATATGCGCAAATATCGACAGGAACCAAATTTGTGGGTCATAAACATACATTTCGAGGTTCATCAAAATCGGTTCAACATTGTGACATCTAGAGGGTCCACAAGCTAAAAACGTGATTTTTCGTACAATCAAGGGCTAAAATCCATGAAGTTGCGATCCGATACATGCCAGTATCGAAAGCAGCAACTATTGCGCTTTGGAGATAAACCTATATTTCAAGTTTCGTCAAAATCGGATAAGAATTGTGACCTGTAGAGTGTCCACAAACAAATTGTGGACGTCCACACGGACAAGGGCGTCGATTATAAACGTCCACATGAAAATGTGGGCGTAATAAAATCGAGTTAAAGAGAAAGGTTATTGCGAGAGCGACACAACACAACTTCATCCCTTTTTGGTGCCAGTCTCCTATGGGAGGCTTAATATTATCATGTATGCAAGATGCAAAGATCGTTTCCAGCGGTCATATATAAAACAGTTTATTTAAGATTCAACGCACCCTGACACAATTTGTATTTATTTTTTTGACAACGGTAACAGTGCCTTTGAATACACTTACCCTATGTGCATTTAAGTGAAATCTAGTATTAAGTGAGTATCTTAGACCCAGGATGTAGGTGTTGGTTTGGAAATGGACATACGTTTGACGTATGTGGCACCCTGAGAGACAATATTTACAGCATCTCCTGTCCACTATTGCTTACGGCTGGCCCCCGGATCCATTCACTTGATTTGATATTTTCCGCAGGTTAATCTTGTAGGTTTTTGTTTTTCGTGTAGTGCGATCCTCCTGCACTTACTATTAGAGTAGAGTTTTAGCCCTTCGTACTGCAGAATGTTCTCGTTGTCGGGTTTTGCTCCTGTTTGCACACTACACTGATTATTTTAGCATTTTCCGAGATTCTATCCGGATTATCGCCCTTATTGTTGAAATTGTTTGACGTTCTAACATCTGACGTCAACTGGCAGTCTATCGCCATTGAGAGACGACCATTGTCAAGATCGGTCGCATTATTTCTGTTACCTCTTTTTTTTCTTTTTTTCAAATCATTTTTAGTGAAGCCTGTACCATAATAGGCCCGGGACTGTACAGCGCAGTGGACGCTTACGGTTGGCCCCCGGATCCATTCACTTGATTTGATATTTTCCGCAGGTTAATCTTGTAGGTTTTTGTTTTTCGTGTAGTGCGGTCCTCCTGCACTTACTATTAGAGTAGAGTTTTAGCCCTTCGTACTGCAGAATGTTCTCGTTGTCGGGTTTTGCTCCTGTTTGCACACTACACTGATTATTTTAGCATTTTCCGAGATTCTATCCAGATTATCGCCCTTATTGTTGAAATTGTTTGACGTTCTAACATCTGACGTCAACTGGCAGTCTATCGCCATTGAGAGACGACCATTGTCAAGATCGGTCGCATTATTTCTGTTACCTCTTTTTTTTTTTTCAAATCATTTTTAGTGAAGCCTGTACCATAATAGGCCCGGGACTGTACAGCGCAGTGGACGCTTACGGCTGGCCCCCGGATCCATTCACTTGATTTGATATTTTCCGCAGGTTAATCTTGTAGGTTTTTGTTTTTCGTGTAGTGCGGTCCTCCTGCACTTACTATTAGAGTAGAGTTTTAGCCCTTCGTACTGCAGAATGTTCTCGTTGTCGGGTTTTGCTCCTGTTTGCACACTACACTGATTATTTTAGCATTTTCCGAGATTCTATCCGGATTATCGCCCTTATTGTTGAAATTGTTTGACGTTCTAACATCTGACGTCAACTGGCAGTCTATCGCCATTGAGAGACGACCATTGTCAAGATCGGTCGCATTATTTCTGTTACCTCTTTTTTTTTCAAATCATTTTTAGTGAAGCCTGTACCATAATAGGCCCGGGACTGTACAGCGCAGTGGACGCTTACGGCTGGCCCCCGGATCCATTCACTTGATTTGATATTTTCCGCAGGTTAATCTTGTAGGTTTTTGTTTTTCGTGTAGTGCGGTCCTCCTGCACTTACTATTAGACTAAATAACACTACTTGAAGGATCAAGAGAATCGTGCGGTGCAACTTTGATTGAAATGTTACCTTAAGTATTTGATTTTGATCAACATAAAGCATGTGATAGTTTAACACATTCCACTTACAAAGTACCATTTCTCTTTTTCTAACGCTTTTGGACCCGCCAGTCAAGCCAGCGATTACGAAAGAAGACTTTAGCTAAATCGGTTTTCTGTAAAGTTCGAAAAATTGTGTTTGGTATAATACTAGGTTCCAATTCCACGGTCGACGTACCTTTTAATGAGCAAGTCTTCTTTGATTGGGAAGCCATGATAGTAAGATTAAATGTTTTTAATTTAGCTTGTTGTGGGCCGCTGCCTTAAAGGTATCTCGTAGCACGCAAAGGAAGAACTACAAATATATTAGTCGTAACCCCGTCGTGGGGATCACTCTAGTGACGACACGCAAGACACGCCCAGGGCAGGTTTACTTTAAAAAAAACCGTCACCTCTTTATTATATAAATCTTACATAATGCATTTTAATAGCGAAATCGTGCCTTCTATGATATATGCATGTAACTATTCTCCTGGAGAAATATTTAGCAAAAGGTTCTTCAGTGATATTGACTATACAGATCACAATTCTATAGAATAAAATTACTGCTTATTACTGGGCGACGTTTCGACTAAGCAATGATAGAATCTAACAAATAAGACAAGTCAATATATACATGTACATAACAATACATTCTTAATGTTGACAAATCAGGGATCTCCCTTAATTTGCACGTACCTAAAGGGAATCTAATTTAATTAAGGATTATAAATTTGAGGAACTGACCGCTGTGGAGATGAAGATCTGAGGTTGTTAAATTTTTCCACCTGCTGCTTTCTGACAGTTTCATCCAACAGGGCATTCGAACTTTTTCTCTACTGTGTTGTAATTATCTTTTAGATTTTATCATTGCTAAATAACGACTAGAGAAGCCTATTAGAAAAGTCGCTGAGTAATAAGCAGTAATGGTATTCCATAGAATTACCTGTATACTCTAGTTCAGTTAATAAATGCCATTGAAACAGTTTAATGATATTGACGTTTAGGCAACCATGTGAGGCGTGAACGATTCCTCGCTTCGTTGCATTTCGGATATTAATTGTATTTATGTTTGAAAATGTATACGTTTATGCTAAAGCTCAATCCATACCTGTAATAGTGAGATAAATATTTTCGCCATCGTCTGCTGAATCCATTTGACATCGATAAATACCACCATCATCCACAGTTACATTTCTTAGGATTAATATCACTTTATTATCCTGGCTTTTGTCAATTTTGTATTTTCTATCATTGTATAGCTGTTGTGATTTCTGATTTGATACAAAACAACTAACTTAAATCAGTACGTGCCACGTTAAAGGACACCATTAATTATAAATAGAAAACAAGAACTGTGATGCAGTACTGACTTGTTTCGATAAAATGTGTAGTAACAATAGCGATGGGTGAGGTTAAACGTTTTTATGATCTCTTGGAAGTGTATTCAGTTTATATTTAAAATAGATCTCACCGTAATGATATCGAAGTACGCCATAGCTTAATATCAGTCATGTCACAAAACTTCACGTCAGGTTACGTCAACAATCGCGATACGCTGTGCAAAATCGAGTATAGTCACATAAAACATCTCTTAATGAACCAGAAGCTATACTTTGACAAGGTTAAAGATCACTAACCGATTATGTCACCAGATAATATGATTTCAGGGTTTTCAAAAATGAATAATTCAAATTGTAACCGGGATAACATGAAATCGACATTGATGAATAGGGCCACTGAGGATTGTGGCTGAAAGTGTTAAGGGATACGCATTCTGATATGGAAATATATATGACTAACACTAAAACATGCCAGTTTTAGTCTATTAAGAACATGGAGAAAACTATTCATATTCGGATCCAAAAAAAGGGAAGGCGTCAGACATTTCTCGAAGCCGTTGCTACTTTGTTTATGGACGGGTTGCTTATTGATACCAAGTCAAGGAATCCAAAACTGGAGACCCAACGAATTTTGGTTTACAAATGAGCGAGATTTGGGCAATATACAATGTCCGAATATTTGAACCACGCACAGTTATAGCTAAACATCTTACTAAAACGCCCCAGCTTCCCAAATGATGAAATAATAATAAATATAAATAAAATATAATGCAATTACATGGTCATTCCCATATACATAATACTGACTTCAGATTTCTTACTTAGGTCGGTTAAAAATAGGTAACTTCAGTAACAGTATTTGGTGTTTATTAGATGTTACTATTATGTGGACGAACTAACCTTGAAAACTGATGTTTTTTTATCCTGTCCATTTAACCTCCAGACCAATCTAGCATTACAGCCAACTACTACAGTTTGATCAGGATGTTCTGGGATAACCGTCTGTGACACGGAATCTGTATCAAAAATTAAACAAGATAATTTAGTGGTACCTATTGTAAACTGTTCGATATACCCAATAATTAAAAATTAAATAATCTGTGCGAAAGATATATTGATATATTGCTTAATTTAAATTAAACACATAAGGTAGAATTATGAATTAATTGATGAAACTATTTACCCTTTAGTACAATTAGACACAGCAGCATAAGATAACAGCCACCACAACTGTCCATGATACCAGATAAGCTATTCAAAAAAAAAAATAGCAACTTAATGTTGTTTCTGGATGAAACATCCCTGACAAACGTTTCAAATCTAACGAAATGATCAAGAGTGCCCCTTTGGGACCGAAATCCAATTGGATGATGAATTGAATCAGACAGTACTGGCCAGAGAATTAGCGATATCAGGAAACGTTGTTTGGAGGAATTATTAACATTTAGATGGTTAACGGTTAATGCACTACATTTACCTTTAATTCTACGAATCCTATCTCATACCAATTTGGAAGTGGCATGGGAATTTCTCCATGAGACATAACCTTGCCACGAAGACTTCTTTGTTTCGCGTATGGTTCTACGGGCCTTCGTCCGGGCCATTTGGTATGCTGCAATCGTTATTATACCATGTTTTATTCAAATGTTTGGGCTCAGTCGTTGTCTTTGGAATCGCCTGTACAGTTACATCTTGAAGACTTGAAGTGAATAAGGCCATGGGCTCACCTGCATCTTCTAACTCTTTTGACAACGATTAAAAAAGTGGCCAATCACTTTGTGCAACCACTACCTTTGGGGTCTTTCGAGCGGAGACAGACCATTACTATTAATTAAGATTGGAAAGTGGTCACTAACACATAGATCTTCATCTACTTCCCCCCCCCCCCATGTAAAATCTCGAAACAAGACCGCAGAGCAAATGGTTTGGTCGAGGGAAGAAAAAGATCCGAAAAGAGCCCGATCAGCCTTATGCAACTTCCACCTCTGTGGCCTTTCAGCTGGGGAGGTTCCATTATTATCTTTCAAGATCGGAAAGTGGTTATACTGCCACACAGATCTTCATTCACTCTCCGTGTAAAATCCCGAAACAGGGCCGATGTTGTGGCAAAATGTAGATAAGTAGGCGAGTCATCATTTAATAAACACAAATTATTAATGTTATTTGTTTACCTCTGTTATTATGACCTGGACTACCCCAGAGTGAATGATGACCTTAGAAATCACCCGTGTTGTGCAACAAAGTCATCAAGATCCCTAGGGTTCTGATGTAAACTAGGTGGTAAATATACAAAGCAGGGTGTGATATGTAGGGTCACCCACACTGCAACTGCCTGTAAAGGCGAGTTGACGGCGACTTTACTCTGCGGAATATTTCCGTTAAAGAAAATGGAAACACCACCATGTGCTCTACCATCATTATAAGCAAAATGATGACAGGGAACAAAATGTCTGAGTGTTAAGATAACTGAATTCTTTAAAAAGGTTTCTTGTAAACAAATAGCTTAAGGATTGAGTTTTTGAATGACGATTTGTGTTAAAACATCTTAATTCTTAAAAATAAAATAAAACCAAGTACGAACAATCCAAACCATTACACATAATTCGAAGTCCTACAAAGAAATAGCTAAGGGATTAAATTTTTGAATTAAGATTTGAACTGTCTAAGTGTTAAAACACCTGAATTCTTTAAAATAAATTCTTATAAAGAAATAGCTAATTAAGAGATTAAATTTTTGCATTAAGATTTGAACTTTTGGTGTAAGACCATGACAATTCCATTAAATAATGGAATTAGCCATTTTCGGACTTCAACAACATCCATAACATTGTCCCGTATTCCGAGCCTGTTATAGGTTCTGACAGGATCCTCGTCACCCTTCGTACTACGGGCGGCATTCAATTTTGAAGAACGCATTTATCAGTATGTTCCTTTTCTTTTGTTTTGGGTGGTTTTCCACCAATTGGTTGATTAGTGGGGAGGGGGGCAATCTCCTCAATCTCAGACTCGCAAGACTTAATAACAGTCAGATTGCTGAGATTTTTATTGGCAGGTTTTAGTGGAATTGGAGGTTTCAGTTGTGACGAGGAATCATCTCTCTCGGCTGGAAATTCATCAGGTGTTTGACAAGCAATGGAGGTGGGTTGTGTAGCCGAATAGTTAGCCTGTGCGCACTGTATCATACGGCCAGCCATTGAGTCAACTGGAGTGGTTTCGAATCCTCGGTTGTACGTGGCAAGGAGTAGGGTCGCCTGTCCAACCTCGTGGGTTTTCTCCCACTGCTAAATACCCCTAAGCCCAAGAAAATTCTTTGGGATGTAAGGGGTAACTGGAATAGCAAGAAAACCAGCTTTGGTCATCCTAGAAAGATCTGTTTTAGTAATTGTCAGGATTTTGGTGTTGGTTGGGATAATGTTACCATTACGTCTAAAGCAAATACCTTTGACAACTGCTTTCTGAATTCTAAGATCAAATAACACATCTTGAAGAATTAAAAAGATTTATGCGGTGCAACTTTGATCGGAATGTTGGCTAAAGTTATTGATTTCAATACTGAAGTAGCATGTGATTCTTTAGCACATTCCACTAGCAGAGTATAATTTCTCATTTTATAAGCTTTTGGGCTCACCAGCTATGCAATCAAAAAAAATGAGAAATTTTGCTAAGATGTATTTCATAGGTACTCTTTATGACCAGAAACCAAGGCCAGGTTCGGGAAGTTTTGATTGGTATATTACTTGGTTCCAAATCCTCGGTCTACATACGTTTTATAGCACGTGTAATCTTTGTTTAAAGATTACCCCCCGTCTGCTCACCAACCACCAAGGGGTTGCAATATCCATGCAGGCTACTGCGCGGATATCCAGCGCATGCACCCTACGAGGACAGACAGGTATATACCTAGACAAAGTAAAAGTTTGAAATTTTACTCTACCGAGTTGACCCAAGTCGCTACTTTAGGGTAGACACGTAGGAAAAGGGTAGAACTGCAACAAATATATTACAAAATAATGCGTTTCATCGTCAGCTGAACACCAGTGGGCCACTCTGACCTCCCGTTTAGGTGAAAAGTGGGCCGACGCAATGTGTTGCATGGACAGGGCTCGCAAGCCAAATCCCTACTCCATTACCAGGATTACACATTCATTATAGTGGATAACACTATAATGAATGATATTAAAAATCCCTGAATGTTATTAGTAAGTTGTTTAATCTGTAATAGGTATATCTGGAAATACTGAACCTAATTTTTAGACAGAGATATAAATTTGCGATAATTTGGTATCCCCTGATCTATAAGATCTAGGGTCATGTTTTGATCTTATTGAATAAAAATATATATCACGAGAGAATCAAAATATATATTTTTTCAATTGTATTGGTCTTAATGGTTTTTTTCGTAGGTTTCCGGCGATTTCCTACCCTAACTCAAACTGTAACCCATGTAACGTTTGATGAATATAGTCTCAGGATTAATCGTATTATGTTGCAATGCTATTTCATTAGTTAATCTATAGCTCAATCTTCTATGGTCATGTTTGTATCATATATAACCTTATATCTGGTTATGTACATCACACCAGAGACTTGGTGGCCGAGTGGTTTAGCATGTGCGTTTTAGATTATAAGGTATATCATCCCACTGAGTACGGTGCACGAAGTAGGGTCGCCTGTCCAACCTCGTGGGTTGGATATTTGGTAATTATAAGGAATTAGCATTTATCCCTGATACCAATAATCTCTGAAAGAAATGTCTGAAAGCGTTCAATATATTGGTAGTCCTATTAAATACTGACTGGGGAACAGACTACAAGGACTTGGCCCAACTTATTTCTAACATTACTTCGATTAATACTGGATTATAGGTGTATTTTGTGTGTTCATAAACTTACATCGAGTCGCGTAAGCCTTATCACATGATACACGTGCACTGTAGTACGCTACAGCGCTAGCATCTCATCCAAATTATATGTAATATGATATCATATCTGCCCAAATCTCAAGTTATTCCATTGGCACATAACTAACCCCTTTGGACTGAGGTTTGCATCAGCCATGACAGTATTGCCATATCCACGCTTCAGATATTTCGATCTTACACAAAGTAAAGAGAAAGATACTAGCTTCACGGTGTGCTAGTTTCTCCGTAGAGAGTTACGGTCTAAATATTGTGATGATTACCGAGTAGCCGCACCAACTGTTTGTTTCAAAAAGACAGGTGTGGGGGTTAGTGGGTGTGTTTGTGTATCATTTTCGTTTTTACATTTTAAATATTTGTATGCATTTTCGATATTTGTTTTTATTGGTTATAAGTCAATCTATCTTGTACATTTCCACATGATTGGCGCAGTATAGTCCGGTCGTCGCTGAAGTGTCATAAAGCTTTATTTCATTGATTTAAATCATGTGGACATAAAACATGACGCATTTGTTTATAGTGTTATATTTTACCCTCACCACTTTTGTGGAAATTTTTGATTCACAACTGCCAATAACAACGTAAATAATATTTATACAGATAATGTATTATCAATGCATGTCGAAATATATATTATTCAAACAATTTGAATGGATTTCAAAAGTTGCATTGTGAAGTCCTGTTTTCCAAAATACAATTCTTGGGCGTTTAATGTGTTCATTTATAGTAGGTGATACAATAGTTATTCTTATACTTTCAATACCTCTAGTCTTAGCATACAATTTAAAAATTGTCGGTGACTGCGATTTGAATACTATATCGATTTATGGTACAATAGATGATTCATTTTTTGGGTTATTTGTGGACTGGTATTACGATATGAAGTCGTGTCAATGTAATATTCATTTATTTACAAACCTTTCAAATGGGTTGTCTTTTATGTCCTATTTTTACATGCATGTCTGAAATTAAAGTATATGGCACGTCAGCTGCAACCGGGTTATATATACAATCCAAATGTTATATAAAACGTCTCTTTTAAAAAGTCTAGTATTTCATAATACTTACACTCAATCAGAACACGAAAGTGTACAGATTATGGCTAAGGCCAACTTTCAAGATGAAAATAAATGTTATAACGAATGACCAATGCGAGAGAGCCCAAAACGAGTTTCTTTGTGTCTATTGACATATGTTTTTTTATAATTACACCATCGTCGTCCCCCGGATCACTGCCTGTATACAAGGGAGAGGACAGGCACATGTATATTGCAATGCTTTCAAGAATAACATACTCATTATTTCAATAATTCCATTGTACGTAGTGGGGGGAACTCGAAGAAAATCCACGAGGCTGGACAGGCCACCGTACACGCTGGGAACCACCCCACCCCACTAGAATCAATAACAGGAATTAAACACAGGTTGGACCATTAGAACATCCATCCCCTCCAACGTATTTTCTGTAAAATCATGACACGGAGGAGCATTGTGTGCTTTCAAAGATGGAAGCGGCCACAACAGTCACGGATGCAGAGTCTTTTACGTCTTGCCACTTTGTGAACGATTACTCGGTCAATCACAAAAAATATACTTTAAGTGTCAGCGAATATCTTTAAAAAAACAATTACAAGCTACCCATCGAAATAATATAACATTTAAAAAAAAATGTGGCGATGTAGTATTTCAATTTAGTTCTGGCTTTTATCATATTTTTCGTCGATGTGCAGAGGTTTTCTGCAACAACCTTGGAAAATAAAACAATATTGCAATATCAACAGTAAATAACGTTGACCAAATGGGGAGAGAAGCTTCGTCTTCTACAAAAGTTTATAGAACTAAAAAAAAGGACAGTTATAATTACACTATTAATTTATATCATACTAAATGTAGTGGACTTGTGAACGAACAGAACTATAACACTTTTATATCAGATTACCTACAAACTATACTAGGACTTATTGGCCACAAAGAAGCCAAGATACTGAATATTAAAGTTAGGGATTCATTTAAAGGAATTATGCGTAATAACGTAAAACGTTTTAACAAATTATTGTCTGATAAAGAGGGGGACATCTCAGACCTATCAAGCATTTGGAAACTAACACCAATGCTCATATCACCCACACGTTCAAAAATATACTATTCAAAAAAAAGTAGGGGATATTTGATTTGGGGGGGCATAATACTAAAATATGCAAATGACTACGAAAAAAGTCACTATAGAACCTAACAGAAGAAACATTTTCAGTTATATGTGACGACCAAACGCACCAATAGCTACCGCATGGAATGCAGGTGATGCTTGGTATCATCATGGGGGTCCAACCCAAGATTTGCACGACTCTGACTTTGAATGTTACAGTCATTGTGGCATTGAATTCCAGGGTGGAAACATCAGTTTAATTGTTTTAGTGACCAGAAAACAAATTTTGATATGCGTCGGCTTACCCAAAATGAAAGTTACGTGCCCTTGACATGCTACAGATCGGCACAACACAGGCGGTTTCGGCGCGGACGATGAATGTTTCTCAGTCTGTCATAAGCAGGCTATAGTCCAGATACCGTGATACACAATCTGTACAGGACAGACCACGCTCAGGTCGACAACTCAAGCCCAGGATCGATTTATCCGTACCTTGGCCTTGAGAAATCGTGTCATCACAGCAAATCAGATCAGCGCTCGTCTTCAAAAAGACACTGGTGTGAGAGTGAGTGGCCAGACGATTCGGAATCGACTGCATAGGGGCCAACTTCGCGCCCGACGTCCTCGCGTGATCCCTTGTTTGAGAGATCATCACATTCAGGCAAGACGTCGTTGGTGTAGGGATCGTCAACACTGGGATAATCGACGCTGGAGCAATGTGATGTTTTCAGATGAGTCAATGTTCACTGTTGATTTTTTGGACAAACGTAGGAGGGTGTGGCGTCGTCGAAACGAGCGCTTCCAAGACGTTAACGTCATCAGACATGATCGATTTGGGGGTGGTTCTGTTATGGTGTGGGGAGGCATCACTGTTGCTGGAAGAACGGCTTTACATGTTGTTGCAGGGCGTGTTACAGGGACAACATCTTGGCAGTCCATGTTGTGCCGTTCGCACGACGTCATGGCCGCCGTTTCATCTTCCAGGATGACAACGCAAGATGTCACAGGGCCAGGATCGTTACAGGTTACCTCCAACAACAGAACATCACCACATTACCTTGGCCAGCACTGAGTCCCGACCTCTCCCCCATCGAGCATGTCTGGGACATGCTTGGACAGAGGTTACGTCAACGTCAACAACGTCCTGCCAATGTCCAAGAACTTGCTGCTGCGTTGCAACAGGAATGGGACAATCTAGACCAAAATGACCTTAGACGTCTCATTAGGAGTATGCCACGTCGGATCAATGTTTGTTTGGCAAACAGAGAAGGATTTACCCGTTACTGACTTTGTTGTGATGCTGTGGTAACTTTGCTGTTTGACCCCGGGTACCATTTTACCCTTATAATGGTCAGTCATTGCCTTACTTAGTCTAACGATCATTTGGAATAAATCGATGAATGTGAACTTCATTTCATTTTGTCATTTGTTTCTTCGTCAGTTTCATAGGTGACTTTAATAACACTTAAAAATCAAATATCCCCTACTTTTTTTGAATAGTATAGAACATAATTTGTGTATTACGCCAATGCGATTAGAAAGTACGCCCAAAATCAATTCAGACCCATATATCAATATTCCGTCTGATATGACAGAAATATGCAGCCCGACGGTGCAAGTACCGGGTGACTCAGATGCCTCTATGCATACGATCGTTATGACAGGTGGATGGAATTCAGCTACAGATAATTCAGACATATCAACCCCAACTATACAATCGAAGGGAAAACGCAAACTGAAGAGGAGGAAGATTATTTCTACTCGAATAGCAAGCAAGATGTGTACCCAACAAGGAGCGAATTCTGGGGATGATTATCTTAAAACGGCCATCCAGTTATCACAGGACAGTTTGAAACTATCAACGGAAAGAAAAGTAGGAACTGTTATTTCTAACATGAAACAACCATTTCCGAACAGGATCGCGCGCTTGAAAAGATAAAACAACAACTTGAGGAACAGGGCAATGAGCTAAAAGATATGAAGTCCCAACATTAAACCACAGCCCACGACCACCAAAAATAAACCAAAAACTGCCGAATGTAGGAAAGGTAAAAAAAGTAGATAACCACCCAAATAAAGCTGTCGATACCAAACCCGAAGAACCAGATATACATGTTCGTGTAGATACCAACAGGAACCAAACAAACCAGTCAACTAACAACAGATTTGTAACCTCATCAGATGAAACCATCCGTAAACATTCAGAATACTATAAATACCCTTCCATGGAACCTCATCATATAGTTAATAAACGAAATGTGGTAATTGGATCTTCAATAATAAAATATATCATCCCAAGAAGATTGGATCCTTCGGGATTAACTTTTACCAAAACATTAAGAGGTGCGAAAATACGTGATGTGTCACACTATATTAATAACTGTGCTTATAATGATAATGTTTTAGATGTTGTTTTTCTTGTTGGGTCTAATGAATTTAGTCTTAGAACAGTTAAACACGGCAGACATGATTATATTCAACCGATACAGGACACCAGGGCAATATTTCAGAATGCCAAGATCAAGTTTTTAACGCTACTGCCAAGAGATAGTGTTGCGGAAAATGGTAAATTAAATATCATCAACAGAATACTTAAGGATGTTACTAATTTGTATTCGTGCGAATTAATAGATGTGCGTGAAAAGTTCTATGATTATAACCGATGTTGCATTGAAAAGGGATTGTACGAAGATCCAATTCGTGTAAACGTATACGGTACAGCTATTTTAGTACGTGTCATAAAAAAAATGCCACATTATATCTTTGTGGTCAAACCAAGATGAAACATCTCATTATCTTCAGTCCAGACTGAAAAGTAATTATCTAAATGAGCCAAGAGACATTAGTGCACATGACACCCCGCATCATTCGACACGTGAAACACATTCAATAGATAATGATAGAAGTAATGTTTGTTTTGTGCAAGATGTTGACCATAGACAGTCAATGTCTTTTGATTAATACGGTGTTACTTAATCTATAAGGCATGTCGTTCCTCTACATATTTAAGTCAGTATTACATGAATTGTTTCAACTTTATTTTGAAATAGATATTACACTAAATATGCAATTGAAGGTCCAATATAATTATATCGAATACTTAAATATAATCAATAATAATTGTTCTTTAGTTCTTTATTCATAGATATTTGTTTGCGACTTTGTACTTAGACAGCCATATCATATATTATGCATAGCTTGAAAATAGGTTTTTGGAACATCAATGGACTACCAACGAAGTTTAACCAGTAGAAGTAGAATCGCAAATTGTAAATAACCTAGATGTTGTTTGTTATGAGGAGACTTGGGTTACCCAAGTGCAAGTAGATTTAGATTGTTTTAAATATTCTTTGTCAAATTATACAGGTTTTCTATATGCAAGAAATAGCTGAACCTCTGACCATATACATGCAAGGGGGGGGGGGGGTTGCAATACACATTAAATCACATCTATTAGCACTTTCAAATTCCATAACTTTTAAAAGCAACCTTGACGGTGATATAGTTTGGTGTAAAATAAACAAATCCATCATCAGTATTGAGAACCACATATATATTGGAATTGTTTATATACCACCTAAAAATTCGGCACAGAAAGAATTACGATCCATACCATACACAGCTCTTGAAATCGATATGATGAATCACCAAAAAATAGGTAAAGTAATCATAGGCGGTGACTTTAATGCTCCAAATGGATCACTGGATGATGTATTTCCGAAGAACAATTACATCGATACAAACAATTTCCTATTTTACTTCAAATAATTCATTTATTGATAATTTAACGATCAAACGGAACAACAATGATACAATTGTTAGTACTTTTGGAAAAGATCTAATTAATATGTGTATTTTATATGGCCGGACATTAGGCGATATTTTGGTTTCCCGACTATAACGGTTGTAGTACCGTCGATTATGTTTTAGTTCAACATTCCATATTTAAAGAAACTGCTTCATTTAATATACTTCCGATCAATGAATTTTCGGATCACTGTCTTATCTGTTGCGAGTTTAGTCCAGGTCAAACCAGTCACTTCACTCAAAGAGATAAGCCCAAAAGGTCAACATGCGATAACATGTCTGTGACGCTAATTAAAGTTACATTATGGGAGATTTCTATAAGGAGTTAGCCATTCTTGCTATAACAGTTCAAAAATAGATTATGAAAGAAGAATATACTGAAAATTTCAGTCAAATTATACTATTCAAAAAAAGTAGGGGATATTTGATTTTTAAGTGTTATTAAAGTCACCTAATGAAACTGACGAAGAAACAAATGACAAAATGAAATGAAGTTCACATTCATCGATTTATTCCAAATGATCGTTAGACTAAGTAAGGCACAGACTGACCATTATAAGGGTAAAATGATACCCGGGGTCAAACAGCAAAGTTACCACAGCATCACAACAAAGTCAGTAACGAGTAAATCCTCCTCTGTTTGCCAAACAAGCATTGATCCGACGTGGCATACTCCTAATGAGACGTCTAAGGTCATTTTGGTCCAGATTGTCCCATTCCTGTTGCAACGCAGCAGCAAGTTCTTGGACATTGACGTAACCTCTGTCCAAGCATGTCCCAGACATGCTCGATGGGGGAGAGGTCGGGACTCAGTGCTGGCCAAGGTGATGTTCTGTTGTTGGAGGTAACCTGTAACGATCCTGGCCCTGTGACATCTTGCGTTGTCATCCTGGAAGATGAAACGGCGGTCATGACGTCGTGCGAAAGGCACAACATGGACTGCCAAGATGTTGTCCCGGTAGTACTGGCCTGTAACACGCCTTGCAACAACATGTAAAGCCGTTCTTCCAGCAACAGTGACGCCTCCCCACACCATAACAGAACCACCCCCAAATCGATCATGTCTGATGACGTTAACGTCTTGGAAGCGCTCGTTTCGACGACGCCACACCCTCCTACGTCTGTCCAAAAAATCAACAGTGAACCTTGACTCATCTGAAAACATCACATTGCTCCAGCGTCCATTATTGACGATCCCTACACCAACGACGTCTTGCCTGAATGTGATGATCTCTCAAACAAGGGATCACGCGAGGACGTCGGCGCGAAGGTGACCCCTATGCAGTCGATTCCGAATCGTCTGGCCGCTCACTCTCACACCAGTGTCTGTTTGAAGACGAGCGCTGATCTGATTTGCTGTGATGACACGATTTCTCAGGGCCAAGGTACGGATAAATCGATCCTGGGCTTGAGTTGTCGACCTGAGCGTGGTCTGTCCTGTACAGATTGTGTATCACGGTATCTGGACCATAGCCTGCTTATGACAGACTAAGAAACATTCATCGTCCGCGCCACAACCGCCTGTGTTGTGCCGATCTGTAGCATGCCAAGGGCACGTAACCTTTCATTTTGGGTACGCCGACGCATATCAAAATTTGTTTTCTGGTCACTAAAACAATTAAACTGATGTTTCCACCCTGGAATTCAATGCCACAATGACTGTAACATTGAAAGTCAGAGTCGTGCAAATCTTTGGTTGGACCCCCATGATGATCCCAAGCACCACCTGCATTCCATGCGGTAGCTATTGGTGCGTTTGGGCGTCACATGTAACTGGAAATGTTTCTTCTGTTAGGTTCT
Organism: Patella ulyssiponensis; assembly: GCA_963678685.1. Taxonomy (NCBI): domain Eukaryota; kingdom Metazoa; phylum Mollusca; class Gastropoda; family Patellidae; genus Patella; species Patella ulyssiponensis. The sequence goes on along the minus strand of OY783227.1, from coordinate 8,834,765 downwards.
ATAGTGACTTTTTTCGTAGTCATTTGCATATTTTAGTATTATGCCCCCAAAATCAAATATCCCCTACTTTTTTTGAATAGTATACTTTATTCTGAACATAGTTATTATCAGTGTAATTTTTGACAAGAAATGGGATTGAATTCCATCGTCACCGATTCTTAGTATGGCCGATCGTTGATTGACAGGCGTTAACTCCACCTACATAGTCTCGATTATCAAGTAATGTTTACAATGACTGTGGTACCGTAAGCGTATTCGGTTTGAGACGGGACTTCAATTCAATTTCTATTACATTTATTATTTACTACAAATAAGAATTAAGACTTAATATATAGATAAGAAAAGTTTGAAGGAATGGAACAAATCAACGAGGCAGTATTGTAAATAAATTATAATAAATAACAAACTTCTTGCGTTGCCTGCGTGTACCCTTTTGTACTTCAGGCAGGCCTAAGTGACTCCCTAAGCAGACGAATAGAAAACAGTGATGCGATGGGGTTGCAATTCAACTGGGGTAATGTTAGCTGCGATGTTTATCAGTTTCCATAATTTTACTGAAACGCAAATAAGTGACAGACGCGCGTATAATAACGGCAGTGTTTATTACAATTTACAGGGAATGCAGTGTGATGAGCTGCTAATTTCCGGAAGTATGATGACGTCAACGTCACGAAGAATATCCGCCCACGACGCCATTGTGATTAAATCAATCAACGAAATCCTGTTTAAATTCGAGCCCAATCGAAGCCATCCGTGGGTCTACAGGGTTGATTTTTGGCTTGTTGTTTAAATAAAGATCTAATTTATAATTTCTATGGCCTCTGAGGCCAAAAGGAAGACCGACAGAAGTCAGTTTTTGCTCTCCAATAATGTATCTTTAATAAAGACAACAATTTGAATGCCGCTAACTTTGGTTGTTCACCGGTCTCTGACGAGGCGTTTAAATTCTGTCTAAAACAATTAGACTCAGTAAAACGCGCAAACGCTTTCCTCCTTTCAAACTTCGACAGCTCATTAAACGGGATAAATAATGCTACGGAAATGATTAGCGATATTCTGACAAGTGCGGCCAAGACCAGTCTTACACTGGTGAAACATCAAAAGAAGAACGAATGGTTTGATAAGGATTGTAAAAACAATCAGACCGATATGATTAAAGCCAAATGGCAACTTCAAAAATATCCAAATGATAAAAGCATATTAAAAAAATAGGTTGCCAGGCAACGAAACATACGCCCACAAAGCAGCTAAATCGTCCGGACAGTCAACAAGAGTTGTTGCATATTAAGTAATTATCAGAAAATCATTAGAATTTGTTTGGGTTTTATAAAGTTCTACCCCATGCTAAGAATACGAAATATTTAATATTATAGATTTAGCTGTTCAATTATTGATTTTCAAGAAATTCACACTCAAATATCATTAATGTGTAACGGGGATATAGTCAAACGATTTTTTTCATTCGGAATAAAATTGTGACCTCCGTAGGGTCCACAAGGTAAAAAACACATGATTTTTCGTACAGTCAGGGGCCATAATTCAGGTAGCTATGGTCCAATGTGCGCTATCTTTGGGTTATAAACTTATATTTCAAATTTCATCAAAATTGGATTAAAATTGTGACCTCTACAGGGTCCATAACCTTGATATATCATATGTTTTTTACACTATTAGCGGCAGCCATTTTGTCCGGAAGTTGTGGTCCGATTTTTACAAAATTCGACCTCAACCTTCATTACAGTGAAACGGCGATATAATCAAACGTTTTTTTAAAATCGGATAATGGTTGTGACCTCCAGAGGGACCACAAGCTAAAAAGGCGATTTTTAGTAGAATCAGGGGCCATAATTCAGGAGCTTACAATTCGATATGCGCAAATATCGAAAGGAACCAAGATCTTTTGATTATAAACATGCATTTAAAGTTTCATCAAAATTAGATTAAATTTGTGACCTCCACAGGGTCTACAACCTTGATATACCATATTCTTATAGTATTCGCGTACAAACCGCGGCCATTTTGTCCATCAGTTTTGGTCCAATTTCCACGAAATTCAAACTCACCCTTCATTACGGTGAAACAGTGATATAATCAAACGTTATTTTAAATCGGTTAATAATTGTGACCACCAAAGGAACCACAAGGTAAAAAATACAATCATACAATCAGGGGCCATAATTCAGGAAGTATATGTTGTTACATAACATTAAGCAGCTGTGGTTTATAGCTGTCGTACAATTAGTATATGTATGTGTTACACATGCATTATTTAAGTTAGTAATTATTAGATAATATTATATGATTGTCCGTTAAATGAAGGCTTCTAATATATAAGTATTATAACTTGTGAATGGCTGTTAACTAATAAGGTTGTGGATAACACCTTGGCCTTATAAATGATCTCAAGTTAGAAGCTTAAAAAAAGCGATGGAAGACAATCTTATCGAGAGGCCACAGACCGGAGACTGCTCTACAAGACAGAACGAGGGCGTGTGACAATGAAAGCAGACGTGAATTTGGACGCTGGTCATTATGACTACAAACTAATGTTACGATATGTTATGTTCCGGTGTGCTGTATGTTACAATGTGCAAATATGCAATGGAACCAAGGTCTTTAGGTTATAAATATGTATTCCAAGTTTCATCAAAATCGGTTCAAAATTGTGACCTCTATAGGGTCCACAACCTTGATATAACATATTTTTACACTATTCGCGTACAAACGGCCACAATTTTGTCCGTCAATTTTGGTCCGATGTTCACGAAATTCACTCATTCTTCATTTCCATGTAACGGTGATATAATCAAACGTTTTGGGTTTTTTTTTAAATCGGATAATAATTTTGACTTCCAACGGGACCACCAGCTAAAAAAAAAGTCATTTTTCGGACTATCAGGGTACATTATTTGAGGAAGTTACAAACCGATGGACGCAAATATCGAAAGGAACCAACATCTTTTGGTTATAAACATGCATGTCAAGTTTCATCAAAATCGGTTCAAAATTGTGACCTTAATAGGGTCCACAAACTTTATATAACATATTTCCACACTATTCGCGTACAAACGACGGCCATTTTGTCTGTCAATTTTGGTCCGATTTTCACGAAATTCAAACTCAACCTCCATGACCATGTAACGGTGATATAATCAAACGTTTTTTTTTTAAAATCGGATAACAATTTTTACCTACAGAGGGACCACAAGCTAAAGGGGCGATTTTTCGGACAATCCGGGGCCATAATTCAGGAAGTTACGATCTGATGGCCGCAAATATCGACAGAAACCAAGATCTTTGGGTTATAAATATGCATTTCAAGTTTCATCCAAACCCGTTCAAAATTGTGACCTATACACTGTTCACAAGCTAAAAACGTGATTTTTCGGACAATCGGGGGCCATACCCCATGAGGTTAGAGTCCGATACATGCCAATATCGAAAGGAAACAAGATCATGGGGTGATAAACCTATATTTTAAGTTTCATTGAAATCGGATAAAAATTGTGGCCTTTCGACTGTTCACAAACTATTGTGGAAGGACTGACGGACGTCCGGACGGGCGAACAGGGGCGACGACAATATACGGCCACATGAAAATGTGGGCGTATAAAAATATTCGGACAGACGCAGGGTCTATAAAAAGATAACCAAATTTAAATCTCGAGAAGTAAAAAAGAAAATTTTAGATAAAATTCATGCATTGGAAACCAACAACCCAGGGGAATACTGGAAGCTTGTGAATAACATACTTGAAAATAAAAAGTCTAATGAAGATCCAAATATTTCCTGTAGTGAATGGAAACAGCATTTTTCTCAAGTATTAGCGACGGATGAAGACCTTAGTTCACCATTCTAAAGGGAGATCAGAATAAGAACTAAAACTCTTTTAGAAACTACAAATATAATCCATGACATAAATAAGCCCATCTCCGCGTTTGAATTTAAAACAACTGTAAAAAATCTACAGAACAACAAATCCAGCGAGCCAGGCTTGATAATTCATGAAATGATAAAACATTCCTCTAATATCCTCAAGTTCTTTAATATCATTCTCTCGTCTGGACATACCTGTCTATAAGAAGGGGCCATTAATAATGTTAACAATTACAGAGGAATTGCGTTAGCTAGTTGTTTCGGCGAAATGTGTTGGGTTATTATTAATCAACGACTCTCTGAGTACCTAGAAAACAATAACATTATTGATAAATCACAAGGAGGATTTAGACCAGGACAAACAACAATAAATAATTTATTTATATTACAGACTATTAATAACCGAAAATTATGCGAAAAGAAAAAAATTATACCTATATTTTGTCGGTTTCAAAAAAGCATTTGATTCAGTATGGCGAGCTGGACTTTTCTCCAAATTAGTTAAACATAATATAAACGGTAATGCATATAATATAATACAATCGATGTATCATAAAACAACTTATAAGATAAAATCTAATAATAAATTATCCAAAGTAATTTCATCAACGCTTGGTGTTAAGCAGGGTTGTAACATGAGTCCAACCCTGTTTAATATATATGTTAACGATCTACAAAACTACCATAATAAATCAGCTAGTAAACCGTTATCCCAGCTTATGTTTGCGGATGACTTAGTTTTATTTTCCTCTATAGAGGCTGATCTACATAATCAATTAAATAATTTATCCGAGTTCTGTTCCGATTGGCAGCTGAAACCGAATAGAGAAACATAATGACGTTCCTTAATTCTAAAACAAGTAAAAAACAAAAGGGTGTATATAAATTTTATTTTTGAAGAATTTGAACTCCAAAATACCGAAACGTAAAATTATCTTGGTTTAACGATTACTAATATTTCTAGCTTTATAACAGCATTCTGTGACCAAATGAAAAAAAGCCCGACGCGCGTGGTATGCGATAAGACTGAAACTATGCTGTACTGAATCCCTGCCCTCTACAGTGATGATTAAACTTTATCATTCTATTGTTAAACAGATAGTCCTTTATGGGGCACAGATTTGGGGTTCATATGTTATCAATAACATAATTAAGATTGACAGGTGGGATAAATTTGATGAAAATAAAAGCACGATGAACATTTGTAAATCCATTCTGAATATGTCTTAAGTGTGCCAGTAACATGGGATGTCTAGCTGAATGTGGCATCCATCCACTATCTCTGAACATATATCAGCGTATGCTTCTTTACTTCAAAATTATTTTATCGGATAATAAAAACAAATTCCTTGACACGTCATTTGTAGCGGATTATGAACTTTCTTGTAAAACTGCGCGTCCAAGAAAATCATTTTGTCATATCATAGACATAAAAAATTGTGACATAAAATCTGCCACCGAAAAGAAATTTGTATAACTTTTTAGTATTTTAACATATTACACACTGGTTTAGGGATCATTGTAAGTTTCCAGCCAAAATAAGCCACCATTTTAAATTTGGCCTCCTAGTGGAATTAGCCGTCACTTTTAGGGGGAATATATATGCTCATTGGATTCAGTGGGTCGAATTATTATAAAACTCATCTTCAAACCTCACTAAATAACCAGAAAATGCCTCATGGCGGCCATCATGAATATTTAAATTTCCCCAAACGTGCCATCATCCGAATTCTTAATCTACACATACTGAAGATATATAATCCATCAAAAAACATTAGGTTACTGATCAACAACAAAGTTCGCAATCGATCCATAAACTTCGGACTTATGGCAAAAATAAGCCAGATTTTAATGCGATACCGTTCTATTTGCACTCCGTCAAATCCAAAGCCCTTAAAATTGCTTTAACTTCGATTAGGCTTAGCAGACACCAACTCAAGATAGAGCGTGGTCGTTACAAAAATATTCCACCACGTGCACGTTTATGTTAGCCATGCAATAATAATCAAATAGAAGACGAATACCATTTCTTATTTGACTGTAATAAATATAACAATAGCAGAAATTCAAAATTTACGCCAATTTTCAAACGCAATCCGCAGATCGCGTGCAATATGATTAATGTTTTACATCCCCCAAACGAAATTGCTGGTCAAGTTGCTTCATATATATATATATATAAACTAAATTAAAGAAAGACACCAAAATACTAATTTGACGGTTAGCGCTTTCTGTTCGTACTGAACATCATCAGACCATTTTTATTTATGAAGAATTACGTAGAACAATAGACGCAACGTCATGACGTTACTATAAATATATCAAATACAACATAAAATATCATTTACACATTTTTACATTTAGTAAATAATCACTAAAAAGAGAATTACTTCATCTCTTACTATAATATCCGTTTATTTAATTCGGGTTTGTACTTTTTACATTCAAGTAAATCATTATTTAAAAAATTCAATTTGTACAATTTGTACTTTTTGATGAAATAATTTTCTTTACATTCAAGTAAATCATTATTTAAAAAATTCAATTTGTACAAGGGAAATGCATTGAATTTTCCACCTCCACACGTTTCGATGTGTGCACTTAAAGGTATCGTTCGATTACTGGGTATCTTAATTTGAGATCTATGAAGGTTCATTCGAAGGTTTAGTTGACCTATATTCATACAATATTAGATCAGGGTATCCAGGCAAAGGCTTGCAAATCAAATCTATCACCTCTAGAAAGAAGTAGCTTACAGAAACTTTCAAATAATGAAAATATTATTATCAAAGAAGCCGATAAAGGGGGTGCTATTGTGTTGATGAACAGGCTGTACTATAGACAGAAAATCATAGAATTATTAGGGGATTCTAATTACTATAAATTGTCAAATTTAAATAAGGAACAGAAAGTGAAAAATATAGTAATTAGATTTATCGAAAGTCATAGAGGAGAATTAACAGAAAAAGAATATGCTTACTTGACCAAATTTGAGCCTAACCATGCGAATTTTTATGGATTACCAAAGATTCATAAAAGCCAGGAAATTCGAAATGCAGTAATGGAACAAAGACAGGAAGTGATTACCATTCCAGACCCTACTGATTTGAAATTTAGACCGGTTGTAGGTGGACCAAATAGCTCAACACAACGTTTAAGTAATTTTATAGATATTATTCTCAAACCTCTATGTAAGCACATCAAGAGCTACATACGGGATGATATAGATTTCTTATGTAATTTACCTAGTAAAGCTGAACCAAATAGCGTACTTGTCACGTTTGATGTTGAAAGCTTGTACAGTAATATTGAAATTGAACTGGGCATAAGATCTATACATTTCTGGCTCGATAGATTCGAATCCGAAATACCCACACGTTTCTCCAATACTTTTATCATAAATGCAGTCACGATAGTCATTTCCAATAACATTTTTTATTTTGATGAACACTATTACGAACAAATTAAAGGTGTGGCTATGGGAACAAAAATAGGCCCAACATACGCGACTTTAACACTAGGCTACCTTGAAGAAATTTGGTACACTAATATTGGAGAACGTTTCGGTTTGGAATTAAAATTACAGATTGAACATTCATGGAAACGTTTCTTAGATGATTGCTTTATCATATTTGTTAGGGATAATGTTTTATTAAATGAATTATATCTCATGCTTAACTCACTAAATGAAAGTTTAAATTTTACAATAGAAAAAAACTTTAGATGTAACGATAACATTATCTGCAAATGGGGACATTACAACGGATCTATATTATAAAACTACTGACACGCACCAGTATTTAGATTTCAATTCATGTCACCCTTCACACACAAAAAGAAACATCCCATTTAATCTTGCTAGGAGAATTTGTACCATCGTATCATGTGAAAAAAGAAAAAACTCATAAGGTTACCAGAATTAAAACAATTCCTTCGAAATCAAAACTATCCTTTTGGTTTAATAGAAAATGGTATTAAACAAGCATTAAAAATAGATCAGGAAATTTTAAGAAAACCTAAAGTTTTAGGAAAACAAAATGAAATTTTGACTTTATTACAACACATAATCCTTCTCAAGAACGGGGTATGGACATAATTAGATCACATTTACCACAGTTATTTAAAAGTGAAAAACTTAAATATATTATCAACAAAACAAATGTGATCAACAGTCTTAAACAACCCCCGAACTTGAGACGAATTCTCACTTCCTCAAAATTTGATTTAGAAACTAAACAACCTGTTGTTTCCAAATGTGGGGATGAAAGATGTTTAACTTGTAATATGATAGTCGAAGGAAGCTCCATTAAAATAAATGAATCCAATGATTTTCATGTAAAACAAAGCATGACATGCAAATCAAAAAATGTAGAGGGAAATACATTGGTAAAACAGAAAGTCAACTAAACCTTCGAATGAACCTTCATAGATCTCAAATTAAGATACCCAGTAATCGAACGATACCTTTAAGTGCACACATCGAAACGTGTGGAGGTGGAAAATTCAATGCATTTCCCTTGCACAAATTGAATTTTTTAAATAATGATTTACTTGAATGTAAAGAAAATTATTTCATCAAAAAGTACAAACCCGAATTAAATAAACGGATATTATAGTAAGAGATGAAGTAATTCTCTTTTTAGTGATTATTTACTAAATGTAAAAATGTGTAAATGATATTTTATGTTGTATTTGATATATTTATAGAAACGTCATGACGTTGCGTCTATTGTTCTACGTAATTCTTCATAAATAAAAATGGTCTGATGATGTTCAGTACGAACAGAAAGCGCTAACCGTCAAATTAGTATTTTGGTGTCTTTCTTTAATTTAGTTTATATATATATTAACTGGGAGTTGTATTTACCTATATTTTATTATATATATATATATGCAGTCCTTGGTGGATGCAATGATACAATAAAATCTTATCTAATGATATAGAGACCCATCAGTGAACGTCAATAGATTTTTGACAAAATACAAGCAGACATTCATTCGTCGTATAGTATAGGTAATCTTTGGATTCGCCCTCCCACGTTGGACCCACCCCTTATATGTATTTAATCATGGTTAACTGGTTATATTATGCCAGTTGTCATACTGATATAACATGGCAATTTTTAATCCAAGTGACTAATTTTTCTTCGCCGATTTGTAACTAGCAATGGTTTTCAATTATCGACCTTCCAGACTGTTTGTGTGCATTTTTCTCTCATTAAGAAGTTTATACATAGAGCTTACTTCAAAAGTACTGTTTAAGCTCAAACTATATCAAAACTCGATTAGTCTCATCGCGTAGAGTTGGACACCAAAGAAAACCAATTGTATGAGTTTATACGTCTAGGCGCACCTTCCATCAATGCGCGACATGGGTTATAAATTGACACTGCAGTATACAACAATTGTATCCCAGCCTACTGAGGTTTTCGAGCAGTTATTCCATCGGTCATTATTTGCATACACCTCCTTTTGCCTGAGGTTGACAAGATCAAAACAAACAGAACGATATAACCGCATCATGTTCCAGGCTAGATGACAAAAGTTACACTCTAAAATTTGGTTGGACATGCGATCCCACGCCTTGTCACACACGATTGGGGAATCTAAACCACTCCACTTGACTCAATTAAAGACCTCCTAATGCAACGCGTACGCGAGGGGGTTGGTTGACAGGATGGTTGGCGTGAGCGCGTTGTATTGGGAGGTCTATATGGAGTCCAGGGGCGTGATTTCGATTCTCTTTATCTCTCGCACCACTTGCAGTTATTGCCATGATACTATTTTATCAACTGAGGCAAAACAAACACTGACATCAGTTAAAATAAAGTCAACCTGTTGCCTTTCTATATGCCTTGCCATATTAATAACATTAATACGCAATGATATTTGGTGATATACTTACATGTCTGGCTATCACAGGAAATCGTCTGTTATTAAAATAGTTACCTGAATGATCAATGTGTTTGTACGAATTCAAATATGACATATTTTGCATGTTAATAATGACTGTATTGTCAAGTTCGTTTAGCATACCATTCACGCCTTGTCGACGATTACTTGGTATCTACAACAAGGGTTATAAATAGATTAGGCTAGTAGAGGTATATATTTCTTGTGAATTAAATGCGGAATGAATGTTTGTTACATATTCAGAAACCATATGACGTCTTCATTGAAATCCACGATGGCGGCCAAAATGCAGCTATCTCATAAGTTATCAATTTCAAGTTCAATATATCTTGTAATATGTCTATCCACATGTTTATATATCATCTGAGTACGGCAAACATAGTAAAAACCCATTTAACACGTATTAAATCCGGGAAAATAATATTCGTGACTCACCGATTAGTCCCCATCGTCAGCCAGATCAACTACGTCCACATTCATGCAGTTCACTCCGAACTGTGCCGCTCTATCAGTTGGGGGCATACGCTAGACGTGAATCCGGTTCTTTTCAGCCATCATGGTTCTAAATTTTGCTAACCGCAAGTGAACTAGTCCGTCGTCTCCAGTATGACCGTAACTGTGTCCGAAGAGGGCACTACCAGCTTTACCAACAGAATCCGGTGAAATGTTCAATTTAGATATTATCTTAGTCCAGTCTTGCACGCCTTTGTCGCACAAATATTTTATTATTGAATTCTTTCCTTGCCCATGGGCGTGGGCGAAAAGAATATTCTCTTTCAGCGTAGGATCCAGGGTTGCACAAACACCGCGTATGCTGAACATCCGGACTACTGTCCTTTCGTCGATGTTTCTGGTCTGAGATAAATATCGTGCATAGTCTCACTCCAATGATGGATTAGCAGAACTAATATGTCTGTGTTACCGGTTGTTCATTTTTACCGTAGTTTAGGGCCGTTGACACTACGGTGATGTCGGCGTCACTTTCACAGCACTTTACGCAATCTCCGTCGATTACAAGCAAACGCGACAGTTCTTGAAACAATCCGATCTTGTTTTCGGTATTAGCGAAGAATGGCGACTGGTCGTGGGATGCAGCATTATCAGCCTTAATACATATTGTATTACGAGGCGTATGGTCGCCTTTCTAATCCCGTGGGTTTTCTCCGCCCCCCCTCCCCAATTTAATTATGAAAACACTAATCGAATTCTTCAAATATAATTGAACCGTACGTTTGTTCCTAAATGATCTAGTTTGTGTCGAGTGGACGTTAACCTCACTCGGCCCCACTTGCTTTTGGATCGGCCTTCCAATAATTTGAGATCCAGAAATTCGTTTGATGCCCTATTAGAACTTCCGTATTACAGATGTGGTGTGGAATATGTACAAAATTTGTTGACAGATTCAGCTGAAACTTAACAAATAATTGAAGAATACAAAATGTAGCTTGTTAGAATCTATTTCCCACGAATGTGAAATGTTATAAACAAACCAGGCTCATACAACAACCAATCTCGGCGTATTCCCTATAAAAGCAATGGTATTATATAGTCTTCACAAAAGTAGGGGGTATTCAGAAACAATACAAAAGAGCGGAAATGCACTGCTGTTTTTATTAGAGCTACCCAGTGTATGTTAATAACAATAGTTCACATGGGCGGCTTATCTGACGGTCCCATTTCACTCGCAACGAGATACACTGCAAAAAGTGAAAATGGTCGTTTTTGATTTATGTCTATTAAAATAATGCGTAATTGCTCCACTTCTCATCAGACTTAAGCTGAGAATTTACTCAACTTTCAATCACTGTTGATATGAAATATCTTTGAACCAGAAACAGAAAACTTTGCACACAGTTGCTAATTATTAGGGTATTTGATACATTGTAACAACAAAGGTTTTATAAAGGGCTATGTTTTAGCTATAATAAGGCGAACACATTTGAGTAAATTCTTGACTAAGTCTGAGGGTGCTTTGTGAACTCGGGACGAAGACTCACGGCTGACCAAGCCATATAAACAATATGGTGATGCTGGAGGAAGTCCTTCACGACACGAGCACGATGGGCACAGGCATTATCATTTTGAAAGATGAAACGTCGACCTGTACGTTGAGCAAATGGCAGAACTATCGGAGCCAGGATATGGTCAGGATAGTACACAACAGTGACCCTTCCTTGAACAATTTGCAAGTCCGTCCTGCCAGTCACGGTGATTCCTCCCCACATCATAAAACCCGCATCTGTCATGCTGTCTTGACGCTTACGTCCGCATGACATTCATTTCACTCCCCCAAAAGCGAGCACGCCTAACGGTGAAATCCAGTGTAATTCTTGACTCATCTACAAACAGTAAACACGCCCATCGACGATTACCTAAATTTCTACGCTGCCTACACCATTGACGTCTGTTTGTCATGTGCTGGCGAGTTAATGGAGGCACAACCTGCATAGGTATGTAGCCAATTTCTAATCATTTGGGGTGTAACAAGTTGACAGGAAGCTGTTTGGCCCTTTGTCCTCGATTTCACTGGACATGTGTATGAATGTATCGATCATGGGCATGTGTAGTGGTTCGGGGATGACGTGAACGAGGTATATCATCAACATGTGTGTGTTTGTTGGTACCGCGGTTTCATTAAGCACGTTGGCTACAGCTCGCCGTGCAGAACCCAGTTGCAGCATGCCAATAGCACATAGACGTTCATCATTTTGAATACGTCTCATTGCAAATTAAACGTAACACACTAAAGCAAAGATACGCTAAACAGTAAATCTTTTGCAAGAACCGATGCGCAAAGCAAACATTAATAGGATAAACCAGCACGGGGCAGTTTTCATTAACCCTTCTTGAAGTGTCAGATTTGACAATGAACCCCTCTAACACTATTACTTGTCGCACATGCAGGTCAGTGGTTCTGTTGGGGCGATAGGTTTTTCACCTGTGAACATTCTATCAAAGCATGTCAAGTGTCCATGACTATTTATCATACCACAACCTGTATAGGTATTTGCATTTCAATATCCCCACTTGTTTTGAAGAGTATATTATATTTCATACCTGGTGAATAACGAACCACAAGCTAGTTCGTGGTTTATTTTTCGCCAATAACTTACCCCGAATCACAAGCTAAATTCACGCCAATTGTTATTTTCACGTCAGAGAATACATCATTAAACTTGATGCTGTCTTTGACCTGAAAACTAAGCCAACCACTTAGTCATAACGATAACTCAACTAAGATACCCAGTGTTGCAGCATCACTAAATGTTAAAACCGTTCAACAAAGTGTATCATGTGGCGTCCTTGACTATAAACACCGGTCTTTGATGTACAGTGGTACTTTGCGGTATCACCATCGGTGGAGGCGGGTGATAACACTAATAGAAAAACAATTTCGTGCGACCATCAAACATAATATTTACCAAAAATCAAAGGAAATCCAACTCCATCGTTCCCAAAAGTTCACGGCTTTTATTTTTATGGGTCGAACACTGTAGTATGGACGATCTGATCAACAAAGTTAAAAACCAAACAGTTTGTTTATAAATACTTTATTCATCAGTGAAAATATAAAACTATTCTGAATAAAATAGAACAAACATGTTATACTACGAATTTAATTTCACAGGGATGATATCACTAACAATTTCTATGTATTGATTTAATTATTATGAGAGAGAGAGAAGATTCAATTATTATGAGGTAGAGAGAAAAGGGAGAGAGATGGGGTTTAACGTCCACTCGGCACAACCTATGTCTAATATATGGTTCAATTTTATTTCAATAATTCGCTTGCGCGTAGGGTCCTTTAGCAGTGGGGGGAAAACGGAGAAAACCTAAGAGGATGAACAGGCGACCCGGTACAACCGGGGAATCGAAACTAGCCAACATGGTCTTACGTATAGCTAGTCTCCAGAGAGTATAAGTCTAACTTCGGTAGTTTTGAAAATATACCAATTCATCGTTAATTCAATGAAACACAAAATACCAAACTGAAATGCAGTTTCATGGCAGGTCAGCACAAATTGCCCTATATTGAGTAAAACATAATGCTGGTGAATTATTCAAGGCAGGCCAAATTATATCACAGAAAAAAAATATAGTACAGAAAGCAATTATCACAGAAGAAATTATATCACAGAAAAAAATTATGTCATGGACAAAAATATATCACAGAAAAAAAATATATCACAGAAAAAACAGTTATATGTATAATTGAAAAAAAGATTTAAAATGAAATAAATATAGCCAAATAGATAAAGCCAATTTAACACAAACAGGTCAACCGTGTCTCAACAGCAGCTCAACAGATTTTACTATGCTTAACCTCTATCGTGTTCATAAACTTATCTGGATAAATATTAGATACAGGGTTATAGAAAATGGACAGGTGTGTCTCTAGTTTTGGAACCCCGTGTCGCGTAACATTAAATATGTGACGTCTCCTAAAAGTTGAAAACAATATGTCACTAGTTATGCCTGTATCGTGTAACAGAATGCGAAATGTTGCAAAATGATAGGGTTCATCTATTTCACACCAAATTTGAAAAACAAATTGGTTAAAAACTGTAGCCTTTATCGTAGTAATTCCGGGCTTATGGAAATAGGTATAAACTATACACGGAAATGTCATAGCCAACGATTTACTACAAGGTAACCATGAATTATATATATATATATATATATATATATATATATATATATATATATATATATATATATAAATTCAAATATTAGAGAAAAAACACTAAAAATTAAATTTTTGGCTAGTACTTTCATCGTTATCAAACGAATCGTCAGGCCATTTAATGCGTTACTATGCTGTTACATTACAATAACGTTACGTCATAACAGAGGAAAATGACTATGTACAATATGCAAACTAAAATGAAATAACATTATAATTAAAATAATCACCACTTAACATTCAAAATTGGATTATATTTGGCGATAAAATTGCTTTCTTCTGTTTCCAAGAGATCATTATCGTTAATATTGAGCTTGTACATTGGGAAAATCTTAAATTGACCTTTACCGCAAATATCCAAATGTTCGCTCACCGGCAAGACTCTATTTCTTGCGAGTTTTATATTAGAACGATGTTGGTTGACTCGTAAATTCAACTGATCAGTAGTTTTCCCAATGTACTTGCCATTACAACCATTACATATTAATAAGTAAATTACAAATTTAGATTTGCAATTCATATTTTGTTTTACATAGAATTTAACATCTTTAAT
This sequence comes from Patella ulyssiponensis, assembly GCA_963678685.1. NCBI lineage: Eukaryota > Metazoa > Mollusca > Gastropoda > Patellidae > Patella > Patella ulyssiponensis. The sequence continues at coordinate 8,819,736 of OY783227.1, read as the reverse complement.
AATTTGGACATATGTTCCTTCTAATATATGGGAACATGTCATACATCGCAGGTCCCCACACTTGGATACACGGGGTAACGAAATATCAGAATCGAACTTTGATGATGTTAATATTCTTCTAAGATTTTGAGGTTGTTTTAGACTATTTACAATTTTGGAATTATTTAGGATGTATTTTAATTTACGACTATTGTTCTTTAAAATATCTAACCGCCCTTCTACAATGGACAACCCTCTTTCTTGAGCAGGATTAAATGTTGTCACAAGTGTTATATTATTAGAATCGTTTTCTTTTATTTTGGGTTTTCTTAGATCACTAATGTTAAGTTTAGAGGCGTTTTCGATACCAATATTTATCAATTTTAAAGGGTAATGTTGTTTTGTAAGGAATTTCCTTAGCTCTTTCAGACGTTATAATCTTGCAAGACGGATTTGTACAATAGTATCTTCGGAAGAAGATAAATCTAAACGTCTGAAAGAGCTAAGGAAATTCCTTACAAAACAACATTACCCTTTAAAATTGATAAATATTGGTATCGAAAACGCCTCTAAACTTAACATAGTGATCTAAGAAAACCCAAAATAAAAGAAAACGATTCTAATAATATAACACTTGTGACAACATTTAATCCTGCTCAAGAAAGAGGGTTGTCCATTGTAGAAGGGCGGTTAGATATTTTAAAGAACAATAGTCGTAAATTAAAATACATCCTAAATAATTCCAAAATTGTAAATAGTCTAAAACAACCTCAAAATCTTAGAAGAATATTAACATCATCAAAGTTCGATTCTGATATTTCGTTACCCCGTGTATCCAAGTGTGGGGACCTGCGATGTATGACATGTTCCCATATATTAGAAGGAACATATGTCCAAATTATTAAAGATGTTAAATTCTATGTAAAACAAAATATGAATTGCAAATCTAAATTTGTAATTTACTTATTAATATGTAATGGTTGTAATGGCAAGTACATGGGGAAAACTACTGATCAGTTGAATTTACGAGTCAACCAACATCGTTCTAATATAAAACTCGCAAGAAATAGAGTCTTGCCGGTGAGCGAACATTTGGATATTTGCGGTAAAGGTCAATTTAAGATTTTCCCAATGTACAAGCTCAATATTAACGATAATGATCTCTTGGAAACAGAAGAAAGCAATTTTATCGCCAAATATAATCCAATTTTGAATGTTAAGTGGTGATTATTTTAATTATAATGCTATTTCATTTTAGTTTGCATATTGTACATAGTCATTTTCCTCTGTTATGACGTAACGTTATTGTAATGTAACAGCATAGTAACGCATTAAATGGCCTGACGATTCGTTTGATAACGATGAAAGTACTAGCCAAAAATTTAATTTTTAGTGTTTTTTCTCTAATATTTGAATTTTATTTATATGTTTAACTGAGAGTTAGATCGTTTCATATATTTTTATTATATATATATATATATATATATATATATATATATGTATATGTAAAAGGTTAAAGATAATCCCCCCCCCCTCCTGCGAAAAACGAGCCAAACAGGATTGTTAGCGAGTACTTATTAAACAGCATATACAGATTTGGAAGAAATTAGCCCGTGTTTTGTTCTCGCGACGACGTTTAGCTGAAAATCTGACTAAGGGGCCTGTTTATTAGAATAATATAAATATGACATTATGTTTTGCTTAAGTTAAATACACAAAAGAAGCAACAGGTTTCCAAACAAGATACGGCCACATTTTGCAAGAGATGGACAAAGAACAAGCTAAAAAAGCAATTGTTCGTGCAATAATCCAGGAAATTACGCGAATATCGACAGAGACCAAGATAAAACAATTGTGACCTCTAGAGTTACCACAAACTTGGTTTTACATACTTTTATACCATTTGCGAACAGGGAGTGGCAATTTTGTCGGACAGTTACAATTCGATATTCTGGTGTAACGGTCATTTATTGAAACGTTTTTTTTTCTAAATCGGATAATGATTATGGACTGATCTTTGGGTTATAAAAGTACATTTTAAAATAAATAAGTTTCTAACTCAATATCATCCAAAATCTTCAATATTGAAAACACGAATTATTTGACAATTTAAATCAACATACTAAAAGTTTACCAAAGTAGGATCCCCGCTAAAGTGTTTTCAAGATGGCACCAGAAATGGCCACCGAGGCGTCTTAAAATTATCATAACTATGTAACAATCAACTCAATTTGATGATCTTAGGGTCTTTTCCTAGGTTTGTGGGTGGGGGGGCAAAGAACGCATTAAAATCATTACAAATGATGTTGGCATATTATGGCCAAAATCCATCACGTTACGGTTCAATATGTGCCAACAACAAAAACAATCCGAGATCGTTGGGAAATAAACCTACAGTTTCGTCAAAATCGGATAAAATTTGTGACCTGTAGAGTGACCACAAACAAATTGTCGACAGACGTGCGGGCGGACATAAACGATGGCAATTTTCATATTTCGGGCTATATTGATAATATATCACAGATTAGTAGATGCAATTTTAAATATATAAATATGAGACATTTAATATTAATATTCATATGAACTTCGATAAAAAAAGGGCAATTAAGACTTTGTTAAATAATCACTGCTGTACTCTTTTGCTTAGACCCCGTCTACTGTAGCTTCATCTTCGGATCTTGTGCTACTTCCTTGCAGTGGATTCAACTCCGCCTGTAAATATTCAACGGATATATTATTTTATACCACTACAGTTACAATATATGCAGTGAGATTATGTTATGTTGCCAACAACAGTTTCTTAAGGGTGTTGATAAGATAAGCACTAACAGATCAACACCAATTTTATTTAGACTTTGCAGACCTGTTCAATCTATAAAATAACCCATAGGACACAAAACACCACGAGCGTTTGTTGTGTAATAATGGAGTACAAGCGGAAAGCAAACCACAAGATCAGTGCTTGAATAAATTATGACGTCGTACAAACCGTTCGTGAACGTCATCCTGCAGTAAACAATCATGGTCGGTCACTTGCAGCAGCTGTTTCACGCTAAATCCATAGAAATATATAAATAGACTAGAATGGCTGTCACGCGACATGTAAATACGGCCGCCATGTTTGTGCATTGATTGACGTGGCGTGCGGTGAACTCAATGAATCCTGCTTCGTTTCACGTTACGCTTGAAAGAAAGAAGGGTCGTAAAACAACCCATTGCCTTATAGACACACAGGTTTTGTTCTACCAGTTTGTAGAACGTAATATATCTTCATTCTCTAATGTAATGGAATGACTCTCGAAGCAGGCGTTGTTAATAATATAGATTATAGTATAGCCACGGTGAAACGGTGAAATATAGACTAGACCTACAAATAGATGTCCTGTCAAAATAAACCTATTTTCATCTACAAATTAAAGACACTGGGTGGATGGGCTATATGAACTGTGGTATTTTTTTTGTGGGGGGGGGGAAATTATGGAATCGAGATGATCGACCAGCAATAATAATACTAATAGGGTCGTTAAGTCCGCGACGATTTCTTTGGTAGTCTACTTACGGTGACATGCACCCAGCAATTGAGCAAACGATGCCTCTCAAGGCACCTAACCTGGGCTAATGGAAGACGGGCATATGCCATACAGTGTGCTATGAGGGAAATTTTGCCCGGGCAGCGGCGCTACGGCCTATTCTTATATCGAATTCCAACTGCCAAGGGATCTTTTACGTGCACTCCAATGTGTACACGGGACCTCGGTTTTTCGTCTCATCCGAACGACTAGGCAGCTGTCCTTGTCAGGCATCACACCGGAAAATCGAGATGAACTTTCTCGGCCAATGCAGGGATCGAACACCCGACCTCCAGGCTAGCGAACCAGCGCCTTATCCACTTACCCATCGTGACCCCCGTACACAGTAGAGCTATATGTGTAATAGAAATTGACTTTTACACAAATATCAGGTTCATTTCATTGAGTGAGGAAAATTTATAATTTCATGAGTAGATAGTCTCTATACCTACACTGTAGTACATTCTCCCAATATTCAGTCAGAAAGAAATATTTGCCAATAATCCAATGATTCTCATTTAATATATTTATTGAATTTTTTCAAAACAAAGAAATATGTAATTAATTTACAGATGAGAGTTATATGTATTCAAATTATTTACAAGAGATATGCATTTAAAAGTCATTCGGGCACTCACATAACAAGCCTGTTGTTTATCGTTCAATGAAAACTGTTTTAAAATTAGGATTTATGAATGAATTAATTGAGCAGTGTCGATGGTTATTTAAGCATTATTCACATTGTCCTTCCATGTTAGAAATTTATCGATTTAAAAATCCCTGTGGGCATCAAATGAAAATTCTTCATAGAAGTAAACACAGTGGCTGCTATATTGGTGGGCTGAAAAAAATACATATTTTAATTAAAATTATTAGTATGTTTGAACATATAAGGCAGTCTAGAAAAAATTTACAAAGTAGGTTCGTTGACAACAATCTGATTAAAATGCAGATCCTATCTCGTTTTACTTGTCTTTACTATATTAGGATCTGAAAGACTTGTTATTTAACTCGTATTCTCCTTGAAATGAGGGGTCAGCCAATCAAACGGTCTGTCGAATCGAGGGTTTGACCTTCTTTGCGCGGAATTATGGGTAGGCATTATCAGCGATATAAATCAAAACAAAGCAACAACGATTCTGATTGGTTAATCAAATGATTGAGGTTATAGGCTCAAATGTCGCGTGCTTGACATCTGCACTGGCTGAACGTGACCTCCTGCTATAACTTGTTAGATTTACATGTAGTGTAGGCCATCGAAATTATAAAAACCAAAACGAAATATAGATCTGAATTTCAATTAGATTGCGTTGACCACAGCCAATCAGCCATCACTCCCTCGGTCTCAGTGAAATTACAAAGCCTATCGTAAATTTGAACTAGGCCTAGTAGATCTACGGGTGCCAGTGGACTTCAGTACATACTACAAGTAGTACCATGGAGTTTACTAGTATTACTACGGTACTACTAAAGACTAGGCCTAGAGTAGCTAGTGTAGGCCTATACTATAAATAAATAAAAGTATAATTCCCATTAGCCATTAGTCCCATAGGCTGTTTAACCTCTAAAGATAGGCTACGTTTAGTAAGCGGTAGGCTAGGTCAACATGAATCAGTGCTAGTCATGCAGTGTGAGTGTTACATAATAATAGGCCGTCAACTAAAGATAAACACAGTGTACGACAACAATGTCGACTGTCACGGGACTGCAGCCAGGTCCACGCTGAACGCTTGAATGAACAATTTCGCTTCTAAAAATATAATTACTATTGAATTTCATACCTGTTGAAGGTTATTCCATTTAATTTTGATGGCAAAACACTGTGTCTGTGATGTTCAAAACGGTCCACCATAGTTTTTACTGGATGAAAGAGTCTTCTTTTATTTGTTTAGGAGTATGTGTGCAACTGATTGTGTCTACTTCCGATTATTATAGTATAGAAAAAGCGCGCTTGCAAACAGTGAAAATGGCGTGAATGTGAATACGTGTGAAGCCGTCTTCTCGAACGGCGGTCGTGATATCGGTTTTTTACCGAGACACTGTATGTAATTTAGTGTAATGTGTTCATGAACTCTTTATCTACCTATCGTGAATAGTGAACTTTGTTGAATATTGTGAACTTTATGTGAAATTTGAATCAGTTGCCGAGTCAGCTGTGACTAACTTTCAAGTGATATCATTAACTGTCAAAACAGAATATGTGGAGCGTGAATGTAACTTTTTGTCTTTTATCTTATTTAACTTTTATTATGAAACATTTCTGATTTATTATTAAACCGTTTATTAGTTTAATCAACATAGAACTCTGTTGTTTTGTTCAAGTGAGATGCTATTAAGTATTTTGATGCTGACCTTTGACCCCTGATGTGACCCGTTGACATATATAGTGTCTGGCGTACAAACGGTATCGCCATAAACGCTGGGAAAGAAACGTGTTACGACGGCCCTCACAGTGTCCCTTTGGTGAATACTGAAAACGTAAAAAGTTTTGTTTTCCTTCGCGTAATCAAACGACGCCATTTTGTTGTGCAGGATCAATGTACAAGTATGGCCGACCTCTGCGCATGTCGTGAAAGCGGCTTTTGATTTTCCGTGGCAACGCTAGTCTATTTATATATTTATATGGCTAAATCATTGACGTCTATCTATGACGTCAGAAGGGATTCCATCCAACACGCAATTATCCAGGCCTACCATCTACCGCGACTGTTTTCAATGTAATGTGTTTTGTTTCTAGTTAAGTGTACCGTAAGCATCCCAATGCAAACGCAGCTATTCCATTTAACGCCAAGAGACCATCAATATGATATGTTTTTAGCCGAAGTCAACAGAAAAATATAATTCTGGTCAATGAAAAGGCTTAGACACAAAATCCAATAAATACGCAGCCCACCTATCACCACTGCCGTCTGGCTTCGCTCCATTCTCAACTATCATAGCATGCATTTTGAAATGTATTTAGCAAGCCAGTTGGTTTATCGGCGAGAAAATGTCGACTATATATAACGCATATAGCAGGCGACGAGCTGTTCATTTGTATAATTAACGGGAGATCAATAGTTATTCGTTGGTGGTGACACATTGCCAAACCAATCCTTCGTTCGTTTGTTTCTTGAGTTTAGCGTCCACTTCCACCAGGAGTTATAGCCTTGGAGTATGCATGTTTTATAACATAGCTAGTCGGATAGCTTAATTCTGCCGATTGCCTTTTGAACTTGAATACTCACGGGCTAGAATATAGTTTTAATGATAAAATGCAAATTTTAAATAGGTTTTATTGTCGGTAAGAACATTTGACTATCCTATTTGTATGAACGCTCTAGTAGTCAATTTATATTAAGATTAGTCTTGTTTCTAACCGATTTTTGGACTTCTAACAGATGCGGAGACTGGGTTAGGAATGTGGATTTTGCTCATGGAAAAACACTAGTGGCACTTTGGTGTTGTCATGCCTGGTGATAAATCCATATATTTATTACTTATACTTATCAGAACTTGAAAAGATGTACTGAATTTATTACCTGATTTTTCTTGTCAATGTTGTTCCCCCCTGTGAAACTTTGTATTTTTTGTCTGACTAATTCTGAAAATTTAAGACAATATTTGTAATAGATTAGAATGCTATATTCTGTTTTTGAAATTCTTTATAAACAAGGGAATCTCCGCCAGAAACCCCGGAAATCACGAAATACATTACTCCCAAAACCTATAACATTTGTATTAAATGACTATGGTTATTTTTAGTTATTCGACATGCAGGGGGATTTCAACACAAAATGACTGTTGAGGCTATATTTAGTTACTTCCGCGAATATCGACTTCTTAAGTGACTACAGGACACAAGCACGACACGTACGTGGCACGGTGTATTAGTGTATAATAATCATTGCAATTGAAATTGTCTACACATCAATGAAATTTGGAAAACTAATTTCGTTTGAGTTTGTTTTTATTGACCATATCATACCTACACGTACAGCGTTCCTATCTAGATTATAATAATAATATGTACATTTATATCGCGCACAGTTCCATGCTAGTATGCATGCTCTAGGCGCTACAAAGACTAGGTGCCATAATAGGCCGTATTATTATTTCACCATTTATCACATCAATTATAACTTGTGTTAATAACTCTTATCTAAATCACTAGGACCACAGCTGAAAGTGGTTAGTGCTTCATGTCACACAACCTCGAGTTATTTGTGATTGGATCCAGCTACATACGAACTCTTATATTATGAAATATTGTTGTTTCTATGTTAATAAAACTGGGCCACTGTAATGTCGAATAATATACAGAAAGCTCACCACTTCGTCTGGCCAATACTATTAGTATTATTACTACCAGTATTACTATCACTAATACAACAGTCACAGCTATAGCAGCAACTACCCTGGTGGATAATACAGAACCGTCTTTAACAAATAGGGGCGCCTTTTCTGAAAGGACAACAAGAACGCTTATAACACCTCACTGTCGAAAAAAATTTGTCACCTAAATAAAATAGAAAACATAACCGGATGACTTTATGCAGCAGAACTTCGATTAAGGTTTTTAATAGAGCAAGTGTTTAAATGTAAGGTCATCTCCAGCAATGAAATAATAATATTAATATATGAACATAAAAAAAAGTTCCTAGATAAGCAAACTAATTTAGATATCAAAACAGTTAGGCCATGCTGTATTAATTAATTACATAATTAAAACCATCGAACAATCAAAGTTCTTATAATCTATGAGGACATGATGTAGATAAACGCTCCCAGAAATAAAACTTACGTTATAACACAACACATTTCTATGGATAACAAGTTATCGAGTTGCTTAATCTGAACAGAAAATACGCAGGTATTGGTGTAATTAAACATGCCTTATATTAGACCACATTATGCCTCAAATGTTATATTTATTTACATAATCATTTCTCTAGACGATCGAGTGATTATCATTTTGAACGAATTTTGTTTATGATCGGAACAATGGTAGCAAAGTAAATCGAGACTCACGGCTATAGTGTCCCAAAGAATTGACTAATGCAATGGAAAGCTTGAATGACAAACCCGTTGTTGACTCCTGGCTGTTATATAAACTATTTCCCAAAATTTGGCTTTATTACAAGATTAACGCTAGTTACTTTTTCGACAAGGTTTCATTTTTTTATTGTTTTTAATTTATGAATTCATAGTAATTCCAATTTTTGTTGTTCAATGAAATACCTTATCCCTACTTAGCCTAAGCATAAAATGCATGTCATCAAATGTGCCCAGATATTGGTGGTGTGCTGATACAAAAGTTACACACCTCCACCTTAATTGCTTAATCTATACAGAAATTGTTTTTATGGAACCAAGCCAAGACGTTGACCTGGATGTACTAATTTATTGGTTTTATATACTGTTTACAGCAAGATGTACATCTCACATCAGGCAGAAAAACAAATCTGCACAATGTATCTGTATAAAGAGTGATTTACCTTCAAGTAAGATATTCCAAGAACTTTCTTGTTTATCATGAAAGATAATGCGACATATATAGTCATAATTAAAGTCTTCCCTTGAAGCATCAAGTAACGTTAGAGTAATCTGTCCTTCAATAACAAAGGTAATATTGCTTTCTGTTTGATTAAATTTCAGTCTACTCTCACCATCTGCCATCTGTGGTACAAACTCGCCACCGTGCCAATATCCTATCTTATCAATCTGTAACATAAATAATGCGTCTATTCGGAATATTAAACAGCAAAGATCAAAAACAAAAGCAAATATTTTGTAACAAATACAAAGGAATGCCCGTGTCAGAACTACTCAAATGAAAATGATTCGTTGTAGGATCAAACATGATTTAATCAGCAAGCTGTACCATACAGATATTCGAAGCAGTCTATAATTTTATAAAGTGTACCAAAGATTGTGATTTTCTTTTACATAGTGTAGTTTTTATCAAAAGTTTGCGTCGCCAGCATTGCGAATATATTTTATCCACATTGACTTGAGTAGGCCGAAAACCACATTTCAGATAGCAACGCTGTAAGTAATGCAACAGCAAAGACAATACTAGTAATATTAAAAATCATACCTTATTTCCAGGAGTTCTACGGGTGAATAATATGGTAATCACAGGAGATATATACTCATAATACCATACAAAATTGATATCTTCTTGACGTCGACTTTTGATAACTGGTGTACGACTGTATACTTTGGATTCTATAATGTAAATTAAAATAAATTTTGAATATATCGATTATTGCAAGATACATTTAACATATTTAAACATATCCAAATATGTTACCAACGGGCTGTAATGTAACCTTTTATTGTAAACGTTATTGATCTAATTGACTCAAGATCACCATCAGACTTACACCGAACAGTGTCGTTCGGAATAAGCATTTTCCAGTGTACGCATTAAAAATGCACATAACTGCGGATGTAATGTAAGGAAACATTACGGAATCATAACCTATTTAGAGTTGATAATAGTCACGTTTACGGATTAACCTTTTCTTTTTACTAAATTGAAAAGTTTAGTTATTTGTTTTAAAATGCTGTTAGTTGTTTTAACTTGTGATTTAGATAATAATAATTACCCTTATTCAAAAAAGTTGGTCCTCTTTTCATCAAACAAGTATCGCTGTATACCATCTCTATAAAGTAATTGTATTTTACATCTTCTTCGGTTACTTTACGTAATGTTAATACCACACCATTGCCATCTTTATTTCTAGTTACGCTAATCCTGTCAACACGTCTCTCATCTTGGTTGTCCATATTATCTGCTGTCAAATTGCCAAGATATTGCTGTATAAACAAAATACAAAGTATCTAGATACCATTGTGACTTATATTTACTAAAACACACTAATTAGAAGTAGTCTTGAACATAGTATACAACATCAACTTAAAATGTATTGTCCTTTGAGCATAATTTAGTCATCGGTCGACTTTCTGATATTTATTTGAGGATTGTATACACCATGAACACGGACAACAGAGCTTTATGCGCAAATGTCATAATAAATTAAAGTAGCTACGTCTCTAACTCAATATCATCCAAACTCTTCAACTTTGAAAACACGAATTATTTGTCAATTTAAATCAACTTAGGCTTCTGATATCCAATATTTAAGACAAAATAAACATTTTACCATTGGTACACGAATCGTGTACCATAATGCGTTTCAGCCTCAGCTCTAGCAAGAGACTCGGGGAACGAGGCTAGGCACATTGCACCAAATCAAACGGCGTGTGTAGACTAGAATAACCAGACGCTAGAAATTTGCATTCGATTGAGACTGCTTGCTTATTTCGCGGAACATAACTGATTTGAAATTAGAGTAAAAATGGAAACCATTGAATGTAAATCAGTTTATATACATTCATATTACAGTATAATATGCTTTGCGACCCACTTCTATCAATTTCTAGGTCCCAAATGTTAGCGATTTAGCTCCTTTAAACAAGAAAGTTAATTATAACACGTAATAGCTGATTAGTGCGATAGTTTGAACTTAGATGCCTTGATTTGGAATTAGATTATGTACGATGTTTTGGGATTTAAAATCAATTGAGATTACATTGTACTTACTCTCCTGGAATCTTCATACGATATTCTATATACTAATATAGATTTGAATGTAGCCCGGGTTACATACTTCCATTCCAGGTTAATATCCTCCCCTTCTTGAACTTCTATTGACGTTTTACCAGGCATCCATTTGAAATCTGTTAAACATACATTATGGAAGAGCAAAAACTGACTGTTGTCGGTCTTTCTTTGAGCCTCAGATGTCATAGAAATTATAAATTAGATCTTTATTTAAACAAGCCCAAAATGAACTCTGTAGACCCACGGATGGCTTGGATTGGGCTCGGATTAAAACAGGATTTCGTCGACTGATTTAATCACTATGGCGTGGTGGGTGGGGTTTCTCCGTGACGTTGACGTCATCATACTTCCGGAAATTATTCATAAAAGACAGTGATGACCGAGGCTATACACAAGCTTCACTAGATACCATTTAAACATTACTTGATGATCGAGACTATGTAGGTGGAGTTAACGCCTGTCAATCAACAATCGGCCATAGTGGGAAAAGGGTGTCGATGATTTTAACTACCATTTCTAGTAAAAAATTGTTCAGGATAAAGTTATTTGACTGAAATGTTCAATATATTCTTGTTTCAACATCTATTTTTGAACTTTTATAGCAAGAATGGCTAAACTCCTTGTCAAAATCTCCCATAATGTATCTTTAAATAATATACAAAGTAACGTGTTGTAGCATTAAATGTCACGACTTTCCGATAAAAAGTAGTGGAAGTGTGCTTACCCGTAACAGTAACGTTTACATCTTTATGCCTCGGTGTATAATCAACGGTACATCTATATACACCAGAGTCCTGCACGGTGACATGCGGGATGATCATAGATATATCTTGTCCTTGTTCGATGTCTGTACTGTATATAGCATATCTATCGTCATCATTTAATTTATATCCTGGTTCTTCAATCTGAAATAAATGTATAGATAGAACTCAATGACCATTGAATACCGCTCGGGTCATTCAATGGTTCAAGAGAGCGTATCCCCGCGCAAGTATTCCACGGGCGATATCGAGTGGAATACGACAGGGATACACTCGAGTGAACCATTGAATAATCTATTTCATTTTATAATCTAATTATTAACATAAATAAAATGTGATTGTCAAACAAAAAACAAAAAAAATTAAAAAAAACGCAAAGAACATGTGTCATATTTCATCGCAAATTTAACGCAGCTATATGATAATCAGTGTTTACCATATTTCGTAGATTTAACTTTGTTATTGTAGTTGTATGATCTTCTATCAGTAAATTCCAATTGAGTTCAATGTTACAACCACTTACACTGGTATATACGTCATTACCAGGCTTAAACCATTTATTTGCAAGTATTCCATAATCTAAAGATATCAAAATACAATAAATGATTACATATTACTACTGCATATTTTGGCCGATTTCATTGTTCGAGTTATCATAAACCAGTAAAAGCATATTTAGCCATAACTTTGTCACTTCCAAGATACGGGTGATAAATGTCAGATTGACACCCATCGCTCTACCTCCCTAAAATAAATATCGTTTAATTTGATTACCAACTGGAATGATTTTTTTGATTAGGTTAACAAGGATAAAATCGGGCAATTACATCCTAGTCTGATAATCCAAATATGGTAATCTCATGCTTTAGACACACGGGCAACTCCCCTCCTTGTGTCCGTATTAGTACAATGGGTTTAAATCCAGGGTAGCGTCTGTGTCTTTGACCAATCCGAATAAAGGAAGTATCTTGTCAATTTCCCGGGGCTCAATACATCACCCATGCGCGTATCCTCTTTATACAAGAAGAGCGAGGTTAACTTTCCCTTCAGACATTAGAGAGCGGTCCGAGAGGGGAACGTCACGCACGGCCTACTAGGCTGAGAGGCTGGGAAACACCACCCCAAATCACAAGCTAGGCGACATAGAGAATAGATTTAGCTTATATTTAATGGCATAGCTGTGGTGTGTGTAGTTTCCTGTATATAACCTTTGTGTTATGGGTGTTGTATTCGATATAAGTTTTCCAGAGTTAATTGATCATATGCACAACGCGAACATCCTGACTAGATAAGTGTCCCCCTAATGTCACGGGCCGTATACACAACGTAGAAGTAATTCATAATTAATCTATTTAATGTAACTCTGTAATGTCACAGCAAGTCTTTTTGGCACCACGACACAGGGAAGTGTCACGGTCGTCTCTTTGTGGTACCGTGACACGGGATAGTCTCACATTGACAAAGGATGGGTATATCCTTTAAAATATAGCCATTTTTGAAAATGGTTTGCATTATATATCTTATTAACCGGATTTCAATTCATATAAAAACTCACCCGCTATAACAAATAAAAACACCAGGAAGAACGGGGCTAGGCGAGTCTTCATTGTGAGATATTTGTCTGAAAATAGATTTCAGATTGCAGAAATGTATTATTGCAATCTTAAACTATACAAGACAGTTATTTATACACGCTGTACACTTCTACAATGTCCTCAAATAACTACATGTCAGAGGGCAGGGGGTGGGGTAACATGCCATTTGAATCGAACTGTGCTTACAGGACCCACACCATCAAGCCAGCACATTTGTAGAATTGTACCGGTAATAAAAAAAAAGGATGAAAAAAAATAAATTAAAAGTATAATAATATAGCGAAGCAATGAGATAATGAATGTGAGGAATTCTATAGCGCAAGGGGGGTTGAATGGCCGAATGGTTAGCGTATTATAAAGGCTGTCATCGAGTGAACTGGCGTGGTTTCGATTTCCGATTGTTCGTGACAAGGTATGGGGTCGCCTGTCCAACCTCGTGTTTTTTCTCCGGGTCCGCCGGTTTCCTCCCACTGCTATAGAACTCTACGCACAAGCGAAATATTAAAATGAAAATTGTGTCGAGTGGACGTTAAACCCCATCGTTATATATCCCTCTCTCCTCTCTCTAAGCATGGTTACAATCAGTTCACGTCCATTAGGCTTACTTTGCTGAATCCTCTGACTCTGAGCTAATGAAAATGGATGTATGGGTATTTTTGACTCGACAGAGGGGCGGGATGTAACTTCAGAACGGAAATCGTCAGGGTTCTCCCTCCATGAAATACATGATATACACCCAGGGAAATCAAATGAAATATTTTTTTGATGGCACGTCACCCAAACGGACTATATTGCACAGGACATAATAATATGGTGAATTTTTCGAAGCATACGAAATCGAATCATAAGATATAAATATATATATATATAATTAAACGATTTAAACGAACGAACTCTCAGATTTATATACCAAAAAATACTAATATTTGGATGGAATAATCTATATTTAAATAACTTTTACATTACTGCCAAGATCTTTCGGCCTTACGGCGTCTTCAGGGCTAATATAAAAGACAATGGCGTCGCTTAGTTACACAATAGCGCGACGTCAACACGGGGACATAACTCCAGTGTGCCATTAATGTCAAAGGGGAATTAATTATTTATAACATGAATGTTCTTCTTCGTCTATTGAGCTTCGGAGAGAATAACTCTTATTAGTCTATTAGTCTTTGGCTTCCAGCAACTGTTCATTGATGCAATTCAATTTATATATTGGTGCTACTTTGAATTTGCCCTTTCCACGGGCTTCTGGATGACTACTTAGCGGAATTGTTCTATTTTCCTGATGTAGTATTTGGGACCTGTTTAAGTTTATTCGTAGTTTCAGCTGTTGGTCGCCTTTGCCAATATAATATTCCTTACATCCTGAGCAAGTTAACAAGTAAACCACATGTTTGGTTTTACAGTTCATGTTTTGCTTTACTTCGAGTGTTCGGTTGTTTGACATGGGGAATGTTGAGCCTTCCATTATGTCTTTACATATTCCACACAGATCAGTAAAATATATAAAAAAATATATCACATATCACTAAACGCAATTAAATTACAATAGATATGGTTGAAATATAATCATTTACAATTAAAAGTTATGGTAAAATTCTCTCATAAGTTTAAACCGTTTTCCTTTTAAACACGGTTAAGCAAATAAATTGTGCAACAACTGGCAACTGTATAATGTTTTTCTTACATCCTTGATGTTCTAGCACTCGATCAAGAAAAAGTAGCAGTGCTCACATTCTGATTGAGGCTCGCGCTATGAAATGAAAATATAAGTTTAAAAAGTGTGGAACCCTTGTCCGTTCTATAGGAGATGTGCAACTCTCCAAAGATACGATTAATGTGAGGGAGTTTGTTTGAGCCGTTGTTTCGACGTACCTCTTGTAAGTGTCCAACTTCGCGAGTTTCTGCTCTCTGGGTGTTCCCCACAGCCTGAGATTTGACAAATTTTGTCGCCATGATCTGTGGAGAGATAACCGTAAGGCGCATGACAATAACACATTCTTATCACAATATGGTTCATATTTCTAAATCGTACGGCCTAATTTTCGACGTTTTCTTATATTGAAATTCTATAAATTCTTCAAACACTTTCATTCGTACATTTGAGTGGTGGTTGTTCCATCTTGATTTCAAATAAGATTTGGGGTAATTAGGTGCCATAGGAAATTGTTACGCAATTTATTTATTTGAACATTGTGTAGACCAAAACTTCTTTGACCGACTGATCCCGGGAAACGTAATTACGCTTGGGTGTGTCTCCGTCTTTAATCGAAAAGTAGAATTCTCCAAATTCCCATACATCATGCATAGTTCATAAAGAGTGGGAAACCACTGAATAGCCATCATGTTTCGCTCAGGATGATTGAAATGATACATGGTTAACGTGCTAATATTCTGTACATACTGGGCGACTGAAGACGGAAATACGTCATGCAGTGTGTTTTGGCTGAAAATTAGACCAGGTGGCATTTCAATTGTTTTGGGTACATGTGTACCAAAGACTGCGGATTTTTGCTCCAACTATAATTTAGCACTGTCAAGGCAGAACCACGCTGGAATACCCAGAGCAAATTAAGCGGCCAATACCAGAATCGAACCCGGTGTCTCCAGAAGTTAGTTCTGAGTTCAAGACTCGGTAACCTCAGGCTATAATTTGCTACAGTTTTAGAAAGGTGTATCTTAACAATATTCACAATCAAAGTGAACGGTTTTACAATATAGAACTAATAATCTATAATTGATTAAACTTATAACTTTCTCAACCTTCTCAATAAAATTTGGGCGTACAAAAATTGATAATTTATTCGAACCGTTTAGATAGTACATTGAGCACACTCAAAAATGGTGGCTTGTTATAATTTTAAGAGAGAGACAGAGAGAAAAATGGGGTTTAACGCCCACTTGACACAACTAGGTCATTTCGGGACTAACATGGTTTTTAATTGTATTTCAATAATTCGCTTGCGCGTAGGGGTCTTTAGCAGTGGGAGGAAACCGGAGTGCCCGGAGGAAACCCACGAGGTTGAGAAGGCGCCCCTATCTCCATGCCACATACGCTCACACCAGGGCTCGAAACCACAGCCGCAAGCCAGAGGTGGCCGGCCAGCTAGAGGTCGAAGCGCGGCACTCTAGACCTCTAGGCCATCCCAACCCCCCTATAATTTTAAGAAGGTATCATTTTAATACGGGCATTTATTATTTCATCGTACGGGGTTAAGCAAAGGTAACTATTTTGGCGTACACAAATTGATATTTTATTCGAACTGTTTAGATAGTACATCGAGGACACTCAAAAATGGTGGCTTATTATAATATTAAGTAGTTATCATTTTGATACGGACAGTTATTATTTCATCGTACAAGGTTAAGCAAAGGTAAATATATTCCTTTCCTATAGCTGCATTAAAAAGTGGACAAATTCTCTCTTTTTTTTAGATTTCGTCATTTCCCTGCATGTTTCTATAGGAGATGGCATATTAGAAATACCCAAATCTACACATTATTATGATATTCATACCTGTCGTTTAATAAGAAATCAAAATCACTGATCAATAAAGAATAAGTGTCGCTTCCAGAATATCCATCTTTATCGGTGCCCCTTTGAAATCAACACCTTAAAAATGAGTCACCTACTCCCCGTGTTATTTTCAGTACCCCATAGTACCGGATAATCAGATATGATAGGTTCGGGACGCTTTATGGGCGTCACTAACAATATTCAAACACTTAACTAAAAAGGAAAAGTTTACCCTTCAAGAATTAAGCTCCTTTATAATTCTAGTAAAGTAAAAATCTATTAAAACTTCCACTAAAATCTCTACTTTCTACCGTTGCAATAAAATGGAATGGTAAAGTAATCAGATTAAAAGGCGTAATGTGTATGAAATAACTTTATTTAACCCCGGTCTCAACTACAAGAAACCTATTGCAAAATTGCTAATATATATTTCCCACATTTTGACACTGAAATCCACAACCATATTAAAGGAGTTAATTAATATTTAAGGAAAACTGCATTCGAACAATAATTAATTAAAATCGGGTTGTGTCTCCTTGATTTACATAAAATATGAAAGAAATTAATTAAAACCTGAAAGAAATTCGGCAAGTCATAGGTCCATGAAATGATAGGCATGAGATCAGAATACACAAAAATCTTGATATTGCGAATGCCAAGGTGAATGCTCCTCGTAGAATTGAAAATGAAGATTTTAAAGTTGAATGCATAGTGCCAGTATCAGAACAAAATCAGTCAGAACTTGTCGCAACATTTGTGAATAGTCATAACTTTTCAACAGATTATGGTGATCCGCCTCATTTATCTCCTGCAGTTAACCCTATTAGGCCTCTAACCCTGTAAGTTCAATAAGTCAACCTGTTGTTTCTGCCAGTTCACCTCTGGTGTCTGTACCCCCGCCTCAGATTCAAGTTAGTGATGTATATAATAATAATACCCCACTTATGAACAATGCTGATCATTCTCATACGTCACAGTCTGCTCCTGCGCAATTGTCTTCCTCTGTACATGTACCTGCCAGTGACTTGGTTCGTATTTTAACAGATCAGGCTAACTTTAATAGATTACCCCCTCCAGAACCAGGTGTGTTTTCCGGTGACCCATTGAAATATCCAAACTGGAAGTGCGCCTTTAAAACACTTATTGAACATAAGAACATTCCGAAAGAGCAATGTATGCATTATCTACATCGATACATCAGTGGTCCAGCTAAGGACGCCATTGAAAGTTACTGTCTGCTTGACACTCCGACAGCATTTGAAGATGCGAAGTCATTACTTGAAAAGCGATATGGCGATCCGTTTATTGTGGCTAATGCATTTAGAGACAAATTACAGGCTTGGCCAAAAGTACCTAACCGAGACGGTCCAGCGCTGTGTCATTTTGCGGATTTTCTTAAACAGTGTTACACTGCGATGCGAACAATTAATTGCCTTAATGTGCTGAAAATAGAAAACTGTTAAATAAACTCCCTGATTGGTTGGTGATGCGTTGGGGAAGAACTGTTAATGATTATAGAAAAAGGAGAGAAGAGTTCCCTCCCTTTAGTGAATTTGTTGGCTTTGTAACTAATGAAGCAGACATTGCATGCGACCCTTTAACTTCCATTATATGTACGCCTAATAAGAAAGAACACGTTCCTTCAACATATCAACGTAGAACTGCATTTTCAACCGAAATAAAGGAATCTGCCAGTCATGTTCCAGAATATTGTGCTTTTTGTCATAGATCAAATCATTCCATTAATGATTGTACTTTATTCGCTAAAAAATCATTGTCTGATCGTAAAGACTTTCTAAGGTCAAACAGATTATGCTTTGCTTGCTTATGTCTAGGGCATGTTTCACGTACTTGTAAATCGAGACTCAGGTGTAGAATTTGTAATCATTTGCATCCTTCATTACTTCATGGAGATTATGGTCAACCAAGTAGACCAGTGCCTAATGAAAATACTGAAGTGAAGTCTACTGTTTCGCATACTTTAAGAACTGGGACTGATAAGTGCGCTGCGGTGTTACCCGTGTGGTTGTCTCACAAAGATAATCCAAGTAAAGAAATTTTGACGTACGCTCTTTTGGATTCTCAGTCCGACACAACATTTGATTTGGATAAAAAACATGCGACGCTCTCGACATAGAAGGGCTTCCTGTTAAATTGTCTTTGTCGACTATGTTTGCCGAAGACTCTCTTATCGACACTCGTAAACTTAATGGCCTAGTTGTTCGTGGCTATAATTATGACGTTAGAATTCCGCTGCCTGATACCTATACAAGAAATATTATGCCGGCTAATCGTACTCATATACCAACACCCGACGTGGCGAAACGTTGGGACTGTACAGCGCAGTGGACGCTTACGGCTAGTCCCCGGATCCATTCACTCTCTTTGATTTGTTTATGTTTGTGGTCTTTGAGTATGATGTCTTGTCCATATATTTGTTTTTGTGTAGAATTGTGTGTGGTGCAGCCCTCCTGCACTTACTATTAGAACCTATTGCGAATAAACTTCAACCTCTTTTGAGTTGCGACGTGGGATTGCTTATTGGTTACGACTGCCCACGAGCTCTAGTTCCGCGCGATGTCATACCCTCCGTGAGTAATGGTCCATACGCTGAACGGACAGACTTGGGATGGGGCATCATTGGTATTGTAGATTTTAATTCGACCGATGACGTAGATCATATTGGCTTGAGTCATCGTATTATAACTTGCGAAGTACCTACATTGAACATTGCGGACATTGATGGTCGACCGGATGTTGTCGATCGCTGCGATGAAGGTCAAGTTCATATTTCGTTTCGCAACAAGATAAAGGAAGTAATCAGTACAGATTGTATTCTTAAGCTCATGGAAATGGATTTCAATGAACATTTGGATGACTCTTCAATTATGTCTAGTGACGACCGGAGATTTTTGGACATAATGTCACGAGAGATTCATACTGCGCCAGATGGACATTACGAAATGCCATTACCGTTTCGGAGTTCTGAACCTGTTATGGAGAATAATAAAACTTTAGCACTTCGTCGTTTGTATCATTTAGAGTCACGTTTTCGTAGGGATAAACATTTGCGCTCAGATTACGTAACTTTTATGGAAGACATTATTGATAAGGGATATGCGGAAAGGATTAGTGACGATTCGTATGTATCCGAACATGTTAATTATATTCCGCATCACGCAGTTTACAACCCAAAGAAACCTGGAAAAATCCGTGTAGTATTTGATTGTCAAGCTAAGTTTCGAGATAAATCTTTGAATGACTATCTGATAAAAGGACCGGACTTAACAAACGCCTTAGTTGGTATAATTTGTCGATTTCGGAAAGAGCACGTAGCTTTTATTTGCGATATCGAAAAGATGTTTTAACAGTTTCACGTTAATGTTGAACACCGAGACTACCTTCGATTTCTCTGGTGGAGAAATGGTGATTGTAACTCTAAGCCCCAAGAATTCCGTATGACCGTTCATTTGTTTGGAGCTGACTCATCTCCGGGATGCTCAAACTTTGCTCTAAAACAAGCCGCGAAAGATCACGAGAAAGATTTCGGCACATTTGTCTCAAATTTCATTCAGAATGATTTTTATGTTGACGATGGTTTAACGTCAGTTTCGTCTGTGAGTGAAGCTATCAACCTTATCAGCAAGAGTAAGGAACTTTTATCGTGCTGTGGAATACGTTTGCATAAATTTCTATCCAATTCAGCAGAAGTTATTGAATCTATACCGTGTCGTGATCGTGCGGAAGGAGTAAAGAATCTCGATTTGGCTATCGATGATCTCCCAACAGAACGTGCACTAGGGACTGAATGGTGCATTGAATCGGATGCGTTCCGATTTCGAATCAAACTTTCGGATAAGCCTTTAACGAGAAGAGGCATACTTTCTATTATAAGTTCGATATACGACCCACTTGGCTTCATATATCCCTTGTTATTGGTTGGGAAACAAGTTCTACAAGAGATGTGTAGACTTAACACTGGTTGGGACAATGTGATTCCTGAAGATTTGCTTCCACGTTGGCAACGGTGGAGAGATGAACTGTTTAAAATTGAGACTCTCGAGATCAATAGATGTTTCAAGCCTGACGGTTTTGGAACTGTAATTTCTGTAGAGATTCATAATTTTTCGGATGCGAGTACATTTGGGTACGGAGATTGTTCCTATTTGCGGCTAGTGGATGCTAATCAACGTGTCCATGTTTCGTTAGTTATGTCGAAGTCCAGAGTGACTCCGTTACGAGCTATAACTATTCCACGTCTAGAACTGACTGCAGCTGTCGTTGCTTTCAATGTGAACTTACTCATTAAAAAAGAATTAGGATATCCTGCAGTTACTCAATATTTTTGGACTGATAGTCGTGTCGTATATAAACAACGATGTTCGTCGCTTTCAAACATTTGTTGCAAATCGCGTCCAGAAAATCTGAGAACATTCACAACCGAGTGAATGGCATCATGTTACGACGAAAGCAAATCCTGTGGACATAGCGTCTAGGGGCGCATCTGCTAATGACTTAGTTGAAAATTCAATGTGGTTTAAAGGACCAGATCTTCTATGGAAATCCGTAATACCGGATGACAAAGAAGATTATTCGAGTATCGCTATGGAGGCCGATGATCCGAACATTCGTAAAATTAAGACTTTTGCTGTAAAATCCGAGAACAGTTTTGATATGACGAGACTGAGTTTTTGTTCTAGTTGGTTTCAATTAAAAGGGTTATTGCCTACTTTTTACGTTACGTGTCTATTCTTAGAAATCGGATTGCTAAGAACACTGATAGCACAGATAATATTGAAAATCCTGTTGGACCTTTAAGGGTTAATGAGCTTAATGCAGCAGAACTAGTGTTATTGAAGTTAGTTCAATCGAAAGATTTTAGTAAGGAGTTAGAAACTTTGCGATCCGTGAAACAACTTCAAGATGAGTCTAATAGAAATGACATTGGTTTGCGTCGGAAGTATATACAAAATAGTTCAACTTTAATTCAACCATTTTTGGATGATCATAACCTGTTACGAGTTGGTGGACGACTTGGTAACTCAAGACTAAGTTGTGTTGAGAAACACCCAGTTATTATGCCGCGTAAGTCTTTCGTGACCGAACTTTTAATTGCTCATCATCATGAATTGTGTGAACATCAAGGTCGTGGGCTTACTGTAAATGAACGTCGTTTAAACGGTTATTGGATTCTAGGATGTACCAGTGCGGTTTCGGAATACATCCATAAATGCGTTAAATGTAGAAGATTGCGTTGTCGATGTCAAGACCAGAAAATGTCCGATCTACCCGAGGATAGATTGGAATCTACGGCACCCTTTACGTATTGCGGAGTTGATTGTTTTGGCCCTTGGTTGATCAAAGAGGGCGTAAAGAACTCAAGAGATATGGTGTTCTGTGATTATTTCGAGTTCAAAATGAACGTCCCTTATGCCAGTCACATGGGAAGCATTTGGGAAAGGCAAATTCGTACCGTACGCAGTATTCTGTCTTCGTTAATGGACCAATCCGGTACTCAATTGGATGACGAGTCACTTCGGACATTTATGTGTGAAACAACTGCAATCGTAAACAGCCGACCCTTAACGACTGATACTCTTAATGATATCAATTCTTTAGAACCGCTCACGCCTAATAATCTATTAACTATGAAATCCAAAATTCTGTTACCACCACCTGGTAATTTTCAACAACCTGACGTTTACTCTAGAAAACGTTGGAGACGAGTACAGTATTTGGCTAATGTTTTTTGGACCCGTTGGCGAGTAGAATATTTACAGAATTTACAAACTCGACAGAAGTGGACTCAACCCATTCGAAATGTTCAAGTTGGTGACATTGTTTTGATTAAGGATACCAACTCTCCTCGAAATAGTTGGAATTTAGGAAGAGTTGTTGTTGCGGATCCAGACTCAGATGGACATGTGCGTAAAGTGAAGATTATGATTGGTGATCGTGCGTTGGATGATAACGGAAAGCGAGTTAATCCTATATCATACCTGGCTCAACACAAGGTACAATTTTATGGATACACAATTACTGATACTAAGCGACGTTTCTAGCTTCCACCAATCCCTCAGCAGTAGCAGAGCATATTATTAACAACGCAGATCATACAATACTGTGGGACCAAACCAGAACCCTTGCAGTACATCATCACCAGAAGAAAACCAGGAAACTTCTTGAGGCCATCAATATAAAACGGATCAAGCCCAAGTTAAACCGGGATGTCGGACTATTTATACCAAGGGCTTACGACCAACTTATACATTAATTCTAATACTTTATTTCTATTTCAGTGTTTATCCGGTCTCCACAGTCTAATTACACAACGCACATATCTTAACTTTCAGCGCTTATCCAATTTAACAGTCGGAGGATAATTTTTCACATTTATTGGTTTCAGTTTATTGGAAGAATATATTTAAGGTTCCCCCCCACCCATGTTTAAGTCTAATGATAGGTTTCTTCCATGATTTTCAGCATTCAGAATTAACACAATTCAGTGATTATCCTGTTCCACAGTCTAGTTATATACTTTACATATCTTGATTTGCAGTAATTATCCAGTTTTAAAGTCAGAATATAGTTCATATGTATTGACCTTTAATACGTGGGAATAATATATTTACGGTTTCTTTCTTCCAGATTTATACTGTAATAATAGGTTTTATCTTTCAGGACTTGCAGCTTATTGGTTCCAATACTTTTGTTCTCTTTCAGTGCTTATCCAGTTTTTTGTGGGTTTTTTACATAATCTAATCATACATTTTATAAATGTTTTCTTTTCAGTACTTAACCCGTTTTACAATCATCGATTTTCAGTTTATATCGATATATCAGGATATCTGTCATGATTATATATTTTATATTTTTTATTTCTTAATTTCAAATTATTATTTCATTTTCTTTGCACATGCATCAACAACCACTCTTTTTTACTTATACATACACACTTCTCTTTATATTATTGTTTCTCTGTAGCTCAGGTTAATTGGTTTTCCATTAATAGTGTTAATACACTGATCTTTTTATAAATAATAGCATTCGCCTCCTTTTAATCCCCGTAAGGGTTTTCTGTTGTGTAGGATTAGTCCTTAATGCCCCCCTAATCAAAGGTGTTAAACTTTAATTGGATACACTATTCACAAATTTGTATCATTGCTTGATAAAGACGAGAGCATCCTCGTCGAAACGTCGCTTAGTATCAAACTCAGTAA
The DNA here is from genome assembly GCA_963678685.1 of Patella ulyssiponensis. Lineage (NCBI taxonomy): Eukaryota > Metazoa > Mollusca > Gastropoda > Patellidae > Patella > Patella ulyssiponensis. The sequence goes on along the minus strand of OY783227.1, from coordinate 8,795,480 downwards.
TTGTGTATCCATAAAATTGTACCTTGTGTTAATATGTTCAATTACTAAATGCCAATCAAAGAAAAAAAAACAAAAAAAAAACATACCCGGCTCGTCCAATTCATAAACTGGTTGTTTTATTGGAAAACTAGACCGGGGTGTTCCCCATCGAGGAGCCTTCGTTATTGCGACTTCGTTAGTGCGTTACGATACATTCTGTTGTTCGGTCTTGTCATACATATAGATGTAGGCATGTACATTTTCGTTGCGATTCCGTTAATGCGATACGAATGTAACAGGGTCATATTATGTAACAGGGTCATATTTTGGGACTCTGTCAATTAATGTTGGTGAAGAATGTCCTGATCAGTGTCTTGATTGTTGGAAGTTTTTAATAAGTGAGTTTATAGTTTTGGTTGTGAGATAATGTAAATTCATTAAAATGTTTTGGGGGATGGATTTTCAGTTGTATGGGTCTGGAATTGTATTGTCCGGATTATGGTGTTTTATTTTAGTGGTTGAAATGTCTTAGTTCTTATATGGGTTTACTTTTAATATTTTTTGGTATAGTTGAAAGGATAACTCGTTGGACTCTTTATAGTTCTGAAGGTGGTCTCTTTCTGAAATATTGTTTATCAGGTGATTAGTAATTCTTTGTCCTGGTTGGTTATTCAGAAGTTTAGCTGGGATAAAACTAAATTACACGCATGCATCAGTACCACATGTTACAGATTTAGTGAAGGTCAATACCGGCTCTTTTCCACAAATGGGTAAGCTATTTAATTTAACTTTCTTGTAATAGATGACTGCAAGTGGACTGTGAGTTTCATGAGTGTTTGATATATAATTATATATGTAATTCAAATACTGTAAGGTAAAAATTGTAGGATGTGTAGCCAATAGAACTGTTGGTTACGAATATATGGATAATGGCAACTATTGTATTTTCAGGGCCAACTTGTCGAGCATAAATGTATTTTGTGTTATAGTTATGTGTAGTACCAACAGAAATGGTGTTTAATGGTTATGGTGAATTGAAATACATCTAGATCGACCAACATCGACTACGCGCTTACGCGTTTCATTTAATTGTTTTAAACTGTATCATGTGTCATTTGTGGATTATATAAACTTATTTAAACCTTATCGTGTTGTCAATCAAGAAATCTATTTTCCCGAACTAAGCAGGTTCAATCTATCAACTTTACCACACCATTGCAGGTGATGGAAAGGGTAGGTCTGCAATAATGGAGCCCCCAGGGAGGAGTAGATTTTCTTGGTTGTACCAGTAACAAGTTGAACTGTTTAGTTTTCAATTAACTTATCGTTAGACTTTAAAGTGAATCCGATGGCGTTTAATTACTGACATTCAAATTTATGTGCACATTATCATCAAGCTTGAATTCTCGTGACTTTGTGACAGTGTTTAACCACTGGAACTGAAATTATAACAGATTCTGGATGAAGATTGGAACTGTGTAACAGTGAATATTGAACATTAATATTATGAACTATTGATTAATTTAGTGTTAATTTGATTAATTTAGTGTTAATTTGTTTGTTTTCATTTATTTTTAGTGTCGGTAAACCTGGTATGTATGGTTGTAAGTATGGATGTTGACAGCACTAATAAATAAATAGGTCAAGTTTAAATAAGTTAGGGCATAAAATTCCGTAACTACTGATAATCTTAGAACATCATTCAATACACATTGCATTATACTAAAATATATAACAGTTATCCCAGTAACACTATAACTTGTATTGTCTTTATTTTATCAACAGTGGAGTTTTTTTTATGTAGAGTTTAGAGTAGTTTGGTCAGTTGATTGGTTTGAATATGTCGGAGGAAGAAGTTGTGGTCTTGGGTAATACACTAAGAAAGTTGGGTCTTTTTCCAAAGCGTATAGGTAAGACTGAAGATGACGTTGCTGAGTGGATGGAAGATGTTTTGAAATCTAAAGGTAAGTGGCCGGCTAAATCGGATGATGAAACAGAGTCGACTACTAAATCAAGACCACCAGTTAATCCGATGCCGAAGTTGTCAATGTTTTATGGTGAACCAGGAAAAGGTGAAGTTAGTTACGACCTTTGGAGATACGAAGTAGATTGTTTAATTTCAGAAGGTGTATATGATAACCATGTAATACTGTTGGCTATTCGCCGATCACTTAAAGGGGAGGCCGGTAAGGTTATAATGCGGTTAGGTCCGCATGTTGATGTTAAAACTGTCTTAGCCAAATTGCATAGTGTTTACGGTACATGTGAAGAAGCAGAATCTTTAATCGGACTCTTTTACAGTGCTAAACAATATCCATCTGAAACGGTTACAGATTGGGCATGCCGGTTAGAAGATATATTCGCAAGAGTAACTCGAGAGGGTAGTCCAGATCCTAAAGAATCCGATGAGACATTAAGGAATGTATTTTGGCGTGGATTGTTGCCACACTTACGTGATTTGTCTGCTCACAAATATGATAAATCAACAAGTTTCGACACACTACGTGTTCAACTTCGCCGTATAGAGCATGATGTTAACCAACGAAACTTATCAGCGAGTACCGCTACTTCGAAGCCAAATCCTTTTAACATGATACATACAAAGTCTTCTAATTCTGAATTTCAGGAACTTAAAGGGATAGTTCACAGTATTTCTTCACAAGTTAGTGGATTGAAGGATCAAGTTTCGCAATTAGCTTATAAAGTTGACAGACCTAAGGTTCCACGATGGCAGTCACAAGGAAATGATTCAAGAGGTGAGATGTCAAATAATTTTAGTAGTAATAACCGGGATAATCGGCGTAGTAGTCAAGGACCGGGACCCAAGTGTTGGGCTTGTGGTCAGTACGGTCATATTAGGTTGGGTTGCAGAGCAGCATTTAACCAGAATCGTTCTTTAAACGTTCACAACCTCAGGCCAAGGGAAGCGCCCTGGGGTACTCCACGCAGAGACTTCCCAGAGCGACGTTGAAATCGAATTTTGTAGTTGGTGAACCTAATGAAGCCAATGTTAAAGTTGAGGGAAATTGTTGTACTGCACTTTTAGATACTGGATCAACTGTGTCTACTGTAAGTGAAGAGTTATATAATTCTAAATTAAAACATTTACCTTTACAACCGCTTAAAACTATGTTGGATATAGAATGTGCTGATGGTAAACCATTGCCGTATAAAGGATATATTGAAGCAAATTTACAGTTTTCAGAATTGACAGATGAAACAATAACTTGTATTTTATTAGTAGTTCCGGTGAGTAGATATAATTCATTGGTTCCGGTTTTACTTGGAACAAATGTATTGACTCTTCTGATGAAACAATGTAAAGATGAACATGGGAAATCTTTTCTCCAAAAAGCGAAATTAACCACTTCTTGGTATTTATCTTTTCGTAGTATGGATTTATCAGAAAAAGAATTAGTCAAACGAGATTTCAGTTTAGGAATAGTGAAAAGTGCCTCAGTCAATAGGATACTAGTTCGTCCAAATTCTCGTATAACGTTACCATGTTATGTTGATAAAAAGTTACGATACCCGAAGGTGTCGGTGATGGTACACCCATGTCAACGTTCCAGTATTTCATCTGATTTAGATGTTTCTCCATCCATAATGATGTATGATTACAATAATACAGATTATATTTCAGTTAACGTTTCAAATGTGTCTACAAATACTATTGTTATTTCACCCAAAGCTATTGTGTGTGAACTACAGCCGGTAAATATTGAAGATAACGAAGTTACTTCAGATGGATCCAATGCCTCGGTCTTAAATAAAGTAGAAATTGACGAAAGCGATTTATCAGAGGAAGAGATAATTCAAGGTAAGAACCTGTTGTTAAGTTTTGACGATATTTTCGCACATAATGATCTGGACTTGGGACATACATCCAGAGTACAACACAGAATTGAACTTATAGATGAACAACCGTTTAAGCAACGGCACCGCCGTATACCTCCATCGATGTTTACTGAAGTAAAAGATCATTTAAAGCAGTTGTTAGCATGTGGTGTTATAAGAAATTCACATAGTCCATGGGCATCAAACGTGGTACTTTGTCGTAGAAAGAACGGTAAATTACGCATGTGCACTGATTTCAGACAATTGAATAATAGAACGATCAAGGATTCGTACGCTCTTCCCAGAATTGATGAGTTATTGGATCATTTAGCAGGTAACAAATTTTATTCAAAGTTAGATATGAAGTCCGGATATTACCAGGTCGAAGTTGCCGAAGAACATAAGGAGCGTACCGCTTTCACAATTGGTCCGCTTGGTTTTTATGAGTATAACAGACTTCCTTTTGGTCTTTGTAATTCTCCCGCGACGTTTCAGAGGCTTTTAGAAGATTGCTTAGGAGATCTTCATTTGACGATATGTGTAGTGTATATTGATGATTTGATTATTTTTGCAGATTCATTCGAGGAGCATCTACAGCGCTTAAATAAGGTTTTAGAGCGTTTACGTCAGTGTAATTTAAAATTAGCACCTGATAAATGTAGTTTCTTTAAAAGACGTGTAAACTATGTTGGACATGTTATCTCCGAAGCGGGTATTGAACCAGATCCAGAGAAAATTGAGGTGATCCAAAAATGGCCACGCCCATTGAATTCTGTCGAGGTAAGAAAATTTCTTGGATTTGCTGGTTATTATCGTCGTTTTGTGAAAGATTTTTCGAAAATATCAAAACCTTTATCTATTTTGATGCCCACAACGGGTAAGAAAAATAAAAGTAATGTTTCCGTCAAGTGGAAGTGGGATATTGAGCAGGAAAATGCATTCTGTGAATTAAAGGATCATTTGTGTAGTTCTCCAATTCTTACAAGCTGTGACTATACGTTACCATTCGTTTTACATATTGACGCTTGTCAAACTGGTCTGGGTGCAGTTCTTTATCAGAAACGAGATAATTTATTGAAAGTTGTGGCTTACGCGAGCAGAAGTGTGAATAAATCGGAACAAAATTATTCTGCTCATAAATTGGAATTTTTAGGGTTAAAATGGGCCGTTACAGAAAAGTTTCATGATTATTTGTATGGGAACAAGTTTGTGGTGTATACCGACAATAATCCATTAACCTATATTTTGACTTCCGCTAAATTAGATGCAACAGGTCATAGATGGCTCGCCGCTCTTTCTGCGTATGATTTTGAAATAAAATACAGACCCGGGAAAAATAATTTGGACGCCGATTTATTGTCAAGATTACATAAAGAATCGGAATATATTTCACATGAACAGGTGCATGTAATTTGTAATTCTATTCAGCCGAGTAATTATGCCGAATGTTTAAGTATATCACCAGAATTAGTGCCGGAGGTAAATTTAGGTCTAAATGGTATGACACCACGTGATTGGAGAAAGGAACAAGCAAAAGATGCCTCTATATTGTCTATTCTTAAATATTTAAGGTCGGGAATAAAGCCATTTGACAAGGAGTTCAACAAAGAGGTCCAAGTATTATGTCGTCGTTTAGAACACTTAAAGCTGAAACAGGGAGTTTTATATCGATCTGTGGAACATGAAGGGGAGATAATTGAACAACTCGTACTTCCAGGTCATTATAGGAAATTAGCATTTCAGGCTCTTCACGATGATCTTGGTCACATGGGTAGAGATAGAACTATGGTATTAATGAGGGAACGATTTTATTGGCCTGGTATGGCAAGTGATGTTGAACTTTGGATCAAGAATTGTGAACGTTGTTTGAGACGAAAATCTCCTACAAATATCCGAGCCCCTTTGGTGAATATAGAAACTACTCACCCCCTTGAAGTTGTTGCGATGGATTTTCTAACACTAGAACCATCTAAAGGTAATTATCAGTATATTCTAGTTATTACAGATCTGTTCACAAAATATGCTCAAGCAATACCTACACGGAATATGACAGCTCGCACAACGGCTGAAGTATTTTTCAATAATTTTATAGTTCATTATGGTTTACCAAGTCGGATACATTCTGATCAAGGAGCTAATTTTGAGAGTAAAATTATTAAAGAATTATGTAGTTTAGTAGGTATGGATAAATCCCGCACCACAGCTTATCACCCGATGGGTAATGGGCAGTGTGAAAGATTTAATCGGACACTTTTGAATATGCTGGGTACACTTACGCCGGAGAAGAAAAATGATTGGAAAATACAAGTAGCACCTCTTGTACATGCATATAATTGCACACGACATGAAACCACTGGATTTTCACCTTTCTATTTAATGTTTGGACGCCACCCTCGTCTTCCAATAGATTTAGCGTTTGGAGTGAGTCGAGAAGTGTCTAATGTGTCATTACATTCGTATGTAAAAGCGTTAAAGGAACGGTTACAACGTTCTTATGAATTAGCGATTAAATCATCAGAGAATTGTAAAGAAAAACAGAAGACAAAATATGATCGGAAAGTTAAAGGTATTCGTCTTGATATTGGTGATCGTGTTTTAGTACGTACTTTAGCGTTTCAGGGAAAACACAAATTAGCTGATCGATGGGAACCTGGCGTTTACATTGTTGAGGATCAACCTAATTTGGAAATTCCTGTTTTTGTGGTCAGACCAGAGTCTGGGCGTGGACGATCGCGTACTTTACATCGAAATAATTTGTTATCAATCAATAGCGTTGAACCCGTGTATTTTCCGACTCCAAAACCGAGAAAGCGAAAAATAGTAATTGAGTCTAAAGTAGCTGCGGAAAAATGTGTTGAATTAGATTCAAGTTCTGATGAAGAATTTAGTTATGTGGAAGCCAATGATCCTGTAAATGAGAATTACCCGGAGGTTATTCTTACGGGAGGAGGGGAAGGTGATCATGAAATTATCGAGGATATTGTTGAGGGGGATCACAATACAGAGATATTTCATGGGGCATCTAATGACGCATCTGTAAGTAATGAAAATACTGAGGTAAAATCAATTGAAGTTAATGTTTCAGGTGACGCCGTAGATAATAATCCAAGTCCTCTACCGGCAGATGTATCTATTGAAACAAGACCTCGCCGAACATGTAACCAACCTCAATGGATGCAGAGTGGTGATTTTGTTATGGCTCAAATTAATAATCCGTCAGATTGGTATGAGAAAGCTAACTATATTCATTCATTACATCTTTCAGGTTCTTTAAGCAAAATGGCTCCAGAGGTTAGTACGGCATTGTTGTCGTTAATTACTGGTAAGTAAATGACGGGACGTCATTTTTACGGTGGGGGGAAGTATGTAACAGGGTCATATTTTGGGACTCTGTCAATTAATGTTGGTAAAGAATGTCCTGATCAGTGTCTTGATTGTTGGAAGTTTTTAATAAGTGAGTTTATAGTTTTGGTTGTGAGATAATGTAAATTCATTAAAATGTTTTGGGGATGGATTTTCAGTTGTATGGGTCTGGAATTGTATTGTCCGGATTATGGTGTTTTATTTTAGTGGTTGAAATGTCTTAGTTCTTATATGGGTTTACTTTTAATATTTTTTGGTATAGTTGAAAGGATAACTCGTTGGACTCTTTATAGTTCTGAAGGTGGTCTCTTTCTGAAATATTGTTTATCAGGTGATTAGTAATTCTTTGTCCTGGTTGGTTATTCAGAAGTTTAGCTGGGATAAAACTAAATTACACGCATGCATCAGTACCACATGTTACAGATTTAGTGAAGGTCAATACCGGCTCTTTTCCACAAATGGGTAAGCTATTTAATTTAACTTTCTTGTAATAGATGACTGCAAGTGGACTGTGAGTTTCATGAGTGTTTGATATATAATTATATATGTAATTCAAATACTGTAAGGTAAAAATTGTAGGATGTGTAGCCAATAGAACTGTTGGTTACGAATATATGGATAATGGCAACTATTGTATTTTCAGGGCCAACTTGTCGAGCATAAATGTATTTTGTGTTATAGTTATGTGTAGTACCAACAGAAATGGTGTTTAATGGTTATGGTGAATTGAAATACATCTAGATCGACCAACATCGACTACGCGCTTACGCGTTTCATTTAATTGTTTTAAACTGTATCATGTGTCATTTGTGGATTATATAAACTTATTTAAACCTTATCGTGTTGTCAATCAAGAAATCTATTTTCCCGAACTAAGCAGGTTCAATCTATCAACTTTACCACACCATTGCAGGTGATGGAAAGGGTAGGTCTGCAATAATGGAGCCCCCAGGGAGGAGTAGATTTTCTTGGTTGTACCAGTAACAAGTTGAACTGTTTAGTTTTCAATTAACTTATCGTTAGACTTTAAAGTGAATCCGATGGCGTTTAATTACTGACATTCAAATTTATGTGCACATTATCATCAAGCTTGAATTCTCGTGACTTTGTGACAGTGTTTAACCACTGGAACTGAAATTATAACAGATTCTGGATGAAGATTGGAACTGTGTAACAGTGAATATTGAACATTAATATTATGAACTATTGATTAATTTAGTGTTAATTTGATTAATTTAGTGTTAATTTGTTTGTTTTCATTTATTTTTAGTGTCGGTAAACCTGGTATGTATGGTTGTAAGTATGGATGTTGACAGCACTAATAAATAAATAGGTCAAGTTTAAATAAGTTAGGGCATAAAATTCCGTAACTACTGATAATCTTAGAACATCATTCAATACACATTGCATTATACTAAAATATATAACAGTTATCCCAGTAACACTATAACTTGTATTGTCTTTATTTTATCAACAGTGGAGTTTTTTTTATGTAGAGTTTAGAGTAGTTTGGTCAGTTGATTGGTTTGAATATGTCGGAGGAAGAAGTTGTGGTCTTGGGTAATACACTAAGAAAGTTGGGTCTTTTTCCAAAGCGTATAGGTAAGACTGAAGATGACGTTGCTGAGTGGATGGAAGATGTTTTGAAATCTAAAGGTAAGTGGCCGGTTAAATCGGATGATGAAACAGAGTCGTCTACTAAATCAAGACCACCAGTTAATCCGATGCCGAAGTTGTCAATGTTTTATGGTGAACCAGGAAAAGGTGAAGTTAGTTACGACCTTTGGAGATACGAAGTAGATTGTTTAATTTCAGAAGGTGTATATGATAACCATGTAATACTGTTGGCTATTCGCCGATCACTTAAAGGGGAGGCCGGTAAGGTTATAATGCGGTTAGGTCCGCATGTTGATGTTAAAACTGTCTTAGCCAAATTGCATAGTGTTTACGGTACATGTGAAGAAGCAGAATCTTTAATCGGACTCTTTTACAGTGCTAAACAATATCCATCTGAAACGGTTACAGATTGGGCATGCCGGTTAGAAGATATATTCGCAAGAGTAACTCGAGAGGGTAGTCCAGATCCTAAAGAATCCGATGAGACATTAAGGAATGTATTTTGGCGTGGATTGTTGCCACACTTACGTGATTTGTCTGCTCACAAATATGATAAATCAACAAGTTTCGACACACTACGTGTTCAACTTCGCCGTATAGAGCATGATGTTAACCAACGAAACTTATCAGCGAGTACCGCTACTTCGAAGCCAAATCCTTTTAACATGATACATACAAAGTCTTCTAATTCTGAATTTCAGGAACTTAAAGGGATAGTTCACAGTATTTCTTCACAAGTTAGTGGATTGAAGGATCAAGTTTCGCAATTAGCTTATAAAGTTGACAGACCTAAGGTTCCACGATGGCAGTCACAAGGAAATGATTCAAGAGGTGAGATGTCAAATAATTTTAGTAGTAATAACCGGGATAATCGGCGTAGTAGTCAAGGACCGGGACCCAAGTGTTGGGCTTGTGGTCAGTACGGTCATATTAGGTTGGGTTGCAGAGCAGCATTTAACCAGAATCGTTCTTTAAACGTTCACAACCTCAGGCCAAGGGAAGCGCCCTGGGGTACTCCACGCAGAGACTTCCCAGAGCGACGTTGAAATCGAATTTTGTAGTTGGTGAACCTAATGAAGCCAATGTTAAAGTTGAGGGAAATTGTTGTACTGCACTTTTAGATACTGGATCAACTGTGTCTACTGTAAGTGAAGAGTTATATAATTCTAAATTAAAACATTTACCTTTACAACCGCTTAAAACTATGTTGGATATAGAATGTGCTGATGGTAAACCATTGCCGTATAAAGGATATATTGAAGCAAATTTACAGTTTTCAGAATTGACAGATGAAACAATAACTTGTATTTTATTAGTAGTTCCGGTGAGTAGATATAATTCATTGGTTCCGGTTTTACTTGGAACAAATGTATTGACTCTTCTGATGAAACAATGTAAAGATGAACATGGGAAATCTTTTCTCCAAAAAGCGAAATTAACCACTTCTTGGTATTTATCTTTTCGTAGTATGGATTTATCAGAAAAAGAATTAGTCAAACGAGATTTCAGTTTAGGAATAGTGAAAAGTGCCTCAGTCAATAGGATACTAGTTCGTCCAAATTCTCGTATAACGTTACCATGTTATGTTGATAAAAAGTTACGATACCCGAAGGTGTCGGTGATGGTACACCCATGTCAACGTTCCAGTATTTCATCTGATTTAGATGTTTCTCCATCCATAATGATGTATGATTACAATAATACAGATTATATTTCAGTTAACGTTTCAAATGTGTCTACAAATACTATTGTTATTTCACCCAAAGCTATTGTGTGTGAACTACAGCCGGTAAATATTGAAGATAACGAAGTTACTTCAGATGGATCCAATGCCTCGGTCTTAAATAAAGTAGAAATTGACGAAAGCGATTTATCAGAGGAAGAGATAATTCAAGGTAAGAACCTGTTGTTAAGTTTTGACGATATTTTCGCACATAATGATCTGGACTTGGGACATACATCCAGAGTACAACACAGAATTGAACTTATAGATGAACAACCGTTTAAGCAACGGCACCGCCGTATACCTCCATCGATGTTTACTGAAGTAAAAGATCATTTAAAGCAGTTGTTAGCATGTGGTGTTATAAGAAATTCACATAGTCCATGGGCATCAAACGTGGTACTTTGTCGTAGAAAGAACGGTAAATTACGCATGTGCACTGATTTCAGACAATTGAATAATAGAACGATCAAGGATTCGTACGCTCTTCCCAGAATTGATGAGTTATTGGATCATTTAGCAGGTAACAAATTTTATTCAAAGTTAGATATGAAGTCCGGATATTACCAGGTCGAAGTTGCCGAAGAACATAAGGAGCGTACCGCTTTCACAATTGGTCCGCTTGGTTTTTATGAGTATAACAGACTTCCTTTTGGTCTTTGTAATTCTCCCGCGACGTTTCAGAGGCTTTTAGAAGATTGCTTAGGAGATCTTCATTTGACGATATGTGTAGTGTATATTGATGATTTGATTATTTTTGCAGATTCATTCGAGGAGCATCTACAGCGCTTAAATAAGGTTTTAGAGCGTTTACGTCAGTGTAATTTAAAATTAGCACCTGATAAATGTAGTTTCTTTAAAAGACGTGTAAACTATGTTGGACATGTTATCTCCGAAGCGGGTATTGAACCAGATCCAGAGAAAATTGAGGTGATCCAAAAATGGCCACGCCCATTGAATTCTGTCGAGGTAAGAAAATTTCTTGGATTTGCTGGTTATTATCGTCGTTTTGTGAAAGATTTTTCGAAAATATCAAAACCTTTATCTATTTTGATGCCCACAACGGGTAAGAAAAATAAAAGTAATGTTTCCGTCAAGTGGAAGTGGGATATTGAGCAGGAAAATGCATTCTGTGAATTAAAGGATCATTTGTGTAGTTCTCCAATTCTTACAAGCTGTGACTATACGTTACCATTCGTTTTACATATTGACGCTTGTCAAACTGGTCTGGGTGCAGTTCTTTATCAGAAACGAGATAATTTATTGAAAGTTGTGGCTTACGCGAGCAGAAGTGTGAATAAATCGGAACAAAATTATTCTGCTCATAAATTGGAATTTTTAGGGTTAAAATGGGCCGTTACAGAAAAGTTTCATGATTATTTGTATGGGAACAAGTTTGTGGTGTATACCGACAATAATCCATTAACCTATATTTTGACTTCCGCTAAATTAGATGCAACAGGTCATAGATGGCTCGCCGCTCTTTCTGCGTATGATTTTGAAATAAAATACAGACCCGGGAAAAATAATTTGGACGCCGATTTATTGTCAAGATTACATAAAGAATCGGAATATATTTCACATGAACAGGTGCATGTAATTTGTAATTCTATTCAGCCGAGTAATTATGCCGAATGTTTAAGTATATCACCAGAATTAGTGCCGGAGGTAAATTTAGGTCTAAATGGTATGACACCACGTGATTGGAGAAAGGAACAAGCAAAAGATGCCTCTATATTGTCTATTCTTAAATATTTAAGGTCGGGAATAAAGCCATTTGACAAGGAGTTCAACAAAGAGGTCCAAGTATTATGTCGTCGTTTAGAACACTTAAAGCTGAAACAGGGAGTTTTATATCGATCTGTGGAACATGAAGGGGAGATAATTGAACAACTCGTACTTCCAGGTCATTATAGGAAATTAGCATTTCAGGCTCTTCACGATGATCTTGGTCACATGGGTAGAGATAGAACTATGGTATTAATGAGGGAACGATTTTATTGGCCTGGTATGGCAAGTGATGTTGAACTTTGGATCAAGAATTGTGAACGTTGTTTGAGACGAAAATCTCCTACAAATATCCGAGCCCCTTTGGTGAATATAGAAACTACTCACCCCCTTGAAGTTGTTGCGATGGATTTTCTAACACTAGAACCATCTAAAGGTAATTATCAGTATATTCTAGTTATTACAGATCTGTTCACAAAATATGCTCAAGCAATACCTACACGGAATATGACAGCTCGCACAACGGCTGAAGTATTTTTCAATAATTTTATAGTTCATTATGGTTTACCAAGTCGGATACATTCTGATCAAGGAGCTAATTTTGAGAGTAAAATTATTAAAGAATTATGTAGTTTAGTAGGTATGGATAAATCCCGCACCACAGCTTATCACCCGATGGGTAATGGGCAGTGTGAAAGATTTAATCGGACACTTTTGAATATGCTGGGTACACTTACGCCGGAGAAGAAAAATGATTGGAAAATACAAGTAGCACCTCTTGTACATGCATATAATTGCACACGACATGAAACCACTGGATTTTCACCTTTCTATTTAATGTTTGGACGCCACCCTCGTCTTCCAATAGATTTAGCGTTTGGAGTGAGTCGAGAAGTGTCTAATGTGTCATTACATTCGTATGTAAAAGCGTTAAAGGAACGGTTACAACGTTCTTATGAATTAGCGATTAAATCATCAGAGAATTGTAAAGAAAAACAGAAGACAAAATATGATCGGAAAGTTAAAGGTATTCGTCTTGATATTGGTGATCGTGTTTTAGTACGTACTTTAGCGTTTCAGGGAAAACACAAATTAGCTGATCGATGGGAACCTGGCGTTTACATTGTTGAGGATCAACCTAATTTGGAAATTCCTGTTTTTGTGGTCAGACCAGAGTCTGGGCGTGGACGATCGCGTACTTTACATCGAAATAATTTGTTATCAATCAATAGCGTTGAACCCGTGTATTTTCCGACTCCAAAACCGAGAAAGCGAAAAATAGTAATTGAGTCTAAAGTAGCTGCGGAAAAATGTGTTGAATTAGATTCAAGTTCTGATGAAGAATTTAGTTATGTGGAAGCCAATGATCCTGTAAATGAGAATTACCCGGAGGTTATTCTTACGGGAGGAGGGGAAGGTGATCATGAAATTATCGAGGATATTGTTGAGGGGGATCACAATACAGAGATATTTCATGGGGCATCTAATGACGCATCTGTAAGTAATGAAAATACTGAGGTAAAATCAATTGAAGTTAATGTTTCAGGTGACGCCGTAGATAATAATCCAAGTCCTCTACCGGCAGATGTATCTATTGAAACAAGACCTCGCCGAACATGTAACCAACCTCAATGGATGCAGAGTGGTGATTTTGTTATGGCTCAAATTAATAATCCGTCAGATTGGTATGAGAAAGCTAACTATATTCATTCATTACATCTTTCAGGTTCTTTAAGCAAAATGGCTCCAGAGGTTAGTACGGCATTGTTGTCGTTAATTACTGGTAAGTAAATGACGGGACGTCATTTTTACGGTGGGGGGAAGTATGTAACAGGGTCATATTTTGGGACTCTGTCAATTAATGTTGGTGAAGAATGTCCTGATCAGTGTCTTGATTGTTGGAAGTTTTTAATAAGTGAGTTTATAGTTTTGGTTGTGAGATAATGTAAATTCATTAAAATGTTTTGGGGGATGGATTTTCAGTTGTATGGGTCTGGAATTGTATTGTCCGGATTATGGTGTTTTATTTTAGTGGTTGAAATGTCTTAGTTCTTATATGGGTTTACTTTTAATATTTTTTGGTATAGTTGAAAGGATAACTCGTTGGACTCTTTATAGTTCTGAAGGTGGTCTCTTTCTGAAATATTGTTTATCAGGTGATTAGTAATTCTTTGTCCTGGTTGGTTATTCAGAAGTTTAGCTGGGATAAAACTAAATTACACGCATGCATCAGTACCACATGTTACAGATTTAGTGAAGGTCAATACCGGCTCTTTTCCACAAATGGGTAAGCTATTTAATTTAACTTTCTTGTAATAGATGACTGCAAGTGGACTGTGAGTTTCATGAGTGTTTGATATATAATTATATATGTAATTCAAATACTGTAAGGTAAAAATTGTAGGATGTGTAGCCAATAGAACTGTTGGTTACGAATATATGGATAATGGCAACTATTGTATTTTCAGGGCCAACTTGTCGAGCATAAATGTATTTTGTGTTATAGTTATGTGTAGTACCAACAGAAATGGTGTTTAATGGTTATGGTGAATTGAAATACATCTAGATCGACCAACATCGACTACGCGCTTACGCGTTTCATTTAATTGTTTTAAACTGTATCATGTGTCATTTGTGGATTATATAAACTTATTTAAACCTTATCGTGTTGTCAATCAAGAAATCTATTTTCCCGAACTAAGCAGGTTCAATCTATCAACTTTACCACACCATTGCAGGTGATGGAAAGGGTAGGTCTGCAATACGAATATGTGAATTCGAACTTTCTGTAATAATTGACAATAGTAGTCTTAGTAATTTACGTATACTTATGTACACATATATGTAATATCTTTCTGCGAATATTGCAGAGTGTCTTGTTGTGCTTTATTTATGAAAATTAAATGCCTTTAATTTTGAGGAGCCATGTAACCGATTTCTAAATCGGGACAGGTTGTACGTTGGAAGAGCCTTTAAGTTAATACGATAGAATAGCTTTAGTTTAAGGGATACGTCATTGTTTAGTGTTTGATTATATTAACTCTATGTACTGTTGTAATATTTGTGATGTATGTATTATGTATGTATTTTGATGTACATTAATTTATCAGGTCGTAAGCTTCCAGACTGCGCTATGTTTCGTAAATAGTAACTAAAAGCATTGATTGTTTATTTCTTAACTTCCCTGCGTAATTAATGCTCCCTGTGTCAGTCGTGCGAAGGCGACGTGAAGTTAGCCTGTTGTTCGTTGTTCGGTATTCGCGAATAACGAACAACGAGCCAGTTTGTTGTTCGGTATTCGCGAATAACGAACAACGAGCTGGTTTGTTGTTCGGTATTCGCGAATAACGAACAACAAGCTGGTTTGTTGTTCGTTATTCACCAGATATGGAATTAGTAATCTAATGAAAGATTTGTTGCATATAACACGCCGCAGGCGGGTTTTTATAAGCCTAACAGATATGGAATTAGTAATCTAATAAAATAACTTTTGTTGGAATTAGTAATATAATAAAGGTACTTTTGTAGGGAACACGCCACAGGCGGGTTTTTATGAGCCTAACTGGATAATAAAACTTCAAACTTCTGGGAAATACATTCTAACAACTTCTCTTTCTATCCGAAGAAAGAGCTGTTACATATTGGCGAATAACGAACAACGAGCCAGTTTGTTGTTCGGTATTGGCGAATAACCAGCAACGAGCTGGTTTTTGTTCGGTATTCTCGAATAACGAACAACGAGCTGGTTTGTTGTTCGGTATTCACCGTATATGGAATTAGTAATATAATAAAGGTACTTTTGTAGGGAACACGCCACAGGCGGGTTTTTATGAGCTTAAATAGACAATAAAACTTCAAACTTGTGGGAAATAGATTCTAACAACTTCTCTTTCTATCCGAAGAAAGAGCTGTTACATATTGGCGAATAACGAACAACGAGCCAGTTTGTTGTTCGGTATTGGCGAATAACGAACAACGAGCTGGTTTGTTGTTCGGTATTCACCGTATATGGAATTAGTAATATGATAGAGGTACTTTTGTAGGGAACACGCCACGGGCGGGTTTTTATGAGCTTAAATAGGCAATAAAACTTCAAACCTGTGGGAAATAGATTCTAACACTTTTTTTTCTATCCGAAGAAAGAGCTGTTACATATTGGCGAATAACGAACAACGAGCTGGTTTGTTGTTCGGTATTCACCGTATATGGAATTGGTAATATAATAAAGGTACTTTTGTAGGGAATACGCCGCAGGTGGGTTTTTATGAGCCTAAATGGATTATAACATGTCGAACTCTTTGGAAACCGATTCTAACAACTTCTCTGTCTATCCGAAGAAAGAGCAGTTTCATATTGGCGAATAACGAACAACGAGCCTGTTTGTTGTTCGGTATTTGTAGGGAACACGACACAGACGGGTTTTTATGAGCTTAAATAAACAATAAAACTTCAAACTTCTGGGAAATAGATTCTAACAACTTCTCTTTCTATCCGAAGAAAGAGCTGTTACATATTGGCGAATAACGAACAACGAGCCAGTTTGTTGTTCGGTATTCACCGTATATGGAATTGGTAATATAATAAAGGTACTTTTGTAGGGAATACGCCGCATGTGGGTTTTTATGAGCCTAAATGGATTATAACACTGTTGGAATTAGTAATACAATAAAGGTACTTTTGTAGGGAACACGCCACAGGCGGGTTTTTATGAGCCTAACTGGATAATAAAACTTCAAACTTCTGGGAAATACATTCTAACAACTTCTCTTTCTATCCGAAGAAAGAGCTGTTACATATTGGCGAATAACGAACAACGAGCCAGTTTGTTGTTCGGTATTGGCGAATAACCAACAACGAGCTGGTTTTTGTTCGGTATTCTCGAATAACGAACAACGAGCTGGTTTGTTGTTCGGTATTCACCGTATATGGAATTAGTAATATAATAAAGGTACTTTTGTAGGGAACACGCCACAGGCGGGTTTTCATGAGCTTAAATAGACAATAAAACTTCAAACTTGTGGGAAATAGATTCTAACAACTTCTCTTTCTATCCGAAGAAAGAGCTGTTACATATTGGCGAATAACGAACAACGAGCCAGTTTGTTGTTCGGTATTGGCGAATAACGAACAACGAGCTGGTTTGTTGTTCGGTATTCACCGTATATGGAATTAGTAATATGATAGAGGTACTTTTGTAGGGAACACGCCACGGGCGGGTTTTTATGAGCTTAAATAGGCAATAAAACTTCAAACCTGTGGGAAATAGATTCTAACACTTTTTTTTCTATCCGAAGAAAGAGCTGTTACATATTGGCGAATAACGAACAACGAGCTGGTTTGTTGTTCGGTATTCACCGTATATGGAATTGGTAATATAATAAAGGTACTTTTGTAGGGAATACGCCGCAGGTGGGTTTTTATGAGCCTAAATGGATTATAACATGTCGAACTCTTTGGAAACCGATTCTAACAACTTCTCTGTCTATCCGAAGAAAGAGCAGTTTCATATTGGCGAATAACGAACAACGAGCCTGTTTGTTGTTCGGTATTTGTAGGGAACACGACACAGACGGGTTTTTATGAGCTTAAATAAACAATAAAACTTCAAACTTCTGGGAAATAGATTCTAACAACTTCTCTTTCTATCCGAAGAAAGAGCTGTTACATATTGGCGAATAACGAACAACGAGCCAGTTTGTTGTTCGGTATTCACCGTATATGGAATTGGTAATATAATAAAGGTACTTTTGTAGGGAATACGCCGCATGTGGGTTTTTATGAGCCTAAATGGATTATAACACTTCGAACTCTTTGGAAATAGATTCTAACAACTTCTCTGTCTATCCGAAGAAAGAGCAGTTTCATATTGGCGAATAACGAGCAACGAATAACAAGCTAGCTTCACGCCGCTTCGTGCGAATGGCTTTCCTAGAAACCATGGATGCTTTTTCGTTTTTGCATGTGGTCAAGTAAACAGGCTCTTGGAGGTAAATAATTAAGTAATATTGCATTTGTATGTCATATTTCGTTTAATGTAGTATTTATTTATCTATCCTGCCTGGTTTTGCGTTGTGTTAAGCTGTATTTATTTTGTATTTTTAGTTTTCACGTCTGTGTTACCGGTTATGTCTTAATTCAAGTCTGGAAGTTCGAGTCTAAGTTTGCGTTCGTTCATCATGTATGATATTTGCGTTAGGCTATTTCCAATGTTCATGCGATGATATCTTCGTGTGATGTCAAAAAACAATAAGACAACGAATAACGATATATATGGTAAACTACAGTCAGTCGAGTCTCCTTTCAATCTATTATGGTGTTATACTCCCGTTTTAGTGGCCACAGGCTGATTGCGTTCGTTATTGGTCTCCAGCTGCCCTTACACCGGCCCTCGGGCCGTTCCGGGCCCCTGCATTTCGCTTCATCTGTGTAACTTGAACAGTTTTAGAACTTTTATAAATTGTAGTTTGCACGGGATGCCTATTTCCCTTAAATCAAGCTAGCTAATGAAATAACATTAGTTTGGGGTAATGTGTAAATAAGCCGTATATTTAGCTACACACACACTTGAAAACATGTATAACCCCGCCCTTAATGTGTCTGGGGGTAATATTAAGCTATCATGTACTTCGGAATTTTACGACTGACCCAAGTAGTATATATAATAAACTGTTTTCCTGGAGAAAATGAAGACTAATAAAAACATATCTTAAACATAAATTATATTGTGCAAAAGGCAAATGTTCAGGACTTTCTTTACGTCTGAAATGTTATCTAAATTATAATTATACATTAATTAGCCTGCAACTTTTAGCTTCATTTGAATACATTTTGTGATGCATAATTTAACATAAAAATCGATAATTGAGACTACAACATGATTTTCATAAAGACGACCCCAACTTAGATGAATCAAGACAATCAGAACCAGAATATCTAGTGCGGAACAAATCAACATTTACACCACGTGCTAGACAGGATGTTTTTCTTGATAGATTTATAACCACTATATCAACCCACCAAGTTCAAAATAAACTATTCATATCAAACTTTAATAAGGACCATAGAGAAGAAGCTGACAAGTGTGGTGCTATAGTGGTTATTGATACGTCGTTTAACAAGAGAACGTGTCAAAAATGCTTTCTAACAAGAACTATTACACAGAATCTTCACTTAAAGCGAACGATATGATTCTACGAAAAATTCAAAACTTTATTGATGCACATACAAACATACTTCACACTGAAGAAGTAGATTACTTGTGTAAATTTCAGCCTTCCACTGCCTATTTTTATGGACTCCCAAAAATCCATAAAAGCAAGGCTATTCAAGAAGCTGTTAAAATTACAAAGAGCGAAGTTATTAATTTTCACAATCCGCGTGATTTAACCTTTAGGCCAATTGTAGGGGGGGGGGCAACAAGCAGTACTCAACGCTTAAGTAACTTTATTGATATCATTCTAAAACCATTTTGCACCAAAGTCAAAAGCTTCCTACACGATGACATAGATTTCCTTCATCATCTACCGGAAGAGGTTGAAGCAGGAAACTTAGGGTAGTATTGGTTTACCGACCCCATCTAAAAACCAAGAATCACTCTTTTTAGACGAATTTAAAGCATTGATGAACTCACTTTCTGTATCTAAACTCGACCTACTTATTCTTGGCGATTTTAATTGTCATGTTGACAACTTATCTAATCCATTTGCGTCCAGTTTCAAGGAGGTTTTAGACCAGTATTCCCTTCAACAACATGTGTCTTTACCAACACACCAACACGGCCACACACTTGATCTGGTTATAACGCGGGATGGTGAACTTCCTGTGAGAAATCTTGGGGTTAATAACAATCTTATTTCTGATCATTTTCTCATCAGTTTTAACTTGAAAATTGATAAGCCTAATTTGGAGAAGAAAACCTTTGAATATCGAAAGTTTAAAACATTAGATATTGAACTGTTTAAGCGAAAGCTGGAAGAATCGCCTTTCAGAAACTCTCCTAATAATGCTGATGTCAACACGAAGGTAGATATTTATAATAGTTCAATTAAGTGTGTTATTGAGAGTGTCCTCCCGCTCCAGAAGAAATCTGTAGTGCTGCGACCTGGATCGGAATGGTATAACCCAGACATTGATGCGGCCAAAAAGGTCAGAAATTCCAACGAAAAAACATGGCGCCTTACTGGTTTACAAGTCCACAAGGACATTTATTATTCTGCTCGATTAACTGTGAAATCACTTATTCAATCCTCGAAACGCGCCTTTTATTCCGACAAGATATCTAACAGTACTAATCAGCAGAACGACCTTTATAAAGTTGTTAATACTTCGTTAGATCCGAACTACGGCAAAACTACACCCCTACGGAAAATTGTGCAGATCTTCCAATTTGCTAATTTCTTTTCTGAAAAAATATCTAAAATACATAATGATCTAGCTACTTCAACTCCAGTAGTTATTGAAAAAGTGACTAAAACAACTATTTGCTCTCTTGATAAATTTCGTGATCTAAGTGAAAAAGAGCTATGTAAGATAATCAACTCCATGAAATTAGCATCTTGTTCTTTGGATCCAGCACCTACCTGGCTCATCAAACAGAACCTACCCCTTTTCCTCCCTACCATACTAGATATTGTGAATACCTCCTTTTAACTCGGTATATTTCCACAACCTATGAAAATAGCTTACGTTGCGCCCCTTATAAAGAAGAGGTCACTCGACCCAAATATCAACAAAAAATAAAGACCTGTATCAAATTTAAGTTTTCTTTCGAAAATCCTTGAAAAGTGTATTGCCGATCAGTTTAAATCTCATTTGTGTCAAAATAATTTGTTAGATAAGTACCAAAGTGCGTATAGAAGATTTCACTCAACCGAGACAGCTCTACTAAAAGTTCAAAATGATATTTTGATGTCCATGGACAACAACAAATGCGTGATGCTGGTACTATTAGATTTGTCCGCCGCGTTGATACAGTGGACCACGAAATGTTAGTGTCCAGGCTATATTCTGAATTTGGAGTGTCCGGCTCTTCTCTAGCACTTTTTCGGTCTTATCTTCAATTAAGAAGTCAGGCAGTATTGATAAACAACAAACTCTCCGAGCCCAAGGATCTCCATTATGGAGGGCCGATTCTTTTTACAGTTTATACAACTCCCACCGGGGACATTCCTCAGAAATATGGAGCAGACTTTCACTTTTACGCGGACGATACCAAACTCTATATCGCTTTTAATCCTACCTCGTCTAATTATTCAAAGCAACAAATTGAAATGTGTATATCAGAAATTAAATCCTGGATGTCTGTTAACTTTTTAAAATTAAACGACGATAAATCAGAGTACTTCCTTTTTGGATCCAAGTCGTCTGTGTTAAAATTGAAAAGTGTGAACAATGAGGTTAACATATTATTAGGATCTCACATTATCAAACCTGTTGAGTCCGCCAGAAACATTGGTGTATTTTTCGACAGTCATATGGCCATGAGCACACAAATCAATAATATTTGTAAAGTATGTTATTTTCATCTCAGAAACATAAGTAAAATTCGTTCAAACTTAGCCCCAGATGTTATAAAAACCACTGTAAATTCACTTGTAACTTCTAGATTGGATAGCTGTAACTCTCTCTTAGCTGGTATCCCTGATAATTTAATTCACAAACTTCAAATGGTTCAGAACTCAGCTGCTAGGCTTATCACAAAATCTAAACATACAGATCATATTACCCCTATATTAATTAAATTACACTTGCTACCCATTCGTTTTAGAATCACATATAAATTGCTTCTCTTAGTTTTTAAATGCCTCAATGGATCGGCGCCTTCATACTTAAGCGATTTAATTCAAATATACACACCTTCTAGAACTCTGAGGTCCTCATCTGATTGTTTACTGTTATGTCAACAGCGATCACGATTAAAAACAATAGGTGATAGAGCATTCAGTATCCATGCACCAAAAGTTTGGAATTCATTACCTTTTAACATTAGAAATTCTACAACAATTACAATTTTTAAGAAACATATTAATGTATATTTTAATCTAGATCGTGGTATTTAAATAGTCTTATTTTCTTATTCAATAGTTTCCTTATATTATTTACAAGTTTATCAAATTTTATGTTAGTTTATTTTATTCCTGAATTATTGTATAGTATTTTGTTTGGTTTTTTTTGGTTTTTTTTACTACTTACTTTGTAAAGCGCATTTGAGCACTATGTGAATTGTGCGCTATATAAATGTTCTTAATAATAAATTAATAATAATAATTTTGGGTAAGCCGACGCAGATCAAAATTTGTTTTCTGGTCACTAAAACAATTAAACTGATGTTTCCACCCTGGAATTCAATGCCACAATGACTGTAACATTCAAAGTCATGCAAATCTTGGGTTGGACCCCCACGATGATCCCAAGCATCACCTGCATTCCATGCGGTAGCTATTGGTGCGTTTGGGCGTCACATGTAACTGGAAATGTTTCTTCTGTTAGGTTCTATAGTGACTTTTTTCGTAGTCATTTGCATATTTTAGTATTATGCCCCCAAAATCAAATATCCCTTACTTTTTTTGAATAGTATATGTAAATATGTATAAATATACTATACTGTCCATCTTTATACAATAACATTATTTATGAATAGTCGGCATACCTTTTATCTCTCCGTCGTTTACCGCGAAACAAAGTAGTACAGCTTCGCTAATATTGAGCTTGTACATTGGGAAAATCTTAAATTGACATTTACCACAAATATCCAAATGTTCGCTCACCGGCAAGACTCTATTTCTTGCGAGTTTTATATTAGAACGATGTTGGTTAACTCGTAAATTCAACTGATCAGTAGTTTTTTTCCAATGTACTTGCCATTACAACCATTACATATTAATAAGTAAATAACATAATTAGATTTGCAATTCATATTTTGTTTTACATAGAATTTAAAATGTTCCTTCTAATATACGGGAACATGCCATACATCGTAGGTCCCCACACTTGGATACACGGGGTAACGAAATATCAAAATCAAGCTTTGAGGTTGTTTAGACTATTACCAGAATAGTTAATTAAACCTGCTCTTTGATAATATATAATTGAAATTAAAGCTGGCAAAATAAAACTACATTTTTATGCTTATATATACATGGTCATAATTATGAAAGCGAAGTGTAAAAGCTGTCATTGCCTTCTGGGGTTATTCAAAATGAGTATTCTCTAGGGTTTTACAATTCGAAGAAATCCAAGACCTCTATAGAAAAGCTTTTGTCAATTTTGAACGTGAATACTAAATAAAAACGATATTGTGGGTTGCATTAATGCGTGACAAAGTTACAGAATATTTATTTTGACAATTATAGTGTCAGCACTAAGTTTAAATTTGATATTTTAATCAAATATATTATAAATGGTTTGGCAAAGAGGTTCAATATTGTTACGTTGCATAAACGTATTATAAATATAAACAGTAACCGTTATTATTGACATATTATATACTATTCAAAAAAAGTAGGGGATATTTGATTTTTAAGTGTTATTAAAGTCACCTAATGAAACTGACGAAGAAACAAATGACAAAATGAAATGAAGTTCACATTCATTGATTTATTCCAAATGATCGTTAGACTAAGTAAGGCACAGACTGACCATTATAAGGGTAAAATGATACCTGGAAGATGAAACGGATCGTTAACTTTAACAGAGAGAAAGTTTTTTGCTGGAAGCTCCGTTAACTTTAAGGTATCGTAAACTTGCCTTTATAGTTAACGGAGGTGTTGGGTTCTGTTATCTGTTTAACGGTGGCATTAGTGGGCTGTAGCATATAAGTCATACATGTAGATCGCCAGTGTCATTTTATATAGAACAAGCTAGAGGGTTGGGCGATGAGGGGGGGGGGCTATTCCAAATTCTATACGATAAAATTCTGTAGCATTCTGCAGAATTTCGGGGGTCTGTAGAAAATAATGGCCCCAAATATTCTGTAGTAAAAATCTTATAATTTTTCATACAGATTTATGCTAAAATTTCTAAAGGAAAAAAATAAAGTATTCTATATTTTTTTCTGTAGTAAATTATCATATTGTTTTTAATCAAGTTTTGTGAACAGACTGCACAGTTAGTTGTCCCACTGTCTTCAGATACTTGTTAATAATAACTTCTATGAAGTTGTTATATACATGTCCATTATATATATATATATATGTACATTTAAGATTTAGCCAATGAACAAACAGCCTTCTCTAGGATTAACTTTAATGAATCCGTTAACTAACGGATAATGAAATTGACTTTCCAGCAACATAAATTTAACAAACGGCAGGTTGGCAAATTAACGATCCGTTAGTGTTTAACGGGTCGTTAAAATAACTTAGTTTTGAACAACCGGCCCCTGAACGTTTATTATATTTAGGAATCCTCAATATGCAAGATCATTTGAAGAACGAAGGTTGGATCGTCGGGGTGTATAGAAATCAAAAAGTTCTTTTAAATAAATGGGTGCAGTATCAGAATAAATTGATTTAGACACATTAACAAGAGCTGGAAGCCAATGAAGTTTCTGTAACTTAGCTGATATATGATCAAATTTTCGTGTTCTAGTTATGAGACGTGCGTCATTGTTTGCTCTATCTGTAGTCTGTTTAAAGCTGTTTCTGGTGCTCCTAATAGCAGAATATACCCGTCGTCTGTCCTGCGCGTCGTAAAGGGCGACTAAAAGGATCCCTGTAATGGTGCAAAGTGTATGAAGTGTGTTGCGACCGGTGTCAACTGGTTTAATCAGCGGTTTTTTTTTTATTAAAAATGCACTGTTAGATATACATATAGTTTAAATTGTTACTTTGCCAGCTATATCTGCTAGTCATATATTTTGTTCAATAGGGATCCATGAGCTACACTCATTTTTGTTTATTCGCAATTGATTGCACTGTATATACATTCATTTGTTTGTGTTTGAATTTGTATCGATCATTTGTTTTAAATAGTATATCTTTGTTTTTTAAATTAATAACTTAGTGTTGTTTTTAATTGCTACAAATGTAATGAAAATATGCAAATTTTGCTTTTGTTACCATAACAAGGCATGCGTATAATTAGTCTTTGTTTATAAAGTAACTTAGTATTGTTTTTAATTGCTACAATATTAATTAAAATAAGCAAATATTGCTTTTGTTTCCATGCCAAGGCGTGTTTTTTTCATTATTTTGACAATTATAATTATACAATAACTACTCATTTCATATCAACTATATCTTTCATACGTATATTGCCAATGACATTGTTAAAATTATACGATACTCTGTAATCACAGCATCGTTCTAAATGGTTTCAATTCAGTGTCAAGAGACTAAAGGACTAGTTATAAATGCATTAAATATTTTTTAGCAGTTGCCTAGACACAGTGCTTGTTATAGTATCATACTCGAATCTTACTTTATGCACCTTGCTTGTTATATGCAGGCCATATTTCTTTCAATACCAATGAATACCTGTGTCGATATGGGGTGTAGACGATATGCAATATTGGTGAAAGTGATATTCAAATCCCCGAACCTACTTGAACCGACTATTCACTGTGTAAAGTTAATATAATAATTCAGTTGGTCTATTACAAAAGCGATGAATACAACCCACACAGTTTATTTGTACGGTTTTTTACTCGAACTAACTCTCGTTATATTTAGTAATACATTAGCATACCTGCCACATGACTTTGGTGTCGGTGGAGATTTACAAAACGACTTTCCATTACACAAGTTATTTAAAGAGTATCACCAACATTATTTAAAAATGGTTTTAAGTAGCTATAGCTGTTAAGCTCACAGTACAGCTTATTTACCCTTTTCAGATTTATTGTTTAGGGGGTGTTAAGCCAAAATGCGACCGATTGATGCACATACGCCCCCATCCCACCCCCAGTGCGTGTGACGCAATCAGTAGGTGCGAGTTTACTAGGGAATATGAGGGTGGGGACGGGGCGATTTCAAAACTAGGCCGTCATCCACAACCCCACCCACAATGAATGTCAACAAAATACTGGTTATAACATTAAGCTTACCGGTAGAACATAGATAGTATTGTATAATTATGTAGTTTTTCGCCGATCGTTGTCTCGCCGGAAAGCAGTTTTATTTAAGTTCACATATAGTTTGTGATATAATAATGATTTTGCCTATAACACAAAGTAATTTGAGAAAATTTTGAAAAATTGATTCAATATTCTGACATTTGAGGTCATTGCTGGGAGAAATTCTTGTGGACGACAGGACCAGAAATGTCAGTCAATGGAACAGAATCTCGAGATCTTTTTTACAAGTTGACATAACACCTGTACAATCTGACGCCCCACGACCCACACACCAGTAACCGATTAGAAGAATGATGTGATGATTGAATTGGGCGCCGCAGGCGCAAAACAAAAATCAGATATGTAACAGAGCTTTTAAATTTTTGGGACTGGGCTTGAATCAATCTCATGGAAAATGGAACCAAATTCTCGTTTACAAGAGGATAAGAAATGGACAGAATCGTGATGCTAATCTGTCAATTTCGCCTGTTTTGTTATTGTTTGTTTACCTCATTAATTCATTTAGTCTGCAGAGACCGACTGCGGTGAGTACTTTTTTGGGGAACGACTCTTTTTTTGCCAAAGTAGAAAACATTTCATAGAACAACATACTCACAACAGAATAAGAGTGACAAATTGATCTAAAATAAGAAAATTCATACCTGAGTCGAATTACAATTAGATTTTTTATCACCGAAAACTAATCCTGATTATCAAAAGGCGACAAAATGATATCGTCTTCTACACTTTTACTAACGATAATGTTTTTGTAAATGAATACAATGTTCATCATTTTTCTAAAGTGATCTTCTTGTTGACGTTGTGATCCTGTCACGAAAAATAAATATTGTAAGAGGACGTTTGGTTGTTTAATCTTGCATGTGGATGTTTCCAGTCTGTCCCAGCTCTCCCCCTCCTACATGAAGTATGTGCCTGACTTGACAATTTGCACTACTTTAATCAACGTTTGTGATTATTTTTACTAAACTTAGTTTAAAAGGTATGAATTGCCCCTAACTGTTGTTTTCCATGCATTTAAGGGGTGGTTGCTCTGTCTGAATTTCAAAGGGAATGTGTGGTTCCAGGAATGTTGATATCTCTCCTAGGAAAATGGATACACAGTTGCATATTTGAACATTGTTTAGTTCAAAACTTTTTTGACCGACTAAGCAATTAAAGATCGCGTGTGTCTCCGTCTTTAAATGAAACTTATAAGGCCCCACTTCTTCATACATCATGTATAGTTCATAAAGAGAGAGAAACCACTGAGTAGACATCATATATCGTTCAGGATGATTGAAATGATACGGGGTTAACGTGCTAATATTCTGTACATACTGGGCGACTGAAGACGGACATACGGCATGCAGTGTGTTTTGATAGAAAGTTTGCCCCACAGAACTTTTAACTGTTTTAGGTACACGCCAAGGTATGTCAGGAACCGCGTAATTTCGCTCGACTCGAACGATTAGACGCTGACAATATCCATAGGTACCTGCGCGGCACACAACAGAATCGAAGCCGGGACCTCCAGAAGTTAGTGCTGATTTCAATCCCCGTTAACCCCAGGCTATAATGTACAGATACATGTATATATATATTCCGCTCCCCCATAGACGTCAACCGACAATTAATTTTCGATTAAAAAATGGAGGAACGCTTAACTTGAAAACTCTATTAAAATAAAAGAATAGAAAGGAGTGAAAATAGAAAAAAGGTTGTGTGCGATCTACACAAGGGGGGGGGGGGAGGATCTAAGGAATTTCACTTCGTTACATTATCTTTGTAAATTGAACCATAATTAAGCCGTATATTGAGCTACTGACACTTGAAAACAAGTATAAACTCGCCCTTAATGTCCCTGGGTGTAATATTGAGCTTTTATGTACTTCGGGATTTTACTATTCATCCAAGTAGTATATTTAATAAACGGTTTTCACGGAGAAAAATGAAAACTAATATAAACATATCTTAAACATTCATTATGCAAGAGCTAAATCTGGCTATAGCAGGTCTGTCTTTAGGCCTGCAATGTTATCTAAAATATTAATTAGACATTAATTAAGTTATCCACACCATAATCAACTCTAATTGCCATCGTACGCCTGCAACGTTTAGTTCCATTTGAATACATTTTGTGACAGATAATTTCACGTAAAAATGGATAATCAAGATTTGGTTTATTGTCACACTAAAGTTATTAAGGACTTTCGGCGCTAGCATAAAATTAAATCGCTTATACCTCTGTTGAGTGAAGCAATTTGAATGAAACTTTCGGCATATTCTCTTTTTATTATTTCATTTTTAACTATTAAAACGAAAATTTTCAGCTCGTTATCTAATCTTACCTAATTCCCCTTTAACCTCTAATTATCTGACAAGGGGAAAACAAGCTTGAAAATCACGCGGAATTTTCTCGGCCAAGGGAACCACTGTGGCTAAGTGGGTAGACACTGGGTCGCTAGCCTGGAGGTCTCATGTTCGATTCTCGCATTGGCCGAGGAAGTTCATTCGGATTTTCTGACGTTTGTATCGCTCTTGCATAGGTCCTACTTTTTAAACTCACAAATCCATATTAAAGTGAGATCCTCGACCAGAATGTTAACATTGACATGCTCCTTTGACAGTTACGCACATTTCGATTGAGTACAAGCATCTCAAGCATACACGATGACGGTATTACCGTTGTCAGCCAGTTCATCAGTTGTTTACCCAACCGGGTCTATATTTTAAAGCGCTAGAATTTTTAAAAGAGACATATTTTTATTCAAAATTTTAATTGTATAAAATTTATCATATATTTATTCCGTTTTAAATATTTATATAGGTGAAAGATTTGATATATTTATTTTTAGTTATATTTTCTGTGATATTTGTTTTTATTTACATATATAAGTACATCTCTGTGATATTGTTTTAATTTGTCTCGTTAAAAACATTTCATTTCAAGAAAAATGATAGTTTAAAAGGACCAGATGAAATTTATACACCCGACAATGGACGGGATTTCTAACTTACAATGTATCGACATTTAAGTATCTTCGGTTTTACTTGATAACAAATTGGGTAAAACTGGATTCGAAATAAAATGTTAAGTGATTACCTTCCGGAATTTTAACAGGTATGATGTTGTCGTTGTGTACGCCCTAAATGCGTACGCAGCTAACTTTAGTTATGTCCTTTTCTGTAGGTAGCGTGGGTCTGTTTGAATGTCTATTTTTTAATGTTCGAAAGGCCCGTCTTTATAGTGGTTAAACTGGTTTCTTTGTGTTGTGACAAATGGTATTAACGAATTTGTCGTGATCAAAAAGCCTTCGAGATATCAACACAAGTTAGGTGTCTCTATTTAAAGATACATTATGGGAGATTAAAAATTGGATAATGTAAAGGCAATTTGTTGAAAATTTCAGTCAAATTGATCCACTTTGAACCGATAATTAAGCAATTGAAATTTCCGCCTAGCCTCGATTATCAGTGCGATAAAAAGAACAGTCTCGATTATCCACTTGTTGATTTAATCATGAAGAGAAGTTATGCAGTAAATCGTGTAATAGTCTATTAAAGATCGCACGCTAGCGATGCCATCGAGAGTTGATTATGGTACGGATAAGTTAATCAATGTCTAATT
Organism: Patella ulyssiponensis; assembly: GCA_963678685.1. NCBI lineage: Eukaryota > Metazoa > Mollusca > Gastropoda > Patellidae > Patella > Patella ulyssiponensis. The sequence continues at coordinate 8,765,552 of OY783227.1, read as the reverse complement.
GATAACTTAGATAACATTGCAGGCCTATAGAAAGACCTGCAATAGGCAGATTTAGCAACCCACACTTGTGTTATATGTTAAAATTTATCAAACAGAACAAACTCGTGTTGAAACTTGTGACAAATAAAATAAAACCAAGTACGAACAATCCAAACCATTAAACAGAATTCGAAGTCCTAAAAAAACGTTATAGGCAAAATAGTGTAATCAGCAAATGGACTGCTCCCCGTGTACAAAATACACGACAAACAGTGGTAACAGGTGTCCGGAAGAGTAAGCTTACCCTGCCTGGCGCCACACCCGCCATAGCTGCATCCAAACTATTAGGCAAAATGTCGATAAAATAGCGTGATTGGCCAATGAACTATCGGTATGCAAAATGCACGTGATGAACTGTGTTAACTATGTAGTGGACATATAATCAGTGAGATAGTATTAGTATACGTGTCAATTAAATATATCTAGAATAACAACCGAGAGAGACACGTTATATTTACCAATCAAGTCAACATGACGGCCATAAAACTTTTTAAAGGTTTTTATAAGTTTAGTGCGCACGTATCCTTGTAGTTGAAGCTTAGATGACAAATGCCTCGATCTACTTAAAAAATCAGAATAAAAGGAACAAGCTCTCGCGTACCGAATTAGCTGAGACACAAACACTCCATAAGCTGGTGATATTGGAATGTTACTACTAATAAATGGAAAGTTAACAATCGGAAAGTCAAAGTCATCACGTTTATCGTACAATTTAACACTCAGTTTATGGCAATTGTCAAAATCGAGACGCAGATCCAAGTAGGAAGCGTAATTGTCACTGTCAGTGGAGTTTTTAATTTCCAGCTCATCAGGAAAAATCACTTGTGTCAAAATTTATGAAACTTGTGTTGTTTCATACAAACGTGTGTATAATCACGAACAGCAACTTGTGTTGTATTTAGCCAATTTACATCCAGTATAGCAGCCTTTGCCATGCAGAACCCCATTTTGTTCCGTTTTTACTGTAATATTTGATAAATTGTTAAACTGTTTTTTATTCATTAAATTATTAATGATTATTTACATTACATTCATCTAACATAAAAGTGTAAAAAAACAAATCATGAAACAGGAATTAAGATGGTCGCCAATCCACTCTCCATGAGTATAATATCAAAACAGATTTTTACAGCTGGCTCGAGCCGTTTCTGGTTTAATGTGATTCCGTAATATAAGTAGCACCGTACAACTAATGTTAATTATGCACGATTTCAGAAAAATTAAGCAGATTCATTTTTAACATGCCCCATTTTTTCATTGTCCCCGCTATTGTTAACATGTCCTTCCAGTGAAATTGATGTTTTTTCTAAGGAAACGAAATACTAATATACATAGAAACAATATCGATGCTAAATTCAATACATATCATGGTTTATAAATATTTACAAACCTGTGACCATTACATTTGTCAATCATATCACTGCTCTAAAATCATTTTCAGCACGCTGTTCGTGGTAAATGAATGTGTGTGAAATATCATTTTTTAACGTCCGCTTCCACTGAGTCAAAATGTAGCCAATAGTACGTAGATTGTATTAATTAATTACAATAAAACAGAGTTTTGCCCATTTTCATGTCAACGCATATGGACTCAGTTGTTAAAATCATACCGGACATGCTATAGGCCCATTATGTATTTGTTTGGTACTCTCAGATTAACGCTGGTTGTGTGTAATCATATGTGTTTCAAGCTGATCTTTGTTAACATAACTGCAGCATGGCTTAGGTTGAAGCACTAGTGGTGAACAGTATGTTACGGGTTCTTTTGGAGGTCTTCTTTCGAATATTTCACCATTTACACACTTATCTAGCCATTTCGTTTATGGTTCTTGTAGGTAATAGGCCACAGGTCTTGGTTTTTGGTTTTGGACAATAGGCGCAACTCCTGATATGATGTTAATTTCGCATAAATTGACTTCTTTATTCTTATTCATCCTTTACATCTCTGATCTTATGCCTATTCTTTCAAATATTTTCTGATGTGATTCTATTTCTTCTGCCGTCTTTACTTCTGTGACTCATGGACGATTTCAGGAATCATCCCAGTCTGCCATCTGGTCTTATTTCTAACATTCACAGCTCTGTTATATTTTGTCTACAAAGACGTGGTGGAGACTTCATATGACTATATATAACAACTAGTCTTAACAGGAACTCCCATTGTTTCGTTTTGTTTATTCTGCAATGTGGTCAAGCCTTTTGATATAGTACTAACCATTAACAACTTTTACTGGAATGATATCAATATTCAGATTCCTAAAGCTTACAGTTTCTGAGATCTACGTGGAATGGAAAATAAAAAAAAAGATGAGCATTAAAAGGTACGTCTTGTATCAAAGATGAACTCACTTCCACTACAGGAACATAAAAGTATCTAAAATTAGGCCTAAAATGTATGCTTGCGAGACGATGGGGAATGGGGTAGCCCCTCACGTTAAACAAAAAGTTACAAATTCGTCCTCCTAGAAGACACAATTCCTGCAGTTTCGTTCAAATCCGCTGATCAAAACCTTTAATTTCGTTTCTGTTAACTTACAACCTGTTCAGACGTAATGATCCGATGTGTAAACTATGTATATGTGGTTTAATCCAAGACTCATTTCATTTAATTATTTAGAGTAATTCATACCATTACTTCCGATCAGTTTATATAACCAATCACTATATTACACACTCCCCTAATAGAGCATAATTCATACATCTCTGTAATTGTGTAGGTATACATGTATGTCGATAAAATTAGCAGTCATCAGGGGCAGACAATTTGAAAACGTGTCTCCCCCATGGTTGAACCATTGGGGACACTGAGGATATCTTATGATGTGCATACTGAATAAATACAGTTATTAGTATTATTATAAAGGTGGACTGTTTTGGGGTTTTTTTTTGTTGTTTTTTTTTGTTGTTTATTGTTGGGTTTTTTTTTGGACTATGGCCAAATACAAAATACGGTTATAGGAAGAACACATCATCACATGAATAAACCAAATACACACCGGAAAATGTACCCGTTTGAATCAATCATCATATATGAATTATTGAAAACATCTAATTACATTTAACTATATCACATTCAACGGATGGGCTCTTATCGTCATTTCATATCCTGCAGACTTCATTATTTATATGCATTATGTGGTTTTGCATACTCCTGATTCCAGCTGTAAGTTTGTCATTCAGTGAAGGTAAGATGATTTTTGACAGACAATGTTTATTCTATGTGTAATTTTAAGTAGATATATGATGGTTTCGTTGTTATTGGGCTTGACCCGTAACTTCTTCGTTCAGTTGTAGCTAATGGTTTATATGCAGGATGTTCTTACACACTGGTTTATTTTCCTACCTTTCTGAACATACCGGGCTAATGTAGACGAATAAACCTCATACGGTGGTCTATTATGGATGTTATACCCGTACATTTGCGCTACGTTCTACTCGTGTTTATTTAATTTCTGTACATCTCATACAGCAGAGGAGTAACGACCTAACACCGCTGTCTTACTCTAATTCCCAGTCGATATCCCATCCCTTTTATCAGAAATTCAACTGTATTTTAAATCTCATTTCAAATAATATCCTATCCAAAAGCGAAATTCTTTTTCTTTGTAGTTACGGCGGTAGTTCTATATTTTATTTATGTATACATGTAGTTCAGTTTATTTTAAATTTTGCCGAGCATTTGACAATATTACATTGTTAAACTAGAACTGGCCCATTCTTTTAACCTATAAATATTAAGTAAAATATGATTTTTAATTCGATAGGTTAAACATCTAATACTATTTTTCACAGGAAAATAGGTTTCATACACTTGTCACGTTTATCATTTGGATCCACTCGAACAAAGATATGTTTCAATATCTGGTCATAAATGTGATTCCTTTCAAATTAAAATACCGGTTAAGAAGAAATCTTTGAAGTGTCGCATTGTAAGACAAGATAAAGTACAATATAATATATCATACAAGAAAAGAATATAAGTGTACATACTATAAAACTCCAACCGCAATTCACCTTTAATGACACACCCATTCACTGACACCCATACCGCTTCATAACATCAGCGTTTTAATTGTTAATCTATTTATCACTCTCAATGGGAAAACACATTGTATAACATGTCGCCATATTCGTCAAAACAAACTTCCCAATTTACTTTAGTAGTTCCCTTTGATGATATGAAATATACTGTAATTCGCTTAAGTAGTTGCTGATTCATCAACATCAAAACACAAAATGTGGCTGACTTAAAATAAAAGAAATGATGTTGCCGAGCGTAGCTAGGCCCTGTCATATTTTAAACGATTTTCATATGCAGCGTCATTGTTGCAGTGCGTCACGGTCTTTTCACTGATAATCGATACATATTTTTCAGCCAATGCCATTCGCACAACACAGTGTTGAATTGTGTTTCATAGCATGCCACATATAATTTTCAAAATCAACGCGTGGATTTGGTTATAGTACTATTTGGACATATTTTGACATTTAACGGACATGCAATGGGTAGTGCACTTTAGTGGGGCTGATATGTGAAATGGGCGTGCACTTCCGGAAAGAAGCATCAGAATTTGGCCTAAGGGGTTTTTGGGTATGCTGATTTCAAAAATAGCGAGAGCCACGACGTCACTCTAGCCGTTCCCGCCAAAAAATGAGAATTTCAAAATGGCCGCCGTAAAACACGTTCTGGCACATAAAATTTCTGTAAATGCCCTGATTTCAATGATGTTACTGAAATCAAAAATGGCGGGAACCACGACGTCACGCCAGCCGTTCCCACCAAAAATTGAGAAATCCACGGGACATGCTGAAGTGGTTGAACTACGAAGGTGTTTTCATGCGGCGATTCGGTTGTGTTCATACAAGCTTTTTCTTGCAGCTTCCTGGCTCTCTCCACTTTTGTTGCATTACACAGGCTGTAACAACTTTTATTTCATCTAGATTTCTGCTTTACCATCATTTATTCAATGCTCTCACCATCATCTAGTCAGGACACTTTTCTCAATTCATGAAGGGCTAATAAATTAGTGGCCAGAGAGAGTAACCTGTTGCTTATGGATTTATGAGTGTTCCACCGTGTGCTTGACACGGAGCACAAATGTCCCAGTTTGTCGGTTGAACAGATGTAGCTGTAGGACATGAGCAAGTTTAAATCCTTTGGACATGGTAGGTGATTGACTAGATTAACATGACTTGTTTCTGAAAAATTGAATGATACTATCTTGTTAAATGTATTTTCATCGAATATATCGGATTTGTGTAGAAAGTTAGGACGTTTATTGAATATTTTCATAACACAATCGTGTGCATATATAACATGGTGATTGAAATCAAACGTGGACTGATTGTGTTTAGTGCGTAATAGCTAGTTTCCACTGAAATGGAACATATTAGAGTCTTGATATCCGTTTAGCAAAGGAGAAGATGTAAATAATTCACCCGTTTTATTAGAATTATGGCCATGTTTAGAAAACACTATGAAGGAGAACATTATGAGTCTTCGTATGTGTTTTACTGTATTCCTTGACCTTAAAAACATAGGTATAGACATCAAGATCATTGAAATCGGGGCACTTACAGAAACTTTATGGACGAGAATGTGTTTTAAGGTGGCCATTTTGAATTTCTCAACTTTTGGCGGGGAACGGCTGGAGTGACGTCGTGGTTCCTGCCATTTTTTAAATCAGCAAGATCATTGAAATCAGGGCACTTACAGAAATTTTATGGACGAGAACGTGATTTATGGTGGCCATTTTGAATTTTTCAATTTTTAGCGGGAACGGCTGGAGTGACGTCGTGGCTCCCGCCATTTTTGAAATCAGCATACCCAAAACCCCCTTAGGCCAAATGTTCATGCTTCTTTCCGAAAGTGCACAACTCAGCCAAAAAATGTAACATATCAGCCCCACTACTCAGAGAATATAAATGTCAGAAATAATAAGCTACGTGCACACTGTATGCGTATTTATTGCGAATTATGGTAACCGGTCTCCGGAATTCGGATTGGTTTTTCCCGAAACAAAAGCGGTGCGTCACATTGCAGTTTATTCGGATTGAATTCAGAATTAAAAGCGTCAGACTGAATGCGCAGTGAATGTCATTCATATCCAAGATGGCTGCGCCAGACAATCGTATTGGTGGTTTTATGTTGCTTATGTTTAATTTCCTGAGGCAACCAACGCTACATCAGCGACCCCGGGTCTTACATCTCCGCCTTGCAATACTGGCATCGGGAAACCACGCCCGAAAATCAAGATGAACGTTTTCGGTCAACACCGGGCCAACGGACTAGGGATCTAGCTTCTTACTCACTGAACCAACGTGGCTCTCATTTCATAATTCAAATCCTTTCAGAAAGCAATACATTTGTCGAATAAGGTGATGAATGAAGAAGCCGATTGATTTTGGACGATGTACGATAATCAAATGTTAGTATAGGGCAGAATTTAGTGTGTTGTAAATTGAAAAGTATGCCACAACCCGTGTTGACTGTTCGGAGGACTTAGCGCTGACAACCTATGTTTTAGCTTGTTATGTTACCGTATTTATCATGGCGAACTTTGGGGAGAAAGCGATCGGCGAGAGAACCTTCGCGTGTTAAGGGCTACCTCCGAGATAATATGCAGTTTTTTGAGGTCTGCCGTTGGAAAACAAGACTCCGTAGGCCAGTGCCTCGCCACGAGCGACTGGCTGTAACACTTTGGAAAATGGCAACAGCTACACGATTCTTGGGCAGAAATTTGGACTTGGACGGTCAACAGTTTGATCTGAATCAAGCGTGTCACACTCAAATCTTGACTGTGAATGATCCGTTCGGAATAATTGTTCCGGGTTGAATTCGGAAAATATACGGATTCGTTGATTCAGATTCAGTTCGGTTTTTATCGAATTAAGTGTGACGCCGAAATCCGGAATAAGACTTTATTCTGAATTCAATTCAGATTAAACCCCTAGTGTGAACGCATCTATAGATGGTATTCCTAGTCCAATTCGGTCTGTTACATAATTCCCATCCGTCGGCTTTTCGGGTAGATATCGTGGAATAAGCTTTGTTTTGTAGGTTATGATGTTAGATTTCAAAAAAATAATGTTGACATTTTTTCTGAGTAGGTCTTCATCGTATGAAAGGCCATTATTTGAGGGTAGCCATTTTTGCGATAATATTCCAACTATTTTTTTTTTATTTTCACCTTATGAAGACCTACTCCAAAAAAAAATGTCAACATTGTTTTGTTGTCATCAAACATCAAACGCTACAAAATAAAGCTTAGTCCACGATTTCTACCCGAAAAGCCGGCGGATTTACATTAGAGATCGGACTATCCACTCCACATGAAAAGATATTTCCGCTGTTCATTCATTATGAAAATGCGAACTAACGCTTAAAATCTCTCAATCGTACCAAAATGGTGTGTAAGAAATCAAAGCGCGGACCCGTAATTTAAAGCCTAACTGCCCGTAATAACGAGGTCGGAATTATTTGATTGGTAAGTCTGCAAAGATTAATTTACTAATATAGGTATGTTTGTCAAGAAATTAGTTGAGAGAGTGAGATTATCTTGTGATTCATGCGAATGAAAACTATTTTTCGAACCAGATATTTGACGTCCTTAAACACGTTGATTTCCATGACACCCAATCGCGCTAGTATCACCATGCCAAGATTACTAAATTAGAGCAGACCATCGGAACTAAACTCTGCATAATGGTTTCGAAAGATGATTTATATAGATATGTGATCAGACACAACTCAAGAATCCGTCCAACAGTGACAACATTGCAACTTTGACAGAGCGTTGTTTTCTGTTTCAGGTCCTAAAGTGATTAGTGATGTAAGTAGAATGTACGGTAGAGCTAAAGGAAACGTTACTTTCACTTGGTATTATAAATATTCAGAACCAATAGATATAATTATATTTAACCGTAAAAATGAAAGAACCGGAAAGGTAAGACTAATTATTGGCATTAGTATATATATTATTCCCTGTAAACAACTTGTGTAAGCTCCATTCAAGAATTATTCGTCGTCATTCTCCGTCAAAGATTACAGAATAAAGCTGAATATCGTTAGCAACTGCGCAACGTTGCCTATGATTCATATCATGCTAAACACATGTTATTAAACAATGTAATGTAGACGTTTTGTCTGTCTCTACATGACATTGGTCCCAATATTATTGTAATATTGAGGGTGGGGTTGGGGCGATTGTGTAGCCCGTTTGAAAAACGGTCTCGATGTATTTGTGTTATAGACTATATAAGTTTCGAATAAACCTGTGTTTAAACGGGTTATGCCTTTAATAACGATTTTGTTGTTAAAAATATAAACGTAAATGGTTCATATTCTGTAATAGAGCATAATATAATTTTTAAATAAATTTTATTCATTTCAGATTGATCTGATTGGCAGTTCGGAAGATGGCATCTATAGACAAATGCTAGCTGGCACAGAAAGAGTTTTATTCCAGAAGAAGGGTAGTTTAGAAGGTCAAATTAATCTGACAATACTAAATATAACATCAAATGACTACAATTTAAACTATACATGTAAAATTTATTTTAATGACACGGCATCGAGTTCTAACCAGGGTATATTTCTTGAAGGTGGTAAGTAATATTAACAGCTTCTCTTAATCATGTTTTCTTTTTTTACATAATTTAGCATCATCGGTATCTTCATGTGTATCAAACACAGGGGCGGATCTAGGAATTTTGCAAGGTGGGGGGGGGGGCGCAAAGTGAAGGCACTTATTGCGGAGACGGGGTGACTATACGAAATGCCCGAAATCAATAACTATACGAAATGCCCGAAATCAATAAGTTGTCGGGTTTTTTTAACTATTGCCGTAATATTAACAATAATCGTCTGATTTTAATAATTGATATATTTTGACATAGCCTGCGACAGGGCATGTAGCTATGGTTCTTTAGATTTTTGTTTTTCGACGAATCTACGCTGATATTAGGCGCCAGATTTTGAAAATTTAAATTTTTACAAAAAACTTTTTTATTTATGAATATTTTTTTGTGCCGTTTTATCCATAATTAAGGGGTCATGTGATTTGAGCAAAAATATGAAGAAATTACGTCTCGATAATTTACCTTGGCCGTTATTGGCTAATTCAGTTTATGAGTTCTAGCTTAATAATTTATTGCTCGATTTGTATAAAACAAAGTTCATATGCTCAATGATGCAAAGTCTCAACTTTTTTATTACCGATAAAGTTTTCTGTCGGTACCGGAAATGACGTAATTTTGACAAAAACTACAATTTTGGCGGTTAGGAAAGTGTATTCGCAAGCAAATATTATTTTTTAAAAAATAAATAAAAAGATGTGCTATATGTAGAGGCGCAGAAAACATCGGGCTCAGTTTTTTTTTAATTTCGATTTCGTTTTCGGATAATTTCGATTTAAAGGCGAAAAAAAGTGAAAAAATGAGCTATTCACAACCCATTCAGGCGTTTCATATTTTAAAATATTCCTTCATAACTTTCTTATAATTGTAGCTTTAATCCATGCGAAGAAAATGTATGTCAAAATTAGTTTGTAATATGAGTAGTTGCCGAGAAAAAGGACAGTTTGCATGAGTCACTTTTTACGCTATTTTGCCTGTAAAAGATATAACTATTATTGGATTTTCATAAGAGTGACACCATGTGATGCTTAATGTCACTTGTGACTAGGTCAAACCAATTGAAACTTTTTAATGTAACCGGAAATGACATCATTTTGACAAAAACTGTATTTATAGCTCTAAAAACAAATATTTTATTCATTTGGGTCGAAATGGTCATTTGTTTCAAATATTGATATTGGGTTCTAATCAACAGATAGAATGAACCCATATGATCGTATAGATTTAAAAAAACTTGTTCGGTTGCTGAGAAATAGGCGATTTTCAACAGGTCACTTTTCAGGGTTTTTAGTCCTTAAAATTGTTAATTATTGTTCGATTTTCGTATAATTTTCACTATGTGATACCTATTGCCATTTTCATTATCACCGGAAGTAACGTCATTTTTCAAAAACTGTACTTTTAGCCTTCAAAACAGATATTTTTTTCAAACGAGTCTGATTTGTAATGTTTTGAAAATTATGATATTTAATTCTAATCAACATATGCAAATACCACAAAATGGTTTTAAGGTTGCCGAGATATAGACGATTATCTACAAGTCACTTTTCAAGGTTTTTGGTATATAAAAGTGGCAATTATTATTCGATTTACATAAAATTTTCACCACATGATGTCTTATGCCATTTCTGATTTCATAAAACATCATCGGAAGTATTGTAATTTTGTCAGGATCACTTACGTGGAACACATTTATAAAATGAATTGATATTACTGTATTTGGTTGATTCTGCATCCATTTTATTTGATATGTGCAATGATTATGTGGACACCTGTTTAATGGTTTCATTGGTATCGGAAGTGACATGTGTTCAAGGGTAACGTGGCACCGACAGTGACACAAGTTCAAATGTAACATGGCACCAGTGAAACCCGTCATTCCTGCTTCACAGGTCTAGTTACTATTATTATTTTTTTTCTTTAAAATTGAGCATATTTCAGCAACTGTCTATTCCATCGTTACGATTTCTCCGGTTTTACCGTGAAAGTGCGTGCGAATTATCAATTAAAGCTATTTCCAACGTTGTGCGACAATGCGAAATAAAATTGATGAAGATGAGTGCCCCTACTAATGGCTAAAAATAAGCAATTTCGATTTGATTACAACCAGATGTAATATCATTTTGTCAAAACCTGTATTTTTAGCCCCCAAAACAAATATTTGTTTGAAGGAATAGTAGTATACTACATGTATTATGATGTCAGTGGGCAACTAGCGTGAATCAATAGGATCATAGTAACCATACGTGTTTCTAACCTTTTCTTTTGCCGAGAAAAAAAGAAATTTTGTCAGGATCAATTTGTAAGAATTTTCTCATTTTAATAAGGATTTGTAAAGGGTTAATTATTCAAAGGATGTAATTATTTTGTAATCCAAGTTTCTTTCCATATATGGAATTGATATTGTTGGATTTAATGGCTACTTCTGCGTCTATTTTATAAAACGTGTGTAATGCTCAGGTGGATATCTGTTTGACGATTCATTGGTGTCGGAAGTCGTGTCAGTTCAATGGTAACGTTCTAGTTTTACTTTGATATTATAGATCTTGTGTTTATATTTCTAATAATATGCTGTCCACCCCTTCCCAACCGGTAATTACCACGGCAATATTGTTGAATTTAACAGGCAATAAATATATTCACCAAGTTAACAGGACCATCGTTCACACATCTTCCCATTCCATCAGAATTCATACCCATAACATCAAGTATTGGGGGGGGGGGGCAATCTGTTTACAATATCTCGCCACAATTTAGAAAATACTCAAAACAGTGACTATGGTACCCTTTGCTTTCTTGTCGAAATAGGATGCTATATGTTGCTATATGTTCACAAACCAGTGAGTGTTTTCCATATCATCTGTGTTGTGTTTTAGGTCCCGAAGTATTTAGTAATAGGACTAGCATGTACAGTTTCCCCAAAGAAGATGTCAAATTGGTTTGGTATTATAAATATGAAGAACCAATAGATATAATTATATTCACTCGGAAAAATGAGAGAAACGGAACGGTAATGCTAATTATTAGGGACTGTTGGCAAGCGTAAATTCCTGGCCCGTATCCGTATCTATTTTGCGCGTGACGTCACCGATGTGTGTGCATTTCGCATACGTGATACGACACACGGATACGGCAGCACGAACAGCTTTCATACGGAAAAGTTCCATATAGCATCGTCGCCTTTTTACCGTTTTTTGTCTACTTCTAGACGCTAAAACAATGTGCCATCGCGTTTTTATGAATCTATATGTACCATACAACACGAAAGTGTATATTTGATGTGATTTAAAGCATCATAAAGACTGAAATTGAATCATTATTTTTTATGAGTTATTCTCTGAATTTACATATTTCCCCGGTCGGTCTGTCCGCCTATCTGCATGATGGTTGAGATACGTGCTAAATTGCAGTACATCGAAGTCGAAGATTTTTAATGAGATTCAACATTCAATTTTATTTAATAGCTCGGCGACTGTCGAGCGACTGCACTCCATCCAGGAATTTGAAGGCTAGGCACTGAACTAGTATACTGGTGGTGATTTTGGTAGATAACTGCCATAATGTTGTTAATAGTTACTGCCAAAACTCCAAAACTACATTGACGCAACGTATCATGCAACGACACAGATACGTGATACGGACTGGAAAAATTCCGCTTGCCAAAAGTCTCTATTGTTTTAATAACTTATAGTATCCTTTTCTAATATCCATGTATCTCATCTGACCATTACTCACACAATTTATATTTTGTACCGATTTCACTATTCTCGAATGTAAGTTGTGAATCCTTATTGACTATTAACAAATTAATCTTGTATAGATTTTTGAAGTTGGACATTGGCTAAATAACATCTTTAACCAAACTTTACATGGTGAGAGAAACAGGATTGTGGTGGATAAAACAGGCAGTTTAGAAGGTCAAATAATTCTAACATTACTACATACAACACCGGAAGACTACAGCCTGTCCTACACATGTAAAATATTTTTTAATGACACAGAAGCAAGTTCTAACAGTAGTATATACCTTGATATTGGTAAGTAATTTTAAGATGGGCTCACGTCGACATTGCAGCTAGAGTAACTGCTTTCAATCAGCTGCAAGTGTTCTTTGGTCGATCAAATGACACGTCCATGCTCATAGCACTACAAACACACAATCACTCTTGCAAATTGGTCAGTCTGGATTTAATGGGCTATACTATATACCGGAAAACACCGAAAAACAAACGGAAAACAACATGTTATACTTATTACCGGAAAACCACTAGTTACCGGAAAACACCCTAAATAGGCAACTCAGAGCCTGGTCCTGCGGAAAACACACAAAAAAACTAAACCTAACCGTAACCCACAACGGAAAACCCTAACCCTAACCCACGCACACAGGGGATTTAGGGTGTTTTCCGGTATTAAGTGTGTTTTCCGGTATTTAGTATTTTTCCGGCGTTTTCCGGTATTCAGTATAACGTGGGGCTTTCCGGTGTTTTCCGGTATTAAGTATAACATGGTCTTTTCCGGTATATAGTATTGCCGAATTTAATGGACCGGATATAAATTTTTCATTTACCAAGTTCCACAAATTGGCAGAAACAACATGAAATTAACGAGCTCCAAAGGAGTCGAGTTTATATATCGGAATACTCGATCGCAGATTTTTTGATTGCATGTAAGGTTAGCGATTAAACATATCAACTGCCTTTTAATTAATATATCAAGTGATCAACAAAATAGCTAATACCAGACGAAACATTCAAAAAGCATGATCGGTCTTGTTACAATTATATTATAACTTTTTGTCGACCTCCTCGACAATTGAAAAGTGACTGACATATAGACAAAGGCAATGACAAACAATTTGTAAGTATGTGTTTTTGTTGCTAAACTATATATAGAGTATCTCTTGATCATGTTAATTAGCTGCTATTGTTAGGAGAAATTGGGTATTTGGCAGGGACAAAAGGGTGAAAATTAGTCTCATAAATGATCAGATGTATTTCTAACATGTTGCCATATGAAATGAAATGAAATGAAATGAAATGGGGTTTAACGTCCTACTCTTTTGCACGTAACCTGGGTTAATGGAAGACGGGGTTGTCATATGAGGTCTGAGTATAAAATCTGACCGGAAAAAGTGGCGACGGAGGCAAAAATTTGCCCCATAACTAATTAGTGCAGATGTTAGCTATGTAACTGGTTTCAGTGGGACAACATCCTAATCTGACCACTTGAATTTGCCTTATCTGCCACGTCCACAAGATTCTTATTGTCTCAACCAATGTTTAAACTTGATGTACCGGTAGATGTTCATTAGGGAATGTCTTGAATGAGTTTAGTGATTAACATTTCGAGCTGAAGTTAAGCAGAGCTAATCAATTTCATTGGTCGATGCTTTGGGCCAAGATAATTCTGATTCTATCTGATAGAGAGTGATGAAACTGGGATAGATATGGAGTTTAACGTCACGACACAAACTACGTCATTACGGGACTAACATATGATTCAGTTCCATTTCATTAATACGCTTGCACGCAAGAGTCTTTAGATGTGGGGGGAAACCTGAGAAAACACACGAAGTTGTCACGTAAGAGCGGGGAATCGAAACCCCCGCCATATATATGAATCAATGGCAGAACTCGTGATGTATCGCTTAGGCCTTAACCATTATGTAAATACTATAAATAAATAAATAAATCCAAGGAGCCAACTGACTGCATAGTGATAGGATTACATTTGCCTATTGCCCTGTATGGCTGTTCTCAATTTCTTCACATCTAATTCAGGTTTCATGACAACCCATTTTTGTATATTTCAGGGCCTAAATTATTTAGTAATGTGATTTGTATGTACGGTCGACCTACAGATGATATTACATTCAACTGGTATTATAAATATATAGCACCAATAGACCATATCATATTTAATCGTAAACATGAGAGAAATGAAAATGTAAGTAATAAAATATTAATGTACATTAATAGATTTACAATTTATAATAAAATATTATGTTCTGTAAAACATGCCAGCTGTTCAAATCGAATGGGTGGTTCAGATAAGCTGTCCTTATGTAGTTTATTCATCAACAATGTTTAAGTATTTCTTCATAGCGGGATATGATTACTTTCTTTACCAAGTCACCTTACCATTGGCGTTACAGAACATAGAGCCACCGACGTAGTGAACTGAATTTAAATGTCTTAAATATTGGATATCAGGTATCCATATTTTACGGTAAGATTCCAAAACCAGGTCGTGTGTTCATTGTCAAAAATTATGAGCAGTATCGATTTATTATTTCATGAACTCATTACTGAATTACCTTCATCATAGATTGTTCAACTTGGATTTGTCCGAGATGGCGTATTTAAGCATGCACTGGAAGACAAGAGCAAGGTGATGTTCAACAAAACAGGTAGCTTAGAAGGTCAAATAGAGCTAACAGTATTAAAAACAACATTCAGTGATTACAACTTGAAGTATACATGTCAAATTGTTATTAATGGCAAAATATTCGAAAAGAGTATATTCCTTGCTGGGGGTAAGTCATATGGTGTTACCGTAACTGTACCTTTGAATTTATCACACAGACAATGCGCCATGGAATAATATTGTTTTGGGTTTAAATAATATAGCAATCAGTCATTACGTGGAAATATTCTTGACATTCTATGCGCGAATCAGTTGTAAGTTTCTTACCGAAAGTAGTGACTAGTGTTGTATTCTAGACAATGGATCTATTACAGAATGTCTGTTTTACCGACATCTGATGATTTTCGTGGGTACTAATGTGTAATATGGTCAGCTTTTAATTTGTTTTAATAGTGATTCGGCCGCCTATTAAGAACAAACTACATTTTCACTTTCTTCACGGTTACCTTATAAACATTCCATTAGCTTATTTTTATTTATAGATTGTCAATGGAAGGATAACCCAAGAGATGTCAAAGTTAGCATTGGAGATGATGTAACACTGACGTGGGAATATGTTAATACTGTTTATGATCAAAATATTTTAGTTTATAGAAAAACTGGAAAAATGGATTCTGTAAGTTCAAATATATTTTGTATTAAGTATCTTTGACCATGCAATTTGCAAAAGCTGCATCTGCCTATTGCAGGTCTTTCTGAGGCCTTAAATGTTATCTGAAATTATCAATTATATATTAACTAACCTGTCAAGACTATAGACAACTCACGATGCATCGTTAGCCTGTGATAGTGGATTTGAATACGTTTTGTTGTGGAGGAACTAACCGTAACAATGAATAATCGAGATTTTTTTTTATTATCGCAACAACGCTAATAATGACGATCGAGTCTAGCCTTAAATTGAGTGAAGCAATATGACTGAAATGATCAGCAGATTCTCTTTACTTTATCTATGTTTAACTGTTATAGCGAGAACTGTCAGTTCTATATCTAATCTTATCTAATGCCTCATTTAACTTGAGCTTACCGTATACAGATTATAACACATATTGTGCTAACAGTATGAGACGACACACTGAAAAAAAACTTGTGTTGGGTCACAACACAAGTACTTGTGTTAAAAGTATTCAACACAAACTTGTGTTGTTTTGCATTGCATCAACACAAACTTGTGTTCTTCTTAATGCTTTAACACAAACTTGTGTTGATTTATAAAATCTTGTGTTTTTGTCATAAAATTAACACAAGTAATGTGTATACTATCGTCAATAAATATTTTGTGTTTTTAATTTTAAAAATTAAACTCCGTAGAAAGTCTTAATTGTGGGGTCCACAAGTTATAAAAAGGATATTTTTATTACACAGACAATATAGCCAGACAGACTTGAATGTTAATTGGTGTTTAGATGTCTGTAGTTAAAATAAAGTTGTTGATTTTTTTATTGGCCCAATAAACTGGTAGATTAAAGGAATACCTAATACACCCGGTGAGCATTCCGGTGTGGTTTTAACAATTGACTCCAAACGCGTTGACAAGAAAATGGGTAAAACTCTTTTTTAATGTAATTTGTTAATAAAATCAACGTAATCTAAGCTACATTTTCCTCGGTGGAAGCGGGCGTTAAATAAACCGATTTCACACACAAATATTTACCATTAACAGCGTGCTGAAATGATTTTTGAGCAGTGATATATTGGTCACCACAGAGAATACAAGACCGCAGGTTGGTAAATATTTATAAAAAAAAAAATACCATGTATTTATTTCTTTAGCATCGATATTGTTTCTTTGTATATATTAGTATTTCGTTTCCTTTTAAAAAAATCCAACCATTCCCCCGGAATTATATACGGTCATACTTTTCTTTCCGTATCGCCTTGCTCGTACTTGTAGCAAAAAACTGACCGTCGCAAAATTCATGAAAATGACTTATAATACTAAGGCAGTGATCCATGGTGAATACCGATTAAGATTAAGCGGATTATCATCGCAGTAATTCACTTCGCGCGCGCAGATATATCATCGTAAATTAGGACGGAGATTCGCGCATGCGCGGTGATAATTTGTCATTTACAATGGCGGGGACCGTGAGAAAAATATTTTGGCATGATAATATTGTTGAATCTGTCTCATTTTTCTGATATCTTGCTTAATGAACATTAGTTGTTCGATGCCACGATACGTTACAGAATCACATTAAACCAGAAACGGCTCGAGTTGATCCAGTAGGTAAGAATCTATTATAAAATAATACCTTGGGCGGTTGGATTGGTATTTGGATTGACGGCCATCTTGCTTGATAACTTGATTCTTATGTTTTTTTGTTGTTTTTTTTATAAAAAACATTTTGGCAAGAGTAGACATAAATCCGGGCACGGACTAGAAAATAACTTTTTACACTGTTGTGTTTGTTGAAATGTAATCTAATTTATGTTAAAAAAAAGATCCTCTCTAATCAAATATTTTGCACACACAAATCCGTGTAATTATTTCACTGATTCAGTCAATAAAAAGGATGGAATGAGTCTTTGGAAGTTTCTCTTTAGTTTCATTTTATTTTCCAGTCAATGCTGCTATGTGACTCTTTCCACCTACCAGCTTTTAAGCCATAATTGAGAATTTACAAAGTACTCCAAAAAGAAAAAAACTGGTAACAATTTGAATTTCATTCAATCTTTATAATTTATATTTTCTTCTTCTTTTTTTTTGTTTACCAATGTCCTACAATTATAAGTGTATGTGAAGACACAATTTATATGGCACTTATATGCAACAGAGAGAGAGAGGGGGATTGACATAAACAAGGCCTATATGTACTTGTTTTTGCCGAATCAAGTAGTCAAGGTTATCCTATGTCCTACTCGATTTCCCACATGCATAGGCTACCGGTAATCAACTACAACGATTAGCCGACTTCCGTTTTATTGCCTCATTCAACTACATGTATTCAAAATTGGTTTATTGTGCAATATTAATTCTGCATGAACCCAGAATTGTTGTAGACGGAACCTTATCTACTTACTACTGGCTCTAGGTCGTTTTGGGACTAAGGTATGGTTAGATTGAATATGAATAATTCGCTGGCGTGTTTGGGTATTTAGCAAAAAGAGGAAACCGTAGAACCCACAGAAAATTCAAGAAGTTGGACAGCCGATAGCACAATATTTTGGTCCAACATCATTTCGGACTAAACACAGCCGATCTGTTGGACTCGGTATGACGACTTTTTCGGATTTACTTGCCAAATTTTCGGACTCCTGAAAACTGTTTTGAATTGCTCTATTTCTGATAAATTCATGAGCAACTTTTTTTATATACATAGTACATAATATATAAAAATAAAGAAAACATTCTTTTCGTAAACATTCAAAATGTACGTGCGTGATCAAGGTGCTGTATATTGATTGTGAGCGGTAAATTTTATCTGCATTTTTTATAAAAAATCGTTTTTGGCTTATTATAAATTGATTTGGCAGTCGTGTTCAATCTTTCCATTCAACTTATTCCCGAGTCCGAAATGTAACCCACCCAAGTCCGAAATGTCACCTACCGGAGTCCGAAACATTGAGACTGTAGTCCGAAATAATGACATGTAATTGGACCGACGACACGACTCCTTGGCATCGAAACCATGCCATGTTCATGTATTAAACCACTAGTAGACCATTCACCCCACCTTATATCGAAAAAAAACATGGCTTATGAAGATATTTGCTAGTCTTACTAGGAAAAAAATACTGGATTACCTGTAAGGAAAGGGGTGTTAGTCCTACAGTTCAGCTCGGACTGGTCTAATTCAGTGTGCTAAGTAAACATTTTGCCTGGACATTATACAATGGCACTATGGCCTACTCTCATATTAAATTCCAACTGCCAATGGAACTTTTATTTGTACGCTAATGTGTAGATTGGACGTCCGGGGAAACCATGCTACAAAATACGAATGAGCTTTCTCGTTCAACACCAGGAGGTAACCTGCGGTCTCCAGGCTAGTGTGCAAGCACTTAACTCACTCAGTCACCATGGCCATCTTCTAATTACTGCGACAGTTAACTCATGTGACAAACAAAGATTATTAAAATAGCTTTTTACGACTTAGGTAGTTCCTTGAGATTACAACTTTTGATACGTATAGATACATTAGTTTCAATTTCATATCACAGAGTTTGTGAAATGAAACGAAACCGGGTACAACGTCCTACTGTTCTGCTCCTAACCTGGGCTAATGAAGACGGGCATATGCCATACAGTGTGCTGTGAGGGAAATTTTGCCCGGGAAGCGACTCTAAGGCCTACTCATATATTGAATTCCAACTGCCAAAGGGTCTTTTACGTGTACACGAGGCCTCAGTTTTCCTTCCCATCTAAACGGCTAGACAACTGTCCTTGTCAGGCCTTCCGTCCTGCATCAGTGGATGAACTCTCTCGGCCAATGCAGGGATCAAACACCTGACCTCCAGGCCCAGGCTAGCGAGCCAGCATCTTAGCCACATGATCCCTCACACAGTTTGTATATGGTAAAGTATCTTTAATAGTTAAGTACATGTCATCTATTTATTTTTTCAGTTTCAATAATGGATGCATATGAAAATCACCCAGAAAAAGATCATACAATAAAAGAAATTAAAAAAGAAAAAAATGGAATAAATGACTGAATAAATGATGATAGAGCAGCTTGTTCTTGGTGGGTAACTATTCGATTCTAGTATATTAGTAAATGCACGAATTTGTAAAATATAAATAATATCATATTATATTACTGTATACAATACTGTATTTACACTTGTCTTAGTGGAGCAGGGGATCATGTGGCTAGGTGGGTAAGACTCTGACTCTCTAGCCTGCAGATCAGGTGTTCGATTCCTGCATTGGCCGAGAAAATTCATCCAGATTTTCCGGCGTGGTTTTACCCTCGTCAGTGATTCAGGACGGAGGGTCTGACAAGGACATCTGTCAAGACGTTCGGATGGGACAAAAAACTGAGGTCCCGTGTACACATTGGCATGCACAGCAAAATTCCCTCATAGCACACTGTATGGCGTATGCCCGTCTTCATAAGCCGAGTTTAGGAGCAAAACAGTAAGACAATAAACCCATTTATATTGTCATTTTTTCAAGAGTTTTGTTCTGGCTTCTTACCCATTGAGGCTTAATCATCTGCCTAGGTCTGTAACGAAAAAAGGCACAATAAGTATTATGCAAAGTTGAAACAAAATAGAGACCCCACATGTGGTAGAATGAGTTGTTTATTTAAACATTCTGAACCATAGAAAGTATATTTATTGCCTACTATAATAATGTATAATATTTTTTTTCAGACTGGAGAGCATTTGATGTATGATTCCAACAACAAGAGAACTCAACCATATACCCTTTGAATATTAAGCCATCAAATTGTTTTATAATTTTGAAAAAGAATGTAGTGATTATAAAAGCTGATAGGTCATCCGTTACATTTGATCTGATTTTATTTTTGTTTTTAATGTTAAATATCCTTTGGAAAAAACAATTTTGTTGTAATTCTCTCCAGAAATTTGTGTAAAATATAGAATGTAAAGTGACTTTTAAATCACTCAGATTTGGTCGTCAATCATGAAGTATTATATAGGGCACTCTGGTACATTAAGGTGACTTTCCCTTGCTTATTAAATGAAAGGGGGGGGGGGTAAGACGTGCATGCTGTATCATAAGGTCCGTCATTAAGTCAAATAACGTAGTTTCGATTCCCCCTGTGTTCATGATAATGAGTAGGGTCGCATGACCAACCTTGTCAGTTTTCTCCAGGTCGTCCAGTTTCCTCTCACTACTCACTGCTAAAGACCCCTACTTGCAAGCTTATTATTGAGATATAATTGAACAATATGTTAGTCCTGAAATAACTAGGTGTCGAGTGGACATTATACCCCATTTTTTTTGCTCTCTCTCTTTAAAAGGTGAAAAGGAGTTTAACATCCTACTTTTCTTTAAGGGGGGGGGGCATGGCCGAAAGGTTAGTGTTCGCACTGTATCATACGGCCTGCCATTCTGGCGTGGTTTCGAATCCCCGGTTGTACGTGGCAAGGAGTAGGGTCGCCTGTCCAACCTCGTGGGTTTTCTCCGGGTACCCCGGCTTCCTCCCACTGCTAAAGACCCCTACGTGCAAGCGAATTATTGAAATAAAATTAAACCATGTTAGTCCCAAAATGACCTAGTTTGTGTCAAGTGGTCATTTAACACCATTTCTCTCTCTCTCCCTACTGTTCTTTGTTATGTAGGCCAACATGGCTCCCCCTTGCTTATGACTTGTATAGAAATATTTTGTACATGCCTCTTATATTTCATTTGTAAGTAGTTTTTCAATTTTTGTGCATAATTTACTAGTATGTCTTTAATTCTTGTAATTTAGATATACAATGTATGTAAATCCTATTTTAGGGGGCATGGAGTAGGAATATTGTGTACATAGCGTTTAAATTATTATTTCTTTTTTAAGGTGGGGATGGGGGGAATAAATTGTTATTATATAACACAATTTTATTAGCATTGGAATTAACTTTGTTTATTTGTATTCCAAATGTCTCTGTGCTTGTTTTGAGGGTTTTTTTTCAATTTAAATAACTATGCTTATTTTATGGTTTCTTTATTTTTTTATTTTCTGTGGAGTGGGGGGGGGTCATTATATACCACAATTTTATTAGTATTGGATTTTCTTTTTTTTCATTATCCATCAAAATGTCTGTCTAGTTTTGATTTGGCATTAATTTAATTGTTCATATAATTTTATGAATAAATGATAATTCATAAAAATGATAATTTTATGAATAAATGATAATTCATAAAAATGATAATTTTATGAATAAATAGTAATTTTATGAATAAATAGTAATTTTATGAATAAATAGTAATTTTATGAATAAATAATAATTGGTGTAATTTTATGAATAAATAATAATTGGTGTAATTTTATGAATAAATAATAATTGGTGTAATTTTATGAATAAATAATAATTAGTGTAATTTTATGAATAAAATTGGTGTAATTTTATAAATAAATAATAATTAGTGTAATTTTATGAATAAAATTGGTGTAATTTTATAAATAAATAATAATTTTATGAATAAATATAAATTCTATGAACTTAATTGGTGTCATGTCATTTATCAAACATTACATTTAAAACAGAATAAAAGGAGGGTCTGTTGGTGGTTATACACAAGTTTGTATGAAACAACACAAGTTTCAGAAATTTCAACACAAGTTTCAGAAATTTTAACACAAGTTTCAGAAATTTCAACACAAATTTCAAAAATTTCAACACAAGTTTCAGAAATTCCAACACAAGTTTTAGTAATTTTAACACAAGTATTGTGTAGATTTTCACACAAGTTTCAACACAAGTTTGTGTTGTTTGATCAATTTTAACACAAGTCTTGTGTTGTTTCGACATTTAACACAAGTTTGTGTTGTTTCAACACAAGTTTGTGTTGTTAAATAGTAACACCCAACTTGTGTTGAAAACAACACAAGTTTGTGTTGTTTCAACACAAGTTTTTTTTCAGTGCATGCAAATCCTTGAAAACCTTTACAGGAAACATGTATTTTGCCAACTGTATATTGAGTCAAGCTATTGAAACGCATTACATTTATATAGATTATCATTACACAATGGTTTCTCTGGGTTATATTCCTGGTTGTTTTAAAAGTTGCGTGAAGTCTGTATCACTACACTGAAAAAAAACTTGTGTTGGGTCACAACACAAGTACTTGTGTTAAAAGTATTCAACACAAACTTGTGTTGTTTTGCATTGCACCAACACAAACTTGTGTTCTTCTTAATGCTTGAACACAAACTTGTGTTGATTTATAAAATCTTGTGTTTTTGTCATAAAATTAACACAAGTAATGTGTATACTATCGTCAATAAATATTTTGTGTTTTTAATTTTAATTTTAAAAATTAAACTCCGTAGAAAGTCTTAATTGTGGGGTCCACAAGTTATAAAAAGGGTATTTTTATTACACAGACAATATAGCCAGACAGACTTGAATGTTAATTGGTGTTTAGATGTCTGTAGTTAAAATAAAGTTGTTGATTTTTTTATTGGCCCAATAAACTGGTAGATTAAAGGAATACCTAATACACCTGGTGAGCATTCCGGTGTGGTTTTAACAATTGACTCCAAACGCGTTGACAAGAAAATGGGTAAAACTCTTTTGTAATGTAATTTGTTAATAAAATCAACGTAATCTGAGTTACATTTTCCTCGGTGGAAGCGGACGTTAAATAAACCGATTTCACACACAAACATTTACCATTAACAGCGTGCTGAAATGATTTTTGAGCAGTGATATATTGGTCACCACAGAGAATACAAGACCGCAGGTTGGTAAATATTTTTAAAAAAAAAAAATACCATGTATTTATTTCTTTAGCATCGATATTGTTTCTTTGTATATATTAGTATTTCGTTTCCTTTAAAAAAAAATCCAACCATTCCCCCGGAATTATATACGGTCATACTTTTCTTTCCGTATCGCCTTGCTCGTACTTGTAGCAAAAAACTGACCGTCGCAAAATTCATTAAAATGACTTATAATACTAAGGCAGTGATCCATGGTGAATACCGATTAAGATTAAGCGGATTATCATCGCAGTAATTCACTTCGCGCGCGCAGATTACTCATCGGATATTAGGACGGAGATTCGCGCATGCGCGGTGATAATTTGTCATTTACAATGGCGGGGACCGTGAGAGAAATATTTTGGAATGATATTATTGTTGAATCTGTCTCATTTTTCTGATATCTTGCTTAATGAACATTAGTTGTTCGGTGCCACGATATGTTACAGAATCACATTAAACCAGAAACGGCTCGAGTTGAGCCAGTAGGTAAGAATCTGTTATAAAATAATACCTTGGGCGGTTGGATTGACGGCCATCTTGCTTGATAACTTGATTCTTATGTTTTTTTGTTGTTTTTTTTTTATAAAAAACATTTTGGCAAGAGTAGACATAAACCCGGGCACGGACTAGAAAATAACTTTTTACACTGTTGTGTATGTTGAAATGTAATCTAATTTATGTTAAAAAAAAGATCCTCTCTAATCAAATATTTTGCACACACAAATCCGTGTAATTATTTCACTGATTCAGTCAATAAAAAGGATAGAATGAGTCTTTGGAAGTTTCTGTTTAGTTTCATTTTATTTTTCAGTCAATGCTGCTATGTGACTCTTTCCACCTACCAGCTTTTACGCCATAATTGAGAGTTTACCAAGTACTCCAAAGAGAAAAAAAACTGGTAACAATTTGAATTTCATTCAATCTTTATAATTTATATTTTCTTCTTCTTTTTTTTTTGTTTACCAATGTCCTACAATTATAAGTGTATGTGAAGACACAATCCCACATTAAGTATTTTATATGGCACTTATATGCAACAGAGAGAGAGAGAGGGGGATTGACATAAACAAGGCCTATATGTACTTGTTTTTGCCGAATCAAGTAGTCCAAGTTATCCTATGTCCTACTCGAGTTCCCACATGCATAGGCTACCGGTAATCAACTACAACGATTAGCCGACTTCCGTTTTTTTGCCTCATTCAACTACATGTATTCAAAATTGGTTTATTGTGCAATATTAATTCTGCATGAACCCAGAATTGTTGTAGACGGGTCCTTTACTACTGGCTCTATGTCGTTTTGGGACTAAGGTATGATTAGATTGAAAATGAATAATTCGCTGGCGTGTTTGGGTATTTAGCAAAAAGAGGAAACCGTAGAACCCACAGAAAATTCAAGAAGTTGGACAGCCGATAGCACAACATTTTGGTCCAACATCATTTCGGACTAAACACAGCCGATCTGTTGGACTCGGTATGACGACTTTTTCGGATTTACTTGCCAAATTTTCGGACTCCTGAAAACTGTTTTGAATTGCTCTATTTCTGATAAATTCATCAACTTTATATACATAGTGCATAATATATGAAAATATAGAAAACATTCTTTTCGTAAACATTCAAAATGTACGTGCGTGATCAAGGTGCTGTATATTGGGTACCAGTCAAGTCGTCCACAAGCAAAGTCGTCCACAGTGAAGTCGTACACAACCGTTGGTGGAGTCGTCCACAACCGTTGGTGGAGTCGTCCACACCCGTTGGTGGAGTCGTCCACAACTATTGGTGATGTCGTCCACAACATAGAATAAGTCTCGTACACAACTAAGAATAAGACTCCGAGTACACAATTTAATCGTATCCACAACTATTGGTGATGTCGTCCACAACTAAGAATAAGACTCGTACACAATTTAATCGTAATGGTACTATTTTGTTATTTGATTTCGTGTTTGATATTCAATTTTATACCGATACTTTTGAATCCGAATTGTACACATTTCTTTAACGGTAGTGTCATATTTATTTCTATTTCACATGTGTGTAAATTCTTTTTTCTTTGGAAACCATTAAAACACACACTTATAGTGGACGACTTAACCAGGTTTTTCGTGTGGACGACTTTGCTTGTGGACGACTTGACTGGCATTCTGTATATTGATGGTGAGCGGTAAATTTTACCTGCATTTTTTATAAAAAATCGTTTTTGGCTTATTATAAATTGATTTGGCAGTCGTGTTCAATCTTTCCTTTCAACTTATTCCCGAGTCCGAAATGTAACCCACCCAAGTCCGAAATGTCACCTACCGGAGTCCGAAACATTGAGGCTGTAGTCCGAAATAATGACATGCAATTGGACCGACGACACGACTCCTTGACATCGAAACCATGCCATGTTCATGTATTAAACCACTAGTAGACCATTCACCCCACCCTATATCGAAAAAAACATGGCTTATGAAGATATTTGCTAGTCTTACTTGGAAAAAAATACTGGATTACCTGTAAGGAAAGGGGTGTTAGTCCTACAGTTTAGCTCCGACTGGTCTAATTCAGTGTGCTAAGTAAACATTTTGCCTGGACATTATACAATGTCACTATGGCCTACTCTCATATTAGATTCCAACTGCCAATGGAACTTTTATTTGTACACTAATGTGTAGATTGGACGTCCGGGGAAACCATGCTACGAAATACGAATGAGCTTTCTCGTTCAACACCAGGAGGTAACCTTCGGTCGCCAGACTAGTGTGCAAGCACTTAACTCACTCAGTCACCATGGCCATCTTCTAATTACTGCGACAGTTAACTTGTGACAAACAAAGATTATTAAAATAGCTTTTTACGACTTAGGTAGTTCCTTGAGATTACAACTTTTGATACGTATAGATACATTAGTTTCAATTTCATATCACAGAGTTTGTGAAATGAAACGAAACCGGGTACAACGTCCTACTGTTCTGCTCCTAACCTGGGCTAATGAAGACGGGCATACAGTGTGCTGTGAGGGAAATTTTGCCCGGGAAGCGACTCTAAGGCCTACTCTTATATTGAATTCCAACTGCCAAAGAGTCTTTTACGTGTACACGAGGCCTCAGTTTTCCTTCCCATCTAAACGGCTAGACAACTGTCCTTGTCAGGCCTTCCGTCCTGCATCAGTGGATGAACTCTCTCGGCCGATGCAGGGATCAAACACCTGACCTCCAGGCTAGCGAGCCAGCATCTTAGCCACATGATCCCTCACACAGTTTGTATATGGTAAAGTATCTTTAATAGTTAAGTACATGTCATCTATTTATTTTTTCAGTTTCAATAATGGATGCATATGAAAATCACCCAGAAAAAGATCATACAATAAAAGAAATTAAAAAAGAAAAAAAATGGAATAAATGACTGAATAAATGATGATAGAGCAGCTTGTTCTTGGTGGGTAACTATTCAATTCTAGTATATTAGTAAATGCACGAATTTGTAAAATATAAATAATGTCATATTATATTACTGTATACAATACTGTATTCACACTTGTCTTAGTGGACCAGGGGATCATGTGGCTAGGTGGGTAAGACTCTGACTCTCTAGCCTGCAGATCAGGTGTTCGATTCCTGCATTGGCCGAGAAAATTCATCCAGATTTTCCGGCGTGGTTTTACCCTCGTCAGTGATTCAGGACGGAGGGTCTGACAAGGACAGCTGTCACGACGTTCGGATGGGACAAAAAACCGAGGTCCCGTGTACACATTGGCATGCACAGCAAAATTTCCCTCATAGCACACTGTATGGCGTATGCCCGTCTTCATAAGCCGAGTTTAGGAGCAAAACAGTAAGACAATAAACCCATTTATACTGTCATTTTTTCAAGAGTTTTGTTCTGGCTTCTTACCCATTGAGGCTTAATCATCTGCCTAGGTCTGTAACTAAAAAAGGCACAATAAGTATTATGCAAAGTTGAAACAAAATAGAGACCCCACATGTGGTAGAATGAGTTGTTTATTTAAACATTCTGAACCATAGAAAGTATATTTATTGCCTACTATAATAATGTATAATATTTTTTTTCAGACTGGAGAGCATTTGATGTATGATTCCAGCAACAAGAGAACTCAACCATATACCCTTTGAATATTAAGCCATCAAATTGTTTTATAATTTTGAAAAAGAATGTAGTGATTATAAAAGGTAATAGGTCATCCGTTGCATTTGATTTGATCTGATTTTATTTTTGTTTTTAATGTTAAATATCCTTTGGAAAAAACAATTATGTTGTAATTCTCTCCAGAAATTTGTGTAAAATATAGAATGTAAAGTGACTTTTAAATCACTCAGATTTGGTCGTCAATCATGAAGTATTATATAGGGCACTCTGGTACATTAAGGTGACTTTCCCTTGCTTATTAAATGAAGGGGGGGGGGGTAGGACGTGCATGCTGTATCATAAGGTCCGTCATTAAGTCAAATAACGTAGTTTCGATTCCCCCTGTGTTCATGATAATGAGTAGGGTCGCGTGACCAACCTTGTCAGTTTTCTCCGGGTCATCCGGTTTCCTCTCACTACTCACTGCTAAAGACCCCTACTTGGAAGGTAATTATTGAAATATAATTGAACCATATGTTAGTCCTGAAATAACTAGGTGTAGAGTGGACATTATACCCCATTTTTTTGCTCTCTCTCTTTAAAAGGTGAAAAGGGGTTTAACATCCTACTTTTCTTTAGGGGGGGGGGGGGGGCATGGCCGAAAGGTTAGTGTTCGCGCTGTATCATACGGCCTGCCATTCTGGCGTGGTTTCGAATCCCCGGTTGTACGTGGCAAGGAGTAGGGTCGCCTGTCCAACCTCGTGGGTTTTCTCCGGGTACCCCGGCTTCCTCCCACTGCTAAAGACCCCTACCTGCAAGCGAATTATTGAAATAAAATTAAACCATATGTTAGTCCCGAAATGACCTAGTTTGTGTCAAGTGGTCATTTAACACCATTTCTCTCTCTCTCCCTACTTTTCTTTGTTATGTAGGCCAACATGGCTCCCCCTTGCTTATGACTTGTATAGAAATATTTTGTACATGCCTCTTATATTTCATTTGTAAGTAGTTTTTCAGTTTCTGTGCATAATTTACTAGTATGTCTTTAATGCTTGTAATTTAGATATACAATGTATGTAAATCCTATTTTAGGGGGCATGGAGTAGGAATATTGTGTACATAGCGTTTGAATTATTATTTCTTTTTTAAGAAGGTAACTTTGAAAAAAAAAAATTTGTTGGGGATGGGGGGAATAAATTGTTATTATATAACACAATTTTATTAGCATTGGAATTAAATTTGTTTATTTGTATACCAAAAGTCTCTGTGCTTGTTGTGAGGGTTTTTTTTCAATTTAAATAACTATGCTTATTTTATGGTTTCTTTATTTTTTATTTTTTTATTTTCTGTGGAGTGGGGGGGGGGGGGTGTCATTATTTACCACAATTTTATTAGTATTGGATTTTCTTTTTTTTCATTATCCATCAAAATGGCTGTCTAGTTTTGATTTGGCATTAATTTAATTATTCATATAATTTTATAAATAAATGATAATTCATAAAAATGATAATTTTATGAATAAATGATAATTTTATGAATAAATAGTAATTTTATGAATAAATAGTAATTTTATGAATAAATAGTAATTAATAGTAATTTTATGAATAAATAGTAATTTTATGAATAAATAATAATTTGTGTAATTTTATGAATAAATAATAATTTGTGTAATTTTATGAATAAATAATAATTTGGGTAATTTTATGAATCAATAATAATTTGGGTAATTTTATGAATCAATAATAATTTGGGTAATTTTATGAATCAATAATAATTTGTGTAATTTTATGAATAAAATTGGTGTAATTTTATAAATAAATAATAATTTTATGAATAAATATAAATTCTATGAACTAAATTGGTGTCATGTCATTTATCAAACATTACATTTAAAACAGAATAAAAGGAGGGTCTGTTGGTGGTTATACACAAGTTTGTATGAAACAACACAAGTTTCAAAAATTTCAACACAAGTTTCAGAAATTCCAACACAAGTTTCAGGAATTTCAACACAAGTTTCAAAAATTTCAACACAAGTTTCAGAAATTCCAACACAAGTTTTAGAAATTTTAACACAAGTATTGTGTAGATTTTCACACAAGTTTCAACACAAGTTTGTGTTGTTTGATCAATTTTAACACAAGTCTTGTGTTGTTTGATCAATTTTAACACAAGTCTTGTGTTGTTTCGACATTTAACACAAGTTTGTGTTGTTTCAACACAAGTTTGTGTTGTTAAATAGTAACACCCAACTTGTGTTGAAAACAACACAAGTTTGTGTTGTTTCAACACAAGTTTTTTTTCAGTGTACAGGCCCGGGAATGTATAGCGCAATGGACGCTTGCTGCTAGCCCCACCCCCCTGTATTTATTCACGCAATCTGATATGTACGTTTGTTTGTGATTTCTGCATCTTGTGCCGTGTTCGTAGATTTGCTTGTATATAAATTATGTGTGATGTAGTCATCTTGCACTATTAGACGTAATTGATGTACATGTAGATGCGTTTGAACCCCAGTTACTAAATACTAATATTATACAAACAGTTTGAAGATCTTGGTCAATGGGAAAATGAGAAACTGAGTGATAATGGATACGATCAGAGAATGGAGTTTAACATAACAAAGAGTGGTGATGATAAAACTACCTGTGTGGTACTAACAATACACAATATAACTGTCGAGGACTTTCAATATATTTACAACGCCAGAGCACAGTTTAATCATATGTGTATAAAATATGCTGGAGCTGTTTCTCTCAAAGAAGGTAATACAATCAAATTTTATACTCAGGTGCTTAATGAGATAAATATTTTCTCCAATAAACTGAACTGTCAGTGTACGTGACGTGAGATCAAACTAGCCGTGGCGGATCCAGGATTTTTTTGAGGGAGGTGATAACCCCATGTTTTGTCTCACCGACCGCGGTTTACGGAGCTAATTTCTGCCGCTAGTAACATAGATGCTGATTGTGTGTCTGATAAGATGCGCACCGTGTGCTATATAATATATATACGACCATGTGTGCATGTCCCGGTGGAAGCTTGTAGGGCCCGGGATTCCTATAACTCTACTCACCCCCCTGAACTGTCTATAAAAGAGCATGTCAGTGTCTAACTGGTTACTGCTCGATATGACATGTAACTCATCTCGATTTCTGTAAAGATATAACCCTCCGATAACAGTTTGTATAAAATAATATTTCACTGGATTGGGAGTTTGTGATTTTCCATATACATGTTATTTAATGGAATTATTTATTAAAATGGTTGTGTTAAGTAAATACTAAGCTATCATCACTGATTTGTCATTCTAGCACCACGGTTTTTCAGTCAACCGGCAGAAATTGAAGGAAAACCAAGAAATGATATTAAACTGGTGTGGGTCCATGTAAACAGATATGTGGCCACTGATATACGATTTAATAGATCCAATGAATTACGGAAACAGGTAATAGGGAGGGGTGGTGAGAGTAAGCTTCGAACCTCGCTACGTACAGCAACATAAAATATAAGATAATGCAACTACATGAAATCCAATTCAACCCGCTGTGTTACACCTAAAAATTAACACAGTTCGTTTACAATAAGCTACATATATTCCTACTCGCAGTATCAAATTGATATAAGCTGCGTTCACACTAGACGTTTAATCTGCATTGAATTCAGAATAAAGTCTTAATCCGGACTTTGGCGTCACACTCAATTCGATAAAAACCGATCTGAATCTGAATTAACAAATCCGTATATTTTTCCGAATTCAACCCGGAAAAATTATTCTCAAGGAGGTTATTCGCAGTCAAGATTTGTGTGTGACACGCTTTATCCAGATCAACAGTTTTACCGAGAAAGATAACTTCGCGCGCATGTTCATTTCTACTCCCGTCTTATAGCGGGAAATCGTGTATTTATGAAACTGGTGTTATGTCAAATAACCGAGGTGTACTTTGGGCTAAGGAGGAGGGGCTTCAGTTAGTAAGAAGCTAGCCCCCTAGTCTGTTGGTCGAGGGTTCGCTCTCGGCGTTGATCGAAAACGTTCAACGTGGTTTCCCCGTGTTAGTGTTGCAGGGCGTAGGGCCTGACAAGACAGAGTTCCCGTTGGAATTTAATAAAAGCGTGGGCCGTAGAGCCGCTGACTTGAAAAATGGTCTATGCCCGTCTTTATATAGGACCAGAACAGTAGGAAGTTTAACCCCATTTCATAATATTTCAATTATAAAATGTATCTTTGCTAGTATAGAGTCAAGAGCGAAGTACATGTACATACGTGTTTATCAAAAGAGTAATCATCCTCATTCGCGTTTGATTTTGGTGCCAACAAAATCGTGCCCGGCGCTGCATGGGGGGCGGGGATATTGAAGATGTAAGACCCGGCGTCGCTGATGTAGCCTTGCTTGCCTCGGGAAATTAAACATAAGCAACATAGGATCACGAATACGAATGTCTGGGGCGTCCATCTTGGATATGAATTACCTTCACAGCGCATTGAGTGTGGCGCTTTTCATTCTGAATTCAAACCGATAAAAATGTAATGTGACGCACCGCTTTTATTCCAGGAAAAACCAATCGGAATTCCGGGGCCGGTTTCCGGAATTCGCAATAAATGCGCATGCAGTATGAACGTAGCTTTACAGAAGAAAAATACATATTCGAATTGAGCAAATGATATGTCCATATATACAGAGGTTTTGTTGGGCTTTTTATATTTTTTATATTGCAGTACCAGATTGGAGATTGGACAGAAAACCGATTTAATAGAAATGACGAAAGATTTAAATTTGATAAACATTCTATACCTGGCGGAGAAGAGATAACCCTAAGGATATCAAAAACAATTGATGATGATTTTAATACTATATATGGGTGTAAAGTTACATTTAGTAATGGTCTGTCGAGTTATGATGAGATAAAGCTAATCTATACGCATGGTTTGTGAAGTTTTAATTGAAGTGTACAACTTAAATGTGACCAAAATATATTTTGCAATTAATTGTAGTATATACTTTCTAGTAAAAATAACACAGACTGTTATAAGGTAACTAAACCTCATGGGACCTGTGGCCAGTCAAAATTGAAGTCTTAGTTGGTTATGTAACTACGAGGGAAATAAAATCACACAAATGTTACGCTTCATTCGCTCCACATAACTTTTCAAATTTTGGATATTAATAAGACAAAGGGTGGTTGTTTGACGTCACATCAATACTTGTGGGCGTTATCAAATAGAACACGATACACGATATATATACTCCTTACTACGACAAAGAAAGTTTGTCTGAAGGTGACCAGGGCCCAGTTGTTCAACTTGTCGTTAAATTTAACAATGTCGTTAAATAATTTAACGACATCGTTAAATTTAACGAAAGAAAAGTCTGTTGTTCATCGCGTCGTTAAATTTAACGCATGGTTATGTAATCGTTAAAATGGTCCATATTTAACCCACCTAGCAGGGCATCGTTAAATTATTTAACCGGTCGTTAAATCACTCAAGGTGGCTGCCGGACAAGTTCTCATGGTCATGTTTCCCACTTTAAACATAAAAAAAGAATGAAATGGGGAGGGAACCGGAGACCTTCGGGCTAGCAAACCAGCGTCTTACTCACTGTGCCACTGTGGCTCCCAAATAAAAGAAAAAAAAGAATGTATACAGCACAGGGGTACTTTGAGTGCAACTAATTATCAAAGAAGTGAAGCAGCAGGTATTCATTGCCATGTGCTTTTATGCAAGTGGTCCCTTTCTCTAAATCATTGACAATGTTCACAAATAACCCAGTTTCCCCAATGCTAGATAATTGTGGCCCAATGACATCCAATTTCTCAAATGATTATTTTTATGCAAAACAACAGTATCTCGTTAAATTATTTGTCCCATTCGACTTTGAAAATGAAAATAAACAGATTTCTTCAGCATAAATCAAAGTTCACAAAGATAATTAATTAATAATTTAAATGCATTAGGATTTATTGATGGTACATGAATATTTAGAACTTTTCGATCTCTGTATAATATAACTTATGAAATTTGTTAGACCTTCTATGTCAGAATCATGTAACTTCTTTATGTAGGCTATATCAGTATGGAGTCTGTTGTGTAAACTTGCAAGTCGATCTTGGTTCACTTGAAGATAGGCCTAAATGTCATGTGTGCATCACAACCTTGAAACTATTACATCTATTTCTTTTGTATTGTCTATGTCCTTTAAATGTATCGCAGCACAGATCTGAAATTTCCTTGCGTCTTATTGGTAGAAAAGTATGACAAACGACACAAAATAAAACACTCTGCTTTAATAAGGCAAATAAATGCCTTTAATAAAAATTATTGTCTAGGCAGATAGGTTTTCATGGTGAATGTCAATCACGCTTCATCTTATATCAAAAAAAACACATCCCCGAAATTCTGCAAATGTCAATCACACTACATGTATTTTCAATCTTATATCCAAACACATCCCTGAAATGCATAAAACAGTAGAAAATCAGTCACAAATTAATTATAACCATTTGGAATTGGAAATTGACACTTCTTCATTATCCTATGTTTACATTCATTGACATCACGTAGCAACCGCTTTCGCTAGCATCTGAGACATCACATAATTTTACAGGGTTTTTTGGTGGATGTAAGCCTCGAACTACTTTTGTCTGCATGGGAACTAATAAAAATAGTGCCAAAGGTCTGCAAATAAGACTTTAAAAAGCTAAAAAAAAACAAACAAACTTACCACATTTTACAGGACGCAAACTTTACAAGCGAAACGATTTTTTTTTGTCAAGAGTTACCCCTCTCCAGTCTCGATTAGTAGGCGACACTTATGTCATTGAAGATTGAAAGTGTTTGCTAAACACACAGCATGAAGTCTAATTTCCCAATCAGCTAAATATTTTTAAATATTAGAAATATTTTACTGAGGATATTAATTGGTTTTCTTTTGCCCCCCACCACTCCTAACAGTGTCATCCATCTTGAATTGGTTTCCAGTGAGGAGAATTATGGGGTACTTGTTGAATGGTTAAATTTTAACCAAATGGTAATGGAATGGTTAAAATTTAACCATCTGGTTACATAACAACGTCGTTAAATGTAGTTGAACAACACAAATTTAACCATTGGTTATGTAACGATTAGTTAAATATACAACCAATGGTTATACGTAACCACATGGTTAAATTTAACTAAAAGTTGAACAACCGGCCCCTGGGAAATATACGCTAAAAGCAGCTATTAATGCCGAGAACATGCTGAAGGAACTGTTATCTAATACAATTAGATCAATTTACTATAATATAAAGAACTCATAGAACCAATACATAGTCACCAATATGAATAATTGTTTCATAATATACATGTATTTTTAAGTAATTTTAAACATAAACAAGATAATTTATATCCCCAAATCTTTCTATTTTTGAAATAGTTTTTTTGTGTATTTTTCTTGTAGATGTAGAGCCCAAAATGACAGTTCCTAACAAACAGATACATGGTAGAATTGGTGAAACTGCAACATTAATATTTACATATTACTACAGATACCCCGCAATCAATATATCTTTGGATCGGACATACACCACGGGATTACATGTAAGATAAACCTGTTAAGTGAATATTTTTTTAAAAGATTTGTTGTGATTTTGTCCTATATAATACATGTGTCCGTCGGGATAACCCGAACTACTTTTGCAAAGCGACCCTACCAAAAATTTGGAAAAATATGAAAAGTGATGTCACACATCAAAACCTGCATAAAACTCGAAAAGCGGGGGACTATTAAAATGGGTTCGTCTGTCTGTCTGTCAGTGAACACAATAAGTCTCCCTCTAGATGATGAACAGTTGGTACTAAATACAATTCAGATAATAATTCTATCTACCTGTTGATATTACAGCCTGGTACTTGGACAGATATTTGGTCTGTAATAGATGTCAACAGACGAATCTTTTACAACCGATCTATATTAGGTGGAGGACAGATATCTCTAATTATACTAAACACAACTATTGAAGACTATGATGCTATTTATAAATGTCAAGTTAATTTTACAAATGACCTGTTTATATCTAAAGAGATAACATTACTTCTAGAAGGTTAGATGCATTTAATCTTTTAAATAATTATCGTTACCATACATTTTTTGTAAATGTTATTTTCGCTGGAAGTGTTGTGTATTTACATTAAATACATCTACTTCTTGTTCCACTTATTGTAAACATATTTTAAAGACATGCTGGAACTTGTAGTTTTTGTAATATTATTTAGGTACTATAGAAGAGACGGGATTGGGTGTCGGGCTGACGATGATGACTGTGTCGCTGATATCAATCTTAGTCATAATTCTTCTTGTGGGATTTGCTGTTTGTGGTAAGTTGTTGGTCTAACACTATTTAAGTCAAACATATTTTGATTTAATCCGAGGCCGCCTTTGCGATGTTCTTATGTCCGTTCTACCGATATAAATTGCTATACAGGGATAAACCGAAATAACAACTACATGCACTTCATTTCCAATAAACTCAGATTATTTGATAATAAGGCACGATCTCTTGCCAGACTAACAGACTTGAATCCATGGGGTTCTTCTCTTTTGAAGGCACAGTTTTCGCCAGACCCACAAGCGAGTGAAACCCCACGGGTTTTCTCTTGGAATCCAGGACATTTTAATCCAGGTTCATGTGACCTGGCTGCTTGATTAGAACTTAACATAATTGAAATTTGAAAGTGAATGTTCAAACATTTACATAAAATATCACGTATTTAAATATTGAACAGGATACGGAAAAACTTCTCAAACTGTATATTAATCAATCGGGTAAAGTAGGAACGGAGAAACCCATATATTGTATGGGTGTGCCTAATAAAAAGCGTTCATCAGTTTCTATCGTGGTACGTGATTGTATACAAGCGACCCATTTTACAATGGGTTACTCTTAATTCCATTTCGAAGTATCGAATTCTAAGTTAAACAATAGCCATCAGACCGGTAAACATGCAGTCGTTTTAATACGATTTTGGCAATTATAGGGACGAAATAACATTGAAAAACATTTGTCTTAAAATGCATTTACAAACATTTGATTAAAATGCATTGTTTCAATAGTAAGAAGACAGTTGTCATTTTGCCTCTAAGGACAACTCAATACCACCCCGTTTAACTGAGAAAGGATATATTTTAAAACCTCTGCTTCAAAACGCCAGTCTGCCAGCAAGACATTATACTACCAAGAATATACTACCAAGAAATCAGATGAAATGACTACATGCGTCTCGTTTAAACTACGATCTTTATTTACATAGCCAGAAAACAGTTTATCAATAAGGCAACAATAATACCTGTGCGACAGAAATGTTTGCTCATCAATGTGTTGACAATAAAGTAAAATAAATTCAACTATTTTATTACAGTGTATAAACGTAAAGCTAAAAGAGTGGTAAATACCAGCAGCAATCCGATTAATAATATGAGACATTCCTACATTTCACTAAACAGTGTTGTTATATTCCATGCCAACCGTGATTCTACTACAACCGATGCTGAGTCTACTGCATCTAACGACACAGATGACGACACAGATGACGACACGGATGCATATGCTAATCCTTACGACCCAATCAACAGAGATGGTATTGATACTAGTAAGAACTTTTATATGTCACTACAGAATCCTGGAACAAGTAACATTAACCAAGGGGAAGATGTCCAAGAAACAGAAGTTGATGATAATTCGGTAACCAATATCAATGATGTCCAGACAGCCGATGATGATGATGATGATGATGATGATGATGATGATGATGATGATGATGGTGATGATGGGGATGGTGATGATGGTGATGATGATGACGACGATGATGATATATCGACACATGACTCTAGCCCTTACGACGCCCTGAACAAATATACCATGAACAGTGATATACACAGTTATCTATCGCTACCACCATGTACGTGTATTGTAGAGGACCTAAAGATTGTGAAAAAAAGACCCTCAACGATCTAGATTAGATTCTCACGTGTAAGGATTCTCAAATTAAATCAAATAGTATGCTTTAATTTGGACCATCTTTGAATATACATAGTTGTTTCTGTAGTTGTATTCTTGTTTCACTTTTAACATGCCATGGACTTAATTTATCCTAAATAGAGCCAGCTACCATGTATTTGTGGCCTCTTCCGACTGTCCCATGGATTTGATTATACTTTTGCTGTATATTTCGTGCAATGCCTGTGTATATTGTGCGTCTTGTCATATTTTAAATTTAATAACTAGTAGCACTTATTGACGTCCCTCTGCTGGTGTTCATGTGCCATTAAAACTCCGTGGCAAAAGCCATTATGTCTCGGTCGGATTCGGCCAAGTCGTCCATACATATATATGCCATGGGCTAATAAATGATCTCTTAACGCAGATGTTAAAATGTCAGTATAATTTAACAAGACAGTTTGTTATTTTTTGTTTTACATAATTCATATATTTTTGTGTGCTTTGATGTTAAGAATATATTATTATGTTATACATAATGAATGTTTATTTTGTTGCTTTGTGTTGTAATTTTTTTTACTTACCTTACACATAATGTTGGTGTGTGTGAGTTGGGGGAGGGGGATAATAAATTTTGTTAGCCTTGCATCAACTTTATTGTTTTTTATATATAATTTTTATATTTATTTGCGTATTGTTTTAATATGAATTATTCGTGTTTTAAAAAAATCATGCAGTTGGTTCAATGATATTTTGAATTAAAAAATGTATTGTTAGATATATATAATTGATATAATATTATTGTTACTTTGCCAGTCATATCTGCTAGTCATATGTTTTGTTCAATAGGGACCCACGAGCTACCCTCATTTTTGTTTATTCGCAATTGATATACTGTATATACAATAATACATACATTTGTTTTTTTTAATTTAAATCGAATATTTGTTTAAATAATCTATCTCTGTTTTAAAATTAAATAACTTAGTGTTGTTTTTAATTGCTGCAAAATTAATTAAAATATGCAAATATTGCTTTTGTTTCCATGACAAGGCGTGTGTTTGACATTATTTTGATAATTTTCGTAAGTACACAATTTTGCAATAACTAATCATATCAACTGTATGTTTCATACGTTTATCGCCAATGACATCGTTAAAATGATACGATACTCTGGAATCACAGCATCGTTCTAAATCGTTTGAATTCAGTGTCCAGAGACTAAAGGACTGGTTATAAATGTATTAAATATTTTTAGCAGTTGCCTAGACACAATGCTTGTTATAATATCACACTCGCATCTTATTTTATGCACCTTGCTTGCTATATGCAGGCTATATTCTTTTCAATACCAATGAATACCTATGTCGTTGGGTATGGGTGTAGACGATATGCAGTATTGGTGAAAGTGATATTTAAATCCCGAACCCACTTGAACCGACTGTTCACCGTGTAAAGTTAATATAATAATTCAGTTGGTCGATGAATACAACCCACTCTCGTTATATATAGTCATACATTAGTATACCTGTCACGTGACATTGGTGTCGGTTGAGATTTACAAAACGACATTCCATCCTACAATTATCAATTAACAATGGTTTTAAGTAGGTATAAGGTATATCTGTTACCCTACATTTCACAAAGACCATCTCCACCTCCAAGATAAAAATTGGATAGTTCTTCAGGAAAGTATCGTAGAGATTTATTACAGTTATACCAACTAGTGGAGCCACGGTGGCTATATGAATAAGACTCGTTAGCCTGGAGATCGGGAGGGCCTGACTAGCAGTGGGAGGATATCAGAGAAAGGACGGCGATCCCATATCGTGTCATGTGGAAGCTTGACTCAACGATTGACCGTATAATCGACAATCACAGTGCGCGTGAAAGACCCCCTGTTAAAGTTATAACTAATTGAACATGTTTCATGAAATAAATCAACATGATAGCAAATGTGTAATAATACAAATCTACAACAAAAACATTATTATTCAAGACGCAACCTCAAATGATCAATGTTATAATGATTTTCAGAAAATATGTGATTGAAACTATTGACAATTCAACCCTTTAATATCATTGTGACGCATGTCAAATATTGCAAATTATAGCTGTTAACATATTATTCGAATTGCATACCATTATGGCAGATCTCCTTTTGTACAATATTTCAGTCGAATACAATTTACCATTGACAAACAACTCGAGCACCAATAAAGCCGTGTATTAACAACATAAATACATTTTATTTTCCTTTATAAACAGATCAAAGTTGACAAATCATTTTCTTAATAAAGTTTTAGTTTGTTTGATATCATGTTCACGGTTGTAAATATGGGCCTCGGTATTTGTCCGGGAATAAAAGTATCAGAGAATTGTGTAATCTCGGAGAATATAGTTTAGTGAGATATGAATAATAAAATAAAGGTGGCCATCTACTAAACTATTTCAGTCTTGAACACACCCGGGTAAATTGTTATAATATTTTGATTTATTTTTTTGAAATATAATTTTGAATTTAATCCCATCAATTACAACTTTTTTTTTGAAAAAGGTGTCATATTTGTTTTCAAATCATAACATTCACTGTATACTTTATTTGCATGATTAGCCCAGGTTGGGTGCAAAAGAGTAGGACGTTAAACCCCATTTCATTTCATTAAGTAGGTATCAGTGAGGTTCTGTGTACACATTGGCAATTGATTCGAAATGAGAGCGAGAGGGAGTTAAGGTCCAGTCTACACCAAGCATGCCATTTCGGGATCAGCAGCGTCTTTGTGCAGCATGATAATTACCGTCATCTATGAAATTATACCCTTCAACGTCACAACCAATATTGATGTTGCTATTGTGACAATGTTTCAAGAGGCTGAATCGCTAAGTATCATCCATAATTTTCAAAATTAAAATCACGAATTAAAATTACTATTGGTTAAATTCAACCAATATTGATGTTGTTTTTTGTTGTGAAAAAAGTGATCCTAACATCCGATATTTAAATCGCAATGAACATTCTAAAATCATAACACGACGTCGTGTACTATGTGGTTCGGGGTGCAATTGGTAATGTGCACAGAAAACAAAGGGTATAAAATATGGCTGTTATTCATAAAACTGTTTATTATTTGTCATTCTATATAATTGTATTATGTGAAATGTTATATACACAAACATAAAATCGATTATCCGTCCATATGTTTTTACAATATAATATTCTAATCTTGATCCAGAAAAGCAATTAAATTACCCATTCAACTCAAATCCAACTAGTTTAAATGACTTTTGTTAAAAAAAGGCAATAGAGTAGAAACAAGTACACAGTCCGATGCAATTTCATTATGTGAAGATTGCATATCCAATGATTGCATATCACCATGTTGTCCCATGATTCTAGTATATTATTGTTCATAAAATGTGCAATATCTTCGATGCGTTACACGTACCTAAAAGAGGGACGAACTTTCGTTGATGTAATATAGTATGTCATATGGTAAACTCCAAAGCATAAAATTACACTGTATGTGAGTAATCTACTAATGAATAGTGTACGTGTCAATCGTTTGATGTGGATACAAATGAGTTTATGTTTTTCAAGTTTCATATCTACAAAGAACATCGTAGGATGTGATCTGTATTTAACATTTCCTTTATCTGTCAACAGTTTGTTTTTATTCAGGAAACAATACAGACGTGAAATGTTTCATGCTACCATCGTTGGTCTAACACACTGGCAACAGTCTATACGTCCACCACAGGCGTGCGGGCTCAATGACAGTTAGGGGGGGGGGGGCAGAACCCGAATTGCCCGAAAAAATTTCGGGTTTACAGACAGCGACCCCCCCCCCCCTCAAGAAAATTTTGGAATATTTGACGGCTGCTAACACAGTTTCCTGCTATTGCAGCCCGTGAACAAAACAGCTTCAAAGTGGTCTAATATAGGTTAATAAAGGTAGCTGGCTCGAATTTCAATCAATCGTTTACAGTCCACGAAGACGAGTAAATTTTGAAAATTTAACTGCCGCAAACGCGTCTTCCTGCTATTCCTGCCTGTAAATACATCAACTTTTATTTGGTCCAATACAGCCTACCTGCTGACCCGAATTCCAAACAACACATCAATCGTCGCGAGGTTTGGGGGCCTCACCCTCCCGGAGAAAATGTTGAAAATTTAACCACCGCAATTGCGTTTACTGCTTTCCTAGCCTGTGTAAGCAACTCCAAAAGTATCCAATGGTATTGTAACCGAAATCCCACTCCGAATTCCAAGCATGCAATCAGACTGTTGCAGCTGCATTCAAAAATACTAATCGATGCCCGAAAAATGTCTCACAAAGTAGATTCGATTTAAAGAAAAGTAATATTGGTGTTTTATTAGGGCTCGATGACAGTTAGGGAAGCGAAACTAGAAATGCCCGAAAATTTCAGGTTTACAGACAGCGGCGCCGGTTTTCTCCGAGAGGCGAAGAATCGGAACTGACCTTGTATAGACTCCCCATGAACATTTGGAATATTTGACAGCCGCAAACGCGTATTACTACTATTCCAGCCCGTGCAATTAGTGTTTTATTAGATTTCGGGCACTTTATTTTGCCAAGTAGATGAAATAATTTTTTTTCTCACTTTACCCGTCTGTCCGAAAAGTCAGCTTGCCCGAAAGTTAGGGG
Source organism: Patella ulyssiponensis (assembly GCA_963678685.1). NCBI lineage: Eukaryota > Metazoa > Mollusca > Gastropoda > Patellidae > Patella > Patella ulyssiponensis. The sequence continues at coordinate 8,723,350 of OY783227.1, read as the reverse complement.
GGGGGGGCAGCAGCCCCCCCCCCCCCCCGGCTCGTACGCCTATGTATACGTATATAGCCTGCTGAGGGGTGTTTGGTTTATTTGCATTGTTTTCCAGCGATCTTTGAAATATAATGTATTTGAATTGTCTCTGCAAATTGTTCATATTCTCAACAATACAAAAGGGGTCCATCATAGCTGTAGAGTATAATGTGCAAATTTCAAATCATCCATCCTAACCGGTTTATTTTTTTAGCACTATAGTGATGCCATCGTAGCATCCAGCACTAGAGCAAACGACCTTGTATAAACGGTACGTAACGCTTCCTAATCCTGTGCTCGAAATGAATAGCAACAACTGTCCAAAGTCCCCGATAACCGGATTTCATAGGATAAGCGCGGTTATGAAAGAGGATGATTCCGATCTATCGATGCGAAGATGATCCCTACCTGTCATCATCATTGGTCCATGAGCCGATTTTCTAGACGTAACGGTGTTTCCACCGACAAGGATAACGTTCGCTTGTGGGTTTTCTCAGGTTTCCTCCCTTTTCTAAAGACCCCTAGGCGCAAGCGAATTATTGAAATAAAATCTGAACCATATGTTTGTTCCGAAATAACCTAGTTCTTGTGAAGTGGACATTAAACCCCATTCCACTCATTGCATTTTTAAATCATTTTGGTCGGTCAAAACATTTTGTTTTTATTCACAAGTTTGAATATCGTTCAATAAAATTGAATGACATAAACATAAATGTTATTACTTTTGTTTGGGGCTCGGTTTCAGGAAAAGTTTTAGGGTGGGGAACTCAGAGACTCGGCGAAAACAAATGGGTGGTAATAGCTCGAGGCCCAAACCTCATTTTTCCTAACAAAATAAACGAAAGTACGGTTGAACGGGAAAGTTCGAAAAGGCGGAATAAATAGCCTTGACATCCCCAAAAAAGAGAACAGGGGAGTTGAAGGTTAGACAAATGACCCAGCTTTTTTCACGTCCGTCAAAATAGATAACCATTGCTTTTCCATGTTAATCATTTTCTCTCTTTTCCAGAAATGTTTGTGGGCGGGGCGCTTTTGATGATACATGTTGCTGCGTCATGTTACAGCATCGTGTCCCATGACTAAGGTGATATTGATTACTGGAATTTTGAAATGCTAAAATTAACATGCATGACAACAGTAAGTGAAATATCTGGTGGTCTCGATCAATAAAGGGAGATAACTATATTTGTTTACGTTTCTTGAATGCGTCCCTGTACATAATTACTTTTGACTAACCTCCTCGTGTGTGTGTCTTATATATACTGCACGCACCATGATTAATCTACACCCTATTATTGTAAACATAGCTTCCGACATCGTCCAATTACTACCTATAGACCCACGAGTAGCTTCCGACACCGCACAATTACTACCGATAGACCTACGAGAATCTTTCGACATCATCCACTTACTACCAATAGAGAGAAGGGGGGGGATAGGGTTTAACGTCCATTCGACACAAACTAGGTCATTTCGGGACTAATATATGGTTTAATTTATTTCGTTAATAATTCCCTTGCGCATAGGGGTCTTTAGCAGTGGAAGGAAACCGGAGGACCCGGAGAAAACCCATGAGGTTGGACAGGCTACACTACTCCTTGTCAGGTACAACCGGGGATTCGAAACCACACCAGTTGAGTCAATGACAAGCTTTCTGATACAGCGCGCACGTGCTAACCATTCAGCCATCCAACCCCCAACCCTCCTACTACCGATAGGCCTACGAGTAGATTCCCTAAGAATTTTAGATTCACGAAAGTCCTTTCCTTACGCGCAAAACATATTTCCGGGGATTTGGCTATTGATCTAATTCACTAATATATTTCACAGTAAACTGTTTTCCCGGAGAATTAAATAAAGACTGTATACGTCTACATGAGTAATCCATAAAAACCATGTCATCAAACAAATAAAAAATCTATTGAAAACAGCTTTTATCAAGTTTGATCTATTCATGGTAAGAGTATTGTGAATCATTACAAAAAGATTTATTCAGAGTTGGCGTTCATTCAAATACAAATACATAACATTGAATGAGTATTATAGTTTAGTATCCGTGTTAAAGTATTTATCTGCCGAATCCATATAGCAGGGAGGGGGAGGGGGAGTGGCCTAGGCCTAGTGGTGTAGAGTGTCGCGCTTCTACCTCTAGCTGGCCGGTCACCTCTGGCTTGCGGCTGTGGTTTCGATCCCTGGTGTGAGCGTATATGGCATGGAGATAGAGGCGCCTCCTCAACCTCGTGGGTTTCCTCCGGGCACTCCGGTTTCCTCTCACTGCTAAAGACCCCTGCGCGCAAGCGAATTATTGAAATCAAATTAAAACCATATGTTAGTCATGAAATGACCTAGTTTGTGCTGAGTGGACGTTAAACCCCATTTCTCCCCCCCCCCCCCATATAGCAGATGGCAGAACTCACGATGGATCAGTGAATAAAACGCTGGCTCGCTAATTTGGAGGTCATGCTTTCGACCCATGATCGAGAAAGTTCAAAGGTATTTTCCGGCGTGGTTCCTCCTCATCAGTGGTGAAGGGCCTTGGAAAGGGAAAACATAGAGTTGTTCGGATGGGACGCAAAACCGAGGTATTTAGAATTGGATATCAGAATAAGCCGTATGGCATATGTCCGCCTTCATCAGCCCCGTCGGGGTAGAACAGTAGGACGTTAAACTTCATTTCATTTCATCTCAATACCCCACAATTAACCAACATGACCCCGTCAATGTTTTTTTATGGAATTATTTATGACGGCCGAGGTCACAGATCTTCGGCCCTCGGACAAATGAGACTACCAGCCAGTAATGAATAAAATCTATATAATTATGCCAGTAGAAAGACAATATACTGAAGTCTTTAACATTCATGCAGGTAATTTCTCTCAGCACCAGCACCGTCCAGCCCCGTGCTCGCAGTTATATTTCAATTCGATATGCTTTCTCAATAACAAACAACCTCAAACGTACAATATTGACCCGCATCCATTATGTATTGAAAGCATTATAAGATCTAAACAGCTGGGCCAATAAACCCCAAAAAGTAATCAACACCAACGTAGGTTGAGCTATGCCGGTTTCGAAATGAAAGCTCAATGTAAACAAGCCCCAGAATATAGTAATTCACATTCTGCACACAGGAGCCCATCTACTCTACTTCGAGAACAGCCATTTTATACTGTTTTGTAATGCGGACACACCCCGATTCACATCTGTTATACACAAAAAAACTATTTAAACCTTTTCAATTTTATTAAATGAAAGCAGAACATAATATGCTTCTAAAATATCTCGATATGTACATAAAATAGAATAAATAAAAGATTCTACTCTCAGGTAAAAGTATATAGAAATATGAAGTTTCTAGAAAGAAAAAACTAATTTCATCTTAGCTAAACAGGAGCAGGATGAAGTAAAACAAAGGGATATTAAGATAATATATTTAAGTTCTTATAAATTGCCAGAGATTGAAACAAAATTATTAAATAGGGGTTTAAAATTTACCCACGCACCAATGATTAACAATTAATTACTTAATTCAAAACTTTTCAAATTTTGTAGAAAAGTAAGATTAATGGAATACTTTTACGATATAGATCCTAATGATACAAATAATGAAACTCAAATATTACATCAATCAAAATCTGAAAGTTTAGTTAAAAACAAATCGAAGTTTACACCGGGTTCGGGAAGGGATGAATATCTTGATAAATTTAAAAGCAATATTACATCTCACCAAATACAAAATAATGACTATAAATATAATCTTTTGAAAATTGAAAATCAAGCACTAAATAATCTACGGAAAAATAATAACAATACCATAAAATAAGCGGACAAAGGCGGAGCCATAGTCCTAATGAATACGGCATTTTACAAAGCCAAAATATTAAACATTCTTGAGGATAAAGAATAGTATGAACCGTTTGTCCCTAAAAATGAATCTAATATAAAGAAATTGATATCTAAATTCATCGAAAGTCAAAGTACATGTCTCAACGAAACAGAAAACTATTTGACTAACTATGAATCAAAAACAGCATATTTTTATGGTTTACCTAAAGTACATAAGAGCCCGCAAATACAGAAAGAAATAAACAACAACAGATCGGGTCTAATTTTTTATAGAAAATCCTACAGATTTAAAATTTAGACCAATTGTAGGAGGACCTCACAGTGTTACACAGCGTCTCAGTAATTTCCTTGATATTCTATTAAAACCACTGTGTAAGCACGTCAATAGTTTTATTAGGGACGACATAGATTTTCTGAACCATTTACCAACAAAGGTAGCTCCTGGAAGTACACTTATAAGTTTTGATGTAGTCAATCTCAAACTTGGAATAAAAGCTTTAGAATATTGGTCAGGTAAATATCCTGACGAAATACCCGAGAGAATCACTAAATATTTTATTATAAAATCCATTGATATCATAATGTCCAATAATGTATTTTACTTTGATGGAAATTGATATCTTCAAAAGAAAGGCTACCCAATGGGTAGCAAGATAAGCCCTACGTGCGCAGTTCCGAAACGAGGTTTTTTAAATTGCCTTTTTTTTTGGAACGAGGTATTTTGTTGAGAACGAGGCTTGGTAAAATGCCTCGTTTACTAAACGTGGTTTTTTCAAGATAGTTATTAGCGGTATATCGGCCAATTTGTAAAAATTAAAATGTATGTTATTTAATACGAAAATAAAACCAGTTCAAACTATATTATTATCAGAGAAATTGACAAGACAAGAATACACGCCGTCGGTAGAGGTGTAAAACTATTGCAGACACATAGCTACCTTGATTGATTCATTCAGGAAGCTAATCGCAAAGCCTTAGAAATGGATCCAAAAGAGTTAAGAATCGTAAGGATAGACATACGATTATAAAGATTAAAAACATAGAAGAAAATGTCTTTACATTAGTTTCAACTTATGATCCAACTCAAGAAAAAGCCAGGGATGTAATAAATAAACATACATATTTATTAAAAAATAGCAAAAAATGTCGGAAATATGGGATACCACAAAAATTATCAATTCTTACAAACAACCCCCAAATTTACGATGAATACTTACGTCTTCAAAATTTGATTCTAAAGTTTCAGAATCGAGTGTCACAAAGTGTGGTGACAATAGATGTAAAGCATGTGACAACATTATTGAAGGTAAAGCAGTAAAAATTAATGGAAATGTACATTTAAAGTAAAACAATCTATGAACTGTAAAAGTAATAATGTTATATATTTGATAATATGTCCAGGTTGTAATGATGAATATATCGGCAAAACTGAATCACAACTAAACATAAGGATGAACCTACACAGATCCCACATTGCTAATCCCAAAAATAGAATGATTCCTTTAAGTGAGCACTTAGATACATGTGGAAAGGGAAAATTTAGGGTATTCCCCTTATATAAACTCAACTGGTCGGATAATAATTTGCTAGAAAATAAAGAACGGCATTTTATTAACAAGTATCCCCCTAAATCAAATGCTTCATAATTTTATATGGTATTTTGATATTGTAAAATAATCATAGTTTATATTATTATTGTCATGTACATAATGTATTTATAACGCCATGGCGTCATGTAATTGTATACTATCTCATTATTAAAAGCCTGGCGATACCCGTGGTGGGTGAAAGCGCTAGCTAAGATGAAATTAGTTTGTTCTTTCTAGAAACTTCATATTTCTATATATATAGAATAAATAAAAGATTCTACTCTATAAGTAGTAAGTGTTTGTTCTAATTATAGTATAACATAATACAGTAGTAGACGGTCAAGATAAACTACACAGGAAATAAAAGCAATACCAAACAAAACAAATTAATCTCTCTCTCTCTCTCTCTCTCTCTCTCTCTCTCCCTCTCTCTCTCTCTCTCTCTCTCTCTCGACCTTGTGCAATATTCCCTATTGGTTTGTATTTGGACTAACGGTACTGTTATATAATTATATTATGATAATACTTATTGAAGTATTTATTTTACAATATTAATAAACCTCGACTTTATCAATATATAGAGTGAGCTGGGCAAATAGATTATACAATATCATAGTATTATATACACATACAAAACTTTAAAAGATATGGTTTTCAACTAGGTGACAGTAGTTAATATGACACAATATAAATTGTAATCAGGAACAATTGATAATAATTTAGTAATTATATTTTTGAAATCGTTTAACTAGAATCATCTCGTGCCTAATGACCAACATGAATCTATAGTAAGATCTAACATTGACGATAAGAAATTTATAAACAGATGATGTCAATAAAAAATAAAAATAACAATAGGTAGCTTATAAACCATTAATGACAATAAAATATTATAATGTCAGTAAAAATAAATAATGGTAACATGGAGCTGATCAACCGGTAATGACAATACAAATAAATAATACAACATGGAACTGATTAACCGGTAATGATAATACAAATAAATAATGCAACATGGAGCTGATCAACCGGTAATTACAACATGGTGCTAATAAACGAAAACATGGGATTTAACGTCCTACTTTTCTGCATTGGCCTTAAACCTGGAGCGAGCACGAGACGCCCAGTTTAGCGAGCTGGCATCTTATTTACTGAGCCACTGCAGCTCCAGCGTGCAATAACATCACTGCCCCCACCCCGCGATTATGTAATGGTTTATTAATAATAAATAACTGTGGTATCAAGTTTAATTATTACCGATTATCTTGTATCCTAAATACAGAGACCAGTAACGTTACTGTATTTCGATCACCTCTGGCTTGCGGCTGTGGTTTCGATCCCCGGTGTGAGCGTTTGTGCCATGGAGATAGGAGCGCCTTCTCAACCTCGTGGGTTTCCTCCGGTTTGCTCCCACTGCTAAAGACCCCTACGCGCAAGCGAATTATTCAAATAAAATTTTTAAAAAACATGTTAGTCCCAAATGACCTAGTTTGTTAAACCCCATTCTCTCTCTCTCTCTCTCTCTCTCTCTCTCTCTCTCTCTCTCTCTCTCTCTCTCTCTCATAATGTATTTCAGTCATTCCTTCATCATTTGGGTCAAGTATTTTCGTATAATTCCTCCTCTTAGTTTGGTTTATTGAAGGCCACTCTGTATATTATCCGACAGCTGATCAAAAAATATGAAATATAGCGGACCTAACGTTTTGGGGTGGATTTGCCAAATATCGGCAGATTCAGAGTACGGGTATATGATGCCACCTTGTGGAAATGGATATAACTAAGAACCCACCACGAGGCGTTCCCTGATTGCGATATACTTTATTATTATAATGTTGCTGAGAAAAAATTATTGAGAAGAAACAGAAAGGTATAATTCCCAACTTGGCATAGTTTGTTCAGAGTGAATGCTGCCCCCTCCCCATCCCACCCTATCTGGAATAAGTAAGAGTCCAGTTCCAATTGGCATATCTTTCTTCTCGATACATTCTGATCAAAAATTTCTATTTTTGTAATTTTCAATTCAATTCATAATATTCATAGTCATAAACGTTACTATAATCCCCCAGTTCATCGTCATCATCGTTACAATCAGTTGTTGGCGAGATGAATATGTTAATATCCATGTATCGATTATCATAAACCAAACCATCTTCATCGCTGGTATCTAAACTATCATGATCGTTACAAGCAGGTATTTGCGGGGTGAAACTTTCAATATTCATATGTTGATGATCATAAACAAAAGCATTTCCATCTCTGGTATCCAAATTATCATCACCCTTGAAAACATCATAATGATGATCATAAACAAAACCATCTTCATCTCTGGTATCCAAAATATCATCATCCTTGAAAACATCATTAATATTATCGTGGAAATATCGTTTAGGAATGTACTGAATGAGAAGGATGTCGTCCTTTAGTTCTGTGGGTATATCTAACTTTTCAACCTTTCTCTTTATATCAATTCCAATATGTTGTCTAATAATCCTTACACATTTTTCCTTCAGGGTTAATCTGAAACAGAACAAATTAAACCTTTCTCTATTTGGTGAATGTAACGCCTCGTCTGTTGTTGTCGCCTTATCCTCCATTTTTAAGTTAACAACGGAAACAATTTCTTCCTCTGGTGCTCCGCTTCGATAAAGGAGTTGACGAAATTTATGTCTTTCTTTGCTGTTAAAGTTATCTAAAGAGACATGATCATTGTAGTGATTGGTTTCGGTAGATGAACACTGTAATTGTTGAAGGCAACAGTTTTCAGCAACTAAATAACGAATAAAGCTAGTATTGTGGTTTGGTTGTGGCCATGGGAAGAGTAACATTCGTTGAATCAATCGGTTTCCATGCTTATTTGGTAAATTTAAGAAATATCTGCAGCCTTTATCTAAAAGAAGTGTCAAACATTTTCGACCAAAACGAAGATCAAGAAATTGTAAGGCTGGTAATCCATGATTATAATCTACAATATGGCCAACCGCTCCTACATGTAGAAGTTTATTGATAATAAATGAATCATTGATTTCAGCACCTATCATTAATGCTGTTTTACCATCCGAGTCTTGAATATTGACATCTCCCCCGAAATTAGTAAATATATCTACGCATTGATTAAATGCGTTGTAAATCACGTGCAAATTCGTCCGTAATCCACCAGATAACGGTATCGTTTGTTGTAAACCTGGATGTTTTACGGATGCGGTCACAGGATCAGTTTGCGACTTCTCTTTTACACTTTCTCTGCTGACCATCCTGTTCAACTCAGCAATTTCCGCTTGTTTATACCGCCTGTTTAATTGTGAACATCCAATAACAGCAGCGTGTAAAGCAGTTTGCCCTACTTTGTTCTGTATATTGACATCACATACCCGACTCTGTTTGGTTAACAACTGTAGATATCTACTGTTTAGTAAGAAACCTGAAGTAGTAACTGGAGTGTTGCTTTTAGAATCTTTGTGATTTATGTCAATACCATAATCAAACAACCAGTTAAATTCATCACATGTAAAGTTATATTTCACTTGGGAGAGGAGATGAAAAATATTTTCATTTGTTTGATCAGTCACATCAGCAACTGGTGACTTCAATCCAATATAATACTCAAAGATTTGTAAATTACCGAACGTGAGAATATCATGAAGTAATTGTACGCCATTACCAACTATGTCAGCACCAGATTCAACTAAAAATTGAAAGATATTAAGGGTAGTTTTATTACACCTTTTGGTAGAATAACAGTTGTCCCGTTTAAAACAATATCTACATGCTGATAGACCATCATCATCAATACTATTAACGTTGTCTTTATCTCCCAATACAAGTTTAATGATGTCTGTGTGAGTAGCGTGTTGTGTCGCTGTCATTAATGGTGTAATACACCCTTTCTTCTTTTGTCTTACATCAGCCCCATTTTCGATCAGTAATGATATCAGCTGTATACATGTATCTATATTATCACCATGGTATTGTATAGCCAATGCTAATGGAGTAAAACCACACCCGTCCATTCCATTAATATCAACCCCATTTTTGATTAATAATGATATTAGTTGTTTACATATATCTATATTATCATAGTGATATAGTATAGCACATGTTAAAGGAGTATGACCACCCCCGTCCATTCCATTAACATCAGCTCCATGTTCGATTAATAATGATATTAGTTGTTTACATGTATCTATATTATCATGGTGATATCGTATAGCACATGTTAAAGGAGTGTAACCAGACCAGTCCATTCTATTAATATCAGCGCCATGTTCGATTAGTAATGATACTAATTTTATACATGTATCCATATTATCTCGGTGATATAATATAGCACAAATTAAAGGGGTATTACCACCCCCGTCTTCTCCATTAATATCAGCTCTATATTTAATTAGTAATGATATTAGTTTTAAGCACGCATCTATATTATCACCGTGCCATCGTATAGCAAATGTTAACGGAGTAAAATCATGCCCGTCCATTGCATTGATATCAGCTCCATGTTGGATTAGTAATGATACTAGTTCTATACATTTATCTATATTATCTCGGTGATATAGTATAGCGCATGTTAAAGGTGGCAAACCATCCCGATCCAGTCGATTATCACTATGATAAAGTATAGCATATTTTAACGGAGTAAAACCATGCCCGTCCATTCTATTGATATCAGCTCCATGTCGGATTAGTAATGATACTAGTTTTATACATGTATCTATATTATCTCGGTGACATAGTATAGTACACATCAAAGGAGTCTCGCCACCTCCGTCTTGTCCATTTATATCAGCCCCATGTTCGATTAGGAATGATACTACTTTTATACATGTATCTATATTATCACCATGGCATCGTATAGCACATGTTAAAGGAGTAGTTCCACTCACGCCATTGATATCAGCTCCATGTTTGATTAGCAATGGTATTAATTTCATACTTGTATCTATATTATCACTATGATAAAGTATAGCATATTTTAACGGAGTAAAACCATGCCCGTCCATTCCATTGATATCAGCTCCATGTTGGCTTAGTAATGATACCAGTTTTATACATTTATCTATATTATCTCGGTGATTTAGTATAGCACATGTGAAAGGTGTCATACCATCCGGATCCATTTGATTAATATCAGCCCCACTTTCGATTAGGAATGATACTAGTTTTATACATGTATCTATATTATCACCATGGCATCGTATAGCACATTGGAAAGGAGTGGTTCCACCCACGTCCAATCTATTAATATCAGCTCCATGTTTGATTAGGAATGATACTAATTTTATACATGTATCTATATTATCACGCTGATATAGTATAGCACATGTTAGAGGAGTATCCCCACCACCGTCCATTCTATTGATATCAGCTTCATATAGGATTAGTAATGATACTAGTTTTATACATGTATCTATATTATGTCGGTGATTTAGTATAGCACACGTGAAAGGCGTCATACCATCCGGATCCATTTGATTAATATCAGCCCCACTTTCGATTAGGAATGATACTAGTTTTATACATGTATCTAAATTATCACCATGGCATCGTATAGCACATGTTAAAGGCGTGGTTCCATTCACGCCCGATCTATTAATATCAGCCCCAAGTTTGATTAGGAATGATACTAATTGTATACATGTATCTATATTATCAACATGATATCGTATAGCACATGTTAAAGGAGTGTCCTCATCACCGTCCATTCTATTGATATCAGCTCCATGTCCGATTAGTAATGATATTAGTTTTTTACATTTATCTATATTATCACGGTGATATAATAGAGCACATTTTAAGGGAGTATTACCATCCCCGTCCATTCCATTAATATCACCTGATGTAGAAAACTTTAGAATGGAATAATTATGGTCTGTTTTAAGGTGTTTGTCAGTAATGGATAAAAGATATTTAACAGTGTTTAAACTATTAAACTTGACAGATTCGGCTAAAGCACTATATAATTGGCCTTCATGTCCAATTTGCAAACTTAATCTCCGAGAATACAAATACTTGATACCGTCAACGAAATCATATTTGATGGCACATGTTAGCAATTTCAAACTAAGATTGATATCAGATTGTAACAACAGACATTTAGTAAATAAACATTGTAAGAGTGGTAAATTCCTCCTAGCTATTGCCTTATGGGTCAATTTAATGAAGTCATAGCTTAATCTTCTAAAATCATCAGGTTTTAATTGTTTAAGTAATGTCTTTATTCCATCGATGTTCCCAGATCCAATAGATGTCTCCAATCTAAAAAAAAATAAATCTAAAGGACTAAAAGCATTTTAAAGGGACCATAGAGATGTGCTAAAATCGGTCGAACTTTGTTAGACTGTCGTCTGTATAGGGAAAATGTGCTTAAAAATCGATTTTTGTTGCACCCCCCCTGGGTCTAAAAAATGTTGCCATTTTCTTATAATACAAGGTTTCTAGTGATGGAAAATCCATATTCCCACCTTCAGATATTGCCAGTTTTTAAAATATTACCCATTTACCCAGGGTCTCGGTCACTTTATCATGCTTGTCTAACATGACTTTGACGTCGTGATTTTGGATGATAAAATTACTGCAGGTGAATAATTTTTTTCGTGTGTACTGCCCAAATGCACAGCAACATTTGAAAAAAAAAATTATGGAAATATCTCAATTTGTATATGCACAGGACCAATTATAAGCGCCCACAAAGCAGTAATGTTGCACATCGTAGCATGTTTTTGTCTATTTATGAAAATACAGCGTCATTGTATTGATATTGAATTTAATTTATTATCAGAAATCATACATAAATTTGATAATTGCATAGACATATTTGATTTCAACCAAAAAACAATACATAAACGTGATATTTCAAAGAGGGGTCCCAGGTAAAAAGGTATAAGGGGAGATAACTCGTATCATAAATGACCTATAAATATTGAACAAAGACTAAATTTCTCCTTGGCAACCCACCCTATCACCAAACAAAGAATGAAAACAAATTTAAAACATTAATCTTTTATGTAATGACTAGTATTAAAGGTTTAAATAGATATAAATAAGGCCTTTGTATTGCAATTTACAACAACATTTCAATATCAATATTTTTTTAAAATACAGAAAACATTTTTTTCATTTTTAATAACTGTTATATCAATAATTTTTTTAAATGTTGCTGTAACAGTTGTGCAATAATTAATGCTTAAATAGTTAAAATATAAAATATAAAAAAATATAAAAACAGTTAAACAAAGTACTAAAATCAACAAATGGAAAAGTATTTACACATTTATTTATCTTTCGATATATTGTTTGGTTATCTTTTAAAGATATGAATCATGCCCGTGTATTATAATTAAAAACAACATTTCAAAACTAGTTTAAAATACAGAAAACCCTTTGTTTTGTTAAAATAATAATTCAATTAAATCTGGACATAAAGTAGTTGAATATTATACATGTAGTTAGTATGTAAAATACAGGTAAAACAAACAGTTAAACAAAATACTAAAATCAAAAAATGGAAAAGTATGTACATATTTATTCATCTTTATCTAGTGATATATTTTTTTTAAAGGTTAAAATAGATATAAATCATGTCTGTGTAGTGTAATTTAAAACATTTCAAAACTAGTAAAAGTGCTAATAAAAAATGTTGACACATTCTTAGAACGGATGTTTTAGTGCATTTGGACACCACAATCTAGTCATTTTGTGCCAATTCACTTGCCATCAAATATACCAGCACTACTTATACTATAGAGTATAGAATAAATCGGCTACTCCCACACCTTGTCATTGAGGTCGCTGATAATGGGATTCGAAATCAAGTCCATTGATGACAGACCTTTTTGTAACCACTTGGCTATATAAATCCCTTCCCACCCACTAGTTGCCTATGTAGGCCTATGATATAAAATAGATATAACAACTACTACAAGTATGAAATAAATTCACCCTGACGACTGAACTGTGGGTTTTCTTGTTGGGAATCGAACATAATCCTTGTAGCATCGTAGATGGTACCTAACTTCAACAGCAACACAGTCTTTATCTCTGATGTGCCTGAGAATGGTTTCATCTTCTTTCTTAATTGCTGCTTCTCTAAGTCGCCCTAAAAAGATATGGAAAATTGTAAATATCATGGATATCATAAACCAACTGGAAGTAGAATGCATATTCGTTTTCTGGTTACATATGCATAAATAAAAAAACCCATAAAATTCTTTATGCAACAGTTTTTATGTGTATAATAGGCTTTGTATGGAGCAACCTACTTTTAACAATGAACTAGACAACTTTTGGCAGACCTGGTAAATACATGTACATAACCCTGCGTGTTCGGATAGGCTACTCCCACACGTTTTCACTGAGATCGCAGAGAATGAGACTCGTACCCTCGACTATTGATGACAGACTGATAGATAACACCTATCGGCCACCCGACCACTCTCCCCAATAAACGCCTTTTACGACACGCTGAGGAGGGTCGATGGGCCTATTCCACTAGGTAACACTGGGCATAGCCAGGAAAGGAGGGTGGGGGGGACAATATTAAATCAAAACAGTTGAACAAACAATAAAAACTTACCCCCATCTTTAATTTCTGCTAAAACCAGCTTATCAGATAGAGACAGTCTTATTCTGACACCTGTAGAACAAAGGCACTTTTTTGCAGATAATGCACAGGAGGAAAGACATGTCCTCGCAGGTGGACAGAACCTTGTCTAGAGGTGGATTGACTCTCATCACTCCTTTGCTTCTCACCAGACTGTAGCCTAATGCAACTCTTTTAGTAGCTCGTTTAATCTTTGTTCTGTCTGTGAATCTCGAATAACACTTGGAATGATAGCCATAAACCCATAGTCACATAGTGCATCATCTTTATTCCCTATAAATACGAACATACTGAGTCCTAATTTTATTGCACACATAAACAAAATAAGCAAATTAGAACCTGAGAGAAGAATTTAGGTGGCAACAAATATCCATAATAAAAATTACTTTTCTTTTATGAAAAACAATAAGACACTGCCACCCGTTTGCACTTGATTTGTGAAAAGACACTTAGACAATCTGGGGTTAATAAAATAAAACCAAAGGCTAGCGTGAATGCTATCGATTTTAAAACAAACCTATATGAACTAACAACTATACATGTATAACGAGACTATAGGCCTACAATGTGAACGTCAACAAACATTATTATTATTTATCGTAACTTGCACACAGCAATGACAACAAACAAGAAATAATATATACGGACGTAAGCTCTCGTTGCGTTGTACAGTCCCGATCATTTGTGATGAGTACAGGTGTCTATAAAATTTAATCCGCCTATCATTTTGTGTTTCGCTGAAAAATAAAATGGCGACTCTACTTTCAATTTTAGTTTGATTTAGTTGATAAACTTACCATCAAATACATCTTTATATTGTTGGCACACTTTTAGCTCGTTTCCATCAAGATTTGACCATTCTTTAAAACTTAAAACAACCTTATTCCAACTGGTATCTGTAAATTTAATCAGCTTTCCACAATCTTTGTCTACGGGGTGGATAAGGCACTTACATCGTCTTAAAGTAAACACGCTAACTCGACTCACCTTTTGACCTGTGAACTTGAGGTCAAATTGGCTCTAGAGTGTTTTTGATTGGTTGTTTGTTTTAATGATATGCATCAGGTGTAAATAATGGTTGATAAACTTCATGGCGCGAATAGAAACTTGCGACGTCTCGTTTATAAAAACTGGCACATTCTAGAAGCGGGAAGGCGGCTTTTTATCCATATAAATTCACATTTTACTAATGTGTGACTTTACAACTAAACCCATTTTATAGAAATTTTTTGAAACGATAGCTACTGACAGACGACAGTCTATGTCACCTTTTGTGTAAATATTGTTACACAATCACAGATGTCATAGAAGCGTCCTGCCATATTAAAATACGTGTAAGTGATTGTAACATCAACCTGTTGCTATCAACACCCGACTGGAGATCTTGGTAGCATTCCTTATGTCATTATGTAACTTTAACTTGTTGTTGACATGTCTTATCTAAATTTCTTTTGTCGGATAAACTGTACTGAATGTTAAATAAGCTAATATGGCTAATAAGATTCCTTGTTTGGAGGGGGATATAAACCCCGAATGGAAACAACATAGTCAGTGAGGTCCAGTTAGGTCCGGCCAGGACTGAGTGAAGGCCATGGGCGCCTTGGCACGAGACGACACGACACGAGGCGAGAGCTTCTGGACTTAGCACACACGTGATAAGCCAAGCTAAGGCATTCGACTACATCCATATAGGTTAGTTCTACGGTCGTTTACATTACGATGTTTGTACCTAATATGTAAGAAGCAGAATAAAAGTATTATTAAAAGTTATACCAGTGTTGTCATCAAGAACCTGTTTTAACGACCAAATTATGTCACAATATTATCGCAATGTGTGGACCTACATGTCGACAAAACAGAAAACAATTCCTATAATACGCGTTCACATTCATCTCAGCAAACTATCTCAATAATTCATATCATACGTGTTTGCATTCATCTCAGCAACCTATCGCAATTATTCCATCATTAGTTAAACGACTGTTATAATTATCAAAACCCGAAATGACGCCGGAATACATGTATATGGTTTTAATACTTATTTAATGTTAGAGACATTATGTGATTCATCCCTTCTCTTAATTACATTTTAGAAAACTAAACTTGATAAAACCAGACCCTATCTGCAATTATGTCTATCTGTACTTAATAACAGTACGAAAAGTTAATTACCGTTTATAACCAATGAAACTATGATTATTAAAAGTCCGCAATTTTTAAAGTGGTAAATTCGTTTTAAAACATATCCGCTGTTCGTTGTCATCATTGCGTGTATTTCGGTAAACGCAAGAAGCTTTAAAGCTGGCACCGAGATGATGACGTCAAAATCACAATACGTAACATAGAAAATGTGGACGCGGAATATTGTGCTGTAATTTCCTTTGACACAATCCTTGGTAGTTAATATCAAAACTCAACCCGCACCCACACCCAACACCCACCGTTTACTGTCTTGTGGGTCCTTAAAATTACTATCACTATTTATTGATAACTCAAAAATCAGGAGCAGAAAATACAGATGGATTTTGGCCAAAATAGAATATTCAACAGTTATTTAATATTGGAAACAAAAACAACAGGGCCCAATAGACCTATCGTAAATTTAAACCAGCTAAAGCCGAAATTCGAGTTTGGAGACATGCCACAATTTTGATCAATCTAATGCATTAATATGTTGAGATTTTTTGCCGAAAAGCAAAGTGTCCCTGAAAAAGTCTGGTAGATCAACATTAGATAACAAATATACATACTGCTTGATTACAAAATCTTTATCGTCTTCAATTATTTCTGTCTGTCTTTCTTCGTTGGGCCATTCTGAAAAACAAAGGAAGGGCGTTTAACTTATTGTCAACATAATTTTTATGTCCATCAATTTGAATGTATACAATGAGTAGTAATCAGATGACTTTGGGGATATTTTTTTTCTATTGTTTGTGTATTGTTCTCTGAACAATGGATCTATTGTTAGTGTATTGCTATCTGAACAATGGAGCTATTGTTAGTGTATTGTTCTCTGAACAGTGGTTATCGATTGTTAGTGTATTGTTCTCCGAACAATGGTTATCGATTGATTAGTGTATTGTTCTCCGAAAAATGATTGATGAAACAATAGATGAATAGTCTTTTTGTTATAGAGTCCAGGTGTTGATTCAGTTGTTAAGCTCTCTCTCTGTTTAGTAATGAGAGTATCATTTATTGCTTAATGTTGAATTATTGATTTTGTTTGAGTTTTCTTGAATGAATCCCCGTGTCGTCTATATTATACGGTGGGTATTTAAGAAAAAGTGACGGTTCGATTAACCTGTGTTTACTCTGTATTCAAATATGGAAATGGTTTCAAATTCACGAAATCGTAGTATTGTTCACGTTCTCAAGATGTTTGTTTTATTCGTGTAGGAATAAGATTAAAGTAAAAAAAACAACATTTACTCAACCCGAGTTGAATCTAAATATACTAATAAAACAATTATCAGTAAATAAATGGAGAAAAAAGAGAGATGAAGTGAAAATCTCATGCATATTCAATTGTTGTCTTTCATCGTTGATTATGTGTCATAAATATCGAAGGTCAATAAATTCTCGAACTATACACTCATTTTACCGTTGTTTGTCTTTTATTTTTGGTATTATATCAGAAACTTTTGTATTATATCAGAAATTTGATCAACTTTATTAACATACACAACAAACACTCACTAACACTGGGAGATTTAGACAATCACCAAGTGCTACCTCTCACGTTACTCACGCAGACATCACTAATCGCCAGGGTTGTCAATTAGGGAAACCTTACATTTTTGTCCCGTATGCACCCCATGGATGTTTTTCAGAGGAATCCGGTATTTTTCTAGTAAGATTGGGTGTTTCTACTTTCAATACATATCAAAATTGTCATACTTTTATTGGAAATAACCACCCGATAAATACTTTTTTCAGGAGGAAATTTAAGAAAGTATTGTATTGTACCTGGACAGTAAATTGAACCGTGTGAAAATACGTCAAACCGATACACGGTAATGATCGGGCTAAACAGACACCACGTGTCTTTTATTATGGACCGTTTGACAGAAAAAAGGGGGATCTTCGTAGCCACCGAGAAGTGTATTGCACGCGTGATCGACCCACGTGAATGTGTGACATGACAAAACAATAATACAATTATCAAGAGACCACCTTGAAAAGGTTCAACTCTCAAAGCCTTTGAAACAATGGTCGCGATAGCTGTTAATAGTTGATTAAGAACATTTTTTAAAATTTTATTTCAACAGATAAGTATATTACGTATCGAAATAATTATCACCGAAACATAACGCTATATTATCGATGGCTTACTCTATAGACATTTTTGTTCTTTTGACACGTCAAACAACCTCCAAAAAAAAACAACAACAAAACAACTTACGCTTCGTGTTCTTGGCTACGTGTAGAGTTACATCTTATAATCTATTGTAAAATGAATCGGGGGGGGGGGACTGAAATTAGACGGTATAAACTAACCCTGCTTTACAAAATAGCGGATTTTGGATTTGACTATTCTAGTTCCACCCAAATCACGGGATATACACCCTTATCAAACGTGGAATCCAAAGTTGTATATAAATATTCCTGCAAATACTACATTTTACCAACCCCTCACCCACACCCCACCTCCCATCTCTTACCGTGTGTAATAAGTGACTGGGATGATTTACCTGAGCATATAAAATCGTCTTCTACTTTTACAAAACCTTTAAAAGCTCAATTAACTAATGGTGATTTTTTATTACCTAAATATTTTTTACATCGGGAAATATAAGCCTGCGTTACAAAAAGTAACATAAAACTACCGGAAACTCTGGTAACTATATATATATATATATATATCCGAAATTATTAGGACAACCGCAAAGTTGCACTACTTTGTTTCACGGTAAATGATAAAAAGATAAAAGGTATGCCGACACAAACTGATTTCAACACTGGTTTAATAACATTTTAACATTTTAAAGTACTTTTCGTCCGTCTTGGGACTATTCATAAATAATGTCATTGTATAAAGATGGACATTATAGTATATTTATACATATTTACATAGTAACACTGTGGTTTTAATTAGCTATAGTTACCATTGTCTATGGTTACATATCGTTAACTAATACAAAACATGTACACACGTGTGTTAGTCTGTAGTATATGGGTTCGATTTGGGAACAATGAATGGAAGATTATCATGAGATAGATTAAAGAAAATTAATAAATAAGTGCGGTTAATTGCCAATTGTTACTTATTGACTATTAAGTCGAGGAATGTATTTTTTAATAAAATGATTTTCCATTAATTTCCTTTTCGTGGTGTCATCGACTTTCATTTTATAAAAAAGGAAAATTTGAAATTTTATTTGTAGATGTTGCGCACATTTAAAGATATGTCTATTTACAAATAAGGGCCCATTTTCAATATTGCAATCATTTCGATGGTTGCGTACTCTATCCCGTAGATGAGTGGATGTCTCGCCTATGTAGAAAAAATCACAACCCAGACACGTCAAGACATATATGAGATTTTTTGTGTCACAATTCATATTGTCGTTGACGCTAAACGTAATGTTACGAAATTTATATTGGTTATTTGGTATTATATGATCACAACATTTGCATCGAAGATCCAGGCATTTAGATACATAAAAACCGGTCCTTGTGATAGATGAATTGAATTTTGCTCTGGTTAGGAGGCGTTTCAGATTAGGTGGCTGTCTTTGTGATTTAATGAATTGAACATTATCAAATTTCGCTTTGAGGTTGTCGTTTGATGCCAGGAGTGACCTGCTCTCGTACATTGTTTTAAAGAAGTTGGGATGTTGGGGGTTATGAGTAGCGACAAAGGTAATGATATTATCCGAAATGTCTTTTGCTTTAGTAGCCCTCAGTGTTTGGATATCAATTGCCAAAGCCTTTTTTATCCCAACTTCTATTACCTCGAGGGGGTAATACTGTTTCAATAAATTTCTTTTTAGCTCACCTAATCTGACAACCCGGAGGTCTTCATCTATCACAATTGTGCATATTTTTCTAGCTAAAGAGAAAGGTATATTATTTTTGGTATGGCGTGGATGACATGATTTATACGAAAGATAATTTTTGGTATCTGTTTCTTTAGAATACATATCCGTTATAAGGAGTTCTCCCCTTCGTTTCACTAGAACGTCCAAGAATGCGATTTGCAGATCGTTCGTTTCAATTGTGAATTTTATATTTAGGTCTAAATCATTCATTATGTGTTGCAAATCTGCAATGTTGCCCAATCGTTTATTCCAAATACAGAATACATCGTCTAGGAAACGTTTCAACTGATTTTCTAAATATATTCTGTAATCCACGTCATGTTTCCACAATTGAGTATAATTTTTCCTCGAGAAATCCCATTGTTAAATTACTTAATTGTGGTGCCGCCTTGGTACCCATCGCTATACCAAGAATTTGTTTGTAATTTGTTTCGCCAAATGTGAAAGTGTTGTTAGGCAGGATGATACGTATGGCTTTGAGGATAAAGTTTTTTGAAATTCTCTCATGACTGCATTCAGGATGTTTATCCAACCAATATTCTACGGCCTGAAGGCATAGATCATGGGAAATATTGCCATACATGTTACAAACATCCATGGTTACGAAGAAGTCGCCATCATTTAGATTTTGGGGTAATGTATTAACAAAATCTATGTCATCCCGAATAACAGATTTCACATTTGGCACGTACGGCTTAAGTAAGATATCAATAAGATTTGATAGCCTGTTAGTAGGGCAGCATGGACCGGCAATTATTGGCCTGAAAGGGAGGTCGTCTGGTTGAAAAATACTGACGAATTCTACATTTTGGTGTTTAACGGACTCCTTGATTATCTTGGATTTATGGATTTTTGGAAGACCATAAAACTGACTTGTTTTATATTCGAATTTCCGAAAATAATCCTGTTCATTGTCCGTCAGTTCATTTTGGATTAAGCCATTTATTAATCCCATTGTTCTTTTATCATGGTTCGAATCTATGGTTATATACACACGTTTGTCGTCAAGTATTTTAAGTACGTTTCTCTCATAATATTTCGCATCCATTATAACGATGGCACCTCCTTTATCGCTTTCCTTAATAACGATCGTGTCGTTGGATGTCAAAGAATCTATAGCGCACTGTTCTTCCATCGACACATTTGATTTTGCGTTGCGATTTATAGGCAGTGGCAACTTGGTTAAGTAATCAATGAAATTGTCCAGCATCACGTCCTTGCCTCGTCTGGGGTTGAAGTGGCTTTTGTTCCGCACAATATCCTCTGACGCAATTCCACCTGTTTCTCCGAAAAATTCCTTCAGTCGTAGTTTCCTACAGAAAGCGTTTATATCACACTCTAACTCCTGAATGTTGGCTCTAGGCGTCGGTGTGAATTTCAGGCCTTTCCATATATATATATATATATATTAAAGTAAATAAAGTACAAGTACTTCTTATGCATCGAGTCAAATTTTGTCAATGTTAGATTTAAAAACTATAAAGAAATGGTCTAATATTTTATTTACAAACTATATCTTTTGTAAAATATTAGTAAAATCAATTATGTGCTCTGTTCAAATGTGTTTGAAACTTTCAAAACATCATACAAAACAAGAGGCAATGCATTAAAAGCGACAATAACTATTCAATTTCCATACACGATTTATAATACTCATTAAAATTATATCGTACGAATTTTGAAGTGTACAAATCATAGTAATATTGTGTAGGGCTGATTTGAATGACAATTCTTGCTTTAAGAATAGGTCGCGTGCTTGACGGTTCATTAAACTTGGTGAATGATGAAAAGGGGCACTCAACCGAAAAAACACTACCTCTCATAATGTACACACATAGACACACCAACACTCCGCAGTTTGTTAACGACACCCCAAATAATATCTGTTCATAATTATTCATCACAAAATATATATAACACTCTTACATTTTATTTTTCTCAAAAATGGTGATTAGAGCATGCCTTTACTCGTGCAGTTCTCTTTATGTATTTAGTCGTTCAGTTCTCTTTATGTATTTTCTTTATCTATTTGAACTTTTTTTTTCGTCCCGAAACACGTAACGTATTATATTCTTGAAATATCACTAGTAAATGATATACATATGTAAAGCTATCGTATCTTAAAACATGTTATGATATATTTTCATATATGAGGATATCGTTTAAACCAATAAACATCCCCAAATGATGATAGTATGTTATGTGAAAGAGAACGACACAGTTTTTTTTATTACTTATGTATGGTTTACAATATATAGGGAGGTTAAGAGGGCTGCGATACTTTAAGTAACGAGTTATCAATTTTGTTTGATTTCATTATACTTGGGAATCAATAATGCTTTTATTTTTCGTTTTTTTACTAAGTCAATATATATTTATTAGTTTGATTTCTCGCACTTTTTAATACAAAACGTTTAGTTTCGAGTAATATTCCGGTTGAGGTTTTTTTAAAGCATCTCGGTGAAAAATATGTAAATACTAAAACAACCGATTTTCCATTAAGAAATATTTTTTGAGTGTAAATAGCAGATTTATCAATAACTTTCTCGAATTGCACCAAATTCGATAAATATCAAACTATATAGAAATCATAAAGTTTTAATGTATTTTTTTGATAATATATTCTCATCAGATATCTTGCGATAACTAAACAGAAGGCTAATACTGACCTCTAGATAGATAAAAGACATAGATGTCATAGAAATACTAAAATCATAGTCCAAAAGTAGCATATGCGTGAGTTTATAGATGACACGCTACAATTTCTTAATGAGAAATTTTGCAATATTATGATTATTATCTACCGGAAATACACATAACATGGAACATAACGATAATGCATGTCTATTTTTTAATCCGTCATAATAAACCAGTCAGAGACCTCAATTTAAAACTGGAATTCGGATGTATCGAGCTATGGTCAATGAAAGTACATTTCGGAAAGATTTATCAATGAATGTCAGTTAAGGGCAATTGTCAAATGATGCTTATCCCTGTTTCAAAAAGTTGTAAATACAAGCGATAGCTCATTCCAGCCTATAATTCTTATGGTCTGGATCGTGCATATGCCATTTAATACATCCAGCAAATGATCTCCTAATAATGTTTTAAATTACGTTCAGACTAAAATACTACAATATCTGCAGTTTTTCAAGACGACGAAGGCTAATTTATCCTCGTAAAGGTAACTCCATTTCGACGAATAACGACACACGTCCAATCACACACACACAACTTACACACTCCAACACACTCAATCCCACCATACAGTTTGAAAGGTGTATTATCTGTATCGATATTAAATCAAAGTCCTATAATCGCTGTTATCATCAAAATTTTATTCTTATAGTAGTAATCCAAGCATGCATTTTTTGTTAATGCGATTATGTTTTTTTGTTTTTTTTTTTGAACTTAATATATAGACTGTCACTCTAAAGAAGTTAAAATCAAAGAATTCAATTATAAAATAAAGAAATAAGAACTATTCTACAAAAAAAAAAAAAAAAAAAAAAATATTTTACCAAAAAACAAAACAACAACACAATTGTCTTTTTCTTAAATAAATATATATATATATATATATATATATATATTTTTATATATATATATATAAACATAAGAAATTAAATTATTCTTTTTACAAAATTAATTATATTTTTTTTTACAAAATGATTTATTATTCTACATTGTAACACGATTAAGGATGAATTTTGCGTTTTGATTGGTCGATTAGGCACTGACGATTGGCCAATAACACACCCCTCTAAATTAGCAAAAATCACCGCGTATTATTATTATGCGTACTATTTTAAATGGAGATAACCAAAAATAGAGACCATCAATTTTGATCTCTGTACATTTACAAAATTATTTTCGAGAATTGAAAAGGGGGGGTTTCCGATGAATGATTTTTTTTTAGTTCACAAAGGACAAAGATAAATGGACACCATCATTGCGGAAACTCCATTGGCTTTCAGTTCGTGCGAGGATACAATTTAAAAACATTTGCGAATGTGTTTAATCAATTTATTCCGACAATGCCAACCCCTCCTCACCCACATTAATTTAAAAAGAAATCTTTGATTTCTATACTTCACGGCAATCCAACCATTTGTTCGTCGGGCGTCGCTAATTGGCGATTCCGAAATACGCGTTCCGGTGAATGTGTTCTCTACCAGAGCAGGTAAAAATATGCTATCACCTTGCGAAAACATTTTCCATCCGGCGTTTTAAGAGGTACATAATAAGCGGTTGCCGTGCAAGATACGCCCCACATTTTGCAAGAGATGCACCGAGAAGAAGCTAAAAAAGAAGCGACTTTTCATACAATAAAGGGACATAACTCAGGAACTTACGATCCGATATATCGCCATCATCGACAGAGGAGTTATAAACATACATTGTTAAGTTTCATCAAATCAGATGACAATTGTGAACTCCGGAGTGTGCACGTGAAAGTGTTGGCGTATAAAAAAAACCAACGTTTTTTGGGTGGTTTTGTTGTGAGTGCTCTTAGAGACACTCGTGTGTAATGAAACACTATATAAATCGAACAATAATGAGCAGCTAAAATATGATATCACCTTACAAAAAATCCACATCTGCTAGATATACAGTTATTCCTCGTAGTGGTAGCGTTGTCGGAAAAGTCGTATTGAAATGTGTTGCGTGACTTAGCAGATCTTGTGTATTAAACACAACTACCGTTCGTACTACACCCTGGCCAATTTCTGTTGCGATGCTACTATTATTGCATTATTGTGATTATTTATAAAGTAGAGTTGCGATCAGTTTTCCCAGTACAACAGACATAATTTGTACGTGATGAACACACCGAGGAGTCGCTCATCTTCAATGTCCAATTTCGAGAAACAATTCCTATTGAGAGAGAGAGATAGAGAGAGAGAGAGAGAGAGGGAGAGAGAGAGAGAGAGAAATTGGGTTTAAGTCCACTCAACACAAACTAGGTCATTTCGGGACTAACATATGGTTTAATTTTATTTCAACAATTCGCTTGCGCTTAGGGGTCTTTAGAAGTGGGAGGAAACCGGAGTGCCCGGAGGAAACCCACGAGGTTGAGAAGGCGCCCCTTTATCCATGCCAGGGCTCGAAATCACAGCCGCGCCACATACGCTCACACCAGGGCTCGAAACCACAGCCGCAAGCCAGAGGTGACCGGCCACCGGCCAGCTAGAAGTCGAAGCGCGGCACTCTAGACCACTAGGCCATCCCAACCCCCCACTTGAAAAGGGAACGCTAAACATGATTTTGGAATTCTTAAATTTAATTTTGAAGCCAAAATAGAATTCTGTAACCTAATTAGATATATTCTAAAAGCAATCTCCAAATGGAAAAAAAATCCCCATTATGGATTTTATTTTGATTACTGTTTTAAAATATCCACCAACGTGTGCGTGTCGGTTGTACGTGACAAGGAGTATGGTCGCCTGTTTTCTCTTGGTTCTCCATTTTCCTCCTATTGCTAAAGACCCCCTACGCGCAAGCGGATTATTGAAATAAAACTGAACCATATGTTAGTCCCAAAATGACCTAGTTTGTGCTGGGTGGACGTTAAACCCCATTTCTCTCTCCAGGCTGTTTTCTCATTTAGATCAGAGAGATCTTAAAGGACCAGACATGACTGTTTCAATGTCTATGCAGTAACACCAATAACTGGCTTTAGATGAATAATACCCTGTAACGTAAATAAGATGTATTTAAATGTACTGAATCCGTTTCTTGATGAAATAACATTTAACCGATAATGTCTAGGTGTCAGATGTTTTAATCCAGGGGTAACCTTGTGAATCATATACGTAGTTTAATTTTGGTGAACTTTGAGAATCATACGTCTATGTAGTCTTGGTGAAGTATATTTGGATCTTGGTGAAGAATATTTGAATCTTGGTGAATCTTAATACAACTAGTGAGTCTAGGTGAATCCGGGAAAATTATGTGGATCTGTGATATGTGAAGGTTTTGTGAATTTCCAAAAATGTGTGTTCGGGTTTGAAGTGTTTTTTTTTTAAAAAAAAAACCTACGCGATTGGGATTGTGGAAGTAAGATAGATAAACAATCTCAATGCTAATCAGGAGGATTGATTGAATTAAAGGAGCAGAGTATGCGAGGCTGAAATGAACTGAAACTTTAATCATTGAATTTTTTTTTGTAAAACCTCTAGCATGATATATGTAAATGAATTCTTTTAATATACATATATTAGAATGTAATTAATTAGTTGAATTGTTTATTGGTAGTTGGGAAAAGGGGCAATTAAGTTAAAGAACCTGAGGTCCCACCACTAAAACGCACTGGTCACGAGATATCACTCACAGAAACTTCCTGTAGACCGCCATATTGAATTACATAAATTACGTCATTTTGCCTTGGCAGACTTTGGCCGAATTTAGGTATAATGCTGTTTAATACAAGTATGATTGAACCAAACTGCATTGGTTTCTTTTGCAATTTGTTTAGGGTCACCCAACTTTTGAGATCAACATGCCCCGTCTAATACTGCTGATTGATTAAAATAATTCCCATACATTCACACGTAACCATACATGTTAGTCTCAAAATGCTCTATTCATCTCTCCTTCTCTCCGAGACGACAAATTTTACTTTTATTCTTGCATATAATATCTTCCTTTCTTGATGACTTCTTCCAAATGAATTCTGCCTTCGAATTATAGGTACTGATTTTTTTAATCCACAGAACACCAATGAAGAAAAGCTAACCTTACATTTTCAATATAATCACCAAATAAGTCTGACAGTAGAAATTTAAGAGTTATTATGTTATGCCTCGAAATAATTGGCAGCTTATCCGAAAGGAAACTTTGGATAAATACGCTTGATCAGTATCGTGTCCACGAGCTTTGCTGGACTCGTAATCCACCCGGACACCGGACCTAATGATAATGTCTTTGCACAGTAAAAAATCGAATGAACTAGATATCAGCAAATGAACACGTCCCCAGTCTAGACAAATGTGAATTCAGCTAGATGTATTAAATCCTCGCATACATTTGAATTTATGAAGGATTTTAAAACACATTACGTACAAAAATAATACTATTACATCTGGTCAACACTAAATAATAAATATATAAAATTACCTTCTAAAAGTTTAGCCAAGCTATAATGATGTGTTTCTTTCAAACCGTTCACAAAGACCGGAAAACTTCCTTTATATTCTTTAATAAGGAAGTTTAACAGCTTGATGGTTTTCTTTATCGGTGAATCTACCATGTCTATCGCATGTTTATGTTCAGGTAAAAGTATACCTTCACCGGCCAGGTAATCACATATAGGCTGGGGATGACTGATCCCATCGATGAGTTTCAACTTAACTTCCTCCATACGTCTCAGTTCCTCACCGGTCATCGGACCTCTTTCTTTGGAGTTTATGCTAGGTGAATTTAGATGAGAAAAAAAATTATATATTAAGAAAAGATGGCGAACATTTTATAATTCGTTAGCAACATTTGAATCGATTTGGCATGGGCGCTAGGAAATGAATCTCGTTTCATAATTGCACACGAGCACACCATGGCTAATACAATGAAAATTCCATTTTACGATTTCCAATTTCGTTACTTCTTTATTCGCTCTGTTTTCTCCGAGTTCAGCATTTTATAACTTATACATATTTTGGTAGTCAGTTTACATGTTTATATATCATTTGATTGCGGTGTGTCTTGTAATAGTTTGAGTGAGTTTACGGGGTGGGGGTCGATATTGAATAGTTTAACAGATGTTAATCCCAAATGCACTTCCATGGTAAAATATATTGTTAAATACGGTACACGTTTCCCTGTTTTTGCGTGGGGATTTCTATTCAAATACAAACGTATGAAACAGTTTACCCGACGTTCAAATCTATGTACGCCGCCAGGTATCCAATATATAAAATAAGCAGTTGTAGTAGTGTAATTGCGATTATTTATTCGCTTCGTTTCAGACTTAAACCTCTGAAGCCTATAGTAGTGGCATTAACTCTCCGAGGCCTATATCTTTTTATAATGTTGGGGGGAAACATATCTTTAACGTTCTGCTTTTCGCTGTAAACAACAGCATAGATTATCGAAACAATCCATTAGACATCGAGTTTTGTTTACAGCCGTGAAATCAGCTTGTTAGTTATTCAGGTACAAAGACAGCTTTTTAGCATTTTCCCCCAAGACCCGATGTTATTATTTCATTACGCTCATCAAAAACTCGAATCCGGCGTATTCTCTATACCATACAAGCACATGTATTAATTACTGAATAGGTCGTTGTTCTTTTTTCGCGAGTAACGAATCACAACCTAATTTGACATCGCTTCTTTGTTTCGTCGAATTTGCACCAAACATAACATTTGAATGAGAAATAGTCGAATTTCACTAGGGCTGTGTTTGCCAGTTTCAATCTACAGTAACCTCCAAGGCGTTGAAGGAAACCAAAGGGAGTTAACATATAAATAGCTTTAACGTTAATGAATTACATGGAAACCTAAGTCGAATATAAATATTATAATTAAGATGTAACATATTGTTCCCCGAAATGACAATTATTTAATTTATGATAATATAAAGCACAATATAAATGTGTGGCGTTTGTGAAAACCTAACATAATAAGAACTATCTGGTTCTCTAATAGGAGTAATCACAGACTACTTCAGTAACTGAAGTACATGTATTATTTCAACAAGTGGCTGTTTATCTAAAATTTAGTACATTCAAATTTTTATTTTATAACTAATGTTATTTATATTTTGCCCAAGAATTAATAGTTTTGTTCTTTTTGAAAAGGTTTTACTGCAATTCATCAATTATTTTTTTAGTGTAACGTCACCTAAAAGAGATGGAGCAAACAACTTACTGATCAATTTTTATATCTTTTTGTTTATGTGATGAGTAATCTCGGGATGTTGTCTCAGTCAATCTTGTGATGTTGTCTGAAAATAAATAAATATATTATACATTACGTACATGTATAATTGATAACTGTTAATTCGTTTAGTTGGTTCTCAATATGAACGAGGGTCGGCAAAACGGTCTCTCCTTTTAATTATAAATAGCGATCCGACTTTTACAAGTCTCCGCTAGTTTGCACAAGAACAATATTTTTCCTGAACTCCACGATCTATCCCAATTTCCCGGTCTTCGTTCCCTCGAATTTGGGAAAAGATTTAGAAAAGTATACCTTTCTTTAGTTTTTCAACATCGTAATGGAGATTGCACGTTTCTAATACTGATATTATTTGTGGTAAACTGTCTTGGCCACGTTGTTGTAAAATTGCTATCAGTTTATCTGCACCATTCTGTTTGCTTTCCAAGCTGGCAACATCAATATCTTCCAAGTCTATCTCGTTTATAACCGCTACTTCAGACAGATGTTCTTTCAATATTGACAGGTTTTTTGTGATGATTCCTTTAAGATAATCTTTATCCCATTTACATAGCTCAAGTTTCCGATCATTCATAATCCTAGGCCGCGACACACCTGAAATACACATGTATTATAAAAGACTCAACCCTTCAAACATGAATAATCACAGTCATACATAGTTTCTTTATATGGCTCTATATATTATACAAATCAGTGACTGATCTACACAATTTTATCAACTTCTATAACCCTACCTGCTGTTTCGTCAGTCTCTTCATCATAATTTAGTACGTTGCTACTGCATTCTGTAAAGAATGAAAACTATAAAACTAATAAACAATTCGTGAGGAATGTCAGGACGACCCTTTTATCTTCCATAATATAAGCAACACCTGGCATGCACCAAGGCTATTATCTCTGTTCATGTTTCTACATGCGTATTAACATTATCATAATCTACAGATTTAGATCATAACTACTTGAAGTTCCATTGATGCAGTTACTGATTCCGGTGGTACTTATGGGGGTTATCCAAACATAGCGGCATAGATCATTTTGGGACTAACGTTATATGGTACAATTTTATTTCAATAATTGGATTATGGTTCTTTAGCAGTGGGAGGCGGCGTACACGTGTTGGTAAGAAACTAATCTAAAGCGCACGCTTTAAACCATTCGGCCAATCAAAACCTTTTTCCAAAAATACAAGTTGATAAGATTGTTTACATTGCAAATAATATATTAAATTGTATTTTCTCTTTTAACATAAGGATTATTCACAAATTGATTGAATACTGCCTTAGGTAAAACACTTTTCTAAATAAATAATTTGGTTGATAAACTTTGTGAATTAAAAAAAGCTATTTGTTTTTAAACTATATGCAATTCCAGTTTATTATATATTTTGTGGCACAATCTACGTTGTTATGACTTAATAAATCCATTTGTTAATAATTCTAGTCTTTGATAAAAAGTTATTGTTAACTTATTTGTATGTCATAATTCCAATACAGTAGGGGGGGTTGGGATGACCTAGTGGTCTAGAGTGCCGTGCTTCAACCTCTAGCTGGCCGGTCATCTCTGGCTTGCGGCTGTGGTTTCGATCCCTGGTGTGAGCGTATGTGGCATGGGGATAGGGGTGTCTTCCCAACCTCATGGGTTTCCTCCGGGCACTCCGGTTTCTACCCACTGCTAAAGACCCCTACGCGCAAGCGTATTATTGAAATAAAATAAAACCATGTTAGTCTCAAAATGGCCTAGTTTGTGTCGAGTGGACGTTAAACCCCATTTTTCTCTCTCTCTCTCCAATGCAGTATATATTAATGTCTCTAAATTGTGACACAAAATGTCATGTACGATTTAAGACTGACCAACGAAGGTGTATCAACAATTAGTACTATACCTCCATTATCTCCATGATGTACAGTTACATAATATGCTGGACATCTTCGTCCTGGAACACATAGATATCAAAAGTGTATGCTAATTTGTCATGATCTAGAGAATTTATTAATTACTTTTTAAATTCCAAACTAGTAATAGTTAATAAATCAGTATCCACAGTATCTGCGGGTGTATCACACACATTTGATACAGCTGTACTTGTTGACGATATCAACTAACACAGGCTGTGGTTCTTTTTATTGGCAGATAAATAGAAATTCTGCCTGGAATATGACTGCCCATTAGCATACTGTTTCCTTAATCGACTTATGATTATTTTAATTTTAACACAATTTTGTAAAACCAGTCTTGGAAATGCTCCAAGGTTTCGCTCCAGCCCACAAGCCGTTGCCCTTCCGCTACCCCAGTTATATAAATACAATTATTATTAAAATATATTTCACAAAATTCCTTAAAATTTCCAACCAATCACATTGCAATAATCTACCACGTTATGCGCTGGGGCATCAATAGTTACTGTTGGATATACAAGAATGCAAATTCATATAGTATCCATTCATTAGAATTAAATTGATTTCTTTTCAAATTATCGACTAAAAGCAAAACATGTCAGCGTGGATGACAATCTATATAATGTTTCATTTTTAAATCTCAAACACATTAAGTACTTTGCAAAAAACAATTGTTGTTGTCAAGTTTAATTGAACAGTTACTAAAACAATGAAATCTTTCACTTTCTGTTTTAATTTCAAACTTTCATTATCATTTTACTACCTGTGTTTGGGTTTGTAGTATCCCTATGTTGCTTATTTTCTATATGGTATTGGTGTACACTAATAATATGAAAATATATTAGATCAAATTTTGTAAATAATTCACAATGCATATACTATGTATTAAAAACGTTATTTTCAACTTCTATATCATATTGTTGAACACTGATAATTCTTAAAACGATTCCTGTTTTATATAATATACTATTCAAAAAAAGTAGGGGATATTTGATTTTGGGGACATAATACTAAAATATGCAAATGACTACGAAAAAAGTCACTATAGAACCTAACAGAAGAAACATTTCCAGTTACATGTGACGCCCAAACGCACCAATAGCTACCGCATGGAATGCAGGTGATGCTTGGGATCATCATGGGGGTCCAACCCAAGATTTGCACGACTCTGACTTTGAATGTTACAGTCATTGTGGCATTGAATTCCAGGGTGGAAACATCAGTTTAATTGTTTTAGTGACCAGAAAACAAATTTTGATATGCGTCGGCTTACCCAAAATGAAAGGTTACGTGCCCTTGGCATGCTACAGATCGGCACAACACAGGCGGTTGTGGCGCGGACGATGAATGTTTCTCAGTCTGTCATAAGCAGGCTATGGTCCAGATACCGTGATACACAATCTGTACAGGACAGACCACGCTCAGGTCGACCAAGGGCGACAACTCAAGCCCAGGATCGATTTATCCGTACCTTGGCCTTGAGAAATCGTGTCATCACAGCAAATCAGATCAGCGCTCGTCTTCAAACAGACACTGGTGTGAGAGTGAGTGGCCAGAAGATTCGGAATCGACTGCACAGGGGTCACCTTCGCGCCCGACGTCCTCGCGTGATTCCTTGTTTGCGAGATCATCACATTCAGGCAAGACGTCGTTGGTGCAGGGATCGTCAACACTGGGATAATCGACGCTGGAACAATGTGATGTTTTCAGATGAGTCAAGGTTCACTGTTGATTTTTTGGACAGACGTAGGAGGGTGTGGCGTCGTCGGAACGAGCGCTTCCAAGACGTTAACGTCATCAGACATGATCGATTTGGGGGTGGTTCTGTTATGGTGTGGGGAGGCATCACTGTTGCTGGAAGAACGGCTTTACATGTTGTTGCAGGGCGTGTTACTGGCCAGTACTACCGGGACAACATCTTGGCAGTCCATGTTGTGCCGTTCGCACGACGTGATGGCCGTCGTTTCATCTTCCAGGATGACAACGCAAGATGTCACAGGGCCAGGATCGTTACAGGTTACCTCCAACAACAGAACATCACCACATTACCTTGGCCAGCCTGAGTCACGACCTTTCCCCCATCGAGCATGTCTGGGACATGCTTGGACAGAGGTTACGTCAACGTCAACAACGTCCTGCCAATGTCCAAGAACTTGCTGCTGCGTTGCAACAGGAATGGGACAATCTGGACCAAAATGAACTTAGACGTCTCATTAGGAGTATGCCACGTTGGATCAATGCTTGTTTGGCAAACAGAGGAGGATTTACCCGTTACTGACTTTGTTGTGATGCTGTGGTAACTTTGCTGTTTGACCCCGGGTATCATTTTACCCTTATTATGGTCAGTCTGTGCCTTACTTAGTCTAACGATCATTTGGAATAAATCGATGAATGTGAACTTCATTTCATTTTGTCATTTGTTTCTTGGTCAGTTTCATTAGGTGACTTTAATAACACTTAAAAATCAAATATCCCCTATTTTTTTTGAATAGTATATTAATTAATGACGTTACCTTCAACTTCTTTAATATCCCCAATTTGTAAATTTTCATATTGTAGATCCATATCTGTTAAGAAAGGAAAGTTTATAAATATTATTATTAGTTTGTGTGTATTCGGCTTATTTAATATCAATATAAACTACAAACAGGTAAAACGGCGTTTTTGAATTTTTTGAGTTCAATACATGGAGAGTTTGGGTTCTTTTGACGCAAAGGCAAGGGGTTATTGTAGAACAGGCTTTAATTAAATAACTGAAACTTTTCCACCAACATCCACCAAGTAAGCTTTTGTCTCACGGTATATGTTTTATAGTTGAATACGTGTTGATTTTAAGGATAATTGTGGGTGTTATTGACTCCTATACAACAAGATTGTTCAATGGGATTAGGATTAGATGGGAAATTAATATTGACCACATATATGTACCTCTTGTTTACAACAATTTTACTAGTCACTTCATTGGTGGCCAGGCCACTGTCCATAATTATATCAGCGTCTGTCAAATAGCTTCGATCTCTGACATCCTATTCCAAACTATCGCCTGACATAGTTAAATGTTACTT
Organism: Patella ulyssiponensis; assembly: GCA_963678685.1. Lineage (NCBI taxonomy): Eukaryota > Metazoa > Mollusca > Gastropoda > Patellidae > Patella > Patella ulyssiponensis. The sequence continues at coordinate 8,689,400 of OY783227.1, read as the reverse complement.
GTGACTAGAGGTATATGTACGGAAGGTTATGCTTACCCTGATATCACTGGCATGTATTTGACAGAACTGTCTTATACTTTAATGTGTATTGATAACTATTATTGATTAAATATTATAAATCCGTTTTAATTTAATGGTTAATGTTAACTTTACCTTCAAAATCTGCAATTTCGTCATATTGAAATCGTTCATATTCTCGACCAATTTCTGGAAAGAATGAATAACATGCCCACTTATCACTTTTGATACCATACGACAGGTACATTCCTTGCACTGTATAACGAGTATGTATTACTGTTTTCTATTTAGTAAGACCTTGATTAGTATTTTGTTTCCAGAGTGCTGGAACAACGCTGTAACTTGTAATATGTATAAGATAGGTGAGGTAACTATAGAGGCATCTCCTTATTAAATGTAATGGGTAAACTATTTACTGAAGTTTCATTTATTCATTCCTGAAAATTCTAATGCCTGCAAAGTTAATAAGTTGTCGTAATATTTTCAACAACTCAAATTTCCTATGTTGTTGCAATACGTTTCGAGCATAATATTGACTTTGTATTCAAATATTTTAATAAATAAAAGGATCAGCACCACATTAACAAACTGGTTTACATGTAAATTGTTTTAGAATTGATTTTAATTTTGCCTCATTCTCCAACATAACACTCAATTGTGACGCTGTTTTCTGAAATGTATTCATTAGAACCATGCCAGCTGATTGTGTTCCTTAATATACAAATTAAATAATCTGACCTGTAAAAGTGTATCAGTAATTATTAGCCTACCTGAATGGTTTATTCTTCTACCAAACCGATGACTTGGTCTAGCTTTTTCTGTAAATAGCAAAAATATACTATATACACACTCATTATAGGTATAAGGCTCAGTGGGGGGGGGGGGGCATCGAATGGGTACACAACCAGACTCGACTTTTTGATAGCATATTTTCCGAAGAATACGTTGCCGTTTTGGTGCGTTTCCGAGATATTCGGGGTCAATGGTCAAATCAGGTCATCTAGCTGAAGGAAAACCTACAGGAAATGATCAAAATTAATTTCGTCGGGACTAACATGTGGTTCAATTTTGTTATGATTGTTCGTTTGAGATTTCAAATCATCCGAAAACGGGATGGGAATGGCAAAGTGTGGTATTTAGAACATTAGAGTGGGGGGGGATACATAAGAATGTTGAAATCACAGGACTAACTCAAACAAAAGAGGCATGTTAAAATCACTCCTTTCCCATAAGATAACATAACCCTACCTGCATCAGCGGCGTCTCCGCGAAAATTAATACATATTTTTTTTTTACCATATTTGTGTTTCCTTCGTTATGGTGTATACATAATTAAATAAACATAATTTCAATTTTTACAGCAGAATAAAAATACGCGGAAAATAAACGAAACCCGATCATTAAGTCGAATTTCCTTTTTCTTCGGGAATCGCTGTTACTTTTCGAGGTATGAGCCCGTAAATTAAAATATATATTAAATTTATATTGAGAGGTGAAGTTGTTAAAAATTATCATTGAATATAAAAACACTTTGTTATATTCTGATGGATCAGCGTTGGATTCAGAACACATGCGATTTTGGACGAATTTTGTAGTTATTTATGTCTGAAATTAACAAACAAGGTATGTATTATACTTGCTCTTTTTTAATAAATTATACTGGCAATTTACTTTTACCATGTTACGTCAAGTTCCTTCTAAATTAGCTAATCAGGGATGTTGGGGGGGGGGGCGAGGAAAATAACTTTGTTTAAATAATCTCTTAATTCGACCATTGATGTCCAGAGGATTAAACGTAAATGTTTACTTTTGACTAATAATAATAGTATAACTGCTAACGCCAATATTGCAAAAAATAAAACTGCCACACTTATACCAGCAACTTCAGCGGGATCTAATGACGTATTTGTTGCCACTGGCTGCTTTTCTGAAATGGAAACAAGAAGCAATACAAGCCCCAACTTATAACACAATACTAATCACCGACATGAAAAATGGCCAAGGGGATATCATTCAAACAGGTCAGACAGGCCTTCAGTACAAAACTAATTTACACCGCAAACATTAAACAATTAGCAACTTCAAGTGTCATGATATCCTTGTGACTATAAAATCATTCTTCTACCCAGTAATACTGCTCAGGTAGCGCAGGTATTTTTGTATTCATAAAGCTAAATATTGTCTAATATCATCTCATTAATTACAGAAGCAAAACGAAATGAAATCGGGTTTAAAGTCCTATTGTTCTGCTCCAAAACTGGACTAAGGAAGACGGGTATACGCCATACTGTGTGCTATGAGGGAAAATTTGCCCGATCAGCGGCTCTTATGTTAATTTCCAGCTGCCAAGGGATCTTTTACGTACCCACCAATGCGTACACGGGACATCGGTTTTTTGGTCCCATCCGAACGACTAGACAGCTGTCCCTGTAAGGCCCTCCGTCCTGTACCACTGACAATGGGAAAAGTAATAGTGAGCTCCTCGTGGCATCCTATCGATATAGTTTGGAGTAGTGCTGAAAAATAATTACCTTAATCATTTAAGACTAATTTAAAGACTTCATTGAAGTAGACGCTGTCGTAGGACGTTTGATGAATCAGGATTTATAAATCTATTGATTATATGAACATATTTGCATTTCGACAGGTACGGACCTTTGTTCTACTCAAACAGAGGATCAGCCCTCGATAGCACGTGCTATATCAGCCATTATATCATACCAAGATTAACACATAACGGATATCTGTCAGATTAGTTTGGTTATATTACCATTATAATATTAATTTGCTGACGTACTCCAATAGTGATATAAATGAAGGTATTCTTGAAAATGCAGCTTTTCACACATTACGGACAGGCATATTTTATCGAATACATTTATTTTATCGAATACATATTATCTTGTTTATTTTCTCTACTTGACAATTCAAGCATGGTCAAATGGACAATAAGCCCCGATGAATTTAAATCAGAACGTGCTTTATCTCTATATTATTACAAAAAATTATTTATTTACACATGTTTAAATACCCTTTACTCGGTCACGCCCTTTCCCTCTTTTGCAAGAGAAGTTTAACCAAGGTATTGAGGTCATCCACTATTTGCACATTTTGCAAGGGCTATTTGCACATTTTGCAAGGGCTAAGGGCTATCACCCACTCATTGTCCCACTGCTTCACGTCGAATTCAAACAAATCTGTTAATAACTATCCAGCAGTTTCGGTTGGATTTTTTTTACGAAATTGAATAGATATTGTGACGTCTAGGGGTCCACAAGCAGCGACGTGAAGTTAGCTTGTTGTTCATTGTTCGGTATTCGCGAATAACGAACAAGCCAGCTTATTGTTCGTTATTCACCAGATATGGAATTAGTAATATAATACAGGCACTTTTCTCCTTGATGCCTATAATCGACGTACTGGTTAGTTTTCTACTTGATGTCTATAATTGACAATCAACCTACTGGGTTTACCGGTAATGACTGCACAATCCACCACTATTCTTCCGTGAATGTTCCTCTTATGCCAAGGAATGGATCAAACACTATTTCGGTGTCAGCCGATCGTGTCACGGTGAAAATTCTATATTCCACAATGAAAATAGTTAATCTCAGCAAATCAAAATAACTAATGAAAATGTCAAGCAGGTCTTAAGGTTAAATTGATTTATTATTCTGCTGCTCTGCTCCGACTTCGCAAACGAAGACGGAATGTTAACTCGAATTCGCCAATATAAGGTGTCACTTACCGTCAAGGAATATATTCCACGAACTTTGCCCTTGATCAGGAAAGGTCACTTTACACACATAGTCATAACCAAAGGCATTTGTTGTTGCATTAATTATAGTAAGGGTAATCTCCCCTTGTACACCATTGGTAATATTTACTTCTGTTTTATTAAATGTCAGTTTAATTTTATTATCCGATTTTTGAGACCTAAACTTGCCATCAACCCAATATCCGATTGTGTCAATCTGTTAAACAGAAACATAGCATCACACATGTATAGAGAATAGTAGAATTACAAAACTAAACCCTCAATCCTGACCAAAAAACACAAGACCTGTTCAAACCTATGTAATAAAACAAAAGTATCATGCTTTGCATCTTGACAATTCGAAATCATTTACGGTGTTATGAATATACATGTAATGCTCTATGACAAGTTTCATTGTGACCCATGTTCTAAATCAAAAGTTAACAATTGAAGAATATCATTTATTTAAACGCAGGCTCGATTGACGTTTATTGGATGCAAAGCCACATATTGATATATGGGATAATACGAAGCCTTGGACCTACCCGATTTGCTGTTTTATGCCGGGTGAATAATATTTTTGATACGGGATACATATACTCATAATACCATACAATATGAACATCATCCTGGGGAAGAGCTTCAATATATTTTGCTGGGCTGTATATGTTTACTTCTTGCTCTGTAGCATAAAATTTGTATGTAACATTGATGTAATACTGGATTTACGGATAAACAAGACGATGCACGTCCCTCTCTAAATATCTTGTAATAAAATTGGGATCTCCATTGAGTTGGTCGAATACATAGATTATACTTAATACAACATCCATATGTATCAACCGTACGCACGGATGCTACTGATATTTGAAATTAGACCGGAGATATTTTTATAAAATATCTGAGGATGGCCTGACAAGAACAAAGTATATTCGTGCAGATGAGACGAAAACCCATTAAAGACACCTTGATAGTAATAATTAGCAGTGATGGTAGGGAGTAAGAACAGAACAGTGCGGTGTTTCAATCAATTTCATTTCATATAAGTTCTGTTATGATTAATATCAAATTGTTCGGGCGATAGTGATTCGTGCCGAAAAGCGCTTTGTTTGTATATGGTTTGGGAGATACCTCATTATCTCAAACAATATTACGATTATCTTTTTAAATGAAATTGTGATCATATATACAATAAGAGTATTTACATAAAAGTTAGAATGTTAGACGCCATGGCTAATATCTCGACGATAACCACCCATTTCCAGTGGTTCAATTGCGACAGTACATCACAGGTGTGGTTACAATGTGATGCTCTAGAAAGATGTAAACATATCCATGAATTTCAACTTACTTTCCTTCAGTTTTACGGATTTTCCATATTTAAAGCAGTCATGACCGAATTTTAACTGTATAATGTACATGTATTTTAGATCACCAATTGTTATATCTCGAACAGTAAAATTTACTGTATGGGTCCAATCCATACCATTGGTTTGGTCAACCGTCATTCTCGTACCTGTTCTGTCAGCCGTGTTGGGTTTCCCAACAACATGCTCTTGCTGTAAAATCATAATGTTGAATCGCAAGCAGACACAATAATGAAGTAAAAATTTAAAAAATTCGAATCATATGCAAATCCTTGCTTTAAAAGGTTTTCAGAACGATTACGCTACTTGTAGCAAGTATGCAAAGATAAATCCCCGACCTTTTGAACACACAAGTTAAATTAAAAATATTTTGATTACATACCTTTATGCCGTTTTGTCTGTATATGGAAATATTTTGAGCTTTAATTTCACAAGCATATTTCCATAAAATAGTTACTGTATCACCAACATCGACGGGCTTGGTTTGAAGACCATTTTGCCACTGGAAATCTATTTTGGTTTTAAATATCAATTGAAAATGTTTTAACTGAAAGATTATGCTGTCCGATGTCATTTTGCATTGAGTTTTGAGCAGATGTTCAACTGTTCTTATTCAGAATGTTTTTTTTTAAAGTAACAATTTCATTTTATTTATTTCGCAGATAGAATTTTGGGGCAACTGAGATGTTAAAGATACATCGTGTATGTGCTGAATCTGCAATCTTTCCTTTGTTCTTAAATGTTATATATATTAATCATTATGACAAGCCCAGAATATAGACCATTTAAACACGATCATTTAATAATTTTATTTAAAAGTATACAATCAAGGCTTTTTTTTATATTATTGCATCCATGGTAGCAATGACAACCGATGACTACACTAATTGTGGTAGGTCATGTGAGCTATTTATAATTACTTAATTGTATTTTTGTATGACAATATAGTTCATGTTAAGCCACTATCATGGTATTCTGAAATATATTAATGCGAATATCAGGATTAATTTATCAGAAAAGTATATCTTTTTGTTAAAGCTTATCGGCCATACCTGTAATATTGAGATGAATATTTCCGCCATTGTCTGTTGAATCCATTTGACATCTATAAATACCACCATCATCCAAATTTACATTTTTTATACTCAGTGTTACTTTATCATTCTGGCTTCTGTCAATGTAGTATTTTCTGTCATTGTGTAGCGTTTGCGATTTCTGATGTGATGTAAACAAATAAAATACAGCACATTCCATATAAAGGGACATACATAAATTACAGATAGAAAACAAACAGGGCAGTACATACTTGTTTTGATAATAAAAAAATTGTGTCGTAGAAATAGCGGTGCGATAGGTTAAAAGGTTCTAGATCTTCGTGGAATTGCATACATATTTAAGAGATACATATCACCGTAATGGTGTCCAACTGCGCCACCGTGTCACGTGATCACGTAATATCGAACCATGTCCCAAAGTGTAACGTTATGCGCAGTTTCGAGTATTGGCACACCATATATCTCATAATAACACCATGCCATTTTAAAGGGGAAGACCAACGATTTTCAACAAGGTTTCCATAAATAATAAATATATATTTAGAAATAATCCCCTCTGTAACATATGCAAAAAAAAATTTGTAAGCGAGAAATTAATTTTTATTAATATCGGAAGTGACGTAGTTGGTTCAACACGCTCACTGGTCTCTATAGTAAACATTGAAATTTGGAGTACCAAGTGACAGTTCTCCATCATAACTTTCTGTTGACATACTTTCTTGACTTTTCTTTTTCCTCCTCTGTTCCATTTCCTCTCGAGAATAACTAGGCTCGAATTTATACGGCATTACTGTGGACTCACAGTAAATATCTTCAACCGATACACTGGTGTCTGACATCGACATAATATTTATTTCCACGCGTCAAACAACACAGGCAGAAGAAATGCGAAAAAAACCAGTCAGTCGGTAAGCACAAAACAACGATGCAGACGAAATATTGAGTCACGTGTCTATCACGTGATGTAACACCTGTCACGTGCCAGCCATCACGTGATATAAACAACTAAACATGTGGCTTAAATTGGGTCACAGTGTCCAGTTTAGAAACTTAATTTACGCAGAGATTTTGTGCATTATACCTTTAAAAAAACGTAAGTTAATATTTTTAATATCCTAATAAAGATTTCCTTTCATCAAATGTTCTGCTAAACCGCGAGACGGTCACAAAATACAGCGCTAAACTTACTCCAAATTTCAATGTTTACTATAGAGACCAGTGAGCGTGTTGAACCAACTACGTCACTTCCGATATTAATAAAAATTAATTTCTCGCTTACAAATTTTTTTTTGCATATGTTACAGAGGGGATTATTTCTAAATATATATTTATTATTTATGGAAACCTTGTTGAAAATCGTTGGTCTTCCCCTTTAATACATTAACAACAGTGGAGATAACTATTCCAGTTTAGGGAAAATCTTTCTTAATTTGTCAATTTGAAAGCATCGACGTGTGTCTTACTGATATCACGATTCCACCAAATTCCCCCAAGAGTGACGGGGCCTTTATCTTTTTCGAAAACCGTCAGTCAGGGCCTTTATGGGATTTGTTCAATGAATCAAAAATCGAAACTTATCCAAAAACTCATCCAATAAGTTACAATTGGCACAATTCCAACACAATATATGATGGCAGAAAATTTGCACCATGACCCCCCACCTCCACTAATAAACAAAAACACGTAATTGGCGAACCATGTAAATATTAAAATATAACTTCATTTAATAACATGGAATTACCGTATACCTGCTACTGACTCTAGGTTGCCAATTTTGGTTGGTTTGAAAATGGGTTTAAAAATAAGAAAGGTTATACATCGATCATTTCAGTAATAAACTGGTCAATCAAATGACATTTTACATGTTTATTTACTATTACTACAATATGCACGAACTAACCTTGGAAACTGATGTTTTATAATTCTGTCCATTTAAACTCCAGACCAATCTAGCATTACAGCCAACTACTGCAGCTTGGTCAGTATGTTCTGGGATAATCTTCAGTGACACGGAATCTGTATAATAAATTATGCAAAAACATTGAGGTACCTATGTAAAATTGTGCACTTTTGTGGCGTATAGAATAGCAAATTCAAGAATTGTCTATGGGATGGATATATTTGATCTATTGCTTACTGATATATGAAATATATATTTAGATCTATTGGTTAATTAGGATTTTACACATAAGGTAGAATTATGAAGTGCTTGAAACTATTTACCCTTTAGTACAATTACGCAAAACAGCACAAGATAACAACCGCCGTCACTGTTCATGATGCCAAAGATTCTATTCAAATAATAATAATAAAAAAAAGAAACTTAATGATAACATCCAAACTACATGTTTTAAAATGTGTAACCGTATGTCATAGTCCGAGATGTATTACAATCGGAGTGCACGTCAAAGTTTATAACTGGAATTTGACGACGATCAACGCCGCACTGCATGCTCACGGCACGCTGCATGGCAGATGGTCATCATTAATATCACTGTAATTTGTTAATCCCTATTCATCTCATTTCTTGTACCCGTCAGCAATGAAATTATTTGACACAAATATTATTTTACTAGTTCATTAATATTGTTCACGATATAATGATCGAAAGAGTCAGAAGCGGCGAACTTCCACCTCACCACAACAATCAAGAAGCTTCAAAAGAGTAAAATATATTTCTGTACTCTCCAAATCAGTATCGATGCTGTTAAAACGTATGTATAACAGTATTTTTACTCGAACACACAAACGTTATAAATGCACATCTTGACAAACATTTTCTCTTTATTATATAAAAATTGGGTAATATATGCAATTACGGTCATATTTATTTCGGTGGGATTATCAGTCCCGTCAGGTTGATTGGGTTCTGGGACTCTAAAGTACCAATGCGTTTTGTGACAGATTTATGTGCTTTTACTTTTCAAATTGATTGATATTTCTAAATGTATCCTTTATATAGATGACAGTCCCTTTCTCTAAGACACTGCCATTGGTCATACCTACCTCTAAGATCGATTCTATGTTGCACAACATGAAAAGAAAGATTCCCATTTCACGTGTCTTAATCTTTCTTTATAGACTTTGTAGCACTACCTTAGTACATATGTCATGTATTTACATAGATAACATAGCTGCATAAATCGAACGAGAACTAAACTATTAGTACAACCGTAAAGCTGCACTACTTTTTTTTAAGGTAAACGATGAAAAGATAAGCGGTATGACGAGACGAACTGATTTCAACATCGGTTTAATAATATTTTAAAGTACTTTTCGTCCGTCTTGGGACTATTCATAAATAATGTTATTGTATAAAGATGGACGGTATAGTATATTTATACAAATGTACATAATAACACTGTGTTTTTTATTGACTATAGTTGCCAATGTCTATGGTTACATAGTATATTGTTAACTAATAGAAAACATGTACACACGTGTGTTAATCTGTAGTATATGGGTTCAATTTAGTAACAATGAGTGGAAGATAATCATGGGATTGATTTAAGAAAATTAATGAAACTAATGGCCAATTAAATGGTTTTCCATTAATTTCCTTTTCGTGGTGTCATCATTTTATAAAAAAAGGAAAATTTGGAATTTTACTTGTAGGTGTTTTTAAACAATTAAAGATATGTCAATATTACACTCCCGTCGATGGTTGCGTACTCTATGCCACAGATTCGTGGATGTCTCCCGGTCCTTGTGATAGATGAATTGAATTATATGGATGATATATGGATAATGTGATAAGTTGTTTCTAGTTTGTCTCGAGAAACCTCACCATATGTTTGGCGCAATATAGCCCGCATGGCGCTGACATGTCATTAAACAACATTCTATTCATTTCTGTTAGTTACCTCTGTACTGCGATAACTAACTATAAACAATTAAAACAACAATGTTACTATGTAAAAATTATTGTGCTATGCCCATGCCTATAGAAGGGAATTATTTATGAGCATCGCACCAAAACGAGCGAAAACTCTTCAATACGTTAAAATGTTATTAAAACAGCGATGAACATCGAATCAACGTAATCCAGCTTTTGTTCTGATATATACCCCACCCCAACCCCCGCAAATGATGTCTAAATCATTTCCGTTTTTACATTTTGAACAGGGGGGGGGGGCGCTAGTGGTTAAGAGTGCTGCGCTTCGACCTCTAGCTGGCTGGTCACCTCTGGCTTGCGGCTGTGGTTTCGAACCCTGGTCAGGGCGTATGTGGCATGGAGATAGGGGCGCCTTCTCAACCTCGTGGGTTTCCTCCGGTTTCCTCCCACTGCTAAAAGACCCCTACGCGCAAGCGAATTGTTGAAATAAAATTAAAACCATGTTAGTCCCGAAATGACCTAGTTTGTGTTGAGTGGACGTTAAACCCCATTTCACTCTCTCTCTCTCACATTTTAAACATCTGTATGCATTTCATATTGTGATATGTTTTAAAACATATTCTTAAAGATACATTATGGGAGATTTTTGTAAGGAGCTTGCCATTCTTGCTATAACAGTTCAAAATTAGATGATGAAAGAAGAATATATTCAAAATTTCAGCCAAATTACTTTATTCTGAACATAGTTACTACCAGTGTAATGTTTGACTAGAAATGGGATTGAATTCCATCTTCACCGATTCATAGTATGGCCGATGGTTTGATTGACAGGCGTTAACTCCGCTACATAATCTCGCTGTCTTTTGTCTGCTGTCATCATATCTGAATTTGTGTTTTACCTTTTTGGATTTTTACAACAATTGGACAAAATGAGTGAAACGGTAAATTTTCATTCTTACGTGTATTTTGGCCATGCGTTAAATGAATTGAATATAGGACATAATATTATAATACAATTATGATAAATCTATAGGTATACACCAGGGGCGTCGTGCCTATTGGGGAAATAAAAATATTTTTATTGATATTTTTAAGACAGAAGACCTGTCCGTCTGTATTAGTCATCACACGGTCTCCATGAATTGTAAATTTGTCACTATCTGTGTTTAGTTTATTGCACTTTAAATAATTTAGATGTCATTTGTTGAGGCCTCGCTCAACGGCGGCCTCGCTTTGTACACTCAATCATTTAGCCTCGATCTGGGAGTATGAAGTCAACGTAACGGTTAAACTCCGCCCACGACGCCATTTCAAAATTAAATTAGTCAACGAAATCCCGTTTAAATCCAAGCTGAATCCGAACCATCCGTGGGTCTACAGAGATGATTTGGTGCTTGTTGTGTAAACAAAGATCTAATTTATAATTTCTATGACATCTGAAGCCTAAATAAAGACTTGAAATAATCAGATTTAGCTCTTGCATAGTGTATGTTTAATTTTGGTTTGAGATATATTTCGTAACTTGAAGCTGGCATAATACATGACGCAATTTAATAATAATGCTATATTTTTAACCCCTAGCTCTGTCAATCCCGTGTGTGGTAATCCTTTGTTTGCAAGTGCTAATAGCAACGTAAACAATATTTATACCTATATTGTCGTTTCAATAAACGTCGGCTAATATGTAAAATTTACATTGTGAAGGCCTGTTTTTCAAATATAATTCTTTAGTGTTTAATGTATTCATTTATTGGAGGTGTGCCAACAGTTATTCAGTTATTGTCAATAATTCATATTCTGGCATGTAATTTACAAATTCCCGGGGACTTCGATTTAAACACTATACTTCAAATGCATTGATAGCAAAAAGACATTCACGGAGATTTTATTACCGATTTATGACACAATAGTTGTGTGACCCATGTTTCGATTTCTTTGTTGACTTTTAATAGTGAATGTGATTTCAGGTCATGACATTACGCTATACATTGAATTGCAACCGTTTCAAATGAATTTTCTTTTATGTCCTATTAGACATCCATACATTAAAGGGACAATAACATTCTTGCTGGCTTGGTAGCTCCAGAAACTAATATAATACCCTTATTCTAAGTACTAGATGTTTAAGTGTCCTACCTGTTGTGTAAATTATCCATTACAACCTATTTTACTTGTCCAGAGGGTTCGAAAATATTTTAAAATCCAAGTCACATTTGAAAGGGTTTACGTTAGACTTCTTAAATCAATTGGTTGAATTTTTCGAATTTTTTAAAAATAGGTGTGTTAAGATGAAATTTATATCATCATTTAATTGGAATATTCTAACATAATACGATTTGTTGACCAGAATGAAGATCGGGACATATTATTCAGTTACAACAAGAGTGGTATTGAGGCTTTAAGTTAATATATATGTAACCATTGCAGGAGTGGACCTAGAATTTTGGGACGGGGGAGGGGGCTGAAAATAAGAATGAATGAATGAAACCGGGTTATATAAAGATACAATTAAAATTTTCTATAAAATTATGTCTCTTTTAAAAGATTAGTGTCTGGAAAAATTTGATCAAGTTGTGGAAATGTAATGAAGTTTGAGTCTGGAAATATGTTTTCTGCATGATCCGCCCATCGTTATCCCCTGGTTACTGCCGTGTGTACCAAAGGGATAGGGTGTCAATGTTAACCAGTGAATGACCCCAGGACCCGGTTCCTAGAAAATTCTTAAAAGTAAGCACAAAGTCATTCTTCACTTTTGCTTACGTAAGAAACTTTACAAAATACCGACTCTAGAAAATTCCCAAGACCGTTCTTATGCAAGCACAAGTCAAGTATAAGCACATTGTGACCGGTAAACTGAGACTATGATGCTCTCTAACGTCATATAAACAGTTTTGGTATGCGAATGGCGTCATAAATTTGTCCTCTGCTTCCCGGAGAACGCTATATCGAAGACGGTCCTACACATTTAGCACATATGACGTCATATATCGATTGTGGGTAAGGGCCAGGACCTGTAGATTTCGTCAAAGTCTCGAGACGTAAACAGGGCTAGCCCACAACCTTACCCACAATCCACATATGACGTCATAATATGCGTAGGACCGTCTGCGATCTAGCGTTCTCCCTGCTTCCCGACAAATGGCAGATTTAGATGCATTTGACATGAACCCTATACACATATAAAATGTGGCACAAGCTGAAAAAAAACAAAAACGCAAGCACATGCAAACACTCTGAATAATTGTGAGAGCGCCTAATCTTAAAGTAGGCCTAGCCTCTGTGTTTGTGTTATTTCTAATTGGTAAAGACATAAAATGGTTTCACTTTCAGGGTAAGAAGCGACATTTTTCTATAGCATGCCTCTCTAGAATATGTTGCTAAGGATTCCTCTGCCTTTCAATTTGGTATCAAAAGGGGTAGGAAATGCCGTGGAATAACTGTGAGATTACTCGAGTTTTCCCTTGGCGTTCGTCACTTCCGATTCGTCTATCGTAGCAATGATCTCTGTATCAAACGATGTAGGAAATGCCGTGGAATAAATGTCAGCCGTCTTGTTTGAAGCAGAAACAGATTTAAGGCCATTATTGGTGTCAGTCATTATCACATATTTGATAGAACTGGTTAAACACATTCCAAATATAATTTTAACACAGAGATCATTGCTACGATACAGGAATAATAAAGGTTTCATAAATAGGAAGTGACGAACGCCAAAGGAAACCACGAGTCAGTTATCTAGTGAGATTACTCGAGTTTTCCCTTGGCGTTCGTCACTTCCGATTCACGAAACCTTTACAACTCAAATTATATTTGAAAAGTGTTTAACCAGTTCTGTCACATATGTGATAATGACTAACACCAATATTGTTTTTTAAAGTTGGTAAGCAAGCCCTATGCCTTTCTTGGGACTTGTGCTTGGATAAGAACAAAGTCGTGCGTAAGTTTTTTCTTGGCACACACAATAACGTGCTTGTGATTATACTGAAGTCTATTTAAATGCAAAGTCAACTTAAAATCTAAGCACAGGAACGTTTTTAAGAATTTTCTAGGAATCGGACGAGGGGTTAAAATAATAGTCTAACCTAAATTCTCAAGCCATTCGCCCTGTGTGAAATAAAGCAAGCAGCATGGTAACAGAGCTAAAACGCCTACCGGAGTAATACATTGCTGAGACTTACATATACTACGATTTCTCTCTCTACCGCAACGCAACGCAACACACATTTCATCATTACAGTAATCTATTTAGTCGACTTTTACGACACGTAGGCCACACGAAGGGTATGTTCCTATCATTGCGGGACTAACATAATATGCGTAGTCTTTAAAGTTCCAATTTCATATTTTCTAAGAAAGAAAACATAATTATTTCTGTCTTTTGATCAAAAGGTTGTCAACTCACTATTATACGATCATGGGCAAAATTTAACAGGGGTTAAAATGGCTGACACAGGCTGATTGAGGAAATAGTAACTCAATTACCTCCCTTGTTTTCCCATTCCTCTCCATGGACGGCCATCTTCAAACGTTTGAATTTGATGTTGAAAATGATATTTTTGCCAATTTCTCAACTGGCAATAGTGAATTATAGGATTATTCTTTAACAAGATAGGACTGTTTATAGGTACAATCTATTTCAGGGCTTTATTTTAATACATTTTAAAAATATAACTTACACTATAAACCGCAGATTGCCTCGTTCGGCATTTCTGTCCAAACGAGGTAAAACAAATGCCTCGTTGTCTGGAGTTCCAAAACGAGGTTTTTTAAATTACCCTGTTTTTGAAACGAGGTATTTTGTTCAGAACGAGGCTTGGTAAAAATGCCTCGTTTACTAAACGTGGTTTTTTCAAGATAGTTATTAGCAGTATTTCCTATCAGCGAATTTGTAAAAATTAAAATTTATGTTATTTAATACGAAAATAAAACCAGTCCAAACTATGATATTATAATCAGAGAAATAGACAAGACAAGAATACACGCCATAGATGTAGGTGTAAAGCAACATCAGCTACCTTGATTGATTTATTGCCCCAACCAGTTATAGGTGTTAAGAAATAACTGTGGTGTTGTGACAATTTATTGGGGCCAATAAATTAATCAAGGTAGTTATGTGTCTGCAATAGTTTTGCACCTAACTGATATCGCAGACAACAAATTAGTGTTTATTTGGTCTAAATACAACAAATAATCCATTCTTATTAATCAAAAAAGCATATAATTTCATTTCTTATTTCCAATACGCCAGTTTATTATTTATATTTATTGTAAAACAATAACTTGACTATAGCATTGACTGTTTCTGTTGAAACCCCATAACATTGCACAAAATTATTGGAGCAAAATTACATACCAATTAAATGGGAAATAAAGTACAGTTGTTTCTTAACACCTATAGTCAAGTTATTTCATTTCTTATTTCCAATACGCCAGTTTATTATTTATATTTATTGTAAAAAATAACTTGACTATTATAGCATCGACTGCTTCTGTCGAAACCCCATAACATTGCACAAAATATTATTGGAGCAAAATTACATAAACGCGCTGCGATGAATTTGTTGGCTTATACCAATTGTCAATTAAATGGGAAATAAAGCACAGTTATTTTTTAACACCTATAATCAAGTAATTTTTTTACAATAAATATAAATAATAAACTGGCGTATTGGAAATAAGAAATGAAATTATATACTTTTTTGATTAATAAGAATGGATTATTTGTTGTATTTAGACCAGATAAACACTAATTTGTTGTCTGCGATATCAGTTAGGTGTAAAACTATTGCAGACACATAGCTACCTTGATTAATTTATTGGCCCCAATAAATTGTCACAACACCACAGTTGTTTCTTAACACCTATAACTGATTGGGCCAATAAATCAATCAAGGTAGCTGATGTTGCTTTACACTTACATCTATGACGTGTATTCTTGTCTTGTCTATTTCTCTGATTATATCATAGTTTGGACTGGTTTTATTTTCGTATTAAGTAACATAAATTTTAATTTTTACAAATTCGCTGATAGGAAATACTGCTTATAACTATCTTGAAAAAACCACGTTTAGTAAACGAGGCATTTTTACCAAGCCTCGTTCTGGACAAAATACCTCGTTCCAAAAACAGGGTAATTTAAAAAACCTCGTTTTGGAACTCCAGACAACGAGGCATTTGTTTTACCTCGTTTGGACAGAAATGCCGAACGAGGCATTCTGCGGTTTATAGTGTTAAAAATATGCTATTGGAACTTTAACAGCATCGGAAAACAGTCTCGTTCCAATGGAAGTTAGCAGCGGCATAAGGTATCTGCTCAGCATTGATTATAGCAGAACTCAATTATTGATACATCATACATAATTAAGTTATGAGTATTTTGTATATATCCAGTGGACAGTATATATGTCGAGGGGCACCTGTCGACATGGGTTATAAACTGCCACTGCGTTATGCTGCAATTACACCCTTGCCTTATATTTTTTCATACATCACATTTACACGTATCATTTATGCCATCGGTCATTATACACCTCCGTTTGTTGACAGTGTTGTGAATATCCATCATCTTGGACCATATTTCTCCAAAAGATTAAAACAAAAAGAACGAAATAGCCGCATCGTTTTCCAGGCTCTATTACATAAGTCATGATCTAAAATTTGTGAGTATGCTTCTATTACAAAGAAGAAATGTAAGCAGGACAGTGTCCTAGGCCGTGACAAAGATGTGTATGCCCTGAGGTCTTGGGGTTTACTTTCAAATTTTATAAAATTCTTCTTATACAAACATATGATTAGAGTTTATATTTGATCGGTGGGATCATATAGGTGAAGTTGTTTATGTCCCTCCCCTCCCGCATTGATCGTCGTTCACATTTGTCTAGTATGGCGTGGTCCGTGTTGACAAGCCATGAAACATCATTTCATTCGTGTACCCTACCGGTGTCGGTCGAGAAAGTACATGGGATATTTCGCCGTGGTTTCCCCTTGTCAGTGGTGCAGGACAGGGGACTGGCGTGCGGTGTGTGAAATTGGATATATAGATTACCACATTGAAAGCTTTTTAATACAAAGTTATGAGCACATAATGAAATGAAATAGGGTTTAACATCCTACTGTTCTGCTAGGATTGGGATATTGAAGACGGGTATACGCCACATAGTGTGCCTTGAGGGAAATCTGAACGGGTAGCGGCACTATTGCTTACTCTTACGTTTATGTCAATGTATACGCATGACCTCGGTTATTCGTCCCATCCGAACGACTAGACAGCTGTCTATGGCAGACCATCCATCCTCCATCACTGACAACTGGAAACCACGTCGGAAAATGTCGCTGAATTTTCTCGGCCAATGCAGGCATCGAACACTCGACCTCCAAGCTAGCGAGTCAGGGTCTCATCCACTTAGCCACATTGGTTCACACATATAGAATAATAAATCGTGTAGCCGTCAAAAAGCTTCAATTAATTTTTCACTACGCGCGGGTAGGGGGGGGGGGATTAACGTCAACTCGACACAAACTAGGTCATTTCGGGAATACCATGGTTCAATTTTATTTCAATTATTCGCTTGCGCGTAGCCGTTTTAGCAGTAGGACTCGGGGAACACCAACAAGGTTGGACGAGCAACCCTACTCGTCACGTACAAGCAATGAATCCAACCTACGCCACTTGACTCAATGACTGACTATATCTTTATGATGCGCTTTAACCACTTGTCCACGCAACAAAACTCCCCGTGCAGTTATTGATTAAATTTATATTATCAACCTAGGCTGAGCAATGACAGTCAATTATTTAAAAAAACAAAACCACAAAACTCACTGCGCTGCCCTTCTATATCACCTACAATAATTGTGTATCATTTCATTAACGTTATACGCAAATATTATTTGATATGCTTTACTGTATCGGGAAATCGTCCATGTTATATAGCTTTCTGCATGACCAATATAAATAAACATAATATACACTATATACACTTATCAATCAAGGGACGTTGTATAGTACTGAATACAATTATGACGTGTGAGCATGTTAGAATGACTGTATTGTTATGTTTGTTAAGTATTACGTTCACGTGTTTACGACGTATCTACAATGGCGGTTATGAATATATTAAAGGGCCAATCCCGATAACATTTTGGAAAATAGAACTGCTTAATTTTGTGCTAACATCCCTTAAAATTTTCTACCCGTGGGCCTAGCAACTAAACCAATCTATGTAATACGTTTTCAAACAACTTAATCCCGCCAGTCTTCATCTGGAAATGGAGACCGGTGCCCCAAGCTGTATTATATGATGTCTGGATAAAACCAGATTTTATTGTATAAAAATAATGTGCAGGTGAAATGTACCTTTCGTTATCAAGTACGGCACATGGGACATTCTCTGTATTATAGACCTCTATAGGAACGGGGATCGATTATCAGGTCACAAAAAGAAAAGAATGACTCGAAATCTTAAAAGGGTTACGTGTCCGGATAAGCAGTTTTGACGTTCACGTCCAAACAACTCAACATTTTAAGCTGAAATATTGAGACAAGGTAAATACACCATTTCTCTATATTTTGGTGTTTAAATTTTATACATACTCGGACTTTAATTTTTGAGACTCTGTTAAAATCGGGATAGTCCCTTTAATGAATCACAAAATAAGATTGTAAGCTTCACATGATAATAACATTGTACGTTTGTAAAGCGCCAAATCACCGAAAAGCATGTTCATTGCTCAATGACAATTAATTTTAATACACAGTAAACAGAAATTCTAATTCTGCTAGCATTCCAAAGCTTTTCTCTGTGATCTGAAAGTGATCGAGTTTCGCAGCTTCATTCCCAAGCTTTTCTCTGTGATCTGAAAGTGATCGAGTTTCTCAGTTTCATTCCCAAGCTTTTCTCTGTGATCTGAAAGTGATCGAGTTTCTCAGTTTCTTTCAGAGGTAAATCATTACAAAATGGAGGATCAACAATGTTGAAACTACCACCATAGGTGGAAGTGGACGTTAAACCCGATAAAAAGAACAGTGAAACTTCTGCTGCCACATGTATCCACCACATTAATGTAAATCGTGAGGTGTTTTTAAGACTATTGTTGAATTTTTGCTCAATTAATTAATGATAGGATTAAATTATATTTATATATTATTTAGTTAACACATTCTATAGAAGTAGTATCCAATGCACACAAATCATGAATGACGGATTTCCTCATAAAAATGAGTTATAATTTGGTAAATACAACTGGTTTCGTTGGAATCAGAATATCATGTTCAACACGTGATTGGAAATTTACTATTTGCATCATTTGGTTTAAGTAACCAATCATATCAGCAATTACATAGATTTCGGGTCATGAATAGCCTAGTCCGTGCGTGATGTCCATATGGGTCCTATAAAAGTAACCCTGACAAGCCTTTACGTTTTAGATATTATTGCAGTCCGGAGAGATTACCGTCTGAGTTCATAAAACCTATGATGTAGCATTTACTATCAGCTATTGTAATGTATTATGTATTGTAATGTATCAAACATAATATGAAAAGCCTATAGCACAAAGGGCGTATGTCCATTTTTTCAATTTTGGGAAAATTGGGGAAAACAGATTTTTTTTTATATATTTATAGGCTGAAACCTCTGCAAATGGTTAGAACTAGTCTGTAGTATATTTCTTTCATGAAAACTAGCAATATTACTGGTAATAAAGGATGGGATGAGGAAAATTAAATTGGGTTATGCTCAAAGGGCACAATTCATGACTTGTGACCTAGAAGCACTAAGGAAAAGGAGTAATTGCTGCATAAGAGAGAGAGAAATGGGATGTAACGTCCACTCGACACAAACTAGGTCATTTCGGGACTAGCATATGGCTTTAATTCTATTTCAATAATTCGCTTGCGCGTAGGACTTGGTGCATAATGGTAATAATGAATGTCTATATGAATTGTGCCCTTTGTGCACTAATACAGGAGAAAATGAACAACATTTATTGAGACCATAATATAAACTGCCTTGTTTGCTTTATATCAACATTCTGTTGTTAGGCGAAACAATAATAATAATAATTTAATAATTTATTTAATAATAATAATAATTTATTTATTAATAATAATATTATTTAATCTATTAATAATAATAATAATTTATTTATTCATAATAATAATAATTTATTTATTAATAATAATAATAATAATTTATTTACAATGCGCGATACTGCTTAATTCCGCAGTTCACATAGAAAAATAAAATTAAATTAAATGGATGATAAAAAAGTACAATGTTATAAAGCTTATAATAAAATATGACATGTAAGAAACAAATTAAAATAGCTAAAAGTAATATAGGATAAAATAGAAACATCGCCTAAAACATAATAAAATAAACTCGAATACATGTATTAAGAGCCATAGTAGTCAACAAAAGGGTGTGTTTTTAAATTGCGTTTAAAACTTTCAATGCTATCATAAACAATGATTTTGAAAACGAGATCGATCATTTTATATGACATTTCGGACGTAGGGCCTAATGTAGGTTAAGGCCTCGGGGTGGTGCTTATCTAACATGAACTTATCTTTTTGTCTTACAGAACCCTCACGTACACCAAAAAAGGGTCCAAGCTGATAAATAAAGCGAGTCCTAGAGACAAGATACCAGTTCCTATCGTCTTAGGAATTATTGGCACGAAATTTATCACTTTTGGGGCGAAAGCGATTGGCATGTCAAGGGCTCCGTTCGAGATAATTTGCAATTTGTTGAGAATAGCCATTGCAAAACAAGATACAAGACTCCGGTGGCTAGTGTTTCACCACGAGCGACTGTCTGTAACACTTTGGAAACTGGCAACAGTTACAAGACACTGGGACAGAAATTTGGACGGTCAACTGTCTGATCTGAATCAAGCGTGTCACACTCAAATCTTGACTGCGAATAACCCGTTCGGAATAATTGTTTCGGGTTGAATTCGGAAAACAATACGGATTCGTTGTTTCAGATTGAGTTCGGTTTTTAGCGAATTGAGTGTGACGCCAAAGTCCGGAATAAGACTTTATTCTGAATTCAATTTAGATTAAACCCCTAGTGTGAACACAGCTTGTGTAGACAAAGGATTATAGACTGTATCCGCATTAGTACTGTTAAGACGCAGTCAAGATTTCATTATTTTAATGATTAAAATATATAAGTTAAGATCACGTGTCAACGCTTCACGAGTATCTTAGTGAAGAGTAAGTATACAAAGTTTTAAGAAAATCCAGTTAGAATTGCGCCCTGTACGCGACACACAGACACACAAAAAGAAAGTGGGCGTGGCTCTGCCCCTTGGGGTCGGGCATGCACCCCAAACGATAGGGGTCATCCTTATGGTATAAAGAGTAAGTACACAAAGTTTAAAGAAAATCTAGTAAGAATTGCGCCCTGTAGGCGACACAAAGACACACGAAAAGAAAATGGGCCTGGCTCTGCCCCTGGGGATTGGGCATGCACCCCAAACGATAGGGATGTTCCTTAGGGTACAAAGAATATGTATGCAGAGTTTCAAGATTATAAGTTAAGAAATGTGGCCTGTAGACGACAAACAAACAAATTCTAGAAATGGGCGTGGCTCTGTCCCTGGGGGTCAGGCATGCACCACAAACAATAGGGGTCTTCCTTAGGGTATAAGGAATAAGTATACAAAGTTTGAAGAAAATCCATGAAGAATTGCGCCCTGTAGGCGACCCACAGACACACACACATACACGCATACATACATACATACACACACACACACACACACAGACGGGCGACGGCATAATACGTTCACATTATGAATGTGGACGTATAAAAAAGCGGACTTTACTTTTAACACTATTGTATTTGATAATCCCCTTGATTAATCCCCCCATGAGAACAATAGCAGGTGGCACAGTGAGATGTCCCCCATATCACAGAATAGTAAATAAAATTAAAAGCATAAATAAATATAGAAAAATACCTAATTCAATATGGAACAATACCTAAATAAATATAGAACCATACCTAAATACAGATAGAACGATAACTAAATAAATGATACCTAAATAAATATAGAACAATAACTAAATAAATATAGGACAATAACAACATAAATAAAGGACAATAAATACTGCACTATTCATCATAGCATTTTTAAGCTTCATCGCCTCGCAGTGAAATCAACTCCGCCTGTAAATATTAAACAAATATATTATTATACACCATTGTAGTTAAAATATATGAAGTGAGGTTATGCTAGGTTGCCAACAACAAAGTTTCTTCAACTTTGGCCTTGCGATTAGTTCACGCAAACAGCTCATCGAGGCCGCGTTGAAATAGTTGCTGAACTGAACAGAAGTGTCTCTCGGTTAAGCTCCCTGTTTAATATTTTACAGATTTCCGTTTGATCAACAGCCAATGAAAACATAGCGATTCCAATTATGCCAAGGAATCATTCATATGATCTGTATATCACAAAGCACAATTGAAAAACTAAAATTTTGGCACGGTGACAAATTGTAAGACATTTAAACAGCCCACTGCGGTTTCGTTGGCGTCTGTATTTCATACACAATCATCCATTGTAAAAAAACGATTTTCACGTACCAGATGGTTTATAACGCGAATAAAGTAAAATCAAATTAACTGCAGTCATTATTTTATCCGTCGGTTGTGACCAATTGACAAAACAATCCTTGGAGTATGTATAGTGCGAATATTCGCTATGATATAATTTTCAATGGGAATATCCTAAATTGAAATCCGTTTTATTATTCAAAAAAAGCAAACGTTTAATACGTCTTTGACTTATCGATATAAAAGATTTTGATGAAGAAAATGTATGTCTTGTTTATAACATAGACAGTACACTTGTATGACCACGAATTCTTCAAACCTTAGCATACATGATTAACTGAGATAATGCATCATCCACAAGAAGTTAGGCAAATTCTATCGCTACACACTTAAGATTACATTTGGGCTACGTAAGTATTGACTAACATATACTACTCAAAAGAAGTTAAGGGTCAACCAATTATTTTTGTTTGACATTTTATTAGACACAGGGGACATGCAAATCAAAACTTTTGAGCACACTTTTGTTTAGTCTGTTATACAAAGCATATGCACAACTATTCTGCGGATTTGATGAAAATTCGCCATTTTGAGCATAATGAGGTCCAACAAAACTGTCTCAAATTCGACTTTGTTCAGAACGACTGAAGTAGCTACATGGTCGTAAGCAGTCGACGCAACGACGAGGCATGTTGTCGACCAGGCGTCGAAAAAACGCGGTCTAACATTGTCATCTTGAAGAACAGAACCTGCCCCAATTTGACGAAGACTTCGGATGAAAAAAAGGCTGTACAATTTCGTCTCTGTACATGATCCCCGTCAAATTCCCTTGGGCGACGAAAAGAGGAGTCTTCTGTGATGTACCGAAATTCCATGTCACACCAATACCGTACCCACCTACAAAGCGACAGCGTTGTCTGAAGTTAACATCAGCTAAACTTTCTCCTTGCCGCCTATAAACGCGAAGTCTGCCATCATTGAACTGTAATGCAAATCGGGACTCATTAGTGAAACAGTACCCGCCCCTATTGTGGCCATCTCCAGTCTCTATGACGTGTGCACCAGGTGGTTGATCGAATGTTGTGGGCTGGCAGACGACTTCTTATGGTCTCGTCCGATACCTGAACACCACTTGCATTTCGCAGTTCATCTCTCAGACATCTGACTGTAACAAAGCGCTGACGAAATGTCATTTGAATAACATGCCGGTCTTGACGTTGCGACGTTGATCTCGGCCTACCAGACCTTGGGCCATTCTGAATTGAATTGGTTGCCTGGAAACGTTGCCATAGTCTCCCAATCACACCCTGGCTACAACCGATTCTGTGCCACATTCCTCTGTGTAAATCCCTGTTGAAGCCACGCAATGACTCTTCCTCTGTCAAGTTCACTCAGCTGACGTCTGGCCATGTTGAAATTTCAACTGAGAGCAGCACGGTCATGGAAGGTTTATTTTATTTCCAAAATTGTTCATGGAAAATGCATAGTGCATGGACATAATCAATTCCAAAATGTCGTATCCTACTGCCTTTGGGCAATGCAAAACAGTTTTGTGGAGCCTTGTTTTGAGCTTCAGTTTATTGTTTCTAAGGAGCCCGTCAAAATCGTTTTGTTTGAAAATGACATGCATGACATGCCTTGTACACAGGTTTTGTCGTCAGGATATCGTGAACCAATTTTGACACGATTTCTGCCAATAATTCATCAGTGTTCTTGTTGCCATTTCAGAACAAGAGGATGCTTCATTATCTACCGGGACAATTGCTGGTATAGCTGTGGCTGTTGTATTACTAGTAGTAATACTGGATGTAATCATAATAATAGTATTGGCCAGACGAAGTGGTGAGCTTTTTTGTATATTATTCGACATTACAGTGGTCCGGTTTTATCAATATAGAAAGAACAATAGTTCATATAGTATGCAGTCCGTAACTAGCTGGTTGCTAATACAAATAACTTTAACTGACGTCTGAACATAACACGGGTAGCCTAGTTATGATCCCTAAAGGCGAACGAGATTTTAATTGAAATGTTTCAGAGAAAAGGGTGGTAATTAAGTTGTAACTTTATTTATGTAATTTCATTGATGGTAATTACAAACATTTTGAATTGCATCCTACGTATTTCATATATATATATATATCTGATATGTGCATAGACAATTACGGGCCCGTAGCCAGTTCATAAAAAAAAATTTTTGGAGGGGCTGAGGATGTGGCCGGCTAAGAATACTCTTACGAAATCATTATTGTTGGCGAAAAATTGGGGGAGGAGGGCCTCCCACCCCCGTGGCTACGGGCCCGGACAATTGCCTGGTAGAAAAAAGGTTTGACCCCTAACTTCTTTTGAGTAGTATATACACGTTGCATTGTCAGTACCGACAGTTTCCTTATAACCAGCGCGGTTTGCTTTGTCTACTGACAGGTGGAATGCAAACTAATAAAAATCACATTATATTTGCGAGTAAGGTGTGTTTGTTACCATATGATGTTCAATATGAGATCACGATTTGTCCATATTCGTAATAGAGCATAGGAATGCCAATTATTCCACTCTCGAATTCCACAAAAATGTTTAAATGTAACGTTTTTCTGATTTCAACTTAACTTGGTTCCATAAACACTACTTTCGAAGATCTACTGGGTTATGAATGTGGCTTATGAAAAACTAGAGCCGCTCATGTTTTGTCATGCCTGTTGAAAAGTCAATATATTTACTACTTATGCTACTGAATTTATTACCTGATTTGTGGTATTCCCCTCTTTCTTATCAGTGTTGTTTCCTCCTGTGCAACTTTGTATTTTTCGTCTGACCAATTCTGAAAATTTAAAGGAGAATGCTATAGTGAACGTTTAATTTTATCATTTACTTAGTTCATTGCGTAACACATTTCAGAATTATTTTTTTTTAAAAAGAAGTTTTAGTAACAAATAACGTTAAAAACACTTTCGGATTCCCGCAATTACGGAAACACCGACAATTTATGCGCTGAAGCTAAATCTAGTGACATTACTTATAAGTCGATGTATATTTCATCTTGTCAGACATTGATTTTGCCCGGATTGTTCTTCCCTATCAGTACGGGCCAATTAGAAATGCGAGAAACAAAGGTGACGATGATGGTTCGGAACATTCTACCATTTCTTGCGACGAAGAATGATAAATAAATAGGTACTAAAAACGGTGTAGACACCCTGTGGCTACCTTTTTACTTTCAAATATGGGCATTATTATTATTATTATGAATCCCGTGTAAGATTACCTTATCCTTTAATTAAAGTCTGGACTGTGCAAGTCTACGTTTGGTTGCTAGGGCAACGTTTCCGCTTGGGTAAAAGATGGCCATGCGGTTGACAGTTTGAGGCCGAATTTGACTTTGTTTTTGCATTTCGATCGCTAGGTAGCGGTTGAACTTTTTGATATGTATTATAATTTTATACATCGATAGTTCCTAAACTAATCACAACCGATGTCATGATGTTTATAACGGTCCATGTTGATGTCATTGACGATGTCTTGCCAGTATTGATGTAATGTTGATGTCATGATTGTGATGATGTACATTGCCGCACTGTTCATTGATAATAAATTAGTTTGATTAACTCTATCGTAGTGTGCCGATATATATATATAAGCACACACCCCCCCCGTCTCATCCCTAACAGTCCGTTGATGAGACAAGGGAAAATTAGACTGGCACAGTCTCTTCTATTTATTTTACATTTCGATTTATATAAAAGTAGTAAATTTTAGTAAACCAACACTTTCGTTTCCATTTGTATAAAAAAAAAATTTGAGTAAACCTGTAACCAGCACCAGAGACTGGACAATTTGCGAGCTTCACAATAAAATGGGCGTTTCTTGTCCTGTTTTACGTTGTTCCTTATTTGGAATGATTGACAGTTGTCAAGCAAGCCCCGAGTCACGTGACACGAATTTGTAAATGTGATGTCTAAGATAAATTAAGTTCGATATTTACCTTGAATCATGCGTCTCGAATGGAGTGCAAAGCAGTCATGCTGAAACCGTCTGCGGGCTGGTGTCACGTTTTTGTTTCCATTCGCCATTCGGCTTCGTCCCGATACGCATGAACTGGCTTCGTTAAGTTGTTATAATGATGTCGTGTGTCATTATTTATGTTCATTCACCTCATCCCATACGTTGTATCCGTTCATTCGACAGATATTGTCCGTCAACAAAATTCTTAGATCGTTAAAGTATCACTAAATAACAATAACTGTTATCCACAACAAACATCTCGCACCTACACCAGTTTGCCAGTGCAAATGCAGTAATCCCGTGCACGACGTCACACGACCTACATAATGCAGATTGACCTACTAGATGAGAATGAAGCTCTATTTGCCCAGTCTCTAGAGATTACGTTTTTTTTTTTTGAGAGGACTGGCCAATTTTTGGTGTGTGGAGAAGACTGGCCACCAGTCTAAGGGAAAATATATCAGATAAAAACTATTAATTAAGGTATTATAAGTCCTATACTAGATACTAGAACATTGCTAAAAACGGGTCACATCATAGGAATATCATCGGATTCGGAGTAGGGCCTATCGCTATCACACTCATTTACCAAATTACATCTGACAAACTTTTTACATGATCTAGCACTACCTATGATCGACTGCAAAATCATCGACATAGGCCTAGTACTCACGCAAAAGACGCTTCGAAAGGGGAATATTAATTTACATTAGTATTTAGGCTAGGCCTACCTAATCTTGCCGAGTTGTTTTCATTTCGTTGCTATGTTTACATCAGTCATTTAAAGTGCTAGGTTCTGAAAGCGTGTCGGTTTCGCCATAGAATCCCCAGTTTTAACATAGAAAGATAACATAACTGTTATATCTAGAAAGATAACATAACTGTTATATCTTGATCGATATTAAAATTACACTGGCCACGTTCATAAGCAGATAACTCGAAATTCTCCGAACAAGAAAGAGAAGCGTGGTTAGACATGGCCTCGTTGACATGGCTGTGCCCAGACCTTTCTGCGTGTTGTTTCCCTTGGAAATTTAAAAGAAATATGACACATGCTTGCTGTTTTATTGTTGGTGCTATTGGTATATACCAAAGTAACACAATTGACTATGTTTATGCACCCAGTTAGTCAGATTGACGGCATGCAGTGCTCATTTGTAATATCCTTCCATAGGTAAATTCACAACGTCTGTCGTCTCTTACGTCATTCACGGAAAGAATCAAAACGCGGATGAAGGTATGTATAAATGTCAATTGAGTGTTTTTGGTATAACTGCCCTTTGTAAAAATATTCATAGTGACTTTTTAAGTTACACAGCGCCAAAAATGTTCTAATAAAATGTCATTTTTCATATTGCGGTATTATTCTCATTTAAGACAATATTTGTTGATAAATCGCAGACGGTTCTTGAAAGTTCGTGAGCGATTTTATTTAATTCTTATACATTCTCATTGTTCGTAGTTCGAATACGGTTCGAAATACGTAGATGTATCGTAAACCTGTCGTAGCTCTTTCTTATCGCCTGTAACAGCTTTCTATTTGGGTCTTTAATGAATAGCGCCGAATATACAAAACCTTTCATAGCTCTATCGACCTCATAAGTGGAAAGTGTATGCGTAACTGAATTCGGCATATTCTTGACATCCAGCATATTCGTAGCTACTTTACATTCTCTACGACTTGTTTGATGATCGTAGTAAATTAATTTCGTTTCTCCGTTTAGTTTGCTATATTATTCACCACACGGTTAGGAGCGATAATTGTTGGTTTAGTACAATGCATTATAGAACTGCTGAATTTTCGTAGGTCTGTCAGTGAATCGAATTGCCTTGTTTTCGAATTCCCGCCTGTGATTGGCGAGGTGTAGGATCACCTATCCAGCCTTTCGCTTTTCTCAGTGTTCTCCAGTTTATTTGCTCTGTTGAAGCGATTTATTGATTTAATGAAATACGATATGTGAGGTGCAGTTCAAAATTTTATAATGACCATCAATAAAATTACATAAATAAAGTTATTTTGTTTTCGAATTCCCGCCTGTGATTGGCGAGGTGTAGGATCACCTATCCAGCCTTTCGCTTTTCTCAGTGTTCTCCAGTTTATTTGCTCTGTTGAAGCGATTTATTGATTTAATGAAATACGATATGTGAGGTGCAGTTCAAAATTTTATAATGACCATCAATAAAATTACATAAATAAAGTTATAACTTAATTACCACCCTTTTCTCTGAAACATTTCATTTAAAATCTCGTTGGTCTTTAGGGATCATAATTAGGCTACCCGTGTTATGTTCAGACGTCAATTAAAGTTATTTGTATTAGCAACCAGCTAGACACGCACTGGTTACTATGTGAACTATTGTTGTTTCTATATTAATAAAACCGGACCACTGTAATGTCGAATAATATACAAAAAGCTCACCAATTTGTCTGGCCAATACTATTATTATTATTACAGTCAGTATTACTACCAGTAATACACCAGCCACAGCTATAGCAGCAGTTTCCCCGGTAGATAATGGAGCATCGTCTTGTTCTGAAATGGCAACACGAACACTGATAAATTTGTCGAATTTATTTGTACCGCTTAAATATGACATACTGTTGTAACATTATGTACTTCGGAATCCACATGTCTCGGTTTCTAATAGGACCATATCAGAGTACTGCGGATTCTCGTTTCGTTTTTAAATGTATTCATGTTTCCACTAATGAAATGACACATCACCACCAAGACTTAATGTCAGGAATACAATAGTAATGGTAATATATACAAAGCATTAAAAAGGCCCGATATTCAAAACAGCGGTCCTTATGAAATAGTGTAGTTAAACTATACCCCGTGTGTCATTACTCTCCCTGAAATGAAATTAAAAGTTATCACGCCCTTAAACGTCGAGCTTTCAATTTGCTTGTCACGGAAAATGTTAATCATTAAACTAATTCAAAACATTCACATGATTCAACCAAGTATGGGGGTACATTTCATAGGGATGGTCCAGCATGAGTTACATGAAAATCATGGAAACACATTATCATCTCAGAAGTCAGGTTCAATTCTTTGTTTGGGAAGGCGCCTTATTGCTCAGATACAATAAAGACATTTGGAAAGTTTTATGCAATGCGCCTATTCAGAGTAACATACCAACTTGACGTTTCTTTTGCTGCTTAGAATATATTTTTGCTTCAAGTTCTATATAAATTAAACATTTATTCACCGGAAAAGTCAATAATTAACTTCTTAGTTGTGATTTGAAACGGATTCAATGCGATGGCCAGGTGGATAATCGAGACAACCAATTGCTTAACTTAGATAGCAAATTGTAAAAATGGTTATATAGAGAGCCAGATATTTCACAATTAAAATCATTTTTATCAAATCAATGAACGATTTCAGAATATGTGTGTAATGCAGACATACAATTGGTCATTGTACTGATACAAATTGTTACCGAAGTTGTATTTTGTCTAAATCACGGGTGCAATGAAGGGCTGGTGATGCACGTTGCGTGAAATATAATAATGTTGCGAATGAGAACTTTACTCGGAACTCTTTTCTTCCGAAGAGAACAACGCCCATTTGTAGTGGAAGTGTATACAATATACCTATAAATGTGTAAATTACCTTCCAGTAGAATGTTCCAAGAACTTTCTTCTTGATCGTGAAAGATAATACGACATATATAGAAGTAATTAAAGTCTTCCCTTGAAGCATCAAGTAACGTTAGAGTAATCTGTCCTTTAATACCATTGGTAATATTGTTTTCTGTTTTAATAAATTTCAGTCTTCTTGCACCATCTGACATTTGCGGTACAAACTCGCCTTCATGCCAATATCCTATCTTATCAATCTGTAATGTACCAATAATGCATCTGTTCAGAATGCTGGAAATCACAAATAACACGTGCCTTGCTAGGATAGCAAAAACAAAATACAAACCATAAACTCCAAACAAATATGTTGTAAATAATACAAAGGAATATTTCCAACGTTGGTTTTGATGGTGGCATTGATGCTTTGGTTCTCATAGGGGGTGGGGAGGGGTCGCCGAGATCTATTTATCTCGAGGAACAGAGCCTGCAATTATGCCAGAAAGCATTTCCAGTAGTCTGTTTTTAAAAAGTTCACCAGTGGCTGGAGCCCACGCCGATAAACCTTTGGCGAATGGTTGCAAACCACACACAAAAAAACCAGAGCCATACAACTTATAACTAAGACTACGAAAAATTTACTTCGTTCAGTTAATTTCCCGTTCAAACTTCTGAACTCACGAAAGTGGTAACTAACCACAAGGTTTCTTTTATTACAAATCTTAGATCAATTTTTAACTAAATATTTGTTTCATGGCTTCATTGATAATTAATCAATGAAATCCTATGGAAAATAACATTCGCTACCAAGTCTGCTGCTAGAGCTCTGGGTTTACTGATTGCCAAAGCAAAAGTGCATGGATGGGCTACCTTATAATTCGTTTATAAACTGTATAATAATTTAATTTATCCTATAATTAGAGCGTGCAGATATTTCCTTGGGGTAGACAGATACACTGTTAACGGGGACATGGGGTGCCCATTCATGTTCGGCAATGGGACAGTGTGATCAGACACTATGGTAGATTATGCAATTTGACGGATAGTCGACTAACTAAAATTATTTTTAACTTGAGTAATTTAAAGGCAAACATATCCAAAAACTGGAATTTTAGGGCTAGAAACCATTTAAAGAAACTAGATATCAATATAGATATGAATAGTCAAGTAAATACCCGAAAACTTGTTTGTGATGTTTTTGAAAGTAACTCCTATGTGTGTGTAGAATAATGGTTC
This sequence comes from Patella ulyssiponensis, assembly GCA_963678685.1. Taxonomy (NCBI): domain Eukaryota; kingdom Metazoa; phylum Mollusca; class Gastropoda; family Patellidae; genus Patella; species Patella ulyssiponensis. The sequence continues at coordinate 8,657,978 of OY783227.1, read as the reverse complement.
AATAACGTAACCCATGTTCGTGCTAAAAGTCGGCCAAGGTCATAATAAACTCCGGTCATATCGTTTGTTCAAGTCTTTGTATGGATCCAAGAAATATGTAACGGACAATCTCGTTTCCTCCCACCGAAGTGCTCTGGCGAAATTTAGATGTGGAGTAGCCCCGCTCCGTCTAGAAACTGGGCGATATAAAGGAATCCCCGTTCAGAACCGTCTTTGTTTTTATTGTAACGATAAAGTCGAAAATGAAGAACATTGTCTTTTAGAATGTGAACTATATAATGATTTTAGGAATGTTTTATTCTCCTTTATACAAGTTGTGTGTCCAAACTTTGCGTCTTTTAACAATTCTGTCGACTGACGAAGTAGTTAGGTTGAGTGCCAAAACCTGCTATAATATTTTAAAAAGACGGAGGCAAACTTTATATCCATGTACGTGAATGGATTCTTTTTAGAATTGTGTAGATATTAATTTTAGAACTACCGTCGTAGGTACAGTGTGTATTGTTTTTTTCATTTCTGTTATAAGTATTTATTGTGCTTATTTATTTGTTTCTATATAATGTAAATTTGTCTCTCATAATTCTTAATGAATGGCAGTTTTTTTATTTCTTAGTATATTATAATTTATGAATGTGTGGATTTAAAACTGGTGAGACGTTAATGAACAACTACTACTTTATTAATCGTAATCTAATTTTGAATAGCTCTGTTGATCTTATGAATGAAATGTGGTTTAATGGCACATCCGCTCCAACCGGGCTATATTGCGCCAAACATAAAATGATGTTACGAGACAAACTAGAAACAAATAATCACATTATCTATATATACATAAATAAAAACAAATATCACAGTAAATATCAACTAAAAATAAATATCAACTTTATGTATATATATTTAAAACATGAAATAGAAATATCAGGATATAAACAATTAAAATTTTCGATAAAAATTTGTCTCTTTTAAAAAGTCTAGCGCTTTACCATATAGACCCGGCTGGGCAAACAGATGATGTAGTGATTGACAACGGTAATATCGTGATCTTGTTTGCTTAAGATGCTTGCACTCAATCAAAATGTGATTAACTGTCAAAGGAACATGACAGTGTTCACATTCTGGTTGAGGCTCTCGCTTTAAAATGAAAATATGTGTTAAAAAGGTATGACCAAGACGAGAGCGACACAAAACAACTTCATCTCTCCTGTTAAACCTGTAGGAGCTTGGCCAATCTCCAAGGAGAGGCTTTATGTGATGCAGTTTGTTTGCGCCTGCAAGATCCCAAGACCGTTGCCAGCGGTCATATATAAATGAGTTTATAATGTATTTAAAATCTTTAAATGGAATGTAAAAATCAGATACGGGAAGATCTAAAGCAGACTTGGCAGCCGAGTCTGCTTGATCATTCCCCTTTATATCCGTATGACTGGGGAGCCAGCAAAGGACAGTGTCCTTGCTGATGATCTCATTTGATAGTAGCAGACGATAAATGTCTGCTACTAATGGGTGTTCAAGCTGTTTGTTGTTTATTGCTTGTAACGAGGACAAAGAATCAGTAAATATGATATATTTTAAATCAGAAGATGATTGAATGAACTCCAAAGCCTGAAGAATGGCCTGGAGCTCGGCTGTAAAGATAGAAGCAGCAGGTGGAAGGCGGACAGAAATGGTCTCGGATGGCGTCACGGTAGCCGAAGCTACCCGATCACCATCTTTCGACCCATCTGTGTAAATAGGAATATAATCACCATACTTAGGCCTTAACTCTCTAAAGAGAGATTGGAACACCGTTGAGCTAGTATCTCTCTTTTTGCGCTGAGAAAGATCGAAATCAATCTTTGGCGGAGATATAGCCCATGGTGGAGTCCTACAGACAGGGGTATTCGCAATACTGTCGAGGCTGATACCAGCCTCAGACAAAAGAGGTTGTATGCGAATACCGAATGATGGAATAGTATTAGTCTTCACTAGATACAAATGCTCATGGAGAGGTCTAAATATGGTGTTAAATGAAATGTGATTTGGAAGTGATGCAATTTTCGTAGCATACTGCAGGGCCAGTTTATCACGTCTGTTGTGCAATGAGGGCTCATGCGCCTCGACGTATAAACTTTCCACTGGAGATGTACGAAATGCTCCTAAACTGATTCTAAGTCCCTGGTTGTGTATGGTGTCGAGCTCTTTGAGATACGACTCGCGGGCAGACCCATACACAATACACCCATAGTCGAGTTTAGATCGAATTAATGCTCGATATAATCGGAGCAAGACCTTACGGTCTGCTCCCCAGTCAGTATTTGATAAGACTCTCAATATGTTGAGGGCTTTCAGACATTTCTTTTTTAGGTTTTTAATATGGGGGATAAATGATAATTTCTTATCAAATATCAGCCCCAGAAATTTGGTTTCATCCACAACTGGAAGGCGGTTGCCATCCAAGAAAAGTTCTGGATCTGGATGCAAACCTCGTTTCTGACAGAAATGCATGCAGACAGTCTTGGATTTCGAAAAACGAAATCCATTTTCGGTTGCCCATTGTTGAAGTGAATTCAAACGAAGCTGCAACTTACGTTCGATTATCCGCATGTCTGTAGAACCATAGCACATCTGAAAGTCATCAACATAAAGAGCGCCGTTTGTACCTGGTTTAAGGCACGCTGGGATAGTATTAATTTTTATTGCAAATAATGTTGGAGATAAAATACTTCCCTGAGGGACCCCCATTTCTTGAGGAAATGGGTCAGAGAGTATTGATCCCAGTCGTACCTTAAATGACCTATCTTCCAGGAAATTTTTAATGAAGATAGGTAAGCGACCTCGTAGGCCGAGGTTATGGAGGTCGCGCATGATACCGTGTTTCCACGTAGTATCATATGCTTTCTCCAGATCGAAAAATATAGCAACTAAATGTTGCTTCTGGATGAAAGCGTCCCTGACGAACGTTTCAAATCTGACGAGATGATCAAGAGTGCTCCTTTGGGACCGAAATCCACATTGGAGGTCTGTAATGAGGTTGTTGGACTCGAGGTACCAAACAAGCCTTCGATTGATCAATCTCTCCATGGTTTTGCAAATACAGCTAGTTAAAGCGATCGGACGATAGTTTGTAGGATTCGTATGATCTTTACCCGGTTTAGGGATGGGAACTATTGTGGCTTCATGCCACGAAGGAGGGAAATTCCCATCAACCCAAATACGGTTGAAAAGATCCAGTAAGATGAGGAGTGTTGGATAAGGTAAATGTTTTAAAATCTGGTAGTGTATTTCATCTGGACCAGTTGCAGTGTCCCGAGCTCGCTTTAACGAGTCACGGAGCTCCGCAATGGAAAAACGATCATTATAGCATTCATCATTGCGGGACTTGAAATTAAGTCGCCTTTTCTCCTGTTGTTGTCTAATGCCTCGAAAGGCATCGGAGGAGAAATTGGATGATGAATTGAATGAAAAAGTACTGGCCAGAGAATTAGCAATATCAGGAAATGTTGTTAAGGTGGTATTATCAACATTGAGATGGTTAACTGATAATGCACTACTTTTACCTTTAATCCTACGAATCCTATCCCATACCGACTTAGACGTGGTACGGGAATTGATCCTTGAGACATAACTCTCCCATGAAGATTTCTTTGCTTGACGTATGGTTCTACGGGCCTTCGCCCGGACCATTTGGTATGCCGCAATATTCTCCATGGAAGGATGGTTCTTCAATCGTCTCAGGATACGATCACGCTCTTTGAGAGCAGATTTGCAATCGTCGTTGAACCATGGTTTATTGAAACGTTTTGGTTCTGTCGTGGTTTTTGGAATCGCCTGCTCAGCTACATCTTGAAGAATAGAAGTGAATAAGGCCATGGGCTCATCTGCATCCTCTAACTCCTTTGTATCAAAGGAGAAGAGACACAAAGATTCAAATAGAGCCCAATCAGCCTTGTGCAACTTCCACCTCTGGGGTCTTTCGACCGGAGAGGGACCATTATTATCAATTATGATAGGAAAGTGGTCACTACCACATAGATCCTCATTTACTCTCCATGTAAAATCCTGAAAGAGGACCGGGGAGCAAATGGTGAGATCCAGGGAAGAAAAAGAAGCTGTGGCAGGATGTAGATAAGTAGGCGAGTCATCATTTAATAAACACAAATTATTAAGATTAATGAAGTCCGCTATTTGTTTACCTCTGTTGTTATCATCTGGACTACCCCAGAGTGAATGATGACCATTGAAATCCCCCGTTAAAATAAACGGGAGAGGAAGTTGTGCAATAAGGTCATCAAGATCTCTGGGATTTAGATGTAAACTCGGTGGAAGATATACAGAGCAGAGTGTAATAGGAATATGCAAAGTCACCCTAACTGCAACTGCCTGTAAAGGCGAGTTGAGAGTGACTTTACTCTGGGGGATATTTCCATTAAGAATAATAGAAACACCCCCATGAGCTCTACCATCACCAACTGAATGGTGATGATAATCAACAAAATGCCGAAAAGACAAAGTGTCAGAATTCCGTAAAAAAGTTTCCTGTAAACAAATAGCTAAAGGATTGTGTTTTTGAATTAATAATTGAACTTCATTAAAATTTGGTTTTAAACCACGACAATTCCATTGAATAATGGAATTTAACATTGTCAGGGAATTTTATTTTTTGGCGGCTTACCATGTGGGTCCGTATGGACATCCGCATAGGTAACACCGTCCATCAGATCATCCCCATATCTATTATAGAGGGAGATAGGGTCTTTTGAACCCTTCTTCCCTCCTTCTCGAAACTTTGATAATTTTTCTTTCTTTGATGAAGAATTACCCTTTGACTGTGTTCCTGACCCCGAAGAACTGGAATCAAGGATGACAGGTTCAAGGGGAGGCGAAGGAGATGACCCCTTGCCGTTCTTGGAGGAAGTGTTAGGAACGACCCCAACAACTTCAGATTGAGGCAAGGAGGATGAACCCTCGCCGGTCAAAGAAATAATAGTTTCGATCGAGTCCTCATTTGTTTGAGAGGAGCCCGATACCCCTTTAATATGATCTGATATTATAGACAGTTTCCCTTTATCTGGCCAGGTTAAATCTGTCTGAACAGAGATGCTTTTGGTAGATACCTTTACTGCGCCTGCAAAAGATTTCCCTTGGGAAGGAACGGGAAAGAGCGCAGTAAGGTCTACTTGCTTTCGAGCATCGAAATAAGATAATTTCCGCTCAGACATTATCTGTTGAATTCTTTTTTCTTTTTGCCATACTGGACATTCGCGAGAGTAAGCAAAGTGCTTACCCTTGCAATTGACACAGCACAAATCCGCCTGGCAGGTAGCGCTCTCGTGACCACAGCGAGCACAGGTGTCCTTACCTCTACAGACGGTTTTGCTATGTCCAAATTTCTGGCATTTGTAACATCGAAGTGGGTTACTTATATAAGAATCAACAGGTATGTTAAGATAACCTGCCTTGAGAGTCTTTGGAATGTCGGGACGATTGAAAGTGAGGATATAGGTGCTTGTGGGAATCACCTTATCTCCTCGGCGTACACTTATTCTTTTAACATGTTGGACGCCTTGTGAAGAAAGGTATACCACCATTTCTTCCTCACTGCTGCCTTCAAGATCCCGACAGCGAATTACACCTCTACTTGAGTTTAAAGACCTATGCGGAGACACTTTGATTGGAATGTCTGCTAAGGATGTTGATTTAAGCAGCATGGTAGCATGCTGTTCCTTAGCGCATTCTATCAAAAGAGTTCCGTTTTTTAGTTTTTTAATAGCCTTGGGCTCACCGGCCAAGCCAGCTATGCCCTTGGTTATTAAGAACGGTGATATCTTCGATAGGTCCGTAGAGGGACTCTCAATTAAGAGAAACCTCGGCCATGTCTTTGATATTTTTAATGTATTTTGAAATAAATCAGAAACGTCCTCTGTGCTAGAACGTTTCTGTTTCTTTTTATTAATTGGTGTGGGGCGATTGGGGAATCCATGAAATATTTTTTTTAAAATTCACCCCTCGTCGTCCCCCAGGTTACTTCCCTGCCTACCAGGGGGAGGACTAGCACGGATGACCAGTGCATTGCCTCAGGGCTCGACGAGAGGTATACTCAAGCCAGTAAGTATAAATACTTAGCCAACCCGATTGACCCAAGCCGCCGCTCTGCAGAATGTACTCAGGACACAAAGGTAATATTTGCTGAGTGAAAACAACAAAGCAAAGAAATTGGAAAAACGTACATTCTACAGAGCTAGAAACGACCAAAGCCGATTGATCAGAGTGGGCCACTCTGACCGCCCGTCTAGGTGAACCATGGGCCAAAGTAATGTGTTGCAGAAAAAGGGCTCGCAAGCCAAATCCCCACTCAATTACCAGGATTCCACTCTCCACCGACACGGGTCGCAACGCACGGCAAACACGTTGCCCCATTACAGGGATCCTTTTAGTCGCCTCTTACGACACGCAGGACAAACGAGGGGTATATTCTTATCACCCCCTACACCCCAGGGGGGGATCTTTTGAACGTCAGTGCTTTAATATTAAAAACCATACCTTATTTTCTGGAGTTCTACGGGAGAATAATATGGTAATTACAGGAGATATATACTCATAATACCATACAAAATTGATATCTTCATGCCGTCGAACTTTGATAACTGGTGTTTCACTGTATACTTTAGAAGCTGTAATATAAATGAAAATGCATTTTTAATAATCGATTATCACCATATGGAATGACGAACAACATTATTAAAATGTAAGAAAAAAAATAATTCGGTGGTGTGTTACGAACGGTCTGTAATGTAGGCTACACTTGAATAACAATCCAACTTTAGTGCCAACTTTAGTTACGTATGCCACCCAAGACCCACAGTAGACCTACACCACACAGTGTCGTTTAGTTATTTCCTTTAAAAACTGAGGGGGGTTGGGATGGCCTAGTAGTCTAGAGTGCGACGCTTCGACCTCTAGCTGGCCGGTCACCTCTGGCTTGCGGCTGTGGTTTCGAGCCCTGGCGTGAGCGTATGTGGCATGGAGATAGGGGCGCCTTCGCACTCCGGTTTCCTCCCACTGCTAAAGACCCCTACGCGCAAGCGAATTATTGAAAATAAAATTAAAACCATATGTTAGTCCCGAAATGACCTAGTTTGTGTTGAGTGGACGTTAAACCCCATTTCTCTCTCTCTTTAAAAACTGTTATTCGACTGTGAATTAAATAATACTAAAATTACCCTTATTCAACAAAGTTGGTCCTCTTATCATCGAACAACTATCACTGTGTATCAACTCTATAAAGTAATTATATTTTACATCTTCTTCAGTTACTTTACGTAATGTTAATACCACACCATTGTCATCTTTATTTCTAGTTACGCTAGTCCCGTCAACACGTCTCTCCTCTTGGTTGTCCATATTATCTGCTGTCAAATTCCCAAGATATTGCTGAATAAACAACATACAGAATATTTGAATACCATTGTGACAAATATCTACTACACCACATTTAGATGTAGACTTCACCCTATGTACACAATATCAAATAAAAAGGTAATTTCCCTTGAGCACAATTTCTTTGTGGATTATATATTTAACTATAACTTAATCAAGTTTATTAGTATTACTACATGTATTTATAGCTGAATAGTGCGTTTTTGTGATTAAATTTCGTAATCCAAAACGTTTTGAAACATTTGATATGGAAGTAGAGGTGAGCATGATGTTTTGAGAATGGGTTTTGAAATAAACTGAGTACATTGTACTTACTTTTCTGGAATTTTCTTCCAACTGTGATATTCTATATACTAGAATATATTTGAATATAACCTCGGTATCATACTTCCATTCCAGGTTAAGATCCTCCCCTTCTTGAACTTCTACTGACTTTTTATCAGAATTCCATTTGAAATCTATTAAATAATATACAAAGTAAGTTCTCATAATAGCGGGCCTGTGGCCAGCTCAACAAACGTGTGTGTGTGTGTGTGTAGGGGGGGGGTACGGATTTTTTTGGAGGGGCTGAGGATGTGTCCGACTAAGAATACTCCTAAGAAATCATTATTGTTGACTTTCCGGTTAAACTAATAGAAGTGGGCTTACCCATAACAGTAAGGTTTATATCTTTATGTCTCGGTACATAGTCAACGGTACATCTATATACACCAGAGTCCTGTACTGTGACATGCGGGATGATCATGGATATATCTTGCCCTTGTTCGGTATCTGTAGCGTGTAATAAGTATCTCTTGTCATCATTTAATTCATGTCCTGGTTTGTCAATCTGAAATAAATATATATAATGGCATCCCAAATTAAGTGAATGTGTTTCATAAACCTTTTGACTGAATCATTGTTTGATTTAAATGTTTAATATATTCCATTCATGTGCATTAAGATACGTCAGTCAGCACCAATCCACGAGGGTATGAGCTTGTAACTGGTATGCTCTGGCTCGGTATCGAGTAAACCCCTGTATTCCATCGTGCAATTCCACCCTGGTATATACAACAATAATGAACATGTTAAAATGCATCGGACTATTAAATACATTATATATTTAATGGACAGTCAGCATTATCTGCATTACCTTTGTTATTGTAGTTGTGTGGTCTGTTAGCAGTAAACTCCAACTGAGTTTAATGTTACAACCACTCAAACTAGTATATTCGTCATTACCAGGCTTAAACCAGTCAAACCCCTGTACTATAAAATCTATAAGATATAAAAGTGCATTAAATGATTACTGAATATTTTGTCCGGTGTAAAAGATTTTTTATTTCTTAAAAGGAGAAAGCACAATTAGCTCGGGATTTTGTCGCTTCCTACAAAACAGAGGATCAATGTCTATAATGTGACACAAGACTCGTTTCTCTCTACATAAAATGTTTCTTGTTTAATTTGACCACTGAATGGAGTATAATCTTTCAAATAGACTCTTGACCCAAGTGGGTTTCATTGTGTATCTTAATAACTGGACTGTCATTCATATAAAAACTCACCCGTTACAACACATGAATACAGCAGGAAGAACAGGGAAGTATAAGATTTCATGGTTACATACCAATAATCTGAAAATAGATTTCGAAGAAGGGTACCGTTGCATTATTTAACAAAACAAAGTGGTGGAATTATTGGTGAGCTTGGCAATTTTCATAATACAAAATTTCATTGTCATGGATATATAAACTGATAATAAAGATACATGAATTGAAATAAATGGGCGAGATTAGAAAGAGACAGAATAGCACACAAATGAAAAATCAACACACATCTTGTAAGAAGTACTAGTAATTGGCATGTATCTCCACGGAATGGGCTGTCTGCTTCCTGTTATAACGAAATAGTAAAATTAAAATCAAATGGGGGCTTAAATTTTCTGAACTCTTCGAGCTAACAAAGACGGGCATAGAAATTTTTGGACCTGACCTAGGCAGCACGCCCAACCCTTATTTCGATTTCCAACTGTCAAGGTGCCCATAAAACGGAATGCCTTTCGGTAAAAATTGTAGGCTCTATAATACGTTTTTATCGTAAAGGGGGAGGTGTGTAGCGGAAGGGCACTGAAAATCGATATGTTTCGCCCTCGCATCTTCCGTCCAATATTGCTGACAAATTTGGTTTCACGATATGTGGGAATAAAATGGTAGGGTGCAAAAATAATTATATTTGTGGCACAATTTACCTGTAGGGTGGAGAAAGTTGTTCCACTATATGGGGTAAGCCGTGTCGAGTCAATGTAATCTAATATTGGTATATTTCACAGAAATACAAATGTTTATTCATGGTGTTGTTCCATGACAGATATAATCAGGTATTAAAGTAGCCAAGTCTCTAACTCAATATCGTCCAAAGTCTTCGACATTCAAAACACAAATTATTTGTCAATTTAAGTCAACATTGATCTTGTCATTTTACCGCAAAAAGATGGGCTTTTGATATCCAATATTTAAGACAAAATGAACATTTTTCCATTGGTACACGAATCGTGTACCATAATGCGTTTCAGCCCTAGTTCTAGCAAGAGACTCGGGGAACGAAGCTAAACAATTGCACCAAATCAAACGGCGTATGTAGACTGGAATAACCAGACACTCGAAATAGCCACTCGATTGAAACGTCTGGCGTATTTCGCCGTACATAACTTATATGAAATTAGAGTACGAACAAAAACGATCGAATGTAATTCAGTTTGTGTACATTCATATTACATTATTACATGCGTTGCGACCCATTTGTAACAATTTATAGGTCTCAAATATTAGCGATTTAGCTCCTTTAAGAGCACCTACAGAAATGGATGACTAGGCTATAGATTCAACAGCAATCATCATAGAGGACATTATTTGCCAGATTGTGCTATTTTGTCAGCGGCACTACGGCCTACTCTTATATCGAATTCCAACTGTAAATGGATCTTTTAAGTGCACGAAAATGTGTACACGCGAGGTGGGGTTTTCGCCCCATCTTAACGACTAGACAGTGTGTCCTTGTCAGATCCGGGCATCAATGGGTAAGGCGTTGGCTCGCTAGCCTAGAGGTCAGGTGTTCGATCCCTGCAGTGGCTGAGAAAGTTCATCTCCATTTCCCGGCGTGGTTTCTCCTTGTCATTGACGCAGAACGCAGGGCCTGACCGGCATAGCTGCCTAGTCGTTCGTATGGGACGAAAACCCGAGGTCCCGTGTACAAATTGACGTGCACGTAAAAGATCCCTTGGCAGTTGGAATTCGATATAAGAGTATGCCCTAGTGCCGCTGACCGGGCAAAATTTCCTTCCTAGCATACTGTATGACGTATGCCCGTCTTCCATTAGCCCAGGTTAGGTGCAGAAGAGTCGGATGTTAAACCTCATTTCATTTCATATGTCAGGCCATCCACCCTGCATCACTGACAAGAGGAAATCAGGCCGATAATCTGGGTGAATTTCTTCAGCCTATGCAGGGATGGAACATCCGACCTCGTGAGCCAGCGTCTTAGCCACTAAGCCACCGTGGCACTCTAATGAAAAAAGAAATCCACTAAAAGGTCAATTAAGGTTATATTTTTTTTCGAATTGTGTACGTATGTTCTGGATGGATTCGTAAATCGTTACTATAAAAACATTCCAATATGTACCTCTTTTTAATTTTCTTCAATCAAACTCCTCTTTACACGACGACCGTTTTATGAAAGTTTAGATCTCATTGTCACGAAATTTGAACTCAGCTATGATTATGGTGTAACGGTAATACAATTGAACGATTTCAAATTGTTTTCAAAATGTGTCCAATAGACTGTTGTAGAGTTTCATTCAAATTGGATAAGGATTGTGACCTGTGGAGTGTCTACAAACAAATGTGAACGAACGGACAGGGGCGACGACATAATACGTACGTGTGAAAACTGAGAAGTACGTCAATGAGATGCGTAGTTTGATACTTTGTAAAGATATGAGATTTCCAGATTTCGACATCAGCGCGTGGACTCGGAGCTGTTCGGGACTGACGAAACCATGATCGACCACTTGAATAGTATTATATAAGATAGTGTCTTACTCTCCATAGAAGATCCCTAAAATGTAGATAATCCATTGCCCCAAGTATATGTATTAATTGTATTTTTTGTGCGTGTTGTTATCTAACAATCACACAATGTCTATATGGTGCCTATTAGCTCGAAGCTATGGAGCGGAATTTCCCCCATAATTCTAATTCCTAACCTTGAAATGCCTATGCTGATATGCTTACTTCTATGCATGTAACTTCTTACTAACAAATGTTAAATTGGCTATTTAAACATGTAAAAATGCTAATTTATATTACTTATTTCTTAAATGTTGCAGTTAGAATTAGTTTTAATTTATTGTAGTCTGTTTAGTTTCGTTAACATTTTGATATTTCACAAATGTTGCGCGGTAAAGCTGTCATAATTCTAAGCCAATTTTGCTAACAGACGGCGCTGTTTACAATTGTATGGTGGCTCATTAGGAACACGTAAAAATGACCCGATAAATAAATAGGCTATTTTATCGTGCATTTTCACAAATAATGCACTATGGATTGTTTCGGCCTATTTGTTTTCTAACAGAATAATATAGCAAGAACTCATTACTTCATGAATAAAAGTGAATAAATAATTATAAATCGGGCATGCTTAGTTTAGCTTATCTCTTCCCCTCAAAATTATGAAATGTTATACGCACACAAACAAAGTATTTATGATATTATTGAAGTCACCTATATCAGGCCAGGCTTCCAAATCATCGGGAGCTGTGGTGCCTCGGGGAGTAAGTCACTGGCTCGGTAACCAGGAGGCCCCGGGTTTCCGGCGTGCTTTCCACCTGTTAGTGCCTGACAAGGAACCGTGTCTTCACGGGACGAAAACTCAATTACGTACACCAAGAGTAGGCCAATGCGCGCCTGTCTGTACAAAATCCTCAGAAATTGCACAGTTCATGACGTTTTCCCGTCTTCATTAGCATAGTCAGTGCATAATAGCAGGGTGTTAAACTTTATTTAATTTCTAAATCACCGGTTTTGTGTCTGGAGATAGGGGTTTTGGGGATTGGGCCATTATTGATCCCATTCGATGATGTCATAACTAAACGAATTTAAAAATGCGTATGTCTACAGATCCCAATTTGTTATCCGACTTTGATGAAACTTAAAATTGTATATTGATATCCCAAAGATTTCGATAACAGTTTGTAGTGTAGCTCCTGATCGCACGAAAGTCGCACACACAGCTTGCGGATCACAATTTTTATTCAATTTCTTTAAAACTAAAATTGTATGTTATAAACGAAGAACTCGATTAGGTTCAATTCTGGCGCGTTTGGACCGTATTTTCCGGGATTTTATTCCCTGGTTGAGCGAAAATCGCGTACATAGCTTGTGCGCCCCGAAGAGATCATAATTTTGATTAGCTATATATACACAATAATCACTGAAGAATTCGATTTTGGAGGAAATCGGTCCGTAAATTCTCGTAAAAATTGCTCCGCCCCTTTACGCAAATACATGCAGTTACAAAGCATGTAATAAATATACATGCTCACAATGGACCACCATATAGTAAACAGCGCCTTCTGTTAGCATAATGAGAGTTAGAATTATGACTTATCATAACGGGTTTAAAGGGAGTCATAATTTTAACACGCATTATGCTAACCGGTGGCGATGTGTACTATATGGTGGTTCATTGGGGACATGTACAATATCGCTCTTTTCATTACCCGTCAGACATGACGACATGTTTATGTCAAAACTACTTTTCGCACAAAGGCAAATTATTCTACATATTTTTCAGATGAATAATTATGATACCTTTTCGTGCATTTGCCCCTATACGGCATTATCGATTGATTTAGTCTCCTTTTTTTGCAATATTCGTTCTTAATATTTTTGAGAGAAGTAATAGGCTATTTTCATCTCTAAAGATATATAAAATATGTTACGTACAAAAGTAAATAATTCTTATATTATTTAAATAATATAGAAATTCACCAGTTGAACAAAGCTATTTTGTGTTTGTTTTGGTTTATAAACAATATTTTATTTTATTTGAGATTGGATTGAGAAACAGGAAATGATAATTCAGATATAAAAGCCACACCAGGCCACTCCACACAAACACCTCACCCACCCACCCACCAACCCAAACTTTGGAATGAGATTAATAAGATCAATTTAAGGGGAGAATCGTTCGCCCAAAGAGAACCTCTACCTCATAAGACAACCCGGTGATTTGGAAATTAATCATACATTATGCAAGAGCAGAATCTGCATTATCAATTGTCGATGACACCTTTAGCCGGCAATGTTAACTGTATAAAGATCCGATCTGCTGCTCAACGCTGATTCATGATTAAATCAAATAATGGATAATCGAGATTGTGTGGGTTTTTTTGTATCGTACCGAATTTAGTAATGATGATCGAGGCTATGCGCAAAATTCAATCGCTAAATTCTCGGTTCTGAGTGAAACTGCAATTTTCAGCAAATTCCCTTTACATTAGTCAGGTTTTTGGGCCTATCTATTCTCCCTTAATCTATCTTTAAATGAAATCGAGTTTAACGTCCCGTCGTTCAGTATCAAGGCGAGAACACGCCATGAAGTGTGTAGTGTGAGGTGATTTTGCACGGACAGAGGCGCTACGGCCCACTATTATTTCAAATTCCAACGTCCAGGGTTCATTTACGTGCACGTCATTAGAACGACTAGACATTGTTCCTCGTCAGGAACCGAAGGGACGAAAGAAAACCGAGGTCCCGTATACACATTGGCCCTAGCGCCGCTGCCCGGTCAAAATTTCCCTCATAGCACACTATATGGCGTACGTCCGTCTTCCCTTAGCCCAGGTTAGGTGCAGAAGAGTATAGGACGCTAAATCCCATTTCATTTGTCAGGAACCCCTTCTCGCACCACTGAAAAGGGTAAATCATGGTGGAAAACCCGAGGGACTTTCTCTTCCAACACCGGGAGCGAACCCGAGACCGAGTCTGAGACATACCCACCGAGGATCATAAAAAATTTGAAAGCTTGACCCGATAAAAAGCTAAAATAATATCAAAAAAAAATTTACTTATGCTCGTAAAAAATTTCATAAATTTGAATGGAAAAATGATTACCTATTTATATTTATTTATTCACTCCCGTGCATGACGTAATTAGTTCTTACTATATATTTTATTGTTCTTTTAGAAACAAAATATGCCAAATAAATCGATTATTATTATGATAAATGCACGACAGAGAATCCTATTTATATATTTTAACCATATATAGAATAGTTTATGATTTTGGTCTATGTCGTGTTATGAAAAGGGCGAGATTTTGCATGTTCCCAATCAGCCTCCATACAATTGTAAACAGCGCCGTCTGTTATCAAAATAAAGCTTAGAATTATGACAGCTTTACCGCGTAATATTTGTGAAATGTCAAACTGTTAACGAAACTAAGCAGACTATACCAAATTAAAAGTAATAATGGATAAAAAAACAAAATACGAACTGTAATATTTAAGAAACAAGTCATATAAATTAGCATTTTTACAATTTAACATTTGTTAGTAAGAACTTACATGCATAGAAGTAAGCATATTAGCATACGCATTACTAGGTTAAGATTTAGAATTATGGGGGGAATTCCGCTCCATACTAAGCATGCCGAGAAAAATGAAAGACAGGTGAAATTTATACACTTTACCATGGAAGTACACCAGGATTTCTCACTTATGCGTCAGCATTTTTTAACTTTTCGTTTACTGTTACCAAATTTGAAATAAACTTTTTTAGTGATAAACTGCCTGACTTTTAAACTGGGTGGATTAAACTTTTCACGACGATGTTGTTGTTGTGCACGACAAAGGTATATTTTTTATTGTTTGTCTATTGATATATGCTTATTCATAGGCATTCAAAGCGACTTACCTGGTTGCGTTGTAACACATGACACCAACGAATGTGTTTAAAAATTAGTCTTTGTCGTTACGAAGATCCTTTATATAGTATGTGCATTAACAATTTTAAATGGGTGTATGTACAACTTGTAATTTACCTTATATAGTGCCTACCTTATAATAAATTCGTCTACTAGTCAAGTTAATAAACCGCACATTCGTAATGTGGATGTATTGTGCCGTCGCCCCTGTCTCTGTGTGTGTATGTATGTATGTCTGTGCAACTTTGAATTATTATGCTTTGTACCTTAAGGAAGGTCCCTATCGTTTGGGGTGCATGCCCAAGCCCCAGGGACAGTGTCACACACATTTTCTTTTTGTGTGTATGTGTGTGACCTACAGGCCACAATTCTTAATCGATCGTCTTGGAAACTTTTATATACTTATTACTTATAGCCTAAGACTGACCACTATTATTTTTGGTGCATGCCCGCCCCCTGGGACATAGCCACGCCCAATGTTTGTGTGCCTTGTGTTCGCCTACAGGATGCAATTCCTAACAGATCCTTCGCATACCTATTCCTTATACCCTAAGGATGACCCCTGTTGTTTTTTTTTACTTCGTGCCTGTGTGTTGCCTACAGGCCACGATTCTTAATGTAACGTCTTTAAACATGGGATATATATTCCTTATAGTCTAAGGACGACAATTGCGTGTCCCGACCCCCAGAGACAAGCCACGCCCAATTTTTGTGTTTGTCGTGTACAGGTCGCAATTCTGAATGAATCACCTTGGTACTTGGCATATGTATTCCTTATAGCCTGAGGACGTCCACTATTGGTTTTGGTGAATGCCCCGACCCCAGGGGCACGGGAAGAGCCACGCCCACTGTTTGCTTTTAGCGTCAGAAAGGCACAATTCTGAATGGATTATCTTAGTATAATTATTCCTTATACTCGAAGGACGGCAACTATTGATGTTGATGCACGACCCTCAACGCTAAACAAAACAAACGCCTAGCCTTCTTGACAAAGTACCATATATATCAATCAAAGCGGGGAATTTAGACGTACAATGTAGCGTTAGCGTTATGTTTTCATGCCAACCGTATTGTAGTTGTAATTAATTGTCTCGAGTGGGGCATTGCGTAATATATTAACACAGCCCTCGGATTTACGTATTCGTGCAGTATTAAATATATTACATATTGGCTCGCTTGAGATCATTAAACAACATACACTTTTCAAAAACAGTAAGGGATATTGCAATGCAAATACCTATGCAGGTTGTGATATGATAATTAGTCACGGACACTTGACATACTTTGAGAGTATGTTCACAGATGAAGATCTTATTGCCCCAATAGAACCACTGAGCTGCACATGATTGGACGGTTGATTAGGAGCATGCCACGACGAATTGCTGCATGTCGGAGGATAGGTGGGGCAATTACTCATTATTAAGACAAAAATCAATACGGTCATTTTCACTTTTGACAGTATCTTTTTGCGAGTGAAATGATGCCGTCAGATAAGCTGCCCATATGGACAGTTCATGTTCATGTGTTGGCAATTGGCCTGTTATTAACATAAACTGGTTAACTTAAATAAAAACAGCAGTTGTTTCTGAAGAGTATATTTTTCCTAGTGAATAATTGCAGTTAAGCACATTGGTGTATAACACGTGGCTTACCCACCTCGGATCTTACCTCTCGAGTTACATAGATAATACGTCTTAAGCACAAGACGCAGACCATGACCCGATTATACCGTAACCCCTGCGTCGCTGCAAGTGTCTGTAAGTACTTAGATATAAGCACTATTGAATAGCCATGACAATTATACAGCACCGATTTCAGAGTATTTACCCAGACAACACACCGTGTTTGGCACATACATGGCGCATATGTGGCAACATCTGACGAAATGACAACAACCGGTCCAAACATGACATATCCGAGCCAGATCTCTGCCAACGTTTATTTCAAATTAAAGGCCCAATAACACTCTTATTGTAACTGAGTAATATGTCCCAATCTCTATTCTGGTCAACAAATTGTATTATTTTACAATATTCAAATTAATTGATAATACAAATTTCATCTTAACACACCTAATTTGAAAAATTCAACTACACGATTTGAAAAGGTTAACGTAAAACTTTTCAAATGGGACTTGGATTTTAAAATATTTTCGAACTCTCTGGACAAGTAAAATATGATGTAATGGATAATTTACACAACATGTAGGACACATGAACATCTAGTACTTAGAATAAGAATAAGACCATTATTCATTTTCTAGAGCTGCCAAGCCAGCAAGAGTGTTATTGTCCCTTTAAAGAAGGGGGTTGGGTGTTCTAAAGGGTTAACACGTGCGCATGAAATCAAAAGGGCTACCATTGAGTCCAGTGGCGTGGTTTCTAATGTCTGTTTGCTTGTGACAAGGAGTAGGGTCGGCTGTCCAACCTCGTCCGTTTCCTTCGGGTCGTAAGGTTTCCTCCCACTGCTAAAGAACCCTACACACAAGCGAATTGTTGAATTAAAAGTTGAACCATTTGGCAGTCACGAAATGACCTAGTTTGTGTCAAAAGGACAATTCTCTTTTTCTCTCAACTTCGTAAAATCTCGCCAGCAGAAACAGTCAAGAGTTTGTCCCGAGTCCCATTTGGTATCGGAGATGGTAGAAATTTTGTTCAAAAGCACCCCAACCCCAATGTTTTTATGTTAAGTTATTAGTACTTAAAATATTGATAACAAAACTACTATATTGGTACAGATTTCATAATAAATATATTGTTCGTAACAAAGTAAATTAACTAACTTACTGAATAACAAAGACAAGATTAACTCCCCTTTTTCATATAGAACGTCAAGAAGCAGTTTAATGTTTCCAGTTGTTTAGCCAAACTACTTACTGGTATTAGTTGCTATTAAATATCTGATCACGTGATACCAGGCAAGTTTGTTAAAGCTTTTGCTGTCTAAAAACACCGGTTTTAGTTTCATAGACATTTATTTTTTTAAGCCATTATATTTCATTGCATTGAAAGGTCTCCTTTCATATTTTAATTTAGCATTTATATACGAATCGTCGTTTACTTGGTGTATATTAATTGTTGACGTTCGACCCAACAATACGAGTTATGGCGAGATCTATTTGTAGACTATTTAATTCAATTTATCCATAATGACGTTGAGTAATCGTATACATATAAGCGTTTATTCTTCAGTTTGATTTATTAACCATCGTAGGGAAAACAGCATTTTGATATATTGCATACGATGTATATATATACTTGCCAGTATTTATATGATCTATATAGTTTGTTTTTCCTAACACTTTAAACCGATTGTTCGAATTTTCATAATTTTAATTACACCTTTAGATACTTGCCATTACCTCTAAAATCAAATTCGGTCAATACCTAGCCCATGCGTTGATTACTCTTATTTCTACGAATCGGGACAGAACATGAGTAGCCAAAACGGAGCATTTGAGACACGATGTATGTATGTCGCATGGCACTATAAACCTCAGAATGCCTCGTTCGGCATTCCCCCCTGGGGTGTAGGGGGTGATAAGAATATACCCTTCGTATGTCCTGCGTGTCGTAAGAGGCGACTAAAAGGATCCCTGTAATGGGGCAACGTGTTTGCCGTGCGTTGCGACCCGTGTCGGTGGAGAGTGGAATCCTGGTAATTGAGTGGGGATTTGGCTTGCGAGCCCTTTCTCTGCAACACATTACTTTGGCCCATGGTTCACCTAGACGGGGGGTCAGAGTGGCCCACTCTGATCAATCGGCTATGGTCATTTCAGCGTCAAAGAGGGTACTTTTTCTTTTTTTCTCATGCTTTGTTTTTCAACTAAGCTGTTTAACCTTTGTGTCCTAGGTACCCTCTTTGACGCGTGGCCGGGGTCAATCAAGTGTGATATATTATTTTTTACATCATGCTTGAGTATACCCTTCGCCAAGCCCCGAGGCAATGCGCTGGTCATCCGCGCTAGTCCTCCCCTAGTAGGCAGGGAAGTAACCTGGGGGATGGTGAAGGGTGAATCTCCAAGATATTGTTTCATGGATCCCCAACTCAACACTAAAAAGAAGGAAGACAGACGAAGATTCTAGTATTCCTGTAAAGGTATCTAGATCTTGGCCGAGGTTTCTCTTATCGAGAGCACCTCCAATGTAGATTTTTCAAAAGTGTCACCTTTCTTGATATCGAAAGGTATTTCTGGCTTGGCTGGAGAACCCAAAAATATCAAGAAACTGAAAAGTGGAGCATTATTGGTAGAATAAAGAGCAACATGCAACTATGTTACTTAAATCTGACATGCTTGCTAATTACTCTATCAAAGTGACTCCACATAGGTCACTAAATTCATCTAGAGGTGTTATTCGCTGCCGGGACCTTGAAGGCAGCAGTGAGGAAGAAATGGTTGAACATTTGTCATCACAAAATGTCACACATGTTAAAAGAATCAGTGTTCGACGTGGTGATAATATAGTTCCCACGAATACATATATCCTCACTTTCAACCGTCCCGACATTCCGAAATCGATAAAGGCAGGTTATCTTAACATGCCTGTTGATGCCTACATTTCTAATCCTTTGAGATGTTTTAAATGCCAGAAGTACGGTCACAGCAAAACTGTATGCAGAGGTAAAGAGACGTGTGCACGGTGTGGCCTTGACGGTCACGAGAGCTCTTCCTGTGCTGCTGATTTTTGCTGTGTTAACTGTAAGGGTAAGCATTCTGCATATTCTAGAGAATGCCCCGTTTGGCAAAAGGAAAAGAAAATTTCAACAGGTGATGTCTGAAAAGAAGATCCCTTATTATGACGCTAAAAAACAGGTGGAAATAACAAAAAAAATTTCCGCCTACTGGATCTTTCGCTAGTAAAGCAAAGGTCCAGACAAGATCTATTAGCGTTCAGACATCAGAATCCTGCCTTAAAGGAGAAACACAGGTTTTACAGGATAATACCAAAAATAAAACTACTGCTACGGATAAAAATAAAAATAATAAGCAGACTGGCATCAAGGGAGGAGGTAATAACCAAAAACTTTCCATTCCTGAGAAGCCAAATAAAAAAATAGACTCTTCTTTAGATAAATACAAACAAGGAAACCGGAAAGATTATGGTCCAATTGACTTGTATAATCGTTTTGGAGTCGAGTCAATGGAGGAGGAAGGTATTATTTTTGCTGAAATACACAACCCCCCTCCCCACAACAAACTACATAGAAGTCCTGTAAAACCTCCCTGAACATGGTTAATTCCATTATACAGTGGAATTGTCGTGGTCTTAAGCCAAATTTTAATGAAGTCCAACTTTTAATTCAAAATAAAAATCCATTAGCTATTTGTCTACAAGAAACCTTTTTGAAACATTCTGATAGTTTATCATTTAGGCATTTTGTTTCCTACCATCATTTTGCAGATAATGATGGTAGAGCACATGGTGGCGCTTCCATTCTTGTCAATGGAGACATTCCACAGAGTCAAGTCACCCTTAATACTCCCTTGCAGGCAGTAGCCGCTCGGGTAACATTACACATTCCTTTTACGCTCTGTTCGCTATACCTACCACCAAGCCTTAATTTAAACCCCAGAGATCTTGATGACCTTATTTCCCAACTTCATCCACTCTGGGGTAGTTCTGATGATAACTTCAGAGGTAGACAAATAGTAGACTTCATTAACAATAATAATTTGTGCTTATTAAATGACGAATCGCCAACTTATCTACATCCTGCCACTGCTTCTTTTTCCTCTCTTGATCTTACCATTTGCTCCCCGGTCCTGTTTCAGGATTTCACGTGGAGAGTGAATGATGATCTCTGTGGTAGTGATCATTTCCCCATCATAGTGGAAAGTATTGGTCCTTCCCCGGTTGAAAGACCTCAGAGGTGGAAGTTGCATAAGGCTGATTGGGCTCTGTTTGAATCTTTGTGTCTCTTCTCTTTTGATGCAAAGGAGTTAGAAGATGCAGATGAGCCAATGGCCTTATTCACTTCCATTCTTCAAGATGTAGCTGAGCAGGCGATTCCAAGAACCACGACTGAACCAAAACGTTTCAATAAACCATGGTTTAATGACGATTGCAAATCCGCTCTTAAAGAGCGTGATCGTATCCTGAGACGACTAAAGAACCACCCTTCCATGGAGAATATTGCAGCATACCAAATGGTCCGGGCGAAGGCCCGTAGAACCATACGCCAAGCAAAGAAATCTTCATGGCAAGGATATGTCTCCAGGATCAATTCCCGTACCACATCTAAGTCGGTATGGGATAGGATTCGTAGGATTAAAGGTAAAAGTAGTGCTTTATCAGTTAACCATCTCAATGTTGATGATACCACCCTAACAACATTTCCTGATATTGCTAATTCTCTGGCCAGTACCTTTTCATTCAATTCACCATCCAATTTCTCCTCCGATGCCTTTCAAGGCATAAGACAACAACAGGAGAAAAGGCGACTTAATTTCAAGTCCCGCAATGATGAATGTTATAATGATCGTTTTTCCATTGCAGAACTCCATGATTCGTTAAAGCGAGCTCGGGACACTGCAACTGGTCCAGATGAAATACACTACCAAATTTTAAAACATTTACCTTTTCCCACACTCTTAATCTTACTGGATCTTTTCAACCGGATTTGGGTTGATGGGAATTTCCCTCCTTCGTGGCATGAAAAGATCATACGAATCCTACCAACTATCGTCCGATCGCTTTAACTAGCTGCATTTGCAAAACCATGGAGAGATTGATCAATCGAAGGCTTGTTTGGTACCTAGAGTCCAACAACCTCATTACTGACCTCCAATGTGGATTTCGGTCCCAAAGGAGCACTCTTGATCATCTCGTTAGATTTGAAACGTTCGTCAGGGACGCTTTCATCCAGAAGCAACATTTAGTTGCAATATTTTTTGATCTGGAGAAAGCTTATGATACTACATGGAAACATGGTATCATGCGCGACCTCCATAACCCCGGCCTACAAGGTCGCTTACCTATCTTCATTAAAAATTTCCTCGAAGATAGGTCGTTTAAGGTACGACTGGGATCAATATTCTCTGATCCATTTCCTCAGGAAATGGGAGTTCCTCAGGGAAGTATTTTATCTCCAACATTATTTGCAATAAAAATTAATACTATCCCAGCGTGCCTTAAGCCAGGTACAAACGGCGCTCTTTATGTTAATGACTTTCAGATGTGCTATGGTTCTACAGACATGCGGATAATCGAACGTAAGTTGCAGCTTTGTTTGAATTCGCTTCAACAATGGGCAACCGAAAATGGATTTCGTTTTTCGAAATCCAAGACTGTCTGCATGCATTTCTGTCAGAAACGAGGTTTGCATCCAGATCCAGAACTTTACTTGGATGGCAATCGCCTTCCAGTTGTGGATGAAACCAAATTTCTGGGGCTGATATTTGATAAGAAATTATCATTTATCCCTCAAATTAAAAACCTAAAGAAGAAATGTCTGAAAGCCCTCAACATATTGAGAGTCTTATCAAATACTGACTGGGGAGCAGACCGTAAGGTCTTGCTCAGATTATATCGAGCGT
This sequence comes from Patella ulyssiponensis, assembly GCA_963678685.1. Taxonomy (NCBI): domain Eukaryota; kingdom Metazoa; phylum Mollusca; class Gastropoda; family Patellidae; genus Patella; species Patella ulyssiponensis. Next base: position 8,635,060 of record OY783227.1, on the reverse strand, counting down.
TAATAAGATCAAAACTCGATTATGGGTGTATAGTGTATGGGTCTGCCCGCGAGTCTTATCTCAAAGAGCTCGACACCATACACAACCAAGGACTTAGAGCCTTTCGTACTTCTCCAGTGGACAGTTTATACGTCGAGGCGCATGAGCCCTCACTGCACAACAGACGTGATAAGCTGGCCCTGCAGTATGCTACGAAAATAGCATCTTTACCAAATCATATTTCATTTAACACCATATTTAGACCCTATCATGAGCATTTATATCTGCTCAAGACTAAAGTCGTTCCACCATTTGGTATTCGCATACAACCCCTTCTGTCTGAGGCTGGTATCAGCCTTGACAGTATTGCGAATACCCCTTTCTTTGAGACACCGCCATGGGCTATATCTCCCCCTAAGATCGATCTAGATCTTACAATAAACAGGAAGAAAGATACTAGCTCCACTGTGTTTCAAACTCTCTTCGGAGAAGTAAGGTCTAAATATGGCGATTATGCTCCTATTTACACAGATGGTTCTAAGGATGGTGATCGGGTAGCTTCGGCTACAGTGACCCCATCTGAGACCATTACTGTGTGTCTCCCACCTGCTGCTTCCATATTTACAGCCGAACTCCAGGCCATTCTTCAGGCCTTGGAGTTCATTCAGTCCTCTTCAGCTTTAAAGCATATCATTTTTACTGATTCTTTGTCCTCGCTTCAAGCAATTAACAATAAACAGCTTGAACACCCATTAGTAGCTGTTGTTTATCGTCTGCTACTATCGCACGAGCTCAGCAGCAAAGACGTCGTCTTCTGCTGGCTTCCCAGTCACGTTGATATAAAGGGGAATGATAAAGCAGATTTTGCTGCCAAAGCTGCTTTGGATCTTCCCCAATCACCATTTTTATTACCATTTAAAGATTTTAAATCGACAATAAATCATTTTATTTATGACCGCTGGCAACGGTCTTGGGATCTTGCAGGCACAAACAAACTTCATCACATTAAGCCTCTCTTAGGAGATTGGCCAAACTCCTATAGAACCAACAGGAGAGATGAAGTTGTTCTGTGTCGCTCTCGTATAGGTCATACTTTTTAACACACTTTTTCATCTTGAAACGAGAGCCTCAACAGGAATGTGAACACTGTCATGTTCCTTTGACGGTGAAGCACATTTTGATTGAGTGCAAGCATCTCAAGAACCTAAGATCGAAATATTACCGTTGCCAGTCTCTGCATCAATTATTTGCCCAACCGGGCATGTATTGTAAATTGTTGGACTTTTTAAAAGAGACAAGCTTTTATTATAAATTTTATTTCATTTTGTATGTTTTAAATATTTATATGTATAAAAGATTTATTTGATTTTTTAATCTTATTTACTGTGATACTGTTTTTATTTATGCATATAAAACTTTTTCTGTGATATTTATTTAACTTGTCTCGCATAAATCTTTGTAGGTTTGGCGCAATATAGCCCGGTTGGTGCCGAAGTGCCATAAAACCACATTTCATTTCATTTCATTTCGTTCGGCATTTCTGTCCAAACGAGGTAACGAAAATGCCTCGTTGTCTGCAGTTCCGAAACGAGGTTTTTTAAATTGCCCTTTTTGTTGGAACGAGGTATTTTGTTCAGAACGAGGCTTGGTAAAATGCCTCGTTTACTTAACGTGTTTTTATCAAGATAGTTATTAGCGGTATATCGGCCAATTTGTAAAAAATAAAATTTATGTTATTTAATACGAAAATAAAACCAGTTCAAACTATATTATTATCAGAGAAATTGACAAGACAAGAATACACGCCATCGGTGGAGGTGTAAAATTATTGCAGACACATAGCTACCTTGATTGATTTATAGCCCCAATCAGGTATAGGTGTTAAGAAACAACTGTGGTGTTGTGACATTTTATTGGGGGCAATCAATTAATCAAGGTATAGCTGTGTGTCTGCAATTGTTTTACACCTCCACCGATGGCGTGTATTCTTGTCCCGACAATTTCTCCGATAATAATATAGTTTGAACTGGTTTTATTTTCATATTAAATAACATAAATTTTAATTTTTACAAATTGGCCGACATACTGCTAATAAGTATCTTGAAAAAACCACGTTTAGTAAACGAGGCATTTTACCAAGCCTCGTTCTGAACAAAATACCTCGTTCCAAAAAAAGGGCAATTTAAAAAACCTCGTGTCGGAACTGCAGACAACGAGGCATTTTCTTTACCTCGTTTGGACAGAAATGCCGAACGAGGCATTCTGAGGTTTATAGTGTGGGTTATGCTTATTCGGATTTGTTCAAACGCAGTTGTTCGGCTCCATGGCGGGGGTATTTACACTTTCCTTCTTCTTCTTGTTAACCATTCCAGTGGATTTGAGCCAACTGCTTATTCGGGTTCCATTTTGACTAAACGAGACCGTACATGTATGAAAACGACGTTTGACGCCACGAATGTCAAATTCTGACATTTCCTCCTACCCAAGCGTATATCATTCTACTTATCTAGAGGGAGACACAAATGTTTATCTACATTCGATGTATAATTACGGTACAGACGATTGCGATAATCGTTATCATTAATTGACGTCTGACGTGAATGCAATACTAAAGTTTGTTTTAATATGTATCGTAAAAACCTATATCTCCTGAGATTTTCCGATTCACCGAAAAACATTGCTTAACCTACATACACATATTTAACACTAAGAATAATGACATCAAACTAATGAAAGATTTTATGTATAAAGCATGTTTCATCTTTTCAAAAACCTAGATGTGTAGATAAACTAATTATAATCATAAATAGAAAACAAGAATTATACATGTAAAGAATTAATTAATAAACAAATAATAGCTACGCGGACGGGTTTCATTAATACATAACAAAACATTGTCATTTGCAGAGACAACCCACATATTTAAATGTTATGTGGATCTTATTTTATATGAATTGTGATGTTTATCTCTTGATTTTTCAAATCTAAAACATTGAAACACTGATACTTGTATCTATTTATACATATAAATAATTCGTTTTTGTAGTAGACTTCAGTCTCACATAATTATAAATCAACATTGTTTGGCGCAATATAGCCCATTAGGAGCTGATGTGCCATAAATGCTCATTTCATTCATCCAAATAGATAAAAAAAATTCATCTGTCAAATCTCCGTGTTTCCAGATGAAATTTTGACCCATTTGGTTCTGTGTTGTAAGTGCGATTTTGAATCACACCGGGCATTACTACGCAAAATTGACAATATTTTTCATCAAAACAACGATTTATTATTGTTATTCATAATATTTCTGTCACACCAAATTCCAGTTAAGCTTATAATCCTACCTGGAACGAGTATAAATCATCGTATTTAAAATCGAGGCGTTAAGCTGTTACTAAGACCGCCATCTTTTTTAGACCAGTGAAGTCTGGGGTTGTCATGGAGGCGGGCCTAAATATAAAGCTTTATAACAGCCAATCAAAAACGCAATTGCCTGTGGAAAAATGTAAACAAACTAAATGACATCCACGTGGATTTCAATGGAGGGGAATGTCGAACAAAAATATGGCTTCAGTAATTTAAATGCGAATATTTGGAGTTAGGCGATAGTTGTGCCACCACATTGGCCTCTGTAAATTTAATTAGTGATAATAGTATTAACTTATCTTATTTTAAAGATGTGTCGCAGGGTTAATAATTATATTAATATTGCGCTAGCGTATTTTATTTTTATGTGTTGAGGTTGTCCATAGTTTGTTCTTCTTTGTCGGTAAGCTTGGGTGTGTCCGTCACGTGTGATTGTTTGAATGATTCGATTGGTTTTTAACTCCACCCGCGAAATGCACGCATATTTAATTGCACTCCACTGCTGAACATCGTATAGAATAGACGTATGGAATAGACACATTTACATGTGTATGTCTTTATACATTGCATATTCCATATGTATTAGCAGTATTAAACCACACGTTGAATGGTAAGATTATATTCAATCTTTATAAATCAATATATTTATTATCGATAGCTTTACAGCTGTAGATTAGTTTTAAGTATGACGTGTTCAATTCGCATACAGCATAGTATGAACGGCTATAATTTAAAGTGGTGCATTCGTGTTATGTATAATATTATTTTCCGTAATATTGTTTATCTGCATTTCGTGTAATCGTTGTTTTGCAGGTCATTTCATTTAGATTTATTATACTGAGTAATCTGAATAAAGAACCTTACATGTCTTTGGCGTGTTCTTCATAACGACCCCGTGACATTGGCACCCAACGTTTTAATGGTGAAATGGTATAAATTATGGTAAATGATCATCTCAACAAGCTAGCGATATTCACATTTTGTGTGTTAAAGTGGTGGTTCCTGATCTACTGTTCCTGAATTAAACCAACGTTCTTCTCGAAATTTGCTTCTTTCGATGTAAGTTTTGTTGTTCGTGTTTACAGATCGTTTAAACCAAGAGCTCTGTAAAATTTGTGCACAACGCGGTTCCAGAACTAACAGCAATGCAGCTTCAGCGGATTCTTTGCAATCGACGAAAAAGACATTAACTGTTTAAAATTTGTGCTAATTATTTTTTCTTTTATGAATCATTATAGCAATTATACCTATCTACCTAGTATGTATAAATTAAGTAAGTACCTGTTTGCTATTTAAGTTACTCTATGCATTCATAGTGTTTAGAGGAATATAGTCCCAACCCACCCAAACCCTTCCGGTATTGGAATTAGCTGTATAAAGCTGAATCTATTTCTGTTTGATATCCTTTTACCGACCCGACCGTCCCTTTAAATTTGTGTCTTAATTTTTTTTTCTGTCTTTATCCCTAGTTAATTAGATTTATTATTTTGTTTTGTTTTTGACATCATTAATTTATTTTTGCAGTTACATCTGAATCAGCTCCATGTGATATTTAAGATTAAGATTTAAGTCTGCACGATCTGCACTTTACACTTACATCACAAGTTTCAAGGTAACAAAAGGTTGAAAGAGGTTAGTTGCGTGTTTGCTGTATGTTTACATTTACATTTGGCGCTGCGTTGGCTCATTGTTTTTTCAGGTTGTAGCGATGACAATGTATTTTATTCTTTGACATTTCTTTAAATGCAGTATTCATGTTTACTAGTATATTTAATATTTGCATACTCATATTAACCATACTGATCTGTAGCTTTTGTAATACCTATATTACCTTAAACAATCATAAAATGGCATCCGGTGGTAAACTAGATGACATTGAAGAACATGAAATTCAGCATATGATTGAAACGCTTCGACAAAGTCAATATGTAGTATTAACTAAGGAGGAATTCAATAAGCACAGACGGCCTCCGCAATATTTAGAAAGTACTCCCAATGCTAAACAGTCCCGGTTAAACTGTTTTCAAGAATTACTTTCACGATCTCAGCCCTTACCCGGTACCGCAAAATATTCGTCGCCGGAAAGAGGTATCAACCCAAATATAAATGTAACCGGTATTCCTTACAACGAAGTCCCTAAATTACCGATGTTTTCAGGTGATGAACCTCCTCAAAAGGGTGACACAACGTTTGATGTTTGGCGGTTCGAAGTAGCATGTATTATATCCGACGAATCTATTTCAGAGCATAGCAGTTTGTTAGCCATTCGTCGGTCATTACGCGGTACTGCGCGGCAAATTCTTATACCGTTAGGTGAAGCGGCTACTGCTAATAATATTTTAAAGAAACTCGATACATTGTTTGGAAATGTTAGCTCTAATGAATCCATCATGCAAAAGTTCTACACGGAGACGCAGAAAGAAGGTGAATCGGTGACTTCATTTGGTTGTAGATTAGAGAGTCTTTTACAAATTGCTATTGCTAATGGACATGTAGGTATTGCTGCTAAAGATGATATGCTCAGGTCTAAATTCTGGACAGGTTTACGTAATGAGGCATTGAAAAGTCAAACTCGACATAAATATGACACTGCTTGATGTTATGACGATCTTTTACGCGAAATACTTTCTGAGGACCAGGAAATAAATACTGACAGAAATAAATATGTTAAGGTTCAACCTAAGGTTCATCATAATCCTGTACAAGTACCCCAAAATGACAAAATTGATAAGCTTGCCGAACAGATGGAAGTTTTAATGAAGAAATTTCAACAACTTGAGAAGAAAGTAGATTCTTTTCAAAAGTCTGACGACGCGCGGAACGATTATTCTGCTGCGATTAATCCACATTTTCGCGGAGGTATAAGGAATTATCATGGTTCTTCTAGGCCTGGGAGTTACCATGGTAACAGTAATCATGAGTATCGTGGTGGTGTCGGACGCGGCACTTACCGTGGTTATCGAGGTTCCTCTTCCTATAATAGACCTGAATATCAACAGTTTAACACTCGCCCAGAAGTTTAACCTCCTCTGTGGAAGGGCAGACGGAGCGAGGTATATTGCCTAGCCCTACAAATTTGTTTAGAAACAGATTAATCGGTAAATCCAATGTTGGTGTTATTACTATTTGTGGAATTGAAACAGATGCATTGATTGACAGTGGTTCCATGATAACATGCATATCTGAGAAGTTTTATCAAACTTTAAATCCTCAGCCATTACTAAGAAATATTTCGGATTGCGAACTAAATGTATACACCGCTGGTGGAAATGAACTTCCGTTTATAGGGTATATCGAAGCGTCTGTTAATATATCGTTTTTATCGGAAGAAAACTTTTATGTTCCGGTTTTAGTGACTTCCAACACAGATTACAATCTCAAGGTTCCTGTTGTAGGTACTAATGGTCAAGATGATTCCATTCCAGAAGCTTGGAGACTTGCTGTTGACAGTATATGTATTGATAAAACAATACCAGTCAAATCGACAAATAAAGTTCCGTTTACATTGGCCCCTAATACAGTAATGACTATACAAGCAATTGCAAGGCGCCCTAATAATATTACAACTGCTGTCACAGAGCTTACGGATACGACACAGTCTGGGCATCTTATAGTTTGTCCTAGGTTAGTGACCTTAGGGTCAGTTGGGACCACTGTGCGTGTTCCTGTAAGAGTATGTAACATATCTTGCCAACCGATTGTGATTCTTCCCAAGAGCACAATATGCGGACTTAGCTCGGCACAAGTTATTGAATCGTGGTCACCTGACACAACTTCGAAGGAAGTTGGCGATAAGTCTTCCCTCGATGAGCTTGGTATCAAAGTAGAATCTGATAATTTGACAAATGAAGGGTATTACTGAAGGGTAATGAACTCCTGCAGAAATGGGAAAGTATATTTTCACGTTCTTTTACTGATATAGGCAATACTAATTTGGTAAAACACTCTATAAAGTTGAGTGATAACACTCCTTTTAAGGATGCATATCGTCGTATCCCCCCTGGTATGTTTGAAGAGGTAAGACAGCATTTAGAAGAGATGTTAGAAGCTGGTGCTATCAGGAAATCTAATAGTCCGTATTGCTCTAACGTTGTCTTAGTTCGAAAAAAGGATGGCTCTTTAAGGTTTTGCATAGATTTTCGGAAACTAAACAACATTACTATTAAGGATGCGTATACACTACCGCGAGTTGACGAAACTATTGATTCGTTAATTGGAGCCAAATTCTTTAGTAAATTGGACTTGCGTTCAGGATATTGGCAGGTCGAAATGAAAGAAGAGGACAAAGAGAAAACCGCTTTCTCTGTGGGCCCACTGGGTTTCTATGAGTGTAATCGCATGGCTTTCGGCTTAACCAACGCACCCGCAACATTTCAACGTTTGATGGAGACGTGTATGGGCGATTTACATCTCACAGAATGTCTCATATTTTTAGACTATATCTTGATTTTTGGTTCCACGTTTGATGAGCACCTAGAACGTGTATTTGAGCGTTTACATCGTTATGGTCTCAAATTGAAGCCGTCGAAGTGCGAATTTTACAAGACACAGGTAAAGTATCTTGGTCAGTTTCAGCTACTGGTGTACAAACTGATCCCGATAAGACATCGGCGTTAACAACCTGGGCTGTCCCAACAACCATAAAAACATTGCGATCTTTTTTAGGTTTCACTGGATATTATCGCCGTTTTGTTAAAGATTATGCTAAATTAGTCAAACCATTAAATGATTTATTGATTGGACATCCTACTAATAAGCAGTCCAAGAAACCAAATAAGCCCAAAACTCCATGGGTGTGGGGAGCTAAGGAGCAGAATGCCTTTGATGTCATAATAAAGAAACTTACGTCACCTCCTATATTAGCGTATGCTGATTTTAGCAAGCCCTTTATCGTCGCAACAGATGCCAGCCGAGATGGGCTAGGTTCCGTTCTTTACCAGGAGCAGGATGGTTACGCGCGTGTTATCGCTTACGCAAGTCATGGATTAAGACCCAGTGAGCGTAATTATCCGGCTCATAAGCTTGAATTTTTAGCTTTGAAGTGGGCTTTATCCGATAATTTTCACGACTATTTGTACGGAAACACATTTGAGGTACGGACGGATAACAACCCTTTGACGTATGTAACAAAATCAGCTAAGCTTGATGCTACCAGCCATAGGTGGTTGGCCTCTTTGTCTAATTACAACTTTAAATTGGTATATAGAAGTGGCAAATCTAATTCAGATGCTGATGGATTGTCAAGAAGGCCTCATGCTGAAATGTTTCATGGCGTCATAAAAGCTGTCTGTGAAGTTGCTTTAGTAGGTAGGGAAGCGTTGCCATTGGCAGAATGTTTAGTATTAACAGACGGTGAAGAGCTTAATCCAGTAATTTATGATACTGGAGTGTCTGGTCAAGATTTTAATACCAGTGATTGGGCAAAAGAACAATCGAACGATCTTGTTATAAATAGAGTTCTATCTTTATTAAGATCCGGTGTACGACCATCAACAATAGATATTAAAAACGAGTCAGAAGAAGTTCGTAAGTATTTACGCGAATGGAGCAAATTAATCATTCAGAATAATATCTTGTATCGAACAACTGTTTTAGAGAATGAAGAAGTTAGACAGTTAGTTTTACCATCATCGTTCAAAAACATCGTGCTTACATATCTTCATGATGATGTTGGTCATCAGGGACGCAACCGAACATTGTGGCTTGTACGTCGTAGATTTTATTGGTCAGGCCTGGAAGCTGATGTAGAAGCTAAAGTTCAAAACTGTGGAAGATGCATAGGACGCAAGACGCCCTTAAAGCGGAAAGCCGAGTTGGTTTCAATACAGACATCACGTCCTATGGAACTAGTATGTATTGACTTTTTGTATCTCGAAAGATCTAAAGGCGGTTATGAAGATGTTTTGCTTATCACCGACCATTTTACAAAGTACGCTCAGGCATTTCCCACACGTAATCAATTGGCGAAAACAACAGCAAAAGTTCTATATGAAAACTTTATCAATTATTACAGTTTTCCTGCAAGACTACATAGTGACCAAGGTAGAAACTTTGAAAGTCGTGTAATTAAGGAATTATGTAAGTTGGCTGGTGTAGAAAAGAGTCGTACGACGCCGTACCATCCAATGGGTAACGGTATTGTAGAACGGTTCAACCAGACGCTAATTAGTATGCTTAAGGATTATCAGAAAGCGGATTGGAAATCATATATCGCTCCGCTCGTACATGCTTACAATGCTACAAGACACGAAACAACTACTTTCTCGCCTCTTTATTTAATGTTCGGGTGGCACCCAAAATTAGCTGTAGATGCATATTTAGGATTGAATGATTCGCCAGATGTGATATCAACTAGAGAGAATTATGTCAAGAAGCTGAAACGAAGACTAAATTATGCTTATAAGGTAGCCACTGCTGAATCAGAACGACGCAGTATGCGTAGTAAAGAACGATACGATTCAAAGGTAAGAGATTCAATTTTACAGGTAGGCGATAGAGCATAAACTTTCAGATAAATGGGAGAAAGATCCGTATATTGTATTAAGAATTCCCAATCAAGATGTTCCCGTTTATGAAGTGCAGAAGGATTCCGGGAAAGGAACAAAAAGAACCCTTCACAGAAATCTTCTCATTCCGTTCATGTCTATTCCTTGCTCTGAGCCCGTTCAATCGGAGTCTGAAGATGAAAGTCCTGCGCTAAAAAGAATAAAGAGTAATCCAAACTCATCTGTGGAATCTCCTTCGGAGGATGGTAGTTCAGATGATAATAGCGTTCCTAGATACGTTATACCCGCAAAAAGAATTAAACGACGTTTGCGTGACAGGGATATATCTTCCATAAAAATGTCCAACCGTTCTAATTTTTCGGGAGATTTCAATTCAGTTTCGACTTCGCGAACACATTTAGGAACAACCACGGATGTAAGTAATCGAAATCGTACAGGTGAAACTTTGTCTGTACCTGATGATACCTATGTAGTTACACCTCCGGTGCAACGCCCTGTAAGAAATCGAAAACCACCAGATCGGTTTGGGGAATGGCTTATGATTCAAGAAGTTGAACCGCGTGATCCCGTTTTTGTGTAATCTTTTTCAGGACAGATTAGTGCAAAGGAGAATGTCGGAGGTATAGTCTACCAATAAGATTATTGATGTCTTATTTTCATATGAATATTTATTTTCAGCTGATTACTGAGTTAATTTACATTACTTAATCAACGTTAATGATACTAGTATATTCACCAATCTGTAATTCACATTCAATTTGGTATTACTAATATTTAATTTTCAGGTATATGTAGTTGTATCCTGTAAATGTATGGTTTTGTTCTCTGGTGAAATGCCAGGAGGCATTTTCTCTTAGCAGGGGAGAATGTCGCAGGGTTAATACTTATATTAATATTGCGCTAGCGTATTTTATTTTTGTGTGTTGAGGTTGTCCATAGTTTGTTCTTCTTTGTCGGTAAGCTTGGGTGTGTCCGTCACGTGTGATTGTTTGAATGATTCGGTTGGTTTTTAACTCCACCCGCGAAATGCACGGATATTTAATTGCACTCCACTGCTGAACATCGTATAGAATAGACGTATGGAATAGACACATTTACATGTGTATGTCTTTATATAGATTGCATATTCCATATGTATTAGCAGTATTAAACCACACGTTGAATGAATGGTAAGATTATATTCAATCTTTATAAATCAATATATTTATTATCGATAGCTTTACAGCTGTAGATTAGTTTTAAGTATGACGTGTTCAATTCGCATACAGTATAGTATGAACGGCTATAATTTAAAGTGGTGCATTCGTGTTATGTATAATATTATTTTCCGTAATATTGTTTATCTGCATTTGGTGTAATTGTTGTTTTGCAGGTCATTTCATTTAGATTTATTATACTGAGTAATCTGAATAAAGAACCTTACATGTCTTTGGCGTGTTCTTCATAACGACCCCGTGACAGATGTTATATGCATTAATGAAGAAATTAAATTTGCAACTTGGAACTAAGGGCCTCAAATCGTAGCTAAAAACAAACACATCAGTATATCTCAAAGTTTTTAGCTACGCTCTCGTAGCTATCATCCAAAGTGATCCAGGCGACTGGGTTAATATATTTTCCCGAATACATAACCATCTATTGGAAAACATATACCAACCATCAGGAGCAAGTTATTTCTTCTCAGGCCTGTTTGTCGTGAGCTCGAATCGAACAAGTCGGCCTAAAGCAAATGTAATTGAGCCTACTTCCAAGTAACGGCGAAAACATGGAAAAGGGTGTTTCTTTTAAAACAATTACCTTAGCAACCGACGCTCTGAAATTTAAATGAAAGACTAATATGTCAAAAATATATGTTGCTTCCTCTGTCCGTTCTTATACACTGTATTATGAAAATACCGCTCTTTCATGTTTAAAAATGAAACTGTTTCAACACATTCTCATTTTGTGTCCTTTTAATGCAATATTCGTAACAGGTAGGTGAATATTTATCCTACAGTTTTCTACTAAAGTATAATAATCTTTATATACGAATGTACACCGTATAACATAACATTTAGTAACTGAACATATTAGCAAAATGTACAATTTTGTGGATAGACAATTACCGAGATATAATATACCATCAATTTGTAATTCTTCGGGGTTCGCTAAAGAATTATTTCTAGTCGCACGCAGATTTATAATAACCCAATTTCATGTAGTTGCAATTCAAAATACCATTGAATCGCGTAATGGCGGACCAATGAAACCCTTAAAACCTATGTTTTCGTTTGATACTGATTCGCAAAATTATCAAGCTTTGTTCAAATTATTATGTTTGCTTGGTGGTAGCAGCTTTACGGCGAAAATTGATACAGCGAAGTAATAATCTGTACCTATGAACGGAATATGTAAACATTTGTCCGTCGATGGACTATATATTAATTTTATATTCATAACTTAGAACCACCTAGGGATAATCTAGTAAGCCCATGAGATTTAGTGTATATTAATCACAATTCAATCTGCTTAACTCGAGGGGACACGGAACAACAGGTAGTATGCTACTCCACAAGCAATGTGTGTGTGACCTTTCATATATCAGAATAAAAATGCCAGTAAAGGCTCCTCTGATATTATTCAAAATACTGTACAGTACAAACTGTTATGATAAATTATATATAATCACCTTGCAAGAAATCAAATTATTAATTGGCAAGGATGCAATAGTAAACTTTGAAATTCCCTAGGATTTTCCGATTCAAAGAAATAGTTGACTCGGTATATTATACCATGTATTCTCTGGGAGTTTCTGATTCACCGAAAGACATTGGTGTATGCTTACTACTAAGAAAAATGAGATCAGACGAATACAGACTTTAATGTCTAAAGCGTTTTGTCAACCTTTGATGAACAGAGTGAGTCATACGGGTGGATTGCAATAATAAAACACCCAAACCTAACAATGTCTTTTGCAGAGACAATTAATCACAGCGGTGTTATGAATTGAATTACTTATATATTAAAAATCATGTTAAAAACATGTTGTTACATGCCATATTATTTTATTATGATAAAAGACTTCTGCTTTTGTTATAAATTCATTGATCCATAAATAGCGAGGATTGTAAGCTATATTTAAGGACGTAATGATATTACGTGACATACCTTCGAATGCGCGTCTTGATCCACCATGAATGCATTACAGTGACGTTAGTACTAATATTTCAACAAGTCACTTAATTTTCAGCAACGGACAAATAGTCACTATAAATATGGGGCAACCAACAGATACCAGATCAGTGATTTAATTACAACTGCAATGAAATGGGGTTTAACGTCCTACTACAACTAGGTTTATGAGGAACACCTTTGGTATCCAATTCTGCACCACTAAAATTGTGCCCCGACCACGGTAAAACCCCCTACTGTTGTATAGAATTGCAACTGCCAATGTTTTATCTTGAATAAAATCTGAGGCCACGTGTTTTATAGGAATGTTTTTGTCTGGCCATTGAATCAAAAAAGTAATTATTGTCAACTTGGGTGAGCTAACTCCTTATGTTGAAGAATTAGCCCCACCTTCATCAGGATACATATCAATACAGATGTTAGAGACACCATTTCAAGTACGCACAAGAACAAAACCACAGTAATGAAACTGGAATTCAGCGACTTGTTCTTGGTTTACAATCTATTCAGTTTTTATACAGCTGTTCATTTTCAAATCTAAACGAAACCGTCGTCTTGACACATTGGTAATGTGGATCAATAATTTACTCCTCTATATGGAAACAAAAGTTAGGCTTAATTCAGTACAATTTAAGGTTCAACATTCACTAATTATAACACACCTCAATTATATATAGGCCCCAATATTAATTTTTCTAAAGACCAATGAACAGTTTAATTTGGAATTCGGTTACCAATAACATAATCGAGAGTAGAACGTTAAGGCTATCACAGGCAACATTTAAAGCTGAACTCCGGTTACAAAAATGCCGAAATAATTAAATAAAAAAAAGTTAACGCCTCCAGTCGCCATACTTGTTTCCAATATGTGAAATAAATATGGCGGACATGGAGGCTTATGACCTGGAAAGGTTAGCCGATCTCACTTCCAGTTTGTTGCTTATCAGCCACCTGTACACATCCGGTTTTACGCTTCACTAGTGATTGCTCTATTTTTCCCAACAGTATACCAAATTATTGAAGATTGCAAAATGTCTGATCAGGTAAGCCTGTAAATATTTATATGAACCGCGTCTACTACAATATAGCCTAAGCTTTACTCTAAAACAAAAGATACAAAAAGATGACTTAGGCCCACTCTGATCGACAAAATGGTTATATGACTTGATTGTAACGTCATCTAATTCGTAAAATAATATGTATAACAAAAAAACGTAACATCAATAAATTTAGCACTTTCAAACACTCCCCAGTCAGAGCCGCCCCCCAAAATGTAGTTATGCCCCTTGATCGTCAACAACAACAGCAGCAACAGCAGACATGACATTGCGGCTTGTGTCGTGAAAATCTAATCTAAACTATCTGTTTATTACATAATATTATTTATAAACTATCTGTTTATTGCACAGTATTATTTATAATTACACTGGACATTATGCTGCCGTAACTTTTTTTGGTGATTTACATATATGTGTAAGATATTCACAAGAAGACGTGGAACAAATAATAATAATATGAAGAAGACAGTAGTTTGTGTTGCTGATTTGTTTTGCTTGAAATTTCACGTCGGGGTAAGTCATCTTTTGTATCTTTTGTTTTAGAGTAAAGCTTAGGCTATATTGTAGTACCTGATCAGACATTTTGCAATCTTCAATAATTTGGTATACTGTTGGGAAAAATAGAGCAATCACTAGTGAAGCGTAAAACCGGATGTGTACAGGTGGCTGATAAGCAACAAACTGGAAGTGAGATCGGCTAACCTTTCCAGGCCATAAGCTTCCATGTCCGCCATATTTATTTCACATATTGGAAACAAGTATGGCGACTGGGGGCGTTAACTTTTTTTTATTTAATTATTTCGGCATTTTTGTAACCGGAGTTCAGCTTTAAGTCAGTATATTAAAAAGTATAGATCGAGTATATTATTATTATTGGTGGTATGGTGGTTAGTTTTCTGTGTTTAATGAATATAATAAAGGAGGTAGTATATCTGACATCACCTTTTATTTTATTCCCGTGGTACAACATGTAGACAGATGGAACAAAATCTCGATTTCTGTCGTCATTGATCTTTTCCCCCTATAGTGATTAAATGTAATGTAGGCCAGGTGAAAAACATATTCGGCAACCGAAGGGCTAAGAAGGCAAGCAAATGAGATGACATGAAATTGGGTTTAACGTCCTACTGTTCTGCCCTTATACTGGACTGGAGGGACAATTTGCCCAGTATATTCTCTAATATCGGATTCCAACAGTCAAGGGATCTTTTTCGTACACGCCACTATATGCATGGGACCTCGGTTTTTGTACTTTCGGAACGAGTTGACAGCTCTCCGCGTCAGGTCCTCTATCCTGCATCACTGACAAGGAGAAACCACGTCGGAGAATCCCGATGAACTTTCTCGGCCAATGCAGGGATCAAACACGTCGCCATTGTTGCTCAATAGCAGAAGGCAAGCAATGAACGAGGCGAAGCTATAAGAAGTGGGTCGACTTTTTGGCTTCGAACTGATTATTTCTTGATTTCGCGAAGGGGCGACATTTGGTCCATTTGCCGCGGCTTCTTCTTCACACCTTGTTGAAACGAAGGCAATGAGCGAAACGGTAGTTATCGGCCACCATACATTCGTTCGTCATGTATTATAGGTGCTCTTCGCTACCTGTAATATATTAACCATATAATATTGAATTTATATTTTGATGACCGGTAGCTTCGGCTACTGTGACATCATCTGAGACAATGTCTATCCGCCTTTCACCTGCTGCTTCCATCTTTACATCTGAACTACAGGACATTCTACATCCTTTGGAGTTCATTCAATCATCATATATAAGTTTTACTGATTCTTTGTCCTCACTACAAGCAAGTGTATCAGCAAGGACATTATTCTTTGCTGGCTCCCCAGTCAGAAAAATATTAAAGGGAATGACCAAGCAGACTCGGCTGCCAAGCCTGATTTAGACTTCCATATAAGGATTTTAAATGTATTATTAAAAATCAAAATATGTTTGGCACCATATAGCCCAGTTGGAGCTGACGTGCCATAAAACTCCATTTCAATCATTTGAATTTATATTTGACAGGTGGGAACCACACAAATAAACTACAGCACAACATAAGGAATGACGTTGTTTGTCTGTGTGCCTCTCGAATAGACCGTAATTCATAATTTGTCTAGTATGACGCGTCATGAAAACACCATTTTATTCATTGTAGGGGAATGAGTTTTGCCAAGTTCGTACATATAATATAAATAGCTGTTGTTATGCACACTTATGAATCAAAGTACATGTATGTCATATAGTTATGAATACAAGTATGTGCTCGTAAGGTTGACTGAATTGTTATTTTTCTAAAACATTCCATTCACGTGTCTTAGACGTATACATTGTGTCTTCAATATCGGAAATAAATATATAAATGAATCACAAAATGAGATTTTAAAATTCATATCATGTTCGAGACATGTGCCCACCTCAGCGATATAGATCATGCGGGGCCAAGCATGACTGTTTTAAAAATTTACTATTTCCACAAACTGTCACAATTCTAGAATAGTTACTTACATGTGGTTGCCATGCAAGATATGTCACATTTTGCAAGAGATGGACAGAGGACAAGCTTACAAAAGCAATCGTGAGACATAATCCAGGAAGTTACGGTCCGATATGTGGAATATCTGCAGAATACTTGATCCTCGGGATATAAACATGTATTTCACGTTTGATCAAAATTGTCGAGCAGTTTCTGTGCGATTTAAACAAATTTCAAACTCAACCAATGGTGTAAAGCGGCCCATACATTTTTTTTTTAGACGAAATGAAGAGTTTGGTTCCAAAATGCGATAAACGCCAATTTCCAAAAATAAAAAAAACTACCATATATCACTTGTGCGCGAATTTATTTTTTTTCCTAAACCGACATCTGCCATGTATCTGTGCATTGCACTGTAAAGTTATTTTCCATAACGCGATAAAAGCCGTGAATCATTTTATGCTGAACGCGATACATCCATTCGACCAATCGCAGGCGTCATATTTTCAGCATGGCAGCGAGAAAAAGAAAAGAAAATGCGTCATTCCGGCGGAGGGAAAGTACCGTTAATTGCATGCACGCATGCATCAGTAGGCATACACACAAACACCTGCCATGCAGAGGACAGGAGTGTGTCAAGTACAGCCTGCTGACTGGAGATCACCCGCGCAAGCTACCTGTATGGTTTACGTTAACCTTTTCAAATCATGAAGTTGAATTTTTCCAATTTTGTTAAATTAGGTGTGTTACGATGAAATTTGTATCATCAATTTATTTGAATATTGTAAAATAATACAATTTGTTGACCAGAATTAAGTTTGGGACATATTATTCAATTACAACAAGAGTGTTATTGGGGCTTTAAAAATATCACATAAATAAAAACAAATATCACAGACATAATGTTATTAAAAAGGTATAACCAATACGAGAGCGACACAAGACAACTTAATCCCTCCTGTTGGTTCTATAGGAGTTGGGCTAATCCCCCCCCCCCCCTGGGGTATAGGCGGTGATATGAATATACCTTTTGTATGTCCTGCGTGTCGTAAAAGACCACTAAAAGGATCCCTGTAATGGGGCAGCGTGTCGGTGGAGCGTGGAATCCTGGTAATTGAGTTAGGATGTGGCTTGCGGGCCTCTTTTCTGCAACACATTGCTTCGGCCCATAATTCACCTAAACGGGAGGTTATAGTGGCCAACTCTGATCAATCGGCCTTGGTCGTGTTTAGCTGACGAGTAGGCGCATCTTTCCCATAAATCTATAATGTATTTATTGCAGTTCTACCTTTGTGTCCTAAGTGCCTACTCTAAAGTAGCGATTGGGGTCAACTGAAGAAAGTAAAAATATCAAATCTTTACTTTGTCTAGGTATATCCCTATCTGTCCTCTTAGGGCGTATGCGCTGGATATGGTAATGTTATTCAAACCCACACCTATATCCTGACCTTTGATAAACCAGATCTTCCTAGGATGATCAAAGCTGGTATTCTTGCCATACCAGTTATCCCTTACATTCCAAACCCATTGCTTCGGACACAGTAAAAACGCATATAAGGGGAAAGCTGTGTGTGCTCAGTGTGGACAAGATGGTCACGAAAGTACCTCTTGTCAGCTCGACATTAACTGCAAAGGGCCTCATTTTGCTTATTCTGGAGGAAGCCCAAGCCGGTGAAGACATTGGGCAGGTGAAGACAGAAAAAAATATTCCATACCCTGAGGCAAGGAAGCTGGTTGAGGCTGCAACCCTAAGATTTGCAACAACTTTTGCAAGTGCAGAAAACCGCTTCTATTGCTTGCTGAATTTCCAGCTGAGATTGGGGATTCCTCGTCGCAACAAAAACCTCCGGTTCCACCTAAACCAATCATGAAAAATTCCCAGCTCCAGAGTCTGCAATATAGGAGATTGTGCCCCCACTCCTCAGCCATTAGTAGAGGGACCATCAGTATCAATTGAGGTAGGAAAGTGGTCACTACCACATAGATCTTCATTTACTGTAAAATCCTGAAACAGAACCGGAGAGCAAACACAAATTATTAAGGTTAATAAAGTCCGCTATTTGTTTACCTCTGTTATTATCATCTGGACTACCCCAGAGTGAATGATCACCATTGAAATCTCCCGATATAATAAACAGGAGAGGAAGCTGCGCAACAAGGTCATCAAGATCTCTGGGATTAAGATGTAAACTTGGTGGAAGATATACAGAGCAGAGTGTTATAGGAATATGCAAAATCACCCTAACTACAACTGCCTGTAAAGGCGAGTTGAGAGCGACTTGACTCTGAGGAATATTCCAGTTAAGAAAAATAGAAACACCCCCATCACCAAATGCGTGATGATGGTAACCGACAAATTGTCTAAAAGACAAAGTGTCATAATTCCTCAAAAATGTTTACTGTAATCAAATGGATTAATAACTTCATTAAAATTTGTCATTGTCAGGGATAATGTATTGGTGGCGGCTTACCGCAGAGGGGGTCATTACCATCAGATCAACCCCATATTTATTGAAATGAACAATAGGGTCTTGGGAACCCTTTTCGATCTTCTCACGCAACTTTGCTAATTTCGTTTGTCTTGTTGAGATATATACTTTTTTCCTGTGAGGGTGGGATAACCGTAGACTACGACCCTGATCCACTGGACCTGGGCTAAGAAGTTGCAGCTTTCGGTTTATCCATTGGCGGCGATCCCTTGCCATTCTGAGAGGAAGTATTGCAAATGTTCCCAATAACTTCAGTTTGGGGCAAAGAAGATAGACCCTCATCAGGCAAGTTGTTTGGATCGAGCTCTCACATGAGTGTGAAGAGCTTGAGACCCCTTTATTTTGATCTGATAAGGTCAAAGTCTTCATTTTACGTTTATAAGGCCAGGTTATGTCTGTCTGAACGGAGATGGAAGTTTTAACTGCACTAACCTTGCAAAAGATTTCCCCTGTGGTGCAATGGGGAAAGGTGCAGTTAAATCAACCAGCTTTTTAGCATCAAAATATGGTATTTTTCGTTCAGACATGACCTGTTGGGTTCTTTTCTCTTTTTGCCATGTTGGCCATTCACGGGAATAAGCAAAGTGCTTTCCCTTACAATTGTTACAACTGTCTTTACCCCTGCAGACAGTTGTGCTGTGCCCAAACTTTCGGCACTTGTAACAACGAAGAGGATTGGATATGTAAGAATCCACAGGTATATTTAAATAACCTGCCTTGAGAGTCTTTGGTTTGTCGGGACGATTGAACGTGAGGATATAGGTGCTTGTAGGAATCACTTTGTCTCCTCGGCGTACACTAATTCTTTTTACATGTGACACGTTTTGAAAAGAAAGGTATTCTACCATCACTTTCTCACTGCTGCCTTCAAGGTCCCGACAGCGAATTACGCCTCTACTGGAGTTCAATGACCTATGGGGAGACACCTTAAAAGGATAGTCAGCCAAAGATGATGATTTCAGAAGCATGGTAGCATGCTGTTCTTTGTCACATTCTATTAAAAGTGTTCCGTTCTTAAGTTTTTTTGATAGCCTTGGGCTCGCCGGCCAAGCCAGCTATGCCCTTGGTTATCAAAAATGGTGACACTTTTGAAAGGTCGTTCGAGGAACTCTCAATTAAGAGGAACCTCGGCCATGACTTTGACATTTTACTATTATTACTAAATATATTAGAAACGTCCTCTGAACTAGGACGTTTCTGTTTATTTATATTGTCTTTCATTATTGGGGTGGGGGATTGGGGAATCCATGAATAATATTTTGTTTTTGATTTACCTTTTGTCATCCGCCAGGTTACCTCCCTGCCTACCAGAGGGGGGGGGGGGGGGCTGGCACGGATATCTAGTATCTAGTGCGCGGCCTCTGCAGAATGTACTAAGGACACAGAAGTATATTTGCTGAGTGGGGCCACTCTGACCTCCCGTCCAGGTGAACCATGGGCCAAAGTTATGTAGTTGGGAACGAGACCTAAACTCCGCGACCAATTTGCGGGGAAGTTGTTTTGAAGGTGGTTTCTATATGAAAAAAAAACCTGCTGAAGCGATTAAGCTCGGGTGCCTCTCTCTAAAATGCTGGTGGAAGCCGCTAGAGGGCCAAATTCAAAATGGTGGTCAGATGTGGCGGGAAAATATAAAATTATGTATGAATGAATGAAATGGAGTTTAATGGCACGTTAGCTCCAACCGGGCTATATTGCGCCAAACTTATGATCGTTACGAGACAGGTTAAAATATATCACAGAAAAACATTATATGCATAAATAAAAACAATATCACAGTAAGTAAAAACTAAAAATAAAACACAACTTTTATGCATATAAATATTTAAATATAAAAATGAAATAATATATATATATATACAATTAAAATTTATGATAAAATCCTGTCTCTTTTAAAAAGTCTAAAACTTTACCATATAAACCCGGTTGGGCAAACACGTGATGCAATGACTGACAACGGTAAAAATGAGATCTAATATCCTTGAGATGCTTGCACTCAATCAAAATGTGCTTAACTGTCAAAGGAACATGACAGTGATCACATTCTGGTTGAGGCTCTCGCTTTAAGATGAAAATGTGAGTTAAAAAAGTATGACCTATTCGAGAGCGACACAAAACAACTTCATCTCTCCTATTTGATCTGTAGGAGCTTGGCCAGTCTCCAAGGAGAGGCTTTATGTGATGAAGTTTGTTTGTGCCTGCAAGATCCCAAGACCGTTGCCATCGGTCATAAATAAAATTATTTATACAGGATTTAAAATCCGTATAAGGCGTTAAAAATTCAGATAAAGGAAGGTCTAAGGCAGACTTGGCAGCCAAATCTGCTTCATCGTTCCCTTTTATATCTACGTGACTGGGGAGCCAGCAAAGGACAATGTCCTTGCTGATAAACTCATGTGATAGTAGCAGACGATAAATGTCTGCTACCAAAGGGTGTTTCAGCTGTTTATTATTTATCGCTTGTAGCGAGGACAAAGAATCAGTAAATATAATGTATTTTAAACATGAAGAGGATTGAATGAACTCCAAAGCCTGAAGAATAGCTTGGAGCTCAGCTGTAAAGATAGAAGCAGCAGGTGGTAGGCGAGCAGAAATGGTCTCGGATGGCGTCACAGTAGCCGAAGCTACTCGATCACCATCTTTCGATCCATCGGTGTAAACAGGAGCATAATCACCATACTTAGACCTTAACTCCCTAAAGAGAGATTGGAACACCGTCGAGCTAGTATCTCTCTTTTTATGCTGAGAAAGATCGAAATCGATCTTTGGCGGAGATATAGCCCACGGTGGAGTCCCAAAGACAGGGGTATTCGCAATACTGTCGAGGACGATACCAGCCTCAGACAAAAGAGGTTGTATGCGAATACCGAATGATGGAATAGTATTAGACTTCACTAGATATAAATGCTCATGAAGAGGTCTAAATATGGTGTTAAATGAAATGTGATTTGGAAGTGATGCAATTTTCGTTGCATACTGCAGGGCCAGTTTATCACGTCTGTTGTGCAATGAGGGCTCGTGCGCCTCGACGTATAAACTGTCCACTGGAGAAGTACGAAATGCTCCTAAACTGATTCTTAGTCCCTGGTTGTGTATGGTGTCGAGCTCTTTGAGATAAGACTCGCGGGCAGACCCATACACTATACACCCATAATCGAGTTTTGATCTTATTAAAGCTCGATATAATCTGAGCAAGACCTTACGATCTGCTCCCCAGTCAGTATTTGATAAGACTCTCAATATGTTGAGGGCTTTCAGACATTTCTTTTTCAGGCTTTTTATATGGGGGATAAATGATAATTTCTTATCAAATATCAGCCCCAAAAATTTGGTTTCATCCACAACTGGAAGGCGATTGCCATCCAAATAAAGTTCTGGATCTGGATGCAAACCGCGTTTCTGACAGAAATGCATGCAGACAGTCTTGGATTTCGAAAAACGAAATCCATTTTCGGTTGCCCATTGTTGAAGTGAATTCAAACAAAGCTGCAACTTACGTTCGATTATCCGCATGTCTGTAGAACCATAGCACATCTGAAAGTCATCAACATAAAGAGCGCCGTTAGTACCTGGTTTAAGGCACGCTGGGATGGTATTAATTTTTATTGCAAATAGTGTTGGCGACAAAATACTTCCCTGTGGAACCCCCATTTCCTGAGGAAATGGGTCAGAGAATATTGATCCCAGTCGTACCTTAAATGACCTATCTTCCAGGACATTTTTAATGAAGATAGGTAAGCGACCTCGTAGGCCGAGGTTATGGAGGTCGCGCATGATACCATGTTTCCATGTAGTATCATAAGCTTTCTCCAGATCGAAAAATATAGCAACTAAATGTTGCTTCTGGATGAAAGCGTCCCTGACGAACGTTTCAAATCTGACGAGATGATCAAGAGTGCTCCTTTGGGACCGAAATCCACATTGGAGGTCAGTAATGAGGTTGTTGGACTCAAGGTACCAAACAAGCCTTCGATTGATCAATCTCTCCATGGTTTTGCAAATACAGCTAGTTAAAGCGATCGGGCGATAATTGGTAGGATTCGTATGATCTTTACCCGGTTTAGGGATGGGAATGATTGTGGCTTCATGCCACGAAGGAGGGAAATTCCCATCAACCCAAATCCGGTTGAAAAGATCCAGTAAGATGAGGAGTGTTGGAAAAGGTAAATGTTTTAAAATCTGGTAGTGTATTTCATCTGGACCAGTTGCAGTATCCCGAGCTCGCTTTAGCGAATCTCGAAGCTCTGCAACGGAAAAGGTATCATTATAACATTCATCATTGCGGGACTTGAAATTAAGTCGCCTTTTCTCCTGTTGTTGTCTTATGCCTCGAAAGGCATCTGAGGAGAAATTGGATGATGAATTGAATGAAAAATTACTGGCCAGAGAATTAGCAATATCAGGGAATGTTGTTAAGGTAGTATTATCAACATTGAGATGGTTAACTGATAATGCACTACTTTTACCTTTAATCCTACGAATCCTATCCCATACCGACTTAGATGTGGTACGGGAATTTATCCTGGAGACATAACCCTGCCATGAAGATTTCTTTGCTTGACGTATGGTTCTACGGGCTTTCGCCCGGACCATTTGGAATGCCGCAATATTCTCCATGGAAGGATGGTTCTTTAATCGTCTCAGGATACGATCACGCTCTTTAAGAGCGGATTTGCAATCATCGTTAAACCATGGTTTATTGAAACGTTTTGGTTCAGTCGTGGTTTTTGGAATCGCCTGCTCAGCTACATCTTGAAGAATGGAAGTGAATAAGGCCATGGGCTCATCTGCTTCTTCTAACTCTTTTGCATCAAAAGAGAAGAGACACAAAGATTCAAATAGGGCCCAATCGGCCTTATGCAATTTCCACCTCTGCGGTCTTTCGACCGGAGAGGGACCATTATTATCAATTAAGATAGGAAAGTGGTCACTACCACATAGATCTTCATTTACTCTCCATGTAAAATCCTGAAACAGGACCGGAGAGCAAATGGTGAGATCCAGCGAAGAAAAAGAAGCTGTGGCAGGATGTAGATAAGTAGGCGAGTCATCATTTAATAAACACAAATTATTAATGTTAATGAAGTCCGCTATTTGTTTACCTCTGTTGTTATCATCTGGACTACCCCAGAGGGAATGATGACCATTGAAATCTCCCGTAATAATAAACGGGAGAGGAAGTTGTGCAACAAGGTCATCAAGATCTCTGGGATTAAGATGTAAACTTGGTGGAAGATATACAGAGCAGAGTGTTATAGGAATATGCAAAGTCACCCTAACTGCAACTGCCTGTAAAGGCGAGTTGAGAGTGACTTTACTCTGAGGGATATCTCCATTAAGAATAATAGAAACACCCCCATGAGCTCTACCATCACCAACTGCATGATGATGATAACAAACGAAATGTCTAAAAGACAAAGAGTCAGAATTCCGTAAAAAAGTTTCCTGTAAACAAATAGCTAAAGGATTGTATTTTTGAATTAAAAGTTGGACTTCATTAAAATTTGGTTTTAAACCACGACAATTCCATTGAATAATGGAATTTAACATTGTCAGGGAATTTTATTTTTTGACGGCTTCCCATGCGGGTCCGTATGGACATCCGCATAGGTAATACCGTCCATCAGATCATCCCCATATCTATTATAGAGGGAGATAGGGTCTTTTGAACCCTTTTTCCCTCCCTCTCGAAACTTTGATAATTTTTCTTTCTTTGATGAAGCATTACCCTTTGACTGTGACCCTGACCCAGAAGAACTGGAATCAAGGATGACAGGTTAAGGGGAGGCGAGGGGGGGTGATCCCTTGCCGTTCTTGGAGGAAGAGTTAGGAGCAACCCCAACAACTTCAGATTGAGGCAAGGTGGATGAACCCTCGCCAGTCAAAGAAATGATAGTTTCGATCGAGCCCTCATTTGTTTGAGAGGAGCCCGATACCCCTTTAATATGATCTGACGATATTATAGAGAGTTTCCCTTTATCTGGCCAGGTTAAATCTGTCTGAACAGAGATGCTTTTGGTAGATACCTTTACTGCGCCTGCAAAGGATTTCCCTTGAGATGGAACGGGAAAGAGCGCAGTTAGATCTATTTGCTTTCGAGCATCGAAATAAGGTATTTTCCGCTCAGACATTATCTGTTGAATTCTTTTTTCTTTTTGCCATACTGGACATTCGCGAGAGTAAGCAAAGTGCTTACCCTTGCAATTGACACAGCACAACTCCGCCTGGCAGGTAGCGCTCTCGTGGCCATCATGGCCACAGCGAGCGCAGGTGTCCTTACCTCTACAGACGGTTTTACTGTGTCCAAATTTCTGGCATTTGTAACAGCGAAGTGGGTTACTGATGTAAGAATCAACAGGTATGTTAAGATAACCTGCCTTGAGAGTCTTTGGAATGTCGGGACGATTGAAAGTGAGGATATAGGTGCTTGTGGGAATCACCTTATCTCCTCGGCGTACACTTATTCTTTTAACATGTTGGACGCCTTGAGAAGAAAGGTATTCCACCATTTCTTCCTCACTGCTGCCTTCAAGATCCCGACAGCGAATTACACCTCTACTTGAGTTTAATGACCTATGCGGAGACACCTTGATAGGAATGTCTGCTAAGGATGTGGATTTAAGCAGCATGGTAGCATGCTGTTCCTTAGCGCATTCTATCAAAAGAGTTCCGTTTTTTAGTTTTTTAATAGCCTTGGGCTCACCGGCTAAGCCAGCTATGCCCTTGGTTATTAAGAATGGTGATATTTTTGATAGGTCCGTAGAGGGACTCTCAATTAAGAGAAACCTCGGCCATGTTTTTGATATTTTTAAAGTATTTTGAAATAAATCAGAAACGTCCTCTGTACTAGAACGTTTCTGTTTCTTTTTATTAACTGGTGTGGGGGGGATTGGGGAATCCATGAAATATTTTTTTTGAAAATTCACCCCTCGTCGTCCCCCAGGTTACTTCCCTGCCTACCAGGGGGAGGACTAGCACGGATGACCAGTGCATTGCCTCAGGGCTCGACGAGGGGTATACTCAAGCCAGTAAGTATAAATACTTAGCCAACCCGATTGACCCGAGCCGCCGCTCTGTAGAATGTACTCAGGACACAAAGGTAACACTTGCTGAGTGATAACAACAAAGCAAAGAAATTTGGAAAAACGTACATTCTATAGAGCTAAAAACGACCAAAGCCGATTGATCAGAGTGGGCCACTCTGACCTCCCGTCTAGGTGAACCATGGGCCAAAGTAATGTGTTGCAGAGAAAGGGCTCGCAAGCCAAATCCCCACTCAATTACCAGGATTCCACTCTCCACCGACACGGGTCGCAACGCACGGCAAACACGTTGCCCCATTACAGGGATCCTTTTAGTCGCCTTTTACGA
This sequence comes from Patella ulyssiponensis, assembly GCA_963678685.1. Lineage (NCBI taxonomy): Eukaryota > Metazoa > Mollusca > Gastropoda > Patellidae > Patella > Patella ulyssiponensis. The sequence goes on along the minus strand of OY783227.1, from coordinate 8,608,643 downwards.
CACGCAGGACATACGAAGGGTATATTCTTATCACCCCCTACACCCCAGGGGGGATAAAATTATGTAATATAGGCTTCTGATGTGTCTATTCGTATGTTTTAAGGGTGTCTGAATCGAAATATTGTAATCAAAAATCCATCTAGCCACTATTTTGCCAATATGGTCGACAAATCCAAGATGGCCACCATTTTTGGCCTGGTAAATAGTTTTGGGGTTGATGTCTTCAATTTTGATGAATTTGTGTCGATAGTTGGCAACCAGCAATAATACTCATCTGATATACTCTGTAGTTCACTGATTTTGATTTTATTTTAATCAACGCTTAATGGAGCCATGTAATATTTAATCACGCATGATAATCAACATCACCAATTTATCAAGTCAAAGTTTGACTAATCAGAATCCGATTCAAGGTCCAGTTTTGATTGTTCAGATTCAGAAGTTGCAGTTTCATCGGAATCTTCATCACTTGCACTATCACTGCAGTGAACAAGTAAGTCACTTAAACGTCCTAGTAATGCTGGGTTCACATATCTAATTGAGCCACACTGTCCATTATGGAGCAGTTTCCAACCATTACCAACGGAAGAGTGTGTGATCTCAGACTTTCAGTAATTAAGCATTAAATAAGCCTGAAAATAAAATAAAGACAAGACACAACTATCGTTATGCGAACAGTTGTTTTATTGATAGCTCGACGATGAACTTAACTACTGAAAATCGGAAGGATGAGGAGGATGCCGCTATTGCATTTATTTTCCTTGCTGTCAAGGTCGTATTTCATTATAGTATCACTATCGGTCGCCCAAACTCTGCTGCGTGGCTCGTCCAAACCAATTACCTGTAATATATTAAGGCTCACCCGAACTTTCTACCTGCGATGCACGTGTATACAGGTAGTATATAAGCCGGCCAATCGGGCTTGTTGTGAGATGAATTATGACAGTGGTACTGAGGACTCGATACTGCCACCAGGTACTTGGGCGAGTGAAATTATACTTTTAACTTTGTCTGTGCAGGATTCGTATATTCTACTCATCGTTATATATTTTAGTATGAGTAAATAAGTTAGTATGAGTAAATTTATGTACAAATGTTGACTAATTTTACAGGTCCCCTTTGGATACCTACTGATTGTTCCTGGAATGGTATCGCCGTTGAATAGTCGCCGATACATGGTATCGTCGTTGAATAGTAGCCGATACATGGTCGTTGTATTGTAGCCGATACATGGTATCGTCGTTGAATAGTAGCCGTTACATGGTATCGTCGTTGAATAGTAGCCGATAAATGGTATCGTCGTAGTATGGTCTTGTCGATGGGTGGACAGTTTCTTCTTGGAATGGTATCGTCTAAGAATAGTCGCCGATAAATGGTATCGCCGACAGTTTGTTCCTGGAAAGGTATCGTCGATGACTGGTCGCCGATAAATGGTATCGTCAAAGTATGGTCTTGCCGATGAGTGGACATTTGGTAACGTCATAATTCATTTAGTGCGCGCACTCGTGAAAGAATTGTTATGTTGTATATTTACGTTAACTGAATTCTTTTTATCTTAGTTTTCTTTATTCCTCAAAACGGTCCCGCCTCGCCCATCCTGTGACAAACATGTCTTCAGATAACGCCCACGATGCTGGGTCCGGCCAGTTTTAGAACTCGCAATGAACTGGCCTTGAAAGAGACCGGGAGATGCATCTCCATACAATATCGTACTTATCGTAATTGCGTGTTCCCTCTTGTGCAGCTTCAAAAGAATTGACATGTTCATTGTCTGTGTTTCCGGTCACAAGACCACATGTTCCGTGTGCGAGGCCACATGTTCCCTGGGTACAATCTATTTGAACAGGCACATTAAAAAACAAAGTTTCATTGTCCTTGTGGCGCGTCACAAGGGAACACGCCACAAGTGAACAGCCTATGGATACAGGGCCTTACATGGGTCCATTATTAAGCGTTGATTAAATTGAAATCGCAATCAGTTGACTACCAGATGATAAATATCGGTGAGTATTATTGTTGGTTGCCATCTATCGACACAAATTCATCAAAATTGAAGACATCGACCCCGAAACTATTTTCCAGACCAAAAATGGTGGCCATCTTGGATTTTTCGGCCGTATTGGCAAAAATAGTTGCTGGATTTATTTTTGATTACAATATTTCGATTAGGGGACCCTTAAAACATACGAATAGACACAACAGAAGCATATATTACATAATTTCATATTTTCCCGCCACATCTGACCACCATTTTGAATTTGGCCCTCTAGCGCCTTCCGCCAGCACTTTAGAGAGAGGCACTCAAGCTTAATCGCTTCAGCAGGTTTGTTCATATAGAAACCACCTTCAAAACAACTTCCTGAACAACATTCATTCCATCCACACAAAATCGAACAATTTCGAGAGAGAGAGCGAGAACAGGGGTTTAATGTCCACGCGACTCAAACTAGGTCATTTCGGGACTAAAGTGGGTTAATTTTATTTCAATAATTCGCTAGCGCTCAGGGGTCTTTAGTAATGTTAGGAAACCGGACATGCCCCCTACTCCTTGTCACGTGCAACCGGGGATTCGAAACCACGGCAGTTGTCCTCATTACAAGGAATACACATGTCACAGCTTGATCACCCATTAGTAGCAGACATATATTGTCCTTTGCTGGCACCCCAGTCACACGGATATAAAAGGGAACAATCAAACAGATTTGGCTGCCAAGTCTGCCTTAGATCTTCCCTTATCCTATTTGTTAATACCATACACAGATTTTAAATCATGTATAAATAATTGTATTTATTGCCGCTGGCAACGGTTTTGGGATCTTGCATTTTTATTTATGCATATACTATTTTGTCTGTGATATTAGGAGCAAAACAGTACGACGTTGAACCCAATTCATTTCATTTTTAACTTGTCTCACATAAATCACAATATGTTTGGCGCAGTATTATGGAAGGGTATCGCTGCCAATATTAAATGATCTGCTAAAAGGTATTTTCAGTTGATTGCGTGTAAAAAGTACAATGTGCAAAGTCTTAATACCGATAATAATAAAGTCAAAATACCTCTAAGACCAAAGTTAAATGTACATGTTAAACGTTAAATGCAGTTTCAAACGACACATGTTTTATTGGAAAATGCTGATTTTGACGTGTTTATATTAGACATTGCCCTCGTTACATTTTTCATTTGCGCACTGTCACTTCTCATTTGTCGTTTATGCTTTACACATATCATCTTACGCTTTATACATATCATCTTACGCAGAACATCTACTATGCTATGCAGATATGACGTGACTTGACATGTACGGAAACGAGGCCGAGATCAACCTGGCACGCTATAAGACAACATACTTTAAGATACAAATACTCAAAAATATCCACGAATTCACTATCGTAAAAATATCCCTAGCACCTGTTAGAAACCTTCGTTGCTCATGCCGATTGAACCCGAATAACGTAAATTTGCACTCGGCAAACCTCGCCAGATTCCGGTACAATCTAAGCAGGTCACCGGAATCTGCCAAGGTTTGCCGAGTGGCAAGTTTGTTCACCCTACGGATCTCTCCGAACCGTGTGACGACGACCTTGACATAGAACGACAGATAATCAATAAGTGTGCGATCGACTATAGACAACGAAGAAGATAAATTAACGACCAGTTTGACCTATTGAAAATGCCTACGCATGATAAATGAAATAAAAAATAATTTAAGAAAATTTTTAATGTACAGAAAAGTTTATCATTTTAAAGGGAATAACGCTTTGGTGATTATAAGCCAGATTATATACTACGCAAAAGAAGTTAAGGGTCAACCGATTATTTTTGTTTGATATTTTATTAGACACAGGGAACATGTACATCAAACCTTTTAAGCACACTTTTGGTTAGAATGGGTTCAATATGTCTCAATGTTGAGTCTGTTATGCAAATAAGCATATGCACTTTTTATACACTACTATTCTGAGGATCTGATGAAAATTCGCCATTTTGAGCATAATGGAAGTCCAACAAAACTGTCTCAAATTCGATAACTTTGTTAATAACGAGTGAAACCACCACGTGCTCGTAAGCAGTCGACACAACGACGAGGCATGCTCTCGATCAGACGTCGAAAAAACATTACCGTACCACCTCCAAAGCGATGTCGTTGCCTGACGTTAACATCAGCAAATCTTTCTCCTTGCCGCCTATAGACTAGAAGTCTGCCATCATTGAACTGTAATGCAAATCGGTACTCATCAGTGAAGAGTACCCGCCCCCATTGTCGCCGTCTCTATGACGTGTGCACCAGTCACGACGTGCTGCCCTATGACGTTGAAGAAGAGGTGGTCGAGCCGCTTATCGTCGAGATCGAATGTTGTGGGCTCGCAGACGATTTCTTATGGTATGGTCGGATACCTGAACACCACTTGCATTTCGCAGTTCATCTCTCAGACATCTCGCTGTAAAAACGCGCTGATGGAAGGCCATTTGAGTGCCATGCTGGTCTTGACGTTGATCTTGACCTACCAGACCGTATGGCGATTCTGAATTGAATTGGTTGCCTGGAAACGCTGCCATAGTTTCCCAATCACACTCTGGCTACAACTAATTCTGTGCCACATTCCGCCGTGCAAAACCATGCTAAAGCCACGCAATGGCTCTTCCTCTGTCAAGTTCACTCAGCTGACAACTGACCATGTTGAAATTTCAACTGAGAGCAGCACGGTCATGGAAGTTTATTTTATGCCAAAACTGTTCCTGGAAAATGGATAGTGCACGTGCAATGACATAATCAACTCCAAAATGTCGTACCCTACTGCGTTTGGGCGATGGAAACAGTTTTGTGGGACCTTGTTTTGAGCTTCAGTTTATGGTTTATAACGAGACTGTCAAAATCGTTTTGTTTGGAAATGACATATGCCTTGTACACAGGTTTTGTCGTCAGGATATCTTGAACCAATTTTGACACGATTTCCGCCAATAATTTTATATATATATCTGTTATGTGCATAGACAATTACCTGGTAGAAAAAAAGGTTTGACCCTTAACTTCTTTTGAGTAGTATCTGTAATAGGTGCTCACTGAATTAATGAGGTAATTAAAAATGCCAAAATAGAAGGAAAAATCCCCAAATTTATGTATTTGGGTGAATCCGTGCACCTAAACAGTATACGACTGGCTATACTCACCCAAAACTAAAATATCCTTGTCCCCCGCCCACCACCCGAGATAAAACTTGCGAGAGCTTGTTACAATGATTTTGATAAGTTAAAGTTACATTATGGGAGATAAGATAAAGAGATGGCAGTTTTCACTATAAAAGTTAAAAACTAGATAGTGTAATGGTAATTTGCTGAAAATTTCAGCCAAATTGGCCACTATTAGCCGAGAAAAAAGCGTTTGAAATATTCGCATAGCCTCGGTCATCATTACTCAAATCATTAATATAAACAGCATAGTCTGGATTATCCACTAGATTGATTTAATTATCAACGGCCATTAAGCGGCATATAGAAATTCAATCCGCCAACATCGAAGGCTAGCCTTGAATTTAAGAGTTTATTATGGTCTGGATATGTTAATTAATGTCTAATTGATTATTTAGATAACATCTCAGGCCTAAAGAAAGACCTGTAATAAGCAGATTTTGCTCTTGCATAATGCTATTTTAAATTATATTATTGATTAGCATACGAATAACATTAGTCGAACAGTTGGTAACAAGTTATCGGAAGTATAGTTTGTTTCAGAAATAAGTAAAAAAAAACTTTTAATTATGAAATGTTAAGGCATTTCAGACACCCCGTGAGACAAAGTTCCCTCAGGCCCAGACCCAAAAGATAGGTTGTCAGGCAACGAAACATATACCACAAAGTTAAATCGTCCGGACGGTCAACAAAGTTTGTTGCACATTTTACTTTAACACTGTGTATAAATTTAAAGCCAATCGGATATTTATTTAAGCCTCTAGAGCGGACACACGGACGTTACACAATAACAGTAATCAATAACAATCATCATATTATATTACATAAACTTTATGTCAATTCGAATAAAACTGCTTTCCGACGGGATAACACCCAGTGTTGCAGCCACTAATTTGTTGACATTCATTAAGAGGTGTGATTGTGGGGCGCCCTAAATTTGGAACCGCCCTACCCCCAGCTTCCAAATCAGCTACATACCCCTAGAAAACTATCATCTGTGGTGCCCAGTCCCTGACCTCGTCAATGGAATTTAAGAGAGAGAGAGAGATGGGGTTTAACGTCAATTCGACACAAACTATATCATTTCAGGACTAACATATGGTTTATTTTATTTCAATAATTCACCTGGGGTCTTCCGCAGTGGGAGGGAAACCGTGGACCCGGAGAAAACCCACGATGTTGGACAGACGACCCTACTCTTTGTCACGTACAACCGGGGATTCGAAACCACGCCAGTTGAGCCAATAGAAGGCTTTATGATACAGTGCGTACATGCTAACCGTTCGGCTATCCCCCACTGGTATTAGGGTCACGTGCATCAGTCGGTCGCATTTTTGCTACTACCCCCCCCCCCAAAAAAAAAAAACCAAAACAAAAAAAAAAACATTTTTTTTATGTACGCCGCTGAGCGGGACTACGGCTTACCCCTACATCGAATACCATCTGCCAAGGAATGTTTTACGTGCACACCAATATGTACATCGGACCTCGATTTAAATTGAAAGTACCGTCTATATTAGGTTACTGATGGACAGCGACACATTTCTTTCAACAAAATAAAGAGAAGTTTTCTTTCTCTAAAGTAAGTAATTATGAATGTGCCAGGACATAACTGCTGGATTCAAAGATCCACAGAAACATATTTTCCATATCTGAACCTTCTCAACCTCGTGGGTTTCCTCCGGGCACTCCGGTTTCCTCCCACTGCTAAAGACCCCTACGCGCAAGTCCCGAAATGACCTAGTTGTGTCGAGTGGACGTTAAACCCCATTTCTCTCTCTCTCTCTCCATATCTGAAGTTTCGTATTAAGACCCATATTTTGACATTTTAAACCCTCGACACCGATCCCCACATACCCTCTCTCCAAAGTTAAGTACAAGCTCATTAATCAGTGTGCCAAATAAATAATGAATATACATGTAGGATACTTAAAGAGAAGAAAGTGTATGCATTGTACATGAACGCGCTTTGTGACAAAGTGATCTATACATAGAACTGCTAGATTAGATATTATATTATATTTGATGTTTTCAACTCAATACAACTTCTGCTGAGCACGGACTTATTAAAACATCTAATGTGTTCAGTATGTTATTTACGGGCTACATATGAATCACCTCTGCTCATTTTGACAAAAGGCACGATCTCATTAAACATATTATTTATTCAAAAGAAATATGCAGTGCAGTCACAGATACTATAATCTCATAAATAAACAATGCTAAATATGTACATCGGTCGTGTATCATTTTTCTTAATTGATTGTATGCTTTATAAGTCAGAGTTTACTGTTAGTTTCAGAAGACTTGGAATGGCGCTTCTCCCGGAGTATGCCTATTCCATGCTCTCAATAAAGGTCTGTCAACTAGGCCGATATCCTGTTATTCGTAGTGTTACAGCTTTAGTACCATCCAAATTTGATCGTGTATTTTTTCAAGGTAAATATTTTTTACAGTGTGTAGAACGCCATCATGTGCTTGATTACTGTATGACAAGGTTGATCTCGGCCTCTGTAATACAAAAATATAAATGTTTATAAATGGATTTAATAGGTATAAATTTGCAATTTGCATGAAAATCCATATTTCATATAGACATAAAAATCGTGTATGTGAGGCCGTATGAAGTTGAATCGTTTTTCGTTATTGGTGAATACGAAATGACGATTCAACTTCACACTGCCTGTATGTGATATGTCATAATTAATTTGAAAGATAGGCTGGCACTGCCAGGCAGGATACGCCCACATTTTCGAGAGATGGATAGAGAACAAGCAATACCGAAAGTGATTTTTCCTACATCATTAAGTTAGAATTTGATATGTGCAAATATCGAAATAAATTAAGATCTTTGGGTTATAAAGGTGCATTTCAGTAGGCTTCAAATTCGACTGGGGATCATGTTGCTAAGTGGGTAAGAAATTCGAACTCAACCTTTCGTAGGGTGTAACGGTGATAGAGTCAAACGTTTTTTTTTAAATCGGATAATAATTGTGACCTCCAGAGGGACCATAGGCGATTTTTCAGACACCCAGGGGTATAGAGTGGTATGATGAGGACGTAGCTGAGGCAAAAAGACAACGTAGACGGGCCGAAAGAAAATACCGACAAACACGCCTGGAAGTACACAGACAGATTTACGTAGATGCACTGCGCAATTTCGCATCCATTGTGAAATCGGCCAAATCTGCATTCTGTTTGAAGACCCTCAACGACAACCCCAATCACTCTCATACTTTCGTGAAGTCTCTGCTAGGCAAGACCAAAGACGTCATACTTCCACATTCAGATGACCCAACACAACTTCCAAACTCATTTTCAGAGTATTTCATGTCAAAAATTGAGAAGATTCGTGATGAATTTGTCAAGGTACCTGACAGTGAAACGACCTCACCACATCATACGGTAGTAAATGGGCTATCATCTTTTACACCATTTGAAACCGAGGAGGTGTGCAAAATAGTCAAGTCTGCGAAGAAGACTTCGTGTCTATCTGATCCAATACCATCGAACCTTCTGCCTTTGTTCCTTAATCAACTTTTGCCAGTCATTACTAAGATTGTTAATATCAGTCTTCAATCTGGTTGTTTTCCATCCATCTTCAAAGAAGCCATTGTCAAACCCTTAATTAAAAAGGACACCCTAGATCGGAATATCCTAAAGAATTACCGCCCTGTATCCAACTTATCCTTCATCTCTAAGATAATTGAGAGAGCAGCTAACATTAGACTGAAATCATTCTTGTCTGACAACAAACTCTACGACAAATACCAATCCGCGTACAGAGAGTTTCACAGTACCGAAACCACAATTGTCCGAGTAATGAATGATCTCCTGTCTTCTGTTGATGATGGCAAATTATCGACTTTGTGCCTACTAGACCTCTCTGCAGCTTTCGATACGGTTGACCATCAGCTACTCATCAGCAGACTGCAAACACAGTTTTAACATCTAAGACACAGTGTTATCATGGATTATATCGTATCTATCTGACAGAAGTCAGAAAGTAGTAATCAAGAACACAGAGTCAACCAAGATAACTTTAAACTCTGGTGTTCCCCAGGGTAGTGTACTTGGGCCTGTGCTATTTGTAGTCTACACTACTAGTCTCGACAGTATCATTAATGAGCATAGTGTTAAGCACTATTCATACGCTGATGACACACAGTTGCTTGATTCTTTCGCTTCGTCTGAAATCCTGAAGTCCTTAAAGAACACTGCGACATGTGCCACTGCCATTACATGCTGGATGAACGCAAACAAGCTGAAACTTAATGATGACAAGACCGAGGCACTACTTGTGGGATCTGTACAGAGGCTTAGATCTATAACAGAGTCTAGTATCTTAATTGGAGACACCATCATTACTTTTTTGCAGTCTGTACGTGATCTAGGAGTGATAATTGATTCATCATTAACACTTGAGAACCATGTAGATCACTTGTGTCGAGTCTGCTATTTTCACCTGAGGAGTATAGCCAATATCCGCCATCTTTTGACAACAGAAGTTTGTAAACAATTAATGCAGCACATGGTGCTCTCTCGACTGGACTATTGTAACTCTGTCCTTTATGGCCTACCTAGGTACCAGATTAACAGACTTCAGAAAATACAAAACACCGCTGCCCGGATAATTACAAGAACTCCAAAGTCTGCTCACATCCAACCTGTTATAAAGTCACTACACTGGCTCCCGATTGAATTCCGCATAAACGTCAAAATTCTTTGCATGGTCTATAAATGCATGAATACTACTGCCCCAGACTACCTCACTGATCTAATAAAACAGCAAGATTCTGAACGCCGTACGCGATCATCAAGCAAAGATCTCCTAAAATTGCCAACATCAAAATTAGTTACCTTTGGTGATCGAATGTTTTTGCATTGCTGCTCCAACTTTGTGGAATGACAAACACTTGAACACTTCCATCAAAAGTGCCAAAACATTACTTGACTTTAGAAAAAAGTTAAAAACCCACCTTTTTCGACAAGCGTATCCAGAGTTACATTAGAAGCGCTTAGAGCACGCCTCGGCATGGAATGGGCGCTATATAAATGACTTTATTATTATTATAATTCAGGAAGTTACGACCCGATATGCGCAAATAACGAAAGGAACCAAGATCTTTGGGTTATAACCATTTATTTCTTGTTTCATAAAAATCGAATTAAAATTGTGACCTATACAGGATCCACAACCATGATATACCATTTTTATACGTCCACATTCATAATGTGAACGTATTATGCCGTCGCCCCTGTCTGTGTGTGTGTCTGTGGTTCGCCTACAGGGCGCAATTCTTCATGGATCTTCTTCAAACTTGGTATACGTATTCCTTATACCCAAAGGAAGATCCCTATTGTTTTTGGTGCATGCCCGACCCCCAGGGACAGTGCCACGCCCATTCTCTTTTTGTCTCTGTGTCACCTACAGGCCACAATTCTTAATCGATCGTCTTGAAAACTTTTTTTATACTTATTCCTTATACCCTAAGGCTGACCACTGGGACAGAGCCACGTCCAATGCTTTTGTGTTTCGTGTTCGCCTACAGGATGCAATTCTTAACAGATCCTTTTAAAACTTTACATACCTATTCCTATACCCCAAAGATGACCCCTATTGTTTTTGGTGATTTCCTAACCCCCAGGGGCAGAGCCATGCCCATTTTTACTTCGTGTCTGTGTGTGTTGTCTACAGGCCACGATTCTTAATCGATCGTCTTTAAACTTGGGATACCCTTATAGCCTAAGGACGTCAACTGCATGTCCCGACTCCCACAGGCAAGACACGCCCAATTTTTGTGTTTGTCGTTTACAGGCCGCAATTCTGAATGAAGCAGCTTGGTACTTGGCTTATGTATTCCTTATAGCCTGAGGGCGTCCACTATTGATTTTGATGAATGTCCCGACCCCCGGGGGCAGGGCCAAGCTCACTTTTTGCTTTAGCGTTAGGAAGGCACAATTCTGAATGGATTATTTTGGTATACTTATTCCTTATACTCTAAGGACGGCAACTATTGATGTTGAGGCACGACCCTCAACGCTAAACAAACCAAACGCCTAGCCTTCTTGACAAAGTACCATATCAATCAAAGCAGGAATGTGGACGTATATTGTAGCGTTAGCGTTATGTTTTAACAGTATTCGCGTACAAACGGCGGCCATTTTGTCTGTCAATTTTGGTTCGATTTTCTCTTAAGGTGTAACGGTGATATAATCAAACGGTTTTTTTTAAATCGGAAAATAATTGTGACCTCCGGAGGGACCACAATCAGGGGCCATAATTCAGGAAGTTACGATCCGATATGCTCAAATATCGAAAGGAACCAAGACCTTTGGGTTATAACCATGCATTTCAAGTTTGATCAAAATCGAATTAAAATTGTGACCTCTACAGGGTCCAAAACCATGATATACCATTTTTAACAGTATTCCCGTAAAAACAGCGGCCATTTTGTATGGCAATTTTCGTCCGATTTTTCCGCAATTCGAACTCAACCTTCATTACGGTGTAACGGTAACATAATCAAACGTTTTTTTTTAAATCGGATAATAATTGTGACCTCCAGAGGGACCACAAGCTAAAAATGGTGATTTTTCTGACATTCAGGGGCCAACGAGATTTTTCGTACAATAAAGGGCCACAATCCATGAAGTTTTGATCCGATACATGCCAATATCGAAAGCAGCCGAGATCTCATGGGGATAAACCTATAGTTCAAGTTTCGTCAAAATCAGATAAGAATTGTGACCTGTAGAGAGTCCACAAACAAATTGTGTACGGACGGATGTCCGGACGGACAGGGGCGACGACATAATAGGTCCACATGGAAATGTGGGCGTATAACAACACCGGGCGGATCCAAATGATTTCTCTGTTTAATAAGATCAATGTGTATGTATGCCTATGTAATTTAGAGACGATGATGGCAAATTTCGACAGAAACCTGGCAAATTTCGACAGAAACCTGGCAAACCCCCTCCTGCAAAAATTCCTGGATCCGCCCCTGCAACCAAGCTAGTTTTGAATAGCAAGTCTCAGCCGAGTAGTCACTTTCGGCAGGTTTGAATTCTCCAATTAATCTCGGTAAATGCTGTCAAAATCATCGCCAATTTAATGAAACGTCCGCTGCTAGCATTCTTTCGTTACAAAATACGAACGAAATGTTTTAATGAAAGAATAAACATAAACACAGCGGATAGATTTAAATTAGTGGTGTGTGTTATTTAACAAATATTCTGGAAGGCAAGCCGTACGGAGCTTAAAATAAGTGGAGGAGTATCAAAATCAATAATACGGAAAATAAGATCAATGTGTATGTATGCCTATGTAATTTAGAGACGATGATGGCAAATTTCGACAGAAACCTGGCAAATTTCGACAGAAACCTGGCAAACCCCCTCCTGCAAAAATTCCTGGATCCGCCCCTGCAACCAAGCTAGTTTTGAATAGCAAGTCTCAGCCGAGTAGTCACTTTCGGCAGGTTTGAATTCTCCAATTCATCTCGGTAAATGCTGTCAAAATCATCGCCAATTTAATGAAACGTCCGCTGCTAGCATTCTTTCGTTACAAAATACGAACGAAATGTTTTAATGAAAGAATAAACATAAACACAGCGCGGATAGATTTAAATTAGTGGTGTGTGTTATTTAACAAATATTCTGGAAGGCAAGCCGTACGGAGCTTAAAATAAGTGGAGGAGTATCAAAATCAATAATACGGAAAAAAAATTGACCCCTGACCCCCATGTACACACACCCTGAAAATGGGCTACCTCAAATTAGCCAAAATATCAGTTTTTCTGTCATTTCACCACTAAAAAGTATGTTTAGAATGCCTTTGACAGATTCATACATAGGTTTTCATGGTCTGTGAGTCTCAATATGACATCGAAAATGAGCCGCAGCAATCCAATATGGCGACCAAAATGACGCCGCAAATATGTATTTTGTGCTTTTCGACGAAACATAGTGTTGTAATATGTCGACTACTATGTTTGTGAGGTTGTAGAATACGAATTTGTGGTTATTTCGAAAACAGAAGGAACCCCTTACAACATAATTATCATGTGGTGAAATATTCATCAATTCGAATACGGTTACATAATATCATTATTTTGGTAAAATGTAGCTATCTCGGACTGAGTTGAAATCTCTCATCATTACATCTGTTCATGTAAATCTTCCAATCGGCCCATAAACTGATGCTGGCAATATTTTATGGTCCTTTAGAAACAGAAAATGTCACTTTGTGTAGGTACTAACAAGGCTGCGCCTCGAGCATTTTCTTACTTCGATATAATCAAAGAATGAGATTGCTATTTCCTTGCTACAAAAGCTTCTGTTTCTCGTCGTGGGCTTTCATTACAGCAGGAATTTCATACTAAGCGATAATACTATATCCTCAGAATGCACCAGAATATTGTGATTCAATCAAGTCCTATTCTGGAAGGCAAGCCGTACGGAGCTTAAAATAAGTGGAGGAGTATCAAAATCAATAATACGGAAAAAAATTGACCCCTGACCCCCATGTACACACCCCCTGAAAATGGGCTACCTCAAATTAGCCAAAATATCAGTTTTTCTGTCATTTCACCACTAAAAAGTATGTTTAGAATGCCTTTGACAGATTCATACATAGGTTTTCATGGTCTGTGAGTCTCAATATGACATCGAAAATGAGCCGCAGCAATCCAATATGGCGATCAAAATGACGCCGCAAATATGTATTTTGTGCTTTTCGACGAAACATAGTGTTGTAATATGTCGACTACTATGTTTGTGAGGTTGTAGAATCCGAATTTGTGGTTATTTCAAACACAGAAGGAACCCCTTACAACATAATTATCATGTGGTGAAATATTCATCAATTCGAATACGATTACATAATATCATTATTTTGGTAAAATGTAGCTATCTCGGACTGAGTTGAAATCTCTCATCATTACATCTGTTCATGTAAATCTTCCAATCGGCCCCATAAACTGATGCTGGCAATATTTTATGGTCCTTTAATAAACAGAAAATGTCACTTTGTGTAGGTACTAACAAGGCTGCGCCTCGAGCATTTTCTTACTTCGATATAATCAAAGAATAAGATTGCTATTTCCTTGCTACAAAAGCTTCTGTTTCTCGTCGTGGGCTTTCATTACAGCAGGAATTTCATACTTAGCGATAATACTATATCCTCAGAATGCACCAGAATATTGTGATTCAATCAAGTCCTATGATGTGGCTTTCACCTGTTGCTGCAAAACTTTTTGTTTCTCTTCCACGTTTTCATTACAGCAGGAATTTCATACGTAGAGATATTACTATATCCTCGGAAGGTACCAGAAGATTAAGATTTGATGAAGTCCTGGGAATTGGTTTTCACTTGCACAGTGGATGATCATTTCAAATTTTTAGCGCCTCTTTGCTTGAGCTCATAATTTATGAAACCCGCTGTCTATTCCGAATGTAGAAGGTGTATTGAAGCACTTTCTAGTATTTCCGAATCCATTCCTGACAGTAGTATTGGATTCAAAGATCTGTATTTAGCTTTATATCTCAAGAATGTTTCGATCAAAAAAAGTAGAGTCATGATATACATGAGTCAATTTGCAAAGCAATTGAAGGTACACGCTCAGGGTTGATCAAGGTACTCGAACGCCTCGCTATGCTACTACCTAAACTAACCGTCGGTTTTCAAAGCAAGAAGGACGAAATATTTGGATTTGGGTCTTGTAGCAGTGAGTGCGATATTGCAACGAGGCGCTAAATATTTAAAATGTGCATCCACTGTACATGTGAAAGCCAGATCCTAGGACTTGATCGATTAACAATCTTCTGGTACATTCCGAGATATAGTATTAATATTATCGCGAAGTATGAAATTCCTGCTGTAATGAAAGCCTGGGACGAGAAACAAAAGCTTTTGTGACAAGGGAATAGCAATCGTATACCTTTAGAAAATGCGAAATAATCATTTGAATATATCGAAGTAAGATATATGCTAGATGTGCAGCCTTATCAGTACCTGAACAAACTGACATTTTCTGTTTATTAAAGGACCATAAAAAGTTGCAAGCATCTGTTTATAGGGCCTATTTGAAGGTGTACCTAAGCAATCTTAGCTGTAGAGCAGATGTAATGATGAGTGATTTGAATTCAGTCCGAGATAGCTTCACTTTGCAAAAATAAATTTCACCACATGATAAATATGTTGTAAGGGGTTCCTTCTGTGTTTGAAATAACCACAAATTCGGATTCTACAACCTCAAAACCATAGTAGTGGACATATTACAACACTATGCTTCGTCGTAAAGCACAAAATACATATTTGTGGCGCCATTTTGGTCGCCATATTGGATTGCCGCCATATTGGATTGCTTGTGTCATTTTCAATGTCATATTGAGACTCACAGACCATGAAAACCTACATATGAATCTGTGAAAGGCATTCTAAACAAACTTTTTAGTGGTGAAATGACAGAAAATTTGGTTCATTAAGGGGCACCCATGTTCAGGGGGTATGTACATGGGGGTAAGGGTTTTTATATTATTAATTTTAATACCTCTCCACATGTTTTAACACCGTACCAAAGGAATCGACTATTATCACACCCCCGTATTCAAATAGGTTTACAATATATGCACATGTCTAGAATGAACTGAGCTAAACACAATACATGAAATGGGGTTCAAATTCCTAGTATTCTGCTCCGGCTGAGCTAATGGAGATCGCGAACTAAAAACAATAATGCTTGAGGTTTGTTATTGTGGCGGAAAGTGGGGATATAAGATAATCTCTATCGCAAGCAAACAGTCTGGCGAATATGTTTGGCTATACACTTAAACAATGGGCGACGAACAAATCTATAATAATAATAATAATAATAGTTTATTTCAGTAATTAGGTCGAATGACCCATAGATACAGAGTATGCAATACTTATATATTTACAAAAATAAATAATTTTCATTGACACAATTTGAAAAACTAATCATGGTAAATCCGTTGGTAAATTTAACTATCAAAAATATTATTCACAATACTACAATATAATTTGATTTAAATTATGTTCGATTTATTTACAATTTTAAATATTTTATTTACAATTAAATATAATAATTTGTTAACTTATTTAAATCATTTACAAATTTTACACATGTTCACTTCTCAGTGCAAGTGCTTTATCCAGAAAGCATGATATGGATACCATACTACTTTTGTCGGTGTTTGAACATAACTGATTGAACTTATATACATTTTGCACATGATTCCAATATAGTTTAGGTAAATATTGTATTCTTATCACAGATTAGTAAATACAATTGAAAACATAAATAACTTAAAACAATACATATTAATATGCATCAAAACTTCGAAATAAAAAAATAAAGCTCTCACGGCTTTTAACATCTTTTTTTTTTAAAAACATTGCTGTACATTTTACTTAAGACCCCGTCTACTGTAGTTCCATATCAAGTGTTACTTCTTCTTGGTCCCGTCTTCCATTAGCCCCGGTTAGGTTCAGAGGAGTAGGACGTTAAACCCCATTTCATTTCATTTTATTTACTTCTTGCAGTGGAATCGACTCCGGCTGTAAATATTCAACGAATATATTATATACCATTGCAATTAAAATAATGGAATGAGAATATAAGTTAACTGAACAACATTATTAAAAGTGTATTAAATCCATTTGCTCTCGATTTAGCTTCCCTATTTTATATTTTACACGCCTATGTTATTTCAACATCCAATGAGAGCGAAATGGTGTTTAACGTCCACTCGACACAAACTAGGTCATTTCGGACGAACATATGGTTTAATTTTATTTCAATAATTCGCATTTTGAAATATATTTAGCGTGTCATATGGTTTATCGGCCAGAAAATATCCGCTTATAACGCGAAGGAGACAAGCTGTTCAGTCGTCTAATGGTGAACAATTGCCAAACAATCCTTGGAGTATGCAATATATTATGCTCTATAGACAAAACCAGTCGGATTACCCTGCCATTTTTAATTTGCCTTTTGAAAATGAATACTCGCGGGCTAGAGTGTATTTTCAATGGGAACATTAATATTATGTCTTTGACTAATTGTCGTAGAAAATGTGTGTTAAGAGTTTTGGACATGACTCGAGACATAGCTCTCGTAATCTGGAAAAATCAAGTAACACTGTTTAATGTAGATTTGAGAAAAACAAAAGAAAACAGTTCTGTTTCAGAATTAAGCTATTGAATGTAAAACCATTGTTATTTTGTCTTTTTACACGACGATAATTAGAAACCTTTTCAGTGAAGGAGACAAAAACCTATTCTTATATACATGTGTACTAAGTCCAAATATGGGTCTAACTCAATTTTCACCAAAGTTTGTCTTGCTAAGATTTTCCGCAACGTTAACTATATGGCCAAGACATCGCCAAACTCTAGCATATGATTAACTGAGATATGTATACCCCACTCGGTCCGTGTTTGTAGCAATAAATCAACAGATAATGGAGCATAGTTGATGCTCATGGGAATACCAATTATTCGTTGAACTATTTCACTCCCGAATTCCACAAATATGTTTAATTCAACAGAAATGAGTTCCACAAACACTATATTGATCAAGGTTTGTGAAGAACTACAGACGAGGCAGGGGTGGGGGTCGGTGATCGAATGGTTAATAATGGCGCCGTGGATAGTAAGGTCTGTAATTGAGTCAAGTGATGTGGTTTTGATTTTCTGCTTGAACATAGCAAGTAATAGGATCGCCTGTCTAACATAATGTTTTTTCTGGGTCCTCCCACTGCTAACGACTCCTAGGCTCAAGTGAATTTTTGAAATAGAATTGAACAATTTGTTAGTTCCAGAATCACCTAGTTCTCCCCCCCCTCTCTCTCTCACGATACTGGGTTAGGTATATGGACCTTGCTTACGGGGGTTTCGTGGCACACTGGAAATGTCAGGCTAGTGATAAATCAATATATTTATTACATGCAGTATCTAGAACTTTAAAAGGGCTTCTAGATTTATTACCTGATTTGCGTTGTTCCCCCCTTTCTTAACAGTGTTGTTCCACCCTAAGCAAATAAGTATTTTTCGTCTTACCGATTCTGGAAATATAAGACAATATTTGTCAAAATTATAATACGATATTTAGTTTTTCAAATTTATAAACAAGGAAATCTCCAATATCAAACCCAAGAATCCCAAATAGCTGCCACCATGAGCTTACCAAAACCATCGGACACAGCAAAATACATTTCCCTAACCATTTAAGTCGACGAAAACATGAAATAAAACAATAATATACAAGCAGTGGACCTCAAAATCTTATGCTTGTAGATTTTGAGCCGAACATTTGCATTTGCTGACCATAGTTATTTTTAGTTATTAGAAAGGCAGGTGTTTCAATAGTTCCGTTAGGAACTGTATCTGGTCGTACTATATCCGCTGACAGTTTATATCCGTCCCTATATAGCTGAAACTGGTGTTTCAACACAAATTGGCTCGTCAAATTAAGATAATCTTAGCCTACCTTGCCTATGGATAACATTGTGAGGATTATAGGGTCCATCTTACTAAAACACCTCATTTGGAACCTATGTGGTCTTTGAGGACAATAACTAATAACAGTCAGTGTTTCTCATCACACAACTGTTACACTTGGATTTTAAGTTTTGACTCCCAGTGAAGTTATGTGTGTTAGGAACCACCTAGATTCGAAATCCATACTATTATTAAACTATTGTTGTTTCTATATTAATAAAACCCGACCACCGTAATGCCGAATAATATATGCAAAAAAAAGCTCACCACGTCGTTTGACCAATACTATTATTAGCATTACGAATACAACAACCACCGTTATACCAGCAATTTCCCCGGTAGATAATGCAGAATTATCTTGGGCGAATACGAGTTCCTTTTCTGAAATGACAAGAACGCCGAGAACAGTACAATGCAGAATACATTTGTCACTTACATATAATAGAAAACATACTAATATTTGTACAGTCATGTTTCCACTGAATCTAATTTATTTGACACCTCGCCACCAGGGTTAAGAGTCAACAATAAGATTAAACTATAAATATATACATAGCATAAAAAGACCCCATATAAATAAATTTAAAACAGCTGTCTTATTAATTTAGGTATCACAACAGCTCAACATAACACATCGAATAATCAAACTTTTCATCTATGATAAAATCGCCAAGTTTCGCAACTCTCACAGAATTAAAATTAAAGTTATTGGGCCCTAAATCATCATAGAAATCGTTCAATACATCCACATAATGGACATCTACACAAAGACTGTGCATTCTTCCTAAATTAAGAACAGGGTCATGGTGCTCAAAATTTGTTCATCTCTGCTTTACTTGAGCAGAAGATTAACGTCGCTATCGTAGACCCAGCAGAAACGGCTTTTCATCAAAGTTAGTCAGGGTATCGATCTAATGGAACATCCAAGTTACATTCACTTAGAGCTAAACATTCTGTACGGAATAAAGGGGTGAAGAGGTGTACATATGTAGAACACTGTTAATATTGCGAATGGGAACTTTACTTTATATTGCTGTTTCCCTGTAATTGAACACCACTCCTAATGCGGAATAACAGTGTGAATTACCTTCGAGCAAGATACTCCAACTACCTTCTTGTTTATCGTGAAAGATAATACGACATATATAGGAATAATTAAAGTCGCCCCTTGATGCATCAAGTAACTTTAGAATAATCTGTCCTCCAATACCATTGGTAGTATTTACTTCCGTTTTATTAAATAAAAGTCTACTTTCGCCATTTGGTATTGTTGGTAAAAACTTGCCACCGTGCCAATATCCTATCTCATCAATCTGTAATATAATGCATTATTTAAAAATTATAATGACTGTCGTATCTATATCCCACGCCAGTATTTAATTTTCTCAGCTGTTAATAAGAATGAGCAGTCGAAGATTGGCGTAAATGTTCTCCCCACGCCAACAGATGGAGAAAATAAACCCCAAATCCTTCAGAGCAAAGAACGTTCGGCTGAAGGGGATTCTCAAAGAGAGAGAGACAGACGGGGTCATTTACGGACTAACATGTGGTTCAATTTTATTTCAATAATTCTCTTGATCGTAAGGTCTTTCTAATTAGCTGTGGAAAAAACCTATAAATATGGATAGGCGACCCTACCCCTTGTCACGGACAAACGGGGAGTCGAAGCCATGCCACTTGACTCAAGAACAGACCTTGTGGTTATGCGCGCACGCGTTTAGAATTCGGACATCCACGCACCCATGAAGATAACAACGCAGATGAACCAATAGCGGCCTTTATTAACGTTAATAATTTGTTTGGTAAAAGCTGACTCGCCTACTTATATGCAATTTGACACAGCTTCGTTATCTGCTCTTGATCTCACTATTTCTTGTGCTCACCGTTCCTGTTTCAGGATTTTACATGGCGGATAAATAGACATACGTGCGGTACAGATTACTTTCCTATCCCGATTAATGGACCCTCTGAGGTCTTTCGACATAAAAAGGGGAAGTTGCATTAGACAATACTTTTTAAATATGCGTATTTTTTGATGATGCACAGGAGTTAGAATCTGGCGATCTCAAACACCACGGCTGAATCAGATCGTTTCAATAAATCGTGGTATAATAACGATTGCTGTTGAATGAATTGAGTGGAGTTTATGGTAAATCAGCTCCAAACACAATTTGAGACAAATTAAAACAGGAATGTATTTATATATGTAAATGAAAACAAATATCACAAACAATAGAGTTTAAGCGATTATTTCAAATCCTTTACATCTATAAATATTTAAGAAAAAACAACTAAAATATATACAAATAAAACTGTGTCTCTTTTTAAAAGAATGACATTTTACAATATAAACCCGAGTGAGCAAAGACGGAAACGGTAAAAATTGGATCTGAATCTTACATCTTTGAGATGCTTGCACGCAATCAAAATGTCCTTCACTGTCAAAGGAACTTGCAAATGCATACATCCTGGTTGAGGCCCTCGCTTCAAGATGAAAATGTGTGTTAAAAAGTATGACCAATGCGAGAGCGACGCAAAACACCTTCATTCCTCCCGTTGGTTTTATAGGAGTTTAGTCAGTCTTCTAAGAGTGGCTTGGTAGGGTGAAGTTTATTTGTTCCTGCAACATCCAAAGACCGTTGCTAGCGGCCATATACGAATGGATTTATGGTAAATTTAAAATCTCTGTATGATAAATACTAGTTCGATACGGGTAGGTCCGCTGGGTTAACCGTTGACTGGGGTCCATCAAAGGACAGTGTGCTCCTGAGAAACTTCTGCTACTAATGTGTGATCAAGCGTTTCAGTATGTATTGCTTGAAGTGAGTATAAGTTACGCCCTCCCCACTCTCTCCCCCTCTTACCTTTCCATTTTTCTCATTTGTACGGTTAAAAATGATTTTGTCGATTGGCTCTGTGTGTTTATAACGCCACGAGAATGTTATGTATTCTTTAGGTCGACCGTACATGCAAGTCTTATCACTATATACTTTGGGACCTGAAACCAAAAAAAAAAAACCCACGATATTAAATGATGATAGTTAAGGGTTGCTCACAACCGATTTAAAAACTGTATATATTGATGTTATTCTTAGATAAAATATTTAAGTGGTTTTTTTTTTAAACATTTCAGCTTAAGCGAAGATTACATATGGCACTATCTTTGGAACGTCCTGTTCATGTCATGTCCGGCGGAAACCGAATGTTAGAAATATCCTTGACAACATTGAACGGCATTCAACCACAACATCAAATAACGTCCCGAAACGTCACGTATTGACTCCGTCAACGTCTCTCCAGTACATGCCTAATTTGGATTATATGAGGTATTCGCGATTAGATATATTATTTAATGGGTCTAGATTCCACCATAATTAAACACCACTTCGAGCAAGTCGTCGGGTTTCGGATATTCCAACAACCTCTGTATTTTTACCTTTGGGGTCTGCATGGATTTGTTTTGTTCATCAAGGCCACTTGTCAGGATTCAATTGAAATTCGAACTTATTTTCTGAATATCGAGAAGAGACTACTCTATGTATTTAACGTTACCCCGGTTTGATAGGTTTGTGACTTTACAATAGGGGCGGATGCTCGCCTTGTGTGGTACATAATCAGCCAACCAACGACACATTTATACGACAGAAATGTATAATTTCCAGTCATACAATTTAGTCCGATTTCAATCATATAGTAATGCCATGTTGTGTAAATTATTTGCGAATTGATTATATGTTTCACTATTACTTACCACCCAAAAGGAATATCCCAATCTTAGAGTTTGATTGTTTGTCATTAAACACAATTTTACATGTGTAGTTCAAGTTGTAGTCTCCTGCGGTGGTATTTAGTAATGTCAGATATACGGCGCCTTCCAAATCACCAGTTTTATTGAACACTAACCTCTCTTTTACTATAGAATCATTTAGATTAAAGATACCATGTTCCCAAAGACCAACGGGCTCACTCTACAATAAAAGGTATTCGGATCATATAATACTCACTTGATGCCGGGGTTGATCGACCAAGAAACCAAGCTGATTGGGACCACATTCCAGGCTTATTCGGACCACCACTAGGCTGATTCGGACCACACAATAAAAAAAACCCCAAATACTAGAAACTGAGATTTTAATATTGAATGTACACTGAAAAAAAATTGTGTTGAAACAACACAAACTTGTGTTTTGGTTTCAACACAAGTTGGGTGTTACTATTTAACAACACAAACTTGTGTTGAAACAACACAAACTTGTGTTAAATGCTGGAACAACACAAGACTTATGTTAAAATTTGTCAAACAACACAAACTTGTGTGGAAATCTACACAATACTTGTGTTGAAAGTTCTGAAACTTGTGTTGAATTTTCTGAAACTTGTGTTGAAATTTCTGAAACTTGTGTTGAAATTTCTGAAACTTGTGTTGAAACTTGTGTGGTTTCATATACAAACTTGTGTATAACCATCAACAAAAACTTCTGTTGTATTTCCCCCAATTTATATCCAATAGCAACCTTTCCCATGCAGAATCCCTCCTTTTGCTCTGTTTAACCTGCAAAGTTTGATAAATGAGGTAACAATATTTTTTTTGGTTAAATTATTATTTATTCATAAAATGATATTTGAAATGTTAACAGAAAAATAATATTAATAAAATTGTGTTAAATAATGACCCCCCCCCCCCCCCCCAAGCACAAACAATAAAATAGCTATTTAAATTTGTCTTTACCCATCAACAAGTACTAAGCATATAAAGACAGTATCCCTACCCCCAAAATATATAATTCAAATATATCTAAATTTAATTAGATATATACCAAGCACTAATAAGATAAATTATCCACTAATTTGAATTACTTTCAAAAAGTGAAAAGTGTTATAAGTCGAATTACAAGTGATTAGTGAGTAATCTAGAAATAACTAGCATACACAGAAAATTAACAAAAGAAAAATGACACATTTTACAGGAGTAAACATAACGCTAACGCTACAATATACGTCCACATTCCTGCTTTGATTGATATGGTACTTTGTCAAGAAGGCTAGGCGTTTGGTTTGTTTAGCGTTGAGGGTCGTGCACCAACATTAATAGTTACCGTCCTAAAGAGTATAAGGAATAAGTATACCAAGATAATCCATTCAGAATTGTGTCGTCCTAACGCTAAAGGCAAAAAGTGGGCGTGACTCTGCCCCTGGGGGTCGGGACATTCACCAAAATCAATAGTGGACGCCCTCAGGCTATAAGGAATACATAAGCCAAGTACCAAGCTGATTCATTCAGAATTGCGGCCTGTAAACGACAAACACTACAATTGGTCGTGTCTTGCCTGTGTGAGTCGGGACATGCAGTTGACGTCCTTGGGCTATATGGAATACATATGCCAAGTTTAAAGACATTAAGAATCGTGGCCTGTAGACAACACACATAGACACGGAGTAAAAATGGGCATGGCTCTGCCCCTGTGGGTTAGGAAATCACCAAAAACAATAGGGGCCATTTTTAGGGTATAAGGAATAGGTTTGTAAAGTTTTAAAATGATCTGTTAAGAATTGCATCCTGTAGGCGAACACAAGACACAAAAGCATTGGGCGTGGCTCTGTCCCAGGGGTCCGTCATGCACCAAAAATAATAGTGGTCAGCCTTAGGGTATAAGGAATAAGTATAAAAAAAGTTTTCAAGACGATCGATTAAGAATTGTGGGCTGTAGGTGACACACAGACAGACAAAAAAATGGGTGTGGCACTGTCCCTTGGGGTTGGGCATGCACCAAAAACAATAGGGATCTTCCTTAAGGTACCAAGAATAAGTATTCAAAGTTTCAAGATGATACATTAAGAAATGCAGTCTGTAGACGACAGACAGACAAATACAAGAAATGGGTGTTGCTGTCCCACGGGGGTCGGGCATGCACCCAAAACAAAAGGGGTCATCCTTAGGATATAAGGAATAAGTATTTTAAGTTCAAGATGGCCGATTAAGAATTGTGGCTTGTAGGCAACACACAAAATGGAAATGGGCGTGACTCTGCACCTGGGGGTTGGGCATGCACCCCAAATGATAGAAATGTTCCTTAGGGTACAAAGAATAATCACCCAAAGTTTCAAGATGATACGTTAAGAAATGTGGCTTGTAGACGACAAACAAATAAATTCAAGGGGGTCGGGCATGCACCAAAAAACAATACGGATCATCCTTAGGGTAAGTATACAAAGTTTTTAGAAAATCCAGTTAGAATTGCGGCTTCTAGATACACACAAAAAGAAAATGGGCGTGGCTCTGCCCCTGGGGGTTGGACATGCACCCCAAACGATAGGGATCATCCTTAGAGTATAAAGAGTAAGTATACAAAGTTTTAAAGAAAATCCAATAAGAATTGCGGCCTGTAGGCGACACAAAGACACACGAAAAGAAAATGGGTGTAGCTCTTACCCAGGGGGTTGGGCATGCATCCCCAAAGATAGGGATGTTCCTTAGGGTACAAAGAATGTGTTCGCTAAGTTTCAAAATTATAAGTTAAGAAATGTGGCGTGTAGACGACAAACAAATACATACTAGAAATGGGCGTGGCTCTGCCCCTGGGGGTCGGGCATGCACCAAAAACAATAGAGATCTTCCTTGTGGTATAAGGAATACGTATACCAAGTTTGAAGAAAATCCAGTAAGAATTGCGCCCTGTAGGCGACACAAAGACTCACGAAAAGAAAATGGGCGTGGCTCTGCCCCTGGGGGTGGGGCATACACCCCATACAATAGGGATGTTCCTTAGGGTACAAAGAATGGGTATGCAAAGTTTCAAGATTATAAGTTAAGAAATGTGGCCTGTAGACGACAAACAAACAAATACTAGAAATGGGCGTGGCTCTGCCCCTGGGGGTCGGGCATGCACCAAAAACAATAGGGATCTTCCTTGGGGTATAAGGAATAAGTATACCAAATTTGAAGAAAATCCATGAAGAATTGCGCCCTGTAGGCGAACCACAGACACAGACACACACAGACAGGGGCGACGGCATAATACGTTCACATTATGAATGTGGACGTATAATAAAATGGTGTAGAACTCTTTCCTCATTAGGAAAACAAACCCCAAACAAAATGAATATTTTGTACATAAAAGGAGCAAAGCATCAAGATTGCAGGATTGAAATATAAAAATATCAGAGACAATGGCAAATATTGAATAATATGTACAAAATATTTATATACAATTACAAATCATAAGCAATGGGAAACCATGGTGAGTATAAGGCATTGTTCGGAAATTTCAACTGGAGTTCCAAGCATAGTTCCTCCATGTCAGTAGTGTAGGACGTGGGAAGGGACAATATATAGTTGTTTGGATAGGACAAAAAACCTTGATATAATGTACACATTGCCGTGCATTTTAAAGAAGAGATAGAAATGAGGTTAAGCGTCCACTTGACACAAACTGGGTCAAATGGGTAGAAGCCTGGATCAAAGCCACTTCGACTGTGTTCACTTTAAAGTACCCTTGACAATTGACATATTTGACTCAAGGACAGACCTCCTAATCCAATGTGTGCCTGTTAACCATTCAACCCCCTGAGTTCCCTTTAATGAACTCTTGACAGTTGAAATATTTGATATAAGAGTAGACTGTAAGGCAGAATCACCTTAATAACACTGAAAAGTGGGATATTAAACCTTATTTCGTTTCATAAGCAAGGAAAAGTCATCTTAATGTAGGTCAAGTTTTTTTTTGTAATTCTGGACCTATCTGATCTACATTTGGTTTCTAGATAATGTCGATTAAATACTTTTATGATTTTCGACCAAATTCTAAGTGATTTATATGTCACTTTACTTTCTATATTATACAGAAATTAATAAGATGATTAAAATCTAATTGTGTTTTCGAAGAATACTTAACATTAAAAACAAAAAATAAATATTTAAAAATTGTGTCAAATGCATTCTTTTCCAGAATTATAAAATAAACTGATGCTTGGTTTCTCTTGTTTTTATCATTCATTAAATTCTCCTCCGAGGGTGCTTCAGCTTAAAAAATAAAAAGTCCGAAATAAGAATACTTTCTATATGGTTCATAATGTTTAAATAAACAATTTATTTTGCCACATTGAGACTTAGTTTCTTTTTTGTTTCAACTTTGCGTAACACTGCTTATGTCTCGTCCAGTTACAGGCCCAGGCAAAATATAATGCTCAAATGAAATGGGTTAGAGTCAGAGAAAGAGGGAAATGGGTTTTAACACCCACTTGACACAAACTAGGTCATTTTGGGACCAACATACGGTTTAATTTTATTTCAATAATTCGCTTGCGCTGAGGGGTCATTAGGTCCTAACCATCCGGCAATTCACCCCCACCCCCTTAGAAGTCACAAAAAGGCATTGAGATTTTGGACTGAAATTTTTGGACTGAAATTTTGCACGTTACCGCGACCCTAAGGCATACTCTTGTATCAAATTCCAATTGCCAGAGGATCTTTTACATGTATGCCAATGTGTACACCGGACCATGTTTTATTGTTCAATCTGAACAACTAGACGAATGTTCTTGTCAGGCCCTCCATCCTGAATTTTCTATGTCAACATTGGGAGCAAACCTGCAGCCTTAAAATATGCGGGCCAGTGTCTTACCCACCTCGACTCTCCACAGATGAGGCAGTCATATATGCACATACATGTATGTGTATACTTTTACTATACTAAATTGAATTTTATATTTCAAAATCATAAACTGAAATGGAGGCTAATGTCATCTCCGCTCGAACCGGGTTATATTGTGCCAAACACATTTAATGGTGAGATTTCAAATTACCATAGCAACAATCTTTTCTATTAGAATTGAACACTCACCCTCCAACCCCCCCCCCCCTGGGGTGTAGGGGGTGATAAGAATATACCCTTCGTATGTCCTGCGTGTCGTAAGAGGCGACTAAAAGGATCCCTGTAATGGGGCAACGTGTTTGCCGTGCGTTGCGACCCGTGTCGGTGGAGAGTGGAATCCTGGTAATTGAGTGGGGACTTGGCTTGCGAGCCCTTTCTCTGCAACACATGACTTAGGCCCATGGTTCACCTAGACGGGAGGTCAGAGTTATAGTTCTGTAGAATGTACCCTATCCCAATTTAATGCTTTGTTGTTTTATACTCAGCAAATTTACCTTTGTTTCCTTAGTTCATTCTACAGAGCGACGGCTTGGGTCAATCAGGTTGGATATGTATTCTGTACTTTTTGGCTTGAGAATACCCCTCGTTGAGCCCTGAGGCCACGCGCTGGTTATCCGTGCTAGTCCTCCCCTTAGTAGGCAGGGAAGTAACCTGGGAGACGACGAGGGGTGAATTAAAAAAACACGTTCATGGATCCCCTAATCCCCCCACACTACCAAATGAACGACAAAAACAGAAACGTCCTAGGTGGCCGAGGTTTCTCTTGATTGAGAGCCCCTCTACTAACTTATCTAAAGTCTCACCTTTTTTAATAGCTAAGGGCATTGCCGGTTTGGCCGGTGAGCCCAAAGCTATTAAAAAATGAAAAATGGAACACTCTTGATAGAATGTGTCAAGGAGCAGCATGCTACTATGCTTCTCAAATCATCCACTTTGGCAGACATTCCTATCAAGGTGTCACCACATAGATCATTAAATTCTAGTAGAGGTGTCATT
Organism: Patella ulyssiponensis; assembly: GCA_963678685.1. Classification (NCBI taxonomy): domain Eukaryota; kingdom Metazoa; phylum Mollusca; class Gastropoda; family Patellidae; genus Patella; species Patella ulyssiponensis. The sequence continues at coordinate 8,580,277 of OY783227.1, read as the reverse complement.
CGCTGTTGGGACCTTGAAGGCAGCAGTGGGAATGAAATGGTTGAATACCTTTCTTCTCAAGGCGTCCAACAAGTTAAACGCATTAGTGTACGCCGAGGAGATAAGGTGATTCCCACAAGCACCTATATCCTCACTTTTAATCGTCCCAACATACCGAAATCAATCAAGGCAGGTTATTTAAATATACCTGTTGATTCTTATATTTCCAACCCTCTTCGTTGCTATAAATGTCAGAAATTTGGACACAGCAAGACCGTCTGCAGAGGCAAAGATACCTGTGCTCGTTGTAGTCATGATGGCCACGAGAGCGTTGCCTGCCAGGCTGCGTTAATTGCAAGGATAAGCATTTCGCTTACTCTCGCGAATGTCCAATATGGCAGAAAGAGAAAAGAATTCAACAGGTAATGTCTGAACGGAAGATTCCATATTTTTATGCTAAGAAGCAAGTAGAACTTACTTCACTCATTCCCATTGCACCACAAGGGAAATCTTTTTCGAGTGTAGTTAAAGCTTCTACTAAATCAATATCTGTTCAGGCAGACATAACCTGGCCAGATAAACAAAAAATGAGGACTTTGCCTATATCAGATCAAGTAAAAGGGGTCTCGAGCTCTTCTCAGTCACGAGAGAGCTCGATTCAAACACCTTTGCCCTTGCCTGATGAGGGTTCATCTTCCTTGCCCCTAACTGAAGATATTGGGATCATTCCCAATACTTCCTCCAGTTTACATCTGAATCCAAGAGATCTTGATGACTTTGTTGCACAACTTCCTCTCCCGTTTATTATTACGGGAGATTTCAATGGTCATCATTCCCTCTGGGGTAGTCCAGATGATAACAACAGAGGTAAACAAATAGCGGGCTTCATTAACAATAACAATTTGTGTTTATTAAATGACGGCTCGCCTACTTATCTACATCCTTCCACAGCTTCTTTTTCTTCCCTCGATCTCACCATTTGCCCTCCGGTCCTGTTTCAGGATTTTACATGGAGGGTAAATGAAGATCTGTGCGGCAGTGACAACTTTCCGATCTTGATAGATAATAATGGTCCCTCTCCGGTTGAACGACCGCAGAGATGGAAGTTGCATAAGACGGAGTGGGCTCTTTTTGAATCTTTGTGTCTCTTCTCTTTTGATACAAAGGAGTTAGAAGATGCAGACGAGCCCATGGCCTTATTTACTTCAATTATTGAAGATGCAGCTGAGCAGAGGCGATTCCAAAAACCACGACTGAACCAAGACGTTTCAATAAACCATGGTTTAATGACGATTGCAAATCCGCTCTTAAAGAGCGTGATCTTATCCTGAGACGACTAAAGAACCATCCTTCCATGGAGAATATTGCAGCATACCAAAGAAGTCTTCATGGCAGGGGTATGTCTCCAATATCAATTCCCGTACCCCATCTAAGTCGGTATGGGATAGGATTCGTAGGATTAAAGGTAAAAGTAGTGTGTTATCAGTTAACCATCTCAATGTTGATAATTCCACCCTAACAAAATTTCCTGATATTGCTAATTCTCTAGCCAGTACATTTTCATTCAATTTATCATCCAATTTCTCCTCCGATGCCTTTCGAGGCATAAGACAACAACAGGAGAAAAGGCGACTTAATTTCAAGTCCCGCAATGATGAATGTTATAATGATCGTTTTTCCATTGCAGAGCTCCGTGATTCGTTAAAGCGAGCTCGGGACACTGCAACTGGTCCAGATGAAATACACTACCAAATTTTAAAACGTTTACCTTTTCCCACACTCTTAATCTTACTGGATCTTTTCAACCGGATTTGGGTTGATGGGAATTTCCCTCCTTCGTGGCATGAAGCCACAATAATTCCCATCCCTAAAACGGGAAAAGATCATACGAATCCTACCAACTATCGTCCGATCGCTTTAACTAGCTGTATTTGCAAAACCATGGAGAGATTGATCAATCGAAGGCTTGTTTGGTACCTCGAGTCCAACAACCTCATTACTGACCTCCAATGTGGATTTCGGCCCCAAAGGAGCACTAATGATCATCTCGTTAGATTTGAAACGTTCGTCAGGGACGCTTTCATCCAGAAGCAACATTTAGTTGCAATTTTTTTCGATTTTGAGAAAGCATATGACACCACGTGGAAACACGGTATCATGCGCGACCTCCATAACCTCGGCCTACGAGGTCGCTTACCTATCTTCATTAAAAATTTCCTAGAAGATAGGTCATTTAAGGTACGACTGGGATCAATATTCTCTAACCCATTTCCTCAGGAAATGGGGGTTCCACAGGGAAGCATTTTATCTCCTACTCTTTTGGCTATAAAAATTAATACGATCCTAGCGTGCCTTAAACCAGGTACAAACGGCGCTCTTTATGTTGATGACTTTCAGATGTGCTATGGTTCTACAGACATGCGGATAATCGAACGCAAGTTGCAGCTTTGTTTGAATTCACTCCAACAATGGGGAACCGAAAATGGATTTCGTTTTTCGAAATCCAAGACTGTCTGCATGCATTTCTGTCAGAAACGAGGTTTACATCCTGATCCAGAACTTTTCGTGGATGGCAACTGCCTTTCAGTTGTGGATGAAACCAAATTTATTGGGTTGATATATGTTAAGAAATTATCATTTATCCCCCATATTAAAAATCCTAAAAAAGAAATGTCTGATAGCTCTCAACATATTGAGAGTCTTATCAAATATTGACTGGGGAGCAGACCGTAAGGTCTTGCTCAGATTATATCGAGCACTCATAAGATCAAAACTCGATTATGGGTGTATTTTTTATGGGTCTGCCCGGAAGTCTTATCTCAAAGAGCTCGACACCATACACAACCAAGGACTTAGAATCAGTTTAGGAGCCTTTCGTACATCTCCAGTGGACAGTTTATACGTCGAGGCGCACGAGCCCTCATTGCACAACAGACGTGATAAACTGGCCCTGCAGTATGCTACGAAATTTGCATCACTTCCGAATCATATTTCATTTAACACCATATTTAGACCTCGTCATGAGCATTTGTATCTGGTAAAGACTAATATTGTTCCATCATTCGGTATTCGCATACAACCCCTTTTGTCTAAGGCTGGTATCAGCCTCGACAGTATTGCGAATACCCCTGTCTTTAGGACTCCACCGTGGGCTATATCTCCGCCAAAGATAGATTTCGATCTTTCTCAGCACAAAAGGAGAGATACTAGCTCAACGGTGTTCCAATCTCTCTTTAGAGAGTTAAGGTCTAAGTATGGTGATTATGGTTCGAAAGATGGTGATCGGGTAGCTTCGGCTACCGTGACGCCATCCGAGACCATTGCTGTTCGCTTACCACCTGCTGCTTCTATTTTTACAGCTGAGCTCCAAGCTTTGGAGTTCATTCAGTCCTCATCAAATTTAAAATACATCATCTTTTCTGATTCTTTGTCCTGTTTTCAAGCAATTAATAACAAACAGCTTGATCACCCATTAGTAGCAGACATTTATCGTCTGCTACTTTCATAAAAGTTGAGCAGCAAGTACATTGCCCTTTGCTGGCTCCCCAATCACATGGATATTAAAGGGAATGATCAAGCAGACTCGGCTGCCAAGTCTGCTTTAGATCTTCCCATATCCGAATTTTACATTCCTTTTAAGGATTTTAAATGTGTTATAAATTCGTATATTTATGACCGCTGGCAACGGTCTTGGGATCTTGCAGGCACAAACAAACTTCATCACATTAAGCCTCTCTTAGGAGAATGGCCAAGTTCCTGTAGAACTTACAGGAGAGATGAAGTTGTTTTGTGTCGCTCTCGTCTTGGTCATACCTTTTTAACTCACATTTTCATCTTAAAGCGAAAGCCTCAACCAGAATGTCGACACTGTCATGTTCCTTTGACAGTTAAACACATTTTGATTGAGTGCAAGCATCTCAAGCATATAAGATCACGGTATTACCGTTGTCAGTCACTTCATCATTTGTTTGCCCATCCGGGCCTATATTGTAAAGCGCTAGACTTTTTTAAAGAGACAAATTTTTATCGAAAATTTTAATTGTACATATCCGAATATTTTCTTTCATGTTTTAAATATATATACATAAAGTTTGTGATATTTATTTTTAGCTGATGTTTACTGTGATATATGTTAATATTTATGTATATATAGATAATGTGATTATTTGTTTCTAGTTTGTCTCGTAACATCATCATATGTTTGGCGCAATATAGCCCGGTTGGAGCGGATGTGCCATTAAGCAACATTTCATTCATTCATTCATTCCCTCCAAAAACCTTATTTGTTCAGCTCTTTCTTCTCCCATATTTTCTTATTTTATTATATGATGTTTGATTTGCTATGACATCTAATATGGAAACTGAAAAATATGAATATGTGACATGTAATTAACTGTTTAAGATATCTTATCATATACAAACTGTGTGACATGAAATTGAAACTAAAATATCTACGGTATCCAAAACCATTTAAATCTTGAAGATTTTACATAAGCCGTGAAAATCTATTTTAATAACCCTTGTTTGTCATTTGACTGGACTGTCACAGTAATTAGACGATAGCCATGTGGCTGAGTGAGTAAGGTGCGGGACTGTGGGTTGCTTTTCTGGAGGTAGCGGGTTTGTTCTCAGTTTTTCCTGAGAAAGTGCATTTGGATTGTTCGATGGAACAAAAAACCTGCAGTCCCATTGGCGTGCATGTAACCCGATAGCATGGTATGGCCTTATATTTTTGTTCTGGGTATGCCCCATTGTTGGTTTTTAGAAAATACAGACTTTTCTAGTAAAGCTGTGGACACACCAGAATGATGTGTTCAAATTATTTGCCCAATTCAATTGGCGAATAATTGCAGCCGAATGAGTGGATACTCCAGGCGAATCCCTCGTCAGATTCACCACTCACTTACATCACCTTTCACGTCACATGATTTAACATTTGTCTTCAAAAAAATTCATGTGACTTCTTGATATGAATGTGTGCTTATTGGCTAATGAATTCTAAAACCAGACGAATGCTTCAACAAAGCGGACACACCAATCAAATATAGTTCAGCCAAATATATCAAACCTGTTTGATTTGGCCGAATGTCAGTGTACACACTACGTGAATCTTAGCGCTAATTCATTCAGCAGAATCCTTCTGCTAGTGTGTCCAGCGCTGCCGATTTACGTTTATACTTATGCAAATATCACATTGGAAATAAACCATTCTCTTATGTGATTCACCGCTTGAATGTGACTAGGTATAAGGTTGCCTGACCAGCCTTGTGTGTTTTCTCCAGGAACACTGGTTTCCTCCCTTTGCTGAATACGTGCAAGCAAATCTTTCAACTAAAATTGAACCATACTTTAGTCTCAAAATTACCTGGCGCCAGTAAGTTTAAAGGATTTATGCAACAAACACTAACAACAACTCCCAAGTTTATGCCGAATTAATATAAACACAACATACACAATGGTCAGTGCTCAGGTAAATGGCGGACATGGAAGACCTGTCCTACTTGATTCTAGGACATATATCATGCATGGGCCTACTTGATTCGACCAATTTAATACAAGGACATGTATATCGCACAGTTCTGTTAAAGTTACATTATGGGAGATAAGATAAAGATATGGCAGATCTCACTATAATAGTTAAAAACTAGATAGTGTAAAGGTAATTTGCAGAAAATTTCAGTCAAATTGGTCCAATATTAGCCGAGAAAAAAGCGTTTGAAATATCCACATAGCCTTGGTCATCATTACTCAAATCATTAACATAAACAGCATAGTCTCGATTATCCACTTGATTGATTTAATTATCAACGGCCATTGAGCGGCATATAGGAATTTAATCCGCCAACATCGAAGGCTAGCCTTCACATAGAGAGTTTATTATGGTCTGGATATGTTAATTAATGTCTAATTGATTATTTAGATATTATTTTAGGCCTAAAGAAAGACCGATAATAAGCAGATGTTGCTCTTGCATAATGCTATTTTAAGTTAACTTAAAACCCGATTTCCCCTCTCTTTTGAATGGATATTACTACTGATAGTGATATTAATAAAAAAAATATATTAAAAGAAAATGAAATTGTTACCAGATTTTCTTTGTGGAGTAGGCCTATATGCTAACATCAATGACTGAAAAAAAAAACAAACGAAATTATAGAGAAACTTCAGAAAACAGGACTTTAGTTTCTGAATCAGTACGTCTAATATATTATACATTGATTGATATAAAAATAAGAGGCTGAATTGTTTGTTTGGGTTTGTTTTTTCTTTTACACAGATAAGATTACATTTCAATTAAACTAGTACAAAAGTTAGTATCTAGCTATAGTCCATGCCTGATACACCTATTTCTCATTTTGCCCGAAACAAAGGTGGCGGCCGGGCGAGTATAAAATGAAGGGAGATTCTTACCTGCTGGTCCCAGTCGGGGTTCTTTTTTGCAATTACAAGTATTTGAACAACGGTGTACCGCCGAATGATACTAATTAAGCACGTTTTCAGAAAAATTAAGACAAATTCGTTAGACTGCTGAATTACCGGGACGCTTTAGAAACACATTAAAATATTTTCCTTGTCCGCCATTTTCAAACACACACTTCCGGTTTAATTGTTCTGAGTTATTCTCTAACATCCAGAAACATTTTCTACAAATAACATACGTTGAAAATTACGAGGTTCTAGAACAAGTCTCGGTCTGACTTGTTTGTTTTAAATTATTAGTAATATACATAGAAATCGATGCTAAATTAAATATACGGCTTTATTTTTTTTTAAATTTTACAAACCTGCGGTCTTGTATTCTGTGTGACAATTATGTTTTTAAAAATGTCACTCTCGGTTGACACTACTACGAAACTTGGCGTCCTACAGTTAACAGTTAAATGTCTAACTCAATGTCGCTGATAAAATATCAAATAGAGTTTAGATAACTTGGAGAACCATTGTATCAATAAATCAATTATGAGACAAATCTGAAAGATTAATTAAATTTGATTGGTTACTGTTAAGTTTACCAATATACTGTCCAATTTCGATTACATCAACCAATTACATTACTAAGAGTTTTACTCATTGTTTTCCAATGCACATTGAATCAGTTTTGACAAACACAAGGGTGCTGAAAATCACATGTACACTATATATTCCTTTGATATATCAGTTTATTGGATCAATAAAAAAAGACAACCAGACATTTCATCTTTACAGACAACTTAACACCAATTAACATTCAAGTTCGCCTGGCAATTGTCTGATTAATTAGTGCTCACTCTTCCAGTGAAGAACAGCATGTAATTTTCGGGATTTGAATTAAGCCCTTTATTGTATTACTTTTCTTAAACTTGTGAACTCCCGAATTCTGACTTTGTAAACAAAATAAAAAATAAAAACATCGTTGGATGACGGTAGGTCTACACATTTTCGAGATATTCGAGGTCAAAGGCCAAATGAGTTCATTTGCACTGAAAGTGAATGCGCAACCATTCTTGATTCATGAAAATATGCTGAAAATAATCGAAAATAATCACTCTTTCAATAAAAATGTAAACTTGCTAAATTCATCTTTGTGCTTTGTGACCCCGGGTGTCATAAGGTCAAAATATCGGTTTTAGCGATATGAAGATTTAAAACTATAAAATGTCAGCGTGAAATATAAAAACCTAAACGAAACATGTTTTAATTGTTTAAAGGAACATTTAAAATTTATCTTTATGTGGTCTTAGCACCGAACTTTAACTTTGGAACGTCGAAAAAAATCTTGATTAACAGATCCAAAACACTTCGAAACCTGGTTCAAAAATGCAGACAATCGGTCAAATAAAAAATATCTCCGATTTAGTTTCACAACGAATGTTATACATAATGATACTAGTTGTCTGAAAAAAAACCAATTGAATAGTTTCATGGATGAACTCCAGTCTGCAGGTCGCGTCAAAACCTTCGAAACTTTTTCCCGGTAGCATTTACCAATAAGACATTTATACCCCGTGAGCTATTATGTAAAATGCATCCGCCGGTTTTAACTGTGTCCATGCTACGTCGAAATTCATACAAATTTTCAAACGTTTAATCACGTCGTCAGATACGTGTTTTCCAGTCTCAGAGAAAGTTTTAAATGTTCCTACTATCAATTAAAACAGGTTTCGCTTTAGTTTTTATATTTTACGCTGACATTTTATTGCTTTAAATCTTCCTAGATTTAACCTTTTATCCTCCGGCGTCACTAAGAACAAAGATGAATTTAGCAAGTTTACATTTTTATTGAATGAGTGATTACTTTTGATTTTTTTTTAGTATATTTCATTGATACAAGAATGACTGTGCATTCACTTTCAGTGCATATGACCTCACTCAATTGTAGTCTAAAAAATTGGGTCTGGTTTTGTGCCCATTTGATGGACACCCATCGTGTTTAACGTCTGCTTCCACATAAGTGATATTGCAGACAAGACGTATTAGAGCCGAAGCTGATTCCTGTTTTTTAGAACATGATTTTGCAATCTTTCCATTTTGGCCTTAGGCCAGGGTTTAGTGGGAAGTTCTTCCCTTTATTTAATATAAAATATATCGTTTGGTAGATGATCTCTTCTGCGTCTGGATTGTCACCGTTTGGGATTAGTGTTTAGGTGCCAGGCCCGTCTTATCGTGGCCTCCCTTTGGTATCTGTGTTTAGTTTTAATTCCCAGCTTGAATTGACCTGTCTTTTAACCATACTGTAGATTTCTGTGGTGCTGTAGTCTATGGTACGGAGTGGTGCTGTGTCCTTGAGACCTTCGTTGGCGAGTCGATCTGCCTCCTCGTTTCCTCTAATGTTGACATGTGATGGAATCCACACGAGCTCTATTATGCTTCCCTTCTCTAGGGCCCTCTGGTACAGCTGCCTGATTTCCAAAAAGACTTTTGGTCTTGAGTCCGATTGAAATCAGACTGCTCAGAGAGTCGCTTGGGATGACGAACGTACTAGTCTTTTGATGGAAGATCCATGACATAGCGTCACGAATGGCCACAAGCTCTGCAGTGTATACCGAACAGTTATTGGGCAGTTTCCTCCTTATGCTCATTGTCCAACGTATTCAAGGTATTGATGTAATGAAACTATACACTAAGTTTCATCACTCTGACTTAATTAGAACTGAAGTGAAAGTGTCCGAAATCATCAACCAATCAAATTGCTTATCTCTGCTTACCCTAAGCATAAAATGCTCATCTTCGAACTCCATTAAAGCATTGACCTAATAAAGACCTACGCCAAGTTTGAACATTCTACCCGAATAACACTGGGAGTTATTGTGTTTCAATGTCTCGACCAATCAATTTGCGTATCGCTCTGCTTATCCTGAGCAGAAGATGCTCATTGTCAAGGTAATGATTTAATGAAACAATACACCAAGTTTCATCACAATCACATAATCAGAACTAATGTTATTGTGTGTCGAATCATCAACCAATCAAATTGCTCATCTCTGCTTACCCAACGCAGAAAATGCTGATATTCGAACTTCATCAAGACATTGACCTAGTGAATGCCTATACCAAGTTTGAACATTGTACCCCAATTAGAAGAAGAGTTATTGTGTTCCATAGTCCTCAAGGTATTGGCCTAATAAACACCTACACCAAGTCTAGCTGAATAAGAAAGAGAGTTATTGTGTCCCAAACTAGATCATTTCGGGACTAACATATAGTTAGATTTTATTTCAATATTTTGCTTGCGCGTAGAGGTCTTTAGCAGTGGAAGGAAACCGGAGGAAATGAAGAAAACCCACCAAGTTGGACAGGCGACCTTACTCCTTGTCAGGTACAACTGGAGATTCGAAAACACGCTAGTTGACTCAATGACAGTCTTTATGATAAAGCGCGCGCGTGCTAACCATTCAGCGACCCAACTCCCCTTTGAAATCAGACACGTGCAATATGTCATATAAGAAGAATAACAAGTCGCTCACATACAAAATGGTAAATTAATGAGCTTAGGTCCAAAGGTTGAGCTACTGTTTTAGAGTATTTAATTGTTTTAAAGAGAGACGTTAAGGGTTGTTCATAGTTAAATGAAAGTTTAATTTTAAATAAGACGAACGTCTACCAATAAAATTAGGATTTAATAATATTAAAATAAAGTTTTAAATTATAAATAATTAATTATTGGTCTGATGACAATGCAATGTTTTGATTTGACGGAGGAAATGTACGATGGGTGTCCACACCAAGTGGCTAAGGCGTTGGCCTGCTAGCCAAGAGGTCGGGTGTTCGATCCCTGCATTGGCCAATAAAGTTCATCTCGATTTTCTGGCGTGCCCCCCACCCCCGTGTACACATTGGAGTGCACGTAAAAGATCCCTTAGCAGTTGGAATTCGATACTGTTGAATACGCTATATACGATGACTAAATGTGTAGATTGTAGCCACCCACACTGCGTGTTTTGCTTAACAATGAAAGGGTGCCGTTTTCAATTTTCGATCCTTTTATTCTTCTACTCCTGACCTATTTTTTTTTTGATACTAGACAATGTTGATCGATGGTTTCATACAAAAGACTATCGATAAGACTCTTTGTAGAAGAAGTTCCCAAAAAATATTATGTTGACTTTAAGAGAAAAAGACCTTTAAACATGCTCCAAATCGTAAGTATACGACTTTTGGGATTTTCGATCTCTTTTTTTCTGCTATCCCTGATATTTAAAAAAATGGTACAATGACTTAGACTCTCTATTGACAGAGTTTCACCACCTTCCCTTCATTAGAACCGAAGTTATCGTGCCCTAAAGAATCAACAAATCAACATGGTTATCTCTGCTTACCCTAGGCAGAAAATGTTCATCTTTGAACTCAATCATGACATCGACCTATTAAACGTCTACACCAAGATTAATTAGAAGGAGAGTTATTGTGTTCCAAAGTCCCAGCCCTTCAAATTGCTTCTATTTTTCATTTTCAATTCAAAATAGTGACCATCACGTGACCGAATTCAAAATTTTGATCCGATAGATTTAACTCCCGAGTCTGTAATTAAAATAGCAAAAAGGCCTTATTGATTTTTCACTTTTAAAGATGTTGGCACTTCCGGATCGACCGACAAACTCCATATTTTGTGTACGAATCAGTAATTACTTGTCTAGTATCAAAAAAAAAATAGGTCATTCTGACCTATATTTGGACGATTTTTTTGAAAACTTTGATCCTTAATTTCACCAAGAGGAGATAATTTAGAAAATTGTCTAAGGACATCTTTAAAGTTGCATCGGTAAGATCTACTTACATACTAAATTTCATGAAAATTGTACAACTATTAAAGAAGTTGTCAAACTGGTTTTAACTTCCGGTTCGAAATCACAGCGACCAATTTTCGAAATTCGAAAATGTGAAACTGCAGATGAAAATGATTTTTTTCAAGGTATTCAAAGAAAAAAGAATTAGTAAAATCGGTCAAAAAATAACAAAGTTACGGCTACGAATTGTCAGTTTTTTCGTTCGTAAAATTCGGTGATTTCGGATTTCGGTTTTGAAAATATATTTAATCAACAGCCACCACCCATTTTTTCAAGGTATTCAAAGAAAAAAGAATTAGTAAAATCGGTCAAAAAATAACAAAGTTACGGCTACGCATTGTCAGTTTTTTCGTTCGTAAAATTCGGTGATTTCGGTTTTGAAAATATATTTAATCAACAGCCACCACCCATTTTTTTTTTGGGGGGGGGGGGATAGGTTAGATTCTGAGAAATCCGATTTGTGGATAAAACACACAAAAAAATAATAATAGGAATAATCTTAACAGAAACAATAATCTTTCATATGTAATATGAAAGCTTAATAAATATAATATTAGCGACATGAATATAAATGACATACTAAAAACGATTAATAAATGTGACACTGAACATAATAGTGTAAACGATGTATTGGTAGCTAATAGAGACTTTATTATGTTAAGAGACTCAAAACAAGACTGAATGAAATGTTGTTTAATGGCACGTCAGCTCCAACCGGGCTATATTGCGCCAAACATATGGTGACATTCTTCGAGACAAACTAGAAACACATAATCACAATATTATCTATACATATACATAAATACAAACAAAATATCCCAGTAAATATCAATTAAAAATAAATATCAGCTTTATGTATATATATATTTAAAACATGAAAGTGAAAATCAGGTATATACAATTAAAATTTTCTATAAAAATTTCTCTTTTAAAAAATCTAGCGCTTTACAATATAGACCCGGTTGAGCAAAGAACTGATATGTAGTCAAGACAAGACCCTAACATTCACGAAATCATTGACCATTTGTGTATTTCATAAGAATGGTGTATAGCTTTAACTGTAAATACCTAATGATTTATTGTACATGTTGGTTTTTCTTTGATTTGAAAGTGTACAATTAAGTACGAATAAAGATATTATTATTATACTATCAATGTAATGTGGCTGGTCCATTTACATTTTGTTTGAAAAGCATGTCTAAGATGTTTGTGTTCAAATACTTCCTTTATTCGAATTGATTTCATTAATAGGGGTGGTTTCACAATGTTGCGTTTAGTCGTGAGGGTTAGGGTTCCTGTCTTTTATAGGGGGTTAAAAGTCACTAACCACGCTTTCGCCCTTGCATTGATTTTTTTTTTTGTAGTCTAATGTTTGGATGTATATCGTTCACAATGTCGTTGATATATATTAGATATAATAGAGGTTTTCAATACACTGCCCTGTGGGACACCAGTGGGGATGTACCTGGAGTCCGAGGAGGTTCCATGTATTACAAATAATTTTTGATCCATAATAATAACCCTGCTCGGGCCCCAGCAGCATTAAGCTTGTGCCAGAGTCCGGTATGTCAAAAACTTTGCTTATGTCATAAAAGACGAACCTGGTATATTTGTTATGATCAATGGCTTCAGATCTATTAATTGGAAGATAGTAGAATCACCTGGAAGGAAACCACTGTGCAGTGTTGTTAGTAATGAATTGTCCTTGAATAAATTAAAGACGTGCTTATATATTATTTTCTCAAATATTTTTACAATAACACTAAGGAGCGAGATGGGTAATTGCTGCATTCATTTGGGTGACCAGTTTTGAAGTAAGCCATAAGCAAATTTTAATTCATTAGTTAGTATAGACTATAACCATGTAATGCCATGGTGGTTTGTAACTTCTGCTTGCAATGCCTTTAAAGCGTATTTCGAAAGTAGTTTCCGAGCTTTGACGAGTAAGGACATACTTTAACAGTTGTAGTTAGAGTGGGTGTGGATTTAGGGGTCCCCCCTCATTAGAATCTGAAGGAAGACGAATAGGTCTCCGCCCCTCCATGATTTTGATCGCTAAGACAGATTTTCAGATTTATATCGACTGATCTTCACAATATCTCCCCCCTTAACTGTAGGTAGTAAGTTTTTACCTGTCATCATATTAACCCTAGTTACAGCGTTCATGGTTTGATAATGGAATGTGCCAGGTTACAGCCCCCCACCAAACAAACATAAATAACCAACCCACGCCCTTGGTATTGTGGTCCATATTTGTTAAAACATGGGAGGGCTTTAATGGAGACTCAGGTCTGTATGAAAGACATGATCCAATTATATGGATGGTGCACAGATGTATACAGGATATGCAACAACAAAAACGAATTAATACAATTAGAACATAACACCTTTGAGTTGGGGTTACTTACGGGTTTGTCCGCATTTTATCGTGTTTGTGAAAAGTATAAAAGGACGATGGGATAAACCTGTCGACTTTCTTTTATAAACGTCCTTTGTTACAATTAATTGTTGTTAAGTGTCTTTTATTTTTAATACTTCCCATCAATTATGTTCAGACCTATAAATGGAAACCAGTTAACACAAGCCGTAGGGCAAACTCTACTATACATGAGAGGGTGGATGTTAAAAAAGGGCAACCCAAAGAAAGACGTAAACTACAATAAAATTGAATGCGTAAAACGAAATTAAAAAGGCTTATTAATGGGAAGTCAGTTAACGAAAGCTATGACAAAGCACTAATAGGGAATTTGCGTTTTCTCCTGTGGAGGTGGAATGGGCTGACGTAAACCATTAATATGTATAATAGATAGACTGATGCAAGATATAGCATGCACGATCTTTACTAATATATCTTCTTTTAATATGGGTGTGGTAGGACTGCATTGAAACAATCATAGATTTAAAGAGTCCCACATCTCGGTTTAACATGGGGTTAATACGTTTAATGTTTTGATGTATAACTAAGTATCACCTTTAAAAAGTTTAACAATATTGTTCAAATAACATTACCTTTCCGTTGGTCTCATTCTTACGGTTAAATATGATCATATTTATTTGTATTGTATAGTTATAATTCCAACTAAATGTAATGTTATCTTTGACGTGACCGCGCATGTTTGTCGCGTTACTTGATACGTCAGGGCCTGAAATAGAAAAAAAACCAACAGAATTTGAAATATGTCAAGGCACGTGAAGCACCAAGACGTTAAAGTTTATTTTTCTTCTTCATTAATTACATACAAAATTCCGGAAAAACCTATCTTATTCCAAATTTTTGTTAATACCTCAAATTGAAAGCCACGTCTATTTTCTCTGTAATCTGAATTTATGATTTCCATAACGAAAAGATAAATAATACACTGTATTACTATTACTTACCACCAACAAGAAATATCCCAATGTTAGAGCCTGACTTTTTGTCATTAAAAACAATTTTACATGTATAGTTCAAGTTGTAGTCTTTTGCTGTTGTATTTAGTAATGTCAGATATATGCCACCTTTCAAATCACCAGTTTTATTGAACATAACTCTCTCTTTTACTCTGGAATCATTTTGATTAAAGATGTCATCTTCCCAAACCCCAAGGTGGTCAATCTACAATAAAGAGTATTATGATCACCACTGCTATTAAACATAACTCCGGGTATCAATGTATTGGCGAAGCCAGGTTCCACAGATCCTAGATGAGCAATCCACAATACATAAACATCGAAACATTATTAATACCGACTGGTCTGAAAAAGTAGCACATTGAAATATGGAATATGCCTTAAGTGAATATGCCTTAAGTGTAGGTAAATATCGAAAATACATTATTATTCTGATGTACATGTATAACCCCTATTACCCAGAGACAAAATGCTAAAATTGGGACACGAAGTAAAGGGGCATCAGATAATATTAGATAAAGAGCTGGCGACTTTCGCTATAATAGTTAAAAAAAAACCAATTCAATTTAAGGCTTGCCTCGATCACAATTACTAACGTTGACACGATAATAAGCAAAGTCTCTATTATCTATTAACTTCTCCATCACAAAATGTATTCAGATCCACTAAATATCACTGGCATCTAGAGCTGATTATGAGAGAGAGAGGGAGGGACATGGGATTTAACGTCCACTCGACATAAATTAGGTGATTTAAGGACAAACATTTGGGGTTTTTTTTTCAGTTCCATAATTGGCTTGCGCTTAGAGGTCTTTAGACGCGGGGGGACCCGGAGATATTCCACCAGGTTGGGCAGGCGACCCTACTCCTTGTCGCATACAACCGGGGATGCGAAACCTCGCCAGTTGACTCAATGGCAGGCCCTATGATACATCGCGCACATGCTAACCATTCGTCCATCCAACCCCTCAGGCTGATTATGGTATGGATCGGTTAATTTTGTCTAATTAATAATTACGATAACATTTCAGGCCTAACGAAAGACCTGCAAAAGGCAGATTTAGCTATTGCACAATGTATGTCTAACAAAAGCTATGACGAAACACTAACTTAAAGTGAATGTGTGTAACCATTAATAGATAGGCAGATGAAGACATAGCATGCAAGATATTGCAGTAAAATTAATACATAGTATTGCATTAAAGTTAACAAGCCAACAGTGAGGCTGATGTCCCCCGCCGAAATCCCAAAATAAATAGAAGACACATATTAATTAATCGCACATTTATTTTTTTCAATGTATCGAGCAATCAAACTGTACACGAAGTGTCATCCAAAAGTGTTTTATAAAGAAAAATGCTAAAACCGACGAGATAAATGAAAATGTACCCTAGTTAGGGAGACCCTAAAGGCAGACAAAAGGGCCCCTCTGGCCGAGGGAAAGGGCCCTCGTGTCCAAGTCAATCGTTCCTATACATTGTTACTGTCGAATCCATTACTAAATGAGAATGCAGTTATTGTATTGGCATAAAAATCATCAATCAAGATGAACCTAAGTTATCTTGTCCCAAAGTATCAACCAATCAAATTGCTTTTCTCTGCTTACCGTAAGAGGAAAATGCTCATCTTCGAACTCCATCAAGGCATTGACCTAATAAGTTATCGTGTCCCAAAGCATCAACCAATCAAATTGCTTATCTCTGCTTACCCTAAGCGGAAAATGCTCATCTGCGAACTCCATCAAGGCATTGACCTAATAAACACATACACCAAGTTTGAACATTCTAGCTCAATTAGGAAGAGAGTTATTGTGTCCCAAAAAGTGTGACGGACAGACAGACAGACGGACGAACCCATTTTAATAGTCCACCAACTTTGGAAAGGCGGGGGACAATAAATAATGTTAAATATGAATGTGGTGCGGCAGTATTCAAATGAACACGGCCACAAATTTAAGGAGTCAATGTGTAAGTTTATCGTGAGGCCTACATCTTGGTTTAACTTGGGGCTAATCGTTTTTATGGTATGTTGTTACGTATCATGTTTTAAAAGTCTTACAATATACACGTAGTTCAATTAACATTACCTTTCCGTTGTTCTCATTCTTACGGTTAAATGCGATCATGTATATTGGTTCTGTATGGTTATAATTCCAGGTAAATGTAATGTTGTCTTTGGGGTGACCGCGCATGGTAGTCATGTTACTAGATACGTAAGGGCCTGAAACAGAAAAAAAGAACATAATATCTGAATGACTTTGAAATAAGTTGCACAACGACTGATCTTCTATTCTATTAGTTTTTAACGTCCGCTTCCAACGAGGTCGATAGTAGTTTAGCGCACGCACAGGGGTCTTTCCTGTAAGAGGAAATTGGGGTACCCGTATTACACCCACAAAGTTTCCTGTAAAAGGAAACCGGGATAACCGTATTAGACACACGAAATTGACAATGCGCCCCTATCCCCAAACCACATCATAATAGGTAGAGCTAGACGCGCAACACCCTGCACAGCTCCAATCCCCATTACGATTGGGTTCGGTCCTGCAGTGATATTACAGACAAGATTGTGTGTCTCACTTGGCTTCGGATGTAGGATGAAGACTGATACGTAATATCTATATAATTACCTTCAAGCATTGTGCCCATATTTGCTAATCCACAACTACAAAGTATTAATACCATTAAATGTAAATGACGTATGTAGTTAAACATTTCCCACACAACTGAAATAAATAACCCTAGATTAGGACGTTGAACCGAATGGCGACATCATAAGACAGAAACGGTCCGAAATACCCCGTTTAAATAACTCAAATGTATTCGATAATATACTGTAGTAAGACTTCTACCTCTTTTTCGAGATATTGTTTTTTCTGTCACAAGCAGTGACTGCAACTTACTTTTCACCATACCTAGTTGGCAGTACTTGATCTGAACATCTGATAGCGGATTATTAACCTACATAAACCATTCTTCCTAATACCCAAATCTGAAAATTAAAACCAGAACACAAAGTAGTTCCGATTCTTACGAATTGTAACTCTTATTCAAAGTGCAATATCTCAACCAGTATTAAATCTAAAGTTCTGTTTAACATATTTCTACATTTCCTACATCATGCTTTTCATAATATTCTAAAGGGTTTTCGCAACAAGACCTTAAACTCAACCAATTGAGTCCTTTTCTGGTCACCAAAGAATGGCGATTTAACTCCTTTAATAGATGTCATTACCCGTTATATAAGTCTGGCCCACAACCCGTCGTACTTCGAACTACGGACAGTCTATAAACCGGGAGCCAAGTCTAGCTGAAAATTGTACCAATTTTCTTCTACACGTTATCGATGCATGTATGTCTGGTACCATCAAAATGTAAGTCTGTCGGGTTTTTTAGCCAGGATGCGTAGAATACTAATACCTAGCATTTTTTGAAGAGACGGTAAACTGTGGTTGCAAGAAACTGATTTATGGGCCAAAACAAGTTTTATGGGGCTAAAAATACATTTTTGAACACAAAAATTGTTCTTGCAACCGCAATTTATCGCCTCTTCCATAGGTAATAGTATTCTACGCATCCTGCCACAATTGTTAATTGTTTGGAATACGGGAATAGTGCCGGCTACTCTATTCTAGTTGGGGTCCGTGGCATCTTGGGCGTGTCTGATAGGCGTAACCCACCGCACAAACTGTCTGGCAGTGGTCATTCAGGATTCCTGTGGTGGTACTGAACACCAAGGTTGTTTTAGGTGGTACAGATTTCAGCTAATCCAGCCTAGCTGTTGGCTGGAATTTAGATAACTCTCGTCAGGGATACGCTAATACTACAAACGTCTAGTAATTGGATAGTTGTCGGAGGTACCCCACCACTAGAAATGTCTGTCACTTCTGTGTGAATTTCATGTAGTACACTTTTGAGCTAATCTAGACTAGTTGAGAGGTATCCCATTTTGGACGTGGAATACCACACCCACCACCAGAAACCCGACAGACTTACATTTTTATGATACCAGGGCCCGATTCTTAGAAAATTCTTAAGCACGTTCTTGTCCTTTCATTTCAAGTAGACTTTGAATTTAAGTAAACTTATCGCATTTTGTGTTCCTGGAAAATTCTTAGGAACGTCCTTGTGCTTAGATTTTAAGTAGACTTCAGTGCAAGCACAAGTATGTTATTATGTGTTCCTAGAAAAAAATTAAGCGCAGCTTTGTTCTTATCTAAGCTCAAGTCTCAAGTAAGGTATAGGGCTTGCTTACCAACCTTAAGTCTGTTTCTGCTTCAAACAAGATGGCTGACAGTTATTCCACGGCATTTCCTACATCTCTTGATACGTAGGAGACAATTTAAAGGCAGAGGAAATCATTTAGAAATATATTCCCGAGAAGTATGCTATAGAAAATTTCGCCTCTGCACTGAAACCATTTTATTTATTTACCAATTAGTAAACAACACAAACACACGGGCTACTTTAAGATCAGGCGCTTCCGCATTTTTTCAGAGTGCTTGCGTTTTTTTTATCTTTTTTTTTTTACTTTGTGTCACATTTCATATGTGTATAAGGGACATGTCAAATGCATCTAAGTCGACCATTTGCCGCGAAGCAGACGACAAATTTATGACTAATTCGCATACCAAAACTGTTTTTATGACGTTTGAGAGCACCATAGTCTCATTTTACCAGTCGGAATGGGCTTAGACTCGTACTGGACTTGTGCTTACGTAAGAACAGTCTTGAGAATTTTCCAGAGACGGTATTTTATTAAGATTCTTACGTAAGAAAAAGTGAAGCATAACTTTGTGCTTACATTAAGAATTTTCTAGGAACTGGGCCCTGAGACAATAAAGGAAAAAATTGGTACAATTTTCAGCTAGGTTAACCCCCGGGGCTCCTGCTCTATCTACGGGGATTCTACGTTTGCGCCCCTCCCCCTGGGGTGTAGGGGGTGATAAGAATATACCCTCTGTATATCCTGCGTGTCGTAAGAGGCGACTAAAAGGATCCCTGTAATGGGGAAACGTGTTTGCCGTGCGTTGCGACACGTGTCGGTGGAGAGTGGATTCCTGGTAATTGAGTGGGGATTTGGCCCATGGTTCACCTAGACGGGTGGTCAGAGTGGCCCACTCTGATCAATCGGCTTGGGTCGTTTTTAAGCTCTGCAGAATGTACAATCCAAATTCCAATGCTTTGTAGTATTTTTCACTCAACAAGTATACCTTTGTGTCCTTAGTACACTCTGCAGAGCGACGGCTTGTGACAATCGGGTAGGAGTAGTAATTTTACTTTCTGGCTTGAGTATACCTCTCGTCGAGCCCCGAGGCCGCGCACTGGATATCCGTGCCAGTCTTCCCCCTGGTAGGCAGGGAAGTAATCTGGGGGACGACGAGAGGTGAATCAAAACAATTACTTTCCATGGATTCCCCCCCCCCCCAAATAATGAAAGAAAATAAAAGTAAACAGAAACGTCCTAGTTCAGAGGACGTTTCAAATATATTAAATAATAATAGCAAAATGTCTTGGTCGAGGTTCATCCTGATTGAGAGTCCCTCGAAAGACCTATCAAAAGTGTCACCATTTTTGATAACCAAGGGCAGAGCTGGCTTGGCTGGCGAGCCCAAGGCTATCAAAAAACTTTAAGATCGGAACACTCTTAGTAGAATGTGCCAAAGAACAGCATGCTACCATGCTTCTGAAATCATCATCTTTGGCAGACATTCCTATTATGGTGTCTCCCCATAGGTCTTTAAATTCTAGTAGTGGTGTAATACGTTGCCGGGACCTTGAAGGCAGCAGTGAGGAAGAAATAGTAGAAACCTTTCTTCTCAAGGTGTACAACACGTCAAAAGAATTAGTGTTCGTCGAGGAGATAAGGTGATTCCTACAAGCACCTACATCCTCACTTTCAATCTTCCCGACAAGACTCTAAAGGCAGGTTATTTGAACATACCTGTGGATTCTTACATATCCAATCCTCTTCGGTGCTACAAGTGCCAGACGTTTGAACACAGCAAAACTGTCTGCAGGGGTAAAGACACCTGCGCTCGCTGTGGTCATGATGCCCCACGAGAGCGCTACCTGCCAGGCTGAGTTTTGTTGTGTGAATTGTAAGGGTAAGCACTTTGCTTATTCCCATGAATGTCCAATATGGCAAAAAGAATCCAACAGGTCATGTCTGAACGAAAGATACCATATTTTGATGCTCGAAAACAGGTAGAGTTATCTGCACCGTTTCCCATTGCACCACAAGGGAAGACGTTTGCAAGTGCAGTTAAAGCTCCCACGAGATCTATGTCCGTTCAGACAGACATAATCTGGCCTGATAAACGAAACATGAAGACTTTGACAACATCAGATCAAAATAAAGGGGTCTCGAGCTCTTCTCCGTCACGTGAGAGCTCGATCCAAACAAAACAACTTTGCCCTTACCTGATGAGGGTCCATCTTCCTTGCCCCAAACTGAGGTTATTGGGATCATTCCCAATACTTCCTCCCAGAATGGTAAGGAATCGCTTCCACTGGTTAAACCGGAAACTGCAACTCCTGATCACAGGTCAACCGGGTCGGTTTCGCAGTAAACGGTTATCCCACCCTCACAGGAAAAAGTATATATCTCAACAAGACAAAAAAATTAGAAAAGTTACGTGAAAAGAACAAAAATGGTTCACAAGACCCGATCGTTTATTTCAATAAATGTGGGGTTGATCTGATGGACGGTATTACCGTAGAAGGGGTCCGTAATGATGCCCTCGGTGGTGAGCCGCCATCAATAAATTATCCCTGACAATGTCAAATTCCATTATTGAATGGAATTGTCGTGGTTTAAGACCAAATTTTAATGAAGTTCAATTATTAATCCAAAAATACAACCCTCTAGCTTTTTGTTTGCAGGAAACCTTTTTGAGGAATTTTGACACTTTGTCTTTTAGACAATTTGTCGGTTACCATCATCATGCAGTTGCTGATGGTAGAGCTCATGGGGGTGTTTCTATTATTCTTAACGGGGGCATTCCTCAGAGTAAAGTCCCTCTCAACTCGTCTTTACAGGCAGTTGCAGTTAGGGTGACTTTGCATATTCCTATAACACGCTGCTCTGTATATCTTCCACCAAGTTTGCATCTTAATCCCAGAGATCTTGATGACCGTGCTGCTCAACTTCCTCTCCCGTTTATTATTACAATGGTTATCATTCACTCTGGGGTAGTCCAGATGATAACAAGTGATGTAAACAAATAGGGGACTTCATTAACCTTAATAATTTGTTTTTATTAAATGATGACTCACCTACTTATCTACATCCCGCCACAGCTTCTTTTGCTTCCCTCGATCTGACCACTTGCTCTCCGGTCCTGTTTCAGGATTTTACATGGAGAGTAAATGAAGATCTATATGGTAGTGACCACTTTCCTATCTTAATTGAAAATAATGGTCCCTCTCCGGTCGAAAGACCCCAGAGGTTGAAGTTACATAAAGCTGATTGGGCTCTATTTGAATCTTTGTGTCTCTTCTCCTTTGATGCAAAGGAGTTGGAAGATGCAGATGAGCCTATGGCCTTATTCACTTCAATTCTTCGAGATGTAGCTGAGCAGGCGATTCAAAAAAAAAAACCACAACTGAACCAAACGTTTCAATAAACGATGGTTTAACGACAATTGTAAATCCGCTCACAAAGAGCATGATCGTATCCTGAGACGATTAAAGAACCATCCTTCCATGGAGAATATTGCGGCATACCAAATGGTCCGGGCGAAGGCCCGTAGAACCATACGTCAAGCAAAGAAATCTTCATGGGAGGGTTATGTCTCAAGGATCAATTCCCGTACCACACCTAAGTCGGTATGGGATAGGATTCGTAGGATGAAAGGTAAAAGTAATGAATTATCAGTCACTATAAACCGCAGATTGCCTCGTTCGGCATTTCTTTCCAAACGAGGTAAAACAAATGCCTCGTTGTCTTGAGTTCCAAAACGAGGTTTTTTAAATTGCCCTGTTTTTAGAACGAGGTATTTTGTTCAGAACGAGGCTTGGTAAAAATGCCTCGTTTACTAAACGTGGTTTTTTCAAGATAGTTATTTAAATGAAAAGGCCTTTTCTCCGTAGGAAACTTGTTTAACATTACGTTCGATTAGTATGAACTTGTCTGCACTGGAACGGAGCTGTCTTATAGGTTTATAAAATTGGAGGAGATCAGATAAATATTTTGTTGCGATGTTGTTAATGCATTTAAAAGTTAAAAGTATAATTTTATAGTCAATTCGATAGGGCACAGGTAACCAGTGGAGTTTTACTAATATTTCAGTAATATGACAGTAGCGAGGTGCACGTGTAATGAGTCTGGCAGCAGAGTTTTGTAACGATTGAAGTTGGTTGAGAAGTTTCTGTGGAACACCAGTAAGCAGAGAGTTAAAAGTGTCAAGTCTAGCAGTGACAAGGGCTTGAACCAAGGTCTTGATTGTATCATCAGGCAAATAGTTTCTAATTTTACTTATGTTACGGAGATGATAATGTCCTATTTTACATATGTGTTTAATTTGAGATTCCATTGTCATGTGACTGTCAAATATAGCACCGATGTTTCGAGCGTAAGCGGAGGAGAAGATTGTGGCATCACCAACACGAATGTCGTTTGGTACATTAAAACTGGTCTGTGTTTTAGAGCCAATTATCATGTATTCTGTCTTTTCGTCGTTCACCTTGAGAAAATTTAACTTCATCCATTGTTTTATTTCGTCGACACAGAGCTCAACATTACACTTACTAACTTGGAAGCTATCAGGGTCTGCAGGTCTGAAACTCACATAGAGCTGGTTGTCATCTGCGTAAAGGTGGAATGAAAGACCGTATTTCTTGACGATCGAACCAAGTGGAGACGTGTAAAGGCTAAACAACACCGGTCCAAGCACAGAACCCTGTGGAACACCAAATTCTAGATCCTTAGTCGAAGAACTGGCATCTCTTACATTGAGGGTCTGATTTCGGCCGGTTAGGTATGATCGTAAGAGTTTCAGCGCGTTACCGGAAATGCCAACAGTTGTTTTAAGTCTTTCTAGAAGTATAGCGTGATCCACGGTGTCAAACGCAGCTGACAGATCGAGTAATATTAGTAGCACAGACTGATGGTCATCAATTGAAAGACAGATATCATTGTGTACTCTCAGAAGAGCCGTCTCGGTACTGTGGTGTTTGCGATACGCACTTTGGAAGGTCTCTAATAAATTGTTTTCACTAATGTGATCAACAATTTGATGGCAGATAACTTTCTCAAGTAACTTAGATACAAAACTTAAATTAGAGATTGGGCGGTAGTTTTTCAAAATGTTCTTATCAAGTGTTGGTTTCTTAATCAATGGCGTGACCAAAGCAGACTTAAAAATGTCCGGCACTACACCCTCTATTAATGCAGAATTAACAAGGTCTGTAACAACTGGTAATAGTTCAGGAAGACAATCCTTTAGGAACTGGGTGGGAATAGGGTCCAGTTTACAGCTTTTGGAAGCACAATCGAGAACAAGTTTGGAAACGTCGGATTCAGTTTGGAGGACAAAATCACTCAAAGAAGGGGGTGAAACAAGAATAGGTATACATATACTATCGGGAGTACTGCCGTGTTGACTTGGTTGTAGATTGTCACGTATGGTCTGAATCTTATAAGTAAAGTAGTCTGAAAATGTGTTTGCCAATTCAGATGAAGATTCACAATCAGGCAGGATACTTTGTCCGTAGTTATGGCTGAGCAAGGCATTAGACACGCGAAACAGCTCTTTAGCCTTATTGGAACTTGCATCAATCTTGTTCGTGTAGTAGGATTTCTTGGCAGATTTTACGAGAGCTTGAAAATTCAACTTCTCTTCTCTGTAGATATTCTTGTGAACGTGTAAGTTAGATTTGCGCCAGACCCTTTCAGCCTTGTTACGATCCCTCTTCCCCTGTAGAACTTCGTCATTAAACCATTCTGTATTTGGTCTGAGAATAAATGTTTTAGTCCGCTCAGTGAGCACCTTATCATGAGCACAATAGAGTGAAGAATAGTAGGCTAAAGCTTTACTGTTAACATCTGGAAGAGAACCAATGCTAGAGAAATCAGTGCTGTCAAGTTCTTTAATAAACTGATCTTTAATGAAATCTGACTGTTTTCGGAACGTTACAGTTTTTGTCACAGGATCTGGCTTTTTAATGTTTAAGTCCACAAAAACTGGAAAATGATCGGAGATGACGTCGTCAATGACGGTGAGATTACGGAATGAGATTTCGGAGTCACGGGTTAACACAAGATCGATGATGTGCCCTTTCGCATGTGTTGCTGTTTTGACATGTTGAGTTAGAGAGTTGATGTTCAGAATATCTATAAAGCGTATAGTGTTGGAATCATGTTGCTTATCAAAGTGAATATTGAAGTCACCCACGATAAGGATTTTACAGTTAGGTTTAGAGAGTTCATTAAGCAGAATTTGAAAATTATCAAGAAATGTTTGGATAGGTAGGTGTGGTGGTCTGTATATAACAACAGATCTTATAGTTTCACCAGATATGGTCAAGACTGTATTAATGTGCTCAAACGACCTAAAACGTTTGGTTTTCTGTAAACATGCCTTGATGGAGGTTCTATGAAGAATTGCAACACCACCCCCTCGTGAACCTCTAGGTACGTGTTGAATGGAATAACCAGAGGGAACCAGGGCTGCTAGAGTAACGTCATCATTATCATGGAGCCATGTTTCAGTCAGTGCTAGGATATCAATGTCTCTATCACAGATATACTGGTTTAATTGTTCAGCTTCATTACAGACAGATCTACTGTTCAGTAGGCATAGGTTTGTTTTACTTACAGAGAGCGCCTTGCTTGAAGTGTCTTTGGAAATCTGAATACAAACCAGATTCTTGGGGTTACTGGATCTTGTCTTGTTGCAGTTAGTATTTTCATGAATATCACGAGCAGTTAATCGAGTAGAAATATAGTGGGTTTCTTTACGCCTTGTTGGTTTGTTTCTCTGCAGATGTTTTGATGAATTTTTAATTTCATTATAGATTGTTCAGATGTAGAGAGTGACACAGTATCTTTAAGCAATAAGAGTTGAGAACGGTCATAACTCAGTGTTAGACCTGATGATTTGAGTTCACAATTGACTGACATGTTGAGAAGACTGAACAAAACAATAACACCAAGCTTTACCATGCTCCACTGATCACTATATGGTTCAGTTTAATGGATGGTTAAACACAGATATTCAGCTGAAAAATTTCTGTTCTATCCAAATATTCTACAAGTAAACATCCAAACAGCCACAAATTTTATCAAAAATGATGCACTGGTAAATGAGTCACGTTTTAGACATAAAATATCCAACTAAAATATATAGTTTTGCAGAAAAAGTAAAAACTATCACAGAGCTATGAGGAGCAGCCTACACGCTCGACTCACACTAGTATGCTGATAAGAATATACCCGTCGTATGTCCTGCGTGTCGTAGAAGGCGACTAAAAGGATCCCTGTAATGGGGCAACGTGTTTGCCGTGCGTTGCGACCCGTGTCGGTGGAGAGTGGAATCCTGGTAATTGAGTGGGGATTTGGCTTGCGGGCCTCTTTTCTGCAACACATTACTTTGGCCCATGGTTCACCTAGACGGGAGGTCAGAGTGGCCCACTCTGATCAATCGGCTTTGGTCGTTTTAGCTCTGTAGAATGTACCGTTTCCAGTTAAATGCTCTGTTGGTTATTCACTCAGCATACTACTTACCTTTGTGTCCTTAGTACATTCTGCAGGGCGGCGGCTTGGGTCAATCAGGTTGGATAGTTTTTTTTTACTTCTGGCTTGAGTATACCCCTCGTCGAGCCCTGAGGCCACGCGCAGGTTATCCGTGCTAGTCATCCCCTTAGTAGGCAGGGCAGTAACCTTGGGGACGACGAGGGGTGAATCAAAAAAATATACGTTCATGGATTCCCTAATCCCCCCCACACCAACAAATGAACGATTAAAACAGAAACGTCTTAATACAGAAGACGTTTCTAATATATTTAAAAATAAAATGGCTAAGTCATGGCCGAGGTTTCTCTTGATTGAGGGCCCCTCTACTGACTTATCGAAAGTCTCACCTTTTTTGATTGCTAAGGGCTTGGCCGGTGAACCCAAAGCCATTAAAAAATTGAAAAATGGAACACTCTTGATAGAATGTGTCAAGGAGCAGCATGCTACCATGCTTCTCAAATCAACAACTTTGGCAGACATTCCTATCAAGGTGTCTCCACACAGATCATTAAATTCTAGTAGAGGTGTCATTCGCTGTCGGGATCTTGAAGGCAGCACTCAAGGCGTCCAACAAGTTAAACGAATTAGTGTACGCCGAGGAGATAAGGTGATTCCCACAAGCACCTATATCCTCACTTTTAATCGTCCCGACATACCGAAATCAATCAAGGCAGGTTATTTAAATATACCTGTTGATCCCTATATTTCCAATCCTCTTCGCTGCTATAAATGTCAGAAATCTGGACACAGCAAGACCGTCTGCAGAGGCAAAGATACCTGTGCTCGTTGTGGCCATGATGGCCACGAGAGTGTTGCCTGCCAGGCTGAGTTTTGCTGCGTGAATTGCAAGGGTAAGCACATCAATTGCATAAACCGAAAGCTGCAGCTCCTGATCCCGTGTTCACTGGGCCAGGATCGCAGTCAACGGTTATCCCACCCTCACAGGAAAGAGTTTATTTATCTTCAAGACAAAAGAAATTAGCAAAGTTGCGTTCACAAGACCCTATCGTCCATTTCACGAAATATGGGGTTGATCTGAGGGACGGTATTACCGTAGAGGGGGCCAATAATGACCCCGTCGGAGGTAAGCCGTCAAAAATAAATTATCCCTGACAATGGTAAATTCCATTATTCAATGGAATTGTCGTGGTTTAAAACCAAATTTTAATGAAGTCCAACTTTTAATTCAAAAATATAAACCTTTAGCTATTTGTTTACAGGAAACTTTTTTGAGGAATTCTGACACTTTGTCCTTTAGACATTTTGTTGGTTACCATCATCATGCAGTTGGTGATGGTAGAGCTCATGGGGGTGTTTCTGTTATTCTTAATGGAGATATCCCTCAGAGTCAAGTTACTCTGAACTCGCCTTTGCAGGCAGTTGCAGTTAGAGTGACTTTACATATTCCTATAACACTCTGCTCTGTATATCTTCCACCAAGTTTACATCTTAATCCCAGAGATCTTGATGACCTTGTTGCACAACTTCCTCTCCTGTACGGGAGATTTCAATGGTCATCATTCACTCTGGGGTAGTCCAGATGATAACAACAGAGGTAAACAAATAGCGGACTTCATTAACATTAATAATTTGTGTTTATTAAATGATGACTCGCCTACTTATCTACATCCTGCCACAGCTTCTTTTTCTTCCTTAGATCTCACCATATGCTCTCCGGTCCGGTTTCAGGATTTCACATGGAGGGTAAATGAAGATCTTTGTGGTAGTGACCACTTTCCTATCTTGATTGATAATAATGGTCCCTCTCCGGTCGAAAGACCCCAGAGGTGGAAGTTGCATAAGGCTGATTGGGCTCTATTTGAATCTTTGTGTCTCTTCTCTTTTGATGCAAAGGAGCCCATGGCCTTATTCACTTCAATTCCCCAAGATGTTGCTGAGCAGGTGATTCCAAAAACCACGACTGAACCAAAACGTTTCAATAAACCATGGTTTAACGACGATTGCAAATCCGCCCTAAAAGAGCGTGATCGTATCCTGAGACGATTGAAGAACCATCCTTCCATGGAGAATATTGCGGCATTCCAAATGGTCCGGGCGAAGGCCCGTAGAACCATACGTCAAGCAAAGAAATCTTCATGGCAGGGTTATGTCTCCAGGATCAATTCCCGTACCACATCTAAGTCGGTATGGGATAGGATTCGTAGGATTAAAGGTAAAAGTAGTGCATTATCAGTTAACCATCTTAATGTTGATAATACCACCTTAACAACATTTCCTGATATTGCTAATTCTCTGGCCAGTACTTTTTCATTCAATTCATCATCCAATTTCTCCTCTGATGCCTTTCGAGGCATTAGACAACAACAGGAGAAAAGGCGACTTAATTTCAAGTCCCGTAATGATGAATGCTATAATGATCGTGATTCACTAAAACGTGCTCGGCACACTGCAACTGGTCCAGATGAAATACACTACCAAATTTTAAAACATTTACCTTTTCCCACACTCTTAATCTTACTGGATCTTTTCAACCGGATTTGGGTTGATGGTTCGTGGCATGAAGCCACAATAATTCCCATCCCTAAACCGGGAAAAGATCATACGAATCCTACCAACTATCGTCCGATCGCTTTAACTAGCTGTATTTGCAAAACCATGGAGAGATTGATCAATCGAAGGCTTGTTTGGTACCTAGAGTCCAACAACCTCATTACTGACCTCCAATGTGGATTTCGGTCCCAAAGGAGCACTCTTGATCATCTCGTCAGATTTGAAACGTTCGTCAGGGACGCTTTCATCCAGAAGCAACATTTAGTTGCTATATTTTTCGATCTGGAGAAAGCATATGATACTACCTGGAAACACGGTATCATGCGCGACCTCCATAACCTCGGCCTACGAGGTCGCTTACCTATCTTCATTAAAAATTTCCTCGAAGATAGGTCATTTAAGGTACGACTGGGATCAATATTCTCTGATCCATTTCCTCAGGAAATGGGGGTCCCCCAGGGAAGTATTTTATCTCCAACATTATTTGCAATAAAAATTAATACTATCCTAGCGTGCCTTAAACCAGGTACAAACGGCGCTCTTTATGTTGATGACTTTCAGATGTGCTATGGTTCTACAGACATGCGGATAATCGAACGTAAGTTGCAGCTTTGTTTGAATTCACTTCAACAATGGGCAACTGAAAATGGATTTCGTTTTTCGAAATCCAAGACTGTCTGCATGCATTTCGGTCAGAAACGAGGTTTGCATCCAGATCCAGAACTTTATTTGGATGGCAATCGCCTTCCAGTTGTGGATGAAACGAAATTTCTGGGGCTGATATTTGATAAGAAATTATCATTTATCCCCCACATTAAAAACCTAAAGAAGGAATGTCTGAAAGCCCTCAACATATTGGGGAGCAGACCGTAAGGTCTTGCTCCGATTATATCGAGCATTAATTCGATCAAAACTCGATTATGGGTGTATTGTGTATGGGTCTGCCCGCGAGTCTTATCTCAAAGAGCTCGGCACCATACACAACCAAGGACTTAGAATCAGTTTGGGAGCATTTCGTACATCTCCAGTGGACAGTTTATACGTCGAGGCGCACGAGCCCTCATTGCACAACAGACGTGATAAACTGGCCCTGCAGTATGCTACGAAAATTGCATCACTTCCCAATCATATTTCATTTAACACCATATTTAG
Organism: Patella ulyssiponensis; assembly: GCA_963678685.1. Classification (NCBI taxonomy): domain Eukaryota; kingdom Metazoa; phylum Mollusca; class Gastropoda; family Patellidae; genus Patella; species Patella ulyssiponensis. The sequence continues at coordinate 8,550,245 of OY783227.1, read as the reverse complement.
ACCTCTTCATGAGCATTTGTATCTGGTAAAGACGAATGTTGTTCCATCATTCGGTATTCGCATACAACCCCTTTTGTCTAAGGCTGGCATCAGCCTCGACAGTATTGCGAATACCCCTGTCTTTAGGACTCCCCCGTGGGCTATGTCTCCCCCAAAGATCGATTTCGATCTCACTCAACATAAAAAGAGAGATACTAGCTCTACGGTGTTCCAATCTCTCTTTAGAGAGTTAAGGTCTAAGTATGGTGATTATGCTCCTATATACACAGATGGTTCTAAGGATGGTGATCGGGTAGCTTCGGCTACCGTGATGTCATCTGAGACCATTTCTGTGGTCTTCCACCAGCTGCTTAAATTTTTACAGCCGAGTTCCAGGACATTCTTCAGGCCTTGGAGTTCATTCAGTCCTCTTCAGCTTTAAAACATGTCATCTTCACCGATTCTCTCTCATCGCTTCAAGCAATTAACAATAAACAGCTTGAACAACCATTAGTGGCAAATGTTTAACTTCTGCTACTATCTTATGAGTTCAACAGCAAAGACATCGTCTTTTGCTGGCTCCCCAGTCATGTTGATATAAAGGGGAATGATCAAGCGGATTTTGCTGCGAAAGCTGCTTTAAATCTTCCCCAATCACCCTTTTTAATACCATATAAAGATTTTAAATCATGTATAAATCATTTTGTTTATGGTCGATGGCAACGTCTTGGGATCTTGCAGGCACAAACAAACTTCATCACATTAAGACCCTCTTGGGAGACTGGCCAGGCTCGTATAGAACTAGCAGGACGGATGAAGTTGTTTTGTGTCGCCCTCGGATAGGTCATACATTTTTAACTCATATTTTCATCTTAAAACGATAGCCTCAACCAGAGTGTGAACACTGCCATGTTCCTTTGACAGTGAAGCACATTCTGATTGAGTGCAAGCATCTCAAAGATATCAGATCAAATTATTACCGTTGTCATGCTTTACGTCAATTATTTGCTGAACCGGATCTATATAATAAAACGTTAAGCTTTTTAAAAGAGACAAATTTTTACTAAAAATTTTAACTGTATATTTTTTAATATTTATATATGTAAAGTGATATATTTATTTTTAATTTTATTGTCCGTGATATATGTTTTTATTTACATAGATAATTACAACTTTGTGATATTTCCTTAATTTGTCTCATTTAATTCATTGTGGGTTTGGCGCAATATAGCCCGGTTGGAGCTGACGTGTCATTAAACTCCATTTCTTTCATTCATTCTACGTTTGCGTGTGTTCAACGCTGTATAAATAAGATCATAAACTGGACGTAGAGACATTTGGTCCTGCACAAACAAAGTGTCCATCCTGTTTCTCGGGACTTGTTCGCTGCCTACCACAACATACGAACCGTTATGTCAAAATACGCTCGGCTGGTTGTGAGCTAGGTTTTAGCCAATTAAATAGGACTACCTGTTACAAGCCTTTTGATTTTAAGTTTTGAAAACTGGCAGGTATAACTTGCTGTTAAGGATCACTTAGTTTATTAATTAGTAACGTAAATTAATTAAAATGATTACCTGATTGGTAGAAAACAATCCACAACCGAGTTAAACATGTCTGACATAGTCAAATCATTGTATAATAACAATAACGTTGGGATGGTCGTGTCAAATCAATGTCAAAGATAGGTAAACGTTACCATAACAGTAGTTAAGGATGTTATTTCTATACAAATACAACTAACTATTCTAACAATACATGGGTTATCAATAGGCCCGTTTATCGTGTACATTATTCGGGCGGCTCTGTTCAATCGGGTTAGACTTCGTGAAACCCTGGGACGAAGCACCGGTAATCCGTGCTCGCCCCTATTCCCTTAGTTTTCTGTTTTTAAAAACCAAAGGATAAGCCAGTAAGCCGAAAGATACCAACAAATTTAAAAATGCCAAGAAGCTACATGTCACGTCAATAAACGACCTTAGCAAACATTACTAATTCAAGTAATCGAGAGAGGGATAGAACTGGTTTAAAAAACTGTTCATTTTAATAATAAATACGGGATTGATCTTGATAGTATGCAGATCAAAATTGACCGTCCTGTACATTGTGTGGTATGAAACCAAATGCTTTTCTTTGAAGCTCAACTATTAAATCAACCATACACTGTTTTAGCATTTTGGTTCTACAAGAAACTTCCCTTGTCTGCGTTGCTGACCATCAACACCAAACTATATCGTAAAGCACATGACGGTGTTTGTTTTATCGGCCACCCACTTAGGTGTGATTAGACGACACCCGTTGTGTGTCAAGCGTGTGGTAAAACGGCGACTAAAACAATTTCTTAGCTATGTAAAATGTACGTTTCTCAATTTCAACGCTTTGTTGGGCAGCAAGATGTAAATATGGAAGCAGCAGGTGGGACTAGATTTGGTATCTCTCTTTTTATGTTGCATAATATCGAAATCGATCTTTGGGGGAGATATAGCCCACGATGGAGTCCTAACGAAGGGGTATTTGCAATACTGTCCAGGCCTATACCAGCCTCAGTCAAAAGGTGTTGATTGCGAAAACCGAATGGTGGAACAACCTTAGTCCTCCGCAGGTCAAGTTCTCATGATATGGTCTAAATATGGTGTTAAATGAAATATGATTAGGAAGAGATGCGATTTTCGTAGCATACTACAGGGCCAGTTTATCCCGTCTGGTGTGTATGATTTCGAGCTCTTTGAGATAAGACTCGCGGGCTAGCGTATACACAATACACCCATAATCGAATTAATGATCTGCTCCCCAGTCAGTATTTCATAACGCACTAAATGTATTGAGGGTTTTCAGACATTTCTTTTTTTAGGTTTTTAAAATGGGTGATAAATGTGTTCCTCCAATCATCTCATGAACAACAGCACATTATCTTTACTGATTGTCTGTCTTCACTTCAAGCAATTAAATATAAACATTAGCAAATGTTTATCGTCTGCTTCTATCTTGCACGTTCAACAGCCAAAACATTGTCTTTTGCTTGCACCCCAATCACGTTGATATAAGGAGAGTTGATCAAGCTGCCAAAGCTGCTTTAGACCCCCCCCCCAGTACCCCTTTTAATAAATCATTTCATCTATGGCCGTTGGCTATGGTCGTGGGATCTAGCAGACACTAACAGATTTTATCACACTGAGCCTCTCTTAGGGGATTGGCCAAACCCTTACAGAACCAAAAGGAGCTGTTTCGTGAAATAAAATGGGGTTTAACGTCCTACTCTTCTGCACCTGACCCGGGCTAATGGAAGGCGGGAGCTGTTTCGTGTCGCTCTCGTATAGGTCATACTTTTTTAACACACATTTTCATCTTAAAACGAGAGCCTCAACCAGAGTGTCGTCACTGTAAAGTTTTTGACAGTGAAGCACATTCTGATTGAGTGCAAGTTTCTTAGAAACATAAATGCAAATTATTACCGTTGCTTATCGATAAATGATTTATTTGCCTGATCGGGTCCATATTCGAAACTACAAGACTTTTTACGACACACATTTTTATAAACAATTTTAATTGTAATTATATATATATTATCTTGTCTTTCATTTATAAATATTTGTGTACATGAAGTTGTGATTTTTATTTTCAATTGTTTCATATACTGTGATATTAGCTTTTATTTGTGTACATGAATTCCTTGTGATATTATTTAGTCTCCTACTTTTCTCCATATATAACCCGGTTGGAGATGACGTGCCATGAAAACACATTTCATTGATTCAGTCCTCCCTCTGGTAGACGATGATGGATGAAAAAAAAAATCAAACTAAAAAAATTCATTCAATCCTACTTCCGCAAACCCCAATCTATGAATGACTAAAACAGAAACCACCTAAATCAGAGGATAAAGTCAAGTCATTGCCGAAATGTCTGTTGATTGAGAATCCTTAAGGGGCGTCGCTACAACAGGTCTTTAAATCCTGGTATGTTATTCGATGCCGGGGCGTTGAAGTGAGAATGACTTATTAGAATACATTTCTTCTTAAGGCGTCGACCAATTTCAGGGAATAAGTTACGCCGAAGAGATTCACACAGGAACCTATTACTAAATTTAGTCACTGAACTCAGATATAATAATTCCATGAACATTATTGGAATATAAATACGCTGTTAAACCTTAATGACCACATGGAAAGACTATCATACTCCTTATTTCTCAATTACATCTAAAATGCAAGTTTGATTTCAACAGCTAAAGGAACTACCCACAATGCCATTAGAATTATCATACAGTATATGTAACCGCTGATAAGGTTGCAGCAAGTCGTCGGAATAAAAGGCGTACTGTTCAGGTCCAACCATACGACATAAATTTACCCCCTCCCCGCCTAAAATTCGCGGGGAAATAACAATATTTCTATTGATATTATTAAGACAGAAGACATGTCCGCATGTTTAAGTCATCACACGGCCCCCAGGAATTGTATAATTTGTAATTGTCTGTGTTTAGTTTATTGCACTTTAGTTTAGATGTCATTTGTTAAGGTCTTGCTCAACAGCGGCCTCGCTTCGTACTCGATCTAAAATTTCTGGGAGTATGACGTCAACGTAACAGTTAATCTCCGCTCACGGCGCCATTTAAAAATTTAACCATTCAATGAATCCTTGTTTAAATTCAAGCCGAATCTAAGCCATCCGTGGGTCTACAGAGTTGATGCTGTGCTTGTGTAAATAAAGATCTAATTTATAATTTCTATGACATCTGAAGCCTAAATAAATACTTGCAATAATCATATTTAGCGCTTGCATAATGTTTAAATAATGATATATACAGCGGAGTGCAAATTAAAATGAGTTGATTGCCGCCAATTTTACATCATAATTCCGAATTATTAGGGTAGTCAAGAGGTCAACTCTCGTCCAGCGGCACCGGCATTGTCACCGAAAAGTTTAATTAAACTAATACACTTACGGATGTTTAATCTGTAATCAACGGTACAAAGTCAGAGGGGCCGAAACGAAAAGTACGACACGGATGCTTAATTCCATTCTACGTCGCTGCACAGCGTGAGTAAGAGCAAGTGGAGGACACACGCGGTACTGACAAATGTGTTGTTATTGATGTGTTCCCATTTGAATATTGTTCACAATAAGAAGCAAAAATAAACATGTTTACAGGATTATTTTGTTATACGAAAAACTAAATGATGCGTTTTCTATGACGCTCAGTATAGTTCATTTTTTGGTAACGTGAAGTAGTGTCAAATCTGGGAGCGGTGTGTATAGCAGTGTCTCATTAACCAGGCTTTCCCTGGTTGATCCCACGGGTAGTCGAAAAAGATCATTGGAAGTGTTGCCAGACTAATGTGTCCTGGTTGATGCGATGTCATGGCATAATTTCCTGCTTGGTGAAGGCGGAGTAGGTACCATCACCATTAAACACCATTTCATCGCCAAGTTTTACTATCTGTCTATCTATTATTTATTTTCCCAGGTTGTCACCACTGTCGTTGGTGTAGCCAGCTGTCTTTTCCACTAAGCAAGATTGGTTATCTGCCTGTCAGGTCTTTCTATTTTTAAGATAGTTTTGATATAGTCCACAGTTAATCTACCACCAGTTGTGCGGGTAATAGACCAAGTCATTTATGCTAAGGCACAAGAAATCCGGTGGCAAGGTCGACCTGAATTCAGAGAAAAAACTTTTATGCGACTTGGATAATTTCATTCCTGTATGGCTTTCTTTTGAGCGGTTAGGGAATGGTGTATATGGATCATCAATACACGTATGACATCATTTATCTTATGCAGATGACTACAGACAACTTAGAAGAAAACTTTCCAAGAACTCTTATGGATCAACAAGACACATGAAATCATTGATCTTATGCAGATGACTACAGGCAACTTACAAAAAATCTTCAAAACTCCCAGTGATTACAAGACACATGTGGACATGATGGAACTTCTCTTTCGGTTTCTTAGAACAACCCCAAACGATTGAGAAGAACGTTTTTCTGAAATATTTATACTAGAAGGCATCGAATTTATATTAGAAAACAACTGCTTTAATTTTGATTCTAACTATTATATATAAACAACTCATTGGCTGTCCAATGGGTAGTAAATTCACACCCTTGCTGACAATTTTAGTCCTTAGATATTTAGAATTAACCATTGCTACAAAAGTAGAAGAAACATTTGAACATATTTCGAAAAACTGTGGCAGCGATTCTTAGATGATTGTTTCTTTATCTGGCTCCAATCATTTGATAATCTCTTATTATACTATTCAAAAAAAGTAGGGGATATTTGATTTTGGGGGCATAATACTAAAATATGCAAATGACTACGAAGAAAGTCACTATATAACCTAACAGAAGAAACATTTCCAGTTACATGTGACGCCCAAACGCACCAATAGCTACCGCATGGAAAGCAGGTGATGCTTGGGATCATCATGGGGGTCCAACCCAAGATTTGCACGACTCTGACTTTGAATGTTACAGTCATTGTGGCATTGAATTCCAGGGTGGAAACATCAGTTTAATTGTTTTAGTGACCAGAAAACAAATTTTGATATGCGTCGGCTTACCCAAAATGAAAGGTTACGTGCCCTTGGCATGGTACAGATCGGCACAACACAGGCGGTTGTGGCGCGGACGATGAATGTTTCTCAGTCTGTCATAAGCAGGCTATGGTCCAGATACCGTGATACACAATCTGTACAGGACAGACCACGCTCAGGTCGACAACTCAAGCCCAGGATCGATTTATCCGTACCTTGGCCTTGAGAAATCGTGTCATCACAGCAAATCAGATCAGCGCTCGTCTTCAAACAGACACTGGTGTGAGAGTGAGTGGCCAGACGATTCGGAATCGACTGCATAGGGGTCACCTTCGCGCCCGACGTCCTCGCGTGATCCCTTGTTTGAGAGACCATCACATTCAGGCAAGACGTCGTTGGTGTAGGGATCGTCAACACTGGGATAATCGACGCTGGAGCAATATGATGTTTTCAGATGAGTCAAGGTTCGCTGTTGATTTTTTGGACAGACGTAGGAGGGTGTGGCGTCGTCGAAACGAGCGCTTCCAAGACGTTAACGTCATCAGACATGATCGATTTGGGGGTGGTTCTGTTATGGTGAGGGGAGGCATCACTGTTGCTGGAAGAACGGCTTTACATGTCGTTGCAGGGCGTGTTACAGGCCAGTACTACCGGGACAACATCTTGGCAGTCCATGTTGTGCCGTTCGCACGACGTCATGGCCGCCGTTTCATCTTCCAGGATGACAACGCAAGATGTCACAGGGCCAGGATCGTTACAGGTTACCTCCAACAACAGAACAACACCACATTACCTTGGCCAGCACTGAGTCCCGACCTCTCCCCCATCGAGCATGCCTGGGACATGCTTGGACAGAGGTTACATCAACGTCAACAACGTCCTGCCAATGTCCAAGAACTTGCTGCTCCGTTGCAACAGGAGTGGGACAATCTGGACCAAAATGACCTTAGACGTCTCATTAGGAGTATGCCACGTCGGATCAATGCTTGTTTGGCAAACAGAGGAGGATTTACCCGTTACTAACTTTGCTGTTTGACCCCGGGTATCATTTTACCCTTATAATGGTCAGTCTGTGCCTTACTTAGTCTAACGATCATTTGGAATAAATCGATGAATGTGAACTTCATTTCATTTTGCCATTTGTTTCTTCGTCAGTTTCATTAGGTGACTTTAATAACACTTAAAAATCAAATATCCCCTACTTTTTTGAATAGTATATTTTATAACATTATCAATAGTATTCATCGGAATATCTAATTTACAATGGAAACTAGTACTGATATAATACCATTTTTTAGACATAATGGTAATCAAAAACGGGAATATTATTGAATCTGATATTTATTATAAACAGTATCTCGAATTCAATTCGTGTCACCCACAGCACATAAAACGGCTGTACCATATAACTTGGCCAGGCGTATCTGTACCATTGTGTCAATACAACAACTGAATTTCAAAGACTAGGGAAATTAAGACAATTTTTGTTAGCCCGCAAATATCCCTCCAATTGAATTAATTACGGAATTCAAAGGGCTAGTAGAATACCGATAACGGAGTTAAGGCAGGTAAAGACAAAAGATACAAATTACAATATAATCGCATTTGTTACCACCTTTAACCCTCGAAGTCCCAATTTTTCCAGTGTAATTAAAACACATTTTCCCCTACTTAAACAAGATAAAAAAAAATTGAAAAACCTTATTAATACACCAACGTTTATCCCTTCAATAAGACAACCAAAAAACCTTAAATAACTATTAACTAGGGTTAAATTTGAATCCCTCAGTCCAATTAAGGAAGTTATAAAATGTGGGCGGGATAGTTGCGGCACATGTAGATATTTAATTGAAGGTAAATCATTTATTTTTGATAGTGGAAAAGAATTTTTTGTCAATGAACTGTAATGTAACTTATGTATTGTATGTCATAAAATGTAGTGGATGTGTCGAACTGTAGATCGGTTGCACTAACACGTTACAAAACAGAATAACGGTTCATAGACAACATATCAGGGAACTTGCAAGCTTAAGGAAAATCCCTTAAACTGAGCGCCTTGATATCAGTGGTAAGGGCGAATTTAAAGTTCCAATAGCATTTTTTAAAGTTATATTTTTAAAATGTAATAAAATAAAGCCCTGAAATAATTACAATATTATGCTAATCTACTTCATTATGACTATATTAGTGTATGTTTATTCTTCCATCACGTCATTGTTATTGTATGTCTTGACAGGCGAAACATGTTGACAAGTAAACAATAATACTTTTTAAAGGCATTTTTAACCTTTTTATATATAACGTGAACCGACAATGGTTAAATAGATGTATTACTACAACTACTTTCGCCAATTTAAAAAAAAGATAGGCTGGCACTGCCAGGCAGGATACGCCCACATTTTCGAGAGATGAATAGAGAACAAGCAATACCGAAAGTGATTTTTCCTACATCATTAAGTCCTATATTTCATACTGTATTGGGAGCAGCCATTTAGTTGGTCAGTTCCAGTCTGATATTCATGAAATTCGAAGCCGACAATGATTATGGTGTGACGGTACACAATCTAGAAATGTGACTTTTCATCAAAATCGGATAAGAATTGTGATCTGTAGTTGTAGAGAGTCCACAACCATGAGTACCATATTTTTACACTATTCGCGTACAAACGGCGACCATTTCGTCCGGCAATTTTGGTACGATTTTCACAGTATTCGCGTACAAACGGCGGCCATTTTGTATGGCAATTTTGGTCCGATTTTCCCGAAATTCGACCTCAACCTCCCTTAGGGTGTAACGGTGATATAATCAAACGGTTTTTTAAATCGGATAATAATTGTGACCTCCAGAGGGACCACAAGCTAAAAAGGGTGATTTTTCGGACAATCAGGGGCCATAATTCAGGAAATTACATTCCTTGCGATAGCCGCAAATATCGAAAGGAACCAAGATCTTTGGGTTACAAACATCCATGTCAAGTTTCATCAAAATCGGTTCAAAATTGTGACCTCTATAGGGTCCACAAGCTAAAAACGCGATTTTTCGTACAATCAGGGGCCGTAATCCATGAAGTTTTGATCCGATACATGCCAATATCGAAAGCAGCCGTGATCTTTTGGGAATAAACCTATATTTCAAGTTTCGTCAAAATCGGATAAGAATTGTGACCTGTAGAGAGTCCACAAACAAATTGTGGACGGACGGACAGGGGCGACAACATAATACGTCCACATAAAAATGTGGGCGTTTAAAAATAATATTTTTGATAATTTTCCAACTTTTTCTCTTTCCGAGTTTTGTGATTTGACTCGATTGAAAACACAAAACTCGGAAAAAATAGTCCGACTTTTTCCGAGTTTGTTTTCAATTGAGTCAATTCATAAAACTCGGAGAGGAGAAAAGTCGGAAAATATTTTCCGAATTTTGTACCTGACCCTAGACGGGCCTGATATAATCATCACTGTTTACACAAGAATTACTGCAACAAGTCATATTACATCAAATACAGACGATACCATGAGCTATTGTATCTGCTCAAACCTGAAGTTATTCTATTATTTGGTATTCGCATACAACCCCAGTTGTCTATGACTGGTAGCATTGTGAACATCCGCGGTCGTTTGCTACCGTGAAGAAATCTAAGACCATACCTATTCGTCTTCCATCTGCATTTTCTATTTTTACACCCGGGCTCCAGGCTATTCTTAAGGCCCTGGAGTTCACCTTACCTTCATACGATTTAAAGCATGTCCCCTGTACTATTGATTATTTTCCCTCAATTCAAGCAACGAACACCTATTTAACGCGTGTAACAGCAAGGACGTCGTGTTTTGTTTGCTCCTTATTCAAAGTGGGAATGATCAGGCAGATTCGGCTGCCGAAGTTACTTTAGATCTCCCGGTTCTATCGCCCTTTTAAACGCCATATAACGTTCTCAATAAATCATTCCATAAGCGGGTTGGGTTGGGATTATTCAAGCACAAACAAGCTTCATTTCACCACGTCTAGATTTGCATATTGGCCCAACTCCTAGAGTACCAAAAGTGTTAGATGGCCGAATGGTTAGCACGTGCTGTGCCATAAAGCCTGTCATTGAGTAAACCAGCCTGGTTTCGAATCTCCGGTTGTCCAACCTCGTGGATTTTTTCTCCGCGTAGGTCTTGCTCAGATTATATCGAGCACTCATAAGATCAAAACTCGATTATGGGTGTATTGTGTATGGGTCTGCCCGCGAGTCTTATCTCAAAGAGCTCCACACCATACACAACCAAGGACTTAGAATCAGTTTAGGAGCATTTCGTACATCTCCAGTGGACAGTTTATACGTCGAGGCGCACGAGCCCTGATTGCACAACAGACGTGATAAACTGGCCCTGCAGTATGCTACGAAAATTGCATCACTTCCGAATCATATTTCATTTAAAACCATATTTAGACCTCGTCATGAGCATTTGTATCTGGTAAAGACTAATGTTGTTCCATCATTCGGTATTCGCATACAACCCCTTATGTCTGAGGATGGTATCAGCCTCGACAGTATTGCGAATACCCCAGTCTTTAGGACTCCACCGTGGGCTATATCTCCGCCAAAGATTGATTTCGATCTTTCTCAGCATAAAATGAGAGATACTAGCTCAACGGTGTTCCAATCTCTCTTTAGAGTGTTAAGGTCTAAGAATGGTGATTATGCTCCTATTTACACAGATGGTTCGAAAGATGGTGATTGGGTAGCTTCGGCTACCGTGACGCCATCCGAGACCATTTCTGTTCGCTTACCACCTGCTGCTTCTATTTTTACAGCCGAGCTCCAAGCTATTTTCTCCAAGCTTTGGAGTTCATTCAGTCCTCATCAAATTTAAAACACATCATCTTTTCTGATTCTTTGTCCTGTCTTCAAGCAATTAATAACAAACAGCTTGATCACCCATTAGTAGCAGACATTTATCGTCTGCTACTTTCATACGAGTTGAGCAGCAAGGACATTGTCCTTTGTTGGCTCCCCAGTCACATGGATATTAAAGGGAATGATCAAGCAGACTCGGCTGCCAAGTCTGCTTTAGATCTTCCCATATCCGAATTTTACATTCCTTTTAAAGATTTTAAATCAAGTATTAATTCATTTATTTATGACCGCTGGCAACGGTCTTCGGATCTTGCAGACACAAATAAACTTCATCACATTAAGCCTCTCTTAGGAGACTGGCCAAGCTCCTATCGTACGAGCAGGAGAGATGAAGTCGTCTTGTGTCGCTCACGCATAGGTCATTCTTTTTTAACACATATTTTCATTTTAAAGCGAGAGCCTCAACCAGAATGTGAACACTGTCATGTTCCCTTGACAGTTAAGCACATTTTGATTGAGTGGAAGCATCTCAAAGAAGTAAGATTACGGCATTACCGTTGCCAATCACGTCATCAGTTGTTTGCCCAACCGGGTCTTTATTGTAAAGCGTTCGACTTTTTAAAGGAGACAAATTTTTGTCACAAATTTTAATTGTATATATCTGATTTTCACATTCATGTTTTAAATATATGTACATAAAGTTTATATTTATTTTTATTTGATACTTACTGTGATATTTGTTTTTATTTATGTATATATATATATATATAATACTGTGATTATATTTTTCTAGTTTGTCTCGTTAATTTCATCATGTATGGCGCAATATGGCCCGGTTGGAGCTGACGTGCCATTAAACAACATTTCATTCATTCATTTCTCCGCGTCCTCCGGTTTCCGCCACTCGAAAAGAGCCCAACATGCAGGTGAAATATTGAAAAGAAATTAAACCATATGTTAGTCCCGAAATGAGTTAGTTTTTGTCGTGTAAACACTAACACCCATTTCTCTCTGTCTGTCTATAGGACCAACAGGGGAGATGGGGTTGTTTTGTGTTGCTCTCGCAATGGTCATACCCTTTACACACTTATTTTTTATCTTATATTATGTGGCCTTAAATCGACATTTTGACCAGGTGCGATGTTGTTGAAAATGTTGATAGAATCAACAGTTTGGAAATATTTTGTCCAAATGTTGCCGAAATAAATACAAGGTCAATTTTGTTGCCGAAATGCGATGTTGCCGAGTTTTATTCCAATCTGAAATGGGTCATAAATCATATGATCTACCTGGAGTCAAGTGATGTAGATAAAATGGCAGCTACCAGCCAGGTATAGTTGCCCAACATGTTGTTGAAGTGTTTCCGTGTGCATATGAAAATGTGTGTTAAAAAGGTATGACCAAGACGAGAACGACACATAACAACTTCATCTCTCCTGTTAGACCTGTAGGGGCGTGGCCAATCTCCAAGGATAGGCTTTATGTGATGCAGTTTGTTTGTGCCTGCAAGATCCCAAGACCGTTGCCAGCGGTCATATATAAATGACTTTATAATGCATTTAAAATCTTTAAATGGAATGTAAAAATCGGATACGGGAAGATCTAAAGCAAACTTGACAGCAGAGTCTGCTTGATCATTCCATTTTATATCCATATGACTGGGGAGCCAGCAAAGGACAGTATCCTTGCTGATGATGTCATTTGATAGTAGCAGACCATAAATGTCTGCTACTAAAGGGTGTTCAAGCTGTTTATTGCTTGTAACCAGGACAAAGAATCAGTAAATATGATATATTTTGAATCAGAAGATTATTGAATGAATTCCAAAGCCTGAAGAATGACCTGGAGCTCAGCTATAAAGATGGAAGCAGCAGGTGGAAGGCGGACAGAAATCGTCTCGGATGGCGTCACGGTAGCCGAAGCTACCCGATCAACATCTTTCGATCCATCTGTGTAAATAGGAATATGATTGAAACACCGTTGAGCTAGTATCTCTCTTTTTGTGCTGAAAAAGATCGAAATCAATCTTTGGCGGAGATATAGCCCATGGTGGAGTTCTAAAGACAGGGGTATTTGCAATAAAAGGGGTTGTATGCGAATACCGAATGATGGAATAGTATTAGTCTTCACTAGATACAAATGCCCATGAAGAGGTCTAAATATGGTGTTAAATGAAATATGATTGGGAAGTGATGCTATTTTCGTAGCATACTGCAGGGCCAGTTTATCACGTCTGTTGTGCAATGAGGGCTCATACGCCTCGACGCATAAACTGTCCACTGGAGATGTATGAAATGCTCCTAGACTGATTCTTAGTCCCTGATTGTGTATGGTGTCGAGCCCCTTTGAGATATGACTCGCGGGCAGACCCATACACAATGCACGCATAATCGAGTTTTGATCGAATTAATGCTCGATATAATCTGACCAAGACCTTACGGTCTGCTCCCCAGTCAGTATTTGATACGACTCTCAATGTGTTGAGGGCTCTCAGACATGTCTTTTTGAAGTTTTTAATGTGGGGGATGGATAAATGATAATTTCTTATCAAATATCAGCCCGAGAAATTTTGTTTCAACCACAAGTGGAAGGTGGTTGCCATCCAAGAAAAGATCTGGATGTAAACCTCGTTTCTGGCAGAAATGCATGCAGACAGCCTTGGATTTCGAAAAACGAAATCCATTTTCGGTTGCCCATTCTTGAAGTGAATTCAAACAAAACTGCAACTTACGTTCGATTATCCGTATATCTGTTAAACCATAGCACATCTGAAAGTCACCAACATAAAGAGCGCCGTTTGGACCTGGTTTAAGGCACGCTGGGATCGTGTTAATTTAAATAGCAAAGAGAGTAGGACATAAAATGCTTTCCTGTGGAACCCCCATTTCTTGAGGAAATGGGTCAGATAATATTGATCCCAGTCGTACCTGAAATGACCTATCTTCCAGGAACTTTTTAATGAAGATAGGTAAGCGACCTTGTAGGCCGAGGTTATGGAGGTCGCGCATGATACCATGTAGTATCATAAGCTTTCTCCAGATCGAAGAACATTGCAACTAAATGTTGCTTCTTGATGAAAGCGTCCCTGACGAACTTTTCAAATCTGACGAGATGATCAAGAGTGCTCCTTTGGGACCGAAATCCACATGGAAGGTCTGTAAGGTACCAAACAAGCCTTCGATTGATCAATCTCTCCATGGTTTTGCAAATACAGCTAGTTAAAGCGATCGGACGATAGTTGGTAGGATTGGTATGTTCTTTACCCGGGTTAGGGATGGGAATTATTGTGGCTTCATGGCACGAAGGTGGAAAATTCCCATCAACCCAAATCTGATTAAAACGATCGAGTAAAGTGTTGGAAAAGGCAGATGTTGACAGTGTATCTCATCTGGACCAGTTGCAGTGTCCCGAGCTCGCTTTAAGGAATCAAGGACTTCTGCAATGGCAAACGATCATTATAGCATTCATCATTACGGGACTTGAAATTATGTCACCTTTTCTCCTGTTGTTGTTTAATGCCTCGAAAGCCATCAGAGGAGAAATTGGATGATGGCAGGTTTTAGATAAGTAGGCGCGTAATCATTTAATAAACACACATTATTAATGTTCATGAAGTCCGCTATTTGTTTACCTCTGTTGTTGTCATCTGGACTACCTCAGAGGGAATGATGACCATTGAAATCTCCCGTAATAATAAACGGGAGAGGAAGTTGTGCAACAAGGTCATCAAGAACTCTGTGATTATGATGTAAACTTGGTGGAAGATATACAGAGCAGAGTGTTATATGAATATGCAATGTCACCCTAACTGAAACTACCTGTAAAGGCGAGTTGGGGGTGACTTGACTTTGAGGAATATCCCCATTAACAATAATAGAAACACCCCCATGAGCTCTACCATCACCAACTGCGTGATGATGGTAAGCAACAAAATGTCTAAAAGACAAAGTGTCAGAATTCGGTAAGAAATGTGCTGTAAACAAATAGCTAAAGGATTATATTTTTGAATTAAAAGTTGGACTTCATTAAAATTTGGTTTTAAACCACGACAATTCCATTGAATATGTCAGGGGTAATTATTGGACCCCTCTACGATAAAACCGTCCATCAGGTCAATCCCATATTTCGTGAAATTGATAATAGGGTCTTGTGAACCCGGTTTACTCTTCTCACGCAACTTTTTCCTGTGAGGGTGAGATAGCCGTTGCCTGCGACCCTGACCCAGTGGACCTGGGATTGGGAGTTGTAGCTTTCGACTTATCCAATACAGACGGTCCCTTGCCATTCTGGACAGAAAAATTAGGATTGGTCCCAATAACTTCACTTTGGGGCAAGGAAGATGAACCCTCACCAGGCAAGGGCAAAGTTGTTTGAAGCCCCTTTATTTAAATCTGTTGTTCTCAAAGTCTTATGTCCCTGGTTATCGGGCCAGGTTAAATCTGTCTGAACGGAGATGGATTTGGTGGAAACTTTAACTACACTTGCAAAAGATTTCCGCTGTGGTGCAATGGGGAAAGGTGCAGTTAAATCTATATGTTTTCGTGCATCGAAATATGGTATTTTTCTTCCAGACATGGCCTGTTGGATTCTTTTCTCTTTTTGCCATATTGGACACTCACAGTAATAAGCAAAGTGCTTTCCCTTACAGTTAACACAACAAAAATCCGCCTGGCAGGTAGCACTCTCGTGGCCACCGTGACCACATCGAGCGCAGGTGCCTGACTCAGCAGACGGTTTTGCTGTGCCCAACCTTTTGGCACGTCTAGCAACGAAGAGGATTTGATATATATATGAATCCACAGGTATGTTTAAATAACCTGCATTGAGAGTCTTTGGTATGTCGGGGCGATTGAATGTGAGGATGTAGGTGCTTGTTGGAATTACCTTATCTCCTCGGCGAACACTAATTCTTTTGACGTGTTGTACACCTTGAGAAGAAAGGTATTCTACCATTTCTTCCTCACTGCTGCCTTCAAGGTCCCGGCAACGTATTACACCTCTACTATAGTTTAATGACCTATGGGGAGACACCTTAATAGGAATGCCTGCCAAAGAAGTTGATTGCAGAAGCATGGTAGCATACTGTTGTTTGGCACATTCTATTATGAGTGTTCCGTTCTTAAGTTTTTTGATAGCCTAGGCTCGCCGGCAAAGCCAGCTATGCCCTTGCTTATTAAAATTGGTGACACTTTTGATAGGTCTTTTGAGGGACTTTGACATTTTACTATTATTATTACAAATATTTGAAACGCAGTCTGAACTCGGACCTTTCTGTTTATTTTTAGTGTCTTTCATTATTTGGGTGGGGGGGACTGGGGAATCCATAAATATTTTTTTTTTTTTTTTTGATTCACCACTCGTCCCCCAGGCTACTACCCTTCCTATTATGGGGGATGACTGACACGGATATCCAGTGCGCGACGAGAGGTATACTCAAGCCAGAAAGTAAAAATACTACTCAAACCCGATTGACCCAAGCCGTCGCTCTGCAGAATGTACCAAGGACACAAATGTATATTTATGAGTGAAAAATACAACAAAGCATTGGAATTGTACATTCTACAGAGCTAAAACGACCAAAGCCGTTTGATCAGAGTGAGCCACTCTGACCTCCCGTCTAGGTGAACCACGGGCCAAAGTAATATGTTGCAGATAAAAGGCTCGCAAGCCAAATCCACACTCAATTACCAGGATTCCACTCTCTACGGAACGCACGGCAAACACGTCGCCTTTTACGACACGCAGAACAAACGAAGGGCATATTTTTATCAACCCCTACGCCCCCCGGGGGGGGGGGGGGTACAGATTTTAATTGAATTGGTAATTTCTCTCGTCAAGAATCAGACGTATGGCTTCTCTCAATCTTTTTAATTCTTTATCGCGATTCATGTTTATTCCTCGTCTCTAATTATTATACCGAAAGGTCCTCAACGTCTATAACCAGATAATAGATGTGCCAAGTGAATTGTGGGAAATATTTCAAGACTTTATATTGCATTATTTTGGAGAAACCGCTGTATAATAATCATAATTATCCAATGAAAAACAGTTTATTTTGATATCTTTTTGCCACTTTCCGATATTTTATTATAACTGCCATATTTCATTATTTTGGGTAAAATCAAACTGACAAGGTTATTGATCATGTCCAACTTATTAAACAGATGTGTTACTGTCTCTCCTTTCGCCAATTTTATTTCTAAAAGTTAGGTAGGCCTATTCTCGACACGACGTATACAGTATGGGAGAACAGGGCAGGTTCGGATTCGGGGCCATGTGTCAAATTGAAATTATATGCACATCGCGTTTTAATCATTTCATGAGTTTTCGAGCTCTCCCAAGTTATCTCCGTAATGGCGACTTGAGTTCCTTTGTACACATTAAACCCTTACACACCGTATCCAATGACAAATATTTTATTTTGACATCTTTTGACCACTTTCCGAGTTTTGTGTTTTCGTATAGGCCAAAATACAAAACTCGGAAAACTCGGATATTCGATTATAATTGCCATATTGCATTATTTTGGTTAAAATATATCTGAAAAGTTACAGATTATGCCCAACTTATTAAGTAGATGTATTACTACAACTACTTTCGCCAATTTAAAAAAAAAAATAATATTTTTGAAAATTTTCCTACTTTTTCTCTTTCCGAGTTTTATTATTTGACTCGATTGAAAACACAAAACTCGGAAAGGTCGGAAAAAATTGTCCGACTTTTTTGTTTGAATAGAGAGGTCGGGCAATTTTTTCCGAGTTTTGTGTTTTCAATCGAGTCAATTCATAAAATTCGGAGAGGAAAAAGTCGGAAAATATTATTAATATTTAGTGTCTAAATTTGGCAAAAAAAACCCCAAAACTCAACGCCTAACCTTCTTTGCCGCTTGTCATATTAAAGTTTATCGCAGTCATTTCATTTCTCATTCACTTCTTTACACATTACAACTTAGCGCATGTCCAAGTTGTTCTTGTTAGCGTGTATTACCAAAGGTTTAATAAAATCGACAGGTGTGTTCTGTCATTGGTAATGACGTTAAGTTGGTATAAAGAATTATAATTAATTACCTATGTATGAAGTTAATTTAGTATATAAAATTATAATTAATTAATTTCCCGTATAAATGGCCCCCTCTCCCTACGTATTATATATGTAAGTTTTAGTGTGGAGGGGAGTAATTAACGACAACTATTAACACGTATAGTGGATTAAAATTGCAGGGTGTCTACATGTCCTAGTATCTATATACATTATCTAAAATATTGATAAAAAGTTACCTCCTGAAAATATTACATTGCTATATTATATAAGTACATATTCCATAATTAATAAAAGAAAATAAATATCGCTCGTAATAAGCTAAGGTAACTATCCTACTGAATAACGAAGACTTGTTAAACTCACATAAATTGGCTAATCAGTTTACTGCTTTACGATCTTCTTCAATACTAGCACATACGTTTGATACCAGGTTATAAAAATAAACACAACATATCTATTTCCATAGACCTGTTGTGTTATAATATGTTTTACTAAATGTCATTCAAACAGTATAATTACAAATATGGTATTAAACGTGAATCCTTTCAATGTAACACAATGAAATATGCCTTAAATTGCATTGAAAATAAAAAGGACTAGCCCTTGGACCATGGTGTTACTGTGAATAGTGTACATTAATTGTTGACGTTACTTGGGGCAACATACAAAGCTTAAAACTTTTGTAGGGTTATTTATTTGTAGGGTCGAGTAATTAGTCTATAATATAATTTAATCAACCCATAGTGAGGTTAAAGGAGCTAAATCGCTAACATTTGACACGAGTGGGTCGCAACGTATATACAACAGTAATATGAATATATCTTAACTGATTTACATCCAACGGTTTCCGTTTTTACTCTAATTTCAAATCAGTTATGTTCGACGAAAAAAGCTAGCAGTCTCAACCGAATGCAAATTTTTAGCGCCTGGTTATTCCAGTCTACAGACGCCGTTTGATTTGATGCAATGTGTCTAGTCTCGTCTCCCAAGTCTCTTATTACAACTGGGGCTGAAACGCATTATGGTACACGATTTGTGTACCAATGGTAAAATGTGTATTTTGTCTTAAATATTGGATATCAGAAGCCCATCTTTTTCCGGTAAGATCACACCATCAATATTGATTTAAATTGACAAATAATTCGTGCTTTCAATGTTGAAGAATTTTGGATGATATTGAGTTAAAGACTTAGCTACTAAGTATTGTATGCATACTATTTATTCACTTAATTTGTTAACCATAGTATTTATAACATTTATAATATTTATTATCTTTCCTTATTATTTTAAGGGTAGATATTGTTCAATTTTATTCCATTAAATTGCAGTGGGTGAAAATCTGAGAATCCAGAGAAAACCGACGAGGATGCACAGGTGAACCTACAAACGGAAACGTCACTTGACGCAATGGCAGACCTTATGATGGAACTAGCATGCATGGGAAATTCGTCAGTTCTAGTTTAGATTGTAATAATTATGTTCTAAAAACGTAAACATTGAACGGAAATATATTCACGTATCAGCTCGGAAATGTTGTTTTTTTTCAGCTAAACAACCTGAATTTCAAGGTCCTGGGATGTTGCTTACATGCAGTTGCCGGAACAATGGTAGATTTAGTGGAGGCGACTTGTATACATTCCTTCCAAAATCAAATTCGGTAAATACGTTGTCTGTGTGGTGATTACGAATATTTCTGCAAATGCAGAAAGAACGTGAGCATCTAAAAACGGACAAGAGTCTTGGTGTATGTATGTCGAATGAGGAATACTTACTCTGATTTGTTAAAACCTCTGATTTGTTAAAACGCAGTTGATCGGCCCAACAGGAGAGGGGGCAGGCTTCATGAACTGGGCAGTAATACGGTTTTTGTCCTATTTTTAACCACTCACAAGGCATGGTCACCTACGGCATAGATATACGTCTTATTCTGGTTTGTTCAAATAAACTTGTTGCGCTGCATAGGGTTTCTGATTCGGAGCACCCTCAAGGCGAAACTTATCAGCAACATTGTACATGTATAATAAATTAGTTTAACTATAGGCTCTGCGTTAGGGTCAGGCACAAAACTCGGAAAATATTTTCCGACTTTTCTCCTCTCTGAGTTTTATAAATTGACTCGATTGAAAACACAAAACTCGAAAAAAATTGCCCGACCTTTCTATTCAAACAAAAAAGTCGGACAATTTTTTCCAACCTTTCCGAGTTTTGTGTTTTCCATCGAGTCAAATCATAAAACTCGGAAAGAGAAAAAGTTGGAAAATTATCAAATATATTATTTTTTTTTAAATTGGCGACAGTAGTTGTAGTGACATTCCAACTTCAGAGTTCCGACTTCTAAGTTCCAACTTCCATGTTCCATTTTATCAGTAGCCACGTGTGTGTAAGATTGTGAAAATAGCTTAAAGAAAGCAAGTTTTTATCAATAGTTATAGTTTATAAATACAGTTAGTACAGATATCTAATACTAATTGAATTATTTTTTAAGTCGGAGGGGTGGCCGAATGGTTAGCGTGTGCGCGCTGTACCATTAGGTCTGGTATTGATTCAACTGACTTGGTTTTGATTCCCCGGTCGTATGTGACAGTTAGTAGGCTCGCCTATCCAGTCCCCGGGTTATCTACGGGTCCTCCGGTTTCATCTCACAGTGCAAGCGAATTATTGAAATATAATTGAACCATATACCCAGAAATGAAATGAAAAGAAATGGGGTTTAACGTCCTACTTTTCTGCACCTAACCTGTGTGCTTTGCGGGTAATTTGACCCGGGCAGTGGCGCTACGGCCTACTCTTATATCAAATTCCAACTAACTGCCAATGGATCTTTTATGCGCACGCCAATGTGTACACGGCCTCGGTCTTATGTCCCATCCGAATGGCAAGACAGCTGTCCTTGTCAGGGCCTCCGTTCTGCATCACTGACAAGGGGAAACAACGCCGGATCGAACACCCGACCTCCGGGCTAGCGAGCCAGCGTTTATGTTACATGTATATTTGTTGCTTTGTATGAATGTAATTTTTTGTACTTGTATGCTGCTCTTCGTGGGCATTTGTATGCAATAAATTTACTTTACTTTTTGCCACCTCAGCCACGTGTTCACCCACCCGAAATGACCTGGTTTGTGCCGAGTGTGCTGTGCATCATTATTCTTTATTACAACTTGGAAGTAAATGTAATAATACACATTGGAAATAACAGCATTCAAATGCAATGGAGTTTAACGTCATATTGTTCTTTCTTGAGGTTTATGGTGGCAATTTTTCCTGGACAGCGGAGCTACGACCAATTTAACGAATTCCATCAGGGATCTTTTACGTATGCACCAGTACCGTGCCTACATATGTAAAAGTACTAGCTTGTCTTAAATCGTTTTATTAATTATGGCAACCCAGTAAGAACGGCCTTGATCCTGGTGGAATATATCGTCGTTAGGCCCATCGATTAATCGGGCGTCAGTGTTCTACACCAGGACCATACTTCATCTGACATTAAATGTGGATGAGTATGATAAGTTAAAACCTTATTATTTTGCAATACAGGAGCAATTGGCGGATTTACGTGACTCTGGAGATAGCATTCATCAAGACTGTTTGCGATACTGTTTTATGTCAGTTCTCCAACTGGAACCAGTAGTCTTGACGCAAAGTGCGGGTGGGGGGGGGGCATCAAATGGGCACAAATCCAGACCCAACTGGATTTCATTTGCACTGAAACTGAATGCGCAGTCAATCTTGTATCATGAAAATAAACTAAAATTGATCGAAAGAAATCACCCTTTCAATAAAAATGTTAACTTGCTAAATCGTCCTTTGTGATCCTGGAGGTTAAAAGGTCAAATTTATTTTCCGTTTAGCACTAGGAAGATTTAAAGCAATAAATGTCCCCAAACGAGAGCCGCCCCAAAATGTATTTATGTCCCTTTTCGTGCGCCAAATACAATTAAATACATTAAATACAATACATAGTTCCGAAGACAGTGCAAATGACCTTCACCTTATACAGACATTACTCCGCGTTCAGTGAGTTTCTGTATTAATTTTATAAATCGCATTAGTATGTGTCATATTATGTGTTATAATGTTTGGCTCATATCAGTAAGAGTATGTTGTATGCATTACAATTTGTTGGTGAAGTGTCACTTATGGAATTCACATTGGCTGTATCTGACTATTGCCATTCGTTGCAGCACTTCCAGAAAATGTCATTCGGCCCCCAAATTTGTCAAAAACATTATTTTGTGAATATTTTGAGAGGAATGATTTGTAAGGAGAAAATTTGAAAGGTACTGTAGCATCATGTTGCATGGATGTCACTTGTAATCGGATAGCCGATCTCTGGTGATGTGGGTCTTTTTCGAAGCGGCGTCGAAGGGTGGGATGAACTGTCAAAAAAGTTTGTACATGTGGTTTCGTCGTCAAGTGACTTAAAATTCGTTGAATAAATTTCATTTTCATATTGGTAAGTACACACTGCATTCTTGCATTGCAACTTATATTTTGGCGGTATCCATTTGAGAAAATAATAGTTTTTAATAGCTTGTCCCGTATTTAGTTTCGGACTACGGAACGCCATAGGTAGCACGTGCCAAAGACGACAGTCTTCAGTTTATTTGACTAATCATTTTACTCCGTTTTTTGAAATTAAACCTTTGCATTAGGTCTATTCATTTTGTGGGTTTTGTGTCCGTTAAGATTATCATGTTTTAGCCTATATTATTTCTAATTAGGCCTAATTTATTTTCTTTGGTTTAGGCATACTTTTAAGACATGGTTTGTTGGGGTTTTCATGTTTAAAATTCTTATATAATTATGTGTCGTTTATTTAAGATTTGTTTCATGTAAACTCTTCATTGATATAACCACTGGTACGTTTTTATTCTTATTTTACAGAAATGGACAAGATAATCTATGCAGATAATGGCGGGCGTGTTGCCTTAATTACAGGAGGTAAATATTTGAGACTTAGAAATTGACACAAATGGGTAACACCGTATATAATAATGTAATATGAATGTATATAAACTGATTTACTAAAATTTCAAATAAATTCTCTTCTGCGAAATATGCCAGATGTCTCAAAGGAATGGCGATCTCTAACATCTGGTTATTCCAGGCTACAATGATAGTATTTATTGTAGGCCCTACATATGGTCTCCAGATAAGAATATGAACAAAAAAAACCATTCCAAAACAAACATTCCTATTCAAATGAAATATGTGAATATGTGTGGATTTAAAATCCTCCAAACTGATGGCTAATGTATGTACCATGGTAGCTGTCTTTTTTTAAATGTAGCATGTCTAAAGCAATCATCATGCCAATAAAAACAATTCCCTATCCTGACAGTAAAGTTACACTTTTGCAACATGATGAGTGTTGTGCATGGGCAGGGTGTACCCAAAATATCACAATTACACAAACTCGTTTGGCAAGTTTACAAATCTACAACATACCAGCCCTTCTAGAAGACATGTACATGGTACATCTGTGAATGGATGTGATTTATTTCGGTCAGCATCTAATTAACTAGAACATCTGATATCACCTCCCATTGGAAGTTTGCAAATAATGCTGAATGCTTTACACTTGTACATGTATATTGATGTTTGATTATTATGAGAGAATAAATGAATGGTCAAAGAAATGGCTGGTATCCTTTAACCCCCTCAAAACAGAAACTCCCACGATTTCAGTTAAAACACAGCAAAATTTACCTCACCTTTTTATGGGGTCGGTGCAAATTAAAGAAGTAAACGAACATAAACATCTTTGTCTTTTCTTCCAGTCTAACGGCAAATGGGATTCGCATGTAAATCCAATCAGTCAAGAAGTGTATAAACTCGTTAACTATTTTCGTTCATTGAAATATCGGTTAAACAGAAAATCAATCAATCAAAACGATATATACCTCTTTCATACTACCACATTGTGATTATGGGGATATTATATGGGACGGTTGCACACATCACTTGTCAAATCAGCTTGAACACCTACAGCTTGACGCACTCCGCACTATTTGCGGGACTGTAAAAGGAACCAGCCATTCCGATCTTTATAGTGAAACAGGTTGCATTACCCTTCCTGAGAGACGTAGGCGGCATAAGTTAACTTTGATGTACAAAATTTTAAATAATTTAACCCCAGACTATCTCCCTGCTTCTTTCCATCTAAATCAATTTCTTATAACCTACGAAATAAAAATATCCCTGAATTCTATTGTCAAACTTCCCTCTTCTATAACTCATTCTTCCCCTCTGCAGCCAGACTCTGGAATTCTCTACCTGATACGGCCAAACATTTACCCTCCCTTAGTTAGTTCTTTCAAAACATATCTCTCTGAATCTGATACTCTACCTCCAAACTATTTTGATCATGGCTCTAGAAAACATCAAATAATACATTCCAAACTCCGCCTTAATATGAGCGATTTAAACGGACACAAATTTCTAAGATATATTCATCAAAATCCTTCTTGTAATTGTGGACATCAGTTTGAAGATAGCTATCATTATCTACTAGTTTGCCCCCTGTATTTGGATGAACGACGGATAACAATTGAGACTCTCCCAACACAGCAGAAAACATAAAAATACTACTTTCTGGATCTTCCGAACTTACCTATGCTACTAATTGCTCCATATTTTCAACAGTTCATAACTTCATAGAAATTACAAAACGATTTTAATTTTAATAGGCTTAGTATTATTTATATGTATACATGTGTGCGTGTATGTATATATATGTGTATATGCATGTATACCGTATGTATATATGTGTGTGTATATATGTATATATCATTATTATTGTTATTATTTAAATACAAATATTATTAGCCCACTTTGAATGCATGTGCGATTGACTGACTGATTGATTATAAACATAGCTATACTTATGTATTTTATTGCAAATAGTGTACATCCTTCCTTTGTTTTATTAGTTTACATGTTATAATTTTGGGGAGCGGGATTATATAGGCTTTGTCTGTTTCCCAATCCTAACATCCAATAAAATATTGTTTTAAAAAAAAAGGACGTCGTGTTTTGCTGGCTCCTTAATCAAAGTGGGAATGATCAGGCAGATTCAGCTGCCGAAGCTACTTTAGATCTCCCGGTCCTATCACCCTTTTAAACGCCATATAACGTTCTCAATAAATCATTCCATAAGCGGACTGAGATTATTCAGGCACAAACAAGCTTCATTTCACCACGTCTCCACTTGCAGATTGGCCCAACTCTTAGAGTACCAAAAGGGTTAGATGGCCGAATGGTTAGCACGTGCTGTACCATAAAGCCTGTCATTGAGTTAACTAGCGTGGTTTCGAATCTCCGGTTGTCCAACCTCGTGGGTTTTCTCCGGGTCACCCGGTTTCCTCCACTGCTAAAGAGCCCTACACGCCGGTGAAATATTGAAATGAGCTTAAAGTACATGTTAGTCCCGAAATGAGCTGGTTTGTGTCGTTTGAACACTAAAACCCATTTCTCCCTCTCTCTGTCTGTCTATAGCACCAACAGGGGAGATGAGGTTGTGTTGTGTTGCTCTCGCAATGGTCATACCCTTTACATACTTATTCTTTATCTTATATTCTGTTGTCTTAAAGCGACATTTTGACCAAGTGCGATGTTGTTGAAAATGTTGATAGTATGTACAGTTCGGAAATATTTTGTCCAAATGTTGCCGAAATAAATACAAGGTCAATTTTATTGCCCAGATGCGAAGTTTTTTTCCAATCTGAAATGGGTCATAAATCATATGATCTACCTGGAGTCAAGTGATGTAGATTAAATGGCAGCTACCAGTCAGGTATAGTTGTTAAGTTGCCCAACATGTTGTCGAACTGTTTCCATGTGCATAGACAGCTAGGGCCTAATTTTGTGTTGCCGAAAATGTTTGCACCAAATAATAGATCAAAATATTACCTTTGTTACATATTATACCACATTTAGCTCGAGGAGAAGTATTTCATCGATGTTAGATCAAAATATTATTGTTGCCATTAAAGAGAGTATTTGACACACAGGTTCTGTAAAACGTTAGACTTTCTAAAAGAGGCATTATTTATAGAAAAGTTTAATGGTATATTATCTGAATTTCTGTTTCGTATTTTAAATAAAAAAATACTTAAAGTCTATATGTGATTTTATTTTATACACCCCCCCTGGGGTGTAGGGGGTGATAAGAATATACCCTTCGTATGTCCTGCGTGTCGTAAAAGGCGACTAAAAGGATCCCTGTAATAGGGCAACGTGTTTGCCGTGCCTTGCGACCCGTGTCGGTGGAGAGTGGAATCCTGGTAATTGAGTGGGGATCTGGCTTGCGAGCTTTTTCTCTGCAACACATTACTTTGGCCCATGGTTCACCTAGACGGGAGGTCAGAGTGGCCCACTCTGATCAATCGGCTTTGATCGTTATGCTCTTCAGAAGGTGTTATATTTTCTTTTTCTTGCTTCGTTTTGGTACCCAGCAGAATAACCTTTGTGTCCTAGCCGCCTTTTTCAGGAGCACGGCTTGGGTCAATCAAGTTAGATTTATTTCAATATTTTTCTGGCTTGAGTATACCTCTTGTCTATCCCTGAGGCCATGCGCTGGATTTCCGTGCTAGTCCTCCCCATGGTAGGCAGGGAAGTAACCTGGGGGAAGACGAGAGGTGAATTCTTCAAACTTATTTTCATGGATCCCCCATCCAATTCCCAACCTAATCTGAAAAGACCAAGATCCGCAGATGATGATGCTGCTTCATGTAGCTCATCTAAAAATTTAAGAACATGGCCGAGGTTCCTCTTGATACAGAGCACCTCTGATGTTGATTTGTCAAAGATTTCGCCATTTGCCATTTCAAAAGGCATCACCGGTCTAGCTGGTGAACCGAAATCTATTAAAAAATTGAGAAATGGAACACTTTTGGTAGAATGTGCCAAGGAAAAACATTCAGATTTACTTTTAAAATCTGAATCCTTGGCTAACTATTCCATCAAAGTGACACCACACAAATCACTAAACTCATCAAGAGGTGTTATTCGCTGTCGGGACCTTGAAGGCAGCAGTGAGGAGGAAATGGTTGATAACCTATCGTCACAGGGCGTCACACACGTTAAAAGAATTAGTGTCAGACGTAACGATGTGGTTATCCCAACAAGTACATATATCCTCACTTTCGATCGTCCCGATTTGCCGAAATGTATCAAAGCAGGCTATTTAAATATACCTGTTGATCCGTATATCTCCAATCCATTGAGATGTTTTAACTGCCAAAAGTTTGGACACAGTAAAAATGTCTGTAAAGGTAAATCTACCTGCGCTCGTTGTGGCCTCTCCGGGCATGATAGCGCTACCTGTACTACAGACTTTTCCTGTGTAAATTGTAAAGGAAAGCACTTTGCGTACTCTCGTGAGTGCCCAGTTTGGCAAAAAGAGAAACGGATCCAACAGGTTATGTCTGAACGGAAAATTTCTTACTTTGATGCTAAGAAACAAGTAGAACTTACATCACTGTTCACGACCCCGCAAGCCGGTAAGTCGTTTTCTAGTGTCGTAAAAGTATCTACCAGAACCATATCCGTTCAGACTGATTATACATGGCCTGATAAAGAGGATAAACCAAAATTAATAAAAAATCAGCATACAATCAAAGATTCCTCGAGCTCCTCTCAAACAGAGAGCTCTACCATCAATTCTTCGTCTGCGACTTCCTCTCAATCTTCGCCGTCGACTTCTTCTACAGAGAAGCCGATTACGGTTAAACACCAGTCTGGGAAGGACGGACGAAAGTCTAGCCCTTCGCCATCAAAATCACAAGATAAAGACGATTTATCAAAAAAGGAAAAAAAACGATTGGCGAAACTGAAAGGGAGGGAGAAAAAGGGTAGTAATGATCCTATCGCCCTTCACAATAAATATGGAAATGCTGATTCTATGGAAGGTATTACAACAGTAGATGTCCATGTCGACTCTACTAAACCTTCCAAAGTTACATATCCCTGATAATGGTAAATTCCATTATTCAATGGAATTGTCGTGGTTTAAAACCAAATTTTAATGAAGTCCAGTTATTAATTCAAAAATACAATCCTTTAGCTATTTGTTTACAGGAAACGTTTTTGAGGAATTCTGACACTTTGTCTTTTAGACATTTTGTTGGTTACCATCATTATGCAGTTGGTGATGGTAGAGCTCATGGGGGTGTTTCTATTTTTCTTAATGGAGATATTCCTCAGAGTCAAGTCACACTCAACACCCCTTTACAAGCAGTCGCAGTTAAGGTGACTTTACATATTCCTATAACACTCTGCTCGATATATCTTCCACCAAGTTTACATCTGAGCCCTAGAGATCTTGATGACCTTGTTGCACAGCTTCCGCTCCCGTTTATTATTACGGGAGATTTCAATGGTCATCATTCACTCTGGGGTAGTGCAGATGATAACAACAGAGGTAAACAAATAGTGGACTTCATTAACCTTAATAATTTGTGTTTATTAAATGATGATTCGCCTACTTATCTACATCCTGCCACAGCTTCTTTTTCTTCTCTAGATCTCACCATTTGCTCTCCGGTCCTGTTTCAGGATTTTACATGGAGAGTAAATGAAGATCTATGTGGTAGTGACCACTTTCCTATCTTGATTGATAATATTGGTCCCTCTCCGGTCGAAAGACCCCAGAGGTGGAAGTTGCATAAGGCTGATTGGGCTCTTTTTGAATCTTTGTGTCTCTTCTCCTTTGATACAAAGGAGTTAGAAGATGCAGATGAACCAATGGCCTTATTCACTTCAATTCTTCAAGATGTAGCTGAGCAGGCGATTCCAAAAACCACGACTGAACCAAAACGTTTCAATAAACCATGGTTTAACGATGATTGCAAATCCGCTCTTAAAGAGCGTGATCGTATACTGAGACGATTAAAGAACCATCCTTCCATGGAGAATATTGCGGCATTCCAAATGGTCCGGGCGAAGGCCCGTAGAACCATACGTCAAGCAAAGAAATCTTCATGGCAGAGTTATGTCTCCAAGATCAATTCCCGT
The DNA here is from genome assembly GCA_963678685.1 of Patella ulyssiponensis. Lineage (NCBI taxonomy): Eukaryota > Metazoa > Mollusca > Gastropoda > Patellidae > Patella > Patella ulyssiponensis. Next base: position 8,520,827 of record OY783227.1, on the reverse strand, counting down.
ACCACATCTAAGTCGGTATGGGATCGGATTCGTAGGATTAAGGGTAAAAGTAGTGCATTATCAGTTAACCATCTGAATGTTGATAATACCACCTTAACAACATTTCCTGATATTGCTAATTCTCTGGCCAGTACATTTTCATTTAATTCATCATCCAATTTCTCCTCTGATGCCTTTCGAGGCATAAAACAACAACAGGAGAAAAGGCGACTTAATTTCAAGTCCCGCAATGATGAATGCTATAATGATCGTTTTTCCATTGCGGAGCTCCGTGATTCGTTAAAGCGAGCTAGGGACACTGCAACTGGTCCAGATGAGATTCACTATCAAATTTTAAAACATCTACCTTATCCAACTCTACTAATTTTATTAGATCTTTTTAACCGGATTTGGGTTGATGGGAACTTTCCTCCTTCGTGGCATGAAGCCACAATAATTCCCATCCCTAAACCGGGTAAAGATCATACGAATCCTACCAACTATCGTCCGATCGCTTTAACTAGCTGTATTTGCAAAACCATGGAGAGATTGATCAATCGAAGGCTTGTTTGGTACCTTGAGTCCAACAACCTTATTACTGACCTCCAATGTGGATTTCGGACCCAAAGGAGCACTCTTGATCATCTCGTTCGATTTGAAACGTTCGTCAGGGACGCTTTCATCCAGAAGCAACATTTAGTTGCAATATTTTTTGATCTGGAGAAAGCATATGATACTACATGGAAACATGGTATCATGCGCGACCTCCATAACCTCGGCCTACGAGGTCGCTTACCTATCTTTATTAAAAATTTCCTGGAAGATAGGTCATTTAAGGTACGTTTGGGATCAATATTCTCTGATCCATTTCCTCAGGAAATGGGAGTTCCTCAGGGAAGTATTTTATCACCAACTCTTTTTGCGATTAAAATTAATTCCATCCCAGCGTGCCTTAAACCAGGTACAAATGGCGCTCTTTATGTTGATGACTTTCAGATGTGCTATGGTTCTACAGACATGCGGATAATCGAACGTAAGTTGCAGCTTTGTTTGAATTCACTTCAACAATGGGCAACCGAAAATGGATTTCGTTTTTCGAAATCCAAGACTGTCTGCATGCATTTCTGTCAGAAACGAGGTTTGCATCCAGATCCAGAACTTTATTTGGATGGCAATCGCCTTCCAGTTGTGGATGAAACCAAATTTCTGGGGCTGATATTTGATAAGAAATTATCATTTATCCCCCACATTAAAAACCTAAAGAAGAAATGTCTGAAAGCCCTCAACATATTGAGAGTCTTATCAAATACTGACTGGGGAGCAGACCGTAAAGTCTTGCTCCGATTATATCGAGCATTAATAAGATCAAAACTCGATTATGGGTGTATTGTGTATGGGTCTGCCCGCGAGTCTTATCTCAAAGAGCTCGACACCATACACAACCAAGGACTTAGAATCAGTTTAGGAGCATTTCGTACATCTCCAGTGGACAGTTTATACGTCGAGGCGCACGAGCCCTCATTGCACAACAGACGTGATAAACTGGCCCTGCAGTATGCTACGAAAATTGCATCACTTCCCAATCATATTTCATTTAACACCATATTTAGACCTCTCCACGAGCATTTGTATCTGGTAAAGACGAATGTTGTTCCATCATTCGGTATTCGCATACAACCCCTTTTGTCTGAGGCTGGCATCAGCCTCGACAGTATTGCGAATACCCCTCTCTTTACGACTCCCCCGTGGGCTATGTCTCCCCCAAAGATCGATTTCGATCTTACTCAACATAAAAAGAGAGATACTAGTTCTACGGTGTTCCAATCTCTCTTTAGAGAGTTAAGGTCTAAGTATGGTGATTATGCTCCTATATACACAGATGGTTCTAAGGATGGTGATCGGGTAGCTTCGGCTACTGTGACGCCATCTGAGACCATTTCCGTGTGTCTCCCACCTGCTGCTTCCATATTTACAGCTGAACTCCAGGCCATTCTTCAGGCCTTGGAGTTCATTCAGTCCTCTTCAGCTTTAAAGCATATCATCTTTACTGATTCTCTGTCCTCTTTACAAGCAATTAACAATAAACAGCTTGAACACCCATTAGTAGCAGATGTCTATCGTCTGCTACTATCGTACGAGCTCAGCAGCAAAGACGTCGTCTTCTGCTGGCTCCCCAGTCACGTCGATATAAGGGGGAATGATCTAGCAGATTTTGCTGCCAAAGCTGCTTTAGATCTTCCCCAATCACACTTTTTAATTCCTTATAAAGATTTTAAAGCTTTAATAAATAATTTTATTTATGACCGCTGGCAACGGTCTTGGGATCTTGCAGGCACAAACAAACTTCATCACATTAAGCCTCTCTTAGGAGATTGGCCAAGCTCCTATCGTACGAGCAGGAGAGATGAAGTTGTCTTGTGTCGCTCTCGCATAGGTCATACTTTTTTAACACATATTTTCATCTTAAAGCGAGAGCCTCAACCAGAATGTCAACACTGTCATGTTCCTTTGACAGTGAAGCACATTTTGATTGAGTGCAAGCATCTAAAGAATATTAGATCTAAATATTACCGTTGCCAGTCAGCACGTCAGCTATTTGCTCAACCGGAGCTTTATGCTAAATTGTTAGCTTTTTTAAAAGAGACAAACTTTTATTTTAAATTTTAATTGTATATATTTTTCATATATTGCGTTTTAAATATTTATATATGTAAAGGAATTGATATTTATTTTTAATTATATTTTCTGTGATATTTGTTTTTATTTACATATATGAATACACCCCTGTGATATTACTTTAATTTGTCTCGTTAATTTCATAAAGTTTGGCGCAGTATGGCCCGGTTGGAGCTGACGTGCCATTAAACAACATTTCATTCATTCATTATTTTATACACAAAAAAGTCTAGAAAAAGCTCTCCGGTGATATGTAAATAAATAAGATGTTAAGCTAGCGCTTTCAGTGCCACCTTAACTTCATCAGGCTGTAAAAATTGATTTTTATTTATATGTTTGACTGAGAGTTAGATCGTTTTATATATTTTTTGGCCAAACGCCCAGTACCCCGTAATACATAGTTTTTACATTGATCAAAATGCTTTAACGGATGTATCGTTTCTTTACATAACGAACAACAATCGAAATCAAGGGAAATATCGTCATAATATGATACAGGCTTACACAATAAGTAATTAGTACAGTTCAGTAGTTATCAAGATGGAGATACAACGTGCTATTGTTTGCTTTATTCAGATGATTGGTGAGTTATGTATCTTTTCAAATCATTAATTTTACCAAATCCAGAATCCCGACTTCTCAGATCCAAATACCATCGCCTCAATTTCTTGTATCATTTCAGGAATTCGGATAGGAAACCTGTTTTCCTAATCTGGTGTTTATCAATACATGCACACAGGCACATTATGTGCTACACCGTTATGTATAATCGTAGTCATATTTCAAAACGCACGCGCTATCAAAGATTTAACAAAAATATTTCATCAATGTGCATATTTAATATGGATTGGTGTTTTTCCGACTATTGTAAAAATTAGCTTGGTTATATGCGCAATGCATAGAAGTTCACATTTACGCCAATGAATATATGAGTTGAGGACCCATAGGGTTAGTGAACATTCAATCTCTCTTTCAAATGGATATTGATGTCGCACAGTAAAAGGTTATATTAATATCCTTGACTTATCGTCATCACATAAAACAAGTACTGGAGAAGTAGATGTAATCATTTATGATCTAACGAAAACACACAAAGTTGTGTTGTGAAAAGGAAATAAATCATTTAAACGAACGGTTCGCCCCTAAATTTAGAATCCGAACGAAGTAAACCGGCATATTACGATGGTGTAATAGGTTTCGTTAATTAATTAGATCATTAGAGGTCGATAGACCTTAATAATAAAATGGAATATATCGATAGACGTACAAGCAATCAGAAAAAATAATGTAAAATTTAAAAAAAAATACATATTAATTTGCCCTCTAATCGGCAAAATCAGCTTTGATCTGAAGTCACTGTGACAGTATTGGGACATTGATCAATGTTCTACCAATTGTTCTGCCCCCTTTCCCCTGAAATAACTGATATACCACCGGGACGTCTCAATTCTATAAATTTTCTAGGGAGGCCCTCCTACCACAAACTCCATGCTTCGACGCTCTCTAGACTGACAAGGCGGAACTTTTATACAATTATTTAATATGATGAAAGGTTACACGTTTGAACACAGTTTTCTAGATGACGAAAAATAGCATAGCCTTTCTTATACGCATCTATTTCCTGTTGTAATAAAAATAAATAATATTGGATCATTTCTGTGTATAAATGTATAACTTTATGATCTAGTTCAATGATTCTCAAACCCGGGAGAGGAATTCTGTTACAATATATGTATCAAGGGCTTTGGATTGACAAAATTGTTATGCGATTTGAATGATGATGAACAAAAATGAACTTAATGACGTCAAATTCGTGCTCGTGGTGATTTACCTAATACTGTTAAGTTAAGTTTGGGTGTGAAAACATGATTCTTTTCCAGATGCTTCTCATTGCCTTAGCTTTCATTTTTCGATAGGCACATATGACGGCCATCTTGAATCTTCAAGATTTCTGACCTGTAAATACATTTGTCAGGCAATAACACATTCTAAAGTAGATATCGCTTGTGTGATAACATTCATTATCTGATCACGCGAATTCCATTGGTAAATTAAAAAGGAACTACTTTTATATTAAACTAACTACTTTTTGGTTTCAATGATATTGTTAGAGAAAAGTTTTTAATTTTCAATGCAGGAACATTTAAATGCGTAAATTTGACGTATGTATAATACGATTTTATACATTGAGATCAAATACTACAGGATAATTTCATTATTTTCTTCGTGAAATGCAATGAAATGGGTTGTAGCGTCTCAAATTTCTTCTCAATACAATCCGGTGATCTTGAAATAAACTAAAATCCATGGAAATTCATCAACAGTCGACAATGTAAATGTAGGGGAGTTTTCCATGTCCATAATTAATGTATGGACACATTAAATTTTAAATGGCGATGATTTTGACCGTTTTACATCCTGTTCATCTCTTGTTTCCTATCTTTGGTTGTATACCTTGGAATCATTTTGTATTTATTTGTCAATGACACATATTTATAATAATTTGTACAATTATATGTTAGGTTTAGGAGCTAAAGCATTTGACTGGTTTACCCCTGGTAATGATAATGTTGTTGGCTTGATCGGCTGTAACATTCAACTTCAATGGAATTTACAGATAAAAAACTTCGAAACTTCAGTCAAGGTAACGAAATTAACACTGTTTTATGCGGAATGTATCGTGGGGGAATCTGGAAACCAGTTAAGCATTTTAAACTGTAAGACATCACTCTAAAGTTGATTCACTAACGAAAAAAATACTGAGCTGCATAGATTATCTTCGATTTCGAAACACGGAGTCTAATTTCGGTTGTGATTCAAGCTAAGACGAAACGTACTATCTATTATCCGCATGGTGTATGGTCGCGTTTTCAAAAGGAACCCTATCAAAATGACGAGTCTGGGGTATTATGCAGTGGGAGGGAGGAAACCTGGGGCCCCAGAGATGGCCAGAGTACACTAAACCTTGCGATGGATAAACATGGGATCGGAACCACGCAACTTGAATCTGATTAAAAATATTGACCAGAAATAATGTTGACATTCACGTGACATTAATGTAAATAAATCAACTAACCTTGACGATCGGTGTACACAAGTTCCTGGCACAAATACTCGTAAATACTGGTTTGAGGGACCGGGGCATGTCTAAATATGCATTTAAACTTGGACCGATAGGGTTTTGTGAAATCAGTATCGTCGATTCAACCACCAAATTAACCTCAATAGCGATAAGGTGGTGGTTCTCGACGAAATTTGGGTATGTATATAAAAAGTTAAATGCCACATGGCCTTGAAATTGTTTCCATATGCCCATCTAATATATCCGAATATTCAAAAGTAGCATGCACAGATACAATACGTTTCTTGTTTATATTTTATTTTCTCTGAAGAAGAAAGAAAACAAATCATTCAACGATATCGAGAGGTATACGATCTACAAAAAAGAGACAGAAGAGGGATTTGATATTTATATGAACATACCGCGTGTCACAATAAACGATTCTGGTGTATACCGATGTGTAGTTGATGAAACTCAGAAATACAAAGATATAAACCTCACAGTTATGGGTGAGTCTACTAATCCAATACTGTTATACCATACAACACTAACGGATATGTTTCAAGCAGTATGAAACATCTCACATAATAAAAATTAGACGTCACCGGTTGTGAATAGCAACATTAGTAGTAGTTTCATACACCTGTCATACTACTTATGATTTAAATGATCGAAAAATACAGTAAAATGCATTAAAACAAGCCACCGCTTTCAGAGTGGGATATTCAATACCCAGCAGATAGATTGGTCACTTTGCCTGACGTCAACCTTTGAACAGCCAGGCGCATTTTTTTTAATGTGCGTTAAAGCTCTTGTGAATTACTATTTTAGCAGTTTGTTAAAAGAGTTCGGTGAATCTTTGGTCCTAATGGTTTCATGACATGTAATGTATGCTACACAATACCACCTCCCTATATATACGAAACGGGAAGTGTTTTAATTGGTCTCTACACCCTACCGTTGCTAATCAATTTATGTTGGAAAATTTCTTTTATATTATGTTGCATATGTATCTGATACTCTTCCAGATTTCAAATGGAAGACAGATAGCAAGTCTATAGAGGTTAAAAAAGGTGGAGACATTACCATGGATTGGGAATATATAACTAAGGCTGTATCTGAAGATATTTTGGTTTATAGAATATCGCCGTTTGGTGATAAGTCCAGGAGGGTTAGTACTTTAGCAAGATAAATTAGTCTGCACGTCTAATAGGATATTAAATTCAATTTCAAACTACCGTTGTAGGCAAGATATGTGTTGATGTATAGGATTGTATACAGGATACTGATCCAGGACGGATTTCGTAAGCTTGTGGTATAGATACTATATTCTACCGACTATGCCAAGACTGGAAACCGAGTGTATTTATCCACATGGTTAACCACTAAATCATTTGGGTTTTTGAAAACTTTTTTTAAGTGAATTAAAACACCTGTGAATTCCACTGGGTCATATCGGGACTAACATATGGTTCAATTCTAGTTCTATAATACGCTTGCACGTAGGGGTCTTTAGCAGTGGGGGCTACCCAGAGGACCCAGAAAGCCCCAAAGTGGTTGGAAGGTGGACCCCACTCTTTGTCTCGAACATGCGGGGAATCGAGAACACATCCTGACTCCATGGCAGATCTCCTGCTACAACGCGTACATGTTAACCATGCGGCCACTCAATCCCTTATTTCCTACATAGCTGACAGACATCATGGACCATCTCATTTGCTCTCACAATCGAGGAGTCATGGTTATTGGCGAGATCCACGCGGTTTCTTGAATCATATATTATTTTTGACACTGGGCCAAATAGCAAGGTATGCGGTGAGAGCACGTGACCCGACCAAATATTGTTTTTGTTTTGTTTTTTTTTTTTGGGGGGGGGAGGCTCCGAGAGCTTAATCATAATAGGTTATCTAAAGACGGGTTCCATCATAAATGCTGCTATAAATTATGCAGTTTGTGTCATGAAATCAAAAAAGTGGCTAGGGTGTCTCGTTGCTCAAAAAATATGCTTCAATTCACACCCTCAAACTGGCAGTGATCTTTTCCAAGGACTATACCTTCAAAATCCTTCCACATCCAGTCTATTCTTTAGATCTAGCTTACATCGTCTTCGTCCTCTCTCAAAACTCAAATCGGTCTTTAGATGAATTTGTATGTTCACGTTGCAAATAGTGGGGCTTACAGACTGACTATGTAGAAACGGTGTAACAAATGCATTGATATAAAAAAATAGGTAACGCATTTAATGTATGGAGAACCGATCAAACTAATCTTTCCGATTTAAGTACTGTTTCTCATTAACATCTAATAAACTTTGACCTATTTGCTGTTTTATTCAGCAGGATCTTGTTCAGTTGAAAATAGAAAATATGGAAGTGAGTAAAACTGATGACAGGGTTACAGTCTCTCTAAATACAGATGGCAAAGGCACAACAACAGTGATTTTTACTTTACGTAAAGTAACGGAGGAAGACGTAAACTATAATTACATCATAGAATTTAGACATAGTGATAGTTGCTCCATGATCAGCGAACCAATTCTTTTGAATGAGGGTATGTTATAACTTTAATTAGTTGACGCCTAATGTTGCATTATGTTAGAGCTAAATCTAAATGTTACAGATATTTCTTTTGACCTCACATGCTATATTAACTATTGATTCACATGTCAAGAATATAGTCTAATCAATATTACATCGGATGGTTGTGATTTTCAAAGGATTCAAACACAGGTCTTCGTTAACCTTTTTTTTTAAAAAAATAAATTAAAAACACGGGGGGGGGGGGGCGAATGAGTAGGGCGTGCGCGGTGTTTCATAAGGACTGTCATTGAGCCATCTGTTGTGGTTTCGGTTCCTCGTTTTTTTATTAAAAAAAATAAAAACACGGGGGGGGGGGGGGTGGCCGAAGGAGTAGGACGTGCGCGTTGTTTCATAAGGACTGTCACTGAGCCAACTGTTGTGGTTTCGGTTCCTCGGTTTTGCGGGAGAAGGGTCGTCTGTCCAACTTCGTGAGTTTTCTCTGGATCCATATGTTAGTCCCGAAACGACTTAGTCTGTGTCAATTGGACGTTAAACCCCATTTCTCTCAACGGACAACACTGCAAGAATTGGCCGTGGCACTGCAAGACGAGTAGGTCAGATTGCCCCAAATCGTGATTGGACGGTTGAGTAGGAGCATGCCACAACGAATTGCTGAATGTCTGAGGATCGGTGGAGCAATTACTCATTATTAAGACAAATATCAAAAACAATTTGAATGCTTTGATTATAACACTTCTCTAATTGCCTGGTCGTCATGAAACATGACCCCCAAAGAACATAGTGTGCTTACTTAACTTATTTATTCAGACCGAGTGGGGGGGGTACCCATTTATTTGTGATTCAACACTTTTAGAGAATTCATGTGTAACAGGTTAAAATATTTACATTGTTCGTCCATTTGAATAGATATTGCTTCCATTACTTTATTATCAGGGGGTTGGGATGGCCTAGTGGTCTAGAGTGCCTTGCTTCGGCCTCTAGCTGGCCGGTCACCTCTGACTTTCGACTGTGGTTTCGAGCCCTGGTGTGAGCGTATGTGGCATGGAGATAGGGCCGCCTTCTCAACCTCCTGGGTTTCCTCCGGGCACTCCGGTTTCCTCCCACTGCTAAAGACCCCTACGCGCAAGCGAATTATTGAAATAAAATTAAAACCATATGTTGGTCCAGAAATGACCTTTTTTGTGTCGAGTGGACGTTAAACCCCATTTCTCTCTCACACTTTATTATCAATCACACACAATAAGAGCAAGCCTATGAATACGTGTATCTTCTATAACCTGTATTTTAGTAGTTTTCATCAATCCCCTATTGATGTATACTCCCCAGCTCATTCATTCAAGGGAAAGGATATAGCAAACATGTTTTCTTTTTCAAATATTTTCTGAAATGTAATGATTATTCAATATAAGTGTATGTACGTATACATTAAAAGACATACTCTTTCATTTCTAAAAAGATAATCCCTCAAAAACCTTTGATAATTCGGGTGATCAGCTGCTCGGTACTGTTATATTTTTCCCGAGAAAAAGCTTTGTGTGGGCATATCTCTAAGATTTGTGTGGCTATCTCTCTGTACATGTATGTTCCTTTGTTTTACAGAACCTAGATTTGTTGTTCCTAACCAAGCTGTTTTGGGAAGAATTGGCCAAAATATAAGAGTAGTATTCAAATACAACTATAGATTTGAAGCAGTCAATGTTACTGTTTCACGTATAGATCAATCGGGAGTATCCGTAAGATAAATATTTATTTTAAAGATTGCCTGATTTGTTGTAACATTTACTTGTATAAGTCCATATACCACAAACACTAACGTTTTAGAATAGTGTCTAGTCGTTCGTTGGGGCGAAAAACCGAGGTTGAGATCAAAGTTTCCCTAATATCACACTGTGTCGCGCATACCGTCTTCATTTGCCCATTTCAGTTTTAGCAACATCATTATTTCAACTTAACTTTAAGTAAACCTAACCGAAATTATAATTCCCAAATAATTGCTTGCATATCAGTTGCATGCGTCATTAAAACTACTTCGATAATACTTAATCTTATTGGTATTATTATAGTTATTTGATGCTTGTTCGGTCTATTTTGGAACACACCCATTTGGTTTTGTAACTCGGTTGTTCAAGTGGTCATGGTTATCAAATTCTCAAAACATTTGCGTAGATACACTTTTTATGAACTGTTCGGTCGTGTTATGCGTTGGGCACATGCGTCGTTCCTTGGCAATGCATTATTATATTACAGTTTGAACTGGGTTGCTGGGGCGAGAAACCTTTTTATCCAGTTGACAAGAGATTGTTGTTCCGTAAAGAATCTACTCCCCAAGACCAACGGCAGATATCACTGACCATACTAGATACAATTCTTCAAGATTATGATGCTACCTACAAATTTGATGTTATATTCGAAAATGGCTATAGAAGTTCTGTAGAGATCGAAGTAAATTTACAACCTGAGAAAGGTTAGTGGAACATGATCTGACAATTCCTGAATAGTATTTACTTAGAAGTACCACGTATGTACAGTTGCTTTATTTCTAACAATATTAATATGCATAAAAAAAACCACATGAAATACTTACACTTAAAAATGTGCTTAAATATCATGACAGTTGGACCGGTATCCTAAGCGAGACCTCGCTATTGTGACGTTAGCCAGTACAATTTAAACTTTTTATCTGAGTTAATACGCTCGCATGATAGTATATATAGCAGACAACAAATTTCTACTACTAATGGCTGATCAACCTGTTGGGGGGGGGGGGGGTATTGGAACCTGAATCAGTAACTTTAACATGCTTTGACGGCCTATGTAAATATGGAAGCAGCAGGCATATGACGAACACAAATGGTCTTAATTGACACCGCGGAGCTGCTGGTATCCTTCTTTTTATGTTGAGTTAAAAACTCTAAATCGATCTGAGGGAGATACTTCAGAAAGGGCTATCCTCGATAGCGTCATGTCCGATACCAGTCCCGCATAAATGGTGATGTATGCGAATACCGAATTAATCACTTGGTAACTACCCATTTAAGAACTCTGACACATGCAGTGCAGCACGTTACTTAACAGTTCATTTTGTATTTCCGTATCAACTTCAAAAGTTTTATAAACTGGATAGAAGGCCCACTTTTGTGTGCTTAATTGTTTTCGTTTGTTTGAAAAAAGATTTGGTATAATGTCTTACTCCACAAATGCTTATTTGTAATCCAAAGTGATTTGCCATCAGGTAGATTTAACGTTATAATATACAAAGACATTTACCAAACATGAGTTTTTTCCTTGATCTATTGATTGTCAAGATTTATTTAGATTGATTTGATTTAGATTTGTGAATATTGAATGACCGCGTTTTACCATAAAACTATAATGCTTTTGTCATAGAGATACCTGAAACAAAAAAGATGAGCTTTGAGCCCACTCTGCTGATTGTGTTGCTGATAATAATGATATTGGCATGTTTCCTCGTTGGATTTTTTGTTCGTGGTAAGTAGTTATTACAATTAAGATACAGGGTTAATTTAAGGATTATAATCAGGCCCCGGGTTCACATAGCATTCTCAGACTTAAGTTAAGAATTTATTAAACGTTCAATCACTGTTTATGAGACATGAGACATATCTTTAATCCAGCAACACAAAACATTGCACACATGTTTCTTATTGGTGTATTTGATAAAAGTTAAACAGGCTATACTTTAGTTAAAATAAGACGAACAATTTTTAGTTAATTCTTATCTTAAGTCTGAGAATGCTTTGTGAACTCGGGCCAAGATATTATAAAATTAAACAAACAGATGCTTCCCTTGGTCATTTTGAACTGTAAAAAAACGACACGAAATAGGATCTGTGTTTTAAACCGACTGTAGTATTCGAAAGTAGTTGTAGTTGCGTCATTATACCATAGACCCACACATCAATAGTTGTATATAAAGGACGAAAAGTGACTAACGTGGTTTCTTTATAAATAACCATAAACGGACACCAGTGCAAAGTATGTGTTGTCTTTCATTTTAGTCACAAAGAACACATGGCATGTCGTCTTAACATTAATATTTATTTGAAATGTACTTTGCTAAAATAAAAGTCGATTAAAGTTATTATGAAATTGTGAACACTTTTGGCTTCAGAGTTGTGATGTCAGCACTTTTCCCTTTCTGTTGCTAAATATAGCTATTGGTGTACACTTCCGAACATCAGCATTTTTTTTTTTAAATGATATGCCGAAAACCCGTTTGTTACTTATTCGATATAACATGTACCTCGCGGGTCGCTGGTCTGATTACCGTCCGATCCTGAGCATGATTTTGTTTAATGAACTGCAGTAAACATATTATCGAAATTTAAACCTCTGTTCATACTCATTAACACTAACACTTATGTTTTACAGGCTTTAAACGTAAATCACATGACACGGAGAGACCGGAACACAACAATATTTCTGAAAATAATAGTTTTAATTTCAACAACCCTGGGGGAATTAGCACTATCCCTGATTCTACATCCACCGATACGGATATATCATCCAACGACACAAACGCATATGCCAATCCTTATGATCCCATCAACAGAGATAATATCGATATCCGCAAAAACTTTTATATGTCACTGCTAAATCCCGGAACTCGTGAGACTGAACAAGATGGTGTCAACGAGACAAATATTGACGACAACTCAGTAGTCAGTAGAGATGATGTCCATGCTTCCGTTTCATCCGATGATAACAGAGATACTTCATCCAATGACGAAGGTACATATGCCAACCCTTACAATTCAATAAACAGAGAGGATATTGATACTAGTAAAAACTTTTACATGCCACTACAAAATCTTGGAACACCGAAGACTGAGCAACATGATGTCCATGAGACGAATGTTGACGATAACTCAGTTGTCATTATAGACGATGTCCATGATTTCGTGACATCCGATGATGATACAGCCACACGGAATTCTAATCCTTACGATGCCTTGGATAAAGATGCCAAAAGTACCAATGTACATAGTTATTTGTCGCTGCCACAATGTTCAGAACCAGTCTGGGAAGAGGACGAGATATCGTCAAATTCTAGAAACGTTGACCGCGTAATGATAAAAAAACGACCCTCAACCATCTAGCTCGAATTCAGACAGCCAGGGGTGCGCTTAATGCAATTTGGCCAATCCGCGGTTCATTATGATACATTTGTTGTAGCTGTCGAACATGAGTAGCCTGCAGGTGTATTCCATTAGCCAATTATATAGATCATGCGATTAAATTCAATCATTAATTTGTATTTTTAACCCGTCTTCATAAACCCAATCGGAGCAGACAACTGGTACGTTAAACCCCCATTTTATTTCATTTTGTAGTTTTAATATCATTTTTAAAATATCCCGTTGCCTTTATTACTTGATTTTCATAATTTTTATTTTCGTTGTGGTTTCGATTTTAATTTTTTTTTTTTTGGTTTTTGTTATAAATCTATTTTTTTAAATACATAAATTACTTTTGATTAATGTTTGCTTTATTTTACAGTGAATTAATTGACGGACGGTTATAATTAGCTTTTCGTTTTTGAAATTTTCTATTGCTATTGTCCTATGATATTTTGATTAATGTTTTGCTTTATTTTGCAGTGAAGTAATTGAATTGCGGTTACAATTAGCTTTTCGTTTTTGAAATTTTTTATTGCTGTTGTCTTATGTTATTTTCGTACGACAGACACAGTTCTTTTAACAGACTGGGGATCGTGTATAAACTTTCATTTGTTATGCTATTTTTAATTATAATATGTTATTTTGTTTTAAAAACTTGATATATTAAATTGAATTTTCGATTAGATGTAAGTAATATATAACTTGATTGTTTACTGTATTGAAATTATCGCAATGTTTTGTTTTTAATTTAATTACATAATTTCTTCATTATAAAACTGTTTATCTTTTTAACATATTCCATGTTTTGATACCTGGCCTTTTCAAATAAAAGTATTTGACTATTTTCTTTAACTTTAATATTTGTTTTAAATGTGAATCATCAAATTTTATTTACATTGGCTGTTCTTTATATAAAGCCCCCAACACACGTTGCAAAACTGGAGATGGTCTTCTGGGATCGCGAAGGTCGCCGTCATGTCTTGGTGAATCGGGAGTGGCAGTCACGGTCCATGTCGTGCAGGACCAACTCGCTCCATCCCAGATCTAACTCGACCTAATAACGACCCCAACTCGACAAACTCGCTTCAGTCCATATCTATCACTACCTCTGCAGAATTGTATAAAATGATCAGAAATTGGCGTGTAGTTTCATATCGTGTCTGGATATTTAAGAGAGAACATCTGATCGCGGTGGTTGTGTTAAGGTCTTCCAGAAGCGCCCTAGTTCTGCTGAGAGCTTGTTTGATTGTATCGACATCGTGTATTGTACCACGATTATTCAATTATTAAAACTTAGAAACTATAATTGTTCCTACAATTAGTCAACGTTTAAGGAAGATTTGAATAGTCCCCGTGCTCATGCGAATATGTTCTGGGGAGAACACCTCATACCACACTTGAGGCTCCGCAGTCTGTCACGCCAAACCAGGAATCCCCGCTCCCCAATATCATTTATCTACACACGTCCGGGAGTTATCACATTTTGTGTAACTTAAAGACTCAATACCACTCTTGTTGTAACTGAATAATATGTCCCAATCTTTATTCTGGTCACCAAATTGTATTGTTTTTCAATATTCCAATTAATTGATGATACAAATTTCATCTAAACACACGTAATTTTTAAAAAAAATGGACAAATCCAACACCTAAACATCTAGTACTTAGAATAAGGCTATTATTTATTTTCTGGAGCTGCCAAGCCAGCAAGAGTGTTATTGTCTCTTTAAAAGCCTTGGATAAAACACATCTGACCGATACGTCGCTTCATTAACCTTGTCCCAATATTCACGAATATGAAGCCATATAATTGGAATATTTCAACTTTATAATAATAAGAAAACAATCAACGATATGCCCTTCAGGAATTCTCTTCTGCCAAAGTAAAATAGTAACGTCTTAAAAATCTACTAATTCAACAGAACATCATCCGAGGTCATCTGTCGAAATCTTAAAATTGAATAGTAATGAAGTTAACAAGTTTCTCCATTGATCCACACAATTGTGACAGTTAACATTGGAAATCTCAGGCATCCAGTTTAACGGGATCGGTTCTTAAATAGCATTGCTGGATATCGTTAACAATGGTTGAATTGCAATATTTACATGTTCCCAATGTGTGTATTATGATACCATACAATATTGTGTTATGTCGAATGGTTTCACAAAAATATTTAAAGTTTCTCTTATGCAAAACGTATTAACTAAGCAAGTGGTATGGTCATTTGTTTGATCTGTAAGTATACGGAACAAAGTTAACCGCAATTGCATAAAATAAATCACTTAAACACAAATATCTGAAAATATAGGACTGGGAACCGAAGAGAAAGCGTTGGTATATGGCACAGATAAAGAGAGCGAGAGAGAGAAATGGGGTTTAACGTCCACTCGACACAAACTCGGTCATTTCGGGACTAACATATGGTTTAATTCGCTTGCGCAGTGGGAGGAAACCGGAGTGCCCGGAGGAAACCCACGGGGTTGAGAAGGCGCCCCTATCTCCATGCCACATACGCTCACACCAGGGATCGAAACCACAGCCGCAAGCCAGAGGTGACCGGCCAGCTAGAGGACGGAGCGCGGCACTCTAGACCACTAGCTAGGCCATCCCAACCGCCAACGGCACAGATACAAGGTTTTTTGATAACAAATAGCAAGACGTAAAATGCTGGTGTAGACTGTAGCCCCTATTTTACATTATGCATTTAGCAAATAGTATACATGTAATGATAAAGACATTCATTCAGCATGCATTTTATATAGAGGATATTTGTTGTTTTAGAGTGAATAACATATTTTATTTCATCGAGAAGCAAGAAAACTTACATTTTTACGAATGCGTAGCATGGGTGAAAATATAAACGTTTTCTTGCTTTGTGATGAAACAAAATATGTTATTCACGACAAAACGTTCTATTTATTTTATGATTTTACAATCATTTTAGGTAAAACAACATGGACTACTTTGTCCGCCTGTGGAATAACAATTTATTTTACTGATAAAACGCGGTATTCCACTACTGATCATAAAATAAACATTGTTATTCATGCATGTACAATTCAAAACTCAACAAACTTGAAATTCATGTTTAATGACCCGCTTTGAATATTTTGAATAGCTATTTTGATGAGGGTAGAAAATAGATTATGCTATATTATGGTGCATTTTACATGAACATATCTATTGTATATCTTCAATGTTAACCCACTTGACTTGCCAATAACAGCAACGTGTTAATGTACACTACTGTAAGACGTCACTTGAACTGTTACTCCATTGTATGATTTTACTTGAACTGCGAGTCCATTATTCGCTCACCTAACGTTCTTCGGGGTTTAAGCTACCCCCGAATAAATCTGTCAACTATAAGCTATCCATCAGTGGGATCTATCGTTACGTCTATTTCTGGAAGCCATGTAATTTGACGTTTGGGGACAAATAGACACAACCAAGCCAAATTACCACGTGTTTAAACAAGTGTGCATCGACAACAGAGCGTAAGCTAATTAAACGGGACTTTTTTACCGGAAAAATACGCGAATTTAATATAGCAATTAAAGATACTGTTTCAGTACAGTTATGTCACATTTAGTTTAAAATATTTTGATAACACTAAGTACAACGTGAGCGACACGTTTGTTGGAGAACTCATCCCTCAATAATGAGTAATGGTGACGTATTTGAATAGTTGTAAACATCAAATAAATAGTGTGACATGTAGAGGGACCACAAGCAAAAACGCAATTTTCATTAAATCATGGCCCATAATGCTGCGCCAGTATCGTACTATGTATATCAATATTGCATTTGTAATACATTCCTGCATTTATCAAGACATCTTTGTGCCTATTAACAATCGGGTATTTGCTGACATAATGCTATACACATATTTAAGTTTGAGCCCCTACACATATTTAAGTTTAAACCCCTATGATCATTTCATCATTTTAAAAACAATCACATGGCCTGATCACAATAAACATGATGCACCACGTTAAGGCAATTTGATATACATAGTACGATACTGGCGCAGCATTATGGGCCATGATTTAATGGGCCATGATTTAATGAAAATTGGAGCAGAACAGTAGAGCGTTAAATACCGACCATATTTTTATGTCAAGCAATGTTTTGTTATATGTTAAGGTTATGAAGCTAAGAGACAAATGCGGTTAAGCGTTTCTGGAAAATTTTGTTTCAATAATTGACTTGTGCGTACAGGTCTTTAGCAGTGAGAGAAACCCGGAGAAAGAACGGCGATCCCATATCGTTTCATATGTTTGACCGTATAATCGACAACACAGCGCGCGTTAAAGAATACCTCACCCCCCATTAAAGTTTCAAATAATTGAACATGTTTTTCATGAATTAAATCAGTATGATAGTAAATATGTAATATTGAAAATCTACAACAAAGGTATTATTATTCAAGACGAATGCTCAAATGATCAATGTTATAATGATTTTCAGAAAATATGTGATTGGAGATATTGACAATTCAACCCTTTTAATATGATTGTGACATTATGTCAATTATAGCTGTTAACATATCATTCGAATTGCATACCATTATGACAGATCTTTTGGGTATAATATTTCAGTCTGAATACAGTATGCTTTTGACAAATAACTCACACACCAATAAAGCCATGTATTTACAACTTAAATACATTTTATTTTCCTTTATAAAAAGATCAAAGTTGACAAATCATTTAAGGTTTTTGTTTGTTTGATGTCATGTTCAATCTGGTGAATATGTGCCTCAACATTTCTCCGGGAATCAAAGTTTCGAAGAATTGTGTAATCTCGGAGAATATATGAATGATAAAATAAAGGTGGCCATCTGCTAAACTATTTCAATATTTTTTAGAAATATAATTCAAATTTAATTCCATCAAGAATTATATTTACTGCTTATTTAAAAAAAAGACACCACATTTATTTTCAAATCATAACACTTACTGAATATTTATTTGGACAGTATATATTCGTTCGGATGAATCGAAAAACCGCGGTCACGTGTATACATCGGAGTGTAATCCGAAATGAGAGGGAGAGGGGTAAGATTTTAGGTCAACCCGAAACCAAAATGTCATTTCGGGATTAATACCGTCTTTGTGCAGCATGATAATTACCACCATATATTATTATAATAAACCTTTCAACGTAACAAAAAACATTGTTGTTGAAATCGTGATAATGTTTCAAGGGGCTAAACCTCTAAGTATCATTCATAAATTTCGAAATTAAAACCACGATTTAAAATTCATTATTGGCGACATTCAATCAATATTGATGTTCTAAAACCACAAGACGTCGCCGTGGACTATGAACACTGAAAACATATAAACAAGGACTGATTCACGAAAGACAAACACACAATAACAGGCGCAAACAAATGCCGTTCAGTTGAATGATCACTATTATATACATGTATTTATTTCATCAATATGCATATTCAAAGATTTCAAATAATAGAGCTATACGCCCTTTAAATAGCTCATTCATGGATCATCAATGTCATTTTTACAATCACGTGTTGACGATGACACCAATCGTATAATATATACTTCTGAGTAACTCTTATATAATTGTGTCAGGTAAAATGATCATTTATTCGCCTATGTGCTTTATAGGAGAACATATAAGAAGTATGAACATGTATAATGATTTTGATCTAGACAAAAAATTAAATGACTCATTCAAGTCAATGTATGCTAGTTTAAATGACTTTCTTTAACAAAAGTTTAGAAACAAGTATACATTTCGACGCTATTTCATTATCTGGAGCTTTCATATCCAAAGATTATCACCATGTTGTCCAATGATTTTAGTATTTCTGTACTAAAATGTGAAATATCTTCCATGCGTTACACGTACCTAAAAGAAGTAAAAACATTCGTTGATGTAATAGTATGTCATTCATATGGTAAACTTTAACGTAAAGCGAAGTATAAAATTACACTCTATGTGAGTAATCTATTGATGAATAGTGTAAGTGTCAATCGTTTCATGTGGATACAAATGAGTTTATGCTTTTCAAGCTTTATATCGAAAACTACAAAGAACATTGTTGTATGTGATCTGTATTTAACAGTTTTTATTTTTCAGAAACCAGAAAGACGTTAAATATTTCATGCTAACATCGTCGGTCTAACACCCTAGAAACAATCTATACTTCTCAGTTGTATAGTCTGATGTAGGGTGGTTGGTGTATTTTCATTAATTTCTAGCGATCTTTTAATATAATCTATTTTGGGTTGTCTCTACAAATTCTTCATATTCTCGAGGCACTGGTTGTGTTATTAACAATACAAAAATCATCTATAAAATGTGCAATTTGCAAATCATCTGTTCAAACCAATTTAATCTTTTTAGCACCATAGTGATGTCATCATAGCACTAGAGCAAATGACCTTGCACAAACGATATGTAACGGTTCCTAATCCTCTAAATAAATAGCAACAACTGTCCAAAGTTCCCGATAACCAGATATCATAGAATTAGCGTGGTCGTGAAAGAGGGTGGTTCCGATCTATCGATGCGAAGATGGTCCCTTCCTGCTATCATCAATGGTCCACGAGTCGATGTTCCTAGACATAAGGGTGTTGTCATATGTTTACCGTTTTTTTTAAATCATCTTAGTCGGTCAAAAAGTTATGTTTTTATTCACAAGTTTCAATATCGTTCAATACAATTGAATGAAATAAACATAAACATGTATTATGCAAGAACAAAATCTGCCTATTGCAGGTCTTTCTTTAGGCCTGAAATGTTATAAAAAAGATTAATTAATTATATATTAATTAACCTATTGAGACCATAATCAGCTCTCGATGTCAAGGCTAGCATGATATTTTTGTTGGATTGTAGTTCGATTCGCTGAAATATTTTCCTGCGTGATTTACAGCAAATTGCCTTTATATTAGCTAGTTGTTAACTATTGTGGTGAGAACTGACAACTCGTTATCTAATCTCCCATAATGTATCTTTAAATGTTATTAATTTTACTTGGGAGTCGGTTTTAGGAAAAGTTTTAGGGTGGGTATTGGGAACTCAGAGACTCGTCGAAAACAAATGGGTGGTAATAGCTGAGGTCCAAACCTCATTTTTCTTAACAAAATAAACGAAAGTACGGTTGAACGGGAAACTCGGAAAAAGCGGAATAAATAGCCTGGACATCCCCAAAAAAGAGAACAGGGGAGTTGAAGGTTTTACAAATGACCAAGTTTCTTTCACGTCCGGGGCGATATATAACCAATATACAACTGGTAGTAGTTTTTTTCTTTGATGTCCATAGCAGTTATATCTTATAACAACCTCTCGTGACGTCATCAGAGGTTGATATATTCGGTTCATATCAACCGCTGATGACGTCCTGAGAGGTTGATATTTCATATCAACCGCTGATGACGTCATTACAGGTCGATATATTCGGCTCATATCAACCGCTCTTGACGTAGATGATCGAAATAATACAAAGAACACAGAAATAAAATTTTATTCTTTTGACAATAAATAAAAAATTGTTTTGGTACAGTTTATAGCATTCAGGACCTAAATAGACGGCGTACTTATCGGCTTATTTAAATCGGTTATCCACAGTGACACTCCAGTCCATGTCTAAGATATCTTTCAGAATTTTCTTTCTGCCCAAATCATTTCTCCACACATCCCAAGACGTGAAAGTATTTATCACCCAAGAGTTCCTTTGTAAAGTATTTTTGGCTACGGCTACAATCCACTCAAAACAGTCCGTCAAATCTTTCTCTGAACATACCGGTACCGAAAAGTAACCTTCAGTCACGGTTAATTGTCAGAATTATCGGAAAAGATTGCCTTTTGATCCAAATTTTCTTCAGGCTTTGTATAGATCCTCATCATAGTTGCATTCACATCTATTCTATCGTCAATATGATGACTAAAAAGGATTGATTATTCGTCTGACTTCGTTTTACTATCCATTTTGTTTTAGCTTTCTTCAGTTCAATTACTACAAAATGGCGCCGTATAAACAAACACGTCACGTGCTGTCGAGCAATTAACCAATCACTGTTGCCTTTTTTTTAGAAGAGTCCATTAAATTTAAGGGTGAACGTTGTATATGTCAGATATAAACCTACTCTCCCTCGGATTGATATGATAGAGAACACTTGGGCTGCGCCCGCGTGTTCTCTATCATATCAACCTCGGGTAGGTTAATATCCTATACTTACTTTTCCATGTTAATCATTTTCTCTCTTTTCCAGAAATGTTTGTGGGCGGGGCGCTTTTGATGATACATGGTGCTGCATCATGTTACAGCGTCGTGTCCCATGACTAAGGTGATATTGATTACTGGAATTTTGAAATGCTAAAATGAACATTCATGACAACAGTAAGTTAAATATCTGGTGGTCTCTATAAAGGGAGATAACTATCTTTGTTTACGTTTCTTGAATGCGTTTACCCTGTACATAATTACTTTTGACTAACCTCCTTAGGTGCGTGTCTTATATATATTGCACGCAACGAGAGTAATCTACATCCGATTATTCATACACAGCTTCCGATATCGTCCAATGACTACCGATAGACCTACGAGTAGCTTCCGCTACCGTCCTATTACTACCGATAGACCTACGAGTGGCTTCCGATTTTGTCCAATTACTACCGATAGAGAGGGGGGGAGGGTGAAATGGGGTTTAACGTGCACTCGACAGAAACTAGGTCATTTCGGGACTAGCATATGGTTTAATTTTATTTTTTAATAATTTGCATGCACGTAGGGGTCTTTAGCAGTGGGGGGAAACCGGAGAACCCGGAGAAAAACCACGAGGTTGGAAGGCGGCGCTACTCCTTGTCACGTACAACCGGGGATTCGAATTCGAAACCACACCAGTTAACTCAATGACAGGCTTTATGATACAGCGCGCACGTGCTTACCATTCATCCATTCAATCCCCAACCCTCCTACTACCGATAGGCCTACGAGTAGATTCCCTAAGAATTTTAGATTCGCGAAGTCTTTTCCTCTTGAGCAAACCATATTCCCGGGGATTTGGCTATTGATCTAATTCACTAATATGTTTCACAGTAAACTGTTTTCCCGGAGAATTAAATAAAGACCGTATGCGCGTACATGAGTAAGCTATTAAAACCATGTCATCAACCAAATAAAAATCTATTGAAAACCGCTTTTATCAAGTTTGATCTATGCATGGTAAGAGTATTGTGAATCATTACAAAAAGATTTATTCAGAGTTGGCGTTCATTCAAATACAAATACATAACATTGAATGAGTATTATAGTTTAGTATCCGTGTTAAACTATTTGTCTGACATATCCATATAGCAGATGGCAGAGTTCACTTATTAGTATACTGATATTCCCATATGGAAGTCACGATGGGTCAGTGACTAAAACGTTGGCTCGCTAACTTGGAGGTTTTGCTTTCGACCCTGCGTTGACCGAGAAAGTTCAGATGTTTTTTCCGGCGTGGTTCCTCCTCATCACTGGTGAAGGACCTGACAAAGGACAACGTAGAGTCGTCCGGATGGGACGCAAAATCGAGGTACTCTTTACACATTGTCGGGCAGGTAAAAGATCCCATGACATTTATAATTGGATATAAGAATAAGCTGTAGCGCCGCTGTTCCTTCAAAATGTTCTTATTGTACACTGTAAGGCGTACGCTCGCCTTGATTAGCAAAGTCGGAACAGTACAGTATAAGCACGTTAAACTCAGTTTCATTTCATTTCAACCACCACTTCCGTGGTATCAAATTAACCAGCATGTTATCATTTATGACTACCGAGGTCACAGATCGTCGGTCCCGGGCGAATGAGAATACCAAATAGTAATGAATAAAATCTATACCATTATTCCAGTCGCAAATGGGGAATATTTCAGCAGTAGTACCATCCAGCCCCACCTAAGCATGCCTAGACCCATCAGCTTAATTTCAATTCTTTCTCGATGACAATGACAATCCTCCCCATATTTTAAAGCTATATGCCAAACGTACTCATTGAGCCGCATCCATTAAAATTCACTTTGATGCATTATGCGTTTCGATCTTTAATACGTTAGATAGCATACACTAAATGGAGATCTCACAAGTTATATTGGGAGTCCATGTTAGAGGCTTTTGGCCTTATGACGTCAAACATTGATTAATCAATCAGCGTTGACATTTCTAGTTGATTACCAACTGTTCCGCGCATCGCACACCTAGAACTCGTCGTTACAGACCGTTCCACTGGCTAAACCCCCACTTTAATAAGAACGCGTTTTATATAACAACCTTTCCATATTCCGGTGTTCTGAAGACAAGCAAAACGAAATTTTGAATTATCAAAAATGAAACGAAATAGGATCTGTGTTTTAATCAGATTGCACTGAAAGTATGTATTGATCTACAAGGCTAGGCCTCTTGTGACAGCACCCAATGAAGTAACAAGCACCAAGGGATGCAGCTATTCCGAATGCGGAACACAGTAGAACAAATTCAACGTAAAGAACAAGCCTCGGGTGTACAGTATTTCACATTCTGCACACATAGAAGTATGTATTCTACTTCGAGAAAAGATCTCTGTCCTAAATGGCAGCCATTGTATACTGTTTTGTAATGCGGCCACACTCCGGTTCACAACAGTTATACACAAAAAGACTAATTAAACTTTTTCAATTTTATTAAATAAAAGCAGAATACATATATATATATAGACATGTATATATATAATTGAAATTAAAGATGGCAAAATAAAACTACATTTTTATGCTAGCGTTTTCACCGCGATAGCGGCTCATCAGGCGTTTTATTAAACAATAATTGAATTAACAATAGTCTATGACGTCAGGGTGTCATAGTTACATGATAAAATTATTGTACAGGCAAGGGTGGTTAGTTAGTCTACAGACTATAAATATTTAATCCCACCACAATTTTTATTTCATATAACTTATATATTCTGTTATTTAGAATTAAGTTTTGGAAGGTACTTCTCAATAAAATAGCTTTCTTTTGCCTCCAAGAGGTCGTTGTTTTTGCTATTAAATTTGTATAAAGGAAAAACACTAAATTTACCCCCACCACATACTTCAAGGTGCTCACTGAGCGGGATCATCCTATATTTTGGTTGAAGTATGTGCTGTCGATGAAGGTTCATTCTAAGCCTAAGCATCATTTGGGTCTTTCCTATATACTTCCCCTTGCATCCCGGACACGTTATAAGGTAAATTACGTAGTTCGATTGGCAATTCATTGCCTGTTTGACATAAAATGTATTATCATCATTAATTGTTATGGATGATCCCTCAATGATAATGTCACAGGTTTTACACTTTGAACTACCGCATTTCGAAACTAATGGAATTGAAGCGACTGAATCATATTTAGAAGATGTTATAATCCTAGCTAGATTGGAAGGTTGCTTAAGACTGTTGATTATATTCGTTTTTCTCAATATTTTATGCATTGTTTGGATACTTTCAAGAATATGGATATAATTTTCAATGATAGATTTCTCATTTTCCTGGTACGGATTAAATGTAGTAACTAAAGCAACGTTCTTTTTATCAGAGTTTACAGGAACTTTAGGTAGTCTTAAGACGCTTTGATCCAGACTCAATGCTCTCTTGTTAGCATCGTCTATTAATTTACCTAAGAGCAGCTCTAATTAACTATTCTAATATATATATATATACACTATTCAAAAAAAGTAGGGGATATTTGATTTTTAAGTGTTATTAACGTCACCTAATGAAACTGACGAAGAAACAAATGACAAAATGAAATGAAGTTCACATTCATCGATTTATTCCAAATGATCGTTAGACTAAGTAAGGCACAGACTGACCATTATAAGGGTAAAATGATACCCGGGGTCAAACAGCAAAGTTACCACAGCATCACAACAAAGTCAGTAACGGGTAAATCATCCCCTGTTTGCCAAACAAGCATTGATCCGACGTGGCATACTCCTAATGAGACGTGTAATAAGGTCATTTTGGTCCAGATTGTCCCATTCCTGTTGCAACGCAGCAGCAAGTTCTTGGACAGTGGCAGGACGTTGTTGACGTTGACGTAACCTCTGTCCAAGCATGTTCCAGACATGCTCGATGGGGGAGAGGTCGGGACTCAGTGCTGGCCAAGGTAATGTGGTTATGTTCTGTTGTTGGAGGTAACCTGTAACGATCCTGGCCCTGTGACATCTTGCGTTGTCATCATGGAAGATGAAACGGCGACCATGACGTCGTGCGAACTGCACAATATGGACTGCCAAGATGTTGTCCCGGTAGTACTGGCCTGTAACACGCCCTGCAACAACATGTAAAGCCGTTCTTTCAGCAACAGTGATGCCTCCCCACACCATAACAGAACCACCCCCAAATCGATCATGTCTGATGACGTTAACGTCTTGGAAACGCTCGTTTCGACGACGCCACACCCTCCTACGTCTGTCCAAAAAATCAACAGTGAACCTTGACTCATCTGAAAACATCACATTGCTCCAGCGTCGATTATCCCAGTGTTGACGATCCCTACACCAACGACGTCTTGGCTGAATGTGATGATCTCTCAAACAAGGGATCACGCGAGGACGTCGGGCGCGAAGGTGACCCCTATGCAGTCGATTCCGAATCGTCTGGCCACTCACTCTCACACCAGTGTCTGTTTGAAGACGAGCGCTGATCTGATTTGCTGTGATGACACGATTTCTCAAGGCCATAGTACGGATAAATCGATCCTGGGCTTGAGTTGTCGCCCTTGGTCGACCTGAGCGTTGTCTGTTCTATACAGATTGTGTATCTGGACCATAGCCTGCTTATACAGACTGAGAAACATTCATCGTCCGCGTCACAACCGCCTGTGTTGTGCCGATCTGTAGCATTCCAAGGGCACGTAACCTTTCATTTTGGGTAAGCCGACGCATATCAAAATTTGTGTTCTGGTCACTAAAACAATTAAACTGATGTTTCCACCCTGGAATTCAATGCCACAATGACTGTAACATTCAGAGTCAGAGTCGTGCAAATCTTGGGTTGGACCCCCATGATGATCCCAAGCGTCACCTGCATTCCATGCGGTAGCTATTGGTGCGTTTGGGCGTCACATGTAACTGGAAATGTTTCTTCTGTTAGGTTCTATAGTGACTTTTCGTAGTCATTTGCATATTTTAGTATTATGCCCCCAAAATCAAATATCCCCTACTTTTTTTGAATAGTATATATAATTGAAATTAAGGATGGCAAAATAAAACTACATTTTTATGCTAACGTTTTCACCGCGATAGCGGCTCATCAGGCGTTTTATTAAAATATATATATAAAAATAGCTAAAACTAGAAACACGTAGATCTAGCAAAGCATGAGCGCTTTCATCTTTAATCTTCAGGTGCTTTACATAGTTTACATAGTTACATAAGTCACGTCATAAATGGCTTTGTTCTGTTATGACGCATTGTTATATTATGACGTCATGGTATCGGGAGATAATTATATTAGTCTGTTTAGCTTTGGTTTTATTGTTTTTTTATGAAATGTTTTTCTTTCTCTCTTCTTTCAATAGTGTCGTTGGAGAATATTTTATAAAATGGAAATATCTTAAAGTTCTTCTTTCCGCAAATATCCAAATGTTCACTAAGTTTAATTTTCCTGTACTCTGGAACATTTATATGTTGTTTGTGCACACGGACCCGGGCTCTGAGGGTTTTACCCGTTTCTTCAATGTAATATTCGTTGCAGCCGGGGCATGTTATAACATAAACCAAGTTTTTGGATTCGCATGTCATATTGGCATTAACGGTAAACTGAGAATTTGAAAACATTTTAGTATATATATAATATATATATATATATATATATATATATATCAAAATGGTCTGAAGAGGTTCAAGAGGTTCAAAATAATTTTTCATATATTTCTCTGGGAGTAGTTCAAAGAAACTTTTTTGTATATATATATATATACTTGTTTTCTACTGGGATCGTCGATTTCGGACTTAAAACGTCGATCAACTAGCTTAGTGTCTGCTCCCAAGCGTAGCTGATTGGTAGACAAACATCGTAAGTCCATTTTTTGCGACCAAATTGCCAGCTCAGCGGTATAATATAGTAGTAGGCTATAACAAATAAAGTTTTTGGTATATATATCATTGTATCCAAAATGACAACATGAAGTGGACAGCCCTACACGCAAAACACATCCGAATAACCGGTGGTCAAGAGATACTATACAGTAAATACAAGCAATGACCAAAATAAATATCATAATCATATCTCTCTCTCTCTCTCTCTCTCTCTCTCTCTCACTCTCTCTCTCTCTCTCTCTCTCTCATAGTTGTTTGTATTTGGTCTATCGTTCTAATTCCCATTCTATTTTGACACTGTTTACTGAAGTTTTAATGTTAGAATATTTATAAAATTCGACTTTATCAATATATAAAGTGAGCTGGGCAACTACTGTCTGTTCCAGGCAACACTACAACTCGAAAATTGCTTGCTATTTCTTCAATTTTTAATTTAAATGGTTAAAACTTAACGAGCTACCTGGAATGGTCACCCCGTTACTGTCTATCGCACGTTTACCAATTTCAGATCAAGATATGTAACCTTTCTCTCTTGAAAAATCCTTCTTTATTTACTTCGCGGTATTGAAGTCTGCCATGCTTGACCTAATTATTTGGGATAAACCAAATCGAACAGGGGTGTGCATACGGCTTTGAGTCATTTCGTCCTATCTGAATGTTTACATAGTTGTTTCGACTTAGTAGAATATAAATTGCTTAAAAGAGCTATTTAAGGGAAGTAATATAAATTTGCTATTTGGTTTCAGACCACAGTTTTTTGTTCCACTGCCTTAGATATTAAATTTGCTAATACGGTATTTTTTTTAGATAGTTTAGTCTATTTCTTTTTTGATTTAGTTTTTTTTTTGTATTTTGTTAAATGCCCCTAAGCAAATGATACTTTGACAGAAAACGGAAAGGGGTAGTAGCCACACAAGGTCAACTTCTGTTATATCAAAGGCACGTCATTGCGTTTTTGTGTTCAAACCACGAGTTATTTTTTTTTACATTTAATTTATTCATATTGATTAACCCTGAACTTCATTAAATTTCTGCAAGTCTACCTTTTAAACAAGAAAGCAGAAATAAACTGTTTTATAGAAATCATTTATTTACACAAATTCAGAGAAAATGCTCCAACTATAATAATATACATCACTGAAGTTGTCTGGCCTACATTCACGCTATCTATTTACGTACACAATCTACACACATCAATTTCCCTGCCAGTACATTTCGCATGCATCCACCGTTCACACAAATCAGAGCCCACCCAATCAACAATCGCATCCGACTCACTTCCCGGTGGGTTCTCACATTCACATACACTACAAACACGTCTATATTATCAGCACTCAAATCTTCATTCGCAACACCACCGTCATCCATATTCTCAGCAACATTTTCACTCTCACTCTCTCCATTGACATTCTGTTCACTCTCATACTCGAACTCACTGTCAATTCCGAATGAAATGATAACTGGTGGTACTTATTCACTTAATCTTCCCGCTTCCCATCCAATGGGTTATATTTTTTACGATTAGTTTTAGTTTTATCTATTCAACGACAATATCTGAAACAAACCGTGTGCGCCTGTCGAACGGGAAAATAAATAAAAATGGATACCGATAATCGATACTAGTCCATAAAATTATAAGATATCGTAAAATATTTACACTTCATCCGAAAGGTTACCATGCCATCTAATGCTTCAAATAAGTGTTCTGTGAATATTTCGAAGGAATATTAAAATACCGGAAACCAAATAAAACAAACCAAAAAACACGCACACGCAAATTGTTGATATTGTAACAATAAATGTATTTATTTTGCATGAAACGTTTTGAAAAAAGCCCTGAAAATAATCGAAAATAAGTATTACTGTCGCAAAATGACGGTGCGAAACCTCCCGCCCAAAGTATTAGTAACCGAATGCACCCGATTTGTGGAATACCTTCTACCCCTACATGATATACGAGTAACCCAATTTACACATGCGCAAAGTCAATGTTTATCTTCTGAGAAATTGAATGTTTCGAAAAATGTGAAATTTACAAGAGAATAGAGGATTTTATCGAACTTATTGGCGTTAAGGTTCAACGAAGAAAGTAATGGGGTGACCATTCCAGGTAGGTCATTAAGTTTTAACCATTTTAATTAAAAACTGAAGAAATAGCAAGCAATTTTCGAGTTGTAGTGTTGCCTGGAACAGACAGTAGGTAATACATTATCATCATAGTAACGTATATACTCATACAAAAGATATGAATCTTAACTAGGTGACAGTAGTTAATATGTACACATAGAAACATGAATGGTAACTAGGTAACTATATAATGTAATAAATATATATACTTATAAAAATATATGAATGGTAACTAGGTAACACAATAAAGTAATAACATATATACTTATAAAAATATGTGAATGGTAACTAGGTGACCCTATAAAGTACTGCATATATACTTATAAAAATATATGAATGGTAACTAGGTAACCCTATAAAGTATTACATATATACTTATAAAAATATATGAATGGTAACAAGGTGGCCCTATAAAGTACTACATATATACTTATAAAAATATATGAATAGTAACTAGGTGACCCTATAAAGTACTACATATATACTTATAAAAATATATGAATGGTAACTAGGTAACCCTATAAAGTACTACATATATACTTATAAAAATATATGAATGGTGACTAGGTGGCCCTATAAAGTACTACATATATACTTATAAAAATATATGAATGGTAACTAGGTAACCCTATAAAGTACTACATATATACTTATATACTTATGAATGGTAACTGGGTAACACAATATTGTAATCAATATATACAGGAAAAACAAATTAGAGTCAATGTACAATGTATAGACCCCCCCCTCCTCTCTGCGACCCCTTATTGGCATGGTTTCATAACATATCATCATTCTTTACCGGTTTTATTAGCACTAAATTAATCACGACACCCAGAAAGTACCAGGAACAATTGATGATATTTTGGTGATTGTTTTTATGGAATAATTTAACTAGAATCATCTCGTACCTAACATGAATCTAAAGTAAGATCTAAACATTGCCAATACGGAGCTGATAAACCGACGATGACATTAAAAAATAATAAGAAGAATATGGAGCCAATACACCATTAATGACAATAAACAAATCATCATGCCAATACAAATAAATAATGCAACATGGAGCTGATAAACTTAATAATTTCAACATGAAGGTGATAAACCGGTAATGCAAACATGGTGCTAATAAACGAAACATGGTAATGTGGTTTTAATTAATTATTAATGAACATGGAGCTGATACAAGAATGATAATATATATAACACTATGGACAACAATACTATACACAGTACTGATTTATTACATCACAATGACGATAAACTCCAATTTCTAATTTCGTAATAGTCAGTTTAGCAGTTTCTGTAAGGAGTTTTGATGTAGGCGTGCAATAAAATAAAACCAGGTCCTACTTGTCTACATTGGCCTAAAACATGGAGCGAGCACAAGACCTCCAGTTTAGCGAGCCAGCGCCTTGTATACTGAGCCACCACATCTACAGCGTGTAATACCAGCCCAACCCTCCCCCAATTATGTAATGATTTATTAAGAATCAATTTGTTCTAATAAAGTCTGTAATTGTCATTCTCTATAATACGACAAACAGCGGCAGTACCAAGTTTAATTATTACTGGTTACTGAATTAGTTCTTGTAATATATTATCTTGTCTCGTAACTACAGAGACCAGTAACGCTTTTGTTGATATCCTCCTCATCATTTAAATTTCCATCATCGCTTCATCATCGTCCTCATTATCATTCGCATCAAGAACTTCCGTCATCTCATCGTCATCATTGAAGGCTTTTGTCTGTTAAGATTATCCATTTATTGAAAATGTGGATGTTCTAGCTAAAACATGAATTTCTGCGTGCCTGAGGTGCACCCATTTCAGGCCACTTGGTATTTTGTCCGACGGCTGATCACAAAACTGGAAATAAAAGCGGACCTAACGTTTTTGTGGTGGATTTGCCCCATATCGGCAGATTCAGAATACGGTTATATGATGCCACCTTTGGGAAATCGAAATAACTAAGATGGCGATTTCGATCTTTGATTGTGATATACTTTACTATTATTTTGTCAAAACTATTAAGAAAAACATGGACGGTATTATTCCCGAAATGAGTGGATGTTACCCCCCCTTCTCTCTCGCGCTAGACTACCCGGCAAGTGAACTCTTTGGAATAAATAAGGGCGTGGTTTCAATTCCCCGGTTCTACGTGACAAGGCGTAGGATCGCCTGTCCAACCTCGTGGGTTTTCTCCGGGTCCCCTCACTGCTAAACAACCATACGCGCAAGCAAATTATTTAAATAAAAATGACCTAGTCTGTGTCGAGTTGGCGTTAAACCCCACCTGCCTCTTTCTCCGTACATTCTGATTAAAACAGGTCGTCTAATTCCGTATTCAATTCATAGTATTTATAGTTATAAACGTCATTACCATGTCCTTGTGGAATGAAACTGTTAATATCAACATGTTGATCATCATAAACAAACCCATCTTCATCTCTGGTATCCAAAATATCATCATCCTTGAAAACATCATCAATATTATCGTGGAAATATCGTTTAGGAATGTAATGAGTGAGAAGGATGTCGTCCTTTAGCTCTAAGGGTATATCTAACTTTTGAACCTTTCTCTTGATATCAAGTCCAATATGTTGTCTTATAATCCTTACACATTTTTCCTTCAGGGTTAATCTGAAACAGAACAAATTAAACCTTTCTCTGTTTGGGGAATGTAACGCCTCGTCTGTTGTTGTCGCCTTATCCTCCATTTTAAAGTTAACAACGGAAACAATTTCTTCCTCTGGTGCTCCGCTTCGATAAAGAAGTTGTCGAAGTTTATGTCTCTCTTTGCTATTAAAGTTTTCTAAAGTAACATGCTCATTGTAGTGATTGGTTTCTGTGGATGAACACTGTAATTGTTGTAGGCAACAGTTTTCAGCAACTAAATACCGAATAAAGCTAGTATTGTGGTTTGTTTGGGGCCATGGTAATTGTATCATTCGTTGAATCAATCGGTTTCCCTGTCTGTTTGGTAAATTTAAGTGATATCTACAATCTTTATCTAAAAGAAGTGTCAAACATTTTCGACCAAAACCAAGGTCAAGCAATTGCAAGGCTAGTGATCCATGTTTATAATCGACAGTATGGCGATCAGCTCCTACATCTAGAAGTTTATTGATAATATATGTATCACTGATTTTGGCAGCTAACATCAATGCTGTTTTACCATCCGAGTCTTGAATATTGACATCTGCTCCGGCATCAGCAATGATATCAACGCATTCATTGAAAGATTGGTAATTCACATCCAAATTTGTCTGTAATGCATCAGTTAACGGTATGCTTTGCTGCAAACCAGGGTGTTTGAATACATCCATAAGATCAGTTGGCGACTTGTCGTTTGTCATTTCGCTGCTGGCATTCCTCTTCAACTCAGCTATTTCCGCTTGTTTATACTGTCTGTTCAACTGTGAACATCCAATAACAACAGCGTGTAAAGCAGTTTGTCCCGCATTGTTCTGTACATTAACATCGCACGCACGACTTTTTTTGATTAACAACTGTAGGTATCTGTTGTTTAGCAAATACCCGGAAGCAATAACTGGAGTGTTGCCTTTATAATCTCTCTGATTTATATCAACACCATAATCAAACAGCCAGTTAAATTTATCAAATGTAAAGTTATATTTCACTTGGGCGAGGAGATGAAAAATATTTTTATTTGTTTGATCAGTTACGTCTACTACCGGTGACTTTAATCCAATATAATACTCAAAGATTTGTAAATTACCGAACGTAAGAATATCGTGAAGTAATTCAACTCCATTGCTAACTATATCAGCACCAGACTCAACTAAAAGTTTGAAGATGTTTAAAGCAGTCCTATAATCCGTTGTTGAACAACATGAGTTGTCCCGTTTAAAACAATATCTACATGCTGTTAGACCATCATTATCAAAACTATTAACGTTATCTTCATCTCCCAATACAAGCTTAACGATGTCTGTGTGAAAAGCGTATTGTGCCGCTATCATTAATGGTGTAATACCATTTTTCTTCTTTTTTCTTACATTAGCTCCATGTTCCATTAGGAATAATACTAGTTTAATACATGTTTTTATATTATGACGATGATATCGTATAGCATGTGTTAAAGGAGTATCACCATACTCGTCTGTAACATTAATATCAGCTCCATGTTCCATTAGTAATGACATTAGTTTTATATATGTACCTATATTATCACTATGATATCGTATAACACATGTTAAAGGAGTACGACCATCCCCGTCCATTCCATTAATATCAGCTCCATGTTTGATTAGTAATGATACTAGTTTTATACATGTAGTTTTATTACCTTGATATCGTATAACATATGTTAAAGGAGTAGCACCCTGCTTGGCCTTTCCATTAAGATCAGCTCCATGTTCCATTAGTAATGATATAAATTTTATACATATATCTATATCATCACTATTGTATCGCATAGCATATATTAATGGAGTATTACCATACATGTCCATTCCATTAATATCAGCTCCACGTTTGATTAGTAATGATATTAATTTTATACATATATATGTATTAACACCATGGTTACGTATAGCATATGTTAATGGAGTATAACCATACCCGTCCGTTGTATTAACATCAGATCCATGTTTGATTAGTAATGATACTAGTTTTATACATGCATCTTTATTAACACGATGGTTACGTATAGCCCATGTTAAAGGAGTATCACCATCCAAATCCACTATATTAATATCAGCTCCATGTTTGATGAGTAATGATATTAGTTTTTTACATGTATCTATATTACCACCATGGTCACGTATGGCCCATGTTAAAGGAGTATAACCATACCCGTCCATTCTATTAACATCAGACCCATGTTTGATTAGTAATGATATTAATTTTATACATGTATCTTTATTAACACCATGGTTACGTATAGCCCATGTTAAAGGCGTATTACCATACCTGTCCACTCCATTAATATCAGCTCCATGTTTGATTAGTGATGATACTAGTTTTATACATGTATCTATATCATCATGGTAATATCGTATGGCATATGCTAAAGGAGTATTACCATACTCGTCTGTAACATTAATATTAGCTCCATGTTTGATTAGTAATGATATTAGTTTTATACATGTATCTATATTATCACCATGGTGTTGTGTAACATAATGTAAAGATTCCCTCGAATCCAACCCAGCTTGTTTTAAAACATTGATACAGTTAAGACAATCTGATGCATTATCAGCGTTTTTTATACAATAATATAACGCCGTGTAGCCCTCCGCAGATTTATAATTTATCATATGTTTAATACTATCATTACTTAATAGAATCGATAACATTTCACCTGATTTAGCGAACATAAGAATAGAATAATCAGGTTCTGGTTTGGGGTCTATATGAGTCAGAGATAAAAGATATTTAACTGTGTTTAAACTGTTAAACTTGACAGATTCGGTTAAAGCACTCCATAATTTACCTTCGTGTCGAATTTGTAAAATAAATCCCTGAGAATACAGATACTTGATACCTTCAACAAAATCATATTTTATAGCGCATACTAGTAATTCCATGCCAAGACTGATATCAGATTGTGACAATAGACATTTAGTAAATAAACATTGCAAGAGTGGTAAATTTCTCTTAGCTATTGTCTTATTAGTTAATTTAATAAAGTCACGTGTTAATCTTCTGATATCATCAGGTTGTAGTTGGTTTAGTAATATATCTACTTCCTCGATGTTCCCAGATTCAATAGATGTCTCCAATCTAAAAAAATAATTTTAAAGGGTTAAAACTATTTGAAGTTTCATACACGTTTTAGTCGATAAATCAATGTGATAGCCTACGTTATTAGCATCCATCTCAGCCACTTATCTCAAGAATTTCAATAGTATTTATTTATTGTGGTGGTATTCCAAACGGCTCACCTAAATATTCACAAGGATAAACGACTGTTATAGTATAATATGTAGGACTACAGACTATTTAGTAGATAGGTGAAACTCAAAATAAAGCCTGGCCCCGAGTTCACAAAGAAAAAATATTCTCAGTCAATATTTCTGCTCAAAGTTGAGAATAATTCTTAAGTATATCAAATTTTACTCAACTTGAGTATTCCATTTACTGGCGTAATGGATTCCGTAGATTATTTGTTTTCAATGCTACAAGCGACTGACGTAAATTCTATATAATGGCCAATGAAATCGCTCGGAATGAAATCTATTTTTAGAAACCGGTGTTTTACATGGTAAATGCCTTAATATTAGCCGTTTCCATTAAGAAATAAATGGAATTGAAGAAATAACTTTAGTATTATTTTAATTTATTTCCACTTTTCACAGAATAAACATTTATGAAAAAAATCGATAGTATTGATGTTTTTATTCAATGAAAACTCCACTGGAAATGCTGCTTATAATTAGATCTAGTGACCAATGACATTCGCCGTTACGAAAAATGTAAACAAACCAATTCCAACCTCGTCTGCTACGCTTGGCACCAACTAAAAATGGAAGGCGATAGAAACTGATAAATAATAAAACATAATAATACACTATACACAGTGACAGAAACCATCAATAAATATCACATTTACATTCAAAATATAAATGACAATTTAGGAGTGTAACTAAATGATTTTAAATATATATATATATTGTTTACTATTTCAGACAATTTATAACAAAAAAGAGGGACATGGGGGATGTAAAAGAGAAGTACCACAACATCAAACAAAGAAGACCCAAATATGCGGAGGGCCAAATCCAATTTATACGGAGGCGGAAGACCTCCTTTTGAACACCATTTAATTTCTTATTGATACCGATGGTAGGTAACTATTACACAATTACATACAAAGGTGATAAAACTAATCAATAATATATATTGTTATACTAGACACAACATTGATATGTCTTCTTAATCAGTAAACCTGCAATAAAATATGAATTTTTTCTATTTAGATCTACAGATACTACCACCAACACAACCACTTATTTGAAGGTAAAGTATAAAATTAATTATTAATTGATTACTTTTCATACACTGAATAATATTTACGGATACGTGTATTCAAAATCATTACAGATCAAGCCACAGGTACAGCAACTGAAGATTTATATACTGCTGATAAGAGTGTGATTATAACACCAACACCAAAAAGGTACAATTCTTAATTATTCGAATAATTTCATTTAATTTATATGGTACATATCATTACAATTTCTTAAAAATAAAGACAAATATTTTACTATAACATATGTTTTATCTGTTACAGTATCCAAAGGATTAACTACACTTGAAGAAGAAAACATCGAACTCGACAATGAGAGACTCAAATTAGAAATTGAAAAAATAAAAGAACAAAGGAAGAATTTAGAAGTTGAAAATGAAATTTTATGTTTCCAAAGAAATAAATTAAAGGAATGAAAAAATCGTTTTGTTTAACAAGTTTTTTATGCTGTTGACTTAATTTCGTGAAATTATCTACTTCATTATGGCTTTCTAAGAAGTTCGCATCAACAAGCTGCCATTTACATTTTTATGTATTAAGTCCCTTAATAACTACATATGTATAGATTATTATTTTAAATATATTTGACTCCAATTAATGCCCTTTAAATATTATAAATGAAACATAGATTTGCACTTTTC
This sequence comes from Patella ulyssiponensis, assembly GCA_963678685.1. NCBI lineage: Eukaryota > Metazoa > Mollusca > Gastropoda > Patellidae > Patella > Patella ulyssiponensis. The sequence goes on along the minus strand of OY783227.1, from coordinate 8,483,590 downwards.
CACCGCCAAACTTCATTCGATGTTAATCTTTTAGAGTATTAGAGTATAGAGTTATAAACTATAGAGTAATAAACTATAACAACACTGAAAAAAAACTTGTGTTGAAACAACACAAACTTGTGTTGTTTTCAACACAAGTTGGGTGTTACTATTTAACAACACAAACTTGTGTTGAAACAACACAAACTTGTGTTAAATGTCGAAACAACACAAGACTTGTGCTAAAATTGATCAAACAACACAAACTTGTGTTGAAACTTGTGTGAAAATCTACACAATACTTGTGTTAAAATTTCTAAAACTTGTGTTGGAATTTCTGAAACTTGTGTTGAAATTTTTGAAACTTGTGTTGAAATTTCTGAAACTTGTGTTGAAATTTCTGAAACTTGTGTTGTTTCAAACAAACTTGTGTATAACCACCAACAGACCCTCCTTTTATTCTGTTTTAAATGTAATGTTTGATAAATGACATGACACCAATTTAGTTCATAGAATTTATATTTATTCATAAAATTATTATTTATTTATAAAATTACACTAATTATTATTTATTCATAAAATTACACCAATTATTATTTATTCATAAAATTACACCAATTATTATTTATTCATAAAATTACACCAATTATTATTTATTCATGAAATTACTATTTATTCATAAAATTATTATTTATTCATAAAATTACTATTTATTCATAAAATTACTATTTATTCATGAAATTACTATTTATTCATAAAATTACTATTTATTCATAAAATTACTATTTATTCATAAAATTACTATTTATTCATAAAATTATCATTTATTCACAAAATTATCATTTTTATGAATTATCATTTATTCATAAAATTATATGAACAATTAAATTAATGCCAAATCAAAACTAGACAGACATTTTGATGGATAATGAAAAAAAAGAAAATCCAATACTAATAAAATTGTGGTATATAGTGACCCCCCACCCCCACTCCACAGAAAATAAAAAAAATAAAAAATAAAGAAACCATAAAATAAGCATAGTTATTTAAATTGAAAAAAAACCCCTCAAAACAAGCACAGAGACATTTGGAATACAAATAAACAAAGTGAATTCCAATGCTAATAAAATTGTGTTATATAATAACAATTTATTCCCCCCATCCCCACCAAAAAGTTACCTTCTTAAAAAAGAAATAATAATTTAAACGCTATGTACACAATATTCCTACTCCATGCCCCCTAAAATAGGATATACATACATTGTATATCTAAATTACAAGCATTAAAGACATACTAGTAAATTATGCACAAAAACTGAAAAACTACTTACAAATGAAATATAAGAGGCATGTACAAAATATTTCTATACAAGTCATAACCAAGGGGGAGCCATGTTGGCCTACATAACAAAGAAAAGTAGGGAGAGAGAGAGAAATGGTGTTAAATGACCACTTGACACAAACTAGGTCATTTTGGGACTAACATATGGTTTAATTCTATTTCAATAATTCGCTTGCACATAGGGGTCTTTAGCAGTGGGAGGAAGCCGGGGTACCTGGAGAAAACCCACGAGGTTGGACAGGCGACCCTACTCCTTGCCACGTACAACCGGGGATTCGAAACCACGCCAGAATGGCAGGCCGTATGATACAGCGCGAACACTAACCTTTCGGCCATGCCCCCCCCCCCTTAAAGAAAAGTAGGATGTTAAACCCCTTTTCACCTTTTAAAGAGAGAGAGCAAAAAAAATGGGGTATAATGTCCACTCGACACCTAGTTATTTCAGGACTAACATATGGTTCAATTATATTTCAATAATTAGCTTGCAAGTAGGGGTCTTTAGCAGTGAGTAGTGAGAGGAAACCGGACGACCTGGAGAAAACTGACAAGGTTGGTCATGCGACCCTACTCATTATCATGAACACAGGGGGAATCGAAACTACGTTATTTGACTTAATGACGGACCTTATGATACAGCATGCACGTCCTACCCTACCCCCCCCCTTCATTTAATAAGCAAGGGAAAGTCACCTTAATGTACCAGAGTGCCCTATATAATACTTCATGATTGACGACCAAATCTGATTGATTTAAAAGTCAATTTACATTCTATATTTTACACAAATTTCTGGAGAGAACTACAACATAATTGTTTTTTCCAAAGGATATTTAACATTAAAAACAAAAATAAAATCAGATCAAATGCAACGGATGACCTATTAGCTTTTATAATCACTACATTCTTTTTCAAAATTATAAAACAATTTGATGGCTTAATATTCAAAGGGTATATGGTTGAGTTCTCTTGTTGCTGGAATCATACATCAAATGCTCTCCAGTCTGAAAAAAAATATTATACATTATTATAGTAGGCAATAAATATACTTTCTATGGTTCAGAATGTTTAAATAAACAACTCATTCTACCACATGTGGGGTCTCTATTTTGTTTCAACTTTACATAATACTTATTGTGCCTTTTTTAGTTACAGACCTAGGCAGATGATTAAGCCTCAATGGGTAAGAAGCCAGAACAAAACTCTTGAAAAAATGACAATATAAATGGGTTTATTGTCTTACTGTTTTGCTCCTAAACTCGGCTTATGAAGACGGGCATACGCCATACAGTGTGCTATGAGGGAAATTTTGCTGTGCATGCCAATGTGTACACGGGACCTCGGTTTTTTGTCCCATCCGAACGACTTGACACCTGTCCTTGTCAGACCCTCCGTCCTGAATCACTGACGAGGGTAAAACCACGCCGGAAAATTTGGATGAATTTTCTCGGCCAATGCAGGAATCGAACACCTGATCTGCAGGCTAGAGAGTCAGAGTCTTACCCACCTAGCCACATGATCCCCTGCTCCACTAAGACAAGTGTGAATACAGTATTGTATACAGTAATATAATATGATATTATTTATATTTTACAAATTCGTGCATTTACTAATATACTAGAATTGAATAGTTACCCACCAAGAACAAGCTGCTCTATCATCATTTATTCAGTCATTTATTCCATTTTTTTTTTCTTTTTTAATTTCTTTTATTGTATGATCTTTTTCTGGGTGATTTTCATATGCATCCATTATTGAAACTGAAAAAATAAATAGATGACATGTACTTATCTATTAAAGATACTTTACCATATACAAACTGTGTGAGGGATCATGTGGCTAAGATGCTGGCTCGCTAGCCTGGAGGTCAGGTGTTTGATTCCTGCATTGGCCGAGAGAGTTCATCCACTGATGCAGGACGGAAGGCCTGACAAGGACAGTTGTCTAGCCGTTTAGATGGGAAGGAAAACTGAGGCCTCGTGTACACGTAAAAGACCCTTTGGCAGTTGGAATTCAATATAAGAGTAGTCGCTTCCCGGGCAAAATTACCCTCACAGCACACTGTATGGCATATGCCTGTCTTCATTAGCCCAGGTTAGGAGCAGAACAGTAGGACGTTGTACCCTGTTTCTTTTCATTTCACAAACTCTGTGATATGAAATTGAAACTAATGTATCTATACGTATCAAAAGTTGTAATCTCAAGGAACTACCTAAGTCGTAAAAAGCCATTTTAATAATCTTTCTTTGTCACATGAGTTAACTGTCGCAGTAATTAGAAGATGGCCATGGTGACTGAGTGAGTTAAGTGCTTGCACACTAGTCTGGAGACCGCAGGTTACCTCCTGGTGTTGAACGAGAAAGCTCATTCGTATTTTGTAGCATGGTTTCTCCGGACGTCCAATCTACACATTAGCGTACAAATAAAAGTTCCATTGGCAGTTGGAATTTAATATGAGAGTAGGCCATAGTGCCATTGTATAATATCCAGGCAAAATGTTTACTTAGCACACTGAATTAGACCAGTCGGAGCTGAACTGCATGGTTTCGATGCCAAGGAGTCGTGTCGTCGGTCCAATTACATGTCATTATTTCGGACTACAGCCTCAATGTTTCGGACTCCGGTAGGTGACATTTCGGACTTGGGTGGGTTACATTTCGGACTCGGGAATAAGTTGAAAGGAAAGATTGAACATGACTGCCAAATCAATTTATAATAAGCCAAAAACGATTTTTTATAAAAAAATGCAGGTAAAATTTACCGCTCACCATCAATATACAGCACCTTGATCACGCACGTACATTTTGAATGTTTACGAAAAGAATGTTTTCTTTATTTTTATATATTATGTACTATGTATATAAAAAAAAGTTGCTGATGAATTTATCAGAAATAGAGCAATTCAAACAGTTTTCAGGAGTCCGAAAATTTGGCAAGTAAATCCGAAAAAGTCGTCATACCGAGTCCAACAGATCGGCTGTGTTTAGTCCGAAATGATGTTGGACCAAAATGTTTTGCTATCGGCTGTCCAACTTCTTGAATTTTCTGTGGGTTCTATGGTTTCCTCTTTTTGCTAAATACCCAAACACGCCAGCGAATTATTCATATTCAATCTAACCATACCTTAGTCCCAAAACGACCTAGAGCCAGTAGTAGATAAGGACCCGTCTACAACAATTCTGGGTTCATGCAGAATTAGTATTGCACAATAAACCAATTTTGAATACATGTAGTTGAATGAGGCAATAAAACGGAAGTCGGCTAATCGTTGTAGTTGATTACCGGAAGCCTATGCATGTGGGAACTCGAGTAGGACATAGGATAATTTGGACTACTTGATTCGGCAAAAACAAGTACATATAGGCCTTGTTTATGTCAATCCCCCTCTCTCTCTCTGTTGCATATAAGTGCCATGTAAATTGTGTCTTCACATACACTTATAATTGTAGGACATTGGTAAACAAAAAAAAAAGAAGAAGAAAATATAAATTATAAAGATTGAATGAAATTCAAATTGTTACCAGTTTTTTTCTTTTTGGAGTACTTGGTAAATTCTCAATTATGGCTTAAAAGCTGGTAGGTGGAAAGAGTCACATAGCAGCATTGACTGAAAAATAAAATGAAACTAAAGAGAAACTTCCAAAGACTCATTCTATCCTTTTTATTGACTGAATCAGTGAAATAATTACACGGATTTGTGTGTGCAAAATATTTGATTAGAGAGGATCTTTTTTTAACATAAATTAGATTACATTTCAACAAACACAACAGTGTAAAAAGTTATTTTCTAGTCCGTGCCCGGGTTTATGTCTACTCTTGCCAAAATGTTTTTTATAAAAAAAAACAACAAAAAAACATAAGAATCAAGTTATCAAGCAAGATGGCCGTCAATCCAAATACCAATCCAACCGCCCAAGGTATTATTTTATAACATATTCTTACCTACTGGCTCAACTCGAGCCGTTTCTGGTTTAATGTGATTCTGTAACATATCGTGGCACCGAACAACTAATGTTCATTAAGCAAGATATCAGAAAAATGAGACAGATTCAACAATATTATCATGCCAAAATATTTTTCTCACGGTGCCCCGCCATTGTAAAAGACAAATTATCCCCGCGCATGCGCGAATCTCCGTCCTAATTTCCGATGAGTAATCTGCGCGCGCGAAGTGAATTACTGCGATGATAATCCGCTTAATCTTAATCGGTATTCACCATGGATCACTGCCTTGGTATTATAAGTCATTTTAATGAATTTTGCGACGGTCAGTTTTTTGCTACAAGTACGAGCAAGGCGATACGGAAAGAAAAGTATGACCGTATATATAATTCCGGGGGAATGGTTGGATTTTTTTTAAAGGAAACGAAATACTAATATATACAAAGAAACAATATCGATGCTAAAGAAATAAATACATGGTATTTTTTTTTTATAAATATTTACCAACCTGCGGGCTTGTATTCTCTGTGGTGACCAATATATCACTGCTCAAAAATCATTTCAGCACGCTGTTAATGGTAAATGTTTGTGTGTGAAATCGGTTTATTTAACGTCCGCTTCCACCGAGGAAAATGTAGCTTAGATTACGTTGATTTTATTAACAAATTACATTACAAAAGAGTTTTACCCATTTTCTTGTCAACGCGTTTGGAGTCAAATGTTAAAACCACACCGGAATGCTCACCAGGTGTATTAGGTATTCCTTATAATCTACCAGTTTATTGGGCCAATAAAAAAATCAACAACTTTATTTTAACTACAGACATCTAAACACCAATTAACATTCAAGTCTGTCTGGCTATATTGTCTGTGTAATAAAAATACCCTTTTTATAACTTGTGGACCCCACAATTAAGACTTTCTACGGAGTTTAATTTTTAAAATTAAAAACACAAAATATTTATTGACGATAGTATACACATTACTTGTGTTAATTTTATGACAAAAACACAAGATTTTATAAATCAACACAAGTTTGTGTTAAAGCATTAAGAAGAACACAAGTTTGTGTTGATGCAATGCAAAACAACACAAGTTTGTGTTGAATACTTTTAACACAAGTACTTGTGTTGTGACCCAACACAAGTTTTTTAAAGTGAAATAAAAAAAAGAAGAATTACTAAGGTATAATTGAAGAGTATTCTCTAAACATTGTCAAGAAAATGCAGTAATACGATATTTGTTTTTCATACCTGACAGTAGGCATTACATTTAATATTATCACCTATAATGTAACAATTATGAAAAAAAATTGGCAGCAATTTCGTTACGTTTTTTTACTCCATCCAGTGGTATTATGCGGTTATAACTGGCATCAGCCTCATCACTTCCGTCATAATCTAATTCTAAAAAATTAACATCTGTAACTAAAATATCCCCCCTACTTATGCCAATATTGTGTAAAATGACACACGCAGTGAAATAAATGACAGCTTGCTGACGAGAACTTCTTATGCCACAATGCAGTAGAGCGAATCTTTTTTTTTAAAATTCCAAATGTTTGTTCTATTAATACTCTCGTTCGACATAGACTGGTGTTAAAATTCTCTTGTTGTCTGGTTGTTGGGTTAAAAAAGGTGTCATTAAATAATTTAAACAATGATAACCTGAGTCGCCTAGCAAAAGACCAACGTGAATACCTAAAACATAAATTTTTAAAATAAATTAAGATGACAGACTGATGATAGTTTACATGCTGTTTTTTTTTTTGGGGGGGGGGGGTAATTTCAAGGTCATCTACAAGGGAAATGAAATTTAATTTTAGCATGACCTGGGGTTTAATGGCTTATTTTCTTCTCGACAGGCCGAATGCAAATGTGCATGTCCCATACAGTGCATGCACAGATGAGGTACTCTTTTGTGATTTCCTACTGTTAGTGACCTGGGGTCCTTTTAAACAAGCCAACACTGCAACATGTGAGGCTGGTGTTATTGTGTCCCAAAGAGTGTGCCGGACGGACAGACGAACCCGTCCTCTGCTTCCTTCGAGATAATGTGTGCTGCAAACAATTACCCGTAGACATACACACTTGCAATGTGGACAAGAGGCTTGGCATTACTAGGCTTCATCCAGGGACATCGTTGTTAGCGAGCCTGAAACACACTCACTATATACAGTCCATGCTAACACAAATTTTAAAGGGCATATGGCTCTATTAGTGATATTATTTCTTAGAAGTTACAATGTTTGTCTACCCTGCTGAAAGTCAACAACAACAACATAAAAACAAAATATATAGGTACACTGTAATTCATTTCCCGTAATTTTTACGACTAATTGGCTGGCAGCTAGGTTGCCAAGGTTTTACCGTAAAAATTACGATGTGTCGTAAACAAATATTTACGACCATACCGTATTTTTTACGGCCACACCGTAATTTTTACGAAGAAACCTTGGCAACCTAGCTGCCAGCCAATTAGTCGTAAAATTTACGACTCGCTGTAATCCTATGGTTACAGATTTGTCGTACTCGTTATGCCAAAACCATGGAAATCTTGCTGCCTGTAATCTGAAAATGTGTCACAAAATTCTGTCTACATTTTCAACTCATAACCCCTGTGTTTCACACCAAATATCAAAAAGATCTGTTAAAATCTGTAGCTTCTATCCCATCCCGTTAACAAGGTCATAGTGGACTGATGGACGGACATGAGTGACCACAAAATATGCCCACACTGAAATGTGGCATATAAGAATAGATAAAAGATGACATATAACAGGCTTTAATAATAGATAATATTGAAAAGTGTACAAAGTTTAATGTAAAGTCATGGTCTATAAACTTAGGAAGTTACGGTCTGATGAAAATGTAGTCTGATGAAAATGTGTCCGTTATGTTAATAATTAAATTTTAAATTAGTAAGACTTTTCATTCTGTCCACTCATAGTGGGTCAGTTCGGTTATAAGCCTAAGCACATTGGTATTTACAGCACTTTTTTTTCTTTTCGATGACTTTGCTGCTTTGCAGCCATCTGGATTAATACCAACGATACATCTGAAAATAAAAAATATTCACTGTATAAGCACTGATCAGATAGGGGAAAAAGTAAATATATCAGTATTTTCTACTTACACCCTACCTTTTGCTATTCAAGCAATGACTTCCACAAGTGACGTTAAGGGGTGGACATGGCCGAAATACAACAAGAATTAACAATATTTTGAAAAATTCTATGAAACTCAAAAGAAAGGTCAAATTGTTTTCTTGCTTTGATTTGAAGATTTATTGGACTGCGTAGAATAGTGTCAGTTTGGTGTTATATTTTGACCACAACACTTTTGCATATGTCACTTCTTCAATTTATAATTTTCAAGTGACCACCTGGTAAAAACTGTAATAGGAAGCTGTCAATGTCTTTTGTCTGCTCACGCCCAAAATACTAATAAAAGTCAAGGCTGACAAAGTTTTGTCATGATCACAAGGGGTCTATGCTACCATGTTGCTAAAGCTCACTCTATATTACGCAGAGTCCCATCTCACCTGAAAAATCACGCGATATATACTGAACGCCATAGAAAACTCATCACTTAGTTTTTCGTATAACAAAATGATCTTTGGGTTATAAACATGCATGTCAAGTTTCATCAAAATCGGTTCAAAATTGTGACCTCTATAGAGTCCAGAAGCTAAAAACGTGATTTTTCGTACAATCAGGGGCCATAATCCATGAAGTTTCGATCCCATACATGCCAATATCGAAAGCAGCCGAGATCTTTTGGAAATAAACCTATATTCAAGTTTCGTCAAAATCGGAATTGTGACCTGTAGAGAATCCACAAACAATTGTGGACGGACGGACAAGGGCGAAGACAATATACATGTACGTCCACATGAAAATGTGGGCGTATAAAAAGGGATACATATTACCGAATACATAACAAGGTAGACTGGCTCGGTTAAAGAATTCCTATTGGAGATTTGAAGCACAGAGTTTTCGTTTCAATAGCAATTTTTTCAGTGATAAGGAAAATTTACTTAATGCATCGATACTATATCGATGTTAGCTCCCGATGCATAAAATTTTACTTGATATCAGCACTACCTATCTCCAAACCACAAACATTGCACCAGGGGCCAGACCCTCAAGTGCAAAGCGATAAGCAACCCGTCTGCTGGATGTCGAAATGCGACACTTCAGACCACTAGGAGATTCCAACCCTGCAGAGACAGAACACATATTTACCTTTGTACAAACTCCAAAATGCGATATTCAATGTTTAAGACATAACAAAGTCCAAAGTATAAAGTAAATGCTCTTTTGAACGAATTGGTTGTCGTTGTTACAACATTGTCTATTACCATCATAAATTCTGTAGCATCCTCCGGAGATGTTCCTAAAAATAAATGAAAAAGAAAATTACTCTCAAATGTGTCTAGGGAGCTTTAACCAATGCCGCCAACTGCTCGCAGGACTTCCATTTTTTACATCATATAAATGACAAGATGCTTTTCCTATTCAGATATTCCTGTTCCACCAGCTGAACATGTTTTTCAGCAATACCTTTGATTTATATCTTCAGGAGAGAGGGAGAGAGAGAGAGAGAGAGAGAGAGAGAGAGAGAGAGAGAGAGAAATCAGGTTTAACATGCACTCCACAAAAACTAGGCCCCAAGTTCACAAAGCATACTCAGACTTCAGTCGAGAATTTACTCAACTTTCAGTCACTGTTTATAAGAAATAAATTCGATCCAGAAACACAAAACTTTGCATATAGTTCTTATAGGGTATTTGATACATTAAAACAACAAAAGTTTTATAAAAAGGGCTATATTATTATTTTAATTACAATAAAGTCAACACTTCTCAATAAATTCTTGACTTAAGTCTGAGAATGCATTGTGAACTCGGGCGAGGTCATTTTTGACTAACGAGTGGTTAAATTTTGGACTAAAACGTGGTTAATTGGCCTGTATATGTGTTTTAATAGTAGTGGGAAGAAATAGGAGGATTCGAAGAAAACCCACAAGAATGGACAGGCGAACAACTCCTTGTTATGTACAGGTTGCGGCTCAAAACTAAGCCAATATACTCAATGAAAGACGTTCTGATCTAAAGCGTAGGCTACATGTTAGACCACCCTTCCTTCTCATATTTGCACTTACCTAATACGGCAATGCAAGGACTGTCAGATCTGTGTTTTTCCACTTCTCTTGCAGTTGTTGTTTCCTACAATATACACACAGTACTGACAATTAGCTCTTTTGTCAAAGTCAAAGAGAACAAATTTTCACAATTTGGATTTTTTTTTACAATCCCAAACCCTAAAGAAATATAGACCAGACAAACGACAAAAAAAAAAAAACAGTTTTAACTGCTGTTTCATTTTTACTAACCATGTCCATATTTGCGCGGAATTGCCCCATTGTCGCAACAATAATACACCAGAAACATATTGATGCATACATCATACACCAAATTGTCTCTGGAGGCCGCCATTCGTAAACAAATACTTGGGACAATGGGGGAGACTCACTTATTCCCTCCGTAATTGGATGGAAGCTGCGCAAATAAACCAACCAGGACATCTGTTATAAACACTTAGTACAAGTAGTAAAGCTATGCTCCGCATTTAGTTTCGCACTTTGTTTTATTCGAGATGTGCGATTGTCAGTCCGGAATTCAGCAAAATTAAAGTTTTGGTTGTCTGTAAATGTTGATGTTGTTATGAAAATGAAAACACTTCTGCATTCTACTTGGATTCATTTTATTTTTCATTCCGTTAAACCCATTGATTCGAACAAGTGACACCATTTTTAAAATAATCAAGATACGGCTGCGTTGTTTTACCTACATGTATAATATCGGAGAAATCAGATGTCATGGAGAGCTGTTTAAATTAATGTTTAAAAATAATTATTTAGAAAAAATTTCAGGCCCAAAGAAAGACCTGCAATAGGCAGATTTATTCTTGCATATATAGCAAAAGCTTTTCTCTTTAATTTAAGTAGGCCTATTATCTTGAATATTCTTCAAATAACCAAAAGGCGGTTCATTGATAGAATGAAACAATAACAGGCATGACTGACAAAAGTATTATCTGCAAATATATATATATATAGCCTAGAATAAAGCTGGGCTAATTGAGCAATTATAATTACTTGTGTCTACTGATAAGTTCATATAGGGCCTAGATGTATTTTTCTTCATTTACGGTAGGCTAGTTTAACTAGTTAGTTTGAGTCATTTTATGACTAGTCTCTATTTACGGTTGTATACGGTCTGATTTTACAAAATTCAAATATATGGCGTATGCACGTCTTCCATTAGCCCAGGTTAGGTGCAAAAGAGTAGGACAATTGACATTGTCGGACAATATTCTAAGCGCCTACCGATGACTCTTTTCTGCCCTGTACAGCTTGCCATGCTATTTTCCTTTACGGCCATTTTGTCACGAGATCACATGACACAGATCCAGGAATCTTATTGGTGAAAGTGGACATGGAACTTTGTGAGTGGACATGGACCCAAAATTTAAACAAAGGCCTATGGGTTTTTTGGCAATTTAACCAAGGAAGCGCATCTGTATTAATTCATGCTCACGGGACATAACACCTGTTGATTCACAGATTATGTAAATATCTCACTTTTACTGAAAAGTGGACATAGAACCAGTTGTTAGCCTAATCCTCAGCCCACGATATACTGATATAAGAGACAATCAGTATAGGCCTAGGCTATAGGCTAGGCCTATAATACCGACCAAGTCTCAAACTTAGAATAACAAAAATGATAATGTTAAATAATGGAAAGTTCAATCTTTTATCACCAGGGTCACATTCCTCAAGCTGTTTTTTATACCCAGTTCTAGGCCTATATAGGAGAGTGAGAACTTGTCGTATTGTTTGTAGGCTAATGTAAGGTGTAACACAGATTATAATAGAACACTAAATATATATGTAACTAGCATAACTTGCATTGATATATAGATATTTTGCAAAAACCAAAACTTTTTTTTATCGATCTTTATACTTGCATTTAGGCCTTTTCGTTGTCCAAGCAAAGATCCACATATGATGGGTCATAAATTTATGCACGGATGATAGGCCTATATCCTGACTTAATAATAATAGTTAATAATAATAATCTATTTATAAAGCGCATAATAACCAAAAACCTGGTGACTCAACTGGTTGTTAGTTTCTATTTCAATATGTGATGGTTGATTTTACTTACCGATATATGAAGATTCGTTTTCGTAAAAGAGCAGTGGCAGTGCCAGATGGATTCCAAGTCATTAGGTTAAATTTCGCGCCAGGACTGTGTTTTTCTTGCGGCTGCGCGAAACACCCGGATGATCTCTTAGCGCGCATTTTACGATCAATGACGGTAGAACCGCCGTAATTCGAATTATTTTACAGCGCATTTGACGTAAACCATTTTACGGTTACTGTCTGTCACGCATTTACGGCGAAATATCCGTAAAATTTACGGAAAAGTTTTACAGTGTACATACCATTTTGAAACTGGCTATTCAATTCACACTGACGCCAAATCCTACTGTCGTGAACTGATCCAGGCCAGTTAGCACACAAAGAAGTAATTTTGAATTTCGAGTCACAAATCATCTATAATGATAAAAATAAAGTTACGGTACACTGAGATTTTATGATCTAGTAATACATTAATCATATTTTAAAGGAGCTAAATCGCTAAGATTTGGGACCTAGAAATTGGGTCGCAACGCATATACCCGGTAATACTGTAATATGAATGTATATTTACATTCACTGGTTTCCGTTTTTACACTAATTTCAAATTAGTTATGTTCAGCAAAATAAGCCAGCATTCTCAATTGAATGCAAATTTCTAGTGTCTGATTATTCCAGTCAACATACGCCGTTTGATTTAGTGCAATTTGTTTAGCCCCTTCGACCCAGTCTCTTGTTACAACTGGGACTGAAGCGCATTATGGTACACGATTCGTGTACCAATGGTAAAATGTTTATTTTGTCTTAAAAATTGGATATCAGAAGCCCATCTTTTTCCAGTAAGATCACAGCATCAATGATGATTTAAATTGATAAATAATTCGTGTTTTCAATGTTGAAGATTTTGGATGATATTGAGTTAACTACTTTAAACTAGATTAAATTCAAAAGTAACTAGACCTGCATGCAGGAATGACGGGTTTCACTGGTGCCACGTCACTTTCGGTGCCACGTTACCCTTAAACATATGTCACTTCCGATACCAATGAAACCATCAAACAGGTTTCCACATAAGCATTGTAAACATCAAATAAAATGGACGAAGAATCAACCAAATCCAGCAATATCAATTCATTTTATATATATGTTACTTGTAAGTGATCCTGGCAAAATTTCATTACTTCCGGTGATAATGAAAATGTTCAATTAGTTTTATGAAATCAGAAATGGCATAAGGCATCATAATGGCGAAAATTGTATGTATATCGAATGAGAATTGCCACTTTTATTGATCAAAAACCTTGAAAAGTGACTTGTAGAAAATCGTCTATTTCTCGGCAACCGTACACGATAAAAACTATCTTTTGGTATCTATATGATCGTATGGGTTCAATCCATTTGTTGATTGGAATCAAATATCATAATTTGAAATATATTACAAAACAGACTCATTTGAAAAAAATATCTGTTTTGAAGGCTAAAAATACAGTTTTTGCCAAAATGACATTACTTCCGGTGATACTGAAAATGTTAAATTAGTTCTATGAAATCATAAATGACACAAGATATCATATGGTGAAAATTTTATGAAAATCGAATAATAACTGACACTTTTATAGACCAAAAACCTTGAAAAGTGACTTAAGGAAAATCGCCCATTTCTCTGCAACCGTACAAGTTAGAAACCATTTTGTGGTATCTGTATGATCGTATGGGTTCAATCTATTTGATCAATAGAATCAAATATCACAATTTGAAAAAAATAACAAATACGACTCATTTGAATACAATATTGTTTTTTGAAGGCTAAAATTTAAGTTTTGAGCAAATGACGTCATTTCCGGTGGCAGCGCAAGGGGTAAAATGGTTTGACATAGTCCACTATGGCATTAGGTATCCAATGGCAAAAGAAAATTGAAAATCGAATAATAATTGATTCTTTTACAGCCAAAATTACGTGAAAAGTGACTCATGCAAAATTGCCTATTTCTCGGCAACTGCTTATATTACAAACTAATTTTCACATACATTCTCTTCGTATGGATTATAGCTACAAGTTTATAAAGGTTACGTAAAAATATTTTAAAATCTGAAAAGCCTGAATGAGTTGTAAATAGATAAATTTTACGCCTTTTTTCACCTCTTAATCCAATTTGCTAGAAAATGAAAAAGAAATTAAAAAAACTGCTTCCGACATTTTTTGCGCCTTTAAAAGACACACTCTTTGAGTCATATAATTTTTCAAAAAAATAATATTTGTTTTCGAAAAATGGTACCTAACTGTCAAAATTGTAGTTTTTGGTAAAATTATGCCACTTCCGGTGCCGACAGATAACACTTTTGGTAATAAAAAAAATGACAATTGAGACAACGAAGCATATGAACTTTGTTTTATACAAATCGAACAATAAAAAATTAATCTAGGACTGAAAAACTGAATTAGCCAAGGAAAATTACTGAGACAAAATATTTTAACATTTTTGCGCAAGTCAGATGACTCTTTAATTCTGTGCACAACACGACTAAAAAATATTCATAAATAAAAAAGTTTTTGGTAAAATTTTAAATTTCCGAAATTTGGCGCCTAATATCTTCGAAGATTTGCCGAAAATCAAAAATCGAAAGTAGCGCTCCTATATGCCCTGTCTCCAGCTATGCCAAAATGTATCGAAAGTTAAAATCCCATGATTATTGTTAAAATTACCGCAATATTTGTAAAAACGCTAACTTCGGTGATTTCGGACATTTCGCATTGTCGCAGAACGTTCAAAATAGCTTTATCCTCTAAGTCACACCCACTTTCCCAGTAAAACCGAAGAAATCGTAACGATGCGACACGTAGTTGCTGAGATCTACTCAAAACAAAACAATAATAATAATAACTAGACCTGCATGCAGGAATGACGGGTTTCACTGGTGCCATGTTACCTTTGAACTTGAACTTGTGTCACTTTCGGTGCCACGTTACCCTTGAACATATGTCACTTCTGGTACCAATGAAACCAATATACAGGTTTCCACATAAGCATTGCACACATCAAATAAAATGGAATCAGAATCAAACAAATCCAGCAATATCATTTCATTTTATACATTTGTTACATGTAATTGATCCTGACAAAATTACAGTACTTCCGGTGATAATGTAAATGTTCCATTAGTTTTATGAAATCAGAAATGGCATAAGGCATCACATGGTGAAAATTTTATGTAAATCGAATAATAATTGCCACTTTTATAGACCAAAAACCTTGAAAAGTGACGTGTAGAAAATTGTCTATTTCTCAGCAACCGTACAAGTTAGAAACGATTTTTTGGTATTTATATGACCGTATGGGTTTAATCTATTTGTTGATTGGAATCAAATATCATAATTGTATAAACATTACAAATCAAACTCATTTGAATAAAATATCTGTTTTGAAGGCTTAATATACAGTTTTTGCCAAAATGACGTTACTTCCGGTGATAATGAAAACGTTAAATTAGTTTTATAACATCGTCTATGACATTAGGCTTCAAGGGGTGAACATTTTATGAAAATCGAATAATAATTGACACTTTTATGGGCCAAAAACCTTCAAAAGTGACTTTTAGAAAATCTGAAAAGCCTAAATGGGTTGTAAATAGGTCAATTTTACGCCTTTTTTCACCTCTTAATCCAATTTGCTAGAAAATGAAATAGAAATTAAAAAAACTGCTTCCGACATTTTTTGCGCCTTTAAAGGACGCACTCTTTGAGTCATATAATTTTTCAAAAAAATAATATATGTTTTCGAAAAATGGTACCTAACTGTCAAAATTGTAGTTTTTGGTAAAATTATGCCACTTCCGGTGCCGACAGATAACACTTTTGGTAATAAAAAAAATGACAATTGAGACAATGAAGCATATGAACTTTGTTTTATACAAATCGAACAATAAAAAATTAATCTAGGACTCAAAAACTGAATTAGCCAATGGCGGCCAAGGAAAATTACTGCGACAATTTTTTTTATCATTTTTGCGCTAGTCAGATGACTCTTTAATTCTGTGCACAACACGACTAAAAAATATTTATAAATAAAAAAGTTTTTTGTAAAATTTTAAATTTTCGAAATTTGGCGCCTAATATCTTCGAAGATTTGCCAAAAATCAAAAATCGAAAGTAGCGTAGCTATGTGCCATGTCTCCGGCTATGCCAAAATGTATCGAAAGTTAAAATCCCATGATTATTGTTAAAATTATTGCAATATTTTTAAAAACGCTAACTTCGGTGATTTCGGACATTTCGCATTGTCGCAGAACGTTCAAAATAGCTTTATCCTCTAAGTCACACCCACTTTCCTAGTAAAACTGAAGAAATCGTAACGATGCGACAATTAGTTGCTGAGATCTATTCAAATTGGAATCTGAATAATAATAATAATAATAAGAATAACTAGACCTGCTTGCAGGACTGAAGGCTTTCACCTTACCCAAGGCAGCACAAAATGCCCACCACTCACCCCTTAAAAAATACCCAGACACACTTAAACAACTCGGATATTGACACTTTCTGTGCATGCGCATCACGATAGAAAGAAAGTGAAAAATATAGTTGAATAATTTCCAACATAATGAACTTGGATCGGTAGAATCGCACAGACGTCGGAAATCTAAGCACGCAATCAAAAACTCAAAAATTTCAAGAAATTTTAATTTTAGTACATTTTCAAAATATTCAAGAAAAAAGAGAACGACGTGGTATCTAAATTCGATCGTTATCGCATCCGCAATATCCCCCGCTGTGCAAAAATACAACTTTTTCGAAAATCGGTTGGGAATTGACATAATTAGGACCGGTTTTCATTCGCGCACGTTAAAGATTTACATCACTTCAGGTCTGTTCACAACTTTCGCAATAGATCTAAGTACTAAATGTTTAAAACATAGAAAAAAAAACAATATTCAGAACTCTATCAGTTTTAGTTTCAGAAATCTAAACGACTATAGAAAAAACAGTTTTCCGAATGAGACAAAAAAATACCTTAAGTATCAGGTAATAACCAAAACCCAAAATCGCACCTTTCAACATTAATTTTTCAACATCGTAATTGAGGGGTACCTTATTTATAAATAGCTTCATTAGAGAGCTTCATTTTCACAGGTGTCAAATGATGACGTCATGTAGACAAAAAACCTGGGATATTAATTTCAGGAGTAACTGTTAATTACTAAAATGAATTATTTTCATTCTAGAAGCACCGGTACCAGATATTGGTTACCATTCAAACACCCTTAGTTCAAATATTTCCAGTTTTAAAAAAAAAAAGCTCTCTATATATGCTTTATACGTATGCAAAACGTTCCATTTATAACCAATTCGGACTTTTGTCATGAATCGCGTTCATGTCAGCTACTCAAATATGTAACTGGTTCAAACATTGATTTAATATGCAATGAAATATCGACAATTTTCTGAGTTCGTGCACGTTAAAGATTTGGCACCACTAACATATAAAAATTTATTACAGATACAGTATATGCTCAAACTACATCATGCCTTCTGTCACAGGTGCAATATTCGTACTTCTGCACGATACTACCGCAAGATACAACCGCATCCTCTTAACACTGGACTTGCTTATAAACAGCGTGAGTCGTCGATTTATGTCGAGATGATTACGCTTATGAGGTAATTTTGACAAAGAAGAAACAATATTAATTCAAAGACTAATTATTACACACATAAATCAAATATTTCTGCTACAGGGTCACTATACCCTTATTTTGAATAGAAGTAAAGACTCAAAGTTGATATACTTTCTGCCCAAATATCGTCACTGCGAGAGAAAAAGGGACTTTTGAATATGCTCTAAACGTTGCTAATACGTACAGATTGTATCAACTCTTACTGCATGTTTCGCTTAACAATGAAAGGTGACGTTTTCAATTTTCGATCCCTTTGTTCTCATACTCCTGATATTTGTAACTGTTGCGCAATGGTTTCATTCCTAAGACTACCGATAAAACTCTCTGTAGAAGAAGTTCCCCCCAAAAAATTACGTTGACTTTTCGAGAAAAAGACGTCTAAAAATGCTCCAAATGGTAAAAATACGACGTTTTGGATTTTCAATCTCGTTTTTCGACTACTCATGACATATAGAGAAATTGTACAATGGTTTCACACAATACACCACCTATAAGACTCTCGAATAAGAAAGTTTTAAAAAAATCGCAGGCGGCGTTTTCGAGAAATACGCGTCTAAAGTTGATCGAAATAGCAAAATACTTTACTTTTCAAACTCAGATAACTTTTTTATTTTTTGATAGAAACTTGTCGCTATAGTACCATCTTGTAGATAATTCAGGTAGCTATCA
Organism: Patella ulyssiponensis; assembly: GCA_963678685.1. Lineage (NCBI taxonomy): Eukaryota > Metazoa > Mollusca > Gastropoda > Patellidae > Patella > Patella ulyssiponensis. The sequence goes on along the minus strand of OY783227.1, from coordinate 8,464,779 downwards.
AACGATATACAACTGGTAGTAGTTTTTTTCTTTGATGTCCATAGCAGTTATATCTTATAACAACCTCTCGTGACGTCATCAGAGGTTGATATATTCGGTTCATATCAACCGCTGATGACGTCCTGAGAGGTTGATATTTCATATCAACCGCTGATGACGTCATTACAGGTCGATATATTCGGCTCATATCAACCGCTCTTGACGTAGATGATCGAAATAATACAAAGAAAACAGAAATAAAATTTTATTCTTTTGACAATAAAAAAAAATTGTTTTGGTACAGTTTATAGCAGAAATATCGACAATTTTCTGAGTTCGTGCACGTTAAAGATTTGGCACCACTAACATATAAAAATTTATTACAGATACAGTATATGCTCAAACTACATCATGCCTTCTGTCACAGGTGCAATATTCGTACTTCTGCACGATACTACCGCAAGATACAACCGCATCCTCTTAACACTGGACTTGCTTATAAACAGCGTGAGTCGTCGATTTATGTCGAGATGATTACGCTTATGAGGTAATTTTGACAAAGAAGAAACAATATTAATTCAAAGACTAATTATTACACACATAAATCAAATATTTCTGCTACAGGGTCACTATACCCTTATTTTGAATAGAAGTAAAGACTCAAAGTTGATATACTTTCTGCCCAAATATCGTCACTGCGAGAGAAAAAGGGACTTTTGAATATGCTCTAAACGTTGCTAATACGTACAGATTGTATCAACTCTTACTGCATGTTTCGCTTAACAATGAAAGGTGACGTTTTCAATTTTCGATCCCTTTGTTCTCATACTCCTGATATTTGTAACTGTTGCGCAATGGTTTCATTCCTAAGACTACCGATAAAACTCTCTGTAGAAGAAGTTCCCCCCAAAAAATTACGTTGACTTTTCGAGAAAAAGACGTCTAAAAATGCTCCAAATGGTAAAAATACGACGTTTTGGATTTTCAATCTCGTTTTTCGACTACTCATGACATATAGAGAAATTGTACAATGGTTTCACACAATACACCACCTATAAGACTCTCGAATAAGAAAGTTTTAAAAAAATCGCAGGCGGCGTTTTCGAGAAATACGCGTCTAAAGTTGATCGAAATAGCAAAATACTTTACTTTTCAAACTCAGATAACTTTTTTATTTTTTGATAGAAACTTGTCGCTATAGTACCATCTTGTAGATAATTCAGGTAGCTATCAAACGATATACAACTGGTAGTAGTTTTTTTCTTTGATGTCCATAGCAGTTATATCTTATAACAACCTCTCGTGACGTCATCAGAGGTTGATATATTCGGTTCATATCAACCGCTGATGACGTCCTGAGAGGTTGATATTTCATATCAACCGCTGATGACGTCATTACAGGTCGATATATTCGGCTCATATCAACCGCTCTTGACGTAGATGATCGAAATAATACAAAGAAAACAGAAATAAAATTTTATTCTTTTGACAATAAAAAAAAATTGTTTTGGTACAGTTTATAGCATTCAGGAACTAAATAAACGGCGTACTTATCGGCTTATTTAAATCGGTTATCCACACTCCAGTCCATGTCTAAGATATCTTTCAGAATTTTCTTTCTGTCCAAATCATTTCTCCACACATCCCAAGACGTGAAAGTATTTATCGCCCAAGAGTTCCTTTGTAAAGTATTTTTGGCTACGGCTACAATCCACTCAAAACAGTCGGTCAAATCTTTCTCTGAACATACCGAAAAGTAACCTTCAGTCACGGTTAATTGTCAGAATTATCGGAAAAGATTGCCTTTAGATCCAAATTTTCTTCAGGCTTTGTATAGATCCTCATCATAGTTGCATTCACATCTATTCTATCGTCAACATGATGACTAAAAAGGATTGATTATTCGTCTGACTTCGTTTTACTATCCATTTTGTTTTAGCTTTCTTCAGTTCAATTACTACAAAATGGCGCCGTATAAACAAACACTTCACGTGCTGTCGAGCAATTAACCAATCACTGTTGCCTTTTTTTTAGAAGAGTCCATTAAATTTAAGGGTGAACGTTGTATATGTCAGATATAAACCTACTCTCCCTCGGATTGATATGATAGAGAACACTTGGGCTGCGCCCGCGTGTTCTCTATCATATCAACCTCGGGTAGGTTAATATCCTATACATATAATACTTTAACTACTCGGTAAACAACCAATCGATACATCTTATTTGACGCACAGGCACCCATTTTTCTGAATTTCGTCAATCTTTGGATACCTTTCTTGACCACTTCCGGTGATTAGAGGATTTTCATTTATAGATCATGGACTGGTTTGGACCTTCGACTATATATTCTGTAAGTTTCAGAAAAATCGTTGGAGCCGTTTTAAAAAAATAAGAACTCTACGATTTGACCAAAATGCGAAAAAAAGTGAAAAATCAAAGTTAACATTTCGGAACAAAACTTATATTGTTGGAATCGGATTGATGTCAGGAATCCAAAAATATAAGCAGAAATTCAAAATTCCAAAAAATAAAAATTTTGGAAAATTTTGAAAATTTTCCAATTTTCACCAAAAAAATGAAAGCGACAAAGTTTCTAAATTCGGCTCAGAAATGTCTCCAGCTATCCAAAAATGTAAATATCAGAAAAATTGGTTGAGAATTAACAGAATTACGGTCGATTTTCGGTTTTCGTATTAAACGTCACTTCCGGTGTGCGCACAAATTTCAAAATAGCTTTAAGCAGTAGCTGCACACCACTTTTCCGACAGAAGATCAAATTGCAAACCTCTATCTCTTATAGTTGCTGAGATCTAGCTTCCCCCAATAAAAAAAAAAATAATAACTAGATCTGCTACTGTCCCATGCAGATATGAAAGCTTTCATATTCATCGTCACGTGTCATTGATTGTATCAAGTATCCTAAATAAAAGGATAAGAAGAAAAAATTATCAAAATTGGTCAAAAACTCTCGAAGTTACAAGTCTAAATATAGTATGAAACATTGCACCCAGGCATAACAATAATCTGAAAACTAAAGGGAAATAACTGAAACTTGTATTACTGTAATGAGACGGATGAGAAAATGAAATGAAAATGGCGGGAAAAACAAATTAAAAATGGCAGGTTGGACAGGCGACCTTACTCCTTGTCACGTACAACCGGGCATTTGAAAACACGCTAGTTAACTCAATGACAGGCGCGCGTGCTAACCATTCAGCCACCCAACCCCCCTTTGAAATCAGACACGTGCAATATGTCATATAGGAAGAATAAGAAGTCGCTCACAAGACAATGGTAAATTAATGAGTTTAGGTCAAAAGGTTGAGCTACTGTTTTAGAGTATTTAATAGTTTTAAAGAGACACGTTAAGGGTTGTTCATAGTTAAATGAAAGTTTAATTTTAAATAAGACCAATAAAATTAGGATTTAATAATGCCAGACTAATATTTCCAATATGTTTGGTTATAAGTAGGAAATCGTGACGACTTCTTAAGCATGTTTTAAACAAAGGATCATAGACTGAATTATACAAGAATGGCACTCTGCAATAAAAAAACTGGCCAAAGCAAGATTTCTATGCAGAAATTAAATAATTGCTAGAACCAGAAAAATATTTATCCACTATAATAAATAAGCAACATAGAGAAAATGAAATGAAATTGAATGGGGTTTAACGTCCTACTGTTCTGCTCCTAAAATGGGCTAATGAAGACGGGCATATGCCATAAAGTGTGCAATGAGGGAAATTTTACCCGGGCAGCGGCGTTACGGCCTACGAAGTTGGACAGGCGATCATACTCCTTGTCACGTACAACCAAGAAATCGAAACAACGCCAGTTGACTCAAAGACAGACGTTATTCAGCCACGCAACCTCCCTAAAATCGGCAAATTGCTGACCTGCAGCGAGAAACAGTTCAACCGAGCCAAATTTTCTATTTTAACAGTTTAATTTGCACGGTACCTTTAGTTATCAACCGAATATTACAAAACTTTTAAAAATAAGCTCCCCTTGACCAGCTTAATCGTTCGCAATAAACGTTTGCCCCTTAAAATCGGCAAATTGCTGACTTTAAAGTGAGAAACATTACAACCGGGCGAAATTTTCTGTTTTATCACTTTTACAGTACCTTTGATTATCAACCGTTTATTACAAAACTTTAAAAATAAAAGAGAAAGAGAGAAATGCGGCCTAATGTCCATTCGACACAAACTAGGTCATTTCGTGACTAACATATGTTTTTTCATTTTATTTAAAAACTCCCCTTGCGCTTACTGGTCTTTAGCCGTTGGGAGGAAACTGAAGGACACGGAGAAAACCCACGAGGTTGGACATCATACTCCATGTCACGTGCAACCTGGAGATCGAAACGACGCCCGTTGACTCAATGACAGACGTTACGATACAGCGCGCACATGCTAACCATTCAGCCATTCAGCCTCCCTGAATTCGGAAAATTGCTGACTTATAGCAAGAAACATTTCAACCGGGCGAAATTTTCTGTTTTAACAGTTTAATGTGCACGGTACTTTAATTACCAACCGATTATTACTAAACTTTTGAAAATATGCTCCAACTGACCAGCTTAATCGTATGCAATAAACGTTTGGCCTGAATTGAAAGTTCTGCACGGAAAAAGTTCATCTTGATTTCCCGGCGTGGTTCCCCGTTGTCAGTGAGGCAGAACGGAGGGCCTGACAAGCACAGCTGTCTAGTCGTTCGGATGGGACGAAAAAAAATATCCCTAAGCAGTTGGAATTCGATACTGTTGAATAAGCTGTATACGATGACTAAATGTGTAGATTGTAGTCACCCACACTGCATGTTTCGCTTAACAATGAAAGGATGCCGTTTTCAATGTTCGATCCTTTTGTTCTTCTACTCCTGATATGTTGGATTGTTGATCGATGGTTTTATATAAAAGACTACCAATAAGACTCTTTGTAGAAGAAGTTCCCAAAAAATATTAAGTTGACTTTACGAGAAAGACCTCTAAACATGCTCCAAATTGTAAAAATACGACTTTTTGGATTTTCAATCTCTTTTTTTCGCCTATCCCTGATATTTAAAATAAATGATACAATGATTTCACACAACAGGCTAGCTATTGGACTCTCTATTGACAAAAGTTTCACAGCCCTCCCTTCATTATAACCGAAGTTATCGTGCCCTAAAGAATCAACAAATCAGCATGCCTATCTCTGCTTACCCTAGGCAGAAAATGCTCATCTTTGAACTCAATCATGACATTGACGTAGTGAACGTCTACACCAAGTTTGAACATTCTAGCTCTATTAGAAGGAGAGTTATTGTGTTTCAAAGTCTCGGCCCTTCAAATTGCTACTACTTTTCATTTTCAATTCAAAATGGTGACCATCACGTGACCGAAATCAAAATTCTGCTCCCTACGATTTTTGGGCCATCCTTCAAGGATTCAGAAAATATAACTCCCGTGTCTGTAAGTAAAATAGCAAAAAAGCCTTAGGGATTTTTCATGTTTCAAGATGGTGGCACTTCCGGTTCTATCGACAAACTCCATATTTTGTGTAGGAATCAGTAATTACTTGTCGAGTATAGAACATTTTTTTTAGGTCATTCTGACCTATATTTCGACGATTTTTTTGAAAAGTTTGATCCTTAATTTCACCAAGGGGAGATAATTTAGAAAATTTCTAATTATATTTTTGAAGTCACATCGGTAAGATCTACTTGTATACTAAATTTCATGAAAATCGTACAACTATTAAAGAAGTTGTCAAATTGGTCTAAACTTCCGGTTCGAAATCACAGCGACGAATTTTCGAAATTCGAAAATGTGAAACTGCAGATGAAAACGATTTTTTTCAAGGTATTCAAAGAAAAAAGAATTAGTAAAATCGGTCAAAAAATAACAAAGTTACGACTATGCATTGTCAGTTTTTTCGTTCGTAAAATTCGGTGATTTCGGATTCGTAAAACGTTTTGAAAATATATTTAATCAACGTTCGCACCCCATTTTTGGGGGGGTAGGTCAAAGTTTCAGAAAGATCCCATGGTTAGATTCTGAGAAATCCGATTTGCAGAAAATACACAAAAAAAAAAAATAATAACTAGATCTGCTACTGTCCCATGCAGATATGAAAGCTTTCATATTCATCGTCACGTGTCATTGATTGTATCAAGTATCCTAAATAAAAGGATAAGAAGAAAAAATTATCAAAATTGGTCAAAAACTCTCGAAGTTACAAGTCTAAATATAGTATGAAACATTGCACCCAGGCATAACAATAATCTGAAAACTAAAGGGAAATAACTGAAACTTGTATTACTGTAATGAGACGGATGAGAAAATGAAATGAAAATGGCGGGAAAAACAAATTAAAAATGGCAGGTTGGACAGGCGACCTTACTCCTTGTCACGTACAACCGGGCATTTGAAAACACGCTAGTTAACTCAATGACAGGCGCGCGTGCTAACCATTCAGCCACCCAACCCCCCTTTGAAATCAGACACGTGCAATATGTCATATAGGAAGAATAAGAAGTCGCTCACAAGAAAATGGTAAATTAATGAGTTTAGGTCAAAAGATTGAGCTACTGTTTTAGAGTATTTAATAGTTTTAAAGAGACACGTTAAGGGTTGTTCATAGTTAAATGAAAGTTTAATTTTAAATAAGACCAATAAAATTAGGATTTAATAATGCTAGACTAATATTTCCAATATGTTTGGTTATAAGTAGGAAATCGTGACGACTTCTTAAGCATGTTTTAATCAAAGGATCATAGACTGAATTATACAAGAATGGCACTCTGCAATAAAAAAACTGGCCAAAGCAAGATTTCTATGCAGAAATTAAATAATTGCTAGAACCAGAAAAATATTTATCCACTATAATAAATAAGCAACATAGAGAAAATGAAATGAAATTGAATGGGGTTTAACGTCCTACTGTTCTGCTCCTAAAATGGGCTAATGAAGACGGGCATATGCCATAAAGTGTGCAATGAGGGAAATTTTACCCGGGCAGCGGCGTTACGGCCTACGAAGTTGGACAGGCGAACATACTCCTTGTCACGTACAACCAAGAAATCGAAACAACGCCAGTTGACTCAAAGACAGACGTTATTCAGCCACGCAACCTCCCTAAAATCGGCAAATTGCTGACCTGCAGCGAGAAACAGTTCAACCGGGCCAAATTTTCTATTTTAACAGTTTAATTTGCACGGTACCTTTAGTTATCAACCGAATATTACAAAACTTTTAAAAATAAGCTCCCCTTGACCAGCTTAATCGTTCGCAATAAACGTTTGCCCCTTAAAATCGGCAAATTGCTGACTTTAAAGTGAGAAACATTACAACCGGGCGAAATTTTCTGTTTTATCACTTTTACAGTACCTTTGATTACCAACCGTTTATTACAAAACTTTAAAAATAAAAGAGAAAGAGAGAAATGCGGCCTAATGTCCATTAGACACAAACTAGGTCATTTCGTGACTAACATATGTTTTTTAATTTTATTTAAAAACTCCCCTTGCGCTTACTGGTCTTTAGCCGTTGGGAGGAAACCGAAGGACACGGAGAAAACCCACGAGGTTGGACATCATACTCCATGTCACGTGCAACCTGGAGATCGAAACGACGCCCGTTGACTCAATGACAGACGTTACGATACAGCGCGCACATGCTAACCATTCAGCCATTCAGCCTCCCTGAATTCGGAAAATTGCTGACTTATAGCAAGAAACATTTCAACCGGGCGAAATTTTCTGTTTTAACAGTTTAATGTGCACGGTACTTTAATTACCAACCGATTATTACTAAACTTTTGAAAATATGCTCCAACTGACCAGCTTAATCGTATGCAATAAACGTTTGGCCTGAATTGAAAGTTCTGCACGGAAAAAGTTCATCTTGATTTCCCGGCGTGGTTCCCCGTTGTCAGTGAGGCAGAAGGGAGGGCCTGACAAGCACAGGTGTCTAGTCGTTCGGATGGGACGAAAAAAAAATATCCCTAAGCAGTTGGAATTCGATACTGTTGAATAAGCTGTATACGATGACTAAATGTGTAGATTGTAGTCACCCACACTGCATGTGTCGCTTAACAATGAAAGGATGCCGTTTTCAATGTTCGATCCTTTTGTTCTCCTACTCCTGATATGTTGGATTGTTGATCGATGGTTTTATATGAAAGACTACCAATAAGACTCTTTGTAGAAGAAGTTCCCAAAAAATATTAAGTTGACTTTACGAGAAAGACCTCTAAACATGCTCCAAATTGTAAAAATACGACTTTTTGGATTTTCAATCTCTTTTTTTCGCCTATCCCTGATATTTAAAATAAATGATACAATGATTTCACACAACAGGCTAGCTATTGGACTCTCTATTGACAAAAGTTTCACAGCCCTCCCTTCATTATAACCGAAGTTATCGTGCCCTAAAGAATCAACAAATCAGCATGCCCATCTCTGCTTACCCTAAGCAGAAAATGCTCATCTTTGGACTCAATCATGACATAGTCCTAGTGAACGTCTACACCAAGTTTGAACATTCTAGCTCAATTAGAAGGAGAGTTATTGTGTTTCAAAGTCTCGGCCCTTCAAATTGCTACTACTTTTCATTTTCAATTCAAAATGGTGACCATCACGTGACCGAAATCAAAATTCTGCTCCCTACGATTTTTGGGCCATCCTTCAAGGATTCAGAAAATATAACTCCCGTGTCTGTAAGTAAAATAGCAAAAAAGCCTTAGGGATTTTTCATGTTTCAAGATGGTGGCACTTCCGGTTCGATCGACAAACTCCATATTTTGTGTAGGAATCAGTAATTACTTGTCGAGTATCGAAAAATTTTTTTAGGTCATTCTGACCTATATTTCGACGATTTTTTTGAAAACTTTGATCCTTAATTTCACCAAGGGGAGATAATTTAGAAAATTTCTAATTATATTTTTGAAGTCACATCGGTAAGATCTACTTGTATACTAAATTTCATGAAAATCGTACACTTTTTAAAGAAGTTGTCAAATTGGTCTAAACTTCCGGTTCGAAATCACAGCGACGAATTTTCGAAATTCGAAAATGTGAAACTGCAGATGAAAACGATTTTTTTCAAGGTATTCAAAGAAAAAAGAATTAGTAAAATCGGTCAAAAAATAACAAAGATACGACTATGCATTGTCAGTTTTTTCGTTCGTAAAATTCGGTGATTTCGGATTCGTAAAACGTTTTGAAAATACATTTAATCAAGGTTCGCACCCCATTTTTGGGGGGGTAGGTCAAAATTTCAGAAAGATCCTATGGATAGATTCTGAGAAATCCGATTTGCAGAAAACACACAAAAAAAAAAAATAATAATAATAACTAGATCTGCTACTGTCCCATGCAGATATGAAAGCTTTCATATTCATCGTCACGTGTCATTGATTGTATCAAGTATCCTAAATAAAAGGATAAGAAGAAAAAATTATCAAAATTGGTCAAAAACTCTCGAAGTTACAAGTCTAAATATAGTATGAAACATTGCACCCAGGCATAACAATAATCTGAAAACTAAAGGGAAATAACTGAAACTTGTATTACTGTAATGAGACGGATGAGAAAATGAAATGAAAATGGCGGGAAAAACAAATTTAAAATGGCAGATTGGACAGGCGACCTTACTCCTTGTCACGTACAACCGGGCATTTGAAAACACGCTAGTTAACTCAATGACAGGCGCTCGTGCTAACCATTCAGCCACCCAACCCCCCTTTGAAATCAGACACGTGCAATATGTCATATAGGAAGAATAAGAAGTCGCTCACAAGAAAATGGTAAATTAATGAGTTTAGGTCAAAAGGTTGAGCTACTGTTTTAGAGTATTTAATAGTTTTAAAGAGACACGTTAAGGGTTGTTCATAGTTAAATGAAAGTTTAATTTTAAATAAGACCAATAAAATTAGGATTTAATAATGCCAGACTAATATTTCCAATATGTTTGGTTATAAGTAGGACGACTTCTTAAGCATGTTTTAAACAAAGGATCATAGACTGAATTATACAAGAAGGGCACTCTGCAATAAAAAAACTGGCCAAAGCAAGATTTCTATGCAGAAATTAAATAATTGCTAGAACCAGAAAAATATTTATCCACTATAATAAATAAGCAACATAGAGAAAATGAAATGAAATTGAATGGGGTTTAACGTCCTACTGTTCTGCTCCTAAAATGGGCTAATGAAGACGGTCATATGCCATAAAGTGTGCAATGAGGGAAATTTTACCTGGGCAGCGGCGTTACGGCCTACGAAGTTGGACAGGCGAACATACTCCTTGTCACGTACAACCAAGAAATCGAAACAACGCCAGTTGACACAAAGACAGACGTTATTCAGCCACGCAACCTCCCTAAAATCGGCAAATTGCTGACCTGCAGCGAGAAACAGTTCAACCGGGCCAAATTTTCTATTTTAACAGATTAATTTGCACGGTACCTTTAGTTATCAACCGAATATTACAAAACTTTTAAAAATAAGCTCCCCTTGACCAGCTTAATCGTTCGCAATAAACGTTTGCCCCTTAAAATCGTCAAATTGCTGACTTTAAAGTGAGAAACATTACAACCGGGCGAAATTTTCTGTTTTATCACTTTTACAGTACCTTTGATTACCAACCGTTGATTACAAAACTTTAAAAATAAAAGAGAAAGAGAGAAATGCGGCCTAATGTCCATTAGACACAAACTAGGTCATTTCGTGACTAACATATGTTTTTTAATTTTATTTAAAAACTCCCCTTGCGCTTATTGGTCTTTAGCCGTTGGGAGGAAACCGAAGGACACGGAGAAAACCCACGAGGTTGGACATCATACTCCATGTCACGTGCATCCTGGAGATCGAAACGACGCCCGTTGACTCAATGACAGACGTTACGATACAGCGCGCACATGCTAACCATTCAGCCATTCAGCCTCACTGAATTCGGAAAATTGCTGACTTATAGCAAGAAACATTTCAACCGGGCGAAATTTTCTGTTTTAACAGCTTAATGTGCACGGTACTTTAATTACCAACCGATTATTACTAAACTTTTGAAAATATGCTCCAACTGACCAGCTTAATCGTATGCAATAAACGTTTGGCCTGAATTGAAAGTTCTGCACGGAAAAAGTTCATCTTGATTTCCCGGCGTGGTTCCCCGTTGTCATTGAGGCAGAACGGAGGGCCTGACAAGCACAGCTGTCTAGTCGTTCGGATGGGACGAAAAAAAAAATATCCTTAAGCAGTTGGAATTCGATACTGTTGAATAAGCTGTATACGATGACTAAATGTGTAGATTGTAGTCACCCACACTGCATGTTTCGCTTAACAATGAAAGGATGCCGTTTTCAATGTTCGATCCTTTTGTTCTTCTACTCCTGATATGTTGGATTGTTGATCGATGGTTTTATATAAAAGACTACCAATAAGACTATTTGTAGAAGAAGTTCCCCAAAAATATTAAGTTGACTTTACGAGAAAGACCTCTAAACATGCTCCAAATTGTAAAAATACGACTTTTTGGATTTTCAATCTCTTTTTTTCGCCTATCCCTGATATTTAAAATAAATGATACAATGATTTCACACAACAGGCTAGCTATTGGACTCTCTATTGACAAAAGTTTCACAGCCCTCCCTTCATTATAACCGAAGTTATCGTGCCCTAAAGAATCAACAAATCAGCATGCCTATCTCTGCTTACCCTAGACAGAAAATGCTCATCTTTGAACTCAATCATGACATTTACCTAGTGAACGTCTACACCAAGTTTGAACATTCTAGCTCAATTAGAAGGAGAGTTATTGTGTTTCAAAGTCTCGGCCCTTCAAATTGCTACTACTTTTCATTTTCAATTCAAAATGGTGACCATCACGTGACCGAAATCAAAATTCTGCTCCCTACGATTTTTGGGCCATCCTTCAAGGATTCAGAAAATATAACTCCCGTGTCTGTAAGTAAAATAGCAAAAAAGCCTTAGGGATTTTTCATGTTTCAAGATGGTGGCACTTCCGGTTCGATCGACAAACTCCATATTTTGTGTAGGAATCAGTAATTACTTGTCGAGTATCGAAATTTTTTTTTAGGTCATTCTGACCTATATTTCGACGATTTTTTTGAAAACTTTGATCCTTAATTTCACCAAGGGGAGATAATTTAGAAAATTTCTAATTATATTTTTGAAGTCACATTGGTAAGATCTACTTGTATACTAAATTTCATGAAAATCGTACAACTATTAAAGAAGTTGTCAAATTGGTCTAAACTTCCGGTTCGAAATCACAGCGACGAATTTTCGAAATTCGAAAATGTGAAACTGCAGATGAAAACGATTTTTTTCAAGGTATTCAAAGAAAAAAGAATTAGTAAAATCGGTCAAAAAATAACAAAGTTACGACTATGCATTGTCAGTTTTTACGTTCGTAAAATTCGGTGATTTCGGATTTGTAAAACGTTTTGAAAATATATTTAAACAACGTTCGCACCCCATTTTTGGGGGGGTAGGTCAAAGTTTCAGAAAGATCCCATGGTTAGATTCTGAGAAATCCGATTTGCAGAAAATACACAAAAAAAAAAATAATAATAATCTTAACAGAAACAATAAGCTTTCATATGTAATATGAAAGCTTAATAACTTTAACAGAAACAATAAGCTTTCATATGTAATACATATGAAAGCTTAACTAGATCTGCTACTGTCCCATGCAGATATGAAAGCTTTCATATTCATCGTCACGTGTCATTGATTGTATCAAGTATCCTAAATAAAAGGATAAGAAGAAAAAATTATCAAAATTGGTCAAAAACTTGCAAAATTACAAGTCTAAATATAGTATGAAACATTGCACCCAGGCATAACCATAATCTGAAAACTAAAGGGAAATAACCGAAACTTGTATTACTGTAATGAGACGGATGAGAAAATGAAATGAAAATTGCCGGAAAAAAATTAAAAATGGCAGGTTGGACAGGCGACCTTACTCCTTGTCACGCACAACCGGGCATTCGAAAACACGCTAGTTAACTCAATGACAGGCGCGCGTGCTAACCATTCAGCCGCCCAACCCCCTTTGAAATCAGACACGTGCAATATGTCATATAGGAAGAATAACAAGCCGCTCACAACAAAATGGTAAATTAATGAGTTTAGGACAAAAAGGCGTCTACAGCACCCGGTGTTCCCCGGCGGTCACCCATCCAAGTACTAACCGGGCCCGACGTTGCTTAACTTCAGTGATCGGACGAGAACTGGTGTTTTCAACATGGTATGGCCGTGGACGAGAGAAGGTGGACAGAACCCGTAGTTATACTTACTTGAATTGACCCGCTTATTGATTTTTTTGGGGGGTTTTGTCGGTTTTAAAAAGGCGTCTACAGCACCCAGTGTTCCCAGGCGGTCACCCATCCAAGTACTGACCGGGCCCGACGTTGCTTAACTTCAGTGATCGGACGAGAACTGGTGTTTTCAACGTGGTGTGGCCGTAGACGAGAGAAGGTGAACAGAACCCGTAGTTATACTTACCTGAATTGACTCGCTCATTGATTTTTTTTTTGTTTTTTGTCGGTTTTAAAAAGGCGTCTACAGCACCCGGTGTTCCCAGGCGGTCACCCATCCAAGTACTGACCGGGCCCGACGTTGCTTAACTTCAGTGATCGGACGAGAACTGGTGTTTTCAACGTGGTATGGCCCTAGACGAGAGAGGGTGGACAGAACCCGTAGTTATACTTACCTGAATTGACCCGCTTATTGATTTTTGGGGCGGTTTTTGTCGGTTTTAAAAAGGCGTCTACAGCACTCGGTGTTCCCAGGCGGTCACCCATCCAAGTACTAACCGGGCCCAACGTTGCTTAACTTCAGTGATCGGACGAGAACTGGTGTTTACAACGTGGTGTGGCCGTAGACGAGAGAAGGTGGACAAAACCCGTAGTTATACTTACCTGAATTGACCCGCTTATTGATTTTTTTTTTGGGGGGGGGGGTGTCGGTTTTAAAAAGGCGTCTACAGCACCCGGTGTTCCCAGGCGGTCACCCATCCAAGTACAGACCGGGCCCGACGTTGCTTAACTTCAGTGATCGGACGAGACCTGGTGTTTTCAACGTGGTGTGGCCGTAGACGAGAGAAGGTGGACAGAACTCGTAGTTATACTTAATTGAATTGATCCGCTTATTGATTTTTTGGGGGGTTTTTGTCGGTTTTAAAAAGGCGTCTACAGCACCCGGTGTTCCCAGACGGTCACCCATCCAAGTACTGACCGGGCCCGACGTTGCTTAACTTCAGTGATCGGACGAGAACTGGTGTTTTCAACGTGGTGTGGCCGTAGACGAGAGAAGGTGGACAGAACCCATACTTGTGCTTACTCAAATTCTTTTTGTGTCTTTTTCCCTGGGGAGACGGGCCGAGCGGAGAGCTGGAGTGGTGCAAAAGAGATCACTTCTGTGATCGGACGAGAACTGGTGTTTTCAACGTGGTGTGGCCGTAGACGAGAGAAGGTGGACAGAACCCGTAGTTATACTTACCTGAATTGACCCGCTTATTGATAATTTTTTTTTTTTTGGGGGGGGGGTGTCGGTTTTAAAAAGGCGTCTACAGCACCCGGTGTTCCCAGGCGGTCACCCATCCAAGTACTGACCGGGCCCGACGTTGCTTAACTTCAGTGATCGGACGAGAACTGTTTTTTTTTTTAACGTGGTGTGGTCGTAGACGAGAGAAGGTGGACAGAACCCATACTTGTGCTTACTCAAATTCTTTTTGTGTCCTTTTCCCTGGGGAGACGGGCCGAGCGGAGAGCTGGAGTGGTGCAAAAGAGTGCGCGCTGTGGTCTGATTGGCGGAAAATTGATTTTTTCACGAAGAATCAGGGCAAAAAGGCGTCTACAGCACCCGGTGTTCCCAGGCGGTCACCCATCCAAGTATTAACCGGGCCCGACGTTGCTTAACTTCAGTGATCGGACGAGAACTGGTGTTTTCAACGTGGTATGGCCGTAGACGAGAGAAGGTGGACAGAACCCGTAGTTATACTTACCTGAATTGACCCGCTTATTGATTTTTTTTTTGTTTTTTGCTTTAGAGTATTTAATTGTTTTAAAGAGACACGTTAAGGGTTGTTCATAGTTAAATGAAAGTTTAATTTTAAATAAGACCAATAAAATTAGGATTTAATAATGCCAGACTAATATTAAATAAAGTTTTAAATTAAGAATAATTAATTATAGGTCTAATGCAATGAAATGCTTTGATTTGACGGATGAAATGTACGATGGGTGTCCACACTATGTGGCTAAGGCGTTGGCCTGCTAGCCAGGAGGTCGGGTGTTCGATCCCTGCATTGGCCGAGAAAGTTCATCTCGATATTCTGGCGCGTCCCCCCATCCGCCATGTACACATTGGAGTGCACGTAAAAAATTCCTTCGCAGTTGGAATTCGATATTGTTGAATAAGCTCTATACGATGACTAAATGTGCAGATTGTAGCCACCGACACTGCATGTTTTGCTTAACAATGAAAGGGTGCGGTTTTCAATTTTCGATCCTTTTATTCTACTACTCCTGATATTTTGGACTGTTGATCGATGGTTTCATATAAAAGACTACCGATAAGACTCTTTGTAGAAGAAGTTCCCCAAAAATATTATGTTGACTTTAGAGAAAGGGACCTTTTAAAATGCTCCAAATCGTAAAAATACGACTTTTTGGATTTTCGATCTCTTTTTTCTGCTACCCCTGATATTTAAAAAAAAATGATACAATGATTTCACACAACAGGCTACCTATTAGACTCTCGATTGACAAGAGTTTCATCACCCTCCCTTCATTATAACCGAAGTTATTGTGCCCTAAAGAATCAACAAATCAGCATGCTTATCTCTGCTTACCCTAGGCAGAAAACGCTCATCTTTGCACACAATCATGACATTGACCTAGTGAACGTCTACACCAAGATTGAACATTCTAGCTCAATTAGAAGGAGAGTTATTGTGTTTCAAAATCTCGGCCCTTCAAATTGCTACTACTTTTCATATTCACTTCAAAATGGCAACCATCAGTTGACCTAAATCAAAATTCTGCTCCCTACGATTTTTGGGCCATCCTTCAAGGATTCAGAAAATATAACTCCCGTGTCTGTAAGTAAGATAGCAAAAAATCCTTAGGGATTTTTCATGTTTCAAGATGGTGGCATTTCCGGTTCGATCGACAAACTCCATATTTTGTGTAGGAATCAGTAATTACTTGTCGAGTATCGAAAAAAAATTTCAGGTCATTCTGACCTATATTTCGACGATTTTTTTAAAAACTTTGATCCTTAATTACACCAAGGGGGGATAATTTAGAAAATTTCTCATTATATTTTTGAAGTCACATTGGTAAGATCAACTTATATACTAAATTTCATGAAAATCGTACAACTATTAAAGAAGTTGTCAAATTGGTCTAAAATTCCGGTTCGAAATCACAGCGACGAATTTTCGAAATTCGAAAATGTGAAACTGCAGATGAAAATGATTTTTTTCAAGGTATTCAAAGAAAAAAGAATTAGTAAAATCGGTCAAAAAATAGCAAAGTTACGACTATGCATTGTCAGTTTTTTCGTTCGTAAAATTCGGTGATTTCGAATTCGCAAAACGTTTTGAAAATATATTTAATCAACAGCCACCACCCATTTTTGGGGGGGTAGGTCAAAGTTTCAGAAACATCCTATGGATAGATTCTGTGAAATCCGATTTGCAGGAAAAACACAAAAAAAAAATAATAATAATCTTAACAGAAACAATAAGCTTTCATATGAAATATGAAAGCTTAATAATCTTAGTAATAACAATAGTCTTTCACCGAAGGTGAAAGCCTAACTAGATCTGCTACTGTCCCATGCAGATATGAAAGCTTTCATATTCATCGTCACGTGTCATCGATTATATCAAGTATCTCAAATAAAAGGATAAGAATAACAAACTATCAAAATTGGTCAAAAACTCGCGAAGTTACAAGTCTAAATATAGTATGAAACATTGAGTAATCTGAAAACTAAAGGGAAATAACTGATACTTGTGTTGCTGTAATCGGGAGGAATGAAATAACTTTGAACAAAACTAAAACTTTTTGAATCAGGTTGAACTCAACTATTTGAATATGTACGTTAAATATGTAGATTTGGAAAATTATAAAGACATAATATCAAAATCGGTCAAAAACTCACAAAGTTACAAATTTAAATGTAGTGAGAAACATTGCACCCGGGCAAAAAATAATCTTTAAACTAAAGGGAAATAACTGAAACTTGTATAGCTGTAATCGGGCTTCCAAGATATGTTATATAATTATGGTTTCCAATATGTTTGGTTATAAGTAGGAAATCTTGACGACTTCTTAAGCATGTTTTAAACAAAGGGTCATAGACTGCAATATACAAGAATGGCACTCTGCAATAAAAAAAACTGGCCAGAGATTTCTATGCAGAAATTAAATAATTGCTAGAACCAGAAAAATATTTATCCACTATAATAAATAAGCAACATAGAGAAAATGAAATGAAATTGAATGGGGTTTAACGTCCTACTGTTCTGCTCCTACAATGGGCTAATGAAGACGGGCATACGCCATAGAGTGTGCAATGAGGGAAATTTTACCCGGGCAGCGGCGTTACGGCCTACGAGGTTGGTAAGGCGACCATACTCCTTGTCACGTACAACCAAGAAATCGAAACAAGGCCAGTTGACTCAATGACAAACGTTATGATACAGAGCGCACGTGCTAACCATTCAGCCACGCAACCTCCCTAAAATCGGCAAATTGCTGACCTACAGCGAGAAACATTTCAACCGGGCCAAATTTTCTATTTTAACAGTTTAATTTGCACTGTACCTTTAGTTATCAACCGAATATTACAAAACATTTAAAAATAAGCTCCCCCTGACCAGCTTAATCGTTCGCAATAAACGTTTGCCCCTTAAAATCGACAAATTGCTGAATTTAAAGTGAGAAACATTACAACCGGGCGAAATTTTCTGTTTTATCACTTTAACAGTACCTTTGATTACCAACCGATTATTACAAAACTTTAAAAAGAGAAAGAGAGAAATGCGGCCTAACGTCCATTCGACACAAACTAGGTCATTTCGGGACTAACATATGTTTTTTAATTTTATTTAAAAACTCCCCTTGCACGTACTGGTCTTTAGCCGTTGGGAGGAAACCGAAGAACACGGAGAAAACCCACGAGGTTGGACATCATACACCATGTCACGTGCAACCTGGAGATCGAAACGACGCCCGTTGACTCAATGACAAAGGTTACGATACAGCGAGCACATGCTAACCATTCAGCCATCCAGCCTCCCTGAATTCGGAAAATTGCTGACTTATAGCAAGAAACATTTCAACCGGGCGAAATTTTCTGTTTTAACAGTTTAATGTGCACGGTACTTTAATTACCAACCGATTATTACAAAACTTTTGAAAATAAGCTCCAACTGACCAGCTTAATCGTATGCAATAAACATTTTGCCTGAATTGAAAGTTCTGCACAGAGAAAGTTCATCTCGATTTCCCGGCGTTGGTTCCCTTGTCAGTAAGGCAGAACGGAGGGCCTGACAAGCACAGCTGTCTAGTCCTTCGGATGGGACGAAAAACCAAGGTCCCGTGTACACATTGGAGTGCACGTAAAATATCCCTAAGCAGTTGGAATTCGATACTGTTGAATAAGCTCTATACGATGACTAAATGCGTAGATTGTAGTCACCCACACTTCATGTTTCGCTCAACAATGAAAGGGTGCCGTTTTCAATGTTCGATCCTTTTGTTCTTCTACTCCTGATATGTTGGACTGTTGATCGATGGTTTCATATAAAAGACTACCAATAAGACTCTTTGTAGAAGAAGTTCCCAAAAAATAGTATGTTGACTTTACGAGAAAGACCTCTAAACATGCTCCAAATTGTAAAAATACGACTTTTTGGATTTTCAATCTCTTTTTTTCGCCTATCCCTGATATTTAAAATAAATGATACAATGATTTCACACAACAGGCTAGCTATTGGACTCTCTATTGACAAAAGTTTCACAGCCCTCCCTTCATTATAACCGAAGTTATCGTGCCCTAAAGAATCAACAAATCAGCATGCCTATCTCTGCTTACCCTAGGCAGAAAATGCTCATCTTTGAACTCAATCATGACATTGACGTAGTGAACGTCTACACCAAGTTTGAACATTCTAGCTCAATTAGAAGGAGAGTTATTGTGTTTCAAAGTCTCGGCCCTTCAAATTGCTACTACTTTTCATTTTCAATTCAAAATGGTGACCATCACGTGACCGAAATCAAAATTCTGCTCCCTACGATTTTTGGGCCATCCTTCAAGGATTCAGAAAATATAACTCCCGTGTCTGTAAGTAAAATAGCAAAAAAGCCTTAGGGATTTTTCATGTTTCAAGATGGTGGCACTTCCGGTTCGATCGACAAACTCCATATTTTGTGTAGGAATCAGTAATTACTTGTCGAGTATAGAAAATTTTTTTTAGGTCATTCTGACCTATATTTCGACGATTTTTTTGAAAAGTTTGATCCTTAATTTCACCAAGGGGAGATAATTTAGAAAATTTCTAATTATATTTTTGAAGTCACATCGGTAAGATCTACTTGTATACTAAATTTCATGAAAATCGTACAACTATTAAAGAAGTTGTCAAATTGGTCTAAACTTCCGGTTCGAAATCACAGCGACGAATTTTCGAAATTCGAAAATGTGAAACTGCAGATGAAAATGATTTTTTTCAAGGTATTCAAAGAAAAAAGAATTAGTAAAATCGGTCAAAAAATAACAAATTTACGACTATGCATTGTCAGTTTTTTCGTTCGTAAAATTCGGTGATTTCGGATTCGTAAAACGTTTTGAAAATATATTTAAACAACGTTCGCACCCCATTTTTGGGGTGTAGGTCAAAGTTTCAGAAAGATCCCATGGTTAGATTCTGAGAAATCCGATTTGCAGAAAATACACAAAAAAAAAAAAATAACTAGATCTGCAAAGCAGATATTAAAGCTTTCATATTAACAGTCACTTCCTGTCACATGTCATGGGTCATGTAAATAATCTCATCAACAACAAAAAAATCATTAAAATCGGTCTAAATATAGCAAAGTTTTTATGATTTTTCAATCGTAAACAACTTTATCGGCACGAAAAACATCAAAGACAAAATTCGAAAATGTGACATTTTCAAAGAACAATATTTCGACCCTGATCCCGGCTATCCAGAAATGTATTCATTTTGGAAATATGAGACATATTCTCCAAACTACGGCCTATTGCTTTCATTCACGTGCTCGTTAATGTCGATTTTTCACCTTTTCTCATATTCAGTTCGAAATGGTGACCATCATGGGACCGAAATCTAAATTCTGATCCGATAGATTTTTAGGCATTCCTTCAAGGATTCCGAAAATGTAACTCCCATGTCTGTAAGTAAAATATCGCAAAAGCCTTTGTAATTTTTCACGTTTCAAGATGGCGGCACTTCCGGTTCGATCCACAAACTCAATATTTTGTGTACGAATCAGTATTTACTTATCTAGTATCCAAAAAAAAAATCAGGTCATTCTGACCTATATTTCTTCGTTTTTTTTGAAAACTTTGATCCCTAATCTCACCAAGGGGAGATAATTTAGAAAATTTCTAAGGACATCTTTAAAGTTGCATCCGTAAGATCTACTTACATACTAAATTTCATGAAAATCGTACAACTATTAAAGAAGTTGTCAAGTTGGTCTCAACTTCGGGTTCGAAATCACAGCGACGAATTTTCGAAATTCGAAAATCTGAAACTGCAGTTGAAAATGATTTTTGTCAGGGTACTCAAAGAAAAAAGAATTAGTAAAATAGGTCAAATAGTCACAGAGTTACAGTAATGCAGGTCAAATTCACTCGTTCGTAAAATTCGGTGATTTCGAATGCTTTAAACGTTTTGAAAATATATTTAATCAATACTCACCACCCATTTTTGGGGGGGTAGGTCAAAGTTTCAGAAACATCCTATGGTTATATTCTCCAAACTACGGCCTATTGCTTTCATTCACGTGCTCGTTAATGTCGATTTTTCACCTTTTCTCATATTCAGTTCGAAATGGTGACCATCATGGGACCGAAATCTAAATTCTGATCCGATAGATTTTTAGGCATTCCTTCAAGGATTCCGAAAATGTAACTCCCATGTCTGTAAGTAAAATATCGCAAAAGCCTTTGTAATTTTTCACGTTTCAAGATGGCGGCACTTCCGGTTCGATCCACAAACTCAATATTTTGTGTACGAATCAGTATTTACTTATCTAGTATCCAAAAAAAAAATCAGGTCATTCTGACCTATATTTCTTCGTTTTTTTTGAAAACTTTGATCCCTAATCTCACCAAGGGGAGATAATTTAGAAAATTTCTAAGGACATCTTTAAAGTTGCATCCGTAAGATCTACTTACATACTAAATTTCATGAAAATCGTACAACTATTAAAGAAGTTGTCAAGTTGGTCTCAACTTCGGGTTCGAAATCACAGCGACGAATTTTCGAAATTCGAAAATCTGAAACTGCAGTTGAAAATGATTTTTGTCAGGGTACTCAAAGAAAAAAGAATTAGTAAAATAGGTCAAATAGTCACAGAGTTACAGTAATGCAGGTCAAATTCACTCGTTCGTAAAATTCGGTGATTTCGAATGCTTTAAACGTTTTGAAAATATATTTAATCAATACTCACCACCCATTTTTGGGGGGGTAGGTCAAAGTTTCAGAAACATCCTATGGTTAGATACTGAGAAATCCGATTTGCAGGAAACACATGTTGACTTAACGAGAAAGACCTTTAAACATGCTCTAAATTGTAAAAATACGACTCTTTGGATTTTCAATCTCTTTTTTTCGGCTACCCCGGACATTTAAGAAAAAATGATACAATGATTTCACACAACAGGTTAGCTATTAGACTCTCGATTGACAAGAGTTTGATCGCCCTCCCTTCATTATAACCAAAGTTATCGTGCCCTAAAGAATCAACAAATCAGTTTGCTTATCTCTGCTTACCCTAGGCAGAAAATGCTCATCTTTGAACTAAATAAAGACAGTGACCTAGTGAACGTCTACACCAAGTTTGAACATTCTAGCTCAATTAGGAGGAGAGTTATTGTGTTCCAAATTCTCGGCCCTTCAAATTGCTTCTATTTTTCACTTTCACTTCAAAATGGCGACCATCAATTGACCTAAATCAAAATTCTACTCCGAACGTTTTTTAGGCCATCCTTGAAGGATTCAGAAAATATAACTCCCGTGTCTGTAAGTAAAATAGCAAAAAAGCCTTTGTGATTTTTCGCGTTTCAAGATGGCGGCACTTCCGGTTCAATCCACAAACTCAATATTTTGTGTACGAATCAGTATTTACTTATCTAGTATCCAAAAAAAATATCAGGTCATTCTGACCTATATTTCTTCGATTTTTTTGAAAACTTTGATCCTTAATTTCACCAAGGGGAGATAATTTAGAAAATTTCTATTTATTTTTTTGAAGTCACACGGGTAAGATCTACTTACATACTAAATTTCATGAAAATCGTACATCTATTAAAGAAGTTGTCAAGTTGGTCTCAACTTCCGGTTCGAAATCACAGCGACGAATTTTCGAAATTCGAAAATCTGAAACTGCAGTTGAAAATGATTTTTGTCAATTTACTCAAAGAAAAAAGAATTAGTAAAATAGGTCAAATAGTCACAGAGTTACAGTAATGCAGGTCAAATTCACTCGTTCGTAAAATTCTGTGATTTCGAATTCGTAAAACGTTTTGAAAATATATTTAATCAAAAACTGCCACCCAGTTTTGGGGGGGTAGGTCAAAGTTTCAGAAAGATCCCATGGTTAGATTCTGAGAAATCCGATTTGCAGAAAGAATACAAAAAAAAAAAATAATAATAACAATAACTAGATCTGCTACTGTCCCATGCAGATATGAAAGCTTTCATATTCATCGTCACGTGTCATCGATTATATCAAGTATCTCAATTAAAAGGATAAGAATAACAAACTATCAAAATTGGTCAAAAACTCGCGAAGTTACAAGTCTAAATATAGTATGAAACATTGAGTAATCTGAAAACTAAAGGGAAATAACTGATACTTGTGTTGCTGTTATCGGGATGACTCTTGACTTCAAAACTTTCAGAAAAATGAAATGAAAATGGTAAGAAAACATCGAAAAATTAAATGAGATAACTTTGAACAAAACTAAAACTTTTTGAATCAGGTTGAACTCAACTGTTTGAATATGTACGTTAAATATGTAGATTTGAAAAATTATAAAGACATAATATCAAAATCGGTCAAAAACTCACAAAGTTACAAATTTAAATGTAGTGAGAAACATTGCACCCGGGCAAAAAAAATAATCTTTTAACTAAAGGGAAATAACTGAAACTTGTATAGCTGTAATCGGGCTTCCAAGATATGTTATATAATTATGGTTTCCAATATGTTCGGTTATAAGTAGGAAATCGCGACGACTTCTTAAAGTTGGGTTCCCAGATAAGTATTTATCGGGTGGTCATTGCCTATAAAAGTATGGCAATTTTGATATATATGGAAAGAAGAGATATCCAATCTTACTAGAAAAATACTGGATTCCCCGAAAAACACTCATGGAGCGTAAACAGGACAAAAATGTAAGGGGTTCCCTTAATAGTCAACCCGACGAATAAGGGTACCTGCACGCTTGGCGTTGAAGGCTGCACGCGAACTTGAGTGATTTGTGTACATTTTGAAAAACTTTATGAAGAGTTAGACATACAACAATTTCTGGGGTAAAAATCACGGAAAAAGACGCATGCAGTGGATAATCCGAGAATTTAATTAGGATTCTATATTTGTAGTAAATAGTCAGCGCTTACAGACAACATCGTCTTGTGTATGCAATGCATTCTCCCCTGTCGTCTGCCACCGTTGCCATTGGTTACGGCGAGGGGTAATCGCCTGACGCAAACATGGTCTCTTTCGATAGATTTTTATAGCAGGCTATTCTCGTCAATAAAAATGTTATGAGAACGATTTGAAGCAAAATTATGATAAGATAATTAGTTTTAATATGTTTTTAATTCTAATATATCATCAAATCACCCAGTTTGTATCCGGGAACCCAACTTTAAGCATATTTTAAACAAAGGGTCATAGACTGCAATATACAAGAATGGCACTCTGCAATAAAAAAAATGGCCAAAGCAAGATTTCTATGCAGAAATTAAATAATTGCTAGAACCCAAAAAATATTTATCCACTATAATAAATAAGCAACATAGAGAAAATGAAATGAAATTGAATGGGGTTTAACGTCCTACTGTTCTGCTCCTACAATGGGCTAATGAAGTGTGCAATGAGGGAAATTTTACCCGGGCAGCAGCGCTACGGCCTTTGAGTTGGGCAGGCGACCATACTCCTTGTCACGCACAACCAAGAAATCGAAACAACGCCTGTTGCCTCAATGACAGACGTTATGATACAGAGCGCACGTGCTAACCATTCAGCCACGCAACCTCCCTAAAATAGGCAAATTGCTGACCTACAGCGAGAAACATTTCAACCGGGCCAGATTTTCTATTTTAACAGTTTAATTTGCACGGTACCTTTAGTTATCAACCGATTATTACAAAACTTTTAAAAATAAGCTCCCCCTGACCACCTTAATCGTTCGCAATAAACGTTTGCCCCTTAAAATCGGCAAATTGCTGACTTTAAAGTGAGAAACATTACAACCGGGCCAAATTTTCTGTTTTATCACTTTTACAGTACCTTTGATTACCAACCGATTATTACAAAACTTTAAAAATAAAAGAGAAAGACAGAAATGCGGCCTAACGTCCATTCGACACAAACTAGGTCATTTCGGGACTAACATATGTTTTTTAACTTTATTTAAAAACTCCCCTTGCGCGTACTGGTCTTTAGCCGTTGGGAGGAAATCGAAGAACACGGAGAAAACCCACGAGGTTGGACATCATACACCATGTCACGTGCAACCTGGAGATCGAAACGACGCCCGTTGACTCAATGACAGACGTTACGATACAGCGCGCACATGCTAACCATTCAGCCTCCCTGAATTCGGAAAATTGCTGACTTATAGCAAGAAACATTTCAACCGGGCGAAATTTTCTGTTTTAACAGTTTAATGTGCACGGTACTTTAATTACCAACCGATTATTACAAAACTTTTGAAAATAAGCTCCAACTGACCAGCTTAATCGTATGCAATAAACGTTTTGCCTGAATTGAAAGTTCTGCACGGAGAAAGTTCATCTCGATTTCCCGGCGTGGTTCCCCTTGTCAGTGAGGCAGAACGGAGGGCCTGACAAGCACAGCTGTATAGTCGTTCGGATGGGACGAAAAACCAAGGTCCCGTGTACACATTGGAGTGCACGTAAAATATCCCTAAGCAGTTGGAATTCGATACTGTTGAATAAGCGCTATACGATGACTAAATGCGTAGATTGTAGTCACCCACACTGCATGTTTCGCTTAACAATGAAAGGGTGCCGTATTCAATGTTCGATCCTTTTGTTCTTCTACTCCTGATATGTTGGACTGTTGATCGATGGTTTCATATAAAAGACTACCAATAAGACTCTTTGTGGAAGAAGTTCCCCCAAAATAGTATGTTGACTTTACGAGAAAGACCTCTAAACATGCTCCAAATTGTAAAAATACGACTTTTTGGATTTTCAATCTCTTTTTTTCGGCTATCCCTGATATTTAAAAAAAATGATACAATGATTTCAAACAACAGGCTAGCTATTACACTCTCTATTGACAAAAGTTTCACCGCCCTCCCTTCATTATAACCGAAGTTATCGTGCCCTAAAGAATCAACAAACCAGCATGCTTATCTCTGCTTACCCTTAGCAGAAAATGCTCATCTTTGAACTCAATCATGACATTGACCTAGTGAACGTCTACACCAAGTTTGAACATTCTAGCTTAATTAGAAGGAGAGTTATTGTATTCCAAAGTCCCGGTCCTTCAAATTGCTTCTATTTTTCATTTTCAATTCAAAATGGTGACCATCACGTGACCGAAATCAAAATTCGGATCCGACAGATATTTAGGCATTCCTTCAAGGATTCTGAAAATATAACTCCCGAGTCTGTAAGTAAAATAGCAAAAAAGCCTTTTTGATTTTTCACGTTTAAAGATGGTGGCACTTCCGGTTCGATCGACAAACTCCATATTTTGTGTACGAATTAGTAATTACTTCTCTAGTATTCAAAAAAAAAATTAGGTCATTCTGACCTATATTTCGACGATTTTTTTGAAAACTTTGATCCTTAATATCACAAAGGGGAGATAATTTAGAAAATTTCCAAGGACATCATTGAAGTTGCATTGGCAAGATCTACTAACATTCAAAATTTCACGAAAATCGCACAACTATTAAAGAAGTTGTCAAATTGGTAATAACTTCCGGTTCGAAATGACAGCGACGAATTTTCGAAATTCGAAAATCCGAAATTGCAGATTTGAAGTAAATGTTTAAAGATACTCAAAGAAAAAAGAATTAGTAAAATCGGTCAAAGAATAACAAAGTTACGACTATGCATTGTCAGTTTTTTCGTTCGTAAAATTCGGTGATTTCGGATTCGTAAAACGTTTTGAAAATATATTTAATCAAGGTTCGCACCCCATTTTTGGGGGGGTAGGTCAAAATTTCGGAAAGATCCTATGGATAGATTCTGAGAAATCCGATTTGCAGAAAACACACAAAAAAAAAAAAATAATAATAATAACTTTAACAGAAACAATAAGCTTTCATATGTAATACATATGGAAGCTTAATAATCTTAACAAAAACAATAAGCTTTCATATGTAATATGAAAGCTTAATAATAATCTTAACAGAAACAATAAGCTTTCATATGTAATATGAAAGCTTAATAATTTTAACAAAAACAATAGTGTTTCACACAAGCTTCGCAGTGTGAAACCCTAATTATACAGGCATGATGCCAGAGCTAAATGCATATTGCACGTCTTTCTTTTGGGCATAAATGCTACAGATCAATACAATAACATGACAAGACCATTATCAACCCTTGATGCCAACGGATGGATTCAATTCAAAGTAGATTAGAACAGTTTGATCATTTAATGATCAAGTTAAGAAGGTTTTTTTCTGCAAAATACAATCGAGATTGGTCCTTTTATATGTTGCAAACTTTTGTTGAAAATAATTAAATGCATATTTCCATTACATATTATAATACAGTAATAGTTGGGAATATGAGTGTGCCTTCCGCATTGATGACAAAGTGACCCTGTTTAATATAAATTTACATTAAATAACAACGTAATCTGTACATACTTGATTATGAAATCTTTATCTTCTTCAATTATTTCTTCCCGTCTTTCGTCATTGGGCCACTCTGAAAAACAAAGAAAGGGCATTATGTCCATCATTTTGAAAGCATACAATACACGCGGTAGAGGCTATTTTTCATGGAAATACCACTCGGTTTTCATTCCACCTGTACTATTGCAGCCCCAATCCTATTTTTATGTACGAAACAAACCATCTTTATGATCATACAAGAGGGAGTGGAAGAAAGAGAAGTTTGAGAAAAGTAAAATTAAATTCATTACAATTAGCTGTTTGATTTTTCTGAGCGTCTGCACACAACAAAAGGGTCGCCACTTTGTTGTCGATAATGACTTGAAAGACAATACAAAATTGATTAAAAAATCATTATAATTTAGCTGTTTGGGTGATCGAAAATTAGAAATCAATAGGCTGTTTCGTCTTAAACACTGTGTTAATTTCACCTTGTAAGTTATCGAAAATCGGTGAAAATCAACAGGATTTTGTGTCTCAAGTTCTTAAACAAAGTGTATAAATTTACAGTCTTTCGGGCGATAACGTTCATCGATATGGTCAGCATGTGAGTTTTAAAGTGGTCAAGGGAAATAACTGTGGCAATTGTTGAAAATTAATAAGTATATTCCTCCGGTTATACCTGTGGTCTCTACATCATGCACATCATTTTTCAAAAGATCAAGGGCCATAACTTTTATCCCGAAAAACAAAGTTATAGACCTACTTGAATTATTGTTTATTTTACTAATACATTAATGGATTGTCGTCGTTTGCTTGAAATAAAATAAACTGTTTGAATTGAAGATGAAAGCACGAATATGAACATTTTCTACTTTCACATTGTTAAAAATGTCTAAAATTAGATTAGTATTAGTTTCTACAAAATGTCATGATTACAGAAATAATACACGAAAATAGTTAGTATTTTGTAACAATCTATTGAACATAATTGTATGTGCATGTGCAATTGTGTAGTGGATTTATCAAAGCACTTATCGTAAAATTAAACAGTGTCAACATCTGCAGTCAACCATTGATAAACAAGCCTCTCAGCCAACGAAGGCCTTCGTGTAAGTGGCGCTGTGGTATATTTACAGTACAGTTCACTGCAGACGAGGGTAAATTGGGTGACCTGGCAATGAAAATGAAATGAAATGGGGTTTAACGTCCTACTCTTATGCACCTAACCTGGGCTAATGGAAGACGGGCATACGCAATACAGTGTGATATGAAGAAATTTTGTCCGGGCAGCGGCACCACGGCCTTCTCTTATATCGAATTCCAACTGCCAAGGGATCTTTTACGTGCACTCCAATGTGTATACGGGACCTCGGTTTTTTGTCCCATCTGAACGACTAGGCAGCTATCCTTGTCAGGCCCTCCGTTCTGCATCACTGACAAGGGGAAACCACGCCGTAAAATCGAGATGAACTTTCTCGGCCAATGCAGGGATCGAACACCCGACCTCAAGGCTAGCGAGCTAACGACCTGGCAATGGACTTGTCGGTGATGATATTTTTAGACTGCGGGTTATTATGTAATTGCGGCGGAGACGTGAAGGGAGTTGCGTAAAAAGTGGGAATCACAGTAGTAGTGTACGTACCTTCAATTTTCCGGAATCCTTCCATTACACGCTTGGCGTCTTCGCCGGCAGGAAACTTGATAAAGTTCATGTTGTTTACATTCGCTGAGCAAACCCTCCGGAGACACCGGAAGGTTGTGGAGCCGGACACTCGGAGGGTATCTGCTACCAATAATTGAAAGACTTCAGGCAAATTAGTACCTGCATAATTGCCAAAAACCTCAGGCAAATTAGTACCTGCATAATTGGCAGAATATCGAAACTTCGCCTTGTGGGCGATTTTATCTTTTCCCTCACCTGTTCTTCTATTAAAACGATTGACCCTCTACGAAATCGAAAATGCTCAAAAAGCTCGTTATCATCGAAGACTCGGGGCCTGGGTAGTTGGCGTCGTCTCAAGCGTCGTACGGCTGCCATTCTACTATAGACTTAAGTACTCTCAGCAGCTTTCTCAAATATTTAAGCAATTCTCAAATATTTGAGAACTTTCTCTACTTTGAGAACAACAATATTCTCAAATTGTTTTGTGAACTCCATTTATTTTGAGAATTTTCAATTTGAACAAATTCTCAAAATTGAGCATAGATTTGTACTTACGTATGCTTTGTGAACTCGGTGCCTGAATTCAGTTTTAATAATCATTACATTTAGACTTTCTGTGATAATCACATCTACGAATTACACTTTACAAAATTAAAAGTGATCAAACCAGACCGTAGCTGCCTTTATGTCTGTCTGTATTTATTGACAACCCTGGTAGTTAATTACAGTCAAAAATCGAAAATTTGCGATGTTATATTCAACGTAGTAATTACTTTTTAAAACATATTTGATGTGCGTTATCACGAGTCGCATAGTTCGGTTAATGTAGCTGACACCAAGGTGGTGACGTCAAAATAAAATTACGTCATATAGAAAATGTGGACGGAGGATGATATCTAAATTAGATGTCATTCTCCAGTTTTTGTCCTCTTGGTAAATTTAAACCAGCTAAAGCTGAAATTCAGGATTGGAGATATTCCTATATTTAGGTTCCATTCATTGAATAAAAGGCCCCACTCAGAAATAAAAGTGTGTGTACGTATTAAATTGAAAGGCCACAATATAGAGGAATGGTGTATTTTCTTGGCCTACAATTCTTGCTCAAAATATTGAATCGTTTGGGCGTGACCGTTAAAACCGCTTATCTGAGCACGTAATTTCGGGTCAATTTTTTCGTTACGTGCCTTGATAATCTATTTCAATTCCTTAAGTGGTCTATACTGTGTGGTATTTGATAATGACAGCTTAAAACGGGAATTTCATATTTTCCAAGAAAGTCAAAACATAATTATTTCTATGTCTTTAGCACAATAGGTTCTCAACTCACTATTATACAATCATAGGCATTATTTTCCACACTTAAACATCTTTCACATCGGAAATAAAAACACAATTACCTGCTTGTTTTCCCATCCCTCCATGCAATAGATATCTTCAAACGTTGAAAATGATATTTTTGCCAATTTCTCAACTGGCAATAGTGAATTATAGGATTATTCCTTAACAAGGTAGGACTGTTTATAGATACCATCTACCCATTATTTGAGTTAGTTGCTTTGCCTTATGTGGGAGATTTTAAGAGCTTTCAACACAAAGTTAAGAAGTTTATTATTCTGCAAAATAATAGTTGGGGAATATGAGTGGTCCTCCCGCATTGATGACAAAGTGATCCTGATTAATGTAAATTTACATTAAATAACAACGTAATCTGTACTTACTTGATTATAAAATCTTTGTCTTCTTTATTTATTTCTTCCTGTTTTTTCTCATTGGGCCAGTCTGAAAAACAAAGAAAGGTCATTATGTCCGTCATTTTGAAAGTGTACAATGCATGCTACTCTTCATGGAAAAACTACCCGGTTTTCATTCGATCTGTACTACTTTTCTGTACTAAAAAAACACCTTTATGATCATACAAGAGGGAGTCGAAGAAAGATAATGTTGCGCCAAGTGGTGAAATATGAAACAGGTTAAATTAAATTAAATTCATTACAATTAGCTGTTTGAGTTTCCACAGCGTCTGCGCACAACACAAGGGTCGTCACATTGTTGTCGGTAATGACAGAATTTAAAGTCACTAGACATTGATTAAAATAATCATTATAATTTAGCTGTTTGGGTGATCGGAAATTAAAAATCAATAGGCTGCTTCGTCTTAAACACTGTGTGAATTTAACCATTTAAGTTATCGAAAATCGGTGAAAGTCAAAAGGATTTTGTGTCTCAAGTTCTTAAACAAAGTGTATAAATTTAGCCTTTCGGGTGATAACGTTCATCGATATGGCCACCATGCGAGTTTTAAAGTGGTCAAGGGCAATAACCGTGGCAATTGTTGAAAATTAATAAGTATAGGACAGTGTGCAAATCCGTCACTCTGGGGATACCTGTGGTATCTGCATCTTGCCTAAGAGTTTTCAAAACATCAAGGACCATAACTTTTACAGTAATTATCGGAATCAATAAGCTTATCCGTCTCATGACTTATTAAGTTGTCGAATCCCCGGTTGTATGTGACAAGGAGTTGAGTCGCCTGTCCAATCTCGTGGATTTTCTTCAGAGCCAATGGTTTCCTGTCACTGTTAAAGACCCCCACGCACCAGCGAAATAATGAAATAAAATTAAATCATATGTTAGTCCCGAAATGACCTAGTTTATGTGGAGTGGGCGTTAAACCCAAATTTTCTCTCTCTCCCTATTCAGTTGTGTATAATTATCGAATCAACTTGATAATAACATTGGTCTGTACCAAAGTGATCAAAGTGAAAATCAACAAGATGCAAAAAGTAGTGGATGAGAATCCCAGAAATTGGCAAGAAAGCGAGAGGTGAGGTTAAAACATCTTGTGTTCTTGGAACGAAAGTTCGCATTCTTGCCCTGCTCCTTCACGTTCTTGCGCTCTCTGAGATTAAGCAATGGCCACAATGTGCTTCCAAGCGCATTGTCTGACTTCCAAGGCGACACGTGGCGGCACGACAAGTCGAAAAAGTTCTATTTTGTTAACTTGTCGGATTGTGAATATATCGAAGTAGACAATCGCCGCCTTCATTTTGTCGACTTGCCGGGTCAATTTTTTCGACTTTTTGTCGGAGTGTGAATAAGTCGAAATCGAATAGTAGACAAGTCGATAAAACTGTCTCGGCAAGCAGAACAAAATGAAAGTGACGATTATCGGGTTATAGTGTTGTCGGGATTATGTTGTTGAATTAAAACTGCCATTTACGCGTATGCCAATGTATACAGGGCACCTTGGTTCTTGTCGCATCTGAACGATTAGACAGATGTCCTTGTCAGACCCCCCTGCATCACGGACAATCCAACTGAACTTTCTCGGCCAATGCGATGAGTATTAAACAAGAGTATCTACATTGAAAAAAAACCCTATTATATCAAATATAGAATAATAAATATATAAACCCACCTTCTAAAAGTTTAGCCAAGCTATTATGGTGTGTTTCTTTCAAACCCTTCACAAATACTGGGTAACTTCCTTTACATTCTTTAATAAGGAGGTTTAACAGCTTGATGATTTTCATTATCGAGGAGTCTAGCATGTCTATCGCACGTTTATCCTCGGGTAAAAGTATACCTTCATCAGCCAGGTAATCACATAAAGGCTGAGGATTACTGATCCCCCCAATCAGTCTCACCTTAGCTTCCTCCATACGTCTCAGATCCTCACCAGTCATTGGGCCTCTTTCTTTTGATTTTATGCTACACAAGGCGAGAAAGAAAATATTACATTTATAAAATTGACATACAGACAAGAAAAAACACCCCAGTTAAATGCGGAATACTCTTTGATTTCTATACTCTCCGACGATCCAACCTTCGTTCTTCAAGTGATCGTAGCATATTGAGGATTTTTAAGTGTTATTAACGTGACCTAATGAAACTGACGAAGAAACAAATGATAAAATGAAATGAAGTTCACATTCATCGATTTATTCCAAATGATCGTTACACTAAGTAAGGCACAGACTGACCATTATAAGGGTAAAATGATACCCGGGGTCAAACAGCAAAGTTACCACAGCATCACAACAAAGTCAGTAACGGGTAAATCCTCCTCTGTTTGCCAGACGGGCATTGATCCGACGTGGCATACTCCTAATGAGACGTCTAAGGTCATTTTGGTCCAGATTGTCCCATTCCTGTTGCAACGCAGCAGCAAGTTCTTGGACAATGGCAGGACGTTGTTGACATTGACGTAACCTCTGTCCAAGCATGTCCCAGACATGCGCGATGGGGGAGAGGTCGGGACTCAGTGCTGGCCAAGGTAATGTGGTGATGTTCTGTTGTTGGAGGTAACCTGTAACGATCCTGGCCCTGTGACATCTTGCGTTGTCATCCTGGAAGATGAAACGGCGGCCATGACGTCGTGCGAACGGCACAACATGGACTGCCAAGATGTTGTCCCGGTAGTACTGGCCTGTAACACGCCCTGCAACAACATGTAAAGCCGTTCTTCCAGCAACAGTGATGCCTCCCCACACCATAACAGAACCACCCCCAAATCGATCATGTCTGATGACGTTAACGTCTTGGAAGCGCTCGTTTCGACGACGCCACACCCTCCTGCGTCTGTCCAAAAAATCAACAGTGAATCTTGACTCATCCGAAAACATCACATTGCTCCAGCGTCGATTATCCCAGTGTTGACGATACCTACACCAACGACGTCTTGCCTGAATGTGATGATCTCTCAAACAAGGGATCACGCGAGGACGTCGGGCGCGAAGGTGACCCCTATGCAGTCGATTCCGAATCGTCTGGCCACTCACTCTCACACCAGTGTCTGTTTGAAGACGAGCGCTGATCTGATTTGCTGTGATGACACGATTTCTCAAGGCCAAGGTACGGATAAATCGATCCTGGGCTTGAGTTGTCGCCCTTGGTCGACCTGAGCGTGGTCTGTCCTGTACAGATTGTGTATCACGGTATCTGGACCATAGCCTGCTTATGACAAACTGAGAAACATTGATCGTCCGCGCCACAAACGCCTGTGTTGTGCCGATCTGTAGCATGCCAAGGGCACGTAACCTTTCATTTTGGGTAAGCCGACGCATATCAAAATTTGTTTTCTGGTCACTAAAACAATTAAACTGATGTTTCCACCCTGGAATTCAATGCCACAATGATTGTAACATTCAAAGTCAGAGTCGTGCAAATCTTAAGTTGGACCCCCATGATGATCCCAAGCATCACCTGCATTCCATGCGGTAGCTATTGGTGCGTTTGGGCGTCACATGTAACTGGAAATGTTTCTTCTGTTAGGTTCTATAGTGACTTTTTTGGTAGTCATTTGCATATTTTAGTATTATGCCCCCAAAATCAAATATCCCCTACTTTTTTTGAATAGTATATAATGTGAAATGATCTTCTAAAAACACTTCGTGAACCCCCTTCCATCCACAGCTTTAAGACTAATTTAAACATATATTTATTTAAAAAAAATGGTTTTGAACTCAACGTGTAATGAAGCGCTATATAAATCGAACACTAATCATAATAATAATAATAAAAAAAAAACGTTGTAGCGAATAACAAGTTGCACATCAGATGAACATTTGTATCGGATAACAACATTATATGTAATATTATATGTATCAGTTATGTTTAGCATCTTCTAAATTCTGTTAAACGTTTGCATTAATCCATGTCGTCTAATGAAATGTTGGTTTTTATTTAAATGAAATTGTTTATTACAGAAAATATATAGATAATTTAAATATTAATTATGTGTTGTTACTTTTTTCACTATTATATAATTATATCAGATATGTAACTTGATTTACTAATTAACAAGTTTATAATCATTTTCACCAAATATACCAGCCAATTAGCACATGGTAAGAATGAGTCCACATAACTATGTTCAGCTTTGTTAATAGTTCTAAGGTTTATAAGTCAATGTCCTAACCGAGTCCATATAACTATATCCAGCTTTATTAATAGTTGTTAGAATAATAGATGTATTCGTATCACTTATGATAATATTTATGTCTGAACAGAAACAAAATCGGCTTTAATAGATGTACCACGTATATCTGTTCCTGTGTTTGAATATAAAATACGTGAAAACCACTACTAGCGTCATTCGTTCGTACATATATTGATACATATATTTGTAAATCATTGACATGTCGGACACCAACACAAAATATTTTAAAATATATATTGGAATGCCGCATAAAGATATTCGAGATATCCAAATATAGAATGGTTTATGCATTGACTAGTAACGATTCCATTATCCTGTATATGTTTAAAGATACAAAAGATGTGTGTTTTTAAAAATACATATTTGCCATGATCTTAAACTCTTAATGAAACAAATACAGTCAATCGACATTTCTGGTTAGTTTTCCGTTTAATTGAATTCAGCAAAGAAACTTTAAATCAGACACGAAAAAACCCACATATAATAATTAAAGAACATACTCATTAATTGGTTTATTAATCGTCGAAATAGTTGCATTGTGTTACTTGTACTGAATATCCTTTTTTTTTTAAAAAATATGAATGTCAACATCCATTCTTACAAAATATGATGCCATCTTTTCACAACAACTTCAACGCAATCTTTACATACCTTGCAGTGTCTTGAACGACAGCTGATTGTTCTTGGCCATCCACATTTACAGGAACCTAAATATATAAATCGGATAACCAAAAACAATGTTTTATCTGACTTAAAGGTAGGTCGACAGGTTAACGAAACATATGCCCACAAGCGTCAATTATCCTTGTGCCCTAGTGAAGGTAATGTCATGTCAGAATGTACACGACTAACAACAAGAAGGAATGACAGACGGACATAGACTCTTTAACAATGGGCGGGGGGAGCTAAGGAAATTATGATCGTAAATCACTGAAAATCAAGAGGCATTTCCTTGTAATAGGAAAGACTTTTAAACAAAAGGACATGTGCAGAAAAATGTCAATTAACAACTTCCATGTGTGAAATCGATTAACCTTATCAGCCTAGATTATGACATTGGCACTGGTCTGACACGGCCAAGTGTAAATAATTAGTTACCACCCCTAGCCTGTGTTATGGTGCAATATAGTCAACTTGGTCTAGACAGGGTTCATAGACAGAATTGAAAAGTGGACAGTGGGGAGAGACTAGAAGAGGGTGTTTAGAAGTTAACTTGGGACCAGCCAGGACTCAAATTAAGACTGTACAGCAGCCATGTCAGTTAGTCGGGAGTTGGCACTCTGTGCAACGCAAACTAGGACCATGGCTCTCTCAACACAAGCTAAATATGGAGCCTGTTCCGTCAACGAGTAACAATAATAAATGTAGTTATAATCATTCTTTTAAACAGAGTGGAATATGCAACAATACCTGTAGTTTGTTAAACTGTTTCATCCACTGGTCAACAGTAACCACGTTGATAGAGGCTGGCATCTCGACAGTCTTTATCAATAAACTTCTCCCCTGTTGATGCTTCGTTATTCCACAACATGATACAATTGAGTTGTCGTCAAATATTATTTTACACTTGCTGGCATTCGGTAAATGGTTGATATTAGTGTAAACTATAAAATACTCATCGTCTTGACCTTGAACCACCCCCGCACGGTATTTATATATTTCACCGGTGTCTATATGAACAACTGTTGGACCAGTTTGTAGACTGTCTATTATCAAGTTTGGTATATGATAAACGTTCAGATTGTTTAACTCGCATTTTAAGACATGATCATAATCAGTAACCAGTTGTTCACGGCCATCATCGTTAGTAAAGTTAAAACTAACATTTTCTGTATCACATGTTCTTGTGGAAACATAACCCTCAAGCCCACTTTTGAATACCATTCCATGTCCGTCTGTTTCGTTTAGATCTTGGATTGTTTGTGTGACATCTATTACTACACGTTCATCAGAGCGTGCTTCAGGTTTATCAGTCTGTTGGGTTTTTCTTAGGTTAATCCCAAATTTTTCACCGGTTGATATATCAGCGTATGTGTAATGTTGGCTATCTTTATCGTCGCCCTTTACAACAAATAAATATAAATCAGCTTTCCATGTGTACATAATGCTCCAAGGCTATGGACACTTTTCATATAAAATGTTAAAGTGTACTGTACATAGGATGCAAACCTATAAGTAACATGTGTTTGAAGCCAGTTGAAATATAATCCAGCTCCCAATTGAATGGACAAGGGAGTCTTTAGTTGGACAAGAGAGTCTTTAGTTGAATGCTATGTGTTCGTAGTGCTTAACGTCCGCTTCCACCGCTGAAGGTGATATCGCAGAGAAGTTATCTTATTTTCATTTTTATTACATTAGCGCAGGGGTCTTTTAGGTGGGAAAAACCCGAAGTACCCGGTGTAAACCCACGAGGTTGAGAAGGTGGCCCTATCTCCTAGCCACATACGCTCACACTAGGGATTGCAAGCACAACTGCAAGCCAGAGGTGACCGGCCAACTAGAGGTCGAAGCGCGGCTCTCTAAATCACCCCCCATCCTGAATCCGGACACATAAGTTATAAAGCTGACATTAACCATGCGTTTCAAGAGATGGAATCAACAGAATCTAAACATCACCCCCTTTACGAGCTTTTCATAAGCAATGTCTGGACAAATACATGTGACGAAAATATAACAATATGCCCAATCACGGTATGAAGTGAAAGTGGGGTTTAAAATCGTACTTCTTTGTAGAGGCTAGTCTATTACAAACGGACAGTGTGCTACGAGGTGGAATCCTGTCCGAACAGCGTCGTCGCGCTGTAATACTATGTCTTTAATCATTTCAGCGAGTGGGTACATGTATTTTTTAAAAAAAGCATGACATAAGCATAATCAGCTTACTTTGGTTAAAAACAATTCGAACTTTCGATGTCCCGGAACATCTTCTCAAATTATGGGAACTGCAGGCTTGTCGACTTGAGCCATGATTTCCATTTCGTTCAAATAATTCCGATTTCCAAAAGACACATCATGCTAACATTCGCAGGGTTATCAAAAGAACTTCGGAATAGCGCCGAGTGATGTTCTCAACATTTCATTCCACTTGTTTTGTGGGGTTTTTGGGGAAGCAAACTCGCTTTGTCTTCTGCTTGTCGATACAATAAATTTCCCGAAATCCCATGACTTTGTGGTATGGCATTACTCTGCCTTGTGCGACAATTTTCGGATATCACTCATTATTCATTCCGTATTCGAAATAAATTTTAAAATTTGACTAATGGATGAAACATTTAAAATCAGCATAATAAAAGTTATATAGCGTCAATCCACTCTAAGCGCAAAATGTTTTTTTAGGATTAAAGAAGAAAGGAATATCAAACGATGAGGAATAAATCTGGAAGTTATGACTGAATAGTACATCTACTTTTAATTGGGTAAATAAACAAATTTATCTAAAGAAAAATGGGGTGGGTAATTGCAACCCATAGTGTTAAATAGATTGAGGGACTGTTTTTTTGGCATATTGAATTTGCAGTGACGTCGACTGGGACACGTGTCTGTCACATCAAGAGAGCAATAGAAATGTAGTTTAAAAAATATAAATATGCATTAATACCTGTTTTATCTTTAACTGTTTCATCCATTGGTCAACAGTAACCATGTTGATAGAGGCTGGTATGTCAACAATGTTCACCAGTAAACTGTTACACTGTTGATGCTTCGTTATTCCACAACATGATACAATTGAGTTGTCGTCAAATATTATTTTACACTTGCTGGCATCAGGTAAATTTTTGATGTTGGTGTGGACTATTATATGTTCATCGTTTTGACTTTGAACAACCCCAACACGGTATTTATACACTCTCCCTGTGTCTATGTGAACAATTGTTGGACCAGTTTGTAGACAGTCTATGATCATATTTGGTATATGATAAATGAATATATTGTGGAAACCATGTTTCAAAACAATGCTATAATCACTAACAATTTGTTCACGCCCATCATCGTTAGTAAACTTAAAACTAACATTGTGTGTATCATATATATCTTTCCTTGTGGAGAAAATATAACCCTCAATTCCGCTTTTGAAAGCCAACCCATATTCTGTGGTATCTTGTAAATTTGAGATGTTTTTCTGTACATCTATCACCACATTTGTAGTGGGTATATCCGTGGATGTGGCAGGACCATCAGTGTGTTTGGTTTTCATAAGGTTAATCCGAAAAGTTTCACTGGTTTGTTTATTAACACATTGGTAATTTTGACTATCATTGTTATCGCCTCCCTTCAAAATTAGAATAAAAATCCGTAAAATTACAGAAAAACAAACAGTTTGATCACGTTCAAACAAATGATTTCTATGACATTGGTCAACAGTCCATTAAGAAAGGTTCGTTACTGATAATCGATAACAACTTTGTAAATTTGAGATGTTTTTCTGGACGTCTATCACCACAATCATCTTTGTACCAACTGGAATATTAACAGCGTTTCGGCAACAATGAGGAGCATTATATTATTATACACAAGATAAATCACAGACCATTAGTAGCCGAGATATAAATTAACTCTTTGCTAGCTCCTTGACTATTTAGTTGCTGTATTCAGTATAAATCGTTTCTGCTTTGGAGGAGGTGGGGGGGGGTCTCTATCTGTTTTGTATTTGCATGTTACTATATATCTATGTATATATATAATATATATTGTAGATTAGGAGGAACCCCCCGCAAATTAGTGCACTTGTGCTAAGGGGACTATCCTCATTAAATAAAGTTATTATTATTATTATTATTATTATTATTCGGTTGCCAATAATAAATGTTATGTATAAATTCATCATGAAATGTACGTGTTGCACCACATCGCATTAACGAAGCTATGAACATGTCTTTAGCGGTATATGTTACATTTACAGTACCGCGTCTATTATTCCCAAACCATGTGTATTTGTCATAGAAAAATTGTAGTAATAGATTTATGCTATATGAATAATACAATTAGGCGAATGTAAGAATTGTAAAAATATTAAGGCCTGAAAACAAACAAATTAGATATCACGTATGCCAACGGAAATGGGTGAAAATTTGAAAATATATAAGGTCTATAAAATTGGTTGAGCGTTAATATGTCATATCTACCCTTGCTCATGAAACTACCAACCGTGATGGACTATATGTTGTTGACCAAATTAAATCCTTTTATTTATTTACGTAGACTTCCTTTTGGATTTCGGTATTTTTGGTTCTTTTAGAAAGATATCTTGTGGTTAGAAAACAGTGTATTTTAGAGAAACGGTGAATTTGAGTTAATTGTAAATAGGCGTCTGAATCTGTTTCGTCATCTGGGGTTCCTCAATGTCCTGTTATGCCACCATTAGGTGATATTGTCAGCAAATATCGCCTCAGCATTCATTTATATGCTTATGATACTCAATTATATATATCATTTACACCTAGAGAGCGATTTTAGATAAGCTGATAAATCTTGTTATCGTATCCCATGTTTATTATAATATACTCTTCAAAACAAGTAGGGGATATTCAGAAACAATACAAAACTGTGGAATTGCACTACTGTGTTTATTAGAGGTAACCAGCGTATGTTAATAACAGGCCAATTGCCTACTCATGAACATACAACATACACAGTACATATAGGCGGCTTATCAAACGTCCCCATTTCACCCGCACAGAGATACACGGTAAAAATGAAAAAAATGGACGTGTTTGATTTTTGTCTTAACAATGAGTAAGTGCTCCAACAATCCTCTGACATTCAGCAATTCGTCGTGGCAAGCTCCTAATGAACTGTCCAATCACGATTTTGAGCAATCTGTCTCACTCTCTTGCAGTGCCACGGCCAATTCTTCCATCTTTGACGTTGACGAACACGTCTCCCGGTCGAATTGAACGTAACACATTAAGTGAAGATACGCCAAACGGTAATTCTTATTCAAGAATCGGTAGGAAAGCAAACATGGATGGCTAGGATAAAATTGCAAGCGGCAGTTTTCATCAACCCTTCCTTGAAGTGTCAATTTTGAAAATGAACCCCTCCCAAATGTATGGCGCTATTGCGTGTCGCGTATGCTGCTTGATGGTTCTGTTGGACCCTAATAGTATGTGCAGGGGGACACCTAAGTTCTTCTCTTAACAGTGTTTCGTGGTACAAGTTTCCCCCCCCCCTACAACCGCATCATTTGAACTTGAATTTTCCAGATGTGTATTTGGACCAAATTAAAATACATTCTAATTTACTTAATTCAATTACATTTATTTTCAACATATTTCTTGTCATCCTATCTTTAATGTCATGTGTATACAGTTTGGTGTCAGAATAATTAGGAGATTTTTGAAAGGGAGTAATTTGCGATCAGCTATGTATCATCTGTAAAAGAAGGTCGTCCTAGAAACCATGATTATTAATTAGTTGTCCTAGATTCTTAGTATACAGGTCCAAGGACAGATCCGTGTGGAACTCCTGAGTCATCTGTACCGGCCCTACACGGGGTTGTTGGAAGGCACTTTCATGGGGCATTATCAAGACCAAAAATCCAGGCAATGAATGATTATATTAGATAAATGCGTCAAACATATTGTCACATCACAACCGCCATAGGTATTTCCATAACAATACCCACTACAATTTTTGAAGAGTATATC
The DNA here is from genome assembly GCA_963678685.1 of Patella ulyssiponensis. NCBI lineage: Eukaryota > Metazoa > Mollusca > Gastropoda > Patellidae > Patella > Patella ulyssiponensis. The sequence goes on along the minus strand of OY783227.1, from coordinate 8,423,212 downwards.
AATTTTTTAAATTTAAATGGATAAAATATTGTTTAAATAAATAAATTTACAACCTTCTAAAATTTGATGATAATTAAACCGAATATTTGCTATTGGTCTCAAAGCATCAATTAAGTAATTGTGAACATGGTGCCACTGCCCCCCCCCCCACCGTTGTAATTGTTAACTGTGATGTATTTTCGTATTAATCTACTCGTAATATTTGATAAGTTTTATTCTTATGAGAATGCAAGTAAATATCAGAAATATAGGTAAAATACTACTCGATTAGATAATTTCCACTCATTTTTACTGATTTACCTTTAACACTTATAGATACATCGCACAAATAGCAGAATATTGTAGCTAGACTTATTACTTTAGCTAAGAAATGTGACCACAAAACTCCTGTTTTCCTGTTAAATATCGAATTGATTTTAAGTATTACAGTAACAATTATTTATTTTTATTTTTTTTATTTTTTTTGGGGGGGGGGGGTCACTGTAGATATGTACATGAGTGAAGTCTTAAAATGGGGAATTACAGTAATATATACAGTATTACAGTAACAAAAGATACGTAACAGAAAATATGTCACACGTCCGATGTGGTAAGCCTTTACAAGATTTTGGTTTCTATATTCGACCGACGGGCAGTGCTGCAAATTTCGTGATTGGGTTTATATTAGATTTTACATAGCTACTAGTCTTTAGTCCAGAGTCTTGTGTTGGCGAAAAGAAAATTGCGTGAAATAAAATGCACAGTACCTGGTTCATCCATTGGTCAACAGTAACCACGTTGATAGAGGCTGGTATGTTAGCAGTATTCACCAGTAAACTGTTATATTGTTGATGCTTTGTTATTTCACAACATGATACTATTGAGTTATCGCCAAATATAAAATTACACTTGCTGGTATCCGGTAAATTGTTGATATTAGTGGAAACTATGAAATGTTCATTGTCTTGGCCTTGAACCACTCCTGCGCGGTATTTATATATTTCCCCCGTGTCTATATGAACAACTGTTGGACCAGTTTGTAGACTGTCTATTATCAAGTTTGGTATATGATAAACGATCAGATTGTTTAACTCGCATTTTAAGACACGATCATAATCAGTAACCAGTTGTTCACGGCCAAAATCGTTAGTAAACCTAAAACTAACATTGTCTCTCTCATATGTGTCTTTCCTTGTGGAAAGAACATAACCCTCAAGCCCACTTTTGAATACCATTCCATGTCCGTCTTTGTTGTTTATATTTGGGATGGTTTTCGTGACATCTATTACTACACGTTCATCAGAGCCTGCTTCAGGTTCATCAGTCTTTTGGATTTTTCTTAGGTTAATCCCGAATTTTTCACCGGTTGATTTATCAGCGTATGTGTAGCATTGGCTATCTTTATCGTCGCCCTTTACAAAAAATAAATATAAATCAGCTTTTTCATGTGTACATAATGCTCCAAGGCGAGGGACACATTTCATATAAAATTTTAAAGGATACATAGAATGCAAACCTATAGGTGACGTGCTTGAAGCCACTTGAAATATAATCCAGCTCCCAAATGAATGGACAACAGGGTCATTAGTTGCATCTTGTGTGTTTTTAATGCTTAACGTCCCCTTCTACCGAAGAAAACCGGAGTAAATCCACGAGGTTGAGTAGACGCCCCATCTCCAAAACACATACGCTCACACCAGGGATCGCAAGCACTACTGCAAGCCAGAAGTGACCGACCAGCTAGAGGTCGACACTCTAGACCACCCCCATCCCGGATCCGGACCACTTATTTATATAGCTGACATTAACCATGCGTTAACAGAATCTAAACATCACCTTCTTTAAAAGCTCCATAAGAAAAATCCGGACAGTTACCAACACATACATGACGAAAATATAACAATATGCCCAAGTGAAAGGCGTACTTCTTTGTAGAGACTAGTCTATTACAAACGGACAGTGTGCTACGAGGTGGAATCCTGTTAAACAGCGTCGTCGCGCTGTAATACTATGTTTGTAATCATTGCAGCGAGTGGCTATATGCATTTTTAACAAGCCAACAGTGAGGCTGGTGCCCCCCGTCGAAATCTCAAAATAAATAGATGACACATATTACACTATAAACCGCAGATTGCCTCGTTTGGCATTTCTGTCCAAACGAGGTAAAACAAATGCCTCGTTGTCTGGAGTTCCAAAACGAGGTTTTTTGAATTGCCCTGTTTTTGGAACGAGGTATTTTGTTCAGAACGAGGCTTGGTAAAAATGCCTCGTTTACTAAACGTGTTTTTTTCAAGATAGTTATTAACAGTATTTTCTATCAGCGAATTTGTAAAAATTAAAATTTATGTTATTTAATACGAAAATAAAACCAGTCCAAACTATGATATTATAATCAGAGAAATAGATAAGACGAGAATACACGCCATAGATGTAGGTGTAATTCCATATTTTTCACTTGTAGCTCTATCGATGTAGGTGTAATCTTGGTTATCTTTATCGTCGTCCTGTGCCCAAAAAATATAAATATTAGAAAACCAACTTGCCAGTTGTACAAATTGGTTAGTGAATTTGACGGATTTCCGAAAGCTACTTCATCAGTTACTGACCATCATTTTATACTCAAATGCATGAACAGTCCCGATTTACAAATTTCATAGGACCCCATAGAAAATTTAAAGGGCACATAGAATGCACAACTATAAGTGGTATGTGCTTGAAGCCAGTGAAATTATAGAGAGGAAGGGAGAGAGGAATGTGGTTTTACGTCCACTAGACGAAAACTAGGTCATGTCGGGAATATCACGTGGTTCAATTTTATTTCAATTATTCGCTTGTGTGTACGGGTCTTTAGCAGTGTGAGGAAACAGGAGGACCCGATGAAAATCCATGAGGTTGGGCAGGCGACCCTACTCCTTGTCACGTACAACCGAGGAATCGAAACCCAGCTATTTGACTCAATGACAGACCGTATGATACAGCGCGCGTGCTAACCATTGGCCATGCCCCCCCCCCCCTCGCCACACTTACACATTGCGAGATTATATATACGTCGTTGAAATATACAACACGCTCTCTATCGGAATGTCAAGGGAACCATTGACGCAAAGTGACTTTATTTGAACAAATCCGGGCAAGGACACCCAATGAACATAGCATTCTAAATGACAATATGCCTAATTTTCTCATCGGCAAGGTAAACTACCTAGTCATATATGCAGATGTTTGTAATCATTTGAGTTGGTAGGTACTTTCCTTTACAAAAATCTTGAAGGCATCACATACTTAGAGTACTTTAGGTATAATTGGACAGGCTCAAATTACAGGAAAACACCCGTTTGTGAAACAAACACTGATTGGGTTCATACGCCAATGGCAACAACACAAGTAATGTATAAGTTTGATTGGACTTGTTTGTGTATTATACCAACAATAATTCTGACTAAAACAATTTAACTTACTATGGATTTTGCTTCTGTCGCCATTTTTAGTAATCATTTTGTGTCCACATATTATCTCAAGTGTACCCCAGCTTGATCACAGCAATGTATTCATTCGTTCTCGTGAATAAACGACTCCACATTAATTCTTTAGTCCCGACTTGACTGTCAAACAAGACCAAGACGCATAGTCTATTGTTATATTACACAATATGTTACTTGGTTATGTATGGACATTGTGTTAATGTCGCAGTTAAAATTTATGTGAATGATAGTTGATTCTTTCTGGCAAGTCAATTGGTGTATTATGTTATGTATTTTTAAATTTTACCTGCCTTAATATAAAATAAATGTTATGTAATCATATACTTTGCCCAAAAATAGAAATAGGTTGCCAGGCAACGAAACATACGCCCACACAGCAGACAACAAGAGTTGTTGCATTTTAAGTAATCATCAGAAAATCATAATTCAAACTCACCCATCACTACGGTGTAACTGTGATATAATCAAACGTTTTTTTAAATCAGATAATAATTGTGACCTCCAGAGGGACCACAAGCTAAAAAGGGTGATTTTTCGTACAATCAGGGGCCATAATTCAGGAAGTTACGATCCGATATGGGCAAATATGCAATGGAACCAAAATCATTCGGTTATAAACCTGTATTTCAAGTTTCATCAAAATCAGTTCAAAATTGTGACCTCTATACGGTCCACAACCTTGATATAACATATTTTCACACAATTCGCGTACAGACGACGGCCATTTTATCCGTCAGCTCTGGTCCGATTTTCACGAAATTCAAATTCTCTCTTCATTACCATGAAACCGTGATATAATCAAACGGTGTTTTAAACTGGATAATAATTTTGACCTCCAGTGGGACCACAAGCTAACAAAGGCGATTCAGGAAGTTACGATCCGATGGGCGCAAATATCGAAAGGAACCAAGATCTTTGGGTTATAAACATACATGTCAAGTTTCATCAAAATCGGTTCAAAATTGTGGCCTCTATTAGTAAGTGCAGGAGGGCTGCACCACACACAATTCTACACAAAAACAAATATATGGACAAGACATCATTCTCAACGACCACAAACATAAACAAATTAAAGAGAGTGAATGGATCCGGGGGCTAGCCGTATAAGGTCCATAACCTTGATATAACATATTTTCACACTATTCGCGTACAAACGGCGGCCATTTTGTCCGTCAATTTTGGTCCGATTTTCACGAAATTCGAGCTCAACCTTCATAACCATGGAACGGTGATATAATCAAACGTTTTTTTAAATCGGATAACAATTTTGACCTCCAGAGGGACCACAAGCTAAAAAGGGCGATTTTCGGACAATCAGGGGCCATAATTCAGGAAGTTACGATCCAATGGGCGCAAATATCGAAAGGAAGCATGATCTTTGGCTTATAAACATACATATTAATTTCCATAAAAATCGGTTCAAAATTGTGACCTCTAAAAGGTCCACAACCTTGATATAACATATTTTCACACTATTCGCGTACAAACGGCGGCCATTTTGTCCGTCAATTTTGGTCCAATTTTCACGAAATTCGAACTCAACTCAACTCAACTCAAGTTTCATTGAAATCGGATAAAAATTGTGACCTGTAGACTGTTCACAAACAATTGTCGACGGACGGACGTCCGGACGGACAAACAGGGGCGACGACAATATACGTCCACATGAAAATGTGGGCGTATAAAAATGAATTATGGCACGTCAGCTCCAATTGGAATATATAGAGCCAGGCATATAATTAAATATGAGGCAAGTTACATGATCATAAAATAAAATAGTATATACGCATATAAAACAAACTATTATAGTAGCTGGTGTGGGGTACATCATTGGACAATATCCTTGCTGCAAAAACCCGTATGATATCTGGTGTGATGTTGCAGCAATGGAAAATATCCTTGCTGCAAAACTGCTGCTATTGCTTGTCAAAGGTTCCGTTACGTGCGCCAATGAATACACCTGACCTCGGTTTTTCGACAAGCGGAACCATATCGGACAATTACGATGAATTTTCTCGACAACGCAGAAGTGGAGCACGGGACCTCCGGGTTAGCGAGTCAACGTCTACCTCAATGAGTCACTATGAAAAGCGTGTGCCTAGAATATTGTGTATTCTTTCTTTCTCTTTTTTCAATAATATCGTCTATTATAAATTAGTATGACAGTGTTGTTTAGAAAAGGGTAATATACAATGCTGCATATAATATTCTTTTAACGACATGCATTATAATACAAAATTTCTCCCATAACCGATTTCAGACGAGAGAATTTAGAGTATGAAAGAGATACAATATTAAATAGCATAATGGCTTTCCCCCAATAACCGATTCAGATTTAGAAATTGAAAGAGGTTATTGTATAAGGTCGCAGTTAACTGAATATGCATTCAATCAATGGAAATCTGGATTTAATGCTGACGTGTTAAGCGGCAATGTAAAACTACCTCTAGTCACTTATAGGCAACGTATGTGTTATGATTTTGGTAGTTATATGTATTGCAATCCCTGTGATGTTCTCGTCTGCCTGCCCCTAGAATCCAGGAACGTGTACACTGAACTGTCAGTTTGCATACGTTTTTGTTGTGTGTCTTTTATGTAAGTGCTTCTGAATTCATGAACACAGGCATTCTAGTCGTGAGTCCAGTTTTACGAGAAAAAACACCAACTTGATTTAAATCATGCAGAACTCCCTAAAAATGCATAACTGAAAAGCTATATTGTATAACTGTTGGTAATTTGATAATTACATCCTGGTTAATTATTGTAAATATTATAATAATAGACTAGTATTCTATTATTAGAGCTAATTTACGTGTAATTAATTGATTAGGCTGTAATTATAAATACACCGATATTCAAGCTAATTAATTCAACAGTTTTTTTTAATGAAAAACTGTTCACCCTAAATTGTTTTATTTACCTTGAATTATGAATTAACCGGTATTTTGCTTTTCGCGATTTTTATTTCAGCTGCAATTATAAAATAAACCGTAAACCAATATTATATTAATTGCATCCAAAATGTTTAAATGATTTAACTGTAATTAACCCGGTATTCTATTATTTGCGCACAGTTAATTTAAATTATTATAAAATAACCCGCCGGCATTCTACTATTCATAGTATTTAATAAAAGTGTGATTTTAAAATAATATGAATTTTTATTATTAACTCTAATTAATATTCTGTTATTCGCGTTAATTATTTGGCAATAAATATATCCTAAACCGGTATTCAATTATTCGCGCAAATTAATGTATACTATTATAAAATAAACCGGCATTCTATTATTCGTATTAAATATTTGGCTATAATAATAAAATAAATCGGTATTCAATTATTCACGCAAATTAAAATAACTGGAATTATTCACGTTAATTATTTAGCTATAATTATAAAATAAATCGGTATTCTATTATTCACGCAAAGTAATTCAACTGTAATTATTAACCCTCATTAATTTACCTGTAATCACAAAATAAACCAGTATGCTGTATTCCATGCTAAAAATGTATATTACTATAAATAAACGGGTATTCTATTATTCAACCTAATTAAACATACATTATGCAAGAGCAAAATCTGCCTATTGTAGGTCATTCTTTAAGCCCGAAATGTTATAAAAACTATTAATTAGACATTAATTCACTTATCCAGACCATAATCAACTTTCGATGTCAAGGCTAACCTGCGATATTTGTTGGATTATAGTCCGATTAACATTCAAACCTTTCCGTCGTGATAAACAATTTAATGGATAATCGAGACTATATGTTTTGCCTTACCGACTTCAGTAATGATGATCAAGGCTAAGCGAAACTTTCATCCGCTTAGTTCTCGGTTCATAGTGGATCAATTTAAATGAAATTTTCAACAAATTGCCTTTACATTATGTAGATTTTAACTATACTATTATAGAGAGAACTGCCAAATCGTTATCTAATCTCCCATAATGTATCCTTAATTTAGCTGTGCTTTTTTACACGTCAATTATGTGGCTATAATTATAAATACACTGGTATTCACGTTAATTATTTAACTATAATTATGAAATAAATCGATATTCTATTTTTCAAGCCAATTTATTTCAATCATAATACAATAAAATTGGTATTTTATTTTCAACTAATTTAAATTATTATAAAATTTACTGCCATTCTATTATTCAATTCAATTAATTGAGTTGTGATCATAAATTTTAAAATGGTATTTTATTTTTCATTCTTATCAATTTAAATTATTATAAAATGAACTATTATTCACAATTGGTATTTTATTTTCAACTAATTTAAATTATTATAAAATTTACTGCCATTCTATTATTCAATTCAATTAATTGAGTTGTGATCATAAATTTTAAAATGGTATTTTATTTTTCATTCTTATCAATTTAAATTATTATAAAATGAACTATTATTCACAATTATTACTTTCAACTGCATTAATTCATGCTTATTATTAATTTAGCTGTAATTATTAACCAGTATTCTATTATTACCTCTGGTTAACTGAGCTATAAGTATGTAATGAACTGATGTCCTATTTTTTTTCACTTTAATATTTAGTACTATATTAGCTGTAATAATAAGATGAGCTGTTTTGGTTGGTTAACTGTGGTGTACGCTAATTGATCTTGTGATTTCAATTGTTTGGTACAAAGAAATTATCACATAATAAATTATCTATAGTTTCAACGGTGTAAATTGTGCTTAGGTACGCATGTGCTTCTCCAATTATTTTATGAGGGGGGAGGGGGTGGAACTAATAAACATCTTTTACATGGTGGTCATACCAACAATATGTTTTCTGAAAAATGACAATTATGCAAAGCAAATACTCGTGTGTTTTGACTGTACGCTTAAATGTCTATTCAAGCTTCCAGTGTGTAAATTTGAATAGAATAGTTTGTAATAATCGTGTGTATATTTAGTTACAAGGGTAACACCATACATGTCGCATGTCTTAGTACTGTACAGAGTTACTGTGAGATATACAGGTTGAACATTATTGTCAGCTTGATAACTAGTCCATGTGCTTATCTTAACATAGATTAACGGTTACAAAGGTGAGATATTTTATTCAGTTAACCCGTAATAATTATAATTATTCCACAACTACCTCCATTTTGATAACGCTAGTAGTACCCGTGTTTGCGGTAACTTCGACAAAGAAAAGTAGAGACGATCTCGGAAAATGTTTCGACATTAATCAAATGTCAAGCCCACAATCGACTCTCTAGACTATCGGGTGGCTTTGGTATTTATGGAATTAGACCGTGTCCACTATCTCTGATATTTCCGCTAAGCCATGGTGTCATACACAAAGACTGGAGATAAACGGGTTCGGCATTCGAGTAATAGTTATATCCAACTTGCTATTCATGTGTATTGAATGCCTCATTTAAACTAAAAGCAATACGATCTTAATAGCATCCACAGTCGGACACCCTATAATGTTAATCATATTCATTGTACAAGTTTTATTGTTTTCCGGGCTCAATTATGATAGTTATCAATGTATTGCATAAAAGGTTGATTCAATGACAGTCAAAATCCACAATGGCGACAGCCATAGGCATGAAAGGTATTCTTCAATTTCCATGTTGGATTGTCTGCCGCCCTGAAGTTAGATTGTAGATTTCTAGGGTAGTAGAAGCAACAAGTGCCTTCAATAGCATCCCTTCTATCAGCAACCATGCACAAACTACTACGTCGCACTGCTAAATATGATGTACACGGAGATCTATGTTTACGGTAAATATCCATACGGGTCCCACCGCCTCTTAACTAGTTTCTCGTGTTACCGTCAGTACTTACTATACCAATTGTGGACTTTATAAGAAGAGAGATTCCGTTGAAACCTAAAATCAACGGAACGGATTATTTACCAGAATATCCTCGTGTTTCACTATAAGATGTATTGTAAAAAGAAATTGTGTGTATTATATTGCAGGAAAATGTTCAAAAAATCTGACCTATTACCAAATTATCGTACGCCAGAAGTTGTTACTATTATTAAGAACATGGCTGATAGAGTAGTTCGAGTTATAGGTCCTTCAGCAACCGGAAGTGGTATTATTTTTAAGGCGAATGGTGAGTTCTATTTGCAAACATGTGCACATGCGATTATTGAAACGTGCTCTGAACATGACCAAGGTTTTGTGTTAGAAGGAACACAATGCAAAACGTGTAATTATAAATCTCGTGTTTGCGACAGGGTTGGTGTTGTGTATAAGAACAGATCTGGCAATGTATACCGTATCGACAAAAAAGGAACAAAACTGGTTGCGAATTGTGAGTCACGCGAAAAGGCAATTTTTGCTGTAACTGAAGTTCCAAAATTCATCAAAGAAAAAGATATGGAGGATTTTGGCTGGTTGGTAGTAAACATTAGAATACATGGAAGTGTGACGTGGATTAAAGGTCTACTAGAGTTTCATCAAACAGAATCAAGTGATCAAGAATCCCACAGTTCCAAATTTATTATTCATTCTGCGCAATTTATCGAAAAAGGCACTGAATGCGATATTGTTTTCAACAATAAAACAGAAACACGTTGCACTGGAATCGAACAATGTTGTAAGCATTGTAGCTGTCTTTCCTTTGATCAACAATTTGTTCCGATTGAAGCCAAAAACTATTTCTACAAAGGGCTTCCATGGGAAACAAACGATACGCAACAGGTAGTTGTAATTTCCTTTCCAGAGGAAAAAGAAATAATCTTTGGCGAACCAATAGTTGATCCTCATATCGACGATTGTTTAATACCATGTGAACAAATAAATACACCATCTGGTGTAGCACTGCTTAAGACGGTAGTTTTCCTCAAACATAATGCAAGAGTACGGGCTGGCTTCAGTGGCGGATGCGTTTTAATAATTGGAAAAGATGCAGAATCCTGTATTGGATATAAATCCTATATGTGCATGCACATTGCTGGAAACGATAAACATGGAATCTCGTCTATTGGTCTAATTAATTAACCCACAATACAATACAAGGCGTCGGGTAATCCCGATCTTTTTTTTATTTATTGTATAATGAATAGTAACGAATTAAACCATTTGACTATGGTTTAGCCAAGTCGTATTTTGGAATATATGTATCTTAATGTACATTATTGTGTCAGCTTTATTCCCCGGATCGTCCATGTCATTGGTACAGCTTTTTTAATAACTTAAATACATATTTAGTTGTTATCAACTTTACATAAAGATTTTAATTTATTTTTATTATCAGTAATATATCCACATAAACGGATTGATCAACAGTCTCGGCCACTATTATATATGTTGACGAAATATATTTCAACAACATTTGTGTTACAGGAGAAGGCTAACGATTTTCAACAAGGATTTTATAAATCTTAAATTAGAAAGCCTAACAGTTTTAGTCAGCGAGAAATTAATTTTGAGTAAAACTGGAAGTGATGTAATTCGTTCAACATTCTCGCTTTGTTGAATATCGTTGGTTTTCCCCTTTATGTTTATGAGTTGCGACACGTGTTAACACTCTAGTTGCCAAATCATTTTGAAATTTAATGCCCATGGGTTTGCCTGCGCTAAACCTAAAAAATGTAAATGAAAGAATTATTTTGATTTTCAAGCTTCGCATACCAATTTGAGATAACAATGTGTCTCGATTTTGTGTCTAATCTGTAGTAAAATTATTAGATCAAAAGACCCAATTAACCAATCCAGTAACATGTCGATGATCTTCGGCTGCACAGGTTTACAAAAATTATACACAAGAAGACGTTAATTGTAACGAATCGAATAACATATATATATCCGTCCTTTAGTGTAGCCGGTAGTAACGTTAAATTATATAGAGAATCTCCTACGAGTCTTTTTTGATATCAAAAAATATCAACACAAGTTGATAAAGTAAAAAAAAAAACGAGACTCTGCCGAGTTTTTTTTTATTTTAGCAACGAGTGTTGATATTTTTTAATATAAAAAAATACGAGTTGGAGATTTTATTTATCACCAAATCCTTTCTTACATGCACAAATAAATAAATATAATTCTTTGGTATAGATTTCACTTTTACTGAATCTGATTACATTAGATCGTAGTGATACATAATCATTTGACAGCAGTTTACCTTTTGCAAAGTCCTATATATATCCCTCAAGGTCAATTAAATAAAAACAGTTTTTTTATCAAAAAAAAAGAAGTTATTGTTTATTTAAAATAAGTGGTTTCTTTAAGATAAAAGAAAGAAGTTCCTTTTAGACTGACCAATCAAATTCATATCTCCTAAGGATTAATAATACTAATAGTCTATTTATATTGCGCAATATCCATGCATGAGCATGCTCAAAGCGCAGTCCAAAAATGATCACAACTGTCATAAATTGAATGCTTTCTTAAACAAAAAGGTTTTAAGTCTGGATCTAAACACCGCAGTATCTGGAGAGTTATTTATTTGCAGTGGCAGATCATTCCACTCTGTTGGGGCTGAGTAGGAACAAGTCCTTTGTCCAAAACGGACTGTTTTCGGTTTAGGCATAATAAGGAGTTTCTTATCTACAGATCTTAAGGTTCTTGCAGGAGTATGTGATTGTAAGAGATCACTCAGGTATTTTGGGGCTGTGCCATTTAAACATCGAAATGTATAACACAGAATTTTAAATTTGATTCTGTAAGGATTAGAATATGTGTTATTGGGTGATAAAATTAAATTAATATGAACCTTGTTTAGATCACTTATTTGAAATACTTTCCTTGTAGATTCCCCAAGAATTGCAGCCACATTTTAATATTAGAATAAAACATATGGTATAAACTGTATCCACTTTATCCTTTACGAGGGTTTCACCAATGGTGCGAGAATTAATAATTGGGAAATTAAAGTCACCTCTGTATATTAGGATGATGCCATTATTGACAGCGCAGTGGACGCTTACGGCTAGTCCCCGGATCCATTCACTGCTTTTGAATTGTTTGTTTGATTGTGGTCTCTGAATATGATGCCTTGTCCATATATTTGTTTATGTGTAAATTATTTGTGATGCAGTCCCTCTGCACTAACTATTAATGTCAATTTGCTATAACCCCTACATTTGACATTACTATAGTGAATGAGGAAATCAACCCACGTGCATCGAGTGAAATTACGTCGTATGAATATAGAGGGGTGCAACTGATAACCATATGAATGCTAACTACTTGCTGAAATGCTTGCTGTTGGCTATATTGAGCACGCTATGAGGGGTGAATTACTAATGGGTTAAAGGCATTTAGTAACTGGATATAAACATGCATGAAATGATGGGGTTCAACGAGCTACTGTTCTGCTCCAACTGGGATAATGAAGATAATACGCCATGCAGTGTGCTATGATGCAAAATTTGCCCACACAGTTGCGCCTCTGCCTGCTCGAATATTGAATTTCAACTGCTACTAGATCTTTTACGTGCACGCCAATGTGTACACTGAACTTCGGCGTTTCGTCCAATCCGAACGGCTATCCGTTGTCCTTTGCCAGACTCTCTGTCCTGACCTACTGACAAGAGGAACCACACCAGAAATTGTCGATGAACTTTCGCGGTCAATGTAGAAATCGTGCACGGGACCTCTGGGTAAGCGATCCCAAGTCTTAACCAATGAGCCACCGTTACTTCGGTACAGAAATAAATTGTGAGCTTGACAATATTGTGATTTTACTATCTGTCCAGAAGTATGTTTTATTGTTACGGATGTGTAGCTATACAATTAACTGAGCAGGATAACCTGGTGTGTTCTGAAGAACAGAACCATTCTACCTCTCGGAAATGAGGTCAACACACCAGTTATTCTATCGAAAAGAAATAAACCAACGGAAAATGGCTTCGACACCCATCAAACGTGTGTTATTTTTGTCCAACCCATTTAATCTCTTAATTTTACATTGAAAATAGTGGGTTCATTTAGCCCAATTGCCAAATGCCAAACCTGCATCTTTTTGAGCGAGATGAAGGCTTTGTTACAAATTAATTAGAAATCTACCTCCTGATTGGCTGCAACGAAATAAAATGCAGTGTATCTACTTAATAAGACAAATATAAAATAAAACTAGACCTGCAAGCAGCACTGAACCGGCTTTCAGGAATCATAAAGGAAGTTTATTATACCATAGCCGATCCATTGAGCTACCAAACTATACTTTAGGTTGTTTTGCTTTAGTGACACCCTCTATCATATGTAAAAGTAATATTTGCTGGCGAAAAGACCAGTCAAAATTGTAAATTATGGCAAAATTAAGTCACTTCCGGTGCCGAAAGAAATTTTTATAGGTGAAAAATAAGTCGAAAATTCGCAACATACAAAATCCAAACGTTGTTTTATACATTTCGGGCAATAAATAATTAACCTATAACCCATAAACTGAAATTAAGAAGGTAAAAAGTGACCCTGGGAAAATTGGTTATTATTCGACAAGGGAACATGCTAGAAGCCTTTTCTTGATATCAATATGATGGTATTGATTCACTCTTACTGCCCATTAGAGTCAGACGTTATAAAGTTAAACGAATAATGAATATAAATCACTTCTAAAAAATGTTTGTTTTGAAGGCTAAAAATACGTTTTTTTGCAAAAATTACATTCCTTCCGGTGATATTGAAAATGTTAACTTGGTTCATAGAAGTCATAAATTGCATAAGGTATCAAATGGTAAAAAAATTATAAAAATCGAATAATAATTGACACTTTTATATACCAAAAACCTTGAAAAGTGACTTATAGAAGATCGCCTATTTCTCTGTAAACGTACAAGTTAGAAACCATTTTGTGATATCTGTATGGTCTTATTCGTTATCCCATTCGTTGATGGGAATCAAATATCATAATTTTAAAAATATTATAAGGGAGACTGATTTGAATAAAATTTTAGTTTAGGTTAAAAACACAGTTTTTGCCCAAATGACGTCATTTCCGGTCACAGTGAAAATGTAAAATTGGCTTGACCTAGTCCAAATTGGCATTAGGCATCAAATGGGAAAAAAATATTGCAAATCGAATAATAATTCACTCTTGCATAGGCAAAATAACGTGAAAAGTGATGCATGCAAAATTGCATATTTCTCGGCAACTGCTCATATTACAAACTAATTTTCGCATACATTCTCTTCGTCTGGATTATTGCTACGAGTTTATGGAAATTACAAATGAATATTTCAAAATATGAAGACACTGAATGAATTGTAAATAACTGAATTTTACACTTTATTTTACAGTTTATTCGAAATTGCCCGAAAATGGAATTGAAATTTAAAAATATGAGCTAAGGATTTTGTGCACCTTTGCAGGGTGCATCCATTTAGTTATATCAGTTTTGAAAGAAAATAATATTTGCTTTCAAAAAGTGGTACCGAACTGTCAAAATTGTAGTTTTTGTTAATATTACGTCACCTCCGTTGCCGACAGAAAAATTTCACCGTAACAAAAAAAATTACAATTGGGACCACGGAGCATATGAACTTTGTTTTATACAAATAGAACAATAAATAATTTTTCTGGGTACGAAAAACTAAATTAGCCGATGGCGGCTAACACAAATTACCGAGACAATTTTTTTTTCTCATTTCTGCTCAAGTAGGATGATATTTTAACCCTGTGTAAAATATCATCAAAAGATATTCATAAATAAAAAAGATTTTCGTAAAAAAATTATTTTTTTTCAAAATATCAGACATTTTTTCGACTACTTCCGGTTTTACGATCGTTGTTGTGATAGCTTTACGAAGTTCTTTGGATACTTAACTTTCTGTACCAGAATTGTCAGAAACATCCATTGAGCAGTTTTGAAAAAAAAAGATAAATTAAAGAGCGTTTACAAAAATTTAACGATTTTTCAATTTTTTCAAAGTTTGATGCCATTTTTGGACCACCTATATTATTTCAATGCTTTTCATTATTGATTCACTATATAGACAACCGATAGGACTTTGAGTAAAATTCTGCGGCGTCGTTTTCGAGAAAAGGACGTCTCAGAATGTTAAAAAATCGGAAAATACTAGATTTTTGGAACACAATAATTTATTTCCTTACCATCGATATCGTATTATTTAGATACCATATGATGGTCCATTAATAGGGCTATCCAACGACACTTTAGTTCTTTTGGTCCGCTATTACCTAAGGGAGAAATCAAGTTTTTTGCAAGTGCGACAATGGTTTTAACCTTTTTTTACATTTTTTGAATACTTCCGGTATGGTTATTATTGTCGATATAGTTTTGATAACCGGTTTAGGCACTAAAATAGCCACAGGGCTCTGTAATGATATATTACATTATCTGATCAGATAAAATGCCCCTGAGAAATCCTAGGTTCAAAAGTGCCAAAAATGCAAAAAATTTAAAATATCGAAAATTAAATTTCAATAACTACATACATATTATACATCGTTAGAATTGTAATTAGGTCAGCTATCTGAATATACAAATTTTTTTTGAAAATCTCTTAAAATAAAAAAATAGCAGAGCATTTTCCAAAATTTCACGATTTTTCGACTTTTTTCGATTTTCAGTCCGTTATTTCACCTTTTCCAGATATTTCAAAGTCGTAATGGAATGTTTCGTACACAAGATTACTGCAAGGTCTCTCGATAGAGAAAGTTTCATAAAAAACTGTGGAGCAGTTTTCGAGATACAGGCCTCTAAAAATGCTCCAAATCAGAGAATACTTGATTTTCAGCGAGCCATATTTTGCTTCCTGCTGATCGTATCCGTACGAATTGGGTATCATTCAGTGGTTCAATTACCGCCCGACCAAATGATACCTTAATTTGTTTAATCCGTTGATATCGGACGGAAAAATCGTGTTTTTACCCAAAACACCAATTTTTCACGTTTTTTTCAAAATATCGCATAGTATTTCGACTACTTCCGGTTTACGGATTGTTGTTGAAATTGCTTTAAACGGTGGTTTGACCATATTACTTCATGTTCCAGGAATTTCAGAAACGTCGATCCGGCCGTAAAACGAAACTTAAGCTCACAAAATGTGAAGAATGTGAAGAAAATTTGAAAAAAATCGAAAAATAAAGGGCGATGACTCTGAATGAAACTTATATTACTGGAACCGGATTGCCTTCAGGTATCCAAAAATGTAGGTCAAATTTGAAAATTTTGAAAAATAACAAAAAATGTGTCTTAAACAACATATTTTCATTTTTCGAATGCTAGAAGTCAGCGGCGAAGTTTCTAAATTGCAAAATTTTCAACTGCTATCGTCCGAGAAAAGACTCAGGGTTTCCAAAAATGTAATTTGTATGAAAATAGGTACAGAATTGACGAACCTACGGCCGTTTTTTAATTTTTTGGCACCGCACAAAATTCGGCCACTTCCGGTCTGCGCAGAAGTTTCAAATACAGTGGAAGGGATGGCCACTATATGGTTTCTTGATAGAAAATTACGTCCCAGATCTGTATCTGTTACAGACACTGAGAAATAGGCTCCCCCGAAAAATAAAATAATAATAATAAATAACTAGATCTGCTACTGTCCCATGCAGATATGAAAGCTTTCATATTCATCGTCACGTGTCATTGATTGTATCAAGTATCCTAAATAAAAGGATAAGAAGAAAAAATTATCAAAATTGGTCAAAAACTCTCGAAGTTACAAGTCTAAATATAGTATGAAACATTGCACCCAGGCATAACAATAATCTGAAAACTAAAGGGAAATAACTGAAACTTGTATTAATGTAATGAGACGGATGAGAAAATGAAATGAAAATGGCGGGAAAAACAAATTAAAAATGGCAGGTTGGACAGGCGACCTTACTCCTTGTCACGTACAACCGGGCATTTGAAAACACGCTAGTTAACTCAATGACAGGCGCGCGTGCTAACCATTCAGCCACCCACCCCCCCTTTGAAATCAGACACGTGCAATATGTCATATAGGAAGAATAAGAAGTCGCTCACAAGAAAATGGTAAATTAATGAGTTTAGGTCAAAAGATTGAGCTACTGTTTTAGAGTATTTAATAGTTTTAAAGAGACACGTTAAGGGTTGTTCATAGTTAAATGAAAGTTTAATTTTAAATAAGACCAATAAAATTAGGATTTAATAATGCTAGACTAATATTTCCAATATGTTTGGTTATAAGTAGGAAATCGTTTTAAACAAAGGATCATAGACTGAATTATACAAGAATGGCACTCTGCAATAAAAAAAACTGGCCAAAGCAAGATTTCTATGCAGAAATTAAATAATTGCTAGAACCAGAAAAATATTTATCCACTATAATAAAGAAGCAACATAGAGAAAATGAAATGAAATTGAATGGGGTTTAACGTCCTACTGTTCTGCTCCTAAAATGGGCTAATGAAGACGGGCATATGCCATAAAGTGTGCAATGAGGGAAATTTTACCCGGGCAGCGGCGTTACGGCCTACGAAGTTGGACAGGCGAACATACTCCTTGTCACGTACAACCAAGAAATCGAAACAACGCCAGTTGACTCAAAGACAGACGTTATTCAGCCACGCAACCTCCCTAAAATCGGCAAATTGCTGACCTGCAGCGAGAAACAGTTCAACCGGGCCAAATTTTCTATTTTAACAGTTTAATTTGCATGGTACCTTTAGTTATCAACCGAATATTACAAAACAAAAAAATAAGCTCCCCTTGACCAGCTTAATCGTTCGCAATAAACGTTTGCCCCTGCAGCGAGAAACAGTTCAACCGGGCCAAATTTTCTATTTTAACAGTTTAATTTGCACGGTACCTTTAGTTATCAACCGAATATTACAAAACAAAAAAATAAGCTCCCCTTGACCAGCTTAATCGTTCGCAATAAACGTTTGCCCCTTAAAATCGGCAAATTGCTGACTTTAAAGTGAGAAACATTACAACCGGGCGAAATTTTCTGTTTTATCACTTTTACAGTACCTTTGATTACCAACCGTTTATTACAAAACTTTAAAAATAAAAGAGAAAGAGAGAAATGCGGCCTAATGTCCATTAGACACAAACTAGGTCATTTCGTGACTAACATATGTTTTTTAATTTTATTTAAAAACTCCCCTTGCGCTTACTGGTCTTTAGCCGTTGGGAGGAAACCGAAGGACACGGAGAAAACCCACGAGGTTGGATATCATACTCCATGTCACGTGCAACCTGGAGATCGAAACGACGCCCGTTGACTCAATGACAGACGTTACGATACAGCGCGCACATGCTAACCATTCAGCCATTCAGCCTCCCTGAATTCGGAAAATTGCTGACTTATAGCAAGAAACATTTCAACCGGGCGAAATTTTCTGTTTTAACAGTTTAATGTGCACGGTACTTTAATTACCAACCGATTATTACTAAACTTTTGAAAATATGCTCCAACTGACCAGCTTAATCGTATGCAATAAACGTTTGGCCTGAATTGAAAGTTCTGCACGGAAAGAGTTCATCTTGATTTCCCGGCGTGGTTCCCCGTTGTCAGTGAGGCAGAACGGAGGGCCTGACAAGCACAGCTGTCTAGTCGTTCGGATGGGACGAAAAAAAAATATCCCTAAGCAGTTGGAATTCGATACTGTTGAATAAGCTGTATACGATGACTAAATGTGTAGATTGTAGTCACCCACACTGCATGTGTCGCTTAACAATGAAAGGATGCCGTTTTCAATGTTCGATCCTTTTGTTCTTCTACTCCTGATATGTTGGATTGTTGATCGATGGTTTTATATGAAAGACTACCAATAAGACTCTTTGTAGAAGAAGTTCCCAAAAAATATTAAGTTGACTTTACGAGAAAGACCTCTAAACATGCTCCAAATTGTAAAAATACGACTTTTTGGATTTTCAATCTCTTTTTTTCGCCTATCCCTGATATTTAAAATAAATGATACAATGATTTCACACAACAGGCTAGCTATTGGACTCTCTATTGACAAAAGTTTCACAGCCCTCCCTTCATTATAACCGAAGTTATCGTGCCCTAAAGAATCAACAAATCAGCATGCCCATCTCTGCTTACCCTAGGCAGAAAATGCTCATCTTTAAACTCAATCATGACATTGTCCTAGTGAACGTCTACACCAAGTTTGAACATTCTAGCTCAATTAGAAGGAGAGTTATTGTGTTTCAAAGTCTCGGCCCTTCAAATTGCTACTACTTTTCATTTTCAATTCAAAATGGTGACCATCACGTGACCGAAATCAAAATTCTGCTCCCTACGATTTTTGGGCCATCCTTCAAGGATTCAGAAAATATAACTCCCGTGTCTGTAAGTAAAATAGCAAAAAAGCCTTAGGGATTTTTCATGTTTCAAGATGGTGGCACTTCCGGTTCGATCGACAAACTCCATATTTTGTGTAGGAATCAGTAATTACTTGTCGAGTATCGAAATTTTTTCTTAGGTCATTCTGACCTATATTTCGACGATTTTTTTGAAAACTTTGATCCTTAATTTCACCAAGGGGAGATAATTTAGAAAATTTCTAATTATATTTTTGAAATCACATCGGTAAGATCTACTTGTATACTAAATTTCATGAAAATCGTACAACTATTAAAGAAGTTGTCAAATTGGTCTAAACTTCCGGTTCGAAATCACAGCGACGAATTTTCGAAATTCGAAAATGTGAAACTGCAGATGAAAACGATTTTTTTCAAGGTATTCAAAGAAAAAAGAATTAGTAAAATCGGTCAAAAAATAACAAAGTTACGACTATGCATTGTCAGTTTTTTCGTTCGTAAAATTCGGTGATTTCGGATTCGTAAAACGTTTTGAAAATACATTTAATCAAGGTTCGCACCCCATTCTTGGGGGGGTAGGTCAAAATTTCAGAAAGATCCTATGGATAGATTCTGAGAAATCCGATTTGCAGAAAACACACACAAAAAAAAAATAATAATAATAATAACTTTAACAGAAACAATAAGCTTTCATATGTAATACATATGAAAGCTTAATAACTAGATCTGCTACTGTCCCATGCAGATATGAAAGCTTTCATATTCATCGTCACGTGTCATCGATTAAAGCAAGTATCTCAAATAAAAGGATAAGAATAACAAACTATCAAAATTGGTCAAAAACTTGCGAAGTTACAAGTCTAAATATAGTATGAAACATTGCATAATCTGAAAACTAAAGGGAAATAACTGATACTTGTGTTGAAATAATTAATAGAACCAGAAAAACATTTATCCACTATAATAAATAAGCAACATAGAGAAAATGAAATGAAATTGAATGGGGTTTAACGTCCTACTGTTCTTCTCCTAAAATGGGCTAATGAAGACGGGCATACGCCATAAAGTGTGCAATGAGGGAAATTTTACCCGGGCAGCGGCGTTACGGCCTACGAGGTTGGACAGGCGACCATACTCCTTGTCACGTACAACCAAGAAATCGAAACAACGCCAGTTGACTCAATGACAGACGTTATGATACAGAGCGCACGTGCTAACCATTCAGTCACGCAACCTCCCTAAAATCGGCAAATTGCTGACCTACAGATAGAAACATTTCAACCGGGCGAAATCTTCTATTTTATTAGTTGAATTTGCACGGTACCTTTAGTTATCAACCGAATATTACAAAAGTTTTAAAAATAAGCTCCCCCTGACCAGCTAAATCGTTCGCAATAAACGTTTTCCCCTTAAAATCGGCAATGTGAGAAACATTACAACCGGGCGAAATTTTCTGTTTTATCACTTTTACAGTATCTTTGATTAACAACCGATTATTACAAAACTTTAAAAATAAAAAAGAAAGAAAGAAATGCGGCTTAACGTCCATTCGACACAAACTAGGTCATTTTGGGACTAACAATTGTTTTTTAATTTTATTTAAAAACTCCCCTTGCGCGTACTGGTCTTTAGCTGTTGGGAGGAAACCGAAGGACACGGAGAAAACACACGAGGTTGGACACCATACTCCATGTCACGTGCAATCTCGAAATCGAAACGACGCCCGTTGACTCAATGACAGACGTTACGATACAGCGCGCACATGCTAACCATTCAGCCTCCCTTAAAAATAAGCTCCCCCTGACCAGCTTAATTGTTCGCAATAAACGTTTGCCCTCTAAAATCGGCAAATTGCTGACTTTAAAGTGAGAAACATTACAACCGGGCGAAATTTTATGTTTTATCACTTTTACAGTACCTTTGATTACCAACCGATTATTACAAAACTTTAAAAATAAAAGAGAAAGAGAGAAATGCAGCTCAACGTCCATTCGACACAAACTAGGTCATTTCGGGACTAACATATGTTTTTTAATTTTATTTATAAACTTCCCTTGCGCGTACGGGTCTTTAGCCATGGGAGGAAACCGAAGGACACGGAGAAAACCCACGAGGTTGGACACCATACTCCATGTCACGTGCAACTTGGAAATCGAAACGACGCCGGTTGACTCAATGACAGACGTTACGATACAGCGCGCGTATGCTAACCATTCAGCCTCCCTAAAATCGGGAAATTGCTGACTTATAGCAAGAAACATTTCAACCGGGCGAAATTTTCTGTTTTAACAGTTTAATTCACACGGTATTTTAATTACCAACCGATCATTACAAAACTTTTGAAAATAAGCTCCAACTGACCAGCTTAATCGTATGCAATAAACGTTTGGCCTGAATTGAAAGTTCTGCAACGAGAAAGTTCATCTCGATTTTCCGGCGTGGTTCCCCCTTGTCAGTGAGGCAGAGCAGAGGGCCTGACAAGGACAGCTGTCTAGTCGTTCGGATGGGACGAAAAACCAAGGTCGCGTGTACACATTGGAGTGCACGTAAAATATCCCTAAGCAGTTGGAATTCGATACTGTTGAATAAGCTCTATACGATGACTAAATGTGCAGATTGTAGTCACCCACACTGCATGTTTCGCTTAACAATGAAAGGGTGCCGTTTTCAATGTTTGATCCTTTTATTCTTCTACTCCAGATATTTTGGACTGTTGATCGAAGTTTTCATATAAAAGACTACCGATAAGACTCTTCGTAGAAGAAGTTCCCAAAAAATATTATGTTGACTTTAAGAGAAAAGAACCTTTAAAGATGCTCCAAATCGTAAACATACGACTTTTTGGATTTTCGATCTCTTTTTTTCTGCTGTCCCTGATATTTAAAAAAAAAATATACAACGATTCCACACAACAGGCCAGCTAAACAAGAGTTTCACAGCCCTCCCTTCATTATAACCGAAGTTATCTTGTCCTAAAGAATCAACAAATCAGCATGCTTATCTCTGCTTACCCTAGGCAGAAAATGCTCACCTTTAAACTCAATCCTGACATTGACATAGCGAACGTCTACACCAAGATTGAACATTCTAGCTCAATTAGAAGGAGAGTTATTTCAGCCTCCCTGAATTCGGAAAATTGCTGACTTATAGCAAGAAACATTTCAACCGGGCGAAATTTTCTGTTTTAACAGTTTAATGTGCACGGTACTTTAATTACCAACCGATTATTACAAAACTTTTGAAAATAAGCTCCAACTGACCAGCTTAATCGTATGCAATAAAAGTTTGGCTTGAATTGAAAGTTCTGCACGTAGGAAGTTCATCTCGATTTCCCGGCGTGGTTCCCCCTTGTCAGTGTGGCAGAACGGAGGGCCTGACAAGCACAGCTGTCTAGTTCGGATGGGACGAAAAGCACGGTCCCGTGTACACATTGGAGTGCACGTAAAATATCCCTAAGCAGTTGGAATTCGATACTGTTGAATAAGCTCTATACGATGACTAAATGTGTAGATTGTAGTCACCCACACTGCATGTTTCGCTTAACAATGAAAGGGTGCCGTTTTCAATGTTCGATCCTTTTGTTCTTCTACTCCTGATATGTTGGACTGTTGATCGATGGTTTCATATAAAAGACTACCAATAAGACTCTTTGTAGAAGAAGTTCAGTTCCCAACCAATATTATGTTGACTTTACGAGAAAGACCTCTAAACATGCTCCAAATTGTAAAAATACGACTTTTTGGATTTTCAATCTCTTTTTTTCGGCTATCCCTGATATTTAAATAAAAATGATACAATGATTTCACACAACAGGCTAGCTATTAGATTCTCTATTGACAAAAGTTTCACCGCCCTTCCTTCATTATAACCGAAGTTATCGTGCCCTAAAGAATCAACAAATCAACATGCTTATCTCTGCTTACCCTAAGCAGAAAATGCTCATCTTTGAACTCCATCATAACATTGACCTAGTGAACGTTTACACCAAGTTTGAACATTCTAGCTTAATTAGAATGAGAGTTATTGTGCTCCAAAGTCTCGGCCCTTTAAATTGCTTCTATTTTTCATTTTCAATTCAAAATGGTGACTCCCGGTTGACCTAAATCAAAATTCTATTCGCGACATTTTTTAGGCCTTCCTACAAGGATTCAGAAAATATAACTCCCGAGTCTGTAAGTAAAATAGCAAAAAAGCCTTATTGATTTTTCACGTTTAAAGATGGTGGCACTTCCGGTTCGATCGACAAACTCCATATTTTGTGTACGAATCAGTAATTCCTTGTCTAGTATCAAAAAAAAAAATTAGGTCATTCTGACCTATATTTCGCCGATTTTTTTGAAAATTTTGATCCTTAATTTCACCAAGGGGAGATAATTTAGAAAATTTCTAATTATATTTTTGAAGTCACATTGGTAGGATCTACTTATATACTAAATTGAATGAAAATCGCACAACTATTAAAGAAGTTGTCAAATTGGCCTAAACTTCTGGTTCGAAATCACAGCGACGAATTTTCGAAATTCGAAAATGTGAAACTGCTGATGAAAATGATTTTTTTCAAGGTATTCAAAGAAAAAAGATTTAGTAAAATCGGTCAAAAAACAATAAAGTTACGACTATGCAATGTCCATTTTGTCGTTCGTAAATTTCGGTGATTTCGGATTCGTAAAAAGTTTTGAAAATATATTTAATCAACAGCTACCACCCATTTTTGGGGGGGTAGGTAAAAGTTTCATAAAGATACTGTGGTTAGATTCTGAGAAATCCGATTTGTGGATAAAACACAAAAAAAAAAATAACAATAACTAGATCTGCTACTGTCCCATGCAGATATGAAAGCTTTCATATTCATCGTCACGTGTCATCGATTATATCAAGTATCTCAAATAAAAGGATAAGAATAACAAACTATCAAAATTGGTCAAAAACTCGCGAAGTTACAAGTCTAAATATAGTATGAAACATTGAGTAATCTGAAAACTAAAGGGAAATAACTGATACTTGTGTTGCTGTAATCGGGATGACTTCCGATTTCAAAACTTTCAGAAAAATGAAATGAAAATGGTAAGAAAACATCGAAAAATTAAATGAGATAACTTTGAACAAAACTAAAACTTTTTGAATCAGGTTGAACTCAACTGTTTGAATATGTACGTTAAATATATAGATTTGGAAAATTATAAAGACATAATATCAAAATCGGTCAAAAACTCACAAAGTTACAAATTTAAATGTAGTGAGAAACATTGCACCCGAGCAAAAAAATAATCTTTAATCTAAAGGGAAATAACTGAAACTTGTATAGCTGTAATCGGGCTTCCAAGATATGTTATATAATTATGGTTTCCAATATGTTTGGTTATAAGTAGGAAATCGTGACGACTTCTTAAGCATGTTTTAAACAAAGGGTCATAGACTGCAATATACAAGAATGGCACTCTGCAATAAAAAAAACTGGCCAGAGATTTCTATGCAGAAATTAAATAATTGCTAGAACCAGAAAAATATTTATCCACTATAATAAATAAGCAACATAGAGAAAATGAAATGAAATTGAATGGGGTTTAACGTCCTACTGTTCTGCTCCTACAATGGGCTAATGAAGACGGGCATACGCCATAAAGTGTGCAATGAGGGAAATTTTACCCGGGCAGCGGCGTTACTGCCTACGAGGTTGGTAAGGCGACCATACTCCTTGTCACGTACAACCAAGAAATCGAAACAAGGCCAGTTGACTCAATGACAGACGTTATGATACAGAGCGCACGTGCTAACCATTCAGCCACGCAACCTCCCTAAAATCGGCAAATTGCTGACCTACAGCGAGAAACATTTCAACCGGGCCAAATTTTCTATTTTAACAGTTTAATTTGCACGGTACCTTTAGTTATCAACCGAATATTACAAAACTTTTAAAAATAAGCTCCCCCTGACCAGCTTAATCGTTCGCAATAAACGTTTGCCCCTTAAAATCGACAAATTGCTGACTTTAAAGTGAGAAACATTACAACCGGGCGAAATTTTCTGTTTTATCACTTTAACAGTACCTTTGATTACCAACCGATTATTACAAAACTTTAAAAAGAGAAAGAGAGAAATGCGGCCTAACGTCCATTCGACACAAACTAGGTCATTTCGGGACTAACATATGTTTTTTAATTTTATTTAAAAACTCCCCTTGCACGTACTGGTCTTTAGCCTTTGGGAGGAAACCGAAGAACACGGAGAAAACCCACGAGGTTGGACATCATACACCATGTCACGTGCAACCTGGAGATCGAAACGACGCCCGTTGACTCAATGACAAACGTTACGATACAGCGAGCACATGCTAACCATTCAGCCATCCAGCCTCCCTGAATTCGGAAAATTGCTGACTTATAGCAAGAAACATTTGAACCGGGCAAAATTTTCTGTTTTAACAGTTTAATGTGCACGGTACTTTAATTACCAACCGATTATTACAAAACTTTTGAAAATAAGCTCCAACTGACCAGCTTAATCGTATGCAATAAACGTTTTGCCTGAATTGAAAGTTCTGCACGGAAAAAGTTCATCTCGATTTCCCGGCGTGGTTTCCCTTGTCAGTGAGGCAGAACGGAGGGCCTGACAAGCACAGCTGTCTAGTCCTTCGGATGGGACGAAAAACCAAGGTCCCGTGTACACATTGGAGTGCACGTAAAATATCTCTAAGCAGTTGGAATTCGATACTGTTGAATAAACTCTATACGATGACTAAATGCGTAGATTGTAGTCACCCACACTGCATGTTTCGCTTAAAGCGGAAATTTCATATTTTCTAAGAAAGTCAAAACATAATTATTTCTATGTCTTTTGCTCAAAAGGTTGTCAACTCACTATTATATTATCATGGGCAAAATTTTTGGGGCATTATAATGGGTGACACAGGTTGATTGAGGAAATAGTTACTCAATTACCTCCCTTGTTTTCCCATTCCTCTCCATGGACGGCCATCTTCAAACGTTTGAATTTGAAGTTGAAAATGATATTTTTGCCAATTTCTCAACTGGCAATAGTGAATTATAGGATTAATAGGATTATTCTTTAACAAGATGGGACTGTTTATAGGTTCAATCTATTTTAGGGCTTTATTTTAATACATTTTAAAAATATAACTTAAAAAAATGCTATTGCAACTTTAACAATGAAAGTTTGCCGTTTTCAATGTTCGATCCCTTTGTTCTTCTACTCCTGATATGTTGGACTGTTGATCGATGGTTTCATATAAAAACTACCAATAAGACTCTTTGTAGAAGAAGTTCCCCAAAAATAGTATGTTGACTTTACGAGAAAGACCTCTAAACATGCTCCAAATTGTAAAAATACGACTTTTTGGATTTTCAATCTCTTTTTTTCGGCTATCCCTGATATTTAAAAAAAATGATACAATGATTTCACACAACAGGCTAGCTATTAGACTCTCTATTGACAAAAGTTTCACCGCCCTCCCTTCATTATAACCGAAGTTATCGTGCCCTAAAGAATCAACAAATCAGCATGCTTATCTCTGCTTACCCTAAGCAGAAAATGCTCATCTTTGAACTCAATCATAACATTGACCTAGTGAACGTCTACAACAAGTTTGAACATTCTAGCTTAATTAGAATGAGAGTAATTGTGCTCCAAAGTCTCGGCCCTTCAAATTGCTTCTATTTTTCATTTTCAATTCAAAATGGTGACTCCCGGTTGACCTAAATCAGAATTCTATTCCCGACATTTTTTAGGCCTTCCTACAAGGATTCAGAAAATATAACTCCCGAGTCTGTAAGTAAAATAGCAAAAAAGCCTTATTGATTTTTCACGTTTAAAGATGGTGGCACTTCCGGTTCGATCGACAAACTCCATATTTTGTGTACGAATCAGTAATTCCTTGTCTAGTATCGAAAAAAAAAACTAGGTCATTCTGACCTATATTTCGACGATTTTTTTGAAAACTTTGATCCTTAATTTCACCAAGGGGAGATAAGTTAGAAAATTTCTAAAGTCATTTTTCAAGTCGCATCATTAAGGTCTACTTACATATTAAATTTCATGAAAATCGTACAACTACTAAAGAAGTTGTCGAGTTGGTGTAAACTTCCGGTTCGAAATCACAGCGACGAATTTTCGAAATTCGAAAATCCGAAATTGCAGATTTGAAGTAAATGTCTTAGGATACTCAAAGAAAAAAGAATTAGTAAAATAGATCAAATAGTCACACAGTTACAGCATTGTAGGTCAAATGCATTCGTTCGTAAAATTCGGTGATTTCGGATTCGTAAAACGTTTTGAAAATACATTTAATCAAGGTTCGCACCCCATTTTTGGGGGGGTAGGTCAAAATTTCAGAAAGATCCTATGGATAGATTCTGAGAAATCCGATTTGCAGAAAACACACAAAAAAAAAAAATAATAACTAGATCTGCTACTGTCCCATGCAGATATGAAAGCTTTCATATTCATCGTCACGTGTCATCGATTATATCAAGTATCTCAAATAAAAGGATAAGAATAACAAACTATCAAAATTGGTCAAAAACTCGCGAAGTTACAAGTCTAAATATAGTATGAAACATTGAGTAATCTGAAAACTAAAGGGAAATAACTGATACTTGTGTTGCTGTAATCGGGATGACTTCCGATTTCAAAACTTTCAGAAAAATGAAATGAAAATGGTAAGAAAACATCGAAAAATTAAATGAGATAACTTTGAACAAAACTAAAACTTTTTGAATCAGGTTGAACTCATCTGTTTGAATATGTACGTTAAATATGTAGATTTGGAAAATTATAAAGACATAATATCAAAATCGGTCAAAAATTCACAAAGTTACAAATTTAAATGTAGTGAGAAACATTGCACCCGGGCAAAAAAATAATCTTTAAGCTAAAGGGAAATAACTGAAACTTGTATAGCTGTAATCGGGCTTCCAAGATATGTTATATAATTATGGTTTCCAATATGTTTGGTTATAAGTAGGAAATCGTGACGACTTCTTAAGCATGTTTTAAACAAAGGGTCATAGACTGCAATATACAAGAATGGCACTCTGCAATAAAAAAAACTGACCAGAGATTTCTATGCAGAAATTAAATAATTGCTCGAACCAGAAAAATATTTATCCACTATAATAAATAAGCAACATAGAGAAAATGAAATGAAATTGAATGGGGATTAACGTCCTACTGTTCTGCTCCTACAATGGGCTAATGAAGACGGGCATACGCCATAAAGTGTGCAATGAGGGAAATTTTACCCGGGCACCGGCGTTACGGCCTACGAGGTTGGTAAGGCGACCATACTCCTTGTCACGTACAACCAAGAAATCGAAACAAGGCCAGTTGACTCAATGACAGACGTTATGATACATAGCGCACGTGCTAACCATTCAGCCACGCAACCTCCCTAAAATCGGCAAATTGCTGACCTACAGCGAGAAACATTTCAACCGGGCCAAATTTTCTATTTTAACAGTTTAATTTGCACGGTACCTTTAGTTATCAACCGAATATTACAAAACTTTTAAAAATAAGCTCCCCCTGACCAGCTTAATCGTTCGCAATAAACGTTTGCCCCTTAAAATCGACAAATTGCTGACTTTAAAGTGAGAAACATTACAACCGGGCCAAATTTTCTGTTTTATCACTTTAACAGTACCTTTGATTACCAACCGATTATTACAAAACTTTAAAAAGAGAAAGAGAGAAATGCGGCCTAACGTCCATTCGACACAAACTAGGTCATTTCGGGACTAACATATGTTTTTTAATTTTATTTAAAAACTCCCCTTGCACGTACTGGTCTTTAGCCGTTGGGAGAAAACCGAAGAACACGGAGAAAACCCACGAGGTTGGACATCATACACCATGTCACGTGCAACCCGGAGATCGAAACGACGCCCGTTGACTCAATGACAAACGTTACGATACAGCGAGCACATGCTAACCATTCAGCCATCCAGCCTCCCTGAATTCGGAAAATTGCTGACTTATAGCAAGAAACATTTCAACCGTGCGAAATTTTCTGTTTTAAAAGTTTAATGTGCACGGTACTTTAATTACCAACCGATTATTACAAAACTTTTGAAAATAAGTTCCAACTGACCAGCTTAATCGTATGCAATAAACGTTTTGCCTGAATTGAAAGTTCTGCACGGAAAAAGTTCATCTCGATTTCCCGGCGTGGTTCCCCTTGTCAGTGAGGCAGAACGGAGGGCCTGACAAACACAGCTGTCTAGTCCTTCGGATGGGACGAAAAACCAAGGTCCCGTGTACACATTGGAGTGCACGTAAAATATCCCTAAGCAGTTGGAATTCGATACTGTTGAATAAACTCTATACGATGACTAAATGCGTAGATTGTAGTCACCCACACTGCATGTTTCGCTTAACAATGAAAGGGTGCCGTTTTCAATGTTCGATCCTTTTGTTCTTCTACTCCTGATATGTTGGACTGTTGATCGATGGTTTCATATAAAAGACTACCAATAAGACTCTTTGTAGAAGAAGTTCCCAAAAAATAGTATGTTGACTTTACGAGAAAGACCTCTAAACATGCTCCAAATTGTAAAAATACGACTTTTTGGATTTTCAATCTCTTTTTTTCGGCTATCCCTGATATTTAAAAAAAATGATACAATGATTTCACACAACAGGCTAGCTATTAGACTCTCTATTGACAAAAGTTTCACCGCCCTCCCTTCATTATAACCGAAGTTATCGTGCCCTAAAGAATCAACAAATCAGCATGCTTATCTCTGCTTACCCTCAGCAGAAAATGCTCATCTTTGAACTTAATCATAACATTGACCTAGTGAACGTCTACAACAAGTTTGAACATTCTAGCTTAATTAGAATGAGAGTTATTGTGCTCCAAAGTCTCGGCCCTTCAAATTGCTTCTATTTTTCATTTTCAATTCAAAATGGTGACTCCCGGTTGACCTAAATCAGAATTCTATTCGCGACATTTTTTAGGCCTTCCATCAAGGATTCAGAAAATATAACTCCCGAGTCTGTAAGTAAAATAGCAAAAAAGCCTTATTGATTTTTCACGTTTAAAGATGGTGGCACTTCCGGTTCGATCGACAAACTCCATATTTTGTGTACGAATCAGTAATTCCTTGTCTAGTATCGAAAAAAAAAACTAGGTCATTCTGAACTATATTTCGACGATTTTTTTGAAAACTTTGATCCTTAATTTCACAAAGGGGAGATAAGTTAGAAAATTTCTAAAGTCATTTTTCAAGTCGAATCATTAAGGTCTACTTACATATTAAATTTCATGAAAATCGTACAACTACTAAAGAAGTTGTCGAGTTGGTGTAAACTTCCGGTTCGAAATCACAGCGACGAATTTTCGAAATTCGAAAATCCGAAATTGCAGATTTGAAGTAAATGTCTTCGGATACTCAAAGAAAAAAGAATTAGTAAAATAGATCAAATAGTCACAAAGTTACAGCATTGTAGGTCAAATGCATTCGTTCGTAAAATTCGGTGATTTCGGATTCGTAAAACGTTTTGAAAATACATTTAATCAAGGTTCGCACCCCATTTTTGGGGGGGTAGGTCAAAATTTCAGAAAGATCCTATGGATAGATTCTGAGAAATCCGATTTGCAGAAAACACACAAAAAAAAAAATAATAATAATAACTTTAACAGAAACAATAAGCTTTCATATGTAATACATATGAAAGCTTAATAATAATAACTTTAACAGAAACAATAAGCTTTCATATGTAATACATATGAAAGCTTAATAATCTTAACAGAAACAATAAGCTTTCATATGTAATATGAAAGCTTAACTAGATCTGCTACTGTTCCATGCAGATATGAAAGCTTTCATATTCATCGTCACGTGTCATTGATTGTATCAAGTATCCTAAATAAAAGGATAAGAAGAAAAAATTATCAAAATTGGTCAAAAACTCTCGAAGTTACAAGTCTAAATATAGTATGAAACATTGCACCCAGGCATAACAATAATCTGAAAACTAAAGGGAAATAACTGAAACTTGTATTACTGTAATGAGACGGATGAGAAAATGAAATGAAAATGGCGGGAAAAACAAATTAAAAATGGCAGGTTGGACAGGCGACCTTACTCCTTCTCACGTACAACCGGGCATTTGAAAACACGCTAGTTAACTCAATGACAGGCGCGCGTGCTAACCATTCAGCCACCCAACCCCCCTTTGAAATCAGACACGTGCAATATGTCATATAGGAAGAATAAGAAGTCGCTCACAAGAAAATGGTAAATTAATGAGTTTAGGTCAAAAGGTTGAGCTACTGTTTTAGAGTATTTAATAGTTTTAAAGAGACACGTTAAGGGTTGTTCATAGTTAAATGAAAGTTTAATTTTAAATAAGACCAATAAAATTAGGATTTAATAATGCCAGACTAATATTTCCAATATGTTTGGTTATAAGTAGGAAATCGTGACGACTTCTTAAGCATGTTTTAAACAAAGGACCATAGACTGAATTATACAAGAATGGCACTCTGCAATAAAAAAACTGGCCAAAGCAAGATTTCTATGCAGAAATTAAATAATTGCTAGAACCAGAAAAATATTTATCCACTATAATAAATAAGCAACATAGAGAAAATGAAATGAAATTGAATGGGGTTTAACGTCCTACTGTTCTGCTCCAAAAATGGGCTAATGAAGACGGGCATATGCCATAAAGTGTGCAATGAGGGAAATTTTACCCGGGCAGCGGCGTTACGGCCTACGAAGTTGGACAGGCGAACATACTCCTTGTCACGTACAACCAAGAAATCGAAACAACGCCAGTTGACTCAAAGACAGACGTTATTCAGCCACGCAACCTCCCTAAAATCGGCAAATTGCTGACCTGCAGCGAGAAACAGTTCAACCGGGCCAAATTTTCTATTTTAACAGTTTAATTTGCACGGTACCTTTAGTTATCAACCGAATATTACAAAACTTTTAAAAATAAGCTCCCCTTGACCAGCTTAATCGTTCGCAATAAACGTTTGCCCCTTAAAATCGGCAAATTGCTGACTTTAAAGTGAGAAACATTACAACCGGGCGAAATTTTCTGTTTTATCACTTTTACAGTACCTTTTGATTACCAACCGTTTATTACAAAACTTTAAAAATAAAAGAGAAAGAGAGAAATGCGGCCTAATGTCCATTAGACACAAACTAGGTCATTTCGTGACTAACATATGTTTTTTAATTTTATTTAAAAACTCCTCTTGCGCTTACTGGTCTTTAGCCGTTGGGAGGAAACCGAAGGACACGGAGAAAACCCACGAGGTTGGACATCATACTCCATGTCACGTGCAACCTGGAGATCGAAATGACGCCCGTTGACTCAATGACAGACGTTACGATACAGCGCGCACATGCTAACCATTCAGCCATTCAGCCTCCCCAAATTCGGAAAATTGCTGACTTATAGCAAGAAACATTTCAACCGGGCGAAATTTTCTGTTTTAACAGTTTAATGTGCACGGTACTTTAATTACCAACCGATTATTACTAAACTTTTGAAAATATGCTCCAACTGACCAGCTTAACCGTATGCAATAAACGTTTGGCCTGAATTGAAAGTTCTGCACGGAAAAAGTTCATCTTGATTTCCCGGCGTGGTTCCCCGTTGTCAGTGAGGCAGAATGGAGGGCCTGACAAGCACAGCTGTCTAGACGTTCGGATGGGACGAAAAAAAATATCCCTAAGCAGTTGGAATTCGATACTGTTGAATAAGCTGTATACGATGACTAAATGTGTAGATTGTAGTCACCCACACTGCATGTTTCGCTTAACAATGAAAGGATGCCGTTTTCAATGTTCGATCCTTTTGTTCTTCTACTCCTGATATGTTGGATTGTTGATCGATGGTTTTACATAAAAGACTACCAATAAGACTCTTTGTAGAAGAAGTTCCCAAAAAATATTAAGTTGACTTTACGAGAAAGACCTCTAAACATGCTCCAAATTGTAAAAATACGACTTTTTGGATTTTCAATCTCTTTTTTTCGCCTATCCCTGATATTTAAAATAAATGATACAATGATTTCACACAACAGGCTAGCTATTGGACTCTCTATTGACAAAAGTTTCACAGCCCTCCCTTCATTATAACCGAAGTTATCGTGCCCTAAAGAATCAACAAATCAGCATGCCTATCTCTGCTTACCCTAGGCAGAAAATGCTCATCTTTGAACTCAATCATGACATTGACCTAGTGAATGTCTACACCAAGTTTGAACATTCTAGCTCAATTAGAAGGAGAGTTATTGTGTTTCAAAGTCTCGGCCCTTCAAATTGCTACTACTTTTCATTTTCAATTCAAAATGGTGACCATCACGTGACCGAAATCAAAATTCTGCTCCCTACGATTTTTGGGCCATCCTTCAAGGATTCAGAAAATATAAATCCCGTGTCTGTAAGTAAAATAGCAAAAAAGCCTTAGGGATTTTTCATGTTTCAAGATGGTGGCACTTCCGGTTCGATCGACAAACTCCATATTTTGTGTAGGAATCAGTAATTACTTGTCGAGTATCGAAAATTTTTTTTAGGTCATTCTGACCTATATTTCGACGATTTTTTTTGAAAACTTTGATCCTTAATTTCACCAAGGGGAGATAATTTAGAAAATTTCTAATTATATTTTTGAAGTCACATCGGTAAGATCTACTTGTATACTAAATTTCATGAAAATCGTACAACTATTAAAGAAGTTGTCAAATTGGTCTAAACTTCCGCTTCGAAATCACAGCGACGAATTTTCGAAATTCGAAAATGTGAAACTGCAGATGAAAACGATTTTTTTCAAGGTATTCAAAGAAAAAAGAATTAGTAAAATCGGTCGAAAAATAACAAAGTTACGACTATGCATTGTCAGTTTTTTCGTTCGTAAAATTCGGTGATTTCGGATTCGTAAAACGTTTTGAAAATATATTTAAACAACGTTCGCACCCCATTTTTTGGGGGGGGGGGTAGGTCAAAGTTTCAGAAAGATCCCATGGTTAGATTCTGAGAAATCCGATTTGCAGAAAATACACAAAAAAAAATAATAATAATCTTAACAGAAACAATAAGCTTTCATATGTAATATGAAAGCTTAATAATTTTAGTAAATATAATAGTCTTTCAGACGAAAGTCTGAAAGCCTAATTAGCAATATATTTATTATCATTTTAATGCATGAGAGTAGGCTTAATACAATTTACCAACTACATTAATTATAACAGTTGCTGTTTTAAAACATGTGGATAAGTATTTAGACATAAGAATAATTGTTGTAGCTTTGTTGGGATCTGAACGAGTTCAGATTAAATAGTACAGTCTTGATATATCGTAAATGACAGTGTTATCTGTAATGGCGGCAGTATTTACGATATGATTGAAGAATAGCAACGCAATAAACGTTTAAGGCTATTGCAACTGTATTATATTTTACCACAGGCGTATTTGGATTTCGATTTAGCAATGAGTCTAGGCACAGTTGATTTGGGTTATTTTTATATGGCTTTGTATAAATTACATTTGAAGTAACATGACGAAACTGAATACTAGTACACAAATATGACGAGATATTCTTTTGTCCTTCGGGACGTTGGGTTCAAACCTGTTTATTAATCAACATACAATGTCTTTTCAATATCAGTTACAAAACTATTCATATAGGATTGTTCAATATCAGGTTATAAAATTATTATTACATTTGGTTAAGAAAACTTGTGTCAAGTTGACATCTACTCACATACTAGTATAGATATGTTTTCTCGTCCATAATGTGGCTACCTGTTTAACTATCTACGTTATATTTGTGACAAACATCCAGTAAAGTGATACACCATACCATTCAAATAAAATATAAATACAAGGGTATCATTTAATTAGTTTGTTATATTTACATAACATATCGTTGAATTAAGAGAATAATAATTAAATACCAACAAACATCAAATAATTTATGATTTGTTATCACTCTCAATTAAAGAAAAGTGAGTCAAACATTGAACAAAATACATATATTTTGGATCAACATCAAAAATGAACGTTTTACACGAAGTGAACTTGAATACGATACTAGCATGTAATACAGTACATTTAATTAAAGTAACCGTAGTAAGATAGTAAGGAATGACTTAAAATATTTATAAAACACAAACAGAAGCTTGTTACAGATTGCAAGATTTAATAATACTTATATTTCATTCACCGTGAAATACATACTTATATTTCATTCGCTGTGAAATTTAAGGAATATAATAGATCTACAAGGCAACATCCCGTCTTCTAACAGAATCTGTAAAATATTCAAGGTATATGTTTTATAAGAATATGTCAATAAGTGAGATGTAGCCGGCAATACTATATAACGGATAAAACACTACCGTAAAACACACTAAATACGGGGTTAGGGTAGGGTTACTTTTTCCCGTTTTTTTTCTGGGGACCAGGTCATCTGTGTCTGGGGGATTAGGATTAGTGTTAGGTTTTTCTGGTGTTTTCCAGATGACCTGTTTCCGGCATTGGGTGTGTTTTCCGGCATTGAGTATTTTTCCGATGTTTTTCGGTATTTAGTGTAACATGGTGTTTTCCGGTATATAGTATAACCCAGATATATAACACGATACACCCTGTTTGCTCTGTGTTCATGATTTTGATAATATAATTTAATGTTTTAGTATAACAAGGTTACTTCCCGTGTCAATGTATTATGTATCACCATACAAATATCTTTATCAACCATGCTCACAAATACATAAATAAAACCCCCTCTATTGATGATCTCAG
Organism: Patella ulyssiponensis; assembly: GCA_963678685.1. Classification (NCBI taxonomy): domain Eukaryota; kingdom Metazoa; phylum Mollusca; class Gastropoda; family Patellidae; genus Patella; species Patella ulyssiponensis. Next base: position 8,386,779 of record OY783227.1, on the reverse strand, counting down.
TTGATTCAGATTCACGAATTATTGTATATACGAGTATTTAATTAAACTATGTGTTTCAGTTTGTTCCGTTTTTTTTAAACAAATCATAACTTTACCTTCGGTTTCCCTCTTTCTTGTTTTTGCAGCCTGTACTGCGTATTCCTCGTCATCCCGTACTGCGAAGAAATAATAAAATTACATATCAATTTCTAATATATTTCGAAAGAGATGTTATCAAAGACGTACATATCGTCAAGTGTGTCTGCATTAAAACGTATTTTACCTATTTTAAATTTGTAACACATCAACATGAATAATAGATCTTAAAATTAATTAAGATTTATTCATATGTGGAAAGTAAATTGGCGGATAAAATATATGTTAAAAAATTTCTATAAACTAAGATGTCATACCTTTATTTCCATTATTTTGTACAGCTGCATATGGTTTATCATGGTGCCTTTTTCTCCAGAGATCTGTAAAGATTAGGTATACGTGCTAATTATTATGACAGAGATCGATAAATTGTGGGGTCTGCCCCTTTACAAATCTTCAGGCGTGCTCCGTGCTTAGCGCCCGCTTCCACCTAGGTCGTGGTATGTAGTCGTTTATCTTTTTAAAGTACGTTTAATGACAACTGGCTTAACCAAAACCTCAACAACAACATGTGAGCATTTTAGTAATTCCTTTTTTGTTTCTACTATAGATAAAACTTCAATGTCATGGACAACTTGCTTGAGGTCGATATTTAACGTTTCTTTTAAGAAGTGATGGATACGGCATTTTCTAAATTTGACATCGAATTGATTTCAAGGGGATGCTTATAAACATCTGGATTACCCTTGATCCAAATGATGGGATCATGTACTTTGAATTACAGCGGCTATTATATATTATACCAGGCTAGTTTATATTTTTATTTCAATGATTCTCTGTAACCCAGGGGTCTTTACAAATCGAACTAACGATATTATGATCTACAGCTTACGCATCGGAACACCGAATTCCCGATTTAGAATATCCAAGTGGTGTTGGTTTTCATAATTCATGGCACTAAAATCAAAGTGGTTGGATTAACTTGAGTCAGTGGATCAACAACGGATCTGGTTTAATAGTGTTTTGGTAGTAAGAATTTGCAATTTGCAACAAGATGACATTGATGCATGTAGTCTAAAAGTTTCAAAACCTTAACAGTAAAAGATCACAATAAATTTGTGTTTGACGCTATAATAGTTTTAACGTAATAAAAGGGAACTACTTACGTCTGATTAATAACATAAGGAACAGTGCGAATGAGATGAACAACAACACTCCTAAAATAATAGCCACCACACCAATTGTCTTAGTCTCTTCATCGTCAACACCACCGAACGAACCATCTTCGCTAATTGGGGGTTCTTCAGACGGGGCGACTTTACCTTAAAAGGAAATCATTTTATTTTTCTTAATATTGCATGATACTCTGGAAATGTTATCAGATTATGTTTTCATAGACTAAACCGGGATAAATCCAGCCTTTGGGTAATGATTGCGGTCAACAAAATGAAATGATTACAACAAAAGTTCAACACAAATCTGTTAGATATGAACTCTTGGGGTGAGAAGTAACATTTATCTCACATGGTAGAAAGAGCGAACTGGAGCGATGGCTTTGACCTTCAGTTTCGAAGAGAATGCTTTGACCTACAGTTTAGAAGACAATATCGTGACCAAAGGTACACCATAATATTTTCAAAATTTTCCTGCGAAAAATGGGCCATATTTTCGGACGTTTTGGGTTTTAAAATCAGGTAGAAAGGTCAGGTATGGCTTATAATGTGTCCATTTTGTGCTTTCATGCTATGTAGAGTCTATTCCCACTATCTTAAATGAGATTGTCAGAATCCAAGATGGCGCAAATACAAGATGGCGCCCCAAATCGTCCATTTTCGTGACATGGAAACGCTTTTTTCAAAGACTATGTCAAACTGAACGTCATTTTGGCCCTAATAATGAATGTTGGACCCATAAGATTCATTATCAGGGCCTAAATGATGTTCAGAATGACACTAATCTGCCTTTGGTTGAAAATGGCGGAAGGTAATGAGTGAAGGTATAACTCCGATTGAGTATATTCGCCACACTATTAATCTGGCGAAACTAAGGCTGAACCTGGAAATTTGCTTACAAAGGTTTTTTTATGATTGATTGTAGTAGTCTAAGATGTCCTCTTTTAGAATCTGCCGGATATACCTCGGTAACCCTTGAGCGGTTTGAGAACTTCTAGATGGTATCCAAGACCGCCAGCATTTCACTAAATACACTAAAATCGTTCATTATGTTGTTGGTTGATTAGATGATAGCAAAATAAAATGCCAGATAATATGGCCCTTTACATCGTTAGCGGCTGTTGGAGGCGATCATTTCACCAAACCAAATTATATCTAGAGACAAAATATATTTCTGGACATAGGAGCATATGAGTGATACGATAACACCACGTACATGCGTTTCAGAAGCTCCATGGCCACATGGGGCAAATTGACCGGTTGCAATGTTCTCAATTTAGTAACCTTCACCCAGCAATACAGTTCCGGGTCTTAAATAGGACACCCTAGACTGATAAAATCAATCATAAAAAAAACTTTGTAAACAATTTACAGGTTCAGCCATAGTTTGGCCAGATTAATAATGTGGTGAATATACTCCACCCGAGCTTCACCTTCACCAATTACCTTCCGCCATTTTCAACCAAAGGTAGATTAGTGTCATTCTGAACAATCATTTTGGCCCTGATAATGAATTTTATGGGTCCAAAATACATTATCAGGGCCAAAATGATGTTCAGAATGACATAGTCTTTGAAACATGCTTTTCCATGTCACGGAAATAGACGAGTTGGGGAACCATCTTGGAGTTCCGCCGTCTTGGATTCTGAAAATCTCATTTACGATAGTGGGGAAAAGATTCTACAAACCTGAGAAGCATAAAATATACACATTACAAGCCATACCAGACTTTTCTAAGTGATCTGTCAAGCTCAAAACATCCTAAAATCTCGAAAATAGTCGCAATTTTGGTAAAAATGGCCGTCGGCAGCCATTTTTGACAAGAAAATTCTGAAAATATTATGGTGTGAGTTTGACCCCTAGTGGACTTCGGTGAGGGGTAGAAACCTTAGAAATTCCCCCAAAAAAGTGAAAATCGAAACACCCTAATAATCATTTGCAAATATTTTATTACATAATCAATATACTACTTAGAGCTTTCCCACTTTGGGTAGATATTTTTGCGGTAGAATTGATTAAACGCCTGCGCATTGACTAGCTTGACGACACATATAATAATAAGTTAAGTAAAGGTTGTATCCAATACAGCGAAGTAACACTAAATACGCACACTATTCCTCAGGACCTTTGAGTTTTATTTGGTGTGGATAAGTTACTAAATTATATCATGAAATGGATAATCGAGACTATGTTCTCTTTATCGTGCCGACTTTAGTAATGCTGATCGAGGCTAGACCCAAAATTCAATCGTTAAAGTCTCGGTTCAGAGTGAATCAATTTGACTGAAATTTTCAGCACATTCCCGCCACATTATCTAGTCGTTAACTATTATAGTGCGAACTGTTTACTATTTATCTAATCTCCTGTTTACAATTAATATTTTCAAACGTACCTACGTTTTATGTTTTTGTTAATCGGAAAATTGTTTGGTTGTGAACAGTTTTAGTAACCGAGACTACTTAGTTTTTGCTTAAACTAACGAAATGTATCAGCAAATGGTTGAGGCGAAGTTAAGTATGTTATTAACGTGATTCGTTGTCCATTTTGATAATAAATTTAATGATTATAAGCTAGGTAAAATTTGAAAAAAACAAACGTTTTAGCGCATAAGTTTAATTTAAGGTCAGAATTATAAAAGAATAATAATCTAATTCCGGAGTAGTTTCTGGTCAGTTGTATTATGACGTATTTATAATACAATGCTGAAAGAGTTCATATTTTAAAATAGTGTATTATTAAAGTGACTTTTTTCGCCACTTGATTTTAAAAATACTTAATTATTTTTTGTATGTTCTTTTAAGGTTCACAGGATACCCGCAATAGCGTACAATCCAGCTTTTAGAACCAAGCCGCAATATAGAAGAAAACTTTAGATTGAGTTTACTTACTGCTTTCTGTTAATATTATTACTGAATATTCTGATTTACGGTCTTCGAAGAAAATTTTACATCTATATGTATATCTAAAATCATCTTTGATCGTATGTTGTAATATTAGAGTTATGTTTCCTCCCCCGTCTTCATCTATTTTTTCAAAGCCAAGTCGGTCATCTCCGCCATCTAGATCTGGCACAAATTTTTGATCTTTCCAATATCCAACGTTTAAACTCTTTCACATACAAGTAAATAAAACAAAAAGGTAACCACACTGGATATATTATGTATCAGATGCCAGCCTCGTCCCCTGTGGAAATAAAAAACAAACCAACAGAAAGCCGTGGGACTTGGGGTCTCGCGATCACAAGTAATGAGGACAACAAAGAATATAATCCACATTTTAAAAAAACAACTCCCGCTTCCCAGTAAACCTATAACGTGTACGTAGTTTCTTGAGCTTCTTTCAATCAAACTCGAGCTCCATAAAATAACGATTGGTCCGGCTAGTGGGTAAGACATATTATGTAATAAATAAATAGTTAAGGCCTTAAAACTTCCCACAAACAACAAAATAGTCGACATTTAAAACAAATATTCCCAATTAACCAATAACATCCTTGAAAATATCTCTCTCACTGAACTTACCTGCTCTGGTGTAGTTAAATATCGAGTAAATGCAATGGCAACTGCCGGATACTCATATGCATAATGCCATTCAAACTTAACATCATCGTTAAGCTGTCCAGTAATAATTCGCGCATCGTTGGTGACTGTAGGTTCTGAGGCTTAACAACAAATAATAATTAGATTAATCTATAGTATAGTATTTGTATTTCTTATCACGGTGGAGGGTCCGACTGAATGAAAAGTAAAATAGTCCTTGTATTTCACATCGAGACGGAAGACAAAATTGTATAAAAATAATAAAAGGCCGCTGACTTACGACCAAATCGATATCGTTATTGTTGGTGTTTAATGTCTGCTTCCATGAGGGGGATATCGCATATCAGTTGTCTTATTTGTATTATCGTAGCGTAAGTCCAGGGGTCTTTCCTAAGGGAAGAAACCTGAGTACCCCGAGTAAACCCGCGGAGTTGACAAGGCGCCCCCTTCTACTAGTTACATACGCTCACACGTAGACCACAAACCCAACCTATATCGATACGGTCAAGCAGCTCAAGCTTTTATTTCTCTATAAAGATCCAGAAACCACAACCGACAAGAAAGACTGTAATATATAGAAGGTTTAAATCACTTGACATTACTAAATTTAAAGCGGAAATAGTCAACTCGGACTTCAATGACATTCAACATATTCAAGATGTACAAGAGAAGGCAACCCAATACCATTCTAAACTTGCTGAAATTTTGGACTCACTTGTGCCTCTTCAAACAAAAACATTTACCATTCGTCCCTATACGCAGTGGTTTAATGAGTCTATTTTAGAAGCCAAAAGGGATCGTAATAAGGCCGAACATCTATGACGTAAAACAAATCTACATGTCCATAAACAGATTTATAAATCTTTAAAAAACAATGTGAATAAATTAATTGAAGACGCTAAAATTAAATTTTACTCTGATAAAATAGAAAATGGCGAAAACAGACAAAAAGACCTGTATAAAGTTGTGAACTCCCTTTTGGATTATAATGCTGAGCGGACTATTCTCCCGGATAATGATAATGATACTGAACTCTCGAATTTATTCTCTGCTTTCTTTCGAATAAAAATACAGAAATACGAACTGAACTTGATGATTTAAATAAAACTATTGACTTTAACGCTCATGATTTTGATAAGTTAGAAAACTCTGTTTATTTAGAAAAATTTAATTTGGTTAGTGAATCTTTTGTTTTAAAGTTAATTAAATCGTCTGCTCCTAAATCTTGTTCATTAGATCCTATTCCGACTCCTGTTCTTAAGGACTGTCTAGAAAAAGTTATTCCAGTTTTCACTAATATTATTAATTCTTGTATTTCATCCTCTACTGCTCCCAACATTTTCAAGCAAGCTTATGTTACCCCTTTAATTAAAAAGTCTACACTGGATCCTAATATTTTTAAAAATTACAGACCTGTCTCTAACTTAAGTTTTATTTCTAAAATATTAGAGAAATGTATTGCTTCTCAGATAAAGGCCCATCTAGATGATAACTGTTTGTATGAACCATTTCAAAGTGCTTATAAACAATTTCACAGCACCGAAACAGCCTTAACCCAGGTTTCAAATGATATTTTGATGGAAATTGATAATAGAAAATGTACATTTTTAATTTTATTGGATCTATCTGCTGCTTTCGACACAGTGGGCCATTCCATTCTTCTACGTAGACTACAGTTTAAATTCGGTATTTGTGGCTCTGCATTAAATCTTTTAGAAAGCTATCTTTTGGGTAGAAAACAGTGTATTTTAGTTAATTGTAAATCGTCTTCTGAATCTGTTTCAGTTCTTGGACCGATTTTATTTACCCTCTATACGTCACCATTAGGTGATATTGTTAGAAAATATGGTCTCAGCTTTCACTTGTATGCCGATGATACTCAATTATATATTTCATTTAAACCTAATTGTCCATCCTCTTTCAATTTATCAAAACTGCAACTTGAGAACTGTATTAGTGAAATTAGAAAATGGATGTCAAAGAACTTTCTAAAATTAAATGATGATAAAACTGAATATTTGTTATTAGGCTCAAGGCATCACTTAAGGAAATTTGCACATGATAATCCCCCTGTTGTAATAGGTAATTGTGATATATTTTCATCTGATTCTGCTCGTAATATTGGCGCAATCTTTGATAGTTTTATGCTTATAGGACTCAAGTAAATAATATTTGTAAATTGTGCCATTTTAATATTAGAAATATAGGTAAAATACTTAAATTTGTAACTGAAGAGGCCACTAAGTCACTTGTTAATTCTCTTGTCACTTCTCGATTAGATAACTTTAATACACTTTTAGTTGGTTTATCGTTAAAACTTATAGATAAATTACAACAAGTACAGAATACTGCTGCTAGACTTGTTACTTTAACTTGTTACATAACTCCTGTTTTATACAATTTACACTGGTTACCTGTTAAATATCGAATTGATTTTAAGATTTTGTTACTTACTTTTAAATGCTTAAATAATCTAGCTCCTGTTTAACTCTCAGATCTTTTAGAACTTTATACACCCGGCCGAACATTACGTACATCAGATAAACTACTTTTAAAGCCCAAAACTATTCAACTAGTCTCTTATGGTCAGCGCTCTTTTAGTTATCAAGCACCTGTTTTATGGAATAATCTACCATTTAGTTTAAGATGTTGTACATCTCTATATTCTTTTTAAAAACAACTTAAAACACATTTATTTAATCAGGCTTTTAACTGACTCTGTATGCAATCGTTAACATCTTGTTGTTTATTTATGATTACATTGTCACTTTGTAAAGTGCCCCTGAACATGTTCTATGAAAGGGTGCACTATACATATGCTGTAATAATAATAATACGACTATACGACAATTCCCGCTATGTGTAGCTTTATAATTAGGACATCCGGTCTCAAGTTACTCGTTTGACTTCAGCTTTGTACTCAGACGACCACGTTATTAAACGTATGATAGTCATAATACTATTATTAATAGTATATTGTGAACACGTCATTTCTCCACTCCACATTTATTTATCCGTTCACAAGTCCTTCAATTACATATGACTCGTTGTTATAATATGTTGATGATTATTCGTTCAATCTCTACTATCCAATAATTTAATATAATTTTATATTTATTAGCAATTTAGTTATGGATTTTCCTGAATTGAAAAAGACCACAGTTGTCAGAATTAAAAGCGCTTCTTTTTTCTAAAGACCCCTCCACGTGAAAACATTGATTCAATTTACTTATTTGGCTCTCGGTGAATATTGATGATCCTTGTACCTAGGTGTATTCAATTGTAAATATATTGTAAACTTTTAATATCTATTTTGTTACAACCTCGTCTGTAAAATCTCATTCTTAATTGTTTTACGATAAACGGTGAATTCATTAAGAGATATCAAATTTAAATTATTTCTTAAAGGCTCAATACAACTCTTGTTGTAACTGAATAATATGTCCCAATCTTTATTTTGGTCAACAAATTGTATTATTTTACAATATTCCAATTAATTGATGATACAAATTTCATCTTTACATTCCTAATTTTAAAAATTGGAAAAATACAACTAAATGATTTGAAATGCCTTACGTAAACCTTTTCAAATGTGACTTGGATTTTAAAATATTTTCGAACCCTCTGGACAAGTAAAATAGGACGCAATTGATAATTTACACAACATATAGGACACTTAAACACTATTCCTCTTGGTTTCGGTAAAGACAGTTAATTAATGCTGTTATGAATTTAAGATACATTATGTAAGATTTAGATTAAGAGCTAGTCATTATTGATATAATAGTTCGAAAGTAGATAATGCAAAATGAATCATTTGAAAATTTCATTTAAATTATTCTATTGCGAGCCAATCTATTTAATATCGGAGAAATCTGATGCCATCGAGAGTTTATTATGACCTGGATAAGTTAATTAATGTTTTATTAATATTTCAGGAAAGATTTCAGGACTAAAGAAAGACTTGCAATAGGTGGATTTAGCTCTTGCATAATGTATATTTAATATTTAGGTCTACTTTCATTGTCATTGTGCATTATAGGGTCCATGAATATAACCAGAATAAGAAATGGGCATGAACTGTTATAGAATGAATTGTTTTAATATAAATTTAAAGCAGGTGTGTGTTGATGTTGTGGGGAATCTTAAAAATGCCAGCAAATTAAAAAAAGAAACCCTTTTACAGTCATTTAGATTTTAACGTTCATTCTACCTAGGTTAAATGGGTGCCAAGTTCAAGTTTATAGAAGCGATTTATAATTTCAAATTTTTATATCTAAACCAATTTATATTTTTTAATATCAAAATCGACGACAATAAACTACCTTCCCACACGCGTATTTATTTTGCAGAACCTTATTTGGTATTTTAAGCAGAAATGCTAGGAACGAGAAAATAAATACTTTACAGAATATAACACACCACAAAACCTACGACCAATCATATTTTCTTGGTCCATATAATGGTAAAAACGTTGTATTTTTTCCCGCACCTGTCGTGTATTACCATGTTCATATATCTAATAACTTACCTTTTACTATTGTAACAAGCAGACAAACTATGAATTTGTAAACCGTCATCGAGCTGTAGTTTTGGTAAGCCTGTATACAAAACAAACATTATCTTTTCAAAATATGTAGCGAGGTGCAATGTTCTTTTGGTAAGCCTGTATACAAAATGAACATTATTTTTTCAAAGTGTGATTGTGGCACTGACATTCCAGCGACAATATCCTGGTCAGCGCCTATCTCGAAAATAAGGAATGTGTCTTGTTTATACTTTCTAATGTGCATTCGGAGTGACATACTTTCTTGTTGACTTTTATGATGTGAATCTTGTAATTTAACGAGTTTAAAACATTTAATTTACAGAAAATAGAATGAAATTTTGAAGACTCAGCCATTGCACGTTTATCTTTTTGTAAAACATCGCTTAATCAGAACTCTTTTCTATACCGGTACTGACTTCTATCTGTTCAAAAGCGGTATTGTGAAAGCCGTCTTATAAATATTAGTAAGATGCTTTTTATAAGTGACGTCACATCTCACGGCTCCCATCATTGACTCGATCGCGCGTGCATTGTTTATATACGACGTCCTAATTGCAACTGGTCCAGACCGAATGATACCTTGTACTTATTTTATATACCCATTTACACTAATTAAGAAATATGTGTTATCCATTTATACTTCAAGCACATTTATATTTTTTTCAAAATTTTCAAAAAACTGTTCTTGAAGTTAATATTGAGAACTAATTAACCAACACTTATATATATCATCCCTCCCAGTAACGTTTAGCAGCCTGTCGAATATTCACCGCTAATCAGTGTGACTTGGCTATACTAGGCTTTGATGTAAGGAAACAGTTTCACCACTTGCACCCAATTAGAATCAATATTATTGTGTCCCAATGTATCGTATAACAGGTTTATATTTAAAACTATAAAACATTTCTATTATTCTCTAATTGATATTGAAATAAAATGCAATATTGTTTAATTGTTATAGCGCGAGATGTATATTTCAGCACTTTAAAAACTAAATTGTCACAAATCGATACATAATTTTAAAAAATTCATAAATATATTTAAAACATCAAAAATATGTTGAAATCAATCCTCAATATTTTTGTACAAATCCTCAATATTTGTTTTAAAAATCATCAATATTTAAAAAAAAATCACAATTTTTTTTAAAAAAATCACAAGTATTTTTAAACAGCACAGTAATTTAAATATTATTAACTTACAATAAATGTAATTTAAATAAAATTATTTCAAAATGAAATTTATAATAAAAGTCTACCCTTTTTAAAAAATTATACCAGTTTTGCAAATGGATCTGCAAAGATTAGCAACGGAAGTACGGTTTTCTATCAAAGGTTATATTACATACATTGAATCTGGATTTGTTTTGTTGCATCTGAGCGAGTAGACACCATTCTTTCCCAAGAATCGGCCTTGCATTTGCTTTTTACCCGATCGATAATATTGACAGCGGTTCCGGTACTGAAGAACTAAACTCTTTGAAAGCGCTCACTTCTATCATGCGCAAGAGAGAGACAAAGCATCGAAAGAGCCGAAGCATCACACCTTTCCCAAATTAACTGAGTGTAAAGTAAAATAAACGAGAGATTTATAAGAAATATAGAGGAATATAAATACAACTCACAATTTCGTTAGTATTGTAAACAACTATGTAGTCCTTTTACACCCGATGACTGTATAGTTATGAGCAAGGTAACATGCTTACTACAACATACCAACAATATTATTCACCGGCTTTTATTCAATTACATAAAGGGTTTGTATGGGGTTTGATATTCATGCTCATTGAATCTACAGTTAAAGTGTTGTATTAAACTATAATGTTAAAATCCATACTCCCTAAATAATGATTCAAATATGTGTACCTGTACATGGGTTTCAAATGTACCAATACACGCAGTCACGCACACTGCTTACTTCAGAAATATAGGAACGAAGAGTCGTTGTTATCTGTATTGAAACAAATGAAATAGTGCATTAATGCACTGATGAATTTTATATTTATTATAATGTCAGTAAAAATTTTTATTAATCAGGCAAGGTGTATCCTGCTGCTAGTTAATGTCAAAGATCAGCATTAGAGTAATGCTCACTTGTGTGATTTAAAGACAAAAAAATATCATTAGTAAGTAGGTCTAAATTCGTTAATCAGAGGTATCAGTATAAAGGTGCTTTTTGTGTATGCGAATTATAAGAATTAAACCCCCACAAGACATCTGCAAATAAGTTGATCACCATAACAAAATATTTTAATTAGATATTTTTTTAAATGGTAAACCAAAAGGCTTAATAGGAGCATCTTAATAAACTACCAACTAATCTTGGTCGCGGTTACATTTAATTTACATCATAGTAGATAATAATATAGATATATAAGTCAAGTTTTTGTATACGTACCTAATTCATATACCACCCACTGAATCACCGTCGCTAATGTGTTAGTTACCCATCTTTAATCCGTTTGAGGATTAATCCCACCCACACCACAGAGCTAAGATCAATTTCTATTCATAAATTGGTGCAGAAGAGTAGGACGTTAAATCCCATTTTTTTAAATGCTTTTCTAACTTGCTGTTTCAAATACAGCTAATATCCCGATAGAGTAATTCCCCGTTAGAGATTATTAAAATACTGCAATGTTTAGATATTATTAACACAGGCTGTGCCCGCCTCCACGTCTATGGCGGTATATTAGTGCCAAAATTCTAACATGCTATCGTCTAATTTCTTACTTCTATTCATGTAATTTCTAACGTCCATTCATGTAATTTCTAAATTAAGACAATGTGTAACCCAAACGTCGGCCCCACAACATTTCACAAGATTCATTGCTTGCCATTTCCGTGTATTATGTGATTTTTTATTTTTTTTATTTGATTATTGCGTTGATAAAGTTCAGAATTTTGCAACTACGGCGCGCCCATTTTCTACAGGCGACCAATATTTCATACTCTGCAGGCGACAAATAGTTTATACTCTACGGGCGTCAAATAGTTTATACTGTACAGGCGACATATAGTTAATACAGGCGATACATAGTTTATATTCATGTCAAAAGAGCCCATTAAATCCACAAATAACATGTATCCCACTTTAAAAGAAACAAAACACATTTAAGTCGAACGAATGAATCATTAATATTACTTATATCGTCACCCGTATTGTGTTTTAATTAGTTACCGCAAACGAGGACGCACATCACACGAAGGTAGGTTGATGCTGATATTGATGCCGAAATGAACATCAAATCACTGTTCCAGTTTGTGATATATATGTGCATGATTGAAGGTAAGTTACTTGATATAAAAATCTACATATTAACATAATATATCCCAACAATAATATACTTTAAATGGGGTAATATTCTTTATTCTAAAATCGGTAGTAACGGTGGTTCGGTGAGTAAAACGTTTACTTTTTATCATATAGACGTCCTGTGTTCGATCCCTGGGCTGGTCGGGGCGGTTGAGATGGCCTAGTGGTCTAGAGTGCCGCACTTCGACCTCTAGCTGACCGGTCACCTCTGGCTTGCGGCTATGGTTTCGATCCCCGTCGAGCGTATGTGGCATGGAGATAGGGGCGCCTTCTCAACCTCGTGGGTTTCCTCCGGGCACTCCGGTTTCCTCCCACTGCTAAAGACCCCTACGCGCAAGCGAATTATTGAAATAAAATTAAACCATTAGTTAGTCCCGAAATGACCTAGTTTGTGTCGAGTGGACGTTAAACCCCATTTCTCTCTCTCTTTCTCTCTCTGGACTGGTCGACAATTTCAACCTCGTGGGTTTCAGTGGTGCGGGACAGAGAGCAAGAGGTAGTTGTTCAAATTCTACGAACAAAACCCGACGCCCCTTGTGCACAGTGGCGTGCAGATAAATTGCTTTCTTAACACACTATATATGGTATACAACCATCTTCATCGGAGCCGTTAAACACCATTTCATTTGTTCTTAAAGGTATAATTCTAGATAATGAATGGATAAAACCTATTAAAAATGAAAGTGCTATTGTCGGATGTAGCGTCCAGCTCGCATGGAAGTTATTCGGAGATCTAGATGTTTCTATTTACAAGGTATGTTATAGATTGTAGCAGTTTGTATAGGTTGCTATTATGAACAAATAATTTAAATATTGGAGTGAATGGAGTGACGACATACTTGCAGTGTAATGATGTAAACCTCATAAACAAGATAATAGTTAACTAAACCAGCAATTACGGTTTTTAGTCGGAAAACAAATCGTAATTTAGATCTAACTTTAAAACTAAAAAAATCATAAACAAAATAATAAGCGCCACAACAAAACGGTAATTGCGAGAAAAAAAGTGAGATTAGTTTTAGATTATGAACACACTTGTGCTCTTTTTGACTTCTATTATGATGTTGTTTAAAGTTACATCAAAGGTCACTCTACATAGAAAGATGAATGAAATATATTTGATCTTTGATGTATGTGGAGGTTTCATTGGCCAAGTTATACGCAGTGCAGTGAATCATACAAGTCTATTATCTATGAAAGTCAGGGGATCACATGGCTAAATGGGTAAGGCGCTGGCTCGCTAGCCTGGAGGTCGGGTGTTCGATCCCTGCTTTGGCTGAGAAAGTTCATCTCGATTTTCCGGCATGGTTTCCCCTTGTCAGTGATGCTTAACGGAGGGCCTGACAAGGACAGCTGTCTAGTTGTTCGGATCGGCGTGCAAGATCCCTTGGCAGATGGAATTCGATATAAGAGTAAGCCGTAGCGCCGCTGCCCGGGCAAACTTTCACTCATAGCACACTGTATGACATATGCCCGTCTTCCATTAGCCCAGATTAGGTACAGAAGAGTAGGACGTTAAACCCCATTTCATTTCATTTCTATGAAAGTCGTGTGTTCAATTCGAAAAGATGTTCCCACTGCAAGTATCATCTATTTCTCGTCTTTTGTGCAGCTAATCCGATTCCAAGCCACTGCAACGTCATTTTATCTTTCTTTATATACAACTTATAATTAACCATAATATATAGATTATGGAAATGTAAATATTGTTTTCAAGGTTTCGGGACAAGAACATATTAAAGACGTTATGTTGAATGATAGTGAGAAGTACCAGTTAAGTCAGATCAATAAACTACATTATCTCACCATTAACAACATCAACTTGAATGATGCTGGTGTATATAGATGCAAGGATAATCATTTTAAAGAGATAGTCGATATTCACTTGACAGTCACAGGTAAATACTGATAGATGATCTGCCTTGGATGGGTGGTAAATACTGGTAGTTGATCTGTCTTGGATGGGTGGTGAATACTGATATTTCATTGGTCGTTGTTGGGTGGTAAATACTGGTAGTTCATCTCTTGTGCTTGGGTGGTAAATACTGGTAGTTCATCTGTCTTGCATGGTGGGTAAGTGATTTTGGTATGTGAGATGGAAGTAGGATCAAGTAATTTGTATGTGTTCGGTTACTTGCTGTTGTAATTCAATTTTGGTTCTAAGTCTTGAGCACGTTCCGTACCATCTTTTTATTTCGTTTAAGATAGGGTATGTGGTTAATTGTTAGTTATGTATTTTACTTGCCAAAATGTTGACCTCCGCAGTACTGATACATATAACCTATTGTTGTTTTAATCTGATTTTTGTTACTTCCGGTTCCATTTTTCCGTTTTTTGGAGAATCTTGCTTACCTGTATTTTTATACAGGAAGCAGCCTATGTACTCCACCCCACCCCCTGTGACCTAATCCTCCATTGACCTGTGTGTGTATTATGGCCAGTACTATCAACTAATTGTAACTGTCGGGATTAAGTGTTGAAAATAGAGTGGCATTACCTGATGACGTAACATGTTCGTGTAGCTTGCAATTTTTTACAGTGTTATTTATTTTAAATAATTATTTTTACTCGTCTCATTTTAAATAATTATTACACGCTGTTTTTAACATTTTTACATGGATATATGTCACCGAATCACGTAAGTACTATTTCGCAGTTCGAATAGCTGTTTCAAAAACGACAATGCGTCGAATGGTTAGCGTACGCGCGCTGTATCACACGGCCCACCATTTCAACAAGTATCCTCTTATCTTTATCAAGCACAAATGATGATAGGAGGATACATGTCGAAACGTCGTGGTTTCAAATCCCCGGTTGTACGTGGCAAGAAGTAGGGTCGCCTGTCCAACCTCGTGGGTTTTCTTCCGAGTACTCTGGTTTCCTCACACTGTTAAAGACCCCTGCATGCGAAAGCGAATTATTGAAATAAAATAAAAACCATATGTTAGTCCCGAAATGACCTAGTTTGTTTCGAGTGAATGTTAAACCCCATTTCTCTCTCTCTTCGTCGTATTTTGACAGGTGTGCCACTCTTGGCAGAGTATACTAACGTCTTCAGGAAAACATGATGATATTATAACTTCCGTTTATTTCAATTGGTACAGATTTATAATAATGACACGTGCTCTTTGAACTTTAAACTTGTTTTAAAGCGTATAATTGTCATAAATGTGATTGTAAACAAGACGAGTCACCATGATCAATTGGTCGTATTAAATACAGGAAGAGTTTATTCGTAACCAAAGTAGTTCAAGTTAGGGTAATACTGCGTATTAAAGGGATGCTTGGTAGCTTCATTGAGCTATGGTCATGCATACTCCAACAGTATTTTAGATGTTATCAAATTCATTAACACAGAATTATATCGTCCGTAAATAAAAAAAAAAACCCTTCTCATCTGCTTTCAAATTTTATTCGAAATAATCTTTCTTAGAAATATTGTTTTAAAATGTTCCTAATTATGTTTATCCTTTTTTGTATTTGTTATCATCAACTGCAATACCTTTAACGCTATTTACAGATGTTAAATGGTTGAACACAACAAACTTTATAAATCTTTCTGTTGGAGATGACGCAACAATAATATGGGAATATTTTACGTATAATATGGATAAACATATTTCAGTCGTCAGAAGCCTAAATTCAACCCAGGATTCCGTAAGTTGAAGTATATGTCATATTTACAGTATTCCTAATGTGGGGGTATGCAAGAACTAAACCGGTCTAATGCGGGTGTATTTTCAGGCTTCAAATGTTATATAAATAGATTCACATGTTATGTAAATTTAAAATTTAAAGACAGTTATTCATGTGACAGGCCTATAGTCAACCTTCTAGATGAATTAGACAATATCAGTCGTTTTTACTTTAAACGAAAACATGTCTGTTGATTGAAGCAATGGAAAACCTGACTACGTTTATTATTGTGGCAATAGTATAGTTAATAATAGAGAATGTGTACTGTCAATTTAGGCATATTTCTTGCTCAGAATAAATTTATTTCAATGCATATTTTTAATACATGTGTTTGTATAGTTCAATATCAGTGTTTGAACTATTATAAATCTTTCAAAATGTATCTTTAAGTAATAATGTTTATAATAAATTTACGTAATTTGAGAATAATCCTATTTCTGGCTAAATTTTAATTAGCTTTGCAATAACAGAACACAGTTTTTATGGGATACAATCACTAGTTTATTCTAAAGGCACGACGTTTCGACTAGTATCCTCTTATCGTTATCAAGCACAAATGATACATGTCGAAACGTCGTGCTTTTAGAATAAACTAGTGATTGTTTCCCATAAAAACCGTGTTCTGTTAATGTGTTTCCCGGTCGCTAAATGCCACTAAAAGATTTAGTTTTACCTTAAGCATTAAAATAATACAATATGATTTCATTTTTATACAGTTTATAGAAATAATTGTATAGCAACCGTTGATTGTTTGCACTGATTTTCAACTATATTTTACATTGAACATACATACAGGTTGAAGTTCTTGGTAAATTGGAACACGATATCCTCCAGTATAATAGAAACCACCAAAGAATGGAGATTGGTAAAACGGAGAGTGATGATGGTCGTACAGAGGTAGTGATGTTAACAATACATAATACAACTATCGATGACTTGAGCTATATTTATAACATGAAAATACAATTTAACCACAACTGTGTCAAATATGGTGAGCCTGTTTCACTTAATGAAGGTAAGAAAGATAACTAAGTTGTAACCATATTTAGGCTGATCTACACGTATAGTTTTACAAAATTACGAAAGATGATGGTTTAGAATACAAAGTCGCTTGGTCAATTGTTTAATCCTGGAATCACTGTGTGATTTATTTGATAAAGACTTGTACTACATATCTTAATTAGTTATCGTTCATGCAAAATGCGAAGCTGTATCTATTTTCGTGACAATTCCGTAGATGCTGGCGAAATTTGACTCAGTTTCTAACAGGTTTCAGCAAAATATTGATTTTTCTATTTTTGTGTGTCATTCTAGTGCCACGTGTTTACAGCAAAATACCAGAAATGATAGGACGACCAACAGAAGATATTAAATTTGTGTGGAGCTATCATTACAGTTCTCCAGCAGTGGGCGTTGTATTTAGCAGATACACTAGTGGACAGGTACACGAGCTTATGATAACCAGTTACACGTGTTAGGTTGTCCAGTCAAATTTCATTTACGACAGTGTCAGATATCTCATTTGGCTTGGCAGGATGGCGTCGAGGGCGTCAAGAAGAAAGTTTAAACTTGATGTGTTTTTTTATTAATTGAATATCATGACTAAGTCCGATGACGCGTAGGATAATCGAGCCGGCAAACATTTTGGAACACAATAACCATGTTCTTAATGTTGGTTGATTGACTGCTAGGTTCCCGCAGTGTCGTCATGCGATGTGTTACCTTAAGCCAGGCTGACACTTGCACGACTTTTGGCCACGATTTTGTCGTGCCCATCATTGTCCACATTGACACGAACTGGCACGACGAGTTCACGCGTAGTTTGCGCATTGTTTACGCACTTCCCGCATTGGCACGACAAGTTTGCGCAAATCGGACGCTGTAGTGCCGACTCGAGTCGTGTCAATGCGTGCCACGGAATCGTGCAAGTGTCAGCCTTGCTTTAGGATTGTCCCCATTGCGTTCACGACCTGGTACGTGCAGATACGCTCGAATATCTTTCGATACGATCAACTGTGGTAGGATTATTAAAATACCAATCCAAACCTCTAGACACAATTCGAAGTCCTTCAAAAACGTATAGACAAACTAGTGTAATCAGGCAAAATAGTGTAATCAGCAAATGGACTGTTCACTGTGTATAAAATGGAAAGCGGTGGCGCATCACGGTTACTCCACGATTCAAACCACAATTCCAATCACAGCATGGATCGTAATGTTGGGAACCGAGCACCAGGTAAAGCAGAGTGATCAACAATTGAATTGTTAGAAACGTTATATAAAGATGAACGTTATATAAAGATGTACGTTATTAAATTGATGTTGGGGTGAAGGGGGTGGGGGGCAGTTTCACTCAATGTAATTTTTCTTTTCGTATATTGTAGTTACAAAAGGTTGGATATTGGAATGGAACCAGATTTTATTCATATATCGGGGAAGATAGGCTCCAGTTTAGTAACACATTTTTATCATTTAGACAGGCGATAACTGTAACGATAAAGAATACAACTGCGGATGATTTTAATACAATATATGGCTGTAAAATTACCTTTAGTGATGGTGTGACTGGTTATAATGAGACTAAGCTATTATGTGATATAGGTTTGTAGGTTTTCTTTTTCGTTTGTTGTAATTAATTAATGAACTCGATATCTCTTCTTCACTTGTACACGGTTTTTACTTTCAGACAGGAATCAACCGTTCATGAATGGAGTCTGACGTTGATGACCACATATTGACGAAACACGCTGGATACTAATTGGTTGTCTTTGACCTAATCAAACCTGTTATTGATGTGTACTCTTTAAATGAGTTGGCAAACAATAAATAAGATCAAACGTGGTATGACAAAAAACGACTTTACTCTATTGTACTTGCAGGTCCAAGATTAGCGACAGTTGCTAATCAACTACATGGAAAATTAGGAGATGACATTATGTTATATTGGATATATACTTATTGCCCTGAAGCCACTGATATTAGATTCTTCCGCATATATAGTTCTGGTAAATCTGTAAGTACCCTAGTAGATAGCTTTAAAGATTAATTCGTATTTGTAACTCGATCTGTTCTAACAGCAGCATTGTGTGACTCTTAATCGTGTTGATATCATTGTGAATGTTGCGTATATTGAAATAAGTATAAGGTGGCCGAGTGTGCATGACGGGACCTTCAAGGGTTGCATACGTGTTGTATATTTTTATTTTATTCAAAATATTTTCACATGTATACTGTAACATTTAAACGGTAGCTTTAAAAGAGGAATCCATGAATTTATCCGAAGCGTATTAATACTTCTAATACAAAATATAAACACCAAAAAAGGAAGAAACTATTTTTCGTATAACATTTTGTAGTTCCTCATTGGACACTGGACGAAGAATCAGGGCTACCAGCCGATAGGTAATAATCGTGCAGTGTTTTATCAGAGTACAGTTAAAGGCAAAGAGAAGATAACACTTGTTATATTAAATACAGATGAGAATGATTATAATTCTACCTATATATGTGAAGTCATCTTTGAAAATATAAGTAGGAACTTGACAGCGATTGAATTAATATTAATACCCGATACAGGTCAGTAAAAGTTATATTCAAACTATGGACCAAGTTCATTAAGGTACATTGGAATATTTATTAAACAGCCATTGACAGTAGATGGAAAAGTCGCTTGTGGGACAAAATATTCCTCCTTGCATAACACACTTAATTAAAACAACATAACAATTACCATATGTTGGTCTCATAATTATCGAATTATTGTGTTGGCCAGACATCTAAAGCCCACTAGATTTGGTAATCAATAGTGGGCAATGAGTTGACAGAATGTTAAGTCACTGTCCAATTATTTTAATGTTTTTGGATTTAAAATTAAGGCCACACTGCACGATGAACATGTATCATGTATTTTACACCATTTATTGATCTTACCTGCTAGTGATGGGATCACTGTTGTCTCTCCGGCACAGTTGATTTTTTATTTCCTGTATTAATGGACTTTATGATATCATTGTAGTTTATATAGATCGGTGGTACTATATTTTCTTGTATTATTATTGTAGATATAGAGAGTGGGTCATTGCTTGAGCTCAACATGTTGCTGATGACTGTGTTGCCCATATTAGCCGTATTGATTTGTTCTCTTGTGGGGTTAGGATTAGGTATTTATGGTAAGTGCTCAGTGTAATGTGTGCTGTTCAGTCTCTGCATTAACATACGTTACACATACTTTATAACAATTAGTAATCTGTTTTGGCTTTCCACCCTCGGGATATAAATGGACATTTATTTCACAACGGGTGTATTCTTCAATATACATAAAAATATATTCATCAATGTACAAATATGTATATCAATTTGTATAAATAAAAAAAAACCATGTGAACTAATGACAGTTTCCACGATACGTCATGAAACAGACTGTATAATGAACTATTCTATTACAGGTTATAAGCGTAAAGCTAAAGAAGTCGTAAATACCAGCACCAATCCAGCGAATAATATGAGACATTCCTACATTTCACTAAACAGTGTTGTTATATTCCATGCCAACCATGAATCTACTACAACTAATGGCGAGTCTACTGCATCTAACGACACAGATGACGACACAAATGCATATGCTAATCCTTACGATCCAATCAACAGAGCTGGTATTGATACCAGTAAAAACTTTTATATGTCACTACAGAATCCTGGGACAAGTAACATTAACCAAGGCGATGATGTACAAGAGACAAATGTTGATGACAATTCGGTAATCAATATCAATGATGTCCAGACAGCCGATGATTTTCAGACAGCCGATGATGGTGATGATGATGATGATGTTGGTGATGATGATACATCGACTCATGACTCTAACCCTTACGATGCTTTGAACAAATATACCATGAACAGTGATGTACACAGTTATCTATCGCTACCACCATGTTCGAGATCGAACTATGGGGAACATGCGCGTTCTCCCGATTCCAGTAGAGGAGGTGAAGTAATATTTGTGAAAAAAAGACCCTCAACCATCTAGATTCGATTATAACATGTAACGATTCTCAAATTTTTAGATCATCTTTGAATGTAGATTTGTTTATTTAGTTTTAGGTTTGGTCCCTAGATTTGATATACTTTTGTTGTATCTTTATTTGCAATGACTGTATACCTTTAATAATTATATAGAAATAATTATAAATTTTTATAGGTAATATTTGTTTGATTTGTATCAAATTAATTATTTGTATATGTATATAATTAATATAAATATTTGTTTAAATTTTTAATATGAATTATACATGTATTAACAAATCTGCTGTTTTTGTTTATGACTGTTATGACGTTTGTTGTGCAATAGGGAACCATAAGCAACCTTTTTGAAATACTGATTGAACTATGCGATAATATGACATTTCTTCGATGCTTTACACGTACTTAACCCTTGTGCGTTTACAAGGTGTATTTTGGACCCCAAACGACCATATCCTTAACGTTTGTGAGAAATTGGTTCATAATTGTCTGGCGAGAATTTTATACATTGTCAGCTACTTAATGTCGATTATAATGCTGCAAACATAATGGACGTGAGGCAGTGGCAACATTCATCATTTGATAAGAAACTTCGAGTATTACATTATCGGATACCAGGAGTCTTGTGGACCCCATCCACTTTCATTTAAACATTTGGTAGTTACAGGTGTCTAATCTGTTCTGCAATCGGTGCCAGCTTTGTATTAGGATTCTTTCTTACTGATGATATTGTTTTGGTTTTTCTAGTAATCTATATCGGAAATCAAATCAAGGTACCCTACCAACCCCATCAAAAGACGATTCTTCGTGGAATATGACAATTACGATAATTTTATATTTCTATGGTTTCGAAAAACTCTTATAATTCCTATTGTCACTGATAATGTCGGAAATAGTTGGTTTTTGCCGGATTGACTATTGTTCAGTCTTGATATGAAGCTATAGTTTGATCATATTTGAATAAAACTATTCACCCAGCAGCTGTGTGCCCTACCTGTCTCCGGCTGTGTCATTTCGGACATTTCGCTTTGTTACAGAACGTTCAAAATAGCTTTAACCTCTTAAGTCACACGCACTTTTCCAATTCGAAGAAATCCGACAAGAATAGTAAGGATAATGATAATGTTAACAAAAAGAATAGTGCATCACATAAATTGTTTCAATGGCATTTAGTAATTGAACTGGAATATACAGGTTTCAATTCTGTGGAATACAATTATTGGTTATTGCTGAGCTACGTTTGTCTAGTCATTGTTAAGCAATGGAAAAATTGCTACGCAGCGTTAAACTCTAATGAAACTCTATGTGAGTATTCTATTGATGAATACTGCAAAACGATAGGCATTCGTTTGATTTTGATACAAATATGTTTTCAACCTTTATATCTAAAACTATAAAGAACATCGTTGTGGCTGATTCGGACCATGACAAGACCCATTCGGACCATAACATTATTTGAATGACAAGAAGATTGAAAATATGTTTGCATATATTATAACAACATAACCATCAATACTACCCAGTATCTTCCAAGCAGTGGCATATATATATCAGTATTTTTACTGTAACGTATCTACAATAATTTGCAAGGAATGATGTTGACATAAGGAAAGACAGTTGTTCTTTGAATAATATTTCAATCATATGATTTTATTTGTGCGAAATCAAATAATTCTTAAAATTTATACTGTATTATTATATAAGATGGCCATCAGTCGGATTTTAAATGATTTTTTTCTGTAAAATAACTTGTTCAATCCCCCTATGGATATCGTCCGGCGGTGGCAATAACAAAAATGTTATTGCAGATGTTCCCGCTATAGTTTTTTGTTTCTTGTAATTTACACGAAGCCATATTGTGTATACTATACGTTACATAACAGAAACGTAGGACACTAAAACAAGTTTCAAGGAGCAAGGATGTGAATTCATTTTCCATCATATTTATATATTCTGATAAATTTAATCTAAACAAGTAACCGAGACAGAGATCTGAATACACTTAATTGGTTGACAATTGTTAATTAAATCACACTTTACAGTATAAAACTCAGACAACAATATACAAGAACCTAATAACCACAAATTGTTGTCGCTATCAGTGAGATCTAAGTAATTTCCATTTCCATTTAGTTATATACAATGTAGTACATTTTCAACGATACTACCTATTACTTTTGTTAAATTCAGTCTATCAATCTATTTTAAGTTTATTTTCTTAACAAGTTAATATCAATATTTGATAGCTATGACACTGTATTATAATAATTTTACTTGTTTCGTCTGTAGCTCATTATTAGACTTTGCGCAATCCACCCCATTTTGTCACATATTAAACCTTGATGTATGCACGTTCAACGTAATCTATTTTCTCCGGGAATGTACAATTCGTCGAATCTCATAACTTAATTCATATTAAAGTATGTATTTTCTCAGAAAAGGACTACTAAATATCTTTACACTGAACGCACAAAGACGTATTTCAGCTTTGGTCTTATCAATAAAAGAAAATGAAAGGATCTGAATGGTATGTTAAACAAAACGCATTTGTCCACATTGGTCTTATCGATAAAAACATCACGCTATGTATTACATGCTGACAAACAGGCTGTATTCATACAAAGAGTCATTATAAGATTTCGATTGGTTATGTTAAAGATGCATTATGTTCAATGGGCGTCCTCGCTGAAGGAATTCCCACCAGACGTCATCAGTGAAAAGGCGATGGTGAAAGAACCGTGTTTCGACGCATTGGGATTACATTCCATATTAATGACAAACACTAACGTTTATCAACACATCAGTGCGGTTTGAATGTACAGGAAACAATATTGTGTGGTATACGGACACAGATCACCAAAGTTATTTTTAGTCCTCTTCTTCCTTTCCCTTTTCCCCCTTTTGCATGGCGATTTTTGTTGAATTTTTGGTGTAGAATCGAAGAAAAGGGTTTGAACATACATTTTCTGCCAGGTTTTGGTGAATATTCATGATTTTGAGACGGAAGGATACAAGAGTAGTGAGGTTGGTTACGTTGAAAGGGAGGGCCGAAAATTGCAAGGTTAGCTGTCTCTACTTCCAGCTTGTCTATCTCAAGTTTTTCATGAAGAACCTCATACATGCTTTTGGGCAAGAGTCTGCCACATGTTGCTCCATCTGAGGCAGAAAGCGTTTTACCCAACGGATATTTGGGAAAAAGTTACAACCTGTCTAAGAGACGAAAATTAACAGTAAAGTCAATGAGGCAATAATTAGTGATCTGTGGCCTGTCTCAGTGAGGTCACGTGGGACCCGCTCTTCTATTAAGTTATCTCCCTTTATCTCTAGCGAGGACGCCCATTGTGTTATAATAGCTTAAAATAGTTAAAGATACATTATGAGAGACTAGATAAATAACTGAAAGAGAGAGAGCTAAAGAGAGAGAGAGAGAGAGAGAGAGAGAGAGAGAGAGAGAGAGAGAGAGAGAGAGAGAGAGAGAGAGAGAGAGGGGGGGGGGGTTAACGTCCACTCGACACAAACTAGTTCATTTCAGGACGAACATATAGTTAAATTCTATTTCAATAATTCGGGGTTTATTTAGCAGTGGGAGAAAACTGGTGGACCAAGAGAAAATCCACAAGGCTGGAGGATAACGAGCAGGTAGTTCTTAAAATAATAGTTAAAAACTAGATAATGTAGAGGGATTTGCTAAAAATATAAGTCAATTTGATCAATCCTGAACCGAGTATTCAGCGATTGAATTTTTGACCTTGCCTCGATCATCCTTACTGAAGTCGGTACGATAAAAGCATAGTCTCGATTAACCATTCCAATAAATGTCGCAGGCTAACGACACCATCGAGGGTTGATTATGGTCTAGATAAGTTAATTAATATCTAATTTAGATAATAATTCAGGCCCAAAGGAAGATCTGCAATTGGCAGATGTAGCTCTTGCATGATTGAAATTGAAAAATATTGACAATTTCATTCAACTTACTTAATTTGCTATGAACTATTTTATTATTTTTGAAGGTGTATCTAAGATCTGATATAGTGGTAGCAACGGTTCTTGTCAACCCATGTTATATTTACATTTTGAAATCTCGCAGGTGTTCCAATCCATTTAATTCTCGGGCCCTTCAAATGTGTTTTGTTATCTTTGGTGTAACAGTCGTGTATTAAAGATGGGTTCACAGCAAAGTATTTATCGGGTGGTTATTGCTAATAAAAGTATGGCAATTTTGGTATATATGGAAAGTAGAAATATCCAATCTTACAAGATGGTGGATTATGGTGCAAGGGTGACACACTGTGGATGCATATTTTCTTTGTACTAGAATGTCTTCGCACTGGGAACTTTCATAAAACTTTGCTTGAGAGTATGTCATTGCGTTAAATCATATTGAGTCCTCGATCGGAATAAATCAAAGGAATTGATAGAATGTATATATAATATAGACCTACCCTATGCAGGCAGTAAATATACCAACTATTCAATGATAAGTTCTTTATTTTAAGCAACATATAAGCAGTAGACTACAATAATTCATACAAAATAGAGAGAGGGTGAAATGGAGACGTTCACTCCTCACAAACTATGTCATTTAGGGACTGACACATGCTTCAATTTTATTTTAATACTTCGCTTGCGCGTGGGGGTCTTTAGTAGTGGGAGGAAGCCGGAGGATCCTGAGAAAACCCACGAGGTTGGACAGACTACCTTACTCCTTGTCACGTACAACCGGGGAATCGAAACCACGACAGTTGACTCAATTGCAGACCTTGTGATACAGCGCTCACGTGCTAATCATTTTGTCATCCAAACCCGTCAATTCATATAAAATAAATGGGGCAAAATATGTTGATTTTTAAAATAGCCGACACTGAATCATCATTGTAGAATGTTACAAGCATACAAATAATATGGGCAAAAACCGCGATATAATATTACAAATCAAAAATCAAAAATAATATTATCTCAAACTGCGACCTAATATAATAAACATAAAATTAGGTCTAACCGCGACATAATGTAACAAATTTATTATAATATGAACCGAAATCACGAGATAATGTAACAAAACTAAAATAATCTGATCACACATCGACATAATGTAACAACACTAAAACATAACACAACAAATATGAAATAATATAAACAAATAATAATAATAATAATAAATATGACACTATGAATCTACAGCTCAGGCATCCTTAATTGTGATATCTTAGTTCGTTTTACAATATTTATTTAATTAAATATGTTTAGGAGACATTATATATGTTGATATACATAATTAAAATGTGTCTTTTTGAGATTTGAGTCTGGATATCGAAAAACGAGAAAGTGCAGTTTGTATGTGAATTCACAGCTCCGACAGGCATCCTCATTTATGATATTTTTACTTCAAGTTAGAAAACGTGTTTAATTAAAACTGTTTTTTTTTAGATTCAAGTTTTAATAAAGAAAAACAAGTAGTTCGTTTCGACATTCGCAAATATTATGTGAATCCACTGCTCAGGCATCTTCATTTAAGATATCTTTAGTTCGTTTTAGAAAACGTATTTAATCTAATGTGTTTTGGAGACATTCTGGGGATATTCATGCCTTAAATTTAATCTGCTTTTCCGAGATTGAAGTGTTAGACTGTTTTCATAGAAAATTTTAATTGAAAATATCTGATTTTCTTTTCTGAATTTTATTCTGTATATATTGTATTGTGTTTTTATCTTGTTTGTTTGTTGGTTACACGTTACGTTTGGCGCAATATAGCCCAGTTGGGGTTGACATATCATAAAGCACCATTACATCCACAACACAATGAAATAAAACAATTCTACGGGTCAAAACTAAAGCAATAATGAATGATATATAAAAAGAAGCAATAATAACTGGAATATATAGTTTAAATTGTGGAAATTAAACCATTTTAAAATGCAGATGTGACGTCATCCTTTGATGTTGGCGTACCTATATGTCAAATCGAACACTTTTGAATCGTGTGAAATAAACACGTGGAATAATTTCTACGTTTTACTTCATGTTTTTACCAAACCGCATAAAGCGTATAGTTAAAATTGCATAAAATAATCTAAACTAACTGATTAAAATAATATAAATGTATAATCCTAATAATAATTAGTGTAACACATTATTGAGATTAATAACACCAATAAATATTTAGAGTGATAAAATCAATTATGTTGCTTAGAAGGAATGCTGGTGTTTCAGATTCAGGTTAAATCGTCACTGATCTCATCATTATTCATCGTTACATCTTTTATTGTACATTTAAAATTTTTATAGCGTCTAAATAGCCTAACAATGATATCGTCATACATTAAGTCTTTACTTTGTTTCTTGTTGCAGGAGTTTATCTGTGTCTTTGGGTTCTTGTTCGCCATTTACATCTAAAACCACACAAACATAAACCATGGAGAAATCCAGTGATAGCATCTGAATATTCTAATAATATTATTTGCAATATTTGTTCTGTGTTTAACACCCCGACAATTATAATTGTTTCAAATAGCCATAATCAACTCTTTTGATTGGCCAATACCTTTACGAAATATATAAACAGCAGTCTCATAAATGTCTTTTTTTTTTAAATTGAGATGCCATATCAAATTCAAAACCTTGCAGCGATTATTATTTAATTGGCGGGGTTGCACATTTTATCGGGGGATAACATAATACTGATCAACATAGATGGGAATTTTTTTTCTACAGAGTGACTAATGGCAATTTAAACATCCACATGTATATATTTAAATTAGCATTCGGGATTTGCAGCGGGGTTGTTTAAATTAGACATAGTTAGGTCGTACAATTTCTTGACGTTTTCTGTAGTGTTCAATTAAAATGTCGATAAAGGGCCTTACTGGTAGCAATTCATCGTGTACATTTTGAATGACTATACGCCTTTATTTTAAATCGGAGGATATCATTGAAAAGTAATTAAAATTATTTTCTAAAAGCGAATGTTAAAAATATCTAGAAAATAATACCTTTGTCGAGTTTATCAGCTACCTGACCAAGATCAACTCTTCTCAATATGTCTATTATTGTTAATAGGACATCTTTACCACGATAACTCAACAAATCAAACAGTTCTTTAGCACCTTCCTCGCTGTTGCTCTTTGTAATTATCTCTCGGTCGTCCTTATCTATAATCTTCATTGCCGACAGCCCTTCCATTACCTCCGATAAATGTTCTTTAATATTGTCGACCAAGAACGTTTTATTATTTTCCCATATCGCCTGATGGTGTTCATCCATTTGTTCGAATCGCGGCAAATCTGAAAAAAAAAACCGCGTTTAAAGCACTGATCAAAACGGAACCGCGAAGCAGTGACTAAGGTGGATAATAACATGCATCTCGAATGAACTGTGTGTGATTAATATATAAGTGCAGTAATTAATTTAGTGAGTAATTAAACCAATATCTCGACTTTTAAGCCAAGCGCAGACGGGCAACGTTTTCGAGAAACTTTCAGGCAACAGTGAAATCGCTGGTCATTGAAAGAAAAAATCGCTCGTCTGCGCGAACGGGCAACAACAGTTGCCTGCTGTTGCTCCGAGTTGCTTCTCGTTGCCAAATATCAAACATGTTTGATATTTGGCAACAGAAAAACGCTCGTCGCCGAGAAATTGTTCATCTGTTGCTTTAAAATTGCTCGTCTGCGGCGGTAGGTGACAACAGGCAACAAGCAACTGGTTAACTGTCCAATCAGCGAGCGCACTGTCGTATGTTGTATGTACGGCGCCATTTTGAATGATCACGTGATATCGGCATTCCGGATGTATACATCCGGGGAAAAATTGCTTCTCGTTGCCAGTCAGCGCACACGGGAGACCTCGAGTTGCCAATTGCTCGGAGTTGCCAGCAGTTGCCTATTGCAGTAACAAGCGACGAAAAGTTGACCGTCTGCGCCAAGCTTTACTGCATAATATATCAGTTGATTTGTGGAATACTAATATATATTGCTGTAGCATAAACTTGATCACTGATAACGTTGACAAATCCTATGACTTCGTACTGACAAGTGCCCCAACATCCGTGATATGTGTATTAAGAGTTTCTGGGTTGTATTGATATATGTCCTAGTGTCTGTGATATTTGCACTAACATTCGTTTATATAACCCATACACTCTTCATCGACACAATAGACATGAAATGGGTTCAGAATAAAAATAAAATACCTGATTCTAATTTCTGGGCTACTTCTTTCAGATCACAGGCATTCATCACTTTTATTATGCGTGGTAGTGAATCCTTACCACGGATACACAGTCGATTTACCAATTCAGTTGATCGTCCTTTACAAGTATAGACTTGAAGGTCGTTCTTATCCTCGTCAACTAAAATCTTTTCAGCATGCAACATGTCTACTAACTGATGAAAGTTTTTTTCGACACGTTGTATGATGTAACTCCGATTTTCTTTCCATATTTTATAGTGTGGATAATTCAGTCGTTCAAATTTCCCAAGATCTGCAACAACGATAAGAACTAAATTACAATTATATACTCGGTACGGGGCCCTGTTTCACAAAAGCTTAAACTAAAGTTTGATTGATTTTAAATTGCTTGCGTCCGCGCACTGCACATTTCCGGTGGGATCACCTAGGGTCTCAGCGTAAACGATTCGGAACTGAAAACTGTTGCCAGGGTGAACTAACTGTTACTATGCCAATGGGGAGAGTTTCAAGGGTTGTAGCAAAGTTTGCACATGGTTAGACAACCGCGGAGAGATGAAATAGATGAGTTTATTGCGTTTTATTCGTTTTGCAATGTATCGGTGGGTTGGCATTAGATATGTGCCCAGCCTTCAGTGGCAATTATGCGTATCCATAAAATAGTTTTATGGTATTTTGTGATTTATCCTATTATGTGTGGTATACATAAATTAAAATGTACCTGATTTTAGTTGATCTGCTATTTTCGGCATGTATTTCTCTAACACCTCTATAATGGTTGAAAGGACATTTTTGCCTCGGTCGCCCAACATTTCCACCATCTTTGACGACCTTTTATCTTTTTCAGCTCTCTCAATTGTCTTCAAATCATAATCGTCCAATATATTATAGTATCTAAATTGTTCTTTTAAGGGGTTCAAATGAGATTTAAAACATTCCCGCAGATAAACAGTATTCACCTGCCATACTTGATAATGCCAGTTATTCATTCTTTCGAAGCGGGATAGATCTGAAAAAGTAATAAAGCATACTGTGTTTTTAAATTAGGATTGGCTTAGTGTTAACCCTAACCCTAGATTAAACACGTTTTGTGCACCCCGACAAATTGTCTGTTGACGGGGCAGTTATGTAGGAACTTAATTTAGTAATTATCATATCTGTTTAGTTTTATCCAATTCGACTAAATAATTTCGTGTAAAAGAATTAGCTATTTAAATATTAATTATTTTAAAGAATTATTCTCTTAAAGAAATATTCCTTGAAAGACAGAGTAGTTCGTTAAAGCGAAATAATATTGCAATAAAGCAAAATGATACTTAATTGAAAGTCATTAGCATTTAAGCGAAATAACTATAATTATATACCAGACATCATTAACACTGCGCACCATTTCATTTTATAACAAGCAATAACCGATTCATTACAAACGTATGATATCCATACCTGTTTCAAGTTTCTGTGCAACCGTTACAAATCCACCAGATCGAAGAGCTTCTATAATATTTGGTAAAATATCTTCCCCTCGTTCACTCAAAATATCTACCAATTTAATAGCACCTGCTCGTCTACTGGTGTGTTGATGTAATTCTATCTCTTGTAAATCAACGTTGTCTAGTATATGTCTTTCTAGTAATTTTTGAATTACATTTGTAAGAATGAACTGTGTGTTTTTCACTACAAAAGTGCCATTTCCTTGCCACACCCGGTAGTGATCATCTTTCATTCGTCCGATACGGTTTAAATCTAAAAGCAAGAAAAGTTTTTTGTTACATCTTATTACATTGTTATGTGTTGTGCTATTTATATACAATAGTATCAGTTAACATTTCCCACCGAAATGTTTTAGCAATATCTTCTTATGTAAGTTTTGATGAAGTGTCCAAATATTTATATGACCATTTATAAACTTGTCGACACCATGGCGACGTTTCAATTTTTTTACGGAGCCCCTATAGTGCAAGATTCTACTCTTATGTAAATTTTTCGTAGATGATTCCACTCTTATATAATTATTTCGTTTAAACGAAATACTAATTCGTTATCACGAAATACTAATTCGTTATAACGAAATACTAATTCGTTATAACGAAATACTAATTCGTTATAACGAAATACTAATTCGTTATAACGAAATACTACTCCGTTATAACGAATGAATATTTCGTTTAAACGAATTAATATTTCGTTATAGCGAATTAGTATTTCGTTATAACGAATTAGTATTTCGTTATATCGAATTAGTATTTCGTTATAACGAATTAGTATTTTGTTACAACAAATTAGTATTTCTTTATAATGAATTAGTATTTCGTTATAACGAATTAGTATTTCGTTATAACGAATTAGTATTTCGTTATAACTTATAACGAATTATTATTTCGTTATAACGAATTAGTATTTCGTTATAACGAAATATTGATACGTTTAAACGAAATAATTACTTAAAAGTCAAATCATGCCCGAAAACATTATATAAGAGTTGAATCGTGCACTTAAAGGACAATATTGGTGTCAGTCATTATCACATATGTGATAGAACTGATTAAACACTTTCCAAATATAATACTAACACAGAGATCATCGCTGCCATAGAGGAGTAATAATTTCCTAGGCTAAGAAGTTAACATGTATGGACAATTTTTCTCTTTTAAGTGCTTTTTTGAAAAATTCATTGCCTAAGAAAATAATTGACAGCAATTGGCTTATTGATGGAGAATGGATCTAAGAAGTTATCTCAATTCTGTATAGTGTTGGGTTGTATAGTATTATTTTATAAAGGATATATCCATGGTGGTTCAATGTGCCCCGGTCTCCCCTACCTTATAAAAACATGGTAATGCACGGACTTTTAATCTGTTTTTCTTTCGTGTTCTCTTATCTAGTTGCAGTCAATTCTTTTTATGAATTGTAAGATATTCTCTCACATTGTCACACAGCAACTTTAGGTCTTCGAGGGAATTATTAGTGAGCAGATATTCGCCCATATATCTGTTATCACTAGTCACTTCAGTTAGTTATACAGAGGAATAACTCGTGTTTTCCTTTGGCGTTCGTCACTTCCGATTCATGAATTCTTTATTACTCCTCTATGGTAGCGATGATCTCTGTGTTAATATAACTTTAGGACTTCGAGGGAATTATTAGTGAGCAGATATTCGCCCATATATCTGTTATCACTAGTCACTTCAGTTAGTTATACAGAGGAATAACTCGTGTTTTCCTTTGGCGTTCGTCACTTCCGATTCATGAATTCTCTATTACTCCTCTATGGTAGCGATGATCTCTGTGTTAATATTATATTTGGAAAGTGTTTAATCAGTTCTATAACATATGTGATAATGACTGGCACCAATATTGTCCTTTAAGAGGTTCCGTAATTTCTAGCTGTTCTCTTTGATACCCGAAATCCAGATTTAGATTCATAACGGTCATATTTCATTTTGAAATCTTGGTTTATAATTATCATGCAGACTTACCAGTTTCTAGTTTCTTTGTTACGTTACGAAACCCATCTTGTTTCATCGACTTGAGTACCTTAATAATATCTAGAAGGACATCTTCGCCACGTACATAGAGAATCTTTACAAGTATACACACACCATTCCATCCGCTTATCGTTTTTCCTTGATCAATGTCACTTTTATCATTGACATTAATGATCTTTTCTTCCATCAGTTTAGTTGTTAAAATGTCAATTTTCTCTCTGGCAGCTATCATGAATTCTTTTTCATTTTTCGCCCATACCATATAGTGCGTGTGTTTCATCGACTTAGGTTGTGGGGAATCTTAAATAAATAAAATTATATTACTGTAGAGTTGTCAAGTTACACGGAATGTTTTATATTGCGGCATTTATTATCAAAATGTTTATTCTTATTGGCCATTGAACGTCCAAACATTTCGAATAAGAGTTAAATATAAAGTTTTAAAGCATACTTAGTATAAAGTTAAGTACAACGTCAAGAGGTATTATAAGAGCTGACAGTCGATCAGTCAAATTATTACTTCACTCAGAGCCGAGTTATCATCGTAAGAACAGCATAGTATCGTTGTGAAAACCATAAACAAAGTCTTGATCATCAATTTTTAAATTAAATCATTAACTGTCATTCGGATTTAAATGCTAACAAAATACCTCTAATAATCAGAATTAGCATGATATGTCGATTATTGTTGCGTTATGTGTACAAGCTAATCCACGTATTAACAACAGTCTAAATACTAAGCCATTAATTATATAAACTATCTTTAAAAATGTGGCATCCATAATTGCAACTGTTTACAGAGAGATGCACTCTTCTAAACATAGCATTTAAATCTAACTTGCATAATATTACCCATTGCTATTTAATAAAGCTTTTGAAAGAATTGCATAAACCGACGTATGTCCAATCTTTGCATTTTTTTACAGGAATTGTGTACAGGAATCAACATGATCGAGAGATTCACTTGTGTTATTAATACAATACATTAAAGTCTGATATGCATATTATTTTTAAGCATATGCTATTTAAAACAAAGGTTGAGAAAGAATTGTATGTTGTGTAGTTACCTGATTTCACTACTTTAGGTATTCCACAAACTTCTAACGCTTCGTTTATATCTGGTAGGATATTCCGTCCTCGCTGACTTAAAATGTTTAAAAGTTTGATTGCACCGGTACGTTTACCTACAGCTCTATGTATATCAAAGTCTTTTATATCCATGTCATCAATAATTTGTCTGTGTAAAAGTTCCTTTGTTATTTTTGGAAGGGCGTCCATAACATTTGACACCAGCAATGGGTAATTTTCTGTCCATAATGTGTAGTCTTCATCTTTCATTCTTTCACCTTTAGACAAGTCTAAAAAGGGGGGAAATAAAAACAATTAATATCGAATAACTGGGTCCACAGACCTTACAATTATACAACATGAATTTTGCTTTGCAGTTTTACCTTAACATGCCTTGAAAATAATACACAAACCTGTTTCTAGTATGCCTGCAATGCCTTTCAGTCCATCAAACTCCTTGAAGGTTTTAACTATTGTATGCATACCAATTTCTCCACGTTCCGTTACCAAGTCTACAATTCTATTTGCATCGTTAACTGGTTCGTTTTTGGTCAATTCTCGAAGGCTATCAGCATTAACAAGTTTTGTTTGTAGCAGTACAGTTTTCACGTCCCTAAAATGATCTATAACTGACTGTTGTATCATAGCACTGTTTTTCCTCCATACTTTATAATCTGGGAACTTCATTAAGCCAGGTGATGGGTAATCTTTAAACAAAAATGATTAATCCTTATAAGACATATAGAAATAGATTTCACTAAAAATAAGCACACTTGTATGGATATACTACTTCTGAATTTTATTGACATGCTACGTTTCAATACACATACAGGTATCGTTATCAAGCGATTGATAACGTAGCATGTCAATAAACGTAGCATGTCAATAAAATTCAGAAGTAGCATATATCCATACAAGTGTGTTTATTTTTAAAAGTGATTAAAGGTATTTGATTAACATGGATCGTTACTTTTAAACCACAATGCACTCCTTGATTTTGGTTTGAGAACATTATTGTAGGAAGGAGCCGCGTTGAATCTGATTAAAACACAGATACTATTTGGTTTGGTTTTTGTATAGTTCAAAATTTTGTTTTATATGTCTCTTCTACACTCGGATTTGTAAGAGTTGTTATATAACCTGCGTTCTGGATGTTGTGAGGGATTAGCAAATGAAACGGTTTGTTACGGTGAGTTTTTAGCGTGAGGTGCACGGAAGTGTGGATAACCCACTAGAAACATCAACGCTGATTGGTTAATCGAATGTCTGACATCATCGGGCTAAAAGTCACTCGTATTACCTCTAACGTGACGTTAATCTACAACTGGTCAGATGTTCATTTAGTAAAGGCTACCAGATTAGAGCCGCATTTGTCCAGTGACTCAGGTGCTGCCTCGCGAACCAATGGTACGGGGATCGCTGCCGGTTTGTACAAGACGGATAAAATTGCATCAGTTGGTCTATCCTACTTACAGATTTCATCATTGGTCAAGGTCGGCTTTGTTTATACTTCTTTTAATTCTTTAAGAACATAGCTTTTAATCGCCATATTCATTAGTGCATATGTGTTTGCCACCATTTCTAGTAATATCGACACCCGGGCATATTGTGACAGTATTTCGTTCTTTAATCAGGTTCTTGGATGACAACACTGGTATATACTTCTAATAATACTTTTATTCTGCTTCTTACAATAGGTACAAACATCGTGATGTAAACGACCGTAGAACTAACTATATGGAAGGAGTCATGACTTAATTAACTTGGCTTAGCACGAGTGTGCTAACTCCAGAAGCTCTCGTCTCGTCTCGTCTCGTCTCGTGCCAAGGCACCCATGGCCTTTGCTCAGTCCTGGCCGGACCTTACTCCTAGGTAACTTCATCTAGGCGCCCGCCTAGCATGGCCTCCTGGACCTGACTCAAGATTCGTTTCTGTTCTGAGTTTATAAACGTATTCGAGACAAAGGAGCTCATTAGACACCTGTCTAATGTATCAAGCATCATATGAAGGTTTAACATTCAATATAGTTTATCAGACAAAGAAAGTTAGATAAGACATGCCAACAAGCTATAGTTACGCAATGACATAAGGAATACTACCAAGATCTCCAGCCGGGTCTTGATAGCAACAAGTTTATGTTACAATCACTAACACGTATTTTAACATGGCAGGACGCCTCTATGACATATGTCATTGTGTTATATCCCTCTCTTTGTTTGAATAAAGTTATGAATTATATGAAATAACTTTTAAAGACTATTACAAAATTAGATACCTATGGAGTCGATAATTACTACCCTTATTAAGATATAAACAACAATAATAATAATGAAAAGACATATAAAAACAAACAACACTTGTAAAATGTCGTATACAAAAATGTCTATAAACAAAAAGAAAAGGTAAATGAAACACACACGAATTTAAAAGTTATATATACTTGTAAAATGTCATAATATCCAAAAACGTACTTACACAAAATGAAAAGGTCAATGAAAAACACACGAACTTAAAAGTTATATACACACAATCGGTCACACACGCGAGTCAATGAAAAAAAAACAAACGAGATCCTTGAATCACAAACACAGACTACTCTTATTATTCACATAAATGGTGGAATCGCGAACACAAACTACTCTAATTATCTTCTTAGACCGATTATTTGGTGGAATCGCGAACACAAACTACTGTAATTATCTTCTTAGACCGCTACTGCACTGTCGTAGCCAACTGTAGGGGTGGGGTACATATGATGCCCTTCCTCGTTCCAGTAATGTTGAGGGGTCAGAATTTTCCCTGCTCCGTTTAGTTCAACTATTGTTGTTGACCGGTAGTCTTTTCATTTTCCATACCGTCTGGCAAAACGGCGTGTTATGACATGTGCTATGAAGAGTATTAACTGCCACCCGTGCCGAAGTTTTATCATCTGCTTATCATATATATCATGGAGTGAACTTAATTAATAGTTAATCAAATTAGCAAGTGGAACATACTTGACTTTAGATAAAGATCTAACGATATTTACAATTGAACTTAGGAAGTCATATTGTTTTATCTCAAGAATAATGAATGATCTGAACACATTTAACCAATCTTAAATAAGATATTTTTGAAAGAACTAACGGTTTATCTCTATAATTTTTAAACACAACACAAAACAAGACAATACGTTCGCTCTAAATCCGAGCACAACCCTCCTGGGGTTAAACCACTTCACATAAAGTATCTCCCGTTACATATCGGGGCATTTCCCATTAAAACTTTGGGGTATTACAAATAAAACTCTCTGCCGTAAATATCGGGTCTTCCCATTAATATTTGGGGCACTACGTTACATCACAAATAATAATCCCGTCAACCTCGGGGCATAAATATATATACACAAACAACAACAAAAAAACTTATAAGAGACAAAACCGTTAATACCGTGTGAATGTTTAAAGAGTTATATCTCTCAATAAGGATACGCTTAACTCTATTCCAGATAATTAAACAATCATAAAACATTTCACTTCGCAGTTATTAGCCTGATAATACTTAGCTACTACTAACTTTAAAAGCCAAAATATGTGTTCAAAACAAACAATTATAATTCATAATCTTTTAAAAACAACATGACGCATTTTAAAACAAATAATATATATACAATTTTGTTTCAGTAATTTTCCTACATATAGTTAAAGACTGTTCCACTACTAGCTTGAAAGACGATATAATATATTAAATTTAGTAACGACACAAGGATGTTGAATGACGCGTGATGATAAACTGCTGGTTTCCCAGTTAAATTTTAATCCATAGCACTTATGTCATTTATGAACCGTCGCCATGGTAGGATTTAGAAAAGACTTACCTGTGAATACTAAAATCTGTAGCCTGTGGTCGTCTAGTGGTATAGGACTTCAAGCGTTGGTCTGGTCTACGGCATCAATTAATATGTGACAGTATTACATTCTTTAATCAGGTTCTTGGATGACAACACTGGTATATACTTCTAATAATACTTTTATTCTGCTTCTTACAATAGGTACAAACATCGTGATGTAAACGACCGTAGAACTAACTATATGGAAGGAGTCATGACTTAATTAGCTTGGCTTAGCACGAGTGTGCTAACTCCAGAAGCTCTCGTCTCGTCTCGTCTCGTGCCAAGGCACCCATGGCCTTTGCTCAGTCCTGGCCGGACCTTATTCCTAGGTAACTTCATCTAGGCGCCCGCCTAGCATGGCCTCCTGGACCTGACTCAAGATTCGTTTCTGTTCTGAGTTTATAAACGTATTCGAGACAAAGGAGCTCATTAGACACTTGTCTAATGTATCAAGCATCATATGAAGGTATAACATTCAATATAGTTTATCAGACAAAGAAAGTTAGATAAGACATGCCAACAAGTTATAGTTACGCAATGACATAAGGAATACTACCAAGATCTCCATCCGGGTCTTGATAGCAACAGGTTTATGTTACAATCACTAACACGTATTTTAATATGGCAGGACGCCTCTATGACATATGTCATTGTGTTATAATATATGTCATCAAGAAAATGAAAATCGATTAGCAACTTACCCTCCTCTGATTGGGTTGTATTTAAATTTGTACCTTGTTGCCCTGTAAAAGTTAAAGTTGCAACATACAAGTATATAATACGTTATATCCCAAATTCAATTAGACTGCGTCAGTTTCGAGTTTTATAACCACTCTTGCAAGCGATTATTCTCATTTTCATAGCCACGGACATAGAGTAATTGTTTTAATTGGGTGGACTAATGTTACAAAAATATTATCTTGTGTTAGATTAAAAAGTTGTCCAATATTGATATCACTGTAGAATTTGGTGGTTATGTTGTTTTGGATGTATTTATTCGGAATTTGTTCTAGTGATGTTGTTCGGCATCTCTTACTTGAACACCAATTTAGACATGCAGCCTCGTGTCTAAAACTGCTCTAAGTAAACATGTGGTCCCACGTGTTTCCTACGGGATTATGGTATCTCAGATGAGACAATATTTAGTAGATAACTCACTCCTGTTTTAATTTTATTGGATCAATTCGAATGGATAAAATCGATACAGTGAGGTGTTATCGATATTATAGAATGTTATGTTGGCATATATTTTTGTTTCTTAAGATGGCTTTGTAGGAAATGGTTACCTTCGGAATATTGAGTATATCGCCAACGGCAGAATTCATTAAATGCGATTTCATAGCTTTTATATTTTTCGATGCAATCTAATGCCAATAATGGTGAAATTTAAAACTACATTTACAATATTACTGATCATCCACAGGATTCACCCTCTCTGATTCCAATGTGTGACTCCGATTTAAAATTCAATAGGATTCGTCCGTCTTGATGCTTCATGCCAAACTAGGAAACAATTTCATTAAAAACTGTAATGATGATTTAGGAAAAGGAAGCATGACTGTACCCTCTTTTGCGTTCACGATCCAAATGTTCATGGTCAGACGAACGGGGTCGATGACATTATGGACGTAAACAAATATATCAATGGCCATTTCAGTCTCAGTTGAACGAATCTTGACAAACATCACCCAATCCACTTAACTTCGAAATGTTGTTGAAATCCATTAAAGACTTTACGAGCAAAGAGTCAAAAATATGTTCAATAACGGTCTTTGCACCAGAACAAATTTCATTCCAATAAATCCAAATAATAGCAATCTAAATAACACCCATACCACCACCATTTATCACAATTCTTCAATTACTTTCAAACTCTGAACTTTATCATCACAGTGTGATTCTTACGAAATTTCAGAAAAAATCATTCGGGCATTGTGGAAAAGAAGTCGAACTTCAAATTGACTATTATTAGAACAAGCCAACAGTGAGGTTGATGTCCTCCGCAGAAATACCAAAATACATAGATGACACATATTAATTAATCGCACTTTATCTTTTGTTTTCAAAAGTATCAAGCAATCAAACCATAAACTAAGTTTCATCACTCCGATAGAACAAAGATTATCTTGTCCCAAAGCATCGACCAATGAAATTGATTAGCTCTGCTTAGCTTTAGCTCGAAATGTTTATCATTTAACTCAGTCAAGACATTCACCTAATGAATATATTCATCAAGTATTTTAGGGGATCACGGTGGCTAAGAGGGTTGGGCACTGGCTCGCTAGCCTGGAGGTCGGGTGTTCGATCCCTGCATAGGCCGAGAAAATTCATCTCGATTTTCCGGCGTGGTTTCCTCTTGTCAGTGATGTAGGACAGAGGGCCTGACAGGGACAGCTGTTTAGTCGTTCGGATGGCACGAAAAACCGAGGTACCGTGTACACATTGGCGTGCATGTAAAAGATCAATAGGCAGGGATTTAAGAGTAGTGCCACTGCCCAGGCAAAATTTCCCCCATAGCACACTGTATGGCGTATGTCCGTTTTCCATTAGCCCAGGTTAGGTACAGAAGAGTAGGACGTTAAACCCCATTTCATTTCATTTCATTTAAACATTTTACCTCAATTAAAAGCAGAGTTGTTATGTTCCAAAGTCTTGACCAATCAAATTGCTTATCGCTCCTTAACCTTAGCAGAAAATTCGCACCATCGAACTTAGTCTAGATAATAATATGAATCTGTATTCAGAGTTTCATCACTCACACTTAATTATAACCAAAGTTATCGTGTCCCAAAGTATCAACCAATCAGATTACTTATCCCTGCTTACCATAAGCAGACAATGTTCATCATCGAACTCCATCAAGGCATTCACCTAATGAACGGCTACACTAAGCTTGACCATTATACCTCAATTAGAACGACTGTCATTGTGTTCCAAATTATTGTTTCCCAAAAAGAGTGACAGACAGACAGACAGACAGACGGACGAACCCATTTTAATAGTTCCCTCCTTCCTTCGACAAAAATACTCGTCAGTGAAATGGAGGTTTAACGTCCTACTTTTCTGCAACGACTGGACTTGGAAACATACGATATGTAGTAGTTGTCGACCTCCAGATTGCGATTGTAAAGGTCAAAATCAAGCCTAAACTATGCTGAATTACCGACTCCACCATCGCCTCTCGGGCATGGCTGGAAAGTATATGATACACACCCAGTGTTTAAACAACTTCTCAGTGGATAACTCCCAAGCTCAAAAACGTTAATATATTTTAGTGCGCATGTCCGACAGATGAATAAAAACACTTAAGAGAATTCCGAGTGATACGACAGAGTGCATTATCATGTATCCTGATAACTGTAATATATAACGGATACGAGTCAATACTCTCCAGAATACATGGTAGTTCTTATTACATTTGCACTATATCCCCTTTCCCATTAGTTCTAACAGTTTGGAACCGACTTATTCCTGCCCTTCCCTCAACCCCTGAAACGACAAATCACACGTGTTTGTTATTTGTATTCAAATAAAACATTATTATTCAAATAACACCATTATGGATTTAGGCCGACATATTGTGGACCATTTGAATCGGAAACTGTGACATATGAGTCCATGTGAATAATTGACATACTACAGGAGACATTTCGTCAACAATGTTTGTACAGTGAAAATTCAGTCCATTTTTGACCGTCATCTTAGATTTCCTGCTCTCCTGTTGTTAAGTCCATAGATAGCATCCTACTAATATTTTCACCTGTGTCATTTCTATCAGAAACCATCGCCACACCCTATTCCCACAGAATTGGTGACGGATCTGGAGTGCTATTATTATCTCCTAATTGCTAATTAATGAAAAACAAGAAAATCTGCGAGTGTTGTAACCAGTAAGGAACCATATATGGGTTAGGGTTAATATGGGTAGGGTAATGTGCCTACCTTTCTTTGTTTTTCTTCTTAGATACCCTGAAATTTATACATACATTATATAGCTTGTTTCAATGTTAAATGTTAAAGTAGCTAAGTTTCTAACTCAATATCATATCATCCAAAATCTTCAACATTGAAAACAGGAATTATTTGTCAATTTAAATCAACATTTACCATTGGTACAAGAATCGTGTACCATAATGCATTTCAGTCCCAGTTGTAACAAGGTACTCGAGGAACGAGGCAGGACACATTGCACCAAATTATACGGTGTATGTACACTGGAATAACCAGACGCTAGAGATTTGCATTCGATTGAGACTGTTGGCTTATTTCGCCGAACATAACTGATTTCAAATTAGAGTAAAAACGGAAACCATTGAATGTAAATCGGTTTATATACATTAATATTAGAGTATTGTATGCGTTGCGACACACTTGTGCCAATTTCTAGGTCCCAAATGTTAGCGATTCAGCTCCTTTAAATTTAGATTTCTTTATGCATATAGTCTTGGTTAATTGAGTTGAACATAAATTAATATCGATTTAAGAACTAAACAATCTAGAAATGGTCAAGTTGTCTATATTGCCATTAACATCAACTTAATCAGTATACCAAAAACATTGTCCGTCATTTTAACGGCTATATAAACCCGATACTCGACAATTGGGATTTTTAAAAAGGCGCCTTCATTAGTTTGCAGGTATTACCACGTTATGTCGCGATATCTCAATCAAGAGGGTGAATTATATTGGACGGCAGGTCCAAAGAAGCCAGGTTGCTATTAGAGTGTAATGAAATGAGGTTTTACGTCCCATCTGTCTGCACAACGATTTGATAGCCGGGTTACATTATATTCCTTTAACGAGTATCGCTGACACGATATAAAATACTCACATATATAAATGACTACAGCTACGATGACAAGCACAACCAGAACAATCCCAAATAATGCATATAGATATCTTGGGTGACTTTCTCGTATGGAAAATTTAACAGGAGGTTTTTTCTCTGAAACAGTAATGTTGAACTATTATAGATTGTAGACCATTCATTTTACTTGACGCCATTCGTGAAAAGAGTACGTTAGTTAAACATACATTATGAAAGAGTTAAATCTGCCTATTACAGGTCTTTCATTAGGCTTGAAATGTTATATAAACTATTAATTAGTCAAAACAAGACCATAATTAACTCTCGATGGCATCGGATACTCGAGATTTTAACTAGGTTAGCGATGCCAAGTCTGAATGTGTAAAATACATTTCCCCTAATAAACCGGTTCACACGGAAAAAAATCCGCATATCTGGACTGAAATCCGTGTTGCGCACACAAATTGTATAAGGATTTCCCTTTAAATACCTTTACATCATTTTTTTAATTTTTTGGGGCCACGGGAACAGGGGCCCTCTTACTAGCATAGTCTGGGGCCGTGGTATTTTGGGCGTGTCTGTTAGGGGTTGCCCATCGCACAAACTGTCTGGCTGTGGTCTTTCATGACTCCCGTGGTGGTACTGAACAACACTTAAGCTGTTTTAGGTGGCTCAGATTCAGCTAATCTAGCCTAGCTGCGGTCTAAAAAATTATTGTCTGAGCTATGGTAAATAATAAACGGATTTCTACGATTATGAACAAACTACTCTACTTTGGTTATTATAAACTTACCTGTGCGTTTGAAATGAGTTCCCGTTAAATAAAATCCATTATACAACTAATTATACCAACGAATAAAAAAGTTCTCTCTTGTAAAATTGAACTTCTCACAAACTTTGACATCGAGAAATAAAAAATGGAAGCTTATTACGTCACTTATCGGAATAGATCATTTCGTATAAGGGGGTCAAAGCAAGGCTATTTTAAGACAATCCAAATTTTGTGTTGGTGCGTTCGATTACTGACTGGCGCCGCGCTTACTCTAGCCACCACGAATGCGTTCGGGTTACCGATGATGCCATTTAATGAACGGCTTACTCGCAACAGGCCGTAGTAACCTTCCCAAGGAGCCGGTTACTTGTGGAAGTATCCCATTATTCAATATGGATGCAATTATTTGACCGAAGTTATATTTGCAGATTAAGTTTAGGCGACGGAAGAATTATTGTTGACATTTTTCTCGGATTTAAAATAACATATTTACGTTCCACAGTAGTGTTTTAGTGATTCTACATCTTGGTGTAACGATTCCAAGAATTAAAAAAGGCCACTCAGTGTCCTTTCAATTGCCAAATTCGT
Organism: Patella ulyssiponensis; assembly: GCA_963678685.1. Taxonomy (NCBI): domain Eukaryota; kingdom Metazoa; phylum Mollusca; class Gastropoda; family Patellidae; genus Patella; species Patella ulyssiponensis. The sequence goes on along the minus strand of OY783227.1, from coordinate 8,342,639 downwards.
CCACTAAGCAGATTGGTTTACCTCTACTAAACTCACTGGGACGCAACTGTGCAATAACGGGACATTTGCAGTGTTATTGCACACTTTTGCTGGATTACGCTAGTTTTAGTAGAAATCATATAGAGAAGCGGTGGGTTTTCAGTGCAATAACAATGATTACGTTGAGCAGGTGTCAGTATTACAAGTCATTTATAGCACACTTCATTCGCTACCAAGTTTAAAACCTCGACCTGCGGTCTCTGTGTTAAACCTGTTAACTCACGAAAGCCGTGCTATAAATATAACTTGTTTTCATTAGAAACTGTGCGACATATACAATGCATTTGTTAAATTTTATATTCCAAAATCTGTCAGATAGTGAGCGAAATGAATCTATAGTGTGCGATCATAACCTTGCCCTCCTAACTGCAATTTTTGTAAGCTATTGAGCTCGTTAACAAAGTTAACAAACGTTCCAATGTTTGAACGAAAATGTGATTTAAAGTATGTTCTGCATAATATGGGCTTTATTTCGCTTCTCTGGATTTAATAGTTCCAATGAGATACCAATGAAAAGATCTAAAGTTTGTTGATGGATTATTGTCTGTGCGTTATTTATCAGAACATCGAGCTTGGTGGCGTTTATCTTCTATTTTGATACCCGAAGAAAGCGCCGCGCCGTTCGATTACCCATTTCCACTGCGCCTGTCGAAACGTACTCGAGGATCCTGGCCGAGTAAGCACGGGGCAAGTAATCGAACGCGACATGTATGAATAAGCTATTTCTCTGAGACCCATAAAAGAATTTGGTCGTTTACAAACATAAATACGCCCATAGTCCAATATTTTTTGGTTAGGGTGTTCGTTGGGATTTTTCCTTTTGAATTACATTTGTTTTACTGGCTGTAGCCGAGGTAGGCCTAAATTCCGATGTATTTTACATTTGCCTCGGGAGGTAAGTTTATAATAACCAAAGTAGAGTAGTTTGTTCATAATCGTAGAAATCCGTTTATTATTTACTATGGCTCAGACAATAGATACGTTACCACTACAAATTTCTGGCAATTGCATGCCTCTGTCAGGAGTACTCCACCAATAGAAATGTCTGAAGATGGACGGTACACCGCGGAGCGATTTTCATGCGGTACACTTTTCAGCTATTCTAGCCCAAGAATTCACGCCCAGAATCACAACCCTCGGTGCCACACCCACAACAGAATCCCGACAGGCTTACATTCTGATGATGCCAGATATACATGCATTGATACCATAAAGGGATAAACCATATGTTGGATGCTTCCAGAGATATTATTCTAGTAGGCTGTCGTGTGATTGCGATAGCGGCTACATTATTTAAATCTGGTATGGATCATTGTGGGTCATCATATACCCGAGAAGCTGCATCTTTCAGGGACAACTCTTGTTATGTGAAATGAAATGGGGTTTAACGTCCTACTGTTCTGCTCCGAACTGGGCCAATGAGGGAAATTTTGCTCGGACAGCGACACTATGGCCTACCGTAATATCGAATTCCAACTGTCAATGGATTTTTTACGCGCACGCCAATGGGACTTCGGTTTTTCGTACCATCCGAATGACTAGACAGCTGTCATTGCCAGGCCCTCCGTGCTGCATCCCTCATAAGGGGTAACCACGACGGAAAACCGGGATGAACTTTGTCGACCAATGCAGAGATCGAACATCTGGCCTCCAGACTATGTTATAAGAAACATCGAATCCCCGGTTGTACTGTCAAGGAGTTGGGTCGCCTGTCCAACCTCGCGGGTTTTCTCTGAGTCCTCCGTTTTCCTCCCACTGCTAAAGACTCCTACGCGGAAGCGAATTATTGAAATAAAATTAACCCATATGTTAGTCCCGAAATGACAGTCTCTCTCCCCCCCCCCTCTCTCTCCCTTCCTCTCTCTCTCTGAATCATCTCGTCAAATGACCATGCCTATATCCTTTAACTATGTCATTTATATACCATGCTGTAACTAACCATAAAGCGATATGCCATGATCTAAACTAGATTTTCCGTCTTCAAAGGTAATCTTGCAGATATAGGTAAAGTTATAATCTTCTGGTGTTGTTTTGAGTAAAGAGAGGGTTATCTTTCCTTTAAAACCACCAAGCTTTGTTTCATTAAATCGCAGCCGATCTTTAATACCCTTTGGTGAAAACACATCCTTGTTCCAACTACCAATTACAGCCTGTCCTGACTGTAAAACAATAAATGGACAAATTAAAGCGGGGGGGGGGAGTATCGGGGAAGAATTTATGATGCATAATTTTCCAAATCAACTGTTTGCGTAGATTTCGATAATGGGTGGTAATCATGCATTTGAGTGGGAATTTGCGAGATACAAATGAGCTTGGCATACGTTGGTGACGAAATTGTCAGTGTAATATTTTATGCGTTTTGTTGGTCGCCAGGCTCATGTTCCAATTATTCCCAAACAGGGTTGATCCAATCTGACGGGCACACTCCTATACGTTACTCCCCGAAAACAGTTTGTTGTAAACCACATGTCGTTTCAGTCAGTTAGATACTACATTATCCAGCGATCGAATTCCATTGCACTTGAAGGCAGAACTATGAAATGAGAAGTATTTTGCTGAGCAACAATATTCAATAAAACTGGAGGTAGGCCCTAATGCTGATATTGATATTGTAAGGCCTGCATGAACGAGTGATTGATTACGTTCTGACGTATAACACATCATTCAGCCACTCTTGCTGCTGCAATTTCGGAATTTTTTTTTCTGTACACATTGAAATACGCATACATGTAAACTTACCACTCATCCAAGCATTGTGTGAAGGATGAGGGGGATTATTGAAGTGAAGCCGGAACCTTAGCATGTATGTATATTCAGCATATTATTCTAGTATCGCAAGAGTTATCGCTTTTCAAAGTGGAGGTAAAAACAGTCATGTAATATGACCAAACATTTGTATTTATTCTGCAATAATCCAGGTAAGCAATCATTATTATTCTAGCGATCGCATGGATAGTAAGATCCTGAAGATTTTGCGATCTATCGCTATTTTTCAGGATATGTCTGTACACATGCAAATACACATACATGTACATGTAAAATGGGCCTTAGACTGAAAAACGTAGTAATATGCTTACCTTTGTGTTTGTGTTATAACGAGTAAATATGATTGTGTCCACTGGCAAGCCATACTCATAATACCATACAAACTGAATATCTTCTTGCATTTGACCTCGAATTTCAGTGGCGTCACTATAGATTAATATTGCTACAATTAAGCAAGGAGATTACTATATCTTTGATACATGTACATTGGTTTTAAAATCAGTATATTTTTCTACATGCATAATGGACAAGCCGGTTTTATTATGGCTTTATATTCCCCTATAACATTCCCCCACCTTTCAAGGAAAGGTACAATTAGGCCAGGACGATTTACCCAAATACCTACCATACTACCACATGTTACCTCGATCAGTACTGTGAAAAACTGACAAATCGGGTTAATTCGAGGTAAAATAGCAATGATAATCGAGACTATTTCTTTCATTGGTACCGAATGGAGTAATGAATAGCTAATTTCAAGGTTCAGAGCTTGCAATTCCCCTTTAAATAATCTAGTTTGTATCTATTATAGTTAAAACTGCCAGCTCGTTATCTAGTTTCACATAATGCCCCTTTAATGTGTGTCATATATATATTTTAGGATGGATGCTAACTATAGTATTGACTTATAAGATCTTACTTTGATGAAGCTTGATATCATCTGAAATTGTCTGCGCATCGACAAAGGCAATACGGCATATATAGTTACAATCAAAGTCTTCCAGTGTTGTATTGAGTAATTCTAATGTTATGTGCCCTTCTGTTCCATTTGGTGAGTTGGTTTCGAGGTTGTTAAACAACAGTCTGTTTCCATCAACATCTTTGTTAGGAAGGAACTTATCTCCGTGCCATTGCCCTATTGCCATAATCTAAAATATACATACATCATTGTTCACATCCCTTTTGACACCACATACACACACACACACACCATCACACACAACCCAGTTTATGCCAACACATTGCAGCTTAAATAATTATTCATAAGAGACACACGGTCCATGTTTTACTATAGTTCACACCAATACAAACCATGTAACTCTGGATTATATCGATCCACATACATCGCAATAGTCAACATTGCCAAGAGCACACCACAATTAGCCCCTTGTATATAGCACACAAATAAGAGAGCTAAATGGGGCTTAAAGTCAACTCGACACAAACTGGGTCATTGCGGGACCAACATATGGCGTAGGGTTCTTCAAGATCATTGTTTTTCAAGATCAAGACCATTACATATCGACCAAAGTTTACGTGAAATGCTATGTGTACCATGTTTTTCGTTTCACCCAAACGACTAGATACCATTCATTATCAGCGCCTCCGCCCTGCACCACTGAAAAGGGGATACCACATCGGAAAATCGTGATAAATTCCCTTGGCCACAACAAGAAAACGTAAATCTTACTCATTGATACCTAGCTTATACATGTACAGACAGAGGGGGGGGGGGGAGGGAAAGAGAAAGATGGGGTATAAGGTCCACACGACACAAACTAGGTCATTTCGGGACCAACAACCGGGTGATATGGAGAAAATCCGACGATGTTGGACAGGCGACCACATCCTTATCACGCACAACTTGGGAATCGAAACCACGCTAGTTGACTCAATGACAGACCTTATGATACAGCGCGAATGTGCTTACTAATTTGGCCACCCAACCCCTCACATAAATAAGTGTATATGTGCTGGCGACGTTACAACCATGTTATAGCAAACTGGCTCTTCCAATTTAAATAACTTTCTTGTGATTAACTTGCGTTTATTAACTTTATTGACACTTTATACAATTATTAATTATTACCTCTTTGTTGTGTTTGTCGTGACGAGTTATTATGATGGTATCTATTCCATATTTATATTCATAATACCATACAAATGTAATATTTTCTCCCAGTCGACCTTCAATTTCACCCACTTCACTATATATTGATGGTTCTAAATAAGAATTATATTTTCACTATTGTCTCGAAATAATCACCGTATTTTTGGCGCAATATTGCTCAGTTTGTGCTGACGTGCCAAGAAAACTAAATTTCATTTCATTTTCAGCACATATTGTGTGTCGTAATTAACTATGTTTTCACTATATTATTTTACCGAATAAGATTATATAAAATTCATCGTTCTAAAAAAGAGTCATATTATCACTAAATTAGAAGGATACCATCTAATAAGAACGATACTATCACTAAATAAGAACGATATTATCACTTGCATAATAATGCTATAATCTAACAAGTGCTCAATCTTAAGTCTTAAATTTGATTCAAGACATATCCATCACTTTTCGATTGTAAGTAAAAATGCTTACTACTTTAAAACTGATTTTAAAGAATTAAAATCTACACCGCTATTAGGTTATGTCCAACGAATGACGTCATCCACACAATTGTGTATAGATACGGTATAATAATTAATATTAACAGACTGGCATCAAGCAGATAAACCGTGTAACTCATGATGAGTATATAAACTTACTCTGTGCCCTCAATTCAATTCCCCTCACACTGTTAAATGCTATTCCACAGAAAATTTTACAGTTGTAGATTACATCAAAATCTCCATCAATTGGTTTGATGAAAGTCAGCCTAATTATCTCCCCTGATCTGTTTCCAATGGGAAGTTTATCAAATTGTAATACAGTAGTATTACTGTGGGTCTGTCTAAATGCTCCATCCTTTGTCCATCGGGCTATTTCTCGGTTCTGAAATTAAAGTATGGGTTATAGTGATTTTGCGTCATCACATAGAACTATTTGAGCTAACACATTTATTTTGTTGGTGGTCAACGTTCTTTTTATAGCTCCGGCTCACCTTTTATGCATGAAAATTCTGATTGTTATTAACATTCTCCTATTTTTTGAAAAGGATGGAATCTTTATTAATAAGAATGTACATAATATTGCGTTTAATATACCTGTCCAGTTATTTTGTTGAATTGGTAGAATATGATTTTGTTTGCCAACTTGACACTCTCGTATTTCCACAGCAACGTTACATTCGTGCTAATAGTTGACGTCATTCGATCGACTTCATATAACCATTGAAATTCAATGTCTACAACAAAGGGGTATTTATTTAAATATAAATTGTGTTGATTTATACATATCGATATAATATATTTATTTATATTTTTTGTCTAAACACTCGCCGGGGGTTTGGGATCTCATTATTAACTTGGTATATGACATTTTCTTCCATCCAAAACCCGGGCTACCAAGCTCTCCAAATGAGCGCGGGGGAATCCTGCTTTACCATAGTAACAGGTCACATGACCAACCATATATCAGGTGATCGTGCGACAGGGATAGCCTGTCAACGAAGTACCATAAGGGGGTACATATAAGGAGATATAGACGATGGCTGTGTTTATTAGACTCTACGTTGTGTTTGCTGCACTAATAGCCCGACTGGTTGATATTGACGTGCCAAATCTCAGGTCATTTGTAAATTTTATTTGTGATACACAACAACCCACCTTCTTGTAAACTAACTGGTTTGTGAGATATGGTACAGGTATCACTGTATTTCAATTCTATATGGTGTGTATATTTCAAATCTTCCTCGTCTACATTACGTAAGTTAAATACAATTTTTGTTGAGTTATTCGTAATCAAACGAAAGTCCATTCTGTCATCCACCCATCTTTCTGCTGTATTGCCATCCTGCCACTTAACAAGACCCTGTATCATGAATGTAAATAGAAACAATTTATTTTACCTTTCACCTATTTTAAACCGTCCATAAACTGTATATATGACCTCTGGCAGCGGTCTTGGGATAGACACAAACAAACTTCATCACATCAAACCTCTCTTCGGAGACTGGCCAAGCACCTATAGAACTAACAGGAGGGATGAAGTTGTTTTGTTTCGCTATCATGTAGGTCATACTTTTTAAGGTAATATTTTTATCTTAAAGCGAGAGCCTCAACCAGAATGTGTTCACTGCCATGTTCCTTTGACAGCAAAACATAACTTAATTGAGTGCAATCCTCTCAAGTCCATACGATCTAAACATTACCGTTGTCAGTCAGTACGTCAGTGATTTATTTGCCCAACCAGAGCTATATGATAATTGCTAACATTTTGAAAGGAGGCAAACTTTTATAATAAATTCATATTTTATATATTTTATCATGCGTTATCTTATACATATTTATATATGTGAAAGATTTAATAGTTGTTTTTAATCATATTTTCTGTGTTATGTGTTTTTATTTACATATATAGATACATCACCGTAATAATATTGTTTTAATTTGCCTCCTTAAATTCACCATAGGTTTGACGCAATATAGCCCGCTTGGAGCTGACGTGTCATTTCATATCATAATGCCACCGTAGTGCATGAGGTAATGGTGATTTACTAACTCGTCGGGTGCCATCTTCCTTGGATTTTCTGTACAATAAAATATATTGAAACACAGACTTGGATAGGTATTCCCATTGCATCGTTATATCATTTGTCACACGAACCTTCATAGTCGTCATATTACTCTTCCACTGGAAATCTAGAAATAAAATAAGTATATATATATATTGGAATATGGCGGGCTATAGTCACAAAGTTAAAACCGTAAACCATCACTGACTGGCCTTGTATATAGCGCCCCTTTCACATAAAATATTTAAGGGCGCATTACAATAAAATGATTATTAGTATAAATACATAATTATGTAATTTAAAAAGTAACTGTACATCGAACATCAATAAAAAACATTCAAATAAAGATAAACATAGGCCTAAAAGAAGTCTAAATAAATATGATATAGATATAGAACAAGAGACAAAAACAATTATTTAAAAGGAATATTAAATAAATACATCTTCAAGCGTGTTTTAAAATAGATAATAAAGTGTTGCTTCTGATGAAATAGGGGATCTTATTCCACAACTTACGAGAAGCCACAGAGAAAGCCTTTTCTCCATATTATGACATCATATTGGCTCTATTTTCTACCGAAAAGATATAAATCTGCTGCAGACCGTAAGTTTCTACATGGAGTATAATAAAAGCGTAAAAGACTAGAGAGATAAGATGGCGCTAGATTATGGATACATTTAAGCGTTAGAGTAAAATCTTATACTGAATTTTGTAATGAACAGGCAACCAGTGCAATTTATAAAGAATAGGATTACTGTGATCAGTTAAAGAGGCTCCTGTAATCATTCTAGCAGCACAGTTCTGAAGTTTTTGAAGTTTACTAATGTGTCCTAAAGGCAAACCGTATAAAAGTGAATTAAAATTATCAAGACAAGAAGTGACAAGGCAACTGATTAGTGTTCTAGTAGCATCTGTGGTTATATATTTCCTGCCTATACTGTATTACGAAGATTTAAATAACCTTATTTGCAAATATTATTGACATGACTTTCCAATGGCATATTGGAATCAAATATGGCACCCATGTTCCTAACTGCATATACAAAATTGACTGAACTGCTATCAACATTGGTAGATAGATAATTACAAATAGGTGAATTCATTTTTGAACCAATAACTATGAATTCAGTTTTATCGTCATTGAGTTTTAAAAAGTTGGCGGTCATCCAGGACTTAATTTCTTAAATACATTTCTCTAAAATAATGTTGCAATAAGTTTAGGCATTATCAGAAAATTTTTGAAACAATTGTTACAAAGTTGAAATATCTGAGGTACTTGTGACCTGTCCTTCACCAGTAATTAAATTTACTTGCTGCTGACACTAAAATCAATATGATTATTATGATTCTTGTAAAGAATAATCCACCGCCATGTTCAAATTGTCGTGTCAAGAACCCCCTGACCGTTTAAGTACATATACTAGAATTCAAATTCCACCATGGTTATTATTATAATATCTAATATCAATAATGTATATATATATATGTATGCGTGTACAAATTGGATAAGTCTTTTGATTCAAATCAGTTGAGTGAAGGGCCTCTCTCTCTCTCTGTTGTAATTCTTTTGTATATACATCTATACTAAGAATTAAGTAATGTTGTATCCAGAACGTGTTTTTGAAGTTATGTTATACAATATACACTTCGAATTGACATAGTGCATTTTTGTGTCTGACGATTAGGACATTTCACTTTTTACGGAATTTCTAAGGTTTCTACCCGTCACCGAAGGCCACGCGGGGTGAAACTTATACCATTTTTGAATTTTCTTTTTAAAAATGGCTACCGATGGCATTTTTTTTCCAAAATTGTGACTAATTCCGCGAATAGTGTGGTGAATATGGCAGTGTGAAGTTAGCTCGATTTTCGTTTTTCAATATTGGTGAATATCGAAAAACGAGCTACTCGTTTTTCGATATTGGCGAATAACGAAAAACAACTAGCTCGTTATTCGATATTGGCGAATGTTGAAAAACGAGCTACCCGTTATTCGATATTCAAACTTGAATAACAAAAAAAGCAGATTTGATGGATGTATATCTTCAGAATGTCTCCAAAACACATTTTATTAAATACGTTTTCTAAAACGAACTAATAAGAATATCATAATTGAGGACGCCTGACTGAGCAATGGATTCACATAAAAACTTTTCTTTCTCGATCTTTTTTGATATTGGCGAATCTCGAAAAACGAGCCACTCGATTTTCGATATTCATACTTGAATATCAAAAAAGCAGATTTGATGGATGTTTATATACAGAATGTCTAAATTGACACATTTTATTAAATGAGTGATCTAAAACGAACTAAATACATCATAATTGGGGATGCCCGAGCAGTGGATTCACATAAAAACTGCTCTTTCTCCTTGTTTTTTGATATTGGCGAATCTCGAAAAACGAGCTACTCGTTATTCGATATTCAAACTTGAATATTAAAAAAGAAGATTTGAAGGATGTATATCTACAGAATTTCTCCAAAACACATTTTATTAAATCAATGATCTAAAACGAAGTAAAGATATCATAATTGAGGATGCCTGAGCAGTGGATTCATATAAAAACTGCTCTTTCTCCTTGTTTTTTGTTGATATTGGCGAATCTCGAAAAACGAGCCACTTGTTTTTCGATATTCAAACTTGAATATCAAAAAAGCAGATTTGATGGATGTTTATCTACAGAATGTCTAAATTGACACATTTTATTAAATGAGTGATCTAAAACGAACTAAATACATCATAATTTGGGATGCCCGAGCAGTGGATTCACATAAAAACTGCTCTTTCACCTTGTTTTTTGATATAGGCGAATCTCGAAAAACGAGCTACCCGTTATTCGATATTCAAACTTGAATATCAAAAAAGCAGATTTGATGGATGTATATCTACAGAATTTCTCCAAAACACATTTTATTAAATCAATGATCTAAAACGAACTACAAATATCATAATTGAGGATGCCTGAGCAGTGGATTCACATAAAAACTGCTCTTTCACCTTGTTTTTTGATATTGGCGAATCTCGAAAAACGAGCTACTCGTTATTCGATATTCAAACTTGAATAACAAAAAAGCAGATTTGATGGATGTTTATATACAGAATGTCTAAATTGATACATTTTATTAAATGAGTGATCTAAAACGAACTAAATACATCATAATTGGGAATAACCGAGCAGTGGATTCATATAAAAACTGCTCTTTCTCCTTGTTTTTTGATATTGGCGAATCTCGAAAAACGAGCCACTCGTTTTTCGATATTCAAACTTGAATATCAAAAAAGCAGATTTGATGGATGTTTATATACAGAATGTCTAAATTGACACATTTTATTAAATAAGTGATCTAAAACGAACTAAATACATCATAATTGGGGATGCCCGAGCAGTGGATTCACATAAAAACTGCTCTTTCTCCTAGTTATTTGATATTGGCGAATCTCGAAAAACAAGCTACTCGTTATTCGATATTCAAACTTGAATATTATAAAAGAAGATTTGAAGGATGTATATCTACAGAATTTCTCCAAAACACATTTTATTAAATCAATGATCTAAAACGAACTAAAGATATCATAATTGAGGATGCCTGAGCAGTGGATTCATATAAAAACTGCTCTTTCTCCTTGTTTTTTGATATTGGCGAATCTCGAAAAACGAGCCACTTGTTTTTTGATATTCAAACTTGAATATCAAAAAAGCAGATTTGATGGATGTTTATCTACAGAATGTCTAAATTGACACATTTTATTAAATGAGTGATCTAAAACGAACTAAATACATCATAATTGGGGATGCCCGAGCAGTGGATTCACATAAAAACTGCTCTTTCTCCTTGTTTTTTGATATTGGCGAATCTCGAAAAACGAGCCACTTGTTTTTCGATATTCAAACTTGAATATCAAAAAAAGCAGATTTGATGGATGTTTATATACAGAATGTCTAAATTGATACATTTTATTAAATGAGTGATCTAAAACGAACTAAATACATCATAATTGGGAATAACCGAGCAGTGGATTCACATAAAAACTGCTCTTTCTCCTTGTTTTTTAATATTGGCGAATCTCGAAAAACGAGCCACTCGTTTTTCGATATTCAAACTTGAATATCAAAAAAGCAGATTTGATGGATGTTTATATACAGAATGTCTAAATTGACACATTTTATTAAATAAGTGATCTAAAACGAACTAAATACATCATAATTGGGGATGCCCGAGCAGTGCATTCACATAAAAACTGCTCTTTCTCCTTGTTATTTGATATTGGCGAATCTCGAAAAACGAGCTACTCGTTATTCGATATTCAAACTTGAATATTATAAAAGCAGATTTGAAGGATGTAAGTAGTATGAGCGCCTGTTGAGGGACGCACGTGCGCGCATGCGTGCATGTGCGTGCACGTGACCCTTGCACGTGCGTGACCTAGATGACCCCTGGCACGTGCGTGACCCCTGGCACGTGTGTGACCTTGCACGTGCGTGACCCCTTGCACGTGCGTGACCTTGCACGTGAGATTGCACGTACGAAGAGAGGGGCGCGCGCGCGGGAAAAGAGAGAGAGAGAGAGAGAGAGAGAGAGAGAGAGAGAGAGAGAGAAAAGAAGAAGAAGAAGAAGAAGGGGGAAGAGGAGAAGCAGGGAGGGGGAAGGGGGAACAACTCTTTTACATTGATTAAGTTGGCCCTGAAAAGGGCCGTTGGTCCTCACAATGTGAGGGTTAACAGGAGCACTTCGGCTGCTCCCACCGATTGGGCTTCTTGGTGCATTTCACCAAATGCTTGCTCCGTCTATGACAGGTGTTCCCAATCTCTGTCCCGCACCAAAAACAAATCAAGTAATCGGCATCGGGCCGATTACCCCTAAACATGGGGTGATACCCTCCACAAGTGGCGCAATATCTGAAATCTTTACGATCCATTTTGCTTGTGACTTCTTTTGGCTTCGACACTCCTATTTATGGCTGGAGTCGGGACGAGTCTAATGTGTTGGGACGACATCATTTTCCAACCAACCAGAATAGCATGACGTCACATGACGTCACAAAAAACAGACACGTAATATGTTGCTGACAGAGCATTTTATTGAACAAAACTTTTTATGGTTACAAAAGAAATCAAAGAAACAAACACAAGAAAAAACACACTTGAAGATACCGTCAGGGTAATCACTGAAAAAGTATTAACCTGAGAAACACGAAGTTGTCCGCGTTGTGGTTTTCTTCGAGGCCTATGATTGGCGCACCGTCAGTCATTCTGATGAGAGACAAATGGTGTTTCTTTTTATAAATGTATGGACGAATCCATTTGAGGAAAGGGTGTATGACGTCACATACAGATCTATTCACATGGTGTACCTTTGAGACTAAAAATAGACGTGATGCAACGTTTCCTGTTTGTTCGATGACGTCATGAATGATAGAAGTTGCGCGCCGCCAAAGATTTGGTCAGTTTTACCCCATCACCACACAAAGCCTATACAAGTACAGAAGACAAAACTGCAACAAAAATATAATCTAGTAACTTATAACAGGGAAGGTGCATAGAAATTAAACACTACTGTTTTATATAAAATGTACTTAAATAACACGGATGGTGTACAGAAATTAAGATGGAATATTATGTGTAGTCAATTCTTTTACATATGTGTATGGCTCTATTGAGCTTTAATCCTTAGCAACATAATACATTAGGCTATTACATACCTATCTGAACACGGAATCGCCCTTGGAATAAGAACGTCTTTTAAAATAGCAAAAATAAAGATGTAAATAGTTTATCGCGAGTGTTTATAAATCTCACAAGTGTGTAGTGCAGTGCCTTTAGAAGGCCTACTGGTACTTACCGTATATGCAGAAGGAAATATGCTGTATATAATCGTTTTAAATCCAAAGTGAAAACGTGGTTATTTAGACACCATCATTAACACTCCCTAACACCTAGTGCATTCCCTAGTGGATTGAATAGTTGTGCGATACAAATACCATTAGTATTATTATAATTACACAGTGTGTACGGAGCGGTAACGGTACAGGATTGCTTTTTTTGTACATTTGTCATAATTGGAACGCGATCCTCGCCTCGAAGTGCAATTGGTGCATTGTTAGGCGATGCTCGACAACACCCCTCATTGTTACATTCAGTTTCACCTCGAAATTGTTAAGGTCCAATCTCCCAAACCGAGTTGTCTTCCCTTGCAGTTTACGTTAACCTCTGCTAAGATTCTTGGTATCGATGGACAATGATAAACAATAAAATGGAAACCAAATAAATGACAAATATAAATTATTTCGAATTACTATACTAAAATAGAAATGGGGTCATAAAATAATAAAGTATTTACAAATATACAGGGAACTTGTTTCGCGAAAGATTATGGGGTTAAAGGGTCGTTACTACGAACTGCGCATGTCACCGTGCTAATATTTGAATATAAACACGGGGATCTGTTTAACTTTATAACGCGATTCTAAGGCCTAATACATTTACACACGACGAAGCGTGCAAATTAGTTTTTTAGGGAGGGGTAGTAATTGGTGACATTTTCAGCTAAAACTGACTAAAACTCATTAAATGTTTATAACGCCAGGATTTTTTTCTGATAGATGTCATTTTCATCACGTAGTTAATCACGTGACCAACGACCTCTATGTCAACGGGCGCAGTGCGCAAGACGATGACAGAGCCTAATAATGCTGGATAGCGAAATTTGTGTAAAGAATGGTCAAGGTCGTACTCGTACATGGAGAACCAATTGGACTATAACACGCATGCGCTGATTTACCATTACCAGGGTCACTGAAAGTCTTATTCTAGAATCCGATTTGGTAATGAAATGTCATTTATGTTACGATTCTGATTTGGTTGATCAAGGAATTTTTGGTCACAATTCCAAAACAAACAAAACAACAGGAGGATTTAGTCTGTTTAATCGATATTCTTTTGGTTTCCAGGTATCACTTAGCGCCAGATTTGTTGTCTTTGCTGTAGATATACAAAATACTTTTATTGTTGAAACTATTAGAAAGTATAAATTTGATTTCATTATCGTTAATTCCTACATCTCGCCAAAAAATTCAAAATTGAAGACGACACATACTATGTAACGCGCCCATTATTTAATGCTTTGAACAAAAATTTAAACTGTTTCCGCTATCTATGATTAAAGGGTGTAAAGCTTTAACATAATATTATCTAGAGTCTTAGACCTTTACACACACGAATTATTGGCCAATTCAATTCAATAGTGATCTTTTAAAGCCCATGGTGGAGGTGTGTATATAATATTGACTAGAGTGTATTGTGGTCACGTGACCCCCATTGGTTTAACGTTGTGGTAATTAATGACGGAAGTGCCCGGGTGAACGCGTTGTAAACAACAGGAAATAGACTGACGGAGAGGCCCATTAAAAATACAGTGCTAATTCCACAATGTCAACCAAAAAAAATACTGATTGAAAGGTCTTACTAAAAACAAAATCGTTTTGGTAAACTGGTATCTTTTGGGGGGTTTATTATTTAGAATAACTCTATCATAATGAAGGTGATGCATATGATTTAGGGTAGAACTGACGAAATGATGCTTATTTTATTAATTGAGCAAAGTGGTCGTCCTCGAAAATGTCCAGATCCATAAGTTTTGAAACATGACTCCTCGTAGTTCACATAAAACTTTATTTTGGATAGATCAATTTGTTGGACGATTTGAAAGGACTACGTGATTGAGAACTATAACGTCACCCTGATGAAAAATAAAGAAATAACATAAATTTTAAAAATAAATAAATAATCTGCTTCTGTCATCAACCAAGAGAATATTATTGGATGTGAAAAAAGGAAAAACTCGAATTCACATTTATGCATATCTGCAGCCTCGTTTTGAATTTTTCCGTGAGTGACGTCAGACGTTGTGCATTTCCCCATAGCACTACTACATCCCGTAATAATTTTGACTTACTGGAAGCATAAACATGGTCAATTGCGTTGGTTGGGCTAAACTAATATCACCAACAATAAATCAGGAAGCACGTGACATTTCTTTTTAATTTCCAAGCGAGGTAACGTACAGAACGCTACGGACACAGCGGTGTCAACGAAGCGAGAAGGGCTGGTCTCTAATAATTAATATCTCTGTAAAAGATGATTGCCTTCATTACGTGACGTCACATCACGCGACGTCAATCATTGGTTTAATTGTACGTGCATTGTTAACATAAGACGTTACTGAATCGGGAGGTATATTGAATTTTAGAAGAAAATAAGATTAACGTAATGAGATTTTTGCAGGAGCATCGACTAAAAAATATCAGGCCCTTTTTTCACAAAATTTAACTGGGAATGAACTAATGAAGTTTTAAACCATTTTTTTGAAAAACTAGTTCGGAGTTTTGAAGCGGGAATCTGAAGAAGAAAATGAAGCCTTAGCTTATATTGCAACAAACTTTCACTTTAATACATCTATTTGATACACTCCGTTTTCAATAATTACTTTTGGTATTTACTGGCACTGTTTTAAGCCTAATTAATCAAATCCGGGGAGTAAAACTAACCGATAAGAAGCTACTAATGGCCAGTTAGTGCATGTCTGTAACTTAAAAACGCCACTCCAATAAGCAGACTTATACTCCAAAGATATTTTCCGTACAATACCAGATGTGTATGCAGATATAATACGCAATTTCCACAATAATTAAGTATACATGATAAAAGTATCGAGTGTTCGGACGCCGTGTTTATTAAATTATTTTACACTATTATCATCATTATACTAATCTAATACTATTTCACTTATAACATATCTTACTTATGAAATGATAATCCACCCTCATTTTGTCCGACATTGAAATAACCAAAACAACAACTCTTTGGCATATTGATATTATATGGCGACGTAGGCTAAATCTTCCCGGTTGTAAAATGGCGTCCAAGCTCCATAGTCGACATGCGATCATGACCACCATACACTCTATAGTCAATTACACCTCATACTCCGCGCAGCGTTTCGTTTGATTATAGGTAATCTCACTACACACTGCTATTATGAGTGGATATTGTTGTGTTAAATTTTGATTGGTCAGTAGTCCGACTACCAACCAATCACTACCTACCATACAAACGCTTTACATTTAAAACGAGTGCCAGTATTGGACCAAATATGTTTACATAACGTTACGTCATGGCTCACGCTTTTATTATGCCTAATTAACCCGTGCATAGGAGAATACTGCAGTAAAACTAATTGTGTGACAAACGAGGCTATCAAGTCGAATGAAATGTAAACAATACTGTTTGGAAACGAACATACTTTCACCGTTTTAATACCTTAAATCACTGTCCAAAGTTTTAGGGAAGACTCAGATTAAACGAAGGACTGTCATGTTGCTGTACTTAAGTGATAGCTTTCATTGAACGGGGAGAATAGACACACTCCCGCAAAAGTTCAAGAATCAGAAGTCAATCCAGCAATGGCCAGAGAGAGATTTCTCGGGCCATTGCTTCAGGAATATGATTACACCTCTATCAGTTATAGTGACACCCTTCCTTTGCGCGTAACGTTGGTGTTTTTCATGGAATCCAGTACTTTTCTAGTGAGATTGGTTGTCTTTTCTTTCAACATAAATTTAATGACGTGATCTGTTTTGAGAAGATATTCGACAACAATATACTCTATTGCCAGAAATTAATATTATGCTAACATCTGCTCGGGTGACGTATGTGTTCATCGAATGGCTAGCGACTGTTAAAAAACCCATCGAGACTTAAACTTCGAATTGGCTCTGCATTTGAAAATAAAGTTGTCACATGATAAGCCAGGCCTCTCAAATTCAAGTCACGTGACAAGCGAGTCCCGTTTGTGTACTGGAAAGCATCATTTTTAAGCTACCGTAAACTCCACTGATTGCTAATGAAACTGGATCTTTATGTAGTTGTATTTTACTATTTAGCGGTATATATAATATGATGTATTATATATAACTCTCATTAAACTCGTGTTTAGAGTAATTAATTTTTCATTGATATCAATGTTAGATTGTGTCATGCCTGGTTTTGGGACATGCTAGGGTATTTAAAAACTGTATTCCAGTAATGAGGCCAAATATCTGATCGAAATTTTGAAGAGGGATAACCGAAAGAGTACGTGTACAATTATTCACGCTTTGATTTAGTCTCGGTCACCCAGAACCCCCTTAGTCTTTGACGAAAAGTTCCATTGCTCATGCGTAACCGGGTTTGTTTTTTATGTGGTTTATTATCCAGTATTTTTCGCCAAGTCAAGTAAGAGTTACGCCCCTTACCACAATAAATCCCTTCAATTCCTGCATAATTATAAACAAACATGAATCGTGACGACGAAATAATTAAAAAACATAAACATGACCCACGAAGAGGGAAATTTGGCATTAAAAAATTAAGTGTAGATTTTCTGGAATGACATTCTTAAATTAATTTCATGGGCGTCGAAATCTTGGTTTATGACTAGTTCAGTCTCTTAGACTTTGTTTATGATAATGTAAAAGACCAAATAATCTAGCCAATGGTAGGGTGCCCCATGTGCCGAAAATTTTCCCGCGCGCGAAATTCTCTACATATCTATCAACTATTAGAGCCGTAGAAAATCAATTGCTGACGATTCTGAATAGCAATTACAACAGCTTTAGAAATTACGTTCGTTTTATTTTTTAAATTGATTTATCATTAACTATACCTTTAGGAGCGAAATCTTTGGGTTTAGTACAAGTGATATCTCTGAAACATTCGGGTTAGGCGGGAACATGATACTAACAGTAGTTTCATTTAACTTTCTGTCATATTTCGTTAAAACAAAGTAGGCTTGTTTGTCAATCAGACACAGAATGGTCGTTACACTGGTTAAGCGAGACTAATTGCAAAACACCCGATGTTATGACTGAGACTCGTTACCATCTTTCAGTATATTGTTTATGGATGGTTAAATGTTCATAGCATAATCGTTTATTTAGTGACTATAAATGTGCGAAACTGATTTAAGGCTTGGTATACAATATAAATATTGTGGTGTAATTGTCGAGCTATTTAGGGATATTTATTTATGGTGGGGCACCCTACCAATGCAATGGCCTGTTATTCTCAAATGTTGACAACGCATCCAGACTAATATTCGTAGAATATTTTTCTGGGTGATAGAGACTATCTTTGATTCTACAGTGTACAGTTTATTTATCATACTCCATCTTACAACAATATTATCACCATGACTCACATTATTTTAGAATTCGGATCGTTTAAGTGTTTCGAGTAATGAAATCTAGTGTACGGTACGTATGGCATATGTACAATCAACCCTGGTGTCTGTGCCACCAATCATTCTATAACACGACTTCGAACCAGCTGTCAAATCTCAATCCGGGGTTCATTGTGTAACGCATTTCAGAATTATAGATAACAACTAACGTTTAAAACCACTTTTGGATTTCCGCAATTACGGAACACTCGACAATTAATGAGCTACAGCTAAATCACGTAACATGACATAAGAGGAGGCGAGCTACAGCTAAATTACGTGACATGACATAAGAGGAGGCGACACACGATGACATAAGAGGCT
The DNA here is from genome assembly GCA_963678685.1 of Patella ulyssiponensis. Classification (NCBI taxonomy): domain Eukaryota; kingdom Metazoa; phylum Mollusca; class Gastropoda; family Patellidae; genus Patella; species Patella ulyssiponensis. Next base: position 8,323,579 of record OY783227.1, on the reverse strand, counting down.
ACACACGATGACATAAGGCGACACACGTGTAGCAATCAATGTATATTTCAATACATGTTCCTTACGCAACGTTCGTGAGTTTTACAACATCTAAAAACCGTTGCTTCAATACTGAGAAACTCCCGAACTTTGCACCCGTTGTTTTTACATGTGACTTATTAGCATTGTCCAATGTGTGGCACATAACACACTATGAACAAACAAGGTTTTTTAAATTGAGAAACTCGTGGAAAACCAGCAACCTTGACATTGATCGATCTTTGAACTTTGCAACTCGATTGTCACATGTACGCATTTTAGCTAAAAGCACGAGACTTGGTATTCACGACGACCGATGAATCTGATAGGTTCCCAAGCTGGGCTTGTGCCAATCGAACTTAGTGGCGAAATATGCAGGGTATTATGTGAAGGGCTTGATAAGAGATCAAGCCTTCTATTGAAGATGATTTCAATATGGCATCCGCAGAAAGTAACCATTTGTCAGACTTTGATTCCACCCAAATGTTCTTCCCTATCAGTACGAGCCAATTGGAGAGAAAGAGAGTGAAATGGGGTATACGGTTCACTTGACACAAACTAGGTCATTTCGAGACTAGAGAGAATTAAATGGGGTTTAACGTCCACTCGACACAAACTAGGTCATTTTGGGACTAACATTTCGAGACTAACACATGGTTTAATTTTATTTCAATTATTCGCTTGAACGTAGGTGTCTTTAGCAGTGGGAGGAAACCGGAGAAAACTCGTGAAGTTGGACGAGTCAATTAGACAAGCAAGCAACAATGGTGACGATGATGGTTCGGAATATTGTACCATTTCTAGCGAAGAACAACACTCGCTACAGGCTGCTGCTGATGATAATATTTTACCGTTATGATTATTTGTTTACGTCGTATTCCGATCGTATTGATGAATAACAATATAAAGGGAAAACAATCATGTTGTATTATTCTTTTACACCGAATTTGAATTGTGGGCCTAGCATATTTTATTGATGACAATTGATGAATAGGCCTAAAAACAGCTTTATGTAGCTAAAAAAAAAAAGTTGAAGACATAAAATATATAGATCTAAGTATTGTAGTACGCTATTCTTTTGTTGCGTGTTTTTTTATTCATCGGCGGAAATGTGTCAGAAAAAAACTATGAATTCCAACAAGTTTACTTTAGCCGTAAGGTAATACGGTATTATATGTCCTAGCCTACTTTTTTGTGAAACAAATGAAAACGAGGGTGACGTATAGTCCTATCGCTGAAAAAAAATCTATCACTCATTTACCCACACTAATCAGCAGTGATAAAGATGACATCAATGCGACTTGATGAGCCAAAAATGTTAATTTTTTTCCTTCCGACAAATTAAATTCTAAAAACCCCTTTTTTTTATTTACTAGAAAAATAAAGACGTTTGAAGTAATTGTAAGTAAAAATTATTTCCTATTAAGTGTAAATGGGTATTAAAATGAGTAAAGGGCATCATTCTGCCCGATTCAGTAACGTCTTATGTTAACAATGCACGTACAATTAAACCAATGATTGACGTCGCGTGATGTGACGTCACGTAATGAAGGCAATCATCTTTTACAGAGATATTAATTATTAGAGACCAGCCCTTCTCGCTTCGTTGACACCGCTGTGTCCGTAGCGTTCTGTACGTTACCTCGCTTGGAAATTAAAAAGAAATGTCACGTGCTTCCTGATTTATTGTTGGTGATATTAGTTTAGCCCAACCAACGCAATTGACCATGTTTATGCTTCCAGTAAGTCAAAATTATTACGGGATGTAGTAGTGCTATGGGGAAATGCACAACGTCTGACGTCACTCACGGAAAAATTCAAAACGAGGCTGCAGATATGCATAAATGTGAATTCGAGTTTTTCCTTTTTTCACATCCAATAATATTCTCTTGGTTGATGACAGAAGCAGATTATTTATTTATTTTTAAAATTTATGTTATTTCTTTATTTTTCATCAGGGTGACGTTATAGTTCTCAATCACGTAGTCCTTTCAAATCGTCCAACAAATTGATCTATCCAAAATAAAGTTTTATGTGAACTACGAGGAGTCATGTTTCAAAACTTATGGATCTGGACATTTTCGAGGACGACCACTTTGCTCAATTAATAAAATAAGCATCATTTCGTCAGTTCTACCCTAAATCATATGCATCACCTTCATTATGATAGAGTTATTCTAAATAATAAACCCCCCAAAAGATACCAGTTTACCAAAACGATTTTGTTTTTAGTAAGACCTTTCAATCAGTATTTTTTTTGGTTGACATTGTGGAATTAGCACTGTATTTTTAATGGGCCTCTCCGTCAGTCTATTTCCTGTTGTTTACAACGCGTTCACCCGGGCACTTCCGTCATTAATTACCACAACGTTAAACCAATGGGGGTCACGTGACCACAATACACTCTAGTCAATATTATATACACACCTCCACCATGGGCTTTAAAAGATCACTATTGAATTGAATTGGCCAATAATTCGTGTGTGTAAAGGTCTAAGACTCTAGATAATATTATGTTAAAGCTTTACACCCTTTAATCATAGATAGCGGAAACAGTTTAAATTTTTGTTCAAAGCATTAAATAATGGGCGCGTTACATAGTATGTGTCGTCTTCAATTTTGAATTTTTTGGCGAGATGTAGGAATTAACGATAATGAAATCAAATTTATACTTTCTAATAGTTTCAACAATAAAAGTATTTTGTATATCTACAGCAAAGACAACAAATCTGGCGCTAAGTGATACCTGGAAACCAAAAGAATATCGATTAAACAGACTAAATCCTCCTGTTGTTTTGTTTGTTTTGGAATTGTGACCAAAAATTCCTTGATCAACCAAATCAGAATCGTAACATAAATGACATTTCATTACCAAATCGGATTCTAGAATAAGACTTTCAGTGACCCTGGTAATGGTAAATCAGCGCATGCGTGTTATAGTCCAATTGGTTCTCCATGTACGAGTACGACCTTGACCATTCTTTACACAAATTTCGCTATCCAGCATTATTAGGCTCTGTCATCGTCTTGCGCACTGCGCCCGTTGACATAGAGGTCGTTGGTCACGTGATTAACTACGTGATGAAAATGACATCTATCAGAAAAAAATCCTGGCGTTATAAACATTTAATGAGTTTTAGTCAGTTTTAGCTGAAAATGTCACCAATTACTACCCCTCCCTAAAAAACTAATTTGCACGCTTCGTCGTGTGTAAATGTATTAGGCCTTAGAATCGCGTTATAAAGTTAAACAGATCCCCGTGTTTATATTCAAATATTAGCACGGTGACATGCGCAGTTCGTAGTAACGACCCTTTAACCCCATAATCTTTCGCGAAACAAGTTCCCTGTATATTTGTAAATACTTTATTATTTTATGACCCCATTTCTATTTTAGTATAGTAATTCGAAATAATTTATATTTGTCATTTATTTGGTTTCCATTTTATTGTTTATCATTGTCCATCGATACCAAGAATCTTAGCAGAGGTTAACGTAAACTGCAAGGGAAGACAACTCGGTTTGGGAGATTGGACCTTAACAATTTCGAGGTGAAACTGAATGTAACAATGAGGGGTGTTGTCGAGCATCGCCTAACAATGCACCAATTGCACTTCGAGGCGAGGATCGCGTTCCAATTATGACAAATGTACAAAAAAAGCAATCCTGTACCGTTACCGCTCCGTACACACTGTGTAATTATAATAATACTAATGGTATTTGTATCGCACAACTATTCAATCCACTAGGGAATGCACTAGGTGTTAGGGAGTGTTAATGATGGTGTCTAAATAACCACGTTTTCACTTTGGATTTAAAACGATTATATACAGCATATTTCCTTCTGCATATACGGTAAGTACCAGTAGGCCTTCTAAAGGCACTGCACTACACACTTGTGAGATTTATAAACACTCGCGATAAACTATTTACATCTTTATTTTTGCTATTTTAAAAGACGTTCTTATTCCAAGGGCGATTCCGTGTTCAGATAGGTATGTAATAGCCTAATGTATTATGTTGCTAAGGATTAAAGCTCAATAGAGCCATACACATATGTAAAAGAATTGACTACACATAATATTCCATCTTAATTTCTGTACACCATCCGTGTTATTTAAGTACATTTTATATAAAACAGTAGTGTTTAATTTCTATGCACCTTCCCTGTTATAAGTTACTAGATTATATTTTTGTTGCAGTTTTGTCTTCTGTACTTGTATAGGCTTTGTGTGGTGATGGGGTAAAACTGACCAAATCTTTGGCGGCGCGCAACTTCTATCATTCATGACGTCATCGAACAAACAGGAAACGTTGCATCACGTCTATTTTTAGTCTCAAAGGTACACCATGTGAATAGATCTGTATGTGACGTCATACACCCTTTCCTCAAATGGATTCGTCCATACATTTATAAAAAGAAACACCATTTGTCTCTCATCAGAATGACTGACGGTGCGCCAATCATAGGCCTCGAAGAAAACCACAACGCGGACAACTTCGTGTTTCTCAGGTTAATACTTTTTCAGTGATTACCCTGACGGTATCTTCAAGTGTGTTTTTTCTTGTGTTTGTTTCTTTGATTTCTTTTGTAACCATAAAAAGTTTTGTTCAATAAAATGCTCTGTCAGCAACATATTACGTGTCTGTTTTTTGTGACGTCATGTGACGTCATGCTATTCTGGTTGGTTGGAAAATGATGTCGTCCCAACACATTAGACTCGTCCCGACTCCAGCCATAAATAGGAGTGTCGAAGCCAAAAGAAGTCACAAGCAAAATGGATCGTAAAGATTTCAGATATTGCGCCACTTGTGGAGGGTATCACCCCATGTTTAGGGGTAATCGGCCCGATGCCGATTACTTGATTTGTTTTTGGTGCGGGACAGAGATTGGGAACACCTGTCATAGACGGAGCAAGCATTTGGTGAAATGCACCAAGAAGCCCAATCGGTGGGAGCAGCCGAAGTGCTCCTGTTAACCCTCACATTGTGAGGACCAACGGCCCTTTTCAGGGCCAACTTAATCAATGTAAAAGAGTTGTTCCCCCTTCCCCCTCCCTGCTTCTCCTCTTCCCCCTTCTTCTTCTTCTTCTTCTTTTCTCTCTCTCTCTCTCTCTCTCTCTCTTTTCCCGCGCGCGCGCCCCTCTCTTCGTACGTGCAATCTCACGTGCAAGGTCACGCACGTGCAAGGTCACGCACGTGCAAGGGGTCACGCACGTGCCAGGGGTCATCTAGGTCACGCACGTGCAAGGGTCACGTGCACGCACATGCGCGCATGCGCGCACGTGCGTCCCTCAACAGGCGCTCATACTACTATGTATATCTACAGAATTTCTCCAAAACACATTTTATTAAATCAATGATCTAAAACGAACTACAAATATCATAATTGAGGATGCCTGAGCAGTGGATTCACATTAAAACTGCTCTTTCACCTTGTTTTTTGATATTGGCGAATCTCGAAAAACGAGCTACTCGTTATTCGATATTCAAACTTGAATAACAAAAAAGCAGATTTGATGGATGTTTATATACAGAATGTCTAAATTGACACATTTTATTAAATGAGTGATCTCAAACGAACTAAATACATAATATTTGGCGATGCCCGAGCAGTGGATTCACATAAAAACTGCTCTTTCTCCTTGTTTTTTAATATTGGTGAATCTCGAAAAACGAGCTACTCGTTATTCGATATTCAAACTTGAATATTAAAAAAGAAGATTTGAAGGATGTATATCTACAGAATTTCTCCAAACACATTTTATTAAATCAATGATCTAACACGAACTAAAGATATCATAATTGAGGATGCCTGAGCAGTGGATTCATATAAAAACCGCTCTTTCTCCTTGTTTTTTGATATTGGCGAATCTCGAAAAACGAGCCACTTGTTTTTCGATATTCAAACTTGAATATCAAAAAAGCAGATTTGATGGATGTTTATCTACAGAATGTCTAAATTGACACATTTTATTAAATGAGTGATCTAAAACGAACTAAATACATCATAATTGGGGATGCCCGAGCAGTGGATTCACATTAAAACTGCTCTTTCACCTTGTTTTTTGATATTGGCGAATCTCGAAAAACGAGCTACTCGTTATTCGATATTCAAACTTGAATATCAAAAAAGCAGATTTGATGGATGTTTATATACAGAATGTCTAAATTGATACATTTTATTAAATGAGTGATCTAAAACGAACTAAATACATCATAATTGGGAATAACCGAGCAGTGGATTCACATAAAAACTGCTCTTTCTCCTTGTTTTTTGATATTGGCGAATCTCGAAAAACGAGCCACTCGTTTTTCGATATTCAAACTTGAATATCAAAAAAGCAGATTTGATGGATGTTTATATACAGAATGTCTAAATTGACACATTTTATTAAATAACTGATCTAAAACGAACTAAATACATCATAATTGGGGATGCCCGAGCAGTGCATTCACATAAAAACTGCTCTTTCTCCTTGTTATTTGATATTGGCGAATCTCGAAAAACGAGCTACTCGTTATTCGATATTCAAACTTGAATATTAAAAAAGCAGATTTGAAGGATGTATATCTACAGAATTTCTCCAAAACACATTTTATTAAATCAATGATCTAAAACGAACTACAAATATCATAATTGAGGATGCCTGAGCAGTGGATTCACATTAAAACTGCTCTTTCACCTTGTTTTTTGATATTGGCGAATCTCGAAAAACGAGCTACTCGTTATTCGATATTCAAACTTGAATAACAAAAAAGCAGATTTGATGGATGTTTATATACAGAATGTCTAAATTGACACATTTTATTAAATGAGTGATCTCAAACGAACTAAATACATAATAATTGGGGATGCCCGAGCAGTGGATTCACATAAAAACTGCTCTTTCTCCTTGTTTTTTAATATTGGTGAATCTCGAAAAACGAGCTACTCGTTATTCGATATTCAAACTTGAATATTAAAAAAGAAGATTTGAAGGATGTATATCTACAGAATTTCTCCAAAACACATTTTATTAAATCAATGATCTAAAACGAACTAATGATATCATAATTGAGGATGCCTGAGCAGTGGATTCATATAAAAACTGCTCTTTCTCCTTGTTTTTTGATATTGGCGAATCTCGAAAAACGAGCCACTTGTTTTTCGATATTCAAACTTGAATATCAAAAAAGCAGATTTGATGGATGTTTATCTACAGAATGTCTAAATTGACACATTTTATTAAATGAGTGATCTAAAACGAACTAAATACATCATAATTGGGGATGCCCGAGCAGTGGATTCACATAAAAACTGCTCTTTCATCTTGTTTTTTTTATATTGGCGAATCTCGAAAAACGAGCTACTCGTTATTCGATATTCAAACTTGAATATCAAAAAAGCAGATTTGATGGATGTTTATATACAGAATGTCTAAATTGATACATTTTATTAAATGAGTGATCTAAAACGAACTAAATACATCATAATTGGGAATAACCGTGCAGTGGATTCACATAAAAACTGCTCTTTCTCCTTGTTTTTTGATATTGGCGAATCTCGAAAAACGAGCCACTCGTTTTTCGATATTCAAACTTGAATATCAAAAAAGCAGATTTGATGGATGTTTATATACAGAATGTCTAAATTGACACATTTTATTAAATAAGTGATCTAAAACGAACTAAATACATCATAATTGGGGATGCCCGAGCAGTGGATTCACATAAAAACTGCTCTTTCTCCTTGTTATTTGATATTGGCGAATCTCGAAAAACGAGCTACTCGTTATTCGATATTCAAACTTGAATATCATAAAAGAAGATTTGACGGATGTATATCTACAGAATTTCTCCAAAACACATTTTATTAAATCAATGATCTAAAACGAACTAAAGATATCATAATTCAGTATGCCTGAGCAGTGGATTCATATAAAAACTGCTCTTTCTCCTTGTTTTTTGATATTGGCGAATCTCGAAAAACGAGCCACTTGTTTTTCGATATTCAAACTTGAATATCAAAAAAGCAGATTTGATGGATGTTTATCTACAGAATGTCTAAATTGACACATTTTATTAAATGAGTGATCTAAAACGAACTAAATACATCATAATTGGGGATGCCCGAGCAGTGGATTCACATAAAAACTGCTCTTTCTCCTAGTTATTTGATATTGGCGAATCTCGAAAAACGAGCTACTCGTTATTCGATATTGAAACTTGAATATTATAAAAGAAGATTTGAAGGATGTATATCTACAGAATTTCTCCAAAACACATTTTATTAAATCAATGATCTAAAACGAACTAAAGATATCATAATTGAGGATGCCTGAGCAGTGGATTCATATAAAAACTGCTCTTTCTCCTTGTTTTTTGATATTGGCGAATCTCGAAAAACGAGCCACTTGTTTTTTGATATTCAAACTTGAATATCAAAAAAGCAGATTTGATGGATGTTTATCTACAGAATGTCTAAATTGACACATTTTATTAAATGAGTGATCTAAAACGAACTAAATACATCATAATTGGGGATGCCCGAGCAGTGGATTCACATAAAAACTGCTCTTTCTCCTTGTTTTTTGATATTGGCGAATCTCGAAAAACGAGCCACTTGTTTTTCGATATTCAAACTTGAATATCAAAAAAAAGCAGATTTGATGGATGTTTATATACAGAATGTCTAAATTGATACATTTTATTAAATGAGTGATCTAAAACGAACTAAATACATCATAATTGGGAATAACCGAGCAGTGGATTCATATAAAAACTGCTCTTTCTCCTTGTTTTTTGATATTGGCGAATCTCGAAAAACGAGCCACTCGTTTTTCGATATTCAAACTTGAATATCAAAAAAGCAGATTTGATGGATGTTTATATACAGAATGTCTAAATTGACACATTTTATTAAATAAGTGATCTAAAACGAACTAAATACATCATAATTGGGGATGCCCGAGCAGTGGATTCACATAAAAACTGCTCTTTCTCCTAGTTATTTGATATTGGCGAATCTCGAAAAACGAGCTACTCGTTATTCGATATTCAAACTTGAATATTATAAAAGAAGATTTGAAGGATGTATATCTACAGAATTTCTCCAAAACACATTTTATTAAATCAATGATCTAAAACGAAGTAAAGATATCATAATTGAGGATGCCTGAGCAGTGGATTCATATAAAAACTGCTCTTTCTCCTTGTTTTTTGATATTGGCGAATCTCGAAAAACGAGCCACTTGTTTTTTGATATTCAAACTTGAATATCAAAAAAGCAGATTTGATGGATGTTTATCTACAGAATGTCTAAATTGACACATTTTATTAAATGAGTGATCTAATACGAACTAAATACATAATAATTGGGGATGCCCAAGCAGTGGATTCACATAAAAACTGCTCTTTCTCCTTGTTTTTTGATATTGGCGAATCTCGAAAAACGAGCCACTTGTTTTTCGATATTCAAACTTGAATATCAAAAAAGCAGATTTGATGGATGTTTATATACAGAATGTCTAAATTGATACATTTTATTAAATGAGTGATCTAAAACGAACTAAATACATCATAATTGGGGATGCCCGAGCAGTGCATTCACATAAAAACTGCTCTTTCTCCTTGTTATTTGATATTGGCGAATCTCGAAAAACGAGCTACTCGTTATTCGATATTCAAACTTGAATATTAAAAAAGCAGATTTGAAGGATGTATATCTACAGAATTTCTCCAAAACACATTTTATTAAATCAATGATCTAAAACGAACTACAAATATCATAATTGAGGATGCCTGAGCAGTGGATTCACATTAAAACTGCTCTTTCACCTTGTTTTTTGATATTGGCGAATCTCGAAAAACGAGCTACTCGTTATTCGATATTCGAACTTGAATAACAAAAAAGCAGATTTGATGGATGTTTATATACAGAATGTCTAAATTGACACATTTTATTAAATGAGTGATCTCAAACGAACTAAATACATAATAATTGGGGATGCCCGAGCAGTGGATTCACATAAAAACTGCTCTTTCTCCTTGTTTTTTAATATTGGTGAATCTCGAAAAACGAGCTACTCGTTATTCGATATTCAAACTTGAATATTAAAAAAGAAGATTTGAAGGATGTATATCTACAGAATTTCTCCAAAACACATTTTATTAAATCAATGATCTAAAACGAACTAAAGATATCATAATTGAGGATGCCTGAGCAGTGGATTCATATAAATACTGCTCTTTCTCCTTGTTTTTTGATATTGGCGAATCTCGAAAAACGAGCCACTTGTTTTTCGATATTCAAACTTGAATATCAAAAAAGCAGATTTGATGGATGTTTATCTACAGAATGTATAAATTGACACATTTTATTAAATGAGTGATCTAAAACGAACTAAATACATCATAATTGGGGATGCCCGAGCAGTGGATTCACATAAAAACTGCTCTTTCACCTTGTTTTTTGATATTGGCGAATCTCGAAAAACGAGCTACTCGTTATTCGATATTCAAACTTGAATATCAAAAAAGCAGATTTGATGGATGTTTATATACAGAATGTCTAAATTGATACATTTTATTAAATGAGTGATCTAAAACGAACTAAATACATCATAATTGGGAATAACCGAGCAGTGGATTCACATAAAAACTGCTCTTTCTCCTTGTTTTTTGATATTGGCGAATCTCGAAAAACGAGCCACTCGTTTTTCGATATTCAAACTTGAATATCAAAAAAGCAGATTTGATGGATGTTTATATACAGAATGTCTAAATTGACACATTTTATTAAATAAGTGATCTAAAACGAACTAAATACATCATAATTGGGGATGCCCGAGCAGTGGATTCACATAAAAACTGCTCTTTCTCCTTGTTATTTGATATTGGCGAATCTCGAAAAACGAGCTACTCGTTATTCGATATTCAAACTTGAATATCATAAAAGAAGATTTGAAGGATGTATATCTACAGAATTTCTCCAAAACACATTTTATTAAATCAATGATCTAAAACGAACTAAAGATATCATAATTCAGTATGCCTGAGCAGTGGATTCATATAAAAACTGCTCTTTCTCCTTGTTTTTTGATATTGGCGAATCTCGAAAAACGAGCCACTTGTTTTTCGATATTCAAACTTGAATATCAAAAAAGCAGATTTGATGGATGTTTATCTACAGAATGTCTAAATTGACACATTTTATTAAATGAGTGATCTAAAACGAACTAAATACATCATAATTGGGGATGCCCGAGCAGTGGATTCACATAAAAACTGCTCTTTCTCCTTGTTATTTGATATTGGCGAATCTCGAAAAACGAGCTACTCGTTATTCGATATTCATACTTGAATATCAAAAAAGCAGATTTAATGGATGTTTATATACAGAATGTCTAAATTGACACATCTTATTAAAAGAGTGATCTAAAACGAACTAAAGGCATCGTAATTGAGGATGCCGGAGCAGTGAATTCACATAAAAACTGCTCTTTCTCCTTGTTTTTTTGATTTTGGCGAATATTAAAAAATATGGAGAAAGATCAGTTTTTCGTGAATCCACTGCTCGGGCATCCCCAGTTATGGTGTTTTAGTACGTTTTAGATCACTGATTTAAAAAAATGTGTTTTGGAGAAATTCTGTAGCTATACATTCATCAAATCTATCAAATCTGCTTTTTTGATATTCAAATTTGAATATCGAAAAACGAGTAGCTCGTTTTTCGAGATTCGTCAATATCAAAATACAGCGAGAAAGAACAGTTTTTATGTGAATCCACTGCTCAGGCACCCTTATTAACGACATCTTTAGTTTGTTTTAGAAAACGTATTTAATAATAAAGTGTTTTGGGGACATTCTATAGCAATACATCTTTTTTGAGATTCAAGCTTGAATATCGAAAAACGAGTAGCTCGTTTTTCGAGATTCGCCAATATCAAAAAACAGGGAGAAAGGGCATTTTTTATGTGTATCTACTGCTCAGGCATCCACATTTTTGATATCTATTTCATTTTAGATCACCGATTTAATCAGGTGTGTTTCGGAGACTTTCTTTAGCTACACATCCATCAAATCTACTTTTTTGAGATTCAAATTTGAATGTCGAAAAACAAGTAGCTCGTTTTTCAACATTCGCCAATATCGAATAACGAGCTAGGTGTTTTTCGTTATTCGCCAATATCGAAAAACGAGTAGCTCGTTTTTCGATATTCACCAATATTGAAAAACGAAAAACGAAAATCGAGCTAACTTCACACTGCCGGTGAATATACTCCATCGGAGCTTCACCTTCATTCCATACCTTCCGCCATTTTCATCCAAAGGTAGATTAGTGTCATTCTGAACATCATTTTGGCCCTGAGAATGAATTTTATGGGACCAAAATTCATTATTAGGGACTAGATGATGTTCAGAATGACAGTCATTGAAAAATGCTTTTCCGTGTCACGAAAATATACGATTTGGGTCGTCATCTTCGATTTGCGCCATCTTGGATTCTGACAATCTCATTTTAGATAGTGGGAATGGACTCTACATACCTAACAAAAACCCATTACAAACCATACCGGACCTTCCTAAGTGATCTGTCAAGCTCAAAACGTCCGAAAATCCCCAAAATATTCGCAATTGTGGAAAAAAAATGCCCGTCGTCAGCCATTTTAGGCAAGAAAACTCTGAAAATGTTATGGTATAAGTTTGCCCCTCAGTGGATTTCGGTGACGGGTAGGAACCTTAGAAATTACGAAAAAGTGAAACACCCACATAACGGTATTTATGCCATCACAAGCATCGATATCAGAATGACAAGGAACAATAAACAGGTGGACAAATATACTTTAATTAAAATAGGTAAAAGATCCCGCACTTTCATAACCATGTCTTCGTGTAATCAAAATTCGTTGATTTTTTCCGCTGCATTCACCTAGAGGACCAAACATGTTTGCGCAATGAAAACAAGGGGTTTATTTAAATTCTAAAAAAAAAGAAAATTTGGAGCAGTCTATCTGCTGGAAGTAAAATTGATGAGCGTCGCTTTATCTTGAATATTAGGTAACGTTCCACCTTCTTTTCGTGTAATTCTGATTACAAAGAGGTTTTGTTTGCTGGTAACACATGGTTAAACAAGGATATATGCTGATCAACTCAATTAGCGAACCCTGGAACTATCAGTCTCCATAACTCCTTTAAACGCTGAACGCGTAACCACTTTCTATAAATTATGCCCGCTATACCCGATCTATACAAATTTTAGTGCAACGAGGGATGTGCTGAAAACGATACAATTGATTTGGAATACGTAATGAGAAGAAATAAAGCCAGTACACTGAAAAAAAACTTGTGTTGAAACAACACAACCTTGTGTTGTTTTCAACACAAGTTGGGTGTTACTATTTAACAACACAAACTTGTGTTGAAACAACACAAACTTGTGTTAAATGCTGAAACAACACAAGACTTGTGTTAAAATTTGTCAAACAACACAAGTTTGTGTTGAAACTTGTGTGAAGATCTACACAATACTTGTGTTGAAAGTTCCGAAACTTGTGTTGAAATTTCTGAAACTTGTGTTGAAACTTGTGTTGAAATTTCTGAAACTTGTGTTGAAATTGCTGAAACTTGTGTTGAAATTTCTGAAACTTGTGTGGTTTCATATACAAACTTGTGTATAACCATTAACAAAAACTTGTGTTGTTTTTCCCCCAATTTATATCCAATATAGCAACCTTTCCCATGCAGCATCCCTCCTTTTGCTGTTTAATCTGCAAAGTTTGATAAATGAGGTAACAATAATTTTTTTTTGTTAAACTATTATTTATTCATAAAAATGATATTTGGAATGTTAACAGAAAAATAATAAAAAATTAATAAAATTGTGTTAAATAATGACCCCCCCCTCCCCCCAATCACAAACTATAAAATAGCCATTTAAATTTTTCTTTACCCATCAACAAGTACTAAGCATATAAAGACAGTGTCCCAACCCCATACCCCAAAATATATAATTCAAATATATTTAAATTTAATAAGATATATACCAAACACTAATAAGATAAATTATCCACTAATTTGAATTACTTTCAAAAAGTGAAAAGTGTTGTAAGTCGAATTACAAGTGATTAGTGAGTAATCTAGAAATAACTAGCATACACAGAAAATTAACAAAAGAAAAATGACCTATTTTACAGGAGTAATAAAATGGTGTAGACCTCTTTCCTCATTAGGAAAACAAACCCCAAACAAAATGAATATTTTGTACATATAAGGAGCAAAGCATCAAGATTCCAGGATTGAAATATAAAAATATCAGAGACAATGGCAAATATTGAATAATATGTACAAAATATTTATATACAATTACAAATCATAAGCAATGGGAAGCCACGGTGAGAATAAGGCGTTGGCCGAGAAATTTCAACTGGCGTTCCAAGCATAGTTCCTCCATGTCAGTAGTGTAGGACGTGGGAAGGGACAATATATAGTTGTTTGGATAGAACAAAAAACCTCAATCTAATGCACACATTGCCGTGCATTTTAAAGAGATAGAAATGAGGTTAAGAAATGAAATGGGGTTTAACGTCCTACTCTTTTGCACCTACCCTGGGCTAATGGAAGACGGCATACGCCATACAGTGTCAATGAGGGAAATTTTGCCCGGCCTACTCTAATATCGAATTCCAACTGCCAAGGCATCTTTTACGTGCACTCCAATGCGTACACGGGACCTCAGTTTTTCATCCCATCCGAATGACTAGGCAGCTATCCTTGTCAGGCCCTCCTTCTGCATCACTGACAAGGGAAAATCACGCCGGAAAATCGAAATGAACTTTCTTGGCCAATGCAGAGATCGAACACCCGACCTCCAGGCTAGCGAACCAGCGCCTTTATCCACTTGGCCACCGTGACCCCCAGACATGAGGTTAAGCGTCCACTTGACACAAACTGGGTCAAATGGGTACAAGCCCGGATCAAAGCCACTTCGACTGTGTTCACTTTAAAGTACCCTTGACAATTGACATATTTGACTCAATGCCAGACCTCCTGATCCAATGTGTGCCTGTTAACCATTCGACCCCCTGAGTTTCCTTTAATGAACCCTTGACAGTTGAAATATTTGATATAAGAGTAGACTGTAAGGCAGAATCACCCTAATAACACAGAAAAGTGGGATATTAAACCTTATTTCATTTCATAAGCAAGGAAAAGTCACCTTAATGTAGATCAAGTTTTTTTGCAATTCTGGGTATATCTGATCTACATTTGGTTTCTAGATAATGTCTATTAAATACTTTTATGATTTCCGACCAAATTTTAAGTGATTTATATGTCAGTCTACTTTCTATATTATAGAAATTAATAAGGGAATTAAAATCTAATTGTGTTTTCGAAGAATACTTAACATTAAAAACAAAAAATAAATATTTAAAAATTGGGTCAAATGCGTTATTTTCCAGAATTAAAAAATAAATTGATGCTTGGTTTTTCTTGTTTTTATCAATCATTAAATTCTCCTCCGAGGGTGCTTCAGCCTAAAAAATAAAAAGTGGGAAATAAGAATACTTTCTATATGGTTCATAATGTTTAAATAAATTCATTCATTTTGCCACATCGAGACTTAAGTTTCTATTTTGTTTCAACTTTGCGTAACACTCCTTATGTCTTGTCCAGTTACAGGCCCAGACAAAATATAATGCTCAAATGAAATGGGTTAGAGTCAGAGAAAGAGAGAAATGGGGTTTAACATCCACTTGACACAAACTAGGTCATTTTGGGACCAACATACGGTTTAATTTTATTTCAATAATTCGCCTGCGCTGAGGGGTCATTAGGAGTGAGAGCAACCGGAGGACCCGCAGCTTTATGATACAGCACGCATGTCCTAACCATCCGGCCATCCAACCAGCAATTCACCCCCACCCCCTTAGAAGTCACAAAAAGGCCTTGAGATTTTGGACTGAAATTTTGCACGGTACCGCGACCCTAAGGCATACTCTTGTATCAAATTCCAATTGCCAGAGGATCTTTTACATGCATGCCAATGTGTACACAGGACCATGTTTTGTTGTTCAATCTGAACAACTAGACGAATGTCCTTGTCAGGCCCTCCATCCTGAATTTTCTATGTCAACATTGGGAGCAAACCTGCAGCCTTAAAATATGCGGGCCAGTGTCTTACCCACCTCGACTCTCCACAAATGAGACAGTCATATGTGCACATACATGTATGTGTATACTTTTACTATACTAAATTGAATTTTATATTTCAAAATAATAACCTGAAATGGAGGCTAATGTCACCTCCGCTCCAACCGGGCTACATTGTGTCAAACACATTTAATGGTGAGATTTCAAATTACCATAACAGCAATCTTTTCTATTAGAATTGAACACTCACCCTCCAAAAACCTCATTTTTTCAGCTCTTTCTTCTCCCATATTTGTTTTTTTTTTCTTATTTCATTATATGATGTTTTATTTGCTATGGCATCTAATATGGAAACTGAAAAATATGAATATGTGACATGTAATTAATTGTTTAAGATATCTTACCATATACAAACTGTGTGATATGAAATTGAAACTAAAATATCTACGGTATCCAAAACCATTTGAATCCTGAAGATTTTACATAAGCCGTGAAAATCTATTTTAATAACCCTTGTTTGTCATTTGACTGGACTGTCACAGTAATTAGACGATAGCCATGTGGCTGAGTGAGTAAGGTGCGGGTTGCTATTCTGGAGGTGGCGGGTTTGCTCTCAGTTTTTCCTGAGAAAGTGCATTTGGATTGTTCGATGGAACAAAAAACCTGCAGTCCCATTGGCGTGTATGTAACCCTATAGCATGGTATAGCCTTATATTTTTGTTCTGGGTATGCCCCATTGTTGGTTTTTAGACAATTCAGACTTTTCTAATAAAGCTGTGGACACACCAGAATGATGTGTTCAAATTATTTACCCAATTCAATTGGCGCATAATTGCAGCCGATTGAGTGGATACTCCAGGCCTAGTGGTCTAGAGTGCTGCGCTTCGACCTGTAGCTGGCCAGTCACCTCTGGCTTGCGGCTGTGGTTTCGAGCCCTGGTGTGAGCGCATCTGGCGTGGAGATAGGGGCGCCTTCTCAACCTTGTGGGTTTCCTCCGGGCACTCCGGTTTCCTCCCACTGCTAAAGGCCCCTACGCGCGAGCGAATTATTGAAATAAAATGAAACCATAAGTTAGTCCCGAAATAATCTAGTTTGTGTTGAGTAGTTAATAAACCCCATTTCTCTCTCTCTCCCTCGTCAGATTCACCACTCATTTACATTACCTTTACGTCACATGATTTAACATTTGTCTTCAAAAAATTCATGTGACTTCTTGATATGAATGTGTGCTTATTGGCTAAGGAATTCAAAAACCAGACGAATGCTTCAACAAAGCGGACACACCAATCAAATATAGTTCAGCCAAATATATCAAACCTGTTTGATTTGGGCGAATGTCAGTGTACACACTATGTGAATTTTAGCGCTGATTGATTCAGCAGAATCCTTCTGCTAGTGTGTCCAGCACTGCCGATTTACGTTTATACTTATGCAAATATCATATTTGAAATAGACCATTCTGTTATGTGATTCACTTGAATGTGACTAGGAATAAGGTTGCCTGACCAGCCTTGTGTGTTTTCTCCAGAAATGCTGGTTTCCTCCCTTTGCTGAATACCCCTACGTGCAAGCAAATCTTTCAACTAAAATTGAACCATATTTTACTCTCAAAATTACCTGGCGCCAGTAAGTTTAAAGGATTAATGCAACAAACACTAACAACAACTCCAAAGTTTATGCCGAATTAATATAAACACAACATACACAATGATCAGTGCACAGGAAACTGGCGGAAATGGAAGACCTGTCCTACTTGATTCTAGGATATATATCATGCATGGGCCAACTTGATTCGACCAATTTAATACAAGGACATGTATATCGCACAGTTCTGTTAAGTGAACTTAAAAAACCCTATTTTCTCTCTCTCTTGACTGGATATTACTCTACTGATAGTGATATTATTAAAAAAATATATTAAAAGAAAATGAAATTGTTACCAGTTTTTCTTTGTGGAGTAGGCCTATATGCTAACATCAATGAATGAAAACAAACAAACGAAATTATAGAAAAACTTCAGACGACAGGTGTTAGTTTCTGAATCAGTACGTCTAATATATTACACATTGATTAATATAAAAATAAATGGCTGATTTGTTTGTTGTTTTTTTTTTCTTTTACACAGATAAGATTACATTTCAATTAAACTAGTACAAAAGTTAGTATCTAGCTTATAGTCCATGCCTGATATACACGTATTTCTCATTTTGCCCGAAACAAAGATGGCTGCCGGGGCGAGCGAGCATGGAGGTGTATATATTGATGCGAGTATAAAATGAAGAGAGATTCTTACCTGCTGGTCCCAGTTGGGGTTGTTTTTTGCAATTACAACAAGTATTTGAACAATGGTGTAGCGCCGAATAATATTAATAGAGCACGTTTTCAGAAAAAACTAAGACAAATTCGTTCGACTGCTGAATCGTTGTCCGCCATTTTCAAACACACACTTCCGGTTTAATTGTTCTGAGTTAGTCTCTAACATCCAGAAAAAATATCCTACGAATAACGTACGTTGAAGATTACGAGGTTCTAGAACAAGTCTTGGTCTGACTTGTTTGTTTTAAATTATTAGTAATATACATAGAAACAATAAATCGATGCTAAATTAAATATTCGGTTTTATTTTTTTTTTTTTAAATTTGACAAACCTGCGGTCTTGTATTCTGTGTGACAATTATATTTTTAAAAATATCACTCTCGGTTGACACTACTACGAAACATGGCGTCCTACAGTTAAATGTCTAACTGAATGTCGCTGGTAAAATATCAAATAGAGTATATATAACTTAGAGAACCATTGTATCAATAAATCAATTATGAGACAAATCTGGAAGATTAATTAAATATGATTGGTTACTGTTTAGTTTCAATATACTGTCCAATTTCGATTACATCAACCAATTACATTAGGCCTACTAAGAGTTTTACTCATTGTTTTCCAATGCACATTGAATCAATTTTGGCAAACACAAGGGTGCTGAAAATCACATGTACACTATATATTCCTTTGATATATCAGTTTATTGGATCAATAAAAAAAAAATACAACCAGACATTTCATCTTTACAGACAACTTAACACCAATTAACATTCATGTCTGCCTGGCAATTGTCTGATTAATTACTGTAGTGCTCACACTCTTCTAGTGAAGAACAGCATGTAATTTTCGGGATTTGAATTAAGCCTTTTATTTTATTACTTTTCTTAAACTTGTGAACTCCCGAATTCTGACTTTGTAAACAAAAAAAAAAAGAAAAAAAAAAAGAAAAAAACGTTGGTTGACGATAGGCCTACACAATACCTGTGTTACTGATATGAAAACACACAAGATTTTTACAAATCTACACAAGTTTGTGTTAATGCAATGCAAAACAACACAAACTTGTGTAGATTAGTTTTAACACAAGTACTTGTGTTGAGATCCAACACAAGTTTTTTTTCAGTGTAGTTGATTACTTACCAGCAACTGTGAGGTTGATATCTTTATAGTGGTCTGTAAAACCCACATTACATCTATATATACCTGCATCTTGTGACGTCACATTTGTTATATTCAGAGTAATGTGCTGTCCTTGTCTGGTTGCAGTCTCCTGTATTTCATACCTGCTCGTTTTATCCAGTTCATTTACCTTGGATCCATTAACCTAAATTATACGCTAATATTGAATATATATATATTATGGGATACTAATGTTAATATTTAGACATCATAAGGTGTGTCATTGAGTCAAATGATGTGGTTGCGATTCCCAGGTTGCACGTGACAAGGAATAGCGTCGCTTGTCTAACCTCATGGGATTTCTCCCGGTCGCCGCATCCCCACGCCTTCTAAAGATCGTTATATCCCCTCCTTTTCCTACCCTGTCTCCATCTTCTATCTGTTCTTTTCTATTATTTCCCCAGACATTTTTCTTGGATATTAAGCTAAATGTAATCTGGCCCACTCTATGACTATCATCCACAATATTGTTCGGGTTGATAAGTCTGTGTGTTCAAAAAAAGTTCATTAGCAGTATTGGGGAAATTATGACCACTATGACCACCTGGGCTTAACTTACTGGCTGTGAATTTATTTTGAAGATGTGGGTGAGATTATTGCATGGTTAATGCTTAAGTGATGGCTATTCTATCTTCTGCAAATGAAAATAACAAACGCCATTGGGGTAGGATGGAATGTGATCACCCAGTGTTTGGATAATAACCGAACTATGGGTGAGATTATTATAACTTTCAAACACATTGTCGTATTAACCAACTCGAATCCACACATATAACAAGACATCTTGAAAAAAGCTCGAAACCACTTCATATCTGGAAGTCTGCAAATTCAACAATTCTCTTCGCGCAGAAACCTAGTTTCTGGACAACTTTTACCCATTTCTGATAATTAAGCTGACAATGAACACACGAGCTTAAGTCTAACATACGGTCACAATATAATAATATAACCCTACCTTTAACAGAGAGACGTCAAACTTATCAACATGTAGGTCGCATTCCAGTTGAATATTACAGCCAGCTAAAACAACCGGTTCACTGTTACTGGTAGTCACCCAAACAACTAATTCAACTGCAAAAATCAAAACAACATCACACGCCCTGATGCATATGTACGCCCTGGTCCAATAAATGACATATCCCTGGAGACTGGCCAAATTCATATAAAACTAACAGGGGGATGAGTGTGTTTTGTATTACTCTACATCTTACAGCGGGCTTCAACCACAAAGCGAGCATTGTCATATTCCTGTGGCAGCCAAATACATGTTTTGATTGAGTGCAATCATCTCAAAGATGTTAGTTCCGACTTTTACCGTTACCAAATATGTGTTCAACCGGGTCTATATTATAAGGCACTAGATCTTCTCTTTAAAAGAGACATATTTTTATTACAAATTCGAATCGTAAACTATACCTGGGTCAGTTCATTTTCATATGCATAATTATAATTATCGTTTAAAACCCTGTGATATTTATTTTAAATGTATATGCATTTATTGTTTGTGATATATTTTAGCTTGTCTTGTCCTTTACCATATGGTTGGAGCCGACATTAAATTTTATCATCCAATAACACAAATTATTACAGTAGATTACACTTGTGTGATAAATTACATAATCTAATGCGATATCTCCTATTTATTCATTACAATATATGACGGAAAACGATATATGAATATTTCAGTATAAATTTGTTATTGCACTAGCGAGTTTTCGATTGACATTCTCTCCCCACTTCCTCTCTTGACAGTCACTTTTAACTATAAATTTAATGAAATGTACCGACACCTTAGCCGTTCTCTCAAGTGCTTTCAGTCTCAACCAGCAGCTGTTGTTAGTGTTGATGTACAATGTATGTATATCTTTTGTAACAAACTGTCAAATCTATGTCGACTCGCTCAAACATACATGGTTATCTACTATTGTGAAATGTAAAAGGAATATTCGCCAGTTTTTGTTGTTGTTTTGGTTGCTCATATGCTGAAGTTATTATTGGAAAATATAGCTAACGACACAAACATTTCAAGATTCTTGCACACATTGGAATAGTTCTCAGATATTAATTATTATGGCCATGTTTGTCAATCGTGGGATTATTTTCTTCGACACAATTTAATTCTCCTCTTTACTATGCATTTTTCGTTATCTTGAATAATTTCATATTTACAAATAACGTAAAGGATGCTTAATGGAAATTTATGTCCAATATTTTTACTTTTAATGAAAATTATATATTTATTTAAACGCATAATTTCATTTCATTCACTGTGCGCTTATTTGTTTCCTTGGAGCAAAACGGGTTTGTAAAGCACAAATTGACTACAGCGTTTAGTAATGGCAGAAGTCATCATTATTGAATTAGTACTAACCTTTGACTATCGCAACCGATAACAGATATATCAGAATTATGTAACCCTTCATCATTCTAAAACTAGAAATAAAATAATTATGTAGATATCAGAAGGCTTTCACTGTGAGCAGCTCTGGTAGCATTCTTGACGAGTTTGTA
Source organism: Patella ulyssiponensis (assembly GCA_963678685.1). Classification (NCBI taxonomy): domain Eukaryota; kingdom Metazoa; phylum Mollusca; class Gastropoda; family Patellidae; genus Patella; species Patella ulyssiponensis. The sequence continues at coordinate 8,301,418 of OY783227.1, read as the reverse complement.
ATCGATAGAACATTTTTCAATGATAGCAACAAAGTTTTTAAATTCGATGGTTTTGAACTGTGGTGTGTTCAGCAATGTCCCCGGCTATCGACAAATGTTACTATCTACTAAATAAGTTGAAAATTACCAGAATTCTAGCCGATTTTCAATTTTTGTGCACGTTACCGATTGACATCACTTCCGGTGCTCAGTACTTATATGTGCTAACTGTTGACCAGTTTCTGGGATCTACGCCAAATGGAAAAAAACATCAGTTTTACGGAGGGGACAAAAACAAGTATCAATTTACAATTGTCTATAGCATTCTAAACGACGTCTGTTTTTTTATTCACCAGGAAAGCGTTTTGCAGAGGAGCGCTTTTTAGTCACTGGTATAAAGTGATGACGTCAGGGGAAAATGTTATTTAATAAAATGACGTGTTTTGATTCTAGAATTCATCAGCCGTATATTTTTGTTAGCATCAAAACACTTATACATGAAATGGATAAAACTGACCAAAATATAAAATATCCACCGGTTTTGGCCTGTAAATTCCGATTTCCACTCAATTATCATAATAAGAATCGAGTTTGGTATCAATTTACACGTTTTCGGGGTATCTGAATCCATTTCCATGCACATTTTTTTGTTTTTGATAAGTGTTACCGATGAGTCAATATCGGGGGTTAGTCAAGGTGGCGGTCGGTTTTGGCGTAAAAATTCGAATTTTGCATAAGGATAATTTAGTTAGATTTAGATTTTTGATTGGTGATCGAAAATGAATGATACTCCTAACTTAGACCTAATACCAACTGTCCGACATGGTGCGAAATTGAGTTAAAATGCCTGCACTGTGGTGCCAATATACGTATCGATTCTATCCACTCTTACGTTGACAATGAAATGCGCACATTTTCAATTATCGACCTCTTTTCTCGGCTATCCCTGATATTTTGGACTGATGTATAAAGGTTACGTGCACAATATATAGACTCTCTGTAGAAGAAGATAAACAGCCGTCTAAACAACGTCGTTTTCAACTTTCAATCTCCTTTGTTAGGTACCCCTGATATAATGTACATGACACAACAACACACCTCTGATATTTTGGACTGCTGTACAAAGGTTTCAAAAACGATTTTTCTCTGTAGAAGAAGTAAAAAAAATAGGCGAAGTTTTCGAGAAAAGGACGTCTAATGTTGCTCCAAGTCGTAAAAAATCTTACTTTTCGAAGTCACATAACTTTTTCAGTTTGTATTAAACGATATAAAACTTTAATTACTCATCGCATTTTGCGCACAGGCACTCATTTTGCAGAATGTTGTCATACTTTTGGATATCTTGACTACTTTCGATGATAACAGAATTTCAGAAATACTCCGACGCAATAATTCTGTGCCCTGCATCAACATTATGTACACGAATCATCTACCTTGCATCGCTGTGGTTCTTTCTTGGAAGATTCTTTCTGTCACTATCGCTCGTGTGGTTGTCAACATACTTTTAAAACAACAAAGACATCTTCCCAACATAAAGTTAGATTATCGAAACAAATAGTGCCAGTAGATGATAATTTGATTTTCGACCTCCTATTCTAATTATTTCCAGGTCGTTAATTTGGATGTCACTCGTAAAAACAACTTTGTCGGCACATAAAACGTCAAAGGCTAATTTTGAAATTGTCTGTACCACAAATTTAACACTGATCCAGGCTATCCAAAAAATGTATTCATTTCGGAAATAAGAATCCAAATCAACAAACAATTGTGTTTAGAGACTTTTGAAACCTTTAACCCTTTGAACACTGTCTTAACATGGTGTGTTGCACGTCCCTCCCTGGATTTACAGGTGTAATACAATATCATTTGGGATCTAAAATGTAATATTGTATTGTAATATTGTATTTTTAATTCATATTTTTAATTCATATTTTATATTGTAATTTCAATTGTAACTCATTTGGACATATTAAGTGACAAGCTTTAACCTGTTGCAGGTGCGAGCTCATCTGACATAGTATTATGTAAGATGTATTGGTCGTACAAACTTGTATCATTGAAGTGTCTATTTGATATAAGTCGTAAGCTTAACACTCGTTGTTTTAGAGCTGAAATGTGTTTATCTTACTTAATCGTTTTCATTGTTCTCGTTTTAATGCTATTAACTATGGCGTGCCTCAGCTATTTGACAGGCATTGTTGGATAGTATATATAAAGCCTAGTTTAGAGTTAGGAAAACCAGACGGGAGGGACCAGAGAAGAGAGTCAGGTCTTAGGGAGACCCAGGGAGAAGTCGGTCCGTCCTGGACTATGGGGGTCTGCCCTCAGACCCCCAGAGAGTTGGGTTTTCTGTGACCTAGGGAGAACATCTTTAGTTAGATATCTCCTGATCCAACCACCATAATTGTATGTATATATATATTATGCAGTAATAAAACATCTGTTTAATAAAAAGAGTTATGTATTCTATTACATACTCTTAAGTGTAATAAACATCTGTTTAATAAAAAGAGTTATGTATTCTATTACATACTCTTAAGTGGTGCCGTGACCAGGATAACGTTTTCGAAGTCCTGACCACTAGAAGATGCAAGAATTTTATTAAAGGTAGGTCTTTTTCTGATCCAAATCATGGCCACGGTTAATGATTAGTTTTATGTTTAATAATTTAACTGGCGAAATAAGCGGTTTGTCTTTCACGCTTAAGAATTATGTAGTAACTCAATTAGCTCAACCATTTTCTAGAAATCCCTTGAATATTTTACGAAATATTCAAAAATTAAATATATTGCTAATAGTGGAACAGTACTTAATTTTAAAATATGTAAATTATAATTGTTTTTTTGAACACATATTTTGGCTTAAAATTGGTATTGACGGTTTTATCTCTTATAATTTATGTTTTGTCTATATATATAATATATATTGCCCCGGGATTTACGGGAAGCCCGATATGGTACGGGGAAATTTTATTTGTGTTAACCCCAATAATATATGGTTGGGATGCCCGATATATGGGTTTATGTGAAATTCCTATAAGGTGGATTAATTTCCCGATATTTTACGGGAAAAGTTTTATGCTCGGAATTAAGAGCGAATGTGTTGTGTTGTTTTGTGTTTTGTTTAAAAATTATAGAGATAAAACCACTGTTAATTTCGATAGGTTCTTTCCAAAATATCTTATTTAAGATTAGTGAGATGTGTTCAGATCAAAGCAATATGACCCCCTACTTTCAATTTGATTTATGTCAATTCTAATGTAAATATTTTAAAATACATCGTTATCTAAAGTCTGTTCCACTAGCTATTTTGACTAAAAGTTAATTGAGTTCACTCCATGAAATAATAAGCATATGGCAAACTTGGGCACGAATGGCAGTTAAAATATTCTTCATGACACGATCATATCATTAAAAATCGTTGACCATGTATGGAAAGGAATAGACTAACCGACAAGAAATATAACGGCCAATATAAAGATGGCGGCGGCTAAAGCCACAAGCAGCAGTTAGCTTGAAAATGGAGAAAATATCCATTCACCTCGACAACGAATATATGCATCCATTATAGAGAATATATGCTGACATGATGGAAAATGTATGCCGACATGATGGAAAATGTATGCTGACATGATGGAAAATGTATGCTGACATGATGAAGAATATATGCTGTCATGATGAACAATATATGCATACATGGTTGAAAATATATGTATGCATACATGGTTGAAAATATATGTATTCATAATTTGTGGATACTATGCATAATTGGTGGATAAGATATCCATCGAAAATTAGGGCGAATATTTCCAGGGTCCTCACTTTTGAACTCCCAAATTTGGATCGCGTGTGTTTCCTTTATCATTTATATGACCATCTTTTGTGTGACGATTTCTTCCGCGTACTGTGTTACCACGTAGTGTGTGCTTTTATTAATATAATATACTGATCGAGGAACAAACGTGTACTATGACCAGTGACTTTTGTGAATATTTTTAGTTTTGATGTTGTGTTTCTTTTATATATCTTTTAATGCTTCAATTAGTGTTTTATGCTTTAATCTTTTATTGTTTTAAAATCGTTTCATATATAATTGTATATATTCCTCTATTTTAAACTTGTGGTAATGGAGGAATGTAATACAATATCATTTGGGATCTAAAATGTAATATTGTATTGTAATATTGTATTTTTAATTCATATTTTTAATTCATATTTTATATTGTAATTTCAATTGTAACTCATTTGGACATATTAAGTGACAAGCTTTAACCTGTTGCAGGTGCGAGCTCATCTGACATAGTATTATGTAAGATGTATTGGTCGTACAAACTTGTATCATTGAAGTGTCTATTTGATATAAGTCGTAAGCTTAACACTTGTTGTTTTAGAGCTGAAATGTGTTTATCTTACTTAATCGTTTTCATTGTTCTCGTTTTAATGCTATTAACTATGGCGTGCCTCAGCTATTTGACAGGCATTGTTGGATAGTATATATAAAGCCTAGTTTAGAGTTAGGAAAACCAGACGGGAGGGACCAGAGAAGAGAGTCAGGTCTTAGGGAGACCCAGGGAGAAGTCGGTCCGTCCTGGACTATGGGGGTCTGCCCTCAGACCCCCAGAGAGTTGGGTTTTCTGTGACCTAGGGAGAACATCTTTAGTTAGATATCTCCTGATCCAACCACCATAATTGTATGTATATATATTATGCAGTAATAAACATCTGTTTAATAAAAAGAGTTATGTATTCTATTACACAGGACGTCATATTAATTAGGACGTCAACGTAATTGGAGCTTGAACATGCCCCAAGCCGCAAAACCGACATTTCGGGTATATGCGATACAACGTCAAGCCGGTTTTGCGGCATTTCGGGTTCTAAGGGTTAATCCTTAATTTATGGAGACCAAACAGCTCTTTATTCATTGTTCGTAGTTCTTAGTTCTAGATTCATAGTCCTTAATTCTCACTTCTTCATTTGTTGTCGTATTTCGACATTTGTAGACTAAAATTAACATTTGTATCTTAAAATCAATATCTGTTTCACAAATCAGACATTTGTCATATCAGATTTGTAAAATGTATTTTAATATAAGATATTTATTTTTTTAGAAAATCAAAAAATTAGTCTATATTTACATTTCATCAGAAAAATACAACAAAAAAACAAATATCGAACAACAAATTTCAAAATACAAATCTTCAAATACAAATCTTGCAAAACATTTCTCCAAAAACATTTCTTCAAAAACATTTCTCCAAATACATTTCTCCAAACACATTTCTTGAAATTCATCGAACCGGAACATTAGAAGTCAGCCTGGCATACAATAAGTCACCATACAATAATGGGAATCGAGTATAAGCACATGTACAATAAGAACAATCGCTCAGTGTCTGCGACGCTAGTGAAACGATCCCTTGGCAGTTGAAATTCGATATAAGAGTAGGCCGTAGGGCCGCTGCTCGAGCAAAATTTCCCTCATAGCATAATGTATGGCGTATGCATGTCTTCATTAGCCCAGTTTAGGAGCAGATGTTAAACCCCATTTCATTTTTATCATTCGGGTGGGGGATTGGATGGAGAAATGGCATGTTCGTAGAACGTCTAATCGGACCGGGCCTTTGATAACGAAAATACATTGAAAGTAGTCTATTTTTAGAAATTAGGCTTTGTCTGATACCGACATATTTCTTTGTTCAAAGAGACGGGAAAAATGGAGTTTAACAACCACTCGATATAACTAGGTCATTTCGGGACTAACACGGGGTTCAATTTATTTCAATAATTAGCTTGTGTGTAGGGGTCTTTAGCAGTGGGAGGAAACCGAAGGCCCCGAATGTCGCATTCTCTAGTCATATTACCAACTCTACAGTATATTGGTTGCACGCGATATTATGTCACGTGATTAGTTAGTGGAGTTGCTTCTAAATATAGTAACTATAAATAGACATGCTTTCCTGTACATCCATAATAGCGGTTCTGTAACAATCTTATAAAGTTTATTAAAGCATTAAACTAGATTTCTATAAAAGAGTCCCATAATTTATCACATTTCAATTTATTTTATCTAATGCTAGTGATTTCATTAAAGTCACGGTCATTGTACGATTTTACTTGTTGTATGCGTGTTCGATTCTTCTTTATTGTATGGTGACTTATTGTATGCCAGGTTGATTTATAATGTTCCGGTTCATGAATTTCGAGAAATGTTTTTGGAGAAATGTATTTGGAGAAATGTTTTTGAAGAAATGTTGTTGGAGAAATGTTTTTAGAGAAATGTTTTGCAAGATTTGTATTTGGAGATTTGTATTTTGAAATTTGTTGTTCGATATTTGTTTTTCGTTGTATTTTTCTGATGAAATGTAAATACATGTATAGACTAATTTTTTGATTTTCTAAAAAAATAAATATCTTATATTTAAATACATTTTACAAATCTGATATGACAAATGTCTGATCTGTGAAACAAATATTGATTTTAAGATACAAATGTTAATTTTAGTGTACAAATGTCGAAATACGACAACAAATGAAGAAGTAAGAATTAAGGACTATGAATTTAGAACTAAGAACCAAGAACATTGAATAAAGAGCTGTTTGGTCTGCCATATTAATTTCTCCTAGGGGCGATAAGTTAGAAAACGTATAGCAACATCGTAGCCAGGTCTAATAAGGTGCCAAGTTTCATGAAAATCGTGATGATCTTAACGAAGTCGTTAAGTTGGATTTTGCTTCCGGAATAAGATGTCAATGACGTAATTTTCGAAAATCAAAGATCAGAAATAGCGGATTTAATGTAACTGTTTTAAGGTAAAGAAAAAAAGAATTAGTAATATAGGTCAAATAGTCACACAGTTACAGCTATGTGGGTCAACTGTTTTTGTCAGTAACATTCGGTGATTTCGGACTCCTAAAACGTTTTGAAAATCTATTGATCTCGAGTGATTCCAAGCCGTAAATGCGCATTTTGCACTCATAAAAAACGTTGTCGACACGAAAATACCACACATTCGACCATGTGCAAAGCTATCCACAAATTATTGTATTAATAAAAGATGAATTTAATATTCAAATCTGCTCTGAACGTTTTTATTGGCATTCCTCCAAGGATAAGGAAAATATAAGTCCCATGTCTGTCAGTAAAATATCGCAAAAGCCTTAGAGATTTTTAAAATTTCAACATTCTTGGTTCCTTTTCTATATTTACGCTTATTGGATCGTAACTTCCTGAAGTATGGCCCCTGATTATACGAAAAATCGCCTTTTTTTGGCTTGTGGTCTCTCCGAAGGTCACAATTATTATTCGATTTACAAACCCGTTTTAATTAGTAGATCACCTTTACATTATAATGAAGAATGGGTTCGAATTTCGTGAAAATCGAACCAAAATTGTCTCGACAAAATGGCCGCCGCTGTTACGCGAATAGTGTAAAAACATTGTATACAAAGGTTGTGGACTCTGTAGAGGTCACAATTTTTATTCGATTTTGATGAAACTTTTTACAAGGATCAACCTATTATAGTAGTGGTGCGTTTTGCTTATTTGTTATTTCTAGGATATAATACTTTCGCGTTTCCATGGAAATAAATTTAACGTAATTTTTCTACACAATTATTATTCTAGAGCATATAGAATTTTTACATTGGTCAACCTATCATTTTATTTTCTGATGACCGCTCTTCCTTCCCTATTTCGTTTCCTGAACATATTACAGAGAGAGAGAGAGAGAGGGAGAGAGAGAGAGATAAATGGTGTTTAACGTCCACTCGACACAAAGTAGGTCATTTCGGGACTAACATATGGCTTAATTTCATTTCAATAATTCGCTTGCGCGTATGGGTCTTAAACAGTGGGGAAACCGGAGGACCCGGAGAAAACCCACGCTTTTGGAAAGGCGATCATACTCCTTGTCAAGTACAAACGGGGATTCGAAACCACGCCATTTGACTCAATGGCAGACCTTATGATAGAGCGCGCACGTGCTAACCATTGTTTCCAAAGGGTATCTCAAAAAACATTACAGACATCTTCATGAAACTTTGTACATATATCAACCTATTACAGCAGCTGTGCCTTTTTCTATTTAGGAATGACTTGGATTGATATGTTTTGTGTTTCCATGGAAAAAAATATAGGGTTTTTTTTTGTTTCCATGGAAAATATCTCATAAACCATTCATGATATCTAAACGAAACACACTATAAGGATCAACCTATTATAAAAGTTGTGACTTCAGCTAATTTGCCATTTGTTGGATTTAGTCATTTTTGTGTTTCCCCATGGAAACAAATTTAACGTAGTCTTAGGTACATAATTATTATGCTGGAGCATATCTCATAAATTAGGTATTGAAGATAATTTCACGAAACCTTTACAAATATAAAACGATGCCTTTTGCTAGTTAGCAATTTTTCTGACTTAATATTTTGTGTAAGTTTTTGATATATAATTAATAGGATGACCGTAATTCCGTCCCGATTTCGTTTCCGTTGCATATTATATTATCCGCTTAAGAAATCTTTTCGAAACTTTGTGGACACATAAACCTATTATAATATTTTATTTTCTAATGTATAAGCTTATTGTTTAACATACAGAAGCCGGTTAAGGTAGGCGAAGGTTGTTGTGCGAACCGTAGTCGGAGTAGCGATCCTGCCTCCCCGAACTACTCGTATCAGAGTATGAATCTTATAACGTTACAATAAGGTCGCGATCCGACGAAAAAAATGTCGGCATTTTTGAACTCGCGAGTATCGATTTCCTATAGGTCGGTAATACATTTATTTGCACTAAAGTCAACCGTTTAGGAGATTTAGACGATTTTCTGGTCCACTGGCGGCCAACTTGGATTTATGTTAATTATGTAAATTTCCCCAAGACCGACAATGGCCGCTTTTGTTATGGGAGTACTAGAGACCATAACTGAACAGTTACCAAAGAAATGATTTCTGTTGCAGTTTGTTCTAGGTACCCCCTCTCATATTGTTATCTTTACCCACCTATATACCTTCCAAACAAGTGCAAGGGAATGGGGTGTTGCTGACTAGTCACCTTTTTAATATGTGTTTCTTCATTATTAATCATGAACAGACTGGAACAAACACAGAAACTGTGTTTCCCGCGCTTCATCATACGGACGACTTGGCCGAATCTACATACTATTTATGTCAAACCTGTGATAACGATGAACTGAAACCCAATTCCATACGATAAGACCAAATTAAATAACAAAAATGGTAAAACAAGCAAAATCAAATTGCCTTAACTCTCCATAGCAAATTTCTTATTGATCACAAGTGAAATCAGTTCTTGTGTGAGACTACACATGTCTAGTGTTAGCGGGGGGAATATTATTTTAAGGGCTACGGTCTATATATTGTGACCAACAACAAAAAGAATTTTATTTATTTCACGAGCTGTCGTCTAAACATTGTTAACAACAATGCTAGTGATTTTATGCGAGTGATATAAATGACTAGTTTTAATACTAGCCTGCATGAATCATTCCTCAAAATAACAAAACAGCTGGTTGCGGCCTTGTGAAGAAAACACTAAAAAAGCAACACACAAAGATGAGTTTCCCTTGATCTGTTAAATCCTTTATTCAAATCAAGTAATGAAATAATGAAAACATAAATAATGAATCACAATAATAATATAACTAATTAGTCTCGTTAATAAAAAAAAAATCCGTTGATCGACGCAGACGTATAATTGTATTTAATGTTGTCATCTCATTCATGTTATTTTAGTTAAAACGGTAATTTCATATTTTTAAGTTATAATATTAAAATATATTAAAATAAAGCCTTAAAATAGATGGTATCTATAAACAGTCCTACCATGTTAAAGAATAATCCTATTAAAACCTATAATTCACTATTGCCAGTTAAGAAATTGGCAAAAATATCATTTTCAACTTCAAATTAAAATATTTGGAGATAGCTATTGGAGGGAGGGGGGGGGGTGGCGGTTCGAAAAACAAGGGAGGTAATTGTGTTACTATTTCAGGTGGTGATGGTTTATAAGAGTGGGAAATAATGCCCATGGTCGTGTAATAGTGATTTGACAACCTATTAAGCAAAAGACAAAGAAATAATTAGGTTTTGACTTTCTTAGAAAATATGAAATTCTCGCTTTAAGTGAATATATAATAATAAAATATTGTATAACGAACATAACCAGCACAATCTTACACTGTGTGAGGTTTTGGCACATGAATGTATTAATTTCATAGAAGGAAAAATCATAGAACTATTCTATCCTATTGATATGACGTATTAATTATGGAACATGGTGCCCATTTTATGCTCATCGAATAATAATTGGCACTTTTATGGAACAAAATCTTCCAAAGTGAATTGTAGAACAAATGAAATGGAATGGGTTTAACAACAAGATCATTGCAATCGGGGCACTTACAGAAACTTTATGGACGACGACGTGTTTCATGGTGGCCATTTTGAATTTCACAATTTTTGGCGGGGAACGGTTGAAGTGACGTCATATTTCCCGTCATTATTGAAATCCGCAAGATCATTCGAATCGAGGCACTTAAAGAAATTTTATGGACGAGAACGTGATTTATGGCGGCCCTTTTGAATTTGTCAATTTTTGGCGGGAACCACTGGAGTGACGTCGTGGCTCCCGGCATTTTTGAAATCAGCATACCCAAAACCCCCCTAGGCCAAATTTTCATGCCGGAAGTGCACAACTCAGCCAAAAAATGTTACATATACGCCCCAATACTAGTTCAATATTTTACAAAATATCTGATCGCTCATATCGTTTAACGTCATAACAACTGTACGTGAATCATCGTTCATTTGATATAAATAACCGTGACGCTACGCTTTAACACACTCCCAACCTTAAATGAAATGGGATTTAACGTCCTAATTTTCTACACCGTCTATGCTAATGAAGACGGGCGCAAACCATTAAGTGTACTACAGGGGAATGTTGCCCGTGAAGCGTCGTTATGGCCTATGACTTCGGTTTTTAATTCGATCCAAAAGACTAGACACTTTCCTCACTAGGCCTTCCGGTCTATACCCACTGATATGTGGAAAACGCGCGGGAAATTTCTGATTTTATGCTGGGCCAGCGCCTTACCCACTGAGCCACCGTGGCTTCTCACTTGTTTTCTCCATGATGCATATGTAATACACTTTATTACAAGCCTCAAGGGGCAATCCGAGTGGACTGATAGACCTGTTAAATAAGGTCGCCAACGTACAGGAAAATATGACGCATAGATGGATATAAAAACTACTGTGAACATGAGCAGTGTAATGCGTTTTACTTAGAGGTATACAACATATGACAGATATAACATAACACCAACAATGTCACGAAATTGCCGAATATTTTTATATTTAATTTGTTTTCAGCTAGCATCTGTAACGTCAAAACAAGGTAAGTTTGATTTCTTTGAAAAAAAACCCGTAAAACTCGTCATTTTCTCCATAAAAATTGAAGCGAAATAGATGATCAGCTTACCGATATAAACAATGTAATTAGCAGATCTGTAAGAGTGCCGGAGACACGGTGGCTAAGTCGATAAGACGCTGGCTCGCTAGGCTGGAGGTCACGTGTTCTATCCCTGCATGGACCAACAAGGTTCATTGGGATTCTCCGACGTGATGCAGGATGGATAACTTAACAATGACATCTGTCTAGTCGTTGGAATGGGGGGAAAAATCGAGGTCCCGTGTATACATTTGCGGGCACGTAAAAGATCCATTTGCAGTTGGAATGCCCGGGCAAAATGTCGTATGTCCATGTAAGGCGTAGGACTTTAGCCCAGTAGCACGTTAAACCCCATTTGATTTTGCAAGAGTGCCATATTCGAATTTAATAGTTTATTATATAACTATAATTTTTGTTTTTACGACTTATATTGAATATAATATTAACTGTAGTGTAATAGGTTCAATTGTTTTAAAAACTATTAATCATAAAATACAACCACCACTGGACCCATTGCTGAGTGTACAACATTTTATTAAAAGTATTATTATTACAAACTCTCCTTAAAAGGGGATGATAAATAATAGGAAAATATTCAACAACTCTGATTTTAGTTTTCGTTGGAATGACTCGAACGGAAACGGAAGAGTTTAGTCTCTATCAATATGCCAGTGAAATGAAATGAAATGGAGATTAAGGTCCTACTCCTCTGTTCCGATTTAGAACACGGAGATAGACATACACTACATACACTATATAGTTCTCTGCGAGGAGAATTGTGCCCTGACAGCGGCGCTACGGCCTATTCTTACATTGAATTCCAACTATCAAGGGATCTTTCACGTACACTGGACCCCAGTTTCTGGTCGCACCCGAAAGACTGTACGTTGTACCCTACCAGAATGTTAGTGAAACAGGATAACTGATGCATATGTTGTGGTAATATACGATATGAGTTGGATGTAAGAAACAGATTCACACAAACTTGATATGTTATGTTGTTTTTTTCAGACTGGTTCATTGGGAAGCCGAATGAATATATAAATGCTATTGAAGGATCAGATGTTAGTCTAACCTGGATATTCAATTCAACCGATTATCAAGATACATTAACTATTTTCAAAGATGGTGTAAGTTATTTCATGTTACTTTACTAATATATTACCAACTCACAGAATCTCATATTATACCAATAATGCGTCAGTTTTCCGTTTTAATGTTTGGCGTTGCAGTTTTGAATGCAGGTATTTTGTTCACGTAAAACAGACATAAAAGGTTCAATGATATTTTGCACCTGTTGTGCTCTTACGATAAGGAGTTTTATGAAACAAGTTGACGCGTGAACACAAACTCGTCTTAGACATTCATACAATAAATGCCAAATGGTACAAAAGACTAGAGACAAAATTAAACTCGTGTCATACCAATTGTTTTTATTTTATTCTAGAAAGGTATTAAAACTTTTGAGTTGAAGGCGAAGAAGAACAATACATCAAAGTACATGATCACAGATAAACCAGATGACCAATATACAACTATAACATTTACTATAACTAATGTTAATAAACAAGATAGTGGTCGATATATGTGTAGAGTAGATATTTGGAATTATTATTCTAGAGATAGTATCATTGATATTCGTGGTATGTATATAGATATATATGCCCGAACGTTTAAACAACTTGAATTGAGAAATGATACATAATTAATCACGTACTGATACACACTTATAGTGATTCATAATAACATTGATTGGCCTTTCTTTTCGTGGTCTTTGAAATAAATTGTATTTTAATCTGTGATAAAAGAGGCGCTACGAAACAGCTGGACTGTTATGTGACTGATAATAATTATAGTATGCAGTAATTTACTGACATACTCTACGTGATTACGGGAGGATGGCTGACCTGACATTGAGTCAATTGACGTGGTTTCGAATCCCCGGTTGTACGTGGCAAGGAGTAGAGTCGCCTGTCCAACCACGTGTGTTTTCTCCGGGTCATCCGGTTTCCTCCAACTGCTAAAGACCCCCACGCGCAAGTGAATTATTGAAATAAAATTAAACCATATGTTAATCCCGAAATGACCTAGTTTGTGTCGAGTGGACGTTAAGCCCCATTTCTTTCTCCCATGATCATATTTTGATGACTGGCAGAATATTTTCATTACTGACTTTTAATATCAGTATATAGTTACCTCCTATCCTAGACGACCCACTTGTCAGTGATGTAGGACGGGCGGCTTGGCAAGGACAGCTGTATAGTCGTTGGGATGGGGCAAAAAACAAGAGACTGTGTACACATTGGCGAGCACGTAAAAGATCCCCTGAAAGTTAGAATTCTATATACGAGAAAGCCGTAGTGCCGTTGTCCGGGCAACATTTCCCTCGTAGCACACTGTATGATGGCGTATGCCCGTCTGCATTAGTCCAGTTCGGAGCGGAACAACAGGATGAAATTTTTATAATAGGTATCCATCTGCCTCCAACATGCAGAGCTGTAAATCATGCTTAACACTTAAAGGGAAAATTGGGTCCAATCGGATCCCAAACTGGTAACACACCGTAGGAATTTTGCTAATGTGCTTCTGCCTGATACCACATTCCGTATGCCAGAGTATTCACTGTTATAGCTTTTGTATGTTACAAATACCAAACTTTAATTGATGAATTCCAAATATTCAAGTTTTTTTTGTATCAAGCGAAAGTTGCCATTTAACCCCTTTATCGCATAATGCACAAAGTTGCAATCTTGTGAGAATTATTAAATCTTTCCATATGTATAGGTGTATAGGATCATAACATCAATACCTTGACTAAGTTCGATAATCAGCATTTTCTGCTCAGGGTAAGCAGACCGCTAAGCAATTTGATTGGCCGAAACTTTTGACCGCAATAATATTAAGATATTTTACCACAATTTATTTTGTTTCTCAAATGAATATCATTAGGTAGGTTGCAACGATAATTTGGACTTGTGGTTGTAGCCATTTTATGGAAGAATAGGACATAGTTAGGAAGGAATTTGTTCTTTCTTGAAATCTGGGTGACTATAGTGGCACCGCTTATCTCCACTCCGATTACCCCTTTGTGTTCTCGGAACCGCCCCAGAGTACACATTTGTGTGAATTTCTTGTTAATTGAAATGCAGTGATCTTCTTTATATTAATAAAAGGTATTAAACCTGACATTGAAATTTGAATATATTTCTTGAAACTGCTTGCGGGTAACAGAATGACATAGTTCAATTCGTACCAAGATGGACAATACCACTGCCCATCGGCGCCCTATTATGTTTCTAAATAGTTCACGTGTTAATTTTCAAATCAAATTCAACCCCCCTCTATAGGTAAACTGTTTGGGGGTTTCTGTAAGTAGTTAACTCGGTGATGAATTGAACATATTTTGTTTTTATTTGTAGCACCCCGTGTTAATAGTTTAAAGACTGAACTGATAGGACGACCATCAGAAAATATTACATTTTTATGGAGCTATAGATATAGCGCTATAGCAACGCGTATAATCTTTAATAAATACAATGATTTACGTGAACAGGTAAGGTTGATTATTTACTTGCGCCGAACGACGTTAAGTTAAAGTAGTTGTCCCTATTGCAATTGTGACATTTATAATTTGGGGGTTTCCAAGGAAACAAATTTGACTTAGATATATTACGAACCTTTGTACCTACACCAGTCTATTGCACTAGTTGTTCCTTTTACTAGTAGGATTTATATTTTGTGTTTTTATTATACGCCCACATGTTCATGTGGACGTATATTGTTGTCGCCCCTGTTCGTCCGTCCGTCCGTCCGGACGTCCGTCCGTCCGTCCACAATTGTTTGTGAACAGTCTACAGGTCACAATTTTTATCCGATTTCAATGAAACTTTAAATATAGGTTTATCACCCTAAGATCTCGGTTCCTTTCGATATTGGCATGTATCGGACCGTAACTTCATGGGTTATGGCCCCTGATTGTACGAAAAATCACGTTTTTTAGCTTGTGAACAGTGTAGAGGTCACAATTTTGAACAGATTTGGATGAAACTTGAAATGCATGTTTATAACCCAAAGATCTTGGTTCCTTTCGATATTTGCGGCAATCGGATCGTAACTTCCTGAATTATGGCCCCTGATTGTCTGAAAAATCGCCCTTTTTAGCTTGTGGTCTCTCTGGAGGCCAAAATTGTTATCCGATTTAAAAAACCGTTTGATTATATCACCGTCCCATGGTTATGAAGGTTGAGTTCGAATTTCGTGAAAATCGGACCAAAATTGACGGACAAAATGGCCGCCGTTTGTACGCGAATAGTGTGAAAAATATGTTATATCAAGGTTGTGAACCTTATAGAGGTCACAATTTTGAACCGATTTTGATGAAACTTGACATGTATGTTTATAACCCACAGATCTTGGTTCCTTTTGATATTTGCGCCCATCGGATCGTAACTTCCTGAATTATGGCCCCTGATTGCCCGAAAAATCGCCCTTTTTAGCTTGTGGTCTCTCTGGAGGTCAAAATTGTTATCCGATTTAAAAAACCGTTAGAGTATATCACCGTTCCATGGTTATGAAGGTTGAGTTCGAATTTCGTGAAAATCGGACCAAAATTGGGGGACAAAATGGCCGCCGTTTGTACGCGAATGGTGTGAAAATATGTTATATCAAGGTTGTGGACCTTATAGAGGTCACAATTTTGAACTGATTTTGATGAAACTTGACATGTATGTTTATAACCCAAAGATCTTGGTTCTTTTCGATATTTGCGCCCATCGGATCGTAACTTCCTGAATTATGGCCCCTGATTGTCCGAAAAATCGCCCTTTTTAGCTTGTGGTCCCTCTGGAGGTCAAAATTGTTATCCGATTTAAAAAAACCGTTAGAGTATATCACTGTTCCATGGTTATGAAGGTTGAGTTCGAATTTCGTGAAAATCGGACCAAAATTGACGGACAAAATGGCCGTCGTTTGTACGCGAATGGTGTGAAAATATGTTATATCAACGTTGTGGACCTCATAGAGGTCTCAATTTTGAACCGATTTTGATGAAACTTGACATGTATGTTTATAACCCAAAGATCTCGGTTCCTTTCGATATTTGCGCCCATCGAATCATAACTTCATGAATTATGTCCCCTGATTGTCCGAAAAATCGCTTTTGTTAGCTTGTGGTCCCTCTGGAGGTCAATATTATGATCCGATTTAAAAAGCCGTTTGATTATATCACGGTTTCATGGTAATGAAGAGAGAATTTGAATTTCGTGAAAATCGGAATAGAGTTGACGGATAAAATGGCCGCCGTCTGTACGCGAATTGTGTAAAAATATGTTATATCAAGGTTGTGGACCCTATAGAGGTCACAATTTTGAACTGATTTTGATGAAACTTGAAATACATGTTTATAACCTAATGATCTTGGTTCCGTTGCATATTTGCCCATATCGGATCGTAACTTCCTGAATCATGGCCCCTGATTGTACGAAAAATCACCCTTTTTAGCTTGTGGTCCCTCTGGAGGTCACAATTATTATTTGATTTAAAAAAACGTTTGATTATATCACAGTTACACCATAGTTATGGGTGAGTTTGAATTATGATTTTCTGGTGATTACTTAAAATGCAACAACTCTTGTTGACTGCCCGGACGATTTGGCTGCTGTGTGGGCGTATGTTTCGTTGCCTGGCAACCTATTTTGGAAACAGATTTAACAGCATTTCCGGAACATATCTCAAAAATCATTCAAGATATCTTCATTAAACTTTGTACATAGCAGTTGTGCATTTTGTTAATTAGCAATGTCTCGCTTTTATGTGTGTTTCCATATAAACAAATTTGAACGAGTTTTTAATTTTTACTCTTAATACATTTGACTTTGGTATATACTTATTATTCTAGACCATACCCCAGTAACTGTCGAAGATACCTTTATAACACCTTTACATTCATCAACATATTAATTCATTTTCTAATGACCGGACTTCCATACCGATTTCGTTTCCGGGACATATTTCAATATTCCTTCAAAACTTATGTGTATAAAACATCAACAAATTATAGCATTTTATATTGTGATGTGTAAGCTTATTTTTTAACACACAGCAGCTGATTGAGGTAGGCAAATGATGTCCAGCAAACCTTACAGGAAGTAGCCACCTTGCTTTGCCGCGCTACTGTGATCAGAGTATAAATTTTCTGAATCCCATTGAAATTCCAATAAGTTGTTTTTCTAATAAGGGCGCGACATGCTGAGGACCAGTCATCTTGTGTTTATATACGTACACACTTGATAGAGATAGAGAGAAATGGGGTTTAACGTCCACTCGACACACACCAGGTCATTTTGAGACTAACATTTGGTTTCAATTTTATTTCAATAATTTGCTTGCGCGTAAGGGTCTTTAGCAGTGGGGGGAATCTGGAGTGCTCGGAGGAAACCCACGAGGTTGAGAAGGCGCCCCTATCTCCATGCCACATACCCTCACACCAGGGATCGAAACCACAGCCGCAAGCCAGAGGTGACCGGCCAGCCAGAGGTCAAAGCGCGGCACTCTAGACCACTAGGCCATCCCAACCCCCCTTGCAAGAGATAACCGATTGGATAGTTCAACTATGCATATAAAGGAGCCCTACTCAAATTCAGAATCACACTAAATTAATTGTATTGTTAATGCTCCTGTCACCAAAACTGCCCACATTTGATTTTCCATTGGGTAAGTGTCTCTTAAAACAAGGTTTACACACAAGCATTTATGTGCACGATCTAAGTCAGTTTTGGTTGTTTATTTGTTTTAATTTTACAGGTCCAAATAGGAAATTGGACTAAAAACCGATTTGATTCAAATATGGGTGAAAAGCGATTGATATTCAGTAAATTGTCTGCACTTGGTGGAGAGAATATTACACTTACCCTATTTAAGACAGTTGATGATGATTTTAATACTGTATATGGCTGTAATATTACCTTTGGTGATGGTCTGACAGGTTATAATGAGACAAAGCTAATATTTACTCAAGGTTTGTCAGATTGTTATTGTATGTGCACAAATGTTACATCGAAGTTATTTCTACTTTTAGATTTGGTAGGGGTAGATGCTTGGAGTCATGATATGTGATATTATTGGACTTATGTAGTACCCTTTTTTGAATTATATAATTATAAGGGAGTTTTGACGTTTCATTTATTCATACAAACATTAACAAATTTATGGGGCCCAGAGCTGTTTCATATCATATTCATACATTTACGGATCTCAACGAAGCAATACCATTGGGTCGTTTGGAGGTCGGTGACTATGTGACGTGATTCGCTCTTGTCAGTGGTACAGGAGAGTGAGTCTGCCAATAAAATAAAACCAAGTACGAACAATCCAAACCATAAAACAGAATTCAAAGTCCTAAAAAAATTGTTATATGCAAAATAGCGTAATCAGCAAATGGACTGCTTCCCGTGTACAAAATACAGGAAAAACTGTGGTAACAGGTGTCCGGAAGAGTAAGCTTACCCTGCCTGGCGCCACACCCGCCATAGTCGCTGGGGTGGGACAGAACACCGAGGTTGCAAAATACATTATGCAATAGATTGGCATCGGAAGTATTTTAATCTTCCGTCATTTAGATGGTTGCACTCAATGAAAATGTGCTTAACGTGCAAAAGAACATGACAAATGGTCGTGTCTGTGGAATAACGTAACATTTGAGATATGGAGTTCCCAAATATTGGTTGTGTTCAATTTCAAACCCCATCACGATTATCAATTTTTCTTTCCTGCGCTTAGAGCATGTCATGGATGAAGTGAGTGCAATCATAAATGTGCATCGTTATTATTAATTGTCTCGTTAATATTCCCTAGATGTTGAGCCCAGAATGAAAGATCTGGACAATCAACAGATATATGGTAGATTTGGCGAAAGGATACCATTAGTATTTACGTATTACTACAGCTTTCCAGTATTCAGCATTAACTTCACCCGTGCAGATAGCTCCGGATTTAAAGTAAGATAAAATATTTCGATTGTATGTTTGCAAAATCAGTCAATTCGATAATAAACACAACACTTTGTAAATGTATATACTATATCATTTGCAAGCAAGGCTACGTATGTGGATGTATCAAAAGGATAACTTACTGCATTTTAAAGAGCCATTTACACTCTTATGTATGTATGTATCGCAAACAATCATTGACAATCTCAACAAGAAATGCTATATATAATAATCAATCCACCTATGTATCGACAATACGAGTGTACGTTAAAAATCTTGCACACATTAGAAATTCTAGACATCTCTATCTTGTTATTGCTTTCTAAAGAGCCATTTACACTCTCGGGTATGCATGTATCGCAAAGAGACATTTAAACTTTCTATCAACTTGTTGTATTCATTGCCATAATGCTCAAACTTAGCATATATCTATTGACTCGATGTTACAAAATTATGGGTCATTAATTTAGGTATAGCGGAACATCAGACTTGCTTTTGATTTGTCACTAATCATAAGAACTATCTATTATAACTTGTCTTCAGTACTTGTGCAGCTATTTTCAGCGTGTACTTACGTGTTTTTAATTACAGTATGAACCCGGGGGCGTTACTTGGAAAGATGTAAATTCAGTTATAGATGACGACAGACGAATCTTTCATAACCGATCTATATTAGGTGGAGGACAGATATCTCTGATTATACTAAATACAACTATTCAAGATTATAATGTCATCTATAAATGTGAAGTTGTATTTACAAATGGCAAGATTGTTTCTGCAATGACTGAATTAATTCTACAATCTGACACCGGTTAGTTGTATATAATCTGTTTAAATACCTCACATAATTATATAGCTAATCCAGTATGGTTAACACTCATGGTTATATTAACTTATTTATCACTGACATCCTCCACTGTGTTGCTAGTCCAGCATGGTCAATACTTATGAAGACATTACCTTTTGTATAACTAACACCCACCATATTGTAGCTAATCCAGTATGGTCGATTCGCATGGTTACATTACCTTTAGTATCACTAACTCCCACCATCTAGTACCTAGTCCAGTATTGTCAATACTCACGGTGCCATTTATACAAGTAACACCTACCACCCGATATCCAGTCGGGGGTTTGGGATGGCCTCGTGGTCTACAGTTCCGCGCTTCGACCTCTAACTGACCGGTCACCTCTGGCTTGCGGCTGTGGTTTTGACGTTTCATTTATTCAAACAAACATTAACAAATTTATGGGGCCCAGAGCTGTTTCATATCATATTCATACATTTACGGATCTCAACGAAGCAAAATACCAGTGGGTCGTTTGGAGGTCGGTGACTATGTGACGTGATTCGCTCTTGTCGGTGGTACAGGAGAGTGAGTCTGCCAATAAAATAAAACCAAGTACGAACAATCCAAACCATAAAACAGCATTCGAAGTCCTAAAAATAATGTTGTATGCAAAATAGCGTAATCAGCAAATGGACTGCTTCCCGTGTACAAAATACACGACAAACAGTGGTAACAGGTGTCCGGAAGAGTAAGCTTACCCTGCCTGGCGCCACACCCGCCATAGTCGCTGGGGTGGGACAGAACACCGAGGTTGCAAAATACATTATGCAATAGATTGGCATCGGAAGTATTTTAATCTTCCGTCATTTAGATGGTTGCACTCAATGAAAATGTGCTTAACGTGCAAAAGAACATGACAACTGGTCGTGTCTGTGGAATAACGTAACATTTGAGATATGGAGTTCCCAAATATTGGTTGTGTTCAATTTCAAACCCCATCACGATTATCAATTTTTCTTTCCTGCGCTTAGAGCATGTCATGGATGAAGTGAGTGCAATCATAAATGTGCATCGTTATTATTAATTGTCTCGTTAACATTCCCTAGATGTTGAGCCCAGAATGAAAGATCTGGACAATCAACAGATATATGGTAGATTTGGCGAAAGGATACCATTAGTATTTACGTATTACTACAGCTTTCCAGTATTCAGCATTAACTTCACCCGTGCAGATAGCTCCGGATTTAAAGTAAGATAAAATATTTCGATTGTATGTTTGCAAAATCAGTCAATTCGATAATAAACACAACACTTTGTAAATGTATATACTATATCATTTGCAAGCAAAGGCTACGTATGTGGATGTATCAAAAGGATAACTTACTGCATTTTAAAGAGTCATTTACACTCTCATGTATGTATGTATCGCAAACAATCATTGACAATCTCAAGAAATGCTATATATAATAATCAATCCACCTATGTATCGACAATACGAGTGTACGTTAAAAATCTTGCACACATTAGAAATTCTAGACATCTCTATCTTGTTATTGCTTTCTAAAGAGCCATTTACACTCTCGGGTATGCATGTATCGCAAAGAGACGTTTAAACTTTCTATCAACTTGTTGCATTCATTGCCATAATGCTCAAACTTGTTGTATCCATTGCCATAATGCTCAAACTTAGCATATATCTATTGACGCGATGTTACAAAATTATGGGTCATTAATTTAGGTATAGCGGAACATCAGACTTGCTTTTGATTTGTCACTAATCATAATAGTAAGTGCAGGGGGACCGCACTACACGAAAAACAAAAACCTATAAGATTAACCTGCGGAAAATATCAAATCAAGTGAATGGATCCGGGGGCCAGAACTATCTATTATAACTTGTCTTCAGTATTTGTGCAGCTATTTTCAGCGTGTACTAACGTGTTTTTAATTACAGTATGAACCCGGGGGCGTTACTTGGAAAGATGTAAATTCAGTTATAGATGACGACAGACGAATCTTTCATAACCGATCTATATTAGGTGGAGGACAGATATCTCTGATTATACTAAATACAACTATTCAAGATTATAATGTCATCTATAAATGTGAAGTTGTATTTACAAATGGCAAGATTGTTTCTGCAATGATTGAATTAATTCTACAATCTGACACCGGTTAGTTGTATATAATCTGTTTAAAAAACTCACATAATTATATAGCTAATCCAGTATGGTTAACACTCATGGTTATATTAACTTATTTATCACTGACATCCTCCACTGTGTTGCTAGTCCAGCATGGTCAATACTTATGAAGACATTACCTTTTGTATAACTAACACCCACCATATTGTAGCTAATCCAGTATGGTCGATTCGCATGGTTACATTACCTTTTGTATCACTAACTCCCACCATCTACTACCTAGTCCAGTATTGTCAATACTCACGGTGCCATTTATACAAGTAACACCTACCACCCGATATCCAGTCGGGGGTTTGGGATGGCCTCGTGGTCTACAGTTCCGCGCTTCGACCTCTAACTGACCGGTCACCTCTGGCTTGCGGCTGTGGTTTTGATCCCTGGTGTGAGCGTATATGGCATGGGGATAGGGACGCCTTCTCAACCTCGTGGGTTTCTTCCGGGCACTCCGGTTTCATCCCACTGCTAAAGACCCCTACGCGCAAGTGTTACATAGTGTGAGAGACAGTGATAGGTAAAATATTATAATTATCCCATGACCGCATGTGTAATAAACTCTCCACTGTTCTCTAATTGACCACACTATTGTTCATTTAATAAAGAACCAGATGCTGCCATGTGTATAATGTCCAAGTTAGATAATCCGCTGATCACTAATGACGTTTACTAGCGTTAACTGTCACACATCAATTGTTCTGTAGCCTGCCATATGCTTATAGTGAGATAATCTATCAATGACAAATGATTTAATTATGTAGTCTTTACATAAGTCCTTTTGTTCCATATTATTAATTACCCGTGTTATCAAAGTGAATTTAGTATAAATTGGCTTTGGTTTTTCATGTAAATCAGACCAGCCTTGGCGGCTGACCAGATAGGCTTTATAGTATATCTAGTATGCTAGAATAAAATGTTGCATCCAGATCATGTTTTATTTCTGTTAACTCAAACTATGTTATAATCATAATTTGGTGACCGTGTCCAGCGAACAACTGTGGTTGTATGGACAGATACAGAATAGAGTAGTGGCAGTCGAATTCTCTCCAGTTTGAACCAAGTACAGAACCAGTCAAAGTCAGAAAGGTACGTTAGCTTTGTTATTTGTTATTTTTCGTAAAAATGGCTGAACAAGGAGATGTTTCTGCGCTATTTCAAGGTTTAACTGGGGAGTTAAAAGGCTTGTCAACTACTTTAAAACACCATGGCGTTTCTCAGTTAGTCGAAACATATTCAGGGGAAAGACAAAATTTTGAAACTTGGATAAAAAGCATAGAGAAATATGCAATTTTATCTGAAATTGCCATTGATAAAGTGAAATTAATCGCTTATCAATCTAGTAAAGGTTCTGTTAGTGACTTTTTAAGTAGACATTTGGCCGACAATCCAAATTGTACTTGGGAACAATTAAAAAAAGAACTATCGAACAGATATGGTTCAGTTGCTGACCCTCAGTATGATTTAGTAGTTTTACAAAACGCCCGGCAAGGTAGATACGAGAATGTTCAGATATTTGCGGAGAGATTATTAGATTTAGCTGAAAAAGCATACAATGCCCAGGAAATTGTTTTAGTACCAATACAACGACAATTAGTAGGTTGTTTTATAACTGGAATGTTCAATTAAAAATGAAATTAATGAGAGAAAATCCTGCTACGTTACAAGAGGCAACTGTTTTGGCAATGACGGAACAAAATTTACAAGAACGATTTGCATTAAGGATGAATCCAAATATTTCAGATCACTGTCACGAACCCATGGAAGTAGATCATTTAAGACCTATGCGAAAATGTTCAAATTGTAATAAACATCGTCATAAAACTCATGAATGTCGTTCTGCAGCAACTATTAATACAATCTCTAATAAAAGAAAGTATGACAATAGTGCAAGTAAAGTCAGGTCAAATTTTAATAATCAACCAAATCAATTTAGGTTCTATTCTAATAATTACCCAAATCAATCTCATTACAATTCGAAATCATGTATAATTTGTTGGAATTGTAATCAACCAGGTCATATAAGTCGTTTTTGTCAATATAAGCCTGCATATTATTCAAATCAATCAAGAGTTATGAATAAATCAACGAGACATCAAGGTAGGCCAACGCGAACACAACATTTAAACTAAAAGGCTCTTTTCATGTTGAAGCTAATGAAAAGAGCTCATTAAACATGCCTTTATTTAATTTAAATATTTCCAAAAATCCAAGTTCGTGTTTAATAACAGTAGGAAAGCAACGTTTCAGGTCCTTAATCGATAGCGGCGCAGAGGTAAGCATAATGAATTATCGTGTTTATCAAAATTTAAAATTGAAACCGGAAATAATTAAAGAACAGGTGAAACTACAATCTGTTAACGGAGATGCTCTTATTATTCATGGATGTGTAAATTTCACATTTAAAATAGGACACAGTAAAATTCGACATAAATTTTATGTGGTATCCAATATTAATAGAAACTTTATATTGGGACGTGATTGGCTTGTTAATCATGGAGTAAGGTTATATTATGATTTAGGTTGTTTAAGACTTAAGGAAGAGTATATACATTTATTACAAGATATAATCAGGTAATTATCAAACCACAAACGTCAACAGTTTGTTTAGTGCGAGCTAAACAATTTGCTAATCTTATAGAAAAAGAGTCTTTTGTTATATCACCTATAGAATACGGATTCGTTAGTAATCAACCAGGATTACTAGTGACAAATAGTGTAGGGCGTGTAAATAAACAACGTAGATTTCCAATAATGATCACGAATAGTACCAATAGAACTTTTAAATTAAAGAGAGGTTGCATAGTTGGTAAAATCGAAAATATTGATTCCGACAAGTTAATTGCTTTGACCGATATTTCCCCTTCAACGGATGACAGTCTTACATACGATTTTTACGAAATTGACGTACCGTTGGAACATAAAGATATGTTACATAATTTTATTAAACGTAATCATGATTTATTTGCGGCTTCTGATTTAGAACTTACCCAAACTGATACTGTGCAGATGAAAATTGACACAGGTTCACATGCTCCAATTAAACTTCCACCATATCGAACACCTTTAAATAAACGCCCAGTTGTTGAACAAGCAATTGATGATATGCTTAAAGAAAATATCATTAGACCCTCATCATCACCTTGGTCTTTTCCAATTGTCATTGTTTCAAAAAAATATGGGTCAAAGAGGTTTTGTATTGATTTTAGAAAATTAAATAAAATAACCAAATTTAATGCGTATCCATTGCCCTTAATTGACGACATTCTAGCTCAATTAAATGGAAAGAAATATTTTAGTAAACTTGACATGAAATCAGGTTACTGGCAAATATCAATGCATGAAGACAGTCGCGAAAAGACAGCATTTTCTTGCTTTCGCGGATTATATGAATTTAATTCAATGCCTTTTGGAATAGCCAACGCCCCCGGCTTATTTCAAAATTTAATGGCTATTGTTCTACGTGATATGCAAGGTTTCGCTATTGCTTATTTAGACGATATTCTTATTTTTTCGTCTACTATAGATGAACATTACAAGCATATAAACCAGGTTTTTGAAAGAATGCGTGAGCATAATTTGAAATTAAAATTAAAGAAATGTAGTTTTTTACAAACTGAAACTAATTATTTAGGATTTATCATAACGCCTAATGGTATTAAACCGGACGTAAATAAAGTAAAAGTAATACAAAACATGAGTAACCCAGTCACTGTTAAACAAGTTCGTTCAATGATTGGTATGTGTTCTTACTATAGACGTTATTTTCCTAATTTTTCCAAATTGGCGGAACCATTAATTGCATTGACACGCAAAAATGCCAAATTTGAGTGGACAGTTCAGTGTGAAAATTTTTTCATAGCTTTAAAAAATACTCTTATCAGAAATTCCAATGTTAATCTATCCTGACACTAACAAACCATATATTGTATATACTGATGCCAGTGATTCTTGTATGGGGGCTTATTTGGTTCAAAACAAATTAAATGCGAAAGGCATTGGGGAAGAAATGCCAATTTATTTATTATCACATAAACTCAGTAATACACAAAGTCGTTGGTCAACGATTGAAAAAGAGTGTTATGCTATTCACTATGCTTTAAACAAATTAGATTTTTATCTACATGATGCACAATTCACGATTCGTACAGACTACAAACCTTTAAAATATTTACTAGATTCACCAATGAATAATAAAAAGCTAGAAATGTGGGCTTTAACGATAAGTGCGTATAATTGTAATATAGAGTATTTGTCTGGTAAGCAAAATGTCATCGCAGATTTTTTAAGTCGTATGTCTACAAAACAAAAAGAGGTTGAAGTGCACGAACCTGATATAAATGATAACACCTTTGAGATTAATGCTTTAAATTTTAATAAATTTGAACCTAAAGACTATGCCAAATGTGAATATGATTCTCAGGACAACATCCAAAACGATATTACCCCGGAATTAGATACTGTGCAAAGTTATAATATGATTGATGAACAGGCAAAAGATCATGATATATTGTTACTATAATTTCACAAGTAAAATGTGGTAAAACGACTCCAAATTTGAATAAATACCTGTTAATCAAGGATGTGTTATATTATATTTCTAAAGTTAATGATGAACCAAACACCAGGTTATTTATTCCAGTTCATCTCAGATCTGATGTTATTAAAGAATATCATGATATGTTTCATTTGGGAATCGATAAAACGTTTTGTTTGCTATCACAAAAATACTATTGGCCTAATTTATATAAACAAATATATGAATATGTTTCTAATTGTATTATATGTCAAAAACGTTCTTTAACTAAAATTAAACCACCACTCCAAGAAACAGATATTCCGCCTTATCCTTTTGCGAAAATTTCTCTTTATTTATCCGGACCATATCCATTATCCTTATCTGGTAATAAATATATTCTTTCATTTGTTGACTGGTACAGTGGTTGGCCAGAGGCTTTTGCCGTTAAAGTGCACATAAAATAGCCCTGAAAACTTCTCTATGTGAGCAGTCCATGGTTATTTTATCCACTTTACGGCAAATTCACATCAATCCCACTAAAATTAAATCAGCTATCTTCATTCAAAGTCGTAAAAATAGACCTCCCGTAAAAACGACTTTGCCAATTATTGAAAACACTCTTAATCCCCTCAGACGCCAGTGACGTCACAGTGACCGAATGCATATTCGGAATGTTTATTCCTTAATTACCTATATACAGCCGGCGTGTGTATTCATTAACGCCTGACTGATTCCTTAATCCCCTTAATTAAATAAAACAATTGACTACGAATAATTTGTTTTATAATTCAATTTAATTCAAGATCCAATTTAGAATTTTCTTCATAATGTACGGTCGTTCTGTTTTCTCACGGCAGCGATTTTAATACACTCTACCATCGTGTACAGTCTAAACGATTCGAGATACATTTTCGTCAGAAGTTTATTGTTCGAATTTAGAATCTGTTTCATTATGTACGGTCGTTCTGTTTACTCACGGCAGCGATTTTAATACAATGTACCACATCGTGTGCAGTCCAAACGATTCGAGATACATTTTCGTCAGAAGAGTGTCGTCGTTCTAATTTAGAATTTGTTTCATAATGTACGGGCGTTCATTTTCACACGGCAGCGATGTCATACACTCTCCTATGTGTGCAGTCCCATCTATTCGAGATATATTTTCGTCAGAAGAGTATTGTGGTTCGAATTTCCCCGAGTAAAAGAGTATAGGAGTAAAAAGATGTGGTCACGCAAAATATATCATAAATTTCAAACGTGATTGAAACGCGATTTGTAAATGACCGATCCGTTATCGACGTACGGCGCCTTTATTTCTGCTTGCGAATTTGACGTTATTACTCTGAAATAGACCGTAAAAATGAAATACGAAGAAATATCTCAATATACGTTAGAATTAACAGATCGAGAAGGATCACCTAACTATCTATGTGTATCGCAAGTGTAGTGTCGTTAATACATGTACTAAATTTTAACAGTAAAGTAATTAAGAATGTTGATTAGGTAATTATCTTTTTCTTTGCTCACCGATGTTTTTGTAATAAAGTAGCCTCGTATTATTTGTTGATTGGTGTTTAAACAACATCTAAATATAAATCCTTCGATGGATATACGTTTGTGATAAGATAAGGTTGTAATGTCTAACATCATTTAACTTTTTTATAAAGAATACAAGTATTTTACAATTAAATTGACAGTTTAATCACTCACCAAACGGCACCAGGAACTCCACATTTGATCAAGTGTATTCGATATTCATTATTACAAATTGATGTGGCCGGCGTAACAAAAATTGATATTTACCCTTCTAAATTAGAACCACATTACTGACGAAAATGTATCTCGAATCGTTTGGACTGCACACGATGGTAGATTGTATTCAAATCGCTGCCGTGAGAAAACAGAACGGCCGTACATAATGAAACAAATTTTAAAATGGATCTTGAATTAAAATGTATTACAAAACAAATTATTCCGTAGTAAATTGTTTTATTTAATTAGGGGGATTAAGGAATCAGTCAGGCGTTAATAAATACACACGCCGGGTGTGTATAGGTAATTAAGCAATCGTTCGTAAAATGTTCACTGCATATCACTGTTGTGACTGTAGGTTCCAAATCAGGATTTGAATTGTTTCCAAACCTTTCCAATTTTTCCGTACGATTTCATTGTTGGGAAATTTATGAAACGCCGGTACATTATTCCCCTTTCCCTTGCTGGGATTTCCACAACTCTCAATAACACAACGGTAATATGGCATCTTGAAATACACTCGGTAATATTCTAGTCACAAATATATAATCTATTACATACAACCCAAGACGAGAAAGGTCGGCTTTTGAAAATGCTTTGACTGATATAGTGATATGTAACTTACGTGTAAATAATTATGCGTTAATGATTACGCCAGTCAAATGTTTATTGGACCGACAAATACACACGTGTCAACTGGCTGTGTGATATATCGTACAGATGATGTGTATACTATGTGTAGTGCCTGTGACGTCACCAGCCAATCAACCAGATTAAGGTTGTAATTGAAAATTTGAAAACCGTTTTTGGCAGTCGGATACTAAAACGTAAATATCTGAATTAATTTTAATCAGATTAGTTTGAACTTGCGGTAAAATGGATTTTGTAACTATTGAGTACCCGTACGTAACAATTTTTTGAATCATTTGATGTGGTCTTTAAAGATAAAAGTGCAGATAATGTTGCTCATTTATTAATTGATGAAATCTTCCCAAGATTTGGTACTCCTTTACAATTGGTAACTGACAACGGTACGGAAAATGAAAATAAAGTCATGAAGGAGACTCTAGCGGCTTTGAATATAAGCCATGTCACCACTTCTTTTTATCATCCACAGAGCAATGCTAAGGTGGAGAGACTTCATCGAACTCTCCATGATGTTCTTTCGAAAAAGTTGGACGACAATTTAAATACGTGGGATTTATATCTAAATCAAACGTTAGCAGCAGTTAGGTTTAATATTAATGAATCATCTAAATTTTAACCTTTCTTTTTAGTGTACAATAGGGATGTAGTATTACCAATTGACAACTTATTAAAACCGCGCCGAAAATATTTAGGAGAGGAGTTTCACAAAATTGCCCTTGAAAATCAACATAAATCTTTTATACTTGTCCATAAAAATTTAAAGAAAGCAAAACGTAGAGAAGCTCATTATGCTGATAAAAATAGCAAAGCTATACAACTTAAAGTTGGCGATCCCGTGTATATTAAAAACCATTTACGCAAAAATAAACTCCAATCAAAATGGAAGCCTTATTATCGCATAATTGAGCAAACAACACCAGTTTCTTTTATTGTAAAAAGTCAATTGGATTGTTCAACTACAAAGTCTCACGCCGAACATTTACGTTTAGTTAATTTAGATTGGGAGATACCAGATAACGAAATTCCAAAATTACGTCAAACTAATTATGTGGTTCCACCTGATGACTCTTCTGATGATTCTGATACAGAAGACAAACTTGAGTCAATCCCTCTTAACATAAATGATAAATATAGACGAGAACGTGATAATTCGTCAGACGAGGAAGATATACTTCTTATGGAGTTAGCTAAAAGGTTAAAAAATAAAGATAAAGACTTATCTGAACCTTCTGTTACAGATAATGAGTCAGTTAATATGGAAGTAGACGTTGTTAATAAACAACTACAAACTAATTGTTCCTCTCCTCAAGCTGAGGATCCGAATGGTAATTTAAAGCAATTATTAACGAGTATTCTAGGCATGATTAAATAAGCTTCAATATTTTTTTTGGATATATATAATTTTTTTTTTATTATATAACGTTTCTTTTATGTTTAATTATAGGTTATCATGCGTCTTCTTTTTATTTTCGTATTTTTTGGTTGCGTTAATACTTTTATAATTAATGAAAATATTGTGTTTAAACCGATAAGTGAATTTAGCACATCTAGGTCTCGTTGGCTTGTCTCCTTTCTTGTTGATTTGAAACCATATCATGAATTTGCTACATTGTTAAGTAAAGATTTCACAAAAGCTTTAACTGCTACAAATCAGGTTATTAATAGTTATATTAAGCAGAAAAATGATATGTTTTTTACCAATTTGTTTAATAATCGTTTTCAAGATATTAAATATGTAGAAAGTTTATATTCCACATTTAAAGACAAAACACGTGAATATAAATTATTAGCTGGAAAATGACATAGAAGAGCACTGATTCTGATTGTTGGTAAAGCATTAAGTTATTTATTCGGAACTGTTTCATCGTCAGATTTTAATGCCATTAAAAACAATGTTAAAAAACTTTCTCAGAATCAAGAAAGCATTGTTCACGTGGTTGAAAAAAGTTTGACGATATTAAATGTTTCCCGTATAGAAATTTCTAAAAATAGAGTTGCAATTAATTCTTTAATTTCTAATTTAAAACATTTTGAATTACAATTTGTTAGTTTATTTGAAAATTTGACAGAAGAAGTCACATTAGTTAAGAATTTTTTGAGAATAGATTATAAAGTTAAGTATATTTTAGACGAGATTAAATATTTAATTCAACAAGGATTAAGTTATATTGACCATTTAAATGTACAATTAAATATGTTATCTTTAGGTCATGTTTCTCCTAGTGTAATAAAACCAACGGATCTTAAATCTTTGTTAATAGAAATTAGATCTAAATTATCTAATGCGGTTCATTTACCAAAAGATCCGTCATCTCAACTTTGGCAATATTATAAATTTTTAACTTGTACTACAGTCATCGACTCTGATCATATTTTTATAGTTGTGAATATTCCTCTTTTAGATTCTAACAAGCAACTTAAAATATTTTACGCTCACAATTTACCAGCGCCTATGACATCTAATCATTTAATTGATAAAACATCCGATTTATCTAGTATGGTCGCTAACTATCAACTAGAAAGTCAAATGTTTGCTGTTAATGCTGAAAGAACTCAGTATGCGCTATTATCTGAATCTGAAGTTCAAGAATGCAAAAATCGGGTTGTAAAATTTTGTCCTATTAAAAGTCCTCTTTATCCAATAAATTTAAGTAAATTATGTATTATAGCTTTGTTTATGCAAAATTCTAAATTAGTAAAACAAGTTTGTAATGTTAATATTAGACCTCGAATAATTCTACCATTGACTGAATATTTAACGGATGGTTATTGGGCTATATCAACTACAGAAATTTTAAGGTTTTCTCTTCTTTGTTTTTATGGTAAACATTCGAATTCTGGACACAAATTAGTTGCACATCCTCCCATAGATATTATAAAATTGAATATGTCATGCTCTGCATCTAATGAATATCTCTCGTTACTACCATATTATACGAAGGAAAGTAAATATGTCATTAAAAATTCTATTCGAAATATACATATGCATTTCAATATTTCAAGCATTAAATTATGGAAACCATTAACAGTAGCCTTTCCAAACGTCACAATTCCACAGATTCCCTCTAAACTTAAAAACATTAAAAATATTCGTATTAAAGATTTAGTAAATCAACTGAGAAGTGTAAATAAGATAAGTGTTGACAAGCCATGGCCTCAATTAAGTTTTGTTGTAAGCGGTTTAGGAATACTTTTGGGAATAATTACTGGTATTTACTTACTAGCAAAATGTATTAAAAAAAGAAATGAGAAATCAGCCAAATTATACGAAAATAACAAAGAAGTCAGAGCAACGTATTCTGCTCTGACCGAGATGGTGTCGGCGAAGACCGAGGGCGAAATTACGCTACAAGGAGAAGATATTAGCTCCACACCACCCAAAGAAAAGTTAATTTATCCTACGTTAACTTTGTCGTAAGAGGAAGAAAACTGATACAAATGATATACGGAACAAACTGGCTGTTCCAGTTATAGGAAATATAAATAGTTCCTGTTGAATCAACGTTGAACGGGCCTGTATATAGAAGATCTGAATAGATTTGCCGATAATTTTGTGGATCCTGTTGTTGCTGTGGTGTGTGTTTTATTTTATTCCGTGGATAATTAGTGTACACTGTGAACTATTAATGTGTTAAAATTGGATCATCATTATAACAATTTTTCAGAAGAACTTTTCAAATAATTTTTTATATATATATATATATATATTACTTTTTATATCCATTAAGGATAGGGTGATTATATTTTTTTTGTTTGTTTCACAAACTGTTGGCAATGGAGGTATTGTTACATAGTGTGAGAGACAGTGATAGGTAAAAGATTATAATTATCCCATGACCGCATGTGTAATAAACTCTCCACTGTTCTCTAATTGACCACACTATTGTTCATTTAATAAAGAACCAGATGCTGCCATATGTATAATGGTCAAGTTAGATAATCCGCTGATCACCCATGACGTTTACTAGCGTTAACTGTCACACATCAATTGTTCTGTAGCCTGCCATATGCTTATAGTGAGATAATCTATCAATGACAAATGATTTAATTATGTAGTCTTTACATAAGTCCTTTTGTTCCATATTATTAATTACCCGTGTTATCAAAGTGAATTTAGTATAAATTGGCTTTGGTTTTTCATGTAAATCAGACCAGCTTTGGCGGCTGACCAGATAGGCTTTATAGTATATCTAGTATGCTAGAATAAAATGTTGCATCCAGATCATGTTTTATTTCTGTTAACTCAAACTATGTTATACAAGCGACTTATTGAAATAATATTAAAACTATATGTTAGTCCCGAAATGACCTAGTTTGTGTCGAGTGGACGTTAAACCCCATTTTTCTCTTCCCGTATATCCAGTCCAGTATGGTCAGTGCTCACGGTTACGTTATTTTTTGTATCCGTAACACCCACCACACTGTAGCTATTCTCATGGTTACATTACCAAGTCAAGCATGGCCAATCCTTATGGCCACATTACGTTTTACACCCCAATCAAGTAGCTACACGTGGTTAACATTTATATAACCGAAACTAGTCTAAATGGTTTATCGTTATTCCTGCACTGGTGTGTAGGGTTAGGGTTATGTGTTCATTGTGATATCACCTACATTATATAGTATTAATTTATTTCGTCTAGCCATGCCTGAAAAAGAGAAGTCGACTTTTGAAATACATCTGATGATAGCATCAGTGACAGTAATGATATTAACATGTTTCATAATAGGAATTGTTGTTTGTAGTAAGTAGTTATTACAATTATAAAAGTCGTGATTTTAACAATTGGCTGCTGAGTGTAATATTTAAGGAGCTAAATCGCTAACATTTTGGACATAGAAATTGATAGAAGTGGGTCGTAAAGCATATAATACTGTAATATGAATGTATATAAACTGATTTACATTTAAATGTTTCCATTTTTGCTTTAATTTTAAATCAATTATGTTCGACAATATAAGCGAGCAGTCTCAATTTCTAGCGTGTGACTATTCCAGTCTACATACACCGTTTGATTTGGTGCAATGTATCTAGCCTTGTTCCTCGAATCTCTTGTTAAAACTGGAGCTGAAACGCATTATGGTACACGATTCGTGTGCCAATGGTAAAATGTTTATTTTGTCTTAAAGATTGGATATCAAAAGAAGTCCGTCTTTTTTTGGTAAAATCACAGCATCAATATTGATTCAAATAATTCGTGTTTTCAAGGTTGAAGATTTTGGATGATATTGAGCTAGAGACTTGGCTACTAAATCATATTTAAATCCATCATGTACTTAGTTGTACATAATCTGATCCATCATTTGTACGTGAGCGAGCGTTCTCAATTATTTATGTTATTGTTGTAAAATTAAAATGACGATAGAATAACCCCATTCCAATTTTCATTACCATCTATTCTTTCCACAGGATATAAATGTAGATCACATAAACATGAGAGACCGAGACGTGCCAGTGATACCACGAATGATATGAGACATTCCTACATTTCACTAAACAGTGTGGTTATATTCCATGCCAACCGTGATTCTACTACAACTAATGGCGAGTCTACTGGATCTAACGACACAGATGACGACACAAACGCATATGCTAATCCTTACGATCCAATCAACAGAGATGGTATTGATACCAGTAAAAACGTTTATATGTCACTACAGAATCCTGGAGCAAGTAACATTAACCAAGGCGATGATGTCCCAGAAACTGAAGTTGACAGCAATTCGGTAACCAATATAGATGATATCCAGACAGTCAATGATGATGGTGATGATGATGATGTCGACGATGATGATATATCGACTCGTGACTCTAACCCTTACGATGCTCTGAACAAATATACCATGAACAGTGACATACACAGTTATCAATCGCTACCACCATGTACGAGATCAGTAGACGACCTAAAGATTGTGAAAAAAAGACCCTCAACGATCTAGATTTGATTCTCAAATTAGGATTCTCAAATTTAATAAAATATCATGCATGTATTTAGACCATATTTGAATATACATTCGTTTATTTAGTTTTAGGTTTTTGTATTGGATTTCTCACATGTCATAGAGTTAATACCGAGCTGTATGCGAGGTATGGTTCCTTATACATGTTGCGTTGATGTATACTTGTGTTGTATATTTCTTGCAATGCCCGTGTATATTCTGTGTCTTGTTCTACTAGCTCTCAGAGTCCTCGTTCATGTCGGCTAAAATCCACAACTAATGGGTGCACAGAAGATATTTAACGGTGAATGTTAAAAAGTGAATATAATTTAAAAGACAGTTTGTTATTATTTGTTTTACAGAATTACAGAAATGCGTTTGGTTGTTAAAATTCTTTCTTGCTTTATATGTTATATCGGTGTGTATGTGCGTGTTTTTTTTTTGGGGGGGGGGACTTATTATTGATTTTCAATATGTAATATTTGTTTGCTTGCATAAAATGTATTATTTGTATAGATAATTATTTTCTTAGTGGGTTTTTGGAGTTTGTCCTCTTTAAACGTAAGCTTGGGACTATTTTTAATGCTTGTGGCCTAGTAAGTCTGTGTGTCCGTTGGTATGTCTGACTGTCAAAGTGTTTGGGACACCCTGTTTCTAATTAAGCTAAAATTAAGCCTTGACTGAGTTTGTTGATGGGTAATTTGATTGGTCTATGCTTGGGACACAATAACTTTGCTTCTAATTCAGTTCTATTTATCAAACTTGGTACATAGTTTCATTACATCACTACCCTGACTATGTTCGATAATGGGCATTGTCGACTTGGGTTAAGCAGAGTGGGAAGCAATTTGATTAGGTTGTTCCAGTGTTTTAATTACTTTTGTTCAAAAATTTATTCTTTGATGTACGTTGTTGATATATTGTTACTTTGCTAGTCACATGTTTTGTGCAATAGAAATCCATGAGATATCCTCATTTTTTTTGTTATTCGCAATTGATATGCTGTACACATATTAATGTGTTTGAATCTAAATTGATTTGTTTTTGTTTTAAATCACAATATATCTTTGTTTTTAAACTAATTATTCTGTAACATTAAATAAAGCATGCAACTATTGTTTTTGTTTGTATATCACATTATGTGTTTTTTATTATTTTAATAATGCCCGTATATGGATATAGCGCATTATAAATATACTCATTATTATTACACCATCGGGGGTGGGGGCACAGATATTATGACATTAAGTTGAACGTGAGATCTAAATACTTGAACCTTACTTTAATCCCATTATTTGTTATGTGCAGGTGGTGTTTGTCGGGAATGGGACATAAATAATATGCAATTGAGTAGAGAGTAAAATACAAATACGCAGATGCCGATTATTCACTGTGTAAAGTTAACATATATTGGTCTATTACGCCGAAGAGTACAACCCACAAGACTCTTTACTTTGTGCAGTGAAACCGTAAACACTCCCAACTAGTCATGCAGTAGTATTATTACACGCGATGTATGTAAGCCGGTACACCAGTTACCAAATCTACTATGTATGGTGATAGCGAGTAATAACTGTAATATATATGGTGAATAATTTACATCTGGGCCCGGTTGTTTAGCCAACACCGGGAGCGAACCGGCGACCTTCAGATTAGCAAGCCAGTATCTTACTCATTGTGTCACTGTTGCTCCCGATAAAAGAGCAAAAGATTCCTTCTTAGTTAACACCTTGATACATGCTTGAAGAAAGTCATTTACCGATTTACGTTATCTTCTTGACAGTGACCTACAAATCGCAATTAATAAACAAAGAAGTGGAGCAGCAAGTATTCGTTGCCACGCGCTTTTAGGAAAGTGGTTCCTGTCTCTAGGTAATTCCGACCCAATGACATCCAAATTCTCAAATGAGTTTTACTAAGCGATATTTCGACGAGGAAACTCTCGTTATTATCAAGCAAATGATTCTTTTTACAATGGCACCTCGTTATTTGTCCCATTCGAACGAAAATGAAAATCAAGAGAGATTTTATCAGCATAAATCAAAGTTCACAAAAATAATTAATTAATAATTTAAAGGCATTAGGATTTGTTGATGGTACATAAATATTTAGAACTTTTCGATCTTCTGTATAATATAACCTCTGTCGTCTGTTAGACCTTGTATGTCAGAATCATGTAACTTCTTTGTGTAGGTTATATCGGTATTTGAGTCTGCGCGTAAAGTTGGGAATAGATCTTTATTCACTTGAAGATAGGCCTAGATGTGATTTGTATATCATCACCTTGAAACTGATACATCTATGTCCTTTAAATATACTCAGGGTGGCGTAACACAAATCTGAAATTTCCTGGGTTCTCATTGGTAGAAAAGTATGGTGGACTAGACAAAAAACAACTCTATTTTGTCAATGACAAAACAATTAACCGCCTATGAATATTAGTGTCTGGGCATACAGGTTTTCTCGGCCAAGTAAGTAAGTAAGTAAGTAATTCTTTATTGCTGAAAGTTACATAACTTATAGCAAATACAATGAATTAATAAATGAATATGCGATGTAAAGGTGTTAATGATACAATTAGTAAAACAAGCCAACAGTGAGGCTGCTGTCCCCCGCCGAAATCCCAAAATAAATAGATGACACATATTAATTAATCGCACATTTATTTTTTTCAAACGTATCGAGCAATCAAACTGTACACGATGTATCATCCAAAAGTGTTTTCTAAAGAAAAATGCTAAAACCGACGAGAAAAATGAAAATGTGCCCTAGTTAGGGGGACCCTAAAGGCAGACAAAAGGG
Organism: Patella ulyssiponensis; assembly: GCA_963678685.1. Lineage (NCBI taxonomy): Eukaryota > Metazoa > Mollusca > Gastropoda > Patellidae > Patella > Patella ulyssiponensis. Next base: position 8,263,332 of record OY783227.1, on the reverse strand, counting down.
CCCCCACGCTTGACAAAAGGGCCCCTCTGGCCAAGGGAAAGGGCCCTTGTGTCCGAGTCAATCGTTTCTATTAGTAAGTGCAGGAGGGCTGCACCACACACAATTCTACACAAAAACAAATATACGGACAAGACATCACACTCAAAGACCACAAACATAAACAAATCAAAGAGAGTGAATGGATCCGGGGGCTAGCCGTAAGCGTCCACTGCGCTGTACAGTCCCGGGCCTGTGGTGACACAGACTTCACTCATATTTGAAAACAACTGGGAATGCAACCCAAAGAAATAATTATATAGTGTCAGTATGAGCCATGATCTATTATATGTTGCAAGAATTACGAATGCAAGCATATTGTTGTATAAATTCCGCTACACAAGTAACCACATAGTTAAATGTATCAGAAGTAGGCCTAGTTCAAAACTAAATCAATAAAAGGATTGAAGTATATTAAATGCATTTAGGACATACATTGCAACCGTCACAGAAACAAAAACAAAACTGAATACAAAGAAGCAAAGGAAAGGACTATCTAGGGAGACAGCCGTCTGCTGACTGAGTGGTGTGACGTGAATCTGCCGTAATAGTTGTTATGACGTCGTGGTTTAGAAGGTGCAATTTCCCGATAAAAGGGCGATAATCCAGACAAAATAACGTTAAAATATAAAAAAACTATTAGTTTTAAAGACCATGCAATTGTACAAAACATAGTATAATTATTAATTAATGTCCCACGTAAGAAATGCAAAACAGGAATGCTAAAGAAATCGTATGTTATTAGTGTATTCATAAAGGCCTAAAAATAAGGGCGATAATCCAGATAGGACTAGACATTTAGAAGCAATTTATATAGAATCATTATCCAATATGTAGTAAGTAATATCGTTATAAGAAATGTAAAACTTATTATGTTGAAGAAATGGAAGTTGTTCCAAAGTCTCGGCAAATCAAATTGCTTATCTCTGCTTACCCTAAGCGGAAAATGCTCTTCTTCGAACTCCATCAAGGCATTGACCTAATAAACACATACACCAAGTTTGAACATTCTAGCTCAATTAGGAAGAGAGTTATTGTGTCCCAAAAAGTGTGCCGGACAGACAGACAGACGGACGAACCCATTTTAATAGTCCCCACCCAACTTTCTTCGAAAGGCGGGGGACAAAAATAAGTGAAAAGAGTATACTGTTACTGTCGAATCCATTACTGAATGAGAATGCAGTCATTGTATTGGCATAAAAATCATCAATCAAGATGAACCGAAGTTATCTTGTCCCAAAGTATCAACCAATCAAATTGCTCATCTTCGAACTCCATCAAGGCATTGACCGAATAAGCATACACACCAATTTTGAACATTTTAACTCAATTCGAAGGAGAGTTATTGTGTTCCAAAGTCTCGGCAAATCAAATTGCTTATCTCTGCTTACCCTAAGCGGAAAATGCTCTTCTTCGAACTTCATCAAGGCATTGACCTAATAAACACATACACCAAGTTTGAACATTCTAGCTCAATTAGGAAGAGAGTTATTGTGTCCCAAAAAGTGTGCCGGACAGACGGACAGACAGACAGACGGACGAACCCATTTTAATAGTCCCCCCCCCAACTTTCTTCGAAAGGCGGGGGACAAAAATAAGTGAAAAGAGTATGTAGAGTTCTAGGGGAGAATAGCATCAATAATAAACTGACGTTTAATAAATGATAAATGTATATATTTTGCTAATGAGTTTAAAATAACTGGTGAAGTGGAAGACATAATATCTATAAATTTTTGGAGTGAAGGGTGATTTCTATAATAAAAAAGAATAAACTGTTCTCTTAAATCTTTATAAAATGGACAACAAAGTAAAAAATGATATTCATCTTCAACGTTATTTAAAAATTCTATCATTTCTGTTAATTTTATCGTATCTTCCAGTTTCACTGAGCAAGTTATGTGATACACATCTAAATGTGGATAGAGGTGCACAATAATTATGATCTGAGATATTTGAAAAATATTATTTTTGTGATAAGGCAGTCGTGAAAAGGTTATAATAATTTAGTTTTGAATATTTCAACCGATCTTCGATCCATTCCTGTGAGTACTGATCGTTTATTCTAAGTTTAAGTTCATCATATACAGGTAAAACAACATATTGATCATCAAAAACTGAGGCGAATCAAAGATAGTCAAATAAACATTTTATATTATACGCCCAATTTAACCCTTTATTTTTGTTTCTCGTGGATACATCGTGGAGAATAGCATTGCAGACATAAAATAAAAGACTTGCGTTAGATGAGATAATATGTAGCCAATATTTAATTATAAGTTGGAGATGTAAAATTCGAAGTGCTACTCTACCTAGGTCAACATAGACTGCTTGTGGATCGCTTTACACATAGGATTCTTTTACCAAATTTTAGATGCAATCGTTCAATGTCTGGTGATTTATGGAAGCCCCATACAGGACATGCGTAAGAAAGGATAGAACCAACATAAGTATCAAATAAAAAACATTGTTGTTTAACATTTAGGTGTACATTTTCAAAAACATTACATAGTTGATAAAGTGCTTTAGAACCTTTCTACAGATTATTATTGTACTTGAAGTTATAATTGCTACACTTTAAATGGCCCCACTTCAAAAGTAGGCTAGATTAACAAAAATATTTCAGAAACTCTTCAAAATGCCAACCAAACTTATCTTAAAACCAAACACATCCCTGAAATTCTGCAAATGACAATCGCACTATTTTCAATGTTCATCTTATATCCAAAAACACCCCTGAAAACAGTAGAAAATCAGTCACAAATGAATTAAAACCATTTGTAAGTAGGCCAATCCGAATTAATTAGGCATTGTCTATAGACAATTTTTTTCGGTTGTTTTGGCAGCATCACTGCGCATTTTTTACTAGTTGTGATCGAATTCCGACTACCACCTAATTATAGACACAAGAAAGGACCTACTAAGATGAACATATGATAAGACAGGTGATTATGGCAGCTGAAATTGCCACTTCATTATCAATGTTTACATTACGTAGAAACCCATTAGCATCTGGTGCATCACATAATTTTACGTAGTTTTTTGGTTTTGGTGGATGTAAGCCTCGAACCAGTGTTGTCTGAAGGGGAACTAATAAATAGGGGGAAACTTTACTAGCGAAACAAGTTTTGATGTCAAGAGTTACCCCTCTCCAGTCTCGATTAGCAGGCCAAAACTAAGTCATTCAGATAAACATCTTTAAAAATTAGACATATTTGATTGAGGATATAATAATAATAATGTACATTTGTAGAGCGCCAAATCCATCCAAAAGCATGCTCAAAGCACAATGAGACACTGGTTATATACACAGCGAACAGAAAGTCTAAATCTCATAGCATTCTCGAAATAAGTGAGTCTGTAGTTGTGATTTGAAAATAGTCAAAGTTTCACTGCTTCGGATCTTCAGTGGCAAATCATTCCATAATTTAGGAGCAACTACACTAAAGCTTCTGTCACCAAAATGTTTCAGTTTTGAGTGTGGAACGACTAGCGTATTCTGGAAGTAAGATCTTAAGGACCGATTTGGTTGATATACTGTTAGTAGTTCTGATAAATAGCTGGGTGCAAGATTTTGTAGACATTGGTATGTGAGGCACAGAACCTTAAAGTTGATGCGAGCTGAAATTGGGAGCCAATGTAAGGATTTTAGAGTAGGTGTTATGTGAGATGATGTTTTGGTTCGTGATATGATTCTGGCTGATGTATTCTGCAATTTCTGTAATTTGTAGAGACTTGAGTGATTTATCCCAGACAACAAACTGTTACAATAATCTAATCTTGACAGAACTAGTGACTGCACTAGAGATTTGGTGGCATCAATCGCGATGAGATGTCTAATATCACTGATACGTCGCAAATGAAAGTAACAGGACTGACGCAGCTTATCAACCTGTATTTCAAATGACAAACAAGGATCTAGCTAAACACCAAGATCTTTCACAACACAAGCTAACTGAATAACCGAGTCTCCAATTTTAACATTGGTTTGAGATATGTTCTGAAGGCGTCTATTTGTTCCAAATAACATAGCCTCAGTTTTGTCATCATTCAATTTAAGTTTATTTGAGGTCATCCAATTCTTAATATCATGGGAACAATCAGTCACACAACCCAGAGCCTTGGTTACCTCCTCGGACTTAAAAGATGAGACAAGCTGAGTATCGTCAGCATACGAATGGTGATCAATGTTATGTTTGTCGATAACATCAGCCAAATTATGACAGTATAGCAGAAACAGTATTGGACCGAGTACCGATCCTTGAGGCACACCGCAGGTAAGGCGAACAGGCATCGATTGAACATTTATTAATACTGTCTGTTGACGATCTTGTAAGTATGACATCACCCAGTTATGAGCCTAGACTCGAAAATGATAAGAATTTCATTGAATTAACCACTGACTTTGTATGCATTTGCGAAATAGCTTTATTTAACGTCGGTTTCTGCCGAAGTGCTATCGCTGTCGAAATTAACCGCTTTCCGCTAATATAAGAATACCCTTATCGAGAAAAAGGCATGTCGAACAACTATTATTGGTCAGTGTTAGGACCGTTTAGAGGCTTTCAGATGTAAGTTTGCGGCTTACACTGGCCAATCGGTTATAATATCCAGATTGAAGCGTCCTCGATTACCAGACAATACAACCTATAGTCATTGATTTTGAAAATTGTTTTTACACATTTATGAAAATACTTACAATCTGATTACCGTATGATGAATGGGAGTACAATTTATATATCTTATCAATAATGGAAATTATCAATACATGACTTTTAATATACCAAACTTTACACAATATGATCCTTCATATTACGGTTGATAAATGGAAATATATACTATAAAATGATAATATTAAGAATGATTATATATGTATACGCTTTCTTATCGTTGCATTTGAAAACAGAAAAAGTCCGTTATATAATGGAATAAAACATTTTATCCCTAAATTTTATCCCTAAACTTTCTGCCATTCCACAGTTTATTCCGTAAAATAACAGAATTAAGTCCGTTATAGAAGGGAATAAAATATTCTATCCCTAAATTTCACAGAAATTTCCTGTTTAATACTGAATATTCCACAGAATTACATAAAACACATAATTTGAAGAAGTGATTCACTCTTTTAACACAATTTCTCAAAAAAATCCATCAATTAAAAGAAAAATGGTGTTAAAACTACGGAATTCGGCGTCATAAAAAATGGAAATTTTTTACAGTGTAGAGAAACAATAATATAAAGAGAAGTGTGTATGTATAAGTAAACAAGAGTGCTCGTTGATGCATGTGCAAAGAAAAATAAAATAATAATTTGAAATTAAGAAATAATAAAATATATAATCATGTAATATATCCAAATATATCGATATAAACTGAAAATCGAGGATTGTGAATTATATCTCCTGGCGGTAAAAAAACTGGTTAAGTTCTGAAAAGAAACATATATAAAATGTATGATTAGATTGTGTAAAAAAAAACCCACAAAAAACTGGATAAGCACTGAAAGAGAACAAAAATATTGGAATCAATAAGCTGCAAGTCTTGAAGGATAAACCCTATTATTAGAGTATAAATCTGGAAGAAAGAAACCGCAAATATATTATGCCTACGTATTAAAGGTCAATACATATGAAATATATTATGACTGTAAAACTGGATAAGTACTGCAAACCAAGATATGTAAAGTGTATAACTAGACTGTGGAACTGGGTAATCACTGAATCGTGTTAATTCTGAAAGCTGAAAATCATGAAAGAAACGTATTTAAAGACTTTAGCATGGGTGGGGAGAACCTTAAATATCTTCTTCCAATAAATTGATACCACTAATGTGAAAAATTATCCTCCGGCTGTCAAATTTGATAAACGCTAAAAGTTAAGATATGTGCGTTGTGTAATTAGATTGTGGAAACCGGATAAACACTGAACTAGAAATAAAGTATTAAAATTAAAGTTGGTCATAAGCCCTTGGTATAAATAGTCCGACATCCCGGTTTAACTTGGGCTTGATCCGTTTTATATTGATGGCCTCAAGAAGTTTCCTGGTTTTCTTCTGGTGATGATGTACTGCAAGGGTTATGGTTTAGTCCCACAGGATTGTATGATCTCCCTTGTTAATAATATGCTCTGCTACTGCTGAGGGATTGGTGGAAGCTAGTGACTTGTGCTCTTTTATTCGTACATCAAGTGGTTGTTTCGTTTCCCCCAAATATTTTTCGAGGCATGAGCATGTTATTTCGTAAATGCATCCTTTTGGCTGTGGGGGATTGGTTTGTGTTTATCTACCATAACATAATTACGTTTTTGGTTTGGTTTGTTCTTTTTGGTGTTATTTTTTAGTTTCAATACATCTTTGTCGAGTGACCCGACATGACCTTTCACCCAACAAATCTACTGATGTTTGCGTATGAAATGAATAATTTTAACGAATCAAAACACAATGCAGTGGATATCCATCAATAGTTGTAATTGTAGGCGAGTTCTCTTGCTTGTGCTAAAACCCTCTACATTAACAAACCTTTATTAGATTTTACTAATCCAAAGTTTCAAACACCCGTGTTTAACACTCAACAGTTATTCATTCCCTTGCACAAGCAAAATCAGGACTTGGAATAATAAAACATTTGGTGACTTAAAATATTTCAATTCCAGCCCCCCCCCCCCCCCCCCCGTAACGGGGCAATGTATTTGTCGTGCGTTGCGACCCATGTTTGCGGAGAGTGGAATCCTGGTAATTGAGTGGCTATTTGGCTTGCGAGACCCTTTTCTGCAACACATTACTTTGGCCCATGGTTCACCTAGACGGGAGGTCAGAGTGGCCTATTCTGATCGATCGGCTTTGGTGGTTATCGTTCTGTAGAATGTATGCTATCTCAATGTAATGCTTTTTTGTTTTTACTCAATAAATTTACCTTTGTGTCCTTACTACATTCTACAGATCGACGGCTTGGGTCAATCAGGTTGGATATGTATTCTGTACTTTCTGGCTTGAGTATACCCCTCGTTTAGCCCTGAGGCCACGCGCCGGTTATCCGTGCTAGTCCTCCCCTTAGTAGGCACACCAAATGAACGATTGAAACAGAAACGTCCTAATTCAGGGGACGTTTCTAATATATTTAAAAATAAAATGGCAAAGTCATGGCCGAGGTTTCTCTTGATTGAGAGCCCCTCTACTGACTTATCTAAAGTCTCACCTTTTTTGACAGCTAAGGGTTTGGCCGGTGAGCCTAAAACTATTAAAAAATGGAACGCTCTTGATAGAATGGGTCAAAGAGCAGCATGCTACCATGCTTCTCAAATCAACAACTTTGACAGACATTCCTATCAAGGTGTCTCCACACAGATCATAAAATTCTAGTAGAGGTGTTATTCGATGTCGGGACCTTGAAGGCAGCAGTGAGGATGAAATGGTTGAATACCTTTCTTCTCAAGGCGTCCAACAAATTAAACGTATTAGTGTACGCCGAGGAGATAAGGTGATTTCCACAAGCACCTATATCCTCACTTTTAATCGTCCTGATGTACCGAAATCAATCAAGGCAGGTTACTTAAATATAGCCGTTGATACTTATATTTCCAACCCTCTTCGCTGCTATAAATGTCAGAAATTTGGACACAGCAAGACCGCCTGCAGGGGCAAAGATACCTGTGCTCGTCGTGGTCATGATGACCACGAGAGCGTTGCCTGCCAGGCTGAGTTTTGCGTTAATTGCAAGGGTAAGCATTTTGCTTACTCTCGCGAAGAGAAAATAATTCAACAGGTAATGTCTGAACGGAAGATTCCATATTTTGATGCGAGAGCACGATTCAAACAACTTTGCCCTTGCCTGATGAGGGTACATCTCCCTTGCCCCAAACTGGAGTTATTGGGACTATTCCCAATACTTCCTCCCAGAATGGCAAGGAAACACATCCATTGGATAAACCGAAAACTGCAACTCATGATCCCAGGTCCAATAGGATCAGGATCGCAGTCAACGGTTATCCCACCCTCATGTATATATCTCAACGAGACAAAAGAAATTAGCAAAGTTGCGTGAAAAGAACAAAAAGGGTTCACAAGACCCTATTGTTCATTTCACGAAATATGGGGTTGATCTGATGGACACCCCCCCCCCCGGGGTGTAGGGGGTGACAAGAATATACCCTTCGTATGTCCTGCGTGTCGTAAAAGGCGACTAAAAGGATCCCTGTAAATGGGCAACGTGTTTGCCGTGCGCTGCGACCCGTGTCGGTGGAGAGTGGAATCCTGGTAATTGCGTGGGGATTTGGCTTGCGAGCCCTTTCTCTGCAACACATTCCTTTGGCCCATGGTTCACCTAGACGGGAGGTCAGAGTCGCCCACTCTGATCAAACGGCTTTGGTCGTTTTTAGCTCCGTAGAATGTACACTTTCCAGTTTAATGCTCTGTTGTTTATTCGCTCAGCATACTAATTACCTTTGTGTCCTTAGTACTTTCTACAGAGCAGCGGCTTGGGTCAATCGGGTTGGAAAGTATTTTTTTACTTCTGGCTTGAGTATACCCCTCGTCGAGCCCTAAGGCCATGCACTAGTGACCCGTGCTAGTCCCCCCCCCCCCCTGGTAGGCAGGGAAGTAACCTGGGGGACGACGAGGGGTGAATAATAAAAAAATTATATTCATGGATCCCCAAATCCCCTCCACATCCGTGAAAGAACGTAAACAGAAACGTCCGAGTACAGAGGACGTTTCTGATTTATTTACAAATAAAAATAAAATGTCAAAGTCTTGGCCGAAGTTCCTCTTAATTGAGAGTCCCTCTCGAGACCTATTAAAAGTGTCACCATTTCTAATAACCAAGGGCATAGCTGGCTTGGCCGGCGAGCCTAAGGCTATTAAAAAACTAAAGAACGGAACACTCTTAGTAGAATGTGCCAAAGAACAGCATGCTACCATGCTTTTAAAATCGTCATCTTTGGCAGACATTCCTATTAAGGTGTCTCCTCATAGGTCTTTGAATTCTAGTAGAGGTGTAATACGTTGCCGGGACCTTGAAGGCAGCAGTGAGGATGAAATGGTAGAATACCTTTCTTCTCAAGGTGTACAACACGTTAAAAGAATTAGTGTTCGTCGAGGAGACAAGGTGATTCCAACAAGCACCTACATCCTCACATTCAATCGTCCCGACTTACCAAAGACTCTCAAGGCAGGTTATTTAAACATACCTGTGGATTCTTACATATCCAATCCTCTTCGTTGTTACAAGTGCCAAAAGTTTGGGCACAGCAAGACTGTCTGCAGGGGTAAGGACACCTGCGCTCGTTGTGGTCACGATGACCACGAGAGCGCTACCTGCCAGGCTGAGTTTTGTTGTGTGAATTGTAAGGGAAAGCACTTTGCTTATTCCCGTGAATGTCCCATATGGCAAAAAGAGAAAAGAATCCAACAGGTTATGTCTGAACAAAAGATACCGTATTTCGAAGCTCGAAAGCAGGTTGATTTAATTGCACTTTTTCCCACAACACCACAAGGTAAATCATTTTCTAGTGCAGTTAAAGTTGGTTGCCACCAAATCTATCTCCGTTCAGACAGATTTAACCTGGCCTGATAAGCAGGAACTTAAGACTTTGACATCATCAGATCTAAATAAAGGGGCTTCGAGCTCTTCTCATTTATTTTTACATGGAGAGTAAATGAAGATTTGTGTGGTCATTATAATTGATAATAATGGTCCCTCTCCGGTCGAAAGACCCCAGAGGTGGAAGTTACATAAGGCTGATTGGGCTCTTTTTGAATCTTTGTGTCTCTTATCTTTTGATACAAAGGAGTTAGAAGATGCAGATGAGCCCATGGCCTTATTTACTTCAATTCTACAAGATGTAGCTGAACCCAAACGTTTCAATAAACCATGGTTTAATGACGATTGCAAATCCGCTCTTAAAGAGCGTGATCGTATCCTGAGACGATTAAAAAACCATCCTTCCATGGAGAATATTGCAGCATACCAAATGGTCCGGGCGAAGGCCCGTAGAACCATACGTCAAGCAAAGAAATCTTCATGGGAGAGTTATGTCTCAAGGATCAATTCCCGTACCACATCCAAATCGGTATGAGGTAGGATTAAAGGTAAAAATAGTGCATTATCAGTTAACCATCTAAATGTTGATAATTCCATCTTGACAACATTTCCTGATATTGCTAATTCTCTGGCCAGTACATTTTCATATAATTCATCATCCAGTTTCTCCTCCGATGCTTTTCGAGGCATTAGACAACAACAGGAGAAAAGGCGACTTAATTTATCGTCTGCTACTATCACACGAGTTTAACGGCAAGGACACTGTCCTTTGCTGGCTCCCCAGTCATGTTGACATAAAAGGGAATGATAAAGCAGACTTAGCTGCCAAGTCTGCTTTAAATCTTCCCGTATCACAATTTCTTTTACCTTTCCCAATTTTAAATCGTCCATTAACTCTTTTATAAACGACTGCTGGCAACGGTCTTGGGATCTTGCAGACACAAATAAACTTCACCACCTTAAGCCTCTCTTAGTAGACTGGCCAAACTCCTATAGAACCAACAGGAGGGATGAAGTGGTTTTGTGTCGCTCTCGCATTGGTCATACCTTTTTAACTCATATCTTCATTTTGAAGCGAGAGCCTCAACCAGAATGTGTTCACTGTCATGTTCCTTTGACAGTAAAACACATCTTGATTGGGTGCAATCATCTCAAGAATATTAGATCTAAATTTTACCGTTGTCAGTCAGCACGTCAGCTATTTGCTCAACCGGAGCTTTATGATAAATTGTTAGCATTTTTAAAAGAGACAAACTTTTATTCGAAATTTTAATTGTATATATTTATCATATATTGTGTTTTATTTATATATGTAAAGGAATTGATATATTTAATTTTAATTATATTTCCTGTGATATTTGTTTTTAATTACATATATGAATACACCCCTGTGATATTGTTCTAATTTGTCTCGTTAATCGCATCATGTTTGGCGCAATATGGCCCGGTTGGAGCTGACGTGCCATTAAACAACATTTCATTCATTCATTCATGATCTGATGGACGGTATTACCGTAGAGGGGGGCAATAATGACCCCGTCGGCGGTAAACCGCCAAAAATAAATTGTCCCTGACAATGGTAAATTCCATTATTCAATGGAATTGTCGTGGTTTAAAACCAAATTTTATGAAGCCCAACTTTTATTTCAAAAATATAATCCTTTTGCTATTTGTTTACATGAAACCTTTTTGAGGAATGCTGACACTCTGTCCTTTAGACATTTTGTTATTTACCATCACCATGCAGTTGTTGTTGGTAGAGCTCATGGGGCTGTTTCTATTATTCTTAATGGAGATGTCCCTCAGAGTCAAGTCGCCCTATTTAGAGAGTAAATGAAGATCTATCTTGTAGTGACCACTTTCCTATCTTGATTGATAATATTGGCCCCTCTCCGGTCGAAAGACCCCAGAGGTGGGAGTTGCATAAGACTGATTAGGCTCTTTTTGAATCTTGTTGTCTCTTCTCTTTTGATTCAAAGGAGTTAGAAGATGCAGATGAGCCAATGGCCTCATTCATTTCAGTTCTTCAAGATGTAGCTGAGCAGGCGATTCCAAAAACCACGACTGAACCAAAACGTTTGAATAAACCATGGTATAATGACGATTGCAAATTCGCTCTCAAAGAGCGCGATCGTTTCCTGAGACGATTAAAAAACCATCGTCCATGGCGAATATTGCTGCATACCAAATGGTCCGGGCGAAGAAGTCTTCATGACAAGGTTATGTCTCCAGGATCAATTCCCGTACCACATCTAAGTGGTATGGGATCGGATTCGTAGGCTTAAAGGTAAAAGTAGTGCATTATCAGTTAACCACCAAATGTTGATAATACCACCTTAACAACATTTCCTGATATTGCTAATTCTCAGCCCAGTACATTTTCATTTAATTCATCATCCAATTTCTCCTCTGATGCCTGTCGAGGCATTAAACAACAACAGCAGAAAAGGCGACTTAATTTCAAGTCCCGTAATGATGAATGCTCAAATGATCGTTTTTCCATTGCAGAGCTCCGTGATTCGTTAAAGCGGGCTCGGGACACTGCAACTGGTCCAGATGAGACACTATCAAATTTTGAAACATTTACCTTATCCCACACTTCTAATTTTACTGGATCTTTTTAACCGGATTTAGGTTGATGGGAATTTTCCTCCTTCGTGGCATGAAGCCACAATAATTCCCATCCCTAAACCGGGTAAATACCATACGAATCCTACCAACTATCGTCAGATCGCTTTAACTAACTGTATTTGCAAAACCATGGAACGATTAGGCTTGATTGGTGCCTTGAGTTCAACTTCATTACTGACCTCCAATGTGGATTTCGGTCCCAAAAGAACACTCTTGATCATCTCGGTCGATTTGAAACGTTCGTCAGGGACGCTTTCATCCAGAAGCAACATTTAGTTGCAATATTTTTCGATCTAAGAAAGCATATGATACCACGTGGAAACACGGTATCATGCGCGACCTCCATAACCTCGGCCTACGAGGTCGCTTACCTATCTTCAATAAAAATTTCCTCGAGGATAGGTACGACTGGGATCAATATTCGCTGACCCATTTTCTCAGGAAATGGGAGTTCCTCAGGGAAGTATTTTATCTCCAACACTTTTTGCAATTAACATAAACACTATCCCAGCGTGCCTTAAACCAGGTACAAATGGCGCTCTCTATGTTAATGACTTTCAGATGTGCTATGGTTCTACAGACATGCCCGTCTTCCATTAGCCCAGGTTAGGTGCATAAGAGTAGGACGTTAAACCCCATTTCATTTCATTTCTACAGACATGCTGATAATCGAACGTAAGTTGCAGCTTTGTTTGAATCCACTTCAACAATGGGCAACCGAAAATGGATTTCGTTTTTCGAAATCCAACAATGTCTGCATGCATTTATGTCAGAAACGAGGTTTGCATCCAGATCCAGAACTTTATTTGGATGGCAATCGCCTTCCTGTTGTGGATGAAAAGAAATTATCATTTATCCCCCCCCATCGTAAAAGCCTTAAAAAGAAATGTTTGAAAGCCCTCAACATACTGAGAGTCTTATCAAATACTGACTGGGGAGCAGACCGTAAGGTCTTGCTCAGATTATATCGAGCGTTAATAAGATCAAAACCCGATTATGGGTGCATTGTGTATGGGTCTGCCCGCGAGTCTTATCTCAAAGAGCTCGATACCATACACAACCAAGGATTTAGAATCAGTTTAGGGGCATTTCGTACATCTCCAGTGGACAGTTTATACGTCGAGGCACACGAGCCCTCACTGCTCAACAGACGTGATAAACTGACCCTGCAGTATGCTACGAAAATAACATCTTTACCAAATCATATTTCATTTAACACCATATTTAGACCCTATCATGAGCATTTATATACATGTATGCGGAAGACTAACGTCATTCCAGCATTTAGTATTCGCATACAACCCCTTTGTCTGAGGCTGGTATCAGCCTTGACAGTATTGCGAATACCCCTTTCTTTGTGACTCCACCGTGGGCTGTATCTCCCTCAAAGATCGATTTCGATCTTACTCAGCATAAAAGGAGAGATACCAGCTCCACAGTGTTTCAGTCTCTATGGTGATTATGCTCCAATATATACAGATGGTTCGAAAGATGTTGATCGGGTAGCTTCGGCTACCGCCCGAGATCTTTTCTGTCCGCCTCCCACCTGCTGCTTCCATATTTACAGCAGAACTCCAGGTCATTCTTCAGGCTTATGAGTTCATACAATCATCTCATCAACAACAGCGCAGCTCATTATCTCCACTGATTCTCTGTCTTCACTTCAAGCAATTTACAATAAAAAGCTTGAACACCCATTAGTAGCAGATGTTTATCGTCTGCTACTATCTTACGAGTTTTCAAGCAAAGACATCGTCTTTTGCTGACTCCCCAGTCACGTTGATATAAGGGGAACTGGTCAAGCAGATTTTGCTGCCAAAGCTGCTTTAGATCTCCCCCTATTACCGTTTTTAATACCATATCAAGATTTTAAATCATCAATTAATCAGTTCATTTATGGCCGCTGGCAACGGTCTTGGGATCTTGCAGGCACAAACAAACTTCATCATATTAAGCCTCTCTTAGGCGACTGGCCAAGGTCCTATAGAACCAACAGGAGGGATGGAGTTGTTTTGTGTCGCTCTCGTATTGGTCATACCTTTTCAACTCACATTTTCATCTTGAAGCGAGAGCCTCAACCAGAATGTCAACATCGTCATATTCCTTTGACAGTGAAACACATTCTGACCGAGTGCAAATTTCTCAAGAACATACGTTCAAAACACTTCCGTTGCCAGTCTTTAAATCAATTGTTTTCCAACCGGGTCTATATTGTAAAACCCTAGACTTTTTAAAAGAGACAGATGTTTATAAACAATTTTAATTGTAAATATATACATTTGTATCATGTTATCTTTCATTTTAAATATTTGTGTACATGAAGTTGATTTTTATTTTTAATTATTTAATATACTGTGATATTTGTTTTTATTTGTGTACATGAATACTTTATGTGATACATTTTAATTTGTCTCAAACTATTCATCTATGTTTGGCGCCATAAAACACTATTTCATTCATTCATTCAATTCCAGTTCGGGTGTTAATTGTTTTCGTGTATTTTTGAATGTACACCTCGGAAACATTTTTTATTTATTTCATGTAATACTTTGCACATTTATATGTTAGATTTAGGAGTGAAAGCATTTGACTGGTTTACCCCTGGTAATGATACAGTTGTTGGCTTGATCGGATGTAACATTCAACTTAAGTGTAATTTACAGATTCCAGACTTCAAATCTTCAATATTCAAGGTAACGAAGCGGGATACTATTATATAAGAAAAATCTCTATAGCGTGGGCGTGGGGGAATCTGGAAAATCAATTAACCGATTTTAACTGTAAGACCTCACTCTAAATTGGATACAATATAAGGACAAAACATTGGCAGAAATACTTACAGAGAGTCTTGGGTTTCGAAAAAAGCGGAATCTAATTTCTACTGTCAAACTAAGCTGAACCTTACGTTCGATTATTCGCATGTCTGTAGAATTTGAGCACATCTGAAATTCGTTAACATAAAATGAGTCATTTCTACCGGATTGACCACAGTTGTGCCTTAAAAATCAACATCTTCCAGGGTTGTTTTGAACGAACATGAGATAAGAGACCTCGTAGGCCAGTATTATGGAGGTCGCTCGCGCACATCAGTTCTAACCAGATTATATAACGGATAATATTAAAAGATTATAGTCAAAGCTACTGTTAGGTGGTAGATATTCGAAATAAAGATGTTTTAGGAAAGAAAACTTGTTTTATTAAAAAAAAAAACTGACAAAATGATGAGTGATTTTATATTGGCTGAGGAGGTTGGGATGATAACATCCACTCGACTATTCAAAAGAAGCATATATAGATAGCCAAGAAGTCTTTTGTGTCGTTCATTTTCATACATTTCCAAGGTCGCAGACACCGAAAGTTTTGAAGTTTAAATAAATATACGTAAGTTATTAACATACCAAAAAAATTATTTCAGACGAAAATACAAAATAATATATTGAACGATGTCAAGAGGCACGAGATCCACAATAATGAGACGGTAGAGGGACCGATATTTTTTTGAATATATCTAATTTTACAGTAAATGATTCTGGTATATACAGATGTAAAGTTGATGATGCAGAGATACACAAGGATATAAATCTCACAGTTATGGGTCAGTATACTACCCCTACAATGATATAAAATATAGCGCTTAACGAATTGTTTCAAGAAGTATAGACATCTCGCTAAATAAAAATGAAAGACGTCACCGGTTGTTTACCCGGGGGATAAATTGGCCACTTTGCATGGCATGAACCTTTGAATAACCAGGCGCAATTTTTTCACAATGCATTAAACCTCTTGTGAAATACTATTGTAGCAGTTTGTTCAAAAGAGTTCGGAGAATCATTGGTCCTACTGGTTTCAGGACGTATATGCTGCACAACACCACCTCTCTAAATTACGAAATAGGGAGTATTTATCTTATAATGCAGCAACTTTTAATTCGTCTGTACAACATACCGTTGCTGATGATCAAGTTATGTTGGAAAGAAATTATATATATATAGTAGAATAGTTAATTAAAGCTGCTCTTTGGTAATATATAATTGAAATTAAAGAATTGTTTAATAAAACGCCTGATGAGCCGCTATCGCGGTGAAAACGTTAGCATAAAAATGTAGTTATATTTTGCCATCTTTAATTTCAATTATATATATAATATATATATATACCAAAAATACTAAGATTTGGATTGAAAAAATCTATATTTTAATTATGTTTACATATTTGCCAAATCTTAGTAATTTTGGTATATAAACCTGAGAGTTGAATTTAGAATCTTTTATATATCTATATATATATATATGAAAAGTTGAAGATAACTACTCTTAGGTGGCAACGTGAAGTTGGCACGTTATTCGGGATTCGGGATTCAAATAACGAATAACGAGCCAGCTCGTTTTTCGGGATTCGCGAATCACGAATACCGTACTGGCTCGTTATTCGGGATTCGCCAATAACGAATAACGAGCCAGCACGTTTTTTGGGATTCGGGATTCGACACTAAAAAGAGCGGTCTACGACCATTTCCTCGATACCTCCGAAAGTAAGGGTAAATGAACGTCGTGTGGCCGACTAACACGGAGACAGCAGTATCTGCAGCGAGTACGGTGCTGACTGGTTTGTTGGAGTGCAGGGGGCAGCAAATGAAAGTTGGGTGACCGACTAGCAAGGAGACGACCGTTTTTTATGAGAACAGGGCACTTTATTCGGGATTCGCCACTAATAACTGAACGTTCTATCTTAAGAGCCAGCAACTTATTCGGGATTCGGAATTCGCCACTAAAACAGACCGACTTACGGGGCATCCGATCATTTCCTCGCTACCCCGACCGTAGTTTGGTGACCGACTAACAACTATACGACCATTTGTCCAGCGAATAGCGTGTTGACTGGTTTGTTGGCGTGCACTCGACAGTCCTGTCCTGCTCTCACCTGTTTTATTGTCGAATCACGAATAACGTGCTGGCTCGTTATTCGGAATTCGCCAATAATGAATAACGAATAACGAGCCAGCACGTTATTCGGGATTCGTCACTAAAACAGACCGACTTACGGGGCATCCGATCATTTCCTCGCTACCCCCGACCGT
This sequence comes from Patella ulyssiponensis, assembly GCA_963678685.1. NCBI lineage: Eukaryota > Metazoa > Mollusca > Gastropoda > Patellidae > Patella > Patella ulyssiponensis. The sequence goes on along the minus strand of OY783227.1, from coordinate 8,246,056 downwards.
AGTTAGGTGACCGACTAACAACTAGATGGCCATTTGTCCAGCGAATAGCGCGTTGACTAGTTTGTCGGCGTGCACTGGGCAGTCGTGTCCTGCTCTCACCTGTTTTAGTTGGGTGACCGACTAACAACTAGACGACCATTTGTCCAGCGAATAGCGCGTTGACTAGTTTGTCGGCGTGCACTGGGCAGTCCTGTCCTGCTCTCACTTGTTTTATTGTCGAATTACGAATAACGTGCTGCCTCACCTGTTTCATTGTCGAATCATGAGTAACGTGCTGGCTCGTTATTCGGGATTCGTCAATAACAAATAACGAGCCAGCTTGTTATTCGGGATTCGACATGAGAGAGAGAGAGAGAGAAATGGGGTTTAGCGTCCACTCGACACAACCAGGCCATTTCGGGACTAACATATGGTTTTTAATTTTATTTCAATAATTCGCTTGCGCTTAGGGGTCTTTAGCAGTAGGAAGAAACCGGAGTGCCCGGAGGAAACCCACGAGGTTGAGAAGGCGCCCCTTATCTCCATGCCACATATGCTCACACCAGGGCTCGAAACCACAGCCGCAAGCCAGAGGTGACCGGCCAGCTAGAGGTCGAAGCGCGGCACTGTAGACCACTAGGCCATCCAAACCCCCGGGATTCGACATCAAAACAGAACCATCTATCTTGCATCCGACCATTTCCTCGTTGGGTGACCGACCAGCACGGAGACGACTATTTGTCAAGCGAATAGGGTGCTGATTGGTTATTTCGAGTGCACTGGGCAGTCCTGTCCTGCTCTCACCTGTTTTATTGTCGAATCACGAATAACGTGCTGGCTCGTTATTCGGGATTCGCCAACAACGAATAACGAGCCAGCACGTTATTCGTGATTCGAGATTCGCCACTAAAACAGACCGACTTACGGGCATCCGATCATTTCCTCGCTACACCCGACTGTAGCTGGGTGACTGACTAACAACTAGACGACCACTTGTCCAGTGAATAGCGTGCTGATTGGTTATTTCGAGTGCACAGGGCAGTCATGTCCTGCTCTCACCTGTTTTTTTTTTGTCGAATCACGAATAATGTGCTGGCTCGTTATTCGGGATTCGCCAATAACGAATAACGAGCCAGCACGTTATTCGAGATTCGTGATTCCCAACTAAAACAGACCGACTTACGGGGCATCCGATCATTTCCTCGCTACCCTTGACCGTAGTTGGGTGACCGACTAACTACTAGACGACCATTTGTCCAGCGAATAGCGCGTTGACTGGTTTGTCGGCGTGCACTGAGCAGTCGTGTCCTGCTCTCACCTGTTTCATTGTCGAATCCCGAATCACGAATATTCGGGATTCGCCAATAACGAATAACGAGCCAGTTCGTTATTCGTGATTCGACATCAAAACAGAAACATTTATCTTGCATCCGACCATTTCCTCGTTGGGTGACCGACCAGCACGGAGACGACTATTTGTCAAGCGAATACGGTGCTGATTGGTTATTTCGAGTGCACTGGGCAGTCCGGTCCTGCTCTCACCTGTTTTTTTGTCGAATCCCGAATCACGAATAACGTGCTGGCTCGTTATTCGGGATTCGCCAATAACGAATAACGAGCCAGCACGTTATTCGTGATTCGTGATTCCCAACTAAAACAGACCGACTTACGGGGCATCCGATCATTTCCTCGCTACCCCCGACCGTAGTTGGGTGACCGACTAACAACTAGACGACCATTTGTCCAGCGAATAGCGCGTTGACTGGTTTGTCGGCGTGCACTGGGCAGTCGTGTCCTGCTCTCACCTGTTTCATTGTCGAATCACGAATAACGTGCTGGCTCGTTATTCGGGATTCGCCAATAACGAATAACGAGCCAGCTCGTTATTCGGGATTCGACATCAAAACATAATTACCCCTTTAAACATTTAAGAACTCTAACACATGTAGTACAGCACTAAACTTACAAGTTCATTTTGAGCTTACGTATCCACATCAAAGTGTTCTCCAAACTGGATAGAAGGTCCTCTTTTGTGTGCTTAATTGTTTTCGTTTGTTTGAAAAAGATTTGGTACCATGTCTTACTCCTAAGTCCACAAATGCTTAGTTTTAATTCAAAGTGATTTGCCACCAGGGGGATTTAACCATATAATACACAAAAACATTTACCATGCATGAGTTCGAAATATTTATTTTTTGATCTATTGATTGTCAAGATTTATTTAGATTTGTGAATATTCATTGGCAGCGTTTCATTATAAACTATAATGTTTTTGTCATAGTGATACCCGAAACAAAGAAGATGAGCTTTGAGCCCAGTCTGCTGATTGTGTTGCTGATAATAATGATATTGGTATGTTTCCTTGTTGGATTTTTTGTTCGTGGTAAGTAGTTATTACAATTAAAATACAGGGTTAATTTAAGGAATGTAATCAGGCCCACAAAGCATTCTCAGGCTTAAGTTAAGAATTTACTTAACGTCCAATCACTGTTTATGAGACATATCTTTGATCCAGCAACACAACACATTGCACACATGTTTCTTATTGATGTATTTGATAAAAATTTAAACAGGCTATACTTTAGTTAAAATAAGACGAACAATTTTTAGTTAATTCTTATCTTAAGTCTGAGAATGCTTTGTGAACTCGGGCCAAGACATTATAAAATTAAACAAACAGATGCTTCTCTTGGACATTTTGAACTGTAAAAAACGACACGAAATAGGATCGGTGTTTTAATCCGACTGTAGTATTCGGAAGTAGTAGTAGTTGCGTCATTATACCATAGACCCACACATCAATAATTGTATATAAAGGACGAAAAGTGACTAACGTGGTTTCTTTATAAATCACCATAAACGGACACCAGTGCAAAGTATGTGTTGTCTTTCATTTTAGTCACAAAGAACACATGTCATGTCGTCTTAACATTAATATTTATTTGAAATGCACTTTGCTATGATAAAAGTACGATTAAAGTTATTATGGATTTGTGAACACTTTTGGCTTCAGAGTTGTGATGTCAGCACTTTTCCCTTTCTGTTGCTAAATATAGCTATTGGTGTACACTTCCCAACATCAGCAAGTTTTTATTTTAAATATGCCGAAAACCCTTTTGTTACTTATTCGATATAACATGTAGCTCGCGGGCCGCTGGTCTGATTACCGTCCGAGCCTGAGCATGATTTTGTTTAATGAATTGCAGTAAATATAACATCGAAATTTAAACCTCTGTTCATGCTCCTCAACACTAATTATGTGTTTTACAGGCTTTAAACGTAGATCACATGACACAGAGAGACCGGAACACACCAATATTTCTGAAAATAATAGTTATTAATAGTTTTAATTTCAACAACCCAGGGGAATTAGCACCATCCCTGATTCTACATCCACCGATACAGATATATCATCGATATCCGTAAAAACTTTTATATGTCACTACTAAATCCTGGAACTCGTGAGCCTGAAAAAGATGGTGTCAACGAGACAAATATTGACGACAACTCAGTAGTCAGTAGAGATGATGTACATGATTTCGTTTCATCCGATGATGATACAGATACCTCATCCAATGACGAAGGTACATATGCTAACCCTTACGATCCAATAAACAGAGATGATATTGATACTAGTAAAAACTTTTACATGCCACTACAAAATCTTGGAACACTGAAGACTGAGCAACATGATGTCCAAGAGACAAATGTTGACGATAACTCAGTTGTCATTATAGACGATGTCCATGATTTCGTGACATCCGATGATGATACAGCCACACGGAATTCTAATTCGTACGATGCCTTGGATAAAGATGCCAAAAGTACCAATGTACATAGTTATTTGTCGCTGCCACAATGTTCAGAACCAGTCTGGGAAGAGGACGGGATATCGTCAAATTCTAAAAAAGTTGACCGCGTAATGATAAAAAAACGACCCTCAACCATCTAGCTCGAATTCAGACAGCCAGGGGTGCGCTTAATGCAATTTGGCCAATCGTGGTTCATTATGATACATTTGTTGTAACTGTCGAACATGAGTAGCCGGCAGGTGTATTCCATTAGCCAATTATATAGATTATACGATTAAATTCAATCATTAATTTGTATTTTTAACCGTCTTCATAAGCCCAATCGGAGCAGACAACTGGTACGTTAAACCCCATTTTATTCCATTCTGTATTTATAATGTCATTTTTAAAATATCCCGTTGCTTTTATCACTTGATTTTTATAATTTATATTTTTATTTGTGGTTTCGATTTTAATTTTATTGTTTTTATTATAAATCGATTTTTTTAAATACATTAAATGTATTGATGTATATACTTTTGATTAATGTTTTGCTTTATTTTATAGTGAAGTAATTGACGTAGGGTTATAATTAGCTTTTCGTTTTTGAATGTTTATATTGCTGTTGTCTTATGTTATTTTCGTTCGACAGACACAGTTCTGTTAACAGACGTCAACTGGGAATCGTTTAGTAACTTTTATTTGTTATGCTATCTTTAATTATAATATAATTCATATTAAATTGGCTTTTCTATTAGCTATAAGTAATATATAACTTGATTGTTTACTGTATTGAAATAATCATAATGTTTTGTTTTTAATTTAATTACATAATTTCTTCGTTTTAAAACTGTTTATCTTTTTAACATATTATTCTATATTTTGATATCTTGCCTTTTCAAATAAAAGTATTTGATTATTTTCTTTAACATAAATATTTTCTTAGTATGTGAATCATCAAATATTATTGGAATTGACAGTTTGGAGTCGCGTTATAAAACTGGAGAAGGTCTTCTTGGATCGCGAAGGTCGCCGTCAAGTCGTGGTGAATCGGAAGTGGCAGTCACGGTCCATGTCGTGCAGGAACAACTCGCACCATTCCTGATCCTAACAAGACCTTGATAAGACCTACTCGACCTAACAATGACCTCAACACGACAAACCCGCTTCAGTCCAGATCCATCACGACCTCTGCAGAATAAAACGATCAGAAATTGGCGTGTAGTTTCATATCGTGTCTGGATATTTAAGAGTGAACATCTACCTGCCTTGTATCGTATCGGCATCGCGGTGGGTGTTCAAAGGTTTTCTATAAGCGTCCTAGTCCTGTTGAGAGCGTGTTGGCAACTTGTTTGATTGTATCGACATCGTGTAGTTACCGGAAACTGGTTGAAGTGGTTTCATCAAATTTGTACCGCGATTATTCAATTATTAGAACTTAGAAACTATAATTGTTCCTACAATTAATCAACATTTACGGAATATTTGAATAGTCCCCGTGCTCATAAAAGTCTGCACAGGAGAGACGAACACTTTCAATATGTTCTGGGGGAGAACACCTCATACCATCCTTGAGGCTCCGCGGTCTGACACGCCAGAACTGGGATCCCCGCTTCCCAATATCATTTATCTGCACAAGTCCTGGAGTAACCACATCGCGTGTCACTTTAAGGCCTTGGATAAAACACACCCGACCGATACGTCGCTTTACCTACCTTGTACTAATATTCACGAATACTAAACCATACAATTGGAATATTTCAACTTCATGATAAATACGAAACGATATGCCCTTCAGAAATAAAGTAAAATGGTAACGTCTTAAAAATGTGCTAATTCAACAGAACATCAACCTAGGTCATCCGTCGAAATTTTAAAATTGAACATTGTGATACCATACAATATTTTGTTATGACGAATGGTTTCACAAAAATATTTAAATCTTTCCCTTATACAACACGTGTTAAATAAGCTACTGGTATGGTCATTTGTTTGATCTGTAAGTATACCGAGCAAAGTTAACACAACTATCTGAAAATATAAGACTGGGAACCAAGGAGAAAGCCTTGGTATGGCAGGGATAACAGATTTGTTGATAAAAATAGCACGGCGTAATATGCTGGTGTAGACTGTAGCCCCTATTTAACATTATGTATTTAGCAAACAGTATAATGATAAAGACATTTTTTAAGCATGCATGTTATACATTGTTATTCATGCATGTACAATTCAAAACTGAACAAACTTGAAATTCATATTTAATGACCCTCTTTGAATATTTTCTATGCAGATATTTAAATAGCTATTTTGATGAGGGTAGGAAATAGATTATGCGCGATATTATGGTGCATTTTACCTGAAAATATCCATTGTATATCGTCGGCGTTATCCCACTTGACTTGTCAATGACAGCAACGTGTTAATGTACACTACTGTAAGACGTCACTTGAACTGACACTCCATTCTATGACTCCACTTGAACTGCGAGTCCATTATTCGCTCTCCTAACGTCTTTCGGGGTCAAAGCTACCCCTGAATCCCCTAGTCAACTACCCAGAAGTCGGATCTATCATTGCGTCTATTTCTTGAAACCGCGTAATTTGAGGTTGGGGAAAATAGACACAACCAAGCCAAGTTGCCAATCAAATTACCACGTGTTTAAATAATAAGTGTTCATCTAAAACAGAGCGTGGGCTAATTAAACGTGAATTTTTTACCGGGAAAATACGCCAATTTAATATGGCAATTAAAAGTACCATTTCCAAAGTACAGTTGTCACATTTAGTTTAAAAAATTTTGATAACACTAAGTACAATACGTTATACGCGGGATATGTGTATAATTATTTTTTAACATGGGGCCAGTGGGGATAAACCAGTACGACGTTAAATACTATTTCATGAGAAAAGTTCAAACCCTAAAAAGGACAGATCAATTCTCCCGTCAAAATTGGATTTGTAATTACTTGGGTATGTGCTTCCTGCTGTTGTACTAGACATTCCAATCGTTTGATTTTGTACGCAGTTATACCCATGACACAACCTAGCAACTTCCTTCTTTTGCCTATTATGCCACAGAAAAACCTAGTAACTCAATAGTCAAATCAATGGATAGACTGGGGTTAAAATATTCATTCATTTTGTTTTCCTTTGTTTTCTCAAGAGAAGAAAAAAGAGTGAGTTACTAGGTGTTCCCTTTAGACAGGAGAATTGGGTTGTAACAAACCTATGCCACCAACAATTACAATCATTAAATGAATCATAGAAATAGGAACTGTAACCCATGGAGTGTTTTATTGTGCTCGTACCAGACCATCTTGTGAACCTACCCATTGAAATCAATATAAATGGGCACGGCTGGCTATAGGACAGTCATCAAGTAACATGGTCTCCAATCTAGGGGATGATGTCCTTTCCTTTTCCATAGTAAAGACCTGGGATGCGGAATTTTACCGTGGTAGGGGCCGCGTTGTGGAAGGCCATCACCAGCAGCCATTCAAAATAAAATGAAATGGGGTTTAACGTCCATTTAAGAAACATGACAGGGTGATGGCTGGTCGACGATTGGCCACTCGACATAGTGCCAGTGGTGTGGGCATCTCTCATGAGAGGGTTGAACACACTATTGTCAACGAGCCTAGCATCACAAAAATGTCTGCCAGATGGGTGCCAAAGCTCTTGACTGCTGATTAGACACGTGCCAGATTCCTAACTTCCGCGATGTTTCGAAGCAGATCCTAATAATCTTTTGGCCAGATTTGTAACCATGGATAATCCCGTTTCGGGTGTGAATGACTTTTTAGGGTGACAGGACAAACATTCTTCCTAAAGAGGACTACGTAGGAAAAATAAATGAAAACCATCGACTTTGTACAGGACTTTTACAAAGAGGCTTATAACTTTTCAGTCGGCCATCGTAACATGGCTAGATTTGCCTTGCTATTAATGCCATATAAATAAACTCTCAGTTTTACTTTCATTTAACAGTCACCCCTGTCCTCGCGTCCTATCCCATTTGTTTGAGGACCTCCTATAGGCCACAACTTTCATCCGATTTTGACGTAACTTAAAATATTAGTCCGTAACATCATTGATTATGTCCCCCCGTTGTACGAACAATCGGTTTATTAACTAGTTAGACCGCCAAGAGGTCACAAATGTTATGCGTTATTGATGAAACTTAAAATAAATATATGTTTATATTCGAACGATCTCGATTCCTGTTGATATTTCAGCATATAGGGCAGTTATTTACAGGATTACGGCCCTGATTATACGAAAAACAAACACAATACACCACGTTAAGGCATACATCCGATTTTCTCAATCGTAGCAGAACAGTTGGACGTTAAACCCCATATCATTTCATATACCCACTGGCTCTACTCCCCATATTTTTATGTGAAGCAACGTTTTGTTATATGTTATGGTTATCAAGCTAAGAAACAAATAGAGTTTAGCGTTTCCGGACAGTTATGTTTCAACAGGTCTTTAGCTGTGGTAGGAAACCGGAGAAAGAACAGCGATCACGTGGAAGCTTGACTCAATGATCAACCTAATAATCGACAAGCACAGTTATCAAATAAATCATACGATAGTGAAAATCTGCAACAAAATGATCAATGAATATGATTGAGCTATTGACAATTCAACCGTTTTAATATCATTGTGATATTATGTCAATTATAGCTGTTAACATATCATTCGAATTGCATACAATTATTGCAGATCTCTTTTTGTAAAATATTTCAGTCTGAATATAATTTGCTTTTGACAAATAACTCACACAACAACAAAGCCATGTATTCACAACATAAATACATTTTATTTTCTTTTATAAAACGATCAAAGTTGACAAATTATTTTTCAATAACGTTTTTGTTTGTTTGATGTCATGTTCACGGTGGTAAATATGTGCCTCACTATTTCTCCGAGAATAAAAGTTTCAAAGAATTGTGTAACCTCGGAGAATATATGAATGATTAAATAAAGGTGGTCGTCTGCTAAAATATTTCAATCTGGAACATAGCCGGGGACATTTTTATATTTTGATTCATTTTTTAGAAATATAATTCAAATTTAATCCCATCAAGAATTATATTTACTGCTTATTTAAAAAAAGACGCCACATTTATTTTCAAATCATAACACTTACTGAATATTTATTTGGACATGATACATGTATGTATAAGCTAGGTATCAGTGCGCAGGACACTTGTTCACGCGGAGGGCTCTGGTAAAAGAACGGTATATATTCGTTCGGATGTATCGAAAAACCGCGGTCACGTGTATAAATCGGAGTGTAATCCGAAATGAGAGGGAGAGGGATGAGATTTTAGGTCAACCCGACACCAAACATGTCATTTCGGGATTAATATCGTCTTTGTGCAGCATGATAATTACCACCATATATTATTATAATAAACCTTTTCAACGTAACAAAAAACATTGTTGTTGAAATCGTGACAATGTTTCAAGGGGCTAAACCTCTAAGTATCATTCATAAATTTCGAAATTAAAACCACGATTTAAAATTCACTTTTGGCGAAATTCAATCAAAATTGATGTTCTAAAATTACAAGACGTCGTCGTGGACTATGAACACTGAAAACATATAAACAAGGACTGATTCATGAAAGACAAACACACAGTAACAGGCGCAAACAAATGCCGTTCAGTTGAATGATCACTATTATATACATGTATTTATTCCATCAATATGCATATTTAAAGTTTTCAAATAATAGAGCTATACGCCCTTTAAATAGCTCACCAAATGTCATTTTTACAATCACGTGTTGACGATGACACCAATCGTATAATATATACTTCTGAGTAACTCTTATATAATTGTGTCAGGTAAAATGATCATTTATTCGCCTATGTATTTTATAGGAGAACATATAAGAAGTATGAACATGTATAATGATTTTGATCTAGACAAACAATTAAATGACTCATTCAAGTCAACGTCTGCTAGTTTAAATGACTTCCCTTAATAAAAAGCAGTAGTTTATAAACCAGTATACAATCCGACGCTATTTCTTTATGTGTAGCGTTCATATCCAAAGATTATCACCATGTTGTCCAATGATTTTAGTATTTCTGTACTAAAATGTGAAATATCTTCGATGCGTTACACGTACCTAAAAGAAGTAAAAACATTCGTTGATGTAATAGTACGTGATTCATAAATATGGTAAACTGTAACGTAAAGCGAAGTATAAAATTACACTATTCTCTACTGATGAATAGTGTACGTGTCAATCGTTTGATGTTGATACAAATGATTTTATTATGCTTTTCAAGCTTTATGTCGAAAACTACAAAGATCATTGTTGTATGTGATCTGTATTTAACAGTTTTTATTTTTCAGAAACAAGAAAGACGTTAAATAACACCCTAGAAACAATCTATACTTCTCAGTTGTATAGTCTGCTGTAGGGTGGTTGGTGTATTTTCATTAATTTCTAGCGATCTTTTAATATAATCTATTTTGAGTTGTCTCTACAAATTGTTCATTTTCTCGAGGCACTGGTTGTTTTATTAACAATACAAAAATCATCTATCAAATGTGCAATTTGCAAATCATCTGTTCAAACCAGTTTAATCTTTTTAGCACCATAGTGATGTCATCATAGCACTAGAGCAAATGACCTTGCACAGACGATACGTAACGGTTCCTAAGCCTCTAAATAAATAGCAACAACTGTCCAAAGTTCCCGATAACCGGATATCATAGAATTAGCGTGGTCGCGAAAGAGGGTGGTTCCGATCTATCGATGCGAAGATGGTCCCTACCTGCTATCATCAATGGTCCACGAGTAGATGTTCCTAGACATAACGGTGTTTTCATATGTTTACCGCCGACAAGGATAACGGTCGATTGCCTAACCTCGTGGGTTTTCTCAGGTTTCCTCCCCTTTACTTAAGGCCCCTAGGCGCAAGCGAATTCTTGAAATAAAAACTGAACCATATGTTAGTTCCGAAATAACCTGCTTCGTGTGAAGTGGACATTAAACCTCATTCCCCTTACTCCATTTTTAAATCATCTTAGTCGGTCAAAAAGTTATGTTTTTATTCACAAGTTTCAATATCGTTCAATACAATTGAATGAAATAAACATAAACATGTATTATGCAAGAACAAAATCTGCCTATTGCAGGTCTTTCTTTTGGCCTGAAATGTTATAAAAAAGATTAATTAATTATATATTAATTAACCTATTGAGACCATAATCAGCTCTCGATGTCAAGGCTAGCATGATATTTTGTTGGATTGTAGTTCGATTCGCTGAAATATTTTCCTGTGTGATTTACAGCAAATTGCCTTTATATTAGCTAGTTGTTAACTATTGTGGTGAGAACTGGCAACTCGTCATCTAATCTCCCGTAATGTATCTTTAAATGTTATTAATTTTACTTGGGAGTCGGTTTTACGAACAGTTTTAGGGTGGGTATTGGGAACTCAGAGACTCGTCGAAAACAAATGGGTGGTAATAGCTGAGGTCCAAACCTCATTTTTCTTAACAAAATAAACGAAAGTACGGTTGAACGGGAAACTCGGAAAAAGCGGAATAAATAGCCTGGACATCCCCAAAAAAGAGAACAGGGGAGTTGAAGGTTTTACAAATGACCAAGTTTCGTTCACGTCCGGGGCGATATATAACCATTACTTTTCCATGTTAATCATTTTCTCTCTTTTCCAGAAATGTATGTGGGCGGGGCGCTTTTGATGATACATGGTGCTGCATCATGTTACAGCGTCGTGTCCCATGACTAAGGTGATATTGATTACTGGAATTTTGAAATGCTAAAATGAACATTCATGACAACAGTTAGTTAAATATCTGGTGGTCTCTATAAAGGGAGATAACTATCTTTGTTTACGTTTCTTGAATGCGTTTACCCTGTACATGATTACTTTTGACTAACCTCCTTAAGTGCGTGTCTTATATATATTGCACGCACCATGATTAATCTACATCCGATTATTCATACACAGCTTCCGATATCGTCCAATGACTACCGATAGACCTACGAGTAGCTTCCGCTACCGTCCTATTACTACCGATAGACCTACGAGTGGCTTCCGAATTTGTCCAATTACTACCGATAGAGGGGGGGGGGGGGGGTGAAATGGGGTTTAACGTGCACTCGACAGAAACTAGGTCATTTCGGGACTAGCATATGGTTTAATTTTATTTTTTAATAATTTGCATGCGCGTAGGGGTCTTTAGCAGTGGGAGGAAACCGGAGAACCCGGAAAAAAACCACGAGGTTGGAAGGCGACGCTACTCCTTGTCACGTACAACCGGGGATTCGAATTCGAAACCACACCAGTTAACTCAATGACAGGCTTTATGATACAGCGCGCACGTGCTTACCATTCATCCATTCAATCCCCAACCCTCCTACTACCGATAGGCCTACGAGTAGATTCCCTAAGAATTTTAGATTCGCGAAGTCTTTTCCTTCTGCGCAAACCATATTCCCGGGGATTTGGCTATTGATCTAATTCACTAATATGTTTCACAGTAAACTGTTTTCCCGGAGAATTAAATAAAGACCGTATGCGCGTACATGAGTAAGCTATTAAAACCATGTCATCAACCAAATAACAATCTATTGAAAACCGCTTTTATCAAGTTTGATCTATGCATGGTAAGAGTATTGTGAATCATTACAAAAAGATTTATTCAGAGTTGGCGTTCATTCAAATACAAATACATAACATTGAATGAGTATTATAGTTTAGTATCCGTGTTAAACTATTTGTCTGACATATCCATATAGCAGATGGCAGAGTTCACTTATTAGTGTACTGATATTCCCATATGGAAGTCACGATGGGTCAGTGACTAAAACGTTGGCTCGCTAACTTGGAGGTTTTGCTTTCGACCCTGCCTTGACCGAGAAAGTTCAGATGTATTTTCCGGCGTGGTTCCTCCTCATCACTGGTGAAGGACCTGACAAAGGACAACGTAGAGTCGTCCGGATGGGACGCAAAATCGAGGTACTCTTTACACATTGTCGGGCAGGTAAAAGATCCCATGACATTTATAATTGGATATAAGAATAAGCTGTAGCGCCGCTGTTCCTTCAAAATGTTCTTATTGTACACTGTAAGGCGTACGCTCGCCTTGATTAGCAAAGTCGGAACAGTACAGTATAAGCACGTTAAACTCAGTTTCATTTCATTTCAACCACCACATCCGTGGTATCAAATTAACCAGCATGTTATCATTTATGACGACCGAGGTCACAGATCTTCCGTCCCGGGCGAATGAGGATACCTACTAGTAATGAATAAAATCTATATCATTATTCCAGTCGCAAAAGGGGAATTTTCAGCGGTAGAACCATCCAGCCCCACCTAAGCATGCCTTGACCCATCAGCTTAATTTCAATTCTTTCTCGATGACAATCCTCCCCATATTTTAAAGCTATATGCCAAACGTACTCATTGAGCCGCATCCATTAAAATTCACTTTGATGCATTATGCGTTTCGATCTTTAATACTTTAGATAGCATACACTAAATGGAGATCTCACAAGTTATATTGGGAGTCCATGTTAGAGGTCACACTAGCGGCTTTTGGCCTTATGACGTCAAACATTGATTAATCAATCAGCGTTGACATTTCTAGTGGATTACCAACTGTTCCGCGCATCGCACACCTAGAACTCGTCGTTACAGACCGTTCCACTGGCTAAACCCCCACTTTAATAAGAACGCGTTTTATATAACAACCTTTCCATATTCCGGTGTTCTGAAGACAAGCAAAACGAAATTTTGAATTATCAAAAACGAAACGAAATAGGATCTGTGTTTTAATCAGATTGCACTGAAAGTATGTATTGATCTACAAGGCTAGGCCTCCTGTGACAACACCCCATGAAGTAACCAGCACCGAGGGGTGCAGCTTTTCCGAATGCGGAACACAGTAGAACAAACTCAACGTAAAGAACAAGCCTCGGGTATATAGTATTTCACATTCTGCACACAGAGAAGTATGTATTCTATTCTACTTCGAGAAAAGATCTCTGTCCTAAATGGCAGCCATTGTATACTGTTTTAAAAATGCGGCCACACTCCGGTTCACAACAATTATACACAAAAAAACTAATTAAACTTTTTAAATTTTATTAAATAAAAGCAGAATACATCTTTAACTATTATATATATATATATATATATATATATATATATATATATATATATATATATATAATATATATATATATATAATATATATATAATATATATATAATATATATATATACTTGTTTTCTACTAGGATCGTCGATTTCGGACTCAAAACGTCCATCAACTAGCTTAGTGTGTGCTCCCAAGCGTAGCTGATTGGTAGACAAACATCGTAAGTCCATTATTTGCGACCAAATTGCCATACAAGCAATGACCGGAGCGATGGCAAGATGGCGTCCGAGGAGGTAACACGGTTTTCGCTCTCTCAAGAGAATCTTTCGTTTATTCAAAACAGAGGTAACTTTGACTTGCTATTACTATGTGGGGATATTGAGAGCAATCCCGGTCCCCCCAAAACCAGAAATAACAATGTAAATAGTGACTCTGTAGTAAATGACGACATGAATATTCTCGAAGCGATCAAAAATCTTCATCGTGAAATGGTCGACATCAAGGTTTCTGTGAGAGAAATCGCCGATATTAACAAAAGAATGGTTCAAATATCTGACAATGTAGATGCCCTATCTGTACAGATGAAAAGCCTACAAGATGATAATATGCATATGAAAGAAGAAAGAGATAGAAACGAGAAGAAAATTTGCGATTTAGAGAAGAAGATAGAAAATATGGAGAATGATAACAAGAGATACAACATGATTATTACAGGTCTAGATGTAAACAAACAGGACAGCCGAGATATCAGAGAACTGAAGGTGGGGAATTATGTTCATACTGAGCTAGAATTGCCAAATATTAGTTTTGAATATACAGTATTTCTGAATAACAGCCGTAAATCGGTGTTAGTTAAGCTCAAGAATTTGAAAGATAAACAATTGATTTTCGAGAAAGCGAGAGAAATTCGTGACACTTCTTCTGTCCATGTTGCAAATGATTTTTCTTTTTCCGTCAGACAAAAACGAAAGGAACTGATCCCGTTCATGCTAGATGCCAGGGTAGAGGGTAAAAAAGCGGGTCTAAAATATGACAAACTCGAAATCGACGTTAAATTATTTTCTCTAGAGCAACTTCAAAATCAATGATATGTAGGTCAGACCAGTCACGCACCTGTTTTTGACGATGGGCTTTGTATAAACAATGACAATAACGACTGTCACAACACTGTAGTTGGAAAACTAAAATGTGTCTGCTGGAATGTTAACGGGCTAAAAAGCAAATTATTAGATAAAGATTTTCTGAAGTATTTATTAGAATTTGATGTGATATGTCTCATAGAAACATGGTGTGGCACAGAGGTGGATTTGGAGTCTATTTTCTCAAATTACTCTGCAGTTTGGTGTGTGAGGGATAGTGGGCGTAATAGGGGAGGTATATGTGTTTTATTTCAACATAGAATAGCATGTGGTATTCTGAAACTAGGCTACAAATTTCGTGAAAAAATATTCCTAAAATTTGACAGAACTTTTTTCGGCTGGAATGAAGATGTTGTGTTAGGTGTTGTTTATATCGCCCCTGAATGTTCACCTATACATAAGGAAATCGACGGATTTGATTTACTGGAAGAAGATTTATTAAAGGTACGCAGTGATTATCCGGTTGACAACATTGTATTAACAGGTGATTTCAACGCTCGGACTGGTAACGGTACATTACACGATTTTGTGTATGATGACTCTGTGAAATATATTCCCGGACTTGATGATGCTGATTACGATGTAGATTCGTTTAGTCAGGGTAGGATATCTAAAGATACCGAAGTAAATAAATATGGTAGGAAACTGTTGCCTTTGTGTGCTTACAACAACATTCACATTGTTAACGGTAGGTGTAATGGCGATTCAAACGGCGAATTTACCTGTATCCGATACAACGGAACTAGCGTAGTCGATTACGTGCTAGTCTCTTCAGAATTTTTCATAAATATTACAAACTTTCGTGTTGGGATTCGTACTGAGTCAGACCACCTGCCCTTGTTGTTTGATGTTAACTGCCAGATTCAACATGGGAATGAGACTGTCTGTGATGACATTCAAACAACCCCTTATCATAAAATTAAATGGAATCAAAATGTGTCTAATCAATTTATCCACAGGTTCACAATAGGATTTGATAAATTTAATTCAGATTTTTCAGAACATTTACAGAAAAATCCGGATGATGCAGTCTTGTTTCTAGAACACCATATTAACAACTGTGTTGAACTCAACCCTCCAGGTGACACTAAGGTAAAATACCTGAGGAAACAGCCCGTATGGTTTGACCGGGAGTGTAATGATCTTAAAGCTATAAAGTATGACTGTCTTAACAAATTTAGACTTCGGAACACAAGTCAATATCTGTGTCTGTACAAGGAAGCTAAAAGTAAATTTAAAAACTTATGCAAACAGAAAAAGCATGAGCATACTCAAAATATTTATTCTGATCTTTTAGTTGATATTCAAGATAAGTCAAAATTCTGGAAAACTCTTAGGACTGTTAGAACAAGACCATCATCTTTGTCTGGGATAACACCACGCCAATGGTTTCAATATTTTGAAAAATTACTAAATAATAATACTGGTGATAACCATGATAGTGGTCAGTATGACCTTGACTACGATGTTGATAGGAATAATGATGATTATGGGGTATTAAATACGCCTATCACTAAAGATGAGGTGTTCAGATGTATTCAGCATATGAAATCGGGGAAAGCCCCTGGACCAGATGGAATCTGTATTGATTTAATTAAGTCATGTCCATTATTGTTCTCAGATATTTTGACAAAACTGTTCAACTTTGTATTTAATTCAGATTCATATTTTCCAAGTTCTTGGTCAAATGCTCTGATAGTTCCCTTACATAAGAAAGGTAGTAAATCTGTGACCAGTAACTACAGGGGTATATCCCTTTTAGATAATATTGGTAAAATTTATGCATCAGTTCTGAATTGTAGATTAAAGGACTGGTCGGAGTGTTTTGATAAGTATTAGGAAGCGCAAGCTGGCTACAGACCACATTACTCAACTGTTGATCACATATTTACACTGAATGGCCTAATTGAAAAGTATCTGTCCAAATCCAAGGGCAGATTTTACTGCATGTTCGTGGACTTTTCTAAAGTTTTTGACTGCCTAAATCGGGTCAAATTGATGAATTTACTTCTCAAGAAGGGCATTCGAGGTAATATGCATAAAGCGCTATGCAATATGTATCAATCCGTGACCTCATCTGTCAAGTTAGGTAGTGAAACCACACCCTCTTTTGACTGTCATACTGGTGTCAGACAAGGGTGTATTTTAAGCCCAATCCTTTTCTGCTTCTATATAAATCAGCTATTAGAATTGCTTGAGAAAAGTAAAGCACGAGGAATATTCACTATTAGTGACGTAAATGATATTCTAGCTCTTTTATATGCAGACGACCTCAGTCTTGTGGCTGACACCATTGGTGACCTTCAAAAGAAAATCAATGTCTTAGAAAAGTTTTGTGAGTACTCTGAACTGTCTGTAAATATTGATAAAACAAAAATTATTGTTTTCCGAAATGGGGGCATAATAAAGAAAAATGAAAGGTGGTACTTTAAAGGGACAAAGGTTGATTGTGTCACATATTACAGTTACTTAGGTCTCTTGTTTTCTTCCAGGTTGCACTGGGGTAAATGTCTTCTGAACTTGTCACTTAAAGCCGAAAAAGTTCTTATTCCTATAAAGTCTTTCATTGCAAAAACAGGTCACCCTCATCCGCAGGTATCCTTTAAAATATTTGATGCTATAATCAAGCCGGTTCTATTGTACGGTTCGCAGCTTTGGGGATTTCAGTATAGACCTGATATAGAACGTGTTCATACGAACTTTTGTAAGTTTGTGTTGGGTATACATAAATCTTCCACCAGTGCTGGAGCTGTAGGAGAATGTGGGCGACATAACCTCAGTGTTTATTACATATTGTCCTGTATAAAATATTGGTGCACTTTAATCAATATGAATGAAGACCGTTATCCAAAACAGGTGTATCTAATGTTAAAAAATCTAGATTTTAATTTGGGCCGGGAAACATGGGTTACCCATTTGAGAATGATGTTATTCTCACTTGGTTTTAGTTTTATATTCTACTCTGAAAGTATTGGTAATGTAAGAAAATTTATACAATCAGTGAAATTAAGGCTTAAGGATATTGATATTCAAGATTGGTCAGCTAAGTTAATATCACATGATAGTCTTACTGAATACACTAATTTTAAACTTGAGCTAAGACAAGAGTATTATTTATCTTGTAATGTAGGAATAAAGCTGAGGCGTAATATTACACGATTGCGCTTAAACCTGTTACCACTTTCAGCAAATTTATATAAAAGGGGTATTCTTAAGAACCAAGTATGTCCTTTATGTAATGAAGGAAATGAAAACTTATACCATTTTATGTTTACTTGTAACAACCTAACCGATTTAAGAGTTAAATATCTTCCACCAGATTGCATTAAAGATTATTATGATGCAAATCTTCTAAATAAGCTATGCACTGTAAGAGATAGATCATTGTTGATATCTATAGCACTGTATATAGAGGAGGCGTTGTCTTTGAGAGAGGTATAGTTGTGTTTCGTTATTAACTCCAACGGCACCCCATCTTGTTATTATCTATTGATATATACATGTATATACTCAATAACAGAATAATAATATTTATTATAGACATATATATATGTATGTTATATTCTATGTACTATGGGTCTATGACCTTGTATTACTGAATAAAGTATTAATATTATTATTATTATTACAAGCAATGACCACAATAAATATCATAATCATATCTCTCTCTCTCTCTCTCATAGTTGTTTGTATTTGGTCTATCGTTCTAATTCCCATTCTATTTTGACACTGTTTACTGAAGTTTTAATGTTACAATGTTTATAAAATTCGACTTTTATCAATATATAGAGTGAGCTTGGCAACTAGGTAATACAATATCATAGTAACGTATATACACATACAAAAGATATGAATCTTAACTAGGTGACAGTAGTTAATATGTACACAAAGAAACATGAATGGTAACTAGGTAACAATATAATGTAATAAATATATATACTTATAAAAACATATGAATGGTAACTAGGTAACACAATAAAGTAATAACATATTATATACTTATAAAAATATGTGAATGGTAACTAGGTGACCCTATAAAGTACTACATATATACTTATAAAAATATATGAATGGTAACTAGGTGACCCTATAAAGTACTACATATATACTTATAAAAATATATGAATGGTAACTAGGTGACCCTATAAAGTACTACATATATACTTATAAAAATATATGAATGGTAACTAGGTAACCCTATAAAGTACTACATATATACTTATAAAAATATATGAATGGTGACTAGGTGGCCCTATAAAGTACTACATATATACTTATAAAAATATATGAATGGTAACTAGGTAACCCTATAAAGTACTACATATATACTTATAAAAATATATGAATGGTGACTAGGTAACCCTATAAAGTACTACATATATACTTATATACTTATGAATGGTAACTGGGTAACACAATATTGTAATCAATATATACAGGAAAAAACATATTAGAGTCAATGTACAATGTATAGACCCCCCCCCCCTCTCTGCGACCCCTTATTGGCATGGTTTCATAACATATCATCATTCTTTACTGGTTTTATTAGCACTAAATTAATCATGACACCCAGAAAGTACCAGGAACAATTGATGATATTTTGGTGATTGTTTTTATGGAATCATTTAACTAGAATCATCTCGTACCTAACATGAATCTAAAGTAAGATCTAAACATTGCCAATACGGAGCTGATAAACCGACGATGACATTAAAAAATAATAAGAAGAATATGGAGCCAATACACCATTAATGACAATAAACAAATCATCATGCCAATACAAATAAATAATGCAACATGGAGCTGATAAAATTAATAATTTCAACATGAAAGTGATAAACCGGTAATGCAAACATGGTGCTAATAAACGAAACATGGTAATGTGGTTTTAATTAATTATTAATGAACATGGAGCTGATACAAGAATGATAATATATATAACACTATGAACAACAATACTATACACAGTACTGATTTATTACATCACAATGACGATAAACTCCAATTTCTAATTTCGTAATAGTCAGTTTAGCAGTTTCTGTAAGGAGTTTTGATGTAGGCGTGCAATAAAATAAAACCAGGTCCTACTTGTCTACATTGGCCTAAAACATGGAGCGAGCACAAGACCCCCAGTTTAGCGAGCCAGCGCCTTGTATACTGAGCCACCACATCTACAGCGTGTAATACCAGCCCAACCCTCCCCCAATTATGTAATGATTTATTAAGAATCAATTTGTTCTAATAAAGTCTGTAATTGTCATTCTCTATAATACGACAAACAGCGGCAGTACCGAGTTTAATTATTACTGGTTACTGAATTAGTTCTTGTAATATATTATCTTGTCTCGTAACTACAGAGACCAGTAACGCTTTTGTTGATATCCTCCTCATCATTTAAATTTCCATCATCGCTTCATCATCGTCCTCATTATCATTCGCATCAAGAACTTCCGTCATCTCATCGTCATCATTGAAGGCTTTTGTCTGTTAAGTTTATCCATTTATTGAAAATGTGGATGTTCTAGCTAAAACATGAATTTCTGCGTGCCTGAGGTGCACCCATTTCAGGCCACTTGGTATTTTGTCCGACGGCTGATCACAAAACTGGAAATAAAAGCGGACCTAACGTTTTTGTGGTGGATTTGCCCCATATCGGCAGATTCAGAATACGGTTATATGATGCCACCATTGGGAAATCGAAATAACTAAGATGGCGATTTCGATCTTTGATTGTGATATACTTTACTATTATGTTGTCAAAACTATTGAGAAAAACATGGACGGTATTATTCCCGAAATGACCTGCTTTCTGCAGAGTGGATGTTACCCCCCCCCCCTTCTCTCTCGCGCTAGACTACCCGGCAAGTGAACTCTTTGGAATAAATAAGGGCGTGGTTTCAATTCCCCGGTTCTACGTGACAAGGCGTAGGATCGCCTGTCCAACCTCGTGGGTTTTCTCCGGGTCCCCTCACTGCTAAATAACCATACGCGCAAGCAAATTATTTAAATAAAAATGACCTAGTCTGTGTCGAGTGGGCGTTAAACCCCATCTGTCTCTTTCTCCGTACATTCTGATTAAAACAGGTCGTCTAATTCCGTATTCAATTCATAGTATTTATAGTTATAAACGTCATTACCATGTCCTTGTGGAATGAAACTGTTAATATCAACATGTTGATCATCATAAACAAACCCATCTTCATCTCTGGTATCCAAAATATCATCATCCTTGAAAACATCATCAATATTATCGTGGAAATATCGTTTAGGAATGTAATGAGGGAGAAGGATGTCGTCCTTTAGCTCTAAGGGTATATCTAACTTTTGAACCTTTCTCTTGATATCAAGTCCAATATGTTGTCTTATAATCCTTACACATTTTTCCTTCAGGGTTAATCTGAAACAGAACAAATTAAACCTTTCTCTGTTTGGGGAATGTAACGCCTCGTCTGTTGTTGTCGCCTTATCCTCCATTTTAAAGTTAACAACGGAAACAATTTCTTCCTCTGGTGCTCCGCTTCGATAAAGAAGTTGTCGAAGTTTATGTCTCTCTTTGCTATTAAAGTTTTCTAAAGTAACATGCTCATTGTAGTGATTGGTTTCTGTGGATGAACACTGTAATTGTTGTAGGCAACAGTTTTCAGCAACTAAATACCGAATAAAGCTAGTATTGTGGTTTGTTTGGGGCCATGGGAATAGTAACATTCGTTGAATCAATCGGTTTCCCTGTCTGTTTGGTAAATTTAAGTGATATCTACAATCTTTATCTAAAAGAAGTGTCAAACATTTTCGACCAACACCAAGGTCAAGCAATTGCAAGGATAGTGATCCATGTTTATAATCGACAGTATGGCGATCAGCTCCTACATCTAGAAGTTTATTGATAATATATGTATCACTGATTTTGGCAGCTAACATCAATGCTGTTTTACCATCCGAGTCTTGAATATTGACATCTGCTCCGGCATCAGCAATGATATCAACGCATTCATTGAAAGATTGGTAATTCACATCCAAATTTGTCTGTAATGCATCAGTTAACGGTATGCTTTGCTGCAAACCAGGGTGTTTGAATACATCCATAAGATCAGTTGGCGACTTGTCGTTTGTCATTTCGCTGCTGGCATTCCTCTTCAACTCAGTTATTTCCGCTTGTTTATACTGTCTGTTCAACTGTGAACATCCAATAACAACAGCGTGTAAAGCAGTTTGTCCCGCGTTGTTCTGTACATTAACATCGCACGCACGACTTTTTTTGATTAACAACTGTAGGTATCTGTTGTTTAGCAAATACCCGGAAGCAATAACTGGAGTGTTGCCTTTATAATCTCTCTGATTTATATCAACACCATAATCAAACAGCCAGTTAAATTTATCAAATGTAAAGTTATATTTTACTTGGGCGAGAAGATGAAACATAATTTTATTTGTTTGATCAGTCACATCAGAAACCGGTGACTTTAATCCAATATAATACTCAAAGATTTGTAAATTGCCGAACGTAAGAATATCGTGAAGTAATTCAACTCCATTGCTAACTATATCAGCACCAGACTCAACTAAAAGTTTGAAGATGTTTAAAGCAGTCCTATAATCCGTTGTTGAACAACATGAGTTGTCCCGTTTAAAACAATATCTACATGCTGTTAGACCATCATTATCAAAACTATTAACGTTATCTTCATCTCCCAATACAAGCTTAACGATGTCTGTGTGAAAAGCGTATTGTGCCGCTATCATTAATGGTGTAATACCCATTTTCTTCCGTTTTCTTACATTAGCTCCATGTTCCATAAGGAATAATACTAGTTTAATACATATTTTTATATTATGACGATGATATCGTATAGCATGTGTTAAAGGAGTATCACCATACTCGTCTGTAACATTAATATCAGCTCCATGTTCTATTAGTAATGACATTAGTTTTATATATGTACCTATATTATCACTATGATATCGTATAACACATCTTAAAGGAGTACGACCATCCCCGTCCATTCCATTAATATCAGCTCCATGTTTGATTAGTAATGATACTAGTTTTGTACATGTATCTATATTATCACAATGATATCGTATAACATATGTTAAAGGAGTAGCACCATGCTTGGCCTTTCCATTAAGATCAGCTCCATGTTCCATTAGTAATGATATAAATTTTATACATGTATCTGTATTAACACCATGGTTATGTATAGCATGTATTAATGGAGTATTACCATACATGTCCATTCCATTACTATCAGCTCCATGTTCCATTAGTAATGATATTAATTTTATACATGTATCTGTATTAACACCATGGTTACGTATAGCATATGTTATTGGAGTATAACCACGCCCTTCCGTTGTATTAACATCAGATCCATGTTTGATTAGTAATGATACTAGTTTTATACATGCATCTTTATTAACACGATGGTTACGTATAGCACATGTTAAAGGAGTATCACCATCCAAATCCACTATATTAATATCAGCTCCATGTTTGATGAGTAATGATATTAGTTTTTTACATGTATCTATATTACCACCATGGTCACGTATGGCCCATGTTAAAGGAGTATAACCACACCCGTCCATTCTATTAACATCAGACCCATGTTTGATTAGTAATGATATTAATTTTATACATGTATCTTTATTAACACCATGGTTACGTATAGCCGATGTTAAAGGCGTATTACCATACCTGCCCACTCCATTAACATCAGCTCCATGTTTGATTAGTAATGATACTAGTTTTATACATGTATCTATATTATCATGGTAATATCGTATGGCATATGCTAAAGGAGTATTACCATACTCGTCTGTAACATTAATATTAGCTCCATGTTTGATTAGTAATGATATTAGTTTTATACATGTATCTATATTATCACCATGGTGTTGTGTAACGTAATGTAAAGATTCCCTCGAATCCAACCCAGCTTGTTTTAAAACATTGATACAGTTAAGACAATCTGATGCATTATCAGCGTTTTTTATACAATAATATAACGCCGTGTAGCCCTCCGCGGATTTATAATTTATCATATGTTTAATACTATCATTACTTAATAGAATCGATAACATTTCACCTGATTTAGCGAACATAAGAATAGAATAATCGGGGTCTGGTTTAAGGTCTATATCCGTAGCAGATAAAACATATTCAACTGTGTTTAAACTGTTAAACCTGACAGATTCGGTTAAAGCACTCCATAAATTACCTTTATGTCGAATTTGTAAAATAAATCCCTGAGAATACAGATACTTGATACCTTCAACAAAATCATATTTTATAGCGCACACTAGTAATTCCAAGCCAAGACTGATATCAGATTGTGACAATAGACATTTAGTAAATAAACAATGCAAGAGTGGTAAATTTCTCTTAGCTATTGTCTTATTAGTTAATTTAATAAAGTCACGTGTTAATCTTCTGATATCATCAGGTTGTAGTTGGTTTAGTAATATATCTACTTCCTCGATGTTCCCAGATTCAATAGATGTCTCCAATCTACAAAAATAATTTTAAAGGGTTAAAACAATTTAAAGTTTCATACACGTTTTAGTCGATAAATCAATGTGATAGCTTACGTTGTTAGCATCCATCTCAGCCACTTATCTCAAGAATTTCAATAGTATTTATTTATTGTGGTGGTATTCCAAACGGCTCACCTAAATATTCACAAGGATAAACGACTGTTATAGTATAATATGTAGGACTACAGACTATTTATTAGATAGGTGAAACTCAAAATAAAGCCTTGCCCCGAGTTCACAAAGAAAAAATATTCTCAGTCAATATTTCTGCTCAAAGTTGAGAATAATTCTCAACTTTGGTGTTCACAAAAGCAGCTGAGCAAATTCTTAAGTATATCAAATTTTACTCAACTTGAGTATTCCATTTACTGGCGTAATGGATTCCGTAGATCGCGTGCCGAATTTCGTCATGTTATTTGTTTTCAATGCTACAAGCGACTGACGTAAATTCTATATAATGGCCAATGAAATCGCTCGGAATGAAATCTATTTTTAGAAACCGGTGTGTTACATGGTAAATGCCTTAATATTAGCCGTTTCCAATAAGAAATGAATGGAATTGAAGAAATAACTTTAGTATTATTTTAATTTATTTCCACTTTTCACAGAATAAACATTTATGAAAAAAATCGATAGTATTGATGTTTTTATTCAATGAAAACTCCACTGGAAATGCTGCTTATAATTAGGTCAAGTGACCAATGACATTCGCCGTTACGAAAAATGTAAACAAACCAATTCCAACCTCGTCTGCTACGCTTGGCACCAACTAAAAATGGAAGGCGATAGAAACTGATAAATAATAAAACATAATAATACACTATACACAGTGACAGAAACCATCAATAAATATCACATTTACATTCAAAATATAAATGACAATTTAGGAGTGTAACTAAATGATTTTAAATCTATATATATATTGTTTACTATTTAAGACAATTTATAACAAAAAAGAGGAACATGGGGGAGGTAAAAGAGAAGTACCACAACATCAAACAAAGAAGTATGTCTAACTAAGAAATAACATTTATTAAGTTTCAGATTTAGATACCTAGGGTAAAGGAGCTGACAGGTTGAGGTAGCCTAAAAAAAGATTTATAATGTAAATGGAAAATCTTGAAAATTAATTCATTCCCTTTTAAAGCTTTGATATAATAATAATGAATTAAAAATAATTATACTATTACAGTATTAGCATACTATTAAAATATCAGCAGATATTGCAAATTTGTCTTTTAAGAAAAACTCAATCAGGTGAAAAGACCAAAAACATTTCGAGGGCCAAATCCAATTTATACGGACGCGGAAGACCTCCTTTTGAACACCATGGAGGTCAGACCTCAGATTGAAGGCCTTTCATTTCTTATTGATACCGATGGTAGGTAACTATTACACAATTACATACAAAGGTGATAAAACTAATCAATAATATATATTGTTATACTAGACACAACATTGATATGTCTTCTTAATCAGTAAACCTGCAATAAAATATGAATTTTTTCTATTTAGATCTACAGATACTACCACCAACACAACCACTTATTTGAAGGTAAAGTATAAAATTAATTATTAATTGATTACTTTTCATACACTGAATAATATTTACGGATACGTGTATTCAAAATCATTACAGATCAAGCCACAGGTACAGCAACTGAAGATTTATATACAGCTGAAAAGAGTGTGATTATAACACCAACACCAAAAAGGTACAATTCTTAATTATTCGAGTAATTTCATATAATTTATATGGTACATATCATTACAATTTCTTAAAAATAAAGACAAATATTTTACTATAACATATGTTTTATCTGTTACAGTATCCAAAGGATTAACTACACTTGAAGAAGAAAACATCGAACTCGACAATGAGAGACTCAAATTAGAAATTGAAAAAATAAAAGAACAAAGGAAGAATTTAGAAGTTGAAAATGAAATTTTATGTATCCAAAGAAATAAATTAAAGGAATGAAAAAATATTTTTGTTTAACAAGTTTTTTATGCTGTTGACTTAATTTCGTGATTTGCTCTACTTCATTGTGGCTTTCTAAGAAGTTCGCCTCATCTAGCTGCCATTTACATTTTTATGTATTAAGTCCCTTAATAACTCCATATGTATGGATTATTATTTTAAATATATTTGACTCCAATTAATGCCATTTAAATATTATAAATAAAACATAGATTTGCACTTTTCCACCGCCAAAATTTGTTATAAATTCATTCGATGTTAATCTTTTAGAGTATTAGAGTATAGAGTTATAAACTATAGAGTAATAAACTATAACAAATAAAAAAAAAGAAGAATTACTAATATATAATTGACGACTATTCTCTAAACATTGCCAAGAAAATGCAGTAATACGTTATTTGTTTTTCATACCTGACAGTAGGCATTACATTTAATATTATCACCTATAATGTAACAATTGTGAAAAAAAGTTGGTAGCAATTTCGTTACGTTTTTTTACTCCATCCAGTGGTATTATGCGGTTATAACTGGCAGCGGCCTCATCACTTCCGTCATAATCTAATTCTAAAAAATTAACATCTGTAACTAAAATATCCCCCCTACTTATGCCAAGATTGTGTAAAATGACACACGCAGTTAAATAAATGACAGCTTGCTGACGAGAACTTCTTATGCCACAATGCAGTAGAGCGAATCTTTTTTTTTTAAATTCCAAATGTTTGTTCTCTTAATACTCTCGTTCGACATAGACTGGTGTTAAAATTCTCTTGTTGTCTGGTTGTTGGGTTAAAAAAGGTGTCATTAAATAATTTAAACAATGATAACCTGAGTTGCCTAGCAAAAGACCAACGTGAATACCTAAAACATAAATTTTAAAAAAAAAAAAAGATGACAGACTGATGATAGTTTACATGCTGGGTTTTGTTTTGTTTTTTTTTTTTGGGGGGGGGGGGTAATTTCAAGGTCATCTACAAGGGAAATAAAATTTAATTTTAGCATGACCTGGGGTTTAATGGCTTATTTTCTTCTCGACAGGCCGAATGCAAATGTACATGTCCCATACAGTGCATGCGCAGATGAGGTACTCTTTTGTGATTTCCTACTGTTAGTGACCTGGGGTCCTTTTAAACAAGCCAACACTGCAACATGTGAGGCTGGTGTTATTGTGTCCCAAAGAGTGTGACGGACGGACAGACGAACCCGTCCTCTGCTTCCTTCGAGATAATGTGTGCTGCAAACAACTACCGGTAGGCATACACACTTGCAATGTGGACAAGAGGCTTGGCAATACTAGGCTTCATCCAGGGACATCGTTGTTAGCGAGCCTGAAACACACTCACTGTATACAGTCCATGCTAACACAAATTTTAAAGGGCATATGGCTCTATTAGTGATATTATTTCTTAGAAGTTACAATGTTTGTCTACCCTGCTGAAAGTCAACAACAACAACATAAAAACCAAATATATAGGTACATACCATTTTGAAACTGGTTATTCAATTCACACTGACGCCAAATCCTACTGTCGTGAATTGATCCAGGCCAGTTAGCACACAAAGAAGTAATTTTGAATTTCGAGTCACAAATCATCTATAATGATAAAAATAAAGTTACCGGTACACTGAGATTTTATGATCTAGTAATACATTAATCATATTTGAAAGGAGCTAAATCGCTAAGATTTGGGACCTAGAAATTGGGTCGCAACGCATATACCCGGTAATACTGTAATATGAATGTATATTTACATTCACTGGTTTCCGTTTTACACTAATTTCAAATTAGTTATGTTCAGCAAAATAAGCCAGCATTCTCAATTGAATGCAAATTTCTAGTGTCTGATTATTCCAGTCAACATATGCCGTTTGATTAAGTGCAATTTGTTTAGCCCCTTCACCCCAGTCTCTTGTTACAACTGGGACTGAAGCGCATTATGGTACACGATTCGTGTACCAATGGTAAAATGTTTATTTTGTCTTAAAAATTGGATATCAGAAGCCCATCTTTTTCCAGTAAGATCACAGCATCAATGTTGATTTAATTTGATAAATAATTCGTGTTTTCAATGTTGAAGATTTTGGATGATATTGTTTTAGAGACTTAACTACTTTAAACTAGATTGAATTCAAAAGTAATTATACAGGCATGATGCCAGAGCTAAATGCATATTGCATGTCTTTCTTTTGGGCATAAATGCTACAGATCAATACATTAACATGACAAGACCATTATCAACCCTTGATGCCAACGGATGGATTCAATTCAAAGTAGATTAGAACAGTTTGATCATTTAATGATCAAGTTAAGAAGGTTTTTTTCTGCAAAATACAATCGAGATTGGTCCTTTTATATGTTGCAAACTTTTGTTGAAAATAATTAAATGCATATTTCCATTACATATTATAACACAGTAATAGTTGGGAATATGAGTGTGCCTTCCGCATTGATGACAAAGTGACCCTGTTTAATATAAATTTACATTAAATAACAACGTAATCTGTACATACTTGATTATGAAATCTTTATCTTCTTCAATTATTTCTTCCCGTCTTTCGTCATTGGGCCACTCTGAAAAACAAAGAAAGGGCATTATGTCCATCATTTTGAAAGCATACAATACACGCGGTAGAGGCTACTTTTCATGGAAATACCACTCGGTTTTCATTCCACCTGTACTATTGCAGCCCCAATCCTATTTTTATGTACGAAACAAACCATCTTTATGATCATACAAGAGGGAGTGGAAGAAAGAGAAGTTTGAGAAAAGTAAAATTAAATTCATTACAATTAGCTGTTTGATTTTTCTGAGCGTCTGCACACAACAAAAGGGTCGCCACTTTGTTGTCGATAATGACTTGAAAGACAATACAAAATTGATTAAAAAATCATTATAATTTAGCTGTTTTAGTGATCGAAAATTAAAAATCAATAGGCTGTTTCGTCTTAAACACTGTGTTAATTTCACCTTGTAAGTTAACGAAAATCGGTGAAAATCAACAGGATTTTGTGTCTCAAGTTCTTAAACAAAGTGTATAAATTTACAGTCTTTCGGACGATAACGTTCATCGATATGGTCAGCATGTGAGTTTTAAAGTGGTCAAGGGAAATAACTGTGGCAATTGTTGAAAATTAATAAGTATATTCCTCCGGTTATACCTGTGGTTTCTACATCATGCACATCATTTTTCAAAAGATCAAGGGCCATAACTTTTATCCCGAAAAACAAAGTTATAGACCTACTTGAATTATTGTTAATTTTACTAATACATTAATGGATTGTCGTCGTTTGCTTGAAATAAAATAAACTGTTTGAATTGAAGATGAAAGCACGAATATGAACATTTTCTACTTTCACATTGTTAAAAATGTCTAAAATTAGATTAGTATTAGTTTCTACAAAATGTCATGATTACAGAAATAATACACGAAAATAGTTTGTATTTTGTAACAATCTATTGAACATAATTGTATGTGCATGTGCAATTGTGTAGTGGATTTATCAAAGCACTTATCGTAAAATTAAACAGTGTCAACATCTGCAGTCAACCATTGATAAACAAGCCTCTCAGCCAACGAAGGCCTTCGTGTAAGTGGCGCTGTGGTATATTTACAGTACAGTTCACTGCAGACGAGGGTAAATTGGGTGACCTGGCAATGGAAATGATATGAAATGGGGTTTAACGTCCTACTCTTATGCACCTAACCTGGGCTAATGGAAGACGGGCATACGCCATACAGTGTGATATGAGGGAATTTTGTCCGGGCAGCGGCACCACGGCCTTCTCTTATATCGAATTCCAACTGCCAAGGGATCTTTTACGTGCACTCCAATGTGTATACGGGACCTCGGTTTTTTGTCCCATCTGAACGACTAGGCAGCTATCCTTGTCAGGCCCTCCGTTCTGCATCACTGACAAGGGGAAACCACGCCGTAAAATCGAGATGAACTTTCTCGGCCAATGCAGGGATCGAACACCCGACCTCAAGGCTAGCGAGCTAACGACCTGGCAATGGACTTGTCGGTGATGATATTTTTAGACTGCGGGTTATTATGTAATTGCGGCGGAGACGTGAAGGGAGTTGCATAAAAAGTGGGAATCACAGTAGTAGTGTACGTACCTTCAATTTTCCGGAATCCTTCCATTACACGCTTGGCGTCTTCGCCGGCAGGAAACTTGATAAAGTTCATGTTCTTTACATTCGCTGAGCAAACCCTCCGGAGACACCGGAAGGTTGTGGAGCCGGACACTCGGAGGGTATCTGCTACCAATAATTGAAAGACTTCAGGCAAATTAGTACCTGCATAATTGCCAAAAACCTCAGGCAAATTAGTACCTGCATAATTGGCAGAATATCGAAACTTCGCCTTGTGGGCGATTTTATGTTTTCCCTCACCTGTTCTTCTATTAAAAGGATTGACCCTCTACGAAATCGAAAATGCTCAAAAAGCTCGTTATCATCGAAGACTCGGGGCCTGGGTAGTTGGCGTCGTCTCAAGCGTCGTACGGCTGCCATTCTACTATAGACTTAAGTACTCTCAGCAGCTTTCTCAAATATTTAAGCAATTCTCAAATATTTGAGAACTTTCTCTACTTTGAGAACAACAATATTCTCAAATTGTTTTGTGAACTCCATTTATTTTGAGAATTTTCAATTTGAACAAATTCTCAAAATTGAGCATAGATTTGTACTTACGTATGCTTTGTGAACTCGGTGCCTGAATTCAGTTTTAATAATCATTACATTTAGACTTTCTGTGATAATCACATCTACGAATTACACTTTACAAAATTAAAAGTGATCAAACCAGACCGTAGCTGCCTTTATGTCTGTCTGTATTTATTGACAACCCTGGTAGTTAATTACAGTTAAAAATCGAAAATTTGCGATGTTATATTCAACGTAGTAATTACTTTTTAAAACATATTTGATGTGCGTTATCACGAGTCGCATAGTTCGGTTAATGTAGCTGACACCAAGGTGGTGACGTCAAAATAAAATTACGTCACATAGAAAATGTGGACGGAGGATGATACCTAAATTAGATGTCATTCTCCAGTTTTTGTCCTCTTTCACCCCACCGCCACCTTACCCGTAACCCACACCGAAATGTAATCTGGTATGTGGGTCCTTAAAATAACAATTTATAAATAATTAAATAAACAGACAACATAAACATTGATTTTGGCCAAATTATAATATTCAATAGCTATTTATTATTGAAAACAAACACAGTAGGGTCCATGGGTAAATTTAAACCAGCTAAAGCTGAAATTCAGGATTGGAGATATTCCTATATTTTGGTTCCATTCATTGAATAAAAGGCCCCACTCAGAAATAAATGAAATGAAATGAAATGAAATGTTGTTTAATGGCACGTCCGCTCCAACCGGGCTATATTGCGCCAGGCATATGGTGAATATTACGAGACAGGCTAAATGATATCACAGAAAAACAGTATATGCATAAATAAAAACAATATCACAGTTTGTAAAATTAAAAGTAAAATACAACTTTTATGCATATAAGTATTAAATACAAAACAGAAAAGACACACACTATATACATAATTAAAATTTATAATAAAATCCTGTCTCTTTTAAAAAGTCCAACAATTTACCATATAAACCCGGTTGGGCAAACATGTGATGTAATGACTGACAACGGTAAAAATGCGATCTAACATCCTTGAGATGCTTGCACTCAATCAAAATGTGCTTAACTGTCAAAGGAACATGACAGTGTTCACATTCTGGTTGAGGCTCTCGCTTCAAAATGAAAAAATGAGTTAAAAAAGTATGACCAATGCGAGAGCGACACAAAACAACTTCATCTCTCCTGTTAGTTCTATAGGAGTTGGGCCAATCTCCTAAGAGGGGCTTGATGTGATGAAGTTTGTTTGTGCCTGCAAGATCCCAAGACCGTTGCCAGCGGCCAAAAATAAAAAGATTTATTGAAGATTTAAAATCTGAAAATGGTAATAAAAATTGTGATATGGGAAGATCTAATGCAGACTTGGCAGCTAAGTCTGCTTTATCATTCCCTTTAATATCAACATGACTGGGGAGCCAGCAAAGGACAGTGTCCTTGCCGTTAAACTCGTGTGATAGTAGCAGACGATATATGTCTGCTACTAAAGGGTGTACAAGCTGCTTATTGTTTATTGCCTGTAAAGAGGACAAAGAATCAGTAAATATAACATGTTTTAAAGATGAAGAGGATTGAATGAACTCCAGTGCCTGAAAGATGGCCTGGAGTTCAGCAGTAAATATTGAAGCAGCAGGAGGAAGGCGAACAGAAATTGTCTCAGATGGCGTGACAGTAGCCGAAGCTACCCGATCGCCATCTTTGGAACCATCTGTATAAATTGGAGCATAATCACCATATTTAGACCTCAACTCTCCGAAGAGAGTTTGAAACACTGTGGAACTAGTATCTTTCTTCCTATTTTTTGTAAGATCTAGATCGATCTTAGGAGGAGATATAGACCATGGTGGTGACTCAAAGAAAGGGGTATTCGCAATACTGTCATGACTTATACCAGCCTCTGACAAAAGGGGTTGAATGCGAATACCAAATGATGGGATAGTATTAGTCTTTATCATATACAAATGCTCATGAAGAGGTCTAAATATGGTGTTAAATGAAATGTGTTGTGGCAGAGATGCAATTTTTGTGGCATACTGCAGTGCAAGTTTATCACGTCTGTCGTGCAATGAGGGCTCGTGCGCCTCGACGTATAAACTCTGCACTGGAGATGTTCGGAATGCTCCTAAACTGATTCTAAGTCCTTGGTTGTGTATGGTGTCTAGCTCTTTGAGATAAGACTCGCGGGCAGACCCATACACAATACACCCATAATCGAGTTTAGATCGTATTAATGCTCGATACAATCTGAGCAGGACCTTACGGTCTGCTCCCCAGTCAGTGTTTGATAAGACTCTCAATATGTTGAGGGCTTTCAGACATTTTTTCTTGAGGGTTTTGATATGGGGGATAAATGATAATTTCTTATCAAATATCAAACCCAAGAATTTCGTTTCATCTACAACTGGAATGGGACTACCATCCAGTGTAAGTTCCGGATCAGGATGTAAACCCCTTCTTTGACAAAAGTGCATGCAGACAGTCTTGGATTTCGAGAAACGAAATCCATTGTCAGTTGCCCATCGTTGAATAGAATTCAAGCAAAGCTGCAACTGACGTTCGATTGTCTGCATACTTGTCGATCCGTAACACATCTGAAAGTCATCAACATAAAGAGAGCCGTCGACCCCGCGTTTAAGGCACGTCGGTATGGTATTTATTTTGATAGAAAAAAGTGTGGGTGATAATATACTTCCCTGAGGAACCCCCATTTCCTGAGGAAAGGGGTCAGAGAATATTGATCCTAAACGTACCTTAAACGACCTATCTTCTAAGAAGTTTTTAATGAACATAGGTAAGCGACCCCGCAGACCGAGGTTATGCAGGTCGCGCATGATACCATATTTCCATGTGGTATCATAAGCTTTCTCCAGATCAAAGAATATAGCAACTAAATGTTGTTTCTGGATGAAAGCATCCCTGACAAACGTTTCAAATCGAACGAGATGATCAAGAGTGCTCCTTTGGGACCGCAATCCACATTGGAGGTCTGTAATAAGGTTGTTGGACTCTAGGTACCAAACAAGCCTTCGATTGATCAATCTCTCCATGGTTTTGCAAATGCAGCTAGTTAAAGCGATCGGACGATAATTGTTAGGATTCGTAGGATCTTTACCCGGTTTAGGAATGGGAATTATTGTGGCTTCATGCCACGAAGGCGGGAAATTCCCATCAACCCAAATCCGGTTGAAAAGATCTAATAATATTAAGAGTGTAGAAAAGGGTAAATGTTTTAAAATCTGGTAGTGAATTTCATCTGGACCAGTTGCAGTATCTCGAGCTCGTTTGAGGGAATCACGAAGTTCAGCAATAGAAAACTTATCATTATAACATTCATCATTACGGGACTTGAAGTTAAGTCGCCTTTTCTCCTGCTGATGTTTAATGCCCTGAAAGGCATCAGAGGAAAAATTGGATGATGAATTGAATGAAATTGTACTGGCCAGTGAATTAGCAATATCAGGAAATGTTGTTAAGGTGGTATTATCAACATTTAGATGGTAAAACTGATAATGCACTACTTTTACCTTTAATTCTACGAATCCTATCCCATACCGATTTGGAAGACGTACGGGAATTTATCTTTGAGACATAGCCCTGCCATGAAGACTTCTTTGCCTGGCGTATGATTCTACGGGCCTTCGCCCGGACCATTTGGTATGCTGCAAGATTCTCCATGGAAGGGTGATTCTCAAGGCGTCTTAAAATACGATCACGCTCTTTAAGAGCGGATTTGCAATCGTTATTAAACCATGGTTTATTGAAACGTTTGGGCTCAGTCGTGGTCTTTGGAATCGCCTGCTCAGCTACATCTTGAAGAATTGAAGTGAATAAGGCCATGGGCTCTTCTGCATCCTCTAACTCTTTTGCGTCAAAAGAGAAGAGACACAAAGATTCAAACAGAGCCCAATCAGCCTTATGCAACTTCCACCTCTGAGGTCTTTCGACCGGAGAGGGTCCATTATTATCTATCAAGATCGGAAAGTGGTCACTGCCACACAGATCTTCATTTACTCTCCATGTAAAATCCTGAAACAGGACCGGAGAACAAATCGTGAGATCGAGGGAAGAAAAAGAAGCTGTGGCAGGATGTAGATAAGTAGGCGAGTCATCATTTAATAAACACAAATTATTAATGTTAATGAAGTCCGCCATTTGTTTACCTCTGTTGTTATCATCTGGACTACCCCAGAGTGAATGATGACCATTGAAATCTCCCGTAATTATAAACGGGAGGGGAAGTTGTGCAATAAGGTCATCAAGATCTCTGGGGTTCAGATGTAAACTAGGTGGTAAATATACAGAGCAGAGTGTGATTGGAATATGTAGAGTCACCCTAACTGCAACAGCCTGTAAAGGCGAGTTGAGGGCGACTTTACTCTGCGGAATATTTCCATTAAGGAAAATGGAAACGCCACCATGTGCTCTACCATCATTATTAGTAAAATGATGATAGTCAACAAAATGTCTGAGTGTAAGTACATCTGAATTCTTTAAAAATGTTTCTTGTAAACAAATAGCTAAAGGATTAAATTTTTGAATTAAGATTTGAACTTCATTAAAATTTGGTTTAAGACCACGACAATTCCATTGAATAATGGAATTAGCCATTTTCAGGGTGGTTTAACAGGACTTCTAAGATGTTGTTTGGGGTCATGTACGTCTAAAACAACATCCATTAGAGTGTCCTGTATCCCGAACCTGTTAAAGGTTCCGACAGGATCCTCGTCACCTTTCTTAGTACGAAAGGTACCCAATTTAGAATTTCTAGGAAAGCCTTTACCAGAGCGTTCCTTGTTGTTATCTTTTTTGGGTGGATTTCCACCATTTGGTAGAGGAGTATGGGGTATAATCTCCTCCTTCTCAGACTCCCCAGACTTATTAACAGTCCGAGTGCTGAGATTTTTAATGACCGGTTTAGGTGGAATAAGTGGTTTAGACGAGGAATCTTCTGTCTCAGCTGGAAATTCAGCAGGTGTTTGACAGGCAATGGAAGTGGTCTTCGGCTTGACTGCATTTGCAAAAGACATTGCAAATGTTGGGGTTGCAGCCTCAACCAACTTCCTTGCTTCGGGGTAAGGTATGTTTTTTTCTGTTTTCACCTGCTGAACTTGTTTTTCTTTTTTCCATATTGGGCACTCTCTAGAATATGCAAAATGAGGCCCTTTGCAGTTAATGCAGTGGTAGTCAAGTTGACAAGACGTACTTTCGTGACCATCTTGTCCACATCGAGCACACACTGCTTTCCCCTTACACACGTTTTTACTGTGTCCAAAGCGTTGACAATGAAAGCAACGCAATGGATTTGGGATGTAAGGGGTAACTGGTATGGAAAGAAAACCAGCTTTGATCATCCTAGGAAGATCTGGTTTATCAAAGGTCAGGATATAGGTGTTTGTTTGAATAATAATACCATTACGTCTGATAGAAATACGTTTTACGTAGGTAACACCTTGTGAGGCGAGATTTTCAAGCATCTCTTCCTCACAGCTGCCTTCTAAATCCTGAGACCGTATAACACCTCTTGAAGAATTAAGAGAGTTATGCGGTGCTACCTTGATAGGAATGTTGGCTAAAGTTTTTGATTTTAATAATGACGTAGCATGTGATTCTTTAGCACATTCCACTAACAAAGTACCATTTCTCATTTTTTTGACGCTTTTGGGCTCACCAGCTAAGCCAGCAAGACCTTTAGCAATCAAAAAAGGAGATGTTTTACTAAGATTGATATCGTTAGTACTTTGTATGACCAGAAATCTAGGCCAGGTTCGGGAAGTTTTTATTGGTAATGGTTCCAAATCCTCGGTCGACATACGTTTTGTAGCACGAGTCTTCTTTGTTTGAGAAGCCATTTGATTAATTGAAAAGATTCGTCCCTGCCTGCTCTCCAACCACCGAAGGGTTGCAATATCCATGCAGGCTACTGCGCGGATATCCAGCGCATACGCCCTACGAGGACAGACAGGGATATACCTAGACAAAGTAAAGGTTTTAAAATTTTACTCTACCTAGTTGACCCAAGCCGTTGCTTTAGAGTAGGCACGTAGGACACAAAGGTAGAACTGCAACAAATATATATTACAGAATAATGGAAAAGATGCGCCTACTCGTCAGCTAAGCACGACCAAAGCCGATTGATCAGAGTGGGCCACTCTGACCTCCCGTCTAGGTGAATTGTGGGCCGAAGCAATGTGTTGCAGAGAAGGGGCTCGCAAGCCAAATCCCCACTCAATTACCAGGATTCCACTCTCCACCGACACGGGTCGCAACGCACGGCAAACACGTTGCCCCATTACAGGGATCCTTTTAGTCGCCTTTTACGACACGCCGGACATACGAAGGGTATATTCTTATCACCCCCTACACCCCAGGGGGGCTCAGAAATAAAAGTGTGTGTACGTATTAAATTGAAAGGCCACAATATAGAGGAATGGTGTATTTTCTTGGCCTACAATTCTTGCTCAAAATATTGAATCGTTTGGGCGTGACCGTTAAAACCGCTTATCTGAGCACGTTATTTCGGGTCAATTTTTTCGTTACGTGCCTTGATAATCTATTTCAATTCCTTAAGTGGTCTATACTGTGTGGTATTTGATAATGACAGCTTAAAACGGGAATTTCATATTTTCCAAGAAAGTCAAAACATAATTATTTCTATGTCTTTTGCTCAATAGGTTCTCAACTCACTATTATACAATCATAGGCATTATTTTCCACACTTAAACATCTTTCACATCGGAAATAAAAACAGAATTACCTGCTTGTTTTCCCATCCCTCCATGCAATAGATATCTTCAAACGTTTGAATTTAATGTTGAAAATGATATTTTTGCCAATTTCTCAACTGGCAATAGTGAATTATAGGATTATTCCTTAACAAGGTAGGACTGTTTATAGATACCATCTACCCATTATTTGAGTTAGTTGCTTTGCCGTATGTGGGAGATTTTAAGAGCTTTCAACACAAAGTTAAGAAGTTTATTATTGTGCAAAATAATAGTTGGGAATATGAGTGGTCCTCCCGCATTGATGACAAAGTGATCCTGATTAATGTAAATTTACATTAAATAACAACGTAATCTGTACTTACTTGATTATAAAATCTTTGTCTTCTTTATTTATTTCTTCCTGTATTTTCTCATTGGGCCAGTCTGAAAAACAAAGAAAGGTCATTATGTCCGTCATTTTGAAAGTGTACAATGCATGCTACTCTTCATGGAAAAACTACCCGGTTTTCATTCGATCTGTACTACTTTTCTGTACTAAAAAAACACCTTTATGATCATACAAGAGGGAGTCGAAGAAAGATAATGTTGCGCCAAGTGGTGAAATATGAAACAGGTTAAATTAAATTAAATTCATTACAATTAGCTGTTTGAGTTTCCACAGCGTCTGCGCACAACACTAGGGTCATCACATTGTTGTCGGTAATGACAGAATTTAAAGACACTACACATTGATTAAAAGAATCATTATAATTTAGCTGTTTGGGTGATCGGAAATTAAAAATCAATAGGCTGCTTCGTCTTAAACACTGTGTGAATTTAACCATTTAAGTTATCGAAAATCGGTGAAAATCAAAAGGATTTTGTGTCTCAAGTTCTTAAACAAAGTGTATAAATTTACAGTCTTTCGGGTGATAACGTTCATCGATATGGCCACCATGTGAGTTTTAAAGTGGTCAAGGGCAATAACCGTGGCAATTCTTGAAAATTAATAAGTATAGGACAGTGTGCAAATCCGTTAATCTGGGGATACCTGTGGTCTCTGCATCATACACAAGAGTTTTCAAAAGATCAAGGACCATAACTTTTACAGTAATTATCGGAAATCAATAAGCTTATCCGTCTCATGACCTATTAAGTTGTCGAATCCCCGGTTGTACGTGACAAGGAGTTGAGTCGCCTGTCCAATCTCGTGGATTTTCTTCGGATCCTCCGGTTTCCTGTCACTGCTAAAGACCCCCACGCACCAGCGAATTAATGAAATAAAATTAAATCATATGTTAGTCCCGAAATGACCTAGTTTATGTGGAGTGGACACTAAACCCAATTTTTCTCTCTCGCCCTATTCAGTTGTGTATAAATATCGAATCAACTTGATAATAACATTGATCTGTACCAAAGTGATCAAGGGCCATATCGCGAATAGTTGAAAATCAACATGATTCATCCTCTCAACACCTGTAACACTGTGTATAAATTTATAATCAATAGGTCCCAAGAGCACTCAGAAGAATTTCCAAAGTGATCAAGGGCCATTATTTTGGCAGCAATTATCGTAAATCGTTGACGGGCGGACAGACCGGCCGACGTGCAGACGATGACGACGGCAATATCTATTTAGACGTTTAAAAATGCTAATTTTGCAGAAAACTCATTTAAATTTCACTTTCTACTAATATCTTTAATAGTCTTCAAATATAGGTCTCATAGTATCCCGTCACCATTAATCCAATTGAAGCAGAACAGTTGGACGTTAAACCCCATTTTGATTCAACTTATTTCGTGTCACAGAAGTGCCTGCAGACATCTTTTCAAGAACTAAAAGTGTAACTCCTGAGCCAAGTTCAACTTTCAAACCAAACGATCCTGATGTTGCCTGAGAAATTACATCGAAATTTCCCAGCATGGCTTCGCCTTGTCATTGGTGTAGGACACAGGCGTGTGAAATGATTGATGCAGAAAAATAGCTTGATTGATACATGCCGTTGTTTGAATAACCCTTGCCTGTCCCCAATTAGTTTGTTTTGAACTATATAAACTCTTTTGATTTATATTATTAATAGATGATTGTAAATTTGGGAAGATTTGTGTGGGTAAGAGTAAATTGTGCTGTTACTGGTTATCTGTAATCATGCGAATAAATTGAACTTAAAAGGCGGAAAAGCAAGAAGTCCAGGTCAGGCACTCGAGGCTATAGAAAGTAAAACCTATAGTGTTTGAGAAACCGAGAAGTTGGCAAGAAAGCGAGAGGTGTGGGTAAAAACATCTTGTGTTCTTGGAACGAAAAGTTCGCATTCTCGCCCTGTTCCTTCACGTTCTTGTGCCCTATAAGATTAAGCAATGACCACACTGCGCTTGGAAGCACAATGTTTTCGACTTCTTGTCGGAGTGTAAATAAGTCGAAATCGAATAGTAGACAAGTCGATAAAACTGTCCCGAACAAAATGAAAGTGACGATTGTCGGGTTATAGTGTTGTCGGGATTATTTTGTCGAATTAAAACTGCCATTTACGCGTATACCAATGTATACAGTGCACCTTGTTTTTTTTGTCACATCCGAACGATTAGACAGATGTCCTTGTCAGACCCCCCCCCCCCATTCTGCATCACGGACAATCCAACCGAACATTCTCGGCCAATGCCGAGTATCTAGATTGAAAAAAACCCTATTATATCAAATATAGAATAATAAATATATAAACCAACCTTCTAAAAGTTTAGCCAAGCTATAATGATGTGTTTCTTTCAAACCCTTCACAAAGATGGGGAAGCTTCCTTTACATTCTTTAATAAGGAGGTTTAACAGCTTGATGGTTTTCTTTATCGGGGAGTCTACCATGTCGATCGCATGCTTATCTTCAGGTAAAAGTATACCTTCATCGGCCAGGTAATCACATAAAGGCTGAGGATTACTGATCTCATCGATGAGTTTCAATTTAACTTCCTCCATACGTCTCAGATCCTCACCAGTCATCGGACCTCTTTCTTTTGATTTTATGCTACACAAGGCGAGAAAGAAAATATTATATTTATAACATTGACATACAGACAAGAAAACCACCCCAGTTAAATGCTGAATACCATAAAACTTGTGAACTCTTTGATTTCTATACTCCCCGACGATCAAACCTTCGTTCTTCAAGTGATCGTAGCATATTGAGGATTCCTAAATGTAATGTGAAATGATCTTCTAAAAATCCCCGGTGAGCCCCATTCCATCCACAGCTTTAAGGCTAATTTAAACACATATTTATTTAAAAAAGATGTTTTTGAACTCATCGTGTAATGAAGCACTATATAAATCGAACACTAATCATAATAATAATAATGAAAAAAAAACCGTTGTAGCGAATAAGTTGCACGTTAGATGAACATTTGTATCAGCTAACAACATTATTTGTAATATTATATGTATCAGTTATGTTTAGCATGTTGTAAATTCTGTTATACGTTTGCGTTAATCCATGTCTTCTAATAAAATGTTGGTTTTTATTTAAATAGAATTGTTTATTACAGAAAATATATAAATAATTTAAATATTAATTATGTGTGGTGTAGTACCCCTGCATTTCCCCTTATATAGTTACTTATTTCACTATTATATAATTATATCAGATATGTAACTTGATTTACTAATTAACAAGTTTATAATCATTTTCACCAAATATACCAGCCAATTAGCACATGGTAAGATGTTTTCATTGTACAAAGGTATATAAGTCAATATCAAAACTGACTCCACATAACTATGTGTAGCGTTGTTAATAGTCCTAAAGTGTATAAGGCAATGTCCAAACCAAGCCCATATAACTATGTCCAGCTTTACTAATAGATATATTGGTATCATTTACGATAATATTTGTATCTATACTGTTATATAAATTAATACGAACAGAAACACGATCGGTTTTAACAGATGCACCAAGTATGTCTTGTGTTTTTATATAAAATACGCGAAAACCACTACCAGCGTCATTCGTCCATACATATATTGATACATATATTTGTAAATCATTGACATGTCGGACAACAAATTGACACACAAAATATTTTAAAATATACATGTATATTGGAATGCCGCATAAAGATATTCGAGATATGCAAATATAGAATGGTGTATGCATTGGCCAGTAACGATCCAATTACCCTGTATATGTTTAGAGATACATATATTTATCTATTCCACAAAAGATGTGTGTTTTTAAAAATACATATTTGCCATGATCTTAAACTCTTAATGAAACAAGTACAGTCAATCGACATTTCTGGTTATTTTTCCGTTTAATTGAATTCAGCAAAGAAACTTTAAATCAGATACGAATAAACCCACATATAATAATCAAAGAACATACTCATTAATTGGTTTATTAATCGTCGAAATAGTTTCATTG
Organism: Patella ulyssiponensis; assembly: GCA_963678685.1. Taxonomy (NCBI): domain Eukaryota; kingdom Metazoa; phylum Mollusca; class Gastropoda; family Patellidae; genus Patella; species Patella ulyssiponensis. The sequence goes on along the minus strand of OY783227.1, from coordinate 8,203,708 downwards.
TGTTACTTGTACTGAATATCCTTTTTTTTTAATAAAAAAAATATGAATGTCAACATTCATTCTTACAAAATATGATGCCATCCTTTTCACAACGTCAACTTAATCTTTACATACCTTGCAGTATCTTGAACGACAGCTGACTGTTCTTCACCATCAACATTTAGAGGAACCTAAGTATATAAATCGGATAACCAAAAACAATGTTTTTATCTGACGTAAGGGTAGGTCGACAGGTTAACGAAACATATGCCCACAAGCGTCAATTATCCTTGTGCACTAGTGAAGGTAATGTCATGTCAGAATGTACACGACTAACAACAAGAAGGAATGACAGACGGACATAGACTCTTTAACAATGGGCGGGGGGAGCTAAGGAAATTATGATCGTAAATCACTGAAAATCAAGAAGCGTTTCCTTGTAATAGGAAAGACTTTTAAACAAAAGGACATATGTAGAAATATGTCAATTAACAACTTCCATGTGTGAAATCGCTTAACCTTATCAGATTATGACATTGGCACTGGTCTGACACGGCCAAGTGTAAATAATTAGTTACTACCCCTAGCCTGTGTTATGGTGCAATACAGTCAAATTGGTCTAGACAGGGTTCATAGACAGAATTGAAAAGTAGATAGTGGGGAGAGACTAGAAGAGGGTGTCTAGAAGTTAACTTGGGATCAGACAGGAAGGACTCAAGTTAAGACTGGGCAGCAGCCATGTCAGTTAGTCGGGAGTTGGCACCCTGTGCAAGCCAAACTAGGGCTATGGCTCTCTCAACACAAGCTAAATATGGAGCCTGTTCCATCAACGAGTAACAATAATGAATGTAATTATAATCATTCTTTTAAACAGAGTGGAATATGCAACAATACCTGTAGTTTGTTAAACTGTTTCATCCACTGGTCAACAGTAACCACGTTGATAGAGGCTGGCATCTCGACAGTCTTTATCAATAAACTCATCCCCTGTTGATGCTTCGTTATTCCACAACATGATACAATTGAGTTGTCGTCAAATATTATTTTACACTTGCTGGCATCCGGTAAATGGTTGATATTAGTGTAAACTATAAAATACTCATCGTCTTGACCTTGAACCACCCCCGCACGGTATTTATATATTTCACAGGTGTCTATATGAACAACTGTTGGACCAGTTTGTAGACTGTCTATTATCAGGTTTGGTATATGATAAACGTTCAGATTGTTTAACTCGCATTTTAAGACACGATCATAATCAGTAACCAGTTGTTCACGGCCATCATCGTTAGTAAAGTTAAAACTAACATTTTCTGTATCACATGTTCTTGTGGAAACATAACCCTCAAGCCCACTTTTGAATACCATTCCATGTCCGTCTGTTTCGTTTAGATCTTGGATTGTTTGCGTGACATCTATTACTACACGTTCATCATAGCGTGCTTCAGGTTTATCAGTCTGTTGGGTTTTTCTTAGGTTAATCGCAAATTTTTCACCGGTTGATTTATCAGCGTATGTGTAATATTGGCTATCTTTATCGTCGCCCTTTACAAAAAATAAATATAAATCAGCTTTCCATGTGTACATAATGCTCCAAGGCGAGGGACACATTTCATATAAAATTTTAAAGGATACATAGAATGCAAACCTATAGGTGACGTGCTTGAAGCCACTTGAAATATAATCCAGCTCCCAAATGAATGGACAACAGGGTCATTAGTTGCATCTTGTGTGTTTTTAGTGCCTAACGTCCCCTGCCACCGAAGAAAACCGGAGTAAATCCACGAGGTTGAGTAGGCGCCCTATCTTCAAAACACATACGCTCACACTAGGGATCGCAAGCACTACTGCAAGCCAGAAGTGACAGACCAGCTAGAGGTCGACACTCTAGACCACCCCCATCCCGGATCCGGACACCTAATTTATAAAGCTGACATTACCCATGCGTTTCCATAGATTGACCCAACAGAATCTAAACATCACCTTCTTTAAAAACTCCATAAGAAAAATCCGGACAATTACAAACACATACATGACGAAAATATAACAATATGCCCAAGTGAAAGGGGTGTTTAAAGGCGTACTTCTTTGTAGACACTAGTCTATTACAAACGGAAAATGTGCTACGAGGTGAAATCCTGTCCGAACAGCGTCGTCGCGCTGTAATACTATGTTTGTAATCATTTCAGCGAGTGGGTATATGTATTCTTTTGAAAAAAGCATTACATAATCAGCATGCTTAGTTTAAAATTCGAACACATCTAAATTCGACCCGTCCGTTTTCGATGTCCCGGAACATCTACTCAATTATAGGAATTGCAGGCTTGTCGACTTGAGCCATGATTTCCATTTAGTATAAATAATTTCAATTTACAAAAGACACATCATGCTAACATTCGCAGGGTTATCAAAGAACTTCGGAATAGCGCCGAGTGATGTTCTCAAATTGTCATGCCACTTGTTGTTTTTTTGGGGGTGGGGGTGGAAGCAAACTCGCTTTGCCTTCAAATCGATAAATAAATTTCCCGAAATCTCATGACTTTCTGGTTTGGCGTCACCCTGCCTCGTGCGACAATTTTCGGATATCACTCATTATTCATTCGGTATTCGAAATTTCTAAATTTGACTAATGGATGAATTATTTAAAATCAGCGTAATAAAAGTGTATTATAGCGTCAATCCACTCGAAGCGCGAAATGTTTTTAGGGCTAAAGGAGAAGGGAATATTAAACAATGGGGAATAAATCTGGAAGTTATGATTCAATAGTACATATACATGCACTTTTAATTGGGCAAATAACCAAATTTATCTGAAGAGCAATATGGTTGGGTAATTGCAACCCCTAAAGTGTTAAATAGATTTTAAAAGAGAGGGGCTGCTTTTGTGACATACTGAATTTGCAGTTACGTCGACTGGGACACGGATCTCTCACATCAAGGGAGCAATAGAAATGTAGTTAAAAATATAAATATATATTAATACCTGTTTTATATTCAACTGTGTCATCCATTGGTAAACAGTAACAACGTTGATAGAGGCTGGTATGTCAACAGACTTCACCAGTAAACTGCTGCACTGTTGATGTTTTGTTATTTCACAACATGATACCATTGAGTTATCGTCAAATATTATTTTACACTTGCTGGCATCAGGTAAATTTTTGATGTTGCTGTGGACTATTATATGTTCATCGTTTTGACTTTGTGAACAACTCCAGCTCGGTATTTATACACCCTCCCTGTGTCTATGTGAACAATTGTTGGACCAGTTTGTAGACAGTCTATGATCATATTTGGTATATGATAAATGAATATATTGTGGAAACCATGTTTCAAAACAATGTTATAATCACTAACAAGTTGTTCACGCCCATCATCGTTAGAAAACTTAAAGCTAACATTGTTTGTATCATATATATCTTTCCTTGTCGAGAAAATATAACCCTCAATTCCGCTTTTGAAAGCCAACCCATATTCTGTGGTATCTTGTAAATTTGAGATGTTTGTCTGGACATTTATCACCACATTTGTAGTGGGTATATCCGTGGATGTAGCAGGGCCATCAGTGTGTTTGGTTTTCATAAGGTTAATCCGAAAAGTTTCACTGGTTTGTTTATTAACACATTGGTAATTTTGACTATCATTGTTATCGCCTCCCTTCAAAATTAGAATAAAAATCAGTAAAATTACAGTTTGATAAAGTTCACTAGAGACAAGAAAGAAACAGAAACAGGTACTACAAATGATTTCTATGACATTGGTCAACAGTCCATTAAGAAAGGTTCGTTACTCATAATCGATCACAACTTTGTAAATTTGAGATGTTTTTCTGGACGTCTATCACCACAAACACCTTTTTACCAACTGCGTTTCGGCAACAATGAGGAGCATTATATAATTATACACAAGATAAATCACAGACATATCTCCAATAAAAGTAACAACTGACACAGAGGGTTCCAGGTAACAGTTTGATACCCCTTATGCGTTTGTAATTAGATATGCAATTGTAACATTTGACCTATTCAGAATTGCGCTAAACCCCAAAAGAGGCCACCCAAAAGGGTCACAGGTTTCAACCATTAGTAGCCGAGATATAAATTAACTCTTTGCTAGCTCCTTGACTATTTAGTTGCTGTATTCAGTATAAATATATGCGATTCGGTTGCTAATAATAAATCTTATGTATAAATTCATCATGAAATGTACGTGTTGCACCACATCGAATTAACGAAGCTATGAACATGTCTTTAGCGGGATATGTTACATTTACAGTACCGCGTCTATAATTCCCAAACCATGTGTATTTGTCATAGAAAACTTGTAGTAATATAGTCACAAGATGTATGCTATATGAATAATACAATTAGGCGAATGTAAGAATTGTAAAAATATTAAGGCCTGAACACAAACAAATAAGATATCACGTATGCCAACGGAAATGGGTGAAAATTTGAAAATATATAAGGTCTATAAAATTGGTTGAGCGTTAATATGTCATATCTACCCTTGCTCATGAAACTACCAACCGTGATGGACTATATTTTGTTGACCAAATTAAATCCTTCTATTTATTTACGTAGACTTCCTTTTGGATTTCGGTATTTTTGGTTCTTTTAGAAAGATATCTTGTAGTTAGAAAACAGTGTATTTAAGAGAAACAGTGTATTTGAGTTAATTGTAAATATGCGTCTGAATCTGTTTTGACATCTGGGGTTCCTCAATGTATTGTTATGTCACCATTAGGTGATATTGTCAGTAAATATCGTCTCAGCATTGATTTATATGCTTATGATACTCAATTATATATTTCACTTACACCTAGGAAGCGATTTTAGATAAGCTGATAATTCTTGTTATCGTATCCCATATTTATTATAATATACTCTACAAAACAAGTACGGGATATTCAGAAACAATACAAAACTGTGGAATTGCGCTACTGTGTTTATTAGAGGTAACAAGTGCATGTTAATAACAGACCAATTGCCTACCCATGAACATACAAGATACACAGTACATATAGGCGGCTTATCAAACGGCCCCATTTCACCCGCACATAGATACGCGTTAAAAATGAAAAAAATGGACGTGTTTGATTTTTGTCTAAAGAATGAGTAAGTGCTCCACCAATCCTCTGACATTCAGCAATTCATCGTGGCAAGCTCCTAATGAACTGTCCAATCACGATTTTGAGCAATCTGCCTCATCCTCTTGCAGTGCTACGGCCAATTCCTCCATCTTTGACGTTGACGAACACGTCTCCCGGTCAAATTGAACGTAACACATTAAGTAAAGATACGCCAAACAGTAATTCTTATTCAAGAATCGGTAGGAAAGCAAACATGGATGGCTAGGATACACCAGCAAGCGGCAGTTTTCATCAACCCTTCCTTGACAAATTAATCGATTTTTGGCTTGTATAACCTTTTTATTAGTCACTGTATTTAAAAGGGCTGACAGGGATTCGTAGCTTGCTGAAGTTTATAACTCATATTTACAAAAAATGTTCAATATGGACTTAAGCACCCAGAATATACCTGGGATTACTGCTACACTGGACCGTAAGCTTTTTTCCTTAAGTAAGACCCCCCCCCCCCGAAACACACACACGTTTCATCGACTGGTTTGGGGACCCCCTCAGGGTTAATCCGGACCGGTTTCTTATACCGTCAGAATTTCGTGTCACGATATGTCTTGTTAACCTATTATATGTGTTTCAGGAATTAATGATGTTCCTCAAATCAACTGTACTGTTTATATTTTACTTTCTTGCCAACGGTGAGCGTTATTAATTTAATAACCTTCGTCATCAAGTGCTATTTCATGGCGATTTCTCATTTAAGAAAGTAGCAAAATGCGTGTTTATTTGGAACTCGCAATAAGTGCATTACATAAAATAAGGTTTTTCGAACTAACTACCGCAAAATATACTTCAGTTTCTGTGAATCTGAGATGTTAAAATTGCTTTCTAATGGTTTGTTTTACGTTATGTAGGCATTTGATCCATAATACGTCAGGTACGTTATTGGTTCTGAAGACCGCGATCTTAAACCTTATAAATATTATTGACTAGAGTAAATGATTAACTGTACTTACAAGTTTCAGGATCGATTTGGTTCAGCAATGATGATGTTGACCACGTTGTTAGTATGAATGGACTAGATGTTAATCTAACATGGAAAATCATGGGAACAGACTACAGGGATTCCATTACTATAACAAAAGATGGCGTAAGTGGTTTCAAAACCTGCATTAAACCCTATGAGACGATATGAAGACGCACAAACATAATCCAAAAACGAATTGACATCTGCCTATGGCGGTAGTGCAATTTGTGTTTATTTGAATGCATTGTCTTTTGTTGACAATGTATTTTATTTTTGGTTATATATTTGAAATACTTGGGGGTAGGGTCTGGGGACATCCAGAGTTGGATTTCAAGAAAGTTTCCCGAAATTTTCCTGCGCGGTTCAGTGTCTTAGTCGTGCTGGACGGACGGTGTCGCATGGACAGTAACGAGTCGTTCGGATTGGAAACAAAACGATATACCGGACACACGTCTGTGTACGTAAGAGAACTCTTTTCACTTGGAATTCTAGATAAGTAGGCTGTAGCGCCGCTGTTCATTCATAATTTCCCTCAGAACATGAGCCCAGTTCGCCCAGACGACTTTTAACTCCATTTCATTTAAAATAAACGTATATTGTTCTGACTTTTATTTCAGAATAAGATCAAGCCTGTGTTCATCAAGACTATGGACCCTAACCATACAATTATAACTCTACATTTAACTGATGTTCAGATGGACGACGGTGGTACTTACAGATGTACTCTAGGATTGTGGAATACACGTTACAAAGATATTAATCTCACTATTGTTACTGGTGCGTGCAATTTACTAAAACTATTTGAAGCGACCACCTCATAAAGGTGTTGAGGAGTGGATGACCAACTGGTTAGTACGTGCGCGCTGTATCATAGGCCTATCATTGAGTCAACCGGCGTATTTTTATTTTCCCGGTTGTACGTGACAAAGAGTAAGGTCGCCTGTCCAACCTCGTAGGTTTTCTCCGGGTCCTCCCACTGCAAAAGACCACTACACGCAAGCCAATATTGAAATAAAGTTGAAACATTTGTTATAGTCCCGATATGACCTAGATTGTGTCGAGTGGACGTTCAACCCCATTTCTCTCTCGATAAGGTGTCAATCTCACTATCATTGCTATTACTAATACTCTTTGAAGCGACCGCGAGAGGAACGAAATTGTGATATATGAGGGAACAATCTATGTATTCGTCGTAAGGTCTTGGTGTTTCGTCCTTAACCACAAACTTTGTAATGCATTAAATATATATGGCAATTAGGCCGTTTAGGAAGTGAATTTTATTACCAAAGTGAAGTACAAAGTATTCACTTGAGCTGAAATGTCGAGGAAACGTAGTGCATATGAGCAGTAGGATAAAAGAACATTGGATTTATTATATTGAAATTAATTACATTAGTTGTTGTGCGTCATAACGATACATTATTTCTTGTTTTAAAGACCTTGATATAGAGTGGAATATTACACCAATAAAAGACCGATTAGCAAAGGATGTAACTTTAAAATGGAGATACAAACAGATAACAAACAAAAAGACTCTATCCATTTACAGGAAACGGACTAACCATGTAAGTGCAATTATTGTTTTAACTGCGGACTGAATAAAAATAGACCATGTACAAATATGATAGGCAAACTTATAAGGCTTGTTAGTCATTAGTCGTGGAAATGTATTTTTAATTCAAAGCAAGTATGATAAAGCGAATGTATTATTTATATATTATTTTAGAAGGAGGAGAAAATACTATCAATATTTCCGGATGGTTTCGAAAAGATCAAAAGGGGGTTGTCGGATGTCAACATTACAGTAAAAAGTGAGGGTATAACAGAGACGGTAGCTTTCACCATATTCAACACAACATCTGAAGATTTCAGCTACTCTTATAGCTTAAAATTACAATTCAGCGAAACAATATACCAGCAAACTGAGTACATTGAAATTATTAAAGGTATGTTCAAATTTAAAACAAAAAATTTGATTTCTAAATGAGATTGGAAAATAGATCTCTACTTCTGAAAAGTATCCGTAATTTAATCATATTCTATAAATTACACATACGTACAAGGGTGATATAAATAATTGAAAATAGTTACAAATATGTGATTACGGTTCCGTGTGTACTTAAAAGTGTTAAATGATAAAATTTAAAATCAAGGGTGAAATATGTGGTCTTGTAACGAATATGCAAACGTTTACAAAGTCATTTAATATATTATTTGCTTTTAGAGATAAACCAATATGGAAGATCTTTTGAACGAATGGAACTGGTTTATGTGATTCTTGCACTGGTTTTGGTGGTCGTGGTTGTTGTGATTGCTTTTCTTTCAGCATTGGCATTTTATCGTGAGTAGTATTCTTATTTAAAGAAGCTATATCGCCAACATTTGGGACCTAGAAATTGCCACAAGTGGGTCGCAACGCATATAATATACTGTAATATGAATGCATATAAACCGATTTACATTCAATGGTTTCCGTTTTTACTCTAATTTTAAATCAGTTATTTCGGCGAAATAAGCCAGCAGTCTCAATCGAATGCAAATTTCTAGCGTCTGGTTCTTCCAGTCTACATGCGCATTTTTGATCTGGTGCAATGTGTCTAGCCTCGCTCCTCGATTCTCTTGCTAGAACTAGGGCTGAAACGCATTATGGAACACGAAAGGTAAAATGGTTATTTTGTCTAAAAAAATTTGGATATCAGAAGCTTATCTTTTTCCGTAAGATCACAGCATCAATGTTGATTTAAATTGACCAATAATTTGTATTTTCAAAGTTGAAGATTTTGGATGATATTGAGTTAGAGACTTAGCTACTTTAAATATTCGTTTGTATGAAAAATTAATATTATTGAAATAACTAGGTGTTTCTTAAAGCTAGATTGTTGTCGGTGTTTTAAAGCTAATTTATTTTCATCGAAATCATATTAATTCAGATTGTTGTATTTAATGCATGCTTTATAAGATCAATAACACATCTGAACGAGGGGGGTTTATGTGGCCTAGAGTGCCGCGCTTCGACCTCTAGCTGCCAGTCACCTCTGGCTTGCGGCTGTGGTTTCGATTCCTGGTGTGAGCGTATGTGGCATGGAGATAGGGGCGCCTTCTCAACCTCGTGGGTTTCCACCGGGCACTCCGATTTCCTCCCACAGCTAAAGACCCTACGCGCATGCGAATTATTGAAATAAAATTAAACCATATGTTGGTCCCGAAATGACCTAGTTTGTGCCTCACATCTGAACGAATTGATAAATTACCATAACAATAACAGCGTACAGGCTGAAATGACTGAAAAATGATATCAATGTGCTATCCCCTTAAATAACATATACTAGTATGCTTTAATTTCCATTTCCTCCTATGTTTAGGCATGAAAAGACCACGACAGGCAGAAAACACAGAGATGACCAGTAACGCTGCTAACGTGGCGATTAACAACTCATATGAGTCACTCAACAGCGCGAACATCATCACTGATAACAATCGCTCTATGGTATCCGATAATGATTCATCTTCACAAGACTTAGATCCATATCTCAACCCGTACAACCCTACAGATAGGATTGAAACAGAAAGCGATACACACGAGTATTGGCAACTGAAAAGATGTACTGAGAATTGTGAGGGTGGAGTAATCAATGGGGATATTGAGGAACCCAATACGGACAGGGATACACCATCTTCACATGACTCTGAATTATATATCCACATGTACAATCGACCAACAAGAACTGAAACAGATCCGAGCGATAAAAACGAGTATACACAATTGAAACAATTCACTGCATCTCGAGAGAGTGACAACGATGATGGTGGTGTCCAGGAAACAAACAACGATGGTAGATCAGGAGATGACATCGATTCGTGCGATTTGTCTACTGACGTTGGTGATGATGCCGATCGATTGGTACCCGTAAATATAGATAATAGCATTAGTACTGAGTCCATGGATTTCCGAAATCCAAATGATATAAACTCCACATACATAACTCCAGTATTTGAAAGATACTAACTTTTTCAAAAAAGTTAGTTTTTCAACTCTAAAGATGTAGATCACGCTCAGTCGATTATTTTGGTCTGTGGGCCAAACCCCCGAGACAGGAGGAGTCATGCGTTTGCAACACGATTTTCCCATTAATTTTCTTTTAAAAAAGGTCATTCCATAGTCTTTAAAGCTTCTATAAAATTGAAAAGTTTAAATTTTATTGTATAATGTGTGCTCATTAATATCCCACAATTTAATGTTTGTGAACGTGGGCGTAACATGGATCTTTATCACCGAAACCATTAATGAATTCGAACGCTTTGCTAATGTACCAATATTGTTTCGACCCCTATTGTTTTTGTTAAATCTTGTTGTTTTTTTTAAGTTCGGTTAATGTTTGCATATTGTTTTTCTATAAGGGGTAGCCCGAGCTTTGTTAGAGGCACTCCTAGTTTACTGTTCAATTTACAAGAGCATTTATTATTATGGTTTTTATTACCATGTTTTTGATATTTTAGTGATGTTCGCAGTTTTGCTGGCGAAAACTTTATTGTAACCATTTTTTTGTTGTTATTATTTGACTATTATTAAACTATATTTACAGCATTGTACCCGCAATTCTTTCTTAATTTAAGAGACTAATTACTGTTGGATAGTTTAGATAACCAAACGATACACATACCAAAAACGGGTTTGTACATCTTCTATTAGGAAGAACGTATAACCAATATCAACTTTGCAAGTGAATTTGTCAGATTAACAAGCCAACAGTGAGGCTGAGGTCCCCCGCCGAAATCCCAAAATAAAAAGACGACACATATTAATTAATCGCACATTTATTTTTTTCAAACGTATCGAGCAATCAAACTGTACACTAAGTGTCATCCAAAAGTGTTTTATAAAGAAAAATGCTAAAACCGACGAGAAAAATGAAAATGCACCCTAGTTAGGGGGACCCTAAAGGCAGACAAAAGGGCCCCTCTGGCCAAGGGAAAGGGACCTCATGTCCGAGTGAATCGTTTCTTTACACTGTTACTGTCGAATGCATTACTGAATGAGAATGCAGTCATTGTATTGGCATAAAAATCATCAATCAAGATGAACCTAAGTTATCTTGTCCCAAAGTATCAACCAATCAAATTGCTTATCTCTGCCTATCCTAAGCAGAAAATGCTCATCTTCGAACTCCATCGTTATCTTGTCCAAAAGTATCAACCAATCAAATTGCTTATCTCTGCTTACCCTAAGCGGAAAATGCTCATCTTCGAACTCCATCAAGGCATTGACCTAATAAGCATATACACCAAGTTTGAACATTTTAACTCAATTAGAAGGAGAGTTATTGTGTTCCAAAGTCTCGACCAATCAAATTGCGTATCGCTCTGCTTACCCTGAGCAGAAAATGCTCATTATCGAACTTAGTAAAGGTATTACAGTAATGAAACTATACAACAAGTTTCATCACTCTCACTTAATTAGAACTAAAGTTATCGTGTCCCAAAGCATCAACCAATCAAATTGCTTATCTCTGCTTACACTAAGCGGAAAATGCTCATCTTCGAACTCCATCAAGGCATTGACCTAATAAACACATACACCAAGTTTGAACATTGTAGCACAATTAGGAAGAGAGTTATTGTGTCCCAGGGCATTACTGTAATGAAACTATACACCAAGTTTCATCACTCTCACTTAATTAGAACTAAAGTTATCGTGTCCCAAAGCCTCAACCAATCAAATTGCTTATCTCTGCTTACCCTAAGCGGAAAATGCTCATCTTCGAACTCCATCAAGGCATTGACCTAATAAGCATATACACCAAGTTTGAACATTTGAACTCAATTAGAAGGAGAGTTATTGTGTTCCAAAGTCTCGACCAATCAAATTGCGTATCGCTCTGCTTACCCTGAGCAGAAAATGCTCATTATCGAACTTAGTCAAGGTATTACTGTAATGAAACTATACACCAAGTTTCATCACTCTCGCTTAATTATAACTAAAGTTATCGTGTCCCAAAGCATCAACCAATCAAATTGCTTATCTCTGCTTAGCCTAAGCGGAAAATGCTCATCTTCGAACTCCATCAAGGCATTGACCTAATAAGCATATATATACACCAAGTTTGAACATTTTAACTCAATTAGAAGGAGAGTTAGTGTGTTCCAAAGTCTCGACCAATCAAATTGCGTATCGCTCTGCTTACCCTGAGCAGAAAATGCTCATTATCGAACTTAGTCAAGGTATTACTGTAATGAAACTATACAACAAGTTTCATCACTCTCACTAAATTAGAACTAAAGTTATCGTGACCCAAAGCATCACCCAATCAAATTACTTATCTCTGCTTACACTAAGCGGAAAATGCTCATCTTCGAATTCCATCAAGGCTTTGGCCAAATAAACACATACACCAAGTTTGAACATTGTAGCTCAATTAGGAAGAGAGTTATTGTGTCCCAAAAAGTGTGACGGACAGACAGACAGACAGACGGACGGACAGACAGACGGACGGACCCATTTTAATAGTCCCCCAACTTTCTTCGAAAGGCGGGGGACAATAATTATTTCGACGATTCCGTCTAGCAAGAATTAATGACCCTGGAACCAATGACATAACCTAACCACGGCGTGTGGAAATTGCTGTTTTTGTTTCCGTATTATTTGAAACAATGTATTTGATGCAGACCCCAAGCCGATTCTAGCTTTAAATCACATTGGTGTTGTAAACTTGTAAAATAGGCTGTTTTGAGTTATTCATCAACAGCAAAGGGATAGTAAAAGCTCGAGCGATAGGCCATAATTTCCCTAGCAGCACCACCGAAAGTACGGGAAACAGCAAGATTGAACAAAGACTCCGAGAAAGAAGGGGAAATCGTCGATAAAAAGGAACTGGGGAGTTGACGGTTAGTCAAATGACATAGCTACTTGTCACGTACAACCACATCTCGACACTTGCATCCACGACATACGCGTTAGACTCTCTTAGAATCTATGACAACGGATCACCATTGCATTTTCATTTGTTAATCATTCCCTTACCATTTTCAGAGCGGGGAGCTTTTTACAACTCTTGGAGCTAAATGTTGCCGCTTCTTGCCTCGAACCAAGCATGATGTTAATAATTGAAATTTTGATTTACATATAAACAATTTAAAAAAAAACCAAGCAGTAAACTTTGTTCTAAATATCATGTGTATACCGCGTAAATGTTTAATCCTCTGTTAAAACTTGGCATTAATTGATTAAATGTCGATTGAGCTAAATGTTGCAGTATCTTGCTCCAAAACCTTGTATGATGTTGATTATTGAACTTTTGATTCTAAATGTCATGCATATGCCGCGAATTATATGTCAATCGAAACCCTTTCGTTCGGTTCTAGGTTTGTAAAAATTGGGGCTTCATTTATCATGAAATAAGATACAAGCGAAATTCTTGGTTTATAATTTATAAAAGGAGATGAGATAACTATCTTTGTTATCTTTTCTTCGAGATCAAATGCGCAATATACTTTTGATATTTTACTTTTAAGATTTGCTTAAAGCGACAATTTCATAGTTTTAAGTTATATATTAAAATGTATTAGAATATAGCCTTTAAATAAATGGTATCTATAAACATTCCTACCTTGTTAAAGATTAATCCAATAATTCACTGTTGCCAGTTGAGAAATTTGCAAAAATATCATTTTCAACCTCAAATTCAAACGTTTGGATATAGGTATCACAGGCGTGGGGGCGGGGTGGAAAACAAGGGAGGTAATTGTATTATTATTTCCGGTGTTAGTGATTTTTTAATTGTTGGAAATAATGCCTACGATCGTATACAAGTGGGTTGACCACATCTTGAGCAAAAGACAAAGAAATAATTATGTTCTGATTTTCTTAGAAAATATGAAATTCTCGCTTTAATTCTTCAATTGGTGAAATGGTGTTTCTTAACCCGATTGCATTTTATATTATGCAGTCACCCGTGTGTGTGTGTGTGTGTGTGGGTGGGTGTGTGTGTGTGTGTGTGTGAGCAGATACATTATTTCGAGGACACACTAATACTTAGAGGACCACCGTCAATTCGTGGACCAAAATCGGTCCTCGAAATTTTCGACCTGTGTGTTCGTCTCCTAACTACCCAAATTGAAAACTTATGCAAAATTACCCGGGACCTCTTCTGCTTGTAAAATTGTCAACAGCCGGGTGTTGTGGGGTATTTTTAGTTTCCATTCAGCTGCCATGTCAGTTCCTTCACCCAACTTCACACAGTATTTGTGGTGCGCATGTGCATTACAAGTGTCGCCATAATTAGAATTCTGTAGCCTAGAAGTGTAAGTACGCCATATATATATATATTGAAAACGACGAAGATACGCCTAAAAACGGGAGAATTTTGTTTGTCTTCAATTTATACTTCAAACTGAAATAATTGTCTCAAAACTGAAGGAGGCTGTGGTCGACTGCTCGACAGATTGCCACTTGCATGACTACCAAAGCCACATGGTTCTGCAAAGATTTCATTTTCGTATAACGCCAAGAAAGCAAACATTTTTGTGCACTTTTGCCCGCGATCCAAAGACCTGTATGTGTTTGAAAAATATCGCGCTCACGCTAAAATAATGCTTTGTAATAAAAGTGAATAAAGTAGTATTCCACGTTGTTGTCTTCCAATAATCATTGCAACTTAGCAACATATATTTAAGCTTTGGTATTTGTACGATAGCCCAACAAGTGTGTTTTATTTTGCAAGTGAGAATCAATAATCAAATAGCCACGTATAGTCGGGCTTGTTAAAACTAATATATAGTAGGATTATATTTTCCACCCTTTCCGTTTCAGAATACTGACATGCCGAGAAATAAGAAGTGTTTAGAAGACGAGGTAATGTATGGTAGAAACATTATAGATAGGATATTCCCTTGGTGTTTAAAGACCATGTATGCGGTGACTAGGGAATTAATTTATATTACATTGTGAAACTTAGGCATTTTAATTGTGAAAATATGTGCCTTTATTAAAGCATAAAAGTTATCATTACTACAAACTAATGTTAAATTGGTACAGAAATTGGTTAGAAATTATACAGTATAGTCATTAACCATCTGTAAAAGATGCCACTTCCCGTATTTGTAAAATCCACAAAAAATCCAATAGTGGTGTATATCATTAATTATATTTAAACCTACTTATTGATCACTGTCTTAAAACTAGGACTAGTAACGACTTTGATCTTCGATTGTGATAATTGCGTTAGTAAAAGTCATGGGTTCAAAATTAACAGTTTTAATTCAAATTGGTCGTCAGTGGTTAGATCTATTTGATACGGCCAACTTCAAGTTTGGTCAAAGGTCACGTGATCTGCAGGGGGCTAGCGCTAATCCTAACCCTAACCCCCCGATATGCCCTGTAGACTTGCCCTAACCCCTGCAATTCTAGAAAATCGACAACTTTTTGGGGCTCATGCCCCCAAGCAGGATAAGGTCGAGTAGGGTTCTGATCCGTACCTTGAATTTCAAAGTAGCACTTTTATTGAGAGAATTGCCCAGGACCCTCTAGTAGCTGCCCTGAAAATTTGGAGACGATCGGTGCCATAGCCGAGGAGCTACGGCATTTTCCTGGGGGTACCGAAATTGCCAAAATCGATTTTTCGCGTTTTGGGCGGGGCCCCCAATGGTTTTTCGGCCCTAGCGGCCCTTCCGTTGGACCGATTTGCACCCAATTTTCAGAGATTGTTCCCCAACCACTTGCCCACCTCTCGGCTAAATGTGGAGTCTCTCCTGTCCCTGGGGGGCTGAGTACGGGCCCGCTTTACGAGTGTACCCCCCCACCCCCTAAAATCGACCAAAAAACGAAAGGGCACCTAGCCTATGGTCCAGGCTATGCGTGGGTACCAAGAACGTCCGGTTTGTACACCAGAAGTGGAGATATGGGCGTTTCCCTGAGGGGCCCCAAACGAAAAAAAAATTTCAAAAAATCGTAGGATGCTCCGATTTTAATTTTGAAACCAGATTTTGGATTCCCCATGTTTGGAAATGGGGGGGGGGGTAGCCAAAATTTCGAAGATAAGATAAGTTTATTGCATAAAAACGCCCACGTGGAGCAGCATACAAATATCAAAATGAAAGAAAATCACATTAGAACATAAACAGATAAACGTTGCCTTGTTCACTACTGATTTAAGGGCTGTATGTAAAGATGTCTAAATCGAGCATAATACCCAATTCAATATTACAATGTACTTTTGAAGGTAAGCTTACAACAAACAAGAACGAAAAAATAAACACGACTAGAATATATGCGGATACATGTAGAATATCTTAGAGCATTCAAATATATTTAGTGATATATATATATATCAGGAAAGGTACTGTCACGTAACATTTCTTAAGTTAAGAGCAGAAAACACAAAACGGCAGATTTCGCTAGATATACAACTTGGAGGGTTAAATATATTGATGAAAGAGAACTGTAGGCTATTTTGGGAGAGAATTGGTTAGACAATTTGCTTCCGATGATTTTCGTATTTTGTGCATTCAAGTACGACAGAAAGGGTACACTGGTTACATAACCTTTGTGGAACGGGTATATTTTTGTACCTCCCTCTTTCTATCTCTAGCTGATATGAACTTAGTCGGAGAGATGACATGGCACTTCTGTGATGTTTGTTAGTAACAGAGAAAAGATAGTCTGGAGGGTTGGCGATTGAGGTTTTAACTAGCGTATAGGTTCTTAATTTGTGATGATTATCATTGAGTGGAGAACATGCATTTGTTAGCAGTGAGTTAAATTTAGTTTCAAGTGACATTTGTAATTTAGGTTTTGTTAATTGATTTTTATCTATGTCAAAATAGTGCAGTATCTCGGTAATGGAAGCTAGCCAAGACATTTTAAAGTTAGATTTAGCAATTTCGGCATCCGCCTTCAGTGCTGCAACGAGGAGGGGGTGGGTAGTGTTTATGGTGCTTTGCAATGCGAGAAGTCTTTTATAATACAGCAGCATGCTTTTATAGATGTTGAGCTGAAGTGGAAACAAGCCTACTTCAGCTAGACACCCTATATTAGTGGTTCTTGGTGGCTGTGATAATATAGATTTACATGCATTTGTGGTGAGTTTATTGTGCTCAACTTTGCTCCATTTAGACACATTAAATGTTTTGCTATGTACAAGTTCACTCCCCCATACCTCGCTACCATAGGTACTAATCGGTTTCACAACAGCATTATAGAGTTTTATTAACACATCAATAGGGACATGGTGAGAGGAATATAGGCCAACTTTACTCCTTAAACTAAACCAAGCACGTTTAGCTTTTTTTACAAGGTCCGAGACTGCTAGTTTGAAGGATGAATTATTGCATATCTTGATTCCCAGATAGGTGTAAGATTGTACAACTTCAAGGTTGAAATCACGGAAAAAATATTTGGTAAAAATGTTTTTCTTTAGCTTAGGGTTATTTATAAACAACATAATTTTAGATTTATCTGTATTGAGGTTCAATTTCCAGTCATCGCAAAACTTCTCAAGATGTTGAAGACTATTTTGAATTCCATTGGCGGAGGTGGATAAAAGTACGAGATCATCAGCAAAAAGTAAATGGGGTACAGTAATATTATGGAGTGTAGGGGCATAAACATCGGGAACTTTCAGATATGTTTGGAGGTCATTGACATAGATGTTAAACAAGGTTGGGCTAAGAACACAACCCTGTTTAACCCCCATGCAAGAATTGATAGGCTCTGAAAGACCTTCGCGAGTTTTAACGATATAATTGGTTTTGTCATATATTGAGGTTAGTAGATTTAATATATTGCCATTTATGTTATTATTTAATAGTTTGAAAAATAGTCCCTTTCTCCATATTGTGTCAAATGCCTTACCAAAATCAACAAAGCACAGGAAAATATTTTTTGTCATGTTTTTAAACTTACTAATTATTGTTTTAAGAATCAAAATGTTATCAGAAGTCCTATGGTCCCGGCGAAATCCAAATTGGGCCTGATCAAGGATGTCATGCTCTTCCAAATAGTTAGATATTCGGGCGTTTATAATAGACAGGAAAGATTTGCTTAGACAGCTTGCAAGTGCTATACCCCTGTAGTTTCCCGGTTCTAGTACAGGACCCTTTTTGTATATGGGTGTTATGTAGGAATCTTGCCAAACCGTAGGGAATATTCCTGTGCATAAAATTAAATTGAAAAGTTTTAAGTAATTATCTATCATTAAGTCTTGGGATACAATCAGCATTTCATTTAGGATAAGATCGGGGCCATTAGATTTATTTTTCTTGAGTTTCTTAAGGCTTCGCGTACTTCTTTCGCCGTGATTTCCCCATTTAGTTTGGCATTTATTGTTGAGGTATGGTGGAGATTATTGATGCGGTTGTCGATATCTTTATCATCAGAGTTATTTTTATTTTTAAATAAAGAGGTAAAATGCTGTTGCCAAGTATCTACTGGAATATCGGTACTTTCATTTTTCTTCTTGTCATAAAGTAGAGAATTAACTAGATTCCAATATTCTTTGGGGTTAGTTGATTCTAAATCATTATGTTTTGTTAAAATAGTACTTTTAGCTTGGCGACTTTTGAATTTAATGAGTATTTTGTAGTCTTTTTTTCTTGCGTAATATACCTGACGAAGATGAGTGTCGAATGGGTTTTTATTGAAAGCACGTTGAGCAGACAGCATATCAGATCGAGAGATTCGACCATTTTTGAAGGAATTATTAAGCATTTTCGGACGAAATACCGAGTTTGCCATTTTCGCCCTCGGGCCCCCTCTACTGAGCGTCGTGCTGGCCGTTGTAGAACTCCGATCGATCCCCAATTTTCGGAGCGCATAGCCAAGACTCCAGGCTACAATCGGAGCCCACTCTGGGCCCGATCGGGCCCTTTTGCGGACGAAAATCGCTCAAAAAAGTCAAATACGCGCGCGCGCGTGCGTGCGTGCGTACCACACCTTTAATTTCATGCCCACTCACTTCACACTCACTGGACACCTTTCCTAGGATCCTGGCTACAATTCAAAAAAAAAATGGGGCTGGGGCCCCTGGGGGCGGAGCGCGGGCCATTTTCCCGGGGGTACCCCGTCAAAAAAATTTGAGTAGAGGTGGAACTAGGTGTTCGATTTTAATTTTGAGACCAGATTTGGATTCGCCGCCGGGTTTGAAAATGGGGGGGGTAGCCGAAGTTTCGAAGAAATTCGACCATTTTTAAAGAAAATTCCTTCTTTAGGCCTTTTTTAGCTGGATTTTTCCGTCGCGCATGCGTAGCGCCGGAACCAAATGCACGATACCTACTAAATTTCGGCCAGCAACTTTTCTCCATGGTACCCAGGTACCCTGAAAATTTCAAGGCTCTACCTGCATTCCTTCTAGGCGTTTGTTCTTGGCACCCGACTTTTTCGCCGAAAATATTTTAAGTTTTTTACGCACTCCAGAAGGGGAAAAAAGTCGTTCAATCCCGCGCAAGCGGCCCAAATTGTCCGAGGAACCTGAAATTTGGACACAACACGTACATTTACACTAGCCACACCTGGGTACCACTCCCATTCCGATGAAAAAAAATAAATAATTTGGTCAAAAAACTTTTTTTTCAAAAAGTTTGCGGTTTTATTTTTTTTTGAAATTGTTAGTCTCAACGGATTTTATCGCCTCTTACGTATGTGATAGGTACATGTCCTTCTCAATTTATCCTTAAGTTTAAAATTTTTTAATGCACAGGAACCATGTTAACGGGCCAAAAAACCAAAATCGGTCATTTTTTCAGATTTTGACTGCTGAGGCATCCTTCCGAAGGACTAATTCTCTCGAAATTTCGTGCGATGGCTGCGCCATGATGGTATCTATGACATATTAAAAGCTGAAAAGATAAAATATTAAATTCAATGAATAATGGCCAAAAAACGGCACTTTTTTTATTAAAAAAAATCGTTGAGGGTAGGGTCGGAACTCGAACTTTTAGGCTACATGTGGTCCAAATTTGAATCCAATCCGTGCACGTTAAAGATCCCTACGGGCTGAAATCCGACGGACAACAAAATTCATCGGAAAATGTCGGACCGCACATACACCGAAAAACACCGCACACCGTAATTCACCGCAATTCACCCGATGCAACCGTAACCTAAAACGCTTACGTCATACGAAGCTGCTGTGAAAATTTCAAGTCAAAATTCCTTCGGGAAGGTCGTTAATTGCAAAAACAAAATTCGGACATCAAAAAGTGCAGAGAAAAATCGGCTTTTCTCTCACTCCCTCAATTTTTCTCCGATCGGTCTGAAATTTTAATACAAACCCCTCGTGGGTGATGCGCAGGTGCTGTAAAAATTTCAAGTGCAAATTCCTTCGGGAAGGCCGTTAACCAGAAATCCGACATGTGGAAATCAAAAATAGGCTCCAAAAATATCGAACTCGCTCAATTCTTGTCCGATCGCTCTAAAATTTTAACACATACCCCTCATGAGTGATGCGCAGGTGCTGTAAAAATTTCAAGTAAAAATTCCTTCGGGCAGGACGTTAATTAGGCAAAACAGTTTTCAAGGATAGACGTAAAATCCTCAAAATACCGCGAACTGAGGAAAGCCTGAAACTCTTGGTTTTTGTCCAATCAGTCTGAAACTTTAACACAACCTTCCTAACCCTCGTGCCTACTGAAATTTTAACACATACCCCTCATGGGTGATGCGCAGGTGCTGTAAAAATTTCAAGTACAAATTTCTTCGGGCAGGACGTTAATTAGGCAAAACAGTTTTCAAGGATAGACGTAAAATCCTCAAAATACTGCGAACTGAGGAAAGCCTGAAACTCTTGGTTTTTATCCAATCAGTCTGAAATTTTAACACAACCTTCCTAATCCTCGTGCCTACTGACAGGAACAGTCCCATGCCAAAATTCCTTCGGGAAGGCTAAAAAAATGAAGCATTTTGGGGGTGGTTGCATGCCATGCGTTCGACCTGAATCTGTGGCTCAACCATGGAAGGGGTATAAAAACAGTTCTAATTGAGCTAGGAAGCTGAAATTTGCAGGGCGACCCAGGAATACATGTAGGATGAAGCTCTGAAACTTTCAGCTTCCTAGCTCCAATAGTGTTAAAAATATGGGGCCTGATACATGCGCATGAAGTCGACTTATTTCGCGTCGTCGGCTTCATGCGCATGTATGAGCCCCCATATTTTTGGAACTATGGGAGCTAGGAAGCTGAAATTTTCAGAGCTTCATCCTACATGTATTCAGCTTCCTAGCTTAAATAGGCCCAGAAATATGGGGGCTCATACATGCGCATAGCCAAGCATAGACACACTGCAGACGCGAAACAAGCTCAAAATACCCCATGGAAGGGGTATAAAAACAGTTCTAATTGAGCTAGGACGCTGAAATTTGCAGGGCACCCAGGAATACATTTACGATGAAGATATGAAAATTCCTTCGGGAAGGCCGTTAACCAGAAATCCGACATGTGGAAATCAAAAATAGGCTCCAAAAATATCGAACTCGCTCAATTCTTGTCCGATCGCTCTGAAATTTTAACACATACCCCTCATGGGTGATGCGCAGGTGCTGTAAATATTTCAAGTACAAATTCCTTCGGGAAGGCCGTTAATTAGGCAAAACAGTTTTCAAGGATAGACGTAAAATCCTCATAATACCGCGAACTAAGGAAAGCCTGAAACTCTTGGTTTTTGTCCAATCAGTCTGAAATTTTAAAACAACCTTCCTAATCCTCGTGCCACTGACAGGAACAGTCCCATGCCAAAATTCCTTCGGAAAGGCTAAAAAAATGAAGCATTTTGGGGGTGGTTGCATGCCATGCGTTCGACCTGAATCTGTGGCTCAACCATGGAAGGGGTATAAAAACAGTTCTAATTGAGCTAGGAAGCTGAACTTTGCAGGGCAACCCAGGAATACATGTAGGACGAAGCTCTGAAACTTTCAGCTTCCTAGCTCCAATAGTTTTAAAAATATGGGGGCTGACACATGCGCATGAAGTCGACTTATTTCGCGTCGTCGGCTTCATGCGCATGTATGAGCCCCCATATTTTTGGAACTATGGGAGCTAGGAAGCTGAAATTTTCAGAGCTTCATCCTACATGTATTCAGCTTCCTAGCTCCAATAGGCCCAGAAATATGGGGGCTCATACATGCGCATAGCCAAGCATAGACACACTGCAGACGCGAAACAAGCTCAAAATACCCCATGGAAGGGGTATAAAAACAGTTCTAATTAAGCTAGGAAGCTGAAATTTGCAGGGCGACCTGAATCTGTGGCTGAACCATGGAAGGGGTCAAAAAAACAGTTCTAATTGAGCTAGGAAGCTCAAATTTGCAGGGCGACCCAGGAATACATGTACGATGAAGCTCTGAAAATGTCAGCTTCCTAGCTCTAATAGCTCAAAAAATATGGGGGCTCATACACGCGCATGTAGGCCGCTCGGCCGACCTGAATCTGTTTCTCAACCATGGAAGGGGATATAAAAACAGTTCTAATTGAGCTAGGAAGCTCAAATTTGCAGGGCGACCCAGGAATACATGTACGATGAAGCTCTGAAAATGTCAGCTTCCTGAATCTGTGGCTGAACCATGGAAGGGGTCAAAAAAACAGTTCTAATTGAGCTAGGAAGCTCAAATTTGCAGGGCGACCCAGGAATACATGTACGATGAAGCTCTGAAAATGTCAGCTTCCTAGCTCTAATAGCTCAAAAAATATGGGGGCTCATACACGCGCATGTAGGCCGCTCGGCCGACCTGAATCTGTTTCTCAACCATGGAAGGGGATATAAAAACAGTTCTAATTGAGCTAGGAAGCTCAAATTTGCAGGGCGACCCAGGAATACATGTACGATGAAGCTCTGAAAATGTCAGCTTCCTGAATCTGTGGCTGAACCATGGAAGGGGTCAAAAAAACAGTTCTAATTGAGCTAGGAAGCTCAAATTTGCAGGGCGACCCAGGAATACATGTACGATGAAGCTCTGAAAATGTCAGCTTCCTAGCTCTAATAGCTCAAAAAATATGGGGGCTCATACACGCGCATGTAGGCCGCTCGGCCGACCTGAATCTGTTTCTCAACCATGGAAGGGGATATAAAAACAGTTCTAATTGAGCTAGGAAGCTGAAATGGGCAGGGCGACCCAGGAATACATGTAGGATGAAGCTCTGAAACTTTCAGCTTCCTAGCTCCAATAGTTTTAAAAATATGGGGGCTGACACATGCGCATGAAGTCGACTTATTTCGCGTCGTCGGCTTCATGCGCATTTATGAGCCCCCATATTTTTTGGAACTGGAGCTAGGAAGCTGAAATTTTCAGAGCTTCATCCTACATGTATTCAGCTTCCTAGCTCCAATAGGCCCAGAAATATGGGGGCTCATACATGCGCATAGCCAAGCATAGACACACTGCAGACGCGAAACAAGCTCAAAATACCCCATGGAAGGGGTATAAAAACAGTTCTAATTAAGCTAATTAAGCTAGGAAGCTGAAATTTGCAGGGCGACCCAGGAATACATGTACGATGAAGCTCTGAAACTTTCAGCAGACGCGAAACAAGCTCAAAATACCGCGAACTGAGGAAAGGCTGACACCCTTGGTATCTCTCCAATCTGTCTGAAATTTTAACACAACCTTCCTAACCCTCGTGCCTACTGACAGGAGCAGTCCCATGCCAAAATTCCTTCGGGAAGGCCAAAAAATGAAGCATTTTGGGGGTGGTTGCATGCCATGCGTTCGACCTGAATCTGTGGCTGAACCATGGAAGGGGTCAAAAAAACAGTTCTAATTGAGCTAGGAAGCTCAAATTTGCAGGGCGACCCAGGAATACATGTACGATGAAGCTCTGAAAATGTCAGCTTCCTAGCTCTAATAGCTCAAAAAATATGGGGCTCATACACGCGCATGTAGGCCGCTCGGCCGACCTGAATCTGTTTCTCAACCATGGAAGGGGATATAAAAACAGTTCTAATTGAGCTAGGAAGCTGAAATGGGCAGGGCGACCCAGGAATACATGTAGGATGAAGCTCTGAAACTTTCAGCTTCCTAGCTCCAATAGTTCCAAAAATATGGGGGCTGATACATGCGCATGAAGCCGGCGACGCGAAATAAGTCGACTTATGCGTAACTAAGAATTTTGGGGATGACCTTGACCCACCAAGGTCAAACAGGGCCAAAGGTCATGTGACACGGTCGTAGTCCGGTGGTTGTGACGTCATCCGGATGGCCAATAGGGGCCAAGGACACGTCAAGGTCGGCCCGGATCTGCACCCACGACCTCGAGCTGGCGGCCATTGCACTCGGCTAATCTCGACAGATTCCGTAAACTACATCTAGTCTCGGATGTATGACAGTAAGTGATATGTACCTACGCCCATACATTTGCGATGCGGCTACCGGTTTACTTTAACAGGAAAACTTGACGCTATTACACAAATTGGGAACCTATTCGGCTAGCGACCTATTCGACCGATCGAGCTGCAACCTGTTCGTTGGAAACCTATTTAGAGTAAAGACAACAGTCTCTATTTATCAACCAATAAAATCCAACGTTATGTCTATCAAATGAAAGTAGAATATATTATTTTTTATCCATTCCTTCAGCTCAGAATAGAAGTGTAATTTCGCCATTATCTTACAGCTGGATCGGTCGAATAGGTCGCTAGCCAAATAGGTCGCCAACTTGTGTTTGGAATGGGCGCAGCCATGTTTCATCCGGGACCTTTAAAGTAGTTCCAATATGGCGGAATTCATCATACAGCCGAGTTTAGATTGTCCGAAATCTTCCGAGGTTTGCCGAGTTGCGGCCATTGGTACTAAAGTGGACCCGGGGCCCATCATGGTGACCTTGATTTGACCTCTAAAGGTCAAGGTCACCTCAACCGATAACGACCAAAGGTTGGGCTACCCGCACCGTGGGCGGAAGGGGTGGGGCAAGGTGCAAACATTGGGTCCGACGCATAGCCCCGCCACTGAT
Organism: Patella ulyssiponensis; assembly: GCA_963678685.1. Classification (NCBI taxonomy): domain Eukaryota; kingdom Metazoa; phylum Mollusca; class Gastropoda; family Patellidae; genus Patella; species Patella ulyssiponensis. The sequence continues at coordinate 8,178,692 of OY783227.1, read as the reverse complement.
CTTGCGTCACGTGACCTTGAATTTGACCTTTCCGTTTTCGAAATTGAAGCAACACAAAAAGACACCATTACGTCATGACCTTGAACATTTGGGATGACCTTGACCCCCAAGGTCATGCAACACTAAAGGTCACCCTCAGAGGTCAACTCCCGTGGGCGTGACTTCATCCGGGGGGGTGCCAGAGCAAAGGTCAAGTCAAGGTCCAACTCTAGGGGGTCGTTTAGCCCACTTCCGGTCGCCGGAGGGCCGTTTCGACACGACCCAGCCACTTTTCGAGGGGGATATTCTTATCGAATACCGAGCCTCGAAACCCGCCCACGCCCCCTTGGGGGTGTTTACGGACAGGCGTGCCTTCCGTAAATATCAAATTAGACAAAATGAAATTGAGATAAAATTTGTCAAGCCTGTTCAACTGGACCATAAACTTGAAAAACTATGTGCAGTATATAAGAATGTGAAACTGTCCTTAGCAGTGAAAAGGGTGGGCAGTTAAAAATCCAGGGCGCCTTCCACAATCCCATGGCACAATGAATGTCAACAAAATACGTACGGTAATAAAATGCATAAAATAACAGCGCCCAGTAGAAAATAGATCTTATCGTCTATATAGTTGTTCATCGATTTTTGTTCGCCGGCATTTTGAAATATTAATGATTATGTTATTCTTTATATGAAGTGTAGGTGTTCTTAAATCTGTTCCTGGTCCTTACATTATTATAGAAATAACACATGCAACTTAAACTTTCTTTCAGTAAATCCAAACAAGAAAGGGTATTTTGTTGCCTCTACCAATAATGAATATAATCAAAGAGCATGGGATAAAAAGAATATGTGTTATTTTTGTGAAAAACCCCAATCCAAACTTACTAGGCATTTGTCAAGAAAGCATAACAATAAAATTGAGGTTAAAAAAATGTTAAGTTATCCAAAAGGATCACGAAGTAGATTGAAAGAAGCCATTAAACTCAAACACATGGGAAACTACCACCATAATGTAAAAGTGATTCAAAAAGGTGAGGGTGAAGTTCTTGTTGTGAAACGTTCCAAAAAAGGTAGTAACAAAAATGTATCAAACTACACTCCATGTAGTTTCTGTAAGGGATTTTTTGTTTCTTCTGAACTATGGAAACACCTTCAAAATTGCAATTCCAAAGATACCACCACTACTGTTGGTGGATTACGAGCGGGAAAACGATTGCTTACTTCTGTGCTCGAAAGTCATGATACCACTGAACTATTAACAAACATGAAAAATGATGAAATAGGAATGATTGTTAAAAAAGACAGAATAATTAAGTTGTTGGGCTTGGAACTCCTAGAAAGAAAAGGAAAGGACCATATTGCATATGTGAGAACGAAGATGCGAGAGATAGCGCGTCTTGTTAAAGTTGTAAGAGAGAACGAGGAATATAGTAATTACTCATTGAAAGACATTCTTAAACCTAGTATGTTTGATGTTGTGATCAAAGGTGTACAAAAAGAGTGCCAACTTACGACACGTGAAGCATCTACATATGGAATTCCGTCCCTAGCGCTGAAAATTGTTTACCTACTAAAAAGCTGTGGACAGATTCTTTTGGGAACAAGATTCTGAGTCCGAACGTGATGTAAATGATTTTTTAAGGCTCCATGAAATGGAATTTTCACAAAAAATTTCTTCAGTCGCTCTAGAAACATTAAATACCAAAAAATCCAGAAAAGTAAAAGTCCTTCCAATTACACAAGATATTGTGAAGTCGCAAAACTATATTAAAGATAGAATGTCACACTTAATAGATAATTACAAGCCAGATGTCGACTATAAAGAACTATCGACTGTAACACTTAGTCACCTGATATCATTTAATAAACGTCGATCTGGGGAGATGGCCAGAATGCTGATGAATGATTTTATTAATAGACCTAACACAAGTGCCAAAGCAGATATAGCAGAAATGTTGTCACCTACCGAAAAACGACTGACAGAGAGGTAAGAAGACACATATTCTAAACTTGGTTTTGGTTGTCATGTAGTGTGTGGCTATGCCTTTTTAATCATTGCATCGTCATTGTGACACCAGTGTTAAATGAAAAATGATTAATTATTTTGAAACATTTTGCCAGATGAATATTTGAACTTTGTGTAGAAGCAACACAAACCTTGTAAAACGTAGGTTGTCAGAGAATTTTGCATTGCCATGCTGTTTTAATATGGAAGGGGTGATGGGTTGAGACTATCTTTGCTCTACAGGTTCTAATTCCAAGATGTACAGCTACAGTAAAAAATAATGCCAGTTTGACTGGTGGAAAAGCCTAGAAAGAAAAGAAAAAAATTGCCTTCTTCTGCTTTGGCCTGAAGTGCTTGGGAAATGGGTTTGCGGTTGTCAATTTTCAAAATTTTCCAGGGGGGGGAGGGGGGACACACAGACCCCGAGCCCCTCAGACGCTCACTTGAGTGGGCACTGAATCTGCCTATTGTAGGTCTGTTTTGCGGCCTGAAATGTTATATAAATTATTGATTAGGCTTTTATTACCAAAACTAAGCCATAACCAATTCGGGGGTTTGGGATGGCCTAGTGGTCTAGAGTGCTGCGCTTCGACCTCTAGTTGGCCGGTCACCTCTGGCTTGCGGCCGTGGTTTCGATCCCTGGTGTGAGCGTATGTGGCATGGAGATAGGGGCGCCCTCTCAACCTCGTGGGTTTCCTCCGGGCACTCCGGTTTCCTCCCAATGCTAAAGACCCCTACGCGCAAGCGAAATATTGAAATAAAATTAAACCAAATGTTAGTACCGAAATGACCTAGTTTGTGTCGAGTGGACGTTAAACCCCATTTCTCTCTCTCTCCATAACCAACTCTCAATGGCATCCGATACTCGAGACCTTAACTAGATTGGGAATATAATTTAAAAATAGGAAAGCGATTCTAAGTCGCGAATTTACCGGTTCCCTGGTTACAAATATATAGCACACATCTTGTCAAAACAACAAACAGTGATAACTTGGCTCAGAAAGAAGTAATAGAATGAAATTTTCCATATGTTATATTTTTATCACCTATTTCTAAATAATTATAGCAAGAATGCCCAACTCTTTAGTAGAATTTTTGTTCTATTTTTTCAGGTTATGTCTTGTGCACATTCGGGGAAAACGGGAAGGAACCGTACCTGTCATAGTTACGCCGGATGCGTATAAATCAATCTCGCTTTTAGTAAAGGAGGAGAACAGATCAGCAGCTGGAATAAACTCTGAAAATCGATTTGTTTTTGCATTGGGTAAAAATAGCATGAACAGTATAAGAGGGTGGGATGCATTAGCATCAACAGTTGACAAGGCAGATTTAGAAAAACCATCATCAATAAAGGGTACTTTACTACGCCAATATATAGCAACTGTGTCACAGATACTTAATATGAATGAAAATGAAATGGACTGGCTTGCTACTCATTTGGGACACGATATAAGAGTCCACAGAAACTTTTATCGTCTGAGACATGAACACATCGAACTAGCAAAAGTTGCAAAGTTATTATATACTGTTGATTCAGGAGATTTACATAAATATGCCGGAAAGAAACTGGATGATCTAGATATTAACGGTAAGTATGGTAATTGTAAGCATGACTGTATATTTTGTAATGTTACTTTGTGGTCCAGATTACACAGTTTTCAGCAAATATTAGTATACTAAGTGGCATGGTTTTTTGATTTGGGTGTGCGTCCGACAACTTTTGATTGAGTTCTTTGACAAAACCATGTTCAGATTTTCTTGAGCATAAGTTTTGTTGAACGTGGTCAAAGGGGGGATAACCCTGGACCTCTACTTCCTTTGCTTTTACAAATCATGTGTTATATATCATTAAATTGCTTATAGTCGTTGTTGGTATCATGGTCCTCAGATCGTATGGACTTTTTCTTGAAACACTCAAGGAGTCTCAGAAAACTGTAAAATGCTGAACACGTGTAAAATGGAAGATCCTCCCATCTGTCAAATTCTACTTAAAATATCCGAGTGGGTTGTCTTAGTAATATTAAATTGTTTTAATTATGATTTTGTATTTGTTAGTCGTATGGTATATCAATGGTTCCCCCTAGTCGTTCCAATGGCACAAAAAACAGAGATCCCGTGTACTCATTGAGTTCACGTAAAGATCCCTTGACAGTGGGAATTCGATATAAGAGTAGGCCATAGTGCCGCTGTCCTGGCAAAATTTTCCCTTAGACTAGAGCACACTATGGCGTATGCCCGTCTTCATTAACCCAGTTCAGAGCAGAACAGTAGGACGTTAAACCCCATTTCATTTTATTTCTTGCTATATCAAGTTTGTTATAGTCCCTCTCTGTTATAGTCCCTCTACAGTCCTTACATTTATTTTGTTATGTGGCTAGTCCTTTGTAAGATATGATAAACTGATGTGAGCTTCTGGACCATATTTTAAAGATTCTTGGGCAGAAAAATCAAAAATTATATAGTTTTACTGTGCTGATCCATAAAAAATCTGGCATTACACCTCGGTTAGTAGTTGTTCGCCCAGAGTCTGTCTGTATTCGTTCTGATAATTATATGAAAGATGGACTTTGATACCCAATAACTTGATTCAATTCCATCGATATATTTGTGAATTTTACAGACATGACATTAGCAGACGATGTTGATGATGGTAATGATGACGCTGGTGCTGATGATGACAATGATGATGATGCCCCAAATTATGTTTCTCAGATTAATGTTGATAATGCTATCATTGAGAGTGATTGTGATGAAATTGGTAATTATGATTATTTTATTAAAATTTGCTTCATACTCATACCTTGGCATAAGATTTTCAATACATTTTTTTCGTGTGCAATATTGTTCATATCAAGATTGAGGAGATTTGTTAGCTGTCCTAGTATTTAAAGTCTCAGCTGCTGTGGGCAAAAATATTCACAGAAAGTTATTAGAGTGACTGATAAAACATCCATATATTTGTTCTAAAACCATTTCTCAAATAAATTTATATTTAAAAGCCCCCATATCTTTTTTTTTCAGTAAAAACTTCCGGCAAGACTACTTCTAAACTTAAACCTAAAAATAATGCTGATATTGGCAAGTCGCAACTGTTATTTTTTTTTTAGCAGCAATAGTACCAGTTAATTAGCATTGATATTTTGTTTTCAAAGTCTTTGTAACATTGATTTGGTGGCATATATTAATAATATAGATTACATTAACAAAGTTTGAGTTTTCTGCTTTTATTCCAATTCGATCAATTATTATGAATCATTTGTATTCATTTGTTGTTTTGTCGTCTACTTGCAGGATGTGGAAAGAAATGTATACATAAACCATGGTCAGTGGCAGAAAAAAAACTTTGTTGAAACATTTTTTGCTGATAACATCGAACAGCAAAAAATATCTGGTGTTGGGAAAAGACAATGTGAAAATGCTATTAAAACCAGCAACGGTATTCTGGTATCTCGGACCTGGCTACAGGTAAAAAGTTGTGTGAAAAACATTGTCAACAAAAAGAGAAAATAGAAAATTTTGCAGGCGTTACATGTATTTTGGCCGGGGCAGTGCGATATCAATCTGTACCTACGGTCGTAGACCTGGACAAGTAGACCTGGACAATGTTAAGTTACTGCTTGTAACTGCATATAAACTTTGTGTTTAACTCTTACCGTACAACAAGATATGTAACCTGGTTTAAAACAAAATGTGAGCACAGGCAGTGTTTAATTTCCTGAATAATATTAATTTTTTATACGCCCACATTTTCATGTGGACGTTTATTGTCGATGCCCCTTTCCATCCTTCCATCCACAATTTGTTTGTGGACTCTCTACAGGTCACAATTCTTATCCAATTTTGACGAAACTTGAAATATAGGTTTATCCTCACAAGATCTCGGCTGCGTTTGATATTGGCATGTATCGGATCGAAACTTCGTGGATTATGGCCCCTGATTGTACGAAAAATCACGTTTTCAGCTTGTGGACCCTATAGAGGTGACAATTTTGAACCGATTATTATGAAACTGGACATGTATATTAATAACCCAAAGATCTTGGTTCCTTTCGATATTTGCGCCCATCGGATCGTAACTTCCTGAATGATGGCCCCTGATTGTCCGAAAAATCGCCCTTTTTAGCTTGTGGTCCCTCTGGAGGTCAAAATTATTATCGGATTTAAAAAACCGTTTGATGATTATATCACCGTTACATGGTAATGAAGGTTGAGTTCGAATTTCGTGAAAATCGGACGAAAATTGACAGACAAAATGGCCGCCGTTTGTATGCGAATAGTGTGAAAATATGTTATATCAAGGATGTGGACTCCCTACAGGTCACAATTCTTATTCGATTTTGACAAAACTTGAAATATAGGTTAATCCCCATAAGACCTCGGCTGCTTTCGATATTGGAATGTATCGGATCGAAACTTCACGGATTATGGCCCTTGATTGTACGAAAAATCATCTTTTTATCTGGTTGACCCTATAGAGGTCACAATTTTGAACCGATTTTGATGAAACTTGACATGTATGTTGATAATCCAAAGATCTTGGTTCCTCTGGATATTTGCGTCCATCGGATCGTAACTTCCTAAATTATGACCCCTGATTGTCCGAAAAATCACCCTTTTTAGCTTGTTGTCCCTCTGGACGTTAAAATTATTATCCGATTTAAAAAAAACGTTTGATTATATCACTGTTACATGGTAATTTAGCATGGGGCAGAACTTAATAAAAACCAAACAAATTCTAACGATTTTCTAATAATAACTTAATATGCGACAACTCTTGTTGACTGCCCGGACGATTTAGCTGCTGTGTGGGCGTATTTTTCGTTGCCTGGCAACCTATTTTTTCATTTATGTTTTAAATTGTTCCATTATTGTTCAGCTCTATGTATTTTGGTGCTATTTTTTGTTGTAAAATGTAAAAGTCATAACATTGCCATTTTTGTTGCAAAATGTAAAGTCATAACACTGCCATTTTTTGGTGTAAAATGTAAAAAAGCCATAACAGTGCCATTTTTTGGTGCAAAATGTAAAAGTAATAACAGTGAAATTTTTTGGTGAAAAATGTAAGTCATAACAGTGCCATTTTTTTTGAAAAATGTAAAAGTCATAACACTGCCATTTTTTGGTGTAAATGTAAAAGTCATAACAGTGCCATTTTTGGTGCAACATGTAAAAGTCATAACAGTGAAATTTTTTGGTGAAAAATGTAAAAGTCATAACAGTGCCATTTTTTGGTGAAAAATGTAAAAGTCATAACAATGCCTTTTTTTTTGTAAAAGTCATAACCGTGTCATTGTTTGGTGTAAAATGTAATGATTAATACAAGAAGAGTGCCTTATATGAAACTGTGTTACTATTTCCTTTTTATAAGTTGACTAAGCATAACTGCTCCAAACTAAAAGTTAACAACCTCGACCAATAGCACTGCAGATACATGTAATAGTATCCACTGATTGGACTACCTGGATCATTTTCTGATATCAATAGAGGCAGTTGTCCTTGCAACAGACTGTATGCCCTAGAATTTGGCAGCTTCGTAATGGAGAGAGAAATGTGGTTTAATGTCTACTCGACAAAAACTAGGTCATTTCCTGACTAACATATGGTTCAATTTTATTTCAATAAATAATTTGTTTATGCGTAGGGGTCTTTAACAGTGGGAGGAAGCCGGAGAACCTGGAGAAAACCAATAAGATTGGGCAGCCGTGTATGTGGGAGGAATCGAAACCACGCTCCTTGATTCAATGACAGACTTGATCCAACATGCGGTTAACCTTTGGGCCACCCACAGCTTAGTAATGAAATCAATCTTTAGTTTCAAGACCCTGCTGTCCTATTACACCCTGTAGTTACTAGTTAGTATCTCCGGCCCCTTTAGCAACACCCAGTAATAAGGGTAGTGTGCGCATGGAAATAGCAATTATTTAAGTATTGTTTTCGATAGATTTGATACCTGAGTCGTGTCGAAGTGAAGCTTTGACAAAAAAACAAAACAATTTCATTTCACATTGCTTTCCTAAGTCGATACACCAGAAGTGAATAAAGCGGATGTTGGTGTTATGGCCTTTTTTACTTTTCTACCGTAAATAAAGTGTCCTTGTTTCCTTTAAAAATTAACCAGCGATGAAAAGATTCTTCCTTTCGGTCCTCTTTCAGTTGCAATATTTCAGAGTGTTAACAGCATGAGTTTATTTTTTACACAGTGTTTAAGATACAGCGCAATCATCAGAGGACCTGTCATTTTTCTCATTGACCTTATTTTAATTTGTGATCAATATTTATTAAAATAAATTAAATTTTTGTTAGTTTCACAGTTTTAACCACAATTAATATACACACTGTTATATGGATCTCTGAAAGCCACGGGGAACTACAAATTACAATAATATGCAGTGAGCATTAAATTTGACGACAGCTCAGTTTTTATTGATAAAAACCATTGCAGCCTCAATAGTTTATATAACATTTCAGGCCTAAAGAAAGACCTGCTATAGGCAGATTTACCTCTTGTATAATGTATGTTTAAGCAACTATCTCTGTAAACGCTTCGGGTCCCAAAAACTGTCCCAGTGTCAATTTATCCAATCATTGTCCTGTGGTTGTTTTATTTCCCATTCCCAATGGGATTTTATATGGTTTTCCTGTCGTTGCTAAATTACCCTTTGACAATGAATGTAAACCACATCGTTTCACCCCCCACCCCCTCGAAATCAATATAAATAGATGAAGTAAATCATAAAAAGCTCCATTGGCCGCATGGTTTATTTGTTATAAATTAGCACTTAGTATCTTATTCATCCGCCGGGTTCCTCATAATCTTTACACTAGTCATAAACACACAGTCATATTTTTAGAAGGGACCTCTAAATCCCCAAAATCCCAAGCAGACCTCAAAAACCACCAAATAAACCATCTGAGATATCTTCAAAGGTATTGGCGATAGCCATACTAGATTATTCTGACTGAGTAAAGTACGGCTAAACGTGTGCCCGAGAACAATTTATAGCTCAATAGCAATAGCGCTAGTACTGGTCCGCGAAATGGCGTGAAATACGATGGTCCGTCAAAACTGTGATATGCCTGTAAGTGTGTGTATGTGTGTGTGTCTGTGGTTCACCTACAGGGGCAATTCTTCATGGATTTTCTTCAAACTTTGTATACTTATTCTTTATACACTAAGAAAGATCCCTATTGTTTTTGGTACATGCCCGACCCCCAGGGGCAGAGCCACGCCCATTTCTAGTATTTGTTTGTTTGTCGTCTACAGGCCACATTTCTTACCTTATAATCTTGAAACTTTGCATACATATTCTTTGTACCCCACAGAACATCCCTTTTGTTTGGGGTGCATGACCCCCCCCCCCCCCAGGGGCAGAGCCACGCCCATTTACTTTTCGTGTGTCTTTGTGTCGCCTACAGGGCGCAATTCTTACTGGATTTTCTTAAAACTTTGTATACTTACTCTTTATACCCTTAGGATGATCCCTATCATTTGGGGTGCATGGCCAACCCCCAGGGGCAGAGCCACGCCCATTTTCATTTTGTTTGTCGCCTACAGGCCACAATTCTTAATCGATCATCTTGAAACTTAAAATCCTTATACTCTAAGGATGAGCCCGTTTAGTTTTGGGTGCATGCCCGACCCCCTGGGACAGCAACGCCCATCTCTTGTATTTGTTTGTCTGTCGACTACAGGCTGCATTTCTTAACGTATCATCTTAAAACTTTGCATACTTATTCTTGGTACCTTAAGGAAGATCCCTATTGTTTTTGGTGCATGCCCGACCCCCAGGGAAGTGCCACACCCATTTTCTTTTTGTGTGTCTATGGGGTACAACGAATATGTATGCAAAGTTTCAAGATTATAAGGTAAGAAATGTGGCCTGTAGACGTCAAACAAACAAATACTAGAAATGGGCGTGGCTCTGCCCCTGGGGGTCGGGCATGCACCAAAAACAATAGAGATCTTTCTTAGGGTATAAGGAATAAGTATACAAAGTTTGAAGAAAATCCATGAAGAATTGCCCCTGTAGGTGAACCACAGACACACACACATACACACACACATACAGGCCACAATCCTTAATCGATTATCTTGAAATTATTTTGTACTTATTCCTTATACCCTAAGGCTGACCACTATATTTTTGGTGCATGCCGGCCCCCCTGGGACAGAGCCACGCCCAATGTTTTTGTGTCTTGTGTTCGCCTTCAGGTTGGAATTCTTAACAGATCCTTTTAAAAGTCTGCATACCTATTCCTTATACCCTAAGGACGACCCCTGTTTTTGGTGATTTCCTAACCCCCAGGGGCAGAGCCATGCCCATTTTTACTTTGTGGCTGTGTGTGTTGCCTACAGGCCCCGATTCTTAATGGATCGTCTTTAAACTTGGGATATGTATTCCTTATAGCCTAAGGACGACAACTGCATGTCCCCACTCCCAGAGGCAAGCCACGCCCAATTTTTGTGTTTGTCGTTTACAGGCCGCAATTCTGAATGAATCAGCTTGGTACTTGGTACTATTGATTTTGGTGAATGTCACGACCCCAGGGGCAGAGTCACGCCCACTTTGTGCCTTGAGCGTCTGAAGGCCACAATTCTGAATAGATTATCTTGGTACACTTATTCCTAATACTCAAAGGACGGCAACTATTGATGTTGAGGCACGACCCTCAACGCTAAACAAACCAAATGCCTAGCCTTCTTGACAAAGTACCATATCAATCAAAGCAGGAATGTGGACGTATATTGTAGCGTTAGCGATATGTTTGTTATTTTCACTTGCACTACACGTAGATTCCCTGGTAATTTTAGATTTGGTTATTGATCTAATTTACTAATATTTCCTTATACGTAAACCACATTCCCAGGGATTTGGTTATTGATCTAATTTACTAATATTTCACAGTAAACTGTTTTCCCGGGGAATTAAATAAAGACTGTATGTGTACATGAGTTTGCTTTCAAACAAACCAACACTTTGGTTGAATGAGGCTTTTGTCAACTTTGATCTGTTCTTGGTAAGATTATTGTGAATCATCACAAATAGATTCATTCAGAGTTGACTTTTATTTAAATATACTGAATGATTATTAAAGGGTGTTTTATCCGTGTTAAGCTATTTTACTTACTAGCCAAACAATTGTCTGGTGTATAGATTCACCCAAATGGTTACATGTTTTTTCTACAAAATACACCCGGCACTATCAATATAATATTAAACCGCATGCCATTTCATTTCGAACTGGCATGGTTTCGAATCCTCGGTTGGACGTAACAGGGAGTAGGTTCGCCTGTCCAACCCGGTGACTTTTCTCCGCGTCCTCCTGTTTCCTCCCACTACTAAAATCCGTACGCGAAAGCGAATTATTAAAATAAAATTGAAACCATGTTAGTCCTAGTTTTCCATTCCCGTGTTGGTCCTTGTTAGTGCTTCATCAGGCGCGTGGGGGTGTTAATTAGAATATCGATAATATACCCAATAATATTACAAAACAATAACCTATTCAATAATCGATAATGAGACCTGGCATCGCAACTGTTTGTCTTATTACAGGGAAACATTACTTCATTTCAACTGGCAATTTTAGGCTGTTGCTTAATTGCACATTAGAGCTGCGGTGGCTCAGTCAATAAGACACTGGACGTGCCAATTTGCCTTCATAGCATACTGCATAGCGTTTGTCCTTCTACATCTGTCCGGTCGATGCGGAAAAGTATAACCCCATTTTATTTCGTTTCGGTTTATTTCACACGTATGACAAAAGCATATAGATTATAACAAAGGCAATACGTTAGACCTTTCACTTGGTTATGCCCAAATACTAAACTTTTATGGACCATATTCGCATTAAAACCACGCCCATTTAATTGTCTGCTTGGTTAAACCTACATAAAATCTATATAAATTTAGTCCACACAATACAGAAAATAAATACTATTACATAGTTTGATGGCCGACTATCGAGGAGACGACCGTTTGGTTATAAAGTTTATAAAGATATATTTACACTCTTTGTTATTTGGGGGAGGGGGTCTGATAAAAATTGTTAGCTCTAGAGGGACCACCAAGCTAAAAACGCGATTTTCTCTTATAATCAAGGGCTATTTCAGGATGTTGCGAACCGATATGCGCCAATATTGACAGGGACCAAGATCTTTGAGTTATAAACATGTATTTCAATTTTCATCAAAATCAGATAAAAAAATTATGACCCGTAGAGGGTTCACAAAATTGATATACATATTTACACTATTTGCGTACGGGCGACGGCAATTTTGTCCGATTTTCACAAGATTCGAACTCAGTCGTCATTACAGTATTAACGGTGATATATTCGAACGGTTTATTTATAAAAGCGTTTTTTCGTGCAATCCGAAACCATAATTCTGGAAGTTACGATCCGATATGCGCAAATAATCATACATTTCAAGTTTCATCAAAATCAGACGCGAATAAGTGACCTCCCGAGTGTCATCAAGTTAAAACGTGATTTTTCATACAATCAGGCGCCAAAATACATGAAGTATCGATCCGATACATGCCAATATCAAAGGGAATCGAGGTCATTTGGAGATACACTTATATTTCTAGTGTCTTAAAAATCGGTTAAGAATTGTGACCTGTGGCGTGTCCACAAACAAACTGTGGACGTCCGGACCTCCGGATGGACAGGGTCGACGACAATATACGTCCACATGCCGTTTATTATTTCGAGACGAAAATTCAATAGCACAGGTCTATGCTAGTTTCGATCAGAATGAAATATTTTACTTCATAAAGTTCAGCAAACAACTTTGGTTAGATTTGATCTGAATAAAATACTTCTACAAATTAATTACTGTAACAGGTTATATTTAAAACATATTCAATATGTTCTCTTTACCTTGCATTTGTGAAAACAACGTACACAACATGACCGTTTTTTCGTCTCAACGAACAGGTTGATCTTCTTGAACTGAACTGCTACGGATCTCAACCCTTTCCATTGTTTACTTGGTATCTATGAGTCATTTATACGCATTGATATTAAGAAATATATGTAAAGTATTCAAACTGTTAAACGTGTTTACCTTCGTAATGTCTATTTTGATAGATAAGATGGAGAGGGAATGCTGGGTTGAGTTACTATACCACGGAAAGGCATGCTGCTACGTGGGTTTACTATTTGTTACAGAGAGAGAGAGAAATGGGGTTTAACGTCCACTCGACCCAAACTAGGTCATTTTGGGACTAACCTATGGTTTCAATTTTATTTCAATAATTCGCTTGCGCGTAGGGGTCTTTAGCAGTGGGAGGAAACCGAAGTGCCCGGAGGAAACCCACGAGGTTGAGAAGGCGTCCCTATCTCCATTCCACATACGCCCACACCAGGGATCGACACCACAGCCGCAAGCCAGAGGTGACCGGCCAACTAGAGGTGGAAGCGCGGCACTCTAGACCACTAGGCCAAACAAGATGGCTGCCAGAGGGTAGTACTGTGTCTTGGTGGTGACTATTATGTTGATTTTCTAAAATTGTGCTTTAAGTACTTTTTAAGGACTATAACTTTGGATAGCAGTAATTGGAGTTTTAAATTTGTTACTGTTTTTTGTGATATAGACAGTTTTAGTTTTAGTGAACACTTATTATGATCACCTACACCAAACAACAACTTTTATCCCTGAACTCTAATCAAAACTTCAGTAAGACTGTATTGTTTGATGAGTTCCCTGAGTTAAAACCCAGCCCAAGTTTACATCTCACACCAAGAGTAAGAATCACCTATAAAACTAAAAGACAGAGAAACAATAGAGGAGTTAACCTGAACAATTTGAGACAAGTGAAATTTAAATCACCTCAAAATGTTAAATGTGACAATATAAACACGAAAAACCTGATTTATGTTGAAATGCAGAAGACAGATAATTCATTAAAATGTGCCAATAAATTTCAAGTGTGTCTATTTAATGCAAGGTCAGTTAGGAATAAATCTCAGGAACTTAACCAATACGTTTGTGACAACAATGTGGACATTTTTGCTATAACAGAAACATGGTTATCGGAAAATGCAGACACTGCTTCAATCACTGATCTTGTACCAAATGGATATTCCATCTTTCATCAGTCAAGACCAACACGCGGAGGAGGGGTTGCTCTGATTTTCAAGTCCAGTCTTGGTGTTACAGTTCAGAAACCGACTAAGTTTAAAACTTTTGAATATCTTCACACATTAATATTATCTGTTATTGTCATTTATCGTCCACCTAGCAGAGATGCTGAAACTATCTCGAACTTTTTTACTGAATTTCCCAGTGTTCTAGACAAACTTGCTTGTTCGAGCAATAAACTTCTTCTTCTTGGAGATTTTAATTTTCACCTGCAAGATTCTACCGATACGAACGCTGTTCCATTTAATGACTTATTTAGAGCACATTCCCTCATTCAGCATGTTTCAGTTCCCACACATAATCGTGGTAATATTTTGGATTTAGTTATATCAAGAGACCGTGAAAATCTCATTCATAATGTTAGTGTTTCGAATAATCTCATCTCCGATCATTTTCCAGTTAATTTTAATCTGAGTATTCAGAAGCCTCCACTTCAAACTAAAACACTGACCTTTAGAAACTTCAAGAAACATGATAACGAGTGTTTTATTAATGAACTTCAGAATGCTAATTATTTCTCAACTTCTCAACTTGAAAGTGTCAATGAAAAAGCCAGTGCTTATAATAGTATAATAGTAGATGTTCTTGATCAAATTCTACCACTCAAGTCCAAAACCATTAATATCCGACCAAACAATGCTTGGTTTACTGATGAGCTACGTGAACTAAAAATGTCCAAAACAAAAGCGGAAAAAAACTTGGTATAAGACCAAACTTCATGTTCACAAAGAAATCTTTAAATCTAAGAACAATGAGCTCAGCCATAAAATAAAAGACTGCAAGAAATCATATTTTTCTAATAGAATTGAAAACAGTCAAAATAAGCAACGTGAATTATTTAAAATATCAAAATCTCTTCTTGATCATACACATGGTCAAACAATTCTACCAGAATCTGATGATCAATTTGAACTGGCATGTAAATTTTCAAACTATTTTTCAGAGAAAATTCAAAGAATCAGTTCAGAATTAAAACCAATGGTATTAGCAGACGGTGAAAATCACAATTGTGATTCTCAAATCCCTCCGACATTGTGTGGGTTTCAAACTGTCAGTGAGAATGACATTAAAAAAATATTGAAAGAATCTTCTAAAACCACTTGTTCCTTGGACCCAATTCCATCCAAATTTCTAGTGAATAATATTGATGTGTTTTCTCCGGTTATTACCAATATCATCAATTCTGCTATAAGTGAAAATTGTGTCCCTGATGTATTTAAGCATGCCGTTGTTTTTCCTTTAATCAAAAAGCCCAGTCTTGACAGAAATCTTGAAAGAAACTACAGACCAGTGTCTAATTTAAGTTTTATATCAAAGCTTTTAGAATGTTGTATTTCAAAACAGTTAGTGTATCATATAAGTGATCATGATTTATTAGAAAAGTTCCAAAGCGCCAGAAGAAAATACCATAGCACTGAAACAGCTCTGATACGTGTGCACAACGACATCAACTTATCTGTAGATAAGAGTGAATGTGTTTTACTTGTACTACTGGACTTATCGGCAGCTTTCGACACTGTTGACCATCTGATACTCCTAAATCGACTACAGAATGTGTTTGGAATCAAAGAAAAAGCTCTTGAACTTATTTCTTCGTATCTAACAAACAGACATCAGATAGTTATAGTTGGCGATCACGCTTCACCCAAAACCATTCTTTCTTGTGGCGTTCCGCGAGGATCATTTCTGGGACCGATACTGTTTAGTCTTTATGATTTATCTATCATTCAAACCCTCTGTTGACAATCATCTCATTTTCTCTAAGTCAAAACTTGAACAGTGCATAGATGACATTAAAAATTGGATGACTTCAAACTTTCTTAAGTTAAACGATGACAAAACGGAATATCTACAAATTGGCTCTAAAAATGTGCTTAGTAAAGTTGATTCTGATCCTTCAATTCGTGTGTGTAAAACTGTTATATCCCCATCACTAACTGCTAGAAACATAGGAGCCATCTTTGACTCACATCTTACAATGGAAAATCACGTTAATAATATTTATAAGAATGGCTATTATAATCTCCGCAATATCAGTAGAATACGTAAATATTTATCTGTTGATGCTTTAATATTTAACTTTAATTCAGTCTCTTGTTATTTCACGTCTTGATTGTTTGAACTCCCTGTTAACTGGTCTACCGATTAAATCTAATTTCTAAACTGCAAAAATTGCAGAATTCTGCAGCACGTCTGGTTACTGGTGTGGGTTATCATGAGCACGCAACTCCAATTCTTTGCACCCTTCATTGGCTTCCTGTATCATTCAGAATTGATTTTAAAATATTGTTAATCACATATAAATGTCTTAATGGTTTCGCACCTCCATACTTATCTGAATTGTTACAAATCCGCTCTTCAGCGAGAAACACAAGGTCTTCTAGGGATGATCTACAGTTGGTACAACCTCGAGTCAGACTAGCATCCTATGGCGAGCGGGCGTTTTCATTTTATGCACCATTACTTTGGAATAAATTACCTTATTTTATTCGAAAATCACCCTCCATCATTACATTTAAATCGCACTTGAAAACTCATTTATTTAAACAGGCATTTTACTGATTTTATGCATGTACATTTTACTAGTTTATTTTTACACATTTGACTGTTTTTAGTTTTTATATCATTTTCACATTAGGAACTGTTTTAGGAACTTCTTTTTATTATAAATTGTATTTTAGGAACTGTTTTTATGAACTTCTTTCTTATGATAAATTGTATTTTTACTTTGTTATTGTTAAGCGCATCTGAACACTTCGGTGAAAGATGCGCTATATAAATGTAATAAATAATAATAATAATAATCCCAACCCCCCACCTATTTGTTACAGTTCTTCGTATGATCTAATGAAGTGTGTGATAACATTGTGTGCGTTTATAACAATCCACTTGAACTGTTCACACTTTCACTGTGTGACTCGCTTGACTTTACATTGACGAATAAAATCGACTGATCTCTGATAAACTAAATCAGTATTGCTTGTTCTAGTTCAGGCTTGGATTTTATGACATCATCCCGGCAGTTTGATGGATATAAGACCTTTAGCTCCTCCCACTTTTAACTGACCATATGTGGAGAAAGACGTCCTTATTGTTAGGTTTCATTTGTGAGTAAAATCCGTATTGTCCGTAAATTTGTCCTTGTCTCTGTGTAATTGTTTGTGTGTGCTGCAGACCCTTTGCACTTACTTTTAGACCAAAACACGAGTTACTGTATACACCTTGGTGTACACGTAAAGAGAGAGAGAGAGAGAGAGAGAGAGAGAGATGGGGTTTAACGTCCACTCAACACAAACTAGGTCATTTCGGGACTAACATATGGTTTATTTTTATTTTAATAATTCCCCTGCGCCTAGGGGTCTTTATAATTAGCAGTGTTAAGAAACCGGAGTGCCCGGAGGAAGCCCACGAGGTTGAGAAGGCGCCCCTATCTCCATGCCACATACGCTCACAACAGGGCTCGAAACCGCAGCCGCAAGCCAGAGGTGACCGGCCAGCTACAGGTCGAAGCGTGGCACTCTAGACCACTGCCCCCCCCCCCCGGTACACGTAAAACAGCTTTTGAAGTCGGCGTGTGCTCGGTTGGAGCAACGCAATCAGTCCATTCATTTATTTTTTTCGCAACTTGTAGTAATGTTAGGGACTTTTTAAAAAAAAATAAAAATCATGAATAGGTTAGATGACCCGCACATAAGAGGACATGATGTAATACATACACATGTGTAATTTGTTTTCAATTCTGGGTGAAAAACAGGTGTAATTGACCAATCACATACTAGGTTGCAGAAATCTTAGCACGATCCGAGCATGACATTTCTCTCAAGGTCAATGTTGGTCTTCTAAAATATCCCCAAAAATTACAAGAGAGCCATAATGTGGTGGGATTCGGCAGTTACTCGCTGTGAGTTCAGTTGGGTTTTGAAAGGCATGTTATTTTTATACAGTTTATACTTGTAAGCATGTATTTTGTCACGATGTAGAAACGAATTGTTGTACCTGGGCAAAAGTCAAAGATTTTAGCTGCAAATAACTTGTGTTGGTTCAGTAAATTCTCTAGTAAACAACAAAGGATATCCACGTTAGTGTTTCAAAGGACCAATCTTGTGAACGCTATTTGTGTTGAAGTTGAACACAACAAATATTGTGCCAACGTTTCAAGAGTGAGTCCAAGAATCCAACGATTAAACTTCCAACCAATACTTTGGAATTGTAGGAACGGCCTTTTAGTGAATTGACTCGAACTCAGGCAGAGGATGTGAACAAACTGTTGATAAAACATCACGATTTATTTGCATCATCATCAAAAGATTTAGTAGATTGGTTAAACATACAATCCATATCGGAAATACTATTACGATCATCTGATCGTATGGAAAATTTTTCTCTTGCCTCTTGCAGATAAAGTGTGTTTGTTTACCCCGTCGATGTCAGTCGGACAGACAGACACAAGTTTGTCAAACGAAAGAGTGAGCACCACAAGGTACTGCGAAGAGTGACCTACATCAAGTACGAAATTGTGGATAATCAGTCATCGTAAACAAGTAGATCACGTGACGTGGACCGACTTCGTAAATTGACGCAACAGATAGATGAGTATGATAGTGATCGTAACGAGAATGCCGCGGTGTGTGATGCCGACATTGAGAACGGTGATAAAATACAAGGTTTTGCACCGCATGTGACCAGGAGTGATAGAAAGGTTGTGCGAGCATTATGTCTTGATACCAAGGTTATGCCCCTTCCTATATCTCCAGGTAATATGACATCATTTGCCATCCCTAAACCACGCAAGTGCCTTGTCTGTAAGATGCTGAATTCAAAAACAGATCAAAATATGAGAGTCGAGGTAATTCTAAATCATATAAATTGATTAAACTGGAACTATAGAAGGAAAGAGGGAGCAAGATGAACGGTAATGGAAACGACGAGTGTGCAGTCTGTGGTGGTGAAGAAACAGGATCCCAGTGACTGAATATAAATTGAGTCACCATGCAAAGAAGGGAAGTGAGTATGGGGATGAACCCGAATTATTTTTTCCCTCTATTCTGAGGCTAGTTCCGAAGAAGTGAAAGACGTGACTGTCCAACAAGATGCCAGGAAGTTGCGATTTTGCCGAGGCCACTGATTGGTAAAGTAGAGATCACTACTATGGACATGGGGATGGAAAGGTTAGGAGATGGGCGATGGAAGAGGGGGGAGAGAAGAGAGAAATGGGGTTTAACGTCCACTCGACACAAACTAGGTCATTTCGGGACTAACATATGGTTTAATTTTATTTCAATAATTCGCTTGTGCGTAGGGATCTTTAGCAGTGGGAGGAAACCGGAGCACCCGGAGAAAAACCAACGAGGTTGGACAGGCGACCCTACTCCTTGCCACGTACAACCGGGGATTCGAAACCACGCCAGTTGACTCAAAAGCAGGCCGTATGATACAGTGCTCGCACGTTATCCATTCGGCCTCCCAACCCCCGATCGACGAGGAGTTGGAGACGGATGCGAAGAAGAGGCATTAGACGATGGTGTTATTGCGTGTGAAAGGACTATAACGTAATTCGAATTGGACAGAATATAATTAACTGTGATTCATTTAATTATATTCACCCATCTCTTGTTTTCATGACTGCAATGCGGGACGCATTGGGCGTGGGTACCGTGATGACCGAAATATCTACTGTTAGTGTGTTGGTTTTGGCGATCGTCTTTGGATTCATTTTGATTTCTAGATTCCATATCGACCCTTTTCTGCCTTTTAGTAAAAATAAGTGTTTGTCTTTTTCTTAATAAATGAAATTTAATCAAAACCGTAACCAATATAATTACTTCAAACAACAAACAACCATGTTGTCAAATAGATTAGTAGATCAACACTAATTCGTCCCATAGTGTAAATATGAACACATTCGAACACTGCAAAAGTCAATAACGTTCAAATACGGGCGTTAAATAAGTTGAATCAGCTACGTCTTGTGTTCGGGAATCACAAGAGTTTGGAGGATAATCGTGGTCACTTGAGTCGTGTCTATGATGTTCTGTAATATTAATATTTAAAGGCACCAACTGATCACTATTCAATTTAACTGATCCCCGGTCACTTCTTGGTGTGACATTGCTGTCAACATCTGTATCTTGGACATTGTTTTCTCGTTCATCATTCTCACAAGGAATAGACGTCTGTATAAGTAGTGGTATATATGAATTCGGAATGGTACTAATTTCATCCCTGTTAACAGAATCGTAAGGATTCGTGTATGGATTGGCATCGCTGAGAGTTGACGAAGAAACTGACGCTGTAGAATGACGACTACTGGCCTCATCAGCAACGATAACCGTCTCGTATGAGCTACGGACTACCATTGGGGATTGAGTCATGGTGGGCGCCTCATTATTCATTTCACGGTGTTTTGTTTTATGGTCTGGAAAGTAAATATGAATGTCTTTCAGTCCCAATTTTTTTTTAATGATAATGCACCTTATGGGTAGTTTTCTTAACAAATGTAATGTTTACAGTGGATCAATACTTCATTTGATTATTTAAAGACCCACAGATCAATAATTGACAATAAATGCTACTTACAGGTAACATACATCCCAATAACAATCAACACCAACAAGATAACTATTACACCTAGAGGAATTATCAACACCAAACTGATTCCAATGTCCATTTTAATATCAGGTTTTTCTTTGTTTTCTATACCTATAAAAATAAAATCAAAGATGTTTGTATATATGAATGTGGGTATGTTTGTCCATCACGCTTCCTCAAGAAATATATGATAAAAAAGCAAACAGTATGGCCCCGTGAATTTTTAGGTCATGATTTTTAAAGGTTATAATAAAATCTGAAACTTCTCATCTATCTTAGAACTTAACACAATTCCAGTAATAGATCATCCTTCCTTTGCCATTATTCAAGTTTTCCGGAAAAACTACTTGTATTACATGAATAAACTAGAAGTAACATCATCAGTAACAATAAATATATTATCATTGAAATTCGACAGAACATTGTATAACATGGTGGTTGCAGAACACGCTCACACGCTTCCTTCGCTGTACAATATAAGATCAAAGCATACATGTTATTTATGATTAATTTACCGTCATTAACTTTGATGTATTGACTTTGCTTGTAGATTGTCTTACTAAATTCTAATTTTAAACTATAAGAGTAGTTGAAAACATCAGCTGTTGTGTTGAATATAGTGAAAGCTACCGTCTCTGTTACGCCATCACTACTCACTGTAACGTTGACATCCGACAACCCCCGTTTGATGTCTTCTGAACCATCCGGAAATATTGATAGTATATTCTCATTCTAAAACAAAGAGAAAGCAATTATTATGAAATAATAATTAATCTGATTTAAAATAGTTAGTCTTTATCAACTTACAATTTAATGTCAGTGATAGACACCAGGGGTTATTAAATAGTATGCTTCCTTACATGCATCAAAACTTAAAAACACGGGCACTGGTCAGATTTAAAAAGAAATGGTTACCATTGTCGATATAGCAGTATGTTTGACGCAGGGAGAATTGGGTTTTAACGTCCACTCGACACAAACTAGGTCATTTCGGGACTAACATATGGTTCAATTTTATTTCAATAATTCGCTTGTGCGTAGGGGTCTTTAGCAGTAGGAGGAAACTGAAGGACCCGGCTAAATTCCCACGAGACCATCCAACCCCCCGATTAGTATAGAAGTGTCACTATTTCATTCTAGATTGTTACTACGTTAGCTAACTACTGTTCAGCTTCCTCCACTGCCCCTCTTTGACTAGCAATATAGTCTGGGTGGTACTTTTAAAGGTGTTGTGGTTGCTGTAAGATGAATTTAAAAAAAAAAACACCTCAAGCAGATTTCAGATACCCCTACCACCAGCTCACACTGTCATACATTAAATGAGTTGTAACTTACAATATTATCTTTCTTCCTGTGTATAGAGACAATCTTTTTATTTATCACATGTTTGTATGTCCATGTCACAGTAACATCATTTCCTAAACGACCGTTTAGCGGCTTTATATCATACTGCATATTGAGATCTTCAAATAAAAGGATACAGAAGAATAAACCCTTTAGAAAATACGGGTGGACGTGGTTTTAGTTTCTTGCATACAAAATTAGATAGTTAAGTTATTTATAGGTGTCAACTCAATGAATAGACAGTTTAACTTCACATGAATCATAAACATATTGCATCATTCTATTTTAATGGCCTTGTATGTACAATGCATTCTACCGTGTGATTGCATAGTTGAGCATTGACTACATTATCCAGGGACTGTTTATGAATAATAATGTATAGACTTTATATTTGCAGTTACATTGGTCATTATCAATAACCTAAAAATAATCTTAGTATGTATACGGTCTTGTGTCATCTTGTTTGAAATCAGAACGACTGTTTGTAATTTATATTGGGCTAAATCGCGTACTCTTCTGTTCTTGTATCTATAGACAATATTTTATTTTATCTTCTAACTTCTAAACAGTTCATTCGTCACCGGAATCGATTGTTCTTGACCGTAACCTACCGTTCAGCTCCGGAATCATAGTTCCACGTCCACGACTTGAAGAAAAGAGAGACTATCATATATAGAGGTAGTCGAAGTTGTTTACCTTTAATAATTGTAAGATTGATATCTTTATATGTATCCCAGAAGACAAGTTTACATCTATATATTCCACTGTCTTCTTGTTGGACGTTTTTTAAAGTGAGAGTTATTGTGGTGTAATGTTCATCAGATCGTTTCTTTATTATGTACTTCTTCTCATCTAGTTTTATCTGAAAATGAAATAAATGGCATACATCTGATCTGGGTTGTTCCTATATTTATTATATTATCAACTTGGTAAAGTCCGTGCAATTAAACAATTCTAGAGTATTCAGAGAGATCAATCATTTGTCCAAAAAAAGGGATTAACTTTAATCTAACAAAATTAATTATCGGGCATTAACAAACTAAAACTGTTGATATCCTCGCGATTAGATTAATGTTTCAAGAACTCACTTCATCTTTAAAAAAGGAGACTTTGTGTTTGGTTTTCTTTAGTGTCCATTCTAGTTGAATAGATGATCCATATATTCCAGTTATGACACCAACACTATTATCTTTAAACCACCAGTTTGCTGTAATATATATAGTTTTTTGTTTTATGTTTTTATTGTAGAATGCTATCGATTTATCATTACTAGGTGATGACAAGTTTGAACAACGGGTGAAACTGAAACATTAACATGTGCTTCGTCTTGATTTACCTTACCCCAATCAATTTGTAGCTAACTAAGAAATATGCAAATGCCCTCCATCCCGTATCAGATGAGAGATACTTACTCGGCCAGCATCGGCATTGGACCCAGCTTCCTAGATATTGAGTCACCATAGTTCGCACATAACGGTTCTGCACTTTTTAGCACATATGACTTCATAAATGAGTTAGTACCTGCAGATTTCGTCAGTCTCCAGTTGTACACAGGACTAGCGCTAACCCTAACCCTTGTAGCAATATAGACAAGGAATGGGGAGATAAGATATAGTTTTATGTTTCTAACATATTCACATATATGCAGGTGTGTACCGAAATCAACTAACATTTGATTGACATATTGGTATATGGAAAGGGGTTATGGAAACAAAACATAGCTGGTTCTACGTGTCAATAACATGATAACAGATATCTCATGCGCAATTTCTAAATTTCCATAACCATATAAGGGTGAGTTTTGACGTCATTGTGCTCAATTCACCAATCTCTCTAATTATTTACATCATGTTTGACCAATTAGATAATTGAATGTCCAAAACCAGTTGATATAAAATTATGATACTTGCGCGAATTCGTCAGACGACATTTAGATTCCAGACTTCGATTAGATTCCAGAGGGTTACCATCTAAGAGTCCTAGACACCGCGAGGTGTCTAGGTTGAATAGAGTTTAGTTAGCATTGACTGTAATTGTATGTACTATGCTTGTATGTATACCTATGCTACATAAAAGGTAAAAACGAACTGTTGCATTGTTATAACTGAAGAAGACAAACGTCTTAAGAAACCAGTAAGAAGAAACACACAACGTGAAAGAGAAGAAAAGACGATCAGAGATAAATCCAAGACGATCACAAGGCTAACGGTAATATGTAGCAAAAACAAGATGCATGGGTCATACGTAGGATGTGGCGACCGGACCGACAACACACGCTCTCCACGTCAGACAAAAAGGCCCATGGTGCTACACCCTGGCCGAAGCACAACCTTCACCCTAGCCCGCAATCAATCAACATATAACGTCATTCTTTAGTACAAATCAAAATTTAAACAAATGCTATGGTAGTCAATAAAATCTTGTAAAGGAATCTATTTATTTTGATACATGGTAAACTTTTACCGACATCACATGCTTTAGGTTTGTTCAATGACAATATCTAAAGTAGCTTTCGACTTAATCTATTAGTATTGGCACCTAATGTATCCCCTGGACCGAATTCATATAAAATTGTACAGTAAATCTACCTACCTTCGGTAAGTGACAAATATGTAAATAGAATCAGAGGCAGGTTGCTCTGCATTGTGACATTCTGAAACACAATCACCAAATTAAAATCACTTTCAACGATGCAAGTTGATTATTTTAAGTTTATCCAGAGTATGGAGATCTATATAGTTTAATATATTTTTCTTTTATCTTTTCCAGCTACTCTGGTTATATGCAATCTCAATTAGTGGTACCGTGCACTATACTTACTGACTTAAGTTAAATCGTTTGCCGAACGCATAAAAAAAAACTTGACATAGAAAAAAAGAGTAGACAATAGCGCCCGTCCCCATGGAAAAGTTCCCTAATATAGCATAGTGCATGGCATATGTCTGTAAAGAAAGGTGAGACGCTAAACCTCGTTACCTTTCAGTTATGCAGTTAAATATATCAGTTCAAAGGTTATTTGTACATATTAATTACAAAGCATGACGCGTCAAATAAATCTTGTCGGTTGTCAATGGAGTTCATCACCCCAAAAAATAATTCGGTCGGTCATCAACATCCGATTATGAAAAATGGTGCAACTGAATCGTATATTATATTATGTGCATTTAAGCTTACCAAGGCCCCTGATTCAATATCACATAGTTCGGCGCCGACGAATGAAAGGATACACAATCATTTAGTAACTGAATAGAGAAATATACTTTAATAACACATACTTATGGAAGATTAATTACTGATTTATTTAGGCGACGTTTCCAAGAGTATTCTCGCAATTTGGTCTTGATCACTTTATAAACACGCAATGAATTCAACCCCGGAAATTGTTTTACTTAAAATTTTTGAATGTTTGTCCAGTCTTATCCCCTAAATACACATCTAATTATGGTCTGATATAAGTATATATTACTTTGAGCTTTGGTAAACGCATCTGCGTTTTAGTTTCATTTTAGTGGCGAATTATACATATGCAAATACAGTTGTTTTTATTGCAGCTATTAAAATAAATAATATAATTCTTTACTGGTGGCAAGAATCGTAGTTGCAGATAAAATAAGTTTTGGGGTTTGAACAATATGCATCTTAAATCATATTAAATGAATGCCTGTTTTATGACGGGATATGAACCAATAACTGATATTATCCATTTCATCCAAATTCTGATCATACGTGTTTGTCTAAATACGAAATGATGTCCCTTTAAATGACACCAGTACAATTGTAATTACTATAATAGCATATAAGACTAATTTAGCAAATAAGCTATTTATACGTCAGCATACAATAGTGCAACAATTTCTTAACCAATTATTCAAATGTAAACTTACCTCCAAGATGTAATTACAATTCAGTAATGTTGACGGATGTTTGGTGAATGAACCACATTTAGCTTTATTATGATGCATTCAATGGTTTGTTTCATTGATTATCTTTGTGTATGTTGTTTCCGGCTGTTGTGTCTGTTTAATAAAAAAAAAGTTATAACTGCACTGCACTATATAAACCAATAGCACAGTCACAGTAAACGAAATAAAATGGGGTTTGACGTCCTACAGTTTGCTCCGATCCCGCCCCCCCCCCCAATTTGTTTGTGGGGTTGAACACTTCCTATACCGTATATGGAACAACATGTGGCAACCTCTTACTCAAAAGGGTGTATGCTTTTCACCATTGAAACTGGAAGTGGTAACCAATCTAACCGACCCCATAACTCTCTTTTACTTCTGCAGGACTGAGGGCCTGACAAGGACAGCTGTCTAGTCGTTCAGATGGACGAAAAACCGAAGTCCCGTGTACACATTGGCGTGCACGTAAAAGATCCCTTGGCAGTTGGAATTCGATATAAGAGGAGGTCGTAGCGCCGTTGCCCCGTTCCAAATTGCCCTCATAGCACACTGCATTGCGCATGCCCGTCTTCATTAGCCAAGGTTTGGAGCAGAATAGTAGAACGTTCAACCCCATTTCATTTCATTTCTCTTTTCCTTCCGTCTCAAAATCATGAATATTCACCAAATCCTGACAGAAAATTCATATTCTACGCCAGAATATACTAACAATAATCGACATACCTATAACGGGGGTGGGGGGGCAAGGAAACTACGCGTGTCCTGTAGCCATATTATTCAAGCAATCAACTTAAGCTATGGTACTATGCATAATATAATTATTTATTAAAATATAACGTATTGTAATCACTATGTAGCAATACTACAAAGTAATATATGTTACAAATACTCCAAACACAAGCTGTACATAGGTGTTATGTTTCCTTGTTTGATATTATGAGGCAATCCTGGGTTCGCTGTAATATGTAATAGAAACGAATACATCTTAGCAGGTAAACATTTTAAATTATTTTAGACATTCGACGGAAGTTAGTTCTCCTATATTTAATTAACTGATTGTTAGGCATCGCTTTGTATTTTTCATTTGAAACCAAATCTTACATTATATGCAATTGATATCGCGAAGTGATTTCGCCGACACTTATATATAATATTTATAAAGGAATATGCATATGGTGATTAGCGATAAAATAACGTGATCGATGCAAAAAAGTTTTCTATATATAAAGTTACTAAAAGATTCTACACAAATATAAAGTTTTAAAGAGAAAATATATTTCATCTTAGCTAGAGCTTTCATGGGGGTCATCGGGCTATGAGGGAAATTTTGCCCGGGCAGTGGCGCTATGGCCTACTCTTATATCGAATTCCAATGGCCAAGGGATCTTTAACGTGCACGCAAATATGTACACGGAAACCCGAACAGTTGTCCTTGTCATGCCCTCTGTTCTGCATCACTGACAAGGGGGGAAACCTTGCCGAAAATCGAAATGAACTTTCTCGGCCAATGCAGGGATCGAACACTCGACCTCCAGGCTAGCGAGCCAGCGTCTTACCCACTTAGCCATGCGATACCTGTATCTAAGGAAATGAAGGTGCTAGACATGGGGAAGAAATCATTTACCAAACATAATCGATTTATTTGACCACGGTACTAACCAATTTGACATAGCGATGAACGGTTGAAATATTCATGTATAGGTTGATTTCTTTTTTCATTTCAACTATACAGTAAGGAAATGTGCTCGCCCTTTTGTATCTGTGGTTTTAGTATTATTTAAATACATTACTACCTTTTATTCATTTCAACTATACACTATACAGTGTGGTTTGGGTATTATTTACTTACATTACTACTTTTCGTAATAATTATCAGTTTGTCTCGCATTAAGGCCTTTTGTGCAATGCAATCCGGTTGGAACTGGCGTGTTGTTAAACGTCCAATCATTCATGGTGGTCTGATGAGTGTGCGATTGTGATCATATTGTCAGTAAGTGAATTGCGACAAGTGGCGTGGTTACGATGGAAAGATTTAAATATAAATAGAACTCTCTCTCTTTCTTTCTAATTTCTTGACACATTAGACTGCGTAGTTTTTTAGTCAGTTAAGTGAATACACAAAGCACAACAATAGAAGTTGTTTATACATTGCACTGCATATTAAAAATAGGGTTATACTTTTTGAAATAGCTTATGTTATGTTTACAGGTACACCACACAATTAATAATAAATATAATACATTTCTCCATAACCAAACATAGCTCAATATAATAATCGTTTAACAAGAATGTGTCAGCACTGTGAACTCTACAAACGAGTAAAAGGGGTTATATTCTTTTTTAATTAGGATTTAAATAAACAACAAAATCTTTTAAATGTGTACATGTTTAAAACATTACTGCAGATACAGGTATTCTAAAACTGCTGAGATAAGAATGACATGTTATGGAATCCTGGTTTTCCTGTTAATGCTAACCGCCAAAATAAAAGGTATGTGATTAAAGCACTGATTTCTGGTAACAACATTGGGGTTGTAAGCTAAATGAGTCGCTCGACCTCGCAAGTATAGGAATGAGACATTTTCATTCGGACTAATTACAAATATGTGCCACCTATTTAGACACTACTTCATTTTCTGAACTTGTGTAGTCTGCATGACGTTGTGTTGTTGTCTACGATACAGTTATAAACACCGTACGTCCACATTTACCCATTGAAATAATGGTAAATCTCGGGGCGTCCTCATCAAATACAAGGTATCAATATATCTTTGATCTGTTCCCAAATTGTATTTAATGTATTTATTTTATTAAATTCTA
Source organism: Patella ulyssiponensis (assembly GCA_963678685.1). Taxonomy (NCBI): domain Eukaryota; kingdom Metazoa; phylum Mollusca; class Gastropoda; family Patellidae; genus Patella; species Patella ulyssiponensis. Next base: position 8,149,903 of record OY783227.1, on the reverse strand, counting down.
TTTTGAAAATAATACAGCGGGTGACTGGATTACCGCCGATAGAAATGACTATGTTATCCTGGCCGAGTGTGACATACAACTGGAATGGAAAATACAATCACAAGACTACAAGACATCAATTTCAAAGGTAAATATCACCTCTCTGTGATTCAAACCGGGGATGTTACTGTGTTGTGTGTTTCTGTGATACAGTGTGCTACCGTGTATTGCGTAGTCTTTCGGAGTATAAGTCTTGTTATTGAGCAAAATACAAACAAGATCAGATGTATTTTCGACATTTTGTTATCTTACATTTATAATCAAATATGACAAAGCTGTGGCAAAACGAAAACAGGGGGTCAGGTGGTCCAGTGGTTTCATGTATGTGCGTAAAATAATTGTTAATGAGTCAAGTAGCGTTGTTTCGAATCCCCGCCGGAATGTTACAAGGGATATGTTCGCCTGTCCAACTTCGCGGGTTTTTCTCCCGGTTCGAATATAGAAAACAAAACGATGAATTATAAGAAAAGCCCAAAAGAAATAATACGATCTTCCAAAAGCTCCCCAAGAGTACTCTTCCATTCGGGGCTTTAGGACTAGAACTTAAGAACACATTAATTGAAAAAACCCAACAAACATTGAACTGTTTTGTTGTGAGTGCACTTAGAAACACTCATGTATAAGGCAACGCTGTATAAATCGAACAATAACGACGTTTCTTGAGGACAATAGTCTACCAGTTCACTAACAGTGGTGATTCTCGTAGAATTCCGGAAAATTTTAAAGTTCTTTTCATCATATATACACATGTAGTCCCGTGCGCTTGAGAGTCAAAATGCATATACTATAGCATTTAATGATTAATACTTTTTAGATTGGTACATCAGATGAACAAACAAATGGAAGTGACAGACATCATATATACAATAATACAACTAGATCCGGATATCATAAATTCTTCAGTATAACAAAGACAACGATAAACGATGCTGGTGTATATAGATGTAAAGTGGATGAGTTGGATACTGAATATACAGACATTAATCTAACCGTTATCGGTAAGTTCCGGAGCTCTAACGTTTTGCTTTGTTCATATGCACCTTTCACAAACTCACATCACCAAAAATATGACCTTATGATCTATTATACACCAATTTACTAATACATCAAAATTTATTTAGGTTGCCTAATTGCCACGGACTTGCGTGAAATCATAAACCATTCATTTCAATATACTTGCTTGGGTAGGCTAATGGAGGTACAACCGAACTATTTTACAGATCTCAAATGGAAAAGTAAACCTATGTCTTCAGCAGTAAATATTGGAGATGATATAATCATGGAATGGAGATACATAACTATGGCTGTATTGGAACATATTTTGGTATACAGAATATCACTCTCTGATGACAAGTTTAGTCTTGTAAGTACATGTATATTATAATTCCCTACAACTGGATAATAGCGACTAAACCATACATAGTATAAAAACAGATCTCTAACTGTGCCGTAATGTTCTATTTTATACATCCAATGTCCCAAATAAAAACGGAACAAAAGTATTGCCAATAATCACTTTTATGTCAACGTTTTGATTTTATTTTAAACACGAAGCAAGTATGGCCGTCTTCTGAGATAAAATGCCAAAATAAAACTATTTATTTTTAAAACAATGGCACCTTTCATATTTTCACACATTCGTTCTGTCTACGAGGACTGTAATAAATAAAAAGTCGAAATAATTTATGAGAATCCACAAAACATTCTATTTGTGAAATCCAGATAGGATACATTTACCATTGTTCAAAACTACACCAATAACCTTGTCCCTGTATCTTATGAAAAGTCCAGTTCACCCGCCCGTTTTTCTTGTCTGAATACATTTTCGACAAAAAAGGCATTTCGACCAAATACAAAATATAACACAAATTTTATATATGCTTCAATACAAGGAAACAAGCAACGGAGATTACAATTTACTATCAGAATTCTATATTTATATACAAAGGGCCTTGTACAGTGGAACCGTGACTATGACAACAATATGTATAAGATAGAAGACCGGTGGCCAGATAACAGGATGACTTTTAATTTAACTGAAGATAATAATGGTACAACCAATGTTGTATTTAAATTATTTAATGTATCTGGCAACGATTTGAAATACAAATACTACATAAAGCTAAAGTACAGTGATACATGTTTGATTGAGAAAGGACCAGTTATACTGTATGAGGGTAAGTACACACATGGTTATGTTTGGTGAATTATAATGTCAGGTTGAATGGTAATATTCTTAACTAGAGGTAAACATTGTCGTAATTTCATACGAATGTTTAAGACTAACCCCCAGTTGCAATACATCAATGGTCGAGTATACGAGTACGGACATTTCGATCATTTCTTGACAAAGAAACCTGTAAGAGTATCGGAACGTTGAATAAAATAAAGTAAGGATTGAAAGTTTGAATCGCTTGGCAATTTTGTTCCACCAGAGGTATGAGTGCAGCATTTATTGTCCACAATTAATGTCTATTGCATCAGACTGTTATTCTTTTCTGTCGGGTTGTGGTTGATTTTCGTTTTTAAACACCGATAAAGTTAATATGTGCAATAATTTGTCAAAGAACTATTGCTTGAAAGGTGGGACGAAAACCCGAGGCCCCGTGTACGGGTTGGCCTAAGCCGCTGCCCGAAGAAAATTTCCCTCGTAGCTCAGTCGATATGGATCAATAAGACCTTAAACCTAATATAAATTTATTGTCACATATCAGACATGCACAGTGGTGTAGGGGCATGACGCTTTAATGGTTTGATACATATAACATAGAAGAAAGACATAAATTAAATACTGCAAGAAGAGAATATAGAATGTGTATGTATATTAATTTCAGGGGCGGATCTAGGAATTTTGAAAAGGGGGGGGGGGGGCGCAGCAAAATGAGGGCACTGACCGCGGAGACGGGGCACGCCGCGGAGAGGGTGGTTGGGGACCCAAGAAAATTATCCGTCAATTCCTTAGATCTGTAGCCATTCCAAGAGCTATTTGGCTGATATTTTCGTCTAAACGTTCGGAAATCGTTGAAAAAGAGCCTTAAAATCGAGCAAAAAAGCCAGTTGAAAGGCACTTTTAGTAGTAAAAAAGGGCAATGTCGACAATTAGGGGGGGGGGCGCCCCTTGCGCCCCCCCCCCCCCTTGAATCCGCCTCTGAATTTAACCCATACAATAACGAAACAGTCAAACTATATTGTTTTCCAATGGTAAAATATATTTTCTGTTTGTAGATGTAGGTTTTAAATGGCACAACTCACTGAATCCAGTAAAGTCAACCGTAAACACGGATGTTGACTTAGTGTGGAATTACACAAGTATGGAATTGGCAAACAAAATCATCTTCTACCAATCAGATGAAGTGACACGTGAGGTAATTCGTAAATTTCTACTTATTTACATCCATTTGAAATTATTCGATAAACACCAATATGTGACATATTCTGTCATAATATGGTTCATAAAACGTAACTTAAACCTTTTATTAATTGGCTGGTAGGGGTCTTTAGCCGTGGGAGGAAAACGGAGTGCCCGGGGGAAACCCACGAGGTTAAGAAGGCGCCCCTATCTCCATGCCACATACGCTCACACCAGGGCTCGAAACCACAGCCGCAAGCCAGAGGTGACTGGCCAGCTAGAAGTCGAACCGCGGCACTCTAGACCACTAGGCCATCCCAACCCCGCGGTAAGTAATAGGACGTCTTCCAATATGGCTTGACACATCTCGACAAATCTGCGACTACAGCATTCTGCCACCATAAAATTGTATGTTCAAACGACCAATAACACAAATGTTGAACTAAATTTCTTTAAACGCTTTTTTTTCTTATAAGCCGAAAGAAATAATTAACTAGACTTTTTTTGCGATTTCACTTCGGTGGCAGCGGACATAAAATAAAGCTACTTTACACACGATATAATATTAGCTCATTTGTGTTCATCATCTTACCAGCGTCGATAACAATTGTTGTTGTGATATAAAGTCTATTGCTATAGTTGAATGAACGGCTTACTCAAATGTATTCTAATGAAAATGATACTGGGGAATATGAGTACAGCGACTGTCTCGGTTGTGGCATTTATAAAACAGATACTAAATAGGATCTAACAGTACTGAAACTTAACTAGGTTAGTAGACACGTGTTTTTTTTTATTTATGTATATCAACTCAGACAAATCAGATAGCTGTATGGATAAGCGATGGGACAAATGGGGGGAATTTTACAACGACCATTGCAGAACCAACCTGGCTTAAGTTCAACAAAATTCCCATGGATGTCACCTCGGGAGAGACAATTATTCTAAGATTAGTTAAAGCTATTGATACCGACTTTGACCAAATCTACCAGTGTGAAATATTCTGTGGAAGTTTTGTCAGCAGTAAAAAAGGAATTCAACTAACTGCATGGAGTAAGTATCTATAAACGTAATTCAAATTCTATCAAGTAAATGATTATTCCCCAAAAATCGTGACACCTTTTCTTACTTTTCAAAATTATGATATGTAACCTAAATATTCAGACAGCTAAGCTCAATCCGATTCCTAGGGACATGTTTCTTGCTTTTACTGATTTTGAGATTCTTTATATCACCCAAGACATAGGACGAATCTATGAATATGAATTTTTCTGATATCTGCCTGTAAGATATTATTATGATAATTATTATTATAGGGCCAAACGTATATAGTAATTTTAATGAAACCGAAGACGGTATACAGTTGGTATGGTATTATGAGTATCGATTTCCAGTATATGCTGTTATATTTCATCGTTATAACACGACAGCAGGTGAAATGGTAAGAATAAACAGGTGCTTTTATGTCTGTACAGTAGGCGTGTGTCGGTGGCCTAAAGATACCGTAAGTGTGTTGCAAACACCCTGGGGTTTTTTTTCGGAGGGAGGCGGGAGTGAAAATGTTCAAAATTTTGCAGAACTCAGTGTTCATTTAAATATGGCTTGTAGACAGAATATATCGAAATGCAAAGAGAAATACCCCAACGGATCTAATATTATATTATCCATATTTTAATATGCATTTTCGTGTCTCCTTTTTTTCCTATAAGACATTAGGAAAGTGGCTTGGTGGAAAATTTGTATCAAGAATGGTCGATGGTGTACACAGATTGACATTTCATTTAACAGAATACAACAGAGAAAATGGTATAATAATGTTGTCCATAAGAGGTACCACGTCAGATGATCACAATGTTGAGTACTCCTGTCAGATTATCTTTACTGATAGAGTATCACACCGTTCAAGAAATATTGTTCTTAACGGTAAGTAGTTAGAAAATCAACATAGTTAGGTGTAAATCTAAATCATATAAGAGCTAAATCTGCCTAATGTAAATCGTTAGTTTGGCCTCAAATGTTATATAAATTTAGACATTAAAATCACATGGCAAGCCCGTAATCAACGTTCTAGACACGATTGTTAGTTAATGGATTGAAACTTCCTGAACAATGGTCCGTGATTGTACGAGAAATCGCGTTTTGTAGCTTGTGGACATCCTAGAGGTCACAATTTGATCCGATTTTGATGAAATTTGAAATGTATGTTTATAACACAAAGATGTTGGCTCCTTTCGATATTCGCGCATATCGGATCTTAACTTCCTGGATTATGGCCCCTGATTGTTCGAAAAAACGCATTTTTAGCTTGTGGATTCTCTAGAGGTCACTAAAATAGATTAGGTGCGACCATGTTTTATGAGCTTCTATAATTAACTCATATTAACTCGTTAACCAGATTGGACAAATAATACTGTCCAATTCCGAGGAATAAAACGATCTATGCCTGAGGCGCAGGAATTGGGAATCAAACTAGTTTCGTTTTCTCTTTATGCCACATATTGTTCACCGCGATAGGGGTCCAAATAAACCAGTGAGCTCGAGGGCTACCCAGTCTACCCTCACACAGATCAGCAGTGAATATTTAGCCACAATAAATACTTACTTTTTTCCTCAGACAAACTAAATTCTAAAACATTTTTTTCATACATATTAGACAAATAAATAAAGACATTTAAAGGATTTGTAGGTAAAAAATAATTCTTATTTAGTGTAATGGGTATTACAATGAGTAAAATACACCATTTTGTCCGAACCGGTAACGTTTTGTATAAACAATACACGCGCAATCGAGCCAATAAGTGACATCGAGTGATGTGGCGTCACTTGTTGATGGCAGTCATCTTTCGCGGAGATATTAGACGACTTTCGTAATCCTCTATGAAACAGATTGGAGTCTACCCTGACACTTCTAATACGGGGCTACATACATAGGACTAGAGACTTTTTGCAAGCACAAATTCCTGGTCCGTATTGCGTATCCGTATGGATTTTGAGTGTGACGTCATCATTTTTTGTATATTTCTCATATACGCGAAATGACATTACGTATCGAATAGCTTTCATACGGAAGAGGTCTGTGTAACATTGTCGTCTATTTACCGTCTTGTTTGCTACTTTTAGACACTGAAATAATGTATCATAGCGTTTTTATGAACCTATGTATATCCTAAAACACGAAGGTGTATATTTGATGTGATTTTTAACCATGATAACTGCTAGGAATTTTATCGGAATTTCCATACTTTTGCTGTCTGTATGCATGCTGGTTGATATACGTGCTAATTTAGGGAGGTGGGACCTTGTAAATCTGTAAACGATTTTATTTTGTGGTAAAGAGGTATAATAAAATTCCTGAAATCATACATTGGTGAAACCAAAAAAAAAAGCTGTCGAGTCGAAGATTATTTAATAAGATTCGACATAATTTTTTTTAAATAGCTCAGTGACTGTAGGCTAAACACTTGACTAGTACTGATGGTGATACGTACGCGACGGGAAAATCTACTAAAACTCTAAACGAAACGAATCACGTATGCGATACGGATACGTGATACGGGTAGGGAAAATTCAGCTTGCCAAAAGTCTCTATTGATTGATGGTACACGTACGTGCATTGAGTGCGATTAGTTTTTAGTATCACCGGGTCTGTATTTGAGGTAAATCTTTCCAAATTTCGTGCCGCCTTTTTCGGAAATGAAGGCACATTGTGTAATGAAAGATACATAGCCAAACAAACCTGGGTTCGATTTGTATCAAATATTTCCAGTTTCTCTTGTGTTTGCATTGATGAGGTCACTTGACTACCCTGCCTAACCACCCAGCACGCGTGTCTCCATAAGCAATAGACATGCCCTCTGTCACACAACTGATGATTACTGTCCTTGTTTCAGGGAAAGCCACGAGTGACTTCAAAGTATATCATGTTCGCTATGATACCGCATTGTCGACAGGTACTATTGTTGGTATTGTGTTGGCTAGTGTGCTACTTCCTACAGGACTCGTAATACTAATACTAGTAATTATAATTGTGAAAAGTGAGTATTAAATACAGCATTTAGTTTTGATTATAAAAAAACTATATTGACTTATGCTTTTCAGATCATTTTTAAATCGACCAATGCGTTAGTGTGGTATTCGATATAGTCTCTATTGGTGTACGCTGAAGACTATGAGGTTCTGGGTGCCTGAGACTATATTCGACTGGTTAGGAATAAACAATGTATAAATGCTTCTAACTATTCGAGTTATACGAGTGATTAAATGTTTACGGAAAACAGGATAAGACAAAATTGTACTATAGTAGTGTGGGATTATTTTTTATTAGTTTTATAAATAATTTAATAACGAAATTCAAATTTGATTTCAATATAGTTTTGTAAAAGTATACCAACATTAAAAAGCATATTTATTTTCCATTAACAAATATGAAAACGTTTGTGGACGATTTAAAGCATAGTACGTTTTGTTTTATTTAACAGAACGCAAGCACGTGGGTGGCTATACTACATGTCCTGAAGGTAAACCGATTTCTTAATTTTATAATATACATGATAATAAATCATTACGCATGTCACAAAATTGGACCTTTGGTTCTTTTGGGGGCGGATTGACGGTCATGTACTTATATAGTTCCCATTAACAAAAACACAATATGATTTAAATATCTTTATATAACTACAATATAATACAATAATATATATATTTTTGTAATTATTCTCTAATTTCACGGATTCAAACAACAAGACGAATCACAGTTCTACATTGATGAAATGACGAAACACGCGCACACAGCCGTCATTAAATTAAATATCTGACTCTCCACAGCACATTTAAGATGATTAAGATGATCAGGTTGATGAGTTATTCATGTGGATCTTTTCATTATTTTCAACACCATGAAATAACTGGAACAGTAACGATCCCAGCAACAATATCGATAACACTAACCGTAGCACATTAACATGATCAGAAACCGAATCAGGACATAATCATGTCACAATCAAAATCAGAATCAGAATCCGGTCACCTATAAAACATAACACAATGTTTAACAAATAATCAAAATAATTCTACATTTCTACGATTATCAACATTACAAAAATCAAACAATACTTACAAGCATTTGTACTAATTATTACTCATAAATCACACAGATTACCATTATAACGACACACAGTCTAAACCAACGACACACAGTCTAACACCCATTTAGTTGAAATATAAAATATACTTAGGAATGATTCATGAATGAATGATGATCAATGGACACGTGTGATTCTCCCAAAATCCAGCATTAGAGTAACAATATAAATTCGTATCTCCCACCACGTAAACTACAGTTTCACTCACAACCAATCAAACCACGACAACAAAACAGGCAGTCCACATGCATTCAATGCAATTATACCTGCAATCAGACAAGTGAATAACTCTACCTTGGCAAATATTAACTATCATACATCTTACAAATAAACAATAAAATCAAAGGTTTATAAATCAACTTTATTACCACAAACTGAAACCATGTTCACCAATTGTCATAAACTGTAATAAACAATAATAACATATATACTATATTTATTAATGTACAAATACTTGTGACCTTGAAACGTTCAGCAATACCAGCGTGAATTCATATCTATATGTAGTACATCCACGACAAACTATACTATAAACTATATCGTTATCTAATAAAGATATTGTCATACGTGACAACACCCCCCCAACTCAAGAAGAAACTTCTATGATGTTTCTGAAATAAAATATAATTAATAAACTCTACTTAAATAATCTGCACCAACATTTTCTTTTCCTTTTATCGCTCGTATCTTGAATCTGAAAGGTTGTAAAGCAAGCGCCCATCTCATAATTCTGTTATTACTTACTTTAGCTTTATTAATATAAACAAGAGGTTCGTGATCAGTTTCAACAATAAATTCTGTTCCATATAAATATTCCTGAAATTTATTTACACCCCATATTAATGCCATGCATTCTCGTTCTATAACTGAATACCTTGTTTCCCTAGGAAGTAATTTTTTACTGACATAAGCAATTGGAAATTTACCATCGTCAAATTCTTGTAATAAAACGGCACCAATTCCTACGTTACTGGCATCAGACCTAAGAATAAAAGTCTTAGAAAAATCAGGTAAACGAAGTACTGGAGTTGACATCAAAGCTGCTTTCAGAGCATGAAAAGCATTATTTTGCGACATTCCCCATTCTAATATATTAGGTTTTCCTTTTTTAGTCAAATCTGTTAAAGGGACAGCAACTGCAGAAAAATTAGGTATAAATTGTCTATAATATCCAACTAGGCCTAAAAATGATCTAAGCTGTTTCTTCGTTTCTGGAGGATTAGCATTTTGGATACTTTCTATTTTCTTTTCCATAGGACGTATACACTTCTTACCTCATTTTCCTTTTCATCTTTATCTAATTTCAATTTTATCGAGTCTAAAGTTTTATCATCTTTCTGTGCTTTTTCAATTTCTAATTTCGAAACTTCACCAATTGCTGTGGGAACTGAAAGACTTTTAAACACTTTATCTTTTATCTTAACCTGTGCTCTAGTTTCAACCGCCTGTACTAACTTTGAATCAGACTTAACAGGATTCCAATTCTTATCTGGATCAAACGGACCACGTACACCTGTAATATTACCTACAATTAAATCATACACGGGTTTAGTCATACATAAGGCTTCTACAATACCAACAAAATAAGGTGTATCAATATTTATCTTAGCAACGGGAATTTCTCTTACAGTACCATCAATTAAAACACATCTTTGAGTATAACCTGTAAATTGAGATTCATGAACTAAATTTTTTTTAACAACCACGCTATTACAACCGGAGTCACGTAGTACCATTACTTTATAATTATCTACATAACCTTCAGCTATCGGCATATCATCAGTCTTAATACTATCTTTACAACTAGCACTTAATACTGGTAATTCGTGTCCACATTTAAGTTCAACATGACCACTTTCAAAATTGCAACATCCGCATAACGTTTTAGGGTCTGTCTGTAAATCAGAGAAAGCATGATTAGAATTACTTTGAGATTTTAATTCATTATTGGGTTCTAGTAAACAAGAATTACATTTATAACTAGATTGACGTTGCTGAATAGGTCGAAATGACTGACTTGGATTCTGTTGTGTACGAAATGACTGAAAAGACTGTCCCTGTGAATTAGGAATAAAAGATTGGTTACGTCTAGCATCAAAAGAACGTGGACCCTGAAAAGAATATGTATCTCTATGATTAAATCTCGGATTAGAATATTTATTTGGATTATATATATTAGATGTATTAGCTCTTCGTACCTCTGGACAATTCTTCACTTCATGATTATAAGAGTTGCACATATAACACCGTCTACTGGATCGGGTTTTAGTTTCCTGTAAAGAATCAGAATTATATTTAAAATACTTGTTAGACCAACCATGTGCTTCCAAATATTGATCAGCTAGTTTAGCTTGTTCTTGTGCGGACTTGGGCGTTCTTTCTTTCAGGAACATGGCTAATTCAATGTTACAGCTAGACAGAAACTGCTCCCTTAAAAGTAAATCTTTAAGATCTTCATATGTTTGAGTTGCAGATAAACTTATCCAGCGATCAAGATAACCTTGGATACGTGCCAAATATTGATGTGAAAACTCACCCTGCAGAGGTCGAGAATTTCTGAATTTATATCTAAAACCTTCCTCTGTTAAATTATATGCTTTTAATAAAGCCAACTTTAAATTATTATAATCGTTAGCTTGATCAGAAGATAGTCTAGAATATACATCAAGGGCTTTACCTCGTAACAGTGAAGCAAGATTAACAGCCATCAAATCATCATCTAAATCTTGAGCATCAGCATACCTTTCAAATCGGTTGAGATAGGCATCCATGTCGTCACGTCCATCATCATATGGTGGTAGCTTCATTATTATTTTCCGCGCTGGGACATTTTCGGCGCGAGTACTCTCGTGGTTAGCACTGGCTTCGGTGTTTTCACGTTTCATAGTCTCAAGGTGTATTTCAGTATCACACAACACCTTTCTAGCATTAATTTCTCTTAAATTCCTTTCTTTCTCTTCCATTCGCTCAACTCTTAAATTCTCTCTTTCAATATTTTCTCTCTGTCTCTCATTCTCAACAAACGTCCGTAAAGCCTCCCCATCATAACCCATTTCCTTACCAGCCTTAAGTAATTTAGTTAAATCCATTTTGATTTCGCAACTACAAACAAACCAACTCAACTAAAACTAGACAATGAACTATCCAATACTCCAAACAAACTTAAATCTATTCAATTACCAAATCATAAGCTAGCAACAGTGATCACAAACGTTTTAAATATAAACATACGAGCTCATTCATAAAATGCAATATAATATAGCGATTCATAAAACATATTACAATCAATAAAAAGTATACATAAGTACTATTAAATTAATGGATGCATCCGAATATAATTAATGTTAACCAATAAGTACAAAGTAGTCAAATCCTGGCAAGCTCGCCAGATGTCACAAAATTGGACCTTTGGTTCTTTTGGGGGCGGATTGACGGTCATGTACTTATATAGTTCCCATTAACAAAAACACAATATGATTTAAATATCTTTATATAACTACAATATAATACAATAATATATATATTTTTGTAATTATTCTCTAATTTCACGGATTCAAACAACAAGACGAATCACAGTTCTACATTGATGAAATGACGGAACACGCGCACACAGCCGTCATTAAATTAAATATCTGACTCTCCACAGCACATTTAAGATGATTAAGATGATCAGGTTGATGAGTTATTCATGTGGATCTTTTCATTATTTTCAACACCATGAAATAACTGGAACAGTAACGATCCCAGCAACAATATCGATAACACTAACCGTAGCACATTAACATGATCAGAAACCGAATCAGGACATAATCATGTCACAATCAAAATCAGAATCAGAATCCGGTCACCTATAAAACATAACACAATGTTTAACAAATAATCAAAATAATTCTACATTTCTACGATTATCAACATTACAAAAATCAAACAATACTTACAAGCATTTGTACTAATTATTACTCATAAATCACACAGATTACCATTATAACGACACACAGTCTAAACCAACGACACACAGTCTAACACCCATTTAGTTGAAATATAATATATACTTAGGAATGATTCATGAATGAATGATGATCAATGGACACGTGTGATTCTCCCAAAATCCAGCATTAGAGTAACAATATAAATTCGTATCTCCCACCACGTAAACTACAGTTTCACTCACAACCAATCAAACCACGACAACAAAACAGGCAGTCCACATGCATTCAATGCAATTATACCTGCAATCAGACAAGTGAATAACTCTACCTTGGCAAATATTAACTATCATACATCTTACAAATAAACAATAAAATCAAAGGTTTATAAATCAACTTTATTACCACAAACTGAAACCATGTTCACCAATTGTCATAAACTGTAATAAACAATAATAACATATATACTATATTTATTAAACATACATTATGGGAGAGCAAAAACTGACTTTTGTCGGTCTTCCTTTGGGCTTCAGAAGTCATAGAAATTATAAATTAGATCTTTATTTAAATAACAAGCCCAAAATGAACTATGTAGACCTACGGATGGCTTGGATTGGGCTCGGATTAAAACAGGATTTCGTTGACTGATTTAATCACTATGGCGTCGTGGGAGGGGCTTCTCCGTGACGTTGACGTCATCATACTTCCGGACTGTTTTCTATTCGTCTGCTTAGGGAGTCGCTTAGGCCTACCTGAAGTACAAAAGAGTACACGCAGGCAACGCAAGAAGTCGGCTATTTATTATAATTTATTTACAATACTGCCTCGTTGATTTGGCCCATTCCTTTCAAACTTTAATATCCTATCGCAGACTTTCTCTTATTATCTATATATTAAAAGTCTTAATTCTAATTTATAGTAAAAAATAAATGTATACGAATTGAATTGCAGTCCTGTCTCAAACCGAATACGCTATCGGTACTAGTCAGTGTAAACATTACTTGATAATCGAGACTATATAGGTGGAGTTAACGCCTGTCAATCAACAATCGGCCATAATGGGAAAACGGTGTCGATGAAATTTAACTACTATTTCTAGTAAAAAATTATAGTGGTAACAACTTTGTTCAGGATAAAGTAATTTGACTGAAATTTTCAATATATTCTTGTTTGAGCATCTATTTTTGAACTGTTATAGCAAGAATGGCTAACGCCTTGTAAAAATCTCCCATAATGTATCTTTAATGTACAAATACTTGTGACCTTGAAACGTTCAGCAATACCAGCGTGAATTCATATCTATATGTAGTACATCCACGACAAACTATACTATAAACTATATCGTTATCTAATAAAGATATTGTCATACGTGACAACGCACTAGATAAAACATTTCCAGTTATGTGATCCAAACATTATAAATTACATGTGTATTGTGTGGTGATTACGACAACTACAATATTCGACCTTATATATATTAGTGGAAATCTCATTATTATCATACATAATAGATAAGACGGCTTATGTTAGACTGCTACAATTCTTGTCATTTAGTAACTATTTAATGTGCACTATTTCTATTCCTAATTTTATTAGTATGGGTTTGTCTTGTGAAATTGCTGTTACTGAGTTTCCCGGTTGCACTAAACATCGATATTATTGATATTCACAACCCGTATCAATTGGAAACGAATTTTGTGTCTAAAAAGGCTTTATAGGTTTAGATGACAAACCAGTCGTGGCTATTCGGATAATCACAAGAAGTGAGCCTATCAACTTTATTCAGATTAGACGATAATTCTTCATATATACATGTGACCTCTGAGCACTTTGTATACCATTCGGGTCATGATTTTTTCTTTCTTTTAACAACATTTTGTGAACTCCTTGCTGACTCCTTCACAAAGCTTATGTGTGTACTGTGTTGTTTGTAAAGTTATAAAATTATGGTTTGGAAATTATGCTGACCTACGGGCTATAAGGTAACTTTTCGTTTCATTTCGTTTCTATTTCAGATGTTTATATGAATTACATACATTATAAAGTATGGCGGAAAAACAGCATTGCGTTACTGGAAGCTTTTGAAGGACACATCTATGTCGTGAGACGTAAACTGTGGAAACGAAAGATTATAACAGATGCGACAAAAGAAAACATTGAGTGCATCGCGGACAAGTCTGGCAATACGGCAGCTGCCAGAGAACTAATTAACACATTAAGTAAACGTGGAGAAGATGTTCTGCTGGATATCATCGGTACCCTTAAATCATGTGGCTTAAAAGAACTAGCATCGAAACTAAATACAGGTATATAGTTATTCAGTATTCCAATAACTGGAATTATGATGTATTCATCATTTGGAAATGCCAAAAGGCAAATAGTAGATACAAAAATATTTAGGAAGTAAATTATTAATCTACACAATACTGGTATTGAATATGCTTTTTACTTTTTCGATAACCATCAAAAGAAAAATAATATATATTGTCTACTTTTCTAGATTTACACAGAACTGGGTGGATGAAGGAGGGGGCACTATGGTTAAACCATGCGGTCAGTTTGATAGACGGCATCAAAGTAAACCCGGATGGATTACTTGACAAATTGTTAAAGAAAGGTATTCTGGACACAATCAGCAAGGAAGAGTATCATATTCACAGACGTAATAGTAAACGAGCAGGGGCAATAAAACTGTTTGATATGTTACGATTTTGTGGAGAAGATTCATTACACAACATAAACCAAGTTTTGATTGATCACGGATTGAAGCCACTGGACAATGTAAAGAGAAGTAAGGAACGATTTTATATTGCTATTTGCTTACAGTAACACATACTGATATCACTGATGCAATAAATAATATTATATACAGCCATTAACCTTTATTATTATAGTATTGCTATCTCCCTGAGTATGTTGACTACATCGTTAACACTGTTCATCACGTGCATTTTGCATTCCGATAGTCCATTGACCAAACAAGCTTTCGTCTACTAGTTTGGATGCAGCTATGGCGGGTGGGGCCCCAGGCAGAGTAAGCTTACTCTTCCGGACACCTGTTACCACTGTTTGTCGTGTATTTTGTATACGGCGAACAGTCCCTTTGCTGATTAAACTATATTGCCTATAGCGTGTTTGTAGGACTTCGATTTTTTTATAGGTTTGGATTATTCGTACTTAGTTTTAATTTATTATCCATTCCTATATTCAGATTTACAGAAACTGTTGCCAATGAAATATGACCATTATCTGGTTTGGATTAGCAACATGGACGATATGAAGGAAGCATTTGTGAGCAGCAATGGTATTATAACACAAGAACTACTGGCAAACAATAACATTGCTGACGAATGTAAACAGAAAATAAAGGAAACTACAGCTGTGAGCGATGGGGCTACTAGAGCAGATGGTCTTATGGATATGTTATGTTACTGTGGTCATGATATATTGCTAGATGTCATAGAGGTTCTTCATAAATGTAATATTTCTGAAATGGCAACAAAGCTTCAGAATGGTACGAATATTGAGAATTGTCATTTCTACACGACCTTGCACTACCATTGTAACTTGGTTATAGAACGTTTGGTTACCTCCCTTACTCGTCAATTGCAAAGTTCCAGCTGTTGTAGCAGGATCCGATATATGGCTCTTTACATTTGGGATCAACTGATCGTCAATCTGAAATTATATTTATTTAGGATGGTGTATACCCGGGTGTAATCAGAACGAACTTTGTCAAAAATTATCGAATTAACAACCCTGTCAGAGTAAAACTACATGATGATTTACGGCAGCATATTCGATGAAGAAGAGGTTGGCGATTAATATATTTCACTTTAATATTTACATATGCTCTCTCTGTTTTTAGATTTGGCCCATACTGGGAGAATGAAAGAAGAACATTTCAGAGTATGGTTCAAAAACTGCACCTACATAGTAATTACCATACAACACCATCTTATGAGAATATCTCACGCTTTATTAGAGCGAGACATATTGAAGGAAGTTCATATGGAGGAAATTGATGTGCACCGACAGAAAAGCATACTGTTGAGTGTTATTAAACTGTTCGAAATTCTGAGTGAACGTGGAAAAGAGGTTTTACCAAAAATAATAAATGTTCTGAAATCATGCGGATTCGATACACTAGCACATAAACTTGAAAATGGTAATTATTTTGTTTCATTTTAGTCATTTGATGTAAAACAAGATAATTGGCTCTGGGAGGTTCTGTGCCACCAAAATAACATGTTTCTTAGACACTCATTTGGACATTGGAGTGTCTTTTGTTGTGTATTTAATATAATGCCGGGTAGAAGAATAATTACAGCAGGTTAATCAGTGTCTTCATGTTTAATGGACGATTCGTATTTATAGAACTGCCACTGAGACTTACTATACTATTCAAAAAAAGTAGGGGATATTTGATTTTTAAGTGTTATTAAAGTCACCTAATGAAACTGACGAAGAAACAAATGACAAAATGAAATGAAGTTAACATTCATCGATTTATTCCAAATGATCGTTAGACTAAGTAAGGCACAGACTGACCATTATAAGGGTAAAATGATACCTGGGGTCAAACAGCAAAGTTACCACAGCATCACAACAAAGTCAGTAACGGGTAAATCCTCCTCTGTTTGCCAAACAAGCATTGATCCGACGTGGCATACTCCTAATGAGACGTCTAAGGTCATTTTGGTCCAGATTGTCCCATTCCTGTTGCAACGCAGCAGCAAGTTCTTGGACATTGGCAGGACGTTGTTGACGTTGACGTAACCTCTGTCCAAGCATGTCCCAAACATGCTCGATGGGGGAGAGGTCGGGACTCAATGCTGGCCAAGGTAATGTGGTGATGTTCTGTTGTTGGAGGTAACCAGTAACGATTCTGGCCCTGTGACATCTTGCGTTGTCATCCTGGAAGATGAAACGGCGGCCATGACGTCGTGCGAACGGCACAACATGGACTGCCAAGATGTTGTCCCGGTAGTACTGGCCTGTAACACGCCCTGCAACAACATGTAAAGCCGTTCTTCCAGCAACAGTGATGCCTCCCCACACCATAACAGAACCACCCCCAAATCGATCATGTCTGATGACGTTAACGTCCTGGAAGCGCTCGTTTCGACGACGCCACACCCTCCTACGTCTGTCCAAAAAATCAACAGTGAACATTGACTCATCTGAAAACATCACATTGCTCCAGCGTCGATTATCCCAGTGTTGACGATCCCTACACCAACGACGTCTTGCCTGAATGTGATGATCTCTCAAACAAGGGATCACGCGAGGACGTCGGGCGCGAAGGCGACCCCTATGCAGTCGATTCCGAATCGTCTGGCCACTCACTCTCACACCAGTGTCTGTTTGAAGACGAGCGCTGATCTGATTTGCTGTGATGACACTATTTCGCAAGGCCAAGGTACGGATAAATCGATCCTGGGCTTGAGTTGTCGCCCTTGGTCGACCTGAGCGTGGTCTGTCCTGTACAGATTGTGTATCACGGTATCTGGACCATAGCATGCTTATGACAGACTGAGAAACATTCATCGTCCGCGTCACAACCGCCTGTGTTGTGCCGATCTGCAGCATGCCAAGGACACGTAACCTTTCATTTTGGGTAAGCCGACGCATATCAAAATTTGTTTTCTGGTCACTAAAACAATTAAACTGATGTTTCCATCCTTGAATTCAATGCCACAATGACTGTAACATTCAAAGTCAGAGTCGTGCAATTCTTGGGTTGGACCCCCATGATGATCCCAAGCATCACCTGCATTCCACGCGGTAGCTATTGGTGCGTTTGGGCGTCACATGTAACTGGAAATGTTTCTTCTGTTAGGTTCTATAGTGACTTTTTTCGTAGTCATTTGCATATTTTAGTATTATGCCCCCAAAATCAAATATCCCCTACTTTTTTTGAATAGTATATATAAATGTCGCTACGACGTAATATATTGTCTGTGCTATCACCTCGGTGGAAGCGGACGTAACATAAAACTAACTCACACAGTAATATAGAACTGTTACTTGTCATGCGACTTACTATAGAACTGTCACTGAAACCTACAATATAACATGCTGATACTTACTATAAAACTGTTACTTTCCCTGAAACTTACCGTATAACTGCCGTTATGACTTAATGCAGAACTCTTACTTCCTCTGCGATTTACTTTAAAACTACCCTGGATACTTACTTTATTATTAGTATAGAACTTAACAAACATATAAGTATAACCATGACTTAATACAGAACTGTTACTAGTTATTCTACTGAGACTTGTATTTGGAAATTTTAAGTTCGAGATTTGTTTTTCATTATATATTTTTATCGGAGACTGACTACAAAACTATCACCAGGCCTCACGAGCGGTGTGTGTGCGTGTGTGTGTGGGGGGGGGGGGTGTTTGGGGCGGAGGGGGGGGGTCCGCGGTAAGCCGTCCTACGGCCCATAAGTGTCCGGTGCCCCGTGGTATATGAATGACTACTTTCTAATAATATTTCACTAACCCCTATGACGTATGGCAAAATGGTCCACATACCTTTAGAAAGATATGATATCCCTAGGGGCCGGATTTGGTGAGAAAAGGAAACTGACCATCTATAATCTAATACACATATTCAGTAAATAGATTTCTGTCCAGAAAGTGTTAAATTCTTCACACGAAACTACCCAGAGTATTACATTAAAGGGGAAGACCAGCGATTTTCAACAAGGTTTCCATAAATCTTAAATATATATTTAGAAATAATCCCCTCTGTAAAGGAAGCAAAATAATTCTTGTAAACGATACATTAATTTTTATTAAAACCGGAAGTGACATAGTTGGTTCAATACGCTCACTGGGCTCAATAGTAAGCATACAGATTTGGCATAAGTTTACTGCTGTATTGTGTTCACGCTTCGTCCTTGGGCCAGAAATCATATGGAATGGGCTGTTTGTCAGGATATTAATTATAAACACGAATTTATGTTTTTCTAACGTTTAGTACACAAAGCCGCCACGTAAATTCACTCATACTGAACAGTACGTTGGACCCAATTCACGTCACGTGGCTATTTATTTACATCACGTGGTTTGATTGACAGCTTGCAAGTGACATGTATTTCGTCTGCTTCGATGTTTTGTTCGTGCTGAGTCTGCTGACAATGTTTGAATTTATTTCAACAGACTTGTGGCACATGCATATTCAAATAAATAATATAAATTACCCAAGTTTGTCAACGTCAGGCACCAACGTATTGGAATATAAAATACCACTTCTATGGGTCTACAGTAATGCCGTATAAACATTCGAGCCCGCCCATTCTCAAGAGGAAATGGAAGAAAAAAAGGAAAAGCCGGTCTCACATATTGAAAAGCACTGTCAGCAAGTACAAAAACATCGAGGCAGACGAAAAACATGTCACTTGCAAGCTGTCCATCAAACCACGTGATGTAAATAAATAGCCATGTTTGGTGAATTGGGTCACAGCGTACTGTTCAGTATGAGTGAATTTACGTTAAAAAACCCATAAATTCGTGTTTTTAATATCCTAATAAACAGCCCACGTCATAAGATTTCTGGCGACGAGGCGTGAACACAGTACAGCAGTTAACTTATGCCAAATCTGTATGCTTACTATAGAGGCCAGTGAGCGTGTTGAACCAACTATGTCACTTCCGGTTTTAATCAAAATTAATTTCTCGTTTACAAAAGCTTTTTGCTTGTGTTACAGAGGGGATTATTTCTGAATATATATTTAAGATTTATGGAAACCTTGTTGAAAATCATTGGTCTTCCCTTTAAGTTCGGTACATTATCTTACTGTTCTTTTTTAAATAAAACGTTGAACTAACCGAGCTGCTGGGGAAACATCTATAGGCTTATCTTTATATTTTAGACTTATCTCGGTATATACCAATGAACGAACGTGACCATGGAATATGGAAATCGAAAACTAATTATCTAACGGACAATTTGAAACAGCATTTACCAAGATTAATACACAAATTCTACCAAGCCAATATCATCGACAGAGAGGATAAACTTGAAATCGAAAAGGCCGAAAATGAAGACCCGGGCCAAGGGGTAGTGAAACTACTTGAAATTTTACCTTACCGTGGGAAATATGTATTGCAGGAAATAATAACAGTTTTAAGATCTTGTGGTCCTTTTAATGAAGCAGAGACGTTGAAAAAACGTAAGTACATATTTTTTTTAAATTTGATTTTCTTAATTACTCGTCAAAGGAATCTGAAAAAGCGACCACGTGATTCGTAATTTAAATTTGATTTAAATCGAAATAACACATGCAGGGTGTTCTAAAAAAAATATTTTGCTGTATGTTAATACTCCCCGTACTTTAAGAAGGGCGTTGGATTACCTACACCGACAATAATGCAAACCAGCAAATATAGTGTTTCATTAATCAGTCTTGGTGTAATTAGTGTTTATTAGGTGAATGCATAATGAAGTTCGAAGAAGAGCAAATTTGGGACACGATAACTGTGAGAGAGAGAGAGAGAGATTTAATTAAGTAAGAGGGATTACACATTATATTAATACCCTGGCTAGTATTTACAGCCCCGGGTAAGCAGAGCGATAAGCCATGTGATTCATTGGTTTGCTATGCAAGAATAAACACGCATAAACTATAATATATACAGTAAACAATAAGTCATACCAGGCACTCCTGTTAACTCTATTAGTAAAGAGCATTCAATATTCATTTAACTAAAATTTCGCAGTAAGTCTAACACCTTAAAATTATTCATATGAAATAAAATAAAACCAAGCACAAACAATCCAAACCATTAGACAGAATTCGAAGTCCTAAAAAAACGTTATAGGCAAAATAGTGTTATCAGCAAATGGACTGCTCCCCGTGTACCAAATACACGACAAACAGTGGTAAAAGGTGTCCGGAAGAGTAAGCCTACCCTGCTGGCGCGCCACACCCGCCGTAGCTGCATCCAAACTATTAGGCAAAATGTCGGTAAAATAGCGTGATTGGCCAATGAACTATCGGTATGCAAAATGCACGTGATGAACTGCGTTAACGATGTAGTAGACATAATCAGGGAGATAGTAATAGTAAACGTGTCAATTAAATATTTCTAGAGTAATAGCCGAGAGAGGCATGTCATATTTACCAATCAAGTCAATGTGACGGCCATAAACCTTTTAAAGGTTGTTATAAGTTTAGTGCGCAGGTATCGTTGTAGTTGAAGCTTAGATGACAAATGCCTCGATCTAATTAAAAAATCAGAATAAAAGGAACAAGCTCTCGCGTAACGATTTAGCTGAGACACAAACACTCCATAAGCTGGTGATATTGGAATGTTACTACTAATAAATGGAAAGTTAACAATCGGAAAGTCAAAGTCATCACGTTTATCATACAATTTAACACTCAGTTTATGGCAATTGTCAAAATCGAGACGCAGATCCAAGTAGGAAGCGTAATAGTCACTGTCAGTGGTGTTTTTAATTTCGAGCTCATCAGGATATATGAATTCGACCTAATCACTAAATTTAGGATTATTCAGTGATAAAACGTCATCGATATATCGATAAGTGAAATTGAAATGTCTGAACACTAACATACTAATTTGTCTAAATACAAAACTACCAATCAAGTAACATAATACTAAGCTTTGCTGCTGCTCATTAGAGCGAAGCTCCTTAAAACTGGCTCCTCGACGAGGAACCCCAGGTCTCTTAAACCAAAATTTATAGGTCGCTCCAAAATTGTTTAGGTTCTACCCATGTTCTTAACATGCATCCATCAGCCTTTAAATAATAGTCAAACTATAAAGGATTACTCAACGCATGTTTTGTGGGTTGGGGGCATGATGGCTGACATGATGTATTTCAATTCCCTGTAAACTCATAGAGTTTTTACATCTGAATTGCGTATGAAATATGTGTCTAAAAAATGTCTGAATTAAATCTGAACTAAGTCTGAAAATGATCTGTGAAACTTAATCAACTTTTATCTCTGTAAAATGTCAATATAAACATTCAGTCAGTAAACTAATATAAAACCTATGATCATTCTCCTGTTTTGAATATCAAGTCTCAGGTGAAGTTAGTTGAAAAGCTTACAGAATCCGAAAAGGTCTAATCCCAGTCAGCCATGCCTGTCCTACTGTCATGGGCCTAGTTAAGCTGTGTACGACTTGCGATGTGTCGTGCACGGCAGCTACACTAAGTATAGATAATCAATTTGATTGCCCGAAAACTTTCAACAAGATTGAGGCGGGAAACATCAGCCTGGCTGTGGGCTTGCTGTTCTTAGTAATCCATATAAAATAATCAACATATTAATGTTTCAGCTATAACACGAATTGAAAGCATGAACTATCTTCACCGGAAAGTATGGAAGAATACACGAAGCTACATGCTAACCGAGTTCAGAAACATGAATATATCTCAATTAATAACAGAGCTGAAGAAAGAAAATATTATTCACGAGGACGACATTGACCAATGGGATAGGGAGGCTGATGACATTCCAAATAAACTAATAGATTTACTGTCTGTTCGTGGTAAAAATGTTCTACCAGATATAATAAACGTTTTGAAATCATGTGGTCATCACGGAGTAGGACAGAAACTAGAATCTGGTAAAGTAAAATATAATTTGTAGTATTATAGTACGTCAGTGTATGTTTACTTGATAATAATAATAAACAATGACAATGTTATGATAAGTCGTACAATATACAATGATATGATAAGTCATGTATAATAGACTATGCCAAAATATTTATATATTTTTAAAGTAAACCTTGTGACCTACCGAAAGCTCTTGTTCGCTCTCAAATATTTATTGCTAAATGAGCATGACAAGGTGGATTGAATAAATACTTATACTAAAATGGCATCAATCAAAAATATTCCTTGTTTCAGAATTATCTACTTTAACCCAGCCTGTGCAGAAAAGTAGGACGTAAAACCTCGTTTCTGATAATTGTATTTCAGAGTTATCAATAGTCGAAAGAGAACGCTCGAATTTGGAAGATGAACCGAATCGTGAAAACGTTCGGGAAGACAGAAGTAACGGAGGTAAAGATATTTTAACTCCTCAAAAACATTAAAAACACAATGCCTAAATCGTGAAATATTTCTGGTGGTCGTTTTCTTGGGCTTTCCTATCTTATGGCACATAGGTGAAACTTGTGATGGATCTCTGTTTGTGGAGTACTGGGTTTGAACCCAATATCAGTTCTCGGTATAAACTTTGTTCGTACAAACGCAACACGTTTTCTAAGATTTTTAAACAGTCCCATGTCACACGTTTTGCACGTTTATTCCTTGCACTCTGGCCCTTTAAATACAAATCAAAATTTCAACATTCATCACTTCGGAAAAATACCACTCCCTACATAAGAAAACAGGAACAGAGCTTTTGGCATCATGCTGGATCTGGGGGCTTCACATGCAGCCGTCGCTCTTTAATGTCCACCCATCGATCATTGTTCCTCTCAAAGAACGCTTCCACGCCACCTGGAGCGCCACCTGTAACAACCGCTGCTCAATATCCCCACACCCGACTACAGCATCTGCGCAACAGATTCCAGTCAGCTATTGATATTGTCAGGGGAACTGTTTGAACAAGACCACGTCAGATCAGCCTTCAAACAGTCCGAAGGCGCCCGGCTGCTCTTGGGTAACGCCACCGTCAAATTCTTTTGCATCGTCGTCGGCTTGCCAGACAACAATGGGCAGCAAATCAGTGGTATCTGCACAACACCGACTCGACATGAACGCTTTGCTTGTAACTGCATGCTGCAAAGGGATCGTAGGGCCGATATCAACGCCCCCCCCCCCCCTGTCCCCGTTGGTTGTGGTCCAAGGCCATCTCAACGCTGAATATTATGTTGACGCCATCTTTCGTTCGGTGTTGCTTCCAATGTTGGCTCAACATGTCGTCCGTCTTCAGATTGATTTCCAGCATGACAACGCCCGACCATACACTGACCGGCTGACAAAGAGATTTTCTGAATAATCATCATGTGCATGTTATGGATTGACCCGCTATGTCTCCCGAAATGAACCCGATCGAACACCTTTGGGATGAACTTGGACGACGTGTTCGAACTTAAGTCGTGCCCCAAAGAACTGTTGCAGAGTCGGCACAGGCACTCCACAGTCATTGGCAAACAACCACATAGCGTGTAGTGAGACATCAGTGCCAGTCCATGCCAAGGCGACTTCGGGTATGTGTAGGACCTCAGGGTGGACATACTCGATATTGACTTCAGCTGACCCCTGCTTTGTTTCATGGTTCTCTGACGTTTCGGGTTTGTGCACTTGTAGTGAATTCTGTCATGAAATTTTCCACAGATGCTTGTTATCTCGATTTTGCCAATTGTTATGCACATTTGTTAAATGTTGTTGCAGTAAATAAACTTTGAATTTGGCTTTGCGTTTTTGTCTTTTACATGTATATATATTTAACTAGTTTATAGGTACTTATACTTTACTGGTTTCATAGACAACTATTTATTTTCAATAGATATTTATATGTTTACTGTTTCTGTAGATATTATTTATTTTGTACTGATTTTATAGTTATTTATTTTTTTTTTTTGTAAAACCTACTTGAACACGCATGTGAATGATAGCTCAATATAAGTGTGGCGTAATAGTGATAACAGTAATACAATCATGTGGTCTCTAGGATATAGAGGAATAAACCTGAGAGGGGAGTTGTTTATCGTAATTTTGTTTTTCCACTTTAAGTACTGTAATGTTTTAAGAAATTTACATTTATTTAAAAAAAAAATTAAAATGAAATTCTTGAACACTTACACTATTCTGTTGTTAAGTCTATGTTAAATGCGCCAATTTGGATATGTCCTCATACACTAGTCGGAGGTCGCCATTTTACTCTCCTGTGAAGTTTTGCTTAGGAATTCGACAAGTGTGTCCTGCGCATTAGGGTTGGTGTGGGGTTTATATGTAATGGCGGTGCGTTGCACCGGATAATTTTCACTAATTTACCCTTTACCATTAATAAACAAGCGATTATAATAATACTGGCCATTTCCATTTTATACAATTGGCTACTATGAATAAATGGAATCTGCCAATTTTTGCAATTTGCGGCTATTAATAAATGGAATCTGCTGGTCAAATTTAGATTGCAAACCCGAAAGATCATAAAACGCCAGTTTCTGCAGACATGTATAAATCATCGGGTATCGGCATTATGACATGATTTTTGCACAGTTTAAATTTGTAGCATTTCTTCTGAAACAATATTGATATAATTTCAGATTCGGTAGAGATGGTAGATGAATCTACAGCAACGGACCCGTTGATGCCTCAAGTCTCAACAACAATTATGACATCACCAGTCTAAAAGGAAGGTTGCAAAAGGAGAATAACGTTACAATCAATTCTATTATATTTGTCCAACCATTAAAAGCAGTGAAATACCTTAACTCCTTTTCCTCACAAAATATCACTAGAAATATTTATATTTCGATTTAATCAAAAAATGCGAATTTAATCAAGAAATCCTAAAAAAACGGCGAGATATAATACTACACTGTATAATGGAAACCATTGAAAAAATATATTTGCGAAAATTGGTTATTCAAGGTGGGGTCCAATTGGGCTTTATGCTATCAACCACGGAATATTTTATGGGCCGTTGCGATTAGATTGACTCTATATATTCATTTTTATTTTGCACCAAGTTTAAATGTCAATTCACCTTTATAATTAGGGAAAATTCCAAAAAACACCACTTACTCTGGGTATTTCAGATGATAGCAGAGGTAACAAACAGCGGACTTCATTAACATTCTTTCTTATCAACACCCCTTGCTTTCAACAGGTATGAACGGTCTTCTTTATGTGTGCCATGGTTCTACATACATGCGGTTGATCGAGCGTATATTGCAGCTTTGTTTGAATTCCCTTTAACAATGGGCAACCGAAAATGGATTTCAATTATATCGAGCACTCACAAGATCAAAACTCGATTATGGGTCTGCCCGCGAGTCTCATCTCAAAGAGCTCGACACCGTACACAACTAGGGACTTGGAATCAGTTTAGGAGCCTTTCGTACATCTCCATTGGACAGTTTAAACGCGGAGGTGCACGAACCCTCATTGCTGAACAGACTTGCTAAACTGGCCCTGCAAAGTATGCTACGAAAATTGCATCTTTGCGCCATCCAGATCTTTAAGATCCCAAAATGAACAAAAACTTGCATTTTCAACTTTCAGGCTGAAATCATTTGGACACCGATGTTTTTCTCACTGTGCGCCCCAATTATGGAACTCGTTACCATACAACATTAGGAACTCAAAAAGTCTAGAACGTTTTATGTCACAGTTAAAGACACACCTATTTTTAACAGCCATTCCATCGTTTGGTATTCGTATAGATCCCCTCTTGACTGAGGCTGGTATCACCCTTGACAGTATTGCGAATACCCATTTCTTTAGGACACCACAGTGGGTTATATCCCCACCAAGATGGATTTCAATCAACAGAGTGTTTCAGTCTCTCTTTGGGGAGTTAAGGTCTAAATATGGTGATTATGCTCATATTTATATAGATGGTTCTAAAGATGGTGACGACATTTGAGACCGTATCTGTACGTCTTCCACCTGTACCGTCTATTTTGACAGCTGAGCCTCAGTCTATTCTTCGAGCCCTGGAGTTCATCCAATCGCCATCTAATTTAAAGCATGCCATATTCACTCATTAACTGTCCCCACTTCAATCAATACATAATAAACAGCTTGATCACCCATTGGTAGCAGACATTTATTGTCTGCTACTATCTTTCGAGTTTCGATGCAATTCTATTTATCTGAATTCTATTTATCATGTAACGATTTATTAAGTTTTCAATAAATCAATCAAACAGTGATTTTAAGTTGCTATATCTTTTTGACAGGATAAAAGTTGTGTATTAATTCATTTATAATGTCTTATATTGTGGTTTGTACCTTTAATCTGTTCCTGATCGATGTTTTTGTTTGGAATTAATATTTTTATTAGGTTTTGTTCAGATTTAATATCATTGTTAGTTTTTGTTCAGATTTTATATTATTATTAGTTTTTGTTCATATTATTATTAGTATTATTAGCTTTTGATCATTTTACATAAAAACCGTTGTTTGGAGTTTATACTATTGTTCGGATTAACATTATCAATCCTTTTTATTTTGTAAACTTTTTAGGAAAAACTACCAATTCTACATAAGCCTTAATACCATCTGGGAAAAATTACCCATTTTACACAGTCTTAATACCATCTGGGTAAAATTACCCATTCTACCGAGTCTAAATACCATCTGGAGAAAACTACCCATTGTACACTCCACACAGTCTTAATACCATCTGGGAAAAATTACCCATTCTACCCAGTCTTAATACCATCTGGGAACAATTACCCATTCTACACAGTCTTAATACCATTGTGAAAAACTACCCATTCTACAGTCTTTATACAATCTGAATGTTATTGTTAATTAAAACTAGTTTTCAATCAACTTCAATGCTGTTTTCACCAGTTGGTAAATGTTTCGTTCTCACCGGGAGGTATCTACGGCACATGCGTATGATCCACTTTTTAACTTAACATTGTAAAAAGTGACATTTTGTTAACGTAACTTTTCTTATTCAAGATATCGACTTGAAACTTTCTGAATTTCTTATAAATTGGTAGATTAAGCTACAATTATAAACAATAACACCAGAAATGTCGAACGCTATTGTAAATAATATGGCAATCTTATCAAAAAATGACAGGATGCAGGGGGTAACATTAAATCCAAGAGACTGCAAAATAACTTGAAACAAATATTAACAAAATTCATATTCTTAACCCAAGACGAACATAAGTCTATCTGAAAGAACAGGTGTGTTTTGCATATATCGAGGGGATCACTCAACGCGAACTTTCTTAAAGCTACAATTTCATATTTTTAAGTTATATTTTTAAACAAAATTTAAAATAAAGCCTTAAAATAGATGGTATCTATAAACAGTCCTACCTTGTTAAAGAGTAATTCTATTAATCCAATAATTACTATTGCCAGTTGAGAAATTGGCAAATATATAATTTTTAACTTCAAATTCAAACGTTTGATGATAGCTAATCCAGGGGGTGGGGGGTAGAAAAACAAGGGGGGTAATTGTGTTATTATTTCCGGTGTCAATGATTTTTAAGTGTGGGGAATAATGCCTATGATCGTATAATTACTTTAAATTAGTTCCCCTAAAATGTCTTGTTAGTGAAACTACATTTAATATACATAATACACAAGTTACTTTACAGTTCATTAACAAAAATTATTTTTCGCTATCAAATATAAATGATCTATCCTCAATTAAATATCATTTTCATTTTACAGTTTCCTTAATTGTACTTAGTTTTATCAATATAGCCCTAGTTAACAGTGATTTTATATCTTTGTGGCTGGATACAAGTTTGTGTATTAATTCATTTTTAACGTCTTATTTTGAGGAAGTAGTGGAAAGTTTTACCTACCCTGATTTATTAGGAATAATAGTGCTAACAAATGCAATTATATTGTGGTTTGTAACTTTTATCTTTACCTGTTTCGTTGTTGTTTTTGTTTGGTTTTAATTCTTTTAATAGTTTTTGTTCAGATTTAATATTATTGTTAGATTTTGTTCATATTTAATTTATTATTATTATTAGCTATTATTCAGAGGTTATTATTACGTTACATAAAAAAACTATTGCTTGGAGTTTATACTATTGTTCGGATTAACATTATTGTTCCTTTTTATTTTGTAAGCTTTTTTAGGAAAACTACCCATTCTACACAGCCTTAATACCATCTGGGAAAAGTACCCATTCTACCCAGTCTTAATACCATTTGGGAAAAACTACCCATTCTACACTCTACAGAGTCTTACAAATACCATCTGGGAAAAATTACCCATTCTACACAGTATTAATACCATCTGAGAAAAACTACCCATTCTACACAGCCTTAATACCATCGGGGAAAAACTACCCATTCTACAGTCTTTATACCATCTGAATGTTATTGTTAAGATTAAGAGTTCAATGAATAATTAAAACTAGTTTTGAATCAACTTCAAGGCTGTTTTCACCAGTTGGTAAATGTTTAGTTCTTCACTGGGATTGTCCGATGCAATATGCATCATGGTATCTACGGTGCATGTGTATGATCTACTTTGAACTTAACATTGAAAACAGTGACATGTTGTTAACGTAACTTTTCTTTTTTCACGATATCGACTTGAAACTTTCCGAATTCCTTATAAATTGGTGGTTTAAGCTACAATTATAAACAATAACAATGTCATTAATCGTCATCTACCACCATTATTAAAATTACCCCGAACTTCCACCATTTTGAAAACGACGGTCAATCTCCTACAATTCTTAACTTATTTTCAGTATCTTTACATTTTGGAAACCATTCACAATTTGACAAAAACTTCTTAAACTTCATAGAATCCATTTTTCAAAGCTATAAAATCGGGTCGAATATCACTGCCACATCACTGCCATTTAGTGCTTAATTTGTGATTTTCGTTTATTATAATCGGGTTATTAACAAATGTGATATGCAGCGTTCAAAAACAATTAATATTAATCCGAAGTTGTAATATGCCACAATAAATAATATCTATGTTTAAGGTGTTTGGTAGCAAAATACATGGGGTTTGTCTGGTTTGAAACACTATATTAAAGGTACGGTGACTTTTTTGTACTTATTCACATTTCCTGTTTTAATTTGATAAGATTAGGAAAACAATACACAATGCTTTACCAAATATTGTAATCTTAATATACCAGTGTATGATTGTGTTGGATTAAATGTATACTGGTTGTTTGTAAAATGACTTACCGGTTTTTGATTTGATGTAATATTTTTTGATATACATGTATTTGTATTTGTGTACATAAATATATTTCGTGTTTATATTAAGTTTAACTCATACTATTTACCATACGTTTATCGCAATATAGTCTGACTGAACTGACGTGTCATTTTATTTCATTCCATTTTTATGACCGTGGCTTCTACGGAGAAGCTATATATTGGTATCCTACTCAACTCCTCTCATTTTGATACAGCTTAAACAGAATATATGGTCTACTGGGTTATATTGTCCCAACATATATCCCCTCTATCGCTAAAATAAATTCTTCCAATAAAATAGTATTGAATAAAAAACGTGTGAAAAAGTAAACATTTCCAGTTGATTGTGTCTCCGATATCACTGCAGTGGAAACGGACGTTAACAAATGCGACACTCTATACCACTCGCCCCCCCCCCCCCGAACGCACAAGCGAATTATTGAAATAAAAATTGAACCACGTGTTAGTCCCGAAATGAACTAGTTTGATATAGATTATGAATTTATTTTACATCCGCTTCACCCGGAGTGAGAATGCCGAGAATTCAAAATTTAAAACAAGTTATCGTATGTACTTATAAAGATTCACTTTGGTTTGGTGTGATAGAGAAATTGGGTACAACGTCAGCTCGACGCAAAAATGGTGATTTTGGGAGTAACATAATGGTTGAAATTTAATGCAATTATTCGCTTGAGTGTAAGTGTCTTTAGCAGTGAGAGGAAACCGGATGAACCCTACAGAAACACATGAGTTTGGGCGGGCTCCCAACCTTATGATCCAACGAGTAAAGCAACCGACGAATGCAACTAATGTCGTCCATGTTCAACTTTTAGAAGGTCGTTCATACTACGTTCATGCCACAAGCTTCAACGCCACTAACTTGTAACCAATATTATGTAGGCCTAATGACTAAAACTGAAAAATCACCCGCGACAGAAACGCGTATAATATCCGTCGAGTTAATGTTCAGCTGTGAGAAAAAAATAGATTTTTAAAATCCTCAATATTCTTGATATATTAGTAAATTCGAACACGGGACCTCCGGGTTAACGAGTCAACGTCTTATTCACTGAGTCACCGTGGCTACTTTATCCATATTTCTGCTGAGACTATCTGGAACCGTGGCATCTGATATAATTATCTATCTATGTGACATAACTTGCGATTTTATATACTTATTGACCAAAGCAAGTCCAAAACGGAGTAGTGACTATACATCTAGAGTACAACATACAGTATTAATAATACAAACCGCGGTTAAGCGCCCTTGTCGCTACATAAGATATAAATGGAAAGAAACGTGGTTACAATACCACGCCGGAAAATTGAGATGAACTTTCTCGGCCAATGTAGGAATCGAACACCCGCCCTCCTGGCTAGCGAGCCAGCACCTTGCCCACTTAGCCACCGTAATTCCCCATTTGTAAACAAATGTTTAAATAATTATGTTACTGTCGCAGAATCATATAGCATTGTATACTGTTTAAACTATATGTTACTAAATATGGTTGTCGTTTGACTTGCATAAAATTTGACGCCGGGTTGATAGCAATAAAAATGGAATGGTAAAGCGTGTGGCTATGGTTCAAAATGTCTGTCATTGAGTCAGGTGATGTGGCTTCATTTCCCTGGAGTAGGGTCGCCTGTCTAATCTCGATGGATTTTCTTTGTCCCCAACCCCCACTGCTAAAGACCATATGTTAATTCCGAAATGGCCTGATGTAGGTCGAGTGTACGTTAAACCCCATCTCTAACTCGTGACACATATAGATTTATTTAGACATAATGTTTGTCAACTTTGAACTGTGCCCTATAAACATTCAACGGATATTTCCATACAAAGTGGTTAGTCATCGTGGCCAGGAAATCACATTTTTACTTGACATCTTTTTACAAAAGAAAACTCTCTGAATGAAGTATCGTGAATATTAATCACCGGATACTCGCTAACTTAACAAAACTGTTTTTGCCCCAATTGTATATGCTCACAGTTTAATGTGGCCGTATATTGCGATCATCCCTGTCTGTCCGCCCGTATGTCCGTCCATCTATCCATATGTTAATCATCGATGGTGTCCAACCCTTGAGTTTTCTCTGGGTCCTCCTGTTTGCTGACAATGCTAAATACCTCTTCGCTACGAAATCTTGTAAGAAGGTAATAGGTCACTTTGAACATTTATTTCGTTTGTCTATTGAAAGGACAAATCTTGCTAATAATCAAATTAATTCGATAATAATTCGAGTTTTTGGCCTGCAACACATTACTTTGACCACTGGTGCACTCTGATCGGGCCCATATCTACAGGTGGCGCGGGGGGCATCGCCCCCCCCGCGTGTAATGCACGTCCCCCCCCCGCTCAGAAATTCTTAACAATCATTAAAGTATACACAGTACCTTATATTAACCTACAAAAGCTATTTTTTTTTGTTTGAATACTTATTTTAAAATGCTTATTAGACGCCTAGGTAACTACATAGCATGATGATTACAACAGTCTGTTAGAATGACCTTTCCGAAAATTTCCTCAAAATGTTCGCCCCCCTACCGAAAGGTAATGCCCCCCCTCTTAATGGTGTCTAGATACGGGCCTGACTCTTGAATATTTAAATTTCCCTCAGGGGTGTCAAGGTGGCGCCTTCCGGATTTAGTCACCTAGCGTAATTAGCCATCACTTTTAGGAGTAATATGTTCATTTGAATGATTATAGAAACCCCCTTAAAACTGAAGTCCGAGAGCATCTGTCTACTATTAACCCACCGGCATCATCGTTTGATTCAGCAGCTTCGCAGAACTTATGGCAGGTTCACCGTTACTTTTTCAAGGGAGCGTTGCCGCCCCGCCCCTATTCCTAAATATTAGATTACATGATCACCGTTTCGTTAATTATTGGCAAATCCACAGACAAATTGGACGGTTGACGAGTTTGAGGTTTCTGTTGAACATCGGGGGGTTGGGATGGCCTGGTGGTCTAGACCGCCGCGCTTCGACCTCTAGCTGGCCGGGCACCTCAGACATGCGGCTGTGGTTTCGAGCCCTGGTGTGAGCGTATGTGGCATGGAGATAGGGGCGCCTTCTCAACCTCGTGGGTTTCCTCCGGGCACTCAAGTTTCCTCGCACTGCTAAAGACTCCTACGCGCAAGCGAATTATTGAAATAAAATTAAACCATATGTTAGTCCCGAAATGACCTAGTTTGTGTTCAGTGGACGTTAAACCCCATTTCTCTCTCTCTGTTGAACGTCTCTTTGTTTATCAGTATGACCTCCCCTTTGTGACTTCAATTGTGCGGTGCAAAATTGACTTATCTTTGTACTTCACGAATGATAATCTTTTCCACATTGTTTTAAATGAGATGGGGAGAAAAGGGGGCAGCAAGAGAGATAGAGATATCGGAATTCCGGAAAAAAGATAAACCGTTATAATGACCAC
Source organism: Patella ulyssiponensis (assembly GCA_963678685.1). NCBI lineage: Eukaryota > Metazoa > Mollusca > Gastropoda > Patellidae > Patella > Patella ulyssiponensis. The sequence goes on along the minus strand of OY783227.1, from coordinate 8,116,128 downwards.
TAAACATACCTTGAATTTGCATTTATTTATCATTGCATAGCAAGCCACATACCCGATAAATTATGTGTATATGCATTCAAACAAATGCGGCTGATGTCCCCCACAAAAATATCAATTTTAAAATTACACATTTATTTTATTGAAAATTTGCATTTACTTACATAAATTGCACCGAAATATAGTTACAGAAAATCAAGAGTTACATTGAACAAACAAAATAAAACCAAAATACAGTTAAGTAATAAAAAAAAACAAATGAGGCTGATGCCCCCCGCCAAAATCTCAATTTTAAAAATGCTCATTTAACTTTTTGAAAAATATTTAGCAATCAAACTGTTAAGTTATATTTACTCTAAGCAGAATATTTTCATGCTCGAACACAGTCAAGTTTTTAAAGTATCTGGTAAAGAAACTATACACTAAGTTTCACCCCTCTCCATTAGTTAGACTCAAAGTTATCTTGCCCCAAAGCATCCACCAATGTATTTGCGTATCCCTGTTAATTCAGATATTCACTAATTGAACATCTACACCAAGTATAAATATTCTACCACAATCTTGACCACTCAAATTGCTTATCGCTATGTAGCCTTAGAAGTAAATTTTCGTCATCGAACTTTATATTATGAATCTCTACCCCCGAGTTTCATTATTCTCACCCAATTAGAATCAACGATATCGTTTCCCAACGTCTCAGCCAATTAATTTGCGTATCTCTGCTTAATAGCATTAGTGGAAAATGCGCATTCAGCTACTAAACACATACACCAAGTCGAAACAATCTATGTCAATTGAAAGGCTGACCAATAAGACAGAAGCATCTATTTATCCTCAACAGCAAATGGTCTGGATCGAAATTAGTCAAGGTATACACAAAGTTTTAGGACACCCATTCATTTAGTATAAAGTTATCGAGCTCCAAATTTGCGACCTATCAATTTGCTTATTACGCTGCTTACACTAAGCAGAAAATGCTCACTATCCAACTTAGTTAAGGTATTGATGTACTGAAACTATAGTTTCAACACAATCTCTCTCTCCCTGAATTATACTCTTCAAAAAAGTAGGGGGGTATTCAGAATCAATACAAAACTGGGGAAATGTACGGTTGTTTTATTAGGGATAACCAGTGTATGTTAATAACAGGCCAATTGACTACACGTGGACATAAACAGTTTATATGGGCGGCTTATCTGACGGCCCCATTTCACTCGCAAAGAGATACACTGGCAAAAGTGAAAATTGGCGTTTTTGATTTTTGTCCTAATAATGAGTAATTGCTCCACCAATTGCTCAGACATTCTCTCAAAGCAAGTCAAGTGTCCATGACTATTTATCATATCACAGCCTGCATAGGTATTTGCATTTCAATATCCATTACTTTTTTGAAGAGTAAACCAAAGTTATCGAGTTCCAAAGCACCAAACACTCAAACTGTATGCCTCTGCTGCGCCTGATAAAGACCTACGCTCAGTTTGAACACTCTAGCGCAATTAAGAGGAGATTTATTGTGTCCTAAAGTCAGACGGACGGGCCTATTTTATAAGTCCCTTGCTTTCTTTGAAAGGCGGGAGACAACAAAGTATACAACATAAAAGATTTAAAAAGAAACATTATAAAGTATAGTATAACTAAACAACAAAGATCAATGGATATATTAAACGCTGTTAAACACAATATGCTTATACAAAGTAGCAATACATCTAAAAAGATACCTAGCATAAAATAAGTTATAAGATATTTCTTTTCAACAAATTTCTATCATTTGATTCGACGTTGCCAAACCATCTACATCAGTAGGATGTAAAATGCTTGCTGTAGCTCTGCAGTTATGAACCGTAGAGCTGTTGAGCCTTAAGTCCGCTTTCACCGATGTTTCTCATTGTACTATATTTGCCAGTCATTAATTCAATTATTTGCTCAACCAGGTCTAGATTGCAAAATGTAGACTTTTTTTTAAATAGATTAATTTTATAGAAAAGTTAAATTGTGTATATATATGCATCATATTGGTTTTCGTTTTAAAATATTGTTTACATATAGTTATGAGTTTTAATTATTTAAAAACATCAGTAAGACAAGTAAATTCATCTTAAAATAAAAGCAAAAATTCTTTTTTTAAGAATGTAAGCAAAGCAGATTGAAGATAAATTCACATTTTCAAAAACGTGACCCCCCCCCCCCCCAATAATCCCGTCCTGCGCTTTAAATTTTCATCGAAAATCCCGTCAATTATGTGAATGCATATAGTTTGTCTTGTACGATTCATCATGTGTTTGGCACAATATACATGTATGGCCGGATTGGAGCTGTAGTGGCATAAAACTCCAATTCATTCATTCATTTCGCAACATGATGAGTCATCATAAATATCGTTTTATACATAAGTACCGAGATTATCACACTGCGAACTCTGCGAAATATCATCTGATGAATATTCCGAATATTCTGGAATCGTATATTCTCCAGACCAACATAGTTTCGTACAAAAAGGGATATTTTCATCGACCTCGCGTGGGATTGTATCAACAGGTCTTGGGTATTCATACGATAAACTGGCAGAAGTTGGTTTCTTTGTCTGTTTCTTTCCTGGATAAAATTTAAAAGGTATAAGCATGTGATTAATATATACTGTGATTATGTATATCAACGTCCCGTCTTCATTATCCCAGTCAGAGCAGAGCAGAACAGAAAGATGTCAAAGGACAATATTAGTGTAAGTCATATAGAACTCGGTTAAACACGTTCCGAATCTTTTACATAGATCATTGCTACGATAGATGCGTAATGAACACACAAGGAACGCACGATTTATCTTTCTATATACTGACTGAAGTTACAAGTGATAACAGATACACGGGCAAATTCCTTTGAAGACCAAAAGTTATGTGAGACTGTGAAAGGATATCTGACAATTCAAACAAGCCAACACTGAGGCTGACAACCCCGCCGAAATCCCAAAATAAATAGATGACACATATATTAATTAATCGCATATTCTTCTTTTTTTCACAATTATCGAGCAATCAAACTATACACCAAGTTTCATCACTCTCTATCAGACAGAATCAAGATTATCTTGTCCCAAAGCATTGGGCTTAGCTTCAGCTAGAAATGTTAATCACTGAACTCAGTCAAGGCATTCAATTAATGAACATCTACATCAAGTTTATACATTCTACCTCAAATTGCTCATCGTTCTACTTATCCTAAGCAGAAAACGACCATTATCGAACTTAATCAAGGTATGGATGAAATGAAACTATACACCAAGTTTCATCACGCTCACTTAATTAGAACTAAAGTGATCGTGTCCCAAAGTATCAAATTTTCATCTTCGAACTCCATCAGGGCATTGACCTAATAAACACCTACACCAAGTTTGAACATTCTAGCTCATTTAGAAGGGCAGTTATCATGTCTACATAAGTGTGACGGAAAAAGAGACAGACAGACTGACGAACCAATTTCAATAGTCCCCTGCTTTCTTGGAAAGGCGGGGGATAACGAGAAAAACGAGACAAATAGAAATAGTCTGTACATTTACCTGTTTTATTCATTTCTATACTTAATCAAAACATGGTAGTGCACGGACATTTTCTATTTTTTAACGTTTTCTCTTTTCTAATGACAGTCAATTTCAGTTTTGAATTGTCAGATATCACAGTCTCATATAACAACTTCGAAGGAATTATTAGTGAACAGAAAATCGCCCGTGTATCTGTAATCACTAGTCACTTCAATCAGTTATATAGAAGGACAACCCGCGTTTTCCCTTTGCGTTCGTCATTTCCGTTTGTTGAAACCTCGATTACGCAGCTATTTTAGCTTTTATTTTGAACGTGTTAAACCAGTTTTATCACATATGTGATAAACACTGACACAATCATTGTCATTTAAACCCCATTTCATTTCATTTCGTTTATCAATTGATAATGTTAAGTAAAAGACCTTAACCTACCCGAGGTTGATCAACCCGAGGGAGAGTAGGTTTATATCCGACACACACAGCGCCATTTCACCCTTAAATTTAACGAGCTCTTCTATTAAAAGGCAGCAATGATTAGATAACGACTCTGCACGTGAATGTACGTGTATGTTTTTGTTTATACGTCGCCATTTTGGATTGAAAGCAACAACAAAATCAGACGAATAACCAATCCTTTTTAGCCAACATATTGACGTCTATTTCGGTCCTGAATGCTTACAAACTGTATCATAACAATTTTTAATTGTCAAAAGAATAAAAAAAATATTTTTGTGTTCTTTGTAATATTTCGACCATCTACTGCTATGGACATTCAAATAAATTACTGTCAGTTTTATATTGGCAAATAAATATCAACCAAGTCGTCTGATGAGAACTCGTCAACTTCACCGATCAATGTGGATCTATTTGTATTGTAAACGTTTGGTAACATTTATACTAATGTTTAAAATACGATATGTCATGATCAATAATTATCTTTCCTTTTAGTTAATAGTAAATGTTAAACAAAACGTTCGTCGTCAGATAGCCAATTAAATTCTTTAACTTTATAAGCAAAAATGAATTGTATCTTACAGATGCTTAAACCTCAAATGTTATTTATAAACTATTATTTTAAATATGTATTCAAGTAACAAGCCTATAATCATCGGACATATGACCGCCATTTAATAAAAAAATAAATGGAGAAACGAGGCTCTAGACTCGATTAAACAAGTAACGTTATAACTATTATAATTTACAGTTTATGTCACATCTTGTCAAATCTCAAACAGTGAAAATTTCGCTCAGAATGAAGTAATTTTAATGACAGTTCAAATATATTAATAAAAACTCATCCAAATTTGTTTCCATGGTAAAATAAAAATTATTAAATCCGCGAAAATCTAAATTAGCTAATAGGCAAACTAATATTATAGGTAGATGTTTGTACAAAGTTTCGTAAATATATCTTGAATGGTTTATGAAATATGTTCAAGAAACAAACTTCAACACCAAAAACTTAAGTCAAATCTGTTTCCATGGAAACACAAAACGTATTCAATTCAGGAAACACCAAATTAGCAAAAGGCACACCTACTATAGAGAGTATTTACTATAGAGAGTATTTACTACGAGTCTTGTTGATATAAAAAGACGAGTAGGAAATCTCATTTATCAATCAACCATTTCTTACATGCACAAATTAAAAATGCATTATGCAAGAGTAAAATCTGCCCATTGTAGGTCTTTCTTTAGGCCTGAAATATTTTTTAAAAAAACTATTAATTAGACATTAATTAACTTATTCAGACCATAATCAACTCAAGATGTCGAGGCTAGCATGAGATTTTTGTTAGATTGTATAGTTCGATTCGCTGAAATATTTTCCTTCGTGATTTACCAATAAAAGTGGATAACCGAGACTACTGGTTTCGTCTTACCGACTTTAGTAATGATGACGAGGCTACGCGGAACTTTCATTCGATTATTTCTAAGTTAATAATGGGCCAATTTGACTGAAATTTCCAGCAAATTACCTTTTCACTTTCTAGTTTTTAACTATTATAGTGAGAACTGCCAACTCGTTATCTAATCTCCCATAATGTATCTTTAATAAATATAATCCATTGCTAAATATTTCACTTTATTGAACCTGATTACATTATGGCGTAGTGATACATCATTACAGCAAATGAACCATTGGAAAGTCATTTATATTGACACAGTGTTTCCATGAAAGTCAATTAAATAAAAATATTTCCTTTTCAAAAAGAAAGAATCTATTTTCATTATAAAAAAGAACTGTTGTTTGAAAATAAAAAAGTGGTCCCTTTTTGATTGACCACATAAATCGAAATCTCGTGGGGAGATATCGCAGTAGATTATGAAATTTATCACACATGCGATATCTACTGTATTATTGGGTTAATTTTTGTACACAGTTTCGTGAAGATATCTTGAACAGTTTAGGAGCTCTGGGAACAAAACTAAGTTTCCAAATTCCCAAATAGAAAAAGCCACAACTAGTCTGACGTGTGTACAAAGTTTCAGATAGATAACTTGAACGGTTTATGAGATATGCTCACAATCGGAACGGAGGGACGAACCCCAATGTCCCTCCACAACTTCCTTCGGCGCTGAATAAACATGAAACACAAGGATTACTTACGTCGACATGAAATCACCCCCAGAACAGTTGACAGCACGTTCAATATTATAAGTGTCACGACAACGCCTATGAAATATAGTTCTTTGTTTTCCTCTGTGATCCCTGAGATCCCTATAATAAATAAACATGTTTCAAAGCAACATTGATTGATTAGTTCTCCTATTAAAACGATACATATTTATTGTGGTACCTTTGCGCAGAACCCGATTGTAGCAACGGGATGCCGCGGAAAGATTCAGAATGGTTAAACAGCCCACTGCACGCTGTTTCCGCTGGTTCAAAGTCATGTGTCAGGGAAGGAATTATACCACTCGAATTAGCTAGAAAGTAGTTTCTGTTGTCCATCATGGTATTATTATTATTTTCATTTTTTTGGTGTGTGTGTGTGTTGGGGGGGGGGGGGGTATTTCGTTAGAACGTTACAGTATTCTTGAAAAATATTAGTAGTGTCTGTCTGTAAATTGACACATTTTATTTGAAAGCAATTCAATTCTTCTCAGATTAATAATAATGTATATCAATTAGCCACAAATTCACAGAGTTTAAAGGGCAGAAATATGATGAATTGAATTAATTCAAGACTAACGCTTCAAGTTAGGATTTCACATAACTATTACCTTATAATATTATATTTCAAAACAATCAATATTCCATTGCTTTCTCGTTACGATAGTTAGGCTATATTTTGAATATAACTATATTTTACTGACCTGTATCGGGTATTAATATTAATTCAATAGCTGTCAAGTTCCGGCTTATATCTTCAAAGGTGACCTCACATGTATAGTTAGAATTATAATCATTCTGATCCGTATTTAATATAACCAGAGTTATCTTCTCTTTGCCTTCTACTGTACCAACTTCCGCACGATTCTTACCTTTTGGTTGGTATCCCCCATTCTTAGTCCATCGTCCAATGGGGAACTGCAAAAAGTAACGCAATAAAATAGTTTATTCCGTTTTGTATGTTAATTTTTTGTAAACCGAGTATTTATAATTCAATAGATTTGTATAAAATCATGCATTTCTCTTTAAGACTACCTTGGTTGTTTTTTTGTATAATTCAATCGCTTTGTAAATCATCAGGATTTCTCTCTCAACCCTTGCGCAAACACGTCAGCGCATAATTCTATTCAAATACAATCAAACTAGAGCTGCACGTAAAACATAACGTACAAAAACATATTTTAAGCAATAATATTGAAGATATGAATTGTAGGCATTTTTGAAACCATCAAAATCGGAAAACGTAATCGTCATTTCCATTTAGAATCGTCTTTTGACGAGGTTGGTAGACTACTTACTAAGAACGATTCCAAACACAAAGCGTGCACAGAGCGCAGAATAGATTAGGCACTTGTACATGTAACCAGCAAAATGTTTAAAAAATGTAAAGAATAGACCCCTTGTTTCCGATAATGAATACTCTCACTTTCTTGTCAAATAGTAACAATTTTCACCATTATACCCGACGTGAAGTAGCTGACAATGTATGGAATTCTCGCTAGACAATAATAAATAATTTCCCAAGAAATGTTACCGATATGGTCATAGGTTTTCGAAATACCCCTTGTATCCGCACAAGAGTGAGGACGACCATTTTAAATGTTAAGGTAACAGAAATGTTACGGATATGGTCATGGGTTTACGAAATAGCCCTTGCATCCACACAAGGGTTAAGACTACCGTTTACATGTTAGTGTGTTAACGTGAAATGAAATGAAATGAAATGGGGTTTAACGTCCTACTGCTCTGCTCCTAACCTGGGCTATTGAAGACGGGCATACGCCATACAGTGTGCAAGGAGGGAAATTCTGTCCGGGCAACGGCGCTACGGTCTACTGTTATATCGAATTCCAATACGGATCTTTTACATGCACGCTAATGAGTACAAGGGACCGAACGACTAGACAGTTGTCCTTGTCAGGCCCTCCATCTTGCATCACTGAATGAATTTTCTCGACCAATGCAGGAATCGAACACCCGATCAGCAAATTCCAGGTGAAAATCTGACCCTTTGCTGCACAAGTAAACAAATCGTTGCTGTAGTACACATTTCTATTGCGATGTTTTGCACAATCAGCCCAGTACTCGAATTACGCCTCAGACTATATTTGTCAAGTGCAGCCATAATGTGGTGAAGAAATCAAATTCTAAGCCAAAATGAAACGATTTTCCTGGCTAAATCACAGCCTAAAAAGGTTTCACGTGTATACAGATGATCACGTGGCTCAGTGATTAAGACGCTGGCTCGCTAGCCATTGGGTCGGGTGTTCGATTCCTGCATTGGTCGAGAAAATTCATTCAATGATGCAAGATGGAGGGCTTGACAAGGACAACTGTCTAGTCGTTCGGTCCCTTGTACTCATTAGCGTGCATGTAAAAGATCCGTATTGGAATTCGATATAACAGTAGACCGTAGCGCCGTTGCCCGGGCCGAATTTCCCTCATAGCACACTGTATGGCGTATGCCAAGTAATACTAGAAGAATTAGATGATGTAGTTTGTTTCCGCCTGAACATGGTCGGGATGGGGAAACAGAAGCAAGCTTGCTACAAATTTCACACCACCGCCTATTTTGAATATAATAAAAATATACTACATGTACACAATCCTAAGATATCTTATCTTGCAGACCCACTGACCATATATTTATTTAAATGTGCAACTTTCATATAAAGACCAACATGATTAAGAGTCACCCAATACTGGTAATAAAGATCAGTACTATTGGCATTAAGAAACCTTAACTCTCGTTACAAACACTATTTCATCTGCAAATCCACAAGAAACGTTACTTACCAATTGACCAGAACCATATATGCGGAAAAATCTAATATCAGTAGCTTTTGAACAATAGGTATATTCCCAATATAAAGTAACGTTATCCCCGATTTTTCCATGTAGGAGATTGGGCACGGTCCCTAGTTGTGGATCTGCAACTATAAAGCAATATACATATCACAATGTCCGTATATGAAACCAAGATATGTTGTTCGTTTACCATGCAAAACACTATAAAGAAACAGGATTTGTTCCATTAGCTTAACGTCGACGAAGACACAAACTAAAATTATTTTATAAGTTAATCAATGGTTAAGCTCCGTCTTATATTTTAACCACGTTTTAAAGAAATATTACCAAATCGTCTAGAAATTGTATGCTCCCTGTATTCGGATGTCCGAGGACAAAGTATTGGCTTACTCAAGCAGCAATTTCAAGATATTGGTATTTTATTCAATGGTCAGATTGTCTTCTCATTTTTAACATTGTTCACGACTTTTACAAACCTGGATCACATAATAGCTTAGTTTCACCATAACCTGTCAGACCATCATTAAAGGTGATGTTACAGCCAAATGTGGTATTAAAATCATCAGCAGTTGTATTTTTTATTGTTAGAGTGATCGTCTTTAAATATGAATCTGATGTGTTACTAAACTGGACACTAGCTTCCTCAATGTAGGAATACAATCTGGTTCCGTTCCAATACCCAATCTCTTGGTACTACAATATACGAAAATAAAAACGCATATATCTTGTACATAAACAGGGAATCAATGAGGCTGCTCCCTACACCCTCTCCGCAATCACCATATCAATTACTTGCATCTTTATATAACATATCTAACAATCCATTGTTTGTTCTCCGCCCGGTTTATCTAAAGCCAGACTGACACTTGCACGACTTTTGGGCACGATTTTGTCGTGCCCATCAGTGTCCACATTGACACGAACTGACACGACAAATTCACGCATAGTTTGCGCCTTGTTTACGCACTTCCCGCATTGGCACGACGTGTTTGCGCAAATCGGACGGTGTCGTGCCGACTCGAGTCGTGCCAATGCGTGCCAAGGAATCGTGCAAGAGTCAGCCTGGCTTAATTCTCGGTTCCAGCTATCACGATTCGTGCAAGCTGCGAGTGAAGTAACCTATCAGGTCTTATCGTATATTGTGGTCAGCCGTATCGAGACATATCCGAGTATATCTGCACGTACCAGGTAGTGGACTAAATAGGGACAATCCTATCGTTACGCATCGCGAACCTGGCATTAAGAGAATTATTCATTTGTGAACTTAAGGTCATCAACACACATTAGTAGCAAATTGATGGTATTCCAATATGTGTGCCTGGCTGATTAGCCTACGTCTCACCGGACTTAGTCGTGTTATTCACCTAATAAAAACCCACACAAAATTTAATGAGTCTTTATCAATTAGAAGCAGACTGGCTAATACTGCGTCACAATATCTCCGATGCTTCCTCCCAGAGGCGGGAGACAATAACAAATTCAGTGGTATCTATTCTATAGGTTAAAAATAAAGTATAACAAGGGTTTCGTTTGATGCCTTGAATGAAATAGGTACTGTGGCATTAAACGAAACTCTTGGTATACTTTATTTTTAACGTAGTCCTTGAATATTCAGTTGACCGATGAAAGATTAATTCGGTGTGTACAAAAAGCCCGTGCCAGGTCAAACATTTTGGGGATAGTCGAATTCACAATTTTGCCAGTCCCGAACGGAGGTGGTGTGGGTAGAATCGTGACGTAATTAAACGAATATGTTTCGGCCGCATGGTTGGTTAAGATATTTATTTATCCAGTCGACGCATGGGTTGTAGCCCGAAATACACCTTTTCACTTGATTGTCATTATTTTTGGGATTGAGAAAATTTTATCCCGGAACATTCAATCGAATACCCCCATAATAAACCTTGACTGGATAACCTAAAACACATAACTGGTTATAACACTCTCTGTACCTGTCCACTAGTGTGTCTGCTAAATACGACGCTCGTTGCTGGAGACCTATAATAATAGTGCCACACAAATTTAACATCTTCTGTTGGTGGTCCTATCATTTCTGGCAATTCACTGGAAACACGTGGTACTAGAATGACACAAAATAAAAATAAAATCAGTAGTTTGCCGAAGCATTTTCGAAGGTGTGAATAAATTTGGAAGGCATCGACGGAATTATCACGAAAAGTAACGGTTTCGCATTTTTCATCAACGATCAATAATTATACTTACAAATTTTTATCAAATAAAACAAGCAACGGTTTAGGGATAATATAAATTGACCAAGCTTTTTTTATATTCTAACCTATCAGTGGAAATTAGTAGCTTTCGTAAAACCATACATGATCAGTCTACATTATGTCAAATATAAAATATCTTTCTTACCTTCAATAAGCGATACAGGTTCAGCATGTTTGACACAGGTGTTGTTAAATTGTATTTTCATGTTATAAATATAGTTAAAGTCATCAATAGTTGTATTATGTATGGTTAACATCACTATTTCTGTACGACCATCATCACTCTCTGTTATATTTAACTGCACTCGTGAGTCGTCCCATTTATCACGATAATAATCATTCTTAAAAAATAATTTTATTAGTTGACATCAGTTAAATTCCCTGCCCTGTCCTAGCTTTTAAGTCTTATGACTGAAAATCATCCTGTATGTATGTTGCACGTAAAATATAGCGGAAAGTCGGTGCAAACAATCAATACAATTTATATAGAATTATTTCTATTAACTGTACAGAAATGAAATCAAATTGTATTATTCTAATGCTTAAGACGAATGTGGTGATTTATGACTATACAACTAAACTAATTGAAAATAGGATTATTCTCAGAATACTACTTAAAGATGTAAGCTGGGGCTATTTGTCACATGGGGTAAGACAATTCGGAGACTATTTGTCACATAGGATACTACCGCAGACCGCAATTATAAAACGATATCCATGAAACTTGCATATTATAATAACATCAATAATATCGCAGAGTACCCGAAATTTCGACCACTTCTGGTTAGTGGTTTTCGAGATACTAGATTACCACACCTTTCATGTGTCACGGCCACAGACCGCAATTATCAACCAATTTCAATGAAACTTGCATATTATAATAACACCAATAATATCGCAGAGTATCCAAAATTTCGACCACTTCTGGTTAGTGGTTTCCGAGATACTAGATTACCACACATTTCATGTGGCACGGCTACAGACCGCAATAACCAACCGATTTCAATGAAATGTGCAGATTATGATAACATCAATAATATCTCAGAGTTTCGGCCAATTCCGAGAGTGGACAAAACATTGCCTACTTTAAGATATTATTGTTGTTATTAATATCTGAAAATTGCGTGGATATCGGTTGATAATTGTTGTCTGCAGTCGTTGTGTGGTAACCTGATATATCGGATACCGCTAACCGGAAGTGGCCGAAACTTTACCTACTCTGAGGTATTATTGGCGTTATTATAATCAGCAAGTTTAATTGAAATCGGTTGATAATTGCGGTCTGTAGCCGTGCCACTTAAATGTATGGTAACCGGGTGTCTCGGAAACCACTAACCAGAAGTGGTCGAAATTTTGGCTACTCTGAGTGGAGTGTTTGTGTCTCAGCTAATTCGTTACGCGAGAGTTTGTTCTTTAATTCTGATTTTTTTTAAGTAGATCGAGACATTTGTTATCTAAGCTTCATCTACAAGGATACTTGCGCACTAAGTTTATAAAAATCTTTGAAAAGTTTTATGGCCGTCATATGGACTTGATTGGTAAATATAACATGTCTCTCAGCTATTATTCTAGATAATATTTAATTGACGCGTATCCTTTTTACTACCTCCCTGATTATGTCTACTACGTCGTTAACACTGTTCATCACGCGCAATTTGCATACCGATAGTCCATTGGCCAATCACGCTATTTTACCGACATTTCGACTAGTAGTTTGGATGCAGCTATGGCGGGTGCAAACTGATCCCGCAGTGAATATTCGCTTGGCCGCTACAATCACTGATAAGCATGACATCGACGAGACATAATGAGTTCGACATATTAACTTCTTTACTCCGACAAATTAAATTCTCAAACATTTTTTTGAAGTATAAGAAAAATAAAGGCGTTTGAAGTATTTGTAGTTAAAAGATATTTCCTATTTAGTGTAAATGGGTATTAAAATGAGTAAAAGGCATCATTTGGCCCGAAGCAGTAAGGTGTTATGTAAACAATGCACGAGCCGTTGAGTCCATGACTGGCGCCACGTGAATTCAATGTACGTGTTCTGGACAGTCATCTGTGACAGAGTTAATTCGTAAGTAATTCTCTTGAAACAGATGGTGGCGGATGTGGCTCCAGGCAGAGTAAGCTTACTCTTCCGGACACCTGTTACCACTGTTCGTCGTGTATTTTGTACACGGTGAAAAATCCATTTGCTGATAACACTATTTTGCCTATAACGTTTTTTAGGACTTTGAACTTTGTCTAATGGTTTGGATTGTTCTTACTTGGTTTTATTTTATATTATCAATGTTATCCTAATCTGTAATTTTCATTTAAAATCGGGTAACAATTGCGGTCGTAAGTCTATTTTGAAATTTTTTCTTACCACATGTGGCAAATAGCCACTGCTAAAGATATATTTTCGTAATGTTTGGATAGCGATCTGGTCGTTATTGCTATAATAATTCTAAAATAACTCTATTATGAATGCTTGTAATTTTGACAAGAAATGAGCCCAAACTAAACAATAATAAACAACGACAGTCCAAGTGAGAAACAGTCATATTATCGTTTATATGACGATAAGAAATGGCGGATAATTCACTTGACACTGGTCACTTGAATAATGTCTTCAATTTTAATTTACAGAACAAGAGCCTGGAACAGGCAGCTTTAGCTCTTATATACCCCTTCGTTAACCAATCATGAAGAATAAAATAAACATAAATATGATAAATACTTCGACATCCTGGGTTGAAATTTGTCTTCTACCAATTGAAATATCTTCATCCATATTAGTAGTATTAGAAGTAGTGACATATTTCCACATTAGTGTTGCGTCATCTCCTACATGAAGATTTAGAACGGTTGAAGTGTTCAACCATGTGAAATCTGTAGAAAGAATTTAGGTATTAGTGTGTTTTTTTTTATGCAAACAACCAAAACTACAACGTGAGAATCCGGTCGATAACAAACATTATTGCTACGCGTTGGTAATTGTTAGTATATTTTTACGAAGATTACTTTAAATAAAACTTGACATTAGATGAAAGTTTTGATTTATTTATTGTAGTAACTCCTCCTGTACTCCTACATGTTTTATTTAGTATAATCAAGACAATGATAGGTTTAGTACCATCATATGTTTTACTACTCATTTATTCTGTACAGCAAACTTTTAGAGATTCTCCTTTAAAAACACATTTTACACAAAATGACACACTGGTATCTCCCCAACAATTTGATTGAACCCAAAAGCAAATTGCTAATGATCGCGTTTGTTTGAACAACTGTGATTACTTTGTGAAGAAAATACTTATGACGAAGAAAGAGTGGTTGATGTTGGGGGCTGACAGTCTGGTAGTTGGATTCTGAACCAGGAATAATTTTTGATGCTCTGAATATTTGTATGACCAGTGAGTCGCATGATATGAGATAGACGAACATTAGAATCATTCCACTTTTTTAAATAAATGTTTTCTTGCACTCTGATTAGTACGTTTTCTGTCTGTTGAATTTCCATGGTTTTCATTAAATTTATATATTCCAACTGGCTGACGCTTAAATCATTAGTAACATACTTCTGATTTGGGTACAGTTGAACATGTAATATAACCAGCGGTGCCAGGCAAAAGAAATGCAAGAGATGGACAGAGAACAAGGTAAAAAATATATATATATTTTGTTCAATCGGGGTTAATAATCCAGGAAGTTACGGTCCGATATGCATAGATATGGAAAGAAACCACGACGGTTGGGTGATAAAAAATACACTTCAAGTTTCATCAACATCGAATAATAATTGTGACTTCTAGAGAGTCCACAACATTGGTATTACATACTTTTAAACTATGTGCGTACATCGAGCGGCTAATTTTGGGGGTGGGGTTAGATGGCCGAATAGTTAGCACATGTGCAGGACTTCGTGACTGATTGTCGAAGCAGATGGACGTGCCCTGTGTCCTCTCGCGCTTACAGTCTAGTGCTTGTATTGCTAAAGTCCGTCCTTGTATAATGTGTTTATACTTTGATAGAAATTATATTGGAGGATAATACTGTGATAAAACGGAGAACTATTATAACATGTATTCATATAAAGAGGCAACAATCCGCATGGTAAGCGAGGATCGTGTTAATATTGGAGAACTTATTGATGAAATTGAAAAACCAACTGGATGTATGTCGATTATAGCTTGTGTGCCAATGTCGGGTGTTATGAAGTAACTTTCGATAGTGCGGACAAAATAGGACTACTATTTTTAAAAGTAAAGTTTCCACCCAAAATTTCAAGTCTCCCATATGAAACTAAATTTGACGATCGTAGTTTTTATATAAAACATGATAACCAGGGACGTGTATGCTTTACTTGTCTAAGTAGTAACCACTTGGCAAAAGATTGTCCATCAAACCGATGTCATAAATATAATCAACCAGGCCACCAAAAAGGTTCAGTGTATACAGTACTTATGCAAACAATGTGAGTATTACTTATAGGAGTGTAAATGCGAGACGGGTGAAGAAACTGATATTACTGAACTGACTGAAACTCAAAATCTATCTACATATCTAAATCAAGAGCAACAACTACAGAACTCTAATAACAACGAAAACATAAACAGTGATGAAAAACCTGAAATGGATCCAGACAAAAGTTTTTGAAGACGTGGCCCAGGATACAACTAATAATAAAGCACCCGAACATGGAGAATACGAAATCGGCGACGTGAAGTTAGCCTGTTGTTCGTTGTTCGTTGTTCGGTATTCGCGAATAACGAACAACGAGCCAGTTTGTTGTTCGGTATTGGCGAATAACGAACAACGAGCTGGTTTGTTCTTCGGTATTCACGAATACCGAACAACGAGCTGGTTTGTTGTTCGGTATTCACCAGATATGGAATTAGTAATCTAATAAAATAACTTTTGTAGGGAACACTACGCAGGCGGGTTTTTATGAGCCTAACTGGATAATAAAACTTCAAACTTCTGGGAAATAGATTCTAACAACTTCTCTTTCTATCCGAAGAAAGAGCTGTTACATATTGGCGAATAACGAACAACGAGCCAGTTTGTTGTTCGGTATTCACGAATACCGAACAACGAGCTGGTTTGTTGTTCGGTATTCACCAGATATGGAATTAGTAATCTAATAAAATAACTTTTGTAGGGAACACTACGCAGGCGGGTTTTTATGAGCCTAACTGGATAATAAAACTTCAAACTTCTGGGAAATAGATTCTAACAACTTCTCTTTCTATCCGAAGAAAGAGCTGTTACATATTGGCGAATAACGAACAACGAGCCAGTTTGTTGTTCGGTATTCACGAATACCGAACAACGAGCTGGTTTGTTGTTCGGTATTCACCGTATATGGAATTAGTAATATAATAAAGGTACTTTTGTAGGGAACACGCCACAGGCGGGTTTTTATGAGCTTAAATAGACAATAAAACTTCAAACTTCTGGGAAATAGATTCTAACAACTTCTCTTTCTATCCGAAGAAAGAGCTGTTACATATTGGCGAATAACGAACAACGAGCCAGTTTGTTGTTCGGTATTGGCGAATAACCAACAACGAGCTGGTTTGTTGTGCAGTATTCATCAGATATGGAATTAGTAATCTAATAAAAAAACTTTTGTAGGGAACACGCCACAGGCGGGTTTTTATGGGCCTAACTGGATAATAAAACTTCAAACTTCTGGGAAATAGATTCTAACAACTTCTCTTTCTATCCGAAGAAAGAGCAGTTACATATTGGCGAATAACGAACAACGAGCCAGTTTGTTGTTCGGTATTGGCGAATAACGAACAACGAGCTGGTTTGTTGTTCGGTATTCACGAATACCGAACAACGAGCTGGTTTGTTGTTCGGTATTCACCGTATATGGAATTAGTAATATAATAAAGGTATTTTTGTAGGGAACACGCCTCAGGCGGTTTTTATGAGCTTAAATAGACAGTAAAACTTCAAACGTCTGGGAAATAGATTGTAACAACTTCTCTTTCTATCCGAAGAAAGAGCTGTTACATATTGGCGAATAACGAACAACGAGCCAGTTTGTTGTTCGGTATTGGCGAATAACGAACAACGAGCTGGTTTGTTGTTCGGTATTCGGCAGTGTGAAGTTAGCTCGATTTTCGTTTTTCGTTTTTCAATATTGGTGAATATCGAAAAACGAGCTACTCGTTTTTCGATATTTGCGAATAACGAAAAACAACTAGCTCGTTATTCGATATTGGCGAATGTTGAAAAACGAGCTACTTGTTTTTCGACATTCAAATTTGAATCTCAAAAAAGTAGATTTGATGGATGTGTAGCTAAAGAAAGTCTCCAAAACACATCTGATTAAATCGGTGATCTAAAATGAAATAGATATCAAAAATGTGGATGCCTGAGCAGTAGATACACATAAAAAATGCCCTTTCTCCTTGTTTTTTGATATTGGCGAATCTCGAAAAACGAGCTACTCGTTTTTCGATATTCAAGCTTGAATCTCAAAAAAGCAGACTTGATGGATGTATTACTATAGAATGTCCCCAAAACACTTTATTATTAAATACGTTTTCTAAAACAAACTAAAGATGTCGTTAATAAGGGTGCCTGAGCAGTGGATTCACATAAAAACTGTTCTTTCTCGCTGTATTTTGATATTGGCGAATCTCGAAAAACGAGCTACTCGTTTTTCGATATTCAAATTTGAATATCAAAAAAGCAGATTTGATAGATTTGATGAATGTATATATAGCTACAGAATTTCTCCAAAACACATTTTTTTAAATCAGTGATCTAAAACGTACTAAAATACCATAACTGGGGATGCCCGAGCAGTGGATTCACGAAAAACTGATCTTTCTCCATATTTTTTAATATTCGCCAAAATCAAAAAAACAAGGAGAAAGAGCAGTTTTTATGTGAATTCACTGCTCCGGCATCCTCAATTACGATGCCTTTAGTATGTTATAGTTTACTAATTTAATCAAATGTGTCATGGAGACATTCTGTAGATAAACATCCATCAAATCTTCTTTTTTGATATTCAAGTTTGAATATCGAATAACGAGTAGCTCGTTTTTCGAGATTCGCCAATATAAAAAAACCAAGGTGAAAGAGTAGTTTTTATGTGAATCCACTGCTCGGGCATCCCCAATTATGATGTATTTAGTTCGCTTTAGATCACTCATTTAATAAAATGTGTCAATTTAGACATTCTGTAGATAAACATCCATCAAATCTGCTTTTTTGATATTCAAGTTTGAATATCGAAAAACAAGTGGCTCGTTTTTCGAGATTCGCCAATATCAAAAAACAAGGAGAAAGAGCAGTTTTTATATGAATCCACTGCTCAGGCATCCTGAATTATGATATCTTTAGTTCGTTTTAGATCATTGATTTAATAAAATGTGTTTTGGAGAAATTCTGTAGATATACATCCTTCAAATCTTCTTTTTTAATATTCAAGTTTGAATATCGAATAACGAGTAGCTCGTTTTTCGAGATTCACCAATATCAAAAAACAAGGAGAAAGAGCAGTTTTTATGTGAATCCACTGCTCGGGCATCCCCAATTATGATGTATTTAGTTCGTTTTAGATCACTCATTTAATAAGATGTGTCAATTTAGACATTCTGTATATAAACATCCATCAAATCTGCTTTTTTGATATTCAAGTATGAATATCGAAAAACGTGTGGCTCGTTTTTCGAGATTCGCCAATATCAAAAAAACAACGAGAAAAAAAGTTTTTATGTGAATCCACTGCTCAGGCATCCTCAATTATGATATTTGTAGTTCGTTTTAGATCATTGATTTAATAAAATGTGTTTTGGAGAAATTCTGTAGATATACATCCTTCAAATCTGCTTTTTTAATATTCAAGTTTGAATATCGAATAACGAGTAGCTCGTTTTTCGAGATTCGCCAATATCAAATAACAAGGAGAAAGAGCAGTTTTTATGTGAATCCACTGCTCGGGCATCCCCAATTATGATGTATTTAGTTCGTTTTAGATCACTTATTTAATAAAATGTGTCAATTTAGACATTCTGTAGATAAACATCCATCAAATCTGCTTTTTTGATATTCAAGTTTGAATATCGAAAAACAAGTGGCTCGTTTTTCGAGATTCGCCAATATCAAAAAACAAGGAGAAAGAGCAGTTTTTATGTGAATCCACTGCTCGGTTATTCCCAATTATGATGTATTTAGTACGTTTTAGATCACTCATTTAATAAAATGTATCAGTTTAGACATTCTGTATATAAACATCCATCAAATCTGCTTTTTTGATATTCAAGTTTGAATATCGAATAACGAGTAGCTCGTTTTTCGAGATTCGCCAATATCAAAAAACAAGGTGAAAGAGCAGTTTTTATATGTAAATCCACTGCTCGGGCATCCCCAATTATGATGTATTTAGTTCGTTTTAGATCACTCATTTAATAAAATGTGTCAATTTAGACATTCTGTAGATAAACATCTATCAAATCTGCTTTTTTTATATTCAAGTTTGAATATCGAAAAACAACTGGCTCGTTTTTCGAGATTCGCTAATATCAAAAAACAAGGAGAAAGAGCAGTTTTTATATCAATCCACTGCTCAGGCATCCTGAATTATGATATCTTTAGTTCGTTTTAGATCATTGATTTAATAAAATGTGTTTTGGAGAAATTCTGTAGATATACATCCTTCAAATCTTCTTTTATAATATTCAAGTTTGAATATCGAATAACGAGTAGCTCGTTTTTCGAGATTCGCCAATATCAAATAACAAGGAGAAAGAGCAGTTTTTATGTGAATCCACTGCTCGGGCATCCCCAATTATGATGTATTTAGTTCGTTTTAGATCATTTATTTAATAAAATGTGTCAATTTAGACATTCTGTATATAAACATCCATCAAATCTGATTTTTTGATATTCAAGTTTGAATATCGAAAAACGAGTGGCTCGTTTTTCGAGATTCGCCAATATCAAAAAACAAGGAGAAAGAGCAGTTTTTATGTGAATCCACTGCTCGGTTATTCCCAATTATGATGTATTTAGTTCGTTTTAGATCACTCATTTAATAAAATGTATCAATTTAGACTTTCTGTTTATAAACATCCATCAAATCTGCTTTTTTGATATTCAAGTTTGAATATCGAAAAACGAGTGGCTCGTTTTTCGAGATTCGCCAATATCAAAAAACAAGGAGAAAGAGCAGTTTTTATGTGAATCCACTGCTCGGGCATCCCCAATTATGATGTATTTAGTTCGTTTTAGATCACTCATTTAATAAAATGTGTCAATTTAGACATTCTGTAGATAAACATCCATCAAATCTGCTTTTCTGATATTCAAGTTTGAATATCGAAAAACAAGTGGCTTGTTTTTCGAGATTCGCCAATATCAAAAAACAATGAGAAAGAGCAGTTTTTATATGAATCCACTGCTCAGGCATCCTCAATTATGATATCTTTAGTTCGTTTTAGATCATTGATTTAATAAAATGTGTTTTGGAGAAATTCTGTAGATATACATCCCTCAAATCTTCTTTTTTAATATTCAAGTTTGAATATCGAATAACGAGTAGCTCGTTTTTCGAGATTCACCAATATCAAAAAACAAGGAGAAAGAGCAGT
Organism: Patella ulyssiponensis; assembly: GCA_963678685.1. Lineage (NCBI taxonomy): Eukaryota > Metazoa > Mollusca > Gastropoda > Patellidae > Patella > Patella ulyssiponensis. The sequence goes on along the minus strand of OY783227.1, from coordinate 8,095,338 downwards.
TTTTATGTGAATCCACTGCACGGGCATCCCCAATTATGATGTATTTAGTTCGTTTGAGATCACTCATTTAATAAAATGTGTCAATTTAGACATTCTGTATATAAACATCCATCAAATCTGCTTTTTTGTTATTCAAGTTTGAATATCGAATAACGAGTAACTCGTTTTTCGAGATTCGCCAATATCAAAAAACAAGAAGAAAGCGCAGTTTTTACGTGAATCCACTGCTCGGTTATTCCCAATTATGATGTATTTAGTTCGTTTTAGATCACTCATTTAATAAAATGTATCAATTTAGACATTCTGTATATAAACATCCATCAAATCTGCTTTTTTGATATTCAAGTTTGAATATCGAATAACGAGTAGCTCGTTTTTCGAGATTCGCCAATATCAAAAATCAAGGTGAAAGAGCAGTTTTTATGTGAATCCACTGCTCGGGCATCCCCAATTATGATGTATTTAGTTCGTTTTAGATCACTCATTTAATAAAATGTGTCAATTTAGACATTCTGTAGATAAACATCCATCAAATCTGCTTTTTTGATATTCAAGTTTGAATATCGAAAAACAAGTGGCTCGTTTTTCGAGATTCGCCAATATCAAAAAACAAGGAGAAAGAGCAGTTTTTATATGAATCCACTGCTCAGGCATCCTGAATTATGATATCTTTAGTTCGTTTTAGATCATTGATTTAATAAAATGTGTTTTGGAGAAATTCTGTAGATATACATCCTTCAAATCTTCTTTTTTAATATTCAAGTTTGAATATCGAATAACGAGTAGCTCGTTTTTCGAGATTCACCAATATCAAAAAACAAGGAGAAAGAGCAGTTTTTATGTGAATCCACTGCTCGGGCATCCCCAATTATGATGTATTTAGTTCGTTTGAGATCACTCATTTAATAAAATGTGTCAATTTAGACATTCTGTATATAGACCTCCATCAAATCTGCTTTTTTGTTATTCAAGTTTGAATATTGAATAACGAGTAGCCCGTTTTTCGAGATTCGCCAATATCAAAAAACAAGGTGAAAGAGCAGTTTTTATGTGAATCCACTGCTCAGGCATCCTCAATTATGATATTTGTAGTTCGTTTTAGATCATTGATTTAATAAAATGTGTTTTGGAGAAATTCTGTAGATATACATCCTTCAAATCTGCTTTTTTAATATTCAAGTTTGAATATCGAATAACGAGTAGCTCGTTTTTCGAGATTCGCCAATATCAAATAACAAGGAGAAAGAGCAGTTTTTATGTAAATCCACTGCTCGGGCATCCCCAATTATGATGTATTTAGTTCGTTTTAGATCACTTATTTAATAAAATGTGTCAATTTAGACATTCTGTATATAAACATCCATCAAATCTGCTTTTTTAATATTCAAGTTTGAATATCGAAAAACGAGTGGCTCGTTTTTCGAGATTCGCCAATATCAAAAAACAAGGTGAAAGAGCAGTTTTTATGTGAATCCACTGCTCGGGCATCCCCAATTATGATGTATTTAGTTCGTTTTAGATCACTCATTTAATAAAATGTGTCAATTTAGACATGATATTCAAGTTTGAATATCGAAAAACGAGTGGCTCGTTTTTCGAGATTCGCCAATATCAAAAAACAAGGAGAAAGAGCAGTTTTTATGTGAATCCACTGCTCGGTTATTCCCAATTATGATGTATTTAGTTCGTTTTAGATCACGCATTTAATAAAATGTGTCAATTTAGACATTCTGTATATAAACATCCATCAAATCTGCTTTTTTGATATTCAAGTTTGAATATCGAATAACGAGTAGCTCGGTTATTCCCAATTATGATGTATTTAGTTCGTTTTGGATCACTCATTTAATAAAATGTATCAATTTAGACTTTCTGTTTATAAACATCCATCAAATCTGCTTTTTTGATATTCAAGTTTGAATATCGAAAAACGAGTGGCTCGTTTTTCGAGATTCGCCAATAGCAAAAAACAAGGAGAAAGAGCAGTTTTAATGTGAATCCACTGCTCGGGCATCCCCAATTATGATGTATTTAGTTCGTTTTAGATCACTCATTTAATAAAATGTGTCAATTTAGACATTCTGTAGATAAACATCCATCAAATCTGCTTTTTTGATATTCAAGTTTGAATATCGAAAAACAAGTGGCTCGTTTTTCGAGATTCGCCAATATCAAAAAACAAGGAGAAAGAGCAGTTTTTATATGAATCCACTGCTCAGGCATCCTGAATTATGATGTCTTTAGTTCGTTTTAGAAAACGTATTTAATAAAATGTGTTTTGGAGACATTCTACAGATATACCTCCATCAAATCTACTTTTTTTAAGATTCAAGTTTGAATGTCGAAAAACAAGTAGCTCGTTTTTCAACATTCGCCAATATCGAATAACGAGCTAGTTGTTTTTCGTTATTCGCCAATATCGAAAAACGAGTAGCTCGTTTTTCGATATTCACCAATATTGAAAAACGAAAAACGATTTAATAAAATGTGTTTTGGAGAAATTCTGTGCATATACATCCTTCAAATCTTCTTTTTTAATATTCAAGTTTGAATATCGAATAACGAGTAGCTCGTTTTCGAGATTCGCCAGTATCAAAAAACAAGGAGAAAGAGCAGTTTTTATGTGAATCCACTGCTCGGGCATCCCCAATTATGATGTATTTAGTTCGTTTTAGATCACTCATTTAATCAAATGTGTCATAGAAACATTCTGTAGATAAACATCCATCAAATCTGCTTTTTTGATATTCAAGTTTGAATATCGAAAAACAAGTGGCTCGTTTTTCGAGATTCGCCAATATCAAAAAACAAGGAGAAAGAGCAGTTTTTATATGAATCCACTGCTCAGGCATCCTGAATTATGATATCTTTAGTTCGTTTTAGATCATTGATTTAATAAAATGTGTTTTGGAGAAATTCTGTAGATATACATCCTTCAAATCTTCTTTTTTAATATTCAAGTTTGAATATCGAATAACGAGTGGCTCGTTTTTCGAGATTCGCCAATATCAAAAAACAACGAGAAAGAAAAGTTTTTATGTGAATCCACTGCTCAGGCATCCTCAATTATGATATTTTTAGATCCTTTTAGATCATTGATTTAATAAAATGTGTTTTGGAGAAATTCTGTAGATATACATCCTTCAAATCTGCTTTTTTAATATTTAAGTTTGAATATCGAATAACGAGTAGCTCGTTTTTCGAGATTCGCCAATATCAAAAAACAAAGAGAAAGAAAAGTTTTTATGTGAATCCACTGTTCAGGCATCCTCAATTATGATATCTTAGTTCGTTTTAGATCATTGATTTAATAAAATGTGTTTTGGAGAAATTCTGTAGATATACATCCTTCAAATCTGCCTTTTTGCTCGTTTTTCGAGATTCGCCAATATCCAAAAAACAACGAGAAAAAAATTTTTTATGTGAATCCACTGCTCAGGCATCCTCAATTATGATATTTGTAGTTCGTTTTAGATCATTGATTTAATAAAATGTGTTTTGGAGAAATTCTGTAGATATACATCCTTCAAATCTGCTTTTTTAATATTCAAGTTTGAATATCGAATAACGAGTAGCTCGTTTTTCGAGATTCGCCAATATCAAATAACAAGGAGAAAGAGCAGTTTTTATGTGAATCCACTGCTCGGGCATCCCCAATTATGATGTATTTAGTTCGTTTTAGATCACTTATTTAATAAAATGTGTCAATTTAGACATTCTGTAGATAAACATCCATCAAATCTGCTTTTTTGATATTCAAGTTTGAATATCGAAAAACGAGTGGCTCGTTTTTCGACATTCGCCAATATCAAAAAACAAGGAGAAAGAGCAGTTTTTATGTGAATCCACTGCTCGGTTATTCCCAATTATGATGTATCTAGTTCGTTTTAGATCACTCATTTAATAAAATGTATCAACTTAGACATTTTGTATATAAACATCCATCAAATCTGCTTTTTTGATATTCAAGTTTGAATATCGAATAACGAGTAGCTCGTTTTTCGAGATTCGCCAATATCAAAAAACAAGGTGAAAGAGCAGTTTTTATGTGAATCCACTGCTCGGGCATCCCAAATTATGATGTATTTAGTTCGTTTTAGATCACTCATTTAATAAAATGTGTCAATTTAGACATTCTGTAGATAAACATCCATCAAATCTGCTTTTTTGATATTCAAGTTTGAATATCGAAAAACAAGTGGCTCGTTTTTCGAGATTCGCCAATATCAAAAAACAAGGAGAAAGAGCAGTTTTTATATGAATCCACTGCTCAGGCATCCTGAATTATGATATCTTTAGTTCGTTTTAGATCATTGATTTAATAAAATGTGTTTTGGAGAAATTCTGTAGATATACATCCTTCAAATCTTCTTTTATAATATTCAAGTTTGAATATCGAATAACGAGTAGCTCGTTTTTCGAGATTCGCCAATATCAAATAACAAGGAGAAAGAGCAGTTTTTATGTGAATCCACTGCTCGGGCATCCCCAATTATGATGTATTTAGTTCGTTTTAGATCACTTATTTAATAAAATGTGTTAATTTAGACATTCTGTATATAAACATCCATCAAATCTGCTTTTTTGATATTCAAGTTTGAATATCGAAAAACGAGTAGCTCGTTTTTCGAGATTCGCCAATATCAAAAAACAAGGAGAAAGAGCAGTTTTTATGTCAATCCACTGCTCGGTTATTCCCAATTATGATGTATTTAGTTCGTTTTAGATCACTCATTTAATAAAATGTATCAATTTAGACATTCTGTATATAAACATCCATCAAATCTGCTTTTTTGATATTCAAGTTTGAATATCGAATAACGAGTAGCTCGTTTTTCGAGATTCGCCAATATCAAAAAACAAGGTGAAAGAGCAGTTTTTATGTGAATCCACTGCTCGGGCATCCCCAATTATGATGTATTTAGTTCGTTTTAGATCACTCATTTAATAAAATGTGTCAATTTAGACATTATGTAGATAAACATCCATCAAATCTGCTTTTTTGATATTCAAGTTTGAATATCGAATAACGAGTAGCTTGTTTTTCGAGATTCACCAATATCAAAAAACAAGGAGAAAGAGCAGTTTTTATGTGAATCCACTGCTCAGGCAGGCGTCCTCAATTATGATATTTTTAGTTCCTTTTAGAAAACGTATTTAATAAAATGTGTTTTGGAGACATTCTGAAGATATACATCCATCAAATCTGCTTTTTTTGTTATTCAAGTTTGAATATCGAAAAACGAGTGGCCCCTTTTTCGAGATTCGCCAATATCAAAAAACAAGGAGAAAGAGCAGTTTTTATATGACTCCACCGCTCAGGCATCCTGAATTATGATATCTTTAGTTCATTTTAGATCACTCATTTAATCAAATGTGTCATAGAGACATTCTGTAGATAAACATCCATCAAATCTGCTTTTTTGATATTCAAGTTTGAATATCGAAAAACGAGTAGATTCGCCAATATCAAAAAACAACGAGAAAGAAAAGTTTTTATGTGAATCCACTGCTCAGGCATCCTCAATTATGATATTTTTAGTTCGTTTTAGATCATTGATTTAATAAAATGTGTTTTGGAGAAATTCTGTAGATATACATCCTTCAAATCTGCTTTTTTAATATTTAAGTTTGAATATCGAATAACGAGTAGCTCGTTTTTCGAGATTCGCCAATATCAAAAAACAAAGAGAAAGAAAAGTTTTTATGTGAATCCACTGTTCAGGCATCCTCAATTATGATATTTTAGTTCGTTTTAGATCATTGATTTAATAAAATGTGTTTTGGAGAAATTCTGTAGATATACATCCTTCAAATCTGCCTTTTTGATATTCAAGTTTGAATATCGAAAAACGAGTGCTCGTTTTTCGAGATTCGCCAATATCCAAAAAACAACGAGAAAAAAAGTTTTTATGTGAATCCACTGCTCAGGCATCCTCAATTATGATATTTGTAGTTCGTTTTAGATCATTGATTTAATAAAATGTGTTTTGGAGAAATTCTGTAGATATACATCCTTCAAATCTGCTTTTTTAATATTCAAGTTTGAATATCGAATAACGAGTAGCTCGTTTTTCGAGATTCGCCAATATCAAATAACAAGGAGAAAGAGCAGTTTTTATGTGAATCCACTGCTCGGGCATCCCCAATTATGATGTATTTAGTTCGTTTTAGATCACTTATTTAATAAAATGTGTCAATTTAGACATTCTGTAGATAAACATCCATCAAATCTGCTTTTTTGATATTCAAGTTTGAATATCGAAAAACGAGTGGCTCGTTTTTCGACATTCGCCAATATCAAAAAACAAGGAGAAAGAGCAGTTTTTATGTGAATCCACTGCTCGGTTATTCCCAATTATGATGTATCTAGTTCGTTTTAGATCACTCATTTAATAAAATGTATCAACTTAGACATTCTGTATATAAACATCCATCAAATCTGCTTTTTTGATATTCAAGTTTGAATATCGAATAACGAGTAGCTCGTTTTTCGAGATTCGCCAATATCAAAAAACAAGGTGAAAGAGCAGTTTTTATGTGAATCCACTACTCAGGCATCCCAAATTATGATGTATTTAGTTCGTTTTAGATCACTCATTTAATAAAATGTGTCAATTTAGACATTCTGTAGATAAACATCCATCAAATCTGCTTTTTTGATATTCAAGTTTGAATATCGAAAAACAAGTGGCTCGTTTTTCGAGATTCGCCAATATCAAAAAACAAGGAGAAAGAGCAGTTTTTATATGAATCCACTGCTCAGGCATCCTGAATTATGATATCTTTAGTTCGTTTTAGATCATTGATTTAATAAAATGTGTTTTGGAGAAATTCTGTAGATATACATCCTTCAAATCTTCTTTTATAATATTCAAGTTTGAATATCGAATAACGAGTAGCTCGTTTTTCGAGATTCGCCAATATCAAATAACAAGGAGAAAGAGCAGTTTTTATGTAAATCCACTGCTCGGGCATCCCCAATTATGATGTATTTAGTTCGTTTTAGATCACTTATTTAATAAAATGTGTTAATTTAGACATTCTGTATATAAACATCCATCAAATCTGCTTTTTTGATATTCAAGTTTGAATATCGAAAAACGAGTGGCTCGTTTTTCGAGATTCGCCAATATCAAAAAAACAAGGAGAAAGAGCAGTTTTTATGTGAATCCACTGCTCGGTTATTCCCAATTATGATGTATTTAGTTCGTTTTAGATCACTCATTTAATAAAATGTATCAATTTAGACATTCTGTATATAAACATCCATCAAATCTGCTTTTTTGATATTCAAGTTTGAATATCGAATAACGAGTAGCTCGTTTTTCGAGATTCGCCAATATCAAAAAACAAGGTGAAAGAGCAGTTTTTATGTGAATCCACTGCTCAGGCATCCCCAATTATGATGTATTTAGTTCGTTTTAGATCACTCATTTAATAAAATGTGTCAATTTAGACATTCTGTAGATAAACATCCATCAAATCTGCTTTTTTGATATTCAAGTTTGAATATCGAATAACGAGTAGCTCGTTTTTCGAGATTCACCAATATCAAAAAACAAGGAGAAAGAGCAGTTTTTATGTGAATCCACTGCTCGGGCATCCCCAATTATGATGTATTTAGTTCGTTTGAGATCACTCATTCGCCAATATCAAAAAACAAGGAGAAAGAGCAGTTTTTATGTGAATGCACTGCTCAGGCATCCTCAATTATGATGCCTTTAGTACGTTTTAGATCACTAATTTAATCAAATGTGTCATGGAGACATTCTGTAGATAAACACCCATCAAATCTGTTTTTTTGATATTCAAGTTCGAATATCGAAAAACGAGTGGCTCGTTTTTCGAGATTCGCCAATATAAAAAAACAACGAGAAAGAAAAGTTTTTATGTGAATCCACTGCTCAGGCATCCTCAATTATGATATCTTTAGTTCGTTTTAGATCATTGATTTAATCAAATTTGTTTTGGAGACATTCTGTAGATATACATCCTTCAAATCTGCTTTTTTTAATATTCAAGTTTGAATATCGAAAAACGAGAAGCTCGTTTTTCGAGATTCGCCAATATCAAAAAACAAGGAAAAAGAGCAGTTTTTATATGAATCCACTGCTCAGGCATCCTGAATTATGATATCTTTAGTTCTTTTTAGAAAACGTATTTAATAAAATGTGTTTTGGAGACATTCTACAGATATACCTCCATCAAATCTACTTTTTTGAGATTCAAGTTTGAATGTCGAAAAACAAGTAGCTCGTTTTTCAACATTCGCCAATATCGAATAACGAGCTAGTTGTTTTTCGTCATTCGCCAATATCGAAAAACGAGTAGCTCGTTTTTCGATATTCACCAATATTGAAAAACGAAAAACGAAAATCGAGCTAACTTCACACTGCCTATTTTTGTAGGGAACACGCCACAGGCGGGTTTTTATGAGCTTAAATAGACAATAAAACTTCAAACTTCTGGGAAATAGATTCTAACAACTTCTCTTTCTATCCGAAGAAAGAGCTGTTACATATTGGCGAATAACGAACAACGAGCCAGTTTGTTGTTCGGTATTGGCGAATAACCAACAACGAGCTGGTTTGTTGTTCGGTATTCATCAGATATGGAATTAGTAATCTAATAAAAAAACTTTTGTAGGGAACACACCGCAGGCGGGTTTTTATGAGCCTAACTAGATAATAAAACTTCAAACTTCTGGGAAATAGATTCTAACAACTTCTCTTTCTATCCGAAGAAAGAGCTGTTACATATTGGCGAATAACGAACAACGAGCCAGTTTGTTGTTCGGTATTGGCGAATAACGAACAATGAGCTGGTTTGTTGTTCGGTATTCACCGTATATGGAATTAGTAATATAATAAAGGTACTTTTGTAGGGAACACGCCACAGGCGGGTTTTTATGAGCTTAAATAGACAATAAAACTTCAAACTTCTGGGAAATAGATTCTAACAACTTCTCTTTCTATCCGAATAAAGAGCTGTTACACATTGGCGAATAACGAAAACGAGCCAGTTCGTTGTTCGGTATTGGCGAATAACGAACAACGAGCTGGTTTGTTGTTCGGTATTCACCGTATATGAAATTAGTAATATAATAAAGGTACTTTTGTAGGGAACACGCCACAGACGGGTTTTTATGAGCTTAAATAGACAATAAAACTTCAAACTTCTGGGAAATAGATTCAAACAACTTCTCTTTCTATCCGAAGAAAGAGCTGTTACATATTGGCGAATAACGAACAAGGAGCCAGTTTGTTGTTCGGTATTGGCGAATAACGAACAACGAGCTGGTTTGTTGTTCGGTATTCACCGTATATGGAATTAGTAATATAATAAAGGTACTTTAGTAGGGAACACGTCACAGGTGGGTTTTTATGAGCTTAAATAGACAATAAAACTTCAAACTTCTGGGAAATAGATTCAAACAACTTCTCTTTCTATCTGAAGAAAGAGCTGTTACATATTGGCGAATAACAAACAACGAACCAGTTTGTTGTTCGGTATTGGCGAATAAGGAACAACGAGCTGGTTTGTTGTTCGGTATTCACCGTATATGGAATTAGTAATATAATAAAGGTACTTTTGTAGGGAACACGCCACAGGCGGGTTTTTATGAGCTTAAATAGACAATAAAACTTCAAACTTCTGGGAAATAGATTCTAACAACTTCTCTTTCTATCCGAAGAAAGAGCTGTTACATGTTGGCGAATAACGAACAACGAGCCAGTTTGTTGTTCGGTATTGGCGAATAACGAACAACGAGCTGGTTTGTTGTTCGGTATTCACGAATACCGAACAACGAGCTAGTTTGTTGTTCGGTATTCACCGTATATGGAATTAGTAATATAATAAAGGTACTTTAGTAGGGAACACGTCATAGGCGTGTTTTTATGAGCTTGAATAGACAATAAAACTTCAAACTTCTGGAAAATAGATTCAAACAACTTCTCTTTCTATCCGAAGAAAGAGTTGTTACATATTGGCGAATAACGAACAACGAGCCAGTTTGTTGTTCGGTATTGGCGAATACCGAACAACGAGCTGGTTTGTTGTTCGGTATTCACCGTATATGGAATTAGTAATATAATAAAGGTACTTTTGTAGGGAACACGCCACAGGCGGGTTTTTATGAGCTTAAATAGACAATAAAACTTCAAACTTCTGGGAAATAGATTCAAACAACTTCTCTTTCTATCTGAAGAAAGAGCTGTTACATATTGGAGAATAACAAACAACGAGCCAGTTTGTTGTTCGGTATTCGCGAATAACGAACAACGAGCTGGTTTGTTGTTCGGTATTCACCGTATATGGAATTAGTAATATAATAAAGGTACTTCTGTAGGGAATACGCCACAGGCGGGTTTTCATGAGCCTAAATAGGCAATAAAACTTAAAAACCCACTCCCGGCGTATTCCTTACAAATATTTCTTTATTATATTACTAATTCCATATCTGGTGAATAACGAACAACAAATCAGCTCGTTGTTCGTTATTCGCGAATACCGAACAACAATCCAGCTCGTTGTTCGTTATTCGCGAATACCGAACAACAAACTGGCTCGTTGTTCGGTATTCGCGAATACCGAACAACGAACAACAAGCTAGCTTCACGCCGCTTACGAAATCTACCATTACAAACGAGAAATCAGGAAACAATATCAAACTAGTTTAAATAATAAACCAGCAAGCAGAAAGAGATACGAAGCATTAGAAAAACTGTGACAATTTACGACAGCTGAAATGAAGAAATGTTTGCTATCATCAGATTCAACGATAGATCCTTTGCCAAAAACACAGAAAATTACCAGATTCCTAATAATCAATGTGAGGAATATCACCATTTTAGAATATTCATTGGAAGTGTGCAAAACATGGACGAAATATATAATGATCTTTTAGAGGCATTTAGTAACTAGATAGAGCAATACACAAAAACACATACTTATGGAAAAACAATTACTGGTTTATTTGAGAGACGTTTCGAAGAGAATTCTCTCAACGTTATCAAGCGAATACAGTAAAACAAGAAATATGAGATGAATATATACAGAAAAACTATAACAACAATTCATGAAACCATACAGGACAACAACAAGATCAAAGGAGCTATTACACAAACTAATTAACACTAAGCTAATTGTAGCCATGAATGAATTAAGTAACTATGATGATATGTACAATAGGTTTAATCTCACTGTGCCACCTAATCAACTGCTGTTATAGGGTAGTGGTGAGAAAATTTTAGTAAACAAAGGATTATAGACTGTATCCTTATTAGTACTGTTCACCTTTTTTTATAAGCAATATTTTTATTCAGATTTCTATCTGAATAGGGATTGGGGAACAGGCATAGCCTATATTAAACCCTTCACCTAGTTAAGATTTAATTATTTTAATTCGCAAGGAGGTCAAAATTTAGTTAATTTGGCACAGTAAAATGAAGTGGATCGGAAAAAGCCACCCACATTGCGTTGAAAGAGCAGACTTGTACTGAAAATACCATAGGTCAATTGAATAACGGTGGACGATTGCCCCCTTAAAGGTGAAAATGTAAAAGAGTAGAAGAATCTATTCATGATCCAAAATCGAACTGTTAAATGAAGTAAAAATGTGAAATTGAATATACTGACGTCATATCACATTTAGTAGGGTTATGATTTATGGTTGATACATGTATTTGTTGTTACTTTAATGTAATTTATTGTAAATAAGGTTGTTAATCAGTCTAAACCTTGTAGTTTTAAAAGGCGGACTATACTTTTAACACCATTGTATTCGATAATCCCCTTGCTTGATTAATCCCCCCATCAGAACAATAGCGGGTGGCACAGTGAGATGTCCCCGTGCAATACTACCAACCTACATTGCAGTATGATATACCTTGTTTGTTTAGTTAACGGTAATTAACTTGTAGCAACTATGATATTTTTGTGATTAGATGTACAACAGACTAAACTTACTAAGGTAGATGTAACAGATAATATTGATAATAATATTAAGAAAATTAATGTAAATATAAAATAAAATCCTTTGCCCCAACGTTTTCTATCAAGGTAAAAAAAGAGAAAAAGAAAAAGTTATATGTTATACAAAATAAATTAGAAAAGGAATATTCTCGTTTGGCTTTCACATCCAATGTGGGTATTGATACTGTTTTAAAATTAGAACACGAATTAGAAATATTAGAATATGATATATGCACAGGCGCTATATTTAGATCCAAAACAAATCACGCAACACAGAGCGACAGGAGCAAAAGTTATTTCCTACACCTCGAGAAACAGAGACAAAATCAAAACCGCATAATAGAAATAATTGATGAAGCTTTGAGACAAAAATATAACTTTAAACGACCTAACCACGTCACTTAACTCCATGTCTAGAGGGAAAAGTCCAGTTTTGGGATCTGTTAGGACCTATCTATTTAAATGTTTTTAATTACTTGTTTAAAAATAACATAATGTCCCGCTCAATGTGGAAAGGTATTATAACTTTAATTTTCAAAGATAAAGGAGATAAGAGACATTTAAAGAACTGGAGACCAATATCCTTCTTACAAACAGATTTTAAGATATTATCTTGTTGTTTAGCTTTAAGAATTAGAAATGTATTAGACACAATTACATCGTCCGAACAAACATGTTCAGTGCCAGGACGAAATATTTCAGAAAATGTCGCCAGCATTCGTGATATATAGACTATGTGGAAGAAGAAGATTTAGAAGCTTTTATCTTAAAAATTGAAGCCGAAAAAGCTTTATAGAGTCTCTCACAAATACTTGATGCATGTTTTGAAATATTTCGGTTTTGGAGAAAACCTTATTAATTATATAAAAATCATGTATACAGATATATATAGTGCTGTAAAATGTAAGTATAGGATATTAACCTACCCAAGGTTCTCCATCATATCAATCCGAGGGAGAGTAGGTTTATATCTGACATACAACGTTCACCCTTAAATTTAATGGACTCTTCTAAAAAAAGGCAACAGTGATTGGATAATTGCTCGATAGTTTCCGCCAAATAGCGGGAATTACCGATGTATTAATGCGCGTGTTTTTGTTTACATGTGGCCATTTTGAATTGTTTACAATAACAACACGGATAATTAAACGAAGTCAGACGAATAATCAATCCTTTTTAGTCATCATATTGACGATGGAATAGATGTGGATGCAAATATGATGAGGATGTATCCAAAGCCTGAAGAAAATTTGGATCAAAAGGCAATCTTTTCCGATATTTCTGACAATGAACCGTGATTGAAATTTAGGTATTTTCAGAGAAGGATTTGGCCGACTGGTTTAAGTGGACTGCATCCAAAAATACTTTACAAAGGAACTTTTGAGCGATAAAATACTTTCAAGTCTTGCAGTATGTGGAGAAATAATGTGGGCGGAAAGAAAATTCTGAAAGACATCTTAGACATGGAGTATGGATAACCGATTTAAATATGCCGATAAGTACACCGTCTAATTCGTTACTGCATGCTACAAACTGTACCATAACTTTTTTATTGCCAAAAGAATAAAATTTTGTATTATTTCGATCATCTTACATTATCAGCGGTTGATATGAGCCGAATATATCGACCTTGGATGACGTCATGAGCGGTTGATATGAACCGAATATATCAACCTGTGATGACGTCATAGTTGCATATTGGTCACTTATCGTCCTATTTTAAGATTGAACGTTCAGTACGACATGGATGCCCCATGTCTGTCATTTTAAATGTTCTATGCTCAGAACTTTTAAATTTATTAATAAAACAGTCCAATTTAATACTTGGAGATAAAGATTCGGTAGACAAAGTTTTCGAAGTTTTAGACATTGTCCGGCGCTAAGATCAATGTACATAAAACAATCACTGTACATAAAACAGAGTGATTGCCTATTGGACAATCAGTCAACAAAAACTGTGAATTCAATAATCCTGTTGTTGTTAAAGAAGACTGTATAATTATACTTTGGGTTTATTTAGGCCCGAACAAGTTAATGTGTGAAAAACTTAACTGGGATGATAAAGTTAATAAAATAAAGTGTATTTGAAATATGCGTTTAAAACGTAACATCAGTTTCCAAGGCAAGGTCCTTGCCACGAACAGGTTACGGTTATCTAAATTATGGTACACAGCGAGCGTTATACCGATACCGGCTCCCGTTGAAGGGGACATTGTAGAGCACGTGCAAAGCTATATTTGGAACAACAAACCTCCACAAATACAGTATAAATCTATTATTGGAAATAAGTCAATAGGAAGATTGGGACTTCCTCATATAGGTTTCAAATCAGATGCACTGTGCACCATATGGTTAAATAAATATTTTGATAATACCCATAACGCCGTTTGGATAAAGACAATGACTTGTTTTCTACGGAAATACTCTGATCTTGATTTAAAGCCACGATATTTTTAAAATACATTACAAGACTAGTTTAATTTAGAACTGTATTTTATCTAAGATTACTTTGTGCTTGGAATAAATTAAATAATAACTGTAGAAGTTGTCCAATAGATATCTATGACATATCTTGTCAACCCTTATTTAATAGTCCTTTCATATCAAAGGATAACCAAACCCTACTATCCACTAAGTTTGATATATTCAATGTAATATTGTAAAGGTGTATGATATTATATATTATGTAAAACCTGATTTCCTACCACATCATACTATATTAGATATCATCCATACAGAGTTTCCTGATTATTGTAGCGAAAAAATATTAAAACAATATGATACTATAATGTCATATATTCCTGATAATTGGTGCAGTATTATAAAAAGTATCACACCTCCTCCAAAAAGAAAAGAGTTTAGTTTTACAATCGATAACGAAACCATTGAACCAGATCAAATAACAATTAAGTTATGTTATAACAGTCTAATTAGAAAATTGTTCCTCGAACCAAAATGTATTGTATTTTGGGAGAAAATAATTACAAATATAAATTGGAATATTGTATGGAAAGATGTATTTTTAAGTTTTAAAGACCCACAAATGATAGCATTAGATTATAAAGTTATACACAACATAATTTGGACAAAATCAAAACTATTTAAGATAAATAAAACATCAGATGACATTTGCCCAGTGTGTAAAGAAGAAACTGACGATGTAATACATGTGTTTTTTAATTGTCTAGATTGACTACATTTAAGAACGATTATTAAAGAAATGCTAAATGATTTATTATCTACCAATGTCACTGAGGGAGATCTCAAAACTTATTTTTTAATTGGGTTACAATCCAAAAACAACTCCGAGCCGTACGAATTAGTCAACTTAATACTAAGCTGTGCCCGAATTTCTCTGTATAAATGGAGAATAAAATCCCTTGACAGTACTACAAGTGTAGAAATTGATGTTTTAAAAATGTATTAAAGAGCTCATTTAATGAAGTAAGAGAATATTGTAAGAAGAATAATATTAACTTTATTAAAATGTTTATTTTGCCATCACTATTTAATTTTTATGAAAACAATGGATCTATATGTATCGATAGTTAATTACTAGTTTAAAATATTTAAACTAGCTTTTAGACTCGAAACGGTTTCGCACTTTCGTCAAGTTTCTAGATTGACAGCTAAGACGAATGTATTGCACTGTATTTATATTGTAAATATATCTTTGTTGTTCATTGTACTATATTTTTATATATTTTAATTATGTGTGTCTGGAAGGTGATTGGTAATGTAAGAAAGCATGCATCTTTTAGTTTTGATATATTAGAACGAGTGAATTTTTTAACACATAATTAATGTACTGTATAGTTATGTTGCATTAGTACCTGAATAAAATTTCTTCAAGAAAAAAAGCACGTGCGCGCTGTATCATAAAGCCTGTCATCGAGTCAACTGGTGAGGTTTCGAATCCTCGTTTGTACGTGACAAGGAGTAGGGTCGCCTGTCCAACCTCGCGAGTTTTCACCGGGACCTTCGGTTTCCTCCCACTGATAAATACTTCTACGCGCATGCGAATTAATGAAATAAAATTAAACCATATGTTAGTCCCTAGTTTTTGTCGAGTGGACGTTAAACTCCACCTCTCTTTCTCTCTCTCTGGCGGCCATGTTGCCGAGCAGTTTCCATCGGATGTTTAGAAAATTGAAACTCGATC
This sequence comes from Patella ulyssiponensis, assembly GCA_963678685.1. NCBI lineage: Eukaryota > Metazoa > Mollusca > Gastropoda > Patellidae > Patella > Patella ulyssiponensis. The sequence goes on along the minus strand of OY783227.1, from coordinate 8,079,197 downwards.
ATGATTAGGGTGTAACGGGGATATCTGTAAACGACGTTTAAAATCAGATAAAAATTGCATCCTAAAGAGGGTACAAAAGCTAACATCGCGACCAGGAGCCATAATATTGAAAGGGGCAGATCTTTGGGACATAAACACATGTTTAAGTTTCATCAAAATCAGATCAAAATAGTGGCCGCAAGAGGTTCTACAACCTTTATAGTACATACTTCAAAAGTATTTACGTACATATAGAGTGGCCATTTTGTCCGGCACTGTAGGATTTGGACGAAATTTGAACCCAATCATCATTATGGTGTAACTGTGATATATTTGAACGCTTTCTTTAAATCGGGTAAAAATTATGACCTCTACCGGTACCACCAGCTAAAAACGCGATTTTTTCGTATAATCAGCCTCCATAACCCAGGAAGTTACGGTCAGGTCTGCGCGAATATCGACAGGAACCGAGATTATAGTTTCATCTAAATCAGTTAGAACTTGTGACCTCTAGAGTGTCCACAATCTAAAATCGTAATTTGTCGTACAAACAGGGGCGTTTATCAAAGAACATGCGAATTTTTGGTGATAAACCTATTTTGCAAGTTTCGACATAATTGAGCAAAATTTTTGACCTGTAGTGTGTGTCCTCAAACAAATTGTATCCGGATGGACGTCCGGACGAACAGAGGTGACGACAATACATGTATACGTCCACATGAACACGTGAGCATATAAAGGGTCTTTCTGGATTTGAGAACTTGTTTGCGATCAACATTTCACGTGATTTCATTTTGTTCGAGCGACAAATTTCATATTTTTTTGTGTACTCGTCAGTAGTGTCTTACCTACTTTTGTTTCGATTTTTTGAAAATTCAGATCCCTAATTTACCAAAGGGGGGATAATTTAGAAAATTTCTAATAGCATTGTTCACGTTGAATCAGTCAGAACTACTTACATTCATGAAAATCGTGCTTATATGAAACAAATTGTCAAATTTGTCTCAATTTCCGGACCAAATTACAGCGACGAATCTTCGAAATTTGAAAATTGCAGGTGGAAATGAATTTTTTCAAGTTACTCAATGAAAAAAGAATTACTAAAATAGGTCGAAAATTCACAAAGGTACAGCTATGCAGGTCAATTTAATTTTTTTGTTAGTTAAATTCGGTGATTTTGAATTAGTAAAACATTTTGAAAATGTATTTAATCCACAGCCACCGCCCATTCTTGTGGGTAGGTCAAAGTTTCCGATAGATACCATGGTTAGGGTTTGAGATACAAGATGTGTAGGGAAAATAACAAATATAACTAACTAGATCTGCCATTATTTAAATCGGCCAAAAAGAGTTATAAAACGAAGCACTTCAACCGGGCAAAATTTCCCGTTTCGCCAGTATAAGAATTGTGTAGAACCTCTGGTTACCAGCCGATGTTGATGAAATTTTCAAAATAAGCACCACATGACCTACCGAGGCGTTCGCAATCAAACTTCGACATGATTTCGAAGTTATTGAACATTTTGAAAAAAATGTCCAGTGAACATCTTTCTCGGCACCAAAACATTTATTTGGAAATTCGAAATTTTGAAGATTTCATAATACCAAAAATTCGACACTGAGTCAGGCTAAACAGAAAAGTATAAATTTTAGAAATAGGAGACGAATTCCAAAAACTGTGGTTTATTCCGATTAAATCCAAGTAGTTAATGCGGATTTTTCACTCACAGACCACTATCGGCACTAAAAACGTCAATGTGGAAATTCGAAATTTTGAAATTTTCGAATAACAAAAATACGATCTTTTGAGCCAGAAATGTATGAATTTCAGAAATAGGAGACGGAGTCTCCAAACTACGGCCTATTGTGTTTAGTTTAAAGCCCGTTAATACGGATTTTTTACTTTTTTCATATTCAATTCAAAATGGTGAGCAACAGTTGACCGAAATCAAAATTTTGCTCTCTACACTTTTAGGCATTTCTAACGGCTTAAAAAATGTAACTCCCATGTCTGTAAGTAAAATATCGCAAAAGCCTATCAGATTTTTCACGTTTAAAGATGGTGGAACTTCAGGTGCGAGCGACAAACTCCTTATTCGGTGTATGCTTCAGTAATGTCTTAACAAGTACCGAAAAATAATTTCAAGTCGATGTGACCAACTTTCAATTCATAAATAATGACCATCGGTTCACCGAAATCAAAATTCTGCTCTCTTCATTGCTTAGGCATTCCTTCAAGGATTCAGCTCAATATTTGGCGAGACATGCAATGTGATAGTGCAATACGTCATATCTGATTGGCGAAATGTGCCATAATGGCCGAAAGAATTGCCAATATGGCACCCAAATGCGACAAATAGCAACGTTTAGGAAACTGTGTATGAGTGATCTAATAACTGTCAGTAAAGGTTCATTCCTGTGATTTAAACGACAAATATGCGAGGTTGGGTTTTTTGGGGAATACGCGGGGGAGAACAATGTGCTCGGGTTGGTTTTCTTGATACAAATCATTTTACATTACCATATCTTGCCAGGGTCTCCTAAACTTAGCTATAATGTCGGGTTTGAGAACCACGTTGTCGTTTATTTCGATCATAGGATATTCAGCTGTTCAGATAGAAATTCAGCGACAGCAAAAACCTATAGTTTGACGTATTACACTGTCACATTACTAACATCGAAATGTCCCGTCAAATACGGTTGTCATTTTGAAGTAATTGACACTGAAAACCTATATTTCAATATATTTCGCACCTCTTTAGACAGCTTTATGGGTTACCCGCTAAAATGAGCCTCCATTTTGAATTTGGTTCTCCCTAGCTGAATTAGCCGTCACCTATGGAGGATTACCCAGGCTCATTGGATTCACCGGGTAGAAACCACCTTTAAACCAAGGTCTAAAAGAAAATAAACAGAAAATGACCCATGGCCGCCATCGTGAATATTTGAATTTCCTCAAAGGTATCAGGGTGACATCATCCGGATTTTGAATCTACACATATTGGAGATATATATAATCCACCGAAAACCTATATTATTATTTCAATATATTACACACCTTTGTTAGGGAACTCCCTCCATTTTGAATTTGGCCCTCTAGCGGGAATAGACGTCACTTTTTTAGAATTACCTAAGTTCATTGGATTCAGTGGGTCGAATTCCTACAGAAACCACCTTCAAACCATGGTCCGAGGGAATCGGTCATGAATTTTGCCCTACTAAGTAACTAGAAAATGCGCTATGGCGGCCATCTTGAATATCTAAATTTCCCCAATGGTGCCAGGGCGGCATCATCCGGATTCACAGATTGAAGATATATAATCCATCAAAAAACGTTAGGTGGACTATATTTCCAGGTTAAGGCTTAAAGACGATGATTTGCGATGATATAATTAAACATGTAATTAATCCCATATGTCATTTACAAACTTGGTAATGATCTTTAAATGGCATTTAGTAACTGGATAGAGTAACAACAAAGCACATACTTATGGAAAAACAATTACTGGTTTATTTGAGCGACGTTTCGAAGAGAATTCTTTCAACGTTATCAAGCTAACATTGGCTCGATAACGTTGAGAGATACGAAATGTCGCCTAAAATACACTAGTAACTGTCTTCCATAAGTATGTGTTTTGTTGTTACATATGATCTGTGCACACGATTCGCCTTACTTCAAAGGAATACGCACTGGTCAGTAAGCATGTTATGACGAGATGAAAGTGGCAATTGCATGTATGACCATGAGCTTATATATTCTCCGGAACTATATAATCAGGCAGACGTCCACAGGTGGGCGGCGAAGAGAGGTTTGGGCGAGTGCGTGGACTCACCCGAGTTCAGCAGCTGCGTGGTAGAGTTGATATAATTATTACCGTCATTATAAGTACCTGTATATAGTTTAAGTACCCGTATTGCGTACGTAGATGTGGTGTATTTTTTCCGATGTAATGTGTACTAAACAGATCTATGTTATCACTAAGATAGTGTTACAGTTATTTGTCATGGTGCTCGTGAACCAGTGAATCAGACACAACGTATGACTTGTCCTACATAGCCGAAGGAAATCTTGTTGAACGCCAGTAAAACTAGACGTTGAAAAGGGCGCTTTAAAGTGATGGATGCCGAGATTTTGTACCTGGAAATTAATCACCACAACAGTATGAAGTCTTTTTCGATGATCACGGTCCAACGATTGAAGAGACTCAGTTCAACGATATTGAAATGCGAAATTAAAAGGTGGGAATGAAGAAAAAACCGCGAAATCACCCAAAAAACCCCGAAAAGACTTTCAAAGCATAATGGTGGCGGTACCGCGGGGAACAGAAAATGTGTATAATTGTTGTTTTACGATGCGTCATTTTGTTTTTAAGAAAATGTAAATTATAATTGTTTGGTTTTGACACATATTTTCGCTTTTAAAATGCATATTGAAAAGTAAACTATTTTGTGACTGCTTGGCTGGAATTGAGTTAAGATCCTAATTAGGAAATTCTTGAATAGACGGTTGAATAAATGTCAGAAGAACATTTACTTATAGAAACTTTAAATCACTTGACATAAATAAGCTTAAATCGGAATTTACGTATTGATATAACATCTATTGAAAACATCCATAATAAAGCGATCACCTACAATGTCAAGTTAAGTGAAGCTATTGAATCAGTAGCTCCTTTAAAAACCAAAACTGTAACAGTTCGCCCGAACGCTAAAAAAGAACGGAATAAAGCAGAAGATGTTTGGCGAAGAACTGGTTTAGAAATACACAAACAGATATATAAACATTTAAAAAACCGAGTGAATTATATGATAGATAAGGCTAAAATTGATTTTTATTCTGATAAAATTGAACACAGAACAAATAAACAGAAAGATTTGTACAAAATTGTAAATATCTTACTAGGTCATAATTCGCAGAAATCTATTATTCCGAGCATTGATAACTTGTCTGATTTTCTCTTGACTATTTTATATCTAAAATACAAGTTATAAGAGAGGGGCTAGATGCTATAAATACAACCTTTGATTACAATCCACATATGTTCGATAACTCTAACGTTTTTTCTACTTTAAATAAGTTTCATCTTGTATCTGAGGATACAGTTAGAAAAGGAATTAAATCGTCACCTTCCAAATCATGTACATTAGATCCTCTACCTATTTCTATTCTCAAAGAATGCTTAGATGAAATTATTCATGTTATTGTTGATATTATCAATTCTAGTATTGATCCTTGTGTTATTCCTGATGTTTTTAAGTTAGCATATGTTATTCCACTGATTAAAAAGCCGAATCTGGACCCCAAAATCTTTAATAATTATAGACTAGTTTCGAACCGTAGTTTCATTTTAAGATTACTTGAAACATTAATTGCAATCCAACTAAAAAGCCATATAGAAGACAACTTCTTAGATGAGCCATTTCAAAGTGCATATAAGCAATTCCACAGTACTGAAACTGTCCTAACAAGGGTATCCAATGATATACTTCTTGAATTAGATGATAAGAAGTGTGTGTTTTTGATTTTATTGGATCTATCTGCAGCATTTGACACTGTTGACCATTCTTCTTCATCGACTACGTTTTAGATTTGGTATACAGAGTGATGCATTAAAACTGTTAGAAAGTTATTTAGTGGGTAGGACAAAATCTATTTTATTAGATGGCAAATTGTCGAAAGAAACTGTTTTATCGTTTGGTGTTCCGCAAGGATCGGTTTTAGGCCCGATACTTTTTATATTATACTCATCACCTATTAGCAATATTGTTGATAAATATAATCTTAAATTTCACTTATATGCTGATGATACTCAGCTATATATTTCTTTTGACCCAAAATATCCATCTTCTTTAACATATCCAAACAACAACTTAAAGACTGTATTAGTGAACTAAGACTTTGGATGTTTAAGAATTTTCTTAAATTAAATGACGGTAAAACAGAATTTCTGGGATCGAAATATCAATTAAATAAACATGTACATTCTAACGTATCCATTGTTATAGGTGACTGTGAGATTAACCCTACTGCTTTTGGTCGAAATATTGATGCAATGTTTGATAATTTTATGAATATGTAGGCACAAGTTAATTATATATCTAAAGTTTGTTATTTTAATATTCGCAATATTGGTAAAATACGAAACTATTTGTCAAGAGATGCAACAAAAACTCTCATTAACTCCCTTGTGACTTCCAGACTTGATAATGTTAATCCTCTGTTAGCTGGCTTACCCCTTAAACTTATTAACAAACTTCAACGAATACAAAATACTGCTGCCAGATTAATAACCTTGACAAATAAATATACAAGTATAACCCCTGATCTCTATCAGCAGCACTGTTTGCCCATTAAATATAGAATAGATTTTAAAATTTTACTTTTAACCTTCAAATGCCTTCATAACTTAGCACCAAAGTATTTATCTGAACTTTTAGAATTATATACCCCAGAGAGAACTTTACATTCATATGATAAATTACTTTTAAAGCAAAAAATTCCGAACCTTTTTAGTTTTGGGCCATGCTCTTTTAGTTATCAAGCGTCTATTTTATGGAATCAATTACCTCCTAATTATTCGAATTTTAACCTCACTAGTTGATTTTAAAAAAACAGACTAAAACTTTCTTATTTTTAAAGGCTTTTAACAAATTTTAACACCAATTATTTTGTTTATTGTAGTTCTTGTATATTTTGTATTTTTGTTTTAACATTTTTCATGTTATTTATTTCTTGATTGTGTATTTTTGTTACACTGTAAAGCGCCCTTGAGCACATCTGTGAAAGGGACGCTAAATAAAATTTGTAATTTTAATAAAATAATAATTTTCCTCGTCCATTGCGGTGAAGGTATTAACTCACAAACAATTATATAGTATTCACGGTTTTATCTCCTATATGTGTTTTGTATATACCCCGATGTAACGGGAAAGTTTTTAAAGCATTTTGCAGCGTAATTTTGAGAGTGTTGTATTCTTAATAAGAAGAATCGCTATGCCCTCAAGAAAGAAGGGTCGCGCTAAAATTAGAAGCGAGTGTGGTGTTTTGTTTTGTGTTTTGTTTAGGAAAAAGAGAGATAAACCGTTGTTAATTTTGATACGTTCTTTAAAAAATGTATTATTTAAGATTGGTAAAATGTATTCAAATCATTCATTATCATTTATCTCAATTAAAGATTACGAGAAAAATCCTATGTGAATTTAATTTCTATGTACCATTTGTATTTTCTAAAAATGTTTGCTATTTTCTTCTTACAATTATATTTTGTTTATATGAATTCCTTTTTGGGATTATATGAATTCCTTTTTGGGATTATATGAATTCCTTTTTAGTATAAGTATTGTTTATATCATGTGCGCTGTTATGATATCGTGTGTCTTGTTACTTTATTGTGTATATGATATTATCATTTAATAAATGTGAAGCCAGTGTCCCACATGTGAGAATGGTGTTAGTTTGTAATTTACTTTAGTAAATATCTTGTGGGTTGGGTAGAAATTGTAACAAAGTACCCTATAACTTTCATCAAATTGAACGGTCATTTAGGGGCTATACTATATGCCGGAAAACACCAAAAACACCGGAAAACAACCGGGAAACACCAGAAAACAACATGTTACACTAAATACCGGAAATCACTGGAAAAACATTAAATACTAGAAAACACACAAAATACCGGAAAACACCCTAAACAGGCAATTCGGAGCCTGGTTCTTCGGAGAACACACAAAAAAGTAAACCTAACCCTAACCCACAACGGAAAAACCTAACCCTAACCCACACACACAGAGAATCAGGCCCCGGGCTACCTATGTAGGGTGTTTTCCGGTATTAAGTGTGTTTTCCGGTGTTTTCCGGTATATAGCATTGCCTGTCATTTAGGTGCTTAGCACTGTATGGTGACTCAAGCTCGTTTTTGATATATGATATTGACTTTTTAACTCTGTATAAACTTCTGTTAAGGCACGGACTGGCAATGATCTAATTAAACATGTAATTAACTTTTAATATTTTTTTATGTCATTTACAAACTACACATGATTTGTGCACACGCTGCGCTTTACTTCAAAGGAATACGCACTGCTCCGTAAGCATGTTATGGCGAGATAAAAGAGACGAAACCATATATATGAACATGAGCTTATCTATTATCCGTGGTTATATAACGGGACGACGAGAGAGACTACTGTGTAGACTTACCCGAGTTCAGCCGCTGCCTTGGCAGAGGGGTGGAATGGTGGATTTAATACTGTTATATTGTTCCTGTTGTATCTATAGTTCCGGCTGTAGTGTAATCTTGTTGTATTATGTAACTGTTTGATATTTTCTTCCCGTTGTAAATAAATGCTGTATTTACTAGACTGATCTCTGTTATCACTAACATAGTGTTACATTTTCGGCAAATAAATTGTATAAGGTGTCATGTATATATGTATGGGTGGGTGTATTTGTGTATATATATTCTTGTGTGTATATATATATTTTTCATGTAAAGCGCAATTGAATACATTAAAGGATTAAAGGTGTAATGATGAACGCTTTATCAAATTCAAAAAAAATAATCTCAAGCACAAATAATAAGCTTTTATATGAACTATGAAAGCTTAATAATAACTTTAACAAAACAATAAGCTTTCAGATGAAGTATTTAAGCTTAATACTCTTAACAGTTACAATAAGCTTTCATATGAAAATGTAATAACTTTAGTAATCACAATAGGCTTTCTTTTGTCTGAAAGACTAATCATAATTTTAACAAAAATAATAAGCTTATATTTGAAATCCTAACTAGACCTGAACGCAAAAGTGAATCAGCTTTCAGGAATCAGACAGGCAGAGTTATTTAACTTTTCGTTAATTGCCTTGATCTGGTTACATCCGACAGAGAAATCGCAAAAAGTTTTTTTTTTGTTTTTTTCCAAAATATCAGGTGTTTTTTTCGACCACATCCGGATTTTGGACCATTGTCGGGGTAATTTTAATAAAATATATGGATACTTAACTTCCTGTATCGGAAGTTTCGGAAATTTCTATTTTGCCGTTTTCAATAAAAAGAAAAATAGAAGAGCATGTTCAGTAATGTAACGGTATTTCAACTTTTTTCAAAGATTGAAGTCCTTTTTAGATTACTTATATCAATGCTTTTATTTGTGGATGCACACGCTTGGCCATCGATATATTATTACATTATCTGATCAAATGAAATTCCCATCTTAACAAGAACAATCAGTTTTCATATCAAATATGAAAGCTTACTAATCTTAAAAACAATAAACTTTCATACGAAATATGAAAAGTTAATTAAAAGAACTTGTTAATGAAGACGACGAAGAAGAAGAAGAAGAAGAAACCGAAGATGATGATGAGGCGGAGATGACAAAAATATGGGACGAATAAAGATGATGATGATGACGATGCTGTGGAGAAGGGTATGATATCGATAATATACTCAAAACCATGACTGATAAGACATAAGAAGAACGAATTCAGTAATAGGGTAATAATTAAAGAATATGATGATTTATCTGATATTGCTGATATTATTAATGATTATTTTACCAATGTTACCGATGCCTACATTAAATTGTGTCCAAAATAAAATCCTGCTTAAAAAAATTTACTATAAATTATATCTCATGTGCAGATGTACACAAATATATAAATATGCTCGATTTAAGTAAGGCTGCTGGTATTTAATCTATAGGACCAAAAATGTTGATGGTGCCAGCAGACTATATTTTCAAATCATTAACTTATATACTATTCAAAAAAAGTAGGCGATATTTGATTTTTAAGTGTTATTAAAGTCACCTAATGAAACTGACGAAGAAACAAATGACAAAATGAAATGAAGTTCACATTCATCGATTTATTCCAAATGATCGTTAGACTAAGTAAGGCACAGACTGACCATTATAAGGGTAAAATGATCCCCGGGGTCAAACAGCAAAGTTACCACAGCATCACAACAAAGTCAATAACGGGTAAATCCTCCTCTGTTTGCCAAACAAGCATTGATCCGACGTGGCATACTCCTAATGAGACGTCTAAGGTCATTTTGGTCCAGATTGTCCCATTCCTGTTGCAACGCAGCAGCAAGTTCTTGGACATTGGCAGGACGTTGTTGACGTTGACGTAACATCTGTCCAAGCATGTCCCAGACATGCTCGATGGGGGAGAGGTCGGGACTCAGTGCTGGCCAAGGTAATGTGGTGATGTTCTGTTGTTGGAGGTAACCTGTAACGATCCTGGCCCTGTGACATCTTGCGTTGTCATCCTGGAAGATGAAACGGCGACCATGACGTCGTGCGAACGGCACAACATGGACTGCCAAGATGTTGTCCCGGTAGTACTGGCCTGTAACACGCCCTGCAACAACATGTAAAGCCGTTCTTCCAGCAACAGTGGTGCCTCCCCACACCATAACAGAACCACCCCCAAATCGATCATGTCTGATGAAGTTAACGTCCTGGAAGCGCTCGTTTCGACGACGCCACACCCTCCTACGTCTATCCAAAAAAATCAACAGTGAACCTTGACTCATCTGAAAACATCACATTGCTCCAGCGTCGATTATCCCAGTGTTGACGATCCCTACACAAACGACGTCTTGCCTGAATCTGATGATTTCTCAAACAAGGGATCACGCGAGGACGTCGGGCGCGAAGGTGACCCCTATGCAGTCGCGATTCCGAATCGTCTGGCCACTCACTCTCATACCAGTGTCTGTTTGAAGACGAGCGCTGATCTGATGTGCTGTGATGACACGATTTCTCAAGGCCAAGGTACGGATCAATCGATCCTGGGCTTGAGTTGTCGCCCTTGGTCGACCTGAGCGTGGTCTGTCCTGTACAGATTGTGTGTCACGGTATCTGGACCATAGCCTGCTTATGACAGACTGAGAAACATTCATCGTCCGCGCCACAAGGGCCTGTGTTGTGCCAATGTGTAGCATGCCAAGGACACGTAACCTTTCATTTTGGGTAAACCGACGCATATCAAAATTTGTTTTCTGGTCACTAAAACAATTAAACTGTTGTTTCCACCTTGGAATTCAATGCCACAATGACTGTAACGTTCAAAGTCAGAGTCGTGCAAACCTTGGGTTGGACCCCCATGATGATCCCAAGCATCACCTGCATTCCATGCGGTAGGTATTGTTGGGTTTGGGCGTCACATGTAACTGGAAATGTTTCTTCTGTTAGGTTCTATAGTGACTTTTTTCGTAATCATTTGCATATTTTAGTATTATGCCCCCAAAATCAAATATCCCCTACTTTTTTTGAATAGTATATAATAAATTCAATTCAAATTTGCTAAACTTATCACAATCCACAAGATGGAAGACATGGATATAACAAAATAAAAATGATACACCATTTCTGTCTTTCGTAAACACATTAGTTCTTAAATTACAGATTTTACTGAAAAATACAAACTATTTTATAAATTTCAATCTGGTTTAAGAAAAAAAACATTCATGTGCAATAGTCTTATTGAGAATTATTGATATTTGGCTAAAAGGTGTTTGATCTTATAGTCCATAGATTAATCCTCCAAAATTAAATTATACAAATTTGACTTAAAATCGCATAAACTAATTTCCCATCCTATCTGGAATTTCGCAAACAACATGTCATTCAACTGATACTGATGTGCAACGTTGGGCCCCACTGGGATCCAATATTGGTCCGTTACTTTTCCTGATATTTGTAAACAATCTACCACTTCATGTCAGTAAATGACATACTTATCTTTTTGCTGGTGACAGTATCCGTCATTTCTCTAGCAACAATCTAGCTAATATAGTGATTGTCCTTGAGAGGAATTACTAAATGTATTTAACTGGTGTAATGGTGTGGTAATGAATGCTAAAACGACCAAAGCCATGCTAATAGTTTCAAGACAAACACAAACAGCTTACCATTAAAAGTTAATAGAGAATTATTAGAAAATGTATCTGATGCATTGTTATAAGGACTTCCAAATTCATAGTCTCCAACATCTACCTCCAGACCGAGTTAAACATTAATTACCACACCATTTTAGAATTTCAATTTTCAACGCCTATGTTTTACCATACTTTGGATACTGTTCCTCAGTATGGAGCAATACCAATGAATGTACACTAGAGGTCCTGTATAAACTTCAAAAACGTGCGGCAAGGAGAATCTTTGACGAAAAAAACCCGATTCACATTTGGCAGCTTTATTTGAATCTCTAATCGAAATTGACTCACAACCTACCAACGCATTCAATACAACCAGGGATTATTTACTTTCAAAATTCTAAGATACATTACCGTCATATTTATATAACAATGAATTCAATGACGAGAGCATTTCAATATATCGCTTCTTTACCCCAAACTGTGCAACATGCGTTTTCATGTTTTATTTTCAAAACGGAGTAAGTAAAACATGTCAAATCTTCAAACCCACCTTAATCTATATATATAAAAGTTTTTCAAAAAAAAGAACTACATTATTTGTCGACTACTAGTACTTTCGCTTATTTTATTAAGCTCTTCAAATAATCGACATTTAGTTAATACAACAATGTCTATGACGTACAGTAGTACAAAAATGGGACATAAATAGAATATAAAATCAGACAACAATAACAAGGCCTATACGTAATGAAACTATTTTGCATTTAAAGCTGGTCGATATTTGTCCATAAAATATGCCTCGTTGGCTCCTAACAAATCATTTTTGTTGGTATGTAGCTTGTACTTTGGAAAAACGCTAAATTTACGACCACCACAAATATCTATATGTCCACTTAGTGAGATCATCCTATATTGTGGATTGAGTATATGATGTCGGTGGAGGTTCATCCTTGTCTTTAGCATACTTATAGTTTTTCCGATGTACCGTCTATTACATCCAGAACAAACAATCACATATATAACTGGTTTTACAGTTCATGGGTTGCTTAATATGGGTAAGTTTATTATCGGTGATCTGGATTGAGGATCCCGTAATTATTATGTTACATGTTTAACAATGTATTTCTCCACATTTCTGATCACAGTAACTCGACCAGACGGGACCCTACTCCCTGTAAGGTTTGCACAGCAATTAATTTGTAGTAAAAATTAAAAATATCACTCAGAGAAAGTTGTTCCCATGGGAACACAAAAAATTCTAATTAGCTAAAGGCACAACTACCATTACAGGTTGAACGGTTTATGCGATATGCTATGGAAACAAGATTGTAGGCCTACATAAAAAACAAACTAAGTCAAATTGGTTTCCATGGAAATACAATAAATATAAATCCAACAAATGCCGAATTAGCAAAAACGCAAAACTACTATAACCGTTTAACATTTGTTTAAATGTTACAGGGTGAGAGAGTTCGAATTCGACAATACGCTGGTCTATCACTGACCTTTAAGTACATATATTAGTGTTCAGATGTCACCATAATATATATGTAAATACGTGTACTTAACTAACGTTTAGCCTATAAATTGGATATGTACAAATCAGTGGAGTTTGGTAGCTCACCAGAGAAAGGTCTCTCTATTTCGAGAAGACGGAGAGCAAAGACGCACAGACAAGCGTATGGACTCACCCGAGTTCAACCACTGCCTTGGCAGAGAAGCGGAATAGTAGAGTTAACCTAGTTATGCATCGTCCTGATGCGTTCCTGTAGTTTAAATACCTGGATTGTTGTTGTAGTTATATGTTGTATTCTGTTCCAATGTAAATATGAACCATATAATTATGAAGCTGATCTCTGATTATCACTAAGATAGTGTTGAAGTGATTAGTTATTGGTTCCATCGACCAACGAGACCCCTAGATGTGTTCCCGTGATAAAGAAGAAAATCCCACCTGGCAGACAAAAGAGGTTTCACCGCTAGATATCGGATGAGGTGGTGAAAAAAAGAAATTTACAAAAATGCAGGACTGAAACGTTTACTTGTGAAACCGTGGGTGGCAGACGCGGTTTCGTTTGAAAATAGTGTTACACATAGACATGAAAAAGAACCGAGAATATAAAAAAGACTTTCAGATCAATGGCGTATGTGTTGTTTTGTTTTGTCTATTGTTTAAGATATAGAGGGATAACCCGTGTTTAATTTTAAAGGTTCTTTGGAAATATCTTATTTAAGATTGGTAAAATGTGTTCAAATCATTCATTACCATTTATCCCAAGTCAAAAACAATATGACAAACTCCTATCTTAATTTTTTTTTTCTGGTTTATAAAATATTTGCTATCTTTTTTTTTAAATTATATTTTGATTGTATGAATTTATATTTTGAAATGGTTATATTTTTTTAGTTTGTTTCCCAAATTGTTAACAAGGGGAGGAATTGTTACAGGGTGAGAGAGCTCAAGTTAGACAATACACTGGCCGTACGAAAATTAATTGGTGGATGTCTTTTTTTTCGCACGTATACAGTGAATGGCCAATTTGCTCAGTAATCCCATCCCGAATTTGGCCATTTTTTTAAAAATTTGCGTTAAAGTGTAAAATATTTGTTTAGAACTGAAATAAATGAACTATTAGTCAATCCCCATGCTAAAAACATTAACAGAATTGATTGTGTATATCAGAAAGAGACACGACCGAAGTACAAAATAGTGCAAGATGGCAGCCGCCATGGACCACTTTCGCTGAAGCTGTCACTGAAGACGACGTCAATTCTATGAGTTGTAGATGTTATTTTTGCGAAGAAGCGGGAACATGTTGGGGCTGTGCGGGTTGTACAGTCCTTAAAGACCACATAAAATAATGATTTTTAATTGCATATATTGATAGCTAAGGGTTACTACATTCATTTTACGTCAAGTTCACTCCAATCTGATTAAAATTAATTGAGATATTAACGTTTAAACATCAGACAGCCGAAAACGGTTTTCAAATTTTCAATTACAACCTTTATCCGGTTGATTGGCTGGTGACGTCACAGGCACTACACATACTCTATACACATTATCTATACAATATATCACTATCTGTACGATATATCACTGAAAACACACCGCCAGTTAACACGTGTGTATTTGTCGGTCCAATTGACATTTGACTGGCGTAATCATTAACTCGTAATTTTACACGTAAGCTACATATCACTATACTATATAAGTCAAAGCATTTTCAAAAGCCGACCTTTCTCGTCTTAAGTTGTAATAGATTATATATTTGTGACTAGAATAGATTACAATTCACTAGTTGATCAAGATCTCCAGTCCGTAAATCAGTACGTAATATTTTAACACGGTTATCGGTAGTCATATCAAACAAATAAACCGACAGAATGAAGCGACACAAGACGGTGCAGATAAAAACAACATGTGTCTTCTAAAGGTGCGGCAAAAGGGGAGGGGGGCGAATAGAAGAGCCTCTTAAGCTGGTATCTCAGATACACGGTAACGTCGCATTCTGATTGTGAATTAAATAAGAAAGTAAATTGTATTTTTTTTCTTTATATTATATAAAATTGTATATTATTAATATTACATTGGTAGTTTAGTAATTTGTAAAAAGAAGGCATAGCCAACTTTCCTGTCATATGCGACATGCTTTCAGCATGGTAGACGAAGATTTCCATGTGACATTGAGATCGTGTAACGCTATTTTAGTGATAACGGAGCTTTTTGTTATAAATACAGAGTAATTATTCGACAAATACGAGTGAATTTGAGCCATGTTACTTCCGCTATTACAAACTATCGAAGCTATCGATAATTTACTTGACTATCGACAGTCAAACTACCGCGATGCATCTATTGTTCGATGTATCGTTACACCCCTAATGATTATTATTTGAAACCATTTCGTTTCTTAAAAGCCGACAATTGATTTTTTCTATCGGCTTAAAAGATGTCCGTAGCGCCGGCTATAACAATTTCACACCAATCTTGTTTCAATCAGAAGCCAATTATTGTTGGCTTACGGTCGGCTTATTCTGATTAAAAAGAAAACACATGGGGAATATGGCTACAACAACTGTCTTTATAAAACAAATTCTAATTTACAAAACAAATTATTCCGTAGTCAATTGTTATTTAATTAGGGGGATTAAAGAATCAGTCAGGCGTTAACGAATACACACGCCGGGTGTATATAGGTAATTAAGGAATAAACATCCCGAATATGCATTCGGTCACTGTGACGTCACTGGCGTCTGAGGTGATTAAGAGTGTTTTCAATAATTGGCCAAGTCGCTTTTACGGAAGGTCTATATTTGCGACTTTGAGTGACGATATCTGAATTAATTTTCATCAGATCGACGTTAAACTGCCGTAAAATGCATATAGTAACCAATGTTTATGAGCTCAATGAATTCAGTTTTCTCATTTTATGTGCTCTTTAAGGTTGCAAAGGAAACAATGTAACGTGTTGTCGAAATTGATGTTGACATTTTGTTTGTTGACCCCATGACCTGTGATGCGTAGATCACGTGATATGGATATAATGGCTACTGAATGTGTCCGAGATACGTCTCCGAAGGTAGCGTTTCTCAGATTGTACGCTGGCGTATCAAGTACATATATTAGTGTTCATATGTCACCATAGTATGGTAAAAAGACAGGTCAATTCACTCTGGGAATTAAAGCTCGTTGAACTTGACACATACAGATTCCGGCTGGATGACAAGATCTACACGAAGACAGCTATCAATCACCCTAGAAGAGATATATGCAAACTTATATCGAAACTAAGGGTGAAAGAGCGGCTGCGAGACTACAAACACCAAGTCATCGTCTGTGAGTGCGGAGAAGAATGTACCACCAACCATATCCTGGTAGACTGCGAGGTATACAAGGAAGAGAGAACGGAACTAGTGGAGATGATGGAGACCAACAACATACCGCTCAACACTAAGAACCTACTCTTTCCAAGACCCGATCTGAAGCTGCAAATCTTCGAACTAATTCACGATTTAATGAACACCGTTGGATTATGTAGAATAGTGAAGTAAGAGGGGGCTACGATAAGACGAGCTCGGCATCTAAACACTAAACTACATAGGGGATATACACCAAAGTAGCGGGCTAGTGGAGTAAGGGAGGGTCACGGTTAGACGGGCTCGGCATCTAAACACTAATCCACTACAAAGACACCAAACCTGCAAAGTGGGATAAGTGGAGTAAGGGGAGGCCACGATAAGACGGGCCTGGCACCTAAACACTAAACCCCAAAAGATGACTTCTACCAATCCAGAGACGAGACGCATATATGTCTGCATAAATGCTGTCTCTACAGATCAACTACCAAACAATATGTGTTTTATTTTTATTAAATAAAGGGAAGAACTTCTCACTAAACCTACCCCATGGCCCGAGGCCGCAAATGGAAAGATTACAAAATCATATTCTAAAAACAGGAAGAAGCCTCGGCTCTCCTATGTCTTGTCTGCGATATCACTTCTGTGGAAGCGGACGTTAAAACACCAGGTAGTAGTAGTAGTAGTCACCATAGTTAGTATATGTAATATCAATAATGAGTATATACGTGTACTTAATTAACACTGCCTTGGCAGAATTGTAGGGTTAATCCAGTTATGTATCGTCCTGGTGCATGCGTTCCTGTATATAGTTTAAGTACCAGTTATTGCTGTTGTAGTTATGTAGATGTGGTGTATTCTGATCCGATGTAAATAACCCATATATTTATGAAGCTGATCTCTGATTATCACTAAGATAGTGTTACATTAAGTTTTATGAAGATATCTTGAACAGTTTAATAGATTCCTGAAACAAAACTACACACAAATTGTCAACTTGTTATTTTTAACAAAAATGTATTTCACGCTTATCCGGATATGATTATGTGTGTTTAACTTATAAATCTTCCCTCAAAGTTCAGAAAATGTCAGGTTCAAAAACGTACGGGAACAGAACATTAAAATGAACAAAAACATAACAACCAGGGCCCGATTCCTAGAAAATTCTTAAGCACGTTCTTGTGCTTAGATTTTAAGTAGACTTTGCAATTAAGAAAACTTATCTTATTTTGTGTTCCCAGAAAATTCTTAAGAACGTTCTTACAAATTGGTAAACAACACAAACGCAGGTAACTTGAAAGGAGCTAAATCGCTAACATATGGGACCTAGAAATTGACACAAGTGGATCGCAACACATATAATACTCAAATATGAATGTATATAAACTGATTTACATTCAATGGTTTCCGTTTTTACTGTAATTTCAAATCAGTTATGTGCGACGAAATTTGCCAACAGTGTCAATCGAATGCAAATTTCTAGCGTCTAGTTATTCCAGTCTACATGCGCCGTTTGATTTGGTGCAATGTTTCTAGCCTTGTTCTCCCTAGTCTCTCGCTAGAACTGGGCTGAAACGATTCGTGTACCAATGGTAAAATATGTATCTTGTCTTAAATATTGGATATCAGAAGCCCATCTTTTTCCGGTAAGATGACATCATCAATTTTGATTTAAACTGACAAATAATTCGTGTTTTCAATGTCGAAGATTCTGGATGACATTGAGTTAGAGACTTAGCTACTTTAAAATCAGGCGCTGTCCCAGTCATTCCGTCTGTTTACATGTGCTTGCGTTTTGAGGGGTTTTTTAGCTTATAGACCTATAGGGGCCATGTCAAAGGGGTCACGCGGTTAAGTGGGTAAGACGCTAGCCAGGGCCAATTCCTACAAAATTCTTAAAAGTAAGCACAAAGTTATGCTTCACTTTTGCATACGTAAGAAACTTTATAAAATATCGTCTCTAGAAATTTCTCAACGTAAGCACAAGTTAAGTACGAGTCTAAGCACATTGTGACTGGTAAATTGAGAGTACGGTCCTCTCTAACGTCATAAAAACATTTTTAGTATGCAAATTACACCGTAATTGTAAATTCGTCTGCATCACAGAGTTTCTATATATAGTTCTATGGTCTGTATGGAGTTATAAATAGACTAATGACATTAACTTCCCGGAAAATAGTCGATTTAGATGTGTTTTATTATTTAACAAATGAAATGAAATGAAACTTAACATCTTACTGTTTTGCTCCTAAACTGGCGTAATGAAGACGGACATACGTCATACAGTGTGCTATGAGGGAATTTTTGCCCGGGCATCGGCGCTACGGCCTACTCTATCGAATTCCAACTGCCAAGGGATCTTTTACGTGTACGTTAGTTTGTACACGGGACCTCGTTTTTTCGTCCCATCCGAATGACAAGACAGCTGTCCTCCGCCCTGCATCACTGACAAGGAGAAACCACGTCGGGAAATTTGGATGAACCTTCTCGGCCAATGCAGAAGCACATGCAAACAGACCGAGTAATTGTGAGAGCGCCTGATCTTTAAGTAGCCCGCGTGTGTGTTGTTTACCAATTTGGAAATAAATAATTATTGTGTTTAGGGTAGAAGGCATTGTTCTCGAGAATATGTTTCTTAAGGATTTTCTGTCTTTCAATTAATTGACTCTTAGGTATCAAAAGATGTAGCAAATATCGTCGAATAAATCCACGGTCAGCCATATTGTTTGACGCAGAAACAGGCTTAAAGGTTGGTAAGCAAGCCCTATACGTTGCTTGGGACTTGAGTTTAGATTGACAATTTTAAAAACGATGTTGTGCTTAAGTTTTTTCTTGGAACACATAATAACGTGCTTGTGCTTACACTGAAGTCTACTTAAAATCTAAGCACAAGCACGTTCTTAAGAATTTTCTGTTAAAACGAAATAAGATAAATTTTCTTATTTGCAAAGTCTACTTAAAATCTACATGTAAGCTTAAGAACGTTTTAAAGAATTTTTTATGAATCGGGCCGAGGTAGGGTGTTCGATCCCTGCAATGGCCGAGAAGGTTCATCCCCTTGTCAGTGATGCAGACGAAAAAATTAGGTCCCGTGTAAAAATTGGCGTGCACGTCAAAGATCCCCTGGCCGTTGTAATTCGATATAAATAAGAGTAGGCCGTAGCGCCGCTGCCCGGGCAAACTTTCCCTCATAGCACACTTTATGGCTCTTCATTAGCCCAACTTAGGAGCAAAACAATAGGACGTTAAACCCTATTTCATTTCATGTCATTTGTCAAATACATCTAAATCAACTATTTGAAGTTAATGTCATTGATCTATATATAACTCTATATGCAGACGAATTTACGGTGTAATTTGCATACCAAATTTAGTTTTATGACGTTAGAGAGCATCTTAGTCTCAATTTACCAGTCACACTGTGCTTAGACTCATACTTGGCTTGTTCTTACGTAAGAACAGTCTTGAGAAGTTTCTATAGAGACGGTATTTCATACAGTTTCTTACGTATGCAAAAGTGAAGCATAACTTTGTGCTTACTTTTAAGAATTTTCTAGGAACCGGGCCCAGATAAATAAGATGCATGTAATTTGCAGTATAATTCAAAATTGCTTACCCAGCACTGAAAGATGTATGCTAACATTTTGACGCCGTTCTGGTGTCAACTTTAACTGACGTGAATACAGTCCAGTATCTTCAAGCGTTGTGTTTAAGATCGTCAGTACTGTCACTGGTCCATTTTTCGTGTATCTTTGTTCAATGTTGTATTTCCCTTTGTCCTCGATAATTATGTTTTGATTCTAGAAAATATTAGTTAGATAAAGTTTGTATCAATAACCCAACATTATTACAATAGCACATTCTAACACATTGAGTTATCTTCCACCATTGACCCAGTGGTGTCGCTTATTACCAAAATGTGTATGAAAATGAATTCAGGTACCTAGAAACCATATATTTTCATACCAAACGCGATCATATTATAACAGTTAATTGAAAAGTGGCATTTTCCAATCAAACACGTTGACAATTTTGGAAAAGTTGGCCCATTTCGGACTAGGACTTTATTATTGGTTGGTATACCATGATCAGCATTTCTATAGCAGCCACTGTTCATACTATCTTTATCTGTCGTGGGTGATGCGTGTAAACATTTCAAATAATCTGACTTTTCTCGGCGTTTCTGTCTTGCTTTTTTCGGTTAATATAAAGTTGTTATGACCTCCCGAGTTCGATGTTACTTTTTTGTTTGTAAATTATGCAGCCTACAATCATACCAAATATCACATTTCGACTGCATTATGTCACACGTTTTCATTTCGTATGTATGAAAAAAGAAACATTAAAACAAATATACCTTATATATGATCACGTCCAAATCGTCTGCTTCTAATGACCATATTAACTCAGTCGAACGCCCAAAAATAACACATTTGTTTTGTGGATATGGGATCCGTCGTCCTTCCAGATCTAATGTAATCAAATGAATAAATGAAATGGAGTTTTATGGCACATCAACTTCTACTGGGCTATATTGCCCCCAATAAAACATGAATGGTACGAGACAAAAAATAGGCAATCACAGAGTGTATTTATGTACATAAATATAACAGAGTTTTAATTAAAAATAAAAATTATGTACACAAAAAAACCTGACAATAATAGTGTAGCACTTTATCATCGAACTCGGGTTGAGCAGATAACTGACCTCATGAACGTACTTTCATAAACTTGCACTCAATCAAACTGTGCTTAATTATTAAAGGGATGGGACAGTGTTCAGATTCTGGTTGACGCTCTCGCTTAGAAATGTATTCAAAAAAAGTAGCGCTGAAGGCTTCCACGCAAAGACGTTTTAGGGCTGAGGCGCTCGAGTCGCGAAAACCCCCAAAGAAATTGGAAAAATAAAACGGGAGAAAAATGCTAAAACCGATGAGAAAAATGAAAATGTACCATAGTTAGGGGGGCAGACAAAGGGGCCCACGCCTGACAAAAGGGTCCCCCTGGCCAAGGGAAAGGGCCCCGAGTCCGGGTCAGTCGTTTTCTATATTCACTGTTACTGTCAAATCTATTATCCATTACTGAATAAGAATGCAGTCATTGAATTTGCATAAAATCATCAATTAAGACGCCCTCCCCCCACCGAAAGTGGGCCCCTAAAATAGTATAGCCTTCTCCGTGATAAATCTTAAAACGCCCCTGCTTCCACTTGCAAAACAAACCGCAAATTAGCCCCCTTTTAGAATATTTCTAAACGCGGAACCCCGTTTCATCAATATAAGATGAATTCTGGACCTAAGTCGAGCATATAAATTACGCATACACATATTAAGTGCTGATTGAACTTACCAGCTATAAAAATTAAACCTGCAATGACCATAACAAAGACGTTCATCTTTATCCTGTCAACAGTTGAACTGATTAATTAATTGTATGATTTAGTGTTATATTTGTGTCCATTTCTTTTGATGTGTTATGTAACGGAATAACGTATCCGGTTCTCTTTTTGTAAAATATACATTCATATGATGCATTTTAAATATGTTTCACGCTTAGACGATTCGTTTTAATGTGTTGTGGGGAACATATACGTACCAAATGAATCGAGATTGGAATGACCGCAGAATGAATATTTAAATGTATTCGCATGTGCATTTTTCAAGAGCACGAATAGGAAATTTGACATAAATTAGGGATTCACACTGCGTAGCTTGTGTGAAACACTATTGTTTTTGTTAAAATTATTATTCTTATTATTATTATTATTCAGATTCCAATTTGAATAGATCTCAGCAACTACGCGTCGCATCGTTACGATTTCTTCGGTTTTACTTGGAAAGTGGGTGTGACGTAGAGGATAAAGCTATTTTGAACGTTCTGCAACAATGCGAAATGTCCGAAATCACCGAAGTTGTCGTTTTTGAAAATATTGCAGTAATTTTAACAATAATCATTGGATTTTAACTTTCGATACATTTAGGCATAGCCGGAGATAGGGCACATAGCTACACTACTTTCGATTTTTGATTTTCAGCAAACCTTCGAAGATATTAGGCGCCAAATTTCGAAAATTTGAAATTTTACAAAAAACTTTTTTATTTATTAACATTTTTCAGTCGTGTTGTGACGAGAATTAAAGATTCATCTGAATAGCGAAAAAATGTTAAAATTTTTGTCTGAGTAATTTTCCTTGGCCGCCATTGGCTAATTCAGTTTTTCAGTCCTAGATTAATTTTTTATTCTTCGATTTGTATAAAACAAAGTTCATGTGCTTCGTTGTCACAAATGTCATTTTTTTTATTACCAAAAGTGTTATCTGTCGGAACCGGAAGTGGCATAATTTTACCAAAAAGTACAATTTTGACAGGTACCATTTCTCGAAAACAAATATTATTTTTTTTGAAAAATTATATGACTCAAAGAGTGTGCCCTTTCAAGGCGCAAAAAATGTCCCAAGCAGTTTTTCAAATTTCGATTTCATTTTCGAGCAAATTCGATTAAGAGGCTAAAAATGGTGTAAAATTGACCTATTTACAACCTATTCAGGCTTTTCGGATTTTAAAATATTTCTTCGTAACTTTTATAAACTTGTAGCTATAATCCACACGAAGAAAATGTATGTTAAAATTAGTTTGTAATATAAGCAGTTGCTAAGAAATGGGCAGTTCTGCACAAGTCACTGTTTTCGTTATTTTGGCTGTAAAATATTAAATTATTATTGGATTTTTATAAAAGTGACATCATTTGATTCAAAAAGCATGTAGCGTCATATCAAGTTGATTACAATTTAAAATTGACATCGGAAGTGACGTCATTATGTCAAAAACTGCATTTTAAACTTTTTAAATCAATGTTATATTCAACCAAGAATTATTTAATATGTATTAATAATTTTAAACTTTTGGTTTAAATTCACATATAAACACAACTCATATGTTCATATAGATATCATAAAATTGTTTCTAACTTGTTCGGTTGCCGAGAAATAGACGGTTTTCTACAGGTCACTTTTGAAGATTTTGGGGCCATAAAAGTGTCAATTATTATTCGATTTTCATAAACTTTACACCATGTTATACCTAATGCCATTTAGGATTTCATACAAGTAATTTAAGATTTTCATTATCACTGGAAGTAACTTCATTTTGGCAAAAACTGTATTTTTGGCCTTCAAAACAGATATTTTATCCAAATGAGTCTGTTTTGAAAGCTTTTTCAAATTATGATATTTGATGCCAATCAACAAATAGAATGAACCCATACGATCATACAGATACCACAAAATGGTTCCTAACTTGTACGGTCGCAGAGATATAGTCTATTTTCTACAAGTCACTTTTCAAGTTTTTTGGTCTTTAAAAGTGGCAATTATTATTCAATTTACAAAAAAATGTTCACTATTTGATATCTATGCCATTTCTGATTTCATAAAACTTATTGAACATTTTCATTAACACCGGAAGTAATGTAAGTTTGTCAAGATCATTTACAAGTAACAAATGTATAAAATTGATATTGCTGGATTTGATTGACTCTGCGTCCATTTTATTTGATGTGAGCAATGTTTATTTGGAAACCTTTTAGTGGTTTCGTTGGTACCGGAAGTGACATATGTTCAAGGGAACTTGGCACCGGAAGTGACATGTTCAAGGGTAACGGGGCACCAGTGAAACCCGTCATTCCTGCATGCAGGTCTAGTTATAATTTTTTTTACCAATACGTCGGTTTTTGATTTGCCGTGGTGGCCCAGTGGATAAGACGTTGACTCGCTAACCTGAAGGTTTCCTGTTCGATTCCGATATTATCCGAAAAATATTCACCTGGATTCTCTGCCATGGTTCCTCTTTGCAGCAGTGACGCAGGGATATAAAGAGTCAAGCAAGGAACAACGCAATGTCGTTCGGTTGGGACATAGACCTACATGGCGTGGACATAAAAAAACCCATGACAGTTGGAATTCGACAGTATGCCCTGATATCATTGTCCCTCGTGGCTAACTGTGTGTCGTATCCCTGTGCTCATTACAGAGAGGCCGGGAGGGGTGGGGAAACCTGCACTCTACACAAACTAGGTAATGTTGGGGCTTACGTGCAGAATCAGTTAATCCCCGTTTTATTTCGACTATCTTTGGACTGTAGCTCAAAATGTTTGATTAACTGTAATTTCCAGCAAATTCCATTAACATACAATTTGAGGTCAATATTGTACCAAACATCCCTCACAGATTCATCTTATCTGTCAACTGTTACGGCTTGTGTGGGTTCGTTTTGCTAAGTTGCCATATGCCAATTAAACAGAAGTCTTTTCAGTCGAAATTGATGGCTTCCTTAAAAATCTGTATTATGCGCTCTCGTATACTGATTGGAGTAAAACCATAACCATAATTTAATAATAGCGCTATATTTTTATTTAACACCACCACTTGATAAAGGATCCCTATTGATATTGAGCATTTCTTCCAGTGGTACCGCGCCTTACCCCCAAAAAGCTATTATATCAATGAAATTGGCCGTTTGGCATTTTACATATAAAATTTACAACTTGGTCAAATGAAGATCGTCACGCACAGCAACCTTGCTGAAAATAAACTGAAAATAATCCACACTTGCGGTGCCATGTCAATGAAATGTTATCCGATCAACGTAAAAAATAGTGACTTACCTATACGAAATATAAAATAGAACTGAAACAATGAAGAAGAAATAAAGAGTGAATACTAAGTCGAAAATCTAATTTTGTTACATTCGTTGTCATATCGCGTGACAGACTTCCAATCCATGTCAAATGTGACAATTACGACCCCATCCCCAGTATAATATATCTGAAACGCCTCCTAACCAAAGCGACATTCAATTCATCTATCACAAGGACCGGAGTTTACGTATCTAAATACGTATAGTAACATACTTTCGGTGTCAAAGACAAAATGAATTGTGAAACTAAAAATCTCGTATGTCTTGACTTGCTAATGGTTGTCAAAAGTTTTAACATTTTATACACCTTTCGTCCATCTTGCGACTATTCATAAATAATTGTATTGTATAGAGATGGACACCATAGTATAATGTATATATATATAGAGAGAAATGGGTTTTACGTCCACTCGACACATTTCGGGACTAACATATGGTTCAATTCTATTTCGCTAGTTTTATTGGATTTGAGTGCGGCATTTGATACAATAGATCAATCAATCTTACTCGGGAGACTTGAAACTCGATATGGTATATCCGAAGACGCGCTGAAGTGGTTTGAGTCCTATATGAATGGAAGACAGCAGAGAATTGTTATCGACGCATCGCAATCAATGCCTAAAGTTCTTGATTTTGGTGTTCCCCAGGGATTCGTATTGGGGCCGGTTTTGTTCACAGCATACACTGCATCAATTGGAGATATCAACCGTGAGATGGGTCTTGATTACCACCTCTATGCGGATGATACCCAGTTATATGTTGAACTCGATCCTTCACCAGATACCACTACATCAGAACTTGAAGCATGCATTGAGCGAATTAGAATCTGGATGCACTGCAATTTTTTTAAATTGAACGATGACAAAACAGAAAATATAATAATCGGGAATAAGAAGAACATTGACATCAACCATGTGACTATTGGAAGCACAGCAATAACCCCAACCAACTGTGTCAGGAATCTTGGTGTGTTCTTTGACTCTACCTTCGATATGAAAACCCATGTATCTATGATGTGCAAAAAGGCGAACTTTCACTTGTATAACATTGGCAAAATTCGATCCTATATTGACCTTGATACCACTAAAATGTTAATAAATGCTTTTGTTATGTCATCCTTAGATTATTGTAATTCATTATTGTATTCTCTTCCTAAAACTCTTGTATGTCAGCTACAGAAAATCCAGAATAAAGCGGCTCGAATTGTGTCTCTCACCAGATCATCTGACCATATTACACCTGTTCTAAAACAGTTACATTGGCTACCGGTTAATCACGCATTATGTTCAAAATTAACACAATCACTTTCAATTGTTTAAACGATCCTTTGGCACCATCCTATTTATCCGATTTGATTACGAAATATGTACCTTCTCGTTCCTTACGTTCATCTCATAAAAAACCAGCTTGTATGTCCAGTACAAAAGTCAAAATTTGGCGAGAGAGCTTTTGTGTACGCAACACCAAA
The DNA here is from genome assembly GCA_963678685.1 of Patella ulyssiponensis. Lineage (NCBI taxonomy): Eukaryota > Metazoa > Mollusca > Gastropoda > Patellidae > Patella > Patella ulyssiponensis. Next base: position 8,052,306 of record OY783227.1, on the reverse strand, counting down.
AGAATGGAACAAATTGCCCCTGGAAGTCCAAAATAGTCCAAACTTGGCTGTATTCAAACGACGTCTAAAAACCCTGTTTTTTACCCAAACTTTTGAACAATAATTGAAATGCTTCACTTTTTATCTGTATATTGTAACTTAACTATTCCTTTGTATTATTGTGTTTATTTGTATATACATGTATGTTTTGTTTTGTTTTTTTCTTATTTTATAACATATCTACATTGTAAAGCGCCACGGAGCTGTCAGACTGACTGAATGTTCAGCGCTATAGAAAACGATTATTATTATTATTTACATAGTAAGGCTATGGTTACATTGTATATCGTGTGACAGTATTTGTTCTTTAATCAACTTCTTTGATGACAACACCGGTATATACTTCTAATAATACTTTTTTTCTCCTTCTTACAATATTAGGTACAAAGATCATAATGTAAACGACCGAAGAACTAACTTATATGGAGGTAGTAGAGTGTGCTAACTCCAGAAGCTCTCGTCTCGTCTCGCCTCGTGCCAAGGCGCCCATGGTCTTCGCTCAGTTCTGGCCGGACTTAACTCCTAGCCCTGACTGGGCCTCACTCGATTCGTTTCTGTTGGTGGGTTTATAAATCTCATTAGACACCTGTCTTATGTATCATATCAGGTTTATCAGTCACTAAAGTTAGTTTATCAAAGACAGTTAAATAAAACAAGTTAAGGTTACATAATGACGTAAGGAATTCTACCAAGAAAACCAGGGGTGTCGATATCACCTGTCAAGATGACATGCCGCATCTCTAGCATCTGACATTGTGTAACATATATTGCTAATTGATTTCATGAGGCTATTCAATGGTATATCATCAATTGTGTAACAATCGGTAACTAATAGAAAACATGTATACACCGTAACAAAGTTGTCTATATCTTTCATAAACTGAACATTCATTTTGGTACAAAGAACTGTATGACCTCTGTTAGTTTTGATATATTATAGTGGGCATTTCTTTTACTCTCTACACTTATTTAAGGCACGGTCTTATATTATTAACTATATAATGTATTCCATGTTATTTACAAGCTACATACGATATGTAAACACGCCACAGAACGTCCTTATTTGATGATCCCTTCTGGCCATCTTCCATAAGTTTTGGAGGCTATATGTACAGTAGTTTACTCACAGTTGGCAGTGAAGACAAGACAACCAGAGAGAGAGCAGACGTCAGAGACCGGCGTATGGACTCGCAGAATGGTAGATACAATATAGTTAGATGTGTTCCTGTCGTAGTGATTGTTCCAGTATATATTAGTTCTTGTAGTGTAGATGTAGGCCTATTTGTGTATATGTTGATATTCTGTTCCAGTTGTAAATAAAACCATATATTTACGAAGCGGCTCTGTAATGACTAAAATACTGTTACAACACGTGTGTTTACCTGTTGTGTATATGGGTACAATTTAGGAACAATGGGTGAACAATATTGAAGTGATAGATTTAACAAAATGTAATTATAGGCGATGGAGCCGCGAAATTGATAAAATCAGAAACACTGAATCAATGTTTATGTTCATTTATGGGTCATACGTGTGCAGGATTACAGTGTAGTGATCTCCCCCACCCCCCACGTGACAAACCCCCGAATACTCTTACCATGAACAGATCACACTGTTTCAAAAGTTTTGTTCAATAGATTTTGTGTTTGTTTGGTTGGGTGGCTTACTCATATACACACATACAGACTTTATTTAATTCTCGTGGAAAACCGTTTACTTTGAAATATATTAATGAATTAGATCAATAACCAAATCCCTGGAAATATGGCATAACAACATATTACAAAAACCAATCGTCTCTGACGTCTGCTCTCTCTCTGGTTGTCTTGTCTTCACTGCCAACTGTGAGTAAACTACTGTACATATAGCCTCCAAAACTTATGGAAGATGGACAGAAGGGATCATCAAATAAGGACGTTCTGTGGCGTGTTTACATATCGTATGTAGCGTGTAAATAACATATGGAATAAATTATATAGTTAATAATATAAGACCGTGCCTTAAATACGTGTAGAGAGTAAAAGAAACGCCCACTATAATATATCAAAACTAACAGAGGTCATACAGTTCTTTGTACCAAAATGAATGTTCAGTTTATGAAAGATATAGACAACTTTGTTACGGCGTATACATGTTTTCTATTAGTTACCGATTGTTACACAATTGATGATATATCGTTGAATAGCCTCATGAAATCAATTAGCAATATATGTTACAGAATGTCAGATGCTAGAGATGCGGCATGTCATCTTGACAGGTGATATCGACACCCCTGGTTTTCTTGGTAGAATTCCTTACGTCATTATGTAACCTTAACTTGTTTTATTTAACTGTCTTTGATAAACTAACTTTAGTGAATGATAAACCTGATATGATACATAAGACAGGTGTCTAATGAGATTTATAAACCCACCAACAGAAACGAATCGAGTGAGGCCCAGTCAGGGCTAGGAGTTAAGTCCGGCCAGAACTGAGCGAAGACCATGGGCGCCTTGGCACGAGGCGAGACGAGACGAGAGCTTCTGGAGTTAGCACACTCTACTACCTCCATATAAGTTAGTTCTACGGTCGTTTACATTATGATCTTTGTACCTAATATTGTAAGAAGCAGAATAAAAGTATTATTAGAAGTATATACCGGTGTTGTCATCAAAGAAGTTGATTAAAGAACAAATACTGTCACACGATATACAATGTAACCATAGCCTTACTATGTAAATAATAATAATAATCGTTTTCTATAGCGCTGAACATTCAGTCAGTCTGACAGCTCCGTGGCGCTTTACAATGTAGATATGTTATAAAATAAGAAAAAAACAAATCAAAACATACATGTATATACAAATAAACACAATAATACAAAGGAATAGTTAAGTTACAATATACAGATAAAAAGTGAAGCATTTCAATTATTGTTCAAAAGTTTGGGTAAAAAACAGGGTTTTTAGACGTCGTTTGAATACAGCCAAGTTTGGACTATTTTGGACTTCCAGAGGCAATTTGTTCCATTCTTTTGGTGCTGCGTACACAAAAGCTCTCTCGCCAAATTTTGACTTTTGTACTGGACATACAAGCTGGTTTTTATGAGATGAACGTAAGGAACGAGAAGGTACATATTGCTTAATCAAATCGGATAAATAGGATGGTGCCAAAGGATCGTTTAAACAATTGAAAGTGATTGTGTTAATTTTGAACATAATGCGTTGATTAACCGGTAGCCAATGTAACTGTTTTAGAACAGGTGTAATATGGTCAGATGATCTGGTGAGAGACACAATTCGAGCCGCTTTATTCTGGATTTTCTGTAGCTGACATACAAGAGTTTTAGGAAGAGAATACAATAATGAATTACAATAATCTAAGGATGACATAACAAAAGCATTTATTAACATTTTAGTGGTATCAAGGTCAATATAGGATCGAATTTTGCCAATGTTATACAAGTGAAAGTTCGCCTTTTTGCACACCATAGATACATGGGTTTTCATATCGAAGGAAGAGTCAAAGAACACACCAAGATTCCTGACACAGTTGGTTGGGGTTATTGCTGTGCTTCCAATAGTCACATGGTTGATGTCAATGTTCTTCTTATTCCCGATTATTATATTTTCTGTTTTGTCATCGTTCATTTTAAAAAAATTGCAGTGCATCCAGATTCTAATTCGCTCAATGCATGCTTCAAGTTCTGATGTAGTGGTATCTGGTGAAGGATCGAGTTCAACATATAACTGGGTATCATCCACATAGAGGTGGTAATCAAGACCCATCTCACGGATGATATCTCCAATTGGTGCAGTGTATGCTATGAACAAAACCGGCCCCAATACGGATCCCTGGGGAACACCAAAATCAAGAACTTTAGGCATTGATTGCGATGCGTCGATAACAATTCTCTGCTGTCTTCCATTCATATAGGACTCAAACCACTTCAGCGCGTCTTCGGATATACCATATCGAGTTTCAAGTCTCCCGAGTAAGATTGATTAATCTTTTGTATCAAATGCCGCACTCAAATCCAATAAAACTAGCGAAATAGAATTGAACCATATGTTAGTCCCGAAATGTGTCGAGTGGACGCAAAACCCATTTCTCTCTCTATATATATATACATTATACTATGGTGTCCATCTCTATACAATACAATTATTTATGAATAGTCGCAAGATGGACGAAAGGTGTATAAAATGTTAAAACTTTTGACAACCATTAGCAAGTCAAGACATACGAGATTTTTAGTTTCACAATTCATTTTGTCTTTGACACCGAAAGTATGTTACTATACGTATTTAGATACGTAAACTCCGGTCCTTGTGATAGATGAATTGAATGTCGCTTTGGTTAGGAGGCGTTTCAGATATATTATACTGGGGATGGGGGTCGTAATTGTCACATTTGACGTGGATTGGAAGTCTGTCACGCGATATGACAACGAATGTAACAAAATTAGATTTTCGACTTAGTATTCACTCTTTATTTCTTCTTCATTGTTTCAGTTCTATTTTATATTTCGTATAGGTAAGTCACTATTTTTTACGTTGATCGGATAACATTTCATTGACATGGCACCGCAAGTGTGGATTATTTTCAGTTTATTTTCAGCAAGGTTGCTGTGCGTGACTATCTTCATTTGACCAAGTTGTAAATTTTATATGTAAAATGCCAAACGGCCAATTTCATTGATATAATAGCTTTTTGGGGGTAAGGCGCGGTACCACTGGAAGAAATGCTCAATATCAATAGGGATCCTTTATCAAGTGGTGGTGTTAAATAAAAATATAGCGCTATTATTAAATTATGGTTATGGTTTTACTCCAATCAGTATACGAGAGCGCATAATACAGATTTTTAAGGAAGCCATCAATTTCGACTGAAAAGACTTCTGTTTAATTGGCATATGGCAACTTAGCAAAACGAACCCACACAAGCCGTAACAGTTGACAGATAAGATGAATCTGTGAGGGATGTTTGGTACAATATTGACCTCAAATTGTATGTTAATGGAATTTGCTGGAAATTACAGTTAATCAAACATTTTGAGCTACAGTCCAAAGATAGTCGAAATAAAACGGGGATTAACTGATTCTGCACGTAAGCCCCAACATTACCTAGTTTGTGTAGAGTGCAGGTTTCCCCACCCCTCCCGGCCTCTCTGTAATGAGCACAGGGATACGACACACAGTTAGCCACGAGGGACAATGATATCAGGGCATACTGTCGAATTCCAACTGTCATGGGTTATTTGACGTCCACGCCATATAGGTCTATGTCCCAACCGAACGACATTGCGTTGTTCCTTGCTTGACTCTTTATATCCCTGCGTCACAGCTGCAAAGAGGAACCATGGCAGAGAATCCAGGTGAATATTTTTCGGATAATACCGGAATCGAACAGGAAACCTTCAGGTTAGCGAGTCAACGTCTTATCCACTGGGCCACCGCGGCAAATCAAAAACCACCGTATTGGTAAAAAAAATTATAACTAGACCTGCATGCAGGAATGACGGGTTTCACTGGTGCCACGTTACCCTTGAACATGTCACTTCCGGTGCCAAGTTACCCTTGAACATATGTCACTTCCGGTACCAACGAAACCACTAAACAGGTTTCCAAATAAACATTGCTCACATCAAATAAAATGGACGCAGAGTCACCAATCAAATCCAGCAATATCAATTCATTTTATACATTTGTTACTTGTAAATGATCTTGACAAACTTACATTACTTCCGGTGTTAATGAAAATGTTCAATAAGTTTTATGAAATCAGAAATGGCATAGATATCATATAGTGAACATTTTTTTGTAAATTGAATAATAATTGCCACTTTTAAAGACCAAAAAACTTGAAAAGTGACTTGTAGAAAATCGACTATTTCTCTGCAACCGTACAAGTTAGGAACCATTTTGTGGTATCTGTATGATCGCATGGGTTCATTCTATTTGTTGATTGGCATCAAATATCATAATTTGAAAAAGCTTTCAAAACAGACTCATTTGAATAAAATATCTGTTTTGAAGGCCAAAAATACAGTTTTTGCCAAAATGAAGTTACTTCCGGTGATAATGAAAATCTTAAATTACTTGTATGAAATCCGAAATGGCATTAGGTATAACATGGTGTAAAGTTTATGAAAATCGAATAATAATTGACACTTTTATGGCCCCAAAATCTTCAAAAGTGACCTGTAGAAAACCGTCTATTTCTCAGCAACCGAACAAGTTAGAAACAATTTTATGATATCTATATGAACATATGAGTTGTGTTTACATGTGAATTTAAACCAAAAGCTAAAATTATTAATACATATTAAATAATTCTTGGTTGAATATAACATTGATTTAAAAAGTTTAAAATGCAGTTTTTGACATAATGACGTCACTTCCAATGTCAATTTTAAATTGTAATCAACTTGATATGACGCTAAATTCTTTTTGAATCAAATGATGTCACTTTTATAAAAATCCAATAATAATTTACTATTTTACAGCCAAAATAACGAAAACAGTGACTTGTGCAGAACTGCCCATTTCTTGGCAACTGCTTATATTACAAACTAATTTTAACATACATTTTCTTCGTATGGATTATAGCTACAAGTTTATAAAAGTTACGAAGAAATATTTTAAAATCCGAAAAGCCTGAATAGGTTGTAAATAGGTCAATTTTACACCATTTTTAGCCTCTTAATCGAATTTGCTCGAAAATGAAATCGAAATTAGAAAAACTGCTTGGGACATTTTTTGCGCCTTGAAAGGGCACACTCTTTGAGTCATATAATTTTTCAAAAAATAATATTTGTTTTCGAAAAATGGTACCTAACTGTCAAAATTGTACTTTTTGGTAAAATTATGCCACTTCCGGTGCCGACAGATAACACTTTTGGTAATAAAAAAATGACAATTGAGACAACGAAGCATATGAACTTTGTTTTATACAAATCGAAGAATAAAAAATTAATCTAGGACTGAAAAACTGAATTAGCCAATGGCGGCCAAGGAAAATTACTCAGACAAAATTTTTTAACATTTTTCCGCTATTCACATGAATCTTTAATTCTGTTCACAACATGACTAAAAAATGTTTATAAATAAAAAAAGTTTTTTGTAAAATTTCAAATTTTCGAAATTTGGCGCCTAATATCTTCGAAGGTTTAAAATGTATCAAAAGTTAAAATCCAATGATTATTGTTAAAATTACTGCAATATTTTCAAAAACGACAACTTCGGTGATTTCGGACATTTCGCATTGTCGCAGAACGTTCAAAATAGCTTTATCCTCTACGTCACACCCACTTTCCCAGTAAAACCGAAGAAATCGTAACGATGCGACGCGTAGTTGCTGAGATCTATTCAAATTGGAATCTGAATAATAATAATAATAAGAATAATAATAAGAATAATAATTTTAACAAAAACAATAGTGTTTCACACAAGCTACGCAGTGTGAAACCCTAATTAATGTCAAATTTCCTATTCGTGCTCTTGAAAAATGCACATGCGAATACATTTAAATATTCATTCTGCGGTCATTCCAATCTCGATTCATTTGGTACGTATATGTTCCTCACAACACATTAAAACGAATCAAGTCTAAGCGTGAAACATATTTAAAATGCATCATATGAATGTATATTTTACAAAAAGAGAACCGGATACGTTATTCCGTTACATAACACATCAAAAGAAATGGACACAAATATAACACTAAATCATACAATTAATTAATCAGTTCAACTGTTGACAGGATAAAGATGAACGTCTTTGTTATGGTCATTGCAGGTTTAATTTTTATAGCTGGTAAGTTCAATCAGCACTTAATATGTGTATGCGTAATTTATATGCTCGACTTAGGTCCAGAATTCATCTTATATTGATGACACGGGGTTTCGCGTTTAGAAATATTCTAAAAAGGGGCTAATTTGCGGCTTGTTTTGCAAGTGGAAGCAGGGGCGTTTTAAGATTTATCACGGCGGAGGCTCTACTATTTTGGGGGCCCACTTTCGGGTGGGGGGGGGGCGTCTTAATTGATGATTTTATGCAAATTCAATGACTGCATTCTTATTCAGTAATGGATAATAGATTTGACAGTAACAGTGAATATAGAAAACGACTGACCCGGACCCCTTTCCCTTGGCCAGGGGGACCCTTTTGTCAGGCGTGGGCCCTTTTGTCTGCCCCCCTAACTATGGTACATTTTCATTTTTCTCCCGTTTTATTTTTCCAATTTCTTTGGGGGTTTTCGCGAGGAGGCTGGCGACTCGAGCCCCACAGCTCTAAAACGTCTTTGCGTGGAAGCCTTCAGCGCTACATTTTTTTGAATACATTTCTAAGCGAGAGCGTCTACCAGAATCTGAACACTGTCCCATCCCTTTAATAATTAAGCACATTTTGATTGAGTGCAAGTTTATGAAAGTACGTTCATGAGGTCAGTTATCTGCTCAACCTGAGTTCTATGATAAAGTGCTATACTATTATTGTCAGGTTTTTTTGTGTACATAATTTTTATTTTTAATTAAAACTGTTATATTTATGTACATAAATACACTCTGTGATTGCCTATTTTTTTGTCTCGTACCATTCATGTTTTATTGGGGGCAATATAGCCCAGTAGAAGTTGATGTGCCATAAAACTACATTTCATTTATTCATTTGATTACATTAGATCTGGAAGGACGACGGATCCCATATCCACAAAACAAATGTGTTATTTTTGGCCGTTCGACTGAGTTAATATGGTCTTTAGAAGCAGACGATTTGGACGTGATCATATATAAGGTATACTTGTTTTAATGTTTCTTTTTTCATACATACGAAATGAAAACGTGTGACATAATGCAGTCGAAATGTGATATTTGGTATGATTGTGGGCTGCATAATTTACAAACAAAAAAGTAACATCGAACTCAGGAGGTCATAACAACTTTATATTAACCGAAAAAAGCAAGACAGAAACGCCGAGAAAAGTCAGAGTATTTGAAATGTTTACACGCATCACCCACGACAGATAAAGATAGTATGAACAGTGGCTGCTATAGAAATGCTGATCATGGTATACCAACCAATAATAAAGTCCTAGTCCGAAATGGGACAACTTTTCCAAAATTGTCAACGTGTTTGATTGGAAAATGCCACTTTTCAATTAACTGTTATAATATGATCGCGTTTGGTATGAAAATATACGGTTTCTAGGTACCTGAATTCATTTTCATACACATTTTGGTAATAAGCGACACCACTGGGTCAATGGTGGAAGATAACTCAATGTGTTAGAATGTGCTATTGTAATAATGTTGGGTTATTGATACAAACTTTATCTAACTAATATTTTCTAGAATCAAAACATAATTATCGAGGACAAAGGGAAATACATTGAACAAAGATACACGAAAAATGGACCAGTGACAGTACTGACGATCTTAAACACAACGCTTGAAGATACTGGACTGTATTCACGTCAGTTAAAGTTGACACCAGGGCCCGGTTCCTAGACAATTCTTAAAGTAAGCACAAAGTTATGCTTCACTTTTTCTTACGTAAGAATCTTAATAAAATACCGTCTCTAGAAAATTCTCAAGACCGTTCTTACATAAGCACAAGTCAAGTACGAGTCTAAGCACATTGTGACTGGTAAAATGAGACTATGGTGCTCTCAAACGTCATAAAAACAGTTTTGGTATGCGAATTTCATCATAAATTTGTCGTCTGCTTCCTGGCAAATGGTCGATTTAGATGCATTTTACATGTCCCTTATACACATATGAAATGTGACACAAGCTAAAAAAAACTAAAAATAAAAAAAAACGCAAGCACTCTGAAAAATTGCGGGAGCGCCTGATCTTAAAGTAGCCTGTGTGTTTGTGTTGTTTACTAATAATTGGTAAATAAATAAAATGGTTTCAGGGCAGAAGCGAAAATTTCTATAGCATACTTCTCGGGAATATATTTCTAAAGGGATTTCTCTGCCTTTAAATCGTCTCCTACATATCAAAAGATGTAGGAAATGCCGTTGAATAACTAACTGTCAGCCATCTTGTTTGAAGCAGAAACAGACTTAAGGTTGGTAAGCAAGCCCTATACCTTGATTGAGACTTGTGCTTAGATAAGAACAAAGTTGCGCTTAAGTTTTTTCTAGGAACACATAATAACGTACTTGTGCTTACACTGAGGTCTACTTAAAATCTAAGCACAAGGACGTTCTTAAGAATTTTCTAGGAACACAAAATGCGATAAGTTTACTTTAATGCAAAGTCTACTTGAAATCTCAGCACAAGAACGTACTTAAGAATTTTCTAGGAATCGGGCCCAGAACGGCGTCAAAATGTTAGCATACATCTTTCAGTGCTAGGTAAGCAATTTTGAATTGTACTGCAAATTACATGCATCTTATTTATCTGGGCCCGGTTCCTAGAAAATTCTTAAAAGTAAGCACAAAGTTATGCTTCACTTTTGCATACGTAAGAAACTGTATGAAATACCGTCTCTATAGAAACTTCTCAAGACTGTTCTTACGTAAGAACAAGCCAAGTATCAATGAAAAATAGTTTATTTTTATATCTTTTTGCCACTTTCCGAGTTTTGTATTTTCGTATAGGCGAAAATACAAAACTCGGAAAACTCGGAAATTTAATTATAACTGCTATATTGCATTATTTTGGTTAAAATCTAACTGAAAAGGTTATAGATCATGTCCAACTTATTAAATAGATGTGTTACTGTCATAATTATAATTATCCAATGAAAAATAGTTTATTTTGATATCTTTTTGCCACTTTCCAAGTTTTGTATTTTCGTATAGGCGAGTTATTTTGGATTTGGGAATCTTGGCGAAGAATATTTTGGTGAATAATTATTACTATGCATGTACTGTCTACTTTGATTACCGGTATTACTTTGATGAAAGTTTGGCTATCTTCCTCTGCCCTGATTTCTTGTGACACGCTGCACTGGGGATGGTGTCGGAACATTTGACAAGAGAGTAGAAAAAGCTTGCGTTTTGGTTAATGTTTGACATTCCTTTTCAGCAAGTTCTACTGATCGTGCAATAACTAATGCATTTTCAAGGGTCAAGTTATTACCGGCCATTAACAATTTTTCTTTAATTGTTCTATTGTAAGTTTTTTCAATAATCATATCCCTGATTAACTCATCTAACAAACCTGCATTGTACCCACAGTTTATACTCAAATGTCTTAGTGCAGTCACATACTCGTCTACCGATTCACTAGAAGACTGTGATCTTGACATAAATCGTACTCTTTCAGCACTGATATTAAATTCAGTACAATAATAATTATCTAAGGCTTCTATGGCTGCATTGTAGCTATTATTATTTACTTCAAGAGACTGGAATGTGATCTGAGCATGAGGTCCAAGGCAATGTAATAAGACAGCTTTCCTTCGTGCATCACTGTATGTATTTCCCCCGACGGCAATAATATAATTTTCAAACAAAGATTTCCACTGGTCCCAGGCATTTGGAGGTTTACCGGGAGTTGGTAGAAAATAATTGGGTGCCGGAATACTCATGTTCAAACATCTAACTTCTCTAAGACAAAAAAGTTCTGGAAAATGTGGGCGCCATTTTGATGACGTCGAATCGGGAAAAACTTCATCGGCTGAACCGGACAAAACACCAAAAATACTTAGGATAATGCAAATCTTGACCTGAAAATTTGTTCTCCAACATCCTCGTCGCCATATTATGTAGGGGTGCTGTATTCGTGGGTTCTTCATTCAAGGCATTTTGAATTGGGGAATAGAATAACGAAAGCACTACTTCATTGAATGTTGACTGAAAGCAGGGCAATCCAATCACGTTACTTTATTACGCATGAACAAGTATTACTGTAAACCATCTATTATTCAATACATCACAGATATGTTCAAATTATTAAGTAGATGTGTTACTATCACTTAATTATCCAATTCTATAGATATTCTCGACACGTAGTAGGCCTACTGTCTGTGATATCTGTCTGCATGCAACAAACACTTCAGTGGGCTACACCAAATATCAAGTTATTCCCGTTAAGGAGAAATCCGCTGTATAATAATCATAATTATCCAATGAAAAATAGTTTATTTTGATATCTTTTTGCCACTTTCCGAGTTTTCCGAGTTTTGTATTTTCGTATAGGCAGCCATATTGCATTATTTTGATTAAAATCTAACTGAAAAGGTTATAGATCATGTCCAACTTATTAAATAGATGTTACTGTCATAATCATAATTATCCAATGAAAAATAGTTTATTTTGATATCTTTTTGCTACTTTCCGAGTTTTCCGAGTTTTGTATTTTCGTATAGGCGAAAATACAAAACTCGGAAAACTCGGAAATTTAATTATAACTGCTACATTGCATTATTTTGGTTAAAATCTAACTGAAAAGGTTATAGATCATGTCCACCTTATTAAACTGATGTGTTACTGTCATAATCATAATTATCCAATGAACAATAGTTTATTTTGATATCTTTTTGCCACATTCCGAGTTTTGTATTTTCGTATAGGCGAAAATACAAAACTCGGAAATTCAATTATAACTGCCATATTGCATTATTTTGGTTAAAATCTAACTGAAAAGGTTATATCATGTCCAACTTATTAATATAGATGTGTTACTGTCACTCCTTTCGCCAATTTTATTTCTAAAAGTTAGGTAGGCCTATTCTCGACACGACGTATATATAGTATGGGAGAACGGGGCAGGTTCGGCCTCGAGGCCATGTGTCATTATATACACACCTCGTTTTAATCATTTCATCTTTTGGATGTCCGAGTTTTCAATCTCACCCAAGTTATCCCCGTAAAGGCGAGTTGAGTTCCTTTGTACATATTACATTTACAACCCTTACACACCATATCCAATGAAAAATATTTTATTTTGATACCTTTTGACCACTTTCCGAGTTTTGTGTTTTCGTATAGGCCAAAATAGATGTATTACTACAACTACTTTCGCCAATTTTAAAAAATAATATTTTTGATAATTTTCCAACTTTTTCTTTTTCCGAGTTTAATGATTTGACTCGATTGAAAATACAAAACTCGGAAAACTCGGAAAAAATTGTCGGACTTCTTTGTTTGCATAGAAAACTCGGAAAATATTTTCCGACTTTTCAGGAAAATATTTTCCGACTTTTCAGTTTGAAACAAAAAGTCGGACAATTTTTTCCGAGTTTTGTGTTTTCAATCGAGTCAATTCATAAAACTCGGAGAGGAGAAAAGTCGGAAAATATTTTCCCAGTTTTCCGAGATTTCCGAGTTTTGTACCTGACCCTACATGTAGTATTTTATCGGCCTGATATTAATAATAAACCTTATACCATTTGATATTTGATTGATTATCTGACTGATGTTTTACTAGTTATAGCTGATATTTATTATTAACAATATATGATTATATTTTGTACTAGTTGTTTGCCTGAAAACCACAATAATTAGATTGTTTAACTGGTTCAGAGGCTTATAGGTTTGACATGTAGCAATAATAAATCAAGGTAAAATTAATGAAAACAAAGAAATTAAAGAGTACTTTCTAACTTATGAAATTAAAAGCAATGAAGAAAAAAGAAAGATTTAAGCCACAGACACCATTTCTACATTCCTGTTTTGTATGATTAATGTTTGGAGATTTAATGAGATTTTAAGATAAAATGTTACACAATGTGACTGTCATTTTATTTGTTTTAATAAATTTTAATTTTAACCAGCGGCTGCCAGGCGAGATGCGCCCACAATCTTCAAGAGTTGGGTAGATAAGGGTTGTCGCATATTTATTCTTTTATAGATAATTTGGTACATTTACATGACAGATCAGATTATATATTTGTCGTTTTGAGGGTCTGAACTCTGGATGTAATTTACATAAAAAAAAGAAATTTGACAAGGGCCATAACTCTAGAAATAATTTAGGGAAATAGCTGAAATTCAATAGACCTCCGTTTCACAAATTTAAATGATGCATATAAATTTCATACATAGCGTATGGTAACTTTTATCAATCGAGCATTAACAAGGTTGAACAAAGTAATTATTGTAAATTGCTGAAATTCAATAGGCTACGTGGTGCCGTTTCACTAATCAAAATGATGCATATAAATTTCATACAGATCGGATGATAACAATGACGTTAGATAATTTGCAAGCTTCAACAAGGGCCATAACTCTAGACGTAATAAACGGTAATTGTTGAAATTCCACAGGATACTTCTTTTTACTAATTTAGATGACTCATATAAATTTCATACAGATCTGCAGATAAGTTTAGATGTATAGCATTCACAATGTGCAACAAAGTGAAACAAGAGCCATAATTCTAGAATAAATAAACGGAAATTGCTGAAATTCAATAGGATTCTTGTTTTTAATTATCTAAATGATGCATATAAATTTCATACAGATCGGCAGACAACTTTTAATGTTAGAGTAATTAACGGGAATTGCTGAAATTCAAAGGCTTTTTCGTGTCACTAATTCAAAAAATTCATATAAATGTCACAAAGATCGGGAGATAACTGTTGGCGTAAGAGCGTTCACATGAAATTGTGGACGACGGACAGGGGCGACGACAATATACGTCTACGTGAAAATGGTGGCGTATACAATTATATGCCAGGTAGTAATACTAATGCATGACTTAGTTCGAGTAATAAACCGTACAAAAACCTGTGTGGGTTGTATTCGTCGGTATTCTAGTAGATCAACAATTAATAGTTCAAGTGGGTTCGAGCATTTGAATATCACTTTCACCATAATTTCATATTGTCTACACCCCATTCTTGCCAACATATTTATTCATCAGTATTCAAAAGAATGTATTTATATTATATTATATTAACTGCATATAACGAGCAAGGTGCATAAAGTAAGATTCGGGTTTGATAATATAACAAGCACTGTGTCTAGGCAAATGCTAAACCTATGTAATGCATTTGAAACTAGTCATTTAATCTCTGGACCTGAATTAAAACCATTCAGAACGATAGTAATTACAGTGTACCGTATAATTTTAACGATGTCATTGTCGATATCGTATGAAACATATAACTGATATTTATAAATAGAATATGTACGAGAATTACTAAAATAATGAAAAACACACGCCTTGGTATGGAAACAAAAACAATATTTGCATATTTTAATTAATTGTGCAGCAATTAAAACCAATACTAAGACATTAGTTTAAAAACAAAGATAAACAAATGTATGTATATACAGTATATCAATTGCGATAAAACAAATTTGAGGGTATCTGATGGATCCTTATGATTAGCAGAATTTGAGGGTATCTCATGGAATCCAATTGCACAAAATGTATGACTAGGAGATATGACTGGCAATGTAACAATATATCAATTATATACATCTAACAATGCATTTTTGAGAAAAAAAATATTGAACCAGCAAATAAATATATCAATTACATATAACAAACAAGCCAACAGTGAGGCTGATGTCCCCCGCCGAAATCCCAAAATAAATAGATGACACATATTAATTAATCGCACATTTATTTTTTTCAAACGTATCGAGCAATCAAACTGTACACGAAGTGTCATCCAAAAGTGTTTTATAAAGAAAAATGCTAAAACCGACGAGAAAAATGAAAATGTACCCTAGTTAGGGGACCCTAAAGGCAGACAAAAGGGCCCCCACGCTTGACAAAAGGGCCCCTCTGGCCAAGGGAAAGGGCCCTCGTGCCCGAGTCAATCGTTTCTATACATTGTTACTGTCGAATCCATTACTGATTGAGAATGAAGTCATTGTATTGGCATAAAAATCATCAATCAAGATGAACCTAAGTTATCTTGTCCCAAAGTATCAACCGATCAAATTGCTTATCTCTGCCTACCCTAAGAAGAAAATGCTCATCTTCGAACTCCATCAAGGCATTGACCTAATAAGCATATACACCAAGTTTGAACATTTTAACTTAATTAGAAGGAGAGTTATTGTGTTCTAAAGTCTCGACCAATCTAATTGCGTATCGCTCTGCTTACCCTGAGCAGAAAATGCTCATTATCGAACTTAGTCAAGGTATTACTGTAATGAAACTATACACCAAGTTTCATCACTCTCACTTAATTAGAACTAAAGTTATCGTGTCTCAAAGCATCAACCAATCAAATTGCTTATCTCTGCCTACCCTAAGCGGAAAATGCTCATCTTCAAACTCCATCAAGGCATTGACCTAATAAGCATATACACCAAGTTTGAACATTTTAACTCAATTAGAAGGAGAGTTATTGTATTCCAAAGTCTCGGCAAATCAAATTGCTTATCGCTCTGCTTACCCTGAGCAGAAAATGCTCATTATCGATCTTAGTCAAGGTATTACTGTAATGAAACTATACACCAAGTTTCATCACTCTCACTTAATTAGAACTAAAGGTATCGTGTCCCAAAGCATCAACCAATCAAATTGCTTATATCTGCTTACCCTAAGCGGAAAATGCTCATCTTCGAACTCCATCAAGGCATTGACCTAATAAACACATACACCAAGTTTGAACATTCTAGTTCAATTAGGAAGAGAGTTATTGTGTCCCAAAAAGTGTGACGGACAGACTGACGGACAGACAGACAAGGCATTGACCTAATATACACCACGTTTGAACATGTTAACTCAATTAGAAGGAGAGTTATTGTGTTCCAAAGTCTCGACCAATCAAATTGCGTATCGCTCTGCTTACCCTGA
Source organism: Patella ulyssiponensis (assembly GCA_963678685.1). Taxonomy (NCBI): domain Eukaryota; kingdom Metazoa; phylum Mollusca; class Gastropoda; family Patellidae; genus Patella; species Patella ulyssiponensis. Next base: position 8,035,568 of record OY783227.1, on the reverse strand, counting down.
GCAGAAAATGCTCATTATCGAACTTAGTCAAGGTATTACTGTAACGAAACTATACACCAAGTTTCATCAATCTCACTTAATTAGAACTAAAGTTATCGTGTCCCAAAGCATCAACCAATCAAATTGCTTATATCTGCTTACCCTAAGCGGAAAATGCTCATCTTCGAACTCCATCAAGGCATTGACCTAATAAACACATACACCAAGTTTGAACATTCTAGTTCAATTAGGAAGAGAGTTATTGTGTCCCAAAAAGTGTGACGGACAGACGGACGGACAGACAGACAGACGGACGAACCCATTTTAATAGTCCCCCAACTTTCTTCGAAAGGCGGGGGACAATAACCAATTTGACACAAGGCAAACAAGTATTATGTATTCAAAATCAATACTTATTCTCCCACTCCTCCAATACACCAACAAGGCAAGTAACAATTTTTACAACTAAAAGCAACAAACAAAAAAAAAACATTCATTATGTATAACATATTAATAAATTCTTAAGATCATAGCGCACCAAAATATATGAATTATGTAAAACAAAACAAAAAATAACAAACAGTCTTGTTAAATTATACTGACTTTTTAACATTTGCGTTAAGAGATCACATATGAGCCCATGGCATATAGAGATGGACGGCTTGGCCGAATCAGACCCAGATATAATGACTTGTGCCACGGAGTTTAAATAGCGAATCCCGAATTTCATAGAATCTGAAAATTACAAGTTCGTATACGTATGAAATTTTAACGCCAAAATACAGAGGAATTGTGTATTTACCTTGTCTGAAAAGTTCAGTTCAAAATATTCAGTCGTTTGGACGTGAACGTCAAAATCGCACCACAATCAAATATCCGGACACGAGACTTTTTAAATAGTTGAAGTTGATAAATGCGACTACATGCGATACCTATTGTACACTTCATAAATAGAGAGCTTGCGGCACTCAGCATGTAGACGCGTATTATCCAGGCACTTTTTAGGATGCAACCAAGACGCCGGTCTTCAAACATAGAGCAATACCGACAATTGGAAATTTTTGGAAAACGTATCACAACGCTTGAGGTAGTTACTAGGGGCTAAGTTATAAGTTATTAAATGCCTTTCATACAAAATTAAGCAATTTTAAGCCCCAAAATGTATTCGGGATTCGGGCTTTAAATGGCACATCAGCACCAGCCGAGGTATCTGCAGCAAACCACATGGTGATCTTCACGTTAAACAACCAGTGACGTCAAAGAGTGCTACTAGGTGTTAAATGTAAAATGTGACAAGACACACAATATACTCAAGCATTGCGAGAAATATACAAAACAAGCCAACAGCGAGGCTGATGCCCCCCGCCGAATCCCCCCAAAAATAGAAGACACATATTAATTAATAGCAAATTTATTTTTTTCAAACGTATCGAACAATCAAACTGTGCACGAAGTGTCATCCTAAAGTGTTGTATAAAGAAAAATGCTAAAACCGACGTGAAAATGAAAACGTACCCTAGTTAGTCAATCGTTCCTATACACTGTTTCTGTCGAATCCATTACTGAATGAGAATGCAGTCATTGTATTGGCATAAAAAACATCAATCAAGATGAACCTAAGTTATCTTGTCCCTAAGTACCAACCAATCAAATTGCTTATCTCTGCCTACCATAAGAAGAAAATGCTCATCTTCGAACTCCATCAAGGCATTGACCTAATACGCATCTACACCAAGTTTGAACATTTTAACTCAATTAGAAGGAGAGTTATTGTGTTCCAAAGTCTCGACCAATCAAATTGCGTATCGCTCTGCTTACCCTGAGCAGAAAATGCTCATTATCGAACTTAGTCAAGGTATTACTGTAATGAAACTATACACCAAGTTTCATCACTCTCACTTAATTAGAACTAAAGGTATCGTGTCCCAAAGCATCAACCAATCAAATTGCTTATCTCTGCTTACCCTAAGCGGAAAGTGCCCATCTTCGAACTCCATCAAGGCATTGACCTAATAAACACATACACCAAGTTTGAACATTCTAGCTCAATTAGGAAGAGAGTTATTGTGTCCCAAAAAGTGTGACGGACAGACAGACAGACGAACCCATTTTAATGGTCCCCCAACTTTCTTCCAAAGGCGGGGGACAAAAAGGAATTATGAAACTCAGTCAGTCAGAAGAGGTCACAGATACACGAAAACTGACTCTATTAAGGATAAATTATAGTCCAGGTTAAAATTGAGGGAGGTGCCACTTGGAGACGTAGAAATTCTCATGTGTTTTTTCTAGACAAGATTTTTATGCTGAACAAGAATGTATGAGGTAAACAGGTCATATCCTGGCATGTTAAAAGTCAAATAAGAATACAACTTAAAAAAACAAATATGTATATTCAAAGATGATCCAAATCAATGCATAATATTTGATTTCATCTGAGAATTTTTACATGTGATAATCAAATTTAGATGGTTGAGGGTCTTTTTTTCACAAACATTAAATCATCTCCTCTACTGGAATGGTGCATAGTGTCATTCCTCCAATACTCCGATCTTGCGCATGGTGGTAGCGATATATACCTGTGTACATCACGGTTCATGATATATTTGTTCAGAGCATCGTAAGGGTTAGAGTCATGTGTCGATATATCATCATCATCATGACATATCATCATGTCTGGACATCATCTATATTGGTTACCGAATTGCCATCAACATTTGTCTCTTGAACATCCTCGAATTGGTTAATGTTACTTGTTCCAGGATTCTGTAGTGACATATAAAAGTTCTTACTGGTATCAATACCATCTCTGTCGACTGAATCGTAAGGATTAGCATATGCATCTGTGTTGTCATCTGTGCCGTTAGATGCAGTAGACTCGGCATTGGTTGTAGTAGAATCACGGTTGGCATGGAATATAACAACACTGTTTAGTGAAATGTAGGAATGTCTCGTATTATTCACTGGATCGTTGGTATTTACCACTCTTCTACTTTTACGTTTATACCCTGTAATGAAATAGTTCATTCTATAAAATCTGTTCGTGTCGCATCGTGGAAACTGTCGTGAGTTCATATTATTGTGTTGTATTTCTAGCATAAAATAAGAAAATAACACCGATTTGCTTCAATATAATTTCTTCAGGGTACCATTAATAATATTTAACGTTATCAATGGATTCCTGCTGAAATTATATTGAAACATGTAGAAGCAAATCGGTGTTATTTTTATATTTTATACCATCATACATGATAACGTACATTAGAACAACCACTTACTACTGCCTCAATATACATAAAAGTATATTCATCAATATATTATATTGATGAATATAATTTATGTATATTGAAGAATATATATTTGTGTGAAAGAAAGAAATATTCTTCTTTGTGTAATACATTTCCATTGGTATAGCGAGAATAGAAAGCAGGAACAGATTATTAATTGTTATAAAGTATTTGTTAAAGTATGTTCATGCAGAGAATGAACTGCACACATTACACTGAGCACTTACCATAAATACCTAATCCTACAAGGACACAAATCATTACGGCTAATATAGGCAACACAGTCATCAGCACCAGGTTCAGCTCAAACAACGACCCACTCTCTATGATAATATCTACAATAATAGTACAGGAAAACAAGTTCCATTGATGAAGATAAACTACAATCATATAAAAAAGTCCTTTAATGCAGGATTTTTTTTTATTTTTTAAAAATCGCTTGTGTCGAAGAGACTGATGATAACATGGCACAGTATTATTACTAGCAGGTTAGATCAATCAACAGTCTAAAATACATGATAATTGGTTGTGACTTAACAATTTTGTTAGCAACGTACCCATTATTGGGTACCAAAGTAGGTGGGCTTTCAAAGTCTCGTCAACACAAACTCCCGACCACGTCGTTATAATTAAGTGTATGATTTGAGGAAGAGAATTATTTAACATTTATGTACGTTTGTTGGGCATCAATGTTCAGCAAATCCCAAAGAGAAACCAGAACCGGACTTAAAATATCCTTGGCTCTTTTCCGGACTCAATCAATAGCAGATTCAGTTACACTAACCTGCCAGTAAAATCAAATGAATCTCTGTTGAGACATGTTGTCGATTTTCGAACAGGACACTAAATCTATAGGTTGTATTATAATCTACAGAAGTTGTATCTAGTATACCCAGATATATCTTTCCTCTTTGTAACCTCGGGGCCAGAAGATGTAAGCAAAATTAAATCTATATATTTTCCAATGCATCAGTTATGTTTTGATCATATAAATTGCTGAATGCCCAACATTCAAAGTGTCGGGAAATACTAATGATTTTGTATTATGAAAATAGTTTTTTTTTTACAACAATATGATTTTAAAATACGAATTTTGATAGCTATTTACATATCTAATAAAATAAGAATGGTCTAATTGTATCCAATTCGACGCTCCAACAATTTCAGAGACGGTATATGTTTGACCGACAAATTTGCTTATCGCCATCGTCAATAACATCAATCGTCAGAAATTACGTATATATATATTGAAATGTCTTGGGGAGTGAACTGTGCGATTTTGCAGCATATCTTGAAATAATACATATTGACCAGCATATCTCAACTTGACATGTGGACTGACTTTCATGAAAATTTTACAAACCTTCGTTCAATATTAACTCCTTATAACTCGTCAGGCTATTACTAAACGTAACATTGCAACCATATGCAGTATTAAAATCGTCAGCTTCTGTATTTGGTATAGTTAAGGTTATCTCTTAACAGCCCAATACAACATTCCTTTTGAACATGAATTTGTCAACATCCACTCCCCGAAAAAACCTATTTCCATTCCAATATCCTAGTATATGAGACTGAAACATGAAATTAAGTTGATTTTTAATATAAAAAAGTACTAAACAAAATAGAATTAAGTTTAACGTGCTACTTGTCTGGACCAACCGGGCTATTAAAGACTGTCATACGTCTTGCAAGTTTCAACTGTCAATGCTTTATTTAAACCAACATGTATACCGGTCCTCATGTTTTCGTAATATTTCTAGGCTATCTTTCACCAATTGTAGTAACAACAAAACAAAGCACGATTACTGTAAGCCAAAGATCTTTATTACACCAAGATTAGGCACTAAATCATATTAGTTTGGAACAACATAACGCGTTTTATTGGTTTGATCTTATTTGGAGTAAGCAAGTTGTGGGTCTTTAAATTATTTTTTTTATATTTTATTTTATTTTATGGGTGCCTATATCCAGAGAAATACAAATGTGAACAATTTTGACGTTAAATACTAATATTTGACCCATATTAAACATGATGGGAGGGGGGTCTAATCTATATCGTGTACAGACGCTTGGAAAAATATGTTAAAAACTGTAGCCACCTTCACCAAAAAGGGGGTAGCTCACTAATCGAAAATTATGGAGCTACAGGGCTTACATCACAGTAACATATGAGATTTGGTAAGCTTGTCAAATGGTTTAGGTTATATATATCAAGAATACGTACATCCATATTATTGCCATCTCTTCGATTAAATGTAATGTGGATAGATGGGTAACTATAATAATATTTCCAGTTCAATGACACATTTTGTTCCACTTGACCTTCGATCTCTTTCTTAAAACTCCATTGAGGGTCTAGAATACAAATATAATAGAAAATACCCTGCCATTAAATGGTTACCTACATAGTCCCATCCAATATTTCGAGTGAAACCTGGAAATTGTATACAAAGTTTTTTGTTAATGATTGATTTTAGTAGCCTAGGGTGTCCTCTTTCAGAATCTGCCTGGTGAAACTCAGTCCCCCTAGGGCGTTTTGAGAAAATCAAAATGGCGTCCAAGACGGCCGCCATTCATATAGCTCACATAGTATTTATTCTAGGATGATAATGAACGATTTCAGTGTATTCAGAGACACATCCTAGAATAAATACTATGGAAGTTATAGCGCATGGTCTTGGACGCAATCCCGAATTCGTCAAAACGCCGAGGGCGGGGGGGGGGGGCTTGAGATTTACCAAGCAGATTCTGAAAGAGGACACCATAGGCTTCTAAAATCAATCATAAAAAACTTTGTATACAATTTCCAAGTTCATCCATGGTTCTGCCGCACTAATTCGAAATGAAATTTAATGGGTTTATCGCGCAACTTTTATACAACGACTGAACTAATGAAGACGAGCTTATTCCAAGAAGTGTGATATGGGGAACATTGTGCCAGGACAGCGCTACGGTCTAGCCTCGTTTCGAATTCCAAATGTCAAGGTTTCTTTTCCCAGTACATACGCCAATGTGTAAACTGGACTGAGGTTTTGCGTCTCACCCGAACGACTATACACTATTCTTGTAAGATCCCCCGTCTTGCATCACTCACAAGAAGGAACCACATTGAAAAATCCCGAAGAATTGACCAGAATCGACACCTGATATCCTCAGGGCCGGATCCAGGGGGGTGACTAGTCACCCCCCTCCCCACCGGTGTATAGGTATCCCGGGTCCTACAAGCTTCCACCGGGACATGCACGCATGGTCGTATTTATATCATATAGCACACGGTACGCATCTTATCAGACACACAGTCAGCATCTATGTTACTAGCGGCAGAAATTAGCTCCGTAAACCGCGGTCGGCGAGACAAAACATGGGGTTGTCACCCCCCCTCAAAAAATTCCTGGATCCGCCACTGATCCTGCTTAATGTGCCAGCCCATTACGCACTGAACCACCGATGGTCCTTTTCCTCATTTTACTAACAATTTTACTAACAATTTTGAATATGCTTATCGTTGAAATAGAAAATATGTGAATCGAATATTTAAAAAGAAAAGCTATGCCTGTAGGTATAACAAAACTACAGACGTAACATGCAGTGTTAACTCCACGAATTCTGTGGAACCATTCGACATTATATGAAAATGAATTCGTGGGTCCATCTGTGTATTATTCCAAATACCATTCCCCTCAAAACTGACATCAACCAAAGGCTTCACAATAAATAGTATTCATGATTATTGGTCTTCATTTATTAACAATTACAGTATTCAATGAACTAAAGGTAAACCCTCCTTCTATATGCATATTTGTGAAGTTTTCAGGACCGATATATGGTTGAATTTTTGACACAACTAAACGCTAGATTAACTGTTGGACTGTAATGTATTGAATCATAGATTACGTAACGCGAAAAAGACTATACCTGAATCTTAGTAACGTTTTTTTTTTAAAAAAAATAAGTTAGAATTTGTCGTAAAATTAACAACCTATGAACATCACTGAAATAACAATAAATCGAAGCTAGATTAACTAAAGCTAAACATGAATTTTTCCAAGCATCATCCGTGTGTTTGAATTCTCCTAAATGAATTACAATCAAGGAAAAAAATTCAACCTTACTTTATGCGTCTAGTAACTGATAATGTAGATTGAATATAACTTTATTATATCAGTCATTCGCCCACTTTTAGTGACAATGCAACATCTAACAACCACGAACCATGAGTTTGTCTACTGAGCGGAAGGTATGCAATGATAGGGATCACTTTTAGTTTGGCCATTATGTATATCGAATCCCCATTTATAAATCATATCCTCCTCCAAGTGAATCATCTGTAAATCGAACTTGTTATAATAATAAATACTTACATGTCTGTTTGTACTATTTCGCAGTTTTCTATATACAACAATCTCATAGTTTAAATATATCTTGTCGTACGCCCATTTCAATATTACATCATCTTCATCATTGACTTTTACAGGCTTTATATCATTTCTCCATGTGAATTCTATATATAGGAAAATATACATTGTAGAAAGTTTAAAATCATCTTTTTATATGTGCACAAAAAATTGAAATGAACAAAAACTTTAGCCGAAATTTGCCAAATGTACTCGTAATTGCCGTGTAATTCAAAATTTCTTACCCCAAAAAAAAAAAAAATTAGAGGAATTTTGACAAATAAGATGCCTGTAATTTGCTGTATAAATCAAAACTTGCCGTGTAATTCAAAATTTCTTACCCAACAAAAAAAAAATAAGAGGAATTTTGACAAATAAGATGCATGTAATTTGCAGTATAATTCAAAATTACTTACCTAGTACTGAAAGATGTATGTCATCATTTTGACGCCGTTCTGGTGTCAACTTTAACTGACGTGAATACAGTCCAGTATCTTCAAGCGTTGTGTTTAAGATCGTCAGTACTGTCACTGGTCCATTTTTCGTGTATCTTTGTTCAATGTTGTATTTCCCTTTGTCCTCGATAGTTATGTTTTGATTCTAGAAAATATTAGTTAGATAAAGTTTGTATCAATAACCCAACATTATTACAATAGCACATTCTAACACATTGAGTTATCTTCCACCATTGACCCAGTGGTGTCGCTAATCACCAAAATGTGTATGAAAATGAATTCAGGTACCTAGAAACCGTATATTTTCATACCAAACGCGATCATATTATAACAGTTAATTGAGAAGTGGCATTTTTCAATCAAACACGTTGACAATTTTGGAAAAGTTGGCCCATTTCAGACTAGGACATTATTATTGGTTGGTATACCATGATCAGCATTTCTATAGCAGCAACTGTTCATACTATCTTTATCTGTCGTGGGTGATGCGTGTAAACTTTCAAATACTCTGACTTTTCTCGGCGTTTCTGTCTTGCTTTTTTTTTTAGGTTAATATAAAGTTGTTATATGACCTCCCAAGTTCGATGTTACTTTTTTGTTTGTAAATTATACAGCCTACAATCATACCAAATATAACCGTGCTGGTTATAGTAGTTTTATGTTAGAATTTAAATCTAGAATATTTCAGATAATACTTTAATTTTAAAAAAGGAAAGTCATCAAATTGAATTCTGTATACTTGTAATCTCTAAGAACAATAATATTGCGTGTGTGTGCTATTGAAAGTTCACTAGCGAAGGGTAAATGTTACATAATTCTAATGACATGTCAATTTATTATAAACCCTTATTGTTTATAAAACTGTTAAAGATAGAAAGTAACTGACAATACGGCCTGTCTGGTGAACTTGTCAATCGTTTGATTAATCTATTAATTGTTTTATTCACCATTGTTTTATTTCTTATATTGTACATTATTACATCAATGCTTATTTATGTCAACACTTGATCTAGCCAAGTGATTAGAAGTAATTCCATATAAATATATGTGATTGTACTTGATATGGCAGTCATTTAGGTCTATCCGACTTAGTAGCATTAGGTACTAGTCGGTTATCCACGGTCCTGTAAGTGTATGTAGATAATTCTTATTATAAGTTTCCAGTATTAAAGATTTGAAGAACCATTCCAGACTCTTGTAATATCTGACGGACCTCACGGTCACATTTGGTGCAGAAGCCTTGTGTAGTAAAATTCCAGCCTCTTACAAGCCAAAGCGAGTACCCCAAAAATCAAGAAGATGGAACAAATTATACCACGAAAATTAGAAGAAATAATCAAAGTGATGGATTTGAATACAGAGGCACATCAATGGAAAATCGAAAATGCAGGTAACAACATTTCTATAATCCTGACTTGGCAAAATGTCTCTGGTCAAAACGGAGTGAAGAAATCGGCCAGCAGAAGAGCACGAGATGCCATGAGATCTCAGAAATTTAAAGAAAGGTATGGCCTTGACGAAAACACTAAAATACCGTATGTTGAAACTGTATCTCCTGCAGTTAGTGAATTTGTCAAGACAGTTACCAAGCCATCAACAATAGATAGTGAATGTCAAACCGTTACAAAATGCTCTCACGACAAAAGCGTCGTAGGCTTTCCAACAGTGTACACTAAAAGTTGTCAGACAGTCGAACTGTTAAATACTGTAACGAAAAATGAATATGCACCCAACAAAACGAACACGGATACACAGCGTATCAAGGAAGTTGTGCAGAAACGACTAAACAAAGGGCAACTAGAATACCAAGTGAAACAAAAGGAATGGGTTCGTGAAAGCAATTTGGACGAAACGGATATTTCTTATATAGAGATCCACAAAAACAAAATTCCTGGACCCGTACCAGAAGTGGTTAGAAAGGTAGTCCCCCAAAGCTATCTACTATTACCAGAGGAACGAGTTCATATGGAATGGGACAGACTAAGTAATTTTGAAGATCACCCAGATGGAAGACGATGGAAATTGTGCGCACTCTGCCGTGATCCAAAAACTGATCTAGAATATTACCTGTCAGAAAGACGTGTTTTTCTGGACAATTTTACCCTCCAGTATTATTACACAATGACATATGTCATAGAAGCGTCCTGCCATATTAAAATACGTGTAAGTGATTGTAACATAAACCTGTTGCTATCAACACCCGACTGGAGATCTTGGTAGCATTCCTTATGTCATTGCGTAACTATAGCTTGTTGTTGGCATGTCTTATCTAACTTTCTTTATCTGAGAAACTATATTGAATGTTACATTAGACATGATACATTAGACAGGTGTCTAATGAGCTCCTTTGTCTTGAATACGTTTATAAACTCAGAACATAAACGAATGGTCAGTTAGGTCCAGTCAGAGCTGGGAGTCAGGTCCAGGAGGCCATGCTAGGCGGGCGCCTAGATGAAGGTACCTAATGGATACTAGTTAGATCCAGTGAGGGCTAGGAGTTAGGTCCGGCCAGGACTGGGCGAAGGCCATGGGCGCCTTGGCACGAGACGAGACTAGAGCTTCTGGAGTTAGCTAAGCCAAGCTAATTAAGTCATGACTACCTCTAAGTTAGTTCTACGGTCGTTTACATCACGATGTTTGTACCTAATATGTAAGAAGAAGAATAAAACTATTATTAGATGTATATACCAGAGTTGTCATCAAAGAACCTGATTTAAGAACAAATACTGTCACAGTATGCGTACCAGTGGGAGTGGACTGATAAAATATACAAGGAAGACTCAGAATTCTACGAAGATTGTATACCATATCTCGAGGATGTACCTTACAAAAATATGTGGTAATCCAAACTATACAATAATAGTTCCGTATTCAAAAATGTGTTCCAAAATTTCAGTTTATAAATCGAATTGCTAATCAATATAATACGAGGACGTATTGAAAATAGCGAGCGAGGAGTATATATAACCGTGCTGGTTATAGTAGTTTTATGTTAGAATTTAAATCTAGAATATTTCCCGTATTAAAGATTTGAAGAACCATTCCAGACTCTTGTAATATCTGACGGACCTCACGGTCACACAAATATCACATTTCGACTGCATTATGTCACACGTTTTCATTTCGTATGTATGAAAAAAGAAACATTAATACAAGTATACCTTATATATGATCACGTCCAAATCGTCGAACGCCCAAAAATAACACATTTGTTTTGTGGATATGGGATCCGTCGTCCTTCCAGATCTAATGTAATCAAATGAATAAATGAAATGGAGTTTTATGGCACATCAACTTCTACTGGGCTATATTGCCCCCAATAAAACATGAATGGTACGAGACAAAAAAATAGGCAATCACAGAGTGTATTTATGTACATAAATATAACAGAGTTTTAACTAAAAATAAAAATTATGTACACAAAAAAATTAAATTTGAAAAACCTGACAATATTGTAGCACTTTATCATACAACTCAGTTTGAGCAGATAACTGACCTCATGAACGTACTTTCATAAACTTGCACTCAATCAAAATGTGCTTAATTATTAAAGGGATGGGACAGTGTTCAGATTCTGGTTGACGCTCTCGCTTAGAAATGTATTCAAAAAAATGTAGCGCTGAAGGCTTCCACGCAAAGACGTTTTAGAGCTGAGTCGCCAGCCTCCTCGCGAAAAACCCCAAAGAAATTGGAAAAATAAAACGGGAGAAAAATGCTAAAACCGATGAGAAAAATGAAAATGTACCATAGTTAGGGGGGGCAGACAAAAGGGCCCACGCCTGACAAAAGGGTCCCTCTGGCCAAGGGAAAGGGCCCCGAGTCCGGGTCAATCGTTTTCTATATTCACTGTTACTGTCAAATCTATTATCCATTACTGAATAAGAATGCAGTCATTGAATTTCATAAAATCATCAATTAAGACACCCCCCCCCCCGCGAAAGTGGGCCCCCAAAATAGTATAGCCTCCGCCATGGTAAATCTTAAAACGCCCCTGCTTCCACTTGCAAAACAAACCGCAAATTAGCCCCCTTTTAGAATATTTCTAAACACGGAACCCCATCAATATAAGATGAATTCTGGACCTAAGTCGAGCATATAAATTACGCATATACATATTAAGTGCTGATTGAACTTACCAGCTATAAAAATTAAACCTGCAATGACCATAACAAAGACGTTCATCTTTATCCTGTCAACAGTTGAACTGATTAATTAATTGTATGATTTAGTGTTATATTTGTGTCCATTTCTGTTGATGTGTTATGTAACGGAATAACGTATCCGGTTCTCTTTTTGTAAAATATACATTCATATGATGCATTTTAAATATGTTTCACGCTTAGACTTGCTTCGTTTTAATGTGTTGTGAGGAACATATACGTACAAAATGAATCGAGATTGGAATGACCGCAGAATGAATATTTAAATGTATTCGCATGTGCATTTAAATAGAGCACGAATAGGAAATTTAACATTAATTATAATTTTTTTTACCAAGACGGCGGTTTTTGATTTGCCGCGTTGGCCCAGTGGATAAGACGTTGGCTCGATAACCTGAAGGTTTCCCGTTCGATTCCGGTATTATCCGAAAAATATTCACCTGGATTCTGCCATGGTTCCTCTTTGCAGCAGTGATGCAGGGATATAAAGAGTCAAGCAAGGAACAACGAAATGTCGTTCGGTTGGGACATAGACCTACATGGTGTGGACGTAAAATAACCCGTAACAGTTGGAATTCGATATGAGTATGCCCAATGTCCCTCATGGCTAACTGTATGTCGTATCCCTGTGCTCATTACAGAGAGGCCGGGGGGGGGGGGGTAATCTGCACTCTACACAAACTAGGTAATGTGGGGGCTTACGTGTCCATTTCCCGCTATCGGAGCAGAATCAGTTAATCCCCGTTTTATTTCGACTATCTTTGGACTGTAGCTCAAAATGTTTGATTAACTAAACATACAATTCGAGGTCAATATTGTACCAAACATCCCTCACAGATTCATCTTATCTGTCAACTGTTACGGCTTTTGTAGGTTCGTTTTGCTAAGTTGCCATATGCCAATTAAACAGAAGTCTTTTTATTCGACATTGATGGCTTAAAAATCTGTATTATACGCTCTCGTATACTGATTAGAATAAAACCATAACCATAATTTAATAATAGCGCTATATTTTTATTTAACACAATCACTTGATAAAGGATCCCTATTGATATTGAGCATTTCTTCCAGTGGTACCGCGCCTTACCCCCCAAAAGCTATCATATCAATGAAATTGGCCGTTTGGCAAAGAAAGCAAGCATGTAAGCCCATTGCCTCGATTGTCGTTGCTACATTTTAGATATAAAATTTACAACTTGGTCAAATGAAGATAGCCACGCACAGCAACCTTGCTGAAAATAAACTGAAAATAATCCACACTTGCGGTGCCATGTCAATGAAATGTTATCCGATCAACGTAAAAAATAGTGACTTACCTATACGAAATATAAAATAGAACTGAAACAATGAAGAAGAAATAAAGAGTGAATACAAGTCGAAAATCTCCTAATTCTAATCCATGTCAAATGAGACAATTACGACCCCCATCCCCAGTATAATATATCTGAAACGCCTCCTAACCAAAGCGACATTCAATTCATATATCACAAGGACCGGAGTTTACGTATCTAAATACGTATAGTAACATACTTTCGGTGTCAAAGACAAAATGAATTGTGAAACTAAAAATCTCGTATGTCTTGACTTGCTAATGGTTGTCAAAAGTTTTAACATTTTATACGCCTTTCGTCCATCTTGCGACTATTCATAAATAATTGTATTGTATAGAGATGGACACCATAGTATAATGTATATATATATAGAGAGAAATGGGTTTAACGCCCACATTTCGGGACTAACATATGGTTCAATTCTATTTCAATAATTCACTTGCGCGTAGCGGTCTTTAACAGTGGACGAAACCGGGGGACCCGTCGAAAACCCACGAGGTTGGACAGGCAACCCTATTCCTTGTCACGCACCTGTTGACTCAGTGTCATACCTTATGATACAACGCGCACTTGCCAACCTTTCGGTCATCCACCCCCTCTCCGCGTATAATGTATACAACTTTACATAGTAAGGCTATGGTTACATTGTATATCGTTTACTAATAGAAAACATGTATACACGTGTGTTTATCTGTTGTGTATATGGGTACAATTTAGGAACAATGGGTGAAAAATATTTACATGATAGATTAAAAAAAGTAAGAAACACTGAATCAATGTTCATTTATGGGTCATACATGTTCAGGATTACAGTGTAGTGACTCCCCCCCCCCCCACGTGCCATACCCCTGAATACTCTTGACATGAACAGATCACACTGTTTCAAAAGTTTTGTTCCATAGATTTTTTATTTGTTTGATTCATGGTTGGGTGGCTTACTCATATACATACATACAGACTTTATTTAATTCTCCTGGAAAACAGTTTACTTTGAAATATATTAGTGAATTAGATCAATAGCCAAATCCCTGGAAATATGGCTAACACATAAAACCTCCAATGAGTCTACTCTTAATCGGTTGTCAGTGAACGATTTCGGAAGCTTTGTTTGTAATAATTGGATGTAGAGTGAATAATGACGAAACGTGCAGTATAAGTGACAAAACACACTCATAATGATGTTATAAAACATTGTTTCGCCAATTTAAGAATTAACCAGATCTTAAAATAATATATCAAAAGTAATATTAAACACGTCAAAATATTCAGAAAACTTTAAAAGACCGTTAACAAAGATAGTTATCTCCCTCTTATAAATTGCAAAAACGTGCATGGGGTGAGACCACCAGATCATTCGTTTATTTCATCATGAATGCTAAATATAACATTTCAAAATTGCAATAATGAACACTGTAATTTATGGAAAAGAGAGAAAATGAGTAACATTGAAAATCAATGGTGATCCATTGTAACGGACGTTGTAACGGAGGCTGCTTCATTTGCCTAACGGGGGGTTTGGATGGCCTAGTGGTCTAGAGTACTGCGCTTCGACCTCTAGCTGGCCGGTCACCTCTGGCTTGCGGCTGTGGTTTCGAGCTCTGGTGTGAGCGTATGTGGCATGGAGATAGGAGCGCCTTCTCAACCTCGTGGGTTTCCTCCGGGCACTCCGGTTTCCTCCCACTGCTAAAGACCCCTACGCGCAAGCGAATTATTGAAATAAAATTAAAAACCATATGTTAGTCCCGAAATGACCTAGTTGTGTCGAGTGGACGTTAAACCCCATTTCTCTCTCTCTCATTTGCCTAACTTCAACTCCACTGTTCATTTTGCAGATGTCCATTCTTCTTTCTCGCAGTACCCTGTTCAACCGTACTTTCGTGTGTGTTGCCAGTTCCCCATCCCCCAAAAACTTTTTCTAAACTTTTCTAAAATCTTAAATAATAATAATAATACTAGTCTATTTATATTGCGCAATATCCATGCATAAGCATGCTCAAAGCGCAGTCCAAAAATGATCACAACTGTCATAAATTGAATGCTTTCTTAAACAAAAAGGTTTTAAGTCTGGATCTAAACACCGCAGTATCTGGAGAGTTCTTTATTTCCAGTGGCAGATCATTCCACTCTGTTGGGGCTGAGTAGGAAAAAGTCCTTTGTCCAAAACGGACTGTTTTCGGTTTAGGCACAACAAGGAGTTTCTTATCTACAGATCTTAAGGTTCTTGCAGAAGTATATGAATGTAAGAGATCACTCAGGTATTTTGGGGCTGTGCCATTTAAACATCGAAATGTATAACACAAATTTGATTCTGTAACTAACAAGAAGAAAATGGAGTTCTTTGAGAATTGGTGTTATGTGACTGTAACGAGGAGCCAGAGATATTATTCTAGCTGCCGTGTTCTGGGTCTTTTGGAGTCGCGAAATAAGAGAAGTAGGAGCACCAGCCAGTAAACTATTGCAGTAATCTGTTCTGGAAAGAATCAACGAGGGCACCAGTATCTTAGCAGAATCAGCATTCAGATACTTCCTGATGCACCCAATGTTCCGTAGAATGAGATAGCACACTTTAGATATATGGTTGATATGGGTTTCCATATTAAGACTGCTATCAAACATCACTCCAAGATTTCTTATGCTATTTGAAATTGGGATAGAAAGGTTGCCAACATGAACATGGGTTAAACCGCAGAGATCACGTCTAGATTCCGGACCAAGAAGTAAAGCTTCAGTTTTCTCATCGTTAAGTTTAAGTTTATTTGCTGTCATCCACAATTTAATTTGGTCATAACATCTTGAAAGTTTGGAATTGGTTGTAGCAGCTGACATTGGTGTTGGCTTGAATATAGACTTAATTTGAGAGTCGTCAGCGTAAAAATGTTTAAGAAGGTCATGGTCACTGATAAGTGAACCCAAGTCTTTAGTGTATAGGGTAAACAGTACCGGCGCCAATACAGATCCTTGGGGAACTCCACAGGTCAGATCAACAGGAGTAGAGACACAATCATGAACTGCAACACTTTGACGTCTGTCTGTTAAATATGACCCGAACCAATTGAGTGCCTTACCAGCATGTCCATAGTCATCTTTTAGCCTCGAAAGTAGATTATTGTGGTTGATGGTATCAAATGCTGCACTCAGATCAAGTAGTACCAAGAGAGCAGCATTGCCACTGTCAATACCAGTACGTATATCATTGGACACACGGAGAAGAGCAGATTCTGTAGAATGGAATGGCCGATAGGCAGACTGATAAGGCTCGAAAAGATTATGTAGTGACAGATGTTCTGAAAGACGAAGACAAACTGCACGTTCTATAACTTTGGAAATAAATGGAAGGTTTGATACTGGGCGATAGTTCTTTAACTCCTCAGAATTAAGACCTGGTGTCTTCAGCAAGGGTTTAACGAGGGCTGTTTTGAATATTGTATGCACAGGTTAACTAATTATGTAAAGAAAATTGATAACATTTTATTGGACGATATTTAAAATTTCTGAATAAAAACAGGAAGATTTTAAATTGGAAACGACTTGCCCGGGTTGTACGGAGCAGTATATCGGTCAAACTGAATATTTGAGATCGCGAGTTGCTGTACACAAATCACAGATAAAAAATCCAGAATATCGCATGATATCTCTGAGCGAACATCTGGACATATGTGCACACAACTTTAATACAAAATTCCAAATATTCTCGTTTTACCAGCTCGGAAATGATTGCACAAAACAGAGAAGAGTTAAGGAACAATAATATACTACACTAATACTAAAATCATCGGACAACACGTCAACATGGTGAAACATTTTGGATATAAAACCACCACATAATAAAAAAAACATCGGTACGTATACTCGTTTCTAAACTATTGCCTGTATTAAGGAAAGTCATTTAAACTAGCGGACGTTGACTTGAATGAGTCATTAATTGTTTTCTGGATCAAGATCATTATGTATTTACATACTGCTTATACGTTCTCCTATAAAACACATATGCGAATAAACGATCATTTTTTATCGAGTAAAAGTTACTTAGAAGTATATTTTATGATTGATGTCACCGTCGCAAGTCAACACGTGGTTGTAAAAATGACATTGACGATCCATCAATGACCTATTTAAAATATGCATATTGATGGAATAAATGTATAATAATGATGAGCATTCAACGGAACGGCAGTAGTTTGCGCGTGCTTAGTCCATTCTCCAAGTTGTGTTGTGTGTTTGTCTTTCGTGAATCAGTCATTGTTTATATGTTTTCAGTGTTAATCCCAAATATCTCTCTCTCTCTCTCTCTCTCATTTCGGATTACACTCTGATGTATACACGTGACCTCGGGTGTTTGCCTCATCCGTTCGTACCAAGGCCCTGCGTGTGAGCAGGTGTTTTACTCACTGATACCTAGCTTATACATACATGTATCATGTCAAAATAAATATTCAGTAAGTGTTATGATTTGAAAATAAATATGGTACCCATTTTTAAAGGAGCTAAATCACTAAGATTTGGGACCTAGAAATTGACAGAAGTGGGTCGCAACGCATATAATACTGTAATGTGAATGTATATAAACTGATTTACATTCAATAGTTTCCGTTTTTACTCTAATTTTAATCAGTTATGTTCCTCGAAATGAGCCAGTAGTCTCAATGCAATGCAAATTTTTAGCGTCTGGTTATTCCAGTCTACATACGCCGTTTGATTTGGTGCAATGTGCCTAGTTTCGTTCCCCGAGTCTCTTGTTAGAACTGGGGCTGAAATGGTAAAATGTTTATTTTGTCTTAAGTATTGAATAAAGAAGCCCATCTTTTTCCGGTAAGATCACAGCATCAATGTTGATTTTAATTGACAAATAATTTGTGTTTTCAAGGTTAAAGATTTCGGATGATATTGCGTTAGAGACTTATCTACTTTAAATAAGCAGTAACTATAATTCTTGATGGGATTAAATTTTAACTTATATTTCTGAAAAATTAATCAAAATAAACTTTTGCCCGGGCTTGTCCCTTATTAAATATTTAGCAGATGGTCACCTTTATTTTGTCATCATGTCTCAATAAACTATATTCTCCGAGATTACATAGTTCGCCGAAATTTTTATTCCCGGACAAATATCGAGGCCCATATTTACTACCATACACATGACATCAAACAAACAAAATCTTTATTGAAAAATGATTTCTCAACTTTGATCCTTTTATAAAAGAAACTAAAATGTATTTATGTTGTGAGTACATGACTTTATTGGTGTGTGAGTTGTTTGTGTTTGTCAATAGTAAATTGTATTCAGACTGAAAAATTATACACAAAGGAGATTTGTCATAATAATGTTATACAAATCGAATAATATGTTAACAGCTATAATTTGAAATTATGTGACATTGATCATTTGAGGATTCGTCTTCAATAATATGTTGTAGATTTTTATTATTACATATTTGCCATCGTATTGATTTATTTGATGAAAAAATATTTTCAATTATTTATAACTTTAATGTGTGTGTGTTGGGGTGGGGGGTACAATTCTTATCGGTTTTTAAAGCCCCAATAACACTCTTGTTGTAACTAAATAATATGTCCCAATCTTCATTCTGGTCAATAAATTGTATTATTTTACAATATTCTAATTAATTGATGATATAAATTTCATCTTAACACACCTAATTTAAAAAATTGGAAAAATTCAACTAATTGATTTGAAAAGTCTAACGTAAACCTTTTCAAATGTGACTTTGATTTGAAATATTTTCGAACCCTCTGGACAAGTAAAATAGATCGTAATGGATAATTTACACAACAGGTAGGACACTTAAACATCTAGTACTTAGAATAAGACTATTATTTATTTTCTGGGGCTGCCAAGCCAGCAAGAGTGTTATTGTCCCTTTAAGATCTCTTTTGATGTGACACGATGGCTTCCCCCCACCCCCACTGTCCAGAAACCCTAAACCCCATTTGTCTCTTCGCTCCATTACCATAACATATAACAAAACATTGCTTGACATAAAAAATATGGTGAGTAGCGCTAGTGGGTATCTGAAGTAAAATTAGGGTTTAACGTCCAACTGTTTTGCTCCGACTGATGATCACTGTAAATAAGCAAAATTATGGGCCTAATAGCTATACGTACTGAAAATCATTAACTTTAATTATCGATTTGTTACTACATGAAGTATTTTATCGGCCTGATATTAATAATAAACCTTATTCCATTTGATATTTGATTGGTTATCTGACTGATGTTTTACTAGTTATATCTGATATTTATTATTAACAATATATGATTATATTTTTTACTAGTTGTTTGCCCGAAAACCATAATAATTAGATTGTTTAACTGGTTTAGAGGCTTATAGGTCTGACATGTAGCAATAATAAATCAAGGTAAAATTAATGGAAACAAAGAAATTAAAGAGTATTTTATAACTTATGAAATTAAAAGCAATGACGAAAAAAGATTTAAGCCACAGACACCATTTCTACATTCCTGTTTTGTATGATTAATGTTTTGAGATTTAATGAGATTTTAAGATAAAATGTTACACAATGTGACTGTCGTTTTATTTGTTTTAATAAATTTAATTTTAACCAGCGGCTGCCAGGCGAGATGCACCCACAATCTGCAAGAGTTGGATAGATAACCCACATCAGCTAAATCGTCTGAGCGGTCGACAAGGGTTGTCGCATATTTATTTTTTTATAGATAATTTGGTACATTTACAAGACAGATCAGATTATAATTTTTGTCGTTTGAGGGTCTGAACTCTGGATGTAATTTACACCAAAAAAAAGAAATTTGACAAGGGCCATAACTCTAGAAATGATTGAGAGAAATAGCTGAAATTCAATAGACCTCCGTTTCACAAATTTAAATGATGCATATAAATTTCATACATAGCGTATGATAACTTTTATCAATCGAGCATTAACAAGGTTGAACAAAGTAATTATTGTAATTTGCTGAAATTCAATAGGCTTCGTGGTGTCGTTTCACTAATCAAAATGATGCATATAAATTTCATACAGATCGGATGATAACAATGACGTTAGATAATTTGCAAGGTTCAACAAGGGCCATAACTCTAGACTTAATAAACGGTAATTGTTGAAATTCCATAGGATTCTTCTTTTTACTAATTTAAATGACTCACATCAATTTCATACAGATCTGCAGATAAGTTTAGATGTTAGAGCATTCACAATGTGCAACAAAGTGAAACAAGAGCCATACTTCTAGAAGAAATAAACGGAAATTGCTGAAATTCAATAGGATTCTTCTTTTTAATAATTTAAATGATGCATATAAATTTCATACAGATCGGCAGACAACTTTTAATGTTAGAGTAATTAACGGGAATTGATGAAATTTAAAGGTTTCTTCGTGTCACTAATTTAAATAATTCATATAAATGTCACAAAGATCGGGAGATAACTGTTGGCGTGAGAGCGTTCACAAGGTTCAATAAAGTGAAACAAGGGCCATAAATCTTGACGTAATAAACGGAAATCATTGAAATTAAACAGGATTCTTCACCCCATTAATAAATGTTATCAATTTTAAAACAATTGCATGATAACTGTTGGCGTAAGAGCGTTCACAAGAAATTGTGGACGACGGACGGACGGACAGGGGCGACGACAATATACGTCTAAATGAAAATGATTGCGTATACAATTATATGCCAGGTAGTAATACTAATGCATGACTTAGTTCGAGTAATAAACCGTACAAAAACCCGTGTGGGTTGTATTCATCGGTATTCTAATAGATCAACAATTAATAGTTCAAGTGGGTTTGAGCATTTGAATATCACTTTCACCACAATTGCATATTGTCTACACGCCATTCTCACCAACATATGTATTCATCGGTATTCAAAAGAATGTATTTGTATTATATTAACTGCATATAGCGAGCAAGGTTCATAAAGTAAGATTCGGTTTTGATACTATAACAAGCACTGTGTTAAAACTAGTCCTTTAGTCTCTGGACCTGAATTAAAACCATTCAGAACGATAGTGTGATTACAGTGTACCGTATAATTTTAACGATGTCATTGTCGATATCGTATGAAACATATAACTGATATGTATAAATAGAATATCTGCGAGAAATCAAAACAAAAAGGAAAAACACACGCCTTGGTATGGAAACAAAAGCAATATTTGCATATTTTAATTAATTGTGAAGCAAATAAAAACAATACTAAGCCATTAGTTTAAAAACAAAGATAAACAAATGTATGTATATACAGTATATCAATTGCGAAGAAACAAAAATGAGGGTATCTGATGCTAGCAGAATTTGAGGGTATCTCATGGAATCCAATTGCACAAAATATATGACTAGGAAATATGACTGGCAATGTAACAATATATCAATTATATACATCTAACAATGCATTTTTGGATAAAAAAAAAAGATTGAACCAACAAATAAATATATCAATTACATATAACAAATAATCAATTTGACACAAGGCAAACAAGTATTATGTATTAAAAATCGATAATTATTCTCCCCTTCTCCAACACACCAACAAGGCAAGTAACATTTTTCAACTAAAAGCAACAAAATAAACATTCATTATGTATAACATTATAATATATTCCTAAGATCATTGCGCACAAAAATATATGAATTATGTAAAACAAAAAAATAACAAACAGTCTTGTTAAATTATAATGACTTTTTAACATTTGCGTTAAGAGATCATATATGAGCCAGTGGTATATAGACTTGTGCCACGGAGTTTAAATGACACATCAGCACCAACCGAGGTATCTGTAGCAAACCACATGGTGATCTTCACCTTAAACAACCAGGGACGTCAAAAAGTGCTACTAGTTATTAAATGTAAAATGTGACAAGACACACAATATACTCAAGCATTGCGAGAAATATACAAAAAAAGTATTATCAAACTCCGGGGTCAGTCAGAAGAGGTCACAGATACACGAAAACTGGCTCTATTCAGGATAAATTATAGTCCGGGTTTTAATTGAGGGAGGTGCCACCTGAAGAGGTAGAAATTCTCATGTGGTTTTTCTAGACCATATTTTTATACCGAACAAGAGTATATGAGGTAAACAGGCCATATCCTGAACCTTTTTCCGTTAGGGCGCTTTTTCAAAATGGCCGCCAAAATCTCATATATAGAGTGACTATATGGGTTAAGTAATTAACAATGATGCATATTTGACCCCTTTTTGCATTAGCTATCGTTAGAGTTATTCCCAAATAAGATGTGGCTGTATTCCAGACTCTTGCAAGTAAGGGAGCTCTTCATATGCCGCCAAAAACGTAGATAAACTGTACATATTTTAATAAGCATTTATTATGCCACCTAATGGTCATATTATGTTGCATTAGAGAGTTGTTCACTAAGCAACTTCATTATTATGTACCATACATAAAATGGCCGCAAACATCTCACCAGAAAAAGTATATGGGCCTATTTAGGTTAAGAAAAGTTATTTGAAAAGAATCTACGTGTGACAAATAATTTATATGGAGGTGAAAATTGCGGGTGCTCTTCAAAATGACCGCTAAAATCCAAGTTGGTAAGTTGTTTCTATCTAACCACTGAACAGATGTTTGAGTTTGACATCTCATTCTTGAGGGAGTTAAAGGGTAAGGTTTATACTGAATTGTCCTTAGAATGTATTCTGGTATGACAAATAACTCACAATGCTATAGCATTAATTTTCCAAGTCGCTCAGATCACTACATACTGAATTGTCCTTGCACTCATTGTCAATAAACAGTTCTTGCATATCTCCAGGCATCATTGTCTCCATCCACTTAGGGTCATTTCTTCTTTCGAACCGTTGTCACAAGAATCTGTCCCTTCATAATCATTGATTCCTGTTGAACGCCATTCTAGTTCATGAAGTTGCAATATTTGACGACAGGGTGGTAGGTAGCAATGCTATATCCGTTGATATTTGCTCCGTTGTTAACTTTCGGTCAAAGATGGCACACCTGGCTTCATTGACGTTGTTGGTATCTACCCCGTACATCAGTGACACGTATTCTTCAAGGCCCTCGAACACTTATGATGGGGGAACGTTTGAAGCGGCGGGTATGTCGGAAGTTGTAGGAGACCATGCCCAGGTTTGTTAAGGCATTCTGTCTTCTGGAATCCCATTGAAAATGAGTGAGGAGACTATTCAGAATGCAGTGATCTGACCGACTTTGAAAATTAATGATATAACATTGAGTGATTTGTCATGCCAGAATACATTGTATGGACAATTCTGTATAATCCCTTACCCTTTAAGCTCCCTCTAGAATGAGGTGTCAAACATTTTTTCAGTTATCATATTGAAACAACTTAACAAATTTTAACTTACTATCTGGACATATAAACATATTACGCTTTGTAATGCTTATTTAAAGCTTAATGACACAAACACGTGGAGCCAAACGACTTTTGTATAGTTGTTGTATGCGCTCTGAGCACGATTTGTGGTTTTGGCGCCATATAAATGGACATTTTATTATCAATTTATAATGGAGTTTAGTGGCTATTTTACACCACCATTCAGATTATTGCTCACACATGTAGATTCTTTCCAAATAACTTTATGTAAAACTAATGCAAAAAGAGGTAAAATGCGCCGCAATAATCTTTTTTTAACCTACACAGTCCCATATCCTTTTCTCATCATTTTATATCTTCATTAAATGTGTGGTCAATAATAATGAAGATGCTTTGCGAATAACTCTAATCACAATTAGTGCAAAATGTGACCATTGCGTGGCCTAAGAAATGTTTATTAAAAGATATATACAGTTCATCTACGTTTTTTGGCGGCCATGTGAAAAACGCCCTCACTTTTTATCATTTTCAAGGGTCTGGAATAAATCGAAGCTTCTTTGGGAAGCAAAACGTGGTCAAACATGCATCATTTTTACTTACTTAACCCATATATGGGATTTTGGCGGCCATTTTGAAAAAAAGCGCCCCAACGGGAAAAGGTTCAGGATATGACCTGTTTACCTCATATATTCTTGTTCAGCATAAAAATCTTGTGTAGAAAAACCACATGAGAATTTCTACCTCTCCAGGTGGCACCTCCCTCAATTTTAACCTGGACTATTAAGTCTATGACATGTTAAAAGTCAAATAAGAATACAAGTTAAGAAACAAATATGTATATTCAAAGATGATCCAAATAAATGCGTAATATTTGATTTTATCTGAGAATTTTTACATGTGAGAATCAAATCTAGATGGTTGAGGGTCTTTTTTTCACAAA
This sequence comes from Patella ulyssiponensis, assembly GCA_963678685.1. Lineage (NCBI taxonomy): Eukaryota > Metazoa > Mollusca > Gastropoda > Patellidae > Patella > Patella ulyssiponensis. Next base: position 8,010,703 of record OY783227.1, on the reverse strand, counting down.
CATTAAGTCATCTCCTCTACTGGAATGGTGCATAGTGTCATTCCTCCAATACTCCGATCTTGCGCATGGTGGTAGCGATAGATAACTGTGTATATCACGGTTCATGGTATATTTGTTCATAGCATCGTAAGGGTTAGAATCATGTGTCGATGTATCATCATCATCATCATCATCATCGGCTGTCTGGGCATCATCGATATTGGTTACCGAATTGCTATCAACATTTGTTTCTTGGACATCATCGCCTTGGTTAATGTTACTTGTTCCAGGATTCTGTAGTGACATATAAAAGTTCTTACTGGTATCAATACCATCTCTGTCGACTGAATCGTAAGGATTAGCATATGCATTTGTGTCGTCATCTGTGCTGTTAGATGCAGTAGACTCGGCACTGGTTGTAGTAGAATCACGGTTGGCATGGAATATAACAACACTGTTTAGTGAAATGTAGGAATGTCTCGTATTATTCACTGGATCGTTGGTACTTACCACTCTTCTACTTTTACGTTTATACCCTGTAATAAAATAGTTCATTCTATAAAATCTGTTGGTGTCGCATCGTGAGTCGTGAGCTCATATTATTGTTTTTGTATTTCCAGTATAAAATAAGAAAATAACAACGATTTGCTTCTAAACGTTTCAATATAATTTTTTCAGGGTACCATTAATAATATTAAACGTTATCAATGGCTTCCTGAAGAAATTATATTGAAACATGTAGAAGCAAATCGGTGTTATTTTAATATTTTATACCATCATATATGATAATGTACATTAGAACAACCACTTACTACTGCTATATATATTGATGCATATACTTTTATGTATATTGAAGAATATCTTTGTGTAAAGGAAAGAAATATTCTTTGTGTAATACATGCCTATTTATATACCGAGAATAGAAAGCAGGAACAGATTATTAATTGTTATAAAGTATGTGTTAAAGTATGTTCATGCAGAGACTGAACAGCAAACATTACACTGAGCACTTACCATAAATACCTAATCCTACAAGGACACAAATCAATACGGCTAATATGGGCAACACGGTCATCAGCACTAGGTTCAGCACAAACAACGACCCACTCTCTATAATAATATCTACAATAATAGTACAAGAAAACAAGTATCATCGATGAAGATAAACTACAATCATATAAAAAAGTCCTTTAATGCTGGATTTTTTTTTTTAAATCGCTGGTGTCGAAGAGACTGACGATAACATGGCACAGTATTACTACTAGCAGGTTAGATCATTATCAACAGTCTAAAATAAATGATAATTGTTTTTGACAAGCTGTACTGGACAGTGACTTAACTATGATGCTATGTCAGTACCCAGTGTTGGGCACCAAATTAGGTGGGCTTTAAAAGTCTCGTCAACACAAACCTCTGATCATGTCGTTATAATTAAGTGTTTGATGCGAGGAAGAGTGGCTTATCCACCTATTGCCAAGAATTATTTAACATATACTCCAATGTACCTTTGTTGGGCATCAATGTTCATCAAATCCCCAAGAGAAGTCAGCTTCGGGCTAGAAATATCCAATAGGATCTTCTTGGCTCTTTTCCAGATTCAATGCCGGGACATATGAATATATTCTATAAGAACTACTGTATTTAAATAGCAGATTCAGTTACACTAACCTGCCAGTAAAATCAAATGAATCTCTGTCGAGACATGTTGTCGATTTTCGAACAGGACACTAAATCTATAGGTTGTATTATAGTCTACAGAAGTTGTATCTAGTATACCCAGGTATATCTTTCCTCCATCTAATATTGCCTGTTTTTGAAAGATCAGTCTGTCATCACCTAATAAGGAATTATACCCGGATCGCGTCCAATATCCCACATCTTGAAACTGCAATAAAGCAAAGGTGGTGTCATGTATTATAAATGAATAAATCAGAGGACAATAATTAAATACTTTTGATTTCTGCAACAGTCATACTAATATTGATATAACATAAAACTGGTATCGTTCACCAGGAAGATTATGCTTAATAGATGTTGGGGTCGAGGGGTATAATTTGTTTCAAATTGTCCGGATCGTGTTATAAAACTCCACAAATGTCATGAAAAAGTAATGCTTGAATACTCTTATCTATATGTACATAATAATTTAAAATTTTGTAAAACATCTATATTGTCTTACGTTTAATCCCGTGGTAGTCTTACGCATGACGTTAATTCTGGTGGCTGGAAATCTGTAGTAATATTCAAATATTAATTTTACGGCGTCATCGATTGTTCCCTTGATATATATGTTAGGTACATCCACCCTAGGTCCTAGAAAACCAATGAAATATATTGTTAGTGTACATATAAGAAAGAATTGAGATATACCAGAAATCTATATATTTTCCAATGCATCAGTTATTTTTTAATCATATAAATTGCTGAATGCCCAACCTGCAAGGTGTCGGGAAATACTAATGATTTTGTATTATGAAAATAGTTTTTCACAAAAATATGATCTTAAAATACGAAGTTTGGTAACTATCTAATAAAATAAGAATGGTCTTATTGTATCCATTCGACGCTCCAACAATTTCAGAGAGGTAGAAGTTTGACCGACAAAGTTGCTTATCGCCATCGTCAATAACATCAATCGTCAGAAATTATGTATATATATATTGGAATGTCTAGGTGAGTGAACTGTGCGATTTTGTAGCATATCTTGACATAATGCATATTGGCCAGCATACCTCAATTTGACATGTGGACGAACTTTCATGAAAATTTTACAAACCTTCGTTCAATATTAACTCCTTATAACTCGTCAGGCCATTACTAAACGTAACATTGCAACCATATGTAGTATTAAAATCATCAGCTACTGTATTTGGTATAGATAAGGTTATCTCTTCACCGCCCAATACAACATTCCTTTTGAACATGAATTTGTTAACATCCACACCCCGAAAAAAACTATTTCCATTCCAGTATCCAAGTTTATGATACTGAAACATGAAATTAAATTGATTTTCAATATAAGCAAGTAGTAAACAAAATAGAACTAAGTCCATTAAAGACTTCATACGTCTTGCAAATTTCAACTATCAATGCTTCATTTACATCAACGTGTATACGGGTCCTCATGTTTTCGTAATATTCCCAGGCTATCTTTCACCAATTGTAGTAACAGCAAAACAAAGCACGATGACTGTAAGCCAAAGATCTTTATTACACCAAGATTAGGCACTAAATCATATTAGTTTAGAACAACATAACGCGTTTTATTGGGTTGATCTTATTTGGAGTAAGCAAGTTGTGGGTCTTTAAATTATTTTTTCATATTTTATTTTATCGGTGCCTATATCCAGAGAAATACAAGTGTGAACAATTTTGACGTTAAATACTAATATTTGACCCTTATTGAACATTGTGGGGGGTCTATGGGGGGGCCCCCAAAAATTTAATTAGCCCCCACTCCCAATATTTCGCCAAAAATAATGATTTCTTAGGAGTGTTCTTGGCCGGCCGGCCACATCTTCAGTTATGAGCTGGCTACGGGCCCGCAACGATGGCCTTAGAAAACAACTTTCGGGAAAGGACAACTTGGTTTGTTTGTCAAATTTGATAAAGATCATTTATGCCGCCAAGAGGTTTAATCTATATCGTGTACAGACGGTCGGAAAAATATGTTAAAAACTGTAGCCACCTTCACCAAAAAGGGGGTAGCTCACTAATCGAAAATTATGGAGCTACAGGGCTTACATCACAGTAACATATGAGATTTGGTAAGCTTGTCAAATGGTTTAGGTTATATATATCAAGAATACGTACATCCATATTGCCATCTCTTCGATTAAATGTAATGTGGATAGATGGATAACTATAATAATATTTCCAATTCAATGACACATTTTGTTCCACTTGACCTTCGATCTCTTTCTTAAAACTCCATTGAGGGTCTAGAATACAAATATAATAGAAAATACCCTGCCATTAAATGGTTACCTACATAGTCCCATCCAATATTTCGAGTGAACCTGGAAATTGTATACCAAGTCTTTTGTTAATGATTGATTTTAGTAGCCTAGGGTGTCCTCTTTCAGAATGTGCCTGGTGAAACTCGGTCCCCCTAGGGCGTTTTGAGAAAATCAAAATGGCGTCCAAGACGGTCGCCATTCATATAGCTCACATAGTATTTATTCTAGGATGATAATGAACGATTTCAGTGTATTCAGAGACACATCCTAGAATAAATACTATGGAAGTTATAGCGCATGGTCTTGGACGCCATCCCGAATTTGTCAAAACGCCGAGGGGGGGGGGGGGGGCTTGAGATTTACCAAGCAGATTCTGAAAGAGGACACCATAGGCTTCTAACATCAATCATAAAAAACTTTGTATACAATTTCCAAGTTCATCCATGGAATTTTTTTATTTTTTAAAAATCGCCTGTGTCGAAGAGACTGATGATTACATGGCACAGTATTATTACTGGCAGGTTAGATCAATTAACAGTCTAATATACATGATAATTGTTTTTGACAGGCTGTAATGGACAGTGACTTAACAATTTTGTAAGCAAAGTACCCATTATTGGGTACCAAATTAGGTGGGCTTTAAAAGTCTCGTCAACACAAACCTCTGATCATGTCGTTATAATTAAATGTTTGATACGAGGAAGAAAATTTTTCCCAAAAGTGTCTTATCCACCTACTGCCAAGGATTATTTAACATATACTCCAATGTACCTTTGTTGGGCATCAATGTTCATCAAATCCTCAAGAAATATCCAATAGGATCTTCTTGGCTCTTTTCCGGATTCAATGCCTGGAAATGTGAATATATTCCACAATAACTACTGTATTTGAATATCAGATTCAGTTACACTAACCTGCCAGTAAAATCAAATGAATCTCTGTCGAGACATGTTGTCGATTTTCGAACAGGACACTAAATCTATAGGTTGTATTATAGTCTACAGAAGTTGTATCTAGTATACCCAGGTATATCTTTCCTCCATCTAATATTGCCTGTTTTTGAAAGATCAGTCTGTCATCACCTAATAAGGAATTATACCCGGATCGCGTCCAATATCCCACATCTTGAAACTGCAATAAAGCAAAGGTGGTGTCATGTATTATAAATGAATAAATCAGAGGACAATAATTAAATACTTTTGATTTCTGCAACAGTCATACTAATATTGATATAACATAAAACTGGTATCGTTCACCAGGAAGATTATGCTTAATAGATGTTGGGGTCGAGGGGTATAATTTGTTTCAAATTGTCCGGATCGTGTTATAAAACTCCACAAATGTCATGAAAAAGTAATGCTTGAATACTCTTATCTATATGTACATAATAATTTAAAATTTTGTAAAACATCTATATTGTCTTACGTTTAATCCCGAGGTAGTCTTACGCATGACGTTAATTCTGGTGGCTGGAAATCTGTAGTAATATTCAAATATTAATTTTACGGCGTCATCGATTGTTCCCTTGATATATATGTTAGGTACATCCACCCTAGGTCCTAGAAAACCAATGAAATATATTGTTAGTGTACATATAAGAAAGAATTGAGATATACCAGAAATCTATATATTTTCCAATGCATCAGTTATTTTTTAATCATATAAATTGCTGAATGCCCAACCTGCAAGGTGTCGGGAAATACTAATGATTTTGTATTATGAAAATAGTTTTTCACAAAAATATGATCTTAAAATACGAAGTTTGGTAGCTATCTAATAAAATAAGAATGGTCTTATTGTATCCATTCGACGCTCCAACAATTTCAGAGACGGTAGAAGTTTGACCGACAAAGTTGCTTATCGCCATCGTCAATAACATCAATCGTCAGAAATTATGTATATATATATTGGAATGTCTAGGTGAGTGAACTGTGCGATTTTGAAGCATATCTTGACATAATGCATATTGGCCAGCATATCTCAATTTGACATGTGGACGAACTTTCATGAAAATTTTACAAACCTTCGTTCAATATTAACTCCTTATAACTCGTCAGGCCATTACTAAACGTAACATTGCAACCATATGTAGTATTAAAATCATCAGCTACTGTATTTGGTATAGATAAGGTTATCTCTTCACCGCCCAATACAACATTCCTTTTGAACATGAATTTGTTAACATCCACACCCCGAAAAAAACTATTTCCATTCCAGTATCCAAGTTTATGATACTGAAACATGAAATTAAATTGATTTTCAATATAAGCAAGTAGTAAACAAAATAGAACTAAGTCCATTAAAGACTTCATACGTCTTGCAAATTTCAACTATCAATGCTTCATTTACATCAACGTGTATACGGGTCCTCATGTTTTCGTAATATTCCCAGGCTATCTTTCACCAATTGTAGTAACAGCAAAACAAAGCACGATGACTGTAAGCCAAAGATCTTTATTACACCAAGATTAGGCACTAAATCATATTAGTTTAGAACAACATAACGCGTTTTATTGGTTTGATCTTATTTGGAGTAAGCAAGTTGTGGGTCTTTAAATTATTTTTTCATATTTTATTTTATCGGTGCCTATATCCAGAGAAATACAAGTGTGAACAATTTTGACGTTAAATACTAATATTTGACCCTTATTGAACATTGTGGGGGGCCCAAAAAAAAAATTTAATTAGCCCCCACTCCCAATATTTCGCCAAAAATAATGATTTCTTAGGAGTGTTCTTGGTCGGCCGGCCACATCTTCAGTTATGAGCTTGCTACGGGCCCGCAACGATGGCCTTAGAAAACAACTTTCGGGAAAGGACAACTTGGTTTGTTTGTCAAATTTGATAAAGATCATTTATGCCGCCAAGAGGTTTAATCTATATCGTGTACAGACGGTCGGAAAAATATGTTAAAAACTGTAGCCACCTTCACCAAAAAGGGGGTAGCTCACTAATCGAAAATTATGGAGCTACAGGGCTTACATCACAGTAACATATGAGATTTGGTAAGCTTGTCAAATGGTTTAGGTTATATATATCAAGAATACGTACATCCATATTGCCATCTCTTCGATTAAATGTGATGTGGATAGATGGGTAACTATAATAATATTTCCAGTTCAATGACACATTTTGTTCCACTTGACCTTCGATCTCTTTCTTAAAACTCCATCGAGGGTCTAAAATACAAATATAATAGAAAATACCCTGCCATTAAATGGTTACCTACATAGTCCCATCCAATATTTCGAGTGAACCTGGAAATTGTATACAAAGTTTTTTGTTAATGATTGATTTTAGTAGCCTAGGGTGTCCTCTTTCAGAATCTGCCTGGTGAAACTCAGTCCCCCTAGGGCGTTTTGAGAAAATCAAAATGGCGTCCAAGACGGCCGCCATTCATATAGCTCACATAGTATTTATTCTAGGATAATAATGAACGATTTCAATGTATTCAGAGACACATCCTAGAATAATTACTATGGAAGTTATAGCGCATGGTCTTGGACGCAATCCCGAATTCGTCAAAACGCCGAGGGTGGGGGGGGGCTTGAGATTTACCAAGCAGATTCTGAAAGAGGACACCATAGGCTTCTAAAATCAATCATAAAAAACTTTGTATACAATTTCCAAGTTCATCCATGGTTCTGCCGCCCTAATTCGAAATGAAATTTAATGGGTTTATCGCGCAACTTTTATACAACGACTGAACTAATGAAGACGAGCTTATTCCAAGAAGTGTGATATGGGGAACATTGTGCCAGAAGAGCGCTACGGTCTAGCCTCGTTTCGAATTCCAAATGTCAAGGTTTCTTTTCCCAGTACATACGCCAATGTGTAAACTGGACTGAGGTTTTGCGTCTCACCCGAACGACTATACACTATTCTTGTAAGATCCCCCGTCTTGCATCACTCACAAGAAGGAACCACATTGAAAAATCCCGAAGAATTGATCAGAATCGACACCTGATATCCTCAGGGCCGGATCCAGGGGGGTGACTAGTCACCCCCCTCCCCACCGGTGTATAGGTATCCCGGGTCCTACAAGCTTCCACCGGGACATGCACGCATGGTCGTATTTATATCATATAGCACACGGTACGCATCTTATCAGACACACAGTCAGCATCTACGTTACTAGCGGCAGAAATTAGCTCCGTAAACCGCGGTCGGCGAGACAAAACATGGGGTTGTCACCCCCCCTCAAAAAATTCCTGGATCCGCCACTGATCCTGCTTAATGTGCCAGCACATTACGCACTGAACCACCGATGGTCCTTTCCCTCATTTTACTAACAATTTTACTAACAATTTTGAATATGCTTATCGTTGAAATAGAAAATATGTGAATCGAATATATAAAAAGAAAAGCTATGCCTGTAGGTATAACAAAACTACAGACGTAACACAAGGGCATTATTGTATTACCCAAGCAATAACTAACTACACATACCTTCTATTAAAATAGCCGTTTCTTCCCTCATAACACAGGAATTACCAAAATCAAGTTCAATAATGTAAATGTAACTCATATCTTTTTCAGTTACATTTTGCAGTGTTAACTCCACGAATTCTGTGGAACCATTCGACATTATATGAAAATGAATTCGTGGGTCCATCTGTGTATTATTCCAAATACCATTCCCCTCAAAACTGGCATCAACCAAAGGCTTCACAATAAATAGTATTCATGATTATTGGTCTTTATTTATTAACAATTACAGTATTCAATGAACTAAAGGTAAACAGGCAGTGTGAAGTTAGCTCGATTTTCGTTTTTCGTTTTTCAATATTGGTGAATATCGAAAAACGAGCTACTCGTTTTTCGATATTGGCGAATAACGAAAAACAACTAGCTCGTTATTCGATATTGGCGAATGTTGAAAAACGAGCTACTTGTTTTTCGACATTCAAACTTGAATCTCAAAAAAGTAGATTTGATGGAGGTATATCTGTAGAATGTCTCCAAAACACATTTTATTAAATACGTTTTCTAAAAAGAACTAAAGATATCATAATTCAGGATGCCTGAGCAGTGGATTCATATAAAAACTGCTCTTTCTCCTTGTTTTTTGATATTGGCGAATCTCGAAAAACGAGCTTCTCGTTTTTGTTTTTCGATATTCAAACTTGAATATTAAAAAAAGCAGATTTGAAGGATGTATATCTACAGAATGTCTCCAAAACAAATTTTATTAAATCAATGATCTAAAACGAACTAAAGATATCATAATTGAGGATGCCTGAGCAGTGGATTCACATAAAAACTTTTCTTTCTCGTTGTTTTTTTATATTGGCGAATCTCGAAAAACGAGCCACTCGTTTTTCGATATTCGAACTTGAATATCAAAAAAACAGATTTGATGGGTGTTTATCTACAGAATGTCTCCATGACACATTTGATTAAATTAGTGATCTAAAACGTACTAAAGGCATCATAATTGAGGATGCCTGAGCAGTGGATTCACATAAAAACTGCTCTTTCTCCTTGTTTTTGATATTGGCGAATGAGTGATCTCAAACGAACTAAATACATCATAATTGGGGATGCCCGAGCAGTGGATTCACATAAAAACTGCTCTTTCTCCTTGTTTTTTGATATTGGTGAATCTCGAAAAACGAGCTACTCGTTATTCGATATTCAAACTTGAATATCAAAAAAGCAGATTTGATGGATGTTTATCTACCGAATGTCTAAATTGACACATTTTATTAAATGAGTGATCTAAAACGAACTAAATACATCATAATTGGGGATGCCCGAGCAGTGGATTCACATAAAAACTGCTCTTTCACCTTGTTTTTTGATATTGGCGAATCTCGAAAAACGAGCTACTCGTTATTCGATATTCAAACTTGAATATCAAAAAAGCAGATTTGATGGATGTTTATATACAGAATGTCTAAATTGATACATTTTATTAAATGAGTGATCTAAAACGAACTAAATACATCATAATTGGGAATAACCGAGCAGTGGATTCACATAAAAACTGCTCTTTCTCCTTGTTTTTTGATATTGGCGAATCTCGAAAAACGAGCCACTCGTTTTTCGATATTCAAACTTGAATATCAAAAAAGCAGATTTGATGGATGTTTATATACAGAATGTCTAAATTAACACATTTTATTAAATAAGTGATCTAAAACGAACTAAATACATCATAATTGGGGATGCCCGAGCAGTGGATTCACATAAAAACTGCTCTTTCTCCTTGTTATTTGATATTGGCGAATCTCGAAAAACAAGCTACTCGTTATTCGATATTCAAACTTGAATATTATAAAAGAAGATTTGAAGGATGTATATCTACAGAATTTCTCCAAAACACATTTTATTAAATCAATGATCTAAAACGAACTAAAGATATCAAAACTCAGGATGCCTGAGCAGTGGATTCATATAAAAACTGCTCTTTCTCCTTGTTTTTTGATATTGGCGAATCTCGAAAAACGAGCCACTTGTTTTTCAATATTCAAACTTGAATATCAAAAAAGCAGATTTGATGGATGTTTATCTACAGAATGTCTAAATTGACACATTTTATTAAATGAGTTATCTAAAACGAACTAAATACATCATAATTTGGGATGCCCGAGCAGTGGATTCACATAAAAACTGCTCTTTCACCTTGTTTTTTGATATTGACGAATCTCGAAAAACGAGCTACTCGTTATTCGATATTCAAACTTGAAAATCAAAAAAGCAGATTTGATGGATGTTTATATACAGAATGTCTAAGTTGATACATTTTATTAAATGAGTGATCTAAAACGAACTAAATACATCATAATTGGGAATAACCGAGCAGTGGATTCACATAAAAACTGCTCTTTCTCCTTGTTTTTTGATATTGGCGAATGTCGAAAAACGAGCCACTCGTTTTTCGATATTCAAACTTGAATATCAAAAAAGCAGATTTGATGGATGTTTATCTACAGAATATCTAAATTGACACATTTTATTAAATAAGTGATCTAAAACGAACTAAATACATCATAATTGGGGATGCCCGAGCAGTGGATTCACATAAAAACTGCTCTTTCTCCTTGTTATTTGATATTGGCGAATCTCGAAAAACGAGCTACTCGTTATTCGATATTCAAACTTGAATATTAAAAAAGCAGATTTGAAGGATGTATATCTACAGAATTTCTCCAAAACACATTTTATTAAATCAATGATCTAAAACGAACTACAAATATCATAATTGAGGATGCCTGAGCAGTGGATTCACATAAAAACTTTTTTTCTCGTTGTTTTTTGGATATTGGCGAATCTCGAAAAACGAGCACTCGTTTTTCGATATTCAAACTTGAATATCAAAAAGGCAGATTTGAAGGATGTATATCTACAGAATTTCTCCAAAACACATTTTATTAAATCAATGATCTAAAACGAACTAAAATATCATAATTGAGGATGCCTGAACAGTGGATTCACATAAAAACTTTTCTTTCTCTTTGTTTTTTGATATTGGCGAATCTCGAAAAACGAGCTACTCGTTATTCGATATTCAAACTAAAATATTAAAAAAGCAGATTTGAAGGATGTATATCTACAGAATTTCTCCAAAACACATTTTATTAATTCAATGATCTAAAACGAACTAAAAATATCATAATTGAGGATGCCTGAGCAGTGGATTCACATAAAAACTTTTCTTTCTCGTTGTTTTTTGATATTGGCGAATCTCGAAAAACGAGCCACTCGTTTTTCGATATTCAAACTTGAATATCAAAAAAGCAGATTTGATGGATGTTTATCTACAGAATGTCTCTATGACACATTTGATTAAATGAGTGATCTAAAATGAACTAAAGATATCATAATGCAGGATGCCTGAGCGGTGGATTCATATAAAAACTGCTCTTTCTCCTTGTTTTTTGATATTGGCGAATCTCGAAAAAGGGGCCACTCGTTTTTCGATATTCAAACTTGAATAACAAAAAAAGCAGATTTGATGGATGTATATCTTCAGAATGTCTCCAAAACACATTTTATTAAATACGTTTTCTAAAAGGAACTAAAAATATCATAATTGAGGACGCCTGTCTGAGCAATGGATTCACATAAAAACTTTTCTTTCTCGATGTTTTTTGATATTGGCGAATCTCGTTTTTCGATATTCATACTTGAATATCAAAAAAGCAGATTTGATGGATGTTTATATACAGAATGTCTAAATTGACAAATTTTATTAAATGAGTGATCTAAAACGAACTAAATACATCATAATTGGGGATGCCCGAGCAGTGGATTCACATAAAAACTGCTCTTTCTCCTTGTTTTTTGATACTGGCGAATCTCGAAAACGAGCTACTCGTTATTCGATATTCAAACTTGAATATTAAAAAAGAAGATTTGAAGGATGTATATGTACAGAATTTCTCCAAAACACATTTTATTAAATCAATGTTAGCTCGATTTTCGTTTTTCGTTTTTCAATATTGGTGAATATCGAAAAACGAGCTACTCGTTTTTCGATATTGGCGAATAACGAAAAACAACTAGCTCGTTATTCGATATTGGCGAATGTTGAAAAACGAGCTACTTGTTTTTCGACATTCAAACTTGAATCTCAAAAAAGTAGATTTGATGGAGGTATATCTGTAGAATGTCTCCAAAACACATTTTGTTAAATACGTTTTCTAAAACGAACTAAAGATATCATAATTCAGGATGCCTGAGCAGTGGATTCATATAAAAACTGCTCCTTCTCCTTGTTTTTTTGATATTGGCGAATCTCGAAAAACGAGCCACTTGTTTTTCGATATTCAAACTTGAATATCAAAAAAGCAGATTTTATGGATGTTTATCTACAGAATGTCTAAATTGACACATTTTATTAAATGAGTGATCTAAAACGAACTAAATACATCATAATTGGGGATGCCCGAGCAGTGGATTCACATAAAAACTGCTCTTTCCCCTTGTTTTTTGATATTGGCGAATCTCGAAAAACGAGCTACTCGTTATTCGATATTCAAACTTGAATATCAAAAAAGCAGATTTGACGGATGTTTATATACAGAATGTCTAAATTGATACATTTTATTAAATGAGTGATCTAAAACGAACTAAATACATCATAATTGGGAATAACCGAGCAGTGGATTCACATAAAAACTGCTCTTTCTCCTTGTTTTTTGATATTGGCGAATCTCGAAAAACGAGCCACTCGTTTTTCGATATTCAAACTTGAATATCAAAAAAGCAGATTTGATGGATGTTTATATACCGAATGTCTAAGTTGACACATTTTATTAAATAAGTGATCTAAAACGAACTAAATACATCATAATTGGGGATGCCCGAGCAGTGGATTCACATAAAAACTGCTCTTTCTCCTTGTTATTTGATATTGGCAAATCTCGAAAAACGAGCTACTCGTTATTCGATATTCAAACTTGAATATTAAAAAAGCAGATTTGAAGGATGTATATCTACAGAATTTCTCCAAAACACATTTTATTAAATCAATGATCTAAAACGAACTACAAATATCATAATTGAGGATGCCTGAGCAGTGGATTCACATAAAAACTGCTCTTTCACCTTGTTTTTTGATATTGGCGAATCTCGAAAAACGAGCTACTCGTTATTCGATATTCAAACTTGAATAACAAAAAAGCAGATTTGATGGATGTTTATATACAGAATGTCTAAATTGACACATTTTATTAAATGAGTGATCTGAAACGAACTAAATACATCATAATTGGGGATGCCCGAGCAGTGGATTCACATAAAAACTGCTCTTTCTCCTTGTTTTTTGATATTGGTGAATCTCGAAAAACGAGCTACTCGTTATTCGATATTCAAACTTGAATATTAAAAAAGAAGATTTGAAGGATGTATATCTACAGAATTTCTCCAAAACACATTTTATTAAATCAATGATCTAAAACGAACTAAAGATATCATAATTGAGGATGCCTGAGCAGTGGATTCATATAAAAACTGCTCTTTCTCCTTGTTTTTTGATATTGGCGAATCTCGAAAAACGAGCCACTCGTTTTTCGATATTCAAACTTGAATATCAAAAAAGCAGATTTGATGGATGTTTATAAACAGAAAGTCTAAATTGATACATTTTATTAAATGAGTGATCTAAAACGAACTAAATACATCATAATTGGGAATAACCGAGCAGTGGATTCACATAAAAACTGCTCTTTCTCCTTGTTATTTGATATTGGCGAATCTCGAAAAACGAGCTACTCGTTATTCGATATTCAAACTTGAATATTAAAAAAGCAGATTTGAAGGATGTATATCTACAGAATTTCTCCAAAACACATTTTATTAAATCAATGATCTAAAACGAACTACAAATATCATAATTGAGGATGCCTGAGCAGTGGATTCACATAAAAACTGCTCTTTCACCTTGTTTTTTGATATTGGCGAATCTCGAAAAACGAGCTACTCGTTATTCGATATTCAAACTTGAATATCAAAAAAGCAGATTTGATGGATGTTTATATACAGAATGTCTAAATTGACACATTTTATTAAATGAGTGATCTAAAACGAACTAAATACATCATAATTGGGAATAACCGAGCAGTGGATTCACATAAAAACTGCTCTTTCTCCTTGTTTTTTGATATTGGCGAATCTCGAAAAACGAGCCACTCGTTTTTCGATATTCAAACTTGAATATCATGTCTAAATTGACACATTTTATTAAATGAGTGATCTAAAACGAACTAAATACATCATAATTGGGGATGCCCGAGCAGTGGATTCACATAAAAACTGCTCTTTCACCTTGTTTTTTGATATTGGCGAATCTCGAAAAACGAGCCACTCGTTTTTCGATATTCAAACTTGAATATCAAAAAAGCAGATTTGATGGATGTTTATATACAGAATGTCTAAATTGACACATTTTATTAAATAAGTGATCTAAAACGAACTAAATACATCATAATTGGGGATGCCCAAGCAGTGGATTTACATAAAAACTGCTCTTTCTCCTTTTTATTTGATATTGGCGAATCTCGAAAAACGAGCTACTCGTTATTCGATATTCAAACTTAATTATTAAAAAAGCAGATTTGAAGGATGTATATCTACAGAATTTCTCCAAAACACATTTTATTAAATCAATGATCTAAAACGAACTACAAATATCATAATTGAGGATGCCTGAGCAGTGGATTCACATAAAAACTGCTCTTTCACCTTGTTTTTTGATATTGGCGAATCTCGAAAAACGAGCTACTCGTTATTCGATATTCAAACTTGAATATCAAAAAAGCAGATTTGATGGATGTTTATATACAGAATGTCTAAATTGATACATTTTATTAAATGAGTGATCTAAAACGAACTAAATACATCATAATTGGGAATAACCGAGCAGTGGATTCACATAAAAACTGCTCTTTCTCCTTGTTTTTTGATATTGGCGAATCTCGAAAAACGAGCTACTCGTTATTCGATATTCAAACTTGAATAACAAAAAAGCAGATTTGATGGATGTTTATATACGGAATGTCTAAATTGACACATTTTATTAAATGAGTGATCTCAAACGAACTAAATACATCATAATTGGGGATGCCCGAGCAGTGGATTCACATAAAAACTGCTCTTTCTCCTTGTTTTTTGATATTGGTGAATCTCGAAAAACGAGCTACTCGTTATTCGATATTCAAACTTGAATATTAAAAAAGAAGATTTGAAGGATGTATATCTACAGAATTTCTCCAAAACACATTTTATTAAATCAATGATCTAAAACGAACTAAAGATATCATAATTGAGGATGCCTGAGCAGTGGATTCATATAAAAACTGCTCTTTCTCATTGTTTTTTGATATTGGCGAATCTCGAAAAACGAGCCACTTGTTTTTCGATATTCAAACTTGAATATCAGAAAAGCAGATTTGGTGGATGTTTATCTACTGAATGTCTAAATTGACACATTTTATTAAATGAGTGATCTAAAACGAACTAAATACATCATAATTGGGGATGCCCGAGCAGTGGATTCACATAAAAACTGCTCTTTCTCCTTGTTTTTTGATATTGGCGAATCTCGAAAAACGAGCTACTCGTTTTTCGATATTCAAACTTGAATATCAAAAAAGCAGATTTGATGGATGTTTATAAACAGAAAGTCTAAATTGATACATTTTATTAAATGAGTGATCTAAAACGAACTAAATACATCATAATTGGGAATAACCGAGCAGTGGATTCACATAAAAACTGCTCTTTCTCCTTGTTTTTTGATATTGGCGAATCTCGAAAAACGAGCCACTCGTTTTTCGATATTCAAACTTGAATATCAAAAAATCAGATTTGATGGATGTTTATATACAGAATGTCTAAATTGACACATTTTATTAAATAAGTGATCTAAAGCTAACTAAATACATCATAATTGGGGATGCCCGAGCAGTGGATTCACATAAAAACTGCTCTTTCTCCTTGTTATTTGATATTGGCGAATCTCGAAAAACGAGCTACTCGTTATCGATATTCAAACTTGAATATTATAAAAGAAGATTTGAAGGATGTATATCTACAGAATTTCTCCAAAACACATTTTATTAAATCAATGATCTAAAACGAACTAAAGATATCATAATTCAGGATGCCTGAGCAGTGGATTGATATAAAAACTGCTCTTTCTCCTTGTTTTTTGATATTGGCGAATCTCGAAAAACGAGCCACTTGTTTTTCGATATTCAAACTTGAATATCAAAAAAGCAGATTTGATAGATGTTTATCTACAGAATGTCTAAATTGACACATTTTATTAAATGAGTGATCTAAAACGAACTAAATACATCATAATTGGGGATGCCCGAGCAGTGGATTCACATAAAAACTGCTCTTTCACCTTGTTTTTTGATATTGGCGAATCTCGAAAAACGAGCTACTCGTTATTCGATATTCAAACTTGAATATCAAAAAAGCAGATTTGATGGATGTTTATATACAGAATGTCTAAATTGATACATTTTATTAAATGAGTGATCTAAAACGTACTAAATACATCATAATTGGGAATAGCCGAGCAGTGGATTCACATAAAAACTGCTCTTTCTCCTTGTTTTTTGATATTGGCGAATCTCGAAAAACGAGCCACTCGTTTTTCGATATTCAAACTTGAATATCAAAAAAGCAGATTTGATGGATGTTTATATACAGAATGTCTAAATTGACACATTTTATTAAATAAGTGATGTAAAACGAACTAAATACATCATAATTGGAGATGCCCGAGCAGTGGATTCACATAAAAACTGCTCTTTCTCCTTGTTATTTGATATTGGCGAATCTCGAAAAACGAGCTACTCGTTATTCGATATTCAAACTTGAATATTAAAAAAGCAGATTTGAAGGATGTATATCTACAGAATTTCTCCAAAACACATTTTACTAAATCAATGATCTAAAACGAACTACAAATATCATAATTGAGGATGCCTGTGCAGTGGATTCACATAAAAACTTTTTTTCTCGTTGTTTTTTTTGATATTGGCGAATCTCGAAAAACGAGCCACACGTTTTTCGATATTCATACTTGAATATCAAAAAAGCAGATTTGATGGATGTTTATATACAGAATGTCTAAATTGACACATCTTATTAAATGAGTGATCTAAAACGAACTAAATACATCATAATTGGGGATGCCCGAGCAGTGGATTCACATAAAAACTGCTCTTTCTCCTTGTTTTTTGATATTGGTGAATCTCGAAAAACGAGCTACTCGTTATTCGATATTCAAACTTGAATATTAAAAAAGAAGATTTGAAGGATGTATATCTACAGAATCTCTCCAAAACACATTTTATTAAATCAATGATCTAAAACGAACTAAAGATATCATAATTGAGGATGCCTGAGCAGTGGATTCATATAAAAACTACTCTTTCTCCTTGTTTTTTGATATTAGCGAATCTCGAAAAACGAGCCACTTGTTTTTCGATATTCAAACTTGAATATCAAAAAAGCAGATTTGATGGATGTTTATCTACAGAATGTCTAAATTGACACATTTTATTAAATGAGTGATCTAAAGCGAACTAAATACATCATAATTGGGGATGTCCGAGCAGTGGATTCACATAAAAACTGCTCTTTCACCTTGTTTTTTGATATTGGCGAATCTCGAAAAACGAGCTACTCGTTATTCGATATTCAAACTTGAATATCAAAAAAGCAGATTTGATGGATGTTTATCTACAGAATGTCTCCATGACACATTTGATTAAATTAGTAAACTATAACATACTAAAGGCATCGTAATTGAGGATGCCGGAGCAGTGAATTCACATAAAAACTGCTCTTTCTCCTTGTTTTTTTGATTTTGGCGAATATTAAAAAATATGGAGAAAGATCAGTTTTTCGTGAATCCACTGCTCGGGCATCCCCAGTTATGGTATTTTAGTACGTTTTAGATCACTGATTTAAAAAAATGTGTTTTGGAGAAATTCTGTAGCTATATATACATTCATCAAATCTGCTTTTTTGATATTCAAATTTGAATATCGAAAAACGAGTAGCTCGTTTTTCGAGATTCGCCAATATCAAAATACAGCGAGAAATAACAGTTTTTATGTGAATCCACTGCTCAGGCACCCTTATTAACGACATCTTTAGTTTGTTTTAGAAAACGTATTTAATAATAAAGTGTTTTGGGGACATTCTATAGTAATACACCCATCAAGTCTGCTTTTTTGAGATTCAAGCTTGAATATCGAAAAACGAGTAGCTCGTTTTTCGAGATTCGCCAATTTCAAAAAACAAGGAGAAAGGGCATTTTTTATGTGTATCTACTGCTCAGGCATCCACATTTTTAATATCTATTTCATTTTAGATCACCGATTTAATCAGATGTATTTTGGAGACTTTCTTTAGCTACACATCCATCAAATCTACTTTTTTGAGATTCAAATTTGAATGTCGAAAAACAAGTAGCTCGTTTTTCAACATTGGCCAATATCGAATAACGAGCTAGTTGTTTTTCGTTATTCGCCAATATCGAAAAACGAGTAGCTCGTTTTTCGATATTCACCAATATTGAAAAACGAAAAACGAAAATCGAGCTAACTTCACACTGCCAGGTAAACCCTCCTTCTATATGCATATTTGTGAAGTTTTCAGGACCGATATATGGTTGAATTTTTGACACAACTAAACGCTAGATTAACTGTTGGACTGTAAGTGTATTGAATCATAGATTACGTAACGCGAAAAAGACAATACCAGAATCTTAGTAACGTTTTTTTTTTTAAAAAAAAATTAAGTTAGAATTTGTCGTAAAATTAAGAACCTATGAACATCACTGAAATGACAGTAAATCGATGCTAGATTAACTAAAGCGAAAAATGAATTTGTCCAGGCATCATCCGTAAGTTTGAATTCTCCTAAATGAATTTCAATCAAGGAAACAAATTCAACCTTACTTTATGCGTCTAGTAACTGATAATGTAGCTTGAATATAACTTTATTTTATCAGTCATTCGCCCACTTGTAGTGACAATGCAACAACTAACTACCACGAACCACGAGTTTGTCTACTGAGCGGAAGGTATGCAATGATAGGGATAATTTTAAGGTTGGCCTTTATGTATATCGAATCCCCATTTAAATCATATCCTCCAAGTGAATCATCTGTAAATCGAACTTGTTATAATAATAAATACTTACATGTCTGTTTGTACTATTTCGTAGTTTTCTATATACAACAATCTCATAGTTTAAATCTATCTTGTCGTACGCCCATTTCAATATTACATCATCTTCAACTTTGACTTTTACAGACTTTTTATCATTTCTCCATTTGAAGTCTATATATAGGAAAATATACATTAGGAAAATATACATTGTAGTAAGTTTAAAATCAACTTTTTATATGTGCACAAAAAATTGAAATGAACAAAAACCTTAGCCGAAATTTGCCAAATGTACTCGTAATTGCCGTGTAATTAAAAATTTTTTACTCAACAAAAAAAATACGAGGAATTTAGACAAATAGGATGCCTGTAATTTGCTGTATAAATCAAAACTTTTTACCTAGCACTGAAAGATGTATGTCAACATTTTGACGCCGTTCTGGTGTCAACTTTAACTGACGTGAATACAGTCCCGTATCTTCAAGCGTTGTGTTTAAGATCGTCAGTACTGTCACTGGTCCATTTTTCGTGTATCTTTGTTCAATGTTGTATTTCCCGTTGTCCTCGATAATTATATTTTGATTCTAGAAAATATTAGTTAGATAAAGTTTGAACCAACAACGCAACAATATTATAATAGCACAATTTTCCACCATTGACCCAGTGGTGTCGCTTATCACCAAAATTTGTATGAAAATGAATTCAGCTACCCAGAAACCGTATATTTTGATACCAAACGCGGTTATATTATGACAGTTAATTGAAAAGTGGCATTTGCCAATCAAACACATTGACAATTTTGGAAACGTTGGCCCATTTCGGACTAAAACATTATTATTGATCTTTATCTGTCGTGGGTGATGCGTGCAAACATTTCAAATACTCTGACTTTTCTCGGCGTTTCTGTCATGTTTTTTAGGTTAATATAAAGTTATGACCTCCCGAGTTCATTGTGATTTTCTTGTTTTTAAATATTATGTAGCCTGAAATCATACCAAAAATCACATTTCGACTGCATTATGTCACACGTTTTCATTTCGTATGTATGAAAAAAGTGTAAATATTAAAACAAGTATACCTTATATATGATCACGTCCAAATCGTCTGCTTCTAATGACCATATTAACTCAGTTGTACAGCCCACAATAACAGATTTGTTTTGCGGATATGGGTTCCGTCGTCCTTCCAGATCTAATGTAATCAAATGAATAAATGAAATGGAGTTTTAAGGCACATCAACTTCTACTGGTCTATATTGCGCCAAATAAAACATGAATGGTACGAGACAAAATATGCAAACACAGAGTGTATTTATGTACATAAAAAATATCAAATATCACAAATTATTAATTAAGTAAAATTATAAATCATGTAAACTAATAATTAAAAATGGAAAACATAATATATATGTTCGTACATTATCATACAGTTCCGGTTAAGCAACTAACTGACTTACTGACTGACAAATGTTGTACTTCCAGAAACGTGCATTCAATTAAATTGTGTTTATTTATTAAAAAAGAAGCAACAGTGTTCAGATTCTGAATGAAGGTCTCGCTTCTAGAATGAAATGTATTCCAGAAAATAAAACGCTGCAGAATTACCCACGCAAAGCAAAACGCAGATTAGCCCCATTTAAAACTAGTTCTGAAAAAAATAATAAAGCGAAACTGGCAAAACACGGAACCCCTTTCCGTCAATATTTGAAGAATATATTAACTCAGTATAGTATATAAATTACAGATACAAATATTATTGATTGAACTTACCAGCTATTGAAATTAAACCTACAATGGCTATAACAAAGAAGTTCATCTTTATCCTGTGAACACTTGAACTAATTAATTAATTTTATGTTTAGTGTTTTATTTGTGACTATTTCAATTGATGTGTTGTGTAACGGAATAAAGTTTCCGGATTGTTTTTGTAAAATATACTTTCATATGATCGATGTATTTTAAATATGTTTCACCCTTAAATTTGCTTTGTTTCAATGTATTTTAAATATGTTTCACCCTTAAATTTGCTTTGTTTCAATGTGTTGTGAGGAATTAATATGTCAACCACTGGCATGTTCATTTTTCAAACACGCGAATGGTAAACTTCGAACGAATAAATAAGCATTGCGCATTCTAACATTTATTACACAGGCGATTGTCTTTGAATAATTACGATGGCCCAGTAAGTAAGACGTTGGATCGCTAGCCAGGAGTTCCCGTTTTCGATTCCAGTTCATCTGCAGTTTCAGGCGTGGTTCTTACTTGTGTCAGCGATTGTGTTTATAGTCGTTTGGATGGGACAAAAAAAACGAGGACACGTCTACACATATGGGTACACGCGACAAATACCATGGCAGAGAGAATTGGATATAGGAGTATGTTCAGGCGCCACTGCCCGTGCACAATTTCCTTCGTATTTAACATCCACTCGACACAATAATGAGCAAATGGGTTTGGTCATTTTGTCTTTTGTCGGTTCAATGTGTGGATTACCATAGAATGTGAATGTGTTAAATGGGTCACATCACATTACTATAGCCTATTCGTAACGGAGTTAAGTCTCATCGGGCGCGTGTCCACAGAAGGGGCGGGGGAAGATTGTCTGCCTCACCCTGCTGGCACACTAAGAATATTTTTTTCTTCTTACATTCATGGGAATAACACCGTTTCGACTCTATCCACTTTAATATCATATACAGGGATGTACATAAATGAGCAGAAATATTGTCTCCATCTTACCCCACCTTCTGCCACTACCCTACTCACCCACCCAGGTATCTAGAGAATTTGCTTGGCGCATGCATAAGATTTTTTTCGTTTATGAAATTGCTAGAGGGTAAGTCAAAATGTTATCCCCAAAAAGCTGGTGGATAAGGCAATGCTTAATTTTTTTTTATTCAAACGCCTAGGCTAGACATTGCAGATAAGAGATACACTTCTTAACTTTTAGAAATTCAGAAGTAATAACTTGTGGTAGGATTACTATACTGATTTCAAAATCAGAGAAGCACTTTAATCAAATCATTCTAGAAAACGACTTATTAAATTGATCAGAGCAATTTTTGTGAACAGTATGCTGACACATCACAATTCCAAGACATTGCGAGAAGGTTTAGAGTCTGTTGTGCACAGTACCCGGTGTGTCCACCGCGAGTGTCAATAACAGCAGCGCAGCGTCTGTAGATGGAGTGGACCAGACGATTGATGAACGCCATTGATACCTTGAACAACACTCTCGGGAAAGCCTGACGCAATCCATCGGCACGACGTTATTAAGTCTCCTCTGAATTTCATCTCAAAGATCTTTAAATCGGGTTTAAGTCAGATCAGGACTAAGGGCTTATCAGTGCATAACGTTGACACCGTTCTGCTGTAAAATGTCCCGTGTAACTATGGTGGCGTGAGCACGGGGCGTTGTCATGCTGGAAAACGTTGTTTGGATGACGTGGGCTGTGAGAGCTTGATCGATGTAGCGTACTGCTGTGATACTCCCATGACCAAGATTTTTGAACACCACATGACTCACCCTCTGGTTCAGGTCGCTTCCACCCCAAACCATTATGCTTGGACGACGCCATATTCTGGTCCGGACATGTGCAGTTGATACGCAAAACCGACTCTCGTCTGTAGTACAGTTTTCCATTGTCCGTGTCGCCAGGTCTGGTGTTGTTGGGCAACATGTAAACGTTCACATCGAAGGCGAGTGATGAGGATCAATCAGTCAACGGTAATGTCTACGGCAGATGTCCTCTCTGGTGAGACGCCGGCGCACAGTATCGGTACCGTTGGGTCTTTCGTGTGTTCCCAGTACCTGACGTGTTGTCTCAGATGCCTTTGAAGGGATTCTGCACCACGTGCTATAGCACAACATGGCGGTTTTGTGGCCTAGTGGTGACCTATTGTCTACCAATTCGGGGGCGATCATCCGTGGTGTTAGTGGCCCGAAAGCGTTGCTTAAGTGATTGGCAGCGGCTTAGGCAGTGTGGCCAGCCTTGAGTCGCCCAAGCGCCTGTTTCCTCTGAGCGGTCAGAAGTCGTGGCATGCTGCTGACGTTGTAGTGTGGATGATTCAACCAGGTAGGGGAGGGGGACATCACGTGCAGTATGAGTTACTTGAAAATCATGGAGAACACATTACCATCTCAGAAGTCAGATTGCGTTTTTGATAACTCAATTCTGTGCTTACTCAGGTAACGTTGGAGATAAGGACAATAAAAACATTTGGGAAGTTTTATGCAATGCGCCTATTCACAGTACCATACCAACCTGACGTTTCTTCTGCTGCTCAGTATATCTCAAAATGTTTTTTTCAATTAAAATATGCATACATTCCCTGTCAATAGCACACGACATGTGCTACCAAGGCCAGTATCAATCTTAAAAATAATATTTACCACAATCACAAGAAGTCATGGTTTAAAAGCCCTAATAATTTAGGAACAATCCGGTTTCTATCACGTAGTGTTGAAACAAAATCCATTTAAGAAATTAAAATTGCTTTTATTCAGAACCTGAACATACTAAATACATACGTAATAAACAATTAATACATGCGGCTAACTGTTTCTGTCTAAAGCTTACCATATAACACAACATAGTATTTAAAAGAATTTACGTGTTTCAAAGATCTAAGGAGGCTTCATATGGTAGGACGATACAGGGATAGATAAGGGGATAATATGTGATTGTTAATATTAAAGTTTAGAAAGAAAACCCCCCAAAATGTTAATTGAAACAATAGCCTCTCGCTCCTGACAACAAACGATGACGATCAACATATACACGTTGAAGTTTGGGCGTAATTATGGTGTTTTGAAGGAGGGGGAAGAGACAATAAGAGTTATTTCAATTTTACATATCTTAAGCATGCTAATATTAAAAATATACATAATAATTTAACTAAAATTAAGTCATTATAAAGCAACTCCTTATAAGCCTCTGTGTCCGATGTGCGGAATTGTTGTTTTGTGGGAGTTATAACTTATTCCAACACTAACGACGATAACTCAGATAAATAATTCAAATTGTACTTTTAATAAACGGCCATAATAACGAGATAGGTAACACTAGGGCGACCCAGTCACTAGACTAACGTTAGTAGTATATAGAGCATATATACAAGCTTAGGATTAAAATAATTATATGATAATATTTGATAAGATGTTAAATTGCACACAGGAAACAGATGTTTAAATGCAGAAGAAGATTTGGACATAGCAAGAACGCGGGTTAACTATAATTACGTAATATATATCGTTACATTAAGTATAAACTCAAACAGTTAAAAGACTTGAAAGATTAGTGAGATATCAATTCGGACATTGGTCAATTACTACTAACATCATACAATAAAATATATACAAAGATACACTATAACAATTGTATTGTATCATACTTCGTCTTTGCCCTCCTCCTTCAGCTGCTCTGTTTTTAGTGGAATACTTGAACCTTTCTGTAATAAATAAAACAATAAATGTAATGAAATAGAGATTAAAGTTCTACTTTTCACTTCCGGGATTTTCCCCTGACATCGGCGGCACGACCTTTTGATATCGATCAAAAGAAACATTTATAATAAGGAAAACCTGTAATTTATTATTAAAATACATGAATGGACATTAAACCTAACAAAGACGGAATGGGGGGGGGGGGGATTTCACACCATCTTTCCAACATCTTATGTAGTATATTATATTTTATTACCTCGTATTCAGCTTTTTTCCTCTGTTTTGCACAATTACGCAATTCTAAAAATAGACAAATACATGCTTAGTTGTTGTGTTTCCACAATTAGAATCAATAGTTAATCAAAAATTAAGACAATATATAACAGCCGCGTGAATTCAGAGAAAAGGCATGTAGAGTTAGATTAATTTGAGATAAGCAAATTGACTGGTATTCACTTGTGAACAGGATGTTAACTAATTTTGTTACGAAAGATGTTGCACATTTACAACGGAATGAAATTCTAGAAGTCTTAATAAAGCGAACTTTTGGCAGTTAAGGAAATATACTCCGTGCTTTTAAAGCAGCTAGCCGACTAATTACTACTTACATTTCCTTGGATATCATCTTATCTATATTATTTTGCGGATCACTCCAAAAATCCTTACTTTTAATTATAATCGCACTAAGACCACGTTGGTGATTGCGAGGGTTATTCTACGTCCATCACTAGTTTCCTTATCAGCACCGAATCTCACTGTCATAAATTATGGTATTTTCCAAAATTTCTATATGAACCAAAAGGCCGTGGTTATGAAATGTGAAATAGCTTTAGACGTCATTCTAATTCATAGAGTAAATGAGAGTCAAGACTGAATCGCGAATGCACCTAGCTATACTCTATACACATGAAATTGGCCCTTTCGAAATAAATTGCTTAAACAAAGGCTTACTTTCTCTGTTCCACCACATCACTACTGCTGCTACTGCCATTGCAACAATAAACAGCACCCCTAATACGATGGCAGCAACTTCCTCATTATATAATCTAGAATCATCTGTTTTAATCTGTGGCTTTTCCATCGGGGTCTGCTTCTCTAAAATAGAACCAAGATAATTCCAAGGTAATAAAACATGTCACAGGACAATTGATTGGCTATTTCTAACAATGAAAGTTCTTATCAGCCATATTTCGACGATTGGTTATTCCGTTTTCGGGTCCAAGCCAACACATACATAAATAAGGGTATTCAATCAGCCTAAAAAATCAAACAAGTTTTCAAAAACTGTAGAGTGTTTACTGTTTGAATATGGTTGCGGAATCCTGACTAGCCGATCATTATCCAAATTAAAAGAGAGGTAGCTTTACGAGATATTGTTGTTTGAATTGCGATAGGTTTTTCTCCTTCGGAATAGCAGAAATAACCCAGTACGCTTGGAGAAAAATAATATTTACAATTAATCTTAATTAGTTTCTTTGCTTCAACAAGTAGATTTGGTATCTACGGCATGTTGTTTGTAAATATAGTCTACTCAATTTCAACTACAGAAATATACTTATTTATACAGATATTTTTAAATGTAATAGCATAAACACAGGTTTTAAAAACTTATAGGACTTAAAGATACATTATGGGAGATTAGATAGCGAGCTGGCAGTTCTCATTATAATGTAAAGGTAATTTGCTGAGAATTTCAGTCAAAATGATCCACTATGAACCAAGAACGAAATGGATGAAAGTTCCGCTTAGCCTCGATCAACATTACTGAAGTCGGTAAGACAAAACTAATAGTCTCGATTATCCATTTAATCGTTAACCACGAAGGAAAGTTTTGAGTGTTAATCGGACTATAATCCGACAAATAGCGCAGGCCAGGCTTGCCATCGACAGCTGATTATGGTCTGGATAAGTTAAATGGATAATTTCAGGCCTAAAGAAAGACCTACAATAGGCAGATTTTGCTCTTGCATAATGTATGTTTAGATATATCATAATTCGATATAAACCTTCAATTGTCAACAATTAATAATTTTGTAATGAATCGCATCTTTTAAAAATATAATTGGCCATATCATTTACTGCATAACATGAGACGTACCTGTAAGTATAATGGTGTTTGAACTTTGTTTTTGATCAGGAAAGATAATGCGACAGTTATAGTCATAATTGAAGTCCCCTGTGGATGCATTACGTAGCATTACAGTAATTTGGCCTTCTATATCACTGGAAACATGTCGTTCTGTGATATTAAATATAAGTCTATTGGTATCATTATCTAATGATGATGCAAATTTATCAGCATGCCAATATCCAATTGCTTCAACCTGTTAAACAAAAACATTACATTTGATAAAAGGTAAGTTATTCATGGTGGGGTTAATCCCTATACAATTGTAGTGGTATTTTTACAAAGTTTCGGTGAGGGCCATCTCTATATGGCCCATCCTTCAGAAAACCAAGTTTACACAAAACCGCGTACAACGTTTACAGCGACAGTAACTTGTACGGAACCCTTGAATTTCATTAAGTCTCTTCAATAATATAGCCGCAAAGCCAGCAATTGTTAAAACAACGTTTCACACACTGAACGGAAGTTTTTAGAGTGTTGATTGGGTTCGTCCTCTTGTAACCATATTTCCCCAAATCACGATATCGATAGGCTTTGTCCTGCCATTACCTTAATACTTGAAATCAGATTTGAAATCCATCGGATTCACAAGAATTTTTAAAAAGGAACGTCACTCTAGAAACAAAGGCCGGGTTTACAAGTTCACATAAAGGTAATAAAAATAAAATAAATCCAAGTACGAACAATCCAAACCATTAGTCAAAATTTACAGTCCAATAAAAACGGTCGAGGCAATATAGTGTAATATTCCGTATTTTACAAACCAGTTTACAAACTCATGTTTTTACAACACTGTTGATGATATGGAACCAAACTGTAAAACTGCGCATTCGTAACAAGTATTTGTTGGGTTGTAAAACTTTGGGTGTTATGTGGTGGCATTACCCTAATGCTTCTCGTCAAATCTCAAATAAATCCATTAAAACTGCGACTTCTATCGGACTAACAGGGTTGCAACGCTAAATATCAATACCGGACCTCCCTTTTATGACCCCTACATGCTCTTTTTATATCCACAAATATTTCTGCAGGTTTAATGAGAGTTTAACCTATGAAGCCATATTAGGGAAATGCTCAATAGATTGAGTCATTTTAAGATCACACCGAAATCTGCCAAGAAACACCATGCATTCACTAGCCCACGTGAGCATATACAAATGTAAATATAAATAATCATAGACGTACCGTTTGGTTTGTTGATTTCATACGAGTAAGTAATATCATAAGTGCAGGAGATGTATATCTATATCTCCATACAAATGTAACATCTTCTTGGGGTACAGATTCCATAATTGGGGTGTCGGTATGGATGAGTTGTTCTGTAATATACGATATGAAAGTATCATTAATACTGTTTTTATACCAAACGCCATGAAATGCTGCTGAACAAATCACACCGAGAGAAAGACTAGTACCGAAAAAAAAAATCAGTGCTTTTATTGGAGTTTTTTATATTAAAACAATATAATTGATCATCTTTGTGTTCTCCAATGTCTTTTACTTCACAAGGTGTTTGATCGACCCGAATGGTTAAAATTTGTGTAGTAGAATTGTCTGTGTAATCTCTTAGGATTGCCCATGGATTCTGTATAAAACACTAAGAGATATTCAGAGTTGAATTAACGCTCGTCCTCATTTTTCATTGAGAAAGTAGACTTGCTAATTATAAAGAGGTATCAATTAAAAATGATTCGGATATGGAAGTGTGGTCTTGTATTCACCCCATTTTTATTTCAAATGAAAAAGATCCACAAAAATAAGTATTCAATATGCATATACCAATTTAGTTTTGTGATGTGTATGCTTAATAAGTTTCTAACATGAGCTATTACCAAGAAACAAATTAACATGGGTCATTTGCTCATGTCTGTAAAATATTTTATTTAGTTTATACTCTCAAGTAGCATATATTATTTTAATTTTGATGTGTATTCTTAATGGGTGTCTAACATAAGTAAAAACAAAATACACATGGATCACGTTTCTTTCTGTCTGTAAAATATTCTATTTAGTTTATACTCTCAAGAAGTATTACGAAAAACGTACTTTCTGTTAGAGACACAAGTTGACTATTCTTAGAGCAGCCATCATGGAATTCTAATTGGACCATGTACATATAAATCACATCAAGCATTACTGTATAGTCAATTGTCAAATTCAGTGTATTTGTTCCATCCACTCCTTTCGTCCGCTGAACCGACATCCTATTTTTACTTTTGATGGAGGTTTCATCGTCATTTTCCCAAACAAAAAGATCTTGCTGCAATAAAAGAAAAGAAACGTCCCACTGTTCTGCTCTCAACATGGGCTATTGAAGACGGGCATATGTGGGAAATCTTGCCCGGGCAACGGCGCTACGGTATACTCTAATATCGATTTCAAACTGCCAAGGGATCTTTACGTGCACGCCAATGTGTACGCGGGACTTCGGGTTTTCGTCCCATCCGAACGACTAGAAACCTGTCCTTGTCAGACCATCCGTCCTGCACCGACGAGGGGAAACCACACAGAAAAATCTGGATGAACTTTCTCGGCCAATGTCGAGATCGAACACCCGACCTCCGTAGGCCGTAGCGCGGCTGTCCATGTTGTATGTCCGTCGTCATTAGCCCAATCGGAGCAGAGTAGTAAGACGTTGAACCCCCTTTGATTGTATTTCCATGATAAAGTTAAACCCTAAAATGGGTGTCGTTTATTTTCAAAATGGGATTACAGTGGGTAATTTGAGGTGTCATAATGTATAAAGCTAACTCACTCTATAAGGGCACCGGAGATTTGTAGCCTTATATCACCGAGAGAGCCTACGTCGAAATAATATGAGTCGGAATTATTCCAAATTAAACGAAACGTAAACTTAATCTCAGTTTTCTATGACCCCAACAAACAAAACGCAACCGAAGTAATGTGTATTGCAGGATTAAGATGCCAATCAATATGCGAATATGACGCCAAAGTTGCATAAGTTGAGAAAGTCCAACTTTGCCATTAGCGTACCTGACTACCTATTCGCTCAGACAATGCCAATGACACACACGCAGTCAGTTCTGAACAAAAAGATCCGGCTTGCAGCAACATCGCCGCTTACATCTCAATGTACTAAAATATCGATTCCCGAAACGGACTAGGCAAGTGATTCGTGGGATGCCAAGTGCGCAGGAACCAGTCGTGACCTTGTCTGACATCTGCTATGCTCTTCCTGCAATGTACCTTTCAAATCAAAAGCATGTGGATGGGCTTTTCTCTTTGAACTAGTTGCTTAGTTTTTCGAATTTTTCAAGTTTTTTATTTTTTTTTAGTTTTGGAATGACCTACCATAACACCGTTGTGGCGATATATTCGAATTTTATGCGGTATATTGCCATCAAGTTGGTACTTCCATATTATGGACACTCCTTCACCAACAACAACAGTCTTGGTATTAATGCCGGTTTTCCACTGGAAATCTAGTTTGAAGAAAAACACAAAGCATATTCAGATTCCTGTACTTATTCCTGGGAGCCGAATCCCAAGCTCGGACATTTACAATAATATGAACCAAATACTTTCAGTTTTCAATGTTGACACTGAATCGACTGCACTGAATTATATCTTTACAATTATTATTACCCTCTGAACCATCCCCCTGGATCATTATACTGAAGTTACTTCCTGTCTGGACAGAAAAGAATTATGAAAAGGATCCATTAGAACCTATAGCTTCTAATGGTGCGTTTTAATGTACCTCCGGGCGGGTAGTCGCGGATTATCACAGAAGAGTGTATGTTTTGGAAAGTGGGCGTGTGTTTGAGTGTTGGTGTGACGGGGGGGGGGGGGCTGGAAGTTATAAACATATGCGTGGACCAAGAGCGGATATGTATAGGATATTAACCTACCCAAGGTTGATATGATAGAGAACACGCGAGCGAAGCCCAAGGGTTCTCTATCATATCAATCCGAGGGAGAGTAGGTTTATATCTGACATATACAACGTTCACCCTTAAATTTAATGGACTCTTCTAAAAAAGGCAACAGTGATTGGATAATTGCTCGGTAGTTTCCGCCAAATAGCGAGAATTACCGATGTAATATTGTGCGTGTTTTTGTTTACACGTCGCCATTTTGGGAAATTGAATTGAAAGCAAGTACAAAATGGATAATTAAACGAAGTCAGACGAATAATCAATCCTTTTTAGTAATCATATTGACGATGGAATAGATGTGGATGCAAATATTATAAATTATAATTATTATAAAAAAAAACATTTTTATAGCGCACAATTCACTGGGTGCTCAAGTGCGCTTTACAAAACATTATAAATTATCACATTACAGTATCACAGACAAAATAAAATAAAAATATAATCATACATTATTAAGTAAACAATATATTATGAAGATATAATGACTCAAGGTAAAAATAAGACAGTAAAATATAGAATTACTAGAAGATTAAGACAAATTTAAAACAGTTATAGCTAAAGGCTTCTTTAAATAAAAAAGTTTTGACAGATTGTTTAAAAACTACGGAGCCCCTTAAGTGCACGATTCCACTCTTATATAATTTTTTCGTACATGATTCCACTCTTATATAATTATTTCGTTTAAACGAATATTAATTCGTTTAAACGAAATATTAATTCGTTTAAACGAAATATTAATATTTCGATATAAGGAATTAATATTTCGTTTAAACGAATTAATATTTCGTTTAAACGAATTAATATTTCGTTTAAACGAAGTAATATTTCGTTTAAACGAATTAATATTTCGTTTAAACGAATTAATATTTCGTTTAAACGAAGTAATATTTCGTTTAAACGAAGTAATTATTTCGCTTTACGTAGGGGTATTTAGCAATGGGATGAAACTGAAGACCCACGAGGATGTACAAGCAGCCATCCGAAACAACGCCGCTTGACCAAATGACAGACCTCATAGTTTCACACGCACCACTAGACCACCCAACTTCCATTTCGCTGGAACGGCAAGTCACGTAACACTAACAAATGGATAGGGTGTACACCCTTATGAAATGGACTTAAACGTCCTACTGTTCTGCCTTGAGTTTGACGGGGCTATTGAAGATGGGCATACGCCAAATATTGTGCTTTGGGGGATATTTTGCCCAAACAAAATCGCTACAGCCTACTCTTATATGAAATTGCAACTGCCAAGGGATCTTTGTTGCGCACGCCAATCTGTACACAGGACCTCGAATTTTTCGTTCCATCCAAAAGACTAGACAGTTGCCCTTGTCAGACCCTCCTTCCTGCATCACTCACAACTGGGAACCACGAAGAACACTCCAGATGAACTTTCTCCGCCAACACTGGGGCGAATCAGCGACCTCCTGGCTAGCGCGCTAGTGTCTTATCCACTTAGCCACCGTGGCTCCTGCATACGCTTATAAACCAAACGGTTGATACCCCAAAACATATGTTAAAACATTTGCTGCTATCGGGTTAACAAGGTTTTCGTAATGGAGATCATGTTGGGGAACACGAGGCCTGACATTGAAAATAGTGGCATTTTTTCAATTGACGGCTTCTACGTGACATGGAGCAGGGTCACTTGTCTAACCTCAAGGGTTATTTCCGGGTCTACCTGCGAAATAGCATTACGCACAAGCGAATTAATGATATAAAATGAACCATGTGTATATCCCGTATATCGATAACGATAGAGATAACGATTGTTTTTTTTAACGTTTCTTTTTTCAAATTCGGTGTTTGGAGCATTGGGGTTAGTCGATGTGTTAAATCGACATTGATTAATTCGATTAATCGAAATGATTAATTCGTTATTTGTTAAAACGAAATATTAATTCGTTTAAACGAAATAATTAATTCGTTTAAACGAAATATTAATTCACACGGTTTGAATGCTATGTATAGTTGCGTATCGTCAGCATATAGATGGAAATCAACGCCGTATCTTTGAACAATCTTACCGAGCGGAGTCGTGTATACAGTGAATAGGATCGGACCTAAAATTGAGCCCTGGGGTACACCATACTGAAGATCTGTTGGGTTAGACAGCTTTCTATCGATTATCACTGACTGACTTCTACTATTTCAAGCACAGCACCATGGACACAGAATTCAGA
Source organism: Patella ulyssiponensis (assembly GCA_963678685.1). Lineage (NCBI taxonomy): Eukaryota > Metazoa > Mollusca > Gastropoda > Patellidae > Patella > Patella ulyssiponensis. The sequence continues at coordinate 7,977,463 of OY783227.1, read as the reverse complement.
TTGTAGACGTGATAGTAAGGTATTATGATCCACCGTGTCAAAAGCTGCGGACAAATCAAGAAGTACCAGCTGTACACATTTATTATTATCAACTGGTGTTAAGATGTCATTTTGAACTTTCAATAACGCGGTTTCAGTGGAGTGGAATTTTCTATAGGCACTTTGAAATTTGTCAAGTAAATTATGTTCACTAAGATGATGTTTAAATTGTTCAGCAATGCACTTTTCGAGTACTTTAGATAAGAAGCTGAGGTTTGAGACTGGTCTATTGTTTTTGTCGATGTTTGGATCTAAAGAGGGTTTCTTGATGAGTGGAAATACATGAGCAGTTTTGAATGGGTTTGGGAATATTCCAGATTTAAACGATGTGTTGATGATATTCAATATAACCGGTAAGAACACTTCAAGGTTGGTTTTAAGGAACCAGGTAGGTAAAGGATCAAGCGAACAAGAAGTAGATTTCATGGATCTGATTATCTTGGTTAATTCCAATTCATCTAGTTCACAAAAACTACTCAAAAGACATACATTAGTAAAAGGCTCAGAGACGACACCTTCGTGAGTTGCATTCACAGATAGATCATAACGGATTGTTTTTATTTTGTCGAAAAAAATATTCTGCAAATCGGTTCTGTAAATCAGAACAATTTTCTGTTGATAGGGTAGTTTTTCCAAAATTAGGGTCTAAAAGGGAATTTACAACTCTGTAGAGATCTTTCTGTTTGTTTGTGCTGCTTAAGATTTTATTTGCATAAAAGTCAGTTTTTGTGGTTTCGATAAGACTTTTTACTTTAAGCCTAAGAGTGTCATAAATGTCTTTATGAATTAAAATCACCAGTTATAATTAGCTGAAGACTAGATTGCGATATCGAATCCAGGAGTAGACTAAAGTCTTCAAAAAATAATTGTTCATGCTGCTTTGATTGGGGGTCTGTATACTGTTATTAACCTGAATTTACTCCGATTGACAGATAAAATACAGTCAATGTATTCAAATGAAGAAATATGATGAGGATCTATCCAAAGCCTGAAGAAAATTTAGATCAAAAGGCAATCTTTTCCGATATTTCTGACAATGAACCGTGATTGAAATTTAGGTATGTTCAGAGAAGGATTTGACCGACTGTATCCAAAAATACTTTACAAAGGAACTTTTGAGCGATAAATACTTTCAAATCTTGCAGTGTGTGGAGAAATAATGTTGGCGGAAAGAAAATTCTGAAAGATATCTTAGACATGGAGTATGGATAACCGATTTAAATATGCCGATAAGTACACCGTCTATTTCGTTACTGAATGCTACAAACTGTACCATAACTTTTTTTTTATTCTCAAAAGAATAAAATTTTATTTCTGTGTTCTTTGTATTATTTCGATCATCTACATTATCAGCGGTTGATAAGAGCCGAATATATCGACCTTGGATGACGTCATCAGCGGTTGATATGAAATATCAACCTGCCATGACGTCATCAGCGGTTGATATGAACCGAATATATCAACCTCTGATGACGTCATGAGAGGTTGTTATGAGATATAACTGCTATGGACATCAAAGGAAAAAACTACTACCAGTTACTACTATATTATATATATATAATGAATAAGAAAGAAGATAAATATACCTGAAATAGTAAGATCGATATCTGTATACTCTTTAGTAGAATCTATCTGACATCTGTATAACCCAGCATCTTCAAATGTAACATTCCGTATAGTTAATATCGTTTTACTATCATGGGTTTCGTGAATTCTGTATTTATCGTTGTTTTGCAACTTATGATTTTGCTAAAAATAGTATATAACAAATGTGTAAAGCGATGGAATGAGAGGTATGGATTATATTATTTATCATTAAACATCCATCGACATAATCAACTGGTTTATGTTTTTATTGATAATGTCAAAATAGGCACGAAGCTTTTGAATTTGAAGAACTGTCCTGTAAACGGTCGGTGTTTCTCAGGGTTTTATTTGTAAACTAGCAGTATCTATTACTAACATGCAATACCATGACTAGAAGTAAGGACATACTGTATTAAGTGCGATACGGGAACTGCTTTCGTGTTATAGAACACAGATACCAACTGGTGTTATTCAATACCTGTGCTAACTGAGAAAGTTACAGGGGTTTTAAACATAGTTTTAATACATGTATAAACCAACCTTGCTAATAGATGTTTTGTAATCTTGTTGGTCTAAATCCCAGATAAGCGTTGCGTCGCAGCCAACTAAAGGTGAATCAATTTTTTCTGAAGTGATCTTCAGAGCCAAACAACCTACATTGCACATGTATATATCAACACTAATGTACTAAATAGTTCCTTGAAACATAATAATATATTTTCGGACATACATTGTAAATAACTAGAAAAACATGTAATTTAAAGATATATTATGTAAAATAGTTCCAAAGTAGATAATGTAAAATGAATAATTTGAAAATTTCATTCAAATTACTCTATTGCAAGCGAACATAATAGCCTTTTAAGGTTTTACAGACGTGTTCAATAATTTCAACCACCGTACTGGTTGATCGAAGCTAAGTCTTGTTCCTCCATATTTGATTAAATCAAAGTATCGCTGAACCATTTTTAATCTATTTAATATCGGAGAAATCTGATAGTTCAATAAGGCCTGGATCAGTTAATTAATGTGTAATTAATACTTTAGGAAACATTTCGGGCCTAAAGAAATACCTGCGATTGGCAGATTTAGCTGTTAATGCAGGTTTGAGAAGCATTGGAATCATTAGAAATAAACTAAATGTCATAATTATCCAAATACCCACATCCAAGGATTGCAATATTCGATCAGTATTAGGTATCTTAAAACGTCTATACCCTACCGATTCGTAATTGTTACTCCATATTCAAATTACTGCAAACATAAACCCCATTTGCAATAAATCGGTGACAACGCTTCTAATTTCTAACGTTACTTAAAATAACGTGTTATAAGTAAAGTGTAAAACGTTAATAACCTATAACACATACTTTTAAAAAACGTTAAGAGAATACTCTTCGAAACGTCGCCTAAATAAATCAGTAATTGTTCTTCCATAAGTGTCTGTCATAGTTTATTGCTCTATCCACTTACTAAATGCCCCTAAAAGAGTATTGTGGTAAACGTTATTTACCTTGTAGTAAAACTAGGCACAGCAATGGGAGGTGCGAGCAACTTTTCATGACACTGGATACGGGTTTGAATGAGAGAAAAAAAGTACATAAAAATAATAGTTAATAAAACATACGATAAAATGAAATATGAACTCGGAAATAACATTGACTCTGTTACCTTGTGTGTGTGGTGGGGGATGGGGGGTACATGGGATGAAAACACTGCCCTTGGTAGTCAGTATCTTCAACTCTCAACCATTGATTATGAGAAATATCTTTGATCCAGAAACACAAAATTTCCACACAGTTTCTTATTGATCAAGTCTGAGAATGATCAAGTCTGGGCCAGTTTCTTATATCTTTGGCTGGCGTACAATTGTTCAGGATATGCAGCAGGTATTCACAATGTATCTACTTGCAACAGTGGATCTAACAATATTGTTTGTAACAATTGGCCATCTATAAAGTGCTACGGGTGACATTAAAAAAAAAAGGTTTGACTGAATTTTGCTGATGGTATTCAACGCACCCAAGAGAACTTCACATATGTCAAATACAGTAAATTCATAGTTTAAAATATTACATGCTGCGCAATTAAATTCCCCTATCGTTCGGTCTACATCTGCCATCTGGGTTGTGAACATAGCAATTTAAGTTTAAACGTTACAGTGTAATCACGGATTTGGAACAGAGAGGTGAAAACCCTAACGCATACTTTCAAATCAAAACTGTATTGATTGTTGATTTCACCATTGTGCATACACTGGGAGTTAAAACAAATACCTTGTAATGAAACCAATTAATCTCAGTTAATGTACAAATATATTTAGATGCCTACTTACAAGTTGTTCATTTTCGTGTGTCAAGTTGTGTAAAAGCTTCCTGAATGATAGTTTCGGTCTATTTACACATGCCTACGGCCGTTACTCACGCCATTGTATTTAGTTGAAAAAACACATGACGTGTCTGCATATATTTGACTTTGAAAAGTTTTCTATTGATATGCTTGTCTATTTTCAGCTGTAAATCTATCTTGTCAGAGCATGTTGAAAAATAATCTAAACGAAAGGCGAATAACGGCTATTAGACTATCCCACCCCCTTATGTACGAGAGCCATCGTGTCCAGATATATTTCATTGCCATAGGATATGACATTTTTCAATCGTTGTCAACCACCTCCTGTCGTATCCAGATATCACACACACAATTATTTTACTAGTTTATGTTTGATTATCAGGTAATATGAATATGAATTCCCCAGGAACAAGCAATATGTATTTCAAACTAACAATTATACCTCAAACCTCGAGGGTGGGTGGGCGTGGGGGTTGGATGGCTGAGTGGTTACAACGTGCGTGCTGTATCATAAAGCCTGTCATTGGGTCCACTGGCGAGCTTTGGAATCCCTGGTTGTACGTGACAAGGAGTAGGCGTAGCCTTCCAACGGGTCGTCCGGTTCCTCCACTGCTAAAGACCCCTACGCGCAAGCGACTTATTGAAATACAATTAAAAACCATATGTTAGTCCCGCAATGAACTAGTTTGTGTCGAATGGACTTTAAACTCCATTTTTCTCTCTCGCCCCATACCGCGAATAAAACAAGAATGCGTGTGTATGTCCTCGACATATTATATTGAGCATCTTTTAAAACATAGACTGCAAGGGGATCTAACCGTAAAATCTTGCCCGGATTATATCGCGCTTCTATAAAATCAAATCTTGATTCCTGATGCATTGTGTAATGATCGGCACTCAAAGATCTGTACACCAAGGACAATCCGTTTTTATTCATGTTTTGTTGGATGGTATGTTGACAGGGCATATGATTTGAATGAATTCCATTTCAGACTGCATGATCGTGTGTAACAAAGCGTATAATTTTAGGCGCAAGTCATAAGTCGAAATACTATTCAAAAGTCTTACAATAATAACAATACGTAGGCCATATCTCCTCAATGAAATATAATATATTATGTTTGGTGTTTAATACATAACAGGTTTTGACGTTATTTGCATATCACAACGAAAGCTTTTTTAACAACGATATCTTCCCCCGTGAAAAACGAGTAACTTGGTAACTTGTAAGTATTACTTTCTATTATACAGCATCGCAAGGGAAATTCTTAGTAAACAATTTTATCAAACACTTTGATTTATCCCTTGTTTGCTTATCCCGAGATTTGACTAGTCGTTAATTCACGTCTTGGTTTACATTCACACCGCCCTTATACGATAAAGATGGCGGTGGATACCAGTAGTAATTAGAATGAACCTAATGCGGTCATTTTTAGTGATTGCTCAAATTTTGCAGGTGGGGGGGGGGCGTATATAGTCATCGACTGTCCCCTGATAATTGATTATACTAAAACGCCTCAAATCAATATCCCAGTCGAGGTAGAAGAATAGGACTTTAAGCCTATTTCAGTTGGCCGCCATCTTGAATCCGATTTTTGTTCTGAATCTAGAATGAATGGAAACAGCCCTCAGTGATCCCATTGTGTATACTTCAGGTTACAGCTTTGAATTGGTGACTTATGAAGACTGATCTTGGACATTGTCCTAGACATATATACGAACAAATAATATCAAAACAGTTTGATATTGAAAAACAACTTGTGGTTTTATTTCAGAGTTCAATTTGCAGGGTATTTTTTTCTTGATTTTTGACGTGATGTGACTCGATACTACACGGTAATATGACACGGTTGCGTAGTTTGGTATCATTACGGTAGTATTTAACTTAAATCTAATTTTTACACTTCAACGATGATCATAGAAACCTTTACCTTAATCCCTCGGTATTGTTACAGCTCATCAGTTGACTCATTTAACAAAATACGCATTTACTGCTTTGCATTGGCATATATACTCTACATAAAATAATGTCTTCATTAGGGCATCTAACAAGCATTCTGTAATATTGACCCCGATTCCTAAAAATTCTAGGCACTTTCTTGTGTTTATATTTTAAGTAGACTTTGCATTAAGTAAGCTTATCTTATTTTGTGTTTCAAAAAAATCTTAAGAACGTCCTTGTGCTTAGATTTTAAGTAGACTTCTGTGTAAGCACAAGCACGTTATTATATGTTCCATCGAATTTTGTCTAATGGTTTTGGATTGTATGTACTTGGTTTAATTTTATTAAGCACAACATCGTTCTTAAACATTGTCAATAAAGTCCCAAGCTTCAAACAAGATGGCTGACAGTTATTCCATGGCATCAATATTGCCTAACAAAATGGCCGCCGAATTTACGCAAATAATGTAAAAAATATGTTATATCATGGTTGTGGACTCTATAGAGGTCACAATTTTAATTCGATTTTGATGAAACTTGAAATACATGTTTATAACTCGAAGATCTTGGTTCCTTTTGATGTTTTCACATGACGGATCGTAACTTCCTGAATCATAGCCCCTGACTCTACGAAATATCGCCTTTTTATAGCTTGTGGTTCCTCTGGAGGTCACAATTATCCGATTTTAAAAAAATAAAGTTTGATTATATCACCATAATGAAGGTTCAGTTCGAATTTCGTGTAATTGGGACCAAAACTGTCAGATAAAATGGCCGTTACATGTACACGAATAGTGTAAAAATGGTATATCAAGATTGTGGACCAAGTAGAAGTCACAATTTTAATCTGATTTTGATAAAACTTGAAATTCATGTTTATAACCTAAAGCTCTTGGATCCTTTCGATGTGTTCTCATATCGAATTATAACTTCGTGAATAAAGTTTTAACTTGTGCCAAGGTTTATATGTGTATAGGGGGCATGTTAAATAAATTAAAATTGACCATTTGCCGGGATGCAGACGACAAATTTATGATGTAATTCGCATACAAAAATGTTTTTATGGTGTTAGAGACCATCATAGTCTCAGTTTACCAGCCACAATGTGCTTAGACACATACTTGACTTGTGCTTATGTAAGAACGGTCTTGAGAATTTTCTAGATACGGTATTTTATAAAGTTTCTTATGTAAGAAAAAGTGAAGCATAACTTTATGCTTTCCTTAAGAGTTTTCTAGGAACCGGGACCTTGGAAGATTTATAGCAATAAACCGTTCAGGATATCTCCATGAAACTTTGTACAAACATCAACCTATTAAGGTAGTTGTGCCTTTTGCTAATTTGAAATTTTTGGGATTTAATCATTTTTGTATTTTCATTTTTTGGAAACAAATTTGAGTAGTTGCGCCTTTTGCTATTTTGGAATTTCTAGGATTTATAATTTTGGGTTTCTATGGAAACCAACTGTCTATCAACAAGTGATTGTCATGCAACATAAACGTCCATATTTCGCATGAGATAGGGTTCACCGCCTCACTGTTGCAATACTTTTCTTCGAATAATAACTGTAGCATTTACCGTTATCACAAGGTCTGTGGAAAAAGGGGACGTCTGCAATGGTTGTCCTCTCACGAACCTAATCCTTCACATCAAATTTGAAATAAATTCGTAAAGGAAGGTTCTGGAACGCTGAATATCAGGAGTGACCGTCCTTAGATGAACACGCTGCTTCACCCAAAAAATTTGAAATAAAAAAAATATTAACAAGCCGTTACCATGCATGATACATCCGCAAGCGATGGACAGAAAAGAGGCTACAAAAAATTGATTTTTTTGTACAACTAGGGGCCATAATCCAGGAAGGTATGGGCCGATATGCGCAAATACCAAGATGAATCGACATCTCCGGGATATGAACACATATCTTAAGTTTCATCAAAATCAGATAAACATTTCGACTTCTAGAGAGTCCATAACCTTGGATTACATACTTTTACACTATTTGCGTACAAGGAGTTGACATTTTGTCGGGCAGTTTCGATCTGATTTTCACGAAATGCACTCTCCTCTCATTAAATTCGGATAAACATAGTGACATAGAGGGTTCACAAAGCTAAAATCTCTGTTGTTGCGTACAATCGGGGGGCATAATCCAGAAACTTGTGGTACGACATGCGCCGTTACAACCCCTACTGTAATAAATGTAATGAAATTTCAATTAAGCCCTATTGTAATACATGTAATGAAATTGTACTTAACCCCAATTGTGATATCAACCCATATTGTAACAAATGTAATAAAATTTCAATTAACCCCAATTGTAATATCAACCCCTATTGTAATTAATGTATGGATTTTGATCACCATTTGAATATCAATATATAGGAGTAATGGTATCCGTATATACTGCATAGAATATTATGAATATCAACCCATATTGTAACAAATGTAATATAATGTCAATTAACCCCAATTGTAATATCAACCCATATTGTAATAATTGTAATTAATGTATGGATTTTGATCACCATTTGAATATCAATATATAGGAGTAATGGTATCCGTATATACTGCATAGAATATTATGAAACAACACAACCGAAAACTTGATTTAAAGCCGATAACAAGCCTGGGGAAATTATTAAAATGGAAAGTAAACCCCTATTGCAATCAATGATATTAAAATATGTTATCTGAAAGTTCTATCGTCTGAGCATTTTGAACATTTTTCTGTATGCATATCAGATAAAAAAATGCACATGGTAGCATTTTTTAAATTCTTCTCTTAATACTACACTACATAAAGCCTATTACAATAACATTTATGTAACCCCATATGGTAATAATTGTAATAAATGTGTTTTGCCATGCCAGTAAAATCGACACCTATGGATTCTGATAACAATTTCTGTATAACTATATGAGGACTGGTATGCCTTTATACGGCATAGAATATTATGAAACAACACCACCGAAAACATGTTTTGAAGCCGTTTGGGGATTATTAAAATTGAATGTCAACTCCTATTATAATCTATTCTGTATAGAATATTATCAACAAAAAAAAAATAACACTCACCGAAATCATGTCTCAAAGCTATTAGGGGAACTAGTAAAATGGAATGTCAACCCTTATTGGAATCAATGATATTTAAAAAAAAAAATCCTGAAGTATGTTCTCTGAAAGATTGGTCTTCTAAGCATTATGAACATTTTTCCGTATGCATATCAAGATAAAATAATCACCCTGATTGTATTTTTAAAACTTTACTTTACAGTTAAACACATTTATTGAAATATGAGTTGATATTACAATAAAGGTTACACGATATAAACGCATTGTAATAAAATTTATGTCAACCCCTATTGCAATAATTGTAATAACTTTTAAAAACCGGATATTTCTTAAAACCCCAATAACACTCTTTTTGTAACTGAATAATATGTCCCAATCTTCATTCTGGTCAACAAATCGTATTATTTTAGAATATTCCAATTAAATGATGATATAAATTTCATCTTAACACACCTATTTTAAAAAAATGGAAAAATTCAACCAATTGATTTGAAAAGTCTAACGTAAACCTTTTCAAATGTGACTTGGATTTTAAAATATTTTCGAACCCTCTGGACAAGTAAAATAGGTTGTAATGGATCATTTACACAACAGGTAGGACACTTAAACATCTAGTACTTAGAATAAGGGTATTATTTATTTTCTGGAGCTACCAAGCCAGCAAGAATGTTATTGTCCCTTTAAATCAATGGCCATAATCCGTGAAGGTTCGACCCGGCGCACGGCAAAACAATCGAGATCTGTTGGAGATAAACCTATATTTCAAGTTTCGTCATAATCGGATAAGGATTGTGACCTGTAGTGAGTCCATCCACAAACAAATAATAAACGGACGGACAGTACCAACCACAAGATACGTTCACGTGAAAATGTATTAAACAATAGCGTCTATCGCGTTTGCATAAGGTTTTCGGCAAGGGAATATTGTCCATTAATTATCTTAATCTGTCCCATGAATATGTGTGTCGGTTCAGTGTTCATCACATGCAACAGATTAACACACTTGTAAACAAATTGTTCAGTTCGTTAATACATACTATATAGCCACGGATAATTTTAATAAACAATTAAAACAACTATGCTACTGTGTAAATAGTTGCATTAGGACAATGACACTTTAATGTGTTGAACTTGGTTTATCTCGTAATGCCAGTTATCTTTTATTTGTCTTCGGCGAAACAAAGTATTACAGCTAGGCCATCCTCTGATGTTATGTACCATTATTTCAAACAAAATGTACGAACAAGGTGCCAATAGTTTCTTATTTTATTTAGTATTGAATTTTGGACTCGCGTGGCGATGTTCTTGAAATGATCTGGCGGGACAGTATCTTATTTTAGAGACATTTTAAATATATTGATACAAAGCGGTGCACAATGCACCTTAAATTACCGCTTGAAATGATCGGGAATTTTAAATTGATACAAAACGGAGCACGGTTAGAACGTATTGAAAGATTCGACAATGCGTCTTAAATTACCGCTTACGTGGAAAGTCGTCTTAAGGACTAAAGCTATTTCAATTACTAATGTATTTTTAGTTCTAATAAAAGAATAAATTATATGTTGACAAGTTTTATTAAATGCAGAACAATTCTTTATTGCCAATTTTGTCGATTGGTTATAACCAATATTATTATGTGTTATCTAAAAGTTTGACATTTCATATCAAACACGAATGACCCCCTTTCAATTGTATACACATATTGCAAACTTGTATAGGCAGTAATCGTTGGTCGAGTTGTTGAAAATCTATATGGTTCGTCGTCTCCATGGCTACAATTCATTAATTCAAATTTTAACAATAAAGTCTTTCTCATGTTCGAAAGCCAGTTATGTTGACGACCGGACACAAATACAACGAAATAATACGTCTATACAGAAAGGTTGGGCGTTTAATGATAAATAATACAATACCATCAAATAATTATTATCTTGTTTGTCGAGTGTCTGCATCATAACACGGGATCCTGTAAACACTTGTGCGGGGTCGTAACAGAACCCTGGGCAGATGGAATACTAAATACTAGTAGGTGTTTCAGTTGTCCCCTAACTTTTTGACAATTCTACTTTTCGACAGACGGGCAAAGTCAAAACAAAATCCGATATCAAAAACTACTATTTTTACTTTTGTGCCAATTTAATATCGTCAATTTGTACAAGTGGCCTATGGATTAAATCAATTTGTCCGTAACTACGCTGCTTTGTGCAATAATTTCCGGAAACTGATTATCATTTTGTGAATGGAGCTACTACAGTCGGTGTGGTTGATTGGAATTTGGGTTGCTAAACCACTGGACCCCGCGACTACCAAACGATTGTTTGTCTGAAATTCAGCAGCACACTAGACTACATCGAATTTAGGTTATATTAGGTCGGTCAGCCACCCACCCTCTTAATTACTGTCGACGTAGCGTTTTGTGCCCTCGTCGAGGATGGACGACGTGTTAACATTTGCCCACAATTTGGATTGAAGTTGTCAATCCTCCGATAATGAAATGTGAAGGTAATAGGTACAGCAGTGTTTTATTATTCCGCTTTAAATAATGTACTCGTTTTATTTTCTGGCCACTCCATTAAATGGACGAGGTGATGCGTTACATGGATTAAGCTCTTAAGTTTAAACTGGGCCCCAAATATGTTGTCAGAGGTTTCTTGGCCAATTAAACGTATTTCAAGAAACTGTAATAGTATCTCTCTTGTTTGCTTACCTACAACATTTAACAGCATGTCAACAAAAAGGAACATATAAAGGTCATCTTCTTTACTTTATCATTACAACGCCAATGTAAGATAAGGAGGATACCCTATTCAAATTAAAGTTCAAACCAAGAATCCACCTTTAGACTTGAAAACAATATCGTTTCGTAAATTTAAATTACTAAACAATGATACCTTTAGTAAAACAACTCTTGCATCGAACATTTCAGACATATGATCATTGACGATCTTGTTCCGATAACCATTAAAATATCTACTGTTAGACCAGAAAATGAGTGGATTTTTAATCAAATTGCTGAAACAAAATAAAAACGCAGAAAATGTGAGAAACAGCGGAGTAATACCTCCATTCATATCCGTAAAATCCTGTACGGAGAAGAGAAAAACAAAGTCAAATCTATTACGATTCTATTTTGTACCGTTGTTAATAAAACGATTGACCATTCCTCCTCGATTGTTTTCTTCCATGATTGCGCCGATAAATGTCTGCTAGCAGAAGAGTTTGCAAACTTCTCGGATAAATTAACTCTTTTACGACATATTTAACATGTGATTTTGAACCCAAATACGGTAGTGTGAATTGACAAATTTGATTTAGTTAACCAATCTGTTGTATCAAATATTAAATCGCCAGTCCCTTAGACCTGCCTTTTTGACCCCCTCCCTACATCTGTACTAAAAGAAACCCATAATTTATTCTTACCTGTGATTACTGAGATCATAAATTCAAGGAAAAGTACCCGATGGTTTTAAAGTTGCTAATGTCGTCCCATGTATTAATTAAAAAATCAACTTTAGATAGAAATGTGCTTAAAATAAATTACCGCCCGGTATCTAACTTGGGTTTTATCTTCAACTGATTGAACATATTGATACACACAACCTTCAGTGTTGAGACGGCCCTTATCAAAGTGAAAGATGATATATTAAGACAATAGAAACTGTGTCCTTTTGGTAACTTAAGATTTGTCTGCCGCCTTTGACACCTTCGGGCAGACTTTAGTGTCAAAGGCTCTGCACTCAAGCTACTTACTGATAGAACATATAGGGTTGATATCGAGCATGTGACATCGGACCACCATAATAATTTACATGGAGTACCACAAGGGTCGATACTTGGACCTTATTTATTTTCTCTTTAAACTGCTCCAGTTGGTAAAATTGTTGACAAACATATTTTAGCCGATGACACCCAGCTGAATTTAAGTTTCAATCCCTTGAACAAATCTAATATAGAGCAGTGTATCAATGAAATTAAATTATGGATGTCTGTAAAATTTATATGCTTAAAGGGACAATAACACTCTTGCTGGCTTGGCAGCTCTAGAAAATAAATAATAGTCTTATTCTAAGTACTAGATGTGTTTGTGTCCTACCTGTTGTGTAAATTATCCATTACATCATATTTTACTTGTCCAGAGGGTTCGAAAATATCTTAAAATCCAAGTCACATTTGAAAAGGTTTACGTTAACCTTTTCAAATCATGTAGTTGAATTTTTCCAATTTTTTAAATTAGGTGTGTTAAGATGAAATTTGTATCATCAATTGATTTGAATATTGTAAAATAATACAATTTGTTGACCAGAATAAAGATTGGGACATATTATTCAATTACAACAAGAGTGTTATTGGGGCTTTAAATGGTGATAAAACGGATTTGTTTTTGCTTGGATCTAACCATAACCTCAATACCATAACTGAATGCACTTCGATTAATATTGATGGAAATGAAATTACTCCTATTAACTCTGTTCGCAATATTGCCGCGTATTTTGATGGTAAAATGACCATGTCTAATCATGTGAACAATATTTGTAAATCCTGCCACTTTCATATCCGTAAGATTGGTACAATTAGCAAATTTATTTCCTCTTATTTAACTAAAAAAACATTTTTGTTACTCTCTTTTATCCGGCTTACCCAATAAATTAATATACAAATTATTACCCGCACAAAAAAGCCATTTTCATAGTATTCCCATACTTAAACAGCTTCACTGGCTACCCATTCCATGTCGTAATCGATTTAAAAATTCTTTAAACCACTTAAAAATCTTTCCATGGCTTAGTCCCGTCTTAAATCTACCATCTAATTGAAACAAACAAATGATTGTAGACGCCGTTGTTCAAATGACATTTATCGTCTCAAACCTGGTCTGCTAGAATAGGTACATACATGAAAGATCGTTTTCATGTTTAGCCCAAAACCTGTGGAATGATTTAAAAACCCTCTGTTTTTTGATACTGGTATTCGTTTTAGTCCCTCTGTACAGTCTTTTAAATGTGCTCTTAACACTGGCTTATTCAATAAGCTTTTACTTAGATATACATTATCCTTATATGAGGTTTACAGCTATACAGCCATTGATAATAACACAAATTTATGGATTAACTTCTTCTTGGGTTTATTACATGCAACATTTCAATAGTCTTTATCATGTAATGATCAATAAATAAGACTTATAACAACAACCAATTTCCCTTTGAATATGACTTGACTATCTATCTTATTTATAACAGATTTGAATGGGGATCGAAGCCACCACCTAGGCTGAAAGGTATCTCCAAGTGCAATGTTACGTAGTGGTGGCTCATATATCTTGCTGTTCTGCCTATTGTTACAAGGTATATAAAATATATATATTAAATTAAATTAAATCAATATTAATAACAGAACTACTTTTTGAAGGCAATAATCGTATACTTTTGTATTGATGTAGTTCGCAATGGTTAAATGCCTTACTTAAAAATATTATTAATCAATAAACTAAATATCCTTTCACAGACGAAATACCCTTTTTTTATTGTTAAAATGAAACCATCTTGTTTCAAACTAGTCCTGGCACCAACAAAGGTGAACGTAATATTTTCCAACAAAACAAAGAATAGTGGGCTTATATATTACTCACAATATACTTTGTCACTGCCAGTGATACCTTAAATCGCCTATTCCCGTGTTCTCATGTTGTCAAGCCTTAGTTTTTCAAGTCGCCTAACTGTTTTCATGTCATTTGTATCCATCATTTTTGTGTCTGAAAATAACCCTTCATATCTTTAGAGTTTGCTTGATTTGTGTTCCTTATGTACCGTCATATACAGTTTTAAAATGGTTGACGTTGGTTGTCGGACTCAAAAGAGAAGCAGTTCGCTGTTTTATTTCGTGTCTGAAAATACCCCTCATATCTTTTGATTCTGTTTGATTTATGTTATACATAGCTTTAAATGTTTTGATGCAGGTTACCGGTCTCAGAAGATCACCACCGAAGAACCAGGTTCACCTGTAGTCGGGTGTGATGTCTCGCTGATCTGGAAATTAGACACACCAAATTATAAAACATCTATTAAAAAGGTTAGTTATCTTGTTGGCAATGAAAATCAACAGTAAACAAACCATTAAATATAGAACTAGCATGGTTAATAAACCGATAGCAAATAAATTGTATGTCTGTCAACTGTTAAAATGGTAGCCATTTAAATATCACGGCGCGATCCGAGACAGTGCGTGCCTAGATATGAGTTTATTATTATTATTATAACTATTATATTAAGCGGTCGTTCACCAACAAGTAACGGAGAGCCATGGTGGCCCAATGAGTAAGACGTTAGCTTGCTAAGCTCGAGGGGTCGTGTTAGATCCCTGCGTAGGCCGACAAAGTTCACTGGGATATTCCGGCTGGCTCCCCCTTGTCAGTAATGCAGGAAAGAGGGCACAGTCAGGGACAACGTGTAGTCGTTCGGATTTTGTACAGACACGGACTAGATAGAATAATTCAATGTTCGCATATAAACCAGAAAAAGGTGTACTTAAGTTGTTATAAGGCAACGTTCGTTATTGCAAAGTTCGTCCCAGAAATTTATTTGGCCGTGTACGCCATAGAGGTTATTATTTTTAAGGGATATCCTTAAGATTTGGTATCTGGTAAATATCAGCGGTCTGCAACTCTCCGTTCCTGAGTTAACCTCCCTTTTGGGGTGTGGGAAAACAGTAGAGTTGCAAAAAAAGTTCAGTCGATCTCAAAATTATGTAGCGGCGACTAACTGAATTAATGACGTATAAACAAACAATGCCAAAATAGGGGGGGGGGGGACAAATCCTATGTAATGTATTTGCGGGAACCCATGCATCCAAATGAATACGTCGCGCTACTCACGCAAAACTGAAGAATAAATGTTTGACAAAATGTTTTCCACTCCTATTCTGTTGTGCTTATGTTGGTCTAAGGGATGTTCCCCGACCCTCGAACGCAAAAAAATGTCGGTCTCAAAATAAGTGCTTACTGCAGTTGGTTTCAACCTAAATGAAATTTAAAATGAAGTAAATAAACATTGTCGGTGTTAGTGGAAAATATGTCCTATGGATATTTCAAACATGACTTCCCATTATAAGTGAAAAGATCGCGGTGCTTTAAAATTATTATTATTATATTATCAAAGGTAAATCAGAAAGATGATTTGTACAACAGCAAGAAACACACGATCCACAAGGAACTGGATGGTAAACAGACATTATATATAAGCACAGTTACATTCTCAGATGCTGGGTTGTATAGATGTCAGATCGATTCTTCTCTTGTATATGAAGATATTAATCTTACCATTACAGGTATGCTATCTTTCTTTTGTAATTCTGTTCTTACGGAAGACAAAATCGATAATGAGAATGTCAAAATATTTCCATTGACAAAGTCAATCAAGCGCAATCTGTATAACGCAAATTTTAAACACATCTCGTTAGACATCATATTTTCATTATTATATTACAGATTTCCGTTGGAAAAGTGACATTTATAACAAGCCTGTTGTTTTGGGGGAAAATGGTACTATTATATGGAAATATTTTAGTAAAAAAGTAGCACGAAGGATTCGGATATACCGACAAAACAACATCGAGGTACGTAGTTTTAATATTACATTATTGCCCATGTTATAATTGTGATTGGTACCTCTGAAATCGGAAAATCAAACCACCATTAAACATTTTGTTATGTCTAGCGAACGCTAAAACCACCACATATGGCCGCGACACTGTCCTCTAAGACCACGCACACCTTAAACAAACTTTTTTTTTTCTTGTAAAATGTTTATTCACAATTTTTAAATACACTATCATATATATGCATTACAATGATTTCGTTAATATACATTAATTACAAAATTCATATATACATTAATTACAATAATATGAAATAGTTAAAAGGGTTGAATAATGCGTATGTACATTTGGGATAAAAACTTTTTTTTTTTTTTTTTTTTTTTTTAATTATTTAAAAGTCAATGCTTATCTCACCATTTAGTCCGCGTTTAATAAGAAAGGATGGTTTAATAAACTTAGAGATAAATTCCTTAACACATTTGTGTTTTTGGTAGTAAATATTTACACTGTAAATATGATCAATTAACAATCTTTTAAATAGCGGCTTAACATCTATAATATGTCCATTTTTTAAGGCTAGCATTCTTCTTTTGTATATAGCAAATCTTACTGTACATAAAATAATATTGCATAACTCTATTGGAAGAGTTTTACATGACTGTTGAAGACCAAATAGAATAACAGTGCCTAATTCATTAATATTTATACTCATTTTCAATATATCAACTAGTATATAATAATAATAATAATATCGTCATTTATAAAGCGCGTTAATACTGAAGAATTCAGTTTCTAAGGCGCTGTTGGTTTTTATATTCACTGATTATTTACAGATCAGGGTTTTGAAATAAGAATGTTTTAAGTTGAGATTTAAAATGGTCCACAAACGGTAGTTGTTTCATTGACTGTGGTAGTCAAATCCTGAGTAATTGTTCTGCTTCTATTGTTGATGAGTTTTAGGTCAGCTAACGAGTATTGAATGTTCCTTGTCATCAGGTTAAATCTTGGGTTAGGTGAACACAAACTCACTAAGAATACACTATATGACATCAATACAAATCCATAAAGCATCAATAAAAGACTTGTTGTACCATAAATCATATTTTAACTGGTGGATTATGAAACTATTGAAACTTTGGTTTATGAAACTATTGAAACTTTGAATTTTGAAAAACACTTGATTTGTTCACAATTAGTAGAAAATATGGAGAGCTCTCAACTGCTGCTACAAACTTTAATTACAAGTTTAAAATCTGTCAAATGTTGACATCTAACGAATAAATGTTCAATATCTTCATGTATTAGTTTACAAACAGGGCAATATTCGTCACTTACTTTACCTATCTTAAATAGCTTTTCCTTTGACCATAATATGTTATGTACAATTTTAAAATCTAAGTCAACACATTTAGGATTTTTGTAAGTACAAAACACGTTTTTCCATATGATAGGAGAATTACACACGAAACTCTTTTTCTCCCAATAATTTAAACAAATTGTTTGAACAAATTTATAGCCGAGTAGCTTCTGATAGCAGAATTTAGAAGTTAATTTATGTAGTGTTATCAATTCATCATCTATCACGTGACTCGTGTTAGCAGTCGAAACAAACAAACTAATTGTCAATTATGTTAAAAAGTCTTTAACCGTTAGAAACTATTTGATTAATGTAATCCGAACTATGTTTCTGTTTTATAATTTAGCTCACAGTGACTTGGATAATACCTGCATAAGAACAATTTGTCCTATGTGAACAATACCCCGACCCCTCTTCCACAGGTCTATTTCCTTAAATCACACTATTTTTACGGATATTAACTTTAATTATCATTGATTTTACAGCAAGATCTTGTTTTCTGGGAAAAGGATTTTCTGCCGATTCAAGGAACTTACGAGAGAATGACCATTCATCTGACCAACGATGGCAATGGAACGAACATGGTAAAATTGAATATGCGAGAAATAAATATGGATGATACAAAATATAAGTATATGATCGAATTACAATTCAATGATGACTGCTTCAAGTATGAAGAACCTGTGACTCTAATGGACAGTACGTTTTGATACAAGTTAATAATATCATTTTCATTCCAGTCTGTATATATGACCATGAAAACAATGTGTCTGTTGGTTCGGCTGTCCGAGCCCGTTATTTTCATCACTACAAAGGACGGATCGAGGTTCCGTACAAGTTAAGAAGCCACGTGATATCCCACATTTACATACCAGCGTTAGTGTTCTGTGTAAGATGCTGAACCAGGGGGGACAAATGAGATGCGACATAGCGCAAATGTAGAAAAACAGTATTTTACATTGGACACTTCCCCTTAGAGGTATTTGGATCGCTAGCCTTGAGGTCGCGTGTTCGATTCCTGCATGGCAGATTCAATCAATCATGTTTGGTTGCAGGTGCACTGTATGTATCAACCAGTTACATTACTTTTATATGCATTGTTGTTTTTTTTTTATTATTATTATAGAGCAAGCACTACTACACATGTACAGCGAAACAGCAGTTATGAAAGCTCTACCACAAGAAACTGTTCATTTTGTATGGTATTATAGATACATATATCCCGTATATATGGTATTGTTCACTCGTACAAACGCCACAAACTATCGGGTAGGATTAATTGTTTTAATGAGGTAGACCATTTATTTGGTGGTTCAAATTCTTATATAAATTTGTATTGCAATTTCTAATCAGTTCCGTTCAGTAAAATACGTGAGCGGTCAAACTGGACTGCAATCGTTTCCATCCGGTTAATCCTGTCTGCAATTGTTTTTTCGTTGTTAATCAGTCATTTTTAATAATTACTTCTTCGTTGACCTGTACGCCAAGCCTCCTCGGTGCTAGATACAGAAGAGAACCCGCAGGTCGCTTGCTCCGATCTGAAACGAAATGAAATGTGGTTCAACGTTCTAATGTTCTGCTCCGCCTGGGATAATGTGAATTGATCTTCAAATCATTGTGCCTCAAATACTGGATACCAATGGCACATTATGTGTTTTAACTAATGAATATTATAGCTACTATTGAGTTGGAAAGAAACGTCCTTTAAAAAAATTAAGTTGGATTACGACAGGGTGCGCTGGAGTATTGTACAAAAACACATTTTCGTAGTCAACCGTGTCCATACTGAAATGTACATTTCTTACTCAAAGTTCGCAGACGTGTTGTATACTCTAAAATATATTTCGTAGACTTATTACTAACTGCATCTTTTTAGTATCACTATTTGATTCGTCAACACTTACCGGTCGTTTCATGAACAAGAGATTTCAGCAAGGTTGTTTTCTTTTACAGAATCATCAAAATTTGCTACGTATCCAGGCCCATGCTACGAATGAATTTGACACATTTTCTCGGGAAGTTAAATAATAGTTAAATAAATAATAATGATACGTGTTGACGAGACGATAAGTCAGACCCCATGCTCTTAATATATCACAGATCGATTCAACAAGCAAACTGGAATGAGTTATATTAGACATAAAGATGATTCCAATTTTAATTGATTATTTCGGTTAGAGTAAAATTGTCTGTTTTACATATGATTATTTGAAGCCAGATATGGGAATTTTATATGGTACATGCTTGGAGACTGTTCACAAGCATCCTATCCAAGCCTTGTATTTTACGTCCGCTTCAACCGACGTGATATTGCAGACAATGTTCCCAATCTTTATTTTGTAGTATTTGTAGATTGTATGTTTATGTTTAACAGATTAACCTTGGATATTGGTTGGATGGTACATTTCACACTACAACATATGGTGATGGTATATGTATGTTTAATATATCAATACGAAACGTGACTGGCGGTACAGAAGGAAATATTACTCTTACGTTACGTAATGCATCAATAGATGACTTTAATTATACCTATATGTGTCGTATTATCTTTCATGATAACCAACAAAGTTCGAGGCACATCATCCTTAAGGGTAAGTCACACACAAAAAACGCCTTTGATTGATAGCAAAAATAAAAGAAATCTATACTGTGGAATGTCCCTCGAAATTTACTAGCAGGGATATTTCCCAGTATTGGGTATAACGATGAAATTTTCCAGGGAGACGCGCCGTTATTTTATTCTTATTCCGATCAAAGTCCGTTGTTCAGTAGCGTGATGTCCGGTGACTGCCTTATCCATTAACAAAGTTGCCGAACGTAAATCTAGACTCGACTAAAGAAAGATATATTGCTGTAATTAGTACCGGCGTATTTTGAAACCATTTTTATGCCTTGTAAACTCTAAAATATCTCATGGTCATAAAAATTATAATCAACCAAAACTGCGTGGGATATCTTGTTCATATGGGGCAATTTTAGGTCAAAATATTTAACAATTAATTTATTAATAGTTGGTGGATCACTGACATTTAAAAGCATTGATTAATTTTAAAAACAAGACGGTGGCTTGAAACCAAAGAACCAAACTCTCATTGTGTGCGGTCCACCTGAATTCTGGATTGGGGGTGAGAGGGCACAGAAATGATATTGGCCGAACAAAAAGTCGTGTTTAAGCTACAATCAACTAGTTAATAAATTAGGCTGATGCCATAGAAATTTTATTGTTGAAACAAATGATGAAATCCGGAAACATGCCGCGCTTCGAGTTCGGTGACAACTTTGTAACTTAGCGCTGGACAGTGATTTTAAATATTTTATCCATGATTGAATTGTAGGAAATTTCAATTCTAGAAAATTGTATGACACACAAAATAATGATTGATACACGAAAACTGTCGCACAATCCAGACTGGCAACAGACACAAAAGTCTCGAGATTTCGGGTACTTCCTATGTTTTTGTTTTTCACAAAACATACATTATTTTTTTTTCATATACTACGCCCAATGATCCGAACAGTTTGATGCACCCACTCCCCGCTACAACGTCTATGATACACCACGTTTCATCACTATCACTCAAATCAAAGACGACATCGCGACTCACAGCGTCGAGCGATCAAAATGCTTATCCAGACCTGATCTAAGCAGAGAATGATCATCATCTAGCACTATCAACGTACTTTTCCTACTTTTCACATTAAAATAAACATAAATTGTACCGTTTATCAACTTTCTCATTTCAGTTGCAGAAAATAAATCCATGCTTGAACAGTCATGTTGTGACTCATTACAACCTGGTGCAATCTTTGGTATAGCTCTCGGTGTGTTTATTGTTACTGTTTTAATAGTTGCCGGTGTAATGTTGTTGGTTAAAAGAAGAAGTAAGTATTTAATTTTAAAGGGTAGCGATATTGGTGGTAGGTGCGGTACGGTTTAAGAGTTTACCTTAAAGAGGCATTATGTAAGATTTAGTTCTCGATTCCTTTCGATATTGACACATATCGGTGGGTAAAGTCCGAGATTATAGGCCGTTAATGTACGAAAAATCATGTTATAGGCTTGTGGACTATCTAGGTCACAATTTTTATTTGACTTTCAATAGCGTTCAGATAAACATCGCTACACCTTAAGGTTGAGTTGAAATTTCATGAAAATCGGACTGACACTCTCATTTACGAAAATTGTGTAAAAACATGTAATATCAAGGTTGTCGACCCTCTCTAGGACAAAATGTCTGACCAATGTAAATGAAACTTAAAATTTAGGATCAAAAGTTCTTGAATGAGTACGATTTTGGTGCGCATCAAAACTCACTTATATTCGACGAGGACGTATTCTATTGATTTTCCCTGATCCGAGTCCATGTCTCGCAAGATTGATGTATTTTTGATGTATTTTGCATGGCAACCGCTTGATAAATTTAATTAGTAACAGGTAGGGCAGTCTGCAGCATTTTGGAAGCGGACATGGAAACCCTGTATTAGTCTGCAGCTGTTCTGTTGTTCTATTTATAGATTGAATATGGTTATTATTGTCTGAACAATGGGGTTATGAATAATAAAAAAGGTATTGCTATAGTGAGCAGGTGTTTATCCTTTGATCTCGTTTGACTTTTGTAACAAGGTTAGGTAGGGGGTCCCCAAATTGTTTATTGGTACGGGAGGGGGAGGGTATTCCCTTTTATAGGCAGCTGCGTTGAGTTCGTGTTGAGTTCATGTGACGTGTAATCTGAGTTATACTAAGCCCATAGATTTAATCTGCATATTTAGTTTAGTTAATTTTATCCCAACCAGCCACTCAAGGCTACGAAAGAATTAAAGCTTGTATTCATGTTTTATAGTTGTATATAAGAATATTGACTTTGAAAATTGTGAATGATTGCCCCCCCCCCCCCAAAAACAAGAAAAGATATTTAAATATTTGAATGTTATAGGTTGCTTTATTTGACATTTGTTTTCCATAACATTTGTATCGCATCTGTAATTCTCACCAGGCGTAAATCATGAAACCAGTTGGGTTAAATGTTGCGGGAAACAAGATAATATTTTCCATAAAATAGTTCAATCTTCTGTTTAATGTTTTAAACCATAATACTGAAGTATGTTTGGTGTCTTTAGAGAAAATAACCCACGGACATCACCCGTCCCTACACAGCCAAGTGGAAAAAGGTCTGGGCCCATTTTCTAAGAATTATTCATTTAACTTTCTGAATATTTGAAATTTCTTTCTTACCCCACTGCTTCTTGTTGTCTTGCAGAAAGACATACTAGTCGTTGTTATGGAGCTGTAAGGAATGAAGGTGGGTTTATTGTAGTTTAATTAATCGTTTTTTATCTTATAAAAAATGTTCTATAATTGATATGTATTATAGTTTCCTTCATGCCGACAAGTTACTCCAATCCATGATAATTACGTAATAGGTAATAAATCGAAAATAAAAAGAAGAAATGTTTCGAAGTAGCAGTAAATAGTTCACAGGAATAAGACATCTTTGCATATTTCTGTATTTTTATCCTCTATTATTGTCAATGCCTTTAAAACGAACATAAATGGTTACAAAGAGAGGTACGTTTAAGAAGTCATATACAATAATGGCAAAGAGTTAAATGGCCGAAATCTCCCTTTGGTACTACAGATTTCGTATCAAGATTTGATAAATGTATGTTAAACTATTGTTCACAATTTCGAGAACCAAATTTGATCACTTATCACTTCTCAGCCATATATTATGGTCTCTGGTGAATGGCGTGTGTATATATATATGTATACATGTAGTGTATTAATGACATAGTCTATAAGATATATAAACTCGACAATGAGTGAACACACACCCTAATTAATATGTATTATATTTTAATAGAAGACGCAATACATCTAATACCAAGAGAAGAACCTAAAGGTAAGTATATATTTCTATCATGATAGACGAAGGTGAGAAACACTTCGCTAATGGCCGGTCGGATCAAAGACAGCGACTCTACCTTCCGTCAACCACTCATTAATTCTTACTAGAGAGCCGAGTCGACGGCGTTTATTAAAATATGGCAGGTTTGACTAGCGGTTTGCGATAAAACGAATTCGACACCCCTATTTGAATAAAGTGCTAGAGTTTGGTCACTATCTAACAAACAGGAAGGTATTCAATGGCCAAAGACAACAAATGTACGTAGAGGATATGTTGCGATTCAGACTTTGTCTCGCAATGGGAACATCACGAAGTTTTTGGATGAAGCCAATACTGCGAATCTCATACACGCATGTACGGTTCTAGTAGGACGTTAAACCTCATTTCATTTCATTGTAAGGTTCAGTTTATTAGTGAACATCGATTTTAATTATAGTTTTAATAGTTTTAAAGCGAAGTTGAAACGTTAAATTGTTATGTGTGAGCTTTTGATTTAATGTGAGTCGCTTGATCGTTTTTACGCCATGTGGAAATCAAGATGGCGGATATTGTCCAAAATGTACTTATTGTTCACTTACAGGAGCTAAATCGCCATTTTTTCGGACCCAAAAATAAAATAGACACAAATGGGTTCCAACGCATGTAATACTGTACGGTAATATGAATGTATATAAACTGGTTTACATTCAATTGTGAATCAGATGCACGGCAACCGGTAATATTAAAAAAGTATTATTCAGAATTCTCATTTACAATCATAGTGGGGAAAATATGAAGAGATTGGATACAGTAACGAGCATCTTAATGCTTATTTAAAACTGCTCCCAGAATCGGGTGGTATGAATATATTTTTATTGATCAACTGGTAATGTAATACAATAAGAATGATTAACAATACCAGGGTTTTAGTTAACGGTTGTATGCGTAATAAAATGTTAGACACCTTCGAGTATGGCCAAAAGGTGTTTATATCGATACTTAAGATATATTGCGGATGGTTAAAAGTAAAGAGTGTATTTATGGCAAGATTTGGGGGCACTTGACTGGAACTTTTGCACTTGTAAAAATAATTTCTACTCGTTGCCACTGGCAGCCTTTGATGAAACTGTCCTGATCATTTCCAATACATGCCTAAAAGTAGCCGTGTATCCGAAATGGACAGTACGCAAAGAGTACCGTTCATTTCTAATACACGGATAAGAAGCGGACGCAATAATAGCAAGTTGCTTCATACTGCACTAGGCTGAGGTACATGAGACAACTAGTCAAAATCAAACCGGTAGGAACTACATGGCAGTGCAAAAATATATACAATGACATTAAATCAACATAACAACATATTACGAAAAACATTTATTAGACATATCAATTGACATCTATTCCACAATTTGGTTTATATTAATATGCAAAGTATATAAATTAGAATATTGAATAATTATTTTAACCAATTGTGATTCTCTTGCTGGACACTTCACAAGCCTGAAAATAAGCAGAATAAAAAAAACATCCACCGATGCATACTTTCACCAGGAATGAAACACGTTTCGCATTTCCTTTACACTGCATTTGATATCATCGCAGTCTTGTACGTCATAGACTTAGGCAAGTTGTTTTGACGGTGTGGTCTAAATAAACAACGCTCGGGTGTCACAGCAAGTCGCACGTGTAAATACTACCATGAAATGTATTGTGAGGCACAGAAAAGGATAAATGAAAGAACTGAAAGTATTTGTCACTTTTCGGTTGAAACGACACGATAATAAATTTAAATAAATGTTACCACACAGGGCCCTGTTTCACAAAAACTTAAATCTCCTTAAAATCGTCTTAAACTAAAATTTCATCCTAACCTAAGATAGATGAGTTTCACAAAACGATTTTAAGCATTTTAGTTAAAATCCACTAAAAAAATATTGTAAGTTAAAATATTATCTTAACTTAAAATATTGGCGTTTCACAAACCCATTTTAAGGACAATTTTAACTAAAATAAATTTTAACTTAGGATAGTCATCACCCTGTCCTAACTTAAAATCAAGACATTAACAAACATTGATTAGAGCTACATTGTTACATATATTGCGACATATAGATATAATTGGAATAATAATAATATTGTCAACGGCCCGGGTCACATAATCTTAATATTCCAACCACCTTTCACAAAAACAATTCTCATTCAAATTCTTTTCACCCGTTTATTTTATTGTAAGTCAATTTAAGCATTTGGATGGCGCTCCATATTAGAACTCTAAGAGAAAAAACACTCAAAACCCCAGCAAACTAAACACTAAAAGAAAATCATTTATTCATATCCATTGTCTTGGAAAGAAGGGCCCTCTTGTCTATAAAGAAAATATGTTCGTGTACAATGGCCCATTTCTTGGTTATAGAAGGCCTAAAGGCCTATAATACTAGGCAAACCATATGTAGCATTTACGCATACTTTTGGGGGTTATGTAAGGAGATAAATCAATAATCTCAAATGTGTTTATTGAAAAATGTTATAGGCCTAGGCCTATTTGAAATTAAATTTTAATATAAATTTATTATTATTTCTTAATGAAGTCTTACGTTAATAAAACAACAAAAATAACTGGCATTTTAGGAGCCAAAGCTATTTTATCTTAGGGAAAAATCATTTAATTGAGTAAGTATCATTTTCAAAGTATCATTGAAAAGGAGGGTCTATGAGAATAACATGTCAAATCTAGTCATCGGAACATTGGCTATTTGGTGTATTAATTTCAAAGTTGATAAATACTTTTAAAATGTGACGAAAAATTACAACCTAGATTAGCCGTTTGAGTCACAAATATCATAATGTTTGTGACAATTTTACAGAAAACTACAAATCCATGCGATTTAGTATATGGATACACTTTATTTCCATTGAAACCTGCGAGTAAATCAAATTCCCATGTCACGAATCAAATGAGGGGGGTTGGGATGGCCTAGTGGTCTAGAGTGCCGCGCTTCGACCTCTAGCCCGCCGGTCACCTCTGGCTTGCGGCTGTGGTTTCGAGCCCTGGTGTGAGCGTATGTGGCATGGAGATAGGGGCGCCTTCTCAACCTCGTGGGTTTCCTCCGGGCACTCCAGTTTCCTCCCACTGCTAAAGACCCCTACGCGCAAGCGAATTATTGAAATAAAATTAAACCATATGTTAGTCCCGAAATGACCTAGTTGTGTCGAGTGGACGTTAAACCCCATTTCTCTCTCTCTCTCTCTCACGAATCAAATGCCAAGTTCAAGGCCAACCAACCGACACTTTTCGAATCACATATTACGCAGTACAATCATTTATTTCACCTCTCTACGAATGTCTGACCGAGTGCAAACATTGCTTCAACGTATGAAACTCGCCCCATTGATATTGCAACCGTTAATTCAACCTGTCAACAGTTTTCAGTTTCGAAGCGTATTTGCTTTCACCGTACGTGCCCACAGCGGAAATGTGCACTGCGCGGGCGCAAGCGATTTTAACTAAAATCTATTAAAATCGCATTTTAAGTTACAATCAATCTTCGTGAAACGTATAAAATTTAAAATTTCATTTTGATTTTAGTTAAAATCTATATTAGTGTTTTTGTGAAACAGGGACCAGACATATAAGGGGGTCCGAGAAGAAGTTTTTGAAAAAAAAAATGATTTTGTTTCCTAAGTTCAATACCTTGTGGAATTCTTGTTTGGAATATAACCTGGTAGAATACATGATGGGATAAACTATCAATGTTCCCGAAAAATAAATAGAAATTCCAAACACCCCCAAACCTTGCTAATTAAACTTCCCCGGGACACCGGAGAACTTGTTCCCGACGCCGTCTGATTTTCATCAATTTCCATTCGTATTGCATCCCCAATGATAAAAATTCCCAATGGGACTAAGGGATTACGTGTCATGAGACCTAGGTATTTGCCTTACCCGAACAACTAGACACTGTCCTTGTCAGGCCCCCATCCTGCATCAATGAGATGGGTCAATTCACTTTCGCATATATTTCATACTCCTCGCAGTGGTCCATTTGATTAGAGGTAATCCCAATACTCACTGCTGTAATGAGTGGATATTGTTTTAAATTTTGATTGGTCAGTAGACCGACTACCAACCAATCACTAGCTGTTCTACAAAAGGTTTACATTTAAAGCGAGTGCCAATATTGGACCAAATATGTTTACATAACGTTACGTCATGTCTCACAATTTTATTATGCCCAATTAACACGTGCATAGCAGAATACTGCAGTAAAACTAATTGAGTGACAAACGAGGCTATCAAGTCGAATGAAATGTAAACGACACTGTTTGGAAACGAACATACTTTCACCGTTTTTAATACCTTAAATCACTGTCCAAAGTTTTAGGAAAGACCCAGATTAAACGAAGGACTGTCATGTTGCTGTACTCAAGTGATAGCTTTTAATTGAACAGGAAGAATAGACACACTTCCGCGAAAGTTCAAGAATCAGAAGCTAATCAAGCAATGGCCAGAGAGGGAATTCTCGGGCCATTGCTTCAGGAATATGCATATTTGAGCGAATAAACATTCTAGCGGTTATAGCAAAGGTACAAATTATTTCAGGTTCATCAAGACCGACCACACACACTGGCGCCTGTCTAAGTCTAATCGAAATAATGACGGAAAACCTGCCCTGTTTACTAGAACATCTTTCTAAAGTGGGTATTTTAGACGAGGACGACGTTGAAGATGTTAAAGTAGCCGAGAAGAAGAGCATAGCTGGTGGGGCAGAGGAACTGGTTGATATATTACAACGTCATGATCAAAATGTTGTTGTTCTACTAACGGCCGCGTTAGAAGCATGTAATCTTCTCCAAGCTGTAGCGAAACTAAAACAAGGTATGAAAAACAAAATAAAATTCTACTTTTGGGTATTCATATGTAGAGCTAATATGTACATCATAAAAACAAAATATTCACACCTGTCCCCTCGTTCCTTTTTTTTTGTCGGCCTTCTATTACCATAATATTATTATGAAAAAAACAAACATGATTTAGCTTTCTACGGTTATCCCGAGTTCCATTTGGTATTTTAACAGTTAACGTATCTGTCTATCAACCATTAAGTACAATGTGACTTGCCTAGTGGCCTTGTCCTAATTCATATCCTACACTATTTTTTAATTGACATTTTTTAACGAAGAATTGTTTTTCTAAGTTGGATCTTTCTTAATATGAAAACTGAAAAATCAACAAGTGGAATTATACATGAAAAAATCTTCTAGCATGGGCAGTGTCAATTTTTGTCATTATTGCACAAGTTCGTCTTCCCTGCGAGGTCACCTAACTGTAACAGGCTATAGTTTCACTAAAGGTGCGTTCAAACAGCGATTTAATCTGAATTGTATTCAGAATGAAGTCTTATTCCAGATTTAGGCGTCTCTCTCAATTCGTTGACTGGATCAGAAATAATCAATCCGAATATTTTTCCGAATTAAATCTGGAACAACTCTTCCGAATTAGGTTATTCGCAGTCAAAATTTGATTGTGGCGCGCTTGATTCAGATCAATGGGTTTACCAGCGCCAGGCGTCTTGGGTTAAGTAGGGGTTAGTCTCTTGCATGTATTGTATGTAGTTAGGTGAAAATGACAACACAATTTGCTGCTTTGCATGATAGTCCGGGAGCTAGGTGGATTTTATTCAACATGAAAGGTGCGGAAGGTTTGGGATGCTAGTGGTGTATGGCTTGGTTATGTCATAAACAGAATCCTTTTAGCAGGATACATGCATGATAGTCCGGGAGCCAGGTGGGTTTTATTCAACATGAAAGGTGCGGAAGGTTTGGGATGCTAGTGGTGTATGGCTTGGTTAGGAGACCCCAGAAACCCAATTCTTAAGTTGCACCAGTGGTGGGTGTGGTAGGAGGAGTCCCCCAATAGTACCCCCAAAAATCGGTTTATTCAACATGGAAGGTGCGGGTTCCACTTTAGTGTCATTTGATAGAGGATTGTGCCCTGAACCAGGAAATATAACTTAAGAATGGATTTTTTGGTGGAAAGGTCACTTAAGAAGAGGTCAAAGGTCACCAATTTGTATTTTTTTAAAATTTACTCTGAACTATTTGTCGTTATCTCGTGATCTATTTCATGTATTTAACACAAAACTGCATGGATATGTTTTATACTCCCTATATTTTACACCTTGTTCCAATGTCGCACCGTTCGTGTTAATTAAATTTCTAATTAAGGGTCATTGAGTGCACACCAGCAGTATCCTTTTCTTAAGTACATTGGCCACCAGACATTTCTTGCTCAAGTTGATGATAATAATTTCTGATATCATCCCGTACAAGTTAGGCTTGGTTTCACACTCGCACTTTTCATGTTGATAAAAATCTTAATTACCGATGGGGATAAAGTGCTATTTTCGTTATCTTTGAGATAATGTGATACTTATAGCTATAGTTTCATGAATTTTACATGTCATAATTTTGCTCCTAGCAGTATAAAACATATCCATGCAGTTTTGTGTTAAATACCTGAAATACATCACAAGATGACGAAAAAATAGTTCAGAGTACCGCACTTTCCATGTTGAATAAACCGATTTTTTTTGGTGGGGGTACTATGTGTGGCTCCTCCTATCACACCCACTACTGGTGCAACTTAAGAATTAGGTTACTGGGGTCTCCTAACCCAACCATACATCACTAGCATCCCAAACCTTCCGCACCTTTCATGTTGAATAAAACCCACCTGGCTCCCGGACCATCATGCATGTATCCTGCTAAAAGGATTCTGATTATGACATGTATCTTTGCTAGTGCAGAGTCGATAATGAAGTGTGTGTACATATTTGTTGGTGCATAGCAAACGTGACAAGAAGAATAAACATCCTCATTCACTTTTGATTCTGGTGCAGACGAAATCCTGCCCGACGCCAAACGCCAAGATACCCAAGATGCATGACCCGGCGTCGCTGATGTAGCAACAGAACAGAAGATTACGGATACTAGTGACGGTGGCATCCTTCTTGGACATGAATGACCTCTACGCCTGCTGGTTATGCGCTGAAGAAATGCCCCCCACCCCCACGAAAAAAGTTGTCGACCATAGTTCCAAACATCCCACTAATTTAAATGCACAGAAAAGCAGACATTCAGGGGTCATCATGTGGAATACTGATTTGGGTACGAGCACTGGCACCTGGCACCCAATCTCACCTAAGGACAGGTATCAGTTGGGATCCCTTTTAAACTTTTTTGAAATTCACCGTTTTAAATTCTTTAGAAATGCTACTACAACCCCATCATCGACCCCATAACAGGTGGGCCTTCCAATACGCAATCCATTCCGGCCCAGCTCTGAGCTTCTCGTATCTTACTGACGCAACATCGGAAGAGGAATCTAGTTCTCTAGAGCTGCGTTCACACTGCATTTAATGCAAATTCCGGAGACTGGCCTCCGGGATTCGGATTGGTTTTTCCCAGTTTAAAAGCGAAGCGTCGCATTACAATTTTTTGGACTGAATTCAGAATGAAAAGCGCCAGACATTCGTCACGGTGATCTTATGTTGCAGCGACGGGCACGATTTCGTTGGCACCCAAATCAAATGCGAATGAGGATGATTATTTTTTGGCAGCGTGTGCTATATACATCAACACGTATGTTCATGTATTTGACTCTATACAGGAGCAAACCTTCGACCACCAGACTAGGGAGCCAGCTTCTTACTCACTGAACCACTAAACATACGTAATGTACAGCAATACATTTTGTCCTTTTTATCCAGCTATATGCAATACGTGCTGGAGACTAGACCCCACTAGACTCGAGACGACTAAAGATTACCTGCCATGCGCCCATTAGCTGTTTATGTTACCGCAGTATTGGTTTCAGTGACGAATGACAACAGCTATGTAAGCGACAACCGACCATGTGAGCAAAGTTATTTTTCTGGTAAAACTGTGGAACTGAATCTTGACTGCGAATAACCTGATTCGGAATTCGGAAAAATATACGGATTCTTTAACTCAGCTTCATTTCGGTTTTTCTCCAATTGAGTGTGACGCCAAAGTCCGGAATAGACTTTATTCTGAATTCAATTCAGATTAAACCCCAATGTGAACGCAGCTTTAGTGACCGAGAAGCGCCGTACAAAATGTCTGGACCTGGAAACTTTCTTGACCTTGTTTGGTGGGCAGCATATCCGGTTAACACTATATTAGTAAGTGCAGGGGGACTGCACCACACACAATTATACACAAAATCAAATGTATGGACAAGACATCGTACACAGAGACCGCAAACAAAACAATTCAAAAATGATATATTATAAAGATGATGTATAAATAACATGATTACTTATGTTATGATAGCTATATCTGCCCTTTATTTTGCACTGACTTGTCCAATGGCCCACTGTCGTGGGTCCTGGCCCTGTAATGTTTTCGCTATGCAACGATATTCTGGGCTGGAATTCGCGTTTGCCGATTCCAGTTTTCAAAATTTTTAGGGTGGCGAGACACCACAACTCTAAAAACTTCGCTGCAGTTCCATCTAAGCCAGCAAGCTGGTCACGGTCATGTGCGTTTCAATTTGATTTCAATCGGAATAAACTATAATGTGACGTACATTGCGTTTAGTCCGAGACGAACCCATCCAATTCCCGGAGGCCGGTCTCTGGAATTGGCATTGAATGCGCATGTAGTGTGGGCGCAGCTTAAGACGCTGGTAAGAAAAGTTGTTGATGTACGTCTGTGAAGATTAACGGTTGAATGTCTTTAATGACGTCAACTCGAACAATATGGATGTAACCTGTAAATAAATTATTAAGTGATTAATAATACCATTTAGTTTCAGGGGAAAGTCCTCAACTACGCCATGTAGATATACAAATCGACGAAACGGAAGGTAGGCTAATTGTATTTTGGGGGATGATTTTTTTTATAATCAAGTAAGTCAGTGTCTAATTTCAAGAGGTGATTTAAACAACAATGCATCCGTTTATTGGGAACCCACAATTCTGCGGGTCTTTTAAATAAAGTTTTAGCTGCGTTAATGCAAGAAACGTATTTAAAAGACGTTATTTTTTTTATTTTACAAATTAGGTTGTTTATTATGACCAAACTATCTTTTGTTTTATATCACACGGGGCTAGGATGTCCCGATACGAATGTCGTTAACCGTAGCAAGTTACTGGATGAAAACGATATGTTATCGTTTGTTTAAAGTAGCTAGTGTTATTCTGGTGTTCATTTTACCCCGAACCTGTAACAAATTGGATCTAACGTCCACTCGACATCACGTGACACATGGTTCAATTTTATTTCAATAATTCGCTTGCGCGTCGGTTTCGTTAGCCGTGGGAGGACACCGGAAGATCCACGAGGCTGGAAAGGCGACGCTACTTCTTGCCACGCACCCCCTCTCCCATTTAAATGAGTATTCATAATAAATCGCAAATGAAAAAGAAATGGTTCAAAATAACGGTGAATGTTCCAGAATTTCAGCATAAGACATGTTCATATTAAAATTAAACACAACAGACTGTCGTATTATTTAAAGCGGGAGATTGTTGGACTAAACACAGGCAGTATAATTAACATACGTGTATTATATTTTTATAGGACAGTTGCATACAGAAGAAACTAATGAATCGCAAAAAGAAGAACCTGAGCAATTATTGAAGGAAGAACCTGAACAATTATTGAAAGAGGAACCCGAACAGTTATTGGAGGAAGAAACTCTACAATTACAGATGGAGGTCACTGATGGTAAGTAATATCTTTAAAACAGATATGGTTCAGTTGATAACCTATTTAAATTCATGTAGATTTGTTTCAGTGTAGCATCACCGTCACATGAAAATTCCCATGAAAGATAATAATTTGAATTAAAAGGGGAAGACCAACGATTTTCAAATTATAATTAATATGTGTATATAATATCTTTATAGAACAATTGCAAAAAGACGAAACTGAACAATTACAGAAGGAAGAAACTGGACAATTACAGAAAGAAGAAACTAAACAATTACAGAAGAACGAAACTGAACCATTACTGAAGGAAGAAACTGGACAATTACAGAAGGGAGAAACTAAACCATTACTGAATGACGGAACTGGACAATTGCAAGCAGAAGAAACTAAACATTTACTGAAGGAAGGAATTGAACAATTACAGAAAAAAGAATCTGGCCATTTACAGAAGAAAGACACCAAAGAATTACAGAAGAAAGAGACCGAATTATTACAGAACGGAGAAACTAGACAATTACAGACGGAAGAAACTGGACACATACAGAATGAAAAAACTGGACAAGTAAAGACGGAAGCAACTGGACATGTACAAACGGAAGGAACTGGACACATACAGACGGAAGAAACTGGACCAGTGCAGAAGGAGGAAACTGAACAATTACAGGCGGAAGAAACTGGTCAAGTACATAAGAAAGAGGCCGATCTATTACAGATGGAAGAAACTGGACAATTACAGACGGAAAAAACTGAACAATTAGTGTCTGAAGGAACTGAACAATTACAGACGGAAAATACTGAACAATTACAGCCGGAAAAAATTGAACAATTACAGGAAGGAGAAAATGAACAATTACAGGCGAAAGACACTGAACCATTACTGAAGGAAAAAAATGAACAATTACAGACGGGAGAAACTGAACAATTACTGAGGGGAGAAACTGAACAATTACAGAAGGGAGAAGCTGAACAATTACAGACGAAAGACACTAAATCATTACGAAAGAACAAGACTGAAAAATTACAGACGGAAACAACTGAACAATTACAGAAGGAAGAAACTGAACAAATACAGACGTTAAAACCTCAACAATTACTAAAGGGAGAAACTGAACAATTACAGACGTTAAAAACTGAACAATTACAGACGTTAAACACTGAACAATTACTGGCGACAGAAACTGAACAATTACCTAACAAAGACAGTGAACAATTACAGAGGAAAGAAACTGAAGGTAAGGTTATATTTTTAAAATATTTATGGTTCAGTTCATAGGCTATTCAAATCTGCGCGGAAGCCCACGGTAGGATTGTTTCAGCTAAGCGTACAACCGTCACATGAAAATGGCAATAAAGGATAATTTAAACTTAAAGGGGAAGACAAACGATTTTCATCATTGATATAATTGATGCAACATTGCGGCAGTGAATGTAAACAGCCCACCAATATGCTTGGTTTTTTTTTGGTTGGTTCTTTTTTTATGAAATTACAATATTGAAATAAGACGAATGGTAGGTATATGTACTGGACTACAGTATATTTTATTTTAAAAAACAGATAATTCTGCAGTGTAATACAGAAGAATAGTATTGATTAAAATTCAGGATGGGTTTTTTAACGAGGTCATTAGATATCCAATAAAAAAATAGCTACGTTAGAAATTTTTTTTATTAAAATCAGAGGAATTGGTTAGTTTGGTATATCTCCTTTACTCGGTATACTTCAGCAGAGAATAAAACGTCACAATTACAATCATTTCGTGGTGCAATAAAGACGTTTAGTAATACACAACAGAAACAGCTCGAAGTTTTTATAAATGAAATGAAGTGTATTTTAACGTCCTACTATTCTTCCCCAACTGGGCTAATAAAGACGAACATACGTAATAGAGGGTGCTATGAGGGAAATTTTGACCGCGCAGCGGCACTATGGCCTACACTTATATCGAACCCCGAATTCCATCTGTCAAGGGAGCTTTTATGTGACCCGCCTTTTGTACGGAATAATGTTTTTAAAACATTATTTATTTGTATATATGTAATATTTATAAAGCCGTGATGTTTTAACAATTATGGGAGGCTGAATTTGGATGGTCGAATGGCTAGCGCTTTATCATAAGGTATATGTCATTGAGTCAACTGACGTGGTTTACATTCCCCGGTTATACATCGTGTTGCCCGTCCAACCTCGCGGGGGGGGGGGGGTGGGGGGTGGATGGCCTAGTGGTCTAGAGTGCCGCGCTTCGACCTCTAGCTGGCCGGTCACCTCTGGCTTGCGGATGTGGTTTCGAACCCTGGTGTGAGCGTATGTGGCATGTAGATAGGGGCGCCTTCTCAACCTCGTGGGTTTCCTCCAGGCACTCCGGTTTCCTCCCACTGCTAAAGATCCCTACGCGCAAGCGAATTATTGAAATAAAAATTTAAAAAAAAAACATGTTAGTCCCGAAATGACCTAGTTTGTGTTGAGTGGACGTTAAACCCCATCTCTCTCTCTCTCTCTCTCTCTCTCTCTCTCTCTCCAGCCTCGCGGGGTTTCTGTGGGTCCTCCGGTTTCCTACCACTGCTAAAGACATATTGATATAAAATTGAACCCGAAATGACCTTATTTGTGTCAAGTGAACATTTAAACCCAGTTTACTTTACACTGTAAAAAGTATTTGTGTATGTTTACAGTAAATTGGCTTTCAGAAAGTTGCCAATAAAATGACTGTATTTTAACACCGACTTGTGAATGTAAACCTATAATTGTTTGTGAGGCTGAATTGAAATGGGTTTCGAACCGTTTCAATGAAGGCACGAATTGATGATACATGTAAAATATTCCATGGTAATTTTGCGATTTATTTTTATATGAACAGAAATGTGTTGTCATTCAACCTGTCTTATAATATTCACCATATTTTGGCAATATAGACCGGTTAGAATAGTATACCCCATATCAGTTGAATTCACCGAGACATTCGTATGATGATAAGGGGTTATAGTGAAAGGTCGTTTTGTTTCGTACATTAAAGTAGGGTTAGGGCGGCAACAAAGTGTTTTACAGTAGTACAAATGGAGCGTAAACCGAGGGATAATTACATGAAGAATAGCCTCCATGTCAGCACAATCCTGCCGCATGCATTGTTCACTTGACAACAGAAAGTAAATTTTACAGTATGTTATTTTCAAATTGATGGACATAAATATTAAGATGACGAGAAATTAAACGCCCTTCTTGTGTTTTTCAGGGGAGCCCAACGACGAAAGACAGGAAGAAATAATTGAAGAACATAAAGATGTTATAATCCAGCAGTATGTATACATTGACTTGTCATTAATTAACATTTACCAGACTTAATTAGAGACACTTTGTCATCAATGAAAGAAGCACACTTATATTCCCAAATATAATTGTTCTTTAATGTGTAATAAAAATATCCATTAAAATGTTGTTCAGCACAAATTCGCGGCTTTGAATCAATATGTGCAGTCCGGCTTTAGCTGGTTTAAATTTACGACAGCGCTATTGGGCCCGACTGCTTTTGTTTCCAATAATAAATCACTATTGAATATTCTATTTTGGCCAAATATTAATAATTGATATTTTCTGCTTTGTTGATTTGTCAATAAATAATTATGGTTATTTTGGGGACCTACATGCCAGCTTATATAGAGGGGGGGGGGGGCAATACTGGAAAACGACGGCTAGTTTAGATATGTTTAGATACTAATTACCGAGAAGTATGTCAAAGGAAATGACAGCACCTAGGGTCGCGTCCACATTTTCTATGTGACGTAATGTTATTTTGACGTCATCAACTTGAGGTATAGGATTTTGAATGTCAGTTATATTTACGAACTACACGTTCTCGTAACAACAAGCAGCGAATATGTTTTAAAGGGGAAATTGTCGATTTTTGATTAACATAGCTTTAATGGTAAAAAATTTGTTATTAACGTTCAAGACTGTTAATAGTATAATGCAGATTGGCATAAATGATGTCATGGTCTAGTTTTTTTCAGTTTTTTAATTTTGATTTTCATTTGTGTCGCGCCTCTCTATTAAATTATAGATTCTAGTCCTACATATTATAATATCACAATCGTTTATCATTTTGGGTATTTAGGTGAGTCACGTGGAATACCCCGCAATAAACAATTAATAATGGAATGTTTAAGATATTGCTAACATGTATGACATAGATGTATCGATAAAAAAGGGATTTATTATTTGGTGTTTTGTTTACATACACATGTACACAAATTTTTATGGTAATCAAGATTTGTTTACTTGAACACAAATCTATGACCCTTTAATTTGCATTTTAAAATTTAATTTTTTTTTTTTAGATTGGAGAAGCATGATGAATTTGGGAACATGGATCAAATAGAGACATTACTAAATCAACTAAAACTTGATGATATTAGAAGATTAAGCTATGACTTTATTAAATTGATTAATAAGGCAATAACTAAGGGAAATTTACAACTCTTGCAATGTTTATTTACTAAATGTCAGTTGGTAAAATCTGATATCAGTGTTGGCTTGGAATTACTAACATGCGCTTTAAAATATGATTTTGTTGAAGGTTTTAAGTATCTGAATTCCCAGGGATTGAATTTACAAATTCGGCATAAAGGTATACTATGGAGTGCTTTAACCGAATCTGTCAGGTTTAACAGTTTAAATACAGTTAAATATCTTGTATCTCTGACTCATATAAACCTTAACCCAGATCCACATTATTCTATTCTAATGTTTGCTAAATCAGGTGAAATGTTATCGATTCTATTAAGTAATGATAGCATTAAACATATGATTGATTTTAAATCTCCAGCGGGCTACACTGCGTTATATTATTGTATAAAAAACGCTGATGATGCATCAGATTGTCTTAACTGTATCAATGTTTTAACAGAAGCTGGGTTGGATTCGAATGGGTCTTTACATTATGTTATACAACATCATGGTGGTAATATAGATACATGTATACAAGTAGTCTCATCACTAGTCAAACATGGAGCTGATATTCATGGAAGGAACAAGAATGGTAATACTCCTTTAACATATGCTATACGATCCCATCGTAATAATATAGATACATGTATAAAACTAACATCATTACTAATCAAACAGGGAGATGATATTAATGGAATGGACGGGGATGATAATAGTCCGTTAACATGTGCTATGCAATATTGCCGTAAAAATATAGATACATGTATAAAACTAGTATTATTATTAATCAAACATGGAGCTGATATTCATGGAAGGGGTCAGAATGGTGATACCCCTTTAACATATGCTATACGAGCCCATCGTGATAATATAGAGTCATGTATAAAACTAATATCGTTACTTATCAACCATGGAGCTGATATAAATGGAATATGCTGCGCAGGTGATACGCCTTTAACACTTGCTCTACGATATCATCTTGATAATTCTGATACGTGTATAAAACTAGTATCATTACTAATCGAACATGGAGCTGATATTAATAGAATGGGTGAGACAGGTGATACTCCTTTAACATATGCTATAAAATATCATGGTAATAATATAGATACATGTATAAGACTAATATCATTACTAATCAAACATGGAGCTGATATTAATAGAGTGGACGGCACAATACGCTAGCGGCACAATACGCTACTCAAGCAGACCTGGTTAAACTTGTATTGGGAGATGAAGATAATGTTAATAGTACTGATCTTAATGGTCTGTCAGCATGTAGATATTGTTTTAAACGGGACAACTTATGTAACACAAAAAGGGATTATAGGACTGCGCTTAGCATCTTCAAACTGTTAGTTGAGCCTGGTGCTGACATAGTAAGTAATGGAGTTAAATTACTTCATGATATTCTTACTTTCGGTAATTTACAAATCTTTGAGTATTATATCGGACTAAAATCACCCGTTGTTGATGTGACTGATAAAACAAATCAGAATATTTTCCATTTACTAGCCCAACTGAAATATGATTTTACATTTGATAAATTCAGCTGGCTGTTTGATTATGGTGTTGATATAAATCACAAAGATTCTAAACGCAACACTCCAATTATTGCGTCCGGGATTTTGCTTAACAACAGATATCTACAGATGTTAATCAAAAAGGGTCGTGCATGTGATGTCATTATACAGAACAAAGTGGGTCAATCTGTTTTACACGCTGCTGTTATTGGTTGTTCACAGTTAAACAGGCGCCTTAAAGATGCCAACAGGAGAAAAACAAGAAAGGATTTGAAGCTTGCTGTTGAATTGAAACAAAGGCTTACGATGAACTACAGTGCATTCAAAAAATGCGCAGATGTCTTAAAGAATGCCAAAGTTGATGTCAATATTCAGGATTCGAATGGACAAACAGCTCTAATGATAGCTGCCACTAACAATGACATATATATGACAAAGACACTTTTGGATACAGGATCAAATCTTCATTTACTGGATAATAAACATGGATCATCAGCCTTACAATTTATTTGTGTTGGTTGTGGAAGGAAATGTCTGAGACTGTTCATAACTCAAGGTGGTCACACTTTGATAGATTTACCAGGGACAAATGGAAACACGCTGATTCAGAGAGCTCTATTATTTCCCACATGTTCTAACCCACATACAATACTTGACGTAATACGGCTTTTAGTTGCAGAAAATTGTTGTCTTCTAAGGTTAGTGTCCACTGACAGTAGTTATTACAATGATCTAACCTTGGATGTGTTCGACAGTGAAGCGCGGCACAATCTTAGACAATTACTTTATCGAAGCGGGGCCCCAGCAGCAGAAATTGTTTCCACCATTAATTTTGAAAGGGAGGATTCCTATTCGACGGCTGGACATCAGTTACATTCTCCAAACAGAGACGACAAGTTCAATTTGTTCTGTTTCAATTTATCTTTGAAAGACAAGTGTGTCAGAATTATTCGGCAAAATATTGGACTTGATGTAAATAAAAGGGTTGAACAGTTAGGCGTTCCCTCAATAGTCAAGTCTCGAATCCTTCTAGTTGATTACATACATAAAAGCTATTTCCGCGATAATCATATTGATGGCAGTGATGACATGTTTGATTCGGGAGATGAAGATGTCTGTGTGTATTATGATCAACATATTTGCCACAGGAAGGAGATAGGTGATGATAAGGTTTCTCATGGTATCCTGGATACCAATGATGATGATGATATTTATAACTATGAGTACTATAAAATGGATGCAAAATAAGAAGATCTTATTAAAGGGGGCGCATCATTATCAGAGAGGAAGAAGAAAAGAAGAGGGGGGGGGGGCAGGCTGATGATGGGGCAAGATAACTAAAAATATGGGATGAATATGACGAATGTGATGAATAGACGGGTATTAATTAGGATATTGATAATATCCCCAAAACCATTACGGTTCTCTGTATTTACGGGACAAGATAAAACATAAGAACGAATTCAGTAATCGGTAATAATTAGTTTTGGCACCATAGCTGTTTCTCAAGGTATAGAGAACCATTACTTCATTTCAGAACATACAAAACATTGGTTTTGTCGTAAACTGACTATTATCAAAATGCAGACTTATTCTTTCCCATTCACAATCTACTATAGTAGATTTGCTATTAATCAGTGCGGTGTTTAATTAGCATAGCTACTATTATATGTATAATTCGTTTATCAGCACCATGTGGTAATTAGTGCTCTATCAGCTCCATGTTGTAATTTTTTGGTTTATCAGCACCATGTTGTAATTAGTGGTTTATAAGCACCATGTTGTAATTAGTGGTTTATCAGCACCATGTTGTAATTAGTGGTTTATCAGCTCTATGTTGTCTTTATTAATTTGTATGGTCAATAACTGTTTATCCGCAACATATTGCCATTATTTTATCAGTGTGACCTTTGTTTGTTTATAGACTCAGCACCATGTTGCCATTATTAATTTGTATTGTAATTAATTGTTTATCAAATTCATATTGTGATTATTAATTAGTATTGACATTATTAATATGTATTGGTATTCATGCTTTAAAATCCCCACGCTGTCATCAATATTGTCATTACATTAATATTTTACTCTTATTAATAATTAATCGCCT
Source organism: Patella ulyssiponensis (assembly GCA_963678685.1). NCBI lineage: Eukaryota > Metazoa > Mollusca > Gastropoda > Patellidae > Patella > Patella ulyssiponensis. The sequence continues at coordinate 7,935,826 of OY783227.1, read as the reverse complement.
AATCAGAAGACCTAGTTTTTATGCGCCACATTTTCATGCGGACGTATATTGTTGTCGCCTGTTGTTTGTGGACAATCTTCCGATTTCAAAGAAACTTTAAATATAGGCTTATGTTACTAAGATCTCGGTTCCATTCGACATTGGCATGTATTGTATTATGGCCTCTGATTTTACAAAAAATCCTTTTTTATCCGATTTTGTTGAAACTTGACATGAAAGTTTATAATCCAACGATCTCGGTTCCTCTCGATATTCGCACATATCAGACCGTAACTTCCTGAATTATGGCCCCTGATTGTACGCAAAATCGCGTTTGTAGCTTGGGGCCCTATAGAGATCATAATTTGTATCCGATTTACGAAAACGTTTGTTTATATCACCGTTACACCCTAAGGGTGGTTGAGTTTGAAATTTCTTAAAAATCGGTCCAAAGATGACAGACGATATGGCGGGCTCTCGTAAATATATGTTATCTTAAGGTTGTGGACCCTATAGAGACCACAATGTTTATCCGATTTTGTTGAAACTTGAAATGCAAGTTTATAACCATCTCGGTTACTTGCGATATTCGCATATGTCGGATTGTTACTTTCTGAATTATGGCCCCTTATTGTCCGAAAAATCATGTCGGATTATACGATTTAAAAAACATGTGAATATGTCATCATTACACACTAAGATCTTGGTTCCCTTTGATAATCGCGCATATCTGATCCTATAACGTAACTTCCTGGATTATAACTTCTGATGGTTTGAAAAATTGCATTTTTAGCTTGCAGATTCTCTAGAGGTCGCATTTTTTTTCTCCGATTTATAAAAAACGTTTAAATATATCACCATTCCACCATAAGAAAGATTGGATTCGAATTTCGGGAAAATCGTAATGAAACTGCCCGACAAAATGGCCGCTCGTTGTACGCAAATAGTGTAAAGGTATGTTATACGACGGTTATATGCCCTCTAGAGGCACAGTTTTTATCCGATTTTGATAATTGGGAGTATATCTTTATATTACAAACTTCTCAGTCCATTTTGATATTTGCGCATTTCAGACCATATGACAGACCCGTGGCTATATATTTTAGGGTATGTTAATTCCGATGTGGGTGTGTTACGAACCTGGGAAAATGTGAAGGGTACACGAAACCACGTGTGTGTATAACAGTCACAGGTCTTCATCGAACGATAATGATAATGATAATCATATTCGCTTAAACTGCCGTACTGGTACTTGTCATGTCCCAATAGTAATTGGACGTCGTGCCTAATCAATGTTTGAATTGTGCCAGCATAAATGTGTTGCATTGCTTGCAGGAATCGAGTCCCTATTTCCGAGTTAATGGCTTCGAATTGTGATCGTCAATGTATTTGCGTGTAAGACATAACAAGATGGCGCCTAGCTGGCTGCACATGTAATGGCTCTCTGAGTTTTTGGATAATATATCATAAAGTGGATTCATTTGTGGATTAATACTCGGCATACTGTTGTATTACACTACAGAGCTTTGTTTGCGTCTATTCCCATGAAATTTGGATATATAATTTTGGATATATTTAAAGATTTGTGTCTTACATTAAGAATCTTATTGTGAATTTTACTTTCTTTGTTATTTTTCCTGAACCTTACTTAGAACTCTACTCATTATAGTAACTACAACTTGCAAATTAATCACTGGCCAGACTCATTTAATTACACCTTGACTGAACATTTGATGATCACTTACTCACCTGCTGATCTGCTGACTTACAGGGACATATCAAAAAGTGTTAAACTATCCAGTGAGCTGTTTTCTCACCTGAAGTCTTTAAATATTTTAAAGCGTTTTCGGGGAAAACGTGGTGGCTCAAAAAAAATAAAACTAATGTAAAACCTATACGCTACGATCATGATGAAAAGGACTTACATGCCAAGAAAGAAATCAAGTTTAAACCAAAACTACATGTTGCCCTTCTAAATACACGGTCTAGTCGCAATAAGGTTTTTGACATTGCTGATTTAATTATTGATGACAAAATAGATGTTTTGTTTTTGACAGAGACATGGCTAAAAGCCGAAGGTGATGACTCCAGAATATCTGAACTTACACCTGCTGGATATTCCTTTATTAATGCATCTAGATCAACTAGTACCGGTGGTGGTATCGGAGTTCTATTTCAATCTTTTCTATGCATTGAAAGACTACCAAATTACCCAACTTTTAAAACTTTCGAAAGCCTTAACCTAAAAATCAGCTCTTACAACACATGCGTTCATGCGATTTGTTTGTATCGCCCACCATCATCTAGTAAAAACAGAAACAAAATATCTGACTTTGAAGAAGAATTATCTGTTCTTTTATCAACAACATCAAAAACCAATTCTGTTATTTTAGGTGACTTTAATATACACTATGACAAACCAGATTGCGCTAGCAGTAGGAAGATAGTCAAGCTTTTAGCCTCGCACAACTATAGTCAACACATTCAGCATACCACACACAAATCGGGACACATTCTTGACTGGATTCTAACCCCAGAGCCATGTACCCTCATTCAAAATGTATCAGTTGCTGATATTCAAATATCAGATCATTATCTCGTTTCAACCTTATGGAATTTTGAAAAACCGAAGTTGCAGCCAGTTACCATTCCGTTTAGGAAGATTAAGTCATTAGACAGGGAAGCTTTCAGCAACGACCTTAATTCTTCAGATCTGCTGTCAAATACACCCATAGAACTTAACGAACTGTGCGGTAAATTTAATAGCACTTTACTTGCCCTCCTTGATAAGCATGCCCCTTTTGTGACTAAGAAGGTATATCTCCGGCCTGGCAGGTCTTGGTACAATAAAGATGTTCTCATAGCAAAAGAAGAACGCCGTAAAGCGGAACGAAAATATCGTCATTCTCTGCTAGAAATTCACCGTCAAATCTACCAAAAAGCAAGAGGTGCATACTCAAAAACAATTAAAGATGCAAAATCCGCATACTGCATCCGAAAGCTAACGGATGAATTCAAGTCTCCCAATCAATGTCATAATTTTATGAAATCACTACTTGGTACTACAACTGAGACAATTCTACCAAAATCTGACGATGATGACAATCTTGCAAACGCTTTCTGTCAATTCTTTTCATCCAAGATAAATCAAATACGTGAACAGTTAGATCACGCCAGTGAAAATGAAGAAGCTGAAGGCACTACATCTTTTTCAGCCACATGTGAGATTATCTAACAGATTTTGAGTTATTTTCTAACGATGAAATTGAAAAACTTATCAAGTCATCGAAGAAGACAACTTGCCTACTCGATCCTCTTCCAACAAATATTCTTGTTGAATATCTTGATCTGCTTCTTCCAGTCATTACTCAAATTGTGAATACAAGTCTTAGTATAGGAGTATTTCCTTTAATATATAAAGATGCGGTTGTAAAACCCCTTATTAAGAAAACTTCTCTTGACCGGAATGTGTTTAAGAACTACAGACCCGTCTCAAATTTGTCTTTCCTCTCCAAAATCATTGAAAAGGCAATAAACGATCGAATACAGTCTTTCGTGGTTTCTCGAAATCTCTTAGACCAATTTCAGTCTGCTTACAGACCACATCATAGCACTGAGACAACTATTCTTTGTGTGCTAAATGATCTGCTGCGCTCTGTAGACAATGGTAAACTTGTGTCTTTGACCCTGTTAGATTTGTCTGCCGCATTCGATACTGTCGATCACGAAATTCTCTTAAGAAGACTTTATCAAACTTTTCACATAACTGGTACGGCCTTACAATGGATTAAATCTTATCTTACTGACAGAAGACAGAAGATCATTATAAACAAATCTCATTCCGAGTTTGCAAACCTTAATTGCGGAGTGCCTCAAGGATCTGTTCTCGGTCTGGTATTGTTTATACTGTACACACGATGTCTGGGGGATGTTATAGACCAGTTTGATATAAGCCATTTCTCTTACGCTGATGATACACAGTTAATCAGTAAGTTTAAACAAGAAAATGTTCATGATTCCTTTAACAATATCACTTGCTGCTCCAAAGCAGTTAAATCCTGGATGAATAATAATAGATTAAAGTTAAACGATGACAAAACAGAAGCAATACTTGTTGGAACACCACAGCGTCTCGCATCAACTCCTGATTCGTGTCTTGTAATATGCGACTCTAGTATTGAATTTGCAAAAAGGGTTAAAAATCTAGGTGTTATATTTGATCCGTCTTTAACAATGGAAAAACAGGTTGATCAGTTATGTCGTGTTTGTAATTTTCATCTCCGTAGTATAGGAAACATTCGTCATCTATTGACTGCTGCTGCTTGTCATCTTTTGGTGCGGTCTCTAATTTTCTCAAGATTGGACTATTGCAATAGTGCTCTGGCTGGAATATCTCAACATTTATTAAAGCGACTTCAAATAATTCAGAACAACTGTGCCAGAATTATCACAAGAACAGCAAAACGCCAACATATAACATCTGTCCTTAAATCGCTTCACTGGTTACCAATAGAGGCTCGCATAAACTTTAAAATCCTAACACTGGTCTACAAATCTCAGCATGATTCAGCTCCATCATATGTCACAGATCTTACGCAGCCGTATGTACCAAACCGACCATTCCCTTCACAGAATAATCTATCACTTGTTGTACCTTCAACTAAATTAACATCTTTTGGTGATAAAGCCTTCAGTGTATATGGTCCACGACTATGGAATGACTTACCTGACAAAATAAAGTGTTCAGAAACAGTTGCTCAATTTCGGTCTAGACTTAAGACACATATGTTCACGATGTATTATCCACAGGAGCTATTAACTTACAGCGCTGAGAGCATGCTCATGGATGGATTAAGCGCTATATAAATGTACATTATTATTATTATTTATTTGTTTACATACGCCATTAAGGTAATCTCGCGCTCATGTTCTAAACGCTGTGATTGGTCAAGATTCACGCGATCAATGTTTCAATCGGTCTGATTGGTTAATATTTTAGATTAGGCCTTGAGCGCGTTTACTTTTGACACTTCGGTCGCCATCAGTATAGCGTTTGACATCGCTCTCCTAAACGACATCTCCCCAACAAGGAGAATGGAATCATTTATGTTAAGTTACTAAATACTCATGTGGAAATAATTAGACTCGGTGCTAATTAATATCATGGAACGAGGACTCATGACCCAAGAAAGGAGTAAACTAGCATTTTTGATTTAATTCCATTTCTCCGGGGATTTCTCGTTTAGCCATGTTGGATTTTACTTTAGCCAACTTTGGTCGGGAGGAAATTTTATTTCAGATTTATCATATCAAATTCACAAAGAGTGAATTATTTGCTTAGTGACGGTCGTAGTACTATTGTTTGATCTTGGGTGTATATTTACCCTCGAGAACTTTACTCCAATAGGCCTGTAGAGCTTTGGAGAATCAGAATATTATTAATACTAAAATAAAGTGATGTTCTTTTGCAGGTGAAATAAACCTGAAGTGCTGAAGTGAATCTGAATTATCATATTTCGGTAAAATCCCACCTTTTATCATTTTGGGGTAAAATCCCCATTATCATCAATTGGTGGGTAAATCCCCATTATCATCAATTGGTGGGTAAATCCCCATTATCATCAATTGGTGGGTAAATCCCCACTTTAATCATTTTGGGGGAAAAATCCCCATTTTGTGACTTTTGGGTAAAATTCCCCGCTTTTGTCATCTTTGGGGAAAATTCCCCGCTCTCATCATTTTTGGGGAAAATTCCCCGCCTGTGTCATTTTGGGGGGAAATTCCCCGCCTTTGTCGTTTTTTGGGGAAATTCCCCGCCTTTGTCATTTTTGGGGAAAAATCCCGACTTTAGCACTTTTGGGGAAAAACAATAGGAATGCAATCTTGCAGTTAGGGCGAAGGGTTGTAAAGATCAGAGTCATATTTTAACACATATAGTATTTAGTGTTGTCTCATATTAACTAAATATTGTCGGTCGACTAGGCCTATTTCCAATTTCAATATTTTATAATTTATGTAATTTGTTGCCTCATTTGTTCATTATTTATTGCTGTAGAGTCTATAATATATAGGCTTATAATAAATTAATTGTTTTTATATATGTAATAAACTTTTGTTTGTCTTATTCTTTTGGTTTAGCACTAGACTGGAGCGAACCCTATTTTATTTACGTTCTTCGCTAAGGGAATTGAGGAAGCGTAACAGGTGTCATAACATTATCCTTGCAGTGTGGCAAATATAATTGATCTATAACTCCTCCCACTTTTTATAAAGGCCTTAAACCACTCGGCAAACCTCGGAAGATTTCGGTCAATCTAAACTCGGCTGTATGATGAATTCCGCCATATTGGAACTACTTTAAAGGTCCCGGATGAAACATGGCTGCGCCCATTCCGAACACAAGTTGGCGACCTATTTGGCTAGCGACCTATTCGACCGATCCAGCTTACGAAATTACACTTCTATTCTGAGCTAAAGGAATGGATAAAAAATAATATATTCTACTTTCATTTGATAGACATAACGTTGGATTTTATTGGTTGATAAATAGATGAGTTAAGGCGACTGTTGTCTTTATTCTAAATAGGTTTCCAACGAACAGGTTGCAGCTCGATCGGTCGCTAGACGAATAGGTTCCCAATTTGTGTAATAACGTCAAGTTTTCCTGTTAAAGTAGACCGGTAGCCGCATCGCAAATGTATGGGCGTAGGTACATATCACTTACTGTCATACAGCCGAGGCTAGATGTAGTTTACGGAATCTGCCGAGATTTGCCGAGTGCCTTGCAGTGTGGCAAATATAATTGATCTATAACTCCTCCCACTTTTTTTAAAAGCCTTAAACAACACTGGCGCGACTTAACAAGCATGGCGGAGTCGACGGAAAGGTCAATTACTTGGATATCCCTGACTGCGAGACTTATTCGGTATTTTCAGCGTTTTTCCCCCCGTGTCAGTGGTGCAGGTCGGAACGTCTAGTGATGGGGATGTGGTCAACACATGAGTACTTTATACACCTTGGCGTGCACGTTAAAGAAACCCTGAAATCGGTTGGAAAAACTCAATATAAAGCCCTCTTTCACCCGTTCGTTCATTTATTTTTCTGCATCCACTGAATACAGGGTTGTATCAATTGTTCTTGACATTGCCCATCGTCGTCTTGACATTGCAGCTGAGCCCGATGCAGCTAACACCACCAACAGTTCATTTCTAAAATTGAAATTTGCTAACAAAGGCATTGATGCTATCGGGTTAAGCCAAATATTACACCATAAGCAAGTCACAGCACACATCCCGCCGTATTTCAAAAATGTTACTGTTCCTAGGATTTCTTATACTTATACGAAACCCATTGCATCCAAAATATTTAATTACAGAAACGCATTATCTGACATCAATGCTAAGGACTTATATGATAACCCTCTTCCATGTTCTTGCTCTACTTCGTCCTTCCTTTACCAACCGGCTGGACATGTGGTCACTGGTGATTTGAACATAGTCCAGAATGATAAGCTACGTGAAATTTTGTCCAAAGGACCCAAATACCGGGAACCGCAACCATTTTCATGGGATCAAAATTTCAGACTTATTATGGATGCTGTAGAGGACTACGCTAGATCATGGGCCAAGAAGGAAGATGTTATATCTGATACTCTCTCAGATTGGACTAAATCTATCAGTCGTTTACTTAAACGAAGAATATATATGCAACGTTTGTCAGTTGACACTAGGCCTAAGTCTATTTTCAATGATGTTAACATTGTTGAAAACCTCAATGCCTTGCATGACAAATATGTCATTGTTCCGGCTGACAAAGCGTCCAATAACATAGTGTTTATATGTAAACGATATTATTATGACTGTCTGTTGAAAGAACTTAATTTCGGGAAATCAATCGATAGTGCTACATATAAACGATCTACTCTTAGTAAGGATGAAATTATATCCAATCACAGATCTGTACTCACTTCATTTGGTACTCCATGTGGAGATACCTATACAGATTTGCCCTTGTTATATTGGATACCTAAACTACATAAAAATCCCTACAAGCAACGTTTTATAGCAGGTTCATCCCGTTGTTCAACGAAACCACTTTCAAAAGTATTGACATTTATACTAACGGCAGTTAAAGAGGGTATTCAAAAATACTGTGACAAAATATACTCTCGTAGTGGTATAAATCAAATGTGGATATTAAAAAATTCCAAAGAATTACTTGATGGTTTGCAATCTAGATCGCTTGCTTCAGTCTCATCCATTCAAACGTTTGACTTTTCTACTTTGTATACTAAAATTCCCCATAGTAAATTAAAAGCCAGGTTGAAAGACATTATTCACAGTGTCTTTTCATCTAAATCGGGAACTGATAGATATCAATATTTAGTTGTTAATTACAAATCCACGTATTTCGTTAAGAATCACGGTGATTCCAAAAACAAATTCACCGCCATCAAGATAATTCAGATGTTGGATTTTTTAATTGATAACATCTTTGTTGAATTTGGAGGGGAAATATATCAGCAAGTGGTAGGTATCCCCATGGGCACCAGCTGTGCACCGTTGCTTGCTGATTTATTTCTCTATTCGTACGAAGCCGATTACATCCAAGCGCTCGTTAAAACAAATAAACGATTGGTCAGAAATTTTAATTTCACTTATCGATATATCGATGACGTTTTATCACTTAATAATCCAAAATTTAGTGATTATGTCGAATTCATATATCCTGATGAGCTGGAAATTAAAAACACCACTGACAGTGACAATTACGCTTCCTACTTGGATCTGCGTCTCGATTTTGACAATTGCCATAAACTGAGTGTTAAATTGTACGATAAACGTGATGACTTTGACTTTCCGATTGTTAACTTTCCATTTATTAGTAGTAACATTCCAATATCACCAGCTTATGGAGTGTTTGTGTCTCAGCTAATTCGATACGCGAGAGCTTGTTCCTTTTATTCTGATTTTTTAAGTAGATCGAGGCATTTGTCATCTAAGCTTCAACTACAAGGATACGTGCGCACTAAACTTATAAAAACCTTTAAAAAGTTTTATGGCCGTCCTGTTGACTTGATTGGTAAATATAACGTGTCTCTCCCGGTTATTATTCTAGATATATTTAATTGACACGTATACTAATACTATCTCACTGATTATATGTCCACTACATAGTGAACACAGTTCATCACGTGCATTTTGCATACCGATAGTTCATTGGCCAATCACGCTATTTTATCGACATTTTGCCTAATAGTTTGGATGCAGCTATGGCGGGTGTGGCGCCAGGCAGGGTAAGCTTACTCTTCCGGACACCTGTTACCACTCTTTGTCGTGTATTTTGTACACGGGGAGCAGTCCATTTGCTGATTACACTATTTTGCCTATAACGTTTTTTTTTTAGGACTTCGAATTCTGTTTAATGGTTTGGATTGTTCGTACTTGGTTTTATTTTATTTCTACCACTGGGTGGGTTGCTCTGCTGGTGGATATTTTATGTCCCCGAGGTAACCTGAAACCCAGTAGCTTTATAGTTACATGTTAAGTACAAATGACCAAAATATACGGCTGGGAGGCAGTTTCAGGGTAAAAAACTGCCACGATTCCCCCAAGGGCACGGGGGATATCGGTGATATATCCCAAGATACTAGTAATAGTATGGGAGATATTTTTCGTTCAGGTGCCTGTAATGTTTTAAATTCCTCTGATACTTAATTAATCTCAACCCAACCGTGTTCTGTCAAACTAACCGATATTTTGCATTTTTCACCAGATCAATACAACTGTTATATTTCTAAATGTATGTCCAATAATTGTAAAACCTGTCCTATTTTGAATAGCAATACTAATTTTACTAGTTCTTTAACTAATAAAACATATTTTACACGTGGGTTTGAGAAACTAAATTGTAAAACGTCCAATATTATCTACGGTATAGAATGTACACTCTGCGGACTTATTTATGTTGGCGAAACTAAAGGACCTGTCAGAGATATCCAATCTCCGCAACATGGAAAAGAACATCAAAAAAGAACTTGACAACCATGCGACAGACCATTTTCCTGGTTTATTGTTTTGACACTACAAACTCACTTTTCAAAGAGTTAAACAGGGGAGATAATTGAGTCGAGATCAATAAGTCTCTCACACTCCCCCTGATGGCCAGAAAGACATACGGATTCGAGATGGACATCACATAAATTTTAGACTATTGATCCAAAATATACTAAACTAGAACAATGATAATATAGCTCACTAAACTACAGTTTGAATTAACACCGAAGCTAATAAACATGAATTTGCAAAAATACTGTCCTACATATTTTTTGTTTTTACTCAAATGTCACATAATTACACACGCAAACAGTTTCACCATCATCTTTCTAAACAAGATTTGGGAGCCAGGCTTTTCTCCTTTCGTCGGATTGAACTGATGCTTTCCTTCGTGCAGGAGCACCCGATGCATTTGGAACCTTGGGGCGCACTGATTCGCATTGACCAGATTCTGGAGCATCATCATCAGATTGATTTCCACCTTGGTTTGTAGAATTTTGACAATTAATCTCCAATGGGTACAAAAGTTGCATAGGTCTCCTTAAGGTAGTAGGTCTTCCCCTTTGGGTGGTGGTTCGTATAACTGCTCCGCGCACAGAGCCATCTTTACTTGGTATAAGATCGATTATTCTTCCTAGTTTCCACTGATTCCTAGGTAGATCTTCATGGTGAATAATGACTATATCGCCAACAGAAACGTTTTGCTTGGTTTCGCTCTTTCCACGATGAGAGGATCTAAGTTCCAAGAGATATTCCGATTTCCATCTCTTCCAAAAATGATTTAGAAGATTATTTAAATGCTTCATTCTCCTGGTTACATAATCCTGAGTTAAAGATAGATCGTTCTCATCAATGGTCAATGAATCACAAAGGTCTGGTAAGTTAAGTAGGCGGCGACCAATAAGCAGATGAGATGGTGTCAGCGGTTCCTCGACATCCTCCGTAGAGACAAAGGATAATGGTCTTGAGTTAAGTGCAGACTCTGATTCGCATAATACAGTACTGAGCTCCTCAAAGGTGAGTTTAGCACTGCCCAGTACCCTCTTCAGACACCGTTTTACTGATTGAATTAGGCGCTCAAAGAGTCCTCCCCACCAGGGAGCTTTCTCCAGGTTAAATGACCACTGGATACGATTGCTCGCCAAATGATTAATGAGATCTGGGTCATTAAAGAGTTTAGAGTTAATGAAACTACTCCTTTCACCAACATTGGTGTGGATTTTGCAGGACCGTTATTTATAAGGACCACATGTCAAGACAGCACCAATCAGAAGACTTGGATTTGTCTGTTCACATGCTGTATCACTAGGGCCATTCACTTGGAACTTGTTCCGGATCTGACAACATCTGCATTCCTACGGTGTTTCCAGCGATTTACTTCACGGAGAGGAGTACCTCGACTAATTATCTCAGATAATGGTAAAACTTTTGTGTCTGCGGCTAAACAAATAAATAACGGTCCTGCAAAATCCACACCAATGTTGGTGAAAGGAGTAGTTTCATTAACTCTAAATTCTGGCAATGGTGGAGAATGAACCCCTTGATACGGTTTACCGTCAAATTTTTTGCATGTGACGCATTGGTGTATAACCTTCCTCACAAACTGACGTCCTCTAATGAACCAATATCTGGATCTCAGTTCGGACTCCGGAATGCATCACTCTTTCATGAGCCTCCTTCACAATTAGCGGTGAAAGTGGGTGGTCTTTATCTAGGAGGATGGGAAATCTGGCTGATTCTGGTAGAGCGGCATTATGCAAACGACCCTTACATATCAAAATATCATTTTCATCTGGACTGATTGAAAGTTGTTTCTTCCAAGCTTCGAAATTGGGTTTGCTCTTCATTTTTTCTTGGATTTCCTTAATCCATAAGATCTCGGCTTTGGTAATTTCATCTGGTGTTAATGATCCAGTGTCAGACCTTTGGCCCTTAAGTCCCCTTATGAATTTTAAAACTAAGGCAGTAATCCTGACGAGTTTTGTAAAGGTACTATATCTCAAGCAGGATATGATGTTGCTTAATGACGTAAGTGTAACTGGTACAGTGTTAGTGAAAAATGTGTTTCTGTCGTTAGCCTTCATTTCTGGCAAGTATTCATTCAAGACATCCTCAAATTCTTCAGGTTTGTCATACCGGACGTTTTCCTTTAGCCAAGATGGACCTTCCTTCCATAATGAACTGGAAACTAAATCAGATAGACTCAGACCTCTTGAAGGCAAATCAGCAGGGTTGGAAATTCCAGAGACATGATACCATGCATCAACTGATGTTAAACTGCGTATTTCGTTGACCCGGTTTTGAACGAATTGCTTCCATTCCTTCGTTTGGTTGACAATCCAATACAACGCCACCTTTGAGTCCGTAAAACACACAACATCCTTAATATTTACCTCGAATTCTAAAGCCGTTCGGATATTACTAATAAGTCTGGATAATATTAAGGCTGACAACAATTCCAGTCTTGGGATAGTGGTAGGTGAGGTCGGTGCAACTCTCGTTTTTGAAGCAACGAAACGAACATATGTCGTGGAGATGGTCTGGTACTTTAGATAAACAACTGAAGCGTAAGCCTTGGCCGATGCATCACAAAATCCCACAAGAGTAGTTTTTATTACAGTATCCTCAATGCTGGATTTATAATATCTGGGTATCCTAACACATTTCATTTGGGAAAGCGACTTGACCAATTGGTGCCACTTCTGTAGCAGTTCATCACCAAGGGGGTCATCCCAATCCAAGTTGACAAAACAAAGCTCCTGAAACAACATCTTAAACTGGATAATGAAGGGGGCTAGGAAACCCAAAGGATCAAAGAACTTCGATCCAACGCTAACAACATTTCGCTTGGTTGGAGTAACTTCCCTGGATATCTTGGCAATATCTTCCAAATCATAGACAAGTTCATCACTGGTGTAATCCCATGGAATTCCTAATATTTTCTGAATGTAAGTAGAACCTAAGGGGCTAGGATTCCCTAGGGTAAGTTTTGCATAAATTTCTTCTTCTCCTGTTTGGGTTACTAAGTTCTCCTGGTCTAATTTTTCTTGAAGTACAATCGAATTAGTTTTAAATTTTCTGAGATTAAATCCTCCTTCTAAGAGTCTTGACTTTGATGACTGATACAAACGATACACATCTTCTTCGGTTTCTGCACTAGTAGTCAGGTCATCAACATAAATTGACCGCAGAAAGTTACGGACAAATTCTGGATCCTCCTCCGCATAGGTCTCTATATGGTATCTTATGGTACCATTCAGAAGGAAAGGAGATGAGCTTACTCCAAATACCACTCTAGTGAAACGTAGGTATATGACATCTGGCGTTTTCTTCTTGATATCGTCAAACCATAAAAAACGAAGTACGTCTCTGTCGGTCTCAGGTAACGATACCATCAAAAAGGCTTTCTCTATGTCGCCTGTAAGTGCTATTCTGTGGGATCTAAAACGAAGGATAATACTGAATATCTTTTGGTTAAATGATGGACTCGCATAAAAGCAGTCGTTGAGTGATGGGAATGGAGGTACCTTAGCAGACGCGTCAAACACAATTCTGAGTTTGGTTGTGGCCTTGTCCTTCCGTAGGACACCGTGATGAGGTAAGTAATGTATTCGACCAATCTCGCCATTTCTTGGATCAACCAGTTCGACAATTCCTTGATCCATCTGATGCTGGATGACTGAATCATAATTTTGAAGGAATTCGGGTTCAGCTATCAAACGCCGATGAAGATTTTGTAGTCTCTTTAAACAAAGTCTGTAATTGTCGGGTAACGATGGGTGTGGCTGTTTCCATGGTAGCATCACCTGGTACCTTCCATCTTTAAATGAAATATTGTCTACAAAGTCCTCATAAAGAGAGCTATCCTTCACGCCCAAGGATTCTAAGTCCAAAAACCTTTTCATCTGCTCGTCTAAACTGATGTGAAGTGTGGTAACTAATGTATGTTTGGTGTCTATTGGATCTCCAACAGCTGGTCCAGAAAGAACCCATCCTACACAAGTTGCAATAGCAATTGGGCCTTGCTCCCCCCGTTTCACATTACCAGATGCTAATTCCCAATACTGGTCTGATCCAATGAGTATCTGAATACTACCATCTGAATCAGGAGCAGGATAATCAGCGAGAGTGAGTCCCTTTAGGTGATCATAATGACCTTTTATATTGATATCTGCCTTTTTCAGTGGAAGACATATGAGGGGTACGACAAAGGCAACAATAGGAATCTTCCGTCTGTCCAAGGTATGCAACAGAAACTGGACTACATCAACCATTTGTGCAACTTCATCACTGGAACCAAATGTTTTAATTTGTATTGAAGTCTGTGAAATTGTTGGCAACTTGAGCGCATCTCTGAGTCGCGTTGTTACATAAGAACGTTGACTTCCGCCGTCCAAGATTAGTCTGCAATTAATAACATTTGATGGAGCTAATTGATTGGTGATGTTTGCCCTAGCAGTCTGAAGAAGGACATTTGAGAATTCATCATTGGTATACATCGTGGTTGAGCGAGATGGCTGGTCTTGAATGGGCCTTTCTCGCGTCTCAGTGACCTTAAATTGTCCAGCAATATGTGGGTACAGGTGCAACTCTGGGCAGATGCTGATGTGGTGTTTCCTGTTGCATTTGGGACATACTCTGTTCTGAGTACAATTTCGGCTCTGGTGATCCTTTCTCAAGCACACGAAACATCTTTTAGATTTCATCAAAAAATCCCGCCTGGCTTCAATGTTTGACAATATTTGACAAGAATTTGATGAGTGTGATCCCTTACAGTAGGTGCATGTCGGTCCTGGATTTGAGGTATATGAATTGCTGCTGTACAAGGCCGCTGCCGTTGGCGGGTTGGAGGGAAACTTGTTTCTTTGGATTGGCTTAACCCAATGAGGTTGTGTCTCATGGCGTGGCGCAGTGTTGTTACCCTGACTTCTCTCCCTGGCTTCTAGCTCATAAAGAAGAATTTCCAAAATTTTCTCCAGATCCCAATCATCGTTCTTCATTTCTCTACTGACACAGACTTTCATCTCTGAAGGTAATTTGTTCATTATTACTGAAGACAACAGACTACCATATGTTGATACGGGTATACCAAGTGACTTCAAACTTCTTACATTTGCTTCTATCGCATCGTAAATGTGTCGAATTCCCTTTAAGTTGTAAATACTTGTGATAGCTGGGGTGTTCAGCAATAATTCCATGTGGCGATTTATGATTTGTTGTCGATTACCAAACCTCCGCTTGAGGATGCAAATAGCTTCTTGGTAATTCTCCGATGATAGAGAGAGGCCTGAAACTGACGACAAGGCTGCACCTTCTAACAAGGAATTGAGGTAATTGAATTTGTCTATTTCAGTCAAGGCATCATTTTTATGAATGGATGTGTCAAACGTATCCCAAAAGGCCTGCCATCTTGAGTAATAACCGTTGAAATTTGGTAATCCAAGTTTTGGTAACTTGACATGCGGCCTATGACTTCCAGGGTTAATAATTGGTTGAGATGTAATGACTGGGATGGTTGAAGACTCACTGTCTGCCTGGTTTTGTACAGGAGGTGAAACAACTATTGGACTTGAAACTGTGGAGCCTGCTAAACTGACATCTAATACATGTACATTGTCCTTCAAAGGCCTCTGGCGCTCCAAATCCTTTAAGAAATGGTCAAGTTTTATTTGTGTTATTCCGAGGGTACTCATAAAATTATCAGCTTGCTCAACTTCTTCGTTAAGATCCCTTTCATCACTGATTTCTAAAATCTCTTCATCAAGTTCCTTTAGAATTGCCCTTTTATCTGTCAAGGACATTTTCATTTGAGTGAGTTTGTCAACTAGTTCTGAAACATTCGTTGTTTCACAAATTGAAACCATCAAGAGATCATTAACTGTGGTCATCGTCCTTTTGACTGACTGACGATGTGCCTCCCGGATTTTATTTCTACGTTTAATTGGTTCTGACATTATGACAAAGTTTTTAGTGTTTCAAAATGACGTGACTTTGCTGTATTTACTATATCCTGGCATGAATTTATCGCCTGGTTCTGGAACATTCACTCTTTATTTACCGTTACTGGCGCCGTGACCTTGACTTTGCATATGAATCATGAATATGACCAGGTTTTTCAATATTTGAACTATATGGATTTATTGGAATTTTGGCTTTAATACTGTATAAATTTTCACCAACGTGGTTTACTGGCTCCGAGATCCGTCTCGTCGGACCATGTCAGAGATATCCAATCTCCGCAACATGGAAAGGAACATCAAAAAAGAACTTGACAACCATGCGACAGACCATTTTCCTGGTTTATTGTTTTGACACTACAAACTCACTTTTCAAAGAGTTAAACAGGGGAGATAATTGAGTCGAGATCAATAAGTCTCTCACAGGACCTTTACACTTACGCATTAATGGTCATCGTCACAATGTTAATAAGGGAAGTAACCAGATTCTCTATAGACATTTTAACCAACCGGACCACTCTATACTATCAATGAGAGTGTCCATATTAGAGAAAATTTACCACCATACCAACAGCCCTACTTTGAGTACTCCCCTTCGCAGAAACCGAGAAGAATATTGGATACGGACATCAGGTACTGCCACCCCTTATGGATGCAATGACAATGTAGCTAGTATAGGAAATTTATCAAGCCCGGCGTGTAGCGATGTTAATGTTATGACGTTATTCCCAAAGTTTCGTCGTCGAAAACGCAGTCATGGACATCGTCGCTACACACCGCCTAAACTCAGCATTATATCACTAGATGCCCTTTTGGAAATTATCCAAGAACCACTAGGGCCACACCATATCCGTACTAAATTATATTCTATTCCACTTACTATTTTGAAATTACTTAAATCTGAATGTTCGGATTCAAATTGTACTGATCCTGCATCCACTGAATACAGGGTTGTATCAATTGTTCTTGACATTGCCCATCGTCGTCTTGACATTGCAGCTGAGCCCGATGCAGCTAACACCACCAACAGTTCATTTCTAAAATTGAAATTTGCTAACAAAGGCATTGATGCTATCGGGTTAAGCCAAATATTACACCATAAGCAAGTCACAGCACACATCCCGCCGTATTTCAAAAATGTTACTGTTCCTAGGATTTCTTATACTTATACGAAACCCATTGCATCCAAAATATTTAATTACAGAAACGCATTATCTGACATCAATGCTAAGGACTTATATGATAACCCTCTTCCATGTTCTTGCTCTACTTCGTCCTTCCTTTACCAACCAGCTGGACATGTGGTCACTGGTGATTTGAACATAGTCCAGAATGATAAGCTACGTGAAATTTTGTCCAAAGGACCCAAATACCGGGAACCGCAACCATTTTCATGGGATCAAAATTTCAGACTTATTATGGATGCTGTAGAGGACCAAGAAGGAAGATGTTATATCTGATACTCTCTCAGATTGGACTAAATCTATCAGTCGTTTACTTAAACGAAGAATATATATGCAACGTTTGTCAGTTGACACTAGGCCTAAGTCTATTTTCAATGATGTTAACATTGTTGAAAACCTCAATGTTCAACGAAACCACTTTCAAAAGTATTGACATCTATACTAACGGCAGTTAAAGAGGGTATTCAAAAATACTGTGACAAAATATACTCTCGTAGTGGTATAAATCAAATGTGGATATTAAAAAATTCCAAAGAATTACTTGATGGTTTGCAATCTAGATCGCTTGCTTCAGTCTCATCCATTCAAACGTTTGACTTTTCTACTTTGTATACTAAAATTCCCCATAGTAAATTAAAAGCCAGGTTGAAAGACATTATTCACAGTGTCTTTTCATCTAAATCGGGAACTGATAGATATCAATATTTAGTTGTTAATTACAAATCCACGTATTTCGTTAAGAATCACAGTGATTCCAAAAACAAATTCACCGCCATCAAGATAATTCAGATGTTGGATTTTTTAATTGATAACATCTTTGTTGAATTTGGAGGGGAAATATATCAGCAAGTGGTAGGTATCCCCATGGGCACCAACTGTGCACCGTTGCTTGCTGATTTATTTCTCTATTCGTACGAAGCCGATTACATCCAAGCGCTCGTTAAAACAAATAAACGATTGGTCAGAAATTTTAATTTCACTTATCGATATATCGATGACGTTTTATCACTTAATAATCCAAAATTTAGTGATTATGTCGAATTCATATATCCTGATGAGCTGGAAATTAAAAACACCACTGACAGTGACAATTACGCTTCCTACTTGGATCTGCGTCTCGATTTTGACAATTGCCATAAACTGAGTGTTAAATTGTACGATAAACGTGATGACTTTGACTTTCCGATTGTTAACTTTCCATTTATTAGTAGTAACATTCCAATATCACCAGCTTATGGAGTGTTTGTGTCTCAGCTAATTCGGTACGCGAGAGCTTGTTCCTTTTATTCTGATTTTTTAAGTAGATCGAGGCATTTGTCATCTAAGCTTCAACTACAAGGATACGTGCGCACTAAACTTATAAAAACCTTTAAAAAGTTTTATGGCCGTCATGTTGACTTGATTGGTAAATATAACGTGTCTCTCTCGGTTATTATTCTAGATATATTTAATTGACACGTATACTAATACTATCTCACTGATTATATGTCCACTACATAGTGAACACAGTTCATCACGTGCATTTTGCATACCGATAGTTCATTGGCCAATCACGCTATTTTATCGACATTTTGCCTAATAGTTTGGATGCAGCTATGGCGGGTGTGGCGCCAGGCAGGGTAAGCTTACTCTTCCGGACACCTGTTACCACTGTTTGTCGTGTATTTTGTACACGGGGAGCAGTCCATTTGCTGATTACACTATTTTGCCTATAACGGTTTTTTTTTTTTTAGGACTTCGAATTCTGTTTAATGGTTTGGATTGTTCGTACTTGGTTTTATTTTATTTATATTAACCGTTACTTTTTAAAGTTATAGTATTATATTAAACACTTTCTTCAATTCAATTTTGTATGAATACAATCTGATTAAAACACAGATCCAATTTCGTTTCGTTTTTTATAGTTCAAAATTTCGTTTTTACTTGTCTTTACTACTCTTGGATCTGGAAGACTTGTTATTTAGGTTGTGTTCTGCCTGAAATGAGGGGTCAGCCAATCAAATGGTCTGTCGAATCGACCTTTTCATGCGTGGAACAGTGGGTAAATATTACCAGCGGATAGAAATCAAAACAAAACAAAAGTAGATTTTAAAAAGCATGGTGGTCGCTAATTGGTTAATCGAATGACTGACGTTATCGGGCCAAATGTCCCGTGCTTGATACCTGACGTCATAGAACGTGAGCTCCCACTATAATTTGTTAGATCTACATGAATGTAGGCCATCGAAAGTAAAAAAAAAACGAAACGAAATATAGATCTATATTTTAATATTAGATTGGTATGAATACAACCTCGATCGTTTAATAATAAGAACAGGGTTGACAAAAGCTTGTTTCTTTACGGGCTTCAATTAGATTTTCCGAGAAATACACTCTACTTTGATATGCATTGAACAAAGAGTTTCTATGAATAGTAAAATACTGGCGAATATAGATTTCGTTGAACCGGCAAATCCCCGGAAATGATCTAAGTCTACTATTACATGTTGATTAATAAAAGGGGTGATATAAGTGTGCTATCGTTGAAACGCGATTTTGTTAAATTATGACTGTTTATTTAAAGGTGGGATATCACATCCCACTGATCAGCAGTGAATATTCGCTAGACCGCTTTAGTCACTGATAAGCATTAAACATACATTATGCAAGAGCTAAATCTGATTATTGCAAGTCTTTATTTAGGCTTCAGGTGTCATAGAAATTATAAGTTAGATCTTATAATGCACTTTACACCTCTACTATTCCGGGGCAAAGTGAGCCGAATACAATGACACACTTTGCGCCATGGTTTTGATTTCTTGTGTACCCTCATATTTTTGCACCTTCTCGCAAATGGCAAATATCATGTGTTTTTTTTAACATTATAATTACATTTTTTGTGTCTTTCGCTTTCGGTTAGGATAAGGTTTAGGGTTAGATATTCATTAACTTTCACTTTTATAAAATCAGCTAAACCACCTCAGTGTGTCAACGAAATCCTGGTTTGAGGTGGCGGGATGGAGGATTAATCAACAATGCCAGTTATGCCAATACTCACCATTATTTTAAGTGTACAGTTCTGCTATTGTTAGTCAAAGTCAATCGGCGGTAAAAACTCCGTGGTGTATCTGTTCAATCTTGTGGTATTAAAATTGATAACACCATTGTTAGTCTACTATTGTATACAGACGACATAGCTCTTTTAGCCCCAGACGAGGATTCGCTGCAGTGTATGCTGGACTGTGTTGCAAATTGGTGCAGTAAATGGCGAATCCAAATAAATACTTCAAAAACGAAAATCGTTCACTATCGCCCTAATTCAACCAGCAGGTCATGTAGAAACTTTACTTGTGGCAGTAACATCATAGATTACTCACATGCCTACAAGTACTTGGGGTTATGGTTACACGAATCAGTTGACCTTATTCACACTGCAAAAGAGATAGCTAAATCTGCTAATAGAGCTCTGTGTACAATTATTAGTAAATTTAAATGTGTCGGTGGCATGTCATATGATGTTTTTAATACTCTGTATACTAATTTAGTCCAACCCATCTTATCCTATGGATCAGCAATTTGGGGCACTAGGGAATTTAGATGCGTTAATAACGTCCAGAATAGAGCCTGTCGTTTTTTCCTAGGCGTGGGAAGTAAAACATCCAATTTGGCGGTCCGTGGTGATATGGGTTGGACATCAAATTTTACAAAACAGAAAGTAGAAATTATTAGATTCTGGAGAAGATTATCATGTGTAGAAGAAACACGCTTTGTTAGTAAAGTTAAAGCCTGGTCTTTTAATTTCAGGAAGTCCTGGAATAATACTGTAATAAAGTTGATTATCGAATTACAAATCCCAATTCCTGATGTATTCAATAAAAGCAAAACTGACTTTTTATCTCTAAAAGAAGCGCTAAATTCGTAAGATTGTAGACTCTGGTATCAGGGGCTATGGAATGATAAGGGGTTAATTAATGGTAACAAATTAAGGACATACAGGTTATTTAAGCACTCATTGTATGTCGAACCCTATGTAAAATGTATACTCGACAGATCGCAACGTAGTGTTTTAGCAAAACTACGATGTGGGTCATTGCCCTTAACAATAGAAACTGGGCGTTTTGTAAGACCAGTAACATTATTAACAGACAGAACATGTAATTATTGTCACACGTCAAATATAGAGGATGAGACTCACTTCTTGTGTACATGTGATTGCTACTTAGAACCGAGACAAAAGCTATGGAACGCCGCAGCCACCAGAAACCCACATTTCCTAGCACTGACTCCAACAATGTGTATTTATTTATTATCTTCGAATATAGATGATTTATCATGCTTGTTGTGTCTCGTAGGCCTTATAGGCCGGATATTGTACACTTATAATTTTTGTCTCAAACTGTGTTTTTATTGCTATTGTACAATGTGTGACACATTAATAAAACAATTCTTCTTCTTCTTCTTCTCTCTCTTAATAACCCTTGAAGGGCCGATCCCGATACTATTTTGGAGAATAAAACTGCTTAATTTTGTGTTAAAATCCCTTAAATTCCTCTACCTTAGGGCCGAGCAACTAACTCAATATACGTTTGTAAACAACTCAAACATCTCAGTGTTCATCTGGAAAATGAGATCAGTGTTCCAAGATGTGTTATGCGGTGATTTGATAAAATCAAACTTTTATATTATAAAAATAATGTGTAGGTGAAATTCACCTTTCGTTATCTAGTTTTCCAAATGGGTCATCAGTCATGAACTGTATAGAACTCTATAGGGACGAGAATCGATTATCAGGTAACCCAACAAAAAAATATACCCGAAATCTTTAAAGGGTTACGTGTCCAGATAAGCTGTTTTGACGTTCACGTCCAAACGACTAAATATTTTGAGCTGAAATTTTGAGACAAGGTAAATACACCATTCCTCTATATTTTGGCGTTTCAATTTCATACGTACTCAGACTTTTATTTTTGAGACTATGTTCAAATCGGGATTGTCATTTAATAAACGACACAGGCGACACACCATTCAAGTAACCTTATTTGTATGTGAATTCTGCTACACCAGGTCAAGTAAGTGACAAATCGTCTAGTAAACTATATTTGTTGGTGGCCTAGTTCAGATTCCACACGGATTATTTCTCGGAAAGAAAACAAAAGTGCAAAAAATGTTTTAGTGTTGAAGAAGTTAACTTTCGGTACAGCGCAGATACGGAAATGGACTTTGAAAACAAAAGCCGGAGTCGGGTTGTATATTGAATAGAGACCTAGATCGATTCATCCCAGGCAACTCAAATACGTCATAGATGTATTTCTGGGTATCAGTAAATCTAATATCATTTTTACCTACGGACCGGTTAAACCTACATTATGCAAGAGCTAAATCTGTCTGATGAAGGTCTTTGTTTAGGCCTGCAATGGGGTTTAACGTCCTACTTTCTGCCCCTAACCTGGGCAAATGAAGACGGGCATACGCCATACAATGAGCAATGAGGTAAATTGTGCCTTGTCAGCGGCGCTACGGCCTATTTTTATATCGAATTCCAACTTCCAAGGAATCTTTTACGTGCACGCCAATATGTACACGGGACCTCTGTTTTTCCTCCCATCCGAACGACTAGACAGCTGTCCGTGTCAGGCCCTCTGTCCTGCATCACTGACAAGGGGAAACCACGCCGGAAAATCTGGATGAACTTTCTCGGCCAATGCAGGGATCGAACTATCCGCATATGTTTTACTGGACTTTATAGTTGGCAAGTTGAGTCTGACATCTTCTGATGGTCTTGTTAAACGTTTCGGTGTTTGTATGCAAATCAGTTTATTTAAATACACGGGAGCGGAAGGATCGAAAATAAATTTGATAATGAAGATATATAATAATGATTTTTTTTGTATTTGTTGATTTATTGACCAGAACACGAAATATAAATCGGGAAATATTTTTTTAAAAAAATGTTTTTTCATTTTGTATGATACACCTACACGAGATCTCCTGGAGGGGGGGGGGCGGGTCGAAAAAGTTATTCATTATGTAATATACATTTAAATAAATTAGTCTCATAGAAGAAATCGGAGAGTTTCGAAGTGAATTCCGGTATTTTCAAGTGGTTTGGGTGATTGTAAAATGGCCGTGAAATAAATGGGTGATTCTCAAAGTGAATTCCGCGTGTGAGCGACCTTTTGGCCTAGCGGATCTTCTATCACAGAGATTCGTGTATTAAAGTCCAGAAGTGTTACATTTGTCTATCTAGGTGTGAAATGAAATGAAATGAAACGGGGTTTAAGGTCCTACTGTTCTGCTCCTAAACTGAGCTAATGAAGACAGGCATACGGCGTACCGTGTGCTATGAAGTAAATTTTACCCGGGCAGTAGCGTTACGGCCTAGTCTTATATCGAATCCCAACTGCCAAGGGATCTTTTGCGTGCACGCCAATGAATACACGGGTCCTCAGTGTTCCGTCCCATCCAAACGACTAGACAGTAAGGTATTAGTAGTAGTAGTAGTTTTCAGGGGTAGCACGATTTACCCAAATCTACCCAAATCCACTCAAATCTACCCAAATCTACAATTTCTGGAGACTGTCTGATGACTAATAAAGACGGACAGATCTTATGTCTTAATAATATCAATAAAAGTATTTCTATTTCCCCAATATAGGCTCGACGCCACTGATGTATACCTATAGATTTAACATAATTGTATTATAACATTATGTCATATATTCAAATGATTTAATGCATGCCCAAAATGCAAGTAAGAATGAAAATTTACCCTCTCACTCATTTTGTCCAATTGTTATAAAAATCCAAAAAGGAAAAACAAAAATTCGGATATGATGACAGCAGACAAAAGACAGCAGAGATTATGTGGGTGGACTTAACGCCTGTCAATCAAACGATCGGCCATACTAAAAATCGGTGAAGATGGAATTCAATCCCATTTTTAGTCAAAAATTACACAGGTGATAGCTATGTTCAGGATAAAGTAATTATCGCAAGAATGGCTGACTCCTTATAATAATCTCCCAATATGGATCTTTAATGAGTCAAAAATATTAACTTTTTTCCTCCGACAAATTAAATACTAAAACATTTTTTTGATGTATTAGAAAAATAAAGACGTTTGAAGTATTTATTTGTAGTTAAAAAATATTTCCTATTTAGTCTAAATGGGTATTAAAGTGAGTAAAGGGCATCATTCTGCTCGAAGCAGTCACGTAAACAATGCACGCGCCATTGAACTAATGATCGACGCAGTTGAAGACAGCCATCTTTGACAGAGATATTAGAAGATTAAAGGGGCCCATACACGTTCAATAATTCCGTCAATATATTGACTCAATAATATTGAACGTGTGTGGGCTATATTGATGTAAATATTGTCAATATATTGACGGATCAAAACCATTTTGATTTTTATTGATGGTTCATCAATATATTGATGGGCGGTCAATTTATTGAATGACAATATTGATCGTATGTGAAGAAGCTGTAAATCAGAGCTCTCAATGTGCCCCAACTGCTGCCTGTATGCTGATTATAAATCGACCCTTTGACTCGAGGGCTACAACTACTCTTGTCATTCCCCATTCCTGGAAAGCAGCCACTAGTACTGCCAGACGATCTCCAAGCTCCAGCTCCCTGGTGACCAGCAAGATCGGGACCAAGTTGTTCAGCCTCCTGAACTTTGTAGATACTGTGCATCAATAGATGATAGGGTTCATCGGAAGTTCCTGGCGATACCCAAGACAACGGCATAGTTGGGTATGGTTCTAGAATAACTCCTTGAAAATTGATGCTCGACCACATCATGTAACACGTCCACATCACGAGGTGGTGTGATTGGGGCTTAACGGTTAAAACTATTATATTTGTTGAACGTTTCTATAACACATCAAATGTCAACTTTCATTGTGCGGACACCATTGTGTGAATGCATACACACATAACAACTTCAACATAAATAGCTTTTAAGATCAAAGGTGAACATTTCTTTATTCAATAAAACTTTTGTTTGTGTGGTGAAAAGATATTTAGTGGTTAAACGGCGTACACAGTCTTTCGCAGATAATGGGGTCGACTTGTATTAATAAAAGCAACGGGTGTAACGTAAATCCCAGAGAATATCAACAATAAAGGTTGCCAATGGTAACAAAATGGTGTTTGTGTTCACAATGAAAGGTGTGCATTCAATTTTAAACTTGATTCATCCAAACAACGTAATAAGTTACATTAGTTCTGAAACTAACGTTAAGAAATATTTCCTTAACATTAAAATGGTTATGAGTATAATACAATATCTTACTTGTATTCTAAAGAGAGAGAACGGGGTGGAGTTGGTAACATCCTCTCGAAACAAACCTGGGCAATTCAGGACTAACATGACTCAGTTTCACTCAAATAATTCGCTTACGCGTCTGGGTCTTTGTCATTTTGAAGAAACCGGAAGACCCGGAGAAAACCCACAAGATTGGACGGGCGACCCTACTCCTAGTTACATACAACCGGGGAATACAGCGCACATAACTTGCCTCAATGACATATCTTGTGATTTCACGCGCAAGTATTAAACCACTGGGCATTGCTGATCTCGGGACCATATTTCGACATAAGATATCTCTAGACCCTATAACTCGAGACGATAACTTACAAATATTAATTAATATAACCTGACTAAAACAGAATAAAATTTAGTTAAATTGTGTACTTTGAAATACGTTTGTAGTTGTTTTTTTTGTTTTTTTGTTTTTTTGTGGTGGAGTGAATTAGCAACCATTATAATATATACAACACACGAGTATGCATCCAAGGGAGATAAATCTTGAGAACATGGAATTAGTAGCCATTGTAAATACGGACCTACGAAACGAGGGCGAAAGTTATATTCTTAGTATTTTTTTTTTTATTTTTTTTATAAGCAATATTTTTATTCAGATTTCTATCTGAATAGGGATTGGAGAACAGGCATAGCCTATATTAAACCTTTCTCCCTATCTCTCTCTCTCTCCCTTCTCCCCCAATTGCACGGCGATCTTTGTTGACTTGTTGGTGTAGAATTGAAGAAAATGGTTTGATAATACATTTTCTCTCAGGTTTTCTGTCAGATTGCCACACGTCGCTCCATATGTTGTAGAAATAGTTCTACCCAACAGAAATTTGGAGTTCTACCCAACGGAAATTTGGGCACTAGTTAGAGTCGGTCTAAGAGACGAGAGTTAACATTAAAGTCAACGGGAAAAGCATTGGTGATCTGTGGCCAAATAAAACTCGCGTCTCTCTGGAATGCATCCAAGGGAGATAAATCTTGTGAACATGGCATTAGTACGAAGCAGACCACCATCAATATCCCCATTGACTTCAATGTTAATTCTGGTCTCTTTGTCCGGCCGCAACTTGTCCCCAAATTTTTGTTGGGCTGAATGCTTTTCCCTACAGAGAAACAAATGGTCATGTCTTTGCACCAAAATTTATATTAGTTTAGCCACCAAAATTTGAGATACACAACTTTGAAGTAGCATTATAATAATAATAATAATAATAATAATTTATTAAACTTGTATAGCGCCAGAATCCAGCTGGAAATCGCTGCTCTATGGCGCTTTTACATACAATAGACATGTAAAAGTATAATTAGTAAACATATAAGATACCATAACGTACAAAAGACAAGTAAAAGAAAGACATGTAAAAGTATCTCGGTAAAATTATAAAAATATTTTCTCACAAGGCTAAAACATGTTCAGAGCTAAGTAAACTTATAATCAATTAAAAGCCTTAATAAATAATTCTGTTTTAAGATTCTTCTTAAAAATACTGAAAGTTGGGCTAGTTTTTGTGGTGATGGACAAATCATTCCAACGTTTAGGGGCTGCCACTGAGAAAGAACGTTCACTAAAAAGAGACTTGGATTTTGGAACGTTGAGGAGGTGTTGGTTTACTGAACGTAGTTGGCGTGAGGGTTCGTACTTTGATAAAATATTATGAAGATAGACTGGTGATCCTGGACAATTAAAAGATAAATAAGTGAGACAGAGAACTTTGAAATCAATCCTATAGGGAATAGGGAGCCAGTGAAGCTGCTTCAAAACTGGGGTTATAGGGTAACGTGATCGGGTTAATGACACAATTCTTGCTGCTTTATTTTGTATAAGTTTTAGGGGGTATAGTGTTTTAGCAGGAAGGGCAACTAACAGAGAGTTACAATAATCTAAACGTGAGGTTATCAGAGAATTTACTAGCATTTTACAGGTTTCAACGTTCAGGTATGATCGAATTCTACCGATCTTATATAGGTTAAAATTACAGGCTTTACATACTGACAAAATATGAGACTGCATATTTAATGATGAGTCAAACATGACCCCAAGGTTGCGGACACTGTGTGTCGGTCCAACACTTAAGTCTCCAATTTTCACAGAATCACAGTTTATATTCAAAATACTTTTACGTTTTGAAAGACGAATAACTTCGGTTTTATTATCATTCAACTTTAACAGATTTTGTTTCATCCACAATCTTATGTCTGCGATACATTTTTCAAGTTTAAGAATATTTTGTTCTTCATCGGAACCGTTCAGTGCAATGTAGAGCTGAGTGTCATCAGCGTATAAATGGTAACTTATTCCATGCTGCCGAATGATGTCACCTAGAGGTGAAGTGTATGCCGTAAAAAGTAGGGGTCCAAGGACGGAGCCTTGCGGGACGCCATATTTGAGTGTCTGTGGGTCAGACTTGCAATCATTAATAACTACCATCTGTTTGCGACTTTCCAAATAAGACGAAAACCAAGACAGAGCAGATCCATCAATGCCAAAACGACGTTTAAGACGGTTCAAGAGTATCGAAATGTCAATTGTGTCGAAGGCTGCACTGAGATCTAGTAGTACCAGAAACACACAGCCATTGTTCTCCATTCCTTTAACAATGTCATTGTGTACTCGTACGAGTGCAGTTTCTGTGCTGTGACATTTCTTGTAAGCCGATTGAAATGGTTCATCAAGTTTGTTGATTTCAATGTGAGACTTGAACCTTGCAGCGACCACCTTCTCTATGACTTTCGAAAGAAATGACAGGTTGGAGACAGGGCGGTAGTTTGTTAAGTTCTCTGGATCAAGAGTTGCCTTTTTTAGTAAGGGCCTGACAAGAGCATTCTTAAGGGATGCAGAAACATTTGCATCTTCTAGTGAGCGATTCACAATATGTGTAACAACAGGACAGAGAGCAGATGAGCAAAGTTTTAATAACCATGTAGGTATTGGGTCCAAATCA
This sequence comes from Patella ulyssiponensis, assembly GCA_963678685.1. Taxonomy (NCBI): domain Eukaryota; kingdom Metazoa; phylum Mollusca; class Gastropoda; family Patellidae; genus Patella; species Patella ulyssiponensis. The sequence continues at coordinate 7,907,407 of OY783227.1, read as the reverse complement.
CATGACTTACTTGCAGATTTTGAAATAATTTTAGACACTTCAGACACTGTTGTCGGCTCAAAACTTGTCAGTAAAGCGCCTATAGATGGGTCATTGTAGTTTGAGACTGTGGATACTGAATCTTCCAAATCAGATCGTATTTTAGTAACCTTTTCACAGAAAAACGACGAGAACTGCTCCGACAGGGTTTTAGCACATTTTACTGGGGGGATCAATTTTTTTTCCATTGGTTTAGAAATACTATCTATGATCTTGAAAATTTGCTTAGGATTATTTTTATTTAGTTCTATCTTGTTTTTAATAAATACAGTTTTAGCCTGTTTAATTAATTTATTAGTATTAGTTCTATGATGGTTATATATTTGCCTATGAATTTCGAGTTTAGTTTTCCGCCATTTATTTTCTGCTGATCGTTTGGCTTGCTTTGAGTTTAATATTTCATCAGTAAACCACTTTTTGTTAGGTCGAATAGTTAGTGTTTTGGATTTCAAAGGGGCGTGTTGATTTAATACATCACTAACAATTGAGTTATAGAGAAGCACTTTTGTTTCAATATTATGAGCCTCCTGTATCTTGGGTATTAATTTGGATGATACAATGTCATTCTCAAATTGATTAACGTCGATATCTTTTACTTTACGGAAAGTTATTTTTTCTTTGATGGGGTCAGGCTTTTCCAATAATAAATTCGCAAATATAGTATAATGGTCTGAAATCGCATGGTCAATCACTTGTAAGCTGTCAACTAAATTTTCGTGGAGTCTTGTAATCAGCAAATCTAGTGTGTGACCTTTTCTATGAGTCGGGTCATTAATATGTTGGTGTAAGTTGCAGGAAATTAACAAGTCTATAAACTGTTTGGATTTTAAGTCATTGGTGTTGTCAATATGGAGATTGAAATCTCCCACGATGACCAAGTGTCCTTTTGCTGTAAGAATCTCATGAAAAAATTTGGTGATTTCAGTTAAAAAAGTGTCAACAGTTACCTTATTACGAGATGATGTTGGGGGACGATATACGCTTATGAGACGAATGACATTGCTTTGGCATTCAATACGTGTCTGGAGTACTTCGAAACTTGTAAAATCCGGACTGGGAATAACGGAAACTTGAATTCTTTTTTTATGTAATACCGCTATTCCACCTCCCCTCTTGCATTCCCTATTTAGTAGCACAGCAGAGTAATTTTCCGGGGTAAGTTCATAAACACTAACAGAATCTGATGAGTTGAACCAACTTTCAGTAATGACAAAGATGTCAAAATCATGGTCGGTCACATAATCGCATAATTCCGATGTCTTATTTCTTGCCGAGCGTACATTCAGTAAGCCAAACTTGAAAGTGTCACTGTAAGTTACACTAGGGATCAGAACTAAATTATTAAAATCCACTGCATTGCACCTTGGGCGCTTGTCTTCTTTAGACCCAGTTACGAGGATCACAGGTATTTGATTCTGATGAGTGTCATTTAGATAAGTAGTAGGTTTAGACTTCTTTTTCCTTCTCAGTGGTTTATGCCTAAGAATTGATTTTGGGATTGCTTTTAAAAATTGTTTACCTTTAAGCACAGGCTTAAAGTTACTCAGTTCTAAAAGCTGGTCTCTACTATATTGAAGTGTAGGAGGTGAGTTATTACTCACACACATACTTTATACTAGTCTAGTACAGTAACACAAATCACTAAAACTTCATGCCTCAATGATCCTTATATAACTATATGTATATTCTTTAGATGTCAATAATTCCAAAAACTCTTTCTGGTATGAGAAAAAAACTCTAACACTAGATGAACAATGTCCTTATACACAGATATTTCAAAAAATTTCACTTAAAAAAAGTAAATAAAACAGGATAAATAAGCACAAATAGACAGAGCCAAAGAGGAGCAACCAGCAGGGCTCAACTCTCAATTTATTAAGCATACTAATAACATGTAACTATTCGCCTAACGTATCGCCGTAACCAACTGTTATCCTCCGGCCTATAAATCATGCATATTAACCAAAACATGGAAGAAAATGTTAATTCAAACCCTCTTCGACCATTCTAGACACAAAAATCAACAAAAATGGGCAATATGGGGAATTGCTATGAATAGATAAACTACAGTTTATGGGTACCGAGAGGCGAGAGGGTAACATTTAATGATTGTCTGCCTCCAGTAGCCATTTTACATACACCACACAATTCTCGGGTCTGTATCCAAGGGATATAAATCTACTCTTGGAATTGTTTCTTTTAAAATATATTTGTAATTGGTAAGTGTTTGTGATGGAGTAAATTAACAACTTATTTCTGTAGATACTATACAATCCTCTGCTCCGACTGGACCAATAAAGATGTGGCTAGGGTTTAAACTGGATGTAAATCTGGATTTTGTCTAACGTGAATTTACATTTAGGATTGCTTTATTTCTCGAGCTTGTGCTGATTGGTCGTCTAAATACAACCGCATTCAGTGCAACTACGGGGTAGGTTGCGACTTTTACCTGAACTGGTGTGAGCGTATGTGGCATGGAGATAGGGGCGCCTTCTCAACCTCGTGGGTTTCCTCCGGGCACTCCGGTTTCCTCTCACTGCTAAAGACCCCTACGCGCAAGCGAATTATTGAAATAAAATTAAATCATATGTTAGTCCCGAAATGACCTAGTTTGTGTTGAGTGGACGTTAAATCCTATTTCTGTCTGTCTGTCTGTCTTTTACCTGAAATGAGCTGCATCTCTTTTAAGATGGTGCAGTGCGTGATTAAATTTACCGGGAAGGTTTAATTTCCCACTGTTCTGCACCGACGTGTCATTGAAGGAATATATTACGTAAATTATGTTTATTTGGTTTTGTTTTGTAGTTAATCAAATGTGTGATTATTGTGTGATTGATGGAAAACGAATTATCGGGAGCATTAATTCAGGATTAAAGAGAGAGAGAGAGAGAGAGAGAGAGAGAGAGAGAGAAATGGTGTTTAATGTCCACTCAACACAAACTAGGTCATTTCGGGACTAACATATGGTTTGATTTTATTTCAATAATTCGCTTGCGCGTAGGGGTCTAGCAGTGGGAAGAAACCGAAGTGCCCGGAGGAAACCCACGAGGTTGAGAAGGCGCCCCTATTCCATGCCACATACGCTCACACCAGGGCTCCAACCACAGCTGCAAGCCACAGGTGACCGGCCAGCTAGAGGTCGAAGCGCGGCACTCTAGACCACTAGGCCATCTCAACCCCCTCAGAATTAAAGCAGCATTTACACAATATAACCAATCCAAACAATCGTCGGATGCAAGATGTGTGAAGGCTGTTTACACGATACAATGGTTATTTAGCTGTATGGCAATGTGTGTTATATCTGTGACATGTTCAGTTATCACACGTTTAAATATTCATTTATTTAATTTTACTAATAATTGTACAGTTAAAGTTAATTACCTTTAGTGAATTTAGTATAAATTAATATAGGTTAAAGAACATCGTCAGAAAAGCTTTAGTAGTTTGGTTTTAATGGAGGCGGAATACCTTATATTATCACATAATTATAATTGTGTTTGAAATAGTTTTGTTTAACGAGCGCTTCCACCGAATTGATCTCGGAGACAATAATTATATTGCTGTTCCTGTATTTTACGGTAAACCAGATGAAACCACTACCAGTTTTATTACTATATACTATGTGACATACACCAATATTTTTTTCCTTTCCATTTGGAAAAGAACGTTCCTTGTGCCCGGAAGAAAAATGAAAACAATGATTTATCACAGACTTGCTGAAGCATGAAACAGCTGTGAAATGTTAAATCCCATTTGCCAATCCCTCCTTACTTGTCCACAAACATGTCAGATGGCGTAGTGTCCTAATCTGAAGTTCATCCATCCCCGCCCTCTTCACCAAAACCGTTTCTGCCAATCACTTCGCGTCTGTGTAAATTTAGAAAATTGATTTTTCGTTACTGTTTGATCATCGATCATGGAAATATAACGTATACCAGGAGAATGATTTTTAAGCCACTCGTCGGATTTATTATTATTTATTTTATAAAATGAGATTTGTTATGAGGCACGGCAAATCATCGGTGGGTGCTAATTTGGTGACTCAGTCTAGGATCTACCAGAAGAAAAATCCTAAATAAATATGGGTATCAAAATAAATAAATAAATACAATTTCAAATACAGTCAAAATGATTTGCACAAATACAAAAAGAATGATTGTCTAGTACATTTCAGTCTGGTATTGTCGGTAGGATGTAGTAGGGAGAGGGTTCCACTGGTCTGAGGGTGCATTAGTCCGCCGCTATTAAAAATAATATAAATATGGGTATCAAAAACCAAACAGGATCTATTGAAGGTTTTAAAGCCCCAATACCACTCTTGTAATTGAATATGTCCCAATCTTTATTCTGGTCAACAAATTGTATTATTTTACAATATTCCAATTAATTGATGATACAAATTACTTCTTAACATACCTAATTTAAAAAAAAATGGAAAAATTCAACTACATGATTTTAAAAGGTTAACGTAAACCTTTTTTAAATGTGACTTGGATTTAAAAATATTATCGAACCCTCTGGACAAGTAAAATATGATGTAATGGGTAATTTATACAACAGGTAGGACAATTAAACATCTAGTACTTAGAATAAGGCTATTATTTATTTTGTAGAGCTGCCAAGCCAGCAAGAGTGTTATTGCCCCTTTAAGGCCATGCTTTGTCATGGTCAAAGGTCACGAAGGGAAATCAAAAGTGAAAGTATTGTAACATGTGTATCAAAAGAGCCACAGACCACCTGAAGGTTTCAGAACATTTTATATGAGCACAACACCACGATTCTGTAATATAACACACCATTAGAACGGTATTTCGAATATTCGTGGAAAAGTGGGGAAATTGAAACATTGTTTCACATTTGATCGCTCTCTATTGGCTGAACATGTCCAACTAATTCTTCCAAAAGTGGTTACATACCGTTGTCAGTACCTACTACCTACCATTGTAAGAGTTGTTGCATTACATTTCATTATCGGTCGGTGGTGGTGCGTTACATTTCATTTCAGGGTGGGTGCGTTACATTTAATTTTCAGGGTAGGTGCTGACAGACAAGTGATCAGAGATGCATCATGCTGATAGACAAGTAGGTTGGCCACCCTACCAGACGCTAGCAAAGGTTCGCGGTCTGCATCCCAAAAACGCAACTTTTTTGGAACACCAGAAGGGGCGCTGTTTAAATTACCGCCCAAATTCATTTTGTAACACATCCACCCACGAAAACTAGTTAAATTGTTCCTTGAGTCCCTTTGAGCATTATGAATCATTCTGAGTGGTCGATGTTGAGAATTAACCCGCTTCTGAACAGGTCACCATTCAAAGCATATGCCGGTACATAACTTCAGAACAAGCAGACAATAAGTATCAAACGTCAGAATATAAATGCGGTTAGTTTAATCTAGTCTATGCTTGTTCAAGAAATTACATCCATGTCGATTTGTAAATTTTGTATATAGTATATATTTAGCCCCTGGCAAAGCAACATGACTAAAGTGTCTGCGTTCAGGTCTATGATTATTATAGCACGGACTGTACTCTGTATCTATTTTTTGATGATTACGCCAATGCATACTCTGTTTGTGAGAGATACGCCTTTAGACGCTGCGTTTACTGTACATATCACAATTATTATTCCTGGTTTCACAGCTGTATGCTTAACGCCTCCTGTGTGAGACGACTCACTATTACGACTCACTATTGTTTACATAGGACGTAGTGACGTAAACTGGTCCGGGAAGAATAGTGTCTTTATTAGGAAATATTTTTAACCAGTAAGCTTCCATGACATTTATTTTTGTTCCTAATGATTTAAACATACATTATGCATGAGCTAAACCTGCCTATCGCAGGTCTTTCTTTAGGCCTAATTAGACATTATTTAACTTATCCAGACAATAATCTACTCTCGATGCCATAGCTAGCCTGTGATATTCACTGGATTAGGGTGTGATTTGTTGCTCAACTTTCATTCATGATTTGGGGGGTTGGATGGCCGAATGGTTAGCACGTGCGCGCTGTATCATAAAGCCTTTCATTGAGTCAACTGGCGTTGTTTCGAATCCCCGGTTGTACGTGACAAAGAGTATGGTCGCCTGTCCAATCTCCTGGGTTTTCTCTTGGTCCCCCGATTTCCTCCCACTGCTAAAGACCCCTATGCACAAGCGAATTATTGAAATAAAATTTAACCATATGTTAGTCCCAAAATGACCTAAACCCCATTTCTCTCTTTATCCAATAACCCATAATTCAGCTTTAAACAATTGTTTTAAAATTTAATTTACAGACGAACAGAAGTTAATACCGGGAGCTATAAATTACATTGCGCCGATGTCATGTCTTGCAGTGATTGTAGGGACCAAAAGTAATTAATTGCTGCTGATCAGTTTGGCTTAGTGTTCGTGTCATTCATAATTGATACGGATTCGCAAGAAATTGTAATCGGGACTGATTGGTCAAAGCCTTATTGTGGGTGGAGTCGACGGACAGGTCATTTTAAGGGACACTGTAAATTATTACGCTGTATTAATGAGAGATGTTTGTTAAAATAGCATTATGCAAGAGCAAAATCGGCTTATTACAGGTCTTTCTTTAGGCCTGAGATGTTATCTAAATAATCAAGTAGACATTAATGAACATATCCAGACCATAATAAACTCTTAAAGTCAAGGCTAGCCTTCGATGTTGGCGGATTGAATTCCTATAGGCCGCTTAATGGCCGTTGATAATTAAATCAATCAAGTGGATAATCGAGACTATGCTGTTTATATTAATGATTTGAGTAATGATGACCGAGGCTATGTGAATATTTCAAACGCTTTTTTCTCGGCTAATAGTGGACCAATTTGACTGAAATTTTCAACAAATTACCTTTACACTATCTAGTTTTTAACTATTATAGTGAGAACTGCCATCTCTTTATATTATGTCCCATAATGTAACTTTAAAGATACCCTATGTAAGAAATAGATAAAGAGCTGACCGTTTTTGCTGTAAAAGTGAAAATAAATATTGAATGTTCGATTCAAATTACTCTATTCTGAGCGAAGTTATTAGTGGTTGAAACTGAAGTCTAGATTGTTTATTATCTACCTGCGACCGAGAACCCAAATTTACGAATAGGCTTTACCCTGCACTGCTTCATCATAATATAGCACCTTTAGTATCTGAAGTAAGGTCATTATTTCACTGTGGGGTTCCCATTCGGTAGAATAGAAATGAAAAGCCACACCCTTATTTTAAATAGCCTGTGTAGCATAATTCAGCATAATGTACTGAACTTTGGCCATACCAAGTCGAAGATGTAGGGGGTAGGGCGACCCATGAGACTAAGTAATCGCCCCGTGAGTCCCAATCCCAAAAAATTAAAAACTCAGTTGTTATACGTCGCTATCTGAATTATTTTAGCCACCATTCTCCCACTCCTCTGTTGTCTTATACTATTTTATCGCTATCTGAAATTTTTTAACGCCTCGGCGCTCATTTCCATAATGTCATGATTCTTACAAACCTCGTTGGTCTTACGCTATCTTATCACTATCATACTTACGCTTATAGTGAACCACCCTGTTAGTAGTACCACTAGTGAGTGGGTCGCCAGACTGTACAAATGTTCTGTCAACTCTCACAAAATAGGTGAAATTAGCAGACATGCCTCAAGATTCTGTCCCAGTTCTTATCCTCTCGTTCAGAGGACTTTACGCTTGTCAATGAACTGAAATACCAAAGAATTAGCCCAGTCTCAATTAATTAAAAGCTCAGTTATACGTTGCTCCCTGATATGTTTTCGCGTATGGCGCTCAGTTCTATTATGGCATCATTCTTCCACTCCTCTGTGGTCTTATACTATCTCATCACTATTATATTGACGGTTATAGTGAACCGCACAACTGGTACCACTAGTTCGTGGGTCGACAGACTGTACTGTCAACACTCACAAATCAGGTGGAATTGACGGGCAGATCCCGAGATTCTGTTCCATTGGCTACCATTTCTGATCCTCTCGTTAACAAGAATTTGCCCCCCCCCCCCAGCGATGATCTCAAAAGCCAGGATATTGACTGAAATTATCCAAATGTTCTCCCCTTGGGGTTACTCAGTGTTATAGCAACTGCCCCTAAGGTTCACAAAAGATTAATAACAAACTCAATAACAATCAGTATATGACATAAACTTTATGGCAACTTCAAAAAACTGCTTTACGGGGACATAAAGATCGGCGAACAACTATAAAAATAAGCAATAGGGTCTATATTCTACCAAGACACCCAGTATTAGAGCCAGTGTCTTGTTAACATGCATAGATGGCGCCGTAGATCCCCCCTTCCCCCGTTCACAGCTTCTTGGACTGCTACTGGCCTTATTACCTTGAGCTTCCATGAAAGCTACAAAACCATCATATTTGTGAGAATTCGTCAGACAGCAGGCAGATTCTGGAAGGTAAAAGATGTAACAATCCAGCGAGTCTGGCTGGCTAGGGTTTGAGAATGACTTTAGTATTGTAATCTATACTATGCCTGTACCTATGTATCCGGCTATGATATATAAAATGTAAAAACAACTGTTGCATTGTTATTCCTGGAAAGACAAACGTCTTAACTAACTGAAGGGAAGATAGCCAAACAGAGAGAAATTGTAGGCGATCACGGGACTACTAAGATATGTATGTAGTAAGAATAGATGCATGGGTCATACGTAGGATGTGGCGACCGGTTTGAATTAGCCCGCATTCCAGTACGTCTGACGAAAGGCCCATGGTGCTATATTTGATCATTCCTAGGGATTTGTTGGGTCAGTAAGTAAGACGTTGGCTGACTAATCTAAAGTTCCCATCCCTGTGTTGACCGATAAAGTTCATCGAGATTTTCCGGCGTGGTTTTTCCTTTGTCCCTGGTGCAGGATGCAGGGGCAATACATAGTCGTTGGCGTGTACTATTGACAGAAGGGAGAGAGAGAAATGAGGTTTAACGTCCACTACACTAGGCCATTTCGGGACTTACATATGGTTTAATTTTATTTCAGTAATTCACTTACGCGTAGGGATCTTTAGAAGTGGGAGAACCTGGAGAAAACCCACGATGCTGGACAGGCGACTCTACCCCTTGTCACGTACAACCGCTGAATCGGAACCACGCCAGTTGACTCAATGACAGACTTTATGATACAGCGCGCACACGTTAACCATTAAGCCATCCAACCCAATGACAGTAGGAATTTGATATAACAGTAGACCGCAGCCCCGCTATCCGCGCAAAATTTCATTGGTCAAGACAGAGGGCAAAGTGCGATAATACGGCTTGATATTCGGGGTTCCTTTATTTCCATCGAATGTGTTATTTTGCTGTAAATATTCGAACAATCGGGAAATTCACAACGAAACGAAGAAATGTCACGCGCTTATAATAGCTCTAATTTTTACAGCAGAATACAAAATACGCGGGAAGTGACGGAATCCCGAACATCAAGTTGCATTATCCCTATTTTTGGCATTCGTCAATCTTCGTTTTAGGTGAATCATAGACACAGAATCAAGTGTATGGCGTATACACGTCTTCATTAGCCGAATCGGAACAGAACATTAGCTGGTATCTGTTGGTATAGCCCAACATTTATAATGTCTCCCTGTACCCTGCTGCCAGTGGAGATATCAGCGATCTTGCTTTTAATATTTTAATAAAGTAAAGAACTAGTCGACTTTCGTTTAATAATCTGGGACAAAATGTTAATTGTACAGCGCTTGTCCCACAATTAATACAGATCAAACCACCCGTGTAAGATTCCATTAGAATGAAATATTTTTACTTCATACAGGTTAGCAAGCAAATTAATTATTGCAATGTGTGGTTTTTGTTTAATACCCGACTATTCCATGACATGTCTTTGCCTTGCAATTGTGAAAATCCCGATGAACAACTTACCCACTTAGCCACAGTGGCTCCGATTTTCTTTAACCCAAACAATCATGTAAACTATTTAAACAGTTAAATAGTTCGTGTCGTAAATATCGGATTATAATCAAGTGGAGATTAATAAAGTACCCATGGTTGAGTTACTATACCACAGCACATCGTTCAAGTTTTTTTTTTGTTTTTTTTAGTTTCTCCATTTAATATTTAATGGAGTATATGTTTATATAGCAGTTGTTAGTATGTGACAACCTACTTGAATTTATAATAACACTTTCATTGATAAGATTGTGTGCGTTTATAACGATCCACTTGAACTTTTCACTCTTTCATTGTGTCACTCGCTTAACTTTACATTGGTACCTCAAATCGACTGATCTCTGATAAACCAGCGGTGGCTATATATTATAGATATGTTAATTCAGACGTGGATATCATGACATCTTTCTTGTAGTGTGACAAATATAATTGACCTATAGCTTACCACTTTTTATAAAGACCTTAGACATTAACAAACATGGCGGAGTCGACGGAATTACCTGGATTTCCCTGACTGAGAAAATTATTCGGTATTTCCAGGCGTTGTTCCCCCTTGTCAGCGGTGCAGGTCGGAACGTCTGGTTGCTTAGTACTACATTATACACTTTCACGACTCAATTTTGTATGAATACAACCTCAAGTGATTGATATTAACAAGGTTGACAAAAGCTTGTTTCTTTAGAGGCTTCAATTTGATTCTCGGAGAAATACACTCTACTTTGATATTCATTGAGCAAAGAGTTTCTAGGAATAGTAAAATACTGACGAATATAGATTTCGTTCAACCGGCCAATCCCGGATCAAAACCAATTTGATTTTTATTGATGGTTCATCAACATATTGAATGACAATATTGATCGCGTGTGGAGAAGCTGTCAATAATTGCATCAATATTTTCATTCCAGCGCTGTTCTTCGTCAACATTGACTGCTGCATCCATTTTGAAAAATGACCAAAAAATGATGAAATTATTGATGGAACTATTGCTTCGTATGTGGGCAATTCCCGTCAAATAAGTCTCATCAAAAATATTTGAATATTTTTCAAAAATTGACTTTCTTTACCTTTAGATTTCGTTGAACCGGCAAATCCCGGAAAATGATCATAGTCTACCATTACATGTTGATCAAAAAATGGGGTGATATAAGTGTACTATCGTTTAAAGGCGAATTTGTTAAATTATGACTGTTTATTTAAAGGTGGGATATCACATCACACTGATCAACAGTGAATATTCGCCAGGCCGCTTAAGTCACTGGTAAGGATCGACGCGACTTAATGAGGCAAAATTATTAAAAATTTTCTTCCGACAAATTAAATTCTCAAACATTTTTTTTATATATTATCAAAATAAATAAAGACGTTTGAAGTATTTGTAGGTAAGAAAATATTTCCTATTTAGTGTAAATGGGTATTAAAATGAGTAAAAGGCATCTTTCTGCCCGAAGCAGATACGTCTTATGTAAACAATGCACGCGCCATTGAGCCAATGATTGACGCAGTTGAAGACAGCCATCTTTGACAGAGATATTAGAAGACTAAAGGGGCCCTTACACCTTCAATAATTCCGTCAATATATTGACTCAATAATATTGAACGTGTGTGAGCTATATTGGTGTAAATATTGTCAATATATTGACGGATCAAAACCTATTTGATTTGTATTAATGGTTCATCAATATATTGACGGGCGGTCAATTTATTGAATGACAATATTGATCGTGTGTGGAAAAGCTGTCAATCAGGGCTCTCAATGTGCCACAACTGCTGTCTGTATGCTGATTATATATCGACCCTTTAAAAATGTGTAAGTTATTGTACAAATTATTTGTAACGGATTACATTTGTTTAATAAGACGTAGCAATATCTTATGCGGTTAAATATAATTAAAACCAGACCCCCCCCCTCCCGTCTTTACGCTTTGAGTTTGTGTCCTTACAACTAATCGCCCTAGCTACAACAGTCATATTTCAATCAAAGCCTTCTAAAAAAATCTAATCTTCTTGTGATAATAATATGTGAATATTAAAGCCCCTATCACCCCAAACAAGTTTTCAAAACGCCCCTCATCGTCCTAGAAAATCGTAAATAATGTCTATAACACGATCCTAGTCCGGCCATAAACAGACCTCAATAGTCCATGTTGCCTGTAACCCGTCTACGGCTAATTGATATCAAGTTCAGATCGGGTAAATTTGCCATTCCAAAACAGTCTAAGCCCGACGTTAGTCAGTCTACACCCGTGCGTAACTAATTCTAAATTGTCCCAAAACGTCCGCAACTGGTTCTTGGTTTGTTATGCGACCACCTGCTTCATGGGCAGTTCAGCTTGGCCTCGTCTTGTTTTTAGTGCGTTCGATTGTGCTGGTATTCCGTGTGCAATCATGTCCTGACTCGAGGGCCCTAACTACTCTTTTCATTCCCCATTCCTGGAAAGCAGCCACTAGTACTGCCAGACGATCTCCGAGCTCAAGCTCCTCTGGTGACCAGCCAGATCGAGACCACCTCATATAACACGTCCACATCACGAACGAAGTACGACAATTCCCTTCATAGTACGTTCATATCCATGCGCAGATTGTCGGTCCTTTAGGCAACATTTTCCAGAAGTGGTGTGATCGGGGCTTAGCGGTTAAAACCATTATATTTGTTGAACGTTTCTATCACACATCAAGTGTCAACTTTCATTGTGCTGACACCATTGTACTGAATGTATACACACATAACAACTTCAACATAAATAGCTTTTAAGATCAAAGGTGACCATTTCTTTATTCAATAAAGCTTTTTTTTATTTTGGTGAAAGATATCTAGTGGTTAAACTGCATATACAGTTTCTCTCAGAGAATAGGGTCTACTTGTATTAATTAAAGCAACGTAAATCCATGAGAATGTAGATTTCGTGGAAATGTAAATTTAGGGGGATTACATCAAGGTTAATACTATATATCGGTCAATGAAGTACGGCGTTACTTCCGGTATAAGAAGCCCAAGACAGTTTTGATTATTTAAAGTAAATAGCGAAAGAGAGAGAGAGAGAGAGCTAAATGGAGTTTAACGTCCACTCGACACAAACTGGGTCATTTCGGGACTAATATATGGTTTAATTTTCACGTACAACCGTGAATTCGAAACCACGCCAGTTGACTCAATACAGCACGTACGTGCTAACCATTCGGACTGAGTTAGAGAATATTTATAGTTCAAGTATCCCCTTGTAGTGTCTATATTGTTATTTTTGCTCGGAATAAAAGTAAAAAGGCAACAAAGACTGATTGCGAACAAATAATATACTAAGCAGTTGTGTAGGCATCCTTTAATGACGGTATGTTTTAATGTCACCTGCCCTCATTTCAAGTTCTGACAATGTGTTGTTGTTGTTGTTCTTGGTGGTTAACGTCCGCTTCCACCGAAGGTGATATCGCAGACAAGTTGTCTTATTTTCATTTTTATTATCGTAGTGCACGCGCAGGGGTCTTACCTGTGGGGGAAACGGAGTACCCGGAGAAGGCCCCCCTATCCCCAAGCCACATGAGGGGTCGAAGCCAAAACCGCAAGCCAGAGGTGTCCGGCCGCAAGCCGATCGCATAATTTCTCAAAGTCACGAGATGTAAACAGGGTTAGGGGCAGGTGATTGTTGCCGAGGATTGTGGGCTAGCCCTGTTTACAACTTGTGACCTTGGGGAAATTATGCGATCGACCTTGTCAATTAGATCTAACCCACTAAGTCCTATGTCGACAATTGTAGTCGACAACACTAAGTACAGTTCGAGAATTTTGTTAAAGTTTTTATTCCGTTTTCATTTAATAAAATTGAAAAAGTCTATTTAGTCCTTGAGTGTATGTATGACAGTTGGGAAACAAAGAAAAACAACATTACAAAATAGTGTACTAATCTTTGGTTATGGCCGTATTTAGGGCAGATATCTATTTATAAAGGGCGGGGGGGGGGGGGGGGGGCTAGTGGTCTAGAGTTCCGCGCGTCGACCTCTGGCTTGCGGCTGTGGTTTCGATCACTAGTGTGCGCGTATGTGGCATGGAGATAGGGGCACCTTCTCAACCTCGTGGGTTACCTCCGGGCACTCCGGTTTCTTCAAACTGCTAAAGACCCCTACGCGCAAGAAAATTATTGAAATAAGATTAAACCATATGTTGGTCCCGAAATGACCTAGTTTGTGTCGAGTGGACGTTAAACCCTATTTTTCTCTCTCTCTCCCGCTCTCTTTCTCTATTTATAAAGTATGAAGAAGATAGATCTCTGCGTACCTAATGAAATTTATTGTGAGTTTATGCCTATCCATTT